>JAYJMM010000093.1:0-2561458 GCA_037349105.1 Limnomonas spitsbergensis | reverse complement strand
CACAGCAAATGTATTGTCTTGACCACCCAGGTGGCTTCATAGCCCTGGCCTGTTTCTCACACTAGTTAAGACCCTAGGCCAATGATATGTACCCTACGTGTCGACCCACATAATCCCACCCCCCTCCCCTTCCCACTTTTTCAGCCTATAACCTGCTTGTAAAACCCTGTGCCCACTCTTCCCACTCTTTCAGCCTGTAGCCTGCATGCCCAACCCCTAAACGCTGTTCCCACCCTTTCAGCCTGAAACCTGCGTGTCAAAACCGCCAAACCCTGTCCACACACTCAAGCCTGTACCCTGCACGCTGACTCATAAACCCTGTCCCTCCCCCAACTCACAATCAGGCATATTCCACACTTTCCTCACTCTTCCCTCCCCCCTCACCCTTTCAGCCGGCTTTCCTCACCCCCCCCCCCCCCTCCCCCACCCTGCCAGGTGGCTTCCTCACTCTCCCCCCCCTTAACCCCCCCACCCTTTCTCACCCCCCACCCTTACAGGTGGCTTCCTCACCCCCCCCTCCCCCACCCTTACAGGTGGCTTCCTCACCCCCCCTCCCCCACCCTTACAGGTGGCTTCCTCACCCCCCCCCCTTAAGGCGGCTTCCTCACTCTTCCCTTCCCTTAACCTCCCACCCTTCCTCACGCCCTCCCCTTCCCCAACCTTACAGGTGGCTTCCTCACCCCCCCCTCCCCCACCCTTACAGGTGGCTTCCTCACCCCCCCCTTAAGGCGGCTTCCTCACTCTCCCCTCCCTTAACCTCCCACCCTTCCTCACTCCCCCCCCCCCTCCCCCACCCTTACAGGTGGCTTCCTCACCCTCCCCCACCCTTACAGGTGGCTTCCTCACCCCCCCCCCTTAAGGCGGCTTCCTCACTCTTCCCCTCCCTTAACCTCCCACCCTTCCTCACTCCCCCCCCCTCCCCCACCCTTCCAGGTGGCTTCCTCACTCCCCCCCGAAAGGCGGCTTCCTCACTCTTCCCCTCCCTTAACCTCCCACCCTTCCTCACTCCCCCCCCCCTCCCCCACCCTTCCAGGTGGCTTCCTCACCCCCCCCCTTAAGGCGGCTTCCTCACTCTTCCCCTCCCTTAACCTCCCACCCTTCCTCACTCCCCCCCCCCTTCCCCCCCCTTACAGGTGGCTTCCTCACCCCCCCCCCATCTTTCCAGGTGGCTTCCTCATTCCCCCCATCTTTCCAGGTGGCTTCCTCACCCCCCCCCCTCCCCCACCCTTCCTCACTCTCCCCCACCCTAATCCCCCACATATCCTCACTCTTCCTCCCCATAATCCCCCACCTTTCCTCACTCTTCCTCCCCCACCCCCCTTCCCCACCCTTCCACGTGGCTTCCTCACCCCCCCTCCCACACCCTTCCAGGTGGCTCCCCCCCCCCTCCCCCACCCTTCCTCACTCCCCCCCCCCCCTAATCCCCCACCCTTCCTCACTCTTTCTACCCCTAATCCCCCCCCCCTTTCTCACCCCCCTCCCCGCATTCACCCTTCCAGGCAGCTTCCTCACTCCCCCCCCTTCCCCATCCTTCCAGGTGGCTTCCTCCCCCCCCTCTCACCCTCCCACACCCTTTCTCACTCTTCCCCCCCTAATCCTCCGCCCATCTTCACTCTTCCTCCCCCTAATCCCCCACCCTTCCTCACTCTTCCTCCCCATAACCCCCCCCCCCCCCCCCCCCTTCCTCACCCCCCCCCTTCCTCACTCTTCCTCCCCCTAATCTCCCCCCCCCCCCCCCTTCCTCCCCCCCCCCCCCCCTGCCCCCCCTTCCTCACTCTTCCCCCTCCAAATCCCCCACTCTTCCAGGTGGCTTCCTCACAGGCCACCTGCTGGGGCAGTACCCTGATGCTTTCCGATGTGGAGTGCTCCGAAACCCAGGTAAATGGGTGGGTGCCTGAGGGGTTAGAATGTGCTCCGAAACCCAGGTGATCGCTAGGCCCCTCTAGACAGAGCCAGAGACACGGTTGGAGGTGGGATTGGGCTGAATGGGTGGGTACCTGGGTGGGTGGTTGGGTGGGTGGATAGATGAATGGGTGGTTGGGATGTGCTTTGAAACCCATGTGATACATGATTGGAGGTGGGATTGGGCTGAATGGGTGGGTGCCTGGGTGGGTGGGCTCTGCTCTGACACCCAGGTGATCCCTTGGCTCCTCTAGGCAGAGTCAGGTACATGGTTGAAGGTGGATGTGGGTAGGTGGTTGGGATGTGCTACGGAACCAATGTACCCACTTGGCACTACGTGACAGAGTCAGATATATGGGTGGAGGGGGTGGGGGGACATGCTTCGGAACACAGGCGCGTCCAGCATGGTCGGGCATTGTCAGGTACATGGCTGTAAAGTGGATGTGAGTGGCTGGCTGGCTGGCTGTCTGGCTGGCTGGGATGGTGGCTAGGATGGTGGCTGGCTTGCTGGGTGGGTGGGATGTGCTCCGGAACCCTGATGCTTCCTTAGCGCCATCGGGCGGAGTTGGATACATGGCTGGAAGTGAAGATGCCTGAGTGGGTGGGTGGGTGGGGAGGGGGGGGGTGATTTGTGCTCCAGAAGGGTGGATGTGGTGTGCTCCGAAACCCAGGTTTGACATCGGCCCCACCAGTTTTGGAGCCGTTTTGTAGCCTTTGTAACAACAACAACGGCCCCGCCAGTTTCGGAAGTGGCCTTCGCGTCATGACAGGTGTGAGCGCCTTCGCGTCATGACAGGTGTGAGCGAGCCTGATGCTAACATTGCATCAGCTGCGCCGCCCTCCACTCCCTCCTAAAGCCCCCAACAGTGTGCAACCTGTGCCTGATGGCAAGTTCTAGATCTTTCACCCTACCCCCCCCCCCCCCCCATATTCTACCATCCTCCGCTCTTCCTCCCCCCCCACCGAGTGCAGCCCAAGTATATGGCAGATACCCTATCCTGCCGCCCTCCTCTCCGCCACAGTGTGCAACCTGTGCCTGATTGCAAGTTCTAGATGTTCCACCCACAACTCCTCTCCCCCCATATTCTGCCACCCTTCATTCTCCTATCAAGTATGCAACCTTATCCCCTCATCATGCATGCGATCTGAGCATGTTGACAGCTTCTAGCCTCATCCCCCTCCACTCCTCCTCCCTTGCATACCCCCCCCCCCCCCCCACACACACACTCCCCTGCAGTGTGTCACCTGAGACTGATGGTGTGCATCAGGGACATCACTGTCCACTCCCCCACCCCATACTCTGCCACCCTCCACACGCACACACACGCACACACGCACACACGCGCAGGCGCACACGTGCGCACGCACACGCGCGCACACACACATCTTATACCATCCTCCACTCTTCCTTCCCCATATTCTGCCCCCCCCCCCCCTGTAGTGTGTCACCTGAGCCTGATGGTGGGTATCAGCGACATCACCCTCCACCCTATATTCTACCATCCTCTATCCTACCTTCCCCATATTCTGCCCCCTCCCCCCCCCCCCTGTAGTGTGTAACCTGAGCCTAATGGTAGGCCACAGCGACATCGCCCTCCACTCTTCCCCATATTCTGCCACACTCCACCTCCACCCTATATTCTACCATCCTCTATCCTACCTTCCCCATATTCTGCCCCCCCCCCTTCCCTGCAGTGTGTAACCTGAGCCTGATGGCGGGTATCAGCGACATCACAGATTGGTGCTGGGTGGAGACGTTTGGTTGCGATGTAAGACATAAAAAGGACTGGCCACCATGGGGTGATGTGGTGGCGCAGGTTTTGGGTCCCTTCCAGTTCAACTTGGGTCCCGGACGAGCGGGGTTTTGATGTCATGAACCCTAAACTCTGAACCAGATTTAGCGTTGAGTGTTTCAGAGTTCAAGTGGTGTCGCGGATTGGTGCTGGGTGGGCCTTGCTGAGATGTAGCTGAATTTTAGCTGACGCAGCAAAACATGTACACTGACACCCATTGTTGCCGTAATTATGCGGGACGGAGAGCATTCCGCGCAAGCTTCTACGAGGCCGAAGGATGTAGCTGGATTTTAGTTGAAGCAGCAAAAGTTGTGTACTGACACCGTTAGTTCCCCACTGCACAGGAAGGGAAGCGTCGCGAACATGCTGCTCCGAAGCCAAAGGATGTAGCTGAATTGTAGCTGAAGCAGCCGAATTGTGCACTGACACCCTTAGTTCCCCACTGCGCAGGAAGGGAAGCGTTGTGCACGCGCTGCTCCAAAGCCATAGTACCTTGCAAGGATGTAGCTGAATTGTGGCTAAAGCAGCCAAATTAGTGCACTGACACCCTTAGGTCCCCCATTGCAAAGGAAGGGAAGTGTTGCGCACGTGCTGCTCCAAAGCCGGAGGACCTCGCAAGGATGTAGCTTAATTGTAGCTGAAGCAGCCAAAACTGTGGACTGACACCCTTGTTGCCCACCCGTGCAGGAAGGGAGGCGTTGTGCACGTGCTGCTCCAAAGCCGGAGGACCTTTCAAGGATGTGGCCGTATTGTCCCTGAAACACCCTTAATTGTTGACTGACACCCTTAGTTGCCCACTGCGCAGGAAGGGAAGCGTCGCGCACGTGCTGCTCCGAAGCCATAGGACCTCGCGAGATTGAAGCTGAAATGCAGCTGAACAGGGGGAAACTTGCACTGACACCCAAAGCTGCCCTAATCACGCAGGAAGGGAAGCGTCGCGCACGTGCTGCTCCGAAGCCAGAGGACCTCGCAAGGATGTACGCAGTCTCGCCTATTGCACATGCGCACCGTGTTAAGGTGGGCCACTGGTTGAGGTGTGACTGGATTATAGCTATAAGCCCTTAAACCCTGTCCCTTAAACCCTGTCCCTTACTCCCTGTCCCTTAAACCCTGTCCCTTAAACCCTGTCCCTTAAACCCGACCCCTTAAACCCGACCCTTTGAACCCGACCCCTTAAACCCGACCCCTTAAGCCCCGCCTCTTAAACCCGACCCCTTAAACCCTACCTCTTAAACCCTACCCCTTAAACCGTACCCCTTACACCCTGCCCCTTCAAATCTACCCCGTAAACCCTACCCCATAAAACCTACCCCGTAAACCCTACCCCGTAAACCCTACCCCTTATACCCTCCCCTTAAACTCTACCCCGTTAACCCTACCCCGTAAACCCAACTCTCTAAACCCACGTTCAGGCTCCCACGATGTTCATGCTGGGCGCCAAGGACCGCCGCGTCCCGCTGGCTGACGGGCTGCAATTCGTCGCGGAGCTGCGCGCTGTGGCCGCAACTGAGGCGGCCCGGGCGCCGCGCGTCATGACCTTTGCTGAGGACACGCACTCGCTGGAGCGCCCGCAGACCGAGTACGAGCAATGGGTCAATACGGCGTGGTGGCTGAAGAAGCATAGCGGGAAGTAGTGGATGGGGCGCATGCAGACGGAGTACGAGCAATGGTTGAAGTTCAAGAAAGGGCAGGAAACAGATACCTTGGCATTCTGAGCATAATGTAGAAAGCAGGAAGCTAAGCATGGTCGAAAAGAGTTAGGAAACACCGCTATGAGGGAGGAAGCCGCCCTTACATCCTTTGCATCCAAGGTTCAGAGCACCTGCTTTCGCATCGTTCCCAAGGGATCCTTGCCACATGATATTTTACAGTGCTTGTCTAGCACGCAACAAACCACCTTTGGCAGGCCGCTGGGCGCTGGCTGGAAACCACGGTGGGGCCTCCGGATGTGGAAGCCAATCCGTACCGGCCATGGCAGTACAATCCGGGTTAAACGGTGAATGACGTTACACCTCTGGGCCCTGGTCAAGGCTCGGCCGCGTGGTCGCCTAACTAAATCCGGCTGAAACGGTGCCGTATCATGCTAACACGGTGACGACCAGCCTTCGACCGTGTTTAGAACGGAGGAAACCCGCTGGGCTCTGCTGGACGTACGTTCGGCCCCGTGGGGCTGGTAGAGTTGGGATTTCACATGATAATGCTTAATTTTCTGAACACGCTGTGAGTAAGAGGGATGTATTTGGTCCAGGTTATAACTTGAGTTGGACTGGTTCAGAACTTGGGGTATCACCTGAGCTATATCTAGAGCTGTAAACTGGGGGCAACCCAATGAATGGACCATGGGTGCATCCTGGTGCAACTTGGGAGTGGTAGGGAATGACTCGCCTGGACGATTGGTAAAACCTCTCGGCGTGAAATGCCGTAGCTGGTCGTAAGGGAAATCGCAAAAGATTACTGAGGTACCGTCGAGTGATTGATCCACAATCGCAATGACACGGGGAAGGATGCGCGTATCCTGTACGGGAAAATCTGCCCCTCGGGATCGCCAACACCTAGGGATTCGTTAACTGTCAGCAACAGAGGCAGGCCACCGGGTTTCCTTCAGGGTTGGGGGTTTAGGGTTTAGGGACCTGTGGTTTCATTTATTGACTCATCGAGAGCACAGCCATCAAAAATCAATTTCACCCACACACCCAGATACTCATTGAGAGCGCAGCCGTCAAAAGTCCCCCCCCCCCCACACACACACACACTGGCATTGTGTGGAGCAATGGTAAAATTCCTCGGCAGCAGAGTGGTCGAAGCGCAGCTGATGACCCTGCCTTCATTGCTAAATTCGTGTGCTCCTGTTTAGGGGGCTAGCAGGGAGGTCACATATGGGCCGATAGATGGGACCAAAATATGATCGACCAGCTGCCGGTGGACCAGGGGACAGGCCCCTCCTAAACCCTAAACCTTAAACCCTAAACCTTAAACCCTTAACCTTAAACTATACACCTTTAACCCTGAACTTGTAACCCTTACCCCCCTCCCCCCCCTGCTGCAGGTAGCTATGTGCCTGAAGTGTAGCCTATGTGTACATTTCAAAAGGCGTTGCTTACCTAACGCTGATTTCACTGAGAAAACGTCCAGACAAAGGTTCTGAGGGTTCAGATCCCTTTCATTTACGGCATGAGAAACGCAGCGGTAAACCCAAAACCCCAAACCTTTCACTACGGTGTCGTAAACCTGCAAGGTGTGAATCTCATGCAGCCTCCACACCCCGTGACGCCCCCGACAAAATTTTAGCAACAATCTCGAACAGTGTTCCTTGTTTTGGCAACGAGTCCACCTTCGGCAGTCCGCCCCGCGGCTGCCGAAGGCCTCATTGGGACCAGACCTGGACCGGCCAATGATCAGGTGCCATAGCAGCATGGCAGGCTACAGATGGGGCCTCAGGCTTGAGGCCCGCATGTAGCTGAAATGTAGCTGAATGACGAAAAAAACAAACGCTGATGTCGAATGCTCCCAGAGTTGTTTGAAAGCTTGCCAGGCCACTCTGAGGCGGCGGCTGAGGATCCCCCACTGGGCCGATCGGGACCAAACATAGACCACCCTACAAATGGTGGCCCTATTAGCAAGGCTTGCTGCACCAGGCCCACCCGTGATGTAGCTGAAGCGTAGCTGCAGCACGCTGAATAGGATGCGTCTAACATATTACATGCATGCCCCCGCATCCCCCCCCAGATTGTCTCCCTGGACGGATCCCCCGCCACGATGTTCAAGTGGGCAGACTATGTGGGCAACTTCAAGTTCCACTCCCTCGGGAACCTCCTGACAAATCCCAGGTGCAGTGACGTGTGGAGGAATGGCAGCGGTGTGTATTTGAGAGGGTCCTCAGCTACGATTAAGCTACAATTTAGCTACAGTTCAGCTACAATTCAGCTACAATTCAGCCACAATTCAGGCCTGTCGCCGCAGAGATTTAAAGCAGCATGCCCCGCTACTTGGTCCATTGGTCAGTCCAGACTTGGTCTTCATTGGTCGTGTTGGCTGCCCAGCGGCCTGCCAAAGGTGATATATTGCATGCTAAATGAACGCTGACTGGCTTCGGCCCAGGCTGCGCTGTTTCCTTAATTCTCACGCCCCCCACGGGACGCAGTTTTTCCCCCTTGACTGGCAGCTGACATGGGAGGTCAGGGGCATGAGGCCATACATCACCCTGACCAGCTTGGGGTTCAGACATCAGATCCTGGTTTATTTTTTGGAGTGAAACTTGAATGGCCAGTTCGCTTTCAAAATGTGCCCCAGGTGCGGCATCTCGATCATCAACTACGCCAACGTTGACTTGCTCCAGATGACAGGCACGGCAAAGGTGGGCTGGAATGAGCCGCATTTCTGTCCTGGCAGTCTTATGAGGGCAAGCCGAAGGTTTTTCAGCTTCTTTGAGATTCATGATCTGGGAGTCTCCCAGTTGATGAGAGTGGAATCGATCTTCCGAGTGTTCATTCTATCTTTCGAGACCTTAACCCATGCACCCTGCCCCATGCAAAGTGATTAAAGTGCACTGCTCCATGCACCTTGCCCCATGCACCCTGCCCAATGCACCCTGCCCCATGCACTCAGCCCCATGCACTTTGCCCCATGTACCCTGCCCCATGCACCCTGTCGCATGCACCCTGCCCCATGCACTCTGCCCCATGTACTCTACTGCATGCACCATGCACCATGCACTCAGCCCACATGCTCCCTGCCCCATGCAACCTGCCCCATGCACCCTGCTGCATTTACTCTGCCCAAGACAACCTGTCCCAGACACTCTGCCCCAGGCAACCTGCCCCAGGCACCCTGCCCCAGGCACCCAGCCCCATGCACCCTGCCCCATGCATTCTGCCCCATGCACTCTGTCCCATGCACTCTGACCCATGCACTGTGCCCCATGCACCCTCTCCCATGCAATGTGCCCCATGCACCCTGTCTCATACACTCGGACACGTGCACTATGCCTTATGCACCCTGCCCCATGCACCCTGCCCCATGCACTGTGTCCCATTCACCCTGTCCCATGCACCCTGCCCCATGCACCCTGTCCCATACGCTCAAACACATGCACTCTGCCCCCACACACCCTGCCCAAGCACTTGGACACGTGCACTCTGTCCCATGCACCCTACCCCATGCACCTTGCCCCATGTACTCTGCCTCAAGCACTCTGCCCCATGCACCCTACCCCATGCACCTTGCCCCATGTACTCTGCCCCATGTACTCTGCCACATGCACTCTCTCCCATGTACCCTACCCCATGCACCCTGCCTCATGCACCTTGCCCCATGCACCCTGTTCCATGCACCCTGTCACATGCACTCTACCCCATGTACTCTGCCCCATGCACTCTGCCCCATGCACCCTGTCCCATGCACCCTGCCCCATGCACCCTGCCCCATGCACCCTGCCCCATGCACCCTGCCCCATGCACCCTGTCCCATGCACCCTGTCCCATGCACTCTGTCACATGCACCCTGCCCCATGTGCACTGCCCCATGTACCCTGCTGCATGCACTCTTCTCCATGCACTCTGCCCCATGCACCCTGCTGCATGTACTCTGCTCCATGCACTCTGCCATATGCACCCTGGCCCAGGCACTCTTCTTCATGCATCCTGCCCTATGTAAGCAGCCCCATGCAACCTGCCCCATGCAACCTGCCCCATGCACCTTGCCCCATGCAACCTGCCTCATGCAACCTGCCTCATGCAACCTGCCCCATGTACCCTGCCCCCCGCACCCTGCCCCATGCACCTTGCCCATGCACCATGCCCATGCACCATGCCCCAGGCATCCTGCTCCATGCACCATTTGGCACTGGTGGGCTGTGAAGCAGGTGGAATCTGATGCTGAATTATCGTTTGTTGAGAGATGTGGACTGACACCCTGGAGCTACTTATGCCGTTGTTGTTCCTCTCACTCAACCCGCCCGCATAAGTTGCGACGATCACTGACTGAATCCCTGCTGGCTTCTGCGCTTATAACTAACAAAAACAGGCTTTTCCGTCATGTCCATGCAAATAAAGATGTGAAGTGTGTGCTGTGGCTGGGCACCACCACCCCACACCTGCGCGCTATTCCCTCTGGCAATCAGAGGGGGGTTTGTGCGGATGTGGCAGTTTGGGGGCCCGCTGAAAGCTTCTCCCCGCCCGCCTTGATCTGAATGCATGCAGGTTCTGATGGATGACGTGTCGCTGGTGGGGGCCGAGCGCTGTGTTGAGGTGGGTTTGTTTCTCTCTGTTTTTTGTCTCTGGGGTGGCCACGTTAACCCAAGGTAGTCAAGTCAGCCTAAGGTTAGCAGTAGCCTTACCTTACGGTAGCTTTATTATTGCTGTGGGAAAGCCTTAGTTAGCATTGGCTGGGTCGGTCTCTCTGCTGATGTGTTATTCATCATGGCTTGCCTGCCTGACGGACTGCTTGTTGTTTGCCCCTCATTGTTCGCCCTGCGTTACATCGTCCCCACCTTCTTATCAAGCGTTTAACTCCGTGAACTGTTTTGTGATTTCTTAAGAATATTCCATGGCATCTGTTTCAGGCCACCCCACGGGTTCTGTTTCTAGACATTCGGTGCGGGTGAGATAAGGATACGAGCTCATGTGCTTGTGACAGCGTCATAACAAACAGAACGCGGCAACACAAATGGACAGCTCAGCCGCTTCCTAACTCAGAATTGCATGCCAATGTCACCCGGTCCATATAAGTATATCCCCCCCCTCTTCGGCCACGCTCCCCCTGGCAGCACGTGTTTGACGCTTATTATTCACGCATGCGCATGCGTGTCCTCCCCCCCTCCTCCATGCACTTCTGCGGGCCTGCAGTTCAAGCTGGGCAGCTATGTGCACACGCCGGGTGCCTTCCCGCTCCGCCAAGAGGGCCCGACCAAGCTGTCTCCGTATCTTCCGCTGGGCAGCGTGGCTGCGTCCGGTGCTGGGTGCCAAAGGCAGGGTGAAGCGCCGCCGCAAGAGGTGAGACCTACCTTATATCCCCTCCTAATCCTTAATCCGCAACCCCTTAACCCTGCACCCTGCACCCTTAACCCTGAACCCTAACCCCTTAACCCAAAACCCTAATCTAGGCCACCCCAAGAGGTGAGACCTTGAGCTCATCTCCTCTCCTTCATGGCCCACGGACTGGAAATGTGTGTGCAGAAATCTGTTTGTCTGAAGTCCATACAGGCAGGCATGCGTAATTGCATGTGTGGTCGCCTGCTATGTGCAGACATGCTAGGTTTATAATCCCTTATTATACCCTTTCTTTGAGTTATAACAGCAAAGCCTGTACATGTTGTGATTTTAAGGGTCTAGAACTAAGGGGTCACCCTATAAACCTCAACCTCACTCAAACATCACGAAGGATTTGAAACCACACGTAACCCTTACTTCTTATGTCACACGCACACACACACACAATCATAATCACACAATCACACTATGCCACTCACTCAATCACACAATCGCACACTACGTACACACAAATACAATCACACCATGCCAAACACAACCACACTTTGGCACACATACACTCATACAACCACACTATGTCACACACACACAACCACAATCACATTATGTGGGGCGGGCGAATTCCTTAGAAGTCCCTCACTCTTCCTCGGCTGGCGCCCCTCCGAACCCTGAAACCCTATAACGTGTTAGACGTCTAACGCTGTCCCCTTACTCAACTCACCGATATTCACACTTTCTCTCTCACACACACACACACGCTCACGCACATACGCTTAACTTTATATGTACTTGCTGTTCATAGTGTGCTTGAAGGCACACAGAACCCTAGGCACAATCCTAGACCACGGCGGTTTTAATTTGTGAGCACGCCTGGCCAATGTAATCTGAGCGCCGATCCATACGGCGGTTTTAATTTGTGAGCACGCATGGCCAATGCAATCTGAGCGCCGATCCATACGGCGGATTTAATTTGTGAGCACGCCTGACCAATGTAATCTGAGCGCCGATCCATACGGCGGTTTTAATTTGTGAGCACGCATGGCCAATGCAATCTGAGCGCCGATCCATACGGCGGTTTTAATTTGTGAGCACGCCTGGCCAATGTAATCTGAGCGCCGATCCATACGGCGGTTTTAATTTGTGAGCCCGCATGGCCAATGCAATCTGAGCGCCGATCCATACGGCCCCTCCCCGCCTCCATACGCCCAGGTTGTGTGCGTCAGCGTGACTCAGGAGACCCACAACATCACCTCTTTCGAGTTCATGCTGCCACGCATCGCCTGCAGTGATGGGGCTTCAGCCGCCACCTATGCCACCTACATCGCTGGCCAGTACGCCTCGTTCGACATCAAAGGAGTGGATCCAAGCGCCCCGCAGCGTAGCATGACTCGGACATGGACCATCAGCTCCTGCCCAGACCGATCTAAGCACACCGGTGAGACTGGACCGGAAACGGTGTGGGGGACAGAGGAGGGGCACAACATAGCGCAAAATGTATGGCCACGATACAGCTGGATACGGCGCAGGTTTAGCCGAATTTTAGTGCCAAGGCAGCACGATGCGGCAGCACAATACGGCTCAAGTTTGGCTGGATTGTGTGACCATGCATGGAGGGGCAGGGTACAGCACGCACAGCTGAAAAGCTAAGTAGATGGCCTGGCTCTGCTTGCTCATTACGGCACATTCAGGGCCCGTAGATCCCCCGATTTTTAGGATTTTGCTTGCTAGCAGACCAGGGTCGCCTGTTCGCTTTCATTTGCGTCCATGCGGCTGTTGGCCTGTCCCATGGACTCAACGGAAATGCAGATGTTGTGCTTGAGGTGCTCAATCTAGTCACGGAGAGGCTGTGGATCAGTGTCTACCCTGGAAAAACTCAGACGACAGCTCCCCAGGCTGTCCCACTTCTGTTCTCCAAAAACACAGTTCTTCTTACCATCGGTGCTGCAACTACAGCCTACAGCCTGCAGCTGCTGGCCCTACAGAAAGAACTCAGGGGGGTGACGCTTTGAGTAGAAACATAAGGTAAGATAAGTCAGGCTCTGAGTGGCAGTCGGTTGATCGGGTGATCCCGGAACCTCCGACAGCGCCTGCTAAGACAGCCCTTTCTTCGCGTCAAAATCTGATATATTTTTTATATTTACTGTCCGAGTAACCCAAGATATTTTGGTCCTCGAAGGAGATTACTAACAATGCTCTAGATCAGAAGGTAATTGACGTGAGTGTGACCTAGACTCACCCGAATTATCACTCCCAACCTGCATTCCACCTGATTTCACTCCACTAGATCTGGCACTCCACCTGATCTCACTCCACTAGATCTGGCACTCCACTAGAACTAGGGCGGGTGGAGTGCCGAAATAAAGATACCGCACCAGGCTATTCGACTTGAAAACGAATTATTGGTGAATGCTATAAATAACCTTGCTCTGGACCAGAGGTTGGTTGGGATTTGTGCGGCCTGGATTCACCTTGACCTATCACTCCAACTCCATCAGTTATTCCGATTAGCTCGCACATCCTGGTCCACACTAAGAACGGATTGTGGGTGGATGTGGAATTATTTGAAAAAATATAACTTGAAGCGACACAGCTGCTTACCAGGAGGGACTGGGAATCTTTCTAGCAGCAAACCCCAGGGTTACCCAGGACGGAAGTACGGTACAGTCAAGCGGTACGGTTCGGGTACGGATATGGTATGGACAATGGGGCAGTACGGCAGGGCAGTAAGATGTTCAGGGATGTGGCCCCCCACTGACCCGTAAGACTCACTGTACAAGCGCCTAAGCTCATGCCATATTAAGGTTTGCAAGTCTTGATTATTTTGAACTTATCAAATGGGGGGTAAACTTTGGGTCCTCCCCCTTCCCTGCTTGAGGTCCTCCCTTCCGGAGGGGGGGGAGGAGGGGGAGGGGGAGGGGGAGGGGGAGGGGGAAGGGAGGGGGAGGGGGAGGGGGAAGGGAGGGCGAGGGGGAGGGGAGGGGGAGGGGAAGGGGAGGGGCTACGATGGCAACTGAGTGTTGCAGGTGATACATGGCATAAGGAAAATGATGCAGCCTTTAAATACCCATGCAAGTGCCTCAACTGGCCCTCATGCGTCAGCATGAAAGCATGCGCAACTTCGCCATGCAAAAATGTTATGAATACCGAACAAGGTTGTCTTCCAAATAATACGGTAAACGACAATACCGGATTTTGCGTAAAATGGCCATACTGGGTAACTCCATGCAACTCCCCTGACTGCTGTGGAGCTGCGCACCCTAATTAGAGCCTGTGAATCTGCCAAGCCCCCACTCAGACACCTTCCTAACCTAAAGATGGTAATGGCGTGGACGCGGCCCAGGCCGCGCTGTTTCCTCAATCCTCACGCCCCTGCGGGTCGTAGTTTTCTTCTTTTCTCTCCTGACCCAAAACCACACACCTTCTTCCCAGGCACCTTCACTACCAGTGTCAAGCGCAGCGGCCTGGTTTCGAGCTGGCTCCACTCTCACATGCGGCCTGCCTCCAGCAAGCTGGGTGTTGACGGGCAGCGCCCCGCAACGTGCAGCCTGAACTGGCACCTCATCGGAGGCCGCTTTACGCCTTGCTCCACCTTTTCGGAGCCGTCTTTGCTGGTGGGAGCGGCAATTAGGAATCAAGTGGATATTTTTGGAGGTTGGGAGCACCTAAACTTGCATGAGTCTCTTGTGCCAGTCTCCCATTAACATCTATTCAGCTCCCATACATTCCGCTTGCATCGGCTATGGGCTCACTCATGTGAGTCTCACAGGCTGTCTGAATCGCCGTCAGAGCTATGACTGATTTCTAGCGTCTTAGGACCGACGCGCCCCTCCAGACCCTGAATCCCTTTAACGCATTAGAATCTAATGCTGTCCCTCTACCGAACTCACCTGTATTCAGGATAGCAAACAGAAATGCAAATGCCCTTCATGACGAGCCTATCCGAGTCAAACAAAAGAACAACACGCCTCCTCTACCAGCCCTCCAGGCCAAGCTGCAGCGCGTGCTCACACTGGCAATTTGAATTTGAATTTAATTTGGAATTTGAATTCGAATTCAAAACTGATTTCGAATTTGAATTTGGTGGAATCTTGTTGATGTACACCTTTGTTGCTGGAGGTGGCTTAGGTGGCTTGCAGGTCGCTGCAGGCATTGGTATCACACCCATGCGGGCCATGGTGCATGAGTTTAAAAAGCGGCTGTCGAGCGCCACACCTTGCGCGCTCCTGTACAGTGTCAAGACCCCAGTGGACGCATCCTTCTTGCTGGTGGGCACTTTTGGAGGGCTTGTTTGGATGCACTTGAGCCCTGTGGGGCACGTGGGCTCGTTGGTGACTACAGCCATTATAGTGCCCTACAGGCCAGGGTAACCCGGTACGGAAACACGGTACGGGAATACGGTATGTACGGTACGGCACGGATACGGTACGGACGAAAGGGACAATACGGCAGGGCAATACGGTCGAACATTTCCCCCCATTTTTTTTTCAAGGCTCAGGACAGCAGGATCCACACAGAGAAACACATGCATGCAACACTCCCATGACTGTCTGACCCCATGCACATCCTGACATACTGCATGGCTGCATGACATCCCCCTTGCAGTTTTGCATGGCCCCCAAATAATCACCAAGATCTCCATGCATGCATGCATGCATGCAGATTTACCATGCTGACATGCTAGGGGGAAAATTGATCATTGGTGCAACCCCAAACTCCTCACACACCGCAATTACAATGTTCCAACATGCCATTCAGCATTTCAGCGAGTCCATATAAACGCTACCCACCAGCATGGCAGATGGAATTTTACATGCAGTAATATAGCAATAGAAACAAGAGGCCTCAGAATCACCTTGCTTAGTTGCTTAGTTGCAAAATTGCATGGCATGCATGGAAATCACTTCGTTAGGAGACTCGGAGCTCCTGTGTCTTGCCTCCCTCATGGGAGTCATGCATGGACTCCTACCCCTCCTAGCCTCTTCCATCCATGCAGCTTTGGATTGTGACTTGGCGCCAAGTTGTGTCTCACTGCCACTAAGTATTGGGGTAGACTTAGACTTTTACGAGCAACGAATGCCTCTTAACCTCTGGAAGCGAGAAAGCTTACGTAGATTTTGATGTCCTGGAGGTGTGGACTGTGGACTGTGTGGACTTGTCAGACGAGGGAGCTGCGCAATCGAGCAGTGCTTGAAAACTAGTGGTAAATCGCGTAGTGCCGACGATATTCTTATCGCAATATTGGCATCGCACACTCTTGGCCTGGCCAGCCTTCGATGACGGCTGCAAAATCCAATGCGCATCAACCGCTGCCTTCCTAGAACTTTTTCTCAGCGCTGCCTCTACCTCCATCCTGATAATATCTCATATGTATGGCTGTTCTTTGCAATTATGCTCTCATGCAGTCATGCAGTGAAGGAGATGGCGTCCGTACTTGGCCGTGTTGCAAACGGTACGGTGCGGTACGGATACGGTACGGGATTACCGTACTTTTTTCGGGTTTAACGTTAACCGTAGGTAGTCCAGTCAGTCTAAGGTTAGCAGAAGCCTTACGTTACGGTAGCTTTATTATTGCTGTGGGAAAGCCTTAGTTAGCATTGGCTGGGTCGGTCTCTCTGCTGATGTGTCACTCATCATGGCTTGCCTGACGGACTGCTTGTTGTTTGCCCCTCGTTGTTCGCCATGCGTTGCATCGTCCCCACCTTCTTATCAAGCGTTTAACTCCGTGAACGGTTTTGTGCTTTCTTAAGAATATTCCATGGCGTCTGTTTCAGGCCACCCCACGGGTTCTATTTCTAGACATTCGGTGCGGGTGAGATAAGGATACGAGCTCCTGTGCTTGTGACAGCATCATACCAAACAGAACGCGGCAACACAAATTGGACAGCTCGGCCGCTTCCTAACCTAGAATTGCATGCGAATGTCACCCGGTCTATATAAGTACCCCCCCCCCTCTTCGGCCACGGCCCCCATACGGCCAGAGTTACCCAGTACGGGCCGTATTGGCCTAAAATCCCGTACCGTATCCGTACCGTACCGTACCGTTTGCAACATGGCCAAGTACGGTCGCCATTTCCTGCACTGCATGACTGCATGAGAGCGATGGAGGTAGCGCTGAGAACACGTCCTAGGAATGCAGCGTACACGGCTGATTCGCATTGGATTTTGCAGCCGTTATCGAAGGCTGGCCAGGCCAAGCGTGGGCGATGCAAATTTTGTAATTATATTATCGTCAACACTACGCGATTTACCAATCGCCTCGCGGGCATAACAGGACAAGTTGCGGCGTGTAAGACGTTAGGACGGGTGATACCGGCATATTGCGGTGATGTCGTGTGATCGTCTCCCTCGTCTGGCAAATCCACACCGTCCACAGTCCACACATCCAGGGCATCAAAATCTACGTAAGCTCGCTCGCTTCCAGTGGTAAAGAGGCATTCGTTGCTCGTGAAAGTACAAGTCTACCCCAAAACCTAGTGGCAATAAGACAGAACTTGGCGCCAAGTCACGATCCAAAGCTGCATAGAGGGAGGAGGGCAGGAGGCCAGGAGGAGCAGGGTTACCTAGTACGGGCCGTATTGGCCTAATATCCCGTACCGTATCCGTACCGTACCGTACCGTTTGCAACACGGCCAAGTACGGTCGCCATTTCCTGCACTGCATGACTGCATGAGAGCGATGGAGGTAGCGCTGAGAACACGTCCTAGGAATGCAGCGTACACGGCTGATTCGCATTGGATTTTGCAGCCGTCATCGAAGGCTGGCCAGGCCAAGCGTGGGCGATGCAAATTTTGTAATTATATTATTGTCAACACTACGCGATTTACCAATCACCTCGCGGGCATAACAGGACAAGTTGCGTCGTGTAAGACGTTAGGACGGGTGATACAGGCATATTGCGGTGATGTCGTGTGATCGTCTCCCTCGTCTGGCAAATCCACACCGTCCACAGTCCACACATCCAGGGCATCAAAATCTACGTAAGCTCGCTCGCTTCCAGTGGTAAAGAGGCATTCGTTGCTCGTGAAAGTACAAGTCTACCCCAAAACCTAGTGGCAATAAGACAGAACTTGGCGCCAAGTCACAATCCAAAGCTGCATAGAGGGAGGAGGGCAGGAGGCCAGGAGGAGTAGGAGCCCATGAGTCCAGGACTCCCAGGAGGGAGGCAAGACACAGGAGCTCCGTGTCTCCTTACGAAGTGATTTCCATGCATGCCATGCAACTCAGCAACTATGCAAGGTGATTCTGAGGCCTCTTGTTTCTATTGCTACATTCATGCATGTAAAATTTCATGTGCCATGCTGGTGGTTAGCATTTACCGGTACATGGACTAGCTGAATTACTGAAATGCTGAATGGCATGTTGGAACATTGTAATGGCGATCTGTGAGGAGTTTGGGATTGCATCAATGATCATATTTTCTCCTATCATGTCAGCCTGGTAAATCTGCATGCATGCATGGAGATCCTTGGTGGTTATTTGGGGGCAATACAAAAATTGCATAGGGACTGTCATGCAGCCATGCAGTATGTCAGGATGTGCATGGGGTCAAACAGTCATGTGAGTGTTGCATGCATGTGTTTCTCTGTGTGGATCCTGCTGTTCTGAGCCTTGAAAATGGGGAAAATCTTGGACCGTATTGGCCAACCGTACCGTCCCTTTTGTCCGTACCGTATCCGTACCGTACCGCACCGTATTCCCGTACCGTGTTTCCGTACCGGGTTACCCTGAGGAGGAGTAGGAGCCTATGAGTCCAAGACTCCCAGGAGGGAGGCAAGACACAGGAGCTCCGTGTCTCCTTACGAAGTGATTTTCATGCATGCCATGCAACTCAACAACTAAGCGAGGTGATTCTGAGGCCTCTTGTTTCTATTGCTATATTTATGCATGTTAAATTTCATGTGCCATGCTGGTGGGTAGCGTTTATATGGACTAGCTGAATTACTGAAATGCTGAATGGCATGTTGGAACATTGTAATGGCGATCTGTGAGGAGTTTGGGATTGCATCAATGATCATATTTTCTCCTATCATGTCAGCCTGGTAAATCTGCATGCATGCATGGAGATCCTTGGTGGTTATTTGGGGCCATGCAAAAATTGCATGGGGACTGTCATGCAGCCATGCAGTATGTCAGGATGTGCATGGGTTCAAACATTCATGTGAGTGTTGCATGCATGTGTTTCTCTGTGTGGATGCTGCTGTTCTGAGCCTTGAAAATGGGGAAAATCTTGGACCGTATTGGCCTACCGTACCGTCCCTTTCGTCCGTACCGTATCCGTACCGTACCGTACCGTATTCCCGTACCGTGTTTCCGTACCGGGTTACCCTGCATACGGCCCGTATTGGGTAACCCTGCTACAAGCCCCCTTTGAAAAGTGGCGTCAGTGCGCTCCAGAATCCCCATGAAAACGGCTGGGCGGCCACTATCCCACGGGGCTGAATGGGACCAGATCATGACCGGCCTACAGTCAGTGGCCCAGGAAGCGAGGTAGCACAATACGGCAACAGCTGTTTCGTATCCGGAGCAGATCGCTGCTCCGCTCCGGATACGCGTACGGCAGTACTGCTCCGATCCGGCTCACCATGCAGGAATTGTTTTGCCGCCCTTCCGGGCGACATGACAGGCCATGCAACACCTGCACAATTGCGGCTTCAGACTAGTTTAGGGTTTAGGGTTTAGGGTTTAGGGTTTAGGGTTTAGGGTTTAGGGTTTAGGGTTAGCGTCTGCCAGACGCCTTTGGGGGCGGCTTCAGCAACACGATAGTACACCTACGCAACATGTCCGATAGAACTGATGAGGACATCGCTGACGTTCCAGACAGATTCGTTGACCTCAGGAAAACGTTAAAACCCTCTGACCCGTACAAGTCGACTTCCAATATGCGATGGCGTTGCAAGCAATGCAAGCTTACGTTTCCTGGCTCCGGTATGACGAAGAATTCAGCCCAGTGCAACACAGGAACAGAGAAAGGTGTCTGCGATCAATCAATTGGTTTATTTTTAGGAACATCGAACTCCGAAAACATCGAAACACGTCTGTTATACGGCATCCGAGCCATACCGTATTCGAATCGGCAGATCGCCCGATCAGCAATTCAGCACTTGACGAGCTAAGAAAACCCAGCCTTCACCCGGGGAAACCTGAGCCAAGGTCGCCATATTCTGCCTACGGACGGTATTAGGCGAGGTTGCAGCCAGATTTGAGGGGATATTAGTTATACATGACAACCACAAATTTGGGTAGTTAGTTGTTTTTGTTTGGACAGATCAGGAGTTGGGGACTGCACCAATCATTGGCTGTTTTGCCACAGCATTTTGCATGGTCCAAGTCCTAACTAATATGCATGCATGCATGCATGCATGGTTACTTTGGGGCCAGTAGGGGGGGCATCTGGACATGCATGGGGGCTGTCTGCAGGCCAGCAACCATCTTCATGTCTTTGAATGCCAGTATGTTAGCCTGAATGTGCGTAAAACAAGTTGTTGACTGCAAAGTGCTGATACTCCGAGCACGCCGTAGACATCTCAATAGGCCTCACCTGACATGCAGGCTTCACCTGATCTGCATGCAACTCTTAACTTAAGTTCCTTATCTTCCAACGGGGCAGTTAGGCGCCCTTGCGGCCGAGCCTTTTTGAGCAAGGCCCAAAGGTGTAATGTCATTGACCTGAACTGCATACCACACTTGAATTACATGCCACGCTATCAGAAGCTCAGAGCAGGTGGCTAGGGATTGCTCCAACTCTTGCACTTAACATGAGCATCTGTCACCCCTTCCTGCCGTCCATTCCTCGTTGCTTGATCCGCAGCCGCCTTGGCGCAGCTACCCAGCAGCCCCCACCTGACCGTGCATGAGGGGAGGATCACGCAGGACGTCCTCGCGTCGAACTTCCCGGACCTCCACAAGGTAATGGCCGCTGACATTGTGTGATGTAAAGCACAGCTGCCCAAGGCAGGAGACCACTTGGCTTTTGCTGTCCGCTTCTATTTTCTTGGTTTGTTTCACACATTTTTCAAACCGAATTCTTTTGCACCCACGTCATGTTTTGTGGCTGGGGCTAATCTTCTGCACTATAGGGTTCATTCCCACGCTACTGCTGGGTGGTTGTGTGTTGGTTGGTTGCCCAAGGGGGTCACTGGTTTTCGCCCGTTGTCCTAGCGTATTTAGTGCTTGTACCGGTTTATTTACGGGCACATGTCCGATGCATCAAATGTGATGCTCTGATGGACTGTAAATTTTTTACAAAACTTCGCGGGCAGAAGTCCCATCATGCATCAGATGTGATGCCCCGCTGGACTGTAAAAACTTCTCAAACTTCACCCTGACTCCCATCGTACCATGACATACATACTTACTCAGAGGGGCAAAGATACTTCGGGCTGCCTTTTCCTTTTGAGGGGGGTATTTCTTTCTACTTTGTGTTATTCTCCTTCTTTCCCTCTTACCTTCAGGATCGTTCTTCCAACGGGATAGTTGGGCGCCCACGCGGCCGAGCCTTTTGGAGCAGGGCTCATTGACATCTTACCTAGCCTATCCCTCGCTCCACCCAACCTCCCTCACACTGGCTAAATGGAATTATGTCCACCTTGTGTTCACACTGCTGCTATCCTTTTGGCCCCCACCTGATCCTGGCTCCTCACTCCTTATCCCCGTCCTGCCCCTGCTGCCCTTTTCAGCACCGAGTGTACCTGTGCGGCCCCCCGGCCTTCATGACACATATGGACCCATTGCTTTGACATCAAGGCATGTTGCCTGGGATGCTGGAAACAGAGACGTTTGATTTTTGAACCGATCCCCAGTTGGCAGTTGGTGCTTAACTGGTGTGCTTTCCAGGAGGCAGTTGGTGCTTAACTTCTCTCCATTGGTTGTTGACGCACATTACTTCCCAGGTGGCAGTTCCATTTAAACTGCAAACGGCCACACGACAAGGTCATGTTGTTGTTCAGAAAAATAAATATGCATAGGCCTTCGTGCTGCCTAGGTTTGAAGATGTCATTGCCCAACCCTCGTTGTTTACGGTTGGCCTAGAGCTTGTTGCTGGGGGGGGCGCCAATTCTGCCTCCAAAACACCCCCCAGTTCACCTAGTTATTTGCGCTCACCGCTTCCTTGCTAGGCGCAGGCGCGGCCGAGCTTTGAGCGGGCCCAGAGGTGTAACGTTATTGACTTCCTTGCGAGACCCCAAATCTCCAGAAGTCCAGGGCATGCGGACATCTATGTCTTTTTACGTACCAGTACTCAGATTTTGGCTGCCTGGGTCTATGCAAAGGGCCAGAGTGCTGTAGTGTGACGATCCGGGGACACAGCTGAACAATGCGACAATTAGACCAGGTCCGCTTGCAATATCACTCCTCGACATTGATTGAGCATGGAACAGCAACACAGAATTACACGGGCACATGCGAGTGTTTCGAGGTAGATACTGGCCAGTCGCAAGGTGGGTCGTGACGAATCCAGCAACTAACTGGAGGTCAAAAAATAGTGTATTTCACTGAAAGCGCCGGATTTTAATTGAACGAAAGGGGTTGCCGCGTGCATGTACCGGTATGCGCATGGCCGAAAAAGAGAACGGACAGCACGGACTGAATGTCGGATTGAATATGATGTGATTTATATGGCGTCTGATATTTCGAGGGGGGCTTAGTGGGTTCCGTGAAGTCGAAAGGGCACTGAAGCATCTCACTGACACATAAAATAGTCACTGACAGGCTTGCAAGTATCTAACAAGAAAAGTAACGTTGCCGTTCAAACGGCTAGGTGCGTAGCTTCTACACAGCCCGGCTCAGGGCTCGGTTCACTCTTTCACACCAACCTCAAAGAGCCGCCAAACACCTGTTCCGACACCAACCGGTAACTTCCTCTCACCTCTCCGACACATGCTACAATAGAACTTTTTGCAAACAGTTGTGATACACAAGTGATGGAGCTATCGTGGCATGCCGTACATGCTCCTTATCGTCTGGTGCAAATTCTTGTATCGTTTGAGTGAGAAATCGAAATTTATTATGAAGGAGTCTGTCTCTTTCCAAGAAAGTATTTTTTAGTAAATCCTTCCTGGATTTGTTGGTGGGTTTTGTGGGCTGCTACCTCATTGCACGGGATCGGCTTGGAAGATTGCTTTCTGCAGTGGCTGCCACTCGTCTGGAGGGCGCTTATCAGGTGACAAACAAATACAGATGCGTGCCACGTGGGGTGTGGGGATGCTTTGTGGATTTGGGCTTGCTGGCTCATGCATGCAGCCCATGCAAATGTATGCAACCATGCAACCCATAAATCCACACAGCCCAAGGATCCATGTAGCCCAATGATCCATGCAGCCATCCATCTATGCAGCCCAGGGATCCATGCACTCCAAGGATCCATGCTGCCATGCAGCCCAGGGATCCATGCAGCTATGCGACCCAGAATTCATGCGGGCCTTTGCCATGCAACCATGGATTCAATGGGACTTGTCCATCTCAAGCGAAGGTGCATTCGGCATAGGTCATGCAGTTCTTGATCTATGCGTGCATGCATGCGCGTCCCTGTTTATTTGTTTGTGCCCATAAAACCAGGCGGCCACCAAAGCGCCGATGGGGACCAAACTTTGACTGGCCTACAGCCGGTGGCCCAAGCAGCAAGGCTTTGTGCTCCAAACCTAGCAGGCATAAGGCTTTGCTGTAGCTGAATAGTAGCAGAAGCACCCCCATATCAACAATGTGGTGCGCAGTCATAGGCTTTTAATTTAAGAGGGCATGAGCTTGACCGACACCCGGCATACCCTAGCTGTCATTTTAAAACATGTAGCGGGTCGGACATCCGGCCCTAGAAGCGTCCATGCGCCATGGATGCTGTATGTATCTTAGCCTCCCGTCTTGTTGTGTATTTACTCATAGGACCAGCATAAACGTGCGATGCGCCGCTCAGGTAAATCGCAGTTTATGATGGGCACAACTCATGGCCGGAAGGTCAAGCTCATGGCACAGGCCAAGCGCATGCGAGCGGTGTGCGTGCATCGTTAAGCACTCCTTCGTTCAGGAGGGGAAATCAAGCCTTCACAGGTGGTGCCATCCCGCCCTTGCAAGCTCGCTGTGCAGCCCAAGGAATGATGCAATGCAATTAAATTAAAGTCAAGTCAAGTAAGTCGGTCAGGTCCCCTGGCTTTCTGGCATGTAGATATGAGTGAAGGCTTGCCGTATTGTGTACCGCATGCCATTATCTCTGGGTCAAGGTGCTCACATCATCTATCTCTCACCATCTAGGGCTCGAGATCGATAATGATAGATGATGTGTACAACAACAGTTTGCAAAAAGCTATAATGTTCAATCCATCCCAGGCTTCCAGCAACCTGTTCCTTCACTGCCTTCACTCACATTTCCCAAACAGCAGTTGGCAACAACTGTTCGTGGTCAATTTCGAACCCTGCCATTCAACGATGCATCCGTTGTGTTCTTCTTCTTCACGACACTGCACCAAGCAAACATGTCATCACGATCAGTGATGACCTGTTTGCCTGGTGCAGTGAAATAACGCTAGGGGCGGGCACGATGGCGCTGATATGGTCAAATTTCCGAGGAACAAGAGAAACCTTGCGCTTAATATAACTATATATAAGCTGCGGCACCAGCACTTGGAGCCGTCCAAATGAAAACGAAACTGCAGCCTGACATGTTGTTGATGCAAACGACAGGACAAAAGAAGGATTTTGTAGTCCACATTGGGGAATTTAAGTATTGCAGAGACACTGAGCATGGGGATTGGGGACCAGTTAAAAGCTTGCTTAAACCAGCACACTGACCTCGTTGAGCTACTGATCTTGAACGGGCACCAACGAAACAATATAAAAATTATTCCAATCTTGATCGGCACATCGGGCACTATTTATAATAAGCACACAATTGAAGCCGTGATGTCTCTAGGGATCACCGCGTTCCATGCTAAGAAATGCGCCCAGAAAATGCATGTCCATTCGATAAAACTCTTGCATAGCATAGTATACCGGTAAACCAGTCGCAGACTCGAATGTTTTTCCGCCACAAAGCCTGTCATAGGGCCAATAAAGCACGCCCATAAGAGAAAACCAGTGAGGAAGTTGCTTCTTTCTTTTTGCCTTATGGTAACGGCGCGGATGTGGCTACGGCCCCAAGCTGCGTTATTTTCCTTAACCTCCACGCCCTAATAGGGCGTAGTTTTTTATATATATACGGTATAAGCCACCAGTGGGATGTCTAAAGCCGCGGCATGTGAACTCTCCTATCCACCACGCCACCGACGGACTCGCGTTGGAGTTGTCTTTCTTTCTCTTTGTCATCACCGATAACGTGTATCAGCCTTCGTCCATCCCTGACGTCACGAAGGTGGTACCTCTTCACGCGCGCAACGAGAAACCAGAAATCCAGAATGCGCAAGCGCATATACATTCTTCCGTTCCACTTTTCTAGGCACCGAAACAACTGACGTGCAACTGCTTATCACGAGAATAACGGCATGGGCTACCATTACATGAACAGTTGCAATGGGGATGTGGGTTCGAATCCCACTGGAGCTACCTGAGTGACTGGTAAAACCTCTCGGCGATATGTGTGCGTTTACGTACGCGCCGCAGCCAGCCATGAGGGAAATCGCAAAGTAAAAGAGGTACCGACGAGTGACTGATCCACAGTTACTATGACTTGGGGGAGGGTGCGCGTATCCCGTACGGGCAGGTTTACGGAGCAGAAGCGTATCCGGATTGTGCTACCTTGCCAGGAAGCGATGTTTGCTGCATGAGGAACCTTGGTTGCAGGTTGAACCGTAGCTGAAATATGGCTGAAGTGCACTCCAAGAGCGCTGCTCCCGGCTGCCAAACCCGCTTACACATCAGTTTTTCTTTTTACGTGACTCAGCTACATGTCAGCTACTCTTTGGCCTCTGGCCGGGGGGCCGATTTGCGCACAGCCATGCTGTTTTGGCCAGCAGTCCTAGACCGGCCCAAGTTTGGTCCCTATTGGGC
Source organism: Limnomonas spitsbergensis (assembly GCA_037349105.1). Lineage (NCBI taxonomy): Eukaryota > Viridiplantae > Chlorophyta > Chlorophyceae > Chlamydomonadales > Limnomonas > Limnomonas spitsbergensis. The sequence goes on along the minus strand of JAYJMM010000093.1, from coordinate 2,535,807 downwards.
CTTTCGCGGCCATGGGGCGGCCTGTTGAAGGTGGAATTGTAGCCGAAAAAAGGAACACTGTAGCACAGTCCCCTCCAAAGACGTGTCCTTGGGATTTGATGGCCGTAGGAGTTCGTGGACATTTGTGATTCAGGCAACGGGCACTTCAAGGTCGTCCTGGCACTCACGGCCGGTGTGGACCAAGGTGGGCACTAAACACCTCGTTAAGTGATGGCGGAGGGCATGGGGGTGACAGGGGGCTGAGGTAGCTGAGGGTGACGAGGAGGGGGGGCGGGCGTGGGGGGAGAAAGAGGGGTGTCACGGTATAATGCAGTATACGTGCCAAAACCGTAGGGACCGCTGACGCGTCCCCGTAGACTCCGCAGCTTCCCTGCGGAGCCCCCTTTTTAGGGTTAGACACCCAGCTTCCCACTTTCGGGAAGATCAGAGGCCAGGGTTTCCCGTACCTTAGTAATAAGGGCTTGCCGGGACATTGTATCCCGGCTTGCCCATTGTCCCTTACTTCGTTCCTTTTAAGTGGACAGGCCTCTATTTGTAACCAGCACAGGCTAGATCTCGGAGACCTACCCAGTGAAGTGCATCAAAGCCAGTACCACTAAGCCAGTCAAGCCTAGATCAGCGACCCCGCCATCTAGCAAGCTCGAGAACTCCTAACCCGAAGCCCTGCCCTACCTAGGACTACGTCGTCCGCAGTCTACGGCTACGGCTTCGCCCGCTACACGCGGTAAGTGACTCATAACGACCTGCAGGGTTCGCGACCCGACAGGCCATTAGTCGCAGCTCTACAAGCGGCCAGCTCCACGCCTGTCATCTAGAAGTTCCAGCCACAGCTTAACGCGCTGCGCATTTGCGGCCAGCGTGTAGACGCTGAGTCCGCCCGTAGGTGTCCGCCACTCAGTGGGGAAGAAGTCCGCCACGGACCCGAAGCAACCATCGCGTGTCCACTTAAAAGGAACGAAGTGGGTCTAGCCTGATCAGCTTGATCCATTGAATCCTGCTAATGGTGCATGTGCTGTGAACTTGAATTTCTATTTGAAAGCAGTGATCTGCCTTGGACAGCTCGAAATCACTTAGCAGAGGATTCTCCATAGAACCCAAGTCAATACCTGCTTGCGCTGGGCGTGGCAACCCAGAAGCAGACGTAGCTTGAAGATCAGGCTGTGGAGTTATAAACCCAGCTGATGTTGCCTGTGCACGCGGCCTGCATCCGTGGTAGAGTGCACAGCCTGCGTGTTGACAGAAGTGAGCAAGGATCTGGGATCCGAGTTTAAAAGCAGGCAACCCAAGACTGTGTGCAGGAATATCCGAAGCTGCAGATTGCAGCCCGAGCGGGACCTGCAGAGATTGAGGAGGAAGCTGCGCGGCAAATCAGCGGAGGAATAGCGGACGAGACCGGCAAGATAGCTGACAAGACAGCAGCCCAGAAGGTGAAAATACCCGCCAGAACCAGTTTAAAAAATTTACCCGTGCTTGACCTGTCTAGCAACGCCTAACCAGCCTGCAGAAGGTAGAGGAGAACGGAAGCAAGCATTGAGCCAGTGACCTGCTGCTGTGAGCCCACACAGCGAGCCGGCACGCTGCTCAGCACCCAGCAATAGTACAATGCAGGACGCAGTGGTAGATCATGATCGTCACCTGCATCCAGAGGCTGCAAGACGCAGTGCACGAGTGAGAGGAATGGAACCAGGCAGTGACCCCATGACACCCATCAATGCAGCCGTAGCAGAGGAAGCTAGGCTAATTGCCATTGGGTTGTCAGATGGTGAATATACAGGCATAATGGAAAACAAGGTCCAAGGGGCCGACAGCACCCTAGCCTTGGATGAGGGTATGGTGCAAGTTCAAGTGACGCGCAGGGGTATCGGACGAGGCGGCATAGCGCGCATCCCCCCTGGCCCAAGCCAGGAGGACGAGCAATGGCCGGTTCCCGACGATGAGTCCCTGGATCCGACCTCAGAGCCACCCACTGTGAGGTCTCAGACCGGTGGTGTAGGAGAGGGTGGCGGGCCAGCGCGACCTCCGGATGACCTGCCTGCGGAGGCAGAAAGGGAAGGAGGCGAGGCTGAGCCCAGACCAGACCAGGAGCCCCAGCTTGAACCCACAGTGGTCAAGGGGATGGTCCAGTCAACAATGGTCAGGATGGAGCGGACGAGATCCAGCGAACAGCAGTCCCAAGGGGAGTCAGCGGAAACAACAGGGAGGCCGCGGGAGCTGCAGAAATACAGCGACACACAAGCCACGACAACGCAGGCTACCAGAATATGGCAGCCGCAGGCTGATCCGCACGCCAAGGCAGTGCCGCCAGATCAGCACGGAAGAATGCAGGCGCCAACGGGAATCCCGCCCAGGCCAGATCTGCACAGGGTGAAACAGGCAAGGCCGCCCCGTATCCCGGCAGAGGAAGCAACAGAGGCATCGACATACGGCACACCCCAGTCCAGGTTCCCAGCCAGTGCAAACAGGCCAAGCCAGGAGGCCGTGGCAGAGGGCAGCAGCAGGGAAAAGGAGGACAGCGGCCAGGCCCACAGCCTTTACGGATATTTCAGCAATCCAGAGTGGACGCCCATCCCAGGAGAGCGGCGCCCGGCAGTGGGAGAACGCGCAGGGAGCATAAGCCAGCCGGGTGCAGCAGAGCCACCAGGACTCCAGCCCATTGGATGGGCAGACATCCTGCAATGGGCAGGGCGGCTATGGCAGCAGGTGTGCTCCAAGTGTTTCGTCCACCTCAGCGATCAGACCCGGGCTATCAAGGAGTTCCAAAGCCACCACCTGGCGGAATGGGCAACAAAGGCCCTCATGGGCATCCCGCACACGGGACAGGACCGGGCAACGCTGCTGGCGGCCCTGCGCAGAGTGTCCAGAGGAGCAGCAGGGCCAGAGGCGGCTCTGGCTGTCAAGGCCTTTGCCGACGGGTGGTGCAACGGCACAGCAGGGGATCTGGAGGAGCCCGAATCAGAGCAAGAGGAACTCGAGGAGTGGGAAGGGTTCGAGGCATCCAGGCTACAGCAAAACGACCGCAGGGAGGTGCAATGGCAGCAGCAGACGGAAGGGACCATTCCTGCTGCAAGACAGGCCAGATGGGAGAGCCTGGAAGCCAGCAGTGAGCCCAGCCTCCGAAACCAGCGGCTAGACGTAGAGCGCAGACCCAGACCCAGCAGCCCAGCGGCCAGCGAACAGCCCAGGGCAACCAGCTTCCAACAGGATCCAGCGCCAAGGAGGGCCAGCAGGCAAGAATCTCACGACTTGTTGCGCTTCGTAGATCAGCACGGCGGCCAAGAAAGCCAGGTGGACCACATTGCTGAGTTCCTGCGAGGACAAGCAGCACAGGCACGTGGCAGGCCGGAGAGGAGCCAAGGCCCCAGCCAAGGAAGGAGGGTCGTTCAGGAAATCAACCCGGCAGGCCCCACGGGGGGAGACTACCAGCAAAGACAGGAAAGCAGGGACGACTGCCTGTCAGCTTCCGAGGCAAGGGAGTACACAGGTGGAACGCAGCCCAGCAGGCATAGCAGCTACCAGCCCAGCAGGCAGGCAGAGTCAGAAGGGGGTAGGAGCCAGGACCCGGCAAGGCAGCCTTCGGAGGGCAGTAGGCCATCCGGTAGAAGGCAATCCCACCTGAGCGCAGACCGCAGAGACCAGCGGGATCGGCGCAGGCAGAGCCCGACCAGTAACGGCGGCGGCGGATCTGGCTCGGACCCCAGCATGTCAGGCTCGGAGGATACAGAGGGGCACGGCCCAGGCTCCAGCAGGGAATCTGCGAGGCGCAGAAGGGAAAGGATAGCCCAAGAGCAGGCGGAGACAAACATACGGCTGCAGCAACAGATGATCCTGCAGTTGGCTGGGGGAACGCGGTTCACCAAGATCCCCAACATTCAGGGCAACGTGCCAGTGCTGGACATGTCCCACCCGGGGGCAGTCGCAGCCAGGCAATACTGCCAGGCCTGCAGCTCTTGGGGCTCGCACAACCGCCTGGCTTTATCGGACGAGCCGCCAGCCCTGGCTGTGGTGGCTGGTGAGATTGCAGGGTCTTGCCAGTCTCCTTCAGCCATGGCCCTGTTGGTCCGCTCCTTGGTGGGCATGTGGACAGCCAAGCCGGCCTGCGTGGGCCCGCTGGTGGTCGCCATACGATCAGCACCCCAAGGAGACAAAGCTTCCAGGGAGGTCGAGCGGATCCGGGAAGCATGGAGAACCCCAGTGGAGGAGCCGACCTGTGAGGTATCCTTGCTAACCCTGTGGATCAGGGTGGTCCAAAGGGAGGTGGGCAAGCCAACTTCAGATGAGAGGGCCGCAATCACCGGCCTGAAGCTGGGGGTCAAGACCACCTTGGACCCAGGCGTCAAGCCAGAGGAGACAGTGGAGGCATTTGCCTTCCGAGTCATGTCTACAGCAGAACTGTTGCAAATCTCCAGAGACGCAGTGGACCACTTCGGCAGGAGGCATTCGGTGGCCCACATGTTCTACGAGGGGCTGCCAGGGGCAGTCAGAGTGAAGCTGACAGCTTTTATCATGACCGTGCCAGGTTACCTACACATGACAGACGAGGCCCAGGTAGAGGTCCTGACGCAGCAGGTGCTGCTGTGGGAGAGGTTCGCCCTGGAATTGGGGGACCTAGCTGCCATGGACACCAGGCAAGGGCCAGGAGACCATCAGCAGAGGAGCCAGGGGGAGCAACAGGCGGGACGCGGCAGGCGAGATCGGCCCAGCCAGTGGGAAGCCAGGCCCAGAGGGGATGGACCAGGAGTTGCGCCATACCAGAACAGCAGCCAGCCTGCCAGGCAGGAAAGCAGAGCCAAGGGCGTCACGTGGGCCGACCAAGCCACAGCCTTGACAACCAGCACCCACAGCACTGGGGGCGCCCCCAAAGCCTGCTTCCAATGCGGCAGCCTGGACCACCTGGCAAGGGACTGCAGGACTCCCAGGGCTAGAGACGAACGCCGCCCTGCTCCCCTGGCCACTGACATCACCACGGGGCAGGCGCGGCCGCCTCAACAGCAGTACCCACCGCCTCCAAGACCGCAGGGGCCACCCGTGAACAGGACCTACGACAGGAACCAAGGAGGCAGGCCGGCCCAGAGGCAGCCGCAGGGGCAGGCGGGGCATGGCCAGCAGTCAGCTCATCTGTCTCACCTTTCTGGCCCCTCCGAGCTCGCTGAGCCGGATGGGTGGCACCAAACGGTGGCCGAAATGCTCAGCGAGTCCGTAGCCCTCCTGACGCAGGTTGGGCTGGCACCCAAGCCTGGAGAGTACAAGCAGGCAGCCCACAACGCCAGGCCACGGTCCTTTAGACCCTCCTCTAGCAGTGAGGAGGAGGAAGAGCCATTGGCTATTGAACACCCTTCCAGGAAGGGAGAGAAAAGGCTTGCTCTTAGGCGACTAGCTGACGGCCTGTGCGATGTCCGTGCGCAGGTGGGCTACATCAACGAACGACTTACAGCGCTGGCGCACACCACCATGCCCATGGGAGTCACGCCGGTCCGTGGTGAGCCGGGCTGAATAGGTCAGGGTCGTAAGATCACCATCAGCCCAAGGCTGCAATACTTCACAAACGACAGGCGAGATTACAGCCAGTGCGTAGGCCTCATGGTGAAAGGGAAGGTGCTGGTGGCCCAGAAGGCACTAATGGACACGGCATGTTCATGCCATGTCATCACCGTCAACATAGCAGAACAGCTGGTAGCCATGGGGGCCAAGCTGGTGAGGACGGATGAAAAGATCAGGACAACCGATAATGCAGGAGCAGACCTATACGGGATTCTGTTCATCTACGTCGTGTACGGGTATGGAAGCCCGAATGCGATCGTGGAGAAAGCAGCGGTCAGGGTGGTCAAGACGCCTCCTGACGCGTATGAGCACCTGGTAGGGAACCCCGAATTCCTCAAGTATGGGGGAGTCCTAGAAGCCGCAGGGCGCCTCACCCTGTTCCCTCAAGGGGGAGCCGACGGGCTCACCCTGCCTGCCGCTAGAACTGATATCACCAGCAGGATCCCACCAGGCGGCCGCGGCAACCTGGGCAGGCTTGGACGACCCCGCCTGGGTGCCTGAGGAGTGGCCGGCAGATTGGGGCGAGATGAACCCAGACTTAACCCCACAATGTGCCATGGTGACAGGTACAGGAGGCGGACCTGCGACGCAAACTACAGTCGCCGCAAACCGCATCACCCGTCTGCCCGCAGCAGAGGCACCTGCGGTAGCACCAGAAGGGGCCAAGCCGGCCAGGGCCAAAGGGGCCCGTGGCGCAGGTACTGAGGCAGCGCGCCAGCAAGCAGGGCAAAAGGTAACCAACCCTGCCGCAGCGCCAGAGGCAGACCCAGTAGCCCGTACCCAGGCTCACGCAGCGCCGGCGGACCCGGACGGTACCAGGGGTACCGGGAGCCGGCCCATCAGCGGAGACAAGGGCGGCGAAGCCGTGGGCCCCTCAGTAGCAGCGCGGGACAAGGACGGCAAAGCCGTGGACCCTCCCGTAGCAGCGCGGGACAAGGCGAGGCTAGCCATGGAGCAGGAGCACACCGTCCGACAGGAGGTCAGGAATGCCCTGCGCAACAGGGACGGCCCCTGCGCGTATTGCGACATGCGCAGATCGCATACGGACCAGGAATGCGAGCGGCGGCTAGGGGAGCTCCTGGAGAACGAGCCGGGCCGGGGAGTAGACACGTACAGCAGAGGCAGCTGCCAGCCAGGCTCTCCGGCTGCGCACACTCAGGACACCAGCCCCAGCGATGAGGGAACCACTGAATCAGAGAACGAGCTGCAGGCGGACAGGGACGCTCCCAGGGCAGCCGTCGTCAGCAGCCTGGAGGCCCAGGTCCAGGTCCTGAACAGGGCCATCAGGACCGCAGCCAGGCAGAGAATCGCCAGCAGGGAGGCAGACATCTATTCCTTCAAGATGGAGCAGGCCCGGGCAATGGCGGACGGCGCTTCAGACAGGGAGATGGCCCGGTGGAAGGGCGAATGCGCCAAGTGGATCATAGAGGTGAATGAGCTCAAAAGGAGGTACAAGGAGGAGTACAAGGGCACAGAGGCAGCCCCTGAGCCGGGCCCCCAACGCCCCTGTGGAGCCCAGCGGGAGGCCTGCAGCGGGGCCAGGGAGGCCATGCAGCAGCAGCCTGCGGCAGACACGACTGTCGAGCCCCCGCAGCAGGACGCGGCACCAAGCGAGGAAGCCAGGGGAGGAGGACAGGACGGCCAAGAAGGAACGCCCAGGGGTAAGCCCACTGAGGTGCAGGAGGTCCTGAGTGAGCTAGACGACCCTGGCCTAGGGGACTACCCGGAGGACCTGTTGCAGTCTCTACGGGACAATATAGCCCAGCCCAAGCAGAGCAGTCACCCCAAGGCAAGGGCCAGCCGCACCCCCTCTCCACGGGCAAGGGAGTCAGGCAGCGGCCCAAGCCGCAACCCCGACAGCGGCAGGGCGCCCAGGAGCGCCAGCGCCGCAGAGCGTCAGCCAAGGGAAAGGAGCCCACGGCGCAGTAGCCACAGCAGGGAGCGGCGGGCTCCAAGCACCGAGCAGCACCAGGACGGACGCCGGCCGGGGGAACCGACAGAGAGAAGGAACAGCGCACAGCAGCCTCGGGCGAGGTCGCCAAACAGAAGGCCACCTCCACCCCCGCAGGGCGCCAGCGGTGGCAACCAGCGGCCCAGGGGCAGGGAGGCCCTCAGCCCAGACGGCGGGAGCAGGAACAGAAGAACCCGCAGCCGCAGTCCCGTTACCCCAGGGAACCCACCCAACCACGGCAGCAGAGAACCCGAGGGCGGGAGCGGCAGGCGCTGGGAAGGGGAGGCGCCACGCAGCCCCCGCGGCGAGCGTTGGCCGCAGGGCAGAGCCAGAAGCCCCATCAGGCAACGCCAGGCCCACAGCCCCGGTAGGCGTTCGACAGCCGAGGAGCCAGGGGAGAACAGGATGGTCAGGTGGGCACCACTGGAGGACTCTGCCCGGGGCAGGACCAGCAGAGCACCCCCTACCCAGAAGGAAGCATGCTACAAGTGCGGAGGTAGTGGCCACTTCGCCTTCGAATGCAACCAGACGCAGGCCCAGCCTTGGAGGCCCAGCGGCGGGGGCGAGGGCCGAGCGCAAGCCCAGGACAACCTGGGACACGGTCGCTTCAGGCAGGAGGAACACCCCAGCGGCAACCAGCAGCGCGACCGCCTCCGCGACCTGTTCGAGGCAGCCAAGGACGAGTCATTCGAGGTATGGGCAGCCAGGCAGGCAGGCGCCCCGCCCGCCAGCTTTCTGCCAGGACCGCCGGAAGGACCCAGGTGGGCGGACAAAGGGGCCCATGGGTGCTTCGCCACCATCCCCAGGGGGCACGACCCAGGGTTCGGCGAACCAGACACCTGGTTTGAGCAGGAGTGGGATGACGCATGCCTAGAAGGGCAGGAAGAGCAGGCAAGACACCCATTGGGCCTTCATGAAGGACGTGAGCCTGAGCCAGGGTTGGACCCAGAGGGGATAGCCACGGAGGCACAGAACGGAGAGGTGCCCCGGCAAATCCATCATTGGCGGGTGGCCGTGGAAGCAATTGCCACCAATGGCCTCTTGACCATGCCCGCAGATGCCCCTAAGAGCACAGCCCATGCCCTAGAACTCCTGGACTACCTGCGACGCATGGGAGCACCAGCCCCTCAAGAGGGGTGGCTCGCCTTGCTCGCAAATTTCCTAGTCACGCTCAGGGCCAGGGAAGACCAGGGCAACAGCGATTCAGAGGGCAGCTCCCACAGACAGGACCCTGAGATATCAGGGGAGGCCTCAGGGCAGGAGGGGGAGTCAGACGACCTTCCCCAAGGCATTTACGACCCCCCCGACGTGTTGTGCCCAGGTACCCCGGAGGCAGGGGCGCTCGCCGCAGGCCCAAGGCCAGCAGCTTCCGCGGAAGGAGGCGGTAGCAGCTCCATGCTGCAGGCCCATGGGGCCACAGGGGGCGTCACCAGCCGGCCCCCAGCCGCAGGCAGCGGGCACCGCAGCTGCAGGACAGAGCACGGACCAACAGAAAGGGCATGGATGCAGGAGGAAGTACCCAGCGAAAGAGAGCAGCGGTGGGAACCAGAGGAGCCGCAGAACCCAGACCACTGGGGAGACAGCGACCTCAGCGCGATAGAAGACGCAGAGGACCTCGACGCACCGGGCCCAGGGCCTGGCGAGCCCTGGCCTAGGCAGTGCTTCGTGCAGTGGTACCCGGCAGGTACAGACATGCCAGAGGTAGCCATCACCGCGGCCATGATCACCCTTCCCGGCGCGGGCGCGGACGGCCTGTGCAGGTTGCAAAACCATTGGTGCGTACCGCGGGGGGAAGTCATCTGTGTTGGCAGACAGGCAGCAACGCAGGCAGTAGCAAGGTTGGTCTTTCCCATGGACGCTGTCACAGCGGGGCTCCTGGCTGCGGCCATTAAAGGTCACATCAGACCTAGCACGGCCATGGAAGAGTTCATGAGCTCCACGTGGCCAACTCCTCTCTACGCCAACTGCGTCAGCGAACTCCTGGGCAGCGTCGTCAAGGAGGGGATTACCGCAGCAGAGGAGCAGTTCAGGACCAGCCCGGAGATACCAGACGCGGCAGGGGCATACGGCATGTGGCAGCACGCCCACGACGGGTTCATGCGGACACCATGGGCAGAGAACTGCGTCATGACTCTCGCTCGCCACCGGTGCCTGGCCAACCAGGCCGTCTGCGTACCCACACAAGCAGCAGCCAGGCAGGCGTACGCCCTGGCGGCGCTGCGGGACCACAGCGGGTACGACGGTGCCGGGATCCTCCATCCAGGAACGCCTCGCCAATGCCCCGAGATCGTCGAGAGGGGGCAAGACATCGCCAGAGAGGTCATGGGCCAGGCGGTCCCCTGGGGGTACGAGCCAAGTGACGCCAGGGTCGCTATCCCGGTTCGGCTGGCGGTGGCATACTACCACGAGGACCTAGAGGAGCAGTGGCAGCACCCAGCACCGCGGGCGTGGATACACATGCACGCCACGCGCGATGACCGGCCCGTGTGGTTCTTCTTCAAGACAGCTACCCGGGTGCAGAGTGACCGGTTCCCCTCCATAGAGCGGGCAGAGGAGCACGCGGTGTCCACCTTTCGAGGAGCAGACCCGGCGGTGTGGACCATCATGATGATGGCCCTTAACAGGACATTGCTGCCAGGACAGATGTCAGCAGCTGTCCACAACATCGAGATAGTGGACGAGCTTTGGGCACCCCAAGAAAGAGCCGACTGCCCAACACACGTGTCAGCGCACTGCACGCCAGCAGCGGGCGCCACCGCTTGGCAGGGCGAGCAGGCCCTCACCCTCTCAGCCTTTGCTCTAGGCAGGCTGCAGAGCTGCCTACAGCAGTGGATGCGGGTGGAACAGGCGGCCTACTACAACGGCGTCCCATCCATCTTGCTGCCCCACTGGTCTGCCCCGGCGGCCACCGTCCGCCTTTGGTGGCAAAGGCACCCCAGGGGAGCCGTCACGCTCCACCCCCTATTCAGCGGTAGCAATCACGATGAGGCCCTGAGGGACCTAACAGGCCTGCTGGATAGGGGCATAGCGGATCGCCAAGAGACGCCGAGGGGGCGTTGGGGAGCATTCAGGGAGTCAACCAGCCCAGGCAGCACTCACAGCCCCGACGAACCTACCCTCAACATGCAGCCAGGCAGCAGGGAGCATTCTTTCTTCACCTCCCTGAGGGGGGGCAACTACGAGGTGGAGTGGCCCGAGTCAGACGAAGATAACAGCTTGGCAGGACTGCCGCAGCTCCTACAGGACTCGGATTCCGAGGAAGAACCGGCAGCCACAGCAGGGCACACCGCGCCACCAGAGGGGAGGGTGGCAGCGCCCGGCGAGCATACTGCACCTTCAGCCGGGCATATGCAAGGGGACAGCCAGCAGAGCAGAGCCCCAGATGGGCGGCCAGAGCCTGCAGCAACCCTGAGATTCCAGGCCGACACCTCACCCAGCTGGAGCAGGGGGCTCAGCGACACCGACAGCGAGGCCAGCAATCCTGATCCTGAGGACCCCGGCGCGCCACTCCTGGCAGCCGAGGGGGAGCCCGATAACAGGAATGTAGATCTCAGCAAGGAGCAGTGGGATGACGAGTTACGACAGTTTGTGGCCCAACGGGACAGGCAGCGGCTCGAGGGCGGGGCACCATGGCCAGTCCTCCAGGGAGGCCCCGAGCCCAGGGGCGGCCGCATCGAGGCCAGCCTACGTTACAGGCTGAGCATGGTCCCAGACCCCAGCCCCGACCCCAGGCTGCAGGGACGCAACCAGGCAGCGGAGGAGCTGCGGCAGGCATTCCGCGGCCGATTAAGGGCCCTCAGCGAGGCACAACCGCCAGCGCTGGAGGGGGACCCAGGCACAGGCGGCGCCGGGACCTCAGGCCAATCCTCTGGCTCCGGCCAAGAGCGCAAGGAACCGTGCGCAGGATGCGACCAGGCCCGCACAGGCGAGCGCTTGATCTGGTGCAGCACATGCGGAACAGCATGGCATGACCTGTGCATGAGAACACCGCGGACAGGGGCAGCCAGAGTGTGCCAGTTCTGCATGACCCCCGAGGCCAGGCTGCCAAGCTGCTTGGGATGCGGGGAAAGCATTGGCCCAACAGAACAGCCCAGCAGGCGTTGCTGTCGTTGCCACGCCAAGGCATGCGGCACCTGCATGGACAAGCCGGGCATAGGAGGTACCCGGCGAGGGGTGTGGGCCTGCTGCGGCTGCAGCGATGCAGTTCCCCCGGCGTGGGGCCACCACTCCGTCCACAGCGAGCCGTGCGAACGCTGCGGAAAAAAGGGGCACGACTACCACGCCTGCCCCGCACCACGCCTGCGAGAGGGCAGATGCGCCATCTGCTTCCACCAGGGGCACTTAGCCATGGCATGCCCCGAGAGGAACCAGTCGCTGGGTTTCATCAGACAAAGGCAGATGGAGGAGGACTCCAGGCTCGGGGTGCGATGGTGGTGCAGCGCGCAGGAAGCCTTGCCCGGCGAAAGGGAGGTGGTGTTCAAGGCAGCGCACAGCAGGGCAACCATCTCCGACGTACGGCAGGCCATCGAGGAGCGGAGGCAGGACGAGGCCAACCAGGCTAGAAGGGGGGAGCAGCGCCTAGTGCCATTCAGGGAATGGTACAGGGAAACAGCAGACCAGCCCCTACAGCCGTCCATGCACGCAGTCCAGTACGCCCAGATCCTGTCCATCGGGGCAGAGCTCATCAAGGCCAATGACGAGGGGCGGTGGCCAGAGGCAGGCGAGCCATTGGACGACTGGCCGGTGGAGTGGGGGGTTCCGGAGAGAACCAGCCTATGGAACTACCAGGCCATCCAGCGAACGATGCTCCAGCCCCACCAGCTGGGCAGACAGCCGCGCAGCGCAGCCAGGAGCAGCAGCAGCGCCAGAGCCCAGACTGTCAGCCCGGAAGGCGCTTACAGATCCGCTGCAGGCTGCACAGGTCCAACAGCGGCAGAGGGACATCAGACCCCCACCAGCAGGGGCGAAACCAGACCAGCGGACTCCTCCAAGGTCAGGGCCGCAGCAGCGCGAAGGGCAAGGAACGCCAGGACCCGCGCGCGCCAACGACGCAGGAAAGCAGCGGCAAGAGACGCCAGTAACAGCACAGGGTGCCCATCGCCGCCCACCAGGATCAGCCAGGTGGAGCTGGAAATCTCCTGGCGGGAGGGACCAGAGGACCGGGGCCCGCCAGCAGCGCCATCACCGCCAGCCCCTGCAGGACCACAGCCCAGCCCCAGACAGCAGCCGGCCTGCAAGGGTCTCCTTCCCTGCACAGCGTTCAGGGGCCTTCTGGCTTGCCTGTGCCACCTGGCATTGGTGTGGCTCCTGCTCTCCTGCCTCCCCGGGGCACAGGCCAGCGGAAGGGGCGTGCGAGGAGGGGGATTCACTGCCGGACAAGGAGCATTCGTCAGCAGCAGGGAGGCAGCTGCCAAGCTGGAGCCTGGTTGGCTGCGACCCCCAGTGGATATGCCCGCCCCTCGGCCCCCCCGTCCGCAAAGCACCTGGGATCAGGGCACATCCAGCGCAGGGCCACAGGCAGTGACAGGGGAGCCGCTGGCAGGGGGAGTCATCGACATGTTCCAGCCCGGAGGGGTGGTGCATGCACCCTCAGAGTACGTCAAAACTGAGGAGGGGTGGCTGCTCGGGAGGCACCCCGACTTTACTGGGGAGCAGCAGGAGCAGATGGAGCAGAGCCTACGGGACCGCCAAGGGGCGTTCGCCTACTCTATGCTTGAACTGCCAGGCTACTGCGGTGCACAGGGTGAGTTTACGCTGGCCCTAGAGGACGAGCACAGCTCGTGCTTTCAGAAAGCAAGGGACATGCCACCCCCTAAAGCAGCCATTTTCAAAGAGAAGTGCCAGCCCATGATAGAGGCAGGCATCATTGTCAGGGTCCCTCAGGGAGGGCCCATCAAGTTTGCGGCCAACTCAGTCGTAGCGGCCAAGAAGTGTGCCGAGACAGGCGAGTGGTCAGATCACCGCATTGCGCATGACATGAGGAGAATGAACCTCCGCACGGCCAAGCAGGAGTTTGCTATCCCCAGGATGGAAACTATCTTTCAGAACCTGGGCACAGCTAAAGTGTTTAGCAAGGTGGATCTGAGGTCAGGATTCATGCAGATCCCGATCAAGGCCGAGGACCAGCCCGAAACGGCTTTCTGGATGGGCCCAGAACTGTGGATGTACACAAAGTTGAACTTTGGACTGCGCAACGGGCCTCCCTTCTTCCAGCGTATGATGGAGGAAGAGATCGCCAGGGCGGGCCTGAGCTCCTTCTGTGTGGCTTTCATTGACGACCTGCTGGTGTATAGTGACACGCCTGCAGATCACATCAGGCATGTCGAGCTCATGCTAGACATGCTCCACGCGGTAGGACTGCGAGCGCATCCTGACAAGTCCCTGTTTGGGTGTGCCACGGTGGAGTACCTAGGCCACAACGTCTCGGCCCAAGGTCTCACACCGCACGCAGCCAAAATAGCGGCCGTCATGGCTCTGCCCGAACCCGCATCGGTCAAGAACATTCAGGAGGTCATGGGATTCCTTAACTTCTACCGGTGCTACATCCCGGATTTCTCTCGCAAAGCCGCATGCATCAACGCATTGCTTGTCAAGGGGGTCCCATTTGTGTGGGGTCCCGAGCAGGCCCAGGCGTTTCAGCTGATCAAAACTGAGATGTGCGAAGGAGGCAGGTTGCTACGCAGACCTGACTACAGCGGAACGGGTCCAGATGGCAAGGGGCCACCAAGGCCATTCCTGTTGTACACCGACTTCTCTAAACAGGGTATAGGGGCGGTGCTAGGGCAATGTGACGACAGCGGCAGGGAGTACATGGTAGCCTGCACTTCCCGTTCCCTGAACAAAAGCGAAAAGAACTACTCGTCGTTTCAGGGGGAAATGCTCGCCGCTGTGTACGCTGCCCGGACGTACCGTCATATGCTTTTTGGGTGCAAGGTGCATTTGGTCACAGACCACGAACCCCTCACCTATCTCATGGATAACCAGGCCCTAGTGGGGCAGCACGCACGCTGGGCACTCATGCTCCAGGAGCTTGACATTACCATTGTCCACCGGTCAGGGGCCTGCCACCAGAACGCAGATATCCCGTCTAGGTCACCCCTCCCGTCATCTGACGACCGCACAGGAGCGCGGCTAGATGATGTCGCCCCTGAGCCGCACACCCCTAGTGGGACCACCTGCGGATCTCAGGTCGCTATGCTCACAGGCCTAGGCAGGGTAAACCAGTGGCACGCAGATCAGGTGGTTCGCCTGGCACAAGAGGGCAGACGAGGCGTGCGCCGCCTGCGGGCCGCTGAGACGGCATGTACAGTGGCCCCGTGCGGCCAGGCTATCTCCAGCGCAAAGGATGAGGACGATGAGCAGGCACAGCCTGCCAGTACTGCAGAAAGAGCTTTCAATAGCAGGGCCAGGGCCAGGGACCTGATCAACAATGTGCTGACCGACCTGCCCCGCTCGACCCCGGCCCACCTCCATGCAGGGGTGGATACGGCATGCCTACCGACAGCGGCGGTGTACGCCCTGGAGCAAGAGGGAGTGGTCCTGTTCGAGCCCTTCGGAGGTATGTGCTCTGGGCTTGAGATGGTGCTTAGAGCAGGCATCCCGGTCATACAGTATCTGTACGCCGACACCAGTGCCACCATGCGGGAGATCGCGGGGGGGAGACTGGTGCAGCTGCACAAGCAATACCCGCTATTGCTCCCAGCGCCCGCTGTCGAGGGGGCGTTCAGGGCACTGCCCCAGGACGTGTACTCCATTACTGCCCAGCACTTCATAGAGGCTGGGGCACAGCAAGTGGGCTCCTATGCCCACCGCACGCGCAACTACTGGGGCAACCTAGCACCAGCTGCAGACATTGAGTTTGTTATCCAGGCATCGCATAGGCCGCACGACGGTATTGTGGATGACATTCTGGACGAGGGTAGTAGGGCGCAGGTCGTAGCCTGCCCCGATAACGGCGGGTACCGTATCAATGTGTCTGGGCAACCAAGGAGGGCGCTGCCCTGCCTCATGGCCACCCCCGCATCCTACGCTTTCCGGAACGGGCAGATCGGCATGGTTTTCAGGCCCATGGGGGGCCTGCAGGAACCAAATGCAAATGAAAGGGAGAGGGCCATGGGGTACGCAGTGGGGTCCACTTTGCCCCGCCCCGACTTTCCTGAGGGAGATAGGAGGGCCGCCTTGGGCAGGTGCATGGATGCTTGGGCTCTCGAGGCTTGGCTCACCATAGCCCTCGAGGCGGCCAAGATCATCCCTAGAGAGCTGGCCCGCAGGGCTGGTTTACCAGGCCCGGACCACGACCCTGCTATCGGCATGACCCTGACGTCCACACATTGCGCCCTAGCCAGTGCAGGCAAAGCATGCTCCGGCGAGGACGAAGCGGCAGCAACGTATCGGCAATGCTTGGGGGAGTCAGCGGCAGCAGACTGGGCGGATGCAGCCCAGGAACCAGGTGGGCAGTCTGACCCAGACCCAGATCCCGTCCGGGTAGCTGACGACGAGGCAGGGGAGGTCGTGGACCCACCAGGATGCGCAGCATGGCCTGCAGCCCGGGTGGACGTATGGACAGACGTGCCAGTCCTGCACTACCTGCAATCAAAAATGCACCCCCCTGGGGCAGAGGCAGGGGAACAGGCCAGGGTGCAGCGCAGAGCCGCACCTTTCCAGTGGGAACCAGAGAGGGGGGGCGTGCTGATGAGGGTGATGCCAGACGGACGGCGGTGTGTAGTTCCCAGGCCCGAGGACAGACAGGCAGTAATCAGGGAAGCTCACGCTAGCACCGGTCACTTCGGCAGCCACCGCACGGCCTTCATGATCCTGCAGCAGCACTGGTGGAGAGGGCTTAGGGCAGCGGTCAGGAAGGCTGTCCAGGAGTGCGGGGTGTGCGACAGGGCAAGGGCGTCCACGTTCAATCACACGCAGCCAGACCTGCACCCACTCCCTATTGAGGGTTTATTTTTCCGCTGGGGTGTGGACCTGTGCGGGCCGTTCACTACCACGCCTAGGGGCAACCGGTACGTCATGGTGTGTGTAGAGCACTACTCCAAGTGGGTGGAGCTTATCCCCATCCCCAGCAAGGCGTCTGACGTGACGGCCTTGGCATTCTTCCAAAACGTGGTCGCACGGTTTGGGGGATGCGCAGAAGTGGTCACCGATCAGGGGACAGAGTTCCAGGGAGAGTTCCAAGACATGTTACTAGATTGCTTCATTGACCATCGCACCACCTCCGCCAACCATCCCCAGGCGGATGGGCTATCCGAACGGGCTGTCCAGACCCTCAAGACGGGCCTGCGCAAGTGCTGCGGGGACGGGAGCAGCGACGACTCATGGGACAGGATGGTCCCGTGGGTAGCGCTGGGTTTCCGGTGCTCGCCTCAGCAGGCTACGCGCATGGCCCCCTACGAGGTCCTGTTCGGGCAGAAGCCAGTGTTCCCCTCCAAGGTCGGGGCAGACCTATGGATCACAGCGCGAGTGGCAACGGTGGAGGAGGCCGCAGACCTGCTCCTCGCCAGGGTGGCCAGGATCAAGGAGGCCCTTCCGGTCGCGGGAGAGCACCTGAAGATCGCACAGCACCGGGACAAGTTGCGCTACGCCAGGATCCGCGGAGGAGGATATGTACCCCAGGTCAGGCGGTTCGCCGTTGGGGATTACGTGTACGTCCGGTACGCTTCAGAGCGGCGCAGCCTCGACCCCAAAGCCAGGCCGGAAATCCTGCGGGTGCAGAGGCTGGGGGAGACGGGGGCGTTGGTGCTGGAGGGCGCCGATGGCTTGACCGTAACAGAGAACGCAGTCAACTGCTCCCCGTGCCACCTCCCCAACCTGAAAGGCAGGGTGGATTTCAGCACCTCCAGGCCCAACGTCAGCCTGTCCTGCGAAGTCTGCCGCCTACCCGACCGGGGGGAAGTCATGCTCCTGTGCGACGCATGCAACAACGGCTGGCACATGGACTGCCTCACGCCAGCGCTATACGCCGTACCCGAGGGCGATTGGATGTGCCCCAGGTGCCAGCCAGCATCAAGGACCAGCCAAGAGACGGGCCCGGCCGCAGCAGCAGTACCGAACAAACCAGCCCATCACGAGGAGACAGCGCCCCGGGCAGCCAGGGCAGCCGCCAGAGCAGCCCAGGAGACAGGAGCCATGGACAAGCCAGAGGTGGAGGTCATGGCCACCAATCCGGCCACTAAACAGATGGAGCGGGGCATCGCCAGGCCCATGCCCAACGGGCTGTATGACATTTCATACACAACGGGCAGAGGAGAAGCCAACGTCACCCCCAGGGCAGTCCAGCGCAGGGCCAAAGCAGCCACCGACGCAGCAAGAGCAGAGGAGGAGACAGCTGCCTAGGGGCAGACAGCCAGGGGGGACAGGGAGGGATAATAGCCATAGAACCGCCACAGGGCCAGCCACCTGTAGAGGCGGGTTGGGAGAAGCACCGCTGCTACTGCACACGTCTCCTGTAGCTTAGGGCCAGGTGTCAACGGTGCAGTGGGGCGAGAGCAGCGGGTTTCCGTGTTCCTATGAAGAGCTGAGGGTTGAATAACAGGAGAATTCTGTAGGCCCGGATGAGCCCCACTGAAGATTCGGTTCATTCTCATGCGACCCGCTGTAGATTTCTGATGGTCTCTGAGGAATTCTGATTTCTGATGCATTCTGATGGTTTCTGATGCGTTCTGGTTTCTGATGGTTTCTGATGCGTTCTGATCTCTGAGGAATTCTGATTTCTGATGCATTCTGATGGTTTCTGATGCGTTCTGGTCTCTGATGGTTTCTGATGCGTTCTGATGTCTGATAATTTCTGACTTCTGATTTCTGATGGTTTCTGATGCGTTCTGATGTCTGATAATTTCTGACTTCTGATTTCTGATGGTTTCTGTGGAATTCTGGTTTCTGATGGTTTCCGATGCGTTCTGATTTCTGAGGGATTCTGACAATTTCTGATGGATTCTGATGGCCGCTGGCTTCCCATAGTTCTGATGGTTTTTCAGGGGTTCTGACCCTTTCTTGACTTCCAACAAGCATGACAATGGTGACGGTACCGGATTCTGTATGCCCTGATCAGGCCAGAAAGAGACCGGGAACCCAGAGGCCTGAGTCGAGTTTTCGGTACCTTGGTTGGACCTAGGGTTCGCCACGGGTTTCAGTGAGTTGCTTTGGTGCCTTTCTTTGGTGAATTTCCTTTTGTTGATTTCCTGCAGTGGATTTTCTTCAGTGGATTCTTTTTTCAGCCGACTGGCTGGATTGCAGTCAGGTGTTTAGGAGGGTTCCGTGTTAGGGAACTGACCAGTTCTGAGTGTACATATTTTCCGATCTCAGTTTCAGTCCCACCCCTAGTCCGGCTCCCCACGCACGCCCGGTGTGCGTTTCGTGAGGAGCGGGGGGCGAGTAAAGTAGGGGCGGTACCCACAGCTAGGGGCGCCCGGGTAGGCCAGCCTTATCCCAGCCTTAGCTCTTATGCGGTACGCTGCACCAAGTTACCCCTTTACAGCCCTTGTACCTCAGCAGTGTAGTACAAGAGGCACGTGTGTACAGGTGTTGAACCTTAGTTGTGAGTAGTTTGAGCCTCTCTAAGGCAGTAAGGACAGCTTACACCATTTTGGCACGGTTACTGCTTTATGGTGCGACAGCTGTCACGGTATAATGCAGTATACGTGCCAAAACCGTAGGGACCGCTGACGCGTCCCCGTAGACTCCGCAGCTTCCCTGCGGAGCCCCCTTTTTAGGGTTAGACGCCCAGCTTCCCACTTTCGGGAAGATCGGAGGCCAGGGTTTCCCGTACCTTAGTAATAAGGGCTTGCCGGGACATTGTATCCCGGCTTGCCCATTGTCCCTTACTTCGTTCCTTTTAAGTGGACAGGCCTCTATTTGTAACCAGCACAGGCTAGATCTCGGAGACCTACCCAGTGAAGTGCATCAAAGCCAGTACCACTAAGCCAGTCAAGCCTAGATCAGCGACCCCGCCATCTAGCAAGCTCGAGAACTCCTAACCCGAAGCCCTGCCCTACCTAGGACTACGTCGTCCGCAGTCTACGGCTACGGCTTCGCCCGCTACACGCGGTAAGTGACTCATAACGACCTGCAGGGTTCGCGACCCGACAGGCCATTAGTCGCAGCTCTACAAGCGGCCAGCTCCACGCCTGTCATCTAGAAGTTCCAGCCACAGCTTAACGCGCTGCGCATTCGCGGCCAGCGTGTAGACGCTGAGTCCGCCCGTAGGTGTCCGCCACTCAGTGGGGAAGAAGTCCGCCACGGACCCGAAGCAACCATCGCGAGTAAAGTAGGGGCGGTACCCACAGCTAGGGGCGCCCGGGTAGGCCAGCCTTATCCCAGCCTTAGCTCTTATGCGGTACGCTGCACCAAGTTACCCCTTTACAGCCCTTGTACCTCAGCAGTGTAGTACAAGAGGCACGTGTGTACAGGTGTTGAACCTTAGTTGTGAGTAGTTTGAGCCTCTCTAAGGCAGTAAGGACAGCTTACACCATTTTGGCACGGTTACTGCTTTATGGTGCGACAGGGGGGAGGGGAGATGGCGTGGACCAAAATGTGCTTTGAAAGACGAAAGAAATAAACCTTTGCCCCATGGGGAGCGTGAGAGTTAAGGAAACAGCGCAGCCTGGGCCGAAGCCACATCCGCGCCGTTACCGTATTGCTTTGAATGCCTCATGAACTGATGGGGATGGGGTATTGGACCCAATGGACACGGAGGTCTTGCGATGCCGGCTCGTACTCTTAGACATCTCAATAGGCCTCACCTGACATGCAGGCTTCACCTGATCTGCATGCAACTCTTAACTTAAGTTCCTTATCTTCCAACGGGGCAGTTAGGCGCCCTTGCGGCCGAGCCTTTTTGAGCAAGGCCCAAAGGTGTAATGTCATTGACCTGAACTGCATACCACACTTGAATTACATGCCACGCTATCAGAAGCTCAGAGCAGGTGGCTAGGGATTGCTCCAACTCTTGCACTTAACATGAGCATCTGTCACCCCTTCCTGCCGTCCATTCCTCGTTGCTTGATCCGCAGCCGCCTTGGCGCAGCTACCCAGCAGCCCCCACCTGACCGTGCATGAGGGGAGGATCACGCAGGACGTCCTCGCGTCGAACTTCCCGGACCTCCACAAGGTAATGGCCGCTGACATTGTGTGATGTAAAGCACAGCTGCCCAAGGCAGGAGACCACTTGGCTTTTGCTGTCCGCTTCTATTTTCTTGGTTTGTTTCACACATTTTTCAAACCGAATTCTTTTGCACCCACGTCATGTTTTGTGGCTGGGGCTAATCTTCTGCACTATAGGGTTCATTCCCACGCTACTGCTGGGTGGTTGTGTGTTGGTTGATTGCCCAAGGGGGTCACTGGTTTTCGCCCGTTGTCCTAGCGTATTTAGTGCTTGTACCGGTTTATTAACGGGCACATGTCCGATGCATCAAATGTGATGCTCTGATGGACTGTAAATTTTTTACAAAACTTCGCGGGCAGAAGTCCCATCATGCATCAGATGTGATGCCCCGCTAGACTGTAAAAACTTCTCAAACTTCACCCTGACTCCCATCGTACCATGACATACATACTTACTTAGAGGGGCAAAGATACTTCGGGCTGCCTTTTCCTTTTGAGGGGGGTATTTCTTTCTACTTTGTGTTATTCTCCTTCTTTCCCTCTTACCTTCAGGATCGTTCTTCCAACGGGATAGTTGGGCGCCCACGCGGCCGAGCCTTTTGGAGCAGGGCTCATTGACATCTTACCTAGCCTATCCCTCGCTCCACCCAACCTCCCTCACACTGGCTAAATGGAATTATGTCCACCTTGTGTTCACACTGCTGCTATCCTTTTGGCCCCCACCTGATCCTGGCTCCTCACTCCTTATCCCCGTCCTGCCCCTGCTGCCCTTTTCAGCACCGAGTGTACCTGTGCGGCCCCCCGGCCTTCATGACACATATGGACCCATTGCTTTGACATCAAGGCATGTTGCCTGGGATGCTGGAAACAGAGACGTTTGATTTTTGAACCGATCCCCAGTTGGCAGTTGGTGCTTAACTGGTGTGCTTTCCAGGAGGCAGTTGGTGCTTAACTTCTCTCCATTGGTTGTTGACGCACATTACTTCCCAGGTGGCAGTTCCATTTAAACTGCAAACGGCCACACGACAAGGTCATGTTGTTGTTCAGAAAAATGAATATGCATAGGCCTTCGTGCTGCCTAGGTTTGAAGATGTCATTGCCCAACCCTCGTTGTTTACGGTTGGCCTAGAGCTTGTTGCTGGGGGGGGCGCCAATTCTGCCTCCAAAACACCCCCCAGTTCACCTAGTTATTTGCGCTCACCGCTTCCTTGCTAGGCGCAGGCGCGGCCGAGCTTTGAGCGGGCCCAAAGGTGTAACGTTATTGACTTCCTTGCGAGACCCCAAATCTCCAGAAGTCCAGGGCATGCGGACATCTATGTATTTTTATGTACCAGTACGGTACTAAGATTTTGGCTGCCTGGGTCTATGCAAAGGGCCAGAGTGTTGTAGTGTGACGATCCGGGGACACAGCTGAACAATGCGACAATTAGACCAGGTCCGCTTGCAATATCACTCCTCGACATTGATTGAGCATGGAACAGCAACACAGAATTACACGGGCACATGCGAGTGTTTCGAGGTAGATACTGGCCAGTCGCAAGGTGGGTCGTGACGAATCCAGCAACTAACTGGAGGTCAAAAAATAGTGTATTTCACTGAAGGTGCCGGATTTTAATTGAACGAAAGGGGTTGCCGCGTGCATGTACCGGTATGCGCATGGCCGAAAAAGAGAACGGACAGCACGGACTGAATGTCGGATTGAATATGATGTGATTTATATGGCGTCTGATATTTCGAGGGGGGCTGAGTGGGTTCCGTGAAGTCGAAAGGGCACTGAAGCATCTCACTGACACATAAGGCTGTGTTTCCATTGGCTGTTTTGACGTCGGGGTGGGTTGCCAGCTAGGCGCCAGCTGTGCCACCCCGACGAAAACGTTTCCATTGGACGTCGAAACACGACCGGCATTAATACAGTCGACGGTTGGTTTCCCAGACTCATCTGCCCAAACTTACCCAAATCCACTTCGGGTCCGAGACCCGAAGTGAGTTTGGGTGACATCCACCCCAAACGCCAGCTGGACAATACTTCGCAGCCTTGTTTTTTGAGCCCTGTGCTCATTCTCCTGTGTTCATACCGCTGATAAACTCTGCTGGTTCGATGGAAGTCGACTGGCTGTCCCGGCACACGGAAGGCCACGTGACGATTTTCTACCCCGTCGTTGCGTTGCAGCATGCGCGACTGAACCGAAATAAAGCAATAGTATACGTAAACACCACTGGTTGCTTTGATCTACGTGTTCAAGCTACATAGGTGCAGAAATTTCAAAAGAGCGTTGCCAGCTGCGCACAATGCCACAACGCATGGACAAGCCGATAGCGCGATTCGTTTTGCAGCAGCACAACAAACGCGACTTAACAACTACCAAGAAAGGCTGCGACATTTCGAAAATCTTAGCCTGCGAGGTTCTTGAATGCGAATCGGCCACCCCGGACATGCAATGGAAACGAAGGCCGGATTTTTCTGTGGTGGTCTCCACCTCGGGCTTTAAGGCTGTGTTTCCATTGGAGTTTGAGGTGAGCAGTCGGGCAGGTCGGTTTTGTTCGGTCCGCGCCAAGGTTAAAGCCCGAGGTGGAGACCACCACATAAACATAAAAATCCGGCCTTCGTTTCCATTGCATGTCCGGGGTGGCCGATTCGCATTCAAGAACCTCGCAGGCTAAGATTTTCGAAATGTAGCAGCCTTTCTTGGTAGTTGTTAAGTCGCGTTTGTTGTGCTGCTGCAAAACGAATCGCGCTATCGGCTTGTCCATGCGTAGTAGCATTGGGCGCAGCTGGCAACGCTCTTTTGAAATTTCTGCACCTATGTAGCTTGAACACGTAGATCAAAGCAACCAGTGGTGCTTACGTATACTATTGCTTTATTTCGATTCAGTCGCGCATGCTGCAACGCAACGACGGGGTAGAAAATCGTCACGTGAGGTTCCGTGGGCCGGGACAGCCAGTCGACTTCCATCGAACCAACAGAGTTTATCAGCGGTATGAATACAGGAGAATGAGCACAGGGCTCAAAAACCAAGGCTGAGAAGTATTGCCCAGCTGGCGTTTGGGGTGGATGTCACCCAAACTCACTTCGGGTCTCGGACCCGAAGTGGATTTGGGTAAGTTTGGGCAGAAGAGTCTGGGAAACCAACCGTCGACTGTACTAAATCCGGTCGTGTTTCGACGTCCAATGGAAACGTTTTCGTCGGGGTGGCACAGCTGGCGCCTACCTGGCAGCCCACCCCGACGTCAAAACAGCCAATGGAAACACAGCCTAAATAGTCACTGACAGGCTTGCAAGTATCTAACAAGAAAAGTAACGTTGCCGTCCAAACGGCTAGGTGCGTAGCTTCTACACAGCCCGGCTCAGGGCTCGGTTCACTCTTTCACACCAACCTCAAAGAGCCGCCAAACACCTGTTCCGACACCAACCGGTAACTTCCTCTCACCTCTCCGACACATGCTACAATAGAACTTTTTGCAAACAGTTGTGATACACAAGTGATGGAGCTATCGTGGCATGCCGTACATGCTCCTTATCGTCTGGTGCAAATTCTTGTATCGTTTGAGTGAGAAATCGAAATTTATTATGAAGGAGTCTGTCTCTTTCCAAGAAAGTATTTTTTAGTAAATCCTTCCTGGATTTGTTGGTGGGTTTTGTGGGCTGTTACCTCATTGCACGGGATCGGCTTGGAAGATTGCTTTCTGCAGTGGCTGCCACCCGTCTGGAGGGCGCTTATCAGGTGACAAACAAATACAGATGCGTGCCACGTGGGGTGTGGGGATGCTTTGTGGATTTGGGCTTGCTGGCTCATGCATGCAGCCCATGCAAATGTATGCAACCATGCAACCCATAAATCCACACAGCCAAGGATCCATGTAGCCCAATGATCCATGCAGCCATCCATCTATGCAGCCCAGGGATCCATGCACTCCAAGGATCCATGCTGCCATGCAGCCCAGAGATCCATGCAGCTATGCGACCCAGAATTCATGCGGGCCTTTGCCATGCAACCATGGATTCAATGGGACTTGTCCATCTCAAGCGAAGGTGCATTCGGCATAGGTCATGCAGTTCTTGAACTATGCGTGCATGCATGCGCGTCCCTGTTTATTTGTTTGTGCCCATAAAACCAGGCGGCCACCAAAGCGCCGATGGGGACCAAACTTTGACTGGCCTACAGCCGGTGGCCCAAGCAGCAAGGCTTTGTGCTCCAAACCTAGCAGGCATAAGGCTTTGCTGTAGCTGAATAGTAGCAGAAGCACCCCCATATCAACAATGTGGTGCGCAGTCATAGGCTTTTAATTTAAGAGGGCATGAGCTTGACCGACACCCGGCATACCCTAGCTGTCATTTTAAAACATGTAGCGGGTCGGACATCCGGCCCTAGAAGCGTCCATGCGCCATGGATGCTGTATGTATCTTAGCCTCCCGTCTTGTTGTGTATTTACTCATAGGACCAGCATAAACGTGCGATGCGCCGCTCAGGTAAATCGCAGTTTATGATGGGCACAACTCATGGCCGGAAGGTCAAGCTCATGGCACAGGCCAAGCGCATGCGAGCGGTGTGCGTGCATCGTTAAGCACTCCTTCGTTCAGGAGGGGAAATCAAGCCTTCACAGGTGGTGCCATCCCGCCCTTGCAAGCTCGCTGTGCAGCCCAAGGAATGATGCAATGCAATTAAATTAAAGTCAAGTCAAGTAAGTCGGTCAGGTCCCCTGGCTTTCTGGCATGTAGATATGAGTGAAGGCTTGCCGTATTGTGTACCGCATGCCATTATCTCTGGGTCAAGGTGCTCACATCATCTATCTCTCACCATCTAGGGCTCGAGATCGATAATGATAGATGATGTGTACAACAACAGTTTGCAAAAAGCTCTAATGTTCAATCCATCCCAGGCTTCCAGCAACCTGTTCCTTCACTACCTTCACTCACATTTCCCAAACAGCAGTTGGCAACAACTGTTCGTGGTCAATTTCGAACCCTGCCATTCAACGATGCATCCGTTGTGTTCTTCTTCTTCACGACACTGCACCAAGCAAACATGTCATCACGATCAGTGATGACCTGTTTGCCAGGTGTAGTGAAATAACGCTAGGGGCGGGCACGATGGCGCTGATATGGTCAAATTTCCGAGGAACAAGAGAAACCTTGCGCTTAGTCAGGAAATAGTGGCTGGTGCGGGTCCACGATAATATAACTATATAAGCTATAATATAACTATATATAAGCTGCGGCACCAGCACTTGGAGCCGTCCAAATGAAAACGAAACTGCAGCCTGCCATGTTGTTGATGCAAACGACTGGACAAAAGAAAGATTTTGTAGTCCACATTGGGGAATTTAAGTATTGCAGAGACACTGAGCATGGGGATTGGGGACCAGTTAAATGCTTGCTTAAACCAGCACACTGACCTCGTTGAGCTACTGATCTTGAACGGGCACCAACGAAACAATATAAAATTTATTCCAATCTTGATCGGCACATCGGGCACTTTTTATAATAAGCACACAATTGAAGCCGTGATGTCTCTAGGGATCACCGCGTTCCATGTTAAGAAATGCGCCCAGAAAATGCATGTCCATTCGATAAAACTCTTGCATAGCATAGTATACCGTTAACCAGACGCAGACTCGAATGTTTTTCCGCCACAAAGCCTGTCACAGGGCCAATAAAGCACGCCCATAAGAGAAAACCACAGTGAGGAAATTGCTTCTTTCTTTTTGCCTCATGGTAACGGCGCGGATGTGGCTACGGCCCCAAGCTGCATTATTTTCCTTAACCTCCACGCCCTAATAGGGCGTAGCTTTTTTATATATATACGGTATAAGCCACCAGTGGGATTTCTAAAGCCGCGGCATGTGAACTCTCCTATCCACCACGCCACCGACGGACTCGCGGTGGATTTGTCTTTCTTTCTCTCTGTCATCACCGATAACGTGTATCAGCCTTCGTCCATCCATGACGTCACGAAGGTGGTACCTCTTCACGCGCGCAACGAAAGGATCACACATCACCAGAAATCCAGAATGCGCAAGCGCATATACATTCTTCCGTTCCACTCTTCTAGGCACCGAAACAACTAACGTGCAACCACTTATCACGAGAATAACGGCATGGGCTACCATTACATGAACAGTTGCAATGGGGATGTGGGTTCGAATCCCACTGGAGCTACCTGAGTGACTGGTAAAACCTCTCGGCGATATGTGTGCGTTTACGTATGCGCCGTAGCCAGCCATGAGGGAAATCGCAAAGTAAAAGAGGTACCGACGAGTGACTGATCCACAGTTACTATGACTTGGGGGAGGGTGCGCGTATCCCGTACGGGCAGGTTTACCTACGGGTCGCCTATACCTAGGGATCCGTGAAATTCACGAACGATTGGAAACGACACGTAGTTCTTACTTCTTACTAACAGTTGCAGTTGCCGCTTTTCCGGGACGGCGGCTCGGGCGCAGCTCTCGACCACGGACCACTCATCATCTCGACGCATGTGTGCAGGTAGGTGCCCACTCAAGAGCAAACACATGTGAAGCGGATTCCTGAATGGGGAGAATGAATTGGCTTCTTAGTTACTGTGCAAGCTTCCAAACCCACCGTTCCACTACCCAACTAATTCCGATAATAATCGCCCACTAAACCCACCCACCCTCGAAGTAACCCATCCCTCATGTCTTCCTTTCATTCCTAACATTTCCCTTCTACATCGTGTGACTTCCTTACTTTCATCTCCACTCTATCATTCGGTTTCCTTTCACCCAAACAGTTGGTTAGGTTGGGCGTCGGAGTATTTTGAGCAGGGCCCAGAGGCCATGAAGCCGGAGCCAGAGCCCTAAGGTCTTCAAGGTATAACGTCGCCTGTCCATCCATTGCTCATTTGCTCTTGTCCCTCAGTTCCGTTCAGTGATTGCGCTCCCCTGCAGCAAGAAAACAAAGATGCCCAGATGTGTAACGTCCTTGACACAATTACCAGCACAATTATATGCTAGGCTCTGAGGTCATGGTCGCGCTCCCCTACAACAAGACATACAAGGATGACTAAACAGTTGTAACTGGTAGGTAGGTGAAAGCCAGGCTGTGAGCTGGTGATGGCGCTCCCCTGCAAACAGTCATAGTTTCAAACAATTGCAAGTTGTTAGGTAGACCCAAGCCATGCACTGATGAGGTGGTGATGGCGCTCCCCTACAAACACGGTGATCACAAATGTGTGTGCCATGTTTCTGTTTAATTTAATCAATTTCACAGGTACGGTAGAAAGAAAGCAAGACTTGGCACTCCGCCGCCGGAGCGGGAGGTGTCAAGTACCGATTCACCCACCGCAATTCTATCCTGAAGTAGGATAGCCCGCTCACAACAGTCTGCGGGGCACTTGATTTCCTCACACCGAAACAACATTAATTTTCGGCAGAGCCCCCCCGGGCGGCCGAAGGTCGCGGGGGCGATGCCCCCAGTTTCCACCCGTTTCCGTCCGTCCGTCCGTCCGTCAGTCTGTCAGTCAGTCCGCCTGCTGTTTCTGGAACGTCACGGAAACTTTATGCGCTACAGCGCAAATCAACCGGCTGTATTTATGAAGGTTGTTCCTGTCAGACCTCAAAGACCGAGGTGCAGAAATGAGAAACTCAGCTACCAAGGCTGGATCTCACAGCGGATGACGTAAGGTGTCGTCACGCTGTCCCCTGGTGTCACGCGACAGGCCGACAGCTGCTGCTTCGCTTCCCTATGCGCAATTCGAAACGCATCATTAAAAACACGCACTTAGCCAGCGACAGAGTTGTGACAAATATTTTGAAATCCTTCAACATGGCGAGGGGGATTGCATGGGGTCCAGGTGACCCCATCCGCACCTGCGCCTGCTCTGTGAAAAGTCACATACCCGACTGCTCTGCCGTTTTTCGTGCTGCGCAGCAGCACCTCTGATTACTTGTCAGGGAGGGCTAGTCAAATCTATTGTATACGAATCCTTACCTGCCCAGATGCGCACCACCTGCCCTCGAATTCCAAAGCCGACCTCCTCAAGCGTACCCAGCAGCCCGACCACCGCCACCCCACGCAGCTCCCTCTCTTGCATCACACAATCGTCCAGCCAAGGCACCGACGCCAGGATCTCAAACACCTACGGTATTAAAGCAGTGCCGCAAACAAGGGTTTCCATGGGTTAGAGCAAGAGGTTCAGGGTGTGAATAAGGGTTTCCATGGGTCACGCAGCTCCCTCCCTTGCAATCGTCCAGCCAGGGCAACGACGCCAGGATCTCAAACACCTATCAAAATCAGTGCCGAAAATATAAGGGTTTCAATGGGTTACGGTAACGGCGCGGATGTGGCTTCGGCCAAGGCTGCGCTGTTTCCTGAACTCTCACGCCCCCTCTAGGGCGCAGCTCCCTGGCTCTCTTGCATCACACAATCGTCCAGCCAAGGCACGGATGCCAGGATTTCAAACACCTACGGTATTAAAGCAGCTCCCTCTCTTGCAATCGTCCAGCCAGGGCAACGACGCCAGGATCTCAATCACCTATGAAAAGCAGTAAACAGCAGTAAACAGCAATAAAAATGCAGTTGAAACCGCAAATAAGGGTTTCCATGAGTTGCAGCAAGAGGTTCAGGGCGCAAATACAACGTGCAGCAAGGATCTCAAACACCTATCAAAAGTGTCGCAAATATAAGAGTTTCAATGGGTTACAGCAGTTAAGGGTTTCCATGAGTTGCAGCAAATCAGGGTTTCCATGGGCTACAGAAAGAGGTCCAGGGCACACATAAGGATTTCGATGGGTTACGGTAATGGTGCGGATGTGGCTTCGGCCCAGGCTGCGCCGCAGTATCCTGAACTCCCACGCCTCCCACGGGGCGCAGCTCTCTTTCTTTTTTCCCTTAAATGCAGCAAATGGTTTAGGGCGCGAATACCGTAGTCACGGACGTGTTTCGTTATTTCTGAATTTCGTTGTTGCTTAAGAAGTCGCAGTTTTTGCGATTTTTTTGATTCGTTGCCCCTTAACATGAAAAATTCCAGTCAAAAACAATTTCACGACTGACTTCGTTGCTCCTTGAAGAACGATCAAAGTAACGAAATACGTCCGTGACTACGGTACTACGAGCAGCAATGTTCTTAAACACCTTTCTGACGCACAATGGGGCAAACGTTCATCTGCTCCAGAACTTAACCTCACCGGGCGACTGGATTGCAAGATCCCCTCCCATCTCACCATCTTCTTCCCCCACCTGTCCTCTCCCCGCCCCCCCACCCTCACACACACACTGAGCTCATCCACCCCTGGATGTCCTCGTCAATCTACTCCAGAATTTTGCCTCACCGGGCACCTCCATAGCAAGACGCCCCCATCTCACCATATTCTTCTCCCGCCTGCACCCTACACCTGTCCTCTCCCACCGACCCACTACCCCTACATACTGACCTCGTCCAACCCTTTGATGTCCTTGCTCATATGCTCCAGCGTGCGGACCTTGGCCTCACCAGCTGCATCCACCACCAAACAATTGACCTCACTAGATTCTTCGCTTGCCTGTCCGCTCCCCCACCCCCCTCCACCTCCCCCACGGCACACACTGACCTCGTCCAACCCTTTGATGTCCTTGCACATCTGTTCCAACGTGCGTCGGAGAAGCTGCATGAATCTATGCTTCAATACCCTTCATCTGCACGTCCGGGCTTCTTCCCTTCTTCTATAAATGATTGAACCACGGATACTCGCCTCGTCCCGACAGCCCTCGCATCACATTATAGAATAATGTGCGCCAGGCACAGACGCTTCACAAAATGAAACGTCATAACGCTTCACCGATTCCACTCTGGGCCCACAGAGGCGCTTGCAAACTAAGCAAGGTCAACCGGTGCACCAACAAACACGCACGGCAAGCACCGGCGGTGTCCCATCAACGGACCAGCTACATTAACTAACAAGGGTTCAGCGTTCTTTCTTTCTAACTAGCAAGGGAATGCAAACATAAGTCGCAGAAACAATTAAAGAATAAGCGCAGACAGAAGCAAGCTAGATCAATCAACCCAGCTCATCAACCAAATGGACAAGCAGCGCGCAAACCAGTCCCTCTCAACATAATTCTTCGTTCTCGGTTACGCCACAAAATGCTCTACAAAGGTGTCTCAAGAGCCCTTTATGGGAATTTTATGCAACGATTAGATAAATGCTTGCCCGTGCAATGCCTCATGACAGACGCATACACGTCACACGCTCTTATGCGTTCTCCCGCTGATGACCGTAACGGTGAGTACTTGTAACCCCATTTGGCCCAGCCCGGCCCGGCCCCATTCGGCCTGCACCGGCCCGGCCCCAATCTACCCGGACCGGCCCAGCCCATTTGGCCCGGCCCACTCCAATCTACCCGGCCATTCAGAAATCTACTCGGACTCGGCCCATGACACACCTTTTTCTACTGCTTCAACCCCCTAGCCCCCGTGCTCACCCAGGAGGCTCAGTTTCTTTTCTTTCCCCGTCCACTATCTCTTTTCTCACACCACTGCCACGTACAGTCCTCATCACATATAGGCTGCTCTACTCAAATATTGTTGCTGCGGGCACCCAGGCCGAGCACCCAGGCCAGGCTTTGCAGTTGCCGCGAGACAATCAGCACGCACTGCTGCAACCTGCCTCCTCGCGCCACAGCTCTGGCACTACAGCAGGTCCTGGTAAGTCGAATGCTTCCAGAAGCGCATAGACTCCAGAACCAGCAGTTATGGCGCGGAAACTCTTGCATAAGCCCATGAGGGTTCAGGTTTTCCTGCTGATCCGCTCTGCCAGACCCTCTCGAAAAAGCCTTTGTGGGGCTGTGCAGACTCAGTGACGAAAACAGGCACAAAATCTGGTCAATGGAAAGCTGTAACCGTCACCTCTGGCACCTGGCACCTGTAACTGTCACCTCTGACACCTGTAGCTGTCACCTCTGGTGCCTGGCACCTGTAGCCGTCATCTCTGGCACCTGGCACCTCTGGCGCTACATCGGCGCTCCAGGCCATTGTTTCAGCAATCCCAGAAGCTGTCCCTGCCGCTGATGCCCGGCGCAGCCGCCATCGGGTCGGCCTGGCGGCTGTTCTCCACAAGGTATCTGGTGGATGGCTGTCCACTTGCGTTCCCTGCAAGTTGAGGTGCGAGACGGACAGTAGCGTGCCGACCGCTCTTGTGGCCGTCGCACTGGAGTGCGAGGCGGGCAGCGGCATGCGGACCGCTCTTGTGGCCAGAGCGGAGTGCTAGGCGTTGCCTCGGGGCTCCAGGACCAGCATGGACAGCTCCAGAACCAGGTTCGTGGCGGACCGCTCGGACTTCATGGAGGAATGACCAGACTTGCGCAGACTGGGAGAAGGGGCTGGACGTGGAGTCCTTCCCGTTGGGCGCCAGCTTGGAAAGAGAGCCAGACGAGCCCTTTCCGCGGCTAGGACCCGGGTTAGCCCTGTAAATGAGCATTCAGGAAGGAGTGACACGGATCTGCTAGTTATTAACGGTAATATTTTTAACAGCATCAAGCCACATACATGGAGAGAGAGCCAGATAAGCCCCTTTTCCACGATTTGGGCCCGGGTTGGCCCTGCGTGTGAGCGCCAGTGTAAGGTGTAATGCGTATCTATTCGTGATGAACAATTTAGGCAGCATCCCGCGCTCCCACCACATACATAACAGACTCACACACGGCTAGACGAAACCCTAAACGCGGCCGACGGCACCATGTCATTCTTCACACCCAGGCATTATATTTAACCTGAGCAGTAGGGCTGGCCAAGCTCAGTGCCTCCGGCCGGGCAGAATCCAGGAGGTAGCTGAACTCTAGCCAAGCCACACAAACATAAACACTGTAACGCGGCCGTGTCCTGCCTCGTTTCCCAGGCCCCGATTCCGGTCTCCCCTTGTCAACAGGACAGCCCTCCGAAATGCATGCTTCCTTTCCAAGAATCCCAGCTTCCATGCTTCGTTTTCAAAATCCCCAGCCTTCCTGCTTCTTTTTCAAGATTTCCAGCCTCCACTGACCTCAGCAGGCCTTCGATAGAGTCCAGGGAAGCCGCTCGGTGCACGCCCGTGTCCTCCGCGAACACTCCGCTGCGCAAGTGGATCTTCAGCAGGGGGACCGTGGCTTCAATGGCGCGCAGGGGAGGCGACGTTCCACCCAGGCTTCCCAGGGTGGCCACCACATGCAGGGGGACCGACTCGGCAAGCAGTGCAGGGCTGTCCGGCTGGTCGGCCAGCAGCCGGATAAGGGGGGCCGACGCCCCGGCTCGGCTCCCCGAGCTGGCAACGACATGCAGGGCGCTACCGCTGCCGTCCGGGTGGGCCTGCAGGCGGATCAGAGGTGCGGACGCGCCAGCCGGGGATAGAGGGCTGGCCGCGGCTTGCAAGCCGCTGCTCGCCGCTTGGGGTTGCGCGACGTAGCTGTTTTGCAGCCTTGCATGCGAGTCGATGCAGTGGCTGGAGCGACGACTCAATTGGCGGACCGCGGGCAGCGTCAGGCTCGCGGCCGACGCGAACAGAATGGCCTCCACCGGGACAGCAGCTGCTGGTGCCGAGTGCCGGGGCTCGCCTGGGGCGGTGGACTTGGAGTAATCAAAGGTGGGTCCAGCTAGTCCTATGAAGCAGCAGCAGCAGCAGGGGGGGGGGGGTGGGGGGCATCAAGGGAGTGTTTGACAATTATTGTATCAAGGTATTGATGGGCACAGAGTGCCGGGGCTGGGCTGGGGCGGAAAACATGTCCTCCTCAAAGGAGGGTCCGGCTAGCCCTGTGCAACAGCAGGAGCAGCAGCAGCTACAGCAGGAGCAGCAGCAACAGCAGGAGCAGCAGCAGCGACAGCAGCGACAGCAGGAGCAGCAGCAACAGCAGGAGCAGCAGCAGCAACACCAGGAGCAGCAGGAGCAGCAGCAGCAACAGCAGGAGCAGCAGCAGCAGCAGCAGCAGCAACAACAGGAGCAGCAGCAGCAGCAGGGGGGGTGGGGCATCAAGAGAGTGTTGACAATCATTGTATCAAGGTATCGATGGGCACAGAGTGCCGGGGCTGGGCTGGGGCAGACAACATGGGCCCTTAATGGAGGGTCTGGCTATCCCTATGCAGCAGCAGCAGCAGCAGCAACAGGGGGGGTGGGGCATCAAGTGTGCTTTGTTGTCAAGGTATTCATAGACGCAGTGAGCCTGGGCTGGGCTGGGGCGGAAGACTCGGGGCAATAAAATATAGATTTTGTTGGACATGAGCAGCATACCGTACGCAGCAACGGTCAAAGATGGTATTTTTTTTTATGTGTGACCAGGGGATGGGCATGCAGAGCATTAACGAAATACAAAGTGATACTTTGAGAGGAAACCAGCATTTGATGCCCTGCTGATTCACCCGTGGATTGGTGTGGATTGGTGTGGCGGAGATCGATCAACTGGTTAATGCGTTTGGAATGCTGACTAAATCATCAAAATTGTTTTCTATAAACACCTCCTACGTACAGTTTAACCACTGGAGCTATGATCTGCTAGTGGATAGCCGGCTAGGGTGGCTGATTGCCTACATACCTGACAGGAATGGCTGCTGTGGCGTCAGGAGAGTTTCCGCAGACAAGGAGTTGCGGCCCGACGAGAGCAGCTGCCACATCTGCCAGGCGTGGTCATCCTGGGTGGGGTAAGCTACGCTGGCTCGACCAACGATCTGCACGGGATTTTAACGGGGACGAGATCCGCATTTGTTATGCTTCAGTTACAAAACACAATTTAGCTACATGACAAGACGCGTGGTAGTCCAGGGTGGTGTTAAGATAGTTAAGACCCTGCCTCGCTCTATACCGTCCGTACCTCGCTCCATACTGTCTGTGCCTCCGTTCAGAGATTATGATGTTGTCGCATTACACAGTCCTCATATAGTACATCTGTGCCACAGTCCAGTATGTTCGTTCTCAGATATCAACATAGTGTAGCAGTAGGAAGTTTTTTTTTAGTGAGTGGTACATATCACTATCAGCTACAGTTCAGGTACACTGTGGACCCTGGCCACAAGTCCCTGGTTCGGCCAGCCCTGCTGCTTGGACCACCGGCCAAAGCCGCCAGGCCGGTCCAGGTTTGGTGGGAATCGGCCCAGGGGTGGCCGCAGGGCGGCCCAGCAAAGGTGGTCCGGTACCCACTAAAATAAGCACCTTCTGAAGCGTTCCTACAAAGGGTAGGAACGCTGCAGGTGAGGGGTCCTAGTGCATCCAATGACCGACCTGCTGAAGATGGAAAGGAGATCTTTGATGCCAATGTACATTTCAGTGTGCATCAGCTACAGTTCAGCTACCTCACATAGATTGGTCAGTGCTACATGGGTACGATATGCTCGCGCAATGCAACAAATGATCTGCTGGGGATGCAAGGGCGGAGGAGGGTTTAGGTAACGAAGTGGGGCCACGGCTGACAACTGTTCATTTCTGAATGCTAGTGGTAAAGAGCATGAATGCATACCGTTACTGCATGGCTTGGTACACCCCAGCGCAATATCCGCATTGATAATGGCAATTGAAGAAGTCAATAACTCTACCGGTACGATAGGCTCATGCACTTTTATTTCGGAGAATGAAAAAGACATGCACAGACAGCTGAGGACAGTTCTGGAATCAGAATACCGGTAGTGGAGAGCGAGTACCGTATGTGCATGCAGCTGTTGAAAAAGCTTGGAGACATGGACTGTTCATGCTTTTGTAATTCAGGACTGAACCCCTTGAAATCTCACCTCTTCGTTGTGGCAGTCGGTCGAGTGGGCTGTTGGACGCACGCCGGTGGGTGACTGCGCAATGTGGCATGCTAGAGTGGCCATCATGCACGCGTTTTCAAACAAGCTTCGCGCGGCAGCAGCAGCTTCGGCCAACTGCGCATCCGCGTTGGATACTGGGGCCAGAATGATCGACTCTATACACTCGTAATTGACGTCCTTGACAGCTGCCTTGTTATATCCCAAGTCTGCAGATTGTAGAGCTTCGGCCGCGGTCATCATTAGCAGGTCGAGGTCGCCCTCCGCCACCTCCGCGCACTCGTTGGTCCCAGGGCGCGTGGACAAAAGCAATGATAATGGATATGAATCTTCGATGCTGCTCCGCATCATGGAGGTCGGAGCTCCTTTGAAGCAAGAGAAGATGCCCATGGTGGCAAAGTGAGAGCGGCGGGATGGAGCGTGTGTCTGCTGGCTAGTCTATCAGATATAACGGTGTCGGCTTACTTTGACACTTTTGAACCCTGAAAACATGAAGTATTCTTCGAAAACACGCTTTCTCAGGGTGCCTCCGTTAGCCTAAGGCGTTGCCAGGCATTCATATGCACGTATTCGAATACCTTATAAGTGGCCTGGCACTGCAATGGCTGGTCGACGAGACGCAAGCGGCCGACTACGTTTGGCGATGAGGAGATTCGCGTCTCGTCGACCAGCCATTGCAGTGCACGGCCAATTATAAGGCTCGTGTCACGAGAGGGAAGGGTGGGTCGTGGGTCGAGACGAATCCAACAACTAACTGGAGGTCCACAAATTGTGTAATTCACTGAAGGCGCTGGATTTTAATTGAAAGGGGTCGCCGCGTGCATGTATGCACAATGGCCGAAAAAGAGAACGGACAGCACGGACTGAATGACGGATATAATATGATGTGATTTATATGGTGTCTGATATTTCGAGGGGGGCTGGGTGGGTTCCGTGAAATCGAAAGGGCACTGTAGCATCTCACTGACACATAAGTAGTCACTGACAGGCTTGCAAGTATCTAACACAAAAGTAACGTTGTCGTTCAAACGGCTAGGTGCGTAGCTTCTACACAGCCCAGCTCAGGGCTCGGTTCACTCTTTCACACCAACCGGTAACTTCCTCTCACCTCTCCGACACATGCTACAATGTTCAATCCATCCCAGGCTTCCACCAGCCTGTTCCTCCACTCACATTTCTCAGACAACAGTTGGCAAGGACTGTTCGTAGTCAATTTCGAACCCTGCCATTCAACGATGCATCCGTTATGTTCTTCTTCCTCATGACACTGCACCAGGCAAACATGTCATCACTGGTCGTGATGACATGTTTGCTTGGTGCCGTGCAATAACGCCAGGGGCGGGCACGATGGCGCTGGTAATGGTCAAATTGCCGAGGGACTGAAGAAAACCTTGCGCTTAGTCAGAAAATAGTGACTGGTGGGGGTCCACTATAATATGACTATTTCAGCCACCAGTGGGATGTCTAAAGCCGCGGCATATGAACTCTCCTATCCACCACGCCACCGACTCGCGGTGAAGTTGTCTTTCTTTCTCTCTGTCATCACCGATAAAGTGTATCAGCCTTCGTCCATCCCTGGCGTCACGAAGGTGGTACCTCTTCACGCGCGCAACGAGAGGATCACACATCGCCAGATATCCAGAATGCGCGAGCGCATAAACATTCTTCCGCTCCACTCTTCTAGGCACCGAAGCAGTGACGTGCAACTGCCTACCACGAGAAAAACGCCCTGGACTACCTCCACCTGAACAGTTGCAGTTACCGCTTTTCCGGGACGGCGGCTCGGGCGCAGCTCGACTCTCGACCACGGACCACTCATCATCTCGACGCACAGGGCGGGTCATATGTATCGTAAAAACGTGGACAGGCCCAGCAGTGCAAGGAGGTTAGGTCATGACTTGATATCAGTTACACATTGACTGTGCTCTAACCTGATTGCTAGCAGTGCACTAATACTGGTAGGCACCAACTGTCCCTTGAGATAATCAAACGCAAACACAATGGGCTTAAGGAGTCCACTTGACAGAATCACCAACTCCAATAAATTTATGTTTTGAGATAACTTGGCCATGCTGAGGGACCTGCCTCTATTTTTTTGAGGATGTTATATTGCAGTGCTGGCCTCCATATCTGAAGTATTACCTGCTGTAAAGCCTAGGGTTGTGGCTCTGAAACCACCGGTGCTGTTTTTTTCCATCCTCTCGCAAAACCAGTCCTCGGCAGATCTGGC
The DNA here is from genome assembly GCA_037349105.1 of Limnomonas spitsbergensis. Taxonomy (NCBI): domain Eukaryota; kingdom Viridiplantae; phylum Chlorophyta; class Chlorophyceae; order Chlamydomonadales; genus Limnomonas; species Limnomonas spitsbergensis. The sequence continues at coordinate 2,498,287 of JAYJMM010000093.1, read as the reverse complement.
TGGCTCAGCTCAGATAAGAAGGGGAGCCTGGAATGAAGGACATGAAAATCAAGATGTGTGAATAAAGAGTGGATACCTGACTTAAGGCATTCTGGAACTCAGTGGCAGTGATATGGGAGCTTGCATGGCTGAGGGGCTGCATGGGGCAAGGGGCATGGCTTCCTGACAAGCCACCTTTGCCCCAAATTTGCAGCCTCTGGAGTGGGGAATGGTGCAAAAATTGGGTGGGAAGTCTTAATAAACTACTCTCAGGCTCTCTGAATCACCAGACATCATAGCAATCAGACAGGTATGGAGTGAATTCCAATCCATCAAAGACAGCCCTGATGTGGGCCACATGGAAGGCCATATCTGCATGTTGGATTGGCCAAATGACACAGGGAAGGTGGCAATGCCTCCGTCTATGGCCCACCTACACCCAGTTAAGGATCTACCTTAACCGGGTTTTGGCCACTTTTCAGGCTCAGCCGCCGCAAGTTTGGTACCCAACGGGGCAGTTTTTGGCATCCAACTGCCATTCGGATTCAAATGATACCCCAACAGACCTCAATAAACCGTGTATGGCAAGCTGGTTACAGCACTTGACGATGTAGCAACACACCAGGTCGATCGAGGCAGTTCCTAGAGAGATTACTTCAAATTGCAGTTGGTACTGTTAGTGTGAACCAGGTTGGGACGGCGGGTCAAACCTCAGTACCCCTAAAACGTGTCGATACATCTGACCCGCCCTGTACCCGGAAGAAAAGCTCGCAGGTCTTGAACATCATCAGTGGGACCCGGACCATGCACACACATGGTGGGCATGCCCTAGGGAAGTGCAACACCCACGCAACGCGAAATAAGACCTGGCTACTCAAGAGCACAAAATTGGCATCCCTAAAATTATTGCATTTCAGGGCCTCATTTGCTTCCATGGGGCTCACCTCTGAAGAACTCCGTTGGGCTATCGTAACGAGGTGGAATGAGAACCACGCACGACATGTCGACATCTCCAAGACAGCTAGGCAGCTTGGACTGTCCGACAGGGTTGTGGAGCACTGGGTGCAGCGATATAAAGATTCCGGAGCTGTCCACGTCGCGCCAAAGTCCGGCAAGATGAGGATCCTCAGCCCAGAGGCGGAGTCCCGGGCCTATGACCTGCTGCTGAGCAACCAACATGGTGGTGCAAAAACAGTTGCACAGGAGCTTGGGACATTAGGCTTGGTCACCAGGCCAGTGGGGAAGAAGACTGTCATTCGAGCAGCCCGGAGGCACGCATCGGAGATTGGGAAAAAATTGAGGGTTCTGCGGGGTGCACCTAGGAAGCAGCTTTCGGGGTCAACTCGACAGAAGCGGCTGTACTTCTGCAAAGCCAGCAAGGGAAGGGACTGGAGCCACGTCCTCTTCACCGACAGGAAGAAGTTTCCATTTACCTACCCAGGGGTGAAGGTGCAGCCTGTGTCCTGGGGCGTGGAGGGTGAGGGTGAGAGAGCGGTACGTGAGGCAGCCTCTCCAAATCACCCCCTGGTCCTCAACGTGTATGCGAGCATCTGCAAGTGGGGAATCAGCAAGCTTCACTTTGTGGCAGGCACCAGCAGCCAGAAGACCACCTTCAAGAACAAGAGGGGACAGGTGGCCAGGAATATCACCACAGAGGAGTATGAGGAGGTCGTGAAGGCGACATTCCTGCCTGAGGGACAGCGCCTCTTCACCCAGCACGACATTGCTACATGGTACCTTCAGCAGGACAACGACCCTACTCACAGAGCAACCATACCTGTGGTGAAGAGGTGGAACTCCCAGCGTGGCAGCAGCGTGGGCCTCCTCCAGAAGTGGCCTCCCAACAGCCCGGACTTGAGTCCGATCGAGAACTTTTGGGGATATATGCAGGCCAAGATGGACGCTAAGGGCTGCAGAACTCTCCAGGAGTTTAAGGTATCCCTGATCAAGGAGGTAGCAGCAGTACCCAAGGAGTACTTCTCTAAGCTGGTGGGCAGCATGCCCAAAAAGATCGTTGCATGCATGCGCAAGAAGGGCGACAAGACAAAGTATTGAAAATTCTTGCCACCCGCCGCTACAGCACCCGGAAGAAAAGCTCGCAGGTCTTGAACATCATCAGTGGGACCCGGACCATGCACACACATGGTGGGCATGCCCTAGGGAAGTGCAACACCCACGCAACGCGAAATAAGACCTGGCTACTCAAGAGCACAAAATTGGCATCCCTAAAATTATTGCATTTCAGGGCCTCATTTGCTTCCATGGGGCTCACCTCTGAAGAACTCCGTTGGGCTATCGTAACGAGGTGGAATGAGAACCACGACATCTCCAAGACAGCTAGGCAGCTTGGACTGTCCGACAGGGTTGTGGAGCACTGGGTGCAGCGATATAAAGATTCCGGAGCTGTCCACGTCGCGCCAAAGTCCGGCAAGATGAGGATCCTCAGCCCAGAGGCGGAGTCCCGGGCCTATGACCTGCTGCTGAGCAACCAGCATGGTGGTGCAAAAACAGTTGCACAGGAGCTTGGGACATTAGGCTTGGTCACCAGGCCAGTGGGGAAGAAGACTGTCATTCGAGCAGCCCGGAGGCACGCATCGGAGATTGGGAAAAAATTGAGGGTTCTGCGGGGTGCACCTAGGAAGCAGCTTTCGGGGTCAACTCGACAGAAGCGGCTGGACTTCTGCAAAGCCAGCAAGGGAAGGGACTGGAGCCACGTCCTCTTCACCGACAGGAAGAAGTTTCCATTTACCTACCCAGGGGTGAAGGTGCAGCCTGTGTCCTGGGGTGTGGAGGGTGAGGGTGAGAGAGCAGCCTCTCCAAATCACCCCCTGGTCCTCAACGTGTATGCGGGCATCTGCAAGTGGGGAATCAGCAAGCTTCACTTTGTGGCAGGCACCAGCAGCCAGAAGACCACCTTCAAGAACAAGAGGGGACAGGTGGCCAGGAATATCACCACAGAGGAGTATGAGGAGGTCGTGAAGGCGACATTCCTGCCTGAGGGACAGCGCCTCTTCACCCAGCACGACATTGCTACATGGTACCTTCAGCAGGACAACGACCCTACTCACAGAGCAACCATACCTGTGGTGAAGAGGTGGAACTCCCAGCGTGGCAGCAGCGTGGGCCTCCTCCAGAAGTGGCCTCCCAACAGCCCGGACTTGAGTCCGATCGAGAACTTTTGGGGATATATGCAGGCCAAGATGGACGCTAAGGGCTGCAGAACTCTCCAGGAGTTTAAGGTATCCCTGATCAAGGAGGTAGCAGCAGTACCCAAGGAGTACTTCTCTAAGCTGGTGGGCAGCATGCCCAAAAGGATCGTTGCATGCATGCGCAAGAAGGGCGACAAGACAAAATATTGAAAATTCTTGCCACCCGCCGCTACAGCACAGGGCGGGTCATATGTATCGTAAAAACGTGGACAGGCCCAGCAGTGCAAGGAGGTTAGGTCATGACTTGATATCAGTTACACATTGACTGTGCTCTAACCTGATTGCTAGCAGTGCACTTATACTGGTAGGCACCAACTGTCCCTTGAGATAATCAAACGCAAACACAATGGGCTTAAGGAGTCCACTTGACAGAATCACCAACTCCAATAAATTTATGTTTTGAGATAACTTGGCCATGCTGAGGGGCCTGCCTCTATTTTTTTGAGGATGTTATATTGCAGTGCTGGCCTCCATATCTGAAGTATTACCTGCTGTAAAGCCTAGGGTTGTGGCTCTGAAACCACCGGTGCTGTTTTTTTCCATCCTCTCGCAAAACCAGTCCTCGGCAGATCTGGCTGGCTCAGCTCAGATAAGAAGGGGAGCCTGGAATAAAGGACATGAAAATCAAGATGTGTGAATAAAGAGTGGATACCTGACTTAAGGCATTCTGGAACTCAGTGGCAGTGATATGGGAGCTTGAATGGCTGAGGGGCTGCATGGGGCAAGGGGCATGGCTTCCTGACAAGCCACCTTTGCCCCAAATTTGCAGCCTCTGGAGTGGGGAATGGTGCAAAAATTGGGTGGGAAGTCTTAATAAACTACTCTCAGGCTCTCTGAATCACCAGACATCATAGCAATCAGACAGGTATGGAGTGAATTCCAATCCATCAAAGACAGCCCTGATGTGGGCCACATGGAAGGCCATATCTGCATGTTGGATTGGCCAAATGACACAGGGAAGGTGGCAATGCCTCCGTCTATGGCCCACCTACACCCAGTTAAGGATCTACCTTAACCGGGTTTTGGCCACTTTTCAGGCTCAGCCGCCGCAAGTTTGGTACCCAACGGGGCAGTTTTTGGCATCCAACTGCCATTCGGATTCAAATGATACCCCAACAGACCTCAATAAACCGTGAATGGCAAGCTGGTTACAGCACTTGACGATGTAGCAACACACCAGGTCGATCGAGGCAGTTCCTAGAGAGATTACTTCAAATTGCAGTTGGTACTGCTAGTGTGAACCAGGTTGGGACGGCGGGTCAAACCTCAGTACCCCTAAAACGTGTCGATACATCTGACCCGCCCTGTACCCGGAAGAAAAGCTCGCAGGTCTTGAACATCATCAGTGGGACCCGGACCATGCACACACATGGTGGGCATGCCCTAGGGAAGTGCAACACCCACGCAACGCGAAATAAGACCTGGCTACTCAAGAGCACAAAATTGGCATCCCTAAAATTATTGCATTTCAGGGCCTCATTTGCTTCCATGGGGCTCACCTCTGAAGAACTCCGTTGGGCTATCGTAACGAGGTGGAATGAGAACCACGACATCTCCAAGACAGCTAGGCAGCTTGGACTGTCCGACAGGGTTGTGGAGCACTGGGTGCAGCGATATAAAGATTCCGGAGCTGTCCACGTCGCGCCAAAGTCCGGCAAGATGAGGATCCTCAGCCCAGAGGCGGAGTCCCGGGCCTATGACCTGCTGCTGAGCAACCAGCATGGTGGTGCAAAAACAGTTGCACAGGAGCTTGGGACATTAGGCTTGGTCACCAGGCCAGTGGGGAAGAAGACTGTCATTCGAGCAGCCCGGAGGCACGCATCGGAGATTGGGAAAAAATTGAGGGTTCTGCGGGGTGCACCTAGGAAGCAGCTTTCGGGGTCAACTCGACAGAAGCGGCTGGACTTCTGCAAAGCCAGCAAGGGAAGGGACTGGAGCCACGTCCTCTTCACCGACAGGAAGAAGTTTCCATTTACCTACCCAGGGGTGAAGGTGCAGCCTGTGTCCTGGGGTGTGGAGGGTGAGGGTGAGAGAGCAGCCTCTCCAAATCACCCCCTGGTCCTCAACGTGTATGCGGGCATCTGCAAGTGGGGAATCAGCAAGCTTCACTTTGTGGCAGGCACCAGCAGCCAGAAGACCACCTTCAAGAACAAGAGGGGACAGGTGGCCAGGAATATCACCACAGAGGAGTATGAGGAGGTCGTGAAGGCGACATTCCTGCCTGAGGGACAGCGCCTCTTCACCCAGCACGACATTGCTACATGGTACCTTCAGCAGGACAACGACCCTACTCACAGAGCAACCATACCTGTGGTGAAGAGGTGGAACTCCCAGCGTGGCAGCAGCGTGGGCCTCCTCCAGAAGTGGCCTCCCAACAGCCCGGACTTGAGTCCGATCGAGAACTTTTGGGGATATATGCAGGCCAAGATGGACGCTAAGGGCTGCAGAACTCTCCAGGAGTTTAAGGTATCCCTGATCAAGGAGGTAGCAGCAGTACCCAAGGAGTACTTCTCTAAGCTGGTGGGCAGCATGCCCAAAAGGATCGTTGCATGCATGCGCAAGAAGGGCGACAAGACAAAATATTGAAAATTCTTGCCACCCGCCGCTACAGCACAGGGCGGGTCATATGTATCGTAAAAACGTGGACAGGCCCAGCAGTGCAAGGAGGTTAGGTCATGACTTGATATCAGTTACACATTGACTGTGCTCTAACCTGATTGCTAGCAGTGCACTTATACTGGTAGGCACCAACTGTCCCTTGAGATAATCAAACGCAAACACAATGGGCTTACGGAGTCCACTTGACAGAATCACCAACTCCAATAAATTTATGTTTTGAGATAACTTGGCCATGCTGAGGGGCCTGCCTCTATTTTTTTGAGGATGTTATATTGCAGTGCTGGCCTCCATATCTGAAGTATTACCTGCTGTAAAGCCTAGGGTTGTGGCTCTGAAACCACCGGTGCTGTTTTTTTCCATCCTCTCGCAAAACCAGTCCTCGGCAGATCTGGCTGGCTCAGCTCAGATAAGAAGGGGAGCCTGGAATAAAGGACATGAAAATCAAGATGTGTGAATAAAGAGTGGATACCTGACGTAAGGCATTCTGGAACTCAGTGGCAGTGATATGGGAGCTTGCATGGCTGAGGGGCTGCATGGGGCAAGGGGCATGGCTTCCTGACAAGCCACCTTTGCCCCAAATTTGCAGCCTCTGGAGTGGGAAATGGTGCAAAAATTGGGTGGGAAGTCTTAATAAACTACTCTCAGGCTCTCTGAATCACCAGACATCATAGCAATCAGACAGGTATGGAGTGAATTCCAATCCATCAAAGACAGCCCTGATGTGGGCCACATGGAAGGCCATATCTGCATGTTGGATTGGCCAAATGACACAGGGAAGGTGGCAATGCCTCCGTCTATGGCCCACCTACACCCAGTTAAGGATCTACCTTAACCGGGTTTTGGCCACTTTTCAGGCTCAGCCGCCGCAAGTTTGGTACCCAACGGGGCAGTTTTGGCATCCAACTGCCATTCGGATTCAAATGATACCCCAACAGACCTCAATAAACCGTGAATGGCAAGCTGGTTACAGCACTTGACGATGTAGCAACACACCAGGTCGATCGAGGCAGTTCCTAGAGAGATTACTTCAAATTGCAGTTGGTACTGCTAGTGTGAACCAGGTTGGGACGGCGGGTCAAACCTCAGTACCCCTAAAACGTGTCGATACATCTGACCCGCCCTGTACCCGGAAGAAAAGCTCGCAGGTCTTGAACATCATCAGTGGGACCCGGACCATGCACACACATGGTGGGCATGCCCTAGGGAAGTGCAACACCCACGCAACGCGAAATAAGACCTGGCTACTCAAGAGCACAAAATTGGCATCCCTAAAATTATTGCATTTCAGGGCCTCATTTGCTTCCATGGGGCTCACCTCTGAAGAACTCCGTTGGGCTATCGTAACGAGGTGGAATGAGAACCACGACATCTCCAAGACAGCTAGGCAGCTTGGACTGTCCGACAGGGTTGTGGAGCACTGGGTGCAGCGATATAAAGATTCCGGAGCTGTCCACGTCGCGCCAAAGTCCGGCAAGATGAGGATCCTCAGCCCAGAGGCGGAGTCCCGGGCCTATGACCTGCTGCTGAGCAACCAGCATGGTGGTGCAAAAACAGTTGCACAGGAGCTTGGGACATTAGGCTTGGTCACCAGGCCAGTGGGGAAGAAGACTGTCATTCGAGCAGCCCGGAGGCACGCATCGGAGATTGGGAAAAAATTGAGGGTTCTGCGGGGTGCACCTAGGAAGCAGCTTTCGGGGTCAACTCGACAGAAGCGGCTGGACTTCTGCAAAGCCAGCAAGGGAAGGGACTGGAGCCACGTCCTCTTCACCGACAGGAAGAAGTTTCCATTTACCTACCCAGGGGTGAAGGTGCAGCCTGTGTCCTGGGGTGTGGAGGGTGAGGGTGAGAGAGCAGCCTCTCCAAATCACCCCCTGGTCCTCAACGTGTATGCGGGCATCTGCAAGTGGGGAATCAGCAAGCTTCACTTTGTGGCAGGCACCAGCAGCCAGAAGACCACCTTCAAGAACAAGAGGGGACAGGTGGCCAGGAATATCACCACAGAGGAGTATGAGGAGGTCGTGAAGGCGACATTCCTGCCTGAGGGACAGCGCCTCTTCACCCAGCACGACATTGCTACATGGTACCTTCAGCAGGACAACGACCCTACTCACAGAGCAACCATACCTGTGGTGAAGAGGTGGAACTCCCAGCGTGGCAGCAGCGTGGGCCTCCTCCAGAAGTGGCCTCCCAACAGCCCGGACTTGAGTCCGATCGAGAACTTTTGGGGATATATGCAGGCCAAGATGGACGCTAAGGGCTGCAGAACTCTCCAGGAGTTTAAGGTATCCCTGATCAAGGAGGTAGCAGCAGTACCCAAGGAGTACTTCTCTAAGCTGGTGGGCAGCATGCCCAAAAGGATCGTTGCATGCATGCGCAAGAAGGGCGACAAGACAAAATATTGAAAATTCTTGCCACCCGCCGCTACAGCACAGGGCGGGTCATATGTATCGTAAAAACGTGGACAGGCCCAGCAGTGCAAGGAGGTTAGGTCATGACTTGATATCAGTTACACATTGACTGTGCTCTAACCTGATTGCTAGCAGTGCACTTATACTGGTAGGCACCAACTGTCCCTTGAGATAATCAAACGCAAACACAATGGGCTTACGGAGTCCACTTGACAGAATCACCAACTCCAATAAATTTATGTTTTGAGATAACTTGGCCATGCTGAGGGGCCTGCCTCTATTTTTTTGAGGATGTTATATTGCAGTGCTGGCCTCCATATCTGAAGTATTACCTGCTGTAAAGCCTAGGGTTGTGGCTCTGAAACCACCGGTGCTGTTTTTTTCCATCCTCTCGCAAAACCAGTCCTCGGCAGATCTGGCTGGCTCAGCTCAGATAAGAAGGGGAGCCTGGAATAAAGGACATGAAAATCAAGATGTGTGAATAAAGAGTGGATACCTGACTTAAGGCATTCTGGAACTCAGTGGCAGTGATATGGGAGCTTGCATGGCTGAGGGGCTGCATGGGGCAAGGGGCATGGCTTCCTGACAAGCCACCTTTGCCCCAAATTTGCAGCCTCTGGAGTGGGGAATGGTGCAAAAATTGGGTGGGAAGTCTTAATAAACTACTCTCAGGCTCTCTGAATCACCAGACATCATAGCAATCAGACAGGTATGGAGTGAATTCCAATCCATCAAAGACAGCCCTGATGTGGGCCACATGGAAGGCCATATCTGCATGTTGGATTGGCCAAATGACACAGGGAAGGTGGCAATGCCTCCGTCTATGGCCCACCTACACCCAGTTAAGGATCTACCTTAACCGGGTTTTGGCCACTTTTCAGGCTCAGCCGCCGCAAGTTTGGTACCCAACGGGGCAGTTTTTGGCATCCAACTGCCATTCGGATTCAAATGATACCCCAACAGACCACAATAAACCGTGAATGGCAAGCTGGTTACAGCACTTGACGATGTAGCAACACACCAGGTCGATCGAGGCAGTTCCTATAGAGATTACTTCAAATTGCAGTTGGTACTGCTAGTGTGAACCAGGTTGGGACGGCGGGTCAAACCTCAGTACCCCTAAAACGTGTCGATACATCTGACCCGCCCTGTACCCGGAAGAAAAGCTCGCAGGTCTTGAACATCATCAGTGGGACCCGGACCATGCACACACATGGTGGGCATGCCCTAGGGAAGTGCAACACCCACGCAACGCGAAATAAGACCTGGCTACTCAAGAGCACAAAATTGGCATCCCTAAAATTATTGCATTTCAGGGCCTCATTTGCTTCCATGGGGCTCACCTCTGAAGAACTCCGTTGGGCTATCGTAACGAGGTGGAATGAGAACCACGACATCTCCAAGACAGCTAGGCAGCTTGGACTGTCCGACAGGGTTGTGGAGCACTGGGTGCAGCGATATAAAGATTCCGGAGCTGTCCACGTCGCGCCAAAGTCCGGCAAGATGAGGATCCTCAGCCCAGAGGCGGAGTCCCGGGCCTATGACCTGCTGCTGAGCAACCAGCATGGTGGTGCAAAAACAGTTGCACAGGAGCTTGGGACATTAGGCTTGGTCACCAGGCCAGTGGGGAAGAAGACTGTCATTCGAGCAGCCCGGAGGCACGCATCGGAGATTGGGAAAAAATTGAGGGTTCTGCGGGGTGCACCTAGGAAGCAGCTTTCGGGGTCAACTCGACAGAAGCGGCTGGACTTCTGCAAAGCCAGCAAGGGAAGGGACTGGAGCCACGTCCTCTTCACCGACAGGAAGAAGTTTCCATTTACCTACCCAGGGGTGAAGGTGCAGCCTGTGTCCTGGGGTGTGGAGGGTGAGGGTGAGAGAGCAGCCTCTCCAAATCACCCCCTGGTCCTCAACGTGTATGCGGGCATCTGCAAGTGGGGAATCAGCAAGCTTCACTTTGTGGCAGGCACCAGCAGCCAGAAGACCACCTTCAAGAACAAGAGGGGACAGGTGGCCAGGAATATCACCACAGAGGAGTATGAGGAGGTCGTGAAGGCGACATTCCTGCCTGAGGGACAGCGCCTCTTCACCCAGCACGACATTGCTACATGGTACCTTCAGCAGGACAACGACCCTACTCACAGAGCAACCATACCTGTGGTGAAGAGGTGGAACTCCCAGCGTGGCAGCAGCGTGGGCCTCCTCCAGAAGTGGCCTCCCAACAGCCCGGACTTGAGTCCGATCGAGAACTTTTGGGGATATATGCAGGCCAAGATGGACGCTAAGGGCTGCAGAACTCTCCAGGAGTTTAAGGTATCCCTGATCAAGGAGGTAGCAGCAGTACCCAAGGAGTACTTCTCTAAGCTGGTGGGCAGCATGCCCAAAAGGATCGTTGCATGCATGCGCAAGAAGGGCGACAAGACAAAATATTGAAAATTCTTGCCACCCGCCGCTACAGCACAGGGCGGGTCATATGTATCGTAAAAACGTGGACAGGCCCAGCAGTGCAAGGAGGTTAGGTCATGACTTGATATCAGTTACACATTGACTGTGCTCTAACCTGATTGCTAGCAGTGCACTTATACTGGTAGGCACCAACTGTCCCTTGAGATAATCAAACGCAAACACAATGGGCTTACGGAGTCCACTTGACAGAATCACCAACTCCAATAAATTTATGTTTTGAGATAACTTGGCCATGCTGAGGGGCCTGCCTCTATTTTTTTGAGGATGTTATATTGCAGTGCTGGCCTCCATATCTGAAGTATTACCTGCTGTAAAGCCTAGGGTTGTGGCTCTGAAACCACCGGTGCTGTTTTTTTCCATCCTCTCGCAAAACCAGTCCTCGGCAGATCTGGCTGGCTCAGCTCAGATAAGAAGGGGAGCCTGGAATAAAGGACATGAAAATCAAGATGTGTGAATAAAGAGTGGATACCTGACTTAAGGCATTCTGGAACTCAGTGGCAGTGATATGGGAGCTTGCATGGCTGAGGGGCTGCATGGGGCAAGGGGCATGGCTTCCTGACAAGCCACCTTTGCCCCAAATTTGCAGCCTCTGGAGTGGGAAATGGTGCAAAAATTGGGTGGAAAGTCTTAATAAACTACTCTCAGGCTCTCTGAATCACCAGACATCATAGCAATCAGACAGGTATGGAGTGAATTCCAATCCATCAAAGACAGCCCTGATGTGGGCCACATGGAAGGCCATATCTGCATGTTGGATTGGCCAAATGACACAGGGAAGGTGGCAATGCCTCCGTCTATGGCCCACCTACACCCGGTTAAGGAAGATCCTTAACCGGGTTTTGGCCACTTTTCAGGCTCAGCCGCCGCAAGTTTGGTACCCAACGGGGCAGTTTTTGGCATCCAACTGCCATTCGGATTCAAATGATACCCCAACAGACCTCAATAAACCGTGAATGGCAAGCTGGTTACAGCACTTGACGATGTAGCAACACACCAGGTCGATCGAGGCAGTTCCTAGAGAGATTACTTCAAATTGCAGTTGGTACTGCTAGTGTGAACCAGGTTGGGACGGCGGGTCAAACCTCAGTACCCCTAAAACGTGTCGATACATCTGACCCGCCCTGTACCCGGAAGAAAAGCTCGCAGGTCTTGAACATCATCAGTGGGACCCGGACCATGCACACACATGGTGGGCATGCCCTAGGGAAGTGCAACACCCACGCAACGCGAAATAAGACCTGGCTACTCAAGAGCACAAAATTGGCATCCCTAAAATTATTGCATTTCAGGGCCTCATTTGCTTCCATGGGGCTCACCTCTGAAGAACTCCGTTGGGCTATCGTAACGAGGTGGAATGAGAACCACGACATCTCCAAGACAGCTAGGCAGCTTGGACTGTCCGACAGGGTTGTGGAGCACTGGGTGCAGCGATATAAAGATTCCGGAGCTGTCCACGTCGCGCCAAAGTCCGGCAAGATGAGGATCCTCAGCCCAGAGGCGGAGTCCCGGGCCTATGACCTGCTGCTGAGCAACCAGCATGGTGGTGCAAAAACAGTTGCACAGGAGCTTGGGACATTAGGCTTGGTCACCAGGCCAGTGGGGAAGAAGACTGTCATTCGAGCAGCCCGGAGGCACGCATCGGAGATTGGGAAAAAATTGAGGGTTCTGCGGGGTGCACCTAGGAAGCAGCTTTCGGGGTCAACTCGACAGAAGCGGCTGTACTTCTGCAAAGCCAGCAAGGGAAGGGACTGGAGCCACGTCCTCTTCACCGACAGGAAGAAGTTTCCATTTACCTACCCAGGGGTGAAGGTGCAGCCTGTGTCCTGGGGTGTGGAGGGTGAGGGTGAGAGAGCAGCCTCTCCAAATCACCCCCTGGTCCTCAACGTGTATGCGGGCATCTGCAAGTGGGGAATCAGCAAGCTTCACTTTGTGGCAGGCACCAGCAGCCAGAAGACCACCTTCAAGAACAAGAGGGGACAGGTGGCCAGGAATATCACCACAGAGGAGTATGAGGAGGTCGTGAAGGCGACATTCCTGCCTGAGGGACAGCGCCTCTTCACCCAGCACGACATTGCTACATGGTACCTTCAGCAGGACAACGACCCTACTCACAGAGCAACCATACCTGTGGTGAAGAGGTGGAACTCCCAGCGTGGCAGCAGCGTGGGCCTCCTCCAGAAGTGGCCTCCCAACAGCCCGGACTTGAGTCCGATCGAGAACTTTTGGGGATATATGCAGGCCAAGATGGACGCTAAGGGCTGCAGAACTCTCCAGGAGTTTAAGGTATCCCTGATCAAGGAGGTAGCAGCAGTACCCAAGGAGTACTTCTCTAAGCTGGTGGGCAGCATGCCCAAAAGGATCGTTGCATGCATGCGCAAGAAGGGCGACAAGACAAAATATTGAAAATTCTTGCCACCCGCCGCTACAGCACAGGGCGGGTCATATGTATCGTAAAAACGTGGACAGGCCCAGCAGTGCAAGGAGGTTAGGTCATGACTTGATATCAGTTACACATTGACTGTGCTCTAACCTGATTGCTAGCAGTGCACTTATACTGGTAGGCACCAACTGTCCCTTGAGATAATCAAACGCAAACACAATGGGCTTAAGGAGTCCACTTGACAGAATCACCAACTCCAATAAATTTATGTTTTGAGATAACTTGGCCATGCTGAGGGGCCTGCCTCTATTTTTTTGAGGATGTTATATTGCAGTGCTGGCCTCCATATCTGAAGTATTACCTGCTGTAAAGCCTAGGGTTGTGGCTCTGAAACCACCGGTGCTGTTTTTTTCCATCCTCTCGCAAAACCAGTCCTCGGCAGATCTGGCTGGCTCAGCTCAGATAAGAAGGGGAGCCTGGAATAAAGGACATGAAAATCAAGATGTGTGAATAAAGAGTGGATACCTGACTTAAGGCATTCTGGAACTCAGTGGCAGTGATATGGGAGCTTGCATGGCTGAGGGGCTGCATGGGGCAAGGGGCATGGCTTCCTGACAAGCCACCTTTGCCCCAAATTTGCAGCCTCTGGAGTGGGGAATGGTGCAAAAATTGGGTGGGAAGTCTTAATAAACTACTCTCAGGCTCTCTGAATCACCAGACATCATAGCAATCAGACAGGTATGGAGTGAATTCCAATCCATCAAAGACAGCCCTGATGTGGGCCACATGGAAGGCCATATCTGCATGTTGGATTGGCCAAATGACACAGGGAAGGTGGCAATGCCTCCGTCTATGGCCCACCTACACCCAGTTAAGGATCTACCTTAACCGGGTTTTGGCCACTTTTCAGGCTCAGCCGCCGCAAGTTTGGTACCCAACGGGGCAGTTTTTGGCATCCAACTGCCATTCGGATTCAAATGATACCCCAACAGACCACAATAAACCGTGAATGGCAAGCTGGTTACAGCACTTGACGATGTAGCAACACACCAGGTCGATCGAGGCAGTTCCTATAGAGATTACTTCAAATTGCAGTTGGTACTGCTAGTGTGAACCAGGTTGGGACGGCGGGTCAAACCTCAGTACCCCTAAAACGTGTCGATACATCTGACCCGCCCTGTACCCGGAAGAAAAGCTCGCAGGTCTTGAACATCATCAGTGGGACCCGGACCATGCACACACATGGTGGGCATGCCCTAGGGAAGTGCAACACCCACGCAACGCGAAATAAGACCTGGCTACTCAAGAGCACAAAATTGGCATCCCTAAAATTATTGCATTTCAGGGCCTCATTTGCTTCCATGGGGCTCACCTCTGAAGAACTCCGTTGGGCTATCGTAACGAGGTGGAATGAGAACCACGACATCTCCAAGACAGCTAGGCAGCTTGGACTGTCCGACAGGGTTGTGGAGCACTGGGTGCAGCGATATAAAGATTCCGGAGCTGTCCACGTCGCGCCAAAGTCCGGCAAGATGAGGATCCTCAGCCCAGAGGCGGAGTCCCGGGCCTATGACCTGCTGCTGAGCAACCAGCATGGTGGTGCAAAAACAGTTGCACAGGAGCTTGGGACATTAGGCTTGGTCACCAGGCCAGTGGGGAAGAAGACTGTCATTCGAGCAGCCCGGAGGCACGCATCGGAGATTGGGAAAAAATTGAGGGTTCTGCGGGGTGCACCTAGGAAGCAGCTTTCGGGGTCAACTCGACAGAAGCGGCTGGACTTCTGCAAAGCCAGCAAGGGAAGGGACTGGAGCCACGTCCTCTTCACCGACAGGAAGAAGTTTCCATTAACCTACCCAGGGGTGAAGGTGCAGCCTGTGTCCTGGGGTGTGGAGGGTGAGGGTGAGAGAGCAGCCTCTCCAAATCACCCCCTGGTCCTCAACGTGTATGCGGGCATCTGCAAGTGGGGAATCAGCAAGCTTCACTTTGTGGCAGGCACCAGCAGCCAGAAGACCACCTTCAAGAACAAGAGGGGACAGGTGGCCAGGAATATCACCACAGAGGAGTATGAGGAGGTCGTGAAGGCGACATTCCTGCCTGAGGGACAGCGCCTCTTCACCCAGCACGACATTGCTACATGGTACCTTCAGCAGGACTCACAGAGCAACCATACCTGTGGTGAAGAGGTGGAACTCCCAGCGTGGCAGCAGCGTGGGCCTCCTCCAGAAGTGGCCTCCCAACAGCCCGGACTTGAGTCCGATCGAGAACTTTTGGGGATATATGCAGGCCAAGATGGACGCTAAGGGCTGCAGAACTCTCCAGGAGTTTAAGGTATCCCTGATCAAGGAGGTAGCAGCAGTACCCAAGGAGTACTTCTCTAAGCTGGTGGGCAGCATGCCCAAAAGGATCGTTGCATGCATGCGCAAGAAGGGCGACAAGACAAAATATTGAAAATTCTTGCCACCCGCCGCTACAGCACAGGGCGGGTCATATGTATCGTAAAAACGTGGACAGGCCCAGCAGTGCAAGGAGGTTAGGTCATGACTTGATATCAGTTACACATTGACTGTGCTCTAACCTGATTGCTAGCAGTGCACTTATACTGGTAGGCACCAACTGTCCCTTGAGATAATCAAACGCAAACACAATGGGCTTAAGGAGTCCACTTGACAGAATCACCAACTCCAATAAATTTATGTTTTGAGATAACTTGGCCATGCTGAGGGGCCTGCCTCTATTTTTTTGAGGATGTTATATTGCAGTGCTGGCCTCCATATCTGAAGTATTACCTGCTGTAAAGCCTAGGGTTGTGGCTCTGAAACCACCGGTGCTGTTTTTTTCCATCCTCTCGCAAAACCAGTCCTCGGCAGATCTGGCTGGCTCAGCTCAGATAAGAAGGGGAGCCTGGAATAAAGGACATGAAAATCAAGATGTGTGAATAAAGAGTGGATACCTGACTTAAGGCATTCTGGAACTCAGTGGCAGTGATATGGGAGCTTGCATGGCTGAGGGGCTGCATGGGGCAAGGGGCATGGCTTCCTGACAAGCCACCTTTGCCCCAAATTTGCAGCCTCTGGAGTGGGAAATGGTGCACAAATTGGGTAGGAAGTCTTAATAAACTACTCTCAGGCTCTCTGAATCACCAGACATCATAGCAATCAGACAGGTATGGAGTGAATTCCAATCCATCAAAGACAGCCCTGATGTGGGCCACATGGAAGGCCATATCTGCATGTTGGATTGGCCAAATGACACAGGGAAGGTGGCAATGCCTCCGTCTATGGCCCACCTACACCCAGTTAAGGATCTACCTTAACCGGGTTTTGGCCACTTTTCAGGCTCAGCCGCCGCAAGTTTGGTACCCAACGGGGCAGTTTTTGGCATCCAACTGCCATTCGGATTCAAATGATACCCCAACAGACCTCAATAAACCGTGAATGGCAAGCTGGTTACAGCACTTGACGATGTAGCAACACACCAGGTCGATCGAGGCAGTTCCTAGAGAGATTACTTCAAATTGCAGTTGGTACTGCTAGTGTGAACCAGGTTGGGACGGCGGGTCAAACCTCAGTACCCCTAAAACGTGTCGATACATCTGACCCGCCCTGTACCCGGAAGAAAAGCTCGCAGGTCTTGAACATCATCAGTGGGACCCGGACCATGCACACACATGGTGGGCATGCCCTAGGGAAGTGCAACACCCACGCAACGCGAAATAAGACCTGGCTACTCAAGAGCACAAAATTGGCATCCCTAAAATTATTGCATTTCAGGGCCTCATTTGCTTCCATGGGGCTCACCTCTGAAGAACTCCGTTGGGCTATCGTAACGAGGTGGAATGAGAACCACGACATCTCCAAGACAGCTAGGCAGCTTGGACTGTCCGACAGGGTTGTGGAGCACTGGGTGCAGCGATATAAAGATTCCGGAGCTGTCCACGTCGCGCCAAAGTCCGGCAAGATGAGGATCCTCAGCCCAGAGGCGGAGTCCCGGGCCTATGACCTGCTGCTGAGCAACCAGCATGGTGGTGCAAAAACAGTTGCACAGGAGCTTGGGACATTAGGCTTGGTCACCAGGCCAGTGGGGAAGAAGACTGTCATTCGAGCAGCCCGGAGGCACGCATCGGAGATTGGGAAAAAATTGAGGGTTCTGCGGGGTGCACCTAGGAAGCAGCTTTCGGGGTCAACTCGACAGAAGCGGCTGGACTTCTGCAAAGCCAGCAAGGGAAGGGACTGGAGCCACGTCCTCTTCACCGACAGGAAGAAGTTTCCATTTACCTACCCAGGGGTGAAGGTGCAGCCTGTGTCCTGGGGTGTGGAGGGTGAGGGTGAGAGAGCAGCCTCTCCAAATCACCCCCTGGTCCTCAACGTGTATGCGGGCATCTGCAAGTGGGGAATCAGCAAGCTTCACTTTGTGGCAGGCACCAGCAGCCAGAAGACCACCTTCAAGAACAAGAGGGGACAGGTGGCCAGGAATATCACCACAGAGGAGTATGAGGAGGTCGTGAAGGCGACATTCCTGCCTGAGGGACAGCGCCTCTTCACCCAGCACGACATTGCTACATGGTACCTTCAGCAGGACAACGACCCTACTCACAGAGCAACCATACCTGTGGTGAAGAGGTGGAACTCCCAGCGTGGCAGCAGCGTGGGCCTCCTCCAGAAGTGGCCTCCCAACAGCCCGGACTTGAGTCCGATCGAGAACTTTTGGGGATATATGCAGGCCAAGATGGACGCTAAGGGCTGCAGAACTCTCCAGGAGTTTAAGGTATCCCTGATCAAGGAGGTAGCAGCAGTACCCAAGGAGTACTTCTCTAAGCTGGTGGGCAGCATGCCCAAAAGGATCGTTGCATGCATGCGCAAGAAGGGCGACAAGACAAAATATTGAAAATTCTTGCCACCCGCCGCTACAGCACAGGGCGGGTCATATGTATCGTAAAAACGTGGACAGGCCCAGCAGTGCAAGGAGGTTAGGTCATGACTTGATATCAGTTACACATTGACTGTGCTCTAACCTGATTGCTAGCAGTGCACTTATACTGGTAGGCACCAACTGTCCCTTGAGATAATCAAACGCAAACACAATGGGCTTAAGGAGTCCACTTGACAGAATCACCAACTCCAATAAATTTATGTTTTGAGATAACTTGGCCATGCTGAGGGGCCTGCCTCTATTTTTTTGAGGATGTTATATTGCAGTGCTGGCCTCCATATCTGAAGTATTACCTGCTGTAAAGCCTAGGGTTGTGGCTCTGAAACCACCGGTGCTGTTTTTTTCCATCCTCTCGCAAAACCAGTCCTCGGCAGATCTGGCTGGCTCAGCTCAGATAAGAAGGGGAGCCTGGAATAAAGGACATGAAAATCAAGATGTGTGAATAAAGAGTGGATACCTGACTTAAGGCATTCTGGAACTCAGTGGCAGTGATATGGGAGCTTGCATGGCTGAGGGGCTGCATGGGGCAAGGGGCATGGCTTCCTGACAAGCCACCTTTGCCCCAAATTTGCAGCCTCTGGAGTGGGAAATGGTGCAAAAATTGGGTGGAAAGTCTTAATAAACTACTCTCAGGCTCTCTGAATCACCAGACATCATAGCAATCAGACAGGTATGGAGTGAATTCCAATCCATCAAAGACAGCCCTGATGTGGGCCACATGGAAGGCCATATCTGCATGTTGGATTGGCCAAATGACACAGGGAAGGTGGCAATGCCTCCGTCTATGGCCCACCTACACCCGGTTAAGGAAGATCCTTAACCGGGTTTTGGCCACTTTTCAGGCTCAGCCGCCGCAAGTTTGGTACCCAACGGGGCAGTTTTTGGCATCCAACTGCCATTCGGATTCAAATGATACCCCAACAGACCTCAATAAACCGTGAATGGCAAGCTGGTTACAGCACTTGACGATGTAGCAACACACCAGGTCGATCGAGGCAGTTCCTAGAGAGATTACTTCAAATTGCAGTTGGTACTGCTAGTGTGAACCAGGTTGGGACGGCGGGTCAAACCTCAGTACCCCTAAAACGTGTCGATACATCTGACCCGCCCTGTACCCGGAAGAAAAGCTCGCAGGTCTTGAACATCATCAGTGGGACCCGGACCATGCACACACATGGTGGGCATGCCCTAGGGAAGTGCAACACCCACGCAACGCGAAATAAGACCTGGCTACTCAAGAGCACAAAATTGGCATCCCTAAAATTATTGCATTTCAGGGCCTCATTTGCTTCCATGGGGCTCACCTCTGAAGAACTCCGTTGGGCTATCGTAACGAGGTGGAATGAGAACCACGACATCTCCAAGACAGCTAGGCAGCTTGGACTGTCCGACAGGGTTGTGGAGCACTGGGTGCAGCGATATAAAGATTCCGGAGCTGTCCACGTCGCGCCAAAGTCCGGCAAGATGAGGATCCTCAGCCCAGAGGCGGAGTCCCGGGCCTATGACCTGCTGCTGAGCAACCAGCATGGTGGTGCAAAAACAGTTGCACAGGAGCTTGGGACATTAGGCTTGGTCACCAGGCCAGTGGGGAAGAAGACTGTCATTCGAGCAGCCCGGAGGCACGCATCGGAGATTGGGAAAAAATTGAGGGTTCTGCGGGGTGCACCTAGGAAGCAGCTTTCGGGGTCAACTCGACAGAAGCGGCTGGACTTCTGCAAAGCCAGCAAGGGAAGGGACTGGAGCCACGTCCTCTTCACCGACAGGAAGAAGTTTCCATTTACCTACCCAGGGGTGAAGGTGCAGCCTGTGTCCTGGGGCGTGGAGGGTGAGGGTGAGAGAGCGGTACGTGAGGCAGCCTCTCCAAATCACCCCCTGGTCCTCAACGTGTATGCGGGCATCTGCAAGTGGGGAATCAGCAAGCTTCACTTTGTGGCAGGCACCAGCAGCCAGAAGACCACCTTCAAGAACAAGAGGGGCCAGGTGGCCAGGAATATCACCACAGAGGAGTATGAGGAGGTCGTGAAGGCAACATTCCTGCCTGAGGGACAGCGCCTCTTCACCCAGCACGACATTGCTACATGGTACCTTCAGCAGGACAACGACCCTACTCACAGAGCAACCATACCTGTGGTGAAGAGGTGGAACTCCCAGCGTGGCAGCAGCGTGGGCCTCCTCCAGAAGTGGCCTCCCAACAGCCCGGACTTGAGTCCGATCGAGAACTTTTGGGGATATATGCAGGCCAAGATGGACGCTAAGGGCTGCAGAACTCTCCAGGAGTTTAAGGTATCCCTGATCAAGGAGGTAGCAGCAGTACCCAAGGAGTACTTCTCTAAGCTGGTGGGCAGCATGCCCAAAAGGATCGTTGCATGCATGCGCAAGAAGGGCGACAAGACAAAATATTGAAAATTCTTGCCACCCGCCGCTACAGCACAGGGCGGGTCATATGTATCGTAAAAACGTGGACAGGCCCAGCAGTGCAAGGAGGTTAGGTCATGACTTGATATCAGTTACACATTGACTGTGCTCTAACCTGATTGCTAGCAGTGCACTTATACTGGTAGGCACCAACTGTCCCTTGAGATAATCAAACGCAAACACAATGGGCTTAAGGAGTCCACTTGACAGAATCACCAACTCCAATAAATTTATGTTTTGAGATAACTTGGCCATGCTGAGGGGCCTGCCTCTATTTTTTTGAGGATGTTATATTGCAGTGCTGGCCTCCATATCTGAAGTATTACCTGCTGTAAAGCCTAGGGTTGTGGCTCTGAAACCACCGGTGCTGTTTTTTTCCATCCTCTCGCAAAACCAGTCCTCGGCAGATCTGGCTGGCTCAGCTCAGATAAGAAGGGGAGCCTGGAATAAAGGACATGAAAATCAAGATGTGTGAATAAAGAGTGGATACCTGACTTAAGGCATTCTGGAACTCAGTGGCAGTGATATGGGAGCTTGCATGGCTGAGGGGCTGCATGGGGCAAGGGGCATGGCTTCCTGACAAGCCACCTTTGCCCCAAATTTGCAGCCTCTGGAGTGGGGAATGGTGCAAAAATTGGGTGGGAAGTCTTAATAAACTACTCTCAGGCTCTCTGAATCACCAGACATCATAGCAATCAGACAGGTATGGAGTGAATTCCAATCCATCAAAGACAGCCCTGATGTGGGCCACATGGAAGGCCATATCTGCATGTTGGATTGGCCAAATGACACAGGGAAGGTGGCAATGCCTCCGTCTATGGCCCACCTACACCCAGTTAAGGATCTACCTTAACCGGGTTTTGGCCACTTTTCAGGCTCAGCCGCCGCAAGTTTGGTACCCAACGGGGCAGTTTTTGGCATCCAACTGCCATTCGGATTCAAATGATACCCCAACAGACCACAATAAACCGTGAATGGCAAGCTGGTTACAGCACTTGACGATGTAGCAACACACCAGGTCGATCGAGGCAGTTCCTATAGAGATTACTTCAAATTGCAGTTGGTACTGCTAGTGTGAACCAGGTTGGGACGGCGGGTCAAACCTCAGTACCCCTAAAACGTGTCGATACATCTGACCCGCCCTGTACCCGGAAGAAAAGCTCGCAGGTCTTGAACATCATCAGTGGGACCCGGACCATGCACACACATGGTGGGCATGCCCTAGGGAAGTGCAACACCCACGCAACGCGAAATAAGACCTGGCTACTCAAGAGCACAAAATTGGCATCCCTAAAATTATTGCATTTCAGGGCCTCATTTGCTTCCATGGGGCTCACCTCTGAAGAACTCCGTTGGGCTATCGTAACGAGGTGGAATGAGAACCACGACATCTCCAAGACAGCTAGGCAGCTTGGACTGTCCGACAGGGTTGTGGAGCACTGGGTGCAGCGATATAAAGATTCCGGAGCTGTCCACGTCGCGCCAAAGTCCGGCAACATGAGGATCCTCAGCCCAGAGGCGGAGTCCCGGGCCTATGACCTGCTGCTGAGCAACCAGCATGGTGGTGCAAAAACAGTTGCACAGGAGCTTGGGACATTAGGCTTGGTCACCAGGCCAGTGGGGAAGAAGACTGTCATTCGAGCAGCCCGGAGGCACGCATCGGAGATTGGGAAAAAATTGAGGGTTCTGCGGGGTGCACCTAGGAAGCAGCTTTCGGGGTCAACTCGACAGAAGCGGCTGGACTTCTGCAAAGCCAGCAAGGGAAGGGACTGGAGCCACGTCCTCTTCACCGACAGGAAGAAGTTTCCATTTACCTACCCAGGGGTGAAGGTGCAGCCTGTGTCCTGGGGTGTGGAGGGTGAGGGTGAGAGAGCAGCCTCTCCAAATCACCCCCTGGTCCTCAACGTGTATGCGGGCATCTGCAAGTGGGGAATCAGCAAGCTTCACTTTGTGGCAGGCACCAGCAGCCAGAAGACC
Organism: Limnomonas spitsbergensis; assembly: GCA_037349105.1. Lineage (NCBI taxonomy): Eukaryota > Viridiplantae > Chlorophyta > Chlorophyceae > Chlamydomonadales > Limnomonas > Limnomonas spitsbergensis. The sequence goes on along the minus strand of JAYJMM010000093.1, from coordinate 2,475,908 downwards.
ACCTTCAAGAACAAGAGGGGACAGGTGGCCAGGAATATCACCACAGAGGAGTATGAGGAGGTCGTGAAGGCGACATTCCTGCCTGAGGGACAGCGCCTCTTCACCCAGCACGACATTGCTACATGGTACCTTCAGCAGGACAACGACCCTAATCACAGAGCAACCATACCTGTGGTGAAGAGGTGGAACTCCCAGCGTGGCAGCAGCGTGGGCCTCCTCCAGAAGTGGCCTCCCAACAGCCCGGACTTGTGTCCGATCGAGAAGTTTTGGGGATATATGCAGGCCAAGATGGACGCTAAGGGCTGCAGAACTCTCCAGGAGTTTAAGGTATCCCTGATCAAGGAGGTAGCAGCAGTACCCAAGGAGTACTTCTCTAAGCTGGTGGGCAGCATGCCCAAAAGGATCGTTGCATGCATGCGCAAGAAGGGCGACAAGACAAAATATTGAAAATTCTTGCCACCCGCCGCTACAGCACAGGGCGGGTCATATGTATCGTAAAAACGTGGACAGGCCCAGCAGTGCAAGGAGGTTAGGTCATGACTTGATATCAGTTACACATTGACTGTGCTCTAACCTGATTGCTAGCAGTGCACTTATACTGGTAGGCACCAACTGTCCCTTGAGATAATCAAACGCAAACACAATGGGCTTAAGGAGTCCACTTGACAGAATCACCAACTCCAATAAATTTATGTTTTGAGATAACTTGGCCATGCTGAGGGGCCTGCCTCTATTTTTTTGAGGATGTTATATTGCAGTGCTGGCCTCCATATCTGAAGTATTACCTGCTGTAAAGCCTAGGGTTGTGGCTCTGAAACCACCGGTGCTGTTTTTTTCCATCCTCTCGCAAAACCAGTCCTCGGCAGATCTGGCTGGCTCAGCTCAGATAAGAAGGGGAGCCTGGAATAAAGGACATGAAAATCAAGATGTGTGAATAAAGAGTGGATACCTGACTTAAGGCATTCTGGAACTCAGTGGCAGTGATATGGGAGCTTGCATGGCTGAGGGGCTGCATGGGGCAAGGGGCATGGCTTCCTGACAAGCCACCTTTGCCCCAAATTTGCAGCCTCTGGAGTGGGAAATGGTGCAAAAATTGGGTGGAAAGTCTTAATAAACTACTCTCAGGCTCTCTGAATCACCAGACATCATAGCAATCAGACAGGTATGGAGTGAATTCCAATCCATCAAAGACAGCCCTGATGTGGGCCACATGGAAGGCCATATCTGCATGTTGGATTGGCCAAATGACACAGGGAAGGTGGCAATGCCTCCGTCTATGGCCCACCTACACCCAGTTAAGGATCTACCTTAACCGGGTTTTGGCCACTTTTCAGGCTCAGCCGCCGCAAGTTTGGTACCCAACGGGGCAGTTTTTGGCATCCAACTGCCATTCGGATTCAAATGATACCCCAACAGACCTCAATAAACCGTGAATGGCAAGCTGGTTACAGCACTTGACGATGTAGCAACACACCAGGTCGATCGAGGCAGTTCCTAGAGAGATTACTTCAAATTGCAGTTGGTACTGCTAGTGTGAACCAGGTTGGGACGGCGGGTCAAACCTCAGTACCCCTAAAACGTGTCGATACATCTGACCCGCCCTGCACGTGTGCAGGTAGGTGCCCACTCAAGAGCAAACACATGTTAAGCGGATTCCTGAATGGGGAGAATGAATTCGCTTCTTAGTCACTGTGCAAGCTTCCAGTCCCACCGTTCCACTACCCAACTAATTCCGATAATAATCGCCCACTAAACCCACCCACCCTCGCAGTAACCCATCCCTCTTGTCTTCCTTTCATTCCTAACATTTTCCTTCTACATCGTGTGACTTCCTTACTTTCATCTCCACTCTATCATTCGGTTTCCTTTCACCCAAACAGTTGGTTAAGTTGGGCGTCGCAGTATTTTGAGCAGGGCCCAGAGGCCATCAAGCCAGAGCCCAGAGCCCCAAGGTTTTTAAGGCATAACGTCGCCTGTCCATCCATTGCTCATTTGCTCCTGTCCCTCAGTTCCCTGGTCACCCTTTATCAACGCCTCCATATACATCATCTCGGCTTGTCTTAAGTTCCTACTTGCTGCCCTTGGGCTGCGCCCTTGGTGCGTGAGTCATGTTCAATTAACCTTACCTGGTACATATGCAGAGGACTAATGATTCGGGCCTGAGTGAGGCTTTCTCTTTTCGACCTTTTACCTATCTCGATGCGAGTCTCAATCTCTCTGGTCTCGATGATGTAAAAGTCCTAGGACGTGGACAGGTGGAAACCCTGAATACGGTCCTTGTGGTGGCTGAGTAACGTACCTGAGTTTCAGCCATCACAACGTCACAGCAAAACCACATTTTTGCATATGTAAGGGATCGCAATTACTTCCACGGTTCTAGAATTACGGCGTATTTGCAGAGCTCTGATTACTATCATAGTGATGCCCTTGAGGATGCCTGGATCCCAAAGACCTCCTCCACTTACACTCGCCCCTTACCTTTCTTGCCCAGCCTTCTGTCAGCCCTTTGACTTTATCCCTCTTTTTCTTTTTGGGGGGCCTGGCCCACTTCCATTTGTATTCCCCCCCAACCAATTCGTTGGGCGCCCACGTGGCCGCGCCTTTTTTGAGCAGGACCCAGAGGTGTGACGTCATTTACTCACACTAGCCCAGCATTCTCATGCCAGGGCTTCTATGCCCCCAAATCCGCAACCTCCATGCTGTGCTAGGACAGGTTTTCGGGCGCCTGTCCCATACATGAAATATTCAAATGTGATGCCCCGGCCTGGCGTGCCTTCCTGGATGTGCGGATTCAACGGCGCACTTCTCAGCGCAAGTGGCGATAGCTAGGATACGGCTGACATGAGAAAAGGTCCCTAGCACCTCGAGGCGTTGGGATGATGGACTTGTTCCGGCTCTTTCAAAGGATTGAGGATTTGACGGCGTCCTTTAAGTCCAACTAATGCAACAAGGACGGACAGGGCTAAATGTCCGGGCACACAAAGCTCCAGGATGTGAAGACTAAAATGTCGTATTTAATGCCTGTATTGGTTTACGGGCACAAATCCCATGCATCAAATGTGATGCCCAACTGGACAGAAAAAACTTCACATCATGCCTTGAAGGGCTTGGGGGCTCCAAAGTCCTCCTCCATCTTCTTGACATGGAACAAGATGCTGATCAGCGCAGCCTGGTCCTTGGCCTCCTTGCACTCCGTGATCAGGTCGTGATCGCGCTCCCCTGCAGCAAGAAAACAAAGATGCCCGCGATTGTCAACTCTTTTGTGTTCCCTCTTCGTTAAGTTTTATTTTCTCCCGTCTGAACAGTTGGGCGCCCGCGCGGCCGAGACTTCTTGTGCATGGCCCAGAGGTGTAACGTCATTGACACAATTATCAGCACAATTATATGCCAGGCTCTGAGGTCATGGTCGCGCTCCCCTACAACAAGACATAGAAGGATGACAAAACAGTTGTAATTGGTAGGTAGGTGAAAGCCAGGCTGTGAGGTGGTGATGGCGCTCCCCTGCAGACAATCATGGATTCAAACGATTGAAAGCTGGCGCTCCCCTACAAACACGGTGATCACAAATGTGTGTGCCATGTTTCTGTTTAATTTAATCAATCACAAAATTTTCACTGGTAGAAAGAAAGCAAGACTTGGCACTTCGCCGAAGCGGGAGGTGTCAAGTACTGATTCACCCACAGCAGTTCTATCCTGAAGTAGGATAGCCCGCTCATGACAGTCTGCGGGGCACTTGATTTCCTCACACCGAAACAACATTAATTTTCAGGGAAGGCTTGTCTAATCTATTGTATACGAATCCTTACCTGCCCAGATGCGCACCACCTGCCCTCGAATTCCAAAGCCGACCTCCTCCAGCGTACCCAGCAGCCCGACCACCGCCACCCCACGCAGCTCCCTCTCTTGCATCACACAATCGTCCAGCCAAGGCACGGATGCCAGGATTTCAAACACCTACGGTATTAAAGCAGTGCCGCAAACAAGGGTTTCCATGGGTTAGAGCAAGAGGTTCAGGGCGTGAATAAGGTTTCCATGGGTCACGCAGCTCCCTCTCTTGCAATCGTCCAGCCAGGGCAACGACGCCAGGATCTCAATCACCTATCAAAAGCAGTAAACAGCACTAAAAAGCAGTTGAAACCGCAAATAAGGGTTTCCATGAGCTGCAGAAAGAGGTTTAGGGCGCAAATACAACGTGCAGCAAGGATCTCAAACACCTATCAAAAGCAGTGTCGCAAATATAAGGGTTTCAATGGGTTACAGCAATTAAGGGTTTCCATGAGTTGCAGCAAATCAGGGTTTCCATGGGCTACAGAAAGAGGTCCAGGGCACACATAAGGATTTCGATGGGGTACGGTAACGGTGCGGATGTGGCTTCAGCCCAGGCTGCGCTGTTTCCTGAACTCCCACACCTCCCACGGGGCGCAGCTCTCTTTCTTTTTCCCCTTAAATGCAGCAAAGGGTTTAGGGCGCGAAAACTACGAGCAGCAATGTTCTTTAACACCTTTCTGACGCACAATGGGGCAAACGTTCATCTGTTCCAGAACTTAACCTCACCGGGCGCCTGGATTGCACGATCCCCACCCATCTCACCATCTTCTTCCCCCACCTGCAACCCACACCTGTCCTCTCCCCGCCCCCCCCCACCCCCACCCCCAAACACTGAGCTCATCCACCCCTTGGATGTCCTCGTCAATCTGCTCCAGAATTTTGCCTCACCGGGCACCTCCATAGCAAGACGCCCCCCATCTCACCATATTCTTCTCCCGCCTGCACCCTACACCTGTCCTCTCCCTCCGACCCACTACCCCTACATACTGACCTCGTCCAACCCTTTGATGTCCTTGCTCATATGCTCCAGCGTGCGGACCTTGGCCTCACCAGCTGCATCCGCCACCAAACAATGGACCTCACTAGATTCTTCGCTTGCCTGTCCGCTCCCCCACCCCCCTCCACCTCCCCTACGGCACACACTGACCTCGTCCAACCCTTTGATGTCCTTGCTCATATGCTCCAGCGTGCGGACCTTGGCCTCACCAGCTGCATCCGCCACCAAACAATGGACCTCACTAGATTCTTCGCTTGCCTGTCCGCTCCCCCACCCCCCTCCACCTCCCCTACGGCACACACTGACCTCGTCCAACCCTTTGATGTCCTTGCTCATATGCTCCAGCGTGCGGACCTTGGCCTCACCAGCTGCATCCGCCACCAAACAATGGACCTCACTAGATTCTTCGCTTGCCTGTCCGCTCCCCCACCCCCCTCCACCTCCCCCACGGCACACACTGACCTCGTCCAACCCTTTGATATTCTTGCTCATCTGTTCCAGCGTGCGGAACTTGGCCTCACCAGCCGCATGCATCTCCAAACAATTGACCTCACCAGATTATTTGCCTGCCTGTCTGCTCCTTCACCCAATCCCCCTCCCCCACTCTCACTGACCTCGTCCAACCCTTTTATGTCCTTGCTCATCTGTTCCAGCGTGCGGAACTTGGCCTCGCCGGGCGCCTCCATCGCGAAATCACTCTCTAGGTCGCCGCCGTCATCCGGTCGCGCATTGGCATCCACCTCAGCAGCCATGGCCTCCAGCTCTGAAACACACACACATCAATTCAAACATTCGAAAACAAGCAATGCAAACCTGAAGCAAAGTAATTCAATACCGTAACTCTGCAAACAACACATTTTCGCAAAGGTAAGGCCTCAGCAGGCACCTCAGCAGGCACCTCAGCAGGCACCTCAGCAGGCACCTCAGCAGGCACCTCAGCAGGCACCTCAGCAGGCACCTCAGCAGGCACCTCAGCAGGCACCTCAGCAGGCACCTCAGCAGGCGCCTGAGCAGGCACCTCAGCAGGCACCTTAGCAGGCACCTTAGCAGGCACCTCAGCAGGCACCTCAGCAGGCACCTCAGCAGGCACCTCAGCAGGCACCTCATCAGGCACCTCAGCAGGCACCTTAGCAGGCACCTCAGCAGGCACCTCAGCAGGCACCTCAGCAGGCACCTCAGCAGGCACCTCAGCATGCACCTCAGCATGCACCTCAGCAGGCACCTCAGCAGGAATGGCCTCCAGCATGGCAGGCTACAGGGGGATGCGTAGGTTTCAGGGTTCAGTGTGCCGTTCACATATTTGCACACAATGCTTTGTCATGTATCTCAATTGTGGCTGAACTTTGGCTGAATTGTAGCTGAATTGCGGCTGAGATGGTCCTCACCCCTGTTGCAGTTGACCAACATGGGGCAATGGTTTTGAGGCGTTCGTGATGTAGCTGATTTGTATATGAAATTAAGCTGAAATGTGTCGCAGTCACACTCATTCGACTCCCCTGTACCTTGCCCTGTTGCTATTCACCAGCCTAGACACAATCTCTTCATGATCTTCTTCATGTGGCTGAATTGTGGCTGAAATGTGGCTGAGCCACACCGGGAGAAAAAACTGAGCCTCACCCCTGTTCATCAGCCTTTGCGCAATGTCCTACACGCATTGTTGTGTATTGGTAGCTTAATGGTAGCTGGTCGGTAGCTGAATGTTAACTGTGCTGCACCAAAAACACTCCCCTGTGACTCACCCCTGTTGCTGTTCACCAGCCTGCGTGCAATCTCCTCGGGCCCAGCGCGTGTCGTCCCCCAGCTGTCCTCGATGCCGGGGGAGCTGGATTCCTGAGATACGTGGGGATGGTTTTATTCAGTCGTTTTATTTTCAAATACTGGTGGTCAACCCACACCTTGAAGAAAAATACCATGCATCGTAGAAACCAGCATTCCTTGGATCCGCAGCCCTGCATGAGCCTTCTGTTTGATCAGATTAAGAGCCACAGGAGATTTGCATCGTTTGACCGTCTGAGCATTGCTCCATTCCAACTGAACGGATTTAGGTTTTTTGGCCCCCCCCCCCCTCTAACGTTAGTAGCCTAGCCAGGCGGCTGCCATCCCTGAGGCCCCATCTGTACATACTGCGGCCTTGGGCCCGCAACCCAGCCACCACACCTCCCCCATCTCCCTCTCGGCCGAATCATCAGCAGCCTTCCTTTCTATTCCTTTCAAATCGATGCGTCCATTTTACCGAACGGACAGATGCAGCAGACACTGCTGAGGGGGCCGATATATCAGCAGCCTCCCTTTTCATTCCTTTCAAATCCATATTACCTTTTTACCGAACCGACCAATGCAGCAGCTGTCGCTGAAGGCGGCCAACCCATAAGCAGCCTTTCTTTTTATTCCTTTCAAATCCATGTGACCCTTTTATCCAACCTACCGATACAGCAGACGCTGGTGAATCAGCTGTACCCTCCGCTGCTTTGGGCCTCGGCTTCGTGGTTCCAAATAGGTCTTCGATGGCTTCCATTTGGTAGCCAGGCTCGGGCTTGGGTGCAGATCCGGATCCAGCGGAATCGCCCTCGTCGATGGGCGTCGTTGCTGGAAGAGTGGAGTTGGAGAGGGGGATTAGTGGGCGCAGATCCGGATCCAGCAGATTCAGATCCAGCCGAATCGCCCTCAGCAATGGGGGTCGCTACTGAAAGGGTGAAGTAGGAGAGGGAGGTCGGTGGGTGCAGATCTGGATCCAGCAGATCCAGATCCAGCAGAATCACCCTCAGCAGTGGTGGTTGCTGCTGAAAGGGTGGAGTAGGAGAGGGAGGTCGGTGGGTACAGATCTGGATCCAGCAGATCCAGATCCAGCAGAATCACCCTCAGCAGTGGTGGTCGCTGCTGAAAGGGTGAAGTAGGAGGGGGAGGTCAGTGGGCACAAATTCGGATCCAGCAGATCCAGATCCAGCAGAATCACTCTTATTGCTGGGAGGGTGAAGTAAGAGAGGGGTGTTAAGAGGCACAGATCCGTATACAGCATATCGAGATCCAGCAGAATCATTCTCATCGATGGGGGTCGTTTCTGGAAGGGAAAGGAAGGAGAGGGATGTCATGAGGTGTTAGGCTTCAGCGCAGGTCAGGATCCAGCAAAACCGCCCTGGTCAATAGGGGCGATGTTGGACGGGCAACGTAGGAGAAGAAGGTCAGCAGCCTCGGCACATATACAGATCCACATCCAGAATAAACAGATCCAGATCCAGCAAAATTGCCTTAATTGATTAAGGTCGTTGCTGGATGGGCTAGGTAGGAAAGGAACGTCAGGGGGCTCATGTTTCAGCACAGATCCACAGCCAGTGAAATTGCCTGAGTACGGTGTTTTCTGGCAATAAGCAAGGGTTAAGAAATAAGTCAGCGGTCACAGGTTTTAGCACAGATCCGGATCCAGCACTATCTCCTGAATCGATGGGGGTCGTTGCGGGAAGGGCAAAGTTGGAGACAAGGTTGGGCAAGCAGTCACATGCTTCAGCACAGATTCGCATCCAGCAAATCCGGATCCAGCAGATTTGCTGTTGTTGATTGGGGTTCCTGGCAATGAGCAATGAGGGACAGGGAGGGACGATCACTGCAGGCAGGAACGGTGCCAACAATGATGATATCGGGTGAGGGGCTTGATGATGGGGGTGGGTGGGTGGGTGGGTGGGGTAAGCGTTTGTTAATCCTCCCCCAGTCGATAGCGGGAGAGGTGCTTGATGATGTGGGTGGGAGGGGGTGCTGCCCCACCGATAGGGGAAGAAAAATCAGCCGGGAGGGGAGAGGGATACAGAGGGACAACAGCCATATCAGCCAAAACGAGTCCCCCCCTTCTCTTATCTCTACCTGCGCTCGCATACAACATGTTGAGGTATATAGGGTTCCTCTTTACCCTAAACCCTAAGCCCTGTAGGGTTTTTCAATGCCATTTGGGACATCTGGCGCCATTTGCGCAATTTGCAAGTGGCAATGCCCCACTCTGTGCACCTCATTCTTCAACACAGCAAGCATGTGCACACCCGTGCGTACGTACAGGGACACATACCCTTTGAGAGCTATGAATTCAAGCCCTGGTCGAGGCGGTTTCATGAACAAGTAATGATGCGCAAAGGGTCTTAACAGTGATGTTCGCCGGGAATCTGAAACCGTTACACATGGAATCTGAGACGACGAAGCACGCATGGCATCAAAGACCGTGAAGCACGCATGGAATCAGAAACAGTGAAGTACGCATGGCATTTAAAACCGTGAAGTACGCATGGGATCTGAGACGGTGAAGTACGCATGACATCTAAAACCGTGAAGTACACATGTGATCTGAAACCTGAAACCTGACTGAAACCATATCAAACACTTAACATTTTGAACCAGGAGGCATGCTCGACCTCTGAGACCATGGAGCACACACCCTCCTTGCCAATGGACATGCCCAGGGTATATCAATCACATAAAATCTGAAACCATTCCTGGAACCTGCCTGAAACCACATCCGACACTTCAAATCTTGAACCAGGAGGCACGCTTGACCTCCAAAAACATAAAGCACACACCTTCCTTGCCCATGGACATGCCCAGGGGCATGCCTCTCGACGCCATGAGCATGGAGAGGGGATCCTCCATCACTCGCTGGGCATGCCGCTGATTTTCAGTGTCCCGCGGCCTGCCAAAGGTGAGAACGGGGGGGAAGTGTGAATTTCGAAAAAGTGAGGAGGGACCTTAATGGGTATGCCTTTAATGCTCAGTATGCTTGGGTCATTTTCTGGAAACTGGGAAAGTGGAAGGGGACTTGCTGGACATGCCGCTGCTTTTCTGGGAACTGGGAAAGTGGGAAGGGGAGTAGCTGGGCATGCCGCAAACAACGGCATGCCCAGCTACTCCCCTTCCCCTTACGCCTGCCGTAGGTGGTAAAGGGGTAATGAGTGTGTACAGGAGTAGCAAGTGAGCGAAAAAATGGGGAAAATGTGAATGTAAATATAGGGGCATGCCGCTGCTGCTCCACATCCTTGGGCCTGCAGGAGGTGGGTTCAGGATTCAGGTTTGAGGGTTACGGTATGGTACGGTACGTTTATCCAATAACCCTTAACACCCTGAACACGCACCTTCCGTGCAATCTCAGATATGCTGGGGACGCGCTTTTGCCCCCATCCACAACCAAGCTTTAGTCCAGGGTTCAGGAGTTTCCCTCAACCCGGAAACCTAAACCCCAAGCATGCACCTTCCACACACAGTCCGAAGTGGGTGGAGACTCTCCCTCGCTATGTGGAGACTGGTGACTCACCCTCGCCGGGAGGTGGGGCTAGAGTTGAGCATGTTCTTCAGACCGAAAAACATACCCAACATAAACCACGAACACCGTATCACACGCTTTCTGCAGTTTCAGGTGGGGTGGACACTCACGATCATCCCCATGTTCCCCATGTTCGCCCCCATCTTCCTCATGTTCACCATGTTCATCCCCATGTTCGCCCCCATCTTCCTCATGTTCACCATGTTCATCCCCATATTCACCCCCATGTTCACCCGAACCGGCTTTGGATTCAGGTGCTTCCCTCAACCCTCAAACTTGTAACTCCTTGCCGACTTCAAACATACACATTCCACATGACCTCAAATGGGGCGGAGACTCGTCACCGCTGCCCTCTTCTTTAACCGAACAAGAATCAAATTTGGACGGCAGTTCGACCGGCCGACCGAATTGCCGAAGACTGTTCGGCTTCGGCTAGGCAGAATGTTAAAGTCCGTGACTGCCCTGGTGGAGATTCACCATCTGGGCTACGGTATTTTACCTAAACCCTGAGACCAAATCTACAGTCCCTGAACACGCACCTTCCCCGCGGTCTCAAATGGGGTGGAGACTCGTCATCGCCGCCATCTTCCCCCGAGCCTGACCCGGGGGCACCCGGCGCGCCGCCGCCTCCCGCCGCTGCGCCCGGGCTGCCTGCCGCCGCGCCAGCCAGGGAGCTAGTGCTGCGGCAGGTAAACAGTCAGGTGGTGAGGATTTATGATCAAGGGATTAGGGTGAAAGGTGCTGACACCTCCTGCCGCTGCGCCCGGGCTACCTGCCGCCGCGCCAGCCAGGGAGCTAGTGCTGCGGCAGGACAACAGTCGAGGGATGAAGGTTAAGGATACAGGGCTTAGGTTAAAAGGTGCTGCCACCTCCTGCCGCTGCGCCGGGGCTACCTGTCGCCGCGCCAGCCAGGGAGCTAGTGCTGCGGCAGGAAAACAGTCGAGGGATGAGGCTTAAGGGTTAAGGGTTTAGGGTTAAGAATAAAATGTGCTGCCACCGCCTGCGGCTTCGCCCAGGCTGCCTGCCACTGCGCCAGCCAGGGAGATGGTGCTGTGGCTGAAAAACAGTTGAGAGATGAGGGTTATGGACAAATGGTATAGGCTTTAGGGTACAAGGGGCTGCCACCTCCTGCCGCTGCGCCCGGGCTGCCTACCTCCGCGCCAGCCAGGGAGCTAGTGCTGCGGTAGGAAACCAGTCGAGGGATGAGGGTTTATTATAAAGGGTATAGGAAAAGGGTTGAGGGTTTAGGGTAAAAGGTGATGCGTCAGGAAAACAGTTGAGAGATGAGGATAAAGGGTTTAGGGTAAAAGGTGCTGCCACCTCCTGCCACTGCGCCCGGGCTGCCTGCCGCCGCACCGGCCAGGGAGCTGGTGCTGCAGCAGGAAAACAGTCCAGGGATGCGGGTTTAGGATCAAGGGTTTAGGAAAAGGGTTGAGGGTTCAGGGTAGAAGGTGCTGCCATCTCCAGCTACTGCGCCCGGGCTGCCTGCCGCCGCACCGGCCAGGAAAACAGTCCAGGGATAAGGTTTCAAGGTCGAAGGTTAAGGGTTAACGGTTGAAGACGCTGCCCCCTCCTACAACCGTGCCGGAGCTGCCTGCCCCCGTCGCCTTGACCCTAAACCCTGGTCAGCGGTTAGGGTCAAGGGTTAAGAGGTTAAGGTGACGCCACCTCCTGCCAACGCTCCTGGGCTGCCTGCTGCTGCACCAGCCAGGTTGCTGGTGCTGCCGTGGGGAATAACTGTAAGTGATAGGGTTGAAGGCTAAGAGTAAAAGGCGACGCCGCCTCCTGCCACCGCTCCTGGTCTGCCTGCCGCTGCACCAGCCAGGTTGCTGGTGCTGCCGTGGGGACACAGTTTAGGTGATAGGGTTGAAGGTTCAGGGTAAAAGGCGACGCCGCCTCCTGCCAGCGCTCCTGGGCTGCCTGTCGCTGCACCAGCCAGGTTGCTGGTGCTGCCGTGGGGAAAAAGTGTAAGTGATAGGGTTGAAGGTTCAGGGTAAAAGGCGACGCCGCCTCCTGCTAACGCTCCTGGGCTGCCTGTCGCTGCACCAGCCAGGTTGCTGGTGCTGCCGTGGGAAAAAGTGTAAGTGATAGGGTTGAAGGTTCAGGGTAAAAGGCGACGCCCCGCCTCCTGTCAACGCTCCTGGGCTGCCTGCCGCTGCACCAGCCAGGTTGCTGGAGCTGCCGTGGGGAAACATTTAAGGTGATAGGGTTGAAGGTTAAGGGTAAAAGGCGACGCCACCTCCTGCCAACGCTCCTGGGCTGCCTGCCGCCGCGCTGGCCAGGGTGCTGGTGCAGCAGCGAGGAATCAGTTGAGGGTTGAGGGTTTGGGATGGTGGCAAAAGGTAGAAAGTACAAGGCACCACCACCTCCTGCAACCACATCCAGGCTGCCTGTCGCTGCGCTGGCCAGGGTGCTACTGCGAGGAATCAATTGAGGGTTTCGGGTTTGGGATGATGGCAAAAGGGTAGAAGGTAACAGACGCCGCCACCTCCTGCAACCACACCCAGGTTGCCTTTCGTTGCGCTGGCCAGGGTGCTACTGTGAGGAATCAATTGAGGGTTTCGGGTTTGGGATGATGGCAAAAGGGTAGAAGGTAAAAGACGCCGCCACTTCCTGCAACCACACCCAGGCTGCCTGTGGCTGCGCTTGCCAGGGTGCTACTGTGAGGAATCAATTGAGGGTTTCAGGTTTGGGATGATGGCAAAAGGGTAGAAGGTACCAGGCACCACCACCTCCTGCAACCACATCCAGGCTGCCTGCCGCCACGCTGGCCAGGGTGTTGGGCTGCGGCGAGGAATCAATTGAGGGGTGAGGGCTTGGGGTGAAGGGCTTGAGGGGGCGGGAGTGGGTAGTCAGACAGATAGTCAGACTGACAGGCAGGTAGGCGGTCGGGCAGTAAGGCTCGTTCACAAATAAGAGGAAGACTGTGGGAGGGGCAAATAAGAGGAGGGTTTGGGGAAGGGCAAGTAAGAGGAAGACTGGGGGAAGGGCAGATAAGAAGAAGGGGGAAATAGGGTAAGAAAGCAACGATTGTAACAAAGGGACGAGTGTGAGTTCCTTGCCACCTGAAGCCGTCGGACGCTGCCTCAGCGCTGAGCGGCAGTGCCGCAGGCAGGCCGATGTGTGTGTGTGCATGCGTGATGAGAAATTCACGATGCTTATGCCGGCGGGTAGACGGGTACGCAAGTCACCTGAAGCCGTCGGATGCAACCTCAGGGCTGGGCGGCAGTGCGGCAGGAAGGCCGATGTTTGTATTCATGAGTGCTGAGAGATTCAGGAGTGCCTATGTCGGCGGGTGGGCGGGCAGGTAGGCGGGTAGGTGGGCGGTCGGGCGGTCGGGTATGCGGGCGGGCGGGCAGGCAAGTCACCTGAAGCCAGCCGACGCTGCCTCTGCACAGGGTGGCAGTGCCGCCGCCGCCGCTGCGGGCAGCAGGCTGCCGCCGCCCCTCATCGATATCGACATGCATGCCGCCATGGATGAGAGGCCAGGCAGCGCGCTCATGCGCAGCTGAGCGGCCGCGCCACTCATCATGGTTCGGGAGGCGGACCGGCCGGCGATGCCGGCGGCGGCGGAAGAGAGCATGCCTACTGACGCGCGTGGCTGCGCAACGGCAGCCTGTGGTGAGGAGGGGTGGGACATGGTTGGGTGGTTAAGCATTGAAAGATAATTAGCGTCGCCGGATACCGGTGTTTCAAGATCCAAGGTTTCCCTGTCCCAGGGATCCCAGGGCGTGCATGGCAAATTTTTCCCACCCATGAACACATGCATGGGAGGGATTATTGACCCACCTCAGGCACGCATAGCAAGGGTATCCCACCCCTGGGCTATGGATGGGAGCCCCCCCTCCCATGTGCATGCATGGGAGTGTTGTCCCCCCCCCACCACATGGACATTCGAGATAGGAATTTCCATCCCCTGAGCATGCCTGAGAGCCCCCACTCCTATGTGCATGCATGGGAGTGCTACCCCCCCCCATGGGCATTCAAGATATGAATCTCCATCCCCTGGGCATGCCTGAGAGCCCCGCCTCCCATGGGCATGCATGGGAGTGCTGTCCCCCCCCCACCACATGGACATTCAAGATAGGAATCTCTATCCCCTGGGCATGCATGAGAGCCCCCCCTCCCATGGGCATGCATGGGAGTGCTGCCCCCCCTTTCCCCATGGGCATGCATGGGAGTGCTGCCCCCCCCATGCATGAGAGGCCTCCCCTACCATGCCTGGGCGGATACCCCCTCCTAGCATGGGCATGCATGAGCGGATACCCCTCCCATTGGCATGCATGAGAGACACCCTCCCAAGGCAAGTATGAAAGTGATCCACCCTCCCATTGGCATGCATGGACGGCCCCTCCCACCCAGGGCAGGCATGGGCGGACCCATCGTCCATTGGCATGCATGAGAGACCCTCCCAGCATGGGCTTGCATGGGTGGATACCCCTCTCATCAGCATGCATGAGAGCCCCTCCAGCCGGGGCTTGTATGGGCGGATACCCCTCTCATCAGCCTGCATGAGAGGCCCTCCCAGCGGGGGTTTGCATGGGCGGATACCCCTCTCATCAGCATGCATGAGAGCCGCAACAGCCAAGGCTTGCATGGGTGGATACCCCTCTCATCTGCATGCATGAGAGCCCCTCCAGCCGGGGCTTGCATGGGCAGATACCCCTCTCATCAGCACGCGTGAGAGCCCCTCCCAGCCAGGGCTTGCATGGGCGGATAACCCTCTCATCAGCAAGCATGAGAGCCGCAACAGCCGGGGCTTGCATGGGCAGATACCCCTCTCATCAGCATGCATGAGAGCCCCTCCAGCAGGGGCTTGCATGGGTGGATACCCCTCTCATCAGCCTGTATGAGAGCCCCTCCCAACCAGGGCTTGCATGGGCGGATACCCCTCTCATCAGCATGCATGAGAGCCCCTCCAGCCGGGGCTTGCATGGGCAGATATCCCTCTCAACAGCATGCATGAGAGCCCCTCCAGCCGGGGCTTGCATGGGTGGATACCCCTCTCATCAGCATGCATGAGAGCCCCTCCAAGCCAGGGCATGCATGGGCGGATACCCCTCTCATCAGCATGCATGAGAGCCCCTCCAAGCCAGGGCATGCATGGGCGGATAACACTCTCATCAGCATGCATGAGAGCCGCAACAGCCGGGGCTTGCATGGGCGGATACTCCTGTCATCAGCCTGCATGAGAGCCCCTCCAGCCAGGGCTTGCATGGGCGGATAACCCTCCCATTGGCATGCATGAGAGGCCCTCCAGCAGGGGCTTGCATGGGCGGATACCCCTCTCATCAGCATGTATGAGAGCCCCTTCAGCCGGGGCTTGCATGGGCGGATACCCCTCTCATCAGCATGCATGAGAGCCCCTCCAGCCGGGGCTTGCATGGGCAGATACCCCTCTCATCAGCCTGCTTGAGAGCCCCTCCAGCCGAGGCTTGCATGGGCGGATACCCCTCTCATCTGCATGCATGAGAGCCCTTCACAACTGGGGCTGGCATGGGCAGACCCATCTTCCATTGGCATGCATGAGAGACCCCAATCGCAGGGCATGCATGGGAGGCGTTTCCCCCTACCCACATGGGCATGCATGCCCTTGAAGACATTCATTTTTGCAGATGCACATTGGTGGCGCAGAAACAGCCTCCGCCCATGCTGCGCTGTTTCCTCACCCTTCATGCTCCTGTGGGGTGTAGTACACCTCCTATTAACATAGAGATATGATATGTCGCTTTCGCGCCCTGGTGCACCGTACCTGGCTTAATTATTTACAGCCTTTATACATGCCAGTACGAAATACACTACCACTGGGGGCTGATGGGGACTCAACCCTTCACTGGACTACCGACGGAGGCCCATGCAGCAAGGCCTCGGCGCCAGCCTCCCTTGATGTAGCTTTTTTGTGGCAGAAGCAACCTCAACAGTAATGCATACCATGCAGACAGCGGTGATGAATAGACCTTCACACCAGACAATCTTTGGCCGGCAGCTAGGCAGCTTCTAACGGGCCAATAGGGACTACACCTTGACCAGCCTGTGGGCTTGCTGCGCCAAGCCCCTCTGGCTCTCGGCCGTGATGTAACATAATTGTTGCAGCAGTTGTCCCAAACGGTAATGGAAGTA
Organism: Limnomonas spitsbergensis; assembly: GCA_037349105.1. NCBI lineage: Eukaryota > Viridiplantae > Chlorophyta > Chlorophyceae > Chlamydomonadales > Limnomonas > Limnomonas spitsbergensis. The sequence continues at coordinate 2,459,670 of JAYJMM010000093.1, read as the reverse complement.
TGAATACGGGCGTCAGTCTGGAACGCACCTGCATGCATCGCCATGCAGCCGATGCAAAGTGCGAGCCTCGGTATGCCATGGCGATCAAGTTGGAGGCGAAGTCGGGAGAATCGAACAGTCGATGCCTATCGAAATCAGATTATATATCAGTGGATGGAATTGATGGGCTCGCGCCTGGATCACACTCGGCGAAAGAGATGCTCCGTCGATCAGGGCGTGGGAAAATGGATGGCAGAATTGCGCCCCACCTACCGATTCTGAAGGAAGCGATGGTGGATGATTACGGTAGGCACTAACGTTTGAATTCAGGCTCCTGCAGCTGATCTCGGTGGATGGAGATTACTTGACGGGCGGTGCATCGAGGCCTGAGGTGTGCTGATTGGGGGCCTGTCTTTGGCATGCCTCCGTGGGGCATGTCTCAATTGGACGCCGGGCGACCCAGGGGAAAGACGGAACCTCATTTACCAGTGCCGCTGCATACATAAACGTTTCATTGTCACTTGGTGGAAGTCAGGGGGCGGGGGGGCACCAGGGCGCGGGACGATGGGGGGGGCAGGGGTTAGGGTTTCGGAATGCCAGCTTAGACCAACTCCGAATGTTATGGCGCATGCATGTTCGCAACTCAGCGATCGCGTAAGTACCATATGATATAATACGCACCAACCAAATATGAAATAGTATAAGACCTGAGTCTGAGCTGATCAAACTCCAATTTTCCGCCCACGAGAGAGGCGTCGCGCCATTCACCTGCATGCAGGCCAGCCGCCGCTGCCTAGCATCAGCCAGCATGTCGCAGAATCAGACGTCATTCTCGATCAGCGCCCGAGACGGCTCTGCCCGGTGTGGAACATTCACCACGATCAGCGGCGGGGTGGTCCGCACGCCAGCCTCTCTGATCTACACTAAAAGAGGCACGACGCCAAACCTGGTCAACGATATGCTCAAAAGGCTGGACCCGCAGCCCACAGCTTACCAAGTCGACATCTTGCACTTGTGAGATAGGAGGGGATCAGAGCATTGGGGCAAAAGGGTGCTTTGCATGCTTTAATGATGGCAATGCTTAGCTGCCATGCAGCATGTGGAAGGAGCTACATGCTGCATGGAAGCTTAACATGGCCATCATTCACTGCATGGCAGCTTAACATTGCCATCATTCTCTGCATGGCAGCACTATGTGGCAACTCTGCATGGCCGTCATGCTTTACATGCTTGTCGGAGAGAGCAGCAGGCTGCATGCCAGGCTCTACAGAGTTGACAAGTTTTGCACGGCCGTCATGTTTTACAAGGCTGTCACGTTTTGCATACTTGTCCTAGGGTGCAGCAGGCTGCATGGCAGCTCTGCGGAACTACCCTGCTTTGCATGCCTGTGGTTGGGCTTCCCATGCAATCCACGGCCGCCATGCAAACAAAAGTACGGCAATGCAAACCATTGCAGCCATGCAACAAATCATGAAAGCCATGTCTTCCGCGATGGCCATGCAAAATGCTACAACAAAGACCCCTTGCCCCGACATCTTCGAGATCTGCCTCACCTCGCTGGACATGCCGCTGGTCGTTGCAACCCAAAACTCCTTAAGTGTCACTTGAAATCACCCCCTCCCCGCACTGTTATTTGGAATCTCCCCCTCCGCAGCTTGGCGAACCCCAGCCCCGACACAGTAAAGGCCTACGGGAGTGGTGCTCGTGGCTACCTTGCCTTGCAAGATGTACCGCTGGTTGTCGCCACCAATCGTGATCCTAACCTGTACCCGTACGGCGGCAGGCCCTCTAATGACAAGTTCATGTACTGCTCCACGCATGTGGGGGGCATACAGGTGAGATGCTGCGCTGCTTGGGCAGTGAGGGTTCACGCTTGGCCAGCCCGGAAGGGAACAAAGGGACTGGACAGGAAGTCAAGGGGCAGGCCCAAAAACGACACAAAGGTGTACTGCTCCACGCACGTTGGGGGCATGCAGGTACATGCCTAAATGTACATAGGTCTCTTGAAGCCAGGAGATTGTGAAGCGTAGCTGTTTTTTTAGCCGTGTCACAAGGAAGTGAAGCACTCTGCATGAGGCGCTGCTCTGGTGATGCAACGCATTTTGGAGGGCCAGCGGGTGAGAGGTGGCGCTGCATGGGAACTGTGGGTTACCAGTTGTTGTAACAAAGCTGACGCAACCACCCACAGCCTTTTGCAAAAGGGCCAGGCAGAGAGAACTGGGCTGCAGTTGATGGGAAGGGGGCGGTAGAGAGGAAGTGGGCCGGCTTTCAAGCGACGAGTACATGCACTTCTCCACACACGTTTGCAGAGTGCATGTGAAGCACATGATTTTTTATCAGCTACAAGTCCACACTTTTGGCGGTTGGCCCTGCAACTGGATTGAAATGAAACATTGACCGGCGTACAGATGCAGATCCGAGCCGTGTTTCCTCCTTGCCACCGCCGAGTATCGCACCCTTGAGACTTGATTCAGGCAGTAGGCGAGAGTTATCACACGCCATTTAACGTCAATACACCACAGTGCGGACTTGAAGACGGGTTCCAATGCCAGGGTTTCACTGTGCATGAGGCCACCAGCCTTAGACTGGTGAAGTTTTGTTCTCAATTGGCACTGTGTTGGCCTCGTATCCTGCGGCTCCATACGGCCGAGAGTTAGAAATCAACTCCGGGGTGATTCCAGCGCGCTTTCCTCTCCCTCCGTCACGTGGCCGGTCACTCTCCCCCCATGTTGACTGTGCACGTCACACCTGAGATGTTCGTGGAAGCGCCCTTAAGGTGGTATGGAGTGCACTATAAATCAACGCTGGGGTGATTCCTGCGCGCTTTCCTCTCCCTCCGTCACGTGGCCGGTCACTCTCCCCCCATGTTGACTGTGCACGTCACACCTGAGATGTTCGTGGAAGCGCCCTTAAGGTGGTATGGCGTGCACTATAAATCAACGCTGTGGTGATTCCTGCGCGCTTTCCTCTCCGTCCGTCACGTGGCCGGTCACTCTCCCCCCATGTTGACTGTGCACGTCACACCTGAGATGTTCGTGGAAGCGCCCTTAAGGTGGTATGGAGTGCACTATAAATCAACGCTGGGGTGATTCCTGCGCGCTTTCCTCTCCCTCCGTCACGTGGCCGGTCACTCTCCCCCCATGTTGACTGTGCACGTCACACCTGAGATGTTCGTGGAAGCGCCCTTAAGGTGGTATGGCGTGCACTATAAATCAACGCTGGGGTGATTCCTGCGCGCTTTCCTCTCCGTCCGTCACGTGGCCGGTCACTCTCCCCCCATGTTGACTGTGCACGTCACACCTGAGATGTTCGTGGAAGCGCCCTTAAGGTGGTATGGAGTGCACTATAAATCAACGCAGGGGTGATTCCTGCGCGCTTTCCTCTCCGTCCGTCACGCGGCTGGTCGCTCTTCCCCTTTGCTGACTGTGCAGGTCACACCTGAGATGCTCTTGGTCGATGTGGGTGGCGCTGCTACCCGTCACTGTAAAGCGGTACAGCCACTCTTCCCATGTGCTGACTGTGCAGGTCACACCTGAAGTGCTCTTGGACGATTGATGTGACGCTGCAACCCAACACTGTATAGCGGTACAGACACTCTTCCCATGTGCTGACTGTGTAGGTCACACCAGAGATGTACATGGATGTGGTGGAGGCGCTGCAACCCGACATCTACGTCACCATGTCTGACGAGGTTTGCCTGCGGGGGTAGAGAATCAAGGGACCAGGTTGTGACCTTACGGGTGTGCCCTTAACGTGTGACCTTAAAGGTGTGACCTTAAGGTGTGAGCTTACGGGTGTGGCCTTTAGGGTGAGACCTTCAGTGTGTGATTTAGAGTGTGGCCTTTAGGGTGTGGCCTTTAAAATGCGACCGGCCTTTATGCCACCATGTTCAACCGTGTCCGATGAGGTTCGCCCAAGGGGGTAGATATTCAAAGGTTTAGGGTGTGACCCGGCCTTATCGCCACCATGTTTGACATGGTGTGCCCTAGGGGTAGAGGTTTTGGGGTTCAGGGTTTCATCAGACCTGTGCGTGACCATGTCTGATGAAATGCGCTCGGGTGTTTCTTTTTTCGTGTCTCAGCTACATACCAGCGGCCGGAGGCCTCATTCGTGGCCATCTTGCTGCTTTGGTCACCAGTTGCAGGCCGGTCCAGGTGTGGTCCCCATTGCTGCGAGTATTTACTGAACCCTAGCAGGCTAAAATCTCCACCCTTCTCCTCCACACCACGGGCGGACGATGGGCCTAGGAATGCTTTCAGGCCTAGGGGACGCTGTCAGGCCAAGAGGAGGAGGAGGAGGGGCGAGAGGTGGCTGGAGGACCTAGGGACCCTGTTGGGCCTAGGGGAGGCTTTCAGGCCTAGAGGAGGAGGAGGAGGAGGGGCGTGAGATGGCTGGAGGACCTGGATAGGCTGACGCGATGGCCCAGGCCAAAACTGCCAACAGACAAAACTGTTTGCGAAGGGGAAAGCTTTTATTCAAACCAGTAATTTTTCTGCGCGGAAGTTGAATCATTCCATCCTTTGTCAGGATCCACACGTGCGGTGTGCTTCAAACCAGGGGCTCATTGGACACGGGATGACTCCTGACCGCGCCCGCTTGTTTTGGGTGGACAACAGGTCCCACGTTTCGCCTTCTGGCGGCCCATGTGGACTGTGAAGTGCGGACACTTCAAAAATGTTTCAGAGCGGGAGAACATAATGAAACAGTTGCTGACACAGTAACTTATCAACAGAGCTGAGGCCCTATGGGAGGGGCAGTGACATTGACACCTGCGTCTTTTTAGCGACAGAGGCGAAAAAAGTCCATTCAATGCCCATAGCTTACCCCATCTGATACCCCCACTACTTTCCCTACCCTGCCAACCAGCTTCCCTCATCCCATGCCCATCACCGCCCCTGCCTTGCTGACCAGCGTCTCTTGCCCTGCCAACCAGCTTCCCCCAGCCCCTGCCCATCGCTCCCCCTACCGTGCTGACCAGTTTCCCCCAGCCCATGCCCATCGCTCCCCCTACCCTGCCAACCAGCTTCCCCCCAGCCCCTGCCCATCGCTCCCCCTACCCTGCTGACCAGTTTCTCCCAGCCCATGCCCATCGCTCCCCCTACCCTGCTGACCAGCTTCCCCCAGCCCATGCCCATCGCTCCCCCTACCCTGCTGACCAGCTTCCCCCAGCCCATGCCCATCGCTCCCCCTACCCTGCTGACCAGCTTCTCCCAGCCCATGCCCATCGCTCCCCCTACCCTGCTGACCAGCTTCCCCCAGCCCATGCCCATCGCTCCCCCTATCCTGCTGACCAGCTTCCCCGAGCCCATGCCCATCGCTCCCCCCACCCTGCTGACCAGCTTCCCCAAGCCCATGCCCATCGCTCCCCCTACCCTGCTGACCAGCTTCCCCGAGCCCATGCCCATCGCTCCCCCTACCCTGCTGACCAGCTTCCCCCAGCCCATGCCTATCGCTCCCACTACCCTGCTGACCAGCTTCCCCCAGCCCATGCCCATCGCTCCCCCTACCCTGCTGACCAGCTTCCCCCAGCCCATGCCCATCGCTCCCCCTACCCTGCTGACCAGCTTCCCCCAGCCCATGCCCATCGCTCCCCCTACCCTGCTGACCAGCTTCCCCCAGCCCATGCCCATCGCTCCCCCTACCCTGCTGACCAGCTTCCCCCAGCCCATGCCCATCGCTCCCCCTACCCTGCCGACCAGCTTCTCCCAGCCCATGCCCATCGCTCCCCCTACCCTGCTGACCAGCTTCCCCCAGCCCATGCCCATCGCTCCCCCTACCCTGCTGACCAGCTTCTCCCAGCCCATGCCCATCGCTCCCCCTACCCTGCTGACCAGCTTCCCCCAGCCCATGCCCATTGACCCTCCTACCCTGCTGACCAGCTTCCCCCAGCCCATGCCCATCCCTTCCCCTACCCTGCTGACCAGCTTCCCCGAGCCCATGCCCATCGCTCCCCCTACCCTGCTGACCAGCTTCCTTCAGCCCATGCCCATCGCCCCTCCTATCCTGCTGACCAGCTTCCCCCAGCCCATGCCCATCGCTCCCCCTACCCTGCTGACCAGCTTCCCCCAGCCCATGCCCATCGCTCCCCCTACCCTGCTGACCAGCTTCCCCCAGCCCATGCCCATCGCTCCCCCTACCCTGCTGACCAGCTTCCCCCAGCCCATGCCCATCGCTCCCCCTACCCTGCTGACCAGCTTCTCCCAGCCCATGCCCATCGCTCCCCCTACCCTGCTGACCAGCTTCCCCCAGACCATGCCCATCGCTCCCCCTATCCTGCTGACCAGCTTCCCCGAGCCCATGCCCATCGCTCCCCCCACCCTGCTGACCAGCTTCCCCCAGCCCATGCCCATCGCTCCCCCTACCCTGCCAACCAGCTTCCCCCAGCCCATGCCCATCGCTCCCCCTACCCTGCTGACCAGCTTCCCCCAGCCCATGCCCATCGCTCCCCCTACCCTGCTGACCAGCTTCCCCCAGCCCATGCCCATCCCTCCCCCTACCCTGCTGACCAGCTTCCCCCAGCCCATGCCCATCGCTCCCCCTACCCTGCTGACCAGCTTCCCCCAGCCCATGCCCATCGCTCCCCCTACCCTGCCAACCAGCTTCCCCCAGCCCATGCCCATCGCTCCCCCTACCCTACTGACCAGCTTCCCCCAGCCCATGCCCATCGCTCCCCCTACCCTGCTGACCAGCTTCCCCCAGCCCATGCCCATCGCTCCCCCTACCCTCCTGACCAGCTTCCCCCAGCCCATGCCCATCGCTCCCCCTACCCTGCTGACCAGCTTCCCCCAGCCCATGCCCATCGCTCCCCCTACCCTGCTGACCAGCTTCCCCCAGCCCATGCCCATCGCTCCCCCTACCCTGCTGACCAGCTTCCCCCAGCCCATGCCCATCGCCCCTCCTACCCTGCTGACCAGCTTCCCCCAGCCCATGCCCATCCCTCCCCCTACCCTGCTGACCAGCTTCCCCGAGCCCATGCCCATCGCTCCCCCTACCCTGCTGACCAGCTTCCCCCAGCCCATGCCCATCGCTCCCCCTACCCTGCTGACCAGTTTCCCCCAGCCCATGCCCATCGCTCCCCCTACCCTGCCAACCAGCTTCCCCCCAGCCCCTGCCCATCGCTCCCCCTACTCTGCTGACCAGTTTCCCCCAGCCCATGCCCATCGCTCCCCCTACCCTGCTAACTAGCTTCCCCCAGCCCATGCCCATGGCTCCCCCTACCTTGCCAACCAGCTTCCCCCAGCCCATGCCCATCGCTCCCCCTACCCTGCTGACCAGCTTCCCCCAGCCCATGCCCATCGCTCCCCCTACCCTGCTGACCAGCCTCCCCCAGCTCATGCCCATCGCTCCCCCTACCCTGCTGACCAGCTTCCCCCAGCCCATGCCCATCGCTCCCCCTACCCTGCTGACCAGCTTCCCCGAGCCCATGCCCATCGCTCCCCATACCCTCCTGACCAGCTTCCCCCAGCCCATGCCCATCGCTCCCTCTACCCTGCTGACCAGCTTCCCCCAGCCCAAGCCCATCGCCCCTCCTACCCTGCTGACCAGCTTCCCCCAGCCCATGCCCATCGCTCCCCCTACCCTGCTCACTAGCTTCCCCCAGCCCATGCCCATCGCCCCTCCTACCCTGCTGACCAGCTTCCCCCAGCCCATGCCCATCGCTCCCCCTACCCTGCTCACTAGCTTCCCCCAGCCCATGCCCATCGCCCCCCTACCCTGCTGACCAGCTTCCCCCAGCCCATGCCCATCGCCCCTCCTACCCTGCTGACCAGCTTCCCCCAGCCCATGCCCATCGCTCCCCCTACCCTGCTGACCAGCTTCCCCGAGCCCATGCCCATCGCTCCCCCTACCCTGCTGACCAGCTTCCCCCAGCCCATGCCCATCGCCCCTCCTATCCTGCTGACCAGCTACCCCCAGCCCATGCCCATCGCTCCCCCTACCCTGCTGACCAGCTTCTCCTAGCCCATGCCCATCGCTCCCCCTACCCTGCTGACCAGCTTCCCCCAGCCCATGCCCATCGCTCCCCCTACCCTGCTGACCAGCTTCTCCTAGCCCGTGCCCATCGCTCCCCCTACCCTGCTGACCAGCTTCCCCCAGCCCATGCCCATCGCTCCCCCTACCCTGCTGACCAGCTTCCCCGAGCCCATGCCCATGGCTCCCCCTACCCTCCTGACCAGCTTCCCCCAGCCCATGCCCATCGCTCCCTCTACCCTGCTGACCAGCTTCCCCCAGCCCATGCCCATCGCTCCCCCTACCCTGCTGACCAGCTTCCCCCAGCCCATGCCCATCGCCCCTCCTACCCTGTTGACCAGCTTCCCCCAGCCCATGCCCATCGCTCCCCCTACCCTGCTGACCAGCTTCTCCTAGCCCATGCCCATCGCTCCCCCTACCCTGCTGACCAGCTTCCCCCAGCCCATGCCCATCGCTCCCCCTACCCTGCTGACCAGCTTCCCCCAGCCCATGCTCATGGCTCCCCCTACCCTGCTGACCAGCTTCCCCCAGCCCATGCCCATCGCTCCCCCTACCCTGCTGACCAGCTTCCCCCAGCCCATGCCCATCGCTCCCCCTACCCTGCTGACCAGCTTCCCCCAGCCCATGCCCATCGCTCCCCCTACCCTGCTGACCAGCTTCCACCAGCCCATGCCCATCCCTCCCCCTACCCTGCTGACCAGCTTCCCCTAGCCCATGCCCATCGCTCCCCCTACCCTGCTGACCAGCTTCCCCCAGCCCTTGCCCATCCCTCCCCCTACCCTGCTGACCAGCTTCCCCCAGCCCATGCCCATCACTCCCCCTACCCTCCTGACCAGCTTCCCCCAGCCCATGCCCATCGCCCCTCCTACCCTGCTGACCAGCTTCCCCCAGCCCATGCCCATCCCTCCCCCTACCCTGCTGACCAGCTTCCCCGAGCCCATGCCCATCGCTCCCCCTACCCAGCTGACCAGCTTCCCCCAGCCCATGCCCATCGCTCCCCCTACCCTGCTGACCAGCTTCCCCTAGCCCATGCCCATCGCTCCCCCTACCCTGCTGACCAGCTTCCCCCAGCCCAAGCCCATCCCTCCCCCTACCCTGCTGACCAGCTTCCCCCAGCCCATGCCCATCGCTCCCCCTACCCTCCTGACCAGCTTCCCCCAGCCCATGCCCATCGCTCCCCCTACCCTGCTGGCCAGCTTCCCCCAGCCCATGCCCATCGCTCCCCCTACCCTGCTGACCAGCTTCTCCCAGCCCATGCCCATCGCTCCCCCTACCCTGCTGACCAGCTTCCCCCAGCCCATGCCCATCGCTCACCCTACCCTGCTGACCAGCTTCCCCCAGCCCATGCCCATCGCCCCTCCTACCCTGCTGACCAGCTTCCCCCAGCCCATGCCCATCCCTCCCCCTACCCTGCTGACCAGCTTCCCCGAGCCCATGCCCATCGCTCCCCCTACCCTGCTGACCAGTTTCCCCCAGCCCCTGCCCATCGCTCCCCCTACCCTGCTGACCAGTTTCCCCCAGCCCATGCCCATCGCTCCCCCTACCCTGCTGACCAGCTTCCCCCAGCCCATGCCCATCGCTCCCCCTACCCTGCTGACCAGCCTCCCCCAGCCCATGCCCATCGCTCCCCCTACCCTGCTGACCAGCTTCCCCCAGCCCATGCCCATCGCTCCCCCTACCCTGCTGACCAGCTTCCCCGAGCCAATACCCATCGCTCCCCATACCCTGCTGACCAGCTTCCCCCAGCCCATGCCCATCGCTCCCCCTACCCTGCTGACCAGCTTCCCCCAGCCCATGCCCATCGCTCCCCCTACCCTGCTGACCAGCTTCCCCCAGCCCATGCCCATTGCCCCTCCTACCCTGCTGACCAGCTTCCCCCAGCCCATGCCCATCCCTCCCCCTACCCTGCTGACCAGCTTCCCCGAGCCCATGCCCATCGCTCCCCCTACCCTGCTGACCAGCTTCCTTCAGCCCATGCCCATCGCCCCTCCTATCCTGCTGACCAGCTTCCCCCAGCCCATGCCCATCGCTCCCCCTACCCTGCTGACCAGCTTCCCCCAGCCCATGCCCATCGCTCCCCCTACCCTGCTGACCAGCTTCCCCCAGCCCATGCCCATCGCTCCCCCTACCCTGCTGACCAGCTTCCCCCAGCCCATGCCCATCGCTCCCCCTACCCTGCTGACCAGCTTCCCCCAGCCCATGCCCATCGCTCCCCCTACCCTGCTGACCAGCTTCTCCTAGCCCATGCCCATCGCTCCCCCTACCCTGCTGACCAGCTTCCCCCAGCCCATGCCCATCGCTCCCCCTACCCTGCTGACCAGCTTCCCCCAGCCCATGCTCATGGCTCCCCCTACCCTGCTGACCAGCTTCCCCCAGCCCATGCCCATCGCTCCCCCTACCCTGCTGACCAGCTTCCCCCAGCCCATGCCCATCGCTCCCCCTACCCTGCTGACCAGCTTCCCCCAGCCCATGCCCATCGCTCCCCCTACCCTGCTGACCAGCTTCCACCAGCCCATGCCCATCCCTCCCCCTACCCTGCTGACCAGCTTCCCCTAGCCCATGCCCATCGCTCCCCCTACCCTGCTGACCAGCTTCCCCCAGCCCTTGCCCATCCCTCCCCCTACCCTGCTGACCAGCTTCCCCCAGCCCATGCCCATCACTCCCCCTACCCTCCTGACCAGCTTCCCCCAGCCCATGCCCATCGCCCCTCCTACCCTGCTGACCAGCTTCCCCCAGCCCATGCCCATCCCTCCCCCTACCCTGCTGACCAGCTTCCCCGAGCCCATGCCCATCGCTCCCCCTACCCAGCTGACCAGCTTCCCCCAGCCCATGCCCATCGCTCCCCCTACCCTGCTGACCAGCTTCCCCTAGCCCATGCCCATCGCTCCCCCTACCCTGCTGACCAGCTTCCCCCAGCCCAAGCCCATCCCTCCCCCTACCCTGCTGACCAGCTTCCCCCAGCCCATGCCCATCGCTCCCCCTACCCTCCTGACCAGCTTCCCCCAGCCCATGCCCATCGCTCCCCCTACCCTGCTGGCCAGCTTCCCCCAGCCCATGCCCATCGCTCCCCCTACCCTGCTGACCAGCTTCTCCCAGCCCATGCCCATCGCTCCCCCTACCCTGCTGACCAGCTTCCCCCAGCCCATGCCCATCGCTCACCCTACCCTGCTGACCAGCTTCCCCCAGCCCATGCCCATCGCCCCTCCTACCCTGCTGACCAGCTTCCCCCAGCCCATGCCCATCCCTCCCCCTACCCTGCTGACCAGCTTCCCCGAGCCCATGCCCATCGCTCCCCCTACCCTGCTGACCAGTTTCCCCCAGCCCCTGCCCATCGCTCCCCCTACCCTGCTGACCAGTTTCCCCCAGCCCATGCCCATCGCTCCCCCTACCCTGCTGACCAGCTTCCCCCAGCCCATGCCCATCGCTCCCCCTACCCTGCTGACCAGCCTCCCCCAGCCCATGCCCATCGCTCCCCCTACCCTGCTGACCAGCTTCCCCCAGCCCATGCCCATCGCTCCCCCTACCCTGCTGACCAGCTTCCCCGAGCCAATACCCATCGCTCCCCATACCCTGCTGACCAGCTTCCCCCAGCCCATGCCCATCGCTCCCCCTACCCTGCTGACCAGCTTCCCCCAGCCCATGCCCATCGCTCCCCCTACCCTGCTGACCAGCTTCCCCCAGCCCATGCCCATTGCCCCTCCTACCCTGCTGACCAGCTTCCCCCAGCCCATGCCCATCCCTCCCCCTACCCTGCTGACCAGCTTCCCCGAGCCCATGCCCATCGCTCCCCCTACCCTGCTGACCAGCTTCCTTCAGCCCATGCCCATCGCCCCTCCTATCCTGCTGACCAGCTTCCCCCAGCCCATGCCCATCGCTCCCCCTACCCTGCTGACCAGCTTCCCCCAGCCCATGCCCATCGCTCCCCCTACCCTGCTGACCAGCTTCCCCCAGCCCATGCCCATCGCTCCCCCTACCCTGCTGACCAGCTTCCCCCAGCCCATGCCCATCGCTCCCCCTACCCTGCTGACCAGCTTCTCCCAGCCCATGCCCATCGCTCCCCCTACCCTGCTGACCAGCTTCCCCCAGCCCATGCCCATCGCTCCCCCTATCCTGCTGACCAGCTTCCCCGAGCCCATGCCCATCGCTCCCCCCACCCTGCTGACCAGCTTCCCCAAGCCCATGCCCATCGCTCCCCCTACCCTGCCAACCAGCTTCCCCCAGCCCATGCCCATCGCTCCCCCTACCCTGCTGACCAGCTTCCCCCAGCCCATGCCCATCGCTCCCCCTACCCTGCTGACCAGCTTCCCCCAGCCCATGCCCATCGCTCCCCCTACCCTGCTGACCAGCTTCCCCGAGCCCATGCCCATCGCTCCCCCTACCCTGCTGACCAGCTTCCCCAGCCCATGCCTATCGCTCCCACTACCCTGCTGACCAGCTTCCCCCAGCCCATGCCCATCGCTCCCCCTACCCTGCTGACCAGCTTCCCCCAGCCCATGCCCATCGCTCCCCCTACCCTGCTGACCAGCTTCCCCCAGCCCATGCCCATCGCTCCCCCTACCCTGCTGACCAGCTTCCCCCAGCCCATGCCCATCGCTCCCCCTACCCTGCTGACCAGCTTCCCCCAGCCCATGCCCATCGCTCCCCCTACCCTGCTGACCAGCTTCTCCTAGCCCATGCACATCGCTCCCCATACCCTGCTGACCAGCTTCCCCCAGCCCATGCCCATCGCTCCCCCTACCCTGCCGACCAGCTTCTCCCAGCCCATGCCCATCCCTCCCCCTACCCTGCTGACCAGCTTCCCCCAGCCCATGCCCATCCCTCCCCCTACCCTGCTGACCAGCTTCCCCCAGCCCATGCCCATCGCTCCCCCTACCCTGCTGACCAGCTTCCCCCAGCCCATGCCCATCGCTCCCCCTACCCTGCCAACCAGCTTCCCCCAGCCCATGCCCATCGCCCCTCCTACCCTGCTGACCAGCTTCTCCTAGCCCATGCCCATCGCTCCCCCTACCCTGCTGACCAGCTTCCCCCAGCCCATGCCCATCGCTCCCCCTACCCTGCTGACCAGCTTCCCCCAGCCCATGCCCATCGCTCCCCCTACCCTGCTGACCAGCTTCCCCCAGCCCATGCCCATCGCTCCCCCTACCCTGCTGACCAGCTTCCCCCAGCCCATGCCCATTGCCCCTCCTACCCTGCTGACCAGCTTCCCCCAGCCCATGCCCATCCCTCCCCCTACCCTGCTGACCAGCTTCCCCGAGCCCATGCCCATCGCTCCCCCTACCCTGCTGACCAGCTTCCTTCAGCCCATGCCCATCGCCCCTCCTATCCTGCTGACCAGCTTCCCCCAGCCCATGCCCATCGCTCCCCCTACCCTGCTGACCAGCTTCCCCCAGCCCATGCCCATCGCTCCCCCTACCCTGCTGACCAGCTTCCCCCAGCCCATGCCCATCGCTCCCCCTACCCTGCTGACCAGCTTCCCCCAGCCCATGCCCATCGCTCCCCCTACCCTGCTGACCAGCTTCCCCCAGCCCATGCCCATCGCTCCCCCTACCCTGCTGACCAGCTTCCCCCAGCCCATGCCCATCGCTCCCCCTACCCTGCTGACCAGCTTCTCCCAGCCCATGCCCATCGCTCCCCCTACCCTGCTGACCAGCTTCCCCCAGACCATGCCCATCGCTCCCCCTATCCTGCTGACCAGCTTCCCCGAGCCCATGCCCATCGCTCCCCCCACCCTGCTGACCAGCTTCCCCCAGCCCATGCCCATCGCCCCTCCTATCCTGCTGACCAGCTTCCCCGAGCCCATGCCCATCGCTCCCCCCACCCTGCTGACCAGCTTCCCCCAGCCCATGCCCATCGCTCCCCCTACCCTGCTGACCAGCTTCCCCGAGCCCATGCCCATCGCTCCCCCCACCCTGCTGACCAGCTTCCCCCAGCCCATGCCCATCGCTCCCCCTACCCTGCTGACCAGCTTCCCCCAGCCCATGCCCATCGCTCCCCCTACCCTGCTGACCAGCTTCCCCCAGCCCATGCCCATCGCTCCCCCTATCCTGCTGACCAGCTTCCCCGAGCCCATGCCCATCGCTCCCCCCACCCTGCTGACCAGCTTCCCCCAGCCCATGCCCATCGCTCCCCCTACCCTGCCAACCAGCTTCCCCCAGCCCATGCCCATCGCTCCCCCTACCCTGCTGACCAGCTTCCCCCAGCCCATGCCCATCGCTCCCCCTACCCTGCTGACCAGCTTCCCCCAGCCCATGCCCATCGCTCCCCCTACCCTGCTGACCAGCTTCCCCTAGCCCATGCCCATCGCTCCCACTACCCTGCTGACCAGCTTCCCCCAGCCCATGCCCATCGCTCCCCCTACCCTGCTGACCAGCTTCCCCCAGCCCATGCCCATCGCTCCCACTACCCTGCTGACCAGCTTCCCCCAGCCCATGCCCATCGCTCCCCCTACCCTGCTGACCAGCTTCCCCGAGCCCATGCCCATCGCTCCCCCTACCCTGCTGACCAGCTTCCCCCAACCCATGCCCATCGCTCCCCCTACCCTGCTGACGAGCTTCCCCCAGCCCATGCCCATCGCTCCCCCTACCCTGCTGACCAGCCTCCCCCAGCCCATGCCCATCGCTCCCCCTACCCTGCTGACCAGCTTCCCCCAGCCCATGCCCATCGCTCCCCCTACCCTGCTGACCAGCTTCCCCGAGCCAATACCCATCGCTCCCCATACCCTGCTGACCAGCTTCCCCCAGCCCATGCCCATCGCTCCCCCTACCCTGCTGACCAGCTTCCCCCAGCCCATGCCCATCGCTCCCCCTACCCTGCTGACCAGCTTCCCCCAGCCCATGCCCATCGCTCCCCCTACCCTGCTGACCAGCTTCCCCCAGCCCATGCCCATCGCTCCCACTACCCTGCTGACCAGCTTCCCCCAGACCATGCCCATCGCTCCCCCTATCCTGCTGACCAGCTTCCCCGAGCCCATGCCCATCGCTCCCCCCACCCTGCTGACCAGCTTCCCCCAGCCCATGCCCATCGCTCCCCCTACCCTGCCAACCAGCTTCCCCCAGCCCATGCCCATCGCTCCCCCTACCCTGCTGACCAGCTTCCCCCAGCCCATGCCCATCGCTCCCCCTACCCTGCTGACCAGCTTCCCCCAGCCCATGCCCATCGCTCCCACTACCCTGCTGACCAGCTTCCCCCAGCCCATGCCCATCGCTCCCCCTACCCTGCTGACCAGCTTCCCCCAGCCCATGCCCATCGCTCCCCCTACCCTGCTGACCAGCTTCCCCCAGCCCATGCCCATCGCTCCCACTACCCTGCTGACCAGCTTCCCCCAGCCCATGCCCATCGCTCCCCCTACCCTGCTGACCAGCTTCCCCCAGCCCATGCCCATCGCTCCCCCTACCCTGCTGACCAGCTTCCCCCAGCCCATGCCCATCGCTCCCCCTACCCTGCTGACCAGCCTCCCCCAGCCCATGCCCATCGCTCCCCCTACCCTGCTGACCAGCTTCCCCCAGCCCATGCCCATCGCTCCCCCTACCCTGCTGACCAGCTTCCCCGAGCCAATACCCATCGCTCCCCATACCCTGCTGACCAGCTTCCCCCAGCCCATGCCCATCGCTCCCCCTACCCTGCTGACCAGCTTCCCCCAGCCCATGCCCATCGCTCCCCCTACCCTGCTGACCAGCTTCCCCCAGCCCATGCCCATCGCTCCCCCTACCCTGCTGACCAGCTTCCCCCAGCCCATGCCCATCGCTCCCACTACCCTGCTGACCAGCTTCCCCCAGACCATGCCCATCGCTCCCCCTATCCTGCTGACCAGCTTCCCCGAGCCCATGCCCATCGCTCCCCCCACCCTGCTGACCAGCTTCCCCCAGCCCATGCCCATCGCTCCCCCTACCCTGCCAACCAGCTTCCCCCAGCCCATGCCCATCGCTCCCCCTACCCTGCTGACCAGCTTCCCCCAGCCCATGCCCATCGCTCCCCCTACCCTGCTGACCAGCTTCCCCCAGCCCATGCCCATCGCTCCCCCTACCCTGCTGACCAGCTTCCCCCAGCCCATGCCCATCGCTCCCCCTACCCTGCTGACCAGCTTCCCCCAGCCCATGCCCATCGCTCCCCCTACCCTGCTGACCAGCTTCCCCTAGCCCATGCCCATCGCTCCCACTACCCTGCTGACCAGCTTCCCCCAGCCCATGCCCATCGCTCCCCCTACCCTGCTGACCAGCTTCCCCCAGCCCATGCCCATCGCTCCCCCTACCCTGCTGACCAGCTTCCCCGAGCCCATGCCCATCGCTCCCCCTACCCTGCTGACCAGCTTCCCCTAGCCCATGCCCAGCGCTCCCACTACCCTGCTGACCAGCTTCCCCCAGCCCATGCCCATCGCTCCCACTACCCTGCTGACCAGCTTCCCCCAGCCCATGCCCATCGCTCCCCCTACCCTGCTGACCAGCTTCCCCGAGCCCATGCCCATCGCTCCCCCTACCCTGCTGACCAGCTTCCCCCAGCCCATGCCCATCGCTCCCCCTACCCTGCTGACCAGCTTCCCCCAGCCCATGCCCATCCCTCCCCCTACCCTGCTGACCAGCTTCCCCCAGCCCATGCCCATCCCTCCCCCTACCCTGCTGACCAGCTTCCCCCAGCCCATGCCCATCCCTCCCCCTACCCTGCTGACCAGCTTCCCCCAGCCCATGCCCATCGCCCCTCCTATCCTGCTGACCAGCTTCCCCCAGCCCATGCCCATCGCTCCCCCTACCCTGCTGACCAGCTTCTCCTAGCCCATGCCCATCGCTCCCCCTACCCTGCTGACCAGCTTCCCCCAGCCCATGCCCATCGCTCCCCCTACCCTGCTGACCAGCTTCCCCTAGCCATGCACATCGCTCCCCCTACCCTGCTGACCAGCTTCTCTTGCCCTGATGACCTGCCCCTACCCTGCTTTGCCGCTGCAGATTACTAATGAGTCAAACCGCAAGAAGACCCGATCGTCCGTGGACCGCACACTGAAGGTGAGGTGAGGAAGGGGGAGTGGGAGGGAGGGGGGAGGGAGTGGGAAGGGGAGGGAGGGAGGGGGAAGGAGGAAGGGGGGAGGGGGGAGGGGGGAGGGAGGGAGGGGGAAGGAGGGAGGGGGGAGGGGGAAGGAGGGAGGGGGAAGGAGGAATAGGGGAGGGAGGGAGCGGAGTGGATCGGGGAAGGGGGAGGGGTTAACTCTGAGGAGATGGGATGGAGGGCATAGGTTGCAAGTGAAAAAGGGAGGGTGCAATGGGACAGGGGGGGGGGGGGGGGGTGAATGCGAGGAGGCGAGGGGGAAAGGGGGAAATGGTTTGAAAGTGAGGAGTTGAGGGGGGATGGTGAGGGTGGGATGGAATAGGTGAGGTGGAGGAGGTGTGGGGGGATGGTGAGGGTGGGATGGAATAGGTGAGGTGGAGGAGGTGTGGGGGGATGGTGAGGGTGGGATGGAATAGGTGAGGTGGAGGAGGTGTAGGGGGAGATGAGGATGGGATGGAATAGGTGAGGTGGAGGAGGTGTGGGGGGGAGATGAGATGAGGGTGGGATGGAATAGGTGAGGTGGAGGAGGTGTGGGGGGGAGATGAGATGAGGGTGGGATGGAATAGGTGAGGTGGAGGAGGTGTGGGGGGGAGATGAGGGTGGGATGGAATAGGTGAGGTGGAGGAGGTGTGGGGGGGAGATGAGATGAGGGTGGGATGGAATAGGTGAGGTGGAGGAGGTGTGGGGGGAAGATGAGGGTGGGATGGAATAGGTGAGGTGGAGGAGGTGTGGAGGGGAGATGAGGGTGGGATGGAATAGGTGAGGTGGAGGAGGTGTGGGGGGGAGATGAGATGAGGGTGGGATGGAATAGGTGAGGTGGAGGAGGTGTGGGGGGGAGATGAGATGAGGGTGGGATGGAATAGGTGAGGTGGAGGAGGTGTGGGGGGGAGATGAGGGTGGGATGGAATAGGTGAGGTGGAGGAGGTGTGGGGGGGAGATGAGATGAGGGTGGGATGCAATAGGTGAGGTGGAGGAGGTGTGGGGGGATGGTGAGGGTGGGATGGAATAGGTGAGGTGGAGGAGGTGTGGGGGGGAGATGAGGGTGGGATGGAATAGGTGAGGTGGAGGAGGTGTGGGGGGGAGATGAGGGTGGGATGGAATAGGTGAGGTGGAGGAGGTGTGGGGGGGAGATGAGATGAGGATGGGATGGAATAGGTGAGGTGGAGGAGGTGTGGGGGGGAGATGAGGGTGGGATGGAATAGGTGAGGTGGAGGAGGTGTGGGGGGGAGATGAGGGTGGGATGGAATAGGTGAGGTGGAGGAGGTGTGGGGGGGAGATGAGGGTGGGATGGAATAGGTGAGGTGGAGGAGGTGTGGGGGGGAGATGAGATGAGGGTGGGATGGAATAGGTGAGGTGGAGGAGGTGTGGGGGGGAGATGAGGGTGCGATGGAATAGGTGAGGTGGAGGAGGTGTGGGGGGGAGATGACGGTGGGATGGAATAGGTGAGGTGGAGGAGGTGTGGGGGGAAGATGAGGGTGCGATGGAATAGGTGAGGTGGAGGAGGCGTGGGGGAGAGATGACGGTGGGATGGAATAGGTGAGGTGGAGGAGGTGTGGGGGGGAGATGAGGGTGGGATGGAATAGGTGAGGTGGAGGAGGTGTGGGGGGGAGATGAAGGTGGGATGGAATAGGTGAGGTGGAGGAGGTGTGGGGGGGAGATGAGGGTGCGATGGAATAGGTGAGGTGGAGGAGGTGTGGGGGGGAGATGAGATGAGGGTGGGATGGAATAGGTGAGGTGGAGGAGGTGTGGGGGGGAGATGAGGATGGGATGGAATAGGTGAGGTGGAGGAGGTGTGGGGGGGAGATGACGGTGCGATGGAATAGGTGAGGTGGAGGAGGTGTGGGGGGGAGATGAGGGTGGGATGGAATAGGTGAGGTGGAGGAGGTGTGGGGGGGAGATGAGGATGGGATGGAATAGGTGAGGTGGAGGAGGTGTGGGGGGGAGATGAGGGTGGGATGGAATAGGTGAGGTGGAGGAGGTGTGGGGGGGAGATGAGATGAGGTGGGATGGAATAGGTGAGGTGGAGGAGGTGTGGGGGGGAGATGAGATGAGGTGGGATGGAATAGGTGAGGTGGAGGAGGTGTGGGGGGGAGATGAGGGTGGGATGGAATAGGTGAGGTGGAGGAGGTGTGGGGGGGAGATGAGGGTGGGATGGAATAGGTGAGGTGGAGGAGATGGGCTAGGAAGTGATTTTGTGTAACCGTAAGATGAACCAGAGAATATGAACCATATCGTGAGCGCACCTAACCAGTCAATGCTGTCTCTTCCTCATCAGTGGCTCGACGCCTGCTTGGAGCTTCAGGCAGCTCGACAGGCCGCACACGCCACACACAACGACGATGCAGCAACAACAGCAACACCTGCAACAGCAGCAGCAACAGTGGGAGCGGCTGCAGCAGTGCCGCCGGCGGCTTTCACGATGGGCATGCCGCTGGCGGCCATCACAGGCGGTTCCTGTTTGGCCGACAGGGAGCGGTGCGCCGAGGAGGCAGCCAAACGGGAGGCTGTGGGGGGTGAGCGGGAAGAGGGGGGGGGGGGGTAAAGGGGGAGGGGAGGGGAGGAGGAGGGGGGGGGGGGGGGGGGGGACGGGGGAGGGGACGGGGTGGAGGGGGATCGGGAGGAAGTGGGGGGGAGGAAGGAAGGAAGGAAGGAAGGAAGGAAGGAAGGAAGGAAGGAAGGAAGGAAGGAAGGAAGGAAGGAAGGAAGGAAGGAAGGAAGGAAGGAGGAAGGAGGAAGGAGGAAGAAAGAAAGAAAGAAAGAAAGAAAGAAAGAAAGAAAGAAAGAAAGAAAGAAAGAAAGAAAGAAAGAAAGAAAGAAAGAAAGAAAGAAAGAAAGAAAGAAAGAAAGAAAGAAAGAAAGAAAGAAAGAAGAAAGAAAGAAAGAAAGAAAGAAAGAAAGAAAGAAAGAAAGAAAGAAAGAAAGAAAGAGGGGGGGGGGGGCTATGCCGGTGTGTGGTGGGGGTGGGAGGGGGAGGGGGGTGGGAGGGGGGGCTCTGAAAACAGCGCAGCCTGGGTCGTGGACACCACCGCGCCGTTGCTGTCAGCTGGTGGCAATTAACCGTGCCGTTCGGTTTGCACGCAGGGTTCGCACTTTGTGGTTTAGGAACAGGGGAGGCGCCGGGCGAGGAGCGGAGCGCCCTGATGGCGGCTGTTCTGCAGAAGCTTCCGGAAGCGAAGCCGCGCCTCATGCCCGGAATAGTAAGTGGCTGGGATTGGTTTTGCAGCCCGGTGATGCGGCACCGTGTTTGTGGCGCCTCAGGCCCCGCCCAGTTAAGGTGAAGGGGTTAGGGTTGATAGCAGCGGGATTCCGTACCTGAACGGGGAGCCCCTAAACCCTGAACACTTTAACCCTGAACCCTTAAACCCTGAACTTGTAAACCCTGAATCCCTTAAACCCTGAACCTTTAACCCTAAACCCCTTTAACCCTGAATATTTAACCCTGAACCTTAAACCCCTTTAACCCTAAACCCCTTAAACCCTGAACCCTTTAACCCTGAACCTTGAACCCTGAACCCTAAACCCTCCACATCAGGGCTCCCGGTCCTGTTGTATCCCACGGCTGCAATACAGGTTTCATGACATGGACTTGTCAGCATACGATTTTTTATCAACCAGGGAAGTTGTGGATCATGCGATATCAGGAGAGTTTGTCTACCGACATGTGTAGCCAGTCAGCGCAGGCTTGTTACAGGTTGGGTCCCGAACGGCCCAGTAGTGGTTGCCCAGCCGCTAGTGGTCGCCCAGCTGCCTGCCTAAGGTTGTATTATGTGCACTTATGGAGACACTGGCGTGCTGAAGAAGCTGCCAGAAGCTGCGCCTCATACCCGGCGTTGTATGTTGGCCAATGTCTATTGCTGATGGGTGCCTCAGCTACAGTTTAGCAACATGACAGCCTGTGGCTGAAGGGTCCTGATGCAGAACACCCTGCTGCTTGCCACACTGCATGGTAGCACAATCCGGCTGAACCTGTGCCGTATCGAGCCGTATCGTGGCACTTTGGTAGCACAATCCGGCTGAACCTGTGCCGTATCGAGCCGTATCGTGGCACTTTGGTAGCACAATCCGGCTGAACCTGTGACGTATCAAGCTGTATCGTGGCACTTTGGTAGTACAATCCAGCCGAACCTGTGACGTATTGTGCCGTATCATGCCGTATCGTGCTACCATAGCCTAAACGTCTGTGATGCATTTTTAGGCTTTTCTGTCAGAACAGACACAAGAATCTGGTGGTGGTGGCGTAGGCAGACTTGTGGCTTTCTCGGAGGAGGCATCAAAGGTCTAGACGCAGTCCAGCCCTGCTGAGGTATTGGAGGCTGTGCCGCGAGGCATTGACCTATTTGACTGCATGCCTGTCCTCTCCCTCTCTCTCAAAAGCGTTAAAATGCACATCATCCCTTCCTCCCCCCTCCGCAGTCCAGCCCTGCTGAGGTATTGGAGGCCGTGGCGCGCAGCATCAACCTGTTTGACTGCATCCCAGTCCTCTCCCTCTCGCGAAACCACATGAAATTTACATCAGTCGTCTCCCCCCCTCCGCAGTCCAGCCCTGCTGAGGTATTGGAGGCCGTGGCGCGCAGCATCAACCTGTTTGACTGCATCCCAGTCCTCTCCCTCTCGCGAAACCACATGAAATTTACATCATTCGTCTCCCCCCCTCCGCAGTCCAGCCCTGCTGAGGTATTGGAGGCCGTGGCGCGCGGAATTGACCTGTTTGATTGTAGCTACACGGCAGCGGCGACTACGGGCGGCTATGCGCTCTCCTTCCCGCTGGTCCGGCCACACCTGTCAGGCGGCCTGCCGGTTGAAGACCCGGCGGCCGCCGTCGCCGCGGGTAACGAGGCGGCTCATGCAGGCACCGGGGAGGAGGGCGCCGCCGAGGGCTCAAAGGTCAACCTTTGGTCAACGGCCTACCGGTGAGAGATATTACGAAATGCTTCGACAAATGTAATCACTATTTGCTTCTTCGTTGAGAGAGGCTGGTGGCGGATGGATGATTGCTTCTTGTGGGATTAGGAATGAGGAATTAGAAATATGTGGGACTTTTACCGGCGGCTTCACCCCTTCTGTGACGGAGCAACTAGCAAAAACAATCTAGGAATATCTGTCCTGTGCACCGTGCACCAAGATATTGTAATGGCAGCAAATTTCACGCGCTACTGTTATATCTTAAAGGCCTCAAGGCTGAAAATTACTCAATCCACTGGGTTGCTGGGGGTGCAATTTGTTTTCATTGGCAGCCTCTTCAGGTACATCGGAAGCAATAGTACTGCATACGTGTTTTGGTAGCTCACCTAGTGCTTCGGCCGAACGGGTGGCTTCCTCAATCCACGCCTCAGGGCGTATCGTTTATGTATTCATTTATATGTAGCTGTGCATTGCCTTCCTTCGTGATGAACCCTAAACCCTAAACCCTAAACTAGGCTCACCTCCCAATCATACCAAAGGGCTGCAAGTTTCGCCCCGGAGCTGTAGCACATGGCCAGGTTTTCCCCTGTGTCCGGAATTGTATTTGTTGCTGCGCATTGCCGTCCTTCGTGATAAACATTGATCATATCATATCACCGTCCATGTCATATCATATCACCGTCCATATCATATCATATCACCGTCCATATCATATCATATCATATCACCGCCCTATAAACATATATCATATCATATATTGATAAACATTGATCATATAGGCGAGGTATACATGGCACGATGTTCTCCATCGATTGTCGCCGCCAGTTTCCAGTCGGAAATCGACAGCTTTGCTTGATAGGTCCTCGTCTTAAATATTTAGGGTTTTGATTGGTAGGTCCTAGTTTTTAAGGTTGAGGGTTTTGCTTGGTAAGTCCCAGTCTTGAATGTTTTGCCTAATGAGGGGTTGGGAACCGAAGTTGATTCTGCACCCCAAGGGCAAACATGGAGGGTGACAGGTCATGGTACACAAACAAAAGAGGTCAAAAGAGGTCGAAAGAGGAAGGTGACTGGAAAAAAAGGTTATGGTTTCGGGGGCATGCAATTCAAATTTGCAATACGGTAGTGCGTAACTTTCCTTTCTTCACTAGCTGCATGTGCCCGTCCCCCTGCTGCTGAGCCTTAACCCTTAACCTTAAACCCACCCCCCTGATGCTGAGCTTATTCCCTAAACCCTAAACCATAGTCCCGTCCCCCTGCTGCTGAGCCTTCAGGTTGGACAAGGGGCCCCTTGTCCCGGGCTGCACCTGCTTTACGTGCAAGAAGCACACACGGGCGTACCTGCACCACCTGCTCCAGGTGATGGGGGCATTGGGGATTGGAGCTCTGCTCCAGATGATGGGGGCATACTGTAAGGGGCAAACGTACACTTGCCATATATCGGTGTCCGTGAAGAAACCCTTATGGGATGGCTAGAGCTGATAATGTTCCAAGACTGGAACAGTGCTGAGTGCTCCCTAGTGGTGATGGTGCCCATTGGTGGTGGTGACGGTGCAGAGTTGGCTTCAGCCCCGAGCTACGCTGTGCCCTTCAAGGCACGCCCCTAGAGGGGCAGGGTTCCCTTTCCTTCTTTCTTTGCCCATTGGTGGGGTGAATAAATCAGATATTCATTAACAATTTGTAAAAAATTTATATATTTTTATTTTAGCTTATTCTTTTTTTTGCCAAACTGGTACCGGCACATATTGATGTTATGGACCTTGCTTGTAAGCGGAAACCCTGAACTTGATTCCCGCCAGTTTGTGTCTCAACCCTGAACTTTGGCCTTACAGATTTGTGTCCGAACCCTTACCGGTAAAATCTAGAACCCAACAATTGTACGTCCACATTGTGAACTTGAAAACGAGTGATTTCTTGCCCAGACCTAAACTTTGAGCCCAACTGTTTATGTTTGAACTCTGGACTTTGAACCTGTGGACTTCATGCTCAAACCCGTGACTTGAAAAACGTTACAGGTCCATGACATGCTTGTGCCCAAACCCCTCAACCCTAAACCCTCAATTGGATGCGTAACAGGTCCATGACATGCTTGTGCCCAAACCCCTCAACCCTAAACCCTCAATTGGATGCGTAACAGGTCCATGACATGCTTGTGCCCAAACCCCTCAACCCTAAACCCTCAATTGGATGCGTAACAGGTCTATGACATGCTTGTGCCCAAACCCCTCAACCCTAAACCCTCAATTGGATGCGTAACATGTCTATGACATGCTTGTGCCCAAACCCCTCAACCCTAAACCCTCAATTGGATGCGTAACAGGTCTATGACATGCTTGTGCCCAAACCCCTCAACCCTAAACCCTCGATCGGATGCGTTACAGGTCCATGAGATGTTGGCTGAGGTCCTGTTGGATATGCACAACACGCACCACTACCATGCTTTCATGGCAGAGATTGGGCGCGAGATACAGGTGCGTGGCAAGGCGGACACACAAAGGTGTAGGTGTAAGAAGCCACCCAGCAGTTAGCACAAAAAGCCACCCAGCAGCTAGCACAAAAAGCCACCCAGCACTTAGCACAAGAAGCCACCCAGCAGTTGGCACAAGAAGACGCAGAAGTGTGAGGCAATGTTTACTTCAGTGTGCTCCATACCCTTTTTGGCAGTGGTGTGAAGCAAGTGTAAAGCAAGTGTGAAGCAAGTGTGAGGCTCT
The DNA here is from genome assembly GCA_037349105.1 of Limnomonas spitsbergensis. NCBI lineage: Eukaryota > Viridiplantae > Chlorophyta > Chlorophyceae > Chlamydomonadales > Limnomonas > Limnomonas spitsbergensis. Next base: position 2,435,080 of record JAYJMM010000093.1, on the reverse strand, counting down.
ACCCGACCATGCAGGGGGGGTAAAGCCTTCCCCAGCAGTTTGTATTTCAGTGTGCTCCATACCCTTTTTGGCAGGAGTGTGAAGCAAGTGTGAGGCAAGTGTGAGGGAATGTGCATTTCAGTGTGCTCCATACCCTTTTTGGCAGGCCGCTGGGCGGCCACCACTGTGTCGGGTTGACCTGTGTTTCTGAGTGCATGCAAGACCACCTTCGTTTACTTCCCCCCTGGTTTCCCCCCCGGCGGCCACCACTGTGTCGGGTACACCTGTGTTTTTCTCAGTGCGTGCAAGACCACCTTCGCTTACTTCCCTACTGGTTTCCCCCTGGCGACCACCACTGAGCCGAGTGGGGCGTTGAAATCCAGACTGTTGGCCATCGTTTATTTTAGTGTGCGCAAGACCACCTTGGAGAGGGCGGCCATCTTTGATTATTTTTTCGGCTATAGGTTCACCTTGCCGGCCGCCCCTTGGCCGCCAAATGCCTGATTAGGACCAAACCTGGACCAGCCTGCGGCTGGTGACCCAAGCAGCATGGCTGACCACAAATGGGGACCCATGCCACTGGGCCGAAGGGGACCAAGCCTTGACCAGCCTAAGGCCAGTGGCCCAAGCAGCAGGCTCCTTGTTGCACCAGATTCCGGGGACCTCGCCTGCTTGCAGCTGGCATTTTTTCTAAAGTGCGCTTATAAGTAGGCATCGGCAATATACTTTACATGCCCCGCCAATGTAAAGTATATAATATATATATCATATATATAGTATATAAAGTCAGAAAAAAGTGGGCCAAAGTAAAAAAAAATAGAGGTCTGGATTCAGCTTAATCAGGGCATTCAGAATCTGCAGCTAACTCGTCCCATCTAAGAAAGCTAAGTCCTCAAAACATAAAAACACTGTATTTGTTTGACGCGGATCACGGGTTCGAAAAATGGGGCAGGTCTGGTCCAGAAGTTCAGTTTAAGTACCACTACATGATTACTAGATATACATTTGAGTCTCATAGCATGACTGTTCCGAAGTTATCAAGTCAGTCGGAGTAATAGTTCAGAGAAACCTCCTCGTGCTGAACCTCCTTGACCTCGCCGTCGTCACGGTTCGCCTTGACATAAATCAGCTTCTCAGCCCGCGCGATGCCTAGGCGAGAGCGGCTACTGGTGTATGTCCGCCCCCATGCTGACCAGTTCCGCTGGACCGATTGTTCCAAACTCGCTTATCTTATTCAGCTCGGCACACCAAGCCGCAGGCTCCCACTCGGTTCCTAAGTGCAGTTGCTTGCCATTGTCGAGAAGGATAGATCGTTTCACTTTCTCAGGGGCAATTCCAGGTAACACGAGTATTATTCGAGTATAGAATCGGACGAGAAAGCATGCGCTTGTCTCACAAGTAGCCCACAGTAGCTGAAATGCCGTATTTCCACGTTTTCAGTCGCGACATTCGGGATTTTCGCGACTTTATATAAAGTATATATGATATGCCGAATTCGAATATACTTTATATAATATATAATATACTTTATATACTATATAATATTATATAATATTGCCGATGCCTACTTATAAGCAATTCCGTGCCATTGTTTCTAACACATTTTGTGTGCAGCAGGGGTGAGGCTGTGGTTGTTTCCAGTATTTTTGACGGAGAAGGGGGCTTGTGGTATATTTACTTAGCGGGGCTGTTGGCAGGCTCTCTTAGGTCTGTGACGTCACACCTCTGGGCCCTGCTCAAAAAATGCTCAGGTAGCCCTCTTAGGCAGCCAATCATAATGGGATATGCATTTCTGCGCCCTTTATTTCGCGCCCCTTGTCTTTTGACGTCCATTCTCACCCTTGACGCGCAGGGCGGGACGTTTGAGGAATACCGGACCTGGTTCTCCAGCACCTTCCAGGCTGACTTGCCACCTGTCACCCGCGTTGCAGCGGTAGCCGGGAGCCCGTCCTCCGGGCCGCTGCTGGCTGTTGCGGGGAGCCGATCATCGGGGCCACTGCCCGCCGCAGAGGCCCCCGGAGGGCAGGTCATTGAGACTGAGGGTTCGGCGGTTGCAGGGGAGGGTTCGTCAGTTGCGTGTTCGACGGGTGTCAAGCGGGGGCCTCCGGGGGCCGAGGTGCTGCACGCGATGGCCTCTGATGATAATGCCGCAGACAGGACGAAGAAGCCTCGTTGGCATTCAAAGTGAGGCAGGCCCTGGACACCTTGGACTGAGCTCTGAAGTTCCTGTGTTAATGACGTTACACCTCTGGGCTATGCTGAAATGAATCTCGGCCACATCGGGAACAAAACAGCTAGGAAAGTGAAGGGAGAAGGCACAAGAGGGGGGAATTTATAGCTATGACATGCCAGTGAAGTTTTTACAGTCCAACAGAGCATCACAGTTTATGCATGGGACATGTGCCCGTGAGCCGGTACAAGCACTTGAGACCAGTGTTCATTGACGTGTGGTTTAGCTGCAACCTCTGCTGCACCGCAGTCTATGGCTGGGTGTGCCTGGTGCAGGCAGGCCAGCTGCTTGTGCCCTTGCTCTTGCCCCTGCCGTTTAGTAAGGCGCCGACGCGGCCGAACCTTTTTGAGCAGGGCCCAGAGGTGTAACGGCATTGGCTTGTGCCCTTGCGCAACCTCTTTGGCATCCATGCAGAATAGTTACATATTACCACTGTTAATTGGCTTCCATACCAAAAGGTTGAGGGGTCGAACCCGCCACTCGATCCTAGCCCCCCCCCCCCATCTGCACCGCCAGGTTCCATGTTCCTCCCCCCTCATATGGCGAAGTTTTTACATTCCAGCAGAGCAACACATTTGATGCAAGCGAAATTTACTCGTAAACAGGTACAAGCACTCAATACGCTAGGACAGGGATCCCCTCGGGGAAGCAACCAACACACAACCACCGAGCAGTAGCGTGGGAATGAACTCCATGGTGCAGAAGATAAGCCCCAATCATAAGACATGACTTGGGTGTAAAAGAGTTGGGTTGAGTTAGACATAGAAGGATGGCATGGCTGCACCATGGTCCAGGCTGTTCATGGTAACTGGAATTGCGTTTAGTCATTCCCTACCAGCCCCGCAAAGCCAAGCGTCCAGCAGAGCCCAGCGGAGTTTGTTCCGATCTAAACGATTGGAGACTTAACACTCCTGGTACCGTTCATCATCACTGCACGGAGCAAAACAACTTGAAATAATTAGCATCACACATTCGTGATTCTTTGAAGCCATGGCGGAATAATTCATTTATTTTGCCATTCCTTCCGAATTTGAGCAAAGCAGTAAATGCTGGTAACCCGGTACGGAATACGGTACGGTCAAACGTTACGGGACGGTACAGGATACCCAATACGGCCGTACTGGGTAACCCTGAGTAGATGTCATGCGCATTATCATTCCAAGCACTCCGGTGAATTCAAGCACGAAAATAAAGAGAATATAGTGAAGCCAGTGGATAGCCAGTGGCCATCGTGGGCCTCATGTACCATCAAACGACTGCGATTCCCAAGGGAGTCTGCTTATCCTGTCTGCTTATCTAAAGTGAGTTCATTACCGTCACCCCGGGTTGACATACTGGTAGATCAAACGCGCATTTGGTCTATCCCATCCTTGATCTGTACAAGCCCACTTTCTTTTACTCGCACACAACATATTTTGGAGATCTGAGATGACACGCCTACCATGAGCTCGAGGCGTTGGTGCGAAACAATTATCATTGGAACACATGTTCAGATCTGGGCAGATACTCCCACTACCTGTTGCAAGCGTTGGTGCTGTAAAAACTAGGCAACACATGTTTAGATCTGGGCGGATACTCCCAACAGCAGGCGCTGGTGCTAAAACATTATCCCAACAAATGTTTAGATCTGGGCGGATACTTCCACCTGTTGACGTTGGTGCTATGAAATCCACCCCAAAAATGTTTAGGAGTGGGCGGATACTCTTACCATCAGGTGTTGTTGAGCTTATTCTCCTGAATCCGATCCATTTTTTTTGCTGGAAAAACCAGCCAACAAATGTTAAGATATGGGCGTATGGGCATTCTTCGCCCTTGCAGGCGCAGTCTTGTTGATTGCTGCAGGATTGTGCCGCACCAGCATCAGCTGACTTCTTGGCAGGTTCTGAGCGACCGGCCGCCGGATCGCTTGAGTCAATGACGTAAAACCTCTGGGCCCTACTCAAAAAGATTGCTTGAGAAAACGTTGCTTTCAGCGCCAGCGTCATAGGCGGAGCCCCCTGTCCCCCAGCAGGGGCTTATAGGCAGAGGAGTTGCGGGATGGAGCTGCGGACGTGAACCGCTAGTTAATGACGTTACACCTCTGGGCCATGTTGAAATGAAGCTCGGCCACGTCGGCAAACAACAAATCAGCTAAAAAAGTCAAGGGAGAAGGCGCAAGAGGAAAGCAAGGACAGCAAGGATAGCAAGTTCACCCACCAAACCACAAGAACACAAAGGTTGGGACGTAGGCCGCGAGTAACCACCGCCAGTGCTAGTACCACCACCAGAGTGCCGGTCAGAGTAACCGCTCTCGCCTAGCAGAGCTAACGGGCTTGACCTAGTCACTACCGCTTGAAAAAGGGTTGGCCCAGTCGCTGCGGGGAGATCCTCCAGTCTAAGAAGCTTCGTAACCATCACCACCACCACCGCTGCCTGCTCCTTCCCACAATGCTCCGTACCTGGTCCTGAACCTTCGTGTTTTTGTCGTTTGGTGGGTGAACTTGCTATCCTTGCTTTCCTCTTGTGCCTTCTCCCTTGACTTTCCTAAGTAGCCGACTTTTTGTTTGCCGACATGGCCGAGCTTCATTTCAGCATGGCCCAGAGGTGTACCTGCTGAAGCCTGAAGCTGCTGCTGTAGTACCGCGGTGCCGCCGCCACTGCCACATCCACGACTGCCCCGCCTGTCCTGCTGATCACATGAAAATGATTTACTGTGACAGTGTGACCAGTGTGGCGACGTGCAAGTAGGTACATACCGGTAGTGTATTTCAGAGTGTCAGAAAGCGGACAGAAACATGTTGCGGCCAATCCAAGGCAGGGTCAGTATCAGGCACGGAACGACCCAAAGCCATGTTGCCGACTGGCAATTGATGTTGAAATTTGAAAGCACCGTGTCACTGGTGCAGCGGAAAATCCGTTGGGTCCAACCGTCCAAGGCAGCGCCAGAAACAGGTACGGATGGAAGGATGGAAGGATGAGTGCCACATATACACCCATGCGTTGAGTTGCTGATAACTGAGTGTCAAGTGCTACTGAAACTCTGAAAGCCCTATGCCACTGCCAGAAATCCGTTGGGGCCCAGACTGCACCAGCAACAGCCAACAGGCATGGAACGACCCGCAAACATGATATTGCCGATTGGCAATTCATAGGGATCAATTCCTCAATTGGAAAGTGCAACTGAATGAAATCTCGATGTCACTGCCAGACCAAGTACGGCAGGCCTGATCTCGGAGGGATCAGCAAATTATTGCGGAATATAGGGAATGGGAGAATTCAGCCGTGGAATCCAACTCCCAGCGCGTTGGCCAGCAATTGTCAGCGTTGGGCAGGTGCCGAGAGAGAAGTGCTCCACGTGCCCACCCACCCAACTACCCACCTAACTACTACCTACCATCTACCAGACGTCACACATCTCGCCGTACAGGCAACCATAGCCATATCAACCATGACCCTATTTTTTACACACCAGGGGCGCGTTCACATTGGGCGGAATCCGAGTCAGCTTCGCAGCTACTTATCCTTTAGCTGTCCGACTAGTATTTCTCAGAAATACCATTCAGTTCCCTGCTACCCTTCCACCGCGATTAGTCGTCTAGTCGACCATGTTCGAAAGCAAGTTCGCCACCTGTACGGAACGATGCAGCAGACTCAACGCTGTGTCGCGTGCCACCAGCCGAGCTCAAAAATTGTCCATCAATGCCGCTGTCTTCCCTCCTGGGCACATTACCCAAGGGTTCACAAACGCGTTCATCAAGCGCCCACCCAAAGCTCCCGTGTTCGCCGAACGCATCGACCCACGCACCTCCTGGTACTCCTGGCTGGAGGAAAAAACTTCAGGAAGGCGTTCACGGTGACCAAGCTTAATGGCTCAGGCAGCTCAGCCCAGGTAAGACAGAGGTCAAGACAACTGATGTGTCGTCTGAATAGATAACGCTGCATTAGCTGGGTGGATGGTGAATTCTTATTTGTCATCGAAATCCAACTCATCCATCGATCTGAACCTGCGATTTCCATCAACCGGTTTACTTACGCAGGTCCACATCGCGATCAACAAGGCTACGTGAGTTGTTTCGCTGCATGGAAATGTGGAATGCGCGGCCTCTCTGCTCTTCGATAGCATCTTCCTTCCTCAAGCCAGCCTGTATATCTGTATACCGTGTACCGTATGCGTGGGCTCCTTACTGCCGTATGTGTGGGCTCCATACTTTATTCCTTCGTCCATGTGCTCATCTAAGTGCTCATCTAAGCAAGACTAAGTACACAAGAGTCCTCAAAGTGGCATGTATTGATTTGATATATGCTACTGTTTATATTTTACAGTGCTGGCCAGTAAACCGTAAACCACCGTACAAATAAAACTCTGACGGTTTTCCTGACCATAAAAGTGTGGAGCCAAGTAAGCACAGGTTATAACAGCTAGCCTGTTGGATTGACCTTTGCTCGCGCGTCCCCCCTTTCTGCCTACAAGGATTATGACCCAGTGCGGCCGGTTGGGCCCAAATCCCATACCATTTAACGTTCCGCACCGCTGCACCGTGTGAAAACACCATACCAGACATTTTCTAACCGTCCGCCCATTTTGTCCGTACCGTACCAGTATCCTTACCGTACCGTCGTTTGACCGTACCATATTGCCGTACCGGGTAACCCAGCTGCCTACTCAGGCTCGCATCCTCCTGCCCATCTTTAACTCCTCTCCCTGATGCCCCCCCACCTCTGGCCTCATGCTTATATATGTCAGACATATAAGACGTTATCATTCTTTGCTGGGCTCTGCTGGAACTTCCCATAGGCAAACACAGTATTTTCCCTGCCTAGGTTTGGAAGCCGATCCGAGACCCTTCCTGCCCGGAACCGCTTTTAGTACACACTACTGTTCTGTCTGCCTGTTCCGCCTTTTTTTGTTATGAACAGGGTCCACCTGACTGCCTTCAACTAGGCTGCACAGCCTAGTCTGTGCACATCATCTTAAAGGCCTGCCTAAGTTCCATGCCGGTACATAAATCAATATATTTTAGGGTGTACAGACTAGGGCATAAGTATCCTGTTTTAACTGTACCCCCTCATCAAACCCCTTTATGTGATTCCCTGATGTGATCAAGCATTACATAGGCATATTTCCCCTCATTTACGATATGCCTCACTGTTGAACTTAATTGTGGCTACGGCTCCAATCTGCGTAGTTCCCTTACCCTCCACGCCCTAGTAGGGCGTAGCTTTCTTTCTTTCTGTGCGTAATTCTCTCCCCTCCCTTTATCCCTCATGTCCCTGCTGACAGCCGACAGGAGGTCGCCGTGAAGACTTAATTCTCTCCCCTCCACTTATCCATCGTGTCCCTGCTGACAGCCGACAGGAGGTCGCCGTGAAGACTTAATTCTCTCCCCTCCACTTATCCATCGTGTCCCTGCTGACAGCCGACAGGAGGTCGCCGTGAAGACTTAATTCTCTCCCCTCCACTTATCCCTCGTGCTGCTGCTTACAGCCGACAGGAGGTCGCCGTGAAGACGCTCTTTAAGGTAAACGCTAAATGGTAAAGCTGCGTTGTAGCTACAGCCCCAAGCTGCGCTGTTTCCTTAATCTCCACGCCCTAATAGAGCGTAGCTTTCTCTCTTCCCTTAAAATGATCATTACATGAAGCTGGCTAGCGAAATAGCTTGCTTACATATTCCGTACCACATCGTACTTCTTGTGAGCCGAACATGTAAATCAGAAACCAAAATCTCGCTGAGACTCCGCAACCCTGAAACCGCCGTGTTTGTTTCATTTCTGTGCAGCAATATTTGTAAAGACGGAAACGTCTAAAGGCATGGGGCCGGAAATCACGGCCGGAAATCACGGCCGGAAATCACGGCCGGAAATCACGGCCGGAAATAATACTTAAGTTACGGTATACTTTGGGCACCAGTGCCGAAACTGGGCACCAGTGCAAAAGCTGGGAAGGAAGCCAGGCAGGTGCTGTACGACCTAAAAGGTTGGTAGTATGTACTTCAAGCTCGTGTGGGCGCGATATTTACTTGATCCCGTCGCACACCCCCTGGAAATAATTAGTATAATTGCATCCCTGCCTCCTGCATTTGAAGCCATAAGTTTTCGAATTTGCATCTACATCCTCCCTATCCTTTTCCTGAATTTGAGCTCAACTTGTGCCTCCTCCTCCTGCATTTGATCTATTTTCAGCACCTCCTTCTACAGCATGGCGAGCTTAAATCAGTACCTCATATGTAGACATGTTTTCCAGTGGCGCTCTGCTCCTTGCAATCCTGCATTTGTCTCTGTGCATTTATGCGTTACTCAGTGCCTCTTATTAACGTTCTGAGATACGCGTTTCCGTATCCTGCTGATGTCTATCCACCTGCATTTTAAGTCCTGATTTGCACGCACCCCTGTTTTTCGAGTAACAAAATACAGCTCCTGTTCCTGCATTTTGATACCTAATCTAATATAATCTAAAAGAATGACCAGTTTCCTCCTGATTCTCTTTCGCACTTAGTGGGGCAAATTTGGTTGCATGCATGCTGACAGAGCACCTTCCAGCCCCCCGTTTTTATAATGTGTTTAAGCGATACGTCGATCGTTATTAAATTAAATCCGGCCTTGCGTGATGGACTTTAATGCTGCGTGAACGACGAATAAATGGTCCTCATGGGAGTGCACTAGAAGGACATTCGCGGATACGTTGTTCAGCAGAATGGCAGAAATAAAATCATTGTTCGCTGGGGCGTGAGGGTAGTGAGGGTTGGGGGAACAGTGCAGCACAGGCCGGGATCATTAGCAATCAGTAATTGTTCAGCAAAAACAAAAATGAAAGTGGTTTTGCCCGAACACGACATTTTGAAACGTTTTGCTTTACGCCCACCTCTCTCTCACCCGCTAAATGTTTGCAGGTTCAAGGCAAGAGCACAGAAGCGAAGACTATCGAAACGATCTGCCACGAGACTGACATGTTGGAGAGGCTGAAGGTCTCACAGGGCGTTGTCAGCCTTGAGGTTAGTTGCTGACTGAATGGGGTGTGGGGTGTGAAAGGGCAGTGAGGTGTGGATGGCAGCAAGGTGTGAAAATGGAGGGAGGTATGGATTGGAATGATATGTCAACGATGTGTGGGGTGTGAAAGGGGAGCGAGGTGTGGACGGTATTGAGGTCTGAAAGGGGAGCAAGATTTAGAGGGGAGGTGTGAACGGGGAGCAAGGTTTGGCATGGAGGCAAGATGTGAATTGGGAAATAGGTTAGATGCAAATCATAAGACGTGAAAAATGCATGCCGATATCAAGGGAAGTGTGCGATGATCGGGTACAATTGAGAGCGTTCAAGGTTGCAGGATGTGCTATGAATGGGTGGGCTTTCAGATGACGGGGGAAGAACGGGAGAGTACGGGGGAGGTGGGTCAGGTAGTTTGATTTCGAATTCGGAGCAAGCATTTGCAGGCAATGGCAGTATAAAGAGCTTGGAGGCTTGGCATGGGTGTTTTTACCTCTCAAGGGCATTCATTCCTGGTGGAAGCTGATCATCATACATTTTGTCAACATGGCTCATGCCCAACTTCATTCCAGGCAAGCTGCCTTCCTCCCAAACCTCCCTCCTACTAACTTCACTCTTTCTTGACGATTTTATTCCACTCTACCTGGTGCATTGCTTTCAAACTTCGTAACTTTCTTCCTTTTGTGTGCTTGTATGTCTGTCCGTTAGTTTATCCATCTGTCTGCTTGCTTCTTTTCGTTTCCATGCAGAAACACGTAAGGCATGCTTTGAAGACGAGGCCAGCGTGCACCTGGTGACCTACACATTTAACCCTAAACCCTATATCCATACACCCTAAAATCTAAATTAGGCGTGCTTTGAAGACGAGGCCAACGTGCACCTGGTGACTGAGCTGTGCGCAAAGGGCGACCTACAGAACCACGTTGACGTGAGTATAATGGTTTAGGGTTTTAGGGTTAAGGGTTTAAGGTTTTGGAGGTATGTCTATTCATCTTGATTCAAAGGGCGACCTATGAAACCACGTTGACATGAGTACCGTATAATGGTTTAGGGTTCTGGAGGTATGTCTGTTCATCTTGATGCAAGCAAGCAAGGTATAGGTTCGGGAGGGCCTGCATCATTATGTTTCATGCCGTGTTTTACTCGCTACTGCAGAGCTAAGGCGCTCTGTAGGAGAATTTGCTGGCCACGGTGTCGTTACTTGCACATGGCATTTGATTGGAAACTATTATATTCATTGATATGCATGAAATGGAAAATATTGTATGACGTGTCTGGCTTGCCACTGCAGAACTTCGGCGCTCTGGAGGCGAAAGCGCTGACTATGGTGGCGTTACTTGAACATTTAAAAGGAAAGCTACATATTGCTTCACGTTTTTCACTTGCCACTGCAGAACTTCGGCGCTCTGGAGGCGAAAGCGCTGACTGGCTATGGTGGCGCTATTTGAACAGTGCCTTACATAGGAAACATCCATAATTGACCACGTTTTTCATTTGCTACGGCAGAACTACGGTGCCCAGGAGAATAAACGGCGGAACTGCCATGGCGGCGTTAGTTGAACATGGCGTTACTTGAACATTTAGAAGCAAATGCGGTGGCCATGGTGGTGTTGCTTGAACATGGCATTACCTAGGAAACAACCATATTTCATGACGTATTTGATTTGCTCATGCAGAAGTCTGGTGCTCTGGAGGAGAAAGCGCTGGCGGTAGCGTTACTTGAACATTTAAAAGGAAAGCTACATATTTCTTCACGTTTTTCACTTGCTACTGCAGGACTACGGTGCTCTGGAGGAGAAAACGCTGGCCTTGGTGGCTTAAATTGAACATCACCTAAATTATAGGAAACGACTATATTTCATGACGTGTTTCACGTGCCCATGCAGAACTACGGTGCTCTGGAGGAGAATATTTAATAGAAAAAAATTGAAAACTGCCATATTTCATGACGTGTTTCGTATGCTCGTGCAGAACTATGGTGGTCTGGAGGAGAAGGCGCTGGCCATTGTGGCGTTTGAGATTCTCAAGGCGGTCAAGGACTGCCACGATCTGGGGGTCTTCCACGGTGCGTTCAAATAAAGCAGGAGACTATAGATATTTATTTATTTATTTATACAGATTTACGAACGCTGCATAGGGGAGGGCACTATTATAATGACCGCAAATACCGCCAGGGTGGCCTTGTCCCAGGCAGTGATTTCTTTAGTGATTTCCAGGATTAATTGTTCAGAACGGAAATCTCCTCCAAGGCGCGCCGCGTACGCGATTTGTTTGGCAATTCTCCGAACTGTCGCATGTTACAGGATTTATAAGTACTGAGTGCTTGCGCTCGGCTTTACGGCCATAAGTGTTGGAAACCATGCTTCAGCATGAGCCGTACTCAGTGCTGACTAAAATGGTAACGGTCCGGATGCGGCTACGGCCCCAAGCTGCGCTGTTTCCTTGACCTCCACGTCCTAATAGGGCGTAGCTTTCTCTATTTCTTTATAGTCCAGAATTGATGGGATGCTCCCTCAACCCACTCGCCTCCTTAATATGTTATTTATCCTCTGTGCGTAATTCCGTTTGCATTCAATGAGGAGATCCTCAGAAACTTTTCTTCAAAATCATATGAGGCGTATGTACGCCTTCTACTCATATGAGGCGTATGTACGCCTTCTACTCATATGAGGCGTATGTACGCCTTCTACTCAGTGTGAATATGGTCCCAAGGCCAGTGTGTACTTGAGCGCTTCAGCTAAAATCTAGGTACATCATGGCCACGGGCCGAAGGGGCCGGGTGCAGCAAGTATTGCTACTCGGGCCACCGGACATGGTCTGCTTCCTTTTTGGGTTCCATTGTCCCAGTGGTTAAATCTGATTGGCGGAATGTTGGCTCCCCCTTCATTAAAATAGTTACCGCATTTGTTTTGAACCAGGCATGTCCATCTGCATGGCTTGCTTGCCCTTTAAGACATCCAAACTCAAAGGGCTAATGCTTTGTCCTGCAAATTTCTCTCAGTCTATAGGCTGAGGAGCACACATAGACGTTGCAACCATCACAGCTGGCAGCTTGTATACAAACACAAACCGCCCGTTGGACCAACCATGCAGGCATTAACACTGGCTTGTTCTGTAAAAAAACAAAGTTGACTTGCCTATCGTGGTATGTTCACCGTTACAGTTCAGAACTAACGCCTCTATTTGGTTGCCTTTAGTTTGCTTTTTCATTTGGAGGCGAAATTAACGCCTCTAAATAAATTAACGTCCAATCAGTGCGCCCAGTTTGCCCTCGAATGTCTTGGTATGAAAACTATTAGAACCAGCACACTGGTTTGTTCCACAAACATTCGAATGCACGCGTCCTTTCATCTGCAACCTGCATTTCAATTAACGCATCCTCACCTTTGCATCCTGCATTTCAAGAAGGATTTCCCTTCCTTGCATTTGTTTTGCCTGCAGGCGGTATCTAGTCTGCAAACTTCTGCTGCAAACTTCTGCTGCTGCTGCTGCTGCAAGCTACTGCATTTTTTTGTTTGGCCTGCAGGAGATATGAAGCCTTCTGCAAACTTCTGCTGCAAACCTCTTCTCCTGCTGCTGCTGCAAACTTCTGCATTTTTTTGCGTGCAGGCGATATCAAGTCTGCAAGCTTCTGCTTCACTGGCCAGCGCATCCTCATGCGCAACCCGCACTACAATGGCGCTATGACCTACATCAAGGCCGTCGATATGGGCAGCAGCCAGGGGCTTGGTAAGTCTTGACCCTGAACCTTCAATCCTTAGCCCTGAACCTTAAACACTACCGATATGAAAGAGCCTTGACCTACGTTTAAGCTATCAATATGGGCAGCAGCCAGGTGCTGAGTAAGTCCTGACCCTGACCGACCAATATTTTCAGGCCCAAGCAGCAGGTCTTAATCAGCCAGGACTCCCAGGCCCTCAGCCATGATTTTAGCTGAATCGAAGCTGAAACACCCTACACTCATTTTCCGGGCCGTTAAAGGCTCGATTATGCCTAAACCTGGACAGGCCAACAGCTGGTGGCCAGAGCAGCAAGGCTGGCCACCAGCGGGGCCTCCAGCCAGCGGCTTGAGTGTAGCTGGCATGTAGCTGGGTCACGGAAAAATAAACTCTGGCAAGATTGATGCTTGATGTCCATCTTGCAGCCATCTCACCTTTTTGCTCCACACTAATATTCCCATTCACTGTCAGATCGATGATTTGATGAAATGTTGGTCTCACGCGGTTTCACGCGGTTTTATACGGTTTTATACGGTGGAAGGTTTCACGCGGCCGCGCTTTTAAACCCAAGTGGCTGACCAGATGGTAAAGTAAACCCTTGTTTGTCTCCTTGGGGGCACTTTTTAAGAGCATTAACTGACAGCGCAGAAAAAAATGTACGATGGTTTCAATCCAGATAGGGTGTAGCCACAGGGTAGCAGTGGCTTACCAACTGGCCATGTACGCCCTTTTACTTTAAGGTGCGGGGCGCGGTTTTCTAGTCTTCCTTTCTTACATTAAGTACCGGTATGTGTTGCCATTGTCCTCAAAGCCATTCAAGCATTTGTTGTCAATGAGTTCGAGAGCAATAATAAACGACCGGCCATGCTTTTAATGCAAGTTTAATGTCGCAAGGGAACTGCCGCTGAACAATGGGCCCACGGCGACATTATGTTTGGCACCAGTAAAGTTTGCATCACCGTCAGGGTTTATTCGTCTTCCACTCCCTCAGGGAGCATGCCCTAACCCTCAGGGGAGCAACACTACACCCAAACCCACCGGGGACCTACCCTCAAACCTCAGGGAAGCAACCCTAAACCCTCGGATGGGCAACACTAAACCCTAAACCCTAAGGGGGGCAACACTAAACCCTAAACCCTAAGGGGGGCAACACTAAACCCTAAACCCTCATGAGAGAAACACTACACTCAAAACCCGCAGGTGCGCAACCCTTAACCCTCAGGTGTGCAACCCTTAACCCTCAGGTGTGTAACCCTTAACCCTCAGGGGGGCAACACTAAACCCTAGGCACTGGGGGGATCAGCCCTGCACCCAAAATCCTCTGGGGAGCAACCCTCAACCTTCAGGGGAGCAATCCTAAACCCTAAATCCTGAACCCTCAGGGGAGCAACCCTAACCCCTCAGATGGGCAACCCTAAACCCTGAACCCTCAGGGGAGCAACACTAAACCCTAGGCACTGGGGGGAGCAACCCTAAATCCTCAGGGGAGCAACCTTATGGCCTTCACCCTCATGGGAGCAACCCTAAACCCGCAGGGGAGCAACACTAAACCCTAAACCCTCAGGGGGGCAACACTTAATCCTAAACCCTCAGGGGGGCAACACTTAACCTTAAACCCGCAGGGGGGAACGCTTAACCCTAAACCCTCAGGGGAGCAACCCTAAACCCTCATGGGAGCAACCCTAAACCCGCAGGGGAGCAACACTAAACCCTAAACCATCAGGGGGCAACACTTAACCCTAAACCTGCAGGGGAGCAATACTTAACCCTAAACCCTCAGAAGAGCAACCCTCAATTCTCAGGGGAGGAACCCTAAACCCTCAGGGAGGCAACACTAAACCCTTAACCCTCAGGGGGCAACATTAAACCGTAAACTATCAGGGTAGCAAACATAACCCTAAACCCTCAGGGGATCAACCTTACACCCTAAACCCTCATGGGCACAACCCTTAACCCTAACCCCTGACCAAGCGATCGGGTACGCCCCTGTTCATGGCACCGCACGCATCTCATCGTCTCTTGACGGCGACACGCCACAAGGGGGCAACGTCTGACCAAGCGATCGGGTACACCCTTGTTCACATTATCTGTCCGCCCCTGTTCACATTGTCTCTTGACTGCTGCACACCACAGGGTAGCAACGTCTGACCAAGTGATCGGGTACGCCCCTGTTCATGGCGCCGGAGGTCTTTGCTGCGGACTACACAGTGAAGGCGGATGTGTGGAGCTTTGGAGTCACACTTTACTGGTAGGCCCCCAGCTGCATACAACAGTTTTCTTGTAGTGCCCCAGCTGCATGCAACAGTTTTCTTGTAATGCCCTAGCTGCATGCAACAGTTTTCGTGTAGTGCCCCGGCTGCATGCAACAGTTTTCTTGTAGTGTCCCAGCAACATGCAACAGTTTTATCACAGTGCTCTTTGTCACGTAGTTCAGTATTGTGCGCCATAACTCCTTTGGCAGGCCACTGGGCAGCCAGCACGAGGCGAATGGGGCCCAGCCAGTGTTGGTTGTTTCGTGACTCAGCTACCTGTCAGCTACCTCCCGGCCTCTGGCTGGAGGCCACGTCCCTAAACCCTAAACCCTAAACCCGCAGGGGAGCAACGCTTAACCCTTAACCCTCATGGGAGCAACCCTAAACCCGCAGGGGAGCAACACTAAACCCTAAACCCTCAGGGGGCAACACTTAACCCTAAACCTGCAGGGGAGCAATACTTAAACCTAAACCCTCAGAAGAGCAACCCTCAATCCTCAGGGGAGGAACCCTAAACCCTTAGGGGGGCAACACTAAACCCTTAACCCTCAGGGGGGCAACATTAAACCCTAAACCATCAGGGTAGCAAACATAACCCTGAACCCTCAAGGGATCAACCTTACACCAAAAACCCTCATGGGCACAACCCTTAACCCTAACCCCTGACCAAGCGATCGGGTACGCCCCTGTTCATGGCACCGCACGCATCTCATCGTCTCTTGACGGCGACACGCCACAAGGGGGCAACGTCTGACCAAGCGATCGGGTACACCCTTGTTCACATTATCTGTCCGCCCCTGTTCACATTGTCTCTTGACTGCTGCACACCACAGGGGAGCAACGTCTGACCAAGTGATCGGGTACGCCCCTGTTCATGGCGCCGGAGGTCTTTGCGGCGGACTACACAGTGAAGGCGGATGTGTGGAGCTTTGGAGTCACACTTTACTGGTAGGCCCCCAGCTGCATGCAACAGTTTTCTTGAAGTGCCCCAGCTGCATGCAACAGTTTTCGTGTAGTGCCCCGGCTGCATGCAGCAGTTTTATAAAAATTCCGAACAAGGCGATCATGGTGAAAACTTTTTTTGCCGGGCAAACTTCGACTTCTGGGCCTGACCTGCATGGTATGCTCGAAATAATTGTGTGCCTGTGGCTGGGGCATAGAATGAGGGAGCCTCACGTCTTGGCCAAAATTGTGCCTGGGCCGCATTTTATCATGGCCAGCATTCCGCTGTTCCTTCGGTGCACACGTTCGGAGTTTGTTTCATGCATGTCTGGAAGCTGCAAGTCCAACTGCTACTCATAATTCAACCAGGGTGATGCTGTATCCGTGTGGCCTTGACAGAATGAGGCATTGTGTGAAGGTGTTTGACCAAGGAAACGGCCCAACAAAACGGCCTTAGAAAACGGCCCAAGGAAATGCTGAACACTGTGCCTGGCCCGCCCTTTGGTCTATGAGATTGGGCAACCCTAGCGATGGCCCCTTCACACTCACTTTCCACTTCTGAAGAGGGGGGGTGTTTTTCGACTTTTCTGCCTGACGTCCACAGTGGATCAGGAATAGAGTTCCAGCCCCGTGTCATTACCACAGCGTTGAGTAGTTCGTGAAATTCAGCACAGCGACTCCACACATCCCCCCAAGACTATAAATAAGAGCAAACCAAAAAGCGTATCACGGCACACAGGGGGGGAAATGTGCACCTGGTCAGGCTTTTCAGCGAGATGATCACTTTTCTCAGACAGAGGCGGTGTCTGATTTCTCGTCACTTGAGGACGTTATCGAGGTGATCAGTAATACTGTATCAGAAACGAATAAAGAAATCAATAAAGAAATGAATAAAGAAATGAATAATGAAATGAATAAATAAATTAATCAATGTGTTTGACATAAGCTTGAGGCGTGACGTACCAATGGCAGTTCGATCCATTCTGCGGGCCATGAATGGAGTAATATATTTTAAGGCAAATCCATCCATGCCCTCCTGTCCACCAGGCTTTTCAGCCGGACGTTCCCGTTCTTTGGCAAGGGGTTGGTGTCCGATGTCTCCTCCCTCAAGGATGTTGCGGACGTGATCAAGAACAAGCCCTTGAAGCTTGAGGGCGAGCCGTGGACGAATATGTCCAAGGAGGGGATTGAATTCATAACGAGGTTGGGGAGGGAGGGACCTAACGGAAGGTACCGGTAGGTGTGAAGAGGCAGGTGTGAATTCAAAATCCTACTTTGGGGTGGGTGTGAAGAAGCTTGAGGGCGAGCCGTGGACAAATATGTCCAAGGAGGGGATTGAATTCATAACGAGGTTGGGGAGGGAGGGACCTAACGGAAGGTACCGGTAGGTGTGAAGAGGCAGGTGTGAAACCATATTTGGGGTGGGTGTGAAGAGGCATGTGTGAAATCTTACTTTGAGGTGGGTATGAAGGAGTTTTTTAATCTGATTTCAAGGCGGGTGTAAAGAAGCTTTGCAATTCAGCTTTGAGCATCGCAGATGTCTGACCCAGTCTGAGCTCATCTACTTTTTCCTGAGGACGAGGCGACCGTGGCTCCCCACTGTTTTTGTCCCTGTTAATGTGCGGATGTGGCATCGGCCCCGAGCTGCGCTGTTCCTTCAAGCCGCACGTCCCTAGGGGGGCTTGGTTTTCTTTCTTTCTTTCTGTCCCTGTTGGCCATGGATCTGCGCAGATGTTTGACCAAGTCTGAGCGAAGGCGCATGTCTCAGGACGAGGAGACGATCCGGTTTTCTTTTTTGGCCACCTTGAGCAGGCGGGGCGGCCTGCTCAAGGTGGCCTCGGAAAATGAAAGAAGGAAAAGTATGCCCTGCAGGGGCGTGTGAGGGTTTAAGGAAACAACACGGCATGGGCCGAGGCCTCGTCCGCACCGTTACCATAGCCGGGAAAAGGAACACTGGGTGCCTACGAAGCACCTCTGGTGCAATATGAACAGTAAACCTCAAAGTCCCTTCAATCCCAGTTCTGCCCTGTAACGCTATCTTCATTAATTGACCGGTATTGATTCATTTTTAACAACAAAACGTAATTAAAAATAACAGGTGACCTCGATTTCATATGTTCATTTATCGCAGGTGCCTGGCCAAGTCTGAGCATTCTCGCATGTCCATAGAGGGGACAATCCAGCTCCCTTGGTTCACCAAGTGGGTGGCTGCCGAGAACCAGGCGCTCGTCCTGTCCAACCGTCACTCGCAAGCCGCCTAAAACGTGTGAAAGGTGGCATGCCAACTTGCCAACTGCTGTTTACTATACTGTGATTCAGCTACTCTTCAGCTACATCACGGCCTTTGGCCGGGGGGGGGCGGCTGGTGCTGCACGCCATGATGCTGGGGCCACTGACGGGCTACATGTTGGTCAAGGTTTGGTTCCCGTCGGTCTAGTGGTGGCCCTCCGGCTAACCCCAGAGTTGACCCCCAGTGGTGCCTCCCCGGCAGGCCCCCAAAGCAGGCCCCCAGATTTGACCCGAAGTGTTGGCCCCCCTGCAGGCCCCCAGAGGTGTTGACCACGTGCACTTCATGGCCTGCACTTCCATGCATGCACTTAGATGTGTTAACTACCAGAAAATGTTGGCATCGCTGATTGGATGCATGTCACCCTGGCTTTAGGGGTCGCAGCCGACCCTCGGCTTTAATATTTCATAAAACTCATGCTACATAAAAACAAAGCATCTTGTTACATAGTATGCTGCAGGTGCATTATGGGGAGCTTCTATACATAAAGTACCATTTTGGTCACCGCAAGTTAACGTGACTGGTCTACCCTACCCGGCCGCTTGGCAATGCTCAACTTTGTATAAAGCCTGTGCTTATGCTGTGGCCCTGGCCCCAAGCTGCAATGGTTTTTTAACCTCCACGTCCTAATACGGTAGGGTGTAGCTTTCTTTCTTTCATTGTGCAGATGATGCGTGGTCGTTGCCCTGCCTGTTTTGTTGCAGATGCCTGTAGCGTTATGCCGCACGAAGGACTTATGGATTTTATTGATTTGTTTCTCGTCTCTTTTTCACCCTCTGTGTCCACGTCTCTATTTGTCTGACGTTGGAACCATTGCTTGATTGGCAGGGGTCGTCATGCCAGCATCTGTCATCAGCCTCGAAGGCTTTAGTTGTCTAAGCCAGATTTTTCAACGTTTGTCATGGGTATCTTGTCATTCGATTATGAAGTCGATTTTATAGGCCTGTCAGTTTTGTTGCCATTGCCATGAGGGTGTGAATCTAAATACATGGAGTCCAACACTCCAAGCAAACATGGCTTGTGTCCATAATGGCACGAGACGTGAACGCTAGGTTTTGTTTTCTAGCTTTTGTCCATAATGGCAACGTAAGCTGTTGGCCATAGTCCGTATCATCGATGGTGTGTTTCGTACGTGGTGTTATTTAGGGGCTGAGTAATGGATACAACACACAACAGTGTTAGCTGGGACGTGTCAATCTCTTTCTATCCAGAATATTTGACAGAGTAAATGATAGCTATTGGTTTGGGACTTTTATTTCAGTCTCGTGTTGTCCCAAATGTTGGTAACGGTAGAGGGAACCCGTTACTTTATCAGGACGAGCTTGTAAGTCTCGCTTTGTCCATGGGCAAATGGACACCGCCGTGTAGAGACTTTCCTGTACATCTTGAATTCTTGATATCAAACTCAGGGACTCAGGTCCATGATTATATATGAGAGTGGAAGGATAAAATATGTGGTATCGAGACGTGTGAGTCTCGACTGATCCCTGATTGATGGTTAATGTAGAATCTGTTTATGTTTTAACCAGTGTAAGGGAAAACATGACGCGTTCATTATGGCGACTTCGTCATCATGACTGTAACCCCTCTGGTACAGTTGTCGTTACATAACAACCCCTTTTACCCCCCCCTGTTACATGTAAAGTTTCCGTTCTCTCCAATACTTTGTGGAGCATGAATGGATCCCGTAGTGTTTAGGCATTGGTGCATGTTATGTCTCTTGTTTCATATTTCGTCTGCACTTTAAAAACGGTACTGGGTTTGACTTGCGACCCATTTAATTGTACGTAGGTTCGTTTGCTTGTTAAGCCGGAGAGTCAATAATTTAAATGTCTCAGTTTGTTTCACCTTCTCGTTTCCTCTGACGCCTCTCCATACTGCACTCAGAAACCTTATATGCTCCATCTTGGGAAACCTGGACGGTAAATTCAGACAAATCCCGAATAAAGGTCTTCAAAGTAAGCCATCAGAATTCCGCCATACTGGTATGCATGTTATGCAGGCGCAGATGAGACCAAGTGCCAATATTCGGGCCACCACTGCATGCTACTTTCGCTTCCCGTCAACAAACAAGGCGGGGCCCATGTCCCAATTCAATACAGACACATGTCCCATGCATCAAATATGTATGCTCTGCCGTACTGTAAAAATTTCACACAACTTCACAAAAGGCCCAATATCAGTGGGGGGCCAGGGGTGTGTGTGAATGACCTGAACCCCCTAGTCCTGGGTAGGGCAGGTGTATCCTTTGTGAAAAATAAGTGTTAAACACAAAATAAAGAATATAAACCCAAAATGAACACGAATATATATACGTACACCGGAAAATGCCCCAGCAGTCGAAACAGATCAATGTGGGCCCAATCTGGGAACTCTGCCCCCCTAACAATATGAAGGTCCAATATGGGTTCCACTGGAAAAATAAATGACAAAGTCCCATCAGGTGCGCTCTCAGATCCGGCAAAGTATCTTGAGCCCTCAAATTCATCGATTGAGCAAGGGGCCAAAAGCTGGGGCCACCAAAGGAACGGCAGCGAATGGGGTGATGAACCATTCCTGTGCACGCCTCAGGTGCCTTGGCCAGGGGCCCCAAGAATTAAATTTGGGGTCCCAGGACAGTACACGTCTTAAAAGAGTAGGGCCCTTCGCGCAAAAAGAACTACGTTTTTTTTAGCGGCCCGCCCGGACAATCAGCTACGCTGATTGTCCGTGGCGGATTCCGCCTCGCGCTTTAGAGAATCATCGGGATTGCTCAGGCTTCATGGCGACAAATCAATCGACACAGGAGATCTTTATTTGAGGCCTCAGCATTCCCATGCCAGGGGCCGACCGCATGGGCGACTGATGCAAAGGCCTTGGGTTTGACAAACTCGTTTATTTCTGCAAGGGCTCGTGTCGATTATGGGCCAAGCAGCCCACAGGGCCGTGTGCGGGCCATGCAACGCATGGCGACCCAACAACCTGGGCCGTGCATGCCATGCACGGGGCCCACCAATATGGGAGCCATGTGACGCATGGGGGGCCACTAGCATGGACCATGCATGGTGGCCCATCAGCATGCGCCATGCTGTTGGGCCCCCGTGCGTTGCATGGCCCATGTTGGCCCATCAGCATGCGCCATGGAACCAACCGGTGCCGCAGCCCACGTCTAGCGTCCCGGGCATGCAGGAGGCACCAATGGCAGCCTGACTTGGTAGGCAAACTGGCCGAAAACGTTACCTGCATGGGGGGGGGAGGGGGAGCATGGGCGGGGGAGGGGGAGCATCGATTGAAGCGACGGAAATGCTTGCTGTGGCGAGGGTGAGGGAGCGGCGATCGGGGCAGAGCTCCAGATTTTATCGCTCAGCTTCAGTGCAGCAGAAGTTCTGGTACCGGTACCTCCTGAGGCGTGGATTAAGGAAGCGGCCAGGTCGGCCGTATCACCAGGTGCGCTACCATACCAGGGGGCAATGTTCAGGTGTGAACACCATCCTCCAAGTGTGAACACCGTCCTGCCCACCACCCGGGGATAGCTGGGTCCCTGCTGTCGCCTAAAACCTGGAGCTAATTTGGGTGTATGGTTTAGTGTAGGGCTCAGGCCAAACATGGCCTGAACCCTAAACCCTAAAAGCCTGGAAATGATTCGTCAAGCCTGAAGAATTTGAGGCAACTGTGGCACAATGCTGGAGCGCTGCTTCACAGCTCTGTCAGCTGCTGCTGGGTGCAGGCCTCAACCTTATCTCCTCAATATCCTGAGCAGACCTCATCCCTTAAATCCCTAAAAGGCCTGATCCCTAAACCCTAACCTCCTCTAAAACGATTCTTCATCTTCGAGGCCTCATCTTCGAGGCCTGATCCCATAATTCCGGAACTGTCTGATCTGTAAGGCCTGATTACCCCAAATCCTTAAAACCCCCCAAAGGCCTGATCTCTAATGCTGCGTCCCTAAAATACCTTTGGCTTGATCTTCGAAAGGCCTGATCCCTGAAATCCTGACAAGGCCTGATCTCTAAAATCCGTAAACCCTGTATGGCCTGATCCCTAACGCCCGTTGGACACAATGCCTACCAGGGGGGTCCTATTCACACAGCATCATCTACCTGTCTTATTTAAAAGGCCAACTGGTATTTCAATCCGTGAAAGGCCTGATCCATTAACCTTTCATGCCCCTTGCTCCCACCCTGTATTTGCCTTATTTTTATTTGTCTTAGTCCTCCCCCCAACGACACATCGTATGTTATATGTTTATGAGTATGTGATGACAGGTTAGTGTGTTGCACATCTCCCCTGCATGTACCACTACTCTTTTAATACCTGAGCCCTATAACCCTGAATGCTTACCAGGTGGGTCATATTCGCACAGCAGCATGGCGGCTCCGGGGTAGTTGCTGCTGCTGGACATGGCAATGCTGGGGCAGGCGTTTTCGGGTCCCACCTGGAGAGGGGTCCCATTGGGCAGGAAGGGCTCAGATGTTTATTGTGCAGAATTCGGGGCACAATGGGCCACAAAAGTTAAGGGTTAAGCGTGCATAATGGGGACCACATTGGACAGGAAGGGCTCAGTGTGCAAAATCAGAGGCCACTACGGGCAGGCATCATTGGGGCCCATCTGGAACAAGGCCACGATGGAAAGGGTTGAGGGTTGATGGTTCAGGATTTTTGAGGGTGAAAGGTTCAGGGGGGCTCAGGAAGAACCAAGGGTCGGTGTGCAGAATTGGAGGCCACGATGGGCAGGGGTGAGGGTTTAGGGTTTGGTGTGCAGAACTGGAGGCCACGATGGGCAGGCGCTGTCAGGTCCCACCTGGAACGAGGCCACGATGGAAAGGGGTAAGGGTTGAGGGGCAAATGTGCAGAATTGGGTACCACGATGGGTGCAGGGTCTTATGGAGTCTCATGTGGAACAATGCGACGAAGGGTGAAGGGCTTCGTGTTGCAGAAAATAGGGGCTGGAGTCCAGAATGCGAGCATACCCGGTAACGGGGCAAACTGGAAGTTGGGAAAGAAAAACGGCAGATGTAATCAAGGTTTGGATCAAATGGGCCCTGTGATGGCTGCCCGGCAGCTTCCTACAGGTGGTCTGATACACATGATCTGATACGGTGATCTGACGCAGTCACATGCTTAACCCTCACCCCTGCCCAAAATAAACAATGCCCGTGGTCGCCTACCCAGTGCTGCGACATAACTCCTGCTGCGACAGAACTCCTGGATGCTCGTTTCATAAGGAATTTTATCTAAATTCCTTAATTTATGAGCAGTGCCACTCACCAATGCACAGCCAACGCTGGTGGTACCCAGCCACAGCATTTGCGTGAAGTGCCCAGCGGTGAAGCCGGGGTGGTTGAAGTCATAGTTACACTTCTGAGGGCAGGCAAGGGGGGTTTCTTTAGTTAATAAGCATTTTGAGTGCAGGTTGGGGAAGTTCAAAACATTATACGGTGTTTAAAGTTACCAGCAAAGCCATTCAGCCGGGGTTGTTGCAGTTGTAGTTGCATTTCTGCGCACAGGCTGGGGAGGGTAATATGGTGTTCGCAGGGAAGGCCATTAAGTCTGTGTTGTTGGGTTTAGGGTTGAGGCCGAGGTTGTTGGGTAAAGGTTTATGGCCGGGGTTGTTGAAGTTATGAAAAATAGGAAAAAGATTATGCAGCTGCACTTATGAGGTTATGCAAGGTCATGCAGCTGCACTTATGAGGTTATGCAAGGTCATGCAGCTGCACTTATGAGATTATGCAAGGTCATGCAGCTGCACTTATGAGGTTATGCAAGGTCATGCAGCTGCGCTTATGAGGTTATGCAAGGTTATGCAGCTGCACTTATGAGGTTATGCAAGGTTATGCAGCTGCGCTTATGAGGTTATGCAAGGTTATGCAGCTGCACTTATGAGGTTATGCAAGGTCATGCAGCTGCACTTATGAGGTTATGCAAGGTTATGCAGCTGCACTTATGAGGTTATGCAAGGTTATGCAGCTGCACTTATGAGGTTATGCAAGGTCATGCAGCTGCACTTATGAGATTATGCAAGGTCATGCAGCTGCACTTATGAGGTTATGCAAGGTCATGCAGCTGCGCTTATGAGGTTATGCAAGGTTATGCAGCTGCACTTATGAGGTTATGCAAGGTTATGCAGCTGCGCTTATGAGGTTATGCAAGGTTGTGCAGCTGCACTTAGGAGGTTATGCAAGGTCATGCAGCTGCACTTATGAGGTTATGCAAGGTTATGCAGCTGCACTTATGAGGTTATGCAAGGTCATGCAGCTGCACTTATGAGGTTATGCAAGGTCATGCAGCTGCACTTATGAGGTTATGCAAGGTTATGCAGCTGCACTTATGAGGTTATGCAAGGTCATGCAGCTGCACTTATGAGGTTATGCAAGGTTATGCAGCTGCACTTATGAGGTTATGCAAGGTTATGCAGCTGCACTTATGAGGTTATGCAAGGTCATGCAGCTGCGCTTATGAGGTTATGCAAGGTTATGCAGCTGCGCTTATGAGGTTATGCAAGGTCATGCAGCTGCACTTATGAGGTTATGCAAGGTTATGCAGCTGCACTTATGAGGTTATGCAAGGTTATGCAGCTGCACTTATGAGGTTATGCAAGGTTATGCAGCTGCGCTTATGAGGTTATGCAAGGTTATGCAGCTGCACTTATGAGGTTATGCAAGGTCATGCAGCTGCACTTATGAGATTATGCAAGGTCATGCAGCTGCGCTTATGAGGTTATGCAAGGTTATGCAGCTGCACTTATGAGGTTATGCAAGGTCATGCAGCTGCACTTATGAGGTTATGCAAGGTTATGCAGCTGCACTTATGAGGTTATGCAAGGTCATGCAGCTGCACTTATGAGGTTATGCAAGGTCATGCAGCTGCGCTTATAAGGTTATGCAAGGTTATGCAGCTGCACTTATGAGATTATGCAAGGTCATGCAGCTGCACTTATGAGGTTATGCAAGGTCATGCAGCTGCACTTATGAGGTTATGCAAGGTCATGCAGCTGCACTTATGAGGTTATGCAAGGTCATGCAGCTGCACTTATGAGGTTATGCAAGGTCATGCAGCTGCACTTATGATGTTAGGCAAGGTTATGCAGCTGCACTTATGAGGTTATGCAAGGTCATGCAGCTGCACTTATGAGGTTATGCAAGGTTATGCAGCTGCACTTATGAGGTTATGCAAGGTTATGCAGCTGCACTTATGAGGTTATGCAAGGTCATGCAGCTGCACTTATGAGGTTATGCAAGGTCATGCAGCTGCACTTATGAGGTTATGCAAGGTTATGCAGCTGCACTTATGAGGTTATGCAAGGTTATGCAGCTGCACTTATGAGGTTATGCAAGGTTATGCAGCTGCACTTATGAGGTTATGCAAGGTCATGCAGCTGCACTTATGAGGTTATGCAAGGTCATGCAGCTGCACTTATGAGGTTATGCAAGGTCATGCAGCTGCACTTATGAGGTTATGCAAGGTCATGCAGCTGCGCTTATGAGGTTATGCAAGGTTATGCAGCTGCACTTATGAGGTTATGCAAGGTCATGCAGCTGCACTTATGAGGTTATGCAAGGTCATGCAGCTGCACTTATGAGGTTATGCAAGGTCATGCAGCTGCACTTATGAGGTTATGCAAGGTTATGCAGCTGCACTTATGAGGTTATGCAAGGTTATGCAGCTGCGCTTATGAGGTTATGCAAGGTTATGCAGCTGCACTTATGAGGTTATGCAAGGTCATGCAGCTGCACTTATGAGGTTATGCAAGGTTATGCAGCTGCACTTATGAGGTTATGCAAGGTCATGCAGCTGCACTTATGAGGTTATGCAAGGTCATGCAGCTGCACTTATGAGGTTATGCAAGGTCATGCAGCTGCGCTTATGAGGTTATGCAAGGTTATGCAGCTGCACTTATGAGGTTATGCAAGGTTATGCAGCTGCACTTATGAGGTTATGCAAGGTCATGCAGCTGCACTTATGAGGTTATGCAAGGTCATGCAGCTGCACTTATGAGGTTATGCAAGGTCATGCAGCTGCGCTTATGAGGTTATGCAAGGTTATGCAGCTGCACTTATGAGGTTATGCAAGGTCATGCAGCTGCACTTATGAGGTTATGCAAGGTCATGCAGCTGCACTTATGAGGTTATGCAAGGTCATGCAGCTGCGCTTATGAGGTTATGCAAGGTTATGCAGCTGCACTTATGAGGTTATGCAAGGTCATGCAGCTGCACTTATGAGGTTATGCAAGGTCATGCAGCTGCACTTATGAGGTTATGCAAGGTCATGCAGCTGCACTTATGAGGTTATGCAAGGTCATGCAGCTGCACTTATGAGGTTATGCAAGGTCATGCAGCTGCACTTATGAGGTTATGCAAGGTTATGCAGCTGCACTTATGAGGTTATGCAAGGTCATGCAGCTGCACTTATGAGGTTATGCACGGTTATGCAGCTGCACTTATGAGGTTATGCAAGGTCATGCAGCTGCACTTATGAGGTTATGCAAGGTCATGCAGCTGCACTTATGAGGTTATGCAAGGTCATGCAGCTGCACTTATGAGGTTATGCAAGGTTATGCAGCTGCACTTATGAGGTTATGCAAGGTTATGCAGCTGCACTTATGAGGTTATGCAAGGTCATGCAGCTGCACTTATGAGATTATGCAAGGTCATGCAGCTGCACTTATGAGGTTATGCAAGGTCATGCAGCTGCGCTTATGAGGTTATGCAAGGTTATGCAGCTGCACTTATGAGGTTATGCAAGGTTATGCAGCTGCGCTTATGAGGTTATGCAAGGTTATGCAGCTGCACTTATGAGGTTATGCAAGGTCATGCAGCTGCACTTATGAGGTTATGCAAGGTTATGCAGCTGCGCTTATGAGGTTATGCAAGGTTATGCAGCTGCACTTATGAGGTTATGCAAGGTCATGCAGCTGCACTTATGAGATTATGCAAGGTCATGCAGCTGCACTTATGAGGTTATGCAAGGTCATGCAGCTGCACTTATGAGGTTATGCAAGGTCATGCAGCTGCACTTATGAGGTTATGCAAGGTTATGCAGCTGCACTTATGAGGTTATGCAAGGTCATGCAGCTGCACTTATGAGGTTATGCAAGGTCATGCAGCTGCGCTTATAAGGTTATGCAAGGTTATGCAGCTGCACTTATGAGGTTATGCAAGGTCATGCAGCTGCACTTATGAGGTTATGCAAGGTCATGCAGCTGCACTTATGAGGTTATGCAAGGTCATGCAGCTGCACTTATGAGGTTATGCAAGGTCATGCAGCTGCACTTATGAGGTTATGCAAGGTCATGCAGCTGCACTTATGAGGTTAGGCAAGGTTATGCAGCTGCACTTATGAGGTTATGCAAGGTCATGCAGCTGCACTTATGAGGTTATGCAAGGTTATGCAGCTGCACTTATGAGGTTATGCAAGGTTATGCAGCTGCACTTATGAGGTTATGCAAGGTCATGCAGCTGCACTTATGAGGTTATGCAAGGTCATGCAGCTGCACTTATGAGGTTATGCAAGGTTATGCAGCTGCACTTATGAGGTTATGCAAGGTTATGCAGCTGCACTTATGAGGTTATGCAAGGTTATGCAGCTGCACTTATGAGGTTATGCAAGGTCATGCAGCTGCACTTATGAGGTTATGCAAGGTCATGCAGCTGCACTTATGAGGTTATGCAAGGTCATGCAGCTGCACTTATGAGGTTATGCAAGGTCATGCAGCTGCGCTTATGAGGTTATGCAAGGTTATGCAGCTGCACTTATGAGGTTATGCAAGGTCATGCAGCTGCACTTATGAGGTTATGCAAGGTCATGCAGCTGCACTTATGAGGTTATGCAAGGTCATGCAGCTGCACTTATGAGGTTATGCAAGGTTATGCAGCTGCACTTATGAGGTTATGCAAGGTTATGCAGCTGCGCTTATGAGGTTATGCAAGGTTATGCAGCTGCACTTATGAGGTTATGCAAGGTCATGCAGCTGCACTTATGAGGTTATGCAAGGTTATGCAGCTGCACTTATGAGGTTATGCAAGGTCATGCAGCTGCACTTATGAGGTTATGCAAGGTCATGCAGCTGCACTTATGAGGTTATGCAAGGTCATGCAGCTGCGCTTATGAGGTTATGCAAGGTTATGCAGCTGCACTTATGAGGTTATGCAAGGTTATGCAGCTGCACTTATGAGGTTATGCAAGGTCATGCAGCTGCACTTATGAGGTTATGCAAGGTCATGCAGCTGCACTTATGAGGTTATGCAAGGTCATGCAGCTGCGCTTATGAGGTTATGCAAGGTTATGCAGCTGCACTTATGAGGTTATGCAAGGTCATGCAGCTGCACTTATGAGGTTATGCAAGGTCATGCAGCTGCACTTATGAGGTTATGCAAGGTCATGCAGCTGCGCTTATGAGGTTATGCAAGGTTATGCAGCTGCACTTATGAGGTTATGCAAGGTCATGCAGCTGCACTTATGAGGTTATGCAAGGTCATGCAGCTGCACTTATGAGGTTATGCAAGGTCATGCAGCTGCACTTATGAGGTTATGCAAGGTCATGCAGCTGCACTTATGAGGTTATGCAAGGTCATGCAGCTGCACTTATGAGGTTATGCAAGGTTATGCAGCTGCACTTATGAGGTTATGCAAGGTTATGCAGCTGCACTTATGAGGTTATGCAAGGTCATGCAGCTGCACTTATGAGATTATGCAAGGTC
The DNA here is from genome assembly GCA_037349105.1 of Limnomonas spitsbergensis. NCBI lineage: Eukaryota > Viridiplantae > Chlorophyta > Chlorophyceae > Chlamydomonadales > Limnomonas > Limnomonas spitsbergensis. The sequence continues at coordinate 2,406,038 of JAYJMM010000093.1, read as the reverse complement.
ATGCAGCTGCACTTATGAGGTTATGCAAGGTCATGCAGCTGCGCTTATGAGGTTATGCAAGGTTATGCAGCTGCACTTATGAGGTTATGCAAGGTTATGCAGCTGCGCTTATGAGGTTATGCAAGGTCATGCAGCTGCACTTATGAGGTTATGCAAGGTTATGCAGCTGCGCTTATGAGGTTATGCAAGGTTATGCAGCTGCACTTATGAGGTTATGCAAGGTCATGCAGCTGCACTTATGAGATTATGCAAGGTCATGCAGCTGCGCTTATGAGGTTATGCAAGGTTATGCAGCTGCACTTATGAGGTTATGCAAGGTCATGCAGCTGCACTTATGAGGTTATGCAAGGTTATGCAGCTGCACTTATGAGGTTATGCAAGGTCATGCAGCTGCACTTATGAGGTTATGCAAGGTCATGCAGCTGCGCTTATAAGGTTATGCAAGGTTATGCAGCTGCACTTATGAGGTTATGCAAGGTCATGCAGCTGCACTTATGAGGTTATGCAAGGTCATGCAGCTGCACTTATGAGGTTATGCAAGGTCATGCAGCTGCACTTATGAGGTTATGCAAGGTCATGCAGCTGCACTTATGAGGTTATGCAAGGTCATGCAGCTGCACTTATGAGGTTAGGCAAGGTTATGCAGCTGCACTTATGAGGTTATGCAAGGTCATGCAGCTGCACTTATGAGGTTATGCAAGGTTATGCAGCTGCACTTATGAGGTTATGCAAGGTTATGCAGCTGCACTTATGAGGTTATGCAAGGTCATGCAGCTGCACTTATGAGGTTATGCAAGGTCATGCAGCTGCACTTATGAGGTTATGCAAGGTTATGCAGCTGCACTTATGAGGTTATGCAAGGTTATGCAGCTGCACTTATGAGGTTATGCAAGGTTATGCAGCTGCACTTATGAGGTTATGCAAGGTCATGCAGCTGCACTTATGAGGTTATGCAAGGTCATGCAGCTGCACTTATGAGGTTATGCAAGGTCATGCAGCTGCACTTATGAGGTTATGCAAGGTCATGCAGCTGCGCTTATGAGGTTATGCAAGGTTATGCAGCTGCACTTATGAGGTTATGCAAGGTCATGCAGCTGCACTTATGAGGTTATGCAAGGTCATGCAGCTGCACTTATGAGGTTATGCAAGGTCATGCAGCTGCACTTATGAGGTTATGCAAGGTTATGCAGCTGCACTTATGAGGTTATGCAAGGTTATGCAGCTGCGCTTATGAGGTTATGCAAGGTTATGCAGCTGCACTTATGAGGTTATGCAAGGTCATGCAGCTGCACTTATGAGGTTATGCAAGGTTATGCAGCTGCACTTATGAGGTTATGCAAGGTCATGCAGCTGCACTTATGAGGTTATGCAAGGTCATGCAGCTGCACTTATGAGGTTATGCAAGGTCATGCAGCTGCGCTTATGAGGTTATGCAAGGTTATGCAGCTGCACTTATGAGGTTATGCAAGGTTATGCAGCTGCACTTATGAGGTTATGCAAGGTCATGCAGCTGCACTTATGAGGTTATGCAAGGTCATGCAGCTGCACTTATGAGGTTATGCAAGGTCATGCAGCTGCGCTTATGAGGTTATGCAAGGTTATGCAGCTGCACTTATGAGGTTATGCAAGGTCATGCAGCTGCACTTATGAGGTTATGCAAGGTCATGCAGCTGCACTTATGAGGTTATGCAAGGTCATGCAGCTGCGCTTATGAGGTTATGCAAGGTTATGCAGCTGCACTTATGAGGTTATGCAAGGTCATGCAGCTGCACTTATGAGGTTATGCAAGGTCATGCAGCTGCACTTATGAGGTTATGCAAGGTCATGCAGCTGCACTTATGAGGTTATGCAAGGTCATGCAGCTGCACTTATGAGGTTATGCAAGGTCATGCAGCTGCACTTATGAGGTTATGCAAGGTTATGCAGCTGCACTTATGAGGTTATGCAAGGTCATGCAGCTGCACTTATGAGGTTATGCACGGTTATGCAGCTGCACTTATGAGGTTATGCAAGGTCATGCAGCTGCACTTATGAGATTATGCAAGGTCATGCAGCTGCACTTATGAGGTTATGCAAGGTCATGCAGCTGCACTTATGAGGTTATGCAAGGTTATGCAGCTGCACTTATGAGGTTATGCAAGGTTATGCAGCTGCACTTATGAGGTTATGCAAGGTCATGCAGCTGCACTTATGAGATTATGCAAGGTCATGCAGCTGCACTTATGAGGTTATGCAAGGTCATGCAGCTGCGCTTATGAGGTTATGCAAGGTTATGCAGCTGCACTTATGAGGTTATGCAAGGTTATGCAGCTGCGCTTATGAGGTTATGCAAGGTTATGCAGCTGCACTTATGAGGTTATGCAAGGTCATGCAGCTGCACTAATGAGGTTATGCAAGGTTATGCAGCTGCACTTATGAGGTTATGCAAGGTCATGCAGCTGCACTTATGAGGTTATGCAAGGTCATGCAGCTGCACTTATGAGGTTATGCAAGGTCATGCAGCTGCGCTTATGAGGTTATGCAAGGTTATGCAGCTGCACTTATGAGGTTATGCAAGGTTATGCAGCTGCACTTATGAGGTTATGCAAGGTCATGCAGCTGCACTTATGAGGTTATGCACGGTCATGCAGCTGCACTTATGAGGTTATGCACGGTCATGCAGCTGCACTTATGAGGTTATGCAAGGTCATGCAGCTGCACTTATGAGGTTATGCAAGGTTATGCAGCTGCACTTATGAGGTTATGCAAGGTCATGCAGCTGCACTTATGAGGTTATGCAAGGTTATGCAGCTGCACTTATGAGGTTATGCAAGGTCATGCAGCTGCACTTATGAGGTTATGCAAGGTCATGCAGCTGCACTTATGAGGTTATGCAAGGTCATGCAGCTGCACTTATGAGGTTATGCAAGGTCATGCAGCTGCACTTATGAGGTTATGCAAGGTTATGCAGCTGCACTTATGAGGTTATGCAAGGTCATGCAGCTGCACTTATGAGGTTATGCAAGGTTATGCAGCTGCACTTATGAGGTTATGCAAGGTTATGCAGCTGCACTTATGAGGTTATGCAAGGTTATGCAGCTGCACTTATGAGGTTATGCAAGGTTATGCAGCTGCGCTTATGAGGTTATGCAAGGTTATGCAGCTGCACTTATGAGGTTATGCAAGGTCATGCAGCTGCACTTATAAGGTTATGCAAGGTTATGCAGCTGCACTTATGAGGTTATGCAAGGTCATGCAGCTGCACTTATGAGATTATGCAAGGTCATGCAGCTGCACTTATGAGGTTATGCAAGGTTATGCAGCTGCACTTATGAGGTTATGCAAGGTCATGCAGCTGCACTTATGAGGTTATGCAAGGTCATGCAGCTGCACTTATGAGGTTATGCAAGGTCATGCAGCTGCACTTATGAGGTTATGCAAGGTCATGCAGCTGCACTTATGAGGTTATGCAAGGTCATGCAGCTGCACTTATGAGGTTATGCAAGGTCATGCAGCTGCGCTTATGAGGTTATGCAAGGTCATGCAGCTGCACTTATGAGGTTATGCAAGGTCATGCAGCTGCACTTATGAGGTTATGCAAGGTCATGCAGCTGCACTTATGAGGTTATGCAAGGTCATGCAGCTGCACTTATGAGGTTATGCAAGGTTATGCAGCTGCACTTATGAGGTTATGCAAGGTCATGCAGCTGCACTTATGAGGTTATGCAAGGTTATGCAGCTGCACTTATGAGGTTATGCAAGGTCATGCAGCTGCACTTATGAGATTATGCAAGGTCATGCAGCTGCACTTATGAGGTTATGCAAGGTCATGCAGCTGCACTTATGAGGTTATGCAAGGTTATGCAGCTGCACTTATGAGGTTATGCAAGGTTATGCAGCGGCACTTATGAGGTTATGCAAGGTCATGCAGCTGCACTTATGAGATTATGCAAGGTCATGCAGCTGCACTTATGAGGTTATGCAAGGTCATGCAGCTGCGCTTATGAGGTTATGCAAGGTTATGCAGCTGCACTTATGAGGTTATGCAAGGTTATGCAGCTGCGCTTATGAGGTTATGCAAGGTTATGCAGCTGCACTTATGAGGTTATGCAAGGTCATGCAGCTGCACTTATGAGGTTATGCAAGGTTATGCAGCTGCACTTATGAGGTTATGCAAGGTCATGCAGCTGCACTTATGAGGTTATGCAAGGTCATGCAGCTGCACTTATGAGGTTATGCAAGGTCATGCAGCTGCGCTTATGAGGTTATGCAAGGTCATGCAGCTGCACTTATGAGGTTATGCAAGGTTATGCAGCTGCACTTATGAGGTTATGCAAGGTCATGCAGCTGCACTTATGAGATTATGCAAGGTCATGCAGCTGCACTTATGAGGTTATGCAAGGTCATGCAGCTGCACTTATGAGGTTATGCAAGGTCATGCAGCTGCACTTATGAGGTTATGCAAGGTCATGCAGCTGCGCTTATGAGGTTATGCAAGGTTATGCAGCTGCACTTATGAGGTTATGCAAGGTTATGCAGCTGCGCTTATGAGGTTATGCAAGGTTGTGCAGCTGCACTTAGGAGGTTATGCAAGGTCATGCAGCTGCACTTATGAGGTTATGCAAGGTCATGCAGCTGCACTTATGAGGTTATGCAAGGTCATGCAGCTGCACTTATGAGGTTATTCAAGGTCATGCAGCTGCACTTATGAGGTTATGCAAGGTTATGCAGCTGCACTTATGAGGTTATGCAAGGTCATGCAGCTGCACTTATGAGGTTATGCAAGGTTATGCAGCTGCACTTATGAGGTTATGCAAGGTTATGCAGCTGCACTTATGAGGTTATGCAAGGTCATGCAGCTGCGCTTATGAGGTTATGCAAGGTTATGCAGCTGCGCTTATGAGGTTATGCAAGGTCATGCAGCTGCACTTATGAGGTTATGCAAGGTTATGCAGCTGCACTTATGAGGTTATGCAAGGTCATGCAGCTGCACTTATGAGGTTATGCAAGGTTATGCAGCTGCACTTATGAGGTTATGCAAGGTTATGCAGCTGCACTTATGAGGTTATGCAAGGTCATGCAGCTGCACTTATGAGATTATGCAAGGTCATGCAGCTGCACTTATGAGGTTATGCAAGGTTATGCAGCTGCACTTATGAGGTTATGCAAGGTCATGCAGCTGCACTTATGAGGTTATGCAAGGTCATGCAGCTGCACTTATGAGGTTATGCAAGGTCATGCAGCTGCGCTTATGAGGTTATGCAAGGTCATGCAGCTGCACTTATGAGGTTATGCAAGGTCATGCAGCTGCACTTATGAGGTTATGCAAGGTCATGCAGCTGCACTTATGAGGTTATGCAAGGTCATGCAGCTGCACTTATGAGGTTATGCAAGGTTATGCAGCTGCACTTATGAGGTTATGCAAGGTCATGCAGCTGCACTTATGAGGTTATGCAAGGTTATGCAGCTGCACTTATGAGGTTATGCAAGGTCATGCAGCTGCACTTATGAGATTATGCAAGGTCATGCAGCTGCACTTATGAGGTTATGCAAGGTTATGCAGCTGCACTTATGAGGTTATGCAAGGTCATGCAGCTGCACTTATGAGATTATGCAAGGTCATGCAGCTGCACTTATGAGGTTATGCAAGGTTATGCAGCTGCACTTATGAGGTTATGCAAGGTTATGCAGCTGCACTTATGAGGTTATGCAAGGTCATGCAGCTGCACTTATGAGGTTATGCAAGGTCATGCAGCTGCACTTATGAGGTTATGCAAGGTCATGCAGCTGCACTTATGAGGTTATGCAAGGTCATGCAGCTGCACTTATGAGGTTATGCAAGGTCATGCAGCTGCACTTATGAGGTTATGCAAGGTCATGCAGCTGCACTTATGAGGTTATGCAAGGTCATGCAGCTGCACTTATGAGGTTATGCAAGGTCATGCAGCTGCACTTATGAGGTTATGCAAGGTCATGCAGCTGCACTTATGAGGTTATGCAAGGTCATGCAGCTGCACTTATGAGGTTATGCAAGGTTATGCAGCTGCACTTATGAGGTTATGCAAGGTCATGCAGCTGCACTTATGAGGTTATGCAAGGTTATGCAGCTGCACTTATGAGGTTATGCAAGGTCATGCAGCTGCACTTATGAGATTATGCAAGGTCATGCAGCTGCACTTATGAGGTTATGCAAGGTCATGCAGCTGCACTTATGAGGTTATGCAAGGTTATGCAGCTGCACTTATGAGGTTATGCAAGGTTATGCAGCTGCACTTATGAGGTTATGCAAGGTCATGCAGCTGCACTTATGAGATTATGCAAGGTCATGCAGCTGCACTTATGAGGTTATGCAAGGTCATGCAGCTGCACTTATGAGGTTATGCAAGGTTATGCAGCTGCACTTATGAGGTTATGCAAGGTTATGCAGCTGCGCTTATGAGGTTATGCAAGGTTATGCAGCTGCACTTATGAGGTTATGCAAGGTCATGCAGCTGCACTTATGAGGTTATGCAAGGTTATGCAGCTGCACTTATGAGGTTATGCAAGGTCATGCAGCTGCACTTATGAGGTTATGCAAGGTCATGCAGCTGCACTTATGAGGTTATGCAAGGTCATGCAGCTGCGCTTATGAGGTTATGCAAGGTCATGCAGCTGCACTTATGAGGTTATGCAAGGTTATGCAGCTGCACTTATGAGGTTATGCAAGGTCATGCAGCTGCACTTATGAGATTATGCAAGGTCATGCAGCTGCACTTATGAGGTTATGCAAGGTCATGCAGCTGCACTTATGAGGTTATGCAAGGTCATGCAGCTGCACTTATGAGGTTATGCAAGGTCATGCAGCTGCACTTATGAGGTTATGCAAGGTCATGCAGCTGCACTTATGAGGTTATGCAAGGTTATGCAGCTGCACTTATGAGGTTATGCAAGGTCATGCAGCTGCACTTATGAGGTTATGCAAGGTCATGCAGCTGCACTTATGAGATTATGCAAGGTCATGCAGCTGCACTTATGAGGTTATGCAAGGTCATGCAGCTGCGCTTATGAGGTTATGCAAGGTTATGCAGCTGCACTTATGAGGTTATGCAAGGTTATGCAGCTGCGCTTATGAGGTTATGCAAGGTTGTGCAGCTGCACTTAGGAGGTTATGCAAGGTCATGCAGCTGCACTTATGAGGTTATGCAAGGTCATGCAGCTGCACTTATGAGGTTATGCAAGGTCATGCAGCTGCACTTATGAGGTTATGCAAGGTCATGCAGCTGCACTTATGAGGTTATGCAAGGTTATGCAGCTGCACTTATGAGGTTATGCAAGGTCATGCAGCTGCACTTATGAGGTTATGCAAGGTTATGCAGCTGCACTTATGAGGTTATGCAAGGTTATGCAGCTGCACTTATGAGGTTATGCAAGGTCATGCAGCTGCGCTTATGAGGTTATGCAAGGTTATGCAGCTGCGCTTATGAGGTTATGCAAGGTCATGCAGCTGCACTTATGAGGTTATGCAAGGTTATGCAGCTGCACTTATGAGGTTATGCAAGGTCATGCAGCTGCACTTATGAGGTTATGCAAGGTTATGCAGCTGCACTTATGAGGTTATGCAAGGTTATGCAGCTGCACTTATGAGGTTATGCAAGGTCATGCAGCTGCACTTATGAGATTATGCAAGGTCATGCAGCTGCACTTATGAGGTTATGCAAGGTTATGCAGCTGCACTTATGAGGTTATGCAAGGTCATGCAGCTGCACTTATGAGGTTATGCAAGGTCATGCAGCTGCACTTATGAGGTTATGCAAGGTCATGCAGCTGCGCTTATGAGGTTATGCAAGGTCATGCAGCTGCACTTATGAGGTTATGCAAGGTCATGCAGCTGCACTTATGAGGTTATGCAAGGTCATGCAGCTGCACTTATGAGGTTATGCAAGGTCATGCAGCTGCACTTATGAGGTTATGCAAGGTTATGCAGCTGCACTTATGAGGTTATGCAAGGTCATGCAGCTGCACTTATGAGGTTATGCAAGGTTATGCAGCTGCACTTATGAGGTTATGCAAGGTCATGCAGCTGCACTTATGAGGTTATGCAAGGTTATGCAGCTGCACTTATGAGGTTATGCAAGGTTATGCAGCTGCACTTATGAGGTTATGCAAGGTCATGCAGCTGCACTTATGAGATTATGCAAGGTCATGCAGCTGCACTTATGAGGTTATGCAAGGTTATGCAGCTGCACTTATGAGGTTATGCAAGGTTATGCAGCTGCACTTATGAGGTTATGCAAGGTCATGCAGCTGCACTTATGAGGTTATGCAAGGTCATGCAGCTGCACTTATGAGGTTATGCAAGGTCATGCAGCTGCACTTATGAGGTTATGCAAGGTCATGCAGCTGCGCTTATGAGGTTATGCAAGGTTATGCAGCTGCACTTATGAGGTTATGCAAGGTCATGCAGCTGCACTTATGAGGTTATGCAAGGTCATGCAGCTGCACTTATGAGGTTATGCAAGGTCATGCAGCTGCACTTATGAGGTTATGCAAGGTCATGCAGCTGCACTTATGAGGTTATGCAAGGTCATGCAGCTGCACTTATGAGGTTATGCAAGGTCATGCAGCTGCACTTATGAGGTTATGCAAGGTCATGCAGCTGCACTTATGAGGTTATGCAAGGTCATGCAGCTGCGCTTATGAGGTTATGCAAGGTCATGCAGCTGCACTTATGAGGTTATGCAAGGTTATGCAGCTGCACTTATGAGGTTATGCAAGGTCATGCAGCTGCACTTATGAGATTATGCAAGGTCATGCAGCTGCACTTATGAGGTTATGCAAGGTCATGCAGCTGCACTTATGAGGTTATGCAAGGTCATGCAGCTGCACTTATGAGGTTATGCAAGGTCATGCAGCTGCACTTATGAGGTTATGCAAGGTCATGCAGCTGCACTTATGAGGTTATGCAAGGTTATGCAGCTGCACTTATGAGGTTATGCAAGGTCATGCAGCTGCACTTATGAGGTTATGCAAGGTCATGCAGCTGCACTTATGAGATTATGCAAGGTCATGCAGCTGCACTTATGAGGTTATGCAAGGTCATGCAGCTGCGCTTATGAGGTTATGCAAGGTTATGCAGCTGCACTTATGAGGTTATGCAAGGTTATGCAGCTGCGCTTATGAGGTTATGCAAGGTTGTGCAGCTGCACTTAGGAGGTTATGCAAGGTCATGCAGCTGCACTTATGAGGTTATGCAAGGTCATGCAGCTGCACTTATGAGGTTATGCAAGGTCATGCAGCTGCACTTATGAGGTTATGCAAGGTCATGCAGCTGCACTTATGAGGTTATGCAAGGTTATGCAGCTGCACTTATGAGGTTATGCAAGGTCATGCAGCTGCACTTATGAGGTTATGCAAGGTTATGCAGCTGCACTTATGAGGTTATGCAAGGTTATGCAGCTGCACTTATGAGGTTATGCAAGGTCATGCAGCTGCGCTTATGAGGTTATGCAAGGTTATGCAGCTGCGCTTATGAGGTTATGCAAGGTCATGCAGCTGCACTTATGAGGTTATGCAAGGTTATGCAGCTGCACTTATGAGGTTATGCAAGGTCATGCAGCTGCACTTATGAGGTTATGCAAGGTTATGCAGCTGCACTTATGAGGTTATGCAAGGTTATGCAGCTGCACTTATGAGGTTATGCAAGGTCATGCAGCTGCACTTATGAGATTATGCAAGGTCATGCAGCTGCACTTATGAGGTTATGCAAGGTTATGCAGCTGCACTTATGAGGTTATGCAAGGTCATGCAGCTGCACTTATGAGGTTATGCAAGGTCATGCAGCTGCACTTATGAGGTTATGCAAGGTCATGCAGCTGCGCTTATGAGGTTATGCAAGGTCATGCAGCTGCACTTATGAGGTTATGCAAGGTCATGCAGCTGCACTTATGAGGTTATGCAAGGTCATGCAGCTGCACTTATGAGGTTATGCAAGGTCATGCAGCTGCACTTATGAGGTTATGCAAGGTTATGCAGCTGCACTTATGAGGTTATGCAAGGTCATGCAGCTGCACTTATGAGGTTATGCAAGGTTATGCAGCTGCACTTATGAGGTTATGCAAGGTCATGCAGCTGCACTTATGAGATTATGCAAGGTCATGCAGCTGCACTTATGAGGTTATGCAAGGTTATGCAGCTGCACTTATGAGGTTATGCAAGGTCATGCAGCTGCACTTATGAGGTTATGCAAGGTTATGCAGCTGCACTTATGAGGTTATGCAAGGTCATGCAGCTGCACTTATGAGGTTATGCAAGGTCATGCAGCTGCACTTATGAGGTTATGCAAGGTCATGCAGCTGCACTTATGAGGTTATGCAAGGTCATGCAGCTGCACTTATGAGGTTATGCAAGGTCATGCAGCTGCGCTTATGAGGTTATGCAAGGTTATGCAGCTGCACTTATGAGGTTATGCAAGGTCATGCAGCTGCACTTATGAGGTTATGCAAGGTCATGCAGCTGCACTTATGAGGTTATGCAAGGTCATGCAGCTGCACTTATGAGGTTATGCAAGGTCATGCAGCTGCACTTATGAGGTTATGCAAGGTCATGCAGCTGCACTTATGAGGTTATGCAAGGTTATGCAGCTGCACTTATGAGGTTATGCAAGGTCATGCAGCTGCACTTATGAGGTTATGCAAGGTTATGCAGCTGCACTTATGAGGTTATGCAAGGTCATGCAGCTGCACTTATGAGATTATGCAAGGTCATGCAGCTGCACGTATGAGGTTATGCAAGGTCATGCAGCTGCACTTATGAGGTTATGCAAGGTTATGCAGCTGCACTTATGAGGTTATGCAAGGTTATGCAGCTGCACTTATGAGGTTATGCAAGGTCATGCAGCTGCACTTATGAGATTATGCAAGGTCATGCAGCTGCACTTATGAGGTTATGCAAGGTCATGCAGCTGCGCTTATGAGGTTATGCAAGGTTATGCAGCTGCACTTATGAGGTTATGCAAGGTTATGCAGCTGCACTTATGAGGTTATGCAAGGTTATGCAGCTGCACTTATGAGGTTATGCAAGGTCATGCAGCTGCACTTATGAGGTTATGCAAGGTTATGCAGCTGCACTTATGAGGTTATGCAAGGTCATGCAGCTGCACTTATGAGGTTATGCAAGGTCATGCAGCTGCACTTATGAGGTGAGGTTATGCAAGGTCATGCAGCTGCGCTTATGAGGTTATGCAAGGTTATGCAGCTGCACTTATGAGGTTATGCAAGGTTATGCAGCTGCACTTATGAGGTTATGCAAGGTCATGCAGCTGCACTTATGAGGTTATGCAAGGTCATGCAGCTGCACTTATGAGGTTATGCAAGGTCATGCAGCTGCACTTATGAGGTTATGCAAGGTCATGCAGCTGCACTTATGAGGTTATGCAAGGTCATGCAGCTGCACTTATGAGGTTATGCAAGGTTATGCAGCTGCACTTATGAGGTTATGCAAGGTCATGCAGCTGCACTTATGAGGTTATGCAAGGTTATGCAGCTGCACTTATGAGGTTATGCAAGGTCATGCAGCTGCACTTATGAGATTATGCAAGGTCATGCAGCTGCACTTATGAGGTTATGCAAGGTTATGCAGCTGCACTTATGAGGTTATGCAAGGTCATGCAGCTGCACTTATGAGGTTATGCAAGGTTATGCAGCTGCACTTATGAGGTTATGCAAGGTCATGCAGCTGCACTTATGAGGTTATGCAAGGTCATGCAGCTGCACTTATGAGGTTATGCAAGGTCATGCAGCTGCACTTATGAGGTTATGCAAGGTCATGCAGCTGCACTTATGAGGTTATGCAAGGTCATGCAGCTGCGCTTATGAGGTTATGCAAGGTTATGCAGCTGCACTTATGAGGTTATGCAAGGTCATGCAGCTGCACTTATGAGGTTATGCAAGGTCATGCAGCTGCACTTATGAGGTTATGCAAGGTCATGCAGCTGCACTTATGAGGTTATGCAAGGTCATGCAGCTGCACTTATGAGGTTATGCAAGGTCATGCAGCTGCACTTATGAGGTTATGCAAGGTTATGCAGCTGCACTTATGAGGTTATGCAAGGTCATGCAGCTGCACTTATGAGGTTATGCAAGGTTATGCAGCTGCACTTATGAGGTTATGCAAGGTCATGCAGCTGCACTTATGAGATTATGCAAGGTCATGCAGCTGCACGTATGAGGTTATGCAAGGTCATGCAGCTGCACTTATGAGGTTATGCAAGGTTATGCAGCTGCACTTATGAGGTTATGCAAGGTTATGCAGCTGCACTTATGAGGTTATGCAAGGTCATGCAGCTGCACTTATGAGATTATGCAAGGTCATGCAGCTGCACTTATGAGGTTATGCAAGGTCATGCAGCTGCGCTTATGAGGTTATGCAAGGTTATGCAGCTGCACTTATGAGGTTATGCAAGGTTATGCAGCTGCACTTATGAGGTTATGCAAGGTTATGCAGCTGCACTTATGAGGTTATGCAAGGTCATGCAGCTGCACTTATGAGGTTATGCAAGGTTATGCAGCTGCACTTATGAGGTTATGCAAGGTCATGCAGCTGCACTTATGAGGTTATGCAAGGTCATGCAGCTGCACTTATGAGGTGAGGTTATGCAAGGTCATGCAGCTGCGCTTATGAGGTTATGCAAGGTTATGCAGCTGCACTTATGAGGTTATGCAAGGTTATGCAGCTGCACTTATGAGGTTATGCAAGGTCATGCAGCTGCACTTATGAGGTTATGCAAGGTCATGCAGCTGCACTTATGAGGTTATGCAAGGTCATGCAGCTGCACTTATGAGGTTATGCAAGGTCATGCAGCTGCACTTATGAGGTTATGCAAGGTTATGCAGCTGCACTTATGAGGTTATGCAAGGTCATGCAGCTGCACTTATGAGGTTATGCAAGGTTATGCAGCTGCACTTATGAGGTTATGCAAGGTTATGCAGCTGCACTTATGAGGTTATGCAAGGTCATGCAGCTGCACTTATGAGGTTATGCAAGGTCATGCAGCTGCACTTATGAGGTTATGCAAGGTCATGCAGCTGCACTTATGAGGTTATGCAAGGTTATGCAGCTGCACTTATGAGGTTATGCAAGGTCATGCAGCTGCGCTTATGAGGTTATGCAAGGTTATGCAGCTGCACTTATGAGGTTATGCAAGGTTATGCAGCTGCACTTATGAGGTTATGCAAGGTCATGCAGCTGCACTTATGAGGTTATGCAAGGTCATGCAGCTGCACTTATGAGGTTATGCAAGGTTATGCAGCTGCACTTATGAGGTTATGCAAGGTCATGCAGCTGCACTTATGAGGTTATGCAAGGTCATGCAGCTGCACTTATGAGGTTATGCAAGGTTATGCAGCTGCACTTATGAGGTTATGCAAGGTCATGCAGCTGCACTTATGAGATTATGCAAGGTCATGCAGCTGCACTTATGAGGTTATGCAAGGTCATGCAGCTGCACTTATGAGGTTATGCAAGGTCATGCAGCTGCACTTATGAGGTTATGCAAGGTTATGCAGCTGCACTTATGAGGTTATGCAAGGTCATGCAGCTGCACTTATGAGGTTATGCAAGGTTATGCAGCTGCACTTATGAGATTATGCAAGGTCATGCAGCTGCACTTATGAGATTATGCAAGGTCATGCAGCTGCACTTATGAGGTTATGCAAGGTCATGCAGCTGCACTTATGAGGTTATGCAAGGTTATGCAGCTGCACTTATGAGGTTATGCAAGGTTATGCAGCTGCACTTATGAGGTTATGCAAGGTCATGCAGCTGCACTTATGAGATTATGCAAGGTCATGCAGCTGCACTTATGAGGTTATGCAAGGTCATGCAGCTGCGCTTATGAGGTTATGCAAGGTTATGCAGCTGCACTTATGAGGTTATGCAAGGTTATGCAGCTGCGCTTATGAGGTTATGCAAGGTTGTGCAGCTGCACTTAGGAGGTTATGCAAGGTCATGCAGCTGCACTTATGAGGTTATGCAAGGTTATGCAGCTGCACTTATGATGTTATGCAAGGTCATGCAGCTGCACTTATGAGGTTATGCAAGGTCATGCAGCTGCACTTATGAGGTTATGCAAGGTTATGCAGCTGCACTTATGAGGTTATGCAAGGTCATGCAGCTGCACTTATGAGGTTATGCAAGGTTATGCAGCTGCACTTATGAGGTTATGCAAGGTTATGCAGCTGCACTTATGAGGTTATGCAAGGTCATGCAGCTGCGCTTATGAGGTTATGCAAGGTTATGCAGCTGCGCTTATGAGGTTATGCAAGGTCATGCAGCTGCACTTATGAGGTTATGCAAGGTTATGCAGCTGCACTTATGAGGTTATGCAAGGTCATGCAGCTGCACTTATGAGGTTATGCAAGGTTATGCAGCTGCACTTATGAGGTTATGCAAGGTTATGCAGCTGCACTTATGAGGTTATGCAAGGTCATGCAGCTGCACTTATGAGATTATGCAAGGTCATGCAGCTGCACTTATGAGGTTATGCAAGGTTATGCAGCTGCACTTATGAGGTTATGCAAGGTCATGCAGCTGCACTTATGAGGTTATGCAAGGTCATGCAGCTGCACTTATGAGGTTATGCAAGGTCATGCAGCTGCGCTTATGAGGTTATGCAAGGTCATGCAGCTGCACTTATGAGGTTATGCAAGGTCATGCAGCTGCACTTATGAGGTTATGCAAGGTCATGCAGCTGCACTTATGAGGTTATGCAAGGTCATGCAGCTGCACTTATGAGGTTATGCAAGGTTATGCAGCTGCACTTATGAGGTTATGCAAGGTCATGCAGCTGCACTTATGAGGTTATGCAAGGTTATGCAGCTGCACTTATGAGGTTATGCAAGGTCATGCAGCTGCACTTATGAGATTATGCAAGGTCATGCAGCTGCACTTATGAGGTTATGCAAGGTTATGCAGCTGCACTTATGAGGTTATGCAAGGTCATGCAGCTGCACTTATGAGATTATGCAAGGTCATGCAGCTGCACTTATGAGGTTATGCAAGGTTATGCAGCTGCACTTATGAGGTTATGCAAGGTTATGCAGCTGCACTTATGAGGTTATGCAAGGTCATGCAGCTGCACTTATGAGGTTATGCAAGGTCATGCAGCTGCACTTATGAGGTTATGCAAGGTCATGCAGCTGCACTTATGAGGTTATGCAAGGTCATGCAGCTGCGCTTATGAGGTTATGCAAGGTTATGCAGCTGCACTTATGAGGTTATGCAAGGTCATGCAGCTGCACTTATGAGGTTATGCAAGGTCATGCAGCTGCACTTATGAGGTTATGCAAGGTCATGCAGCTGCACTTATGAGGTTATGCAAGGTCATGCAGCTGCACTTATGAGGTTATGCAAGGTCATGCAGCTGCACTTATGAGGTTATGCAAGGTTATGCAGCTGCACTTATGAGGTTATGCAAGGTCATGCAGCTGCACTTATGAGGTTATGCAAGGTCATGCAGCTGCACTTATGAGGTTATGCAAGGTCATGCAGCTGCACTTATGAGGTTATGCAAGGTTATGCAGCTGCACTTATGAGGTTATGCAAGGTCATGCAGCTGCGCTTATGAGGTTATGCAAGGTTATGCAGCTGCACTTATGAGGTTATGCAAGGTTATGCAGCTGCACTTATGAGGTTATGCAAGGTCATGCAGCTGCACTTATGAGGTTATGCAAGGTCATGCAGCTGCACTTATGAGGTTATGCAAGGTTATGCAGCTGCACTTATGAGGTTATGCAAGGTCATGCAGCTGCACTTATGAGGTTATGCAAGGTCATGCAGCTGCACTTATGAGGTTATGCAAGGTTATGCAGCTGCACTTATGAGGTTATGCAAGGTCATGCAGCTGCACTTATGAGATTATGCAAGGTCATGCAGCTGCACTTATGAGGTTATGCAAGGTCATGCAGCTGCACTTATGAGGTTATGCAAGGTCATGCAGCTGCACTTATGAGGTTATGCAAGGTTATGCAGCTGCACTTATGAGGTTATGCAAGGTCATGCAGCTGCACTTATGAGGTTATGCAAGGTTATGCAGCTGCACTTATGAGGTTATGCAAGGTCATGCAGCTGCACTTATGAGATTATGCAAGGTCATGCAGCTGCACTTATGAGGTTATGCAAGGTCATGCAGCTGCACTTATGAGGTTATGCAAGGTTATGCAGCTGCACTTATGAGGTTATGCAAGGTTATGCAGCTGCACTTATGAGGTTATGCAAGGTCATGCAGCTGCACTTATGAGATTATGCAAGGTCATGCAGCTGCACTTATGAGGTTATGCAAGGTCATGCAGCTGCGCTTATGAGGTTATGCAAGGTTATGCAGCTGCACTTATGAGGTTATGCAAGGTTATGCAGCTGCGCTTATGAGGTTATGCAAGGTTGTGCAGCTGCACTTAGGAGGTTATGCAAGGTCATGCAGCTGCACTTATGAGGTTATGCAAGGTTATGCAGCTGCACTTATGATGTTATGCAAGGTCATGCAGCTGCACTTATGAGGTTATGCAAGGTCATGCAGCTGCACTTATGAGGTTATGCAAGGTTATGCAGCTGCACTTATGAGGTTATGCAAGGTCATGCAGCTGCACTTATGAGGTTATGCAAGGTTATGCAGCTGCACTTATGAGGTTATGCAAGGTTATGCAGCTGCACTTATGAGGTTATGCAAGGTCATGCAGCTGCGCTTATGAGGTTATGCAAGGTTATGCAGCTGCGCTTATGAGGTTATGCAAGGTCATGCAGCTGCACTTATGAGGTTATGCAAGGTTATGCAGCTGCACTTATGAGGTTATGCAAGGTCATGCAGCTGCACTTATGAGGTTATGCAAGGTTATGCAGCTGCACTTATGAGGTTATGCAAGGTTATGCAGCTGCACTTATGAGGTTATGCAAGGTCATGCAGCTGCACTTATGAGATTATGCAAGGTCATGCAGCTGCACTTATGAGGTTATGCAAGGTTATGCAGCTGCACTTATGAGGTTATGCAAGGTCATGCAGCTGCACTTATGAGGTTATGCAAGGTCATGCAGCTGCACTTATGAGGTTATGCAAGGTCATGCAGCTGCACTTATGAGGTTATGCAAGGTCATGCAGCTGCACTTATGAGGTTATGCAAGGTCATGCAGCTGCACTTATGAGGTTATGCAAGGTTATGCAGCTGCACTTATGAGGTTATGCAAGGTCATGCAGCTGCACTTATGAGGTTATGCAAGGTTATGCAGCTGCACTTATGAGGTTATGCAAGGTCATGCAGCTGCACTTATGAGGTTATGCAAGGTCATGCAGCTGCACTTATGAGGTTATGCAAGGTCATGCAGCTGCACTTATGAGGTTATGCAAGGTCATGCAGCTGCACTTATGAGGTTATGCAAGGTCATGCAGCTGCACTTATGAGGTTATGCAAGGTTATGCAGCTGCACTTATGAGGTTATGCAAGGTCATGCAGCTGCACTTATGAGGTTATGCAAGGTCATGCAGCTGCACTTATGAGGTTATGCAAGGTCATGCAGCTGCACTTATGAGGTTATGCAAGGTTATGCAGCTGCACTTATGAGGTTATGCAAGGTCATGCAGCTGCGCTTATGAGGTTATGCAAGGTTATGCAGCTGCACTTATGAGGTTATGCAAGGTTATGCAGCTGCACTTATGAGGTTATGCAAGGTCATGCAGCTGCACTTATGAGGTTATGCAAGGTCATGCAGCTGCACTTATGAGGTTATGCAAGGTTATGCAGCTGCACTTATGAGGTTATGCAAGGTCATGCAGCTGCACTTATGAGGTTATGCAAGGTCATGCAGCTGCACTTATGAGGTTATGCAAGGTCATGCAGCTGCACTTATGAGGTTATGCAAGGTCATGCAGCTGCGCTTATGAGGTTATGCAAGGTTATGCAGCTGCACTTATGAGGTTATGCAAGGTCATGCAGCTGCACTTATGAGGTTATGCAAGGTCATGCAGCTGCACTTATGAGGTTATGCAAGGTCATGCAGCTGCACTTATGAGGTTATGCAAGGTCATGCAGCTGCACTTATGAGGTTATGCAAGGTCATGCAGCTGCACTTATGAGGTTATGCAAGGTTATGCAGCTGCACTTATGAGGTTATGCAAGGTCATGCAGCTGCACTTATGAGGTTATGCAAGGTCATGCAGCTGCACTTATGAGGTTATGCAAGGTCATGCAGCTGCACTTATGAGGTTATGCAAGGTTATGCAGCTGCACTTATGAGGTTATGCAAGGTCATGCAGCTGCGCTTATGAGGTTATGCAAGGTTATGCAGCTGCACTTATGAGGTTATGCAAGGTTATGCAGCTGCACTTATGAGGTTATGCAAGGTCATGCAGCTGCACTTATGAGGTTATGCAAGGTCATGCAGCTGCACTTATGAGGTTATGCAAGGTTATGCAGCTGCACTTATGAGGTTATGCAAGGTCATGCAGCTGCACTTATGAGGTTATGCAAGGTCATGCAGCTGCACTTATGAGGTTATGCAAGGTTATGCAGCTGCACTTATGAGGTTATGCAAGGTCATGCAGCTGCACTTATGAGATTATGCAAGGTCATGCAGCTGCACTTATGAGGTTATGCAAGGTCATGCAGCTGCACTTATGAGGTTATGCAAGGTTATGCAGCTGCACTTATGAGGTTATGCAAGGTCATGCAGCTGCGCTTATGAGGTTATGCAAGGTTATGCAGCTGCACTTATGAGATTATGCAAGGTCATGCAGCTGCACTTATGAGGTTATGCAAGGTCATGCAGCTGCGCTTATGAGGTTATGCAAGGTTATGCAGCTGCACTTATGAGGTTATGCAAGGTTATGCAGCTGCGCTTATGAGGTTATGCAAGGTTGTGCAGCTGCACTTAGGAGGTTATGCAAGGTCATGCAGCTGCACTTATGAGGTTATGCAAGGTTATGCAGCTGCACTTATGATGTTATGCAAGGTCATGCAGCTGCACTTATGAGGTTATGCAAGGTCATGCAGCTGCACTTATGAGGTTATGCAAGGTTATGCAGCTGCACTTATGAGGTTATGCAAGGTCATGCAGCTGCACTTATGAGGTTATGCAAGGTTATGCAGCTGCACTTATGAGGTTATGCAAGGTTATGCAGCTGCACTTATGAGGTTATGCAAGGTCATGCAGCTGCGCTTATGAGGTTATGCAAGGTTATGCAGCTGCGCTTATGAGGTTATGCAAGGTCATGCAGCTGCACTTATGAGGTTATGCAAGGTTATGCAGCTGCACTTATGAGGTTATGCAAGGTCATGCAGCTGCACTTATGAGGTTATGCAAGGTTATGCAGCTGCACTTATGAGGTTATGCAAGGTTATGCAGCTGCACTTATGAGGTTATGCAAGGTCATGCAGCTGCACTTATGAGATTATGCAAGGTCATGCAGCTGCACTTATGAGGTTATGCAAGGTTATGCAGCTGCACTTATGAGGTTATGCAAGGTCATGCAGCTGCACTTATGAGGTTATGCAAGGTCATGCAGCTGCACTTATGAGGTTATGCAAGGTCATGCAGCTGCACTTATGAGGTTATGCAAGGTCATGCAGCTGCACTTATGAGGTTATGCAAGGTCATGCAGCTGCACTTATGAGGTTATGCAAGGTTATGCAGCTGCACTTATGAGGTTATGCAAGGTCATGCAGCTGCACTTATGAGGTTATGCAAGGTTATGCAGCTGCACTTATGAGGTTATGCAAGGTCATGCAGCTGCACTTATGAGGTTATGCAAGGTCATGCAGCTGCACTTATGAGGTTATGCAAGGTCATGCAGCTGCACTTATGAGGTTATGCAAGGTCATGCAGCTGCACTTATGAGGTTATGCAAGGTCATGCAGCTGCACTTATGAGGTTATGCAAGGTTATGCAGCTGCACTTATGAGGTTATGCAAGGTCATGCAGCTGCACTTATGAGGTTATGCAAGGTCATGCAGCTGCACTTATGAGGTTATGCAAGGTCATGCAGCTGCACTTATGAGGTTATGCAAGGTTATGCAGCTGCACTTATGAGGTTATGCAAGGTCATGCAGCTGCGCTTATGAGGTTATGCAAGGTTATGCAGCTGCACTTATGAGGTTATGCAAGGTTATGCAGCTGCACTTATGAGGTTATGCAAGGTCATGCAGCTGCACTTATGAGGTTATGCAAGGTCATGCAGCTGCACTTATGAGGTTATGCAAGGTTATGCAGCTGCACTTATGAGGTTATGCAAGGTCATGCAGCTGCACTTATGAGGTTATGCAAGGTCATGCAGCTGCACTTATGAGGTTATGCAAGGTTATGCAGCTGCACTTATGAGGTTATGCAAGGTCATGCAGCTGCACTTATGAGATTATGCAAGGTCATGCAGCTGCACTTATGAGGTTATGCAAGGTCATGCAGCTGCACTTATGAGGTTATGCAAGGTCATGCAGCTGCACTTATGAGGTTATGCAAGGTTATGCAGCTGCACTTATGAGGTTATGCAAGGTCATGCAGCTGCACTTATGAGGTTATGCAAGGTTATGCAGCTGCACTTATGAGGTTATGCAAGGTCATGCAGCTGCACTTATGAGATTATGCAAGGTCATGCAGCTGCACTTATGAGGTTATGCAAGGTCATGCAGCTGCACTTATGAGGTTATGCAAGGTTATGCAGCTGCACTTATGAGGTTATGCAAGGTTATGCAGCTGCACTTATGAGGTTATGCAAGGTCATGCAGCTGCACTTATGAGATTATGCAAGGTCATGCAGCTGCACTTATGAGGTTATGCAAGGTCATGCAGCTGCGCTTATGAGGTTATGCAAGGTTATGCAGCTGCACTTATGAGGTTATGCAAGGTTATGCAGCTGCGCTTATGAGGTTATGCAAGGTTGTGCAGCTGCACTTAGGAGGTTATGCAAGGTCATGCAGCTGCACTTATGAGGTTATGCAAGGTTATGCAGCTGCACTTATGATGTTATGCAAGGTCATGCAGCTGCACTTATGAGGTTATGCAAGGTCATGCAGCTGCACTTATGAGGTTATGCAAGGTTATGCAGCTGCACTTATGAGGTTATGCAAGGTCATGCAGCTGCACTTATGAGGTTATGCAAGGTTATGCAGCTGCACTTATGAGGTTATGCAAGGTTATGCAGCTGCACTTATGAGGTTATGCAAGGTCATGCAGCTGCGCTTATGAGGTTATGCAAGGTTATGCAGCTGCGCTTATGAGGTTATGCAAGGTCATGCAGCTGCACTTATGAGGTTATGCAAGGTTATGCAGCTGCACTTATGAGGTTATGCAAGGTCATGCAGCTGCACTTATGAGGTTATGCAAGGTTATGCAGCTGCACTTATGAGGTTATGCAAGGTTATGCAGCTGCACTTATGAGGTTATGCAAGGTCATGCAGCTGCACTTATGAGATTATGCAAGGTCATGCAGCTGCACTTATGAGGTTATGCAAGGTTATGCAGCTGCACTTATGAGGTTATGCAAGGTCATGCAGCTGCACTTATGAGGTTATGCAAGGTCATGCAGCTGCACTTATGAGGTTATGCAAGGTCATGCAGCTGCGCTTATGAGGTTATGCAAGGTCATGCAGCTGCACTTATGAGGTTATGCAAGGTCATGCAGCTGCACTTATGAGGTTATGCAAGGTCATGCAGCTGCACTTATGAGGTTATGCAAGGTCATGCAGCTGCACTTATGAGGTTATGCAAGGTTATGCAGCTGCACTTATGAGGTTATGCAAGGTCATGCAGCTGCACTTATGAGGTTATGCAAGGTTATGCAGCTGCACTTATGAGGTTATGCAAGGTCATGCAGCTGCACTTATGAGATTATGCAAGGTCATGCAGCTGCACTTATGAGGTTATGCAAGGTTATGCAGCTGCACTTATGAGGTTATGCAAGGTCATGCAGCTGCACTTATGAGATTATGCAAGGTCATGCAGCTGCACTTATGAGGTTATGCAAGGTTATGCAGCTGCACTTATGAGGTTATGCAAGGTTATGCAGCTGCACTTATGAGGTTATGCAAGGTCATGCAGCTGCACTTATGAGGTTATGCAAGGTCATGCAGCTGCACTTATGAGGTTATGCAAGGTCATGCAGCTGCACTTATGAGGTTATGCAAGGTCATGCAGCTGCGCTTATGAGGTTATGCAAGGTTATGCAGCTGCACTTATGAGGTTATGCAAGGTCATGCAGCTGCACTTATGAGGTTATGCAAGGTCATGCAGCTGCACTTATGAGGTTATGCAAGGTCATGCAGCTGCACTTATGAGGTTATGCAAGGTCATGCAGCTGCACTTATGAGGTTATGCAAGGTCATGCAGCTGCACTTATGAGGTTATGCAAGGTTATGCAGCTGCACTTATGAGGTTATGCAAGGTCATGCAGCTGCACTTATGAGGTTATGCAAGGTTATGCAGCTGCACTTATGAGGTTATGCAAGGTCATGCAGCTGCACTTATGAGATTATGCAAGGTCATGCAGCTGCACTTATGAGGTTATGCAAGGTCATGCAGCTGCACTTATGAGGTTATGCAAGGTTATGCAGCTGCACTTATGAGGTTATGCAAAGTTATGCAGCTGCACTTATGAGGTTATGCAAGGTCATGCAGCTGCACTTATGAGATTATGCAAGGTCATGCAGCTGCACTTATGAGGTTATGCAAGGTCATGCAGCTGCGCTTATGAGGTTATGCAAGGTTATGCAGCTGCACTTATGAGGTTATGCAAGGTTATGCAGCTGCGCTTATGAGGTTATGCAAGGTTATGCAGCTGCACTTATGAGGTTATGCAAGGTCATGCAGCTGCACTTATGAGGTTATGCAAGGTTATGCAGCTGCAATTATGAGGTTATGCAAGGTCATGCAGCTGCACTTATGAGGTTATGCAAGGTCATGCAGCTGCACTTATGAGGTGAGGTTATGCAAGGTCATGCAGCTGCGCTTATGAGGTTATGCAAGGTTATGCAGCTGCACTTATGAGGTTATGCAAGGTCATGCAGCTGCGCTTATGAGGTTATGCAAGGTCATGCAGCTGCACTTATGAGGTTATGCAAGGTCATGCAGCTGCACTTATGAGGTTATGCAAGGTCATGCAGCTGCACTTATGAGGTTATGCAAGGTCATGCAGCTGCACTTATGAGGTTATGCAAGGTTATGCAGCTGCACTTATGAGGTTATGCAAGGTCATGCAGCTGCACTTATGAGGTTATGCAAGGTTATGCAGCTGCACTTATGAGGTTATGCAAGGTTATGCAGCTGCACTTATGAGGTTATGCAAGGTCATGCAGCTGCACTTATGAGGTTATGCAAGGTCATGCAGCTGCACTTATGAGGTTATGCAAGGTCATGCAGCTGCACTTATGAGGTTATGCAAGGTTATGCAGCTGCACTTATGAGGTTATGCAAGGTCATGCAGCTGCGCTTATGAGGTTATGCAAGGTTATGCAGCTGCACTTATGAGGTTATGCAAGGTTATGCAGCTGCACTTATGAGGTTATGCAAGGTCATGCAGCTGCACTTATGAGGTTATGCAAGGTCATGCAGCTGCACTTATGAGGTTATGCAAGGTTATGCAGCTGCACTTATGAGGTTATGCAAGGTCATGCAGCTGCACTTATGAGGTTATGCAAGGTCATGCAGCTGCACTTATGAGGTTATGCAAGGTTATGCAGCTGCACTTATGAGGTTATGCAAGGTCATGCAGCTGCACTTATGAGATTATGCAAGGTCATGCAGCTGCACTTATGAGGTTATGCAAGGTCATGCAGCTGCACTTATGAGGTTATGCAAGGTCATGCAGCTGCACTTATGAGGTTATGCAAGGTTATGCAGCTGCACTTATGAGGTTATGCAAGGTCATGCAGCTGCACTTATGAGGTTATGCAAGGTTATGCAGCTGCACTTATGAGGTTATGCAAGGTCATGCAGCTGCACTTATGAGATTATGCAAGGTCATGCAGCTGCACTTATGAGGTTATGCAAGGTCATGCAGCTGCACTTATGAGGTTATGCAAGGTTATGCAGCTGCACTTATGAGGTTATGCAAGGTTATGCAGCTGCACTTATGAGGTTATGCAAGGTCATGCAGCTGCACTTATGAGGTTATGCAAGGTCATGCAGCTGCACTTATGAGGTTATGCAAGGTCATGCAGCTGCGCTTATGAGGTTATGCAAGGTTATGCAGCTGCACTTATGAGGTTATGCAAGGTCATGCAGCTGCGCTTATGAGGTTATGCAAGGTTATGCAGCTGCACTTATGAGGTTATGCAAGGTCATGCAGCTGCACTTATGAGGTTATGCAAGGTTATGCAGCTGCACTTATGAGGTTATGCAAGGTCATGCAGCTGCACTTATGAGGTTATGCAAGGTCATGCAGCTGCACTTATGAGGTGAGGTTATGCAAGGTCATGCAGCTGCGCTTATGAGGTTATGCAAGGTTATGCAGCTGCACTTATGAGGTTATGCAAGGTCATGCAGCTGCACTTATGAGGTTATGCAAGGTCATGCAGCTGCACTTATGAGATTATGCAAGGTCATGCAGCTGCACTTATGAGGTTATGCAAGGTCATGCAGCTGCACTTATGAGGTTATGCAAGGTCATGCAGCTGCACTTATGAGGTTATGCAAGGTCATGCAGCTGCACTTATGAGGTTATGCAAGGTCATGCAGCTGCACTTATGAGGTTATGCAAGGTCATGCAGCTGCACTTATGAGGTTATGCAAGGTTATGCAGCTGCACTTATGAGGTTATGCAAGGTCATGCAGCTGCACTTATGAGGTTATGCAAGGTTATGCAGCTGCACTTATGAGGTTATGCAAGGTTATGCAGCTGCACTTATGAGGTTATGCAAGGTCATGCAGCTGCACTTATGAGGTTATGCAAGGTCATGCAGCTGCACTTATGAGGTTATGCAAGGTCATGCAGCTGCACTTATGAGGTTATGCAAGGTTATGCAGCTGCACTTATGAGGTTATGCAAGGTCATGCAGCTGCGCTTATGAGGTTATGCAAGGTTATGCAGCTGCACTTATGAGGTTATGCAAGGTTATGCAGCTGCACTTATGAGGTTATGCAAGGTCATGCAGCTGCACTTATGAGGTTATGCAAGGTCATGCAGCTGCACTTATGAGGTTATGCAAGGTTATGCAGCTGCACTTATGAGGTTATGCAAGGTCATGCAGCTGCACTTATGAGGTTATGCAAGGTCATGCAGCTGCACTTATGAGGTTATGCAAGGTCATGCAGCTGCACTTATGAGGTTATGCAAGGTTATGCAGCTGCGCTTATGAGGTTATGCAAGGTTATGCAGCTGCACTTATGAGGTTATGCAAGGTCATGCAGCTGCACTTATGAGGTTATGCAAGGTCATGCAGCTGCACTTATGAGGTGAGGTTATGCAAGGTCATGCAGCTGCGCTTATGAGGTTATGCAAGGTTATGCAGCTGCACTTATGAGGTTATGCAAGGTTATGCAGCTGCACTTATGAGGTTATGCAAGGTCATGCAGCTGCACTTATGAGGTTATGCAAGGTCATGCAGCTGCACTTATGAGGTTATGCAAGGTCATGCAGCTGCACTTATGAGGTTATGCAAGGTCATGCAGCTGCACTTATGAGGTTATGCAAGGTCATGCAGCTGCGCTTATGAGGTTATGCAAGGTTATGCAGCTGCACTTATGAGGTTATGCAAGGTCATGCAGCTGCACTTATGAGGTTATGCAAGGTCTTGCAGCTGCATTTCTGAGTACAGACAGGGGTAGATTTGACGGTGTCGAGGCTATACAAAATGCAGGTGCCTTTTATATATTTATTGGCCTCGTCAGTAAAAAAAAAGCTGCGGGGTCCTCTGCAACAAGTGCAACAAAGCCTGTGCTGATAAAGCTGTAGTTGCATGTCTAAGGGCAGGCAGGGAGAGGTCACACAATTGACGTTCACAACTTGACATTCAACTCGCCTCCCAATCATACCACAGGGCTGCAAGCATAACTCTAATCCCTAAACCCTAAACTAGGCTCACCTCCCAATCATACCAAAGGGCTGCAAGCTTCGGCCCGGAGCCGTAGCCCATGGCCAGGTTTTCCCCGTTTACGGAATTGGAGTGCTCAAACTGGCAGCGCTGACCCCTTTTACAAGAAACGTAGAAGAAGGCAGTGGGGGGGCGGGGGGGGAGTTATGAGAATTCTTGCTATATATGAATTGTGAGTGCTCAAACTGGCAGCGCTGACCCCTTTTACAAGAAACGTAGAAGAAGGCAGTGGGGGGGCGGGGGGGGAGTTATGAGAATTCTTGCTATATATGAATTGTGAGTGCTCAAACTGGCAGCGCTGACCCCTTTTACAAGAAACGTAGAAGAAGGCAGTGGGGGGGCCGGGGGGAAGTTATGAGAATTCTTACTATATATGAATTGTGAGTGCTCAAACTGGCAGCGCTGACCCCTTTTACAAGAAACGTAGAAGAAGGCAGTGGGGGGGGCCGGGGGGAAGTTATGAGAATTCTTACTATATATGAATTGTGAGTGCTCAAACTGGCAGCGCTGACCCCTTTTACAAAAAACGTAGAAGAAGGCAGTGGGGGGGCCGGGGGGAAGTTATGAGAATTCTTACTTAATATGAATTGTGAGTGCTCAAACTGGCAGCGCTGGCCCCTTTTATAAGAAATATAGGGGCAGGCACGGGGGGGGGGGGGGATATTTAAATCAAGTGAACACGGTATCTGGGATGGGAATGTCGGACCTGGCGGCGCTGACCCCTTTTATGAGAAAATTAGGGGCAGGCAGGGGGGGCAGGGGAGAGTTCAAAAAAAATCTCACTGCATCCGGAATTGGAGTGCTCAAACTGGCAGCGCTGACCCCTTTTACAGGAAACATAGGAGAAGGCAGGGGGGGGCGGAGGGGGGGGGGGGGGTCATGAGTATTCTTCATAAATGTGGAGTGTCAGAACTCAAACTGGCAGTGCTGACCCGTAGAAGTAACGTAGGGTCAGACAGGAAGGGGCGGGGGGGAAGTTATGGAACTCTTGCTAAATGTGCATTTTGAGTGCTCAAACTGGCAGCCCCTTTTATAAGAATGTACGAGCAGGAAGGGGGGGCGGGGTGGAGTAAACCCTAAACCCTTAACCCTAAACAGTTTGACAATGAACTTGGGATGGGGAGTGACAGGACTGGAAAAATAGAGTCCTAGATCTGATGTAAGAAAGGAAGAAAACTACGCCCCCCTAGGGTCGTGCGGGTTAAGGGAACAGCGCAGCTAGGGGTCTAAGCCACATCCGCACCGTTACCAAGATCTGATGTACATAGATCTAGATCTTGCACCAGCGCTGTGCGACGTGGGCCATATGGGAGTTTCTTGTTAGCGGCGGGGCTAAGTAGTTGGCTGCAACATCTGGAGACCAAGATCTAATCCCTAGAGTTCTGATTCCCTAGAGTTCTGATTCCCTACAGATCTAATCCCTTGATCTGATTCATTGAGTCGTAGATCTAGATCTTGCATGAACTTTGTGCGACGGCAGCCAGCTCGGTATTCCAAGTCAGCGGCGGGGCTAGGTGGTCAGAACTAATATCTGGATCCCTGGATCTGATCCCTGGAGTCCTAGATATAGATCTCGCACCAGCTTTTTGCAACAGCGGCTAGCTCGACATTCCAAATTAGCGACAGGGCAAGGTGGTCAGAACCAATATCTGGATATCTGGATCTTATCCCTGGAGCCCTAGATCTAGATCTCTCACCAGCTTTGTGCGACGGCGGCCAGCTGGGTATTCCAAGTCAGCGGCGGGGCTTGGTAGTTGGCCCGGTGCGCGTTGTGAACTTCTAGGACCCCGGCAATATCCTCCGGGGTGAGCCCGAAGGCACCCGTTAGAGGGAGCTGGCCGACGTTGTAGTTCGGAGGAGGGGGGGATGGCGAAATGGTCCAAAAAGGTGGAGGTCGTGATGGCGAGGGGAGAAGGCGCGGAGGAGGCGGGGGACGTGAAACGGTCCAGATAGGGGGAGGAGGAGGAGGTAAGGGGAGAAGGAGCGGGGAAGGGGAGTGGGACCAGATCGAAGGGGGTAGGGGCGGCATGAGGGACCAGAGTTGAGGAGGTGGGGGTGGCGAGGAGGGCTGAAGCGGGGGAGGGGGGTGGGACCAGATCGAAGGGGGCAGGGGCGGCATGAGGGACCAGAGCTGGGGAGGTGGGGGTGGCATGCTGGACCCCAGAGGGGGAGGCAGCGGTGGGGTAGAAGGGCTGGGTGGTGAAGGCCAGCAGACTGCACAAAGGGTGGGTAGGAAAGGTGTCAATGGCAGGGCCAGGTCAGTCCAAAAGAATGGCGAGAGGACACAAAGTGTGACATTACACTATATATGGTATGAACAAGTGTGACGGGCATGGCCGGAAAGGGAAAGAATGGAGACCAGGAAATGGATGAAATGTAGCTGACATGTAGCCGAGCCACTGAAAGGGAAAACCATGAATGAATCAGATATGGCAGGCCCACCTGGTACAGATCCGTCTGTCGGGCATGCCAATACCAGATCCGGCAGGCCGCCTGTTTCCGAGACCAAGACTCTGTCACTGCAGTCGAGGGCGCCCTCTTTAGAGTACGTGGATTGTGCAAGCATGGCCCACAGGCTGCACGACGACAGGGTCTGCATCATGGACGAGGGGGAGGTATCATAATTTGAAGCTCCATGCTACCTTCTGGGGGCCAGATCAAGTGGGGGCCAGATCAAGTGGGGGGCGGGGGCACAATGGTGCGCAAAAGAAGGCCAAACAAAGTTACCAAAAGTTGCCCACAGGATGCAGGGAGACAGGGTCTGCATCCTGGCAAGGGGAGTGGGGGGCATGGGTGGCAGCATTGACAAGAGGAAGGTGACAGCGTTCTAATTTGTTTTAAGGGGGGGAGGGGGCGTTTTTATGGGGGAGGGGAAAGTGTTCTATTTTGTTCTTATGGGGAGGGGGCCTGGGTGGCAGCATGGACAAGGGGAGGGGAAGGGCGGGAGGGGGAGGAGGCATGGACAAGGGGAGGGGGCATGGCCGCATGGGTGGCAGCATGGACAAGGGGAGGGGGAGGGGGAGGGGGAGGGGGAGGGGGAGGGAGTATGGGGAGGGGGTATGGGGAGGGGGCATGGGGAGGGGGCATGGGTGGCAGACATGGACAAGGGGTGAGGGCAGTGTTCAGATTTTAAGCTCTATGACATGGTCTGCATTAGGACATGGGGATAGAGGATGCAATGTTCCAATTCAAAGCTCCATGCCATCTTGAGGGCTGCCGGGCGAACACCAATGAGCAAAGACCAAAACAAACATGGCCCCACAGGTAGCAGGACGACAACAATTGCATCATGGACAAGGGGATGGGGGCAGTGTGCCAATGAAAAGCTGCATGCCACCGAGGTGGCCGAACGGTGAGCCCTCAGTGAGCCCCCGAACGGTGGCCCCCGGTGAGCACAAAAAGACCAAATCAGACATGGCCCTCAGACTGCAGGACAACAGGGTTTGCATCCTGGCAAGGTGGGAGGGGGGCAACGTTTCAATTCGAGGGCGCCATGCTTCCTTCAGGGCTGCCAGGTAGGCGGCCTCGAGCAAATGAGACCAAACCAAAGACGGCCCAGACTAGGTTGTTGGACAGCATGGGCTGCATCATTGCAACGAGGAGGGGGCAGCGCCTTCATTTGTGAGCTTCATACAGTAAAATTGTTTTGCCTAATTGTTTTGCATTTTAGTGGGCCCAAAGGCCGCAATGTAGCTGAAATGTAGCTTAACTGCAGTATAGTAAATATTCCTGGTGTGCTCTTCTCACCTGCCTCAGCTGCAGCCTCTCAGCCACGCTGATAGCTGCAACGGTGCGGTACGAGCACCGCTCGTCAGGCTCGTTGCCCCCCTCGGCGGGGGCCACAGCGGTGTGGAACATCAGTGTGAAGTTGAGCGTCGAAGAGGCGTACGGCGCGGTGTTGAGTACTGCAAGTGTCGTCAGGCAGCCGACAATAGCGGAGTAGGTGTCGCTGGGGTGTCCCCAACTGATGGTGATGTTGCTCCAGTCGGCAGGTAAGGGTGGCGTGAGGGCAGGCGGGTTGGGTGGACCAGGGGAGACGCCGTTGGTGTCGCCATTTGTGTTAGCGGGGGCCACCAGCTCAGGGCTGATGATGATTTGGGATGGGAGGATTCTGCAGGTTTGGGAGGTTAAAGAGTGAAGGGTTTAGGGATGGGAGGATTCTGCAGGTTGGGAGTTTAAAGGGTTAAGGGTTTTTAGGGATGGGAGGATTTTGCATGTTTGGGGAGGTCAAAAGGCTGAGGGTTTGGGGATGGGAGGATTTTGCACGTTTAAGGAGGTCAAAGGGTTTAGTGTTTAGGGATGGGAGGATTCTGCAGCTTAAAGGAGGTCGAAGGGTTTAGGGTTTGGGGATGGGAGGATTCTGCAGGTTTGGGAAGGTCAAAATGTTGAGGGTTTAGGGATGGGAGGATTTGCAGGTTTTGGAGGTCAAAGGGTTTAGTGCTTAGGGATGGGAGGATTCTGCAGGTTGGGGAGGTCGAAGGGTTTAGGGTTTGGGGATGGGAGGATTCTGCAGGTTTGGGAAGGTCAAAATGTTGAGGGTTTAGGGATGGGAGGATTTGCAGGTTTTGGAGGTCAAAGGGTTTAGTGCTTAGGGATGGGAGGATTCTGCAGGTTGGGGAGGTCGAAGGGTTTAGGGTTTGGGGATGGGAGGATTCTGCAGGTTTGGGAAGGTCAAAATGTTGAGGGTTTAGGGATGGGAGGATTTGCAGGTTTTGGAGGTCAAAGGGTTTAGTGCTTAGGGATGGGAGGATTCTGCAGGTTGGGGAGGTCCATGGTTACGTGATACAGAAATACGGTACAGTCAGACGGTACAGTATGTATGCCAGTATGGTACGGACAAAATGGTTAAAATTTTCTCAATCGGTGTATTCAAAAGGTACTAAATTATCAAGCTGTGCGGTACGGTACGATAAACGGCCGTACTGGGTAAGAAGTAAAGCCTGCGGAGGTCAAAGTAGTGCGTTGGTCTTGCTGCTGCAGCATCAAGGCAGCCTACCCAGAATTGCTTAATGGAGACGGCAAGGCAGTGGAAAGGGGAGAGTTGGTTTCGGAGATCATTAAGTAACGCTGCTGTAGCATGCCGTGTTGCTGCAAGGGCTGGACTGGCAGCATCATAGCAGCACGATATGGCGCGATACGGCATAAGTTTTGCCAGAATTGTGCTACCAAAGTAGCACTGTACAGCGTCTTACGTCACAGGTTAAGCCGGATTGTACTACCAAGATAGCATGGTACGGCATGATAGGACACACTTTAAGCTGGATTGTGATACCACGTGCTGACGTGCTTCGAAGGTGGTGGTGGTTGAAGTTGAAACTGTCCAAAAGGCAGCTCTCAAATGGAGGACACGTCTCACACTACAGCGTGACGCTGTCCGTCCCACCCAAACAGCGAATGTGACCGACCCTTAGTCAGCCATCTAAGAGTACTTTTCGGAGGGGCCTTGCAGCGAGAGTCAAAGGGGTGGACAGGTATGCGCTGATGCGGCATATGGCATGCGTCTTGTGGGCGTAGTAATTCCTTGCATAATGAGGACACCAATGGACAAGTCATCATAACCCCGGATCGGATCTTGCCATATGGCATGGGGGTGGTCGGGTGGACAATCCAAGCCATGTGACATGCCTACTCCCTGGCCGGTGGTGCATGCTGCTATGTATCGTGCATGGCTCCATAGCGCCCATATCCATGGACAACCGATGAAATCCTAGAACGATCCCAACTAAATCCATCACATGTAGTGACTCGCACCTTCTGGGCAGGAGATCTCTGGCAGCTGTCACGTAGCCTGGGAGAGCAGCAGGACAAAACGAGGGGCGCAGGGCAGGGGGGGAAACGAGTCAGATGGATCACGGAATGCTTATCTCTTAGTAGGCTTGGATGCCGTTGAGGCGATCTGGAGTGTCGTTTATTGGCGAACCTTTAATTCGTGTTGTCTGTCATTAGGCAGGGTGAAGTTCCGGTGAAGTTCAGGGAGCATTGTCAATGCCCACAGGTTTAAAACTGCAACGACAGTTTTGACACAGATTTTTGTAAAATTTGGCTGAAAACATGCACGAGTCGGTGAAATGCAAGTTCAGTGAGGCTACTGATGCGAGCAGCACGCGCGATTTGCATACACCCACCTGCATCAAACCATGCGACGACGAAAATGAGGAACAGAAGTGGATGAAGCATCGCAGGCAAAGTAGGACGACCTTGACAGCTGCGGGTGAATTGGATGGTGCCAGCGAGAAATCTGGTTGGGGCAGTCTTATTACGCTGATGACGATGGTGTGGTCGATCTGTTTCAAAGTGACATGGGGACGTTGACGCAAGGGTCGGAAGAGCAAGTTGATGTTTGAGGGGACAAACCAGATGTGCTGCACTCGAACGTCTTCGGTCGCTGGTCGCGAACTCGCGATTTGCAAGCTGGCCGAGAGCCGAATAGTGTTAGAACTTGACGCTCGAATCAGGCTTCTCGCCAATAAGGTGTGTATACTGGTTTAGGTTATGCAAACCTGAGCCGGCAGTTTCATTTTTTCATGAAGGACCGGGTGGTTATACGTCGTTCGTAGAGACTCACGAAAGTTTGAAATGAGGTTTGTAGAGACTTGAAATCCAATCGTAGGATGCCTATTATTTCGCATAGTTGTTTTCGTTCCCAAGCCGTATGTTAGTGATCGCTGCACTATGAAAACGATCTCCACCTTTGCGCGGGCCCCAGATGTCGAAACGCGCACACAGCTGCTCACATAGCGACTCTGGTTCAGTCGAGGTGGAAACACTGGGCTACAACAGCGATGAAGGCCATAGCACGTTCAGATGTCAGCACAGATCGAGGTCTACTAACAAGAATCTGCGTGACAAGAGCCAACAGGGCCGCAGAGGCAAATCCACCAACGCCGGGACAACTCGCAGCCAGCAGCGTCGTGTTCCGACAGCGGTTCAGGAGCATGCAGCTGATACGCCTGCGCACGACGATCATGAAGTCCAGGTATCTGACGCCCCTCTCAATGTCGACTCTTGGGCAGCGTACAGGGCGGAGCTGGCCAGACACGGCTCTGTCACCGAGTTGCAGCTGGATCGGGACAGCGCAGTTCACGGACAAGACTGCTTCTGCATTTCTGATTTCGATGCCTCTGAGGATGGGGGCTTCAGTGCCCTGAAGGTGTGTGTGCCAAGTGCTGTTCAGTAGTTATAGAAAGAAGCACATGTACTTGAGCTGCAGATCACCCTTGCTTCTGCATGGCTTCCGCAGGTCGATTGTCCATGTCTACCGGTGCCCTCTTGCTTTCCAGCATGCTGACAGTGTCAAGGAGCAGTGCATCTTCCTGTGCGATTGTGATGCCATGTCTGCATCGTGGGCAGTTCTATCTGGATTGAACTCAATGTTTCCATTGAGGAATGCAACGACAAGCTCAGCTTTTGCCAGCACAGCAACACTATCAGAACCCTTTGAGAGAATGGCCAGATCCCTTACGGTCAGTTCTTGACCTTAAGGGATTGATTTCTGCTGTGAAAATAACCAGGCTGCTGACATGCCACATTCTTCACCTCATTGCAGGCAGCAGCGTGGCCCCCGAGCCATGCACATGCCTCGACTTTCTGGCATTTCCTTGCTCGTCCAACCCTTACTTTCATGTCCTCCACCGACTCAAATCTGATCCTGTCCTGTGGATTTTCATCAGCGGATGTCGACGACGACGGTGACTTCTCGCATCGCAGCCATAATTGGAACTAACGCCCATGGTCACTACATTTGCCAGTCGTGTCATCAGCATCAGCATAGGTGCCCGCATGTGGCTGAGCTTGGCTCTTGGCTCTTGGCCAACGAAGGCACACTTGACGAGGTTTTTGAGACACTTTCTATGCGTCCTTCTGGTTGGTGCCATCTGCAGCATTCTACTCAATCGGGCAGCGATCTAGATGGGATGTCCTCGATATCTCACCGCCTGATTCCCCTGGCCTTTTGCAATGAGCGCATGATGGAGCGGACCCTGTGTGGGGGTAAGTTGATGCATGCTTTGATCCTCTGTTTTATCGGTTTGAGTGCCCATGACCCTTGCCCTTGGTTACAGGAGGGCTTCTTCCTCTCTGTGCCACGTGCTCTTCTGCCGGTGGTGTCCAAGCATGCACCCATTGCGTGCCCCAGATCCCTCATCTTCGACATGCGGCTCAACAGAGACACACCTTTCCACTCCACCTGACCTTCCGCCCCGTCCCCTGACTCTTCCTCTGCCCCTTCCCCTAGCTGGGGTGGTGGCCTTGCCAAGCACGAGGGCCTCATGCTTGGAGCTGGGGAAATGCCATTTGCCTGGCTACCAGACTGCTCAGGGGATGCTGGCAGTGCAGGGCTCAGGCCTGAATCTTCTGGCTCCCCCTGAATGCCATTGTCCCCGTCTGACGGCTTATGGATGGCCGACCGCCCGCCCCTACCACGAGGCCTTGCCCTTCCTCTGCCCCTTCCCCCCTTGCCTCCCCTGGCTGGTGTGGTGGTCTTGGCAAGCACAGAGGGCCTCATGCTTGGAGCTGGGGAAACGCCACTAGGCTCTTCCTCTTCAAGCTGCCCTGAAGTGCGATCTGCCTGGCTGCTAGACTGCTCAGGGGATGCTGGCAGTGAGAAGCGCGCGTTTACATCTTCGGAGGCCTCTTCGTTGTCACTGCCCTCCAATGGTGGTTCTTTGTCATTGGCAGTGGCAGCCTGAACACCAGCTTCCCTCTGCAATACATGGGGCAACAAGGAGGCAGTGAGTACATACTGTGTGTGACATGGGGGGCCGCGTCTCCGTTATGTTCATCTCGTGCCTCTGTACCAAGAGATCATGTATGTCGGTGCTCTTCACGCAGACATACAGAACATGCATATTCGGGCAACGCCGCGTATTTAGGTATGAGAACAGAGAACAGGATCGAGGCGAAGGTGCATTGATGCATGGTGACTCACTGACCCTTGGATACTTTTGGGAGCCCATGCATGTCACTGACGTGACACCTCTGGGCCCTGCTCAAAAATGCTCGGCCGCGTGGACGCCTAACTAAAGAGTTGGTGGGAAAGATGGAAACAAACAGAAGGGGGCAGGACAAACAAAGGAGGGGAAAATGGAAAATAAAGTGTACCCGGTACCGGTTGGGAGAAAACAAAAGGCTGGAAAAGAAATACAAAGGAAGTTCCAGCCTCTGAAAACGTCTACGCTTCAACGATATCTACCACGTCTTCCACAAAGGCCAGGGCATCCCACCCAAGCCTGCCCCGGTACAACTCGAAGAAGCCTCTCAGCCCTGGGCAACTGGCTCATCCATGTGGGCGCTGAACTATCCAGTTGGGGGGAGGGAGGCCGTATTAGGAAGGAAAGTCGTATGTGTGCATGCCGTGGCACCAGATCTACATGCCTACCTCAGTCATGTATTGCTGTATGCACGTACAGCACCTTAAGTTTCTTTTACATTCTTCCATCGGGACTGTTGGGCGCCCACGCGGCCAAGCCTTTTTGAGCAGGGCCCAGATGTGTTTTGTTATTGACACGCACACTATGCTGGTGTACGGTACACACAATTTATATATAACGGATAAAGTCATAAAACCGGCAGTTACCATCGCCACATGTAAACCAATGTCAATGTTGCCTATCAGATGTATCGTTCATGCTTTCAGGCGCGCTGCTTACTCGACTTTTATGAATACATGATCCACTTGGTTGCCCCTTCTGGTAGACAAAACCAGTGCATTGGTGTGTACAACTACTGACTTGGTTGCTCTATCACGAGCTATCAAACACAAGCTGCAAATTCAATCAATATAATACTATCAGCATCCAGTCCCACGCAACCCACAACAATCCAAGCTCAAGCTATTCCGCCTGCGCACAGCTCACAGGAATCCAAGCTCAAGCTATTCG
This sequence comes from Limnomonas spitsbergensis, assembly GCA_037349105.1. NCBI lineage: Eukaryota > Viridiplantae > Chlorophyta > Chlorophyceae > Chlamydomonadales > Limnomonas > Limnomonas spitsbergensis. Next base: position 2,370,139 of record JAYJMM010000093.1, on the reverse strand, counting down.
GCATGGAAGCACGATCCGACTGAACAAGTGAACATACACCTCATTGTGCCGTATTGTCCCGTATCGTGCTTTGTTGGTAGTGCAATCCGGCTTATCCTGTGCCGTATTGCGCCATATCGTGCTACCATGCTATTCCGCCTGCGCGTCCACCACCAGCTTCTTGCTGGCCAGGGCCTTTGAAGGCACCACTGACGCCCCCTGCGCCAAGCCCGCAGCCCCCGGCCTTCTAACAAGCCGTGCCAGCGTCTCCAGCTCCCCCATGCGCTCGTCAAGCAGCTCGTCGAGGCGATCCGCTTTCTCCTTGGCCGGTACCAGGACCAGGCTGTGCCGGCCAGAGGTCGCCATGCCTTCGCTGCCAGCTGCGCCATCACCGTCAGCTGTGGGGCCCACTGCAGTGCCTGCGGCAGAACAGGGGGGGCATGTTCATATGTTTTCTCCTTGGCCGGCACCATGAGAAGACAGGCAGTGGGGCCCGGCCCAAAGACATGTCCATTTACCGGTACCTTACGTTGTTTCTTTCAAAGCTCCTCAGGCGGCGCGTTGAGGCAGCTGAGCAGGTTTTTGTAACATCATCATCAATAGCTGGGCACCGGGTCACCCAGCCATGCCTGCCTTTCTTTTCCGGCCATTTGATTGTCCAGGGTCACTCCCTTATCCTGCATCCCTCTATTTGCCCTCTCCCCCCCCCCCTCCTCGTAGCGTTCCATGAAGGTCTAAGACACCCCAAGCAGACAGTTGAGCGCCGGCACGGCCGAGCTTTTTGAGCATGGCCCAGGGGGGTGCTCTTTCTAATCCACGTCAGAGGGTCCACAGTAATACATGCAGCAAGTTGGACCGGGGGCAATTCATCACCAAAATCCGCCCTTCAGGAGCTGGACCCACCTAAATTAACCTTCCCTCCCACAAAAATCCGCCCTTCAGGAGCTGCCCCCCCCCTAAATGAACCTTCCCTCCCACCAAAATCGCCCCTTCAGAAGCTGCCCCCCCCCTCAATTAACCTTCTCTCCCACCAACCCCTCCCCTTAAGGAGCTGCCCCCCCCCTAAATGAACCTTCTCTCCCACCAAAACCCCAGGGAACAACCGTATGGACGGATTGGACATTCCTATTTAAAACCTCTCACCCCCCCACCCACCAAGCCTCACATTCCTGACTTCCTCGACACACGAGGATATTTGCAGGAAAAAAATATAGTTGCTACCGGAGACCAGTCACTTCTTAATTAATTCATCATAGCAAACCTGCGGATTTCGAAGGCCCGAAACAAACCAAAGTGCCACGAAACAAACATTTTAGTTGCTTATGTGCAGGCTCTTTTGCCACATTATCTTGTCCCTACCATGGTTGTCTTGCAATAATGCCCGTAGGAACTTGAAGGCATCCCGAGCTTCTTCCAGCAGTCTGATCATTCTTTACTTGGACGCCTGAGCCCTGCCACGGATTCATTCCTGCCACTCCCTTTCCCCCCCAAGAAATGTGTGGTTCAGAACGAACCCCGTGACGAAAAGAATAGGAACACCTCCAAATACCAAGAGTAAGTCGCATTTCTGTAAAGGACGGGCTCCTGGCCTTGACATCTTGACTTTGCAAAAAGTATCCCGGTGGGACTCCCGTGGGTCTCGAGGGGTCCCTTCAGGTGGTTATTCTTCTGACAAGTTAACATACCCCCCCACAGCCTTTTTCAAAAGGGCCAGGCAGAGGAAACCGGGGGGAAACCAGCGACAATATCCAAAACACAAACTAAAACACGCAACAAGGAGACACAAGCCAACGCCAAAGGAACACCGACACAGAGACTTCCAGGTCAAGGAAACACACATGTGTACCATTCCGCACCTGCAGCTCTCATCATGATGAACGATAGGCGGGAATGGTGTGTGTGCGTGCACGTGTGGGTGGTGTGAGGGTGCTGTGTGTGTGTGTGCGCGTGTGGGTGGTGTGAGGGTGGCAATGCTCTAGACCGCGACAGGTGTGGACAGGGTGTACGTGTACCAATCCGCACCTGCAGTTCTCATCATGATGAATGATCTCAACAGCTTGTCCTCCTTATCTAGCTTAGCTTTCTCCTTCTTCGTCTCGATCAAAGCCACATCATGCACCTGCAGAGGTGGAAGAATTCTTAGCCCTGATTTTCTAGGTTGTTATGTGGCGTTTCCAGGCTATTGCAAATGGATTAAATGGACGGACTGGTAAGAAAATGGCCGATTCGGTGTTTTAACATGGTATGGTGTTGTTTAGCAGTGTTGTAAACAGGTAAACAGGCCAAACGGCAGTAAGGGGGTAACCTTCGCACACGCTTACCTTCTTCATATCTGCCCCGAAGGTGCAGGGTCCGAAGATATCCGCGTCCAACCGTTTCCGGATCATGCTCTGGAGGTGGCCCAGGACACTTGGGATGGACTCACAGCTCAAGTACAACAACGCCTCCCAAACGACGCGGGCCTGTAGGTGTGAACGATACGGGTTAGGAACGTGGCAGGTACAATGACGACTTCCATTCGACGCGTGCCTGCAGCTGCTGGGGTGAAGGTTTAGGGTTAAGGCAGATAAACATCATTTACTGATTTTAAATAAAGAGCATCAAACATGTTTTATGTTTTGCACGGGTTTTGGAAATCTTGCAGCAATGCCTCTTGTACGGCGCGCGAGACTGCAGGTTAGCCATGTGGATGGGGAGCAGGAGGGTGGATTTCCAGATTATGCTATCAAGGCGTTTCCTTAACACTCACACCCCTGCAGGGGCGTAGTTTCTTCCCTCCTATCGAGGCGTCTAGCCACACTTGGGATGGACCCACAGCGCAGGTACAACAACGCCTCCCATCAGATGTTTGCCTGCCGGGTTGTAGAGTCAGGTTAAGAGTGAAGGCAGTGCAAAACCGTCCCGCGACTGCAGGGAGGCCACGAAGACGAGGTGGGTGCATTTCCCGTACGTGCTCTCAGGAAAAAAAATAGTATGCCTTGCAGGAGCGCGAGGGTTTAGGAATGTGGCATGGGCCTTGGCCGCGTCTGCACCAATACCATCTCTGGATAAGTTTATAAGACAGCGGCCAAACTGTTTTAGTGTCACCACTGTCACGTCCCGGACAACAATAGCATCCCTCATTGGGTCCTTACGGATTTACGGATTGATTACGAATGTGTGGACCCCTGGTGGCCAAGGAAGCATGTCTGGCCACAAATGAGGCCTCTGAACAGAGGCCGGAGTGTAGCTGACGTGTAGCTGAGTCTCGGAAAAAGAAACACTGACGCAGCTGCGTTTCAGCTGTAGTAAGCAGCCTTCAAAACCTCATACATTGAACACAGTGCTGTGCTAATTACGGTCCTTACGGTGGCTGAATGACGTGGCTGAGTTTCAGTCACCGTAGTGTCAAGGCAAAATCAGCTACTTTTCCCAGTAAGAGACGATAATCACCAAGACGATTTCTGAATTACGGCGCAATTGTACAGCACTGATTGAACACTTCCAGGCGACAGCGCACCTCCTTGCTGCACAATATGACATGGGAAACCCAGGATATGCACGCATGTGAGCAAGTGCTGGGTAGCCTGAGACCACCTTTTTTTGTGCACCCTAAACCCTAGGGACACCTATTTCGCGTGCAACCCAAATCCTTTGCCAATCTATTTTTGATTGAGCACTTTGAACCCTAAACATGTCAGTTTCTGGTTCAACCCAAGCCATTAACACCTGTTTTATATACCCTAGACCCTTAATGCACCTATTTGTTTTGCACCCCAAGCCCTTATTACTCATATTTATTGTGCACCCTAAAACCTCGGCGTTCCTATGTCTCGTGCATGCCAAACCCCTAAGACACTTCTTGCTTGTGCACGCTAGGCCCTTAACACACCCATTTATTTGCATCCTGAACCCCTGACACACTTGTCTTTTGTGCATCCTAAACCCTGAATACACCCATTTATTGTACACCCTAAACCCCATTTCCCGTGCACCCTAAACCCTGGACACACCTGTCTCTTATGCATCATCATTTCGTCCCCAATTCGCGTCATGAGCTTAGAGGGCGGCACCAGCGCCCGAACGGCGTCCGCGGCTAGCATGGCGCTGTCTGCTGCGTTGACACACTGGGCAGGCAGGCAGGCAGGGGAATGGATTTGCATTTGTCCACTTGCACAAGTTTGCAATTTATTTAGTGAACAGTAGATTGGACATGCCTTCCCTCACAATTAACGTTGTTTAGAGGTGAGGGACTTATTAAAATACTTATGCCAGTTTCGGTCGAAAATCGAGATTTGTGTCCTTATTTTGCCCTGAGGCACGCACGAATTAAACAGCAAATTCACACCTGAGGGATGGCAATCCATCCATACCTGGTGCGGCGGTACGAGGGATCCCTGCCCATATTATTTTAGTCGTTCCTCTTTACGAGTCATAACCAAAGCGGTTAAGGAACAATTACTTATGCAAAGGTGAGGCTCAGCCGCGCAGCACCAAAAAGCCTTGTCATCACTTAGCATCATACAAATACAGCAGCGCACTCTTTCCCAGATAACCACTCATTTTTAAACCGGCAGTTAATTCCAAATACGGTAACGGGAACATAAGAATACTTGGCATTTGTATTTCATAACCTGTACTGTACCGTACCATGTCACCTGTTTCGTACCGTGAACAAGTACCAGAAGACCCATACCATTCCATGTACCCCATACCGTACGTCCACACTGTGCAAGGAATATAAGCCATACTGTGCAATCCAGTCCCCCACCTCTTGGACTTGTTGCCCTCAACCAGCCATACCGTACGTCCACACTGTGCAGTCACGTACGTCCATACCGTACGTCCACACTGTGCAGTCACGTACGTACATACCGTACGTCCACACTGTGCAGTCACGTACGTCCATACAATTGTACGTGCATACCGTCCAGTCACCCACCTCTTGGACTTGTGCTGCCACCCATGCCTGAGCAGTCAGCATCTCAACCTCCAGCTTTTCCCGCACGCGACACAGCTGTGGGCTGGGATCTTCCAGCTGTGGTTGCAGGCGTGCAGTGGGAATGCACAAGTTGATCACAGGTGGGAGGTGGCATGAGGCAGTCATGCTTTCCCGGACTCGACACAGGTGTGGGTTGGCAGCCTCCAGCTATGGTTGTGGGCATGCAGTGGGAATGAACAGGTTGATAACAGGAGGGAGGTGGCATGAGGCAGTCATGCTTTCCCGCACGCCATACAGCTGTGGGTTCGGAGCCTCCAGCTATGGTTGTGGGCATGCAGTGGGAATGAACAGGTTGATAACAGGAGGGAGGTGGCATGAGGCAGTCATGCTTTCCCGCACGCCATACAGCTGTGGGTTCGGAGCCTCCAGCTGTGGTTGTGGGCATGCAGTGGGAATGAACAGGTTGATAACAGGAGGGAGGTGGCATGAGGCAGCCATGCTTTCCCGCACACCAGGCAGCTGTGGGTTGGGACCCTCCAGCTGTGGTTGTGGGCATGCAGTAGGAATGGACAGGTTGATAACAGGAGGGAGGTGGCATGAGGCAGTCATGCTTTCCCGGACGCGACACAGGTGTGGGTTGGCAGCCTCCAGCTGTGGTTGTGGGCATGCAGTGGGAATGGAAAGATTGATAACAGGAGGGAGGTGGCATGATGCAGCCATGCTTTCCCGCACACCAGGCAGCTGTGGGTTGGGAGCCTCAAGCTGTGGTTGTGGGCATGCAGTGAGAATGAACAGGTTGATAACAGGAGGGAGGTGGCATGAGGCAGCCATGCTTTCCCGCACACCAGGCAGCTGTGGGTTGGGAGCCTCCAGCTGTGGTTGCAGGCATGCAGTAGGAATGAACAGGTTGATAACAGGAGGGAGGTGGCATGATGCAGCCATGCTTTCCCGCACACCAGGCAGCTTTGGGTTGGGAGCCTCCAGCTGTGGTTGTGGGCATGCAGTGGGAATGGAAAGGTTGATTACAGGTGGGAGGGGGCATGAGGCAGTTATGCTTTCCCGCACACCAGGCAGCTGAGGGCTGGAAGCCTCCAGCTGCGGTTGTGGACATGCAGTGGGAATGGAAAGGTTGATTACAGGAGGGAGGTGGCATGAGGCAGTCATGCTTTCCTGCATACCAGACAGCTGTGGGCTGGCAGCCTCCAGCTGTGGTTGCAGGCATGCAGTAGGAATGAACAGGTTGATAACAGGGGGGAGGTGGCATGAGGCAGCCATGCTTTCCCGCACACCAGGCAGCTGTGGGTTGGGAGCCTCCAGCTGTGGTTGCAGGCATGCAGTAGGAATGAACAGGTTGATAACAGGAGGGAGGGGGCATGAGGCAGCTATGCTTTCCCGCACACCAGGCAGCTTTGGGTTGGGAGCCTCCAGCTGCGGTTGTGGACATGCAGTGGGAATGGAAAGGTTGATTACAGGTGGGAGGGGGCATGAGGCAGTTATGTTTTCCCGCATACCAGACAGCTGTGGGCTGGCAGCCTCCAGCTGTGGTTGCAGGCATGCAGTGGGAATGAACAGACTTTCTTGCACGTGAGGCAGCTGAGGTTGCGGAGCAGCAGGATGTATGGGCAAATGGGTAGTTTCAAATCAGGAGGCCAGGGAGGTGGCATAATGCGATAAGCTTTCTTGCACGTGAGGCAGCTGAGGTTGCGGGCCAGCAGGGTGATTGGGCAAATGGGTAGTTCTATATCAGGAGGCCAGGGAGGTGGCATAATGCGATAAGCTTTCTTGCACGTGAGGCAGCTGAGGTTGCGGGCCAGCAGGGTGATTGGGCAAATGGGTAGTTTTGAATCAGGAGGCCAGGGAGGTGGCATAATGCGATAAGCTTTCTTGCACGTGAGGCAGCTGAGGTTGCGGGCCAGCAGGGTGATTGGGCAAATGGGTAGTTCTATATCAGGAGGCCAGGGAGGTGGCATAATGCGATAAGCTTTCTTGCACGTGAGGCAGCTGAGGTTGCGGGCCAGCAGGGTGATTGGGCAAATGGGTAGTTTTGAATCAGGAGGCCAGGGAGGTGGCATAATGCGATAAGCTTTCTTGCACGTGAGGCAGCTGAGGTTGCGGGCCAGCAGGGTGATTGGGCAAATGGGTAGTTTTGAATCAGGAGGCCAGGGAGGTGGCATAATGCGATAAGCTTTCTTGCACGTGAGGCAGCTGAGGTTGCGGGCCAGCAGGGTGATTGGGCAAATGGGTAGTTTTGAATCAGGAGGCCAGGGAGGTGGCATAATGCGATAAGCTTTCTTGCACGTGAGGCAGCTGAGGTTGCGGGCCAGCTGGGTGCATGCATATATGTGTTTATTTGTTGATGTAACCAGGAGGCGAGGGGGGTTGGCATTCAGCTACACTTCAGCTACACTTAGCGATACACATCAGCTACACATTAGCTACAAGCTGGCCTGCAGCTGGAAGGTTGTGGGGCAGCAAGCCCAAGCCCGGTCATCATTTTTTTCTCTTGTCGTGAGTCGGATACATGTCGGCTACACGCCGGCCTATATGGTCGGAGGCCTCATTTCATGCAAGCCATGCTGCTTGAGCCACCAGCCTTAGGCCAGTCCAGGTTTGGTCCCATTCGGGCCTTCGGGGGCCTGCTGACGGTGGACTCGTAGCCCCCAAAGGAACATTGCCAGTCATGGTCGGGTCTCCATCAAAAGTCAAAACCCATCAGCGGCTACTCGGCAGGCCTCCCCTAGGTGGTCCAGTGCGCACTTTGCACAGCTCCGGCACCGGCAAGCGCATGAAATCGTTTGGTCTTGTTACCGTTCGTTAAAAAACCACTTCCGTGTAGTAAGACGCACCTGGGCACTTGGACACGGGGGCGCACCTGGGCTTTTGAGGAAAGTGTGTGCCTGAAACCTACAAATATGAAAAGAAATACGTCCTGATGCGTAGATTAAAGAAGCCACCCATCCGGTCGCTGCATTTGGTAGGCTACATAACGCAACACAGCACCTAGGTTAGACACTCACGGTGAGGTCTATACACTTTTTTTCCACGGCAAGGGTATAGGCCAGCTGCAGCATCCGCTTGCCGAGACCCAGGCCTTGGTAGGGGGGCAGGAGCAGGACCTGCAACAGGTCCAAAAGGGGTCCCATCAATAACAAGTACATTATAGGCAAATGCTGATACCCAGGCCTGGGTAGGGGGCAGGAGCAGGACCTGCAATAGGTCCAAAAGGGGGGTGTCAAAAACAAAAAACGTTTGTCAAATGTTGGTACCCAGGCCTTGGTAGGGGGGCAGGAGCAGGACCTGTAATAGGTCCAAAAGGGAGATTAGCAAGAAACACCAGTTCTTATTCCACATACAAAACACTGGCCTTGGTAGGGGCGGAACCTGCCCTGAGCCCCAAAGGGAGATTGCTAACCCTGAACCCCTCGCACGTCTAATATCTATGTTTTACCTCACCAGTACCGGTATCTAGCTGTTATATTATTCAGAAACGGCCTTGGCAGCAGATCACGAGGAGGCGTCCTGCTTTGAGACCCAAATATCTGAAAAACTGTGAATATCTGACATTTTGTGGATTTTAACAACAACTTAGCAACTCTTTACATAACACAGGCATTGGCAACAAAGGCGCGAAAGAGGGACATGTCTCCAGCCCCCAAAGAGGGTCGTCGTTGAAAAATTACAAATACTGGTAAGAGGACAAACAGTCCCTCGGCAGAGAAAAAGAAGGAGGGCTTGCACAAAGCCCCAAAGGGATCACCAATCAACCTTATGATTGAATAATAACCAAAAGCTGATACCCGGGCCTTTCTAGAAAATAATTGCAGTGTGCTTCTTTTCAGCTTTCCTGATGTACTTCCTAAGAGCCAAGGGTTTGAACAAGTGTGAATGAGTGGGGAAAGTGTGGACGTGAAGCCGCTGCCGCCAGGCTTCACGTATGTGGGGTGGGGTGCGCCCGATCTAATTCCCCGCCGCTAATTGCCCAAGACGGGTAAACCCAATGCCACTGACCTGGCTGAGCCGCAGCCTTCGGGATTCCTGCACGTCGCGCTCCTTCTTCTCTTCCCGCTCCTCCTCTCTGCTCTCCTGCACCTGCACTTCCCGCTCCAGTTTCATCATCCCCTGCTCGTGCCATCCCCGCTGTGGCTTGGCTGGCGGGCGGTTGATCCGGCGATGCAACCCCTTGCCCTCGGGCAGCGCCCAGAAGTTGTACATGGTCTGCATGCCCATCTGCATGGGTACATGAAGACAGGCCCAAAGGGTATTGCATCAAACCTGCCAGGATGGAGGGTCACAACTTGCAAATCGTCTGCATGGATGCATGCAGACAGGCACAAAGGGTATTGCATCAATGCTGCCAGCATGGATGGTCACAACATGCACATCGTCTGCATGCCCGTCCGCATGAAGACAGGCCGAGGGGAGGGGCAAAGGAGATGGCATAAACGCTGTCTGAATAGATGCCCACAAGCTGTACATGGTCTACATGCACATCTGCATGGATGCATGAAGGCAGGCCCAAGGATGGTCAAAGGGGATGGCAGGAGGGATGCTCACAAGTTGTACATTGTCTGTACGTCAATCTGTGTGAAGGTAGGCCAAGGCAGGACGAGGGGTCCAAAGAGCATGGCATCAACGCTGACAGGATAAAAGTTCAACAGCTGTGCAACATTTGCATGCCCATTTGCATGAAGGCAGGCCGAGGGCGAAGGTTTAAGGGTGGAAGTTTGAGGTACAAAAAACCTCAACCATGTCCATGTCTTACCACAAGGTGCCCTCGACCTGGCGCCTTGGGCAGCAGCACCGCCAGCAGCAGCTCCCATTTGGGGTCTTTGTTATCGATGGTGCTGACTCCGTCAATGAAGAACAGCAGCAGAGGCTCCAAGCGCTCATGGATCTCCTGCGACAGGGCAGCTTCATGGATTAGGGTTTAGGGTTTGAAATGTACAGAGTGCAAGCGCACATAAATCTCCTGCGACAGAGCAGCTTTATGATATAGGGTTTAGGGTTTGAAATGTACAGAGTGCAAGCGCTCAAAGATCTCCTGTGACAGAGCAGCTTTATGGAATAGGGTTTAGGGTTTGAAATGTACAGGGTCCAAGCGCTCAAAGATCTCCTGTGACAGGGCGGCTATATGGATTCGGGTTAAGGATTTGAAGTTTGAATTTTCTGGGACAGGATGGATTTATGGATCAGGCTTGCATATTTGAAGATCCTGTGACAAGATGTATCTGGGGATGAAGTTTCAAAATTCAAAATTTGAATCTTCTGGGCCAGGATGGATTTATGGATTCACAGTTTAAATGAAGGTTCACAGTTTGAATCTCCTGCGACAAATTTAGGGTTTTAAATCTCCAGGTCAGGATAGGTGAAGAGCTTCGGGTTTGAACAACTCGGAGAATGGATTTCGAATGTCCTGGGATAAGCCGGCTTGAGCGTTTTGTCTGCCACAGACGCCCCTAATGGCCTTATGTCTTAGGAGATTATTTGAGGCAAACAAATCAAACTTCTAGGGCAGGCCCTTCCAAGGTTTCGGATTTTGAATCCCTGAAACTAGGACAGAGTCAAGCGGTGGCGTGCGCGGCAGGCGCAGCAAGGGCATCTGAGTGGATGGATGCAGACACAGGGGAGGGCGCAAAAACCCTTTTAAAGCTCCCTCCGACACTCTCACTGTTCAGGCCAGCTTGACATCCTATCCAAGGTAGCATCCGAGCGTCATACGGCACAGGTAAAGCTGGATGGTACTACTTAGCAAGCACGATACGGCAAAATACGGCACAAATCAAGCCGGATTATCCTGCTTAGCAAGCACGATACGGCGAAGATTTACCCGGACTGTACTACCGCGGTAGCACAACACGGCACAGGTCAAGCATGATTGTGAGTCTAAGTCGACCGAGGTAGCACAATACGACACTAGTTTAGCTCGATTGTGATGTCAAGGTAGCACGATACGGCACAGGTTTGGCTGGGTCGTGCTTCCAGGATCAGATTTCTCCCTGCCACAGATCATCCCATGATATCCTAAAGCCCTCTGCTTCAAACTGTGCAGCCTGAAGAATATTCCTACTAGTCAATACCTGCATGGTCGGTACCGGTATGGCACAGCCGAATTAGCCGGATTTTGCAACCAGTGCCAGGATCAATCTCTCCATGCTGCAGATCATCCAGTGAAAGTCTCAAGCCCTCTCCTACACACTGTAAAGTTCACTGTGCATTCCAGCAACTACTCAGCTACACCTGGATCTGGTAATCACAGTGAAGCTTAGGAAGAAAGAAACTTGTCCCACAGGGGCGTGAGGGTTGGGGAAACAGGGTGGCATAGGCCGAGGCCGTGTCCGCGCCGTGACCATCTGTTCAGCCTTAAGCGCATTTCTGCTCAGATTCAGCTACACCTGGATCTGTGGCCGAGAAGCCCTGGCCCAGCAAGGTGCCTGCTGCTTGGGCTGCAAGTGCAAGTTTGGTCCTACTTGGCCCAGCGGCAAGCAAAGAGCGATCAGCCAGCAGAAGACAAGCGCACGCTCAGAGGGATGCTGGCATGCTGCTCTATTCTACCCCTATTCAGCCCACTCCTGACACTAATCCAGTTGGCCCCAACCGGCCCACAGTGGTAGCTGCCCAGCAGCCTGCCAGAAGTAGGAAGGTGCCCAGCTGCACAGTTCAGGAAACTGCTGCTATGGCCGTCTTCCCCAGTGTTCATTTATTCTGCTACCAGTATTCCTTCGTCACAGAAGGCCCGATTAGGACCAAACCTGGACCTGTCTAGGATTGGTGGCCAAAGCAATATGGCAGGCCACAAATGGGGTCTCCGGCCAGAGGCCGGAGTGTAGCTGACATATAGCTGAGTCACGCAAACAAAAGTGATCTTCTCCCCCTCCCCCCTTACTTTAACGTAGGTAGTGCAGGGGTCCTCATCTGCGAAGTTGTACTTGACGAACGAGACCTGGCCTAGGGGAGTGCACACCTGCAAGCATGGATTCCACAGCCATTTAAACGCAGTCCTGTCACAATTCAGCCACATCACGGACTAGGACTCAGGAGGGAAGGGAGGAGGCCTAGTGCAGCAAGGTGTCAGCCGCTTGGGCCGCTGACCGGTGGAAGTTTGAACCCCATCAGCCCTGGGATCGCCGCCCATAACAGCAGGCTGCAAAATGATACCTACACAGACACGTGGCGTGCGGGCTAAGATGGGCTTCTGGGCGCACACCAATCAATCCTTCAATAAGCGAATCCTGTGATCGCACCACAATCAATCCTTCAATCAAATAAATCCCTCGGCACGGCAGTAAGAGAATATTCCCATCAGCCCTGGGGTGGCCGCCCATCGGCCTCCTGGAGGTGGTCTGGTATGGCTGAAATAAGCGCTGAAGCATGCCTCGGCCAGCATGCGGCCATGCGTGCGCATGTCGGGGCTGGAGTCAAGGCAGCGCACCACCGCTGTCACCAGAGCATCCTTGCTGGACTAAGCACGGGGGATCTGCCCTACAATTATGCCCCAACGCATCTCGGCCAGCTTGCGGCCATGCGTGCGCCTGTCGGGGCTGGAGTCAAGGCAGCGCACCACCGCTGTCACCAGAGCATCCTTGCTGGACAAAGCACTGGGGATCTGCCCTACAATTATGCCCCAACGCACCTCTGTCAGCTTGCGGCCATGCGTGCGCATGTCGGGGCTGGAGTCTAGGCAGCGCACCACTGCTGTTACCAGAGCATCCTTGCTGGACAAAGCACGGGGGATCTGCCCTACAATTATGCCCCAACGCACCTCTGTCAGCTTGCGGCCATGCGTGCGCATGTCGGGGCTCGAGTCTAGGCAGCGCACCACCGCTGTCACCATAGCATCCTTGCTGGACAAAGCATGGGGGAACTGCCCTTGAAGGATTTGAACCACCTTGTCTGCGCCTGCCTTGCGTTTCTGCCACTGCAGAGAGAGGCGCACAGCAAACCGTGAGATGCAAGCACACTCGCAACATGTTTTTCTGAGAGCTCCGACCATGCGGACAATGAGAGGCATTTTTGGACAACGCATGAGGGAACTGCGCTTGCAGGATTTTAACCACCTTGTCGGCGCCTGCCTTGCGCTTCTGCCACAGCAGAGAGGGGCGCGCGAGGAACTATGAGATGCAGGCACTTTCAGGATTTTTTTTCGCCGAGCTCCGACCATGCGGATAATGACAAGATTTGGACAATCTTGCATGCTTTATGCACCTGCCACAGGAGAGTGTGGCGCAGAGGCGCATATAAGGACACTTTACAGTTGTTTTGATTTGCGGAGACCGGGCCATGCGTATTTTAAGAAACATGGTATTCTCGAATTGGGCTGGGGTGTCCATAAAAATGCGGCCTCTCGAGTGCAGATGTACAAATGACTTGATTTCGAATTTATTTCGATTCATGCACATGGCCAGGTGCATGCTCATGCAGTGGGTATACATGCTTTTGGAAGTGCTGCCTGCTTGAAACATGGTTTCATCATTCACAGAAGCGCAATGCAGATGTCTGGCAAGAGCTGCCTCCTTGGCTCAGAGGCACTCATGACATGTTTTTGTAACAGAGCTCTTCACCATGCGCATGGCGACGGGCAGTCATGCAGGTCTCGTGGATATGTGCGTGCTCTTTCAAAAGCTGTCTCCTTCTTGGAGTGGTAAATGCACAACGCAGATGTCTGTTGGGAGCTCAGGGAATGCACCAAAGAGGCTTAGGAGCAGGCTGAGGGACCTGCAGACGGTCCTTGGCTGTGCAGCATGCTTTTCTCCTCAAGGCCACGCTATGCAGCGTATTTCTTCTTCTTTATTTAGGCCAGATTCATTCGCCATGTAGCGAGGTCTAGTCTGGTTCAGCAGGTGAAATCGAACGCTAGTGGGGGGAAGCTGAAATTCAAATATGCAGTGCCTGGCGGGTTGTTTACCTTCACGTCAATCCATGTATGATACGTGTGTCCGCTGAACCAGACGTCAATTTGCAGCTCGAGGAAGCCCTTGATGACCTCATCCTCGCCGAAGTGCTGGTGGAAGAACTCCCCTTTGAAGGTCTCGCCCCCGGTCTCGATTTCCTTGCGCAGCTCTTCTTCAGAGGTTGCGTGTAAAAGGTGGAAGTTTATTACGTCGTGTGCTTCGCAAACGAACTCAGCATCATCCAACTTGGTTCGCTTGGGCTGAGGGCCGTTTGAATGCACCATTCCTAAGTTCGAAACACACAACGAAGCGCAGTTGTATTGGCAGAGCAATCACACACAATGCTCCTGTGACATATTGGGCCTTGCTCAACTGGGATACAGCAGCAGCTGGAGCCCGTACTTGGCATGCCTCCGTCCTCGGGTTTCCCGAAGTTTGCGTTACGTCAATAAAAGCCCACTTGCAAGTACTACTTAAGGCAGACTAGCCATGCATATTTGAATGTACCAGCATAATACAGTCAAGTAGGGCATGAAATCCAGTGAGTAGCTGGGTGGCAGAACTCATCACCGGCGGAGTTGGTGGCTGGTGATTGGATGGATGGGCTTCGTGTGGCCAAACTAGGCAACAAAATTGCACTGCCCTCGTTTAAGAATGCGAGATGATAAGACATGAATATCATGGCATCGAAGAAGACACGTACCGAAACTCGCATGCCACGGTACTGCCGGGTTCGGGTATAACAGTCATTTTTCTGCCAGGCATTTTTACTTTGCCGTTCTCCTAGCACACTGCCATGCGGTCATTGACGCGGGTCGGCAACGAGGGGCAGATGTTGCAACTGCTGGGTAGCAGTAGGCACTGGGGCATTCGTAGGCGGCTGCTGAGCTACGGTATGCCGGCTGTCAGATACTGGTAGATGGCTCACGCTGGTTCCTACTGAGTTTCATGGTCAGAGTTAGTGTCGATACCTCCTGATCGGGCTATGTAAAGCGTAGAGCGTCGGATGATGGCGGGACGATCTGTGGGCTAACTTGCACACTCGATATAAGCAGGATTGATCGCACGCTCGACCACAGATCATACCGTTTCGAGCATGCAGGGGTTTCGAGCGCAACGGTGGCGAGAAGTTAATATTTGCTGGTGACCACGTTGGCGATCCAGGAGTCGACCTGGCATGCCAGCGTGGCGAGCAATGATTCTCTAGCCCACCCGACTTTGGCTAAGTTTAAGCCCCCCCACGCTGACGTGTCTTGAATAGTAGTGTCTTGCCTGGTTGTAACCACCGGTTGAGACCCCTGGTTGAGACCACCGGTTGAGACACGGCCATGCACCTTTCAGGGCTCGATTATGGGGACCTTGCCGTCGTGTTTGGTAACTGCAGAAACGATATACTCTCTATAATGTCACTACTATAACTACTCCTCTCACTATCTTCCAGGGTGGCTTCCTGGGGATCCATGAAACCTGATCGGAAGAAATCAAGCTTCAAGGTGAAATGCACACATCGAGTAAACTTCGAGAGACCTGCTGCCCACGATTTCATAAATCTCAGCCCAACCAGTGACACTGTCAGCTTTCCTGATGAGAGACAGGCGGTTTGCTTCCGCACATTGTTCAAAATAGCGCGTCCATTCGCATCCCAACTGTGTTGATTCCTGCAAACCTCACGAAGGTCGACATTGCCACGCCGCTTTTCAAAACGTAGATAACTACTACTACATGCCCTCGCTGGAGCTAACAGACTCGCTTCAATCTCGCCGTACCCAAAGCGGCGCCGGGGCGACTGTACATGTGCGCGCAATCTGCCAGCGATTACTTCAAAGACAACAGCAGCACCCACATAACAGGGACTTCTGTGACAAGCAGCGATACAACGTGGAGCTCGCTTAGAACTTCTAGGCCTCTGCCATTATTAGGCGGATCACCTTCTCTCTCTCGCTCTTATCTCTTTCTCTCTCACGTACTCGTACATTCACCCACCCACAAACACCGTGGGCACATACAAACACATACACGTGCGCTCACATACAGACAGTCTCAACGACACCCACTTGCCAAGATGCTCGGTCTGATTAACATATCCTTCGAGGCATACATCGTGGAGAGCTTTGGCCGCGAGAGGTGGATGCAGATCAAGGGAGATGCTGGCCTTGTTGCCCAGTCCTGGGTATCCGGCTGTCCCTATGCGGACGTTGAGACATACAGGTGTGTGTCCATGCTGTTGTGGTATAGGCTCCGCAATGCCACTTGAGCATCTGGCAACAGATGTCAAAGTGGCTAAGCAATCTACAACACATGCAAGGGTAGGATAGGCAAAATATGGCCTATACATTGGTCAGCTGTCTGGTTGGAAGGAAAAGGAAACGAACTAAAGGCTAGAGGTATGGCAGAGAGGAGCACAAAGGGCTAAGAAAAACTGGGATTGGTGTTGCAGTCATCAGTCTGGGCCACAGGCCTAAAGATTGGCCAGCTGGGCTTGGTGATGCAGTCAGTCTGGGCCACAGGCCTAAAGATTGGCCAGCTGGGCTTGGTGATGCAGTCAGTCTGGGCCACAGGCCTATAGATTGGCCAGCTGGGCTTGGTGTTGCAGTCAGTCTTGGCCACATGCTTATGGATTGGCCAGCTGGGCTTGGTGTTGTAGGGTGCCGTCAGTCTGGGCCACATGCTCAGGTCAAGGTTCTTTCCCAATCAGCCGGGTGCTGTCCTTTCACAGAACTCCAAACAAGAGGTGTGTGTTCATGTTCATAATTTTCATCATTTTCATCATGTTCATGTTCAGCAGATCTGCAATCACACTAATCCCGCAGTGTGCTCACTGGAGCAAATCCATATATCACACTTATCTCTCACTGATTAACCTCACACTACATGCCCTGGGTGAAAGGCCCGGAGCCGCTTTACTATGGCTCAGGCACGGTTCAGCTACCTCCCAGCCATCAGGCAGGCAGGCTGCATGGGCCTACTCATGCAGGCCAGTCAAGGCTTGGCCCCAATCGAAGACAAGGGGCAGCCAGCCAGAAAACGAATCGTTTAACATATTTGAAATATTGCCAGGGTGCTGCGTGCCCTGAGTGATGGGATGGCTCATGTGCGCACGCCCAGCCACTCTTTTAGCCCCACATTAGCCACTCTTTTGGGGGGGGGTGCCTGCTGCTTGGGCCACCGGCTTTGGGCCGGTCATTGTTTCCCCAGCGGTGGCTGCCCATCGGCCTTCCGCAGAGGTGTGGCGCACACTCAAACAAGCACCGCTTCAGGCGAACCTCGCCCAATCCCGTCTTCACCCTCCTCACCACCTGTATTCTTCTCACCGCAGCCCTCCTAAACAAATGCATCCTTCTCACCACCAAGACCCTCACCACTAAAATCCTCACTCCCCCCCTCACCCCCCTCCCCCCCCCCTCTCATCACCACCACCACCCTCACCACCACACTCCTACCCCCCCCCATCCTCCACTCTCCCACCCTCTCCCCGCAGGCTCATCGAAGCTTCATCGGAGCAGCTTCACATGACGCCTGCATCGGTACTCGAAGGGTTTGGCGGGTACTTCATAACGAACTTCCTCAATGACCTCGGCTACTCAGATCTCGTGCGGCACCTTGGGAGCAACATCGTGCAGCTGGCCAGCAGGCTTGACGATCTGCACCACAACGTCGCAGCGGGCATGCCAGCGATGAAGATGCCGTACTTCAGAGTGGATCAGGTGTGGATCACTCCTGCTAACTTACTATGCTGCATGTCACTCCCGAATCACTCCTGCTACACTATGACTCCACATGTTACTCCGGAATCACTCCTGCTAGTCTGCTGCACTATTACTCCGCATGTCACTCCTGCTACACTATGACTCCGCATGTTACTCCGGAATCACATCTGCTAGTCTGCTGCACTATTACTCCGCATGTCACTCCTGCTGCACTATTACTCCGCATGTCACTCCTGCTACACTATGACTCCGCATGTTACTCCGGAATCACTCCTGCTAGTCTGCTGCACTATTACTCCGCATGTCACTCCTGCTACACTATGACTCCGCACGTCACAGCTGAATCATTCCTGATTCACTATTACTCCGCAGGTCACTCCTGAATCACTCCTGCTACACTATTACTCCGACCGCCCCAACCTGTGGCCAATCTCCGCGGGTATCCTCAAAGCCATCGCCCGGGACCGCTTTGACCATGACCTGACCGTGGAATTGGTCCTGTCCAAAGAGGACGGCCACGACCACGAGGTGAGGGTGAAAGCCTGGGTTCGGGGTTTGCTTGCAAACCGGATTTGGAAATTGGGCAAACTGAGGAGCAACAACCCAGCAGCCACCTCCGACATGCCCATGAGGTGGCCTTCTTGCTCTTTTACTATATTTCCAGTTTCGGATTTTCGAATATTTGAATGAGCAGGTGATAAAGCTGAGCTTCCTGGCTGCTATCTCTGAGGAGCAACAGCCCAGCAGTCTCCTCGGACCCAAACACGAGGAGGCCAAATCGCTCTCAATTTGAACTTTGATTCCGATTATTTAAATGTGCAGGTGATGAAGCTGTGCTGCTCAGTGATTAACTCCGAGGAGTCACAGCCCAGCAACCACCTTAGACTGCCAATGAGAAGGCCCAGTTGCTCTCAATTTGATATTCAAATTTGAATATTACTATTTTCGAATGTGTAGGTGATGAAGCTGTGCTGCCCAGTGATTATCTCAAAGGAAGAACAGCCCAGCAGCCACCTAAGACTCCCAATGAGGAGGCCCAATGGCCCTCAAGTTTGTGTTCAAATTTTAATATTTGAATATGTTTGAATGTGCAGGTGATGAAGCTGGGCTTCCCGGCCATTGTCTCGGAGGAGCAACAGCCCAGCAGCCCCCTGGGGCCCAAGCACGAGGAGGCTGGCGTTGGGCTGATGATGGGTCCTGAGATCATGTGCCAGACGTTCCCCTTCCACGTGGCCGTGGACGAACGGATGGTTATCCAGCAAGCGGGTCCGGCGCTGATGAAGTTGATCCCGGGATTGCGTATAGGCATCACAAGTTTCAGCCAGTGCTTCACAGTGAGCGCGAGGGGTAGATCCCGGAATAGGATTGCGCATCTATTTGCCTATGTTAGGGTTTAGGGTTTCTCACAACAGCAATTTAATCGTGCTACCTGGTTTAGGTTTATGATTTTCTGACAAAAGCAAGTTATTTGTGCTGTCCAAGTGGTGTTCCTTACTGATCCCAGACTGCCCTGTCTCTTTAGAGTGTCAAGTTAGTTTTCGTTTGAAAGGGGTCCTGGCAAAACAACAGTGGGATTCGGTGTCTGCTCGGTGTCTGTCCACCCTTGGAGGGCTGCCGCTAACCAACCCTGAACCCTTAACCCTTGAACCCTAAATCCTCAACCCTAACCCTTGGCTCCTCAGGTCGCCGGCCCTCAATTCCACTCTCCGAGTGAAGTCGATTGCTATCATGAACTAAAATTAGGATGCTGGTGAACGTTTTCTTCACACAGAGTGGGAGCTTCTTTGACTCTCACGCCCCCCCCGGGGTGTAGTTTCTTTCTTACAAGAAGTGAGCACCACAGAGTACAGAGTAGTGAGGCTTTCTTGCCCCCACGGGGCGTAGCATTCTCTCTTCCACACAGTGAGTACGAACCAACCCTGGACCCTTGGCTCCTTCAGGTCGTCGGCCCTCGATTCCACTCCCAGAGTGAAGTCGACTTTACCAGCTTGGAGAACAACATGCACGCCGGCTTTGTCCTTGAGGTGGCAACGGCGGACAAAGCTTCCAGCAGCACCAACACGGGGGATTTGGCAGTGCCTGGCTCGCTGGAGTCCAGCAAACTGCAGCTCAAGGGCCAGATGGTGGTTGCCTCGTTTCCCTGCCGCTCACCGGCAGTACAGGCTACAGGCTGCCCGCGAGACCCAGCAGTACAGGCTGCAGGCTGCCCGCGAGACCCAGCAGTACAGGCTACAGGCTGCCCGCGAGACCCGGCAGTACAGGCTGCAGGCTGCCTGCGAGACCCGGCAGTACAGGCTACAGGCTGCCCGCGAGACCCGGCAGTACAGGCTGCAGGCTGCCCGCGAGACCCGGCAGTACAGGCTGCAGGCTGCCCGCGAGACCCGGGGGTACAGGCTGCAGGCTGCCCGCAAGACCCAGCAGTACAGGCGGGCTCACTATGCAAGTCATCGTCCTGCCCTCACGGCCGACCGGCAGAGGTTTACCCGCATGGCATGGCAATGTCCGGCCCGCTGCGCCCATCAGCGGTAGCTTGCGTGCAAGAGCAGCGGGCAGCAACGTGCGGGCATGGCCGACTGGCAGAGGCCTGCTCATGTGACCCATCATCAGCGGTGCACCCGCATGGCCCGGCAGTAGCAGCAAGCTGCCCGCATGGCCCACTGGCAGTAGAGTGCCCGCCAAGCACGTCGGCAGCGGCCTGCCTTCGGGACAATGTAGCGGCCTGCACAGAAGGTCCCTCAGCCGCAGCTGGCCTGCCAGGCCCGTCTGTTGAGGCCAGGCCACATGGCCGGGCAGCAGAGGCATGGCCACTAGTCCAATCGGCGGGGTCCTCCTGTCTTCGGGCCAATGCTGCGTTCTGGCCATATGAACCATCGGCGGCGGGATGCGATGGGTTGCCCGCTATGCAGGAAGTCTGCCCATGGCTGGAACAGGACGATGCGGTCCCAGAACCAGTCATTGCTCCCATTCCTCCAGCAGCAGTAGCAACAACATCAGCAGCTGAAGCAGCAACAGCAGCAACAACATCTACAGCAGCCGCAGCAGCGACAACAGCAGCAACAACAAAATATGCAGCAGTGGGGAATGCTGAGAGGGCAACGGATGAGGATACATATTCATCAGCTGCAAATACCAGAGCAGCAGCGGCTGGCAGTACAGTGAGAGCGTCAGGCATTACAGGGGCGGAAACCAGCAGTACAGCGGAAAGGACCAGCAATACAGGGGCGGCAACGGTTGCTCATGCCAGGCCTCCCCTGCGCTCTAGCCCATATTCCCGCTGCTGGTCGATTCCGCCAAGACGCCCCTCTGTTGGGGTCGCCATCGCCACCACCGCTGCTGCGTGCCCTGCTGGTGGAGTTTCTGCAGCGGCGCCCAGCGGCGGTAATGATGCCGGAGCCCCAGCAGGGGATGCGGCAGCTGCGGCGGCGGCAGGGGGAGGAGGAGTTGGAGGAGATGGCTGCTCTCGGCTAGACTTGCACGCTCTGCCAACGCAGCGCCTTGCGCTGTTCCTTGGCTCGCCTTGCGTTCAAGGGCTGTCTCAGCTAGGTCAGCACGGCTTGTCACTCTATGACCTCCCCCTGATGGATAGGTGAGAGCAGGACAGGGTTCAGGGTTAGGCTGAATCGGGGCTCAGGGTTCAGGGTTAGGTGAGAGCAGGACAGGGTTCAGAGTTAGGCTGACCCTACATTGTTTGATGCTCATAAATTTTGCTGGGCTTTTCTCCTTTCTGAGCCTGTTAATGCTAGGTTGATTAAAGAAGGTGGATGCTGTTGCCGTATGACCTGCCCCTTACGGATATATTGGTGAGGGCATGGCCGTGTTTAGGGTGTGGGGTTGAGATCAATCCGATTGGGTTCAGGGTTGAACTTAACCGTAGGTCCTTTCTTGTTCGCAAAGTTGGCTGGGCTCTTCTCCTTTCTGAACCTAGGCGAACTGGATTTTTCAAGAAGAAGGTGCATAATACTTGCCGAACAAGGAGCTTCCTTAATCCACGCCTCATGATGTATATAACGATTTATTTAGTAACAGCATGACCATGTCCATGTCCGTCGTGTACAGGAGTGTGGACATGGCACTTAAGCTGAGCAGTCACGTGAGGGGCGCCGGCAGGCGCATGGGCCGTCAGCCCTGAACTAGACACTAGTTCAAGCACTCAAGGGGGATACACCCATGTCATATTCCCCCTAGTCACCCCTGTGCTGTCTGCAGGAGTGTGGACATGGCTCTGAAGGCCGAGCAGTCGCGTGTGGAGATGGGCACATGGAGAGGATAGACTAGAGATCTGCACTCCATAACTCACGGTACTAGAAGCCAACCCGGTGCAACGGCCAAACAAGCAAATCCACCCTAAACCCTAGACCCTAAACCCTAACCCACCCTAGACCCTAAACCCTAACCCACCCTAGACCCTAACCCACCCTAGACCCTAAACCCTAACCCACCCTAGACCCTAAACCCTAACCCACCCTAAACCCTAGACCCTAAACCCTAGCCCACCCAGTGCAACGGCTGAACAAGTCTATCCACCCTAAACCCTTAACCCCGTGTATGTCGTGTACAGGAGTGTGGATATGGCTTTAAAAGCGGAGCAGTCACGTGTGGAGATGGGTATCCGGGAGGGATACGAGGCGCTCACGATGCAGCTGCAGTACGAGAAGGAGAGGAGTGAGTCTATGCTGTACAGGTGGGTGGACTGTCGTGAGTGGGGGGTATACGTTTTGTAAGTGGGACTCTTTGGTGGGCTGATGATGCAACTGCGGTACGAGAAGGAGAGGAGCGAGTCTATGCGGTACAGGTGGGTGGGCTGTTGTGAGTAAGGAACTAAGTCTTGTACGTGGGACTCTATGGTGGGCTGATGATGCAGCTGCAGTACAAGAGGGAGAGGAGCGAGTTTATGCTGTGCAGGAGGGTGAGCTGTCGTGAGTGGGGGGCTAAGTTTGTAGGTGGAACTCTATGATAAGACGCTCACGATGCAGCTGCAGTATGAGAAGGAGAGAAGGGATTCAATGCTGTACAGGTGGATCAGCTTTTCTGAGTAGGAAACCTAGTTTAGGGTTAAGGGTAAAAAACCTAAACCCTAAACCCTGTTCTGAGTAGGAAACCGGGTTTAAAGGCAGAAGTTTAGATGGCACTGACGATGCAGGTGCAGCATGCGAAAGAGAGGAGCGAGTCATTGCTGTGCGCATGTACCATATGTGGTGGATGGGTGACCATGCGAAAACATACCCCACAAAAAGGGAGGGCGGTGCCTGGAAATGAAAGACAGCACGGACATAAGCTGTGGGGGAAGGTCAAGTCCAAAGTGGACCTTGTGCCAGGTACTGCAAATTATAACGTGTTTCGGCTACACTTCAGCTACACTTAATCTACACTTCAGCTTTGTCATGGCCTACGACCAGTAAGGCACGCTACAGAAAGCCCTGCTGTTCGGGCCACCGGCTGAGACTGGTGAAGGTGTCCACTTGGAGGCCCCCCAGAGGTGGGCTGGTCCTCACTTCAAGAAAGATGGTGCATGAGGCACTGCCTGCAAGGGAAGTATGTGGGTAAGCACCTTGGTAATTATCCGTATAAATATCTGGGTAAGTATATAAACAAGTATCTGGGTAAATATCCGGGTACCTTGGTAAGCTTCCCTTCCCCAGGACCTGGCATGCTCGTCACACCTGTCTCTTCATACCTGATTTGGGGGGCTCAGATTGGCAATAGTCTCCGAGATAGTCTCCGAGAATAGTCCCCGAGAATCAGTTTGGGACTACAGTATCATCACTGCCCTTTTATAAAGAGTTGGGTGAAAACGTCTGTCAGAAAAGTCGGCGCGTTAAACTGCGGTCATCCTACTCCTCAAGCTTGCACAAGCAGTTCACAGTTAGGTAGAGGGTCCTGCCCTCAGAAAGTATAACCAGTGTCGGGGGGGCCGGTTTTGGAGCAAAACTAAATCTGCTAGCACTGAACCGGAGACAACTCGCAAGTCTTCAGAGGGGACAAGCTGACGGTTTGGAGCGCAGTGAACAGCCCAATAGCCGCTGGCCAAATGGGTGCTCCAGGTTACCTAGGAGCATCAGAAGCTAAAGCGGAGGTAAGGGTGGGTGGGTCCGAAAGTTAGAGGAACTTCAAGCTCAGACGTAAGAGGAAAACTTTTCCGACTTAAGGTCTTTCATGAGCTTAGCTCCTTTACACCCCATATAGGGGTTTAGGGTTGCGACTTGCGATCGAGCATTTCCACTCTTTTAGCCCCCCAAATCCTTTTGTGCATTACTATGCTCTTAAGTTGCTCTTTCACTATTTCCACAATTTTCACTTTTTTTGCAAACGCCTCTGAAGTCACACCTGTGGTGTGTGTGAACTGCGCAGATGTGTCCCCAAGGAGTATGCCCAACAGCTCTTCTGTAGCCACCAGCCTCCAGATTCACACCTCCCTCCAGATTCACACCTCCTTCCAGATTCACCCCTACCTCCAGATTCACACCTGCCGTGTGTGCGTGCTGCGCAGATGCGTCCCCAAGGAGTTCGCCCAGCAGCTGCGGGAGGGGCATGCTGTGGAGGCCACCTCCTTCGACAAGGTCACCATCATGTTCACAGAGTGAGTGTTTTTTCAACTCCCACACACCCCACGGGACGCAGCTTTCTTTCCTTCACAGAGTGATTGATGTTTGATTAGGCTTTCTCACTGCTGGTCTAGTGCTGGATTGCCATCATGGACTGCAATGAAGGTGCTGGTGACAATTTTGTTCAAAGAGTGAGTGTTCCTTTGACTCTCACGCCCCCCCACCCCCGCGTAGTTTCTTTCTTACATAGAGTGTGTACGACAGAGTACAGAGTAGTGAGGCTTTCTCACGCCCCACAGGGTGTAGCTTTCTTTCTTTCACACATTGAGTATTGGAGAGTGGAGGCTCTGAAGCTTTCTCACAGCTGGATCTCCTTCATTTAATACAAATTAGGTGCTGGTGACCATTTTCTACACAGAGTGCGTGTTTCTAGGACTCTCACGCCCCCCAATGGACGCTTAGTGAGAACCCTGTACACATCCATATGCGCACTTAAGGAGGACCCTAAACCCTAACCCTAAACCCTACTCCATATGTGTGCTTCGGGATAACCCGAAGCCCCAACCCTTCTCCCTATTTGCGCCCAGGGGGGACCTTAACCCTTCTCCATATGTGTGCTTAGGGAGAACCCTTCACCCTTACCCTAAACCCTTCTCCCAAGTTCACTCAGGGGGGACCCTAAACCCTTCTCCATATGCGCGCTTAGGGTGAACCTTTAACCCTTACCCAAAACCCTTCTCCCTATTTGCGTTCAGGGAGATTCCTCAACCCTAACCTGAAACCCGTATCCCTATTAGCGCTCAGGGAGAGCCCTTAACCCTAACCCTAAACCCTTCTCCCTCAGCACGCTTCGCGCTATCTACTCCCTCTGCGCTTCTCACTCTCAATCGCGTCACTTTCTTTCTCGCAGCATTGTGGATTTCACCGCAATCAGTGGTAAGATGCCACCCATACAGGTGTGCCGCATGCTCAGTGAGCTGTACGAGCGATTTGACAACGTGATCGACCTCTACCCGGATGTGTGGAAGGTGTGAATTGGGGGGGGGTGAAAGTGTGGGAAAGGTGTGGACGCTGCTCATAGAGGTGTGCCGCATGCTCAGTGAGCTGTACGAGCGTTTTGATAACGTGATCGACCTCTATCCGGATGTGTGGAAGGTGTGAATTGAAGGGGGGGGGGTGAAAGCGTGGGAAAGGTGTGGACGCTGCTCATGGAGGCGCGCTGCATGCTTAGTAAGCTGTACGAGCGATTTGACAATGTCATCGACCTCTACTCGGATGTGAAATTACATGCTGGCATTTTTTCTTCTCCTTGTTCTGTCTGTTCCTTTCCTGTCTCCTTTAGCCTTTACTTTCTTTCCTCTGGACCAGACAGTCGAGCCTTTGCAGCATGGCCCAGAGGTATAATGTCATGGACATGTGGGTGTCAAACCTGACTAATGAGTAATGACCAATGCTATGGATCAACACAGGCGGACGTTATCGGAGATTCCTACATGTTGGTGTTCAACCTGACCCAAGCAGTGGACGCTTGATCACTGGGCGCTGATCGTCCCGTCAAACCTTAAATCCTGCACCCTGAACCGCGCGTGCAGGCGGATGTTATCGGAGATTCCTACATGCTGGTGTCCAACCTGACGCGACCCGTGGATGACCACGTGGACATGGCCATCGACCTGGCCATACAGCTGCAGGTCAGTTTGTTTCATTGAATGCTGCATTTAGCATGAGGCCGCAATGGTCGAGGCTTATAAAGATAGTGAAGCTCAGGGTTGTTTTCTTTTCGTGCCCATAAATCTAAATAGGATAAAAGCACGTTCTAGAGCAACCAGAGAATTTCAGCATACTTACTAACGGCCGGAACCGTAGATCACGTCAATTCATAACCTGCCCTCAGAGATAAAATTTAACTAAAAACCTCCTGACCCTGCCTGCCCCCAGCTCGTTTCTTTTACAAAAACTCTCAATCCTTTGAATAGGCAGGACCAGGAGATCTCTGGGCAGGACTTCAATAAGCAGTATTTTAATGAATGCCAGAAAACCCCAAACAGCATTTACTGCAAGGACAGGAAAAGTACATCTACACTGCACAGTGCCGGTATTGCCAAGGGGCCTGTCACTTAGGGGGACGGAGATTTTTCAACCAAAAATTTCGACAGGAAAAGAAAAAAACTTTCCTTTCGTATAAAAAAACTTAAGTCCTGGACGCAGTAAAACTTTTTGTGGGGAAAGACCCCATCCCAGGGGTCAACTGCGGTTGTCGGGGGACTCGTCCGACCCCATAAGTGACAGGCCCCTTGCCTGCAATTGTCTATATGCCGGTAAGGTTATATTAAGTTAGTAAATTAACTTGATATGATGACAAACTAATGACTTCAACTCTGGGGGAACGGATGGAACCCTATTGGCATACCGAGCTAAAGGTGAGGCTCTTCCGGTATGGGCAAAACCGGTATGGGCAAAAAAATCTCCTTGAATTGGAAACCATTAAATATGCCGCAGGTCGCTACGTGGGAGCAATGAATGCCAGAGAACCCCAAACAACATTTATTTCAAGGACAGGAAAAACATATACCGGTATACACGTGCACATGGCTTGTATTGCCTGCAATTGTCTAATATTGGCATGCCGAGCAAAAGGCTCTACTGGTATGGGCAACAAGAAAAGCACTCCTTGAATAAGAAACCATCAAATATGCCGCAGGTGGCTACGCGGGAGGCGTGCACCTGGCTCGGCAAACCTCTCCAGATCCGGATCGGCATCCACACCGGCCCGGCGGCAGCAGGCGTCGTCGGCAGTGCCAAGTCCACTGGCCTGATGCGGTACAGCATCTACGGGGACACGGTGAACACGGCCTCGCGCATGGAGAGCCACGGGCTGCCCGGGAAGATTCACATCAGCCAGGTGGGCCTGGGGGCAGGGCCACTCGGCAGGAAGGCACTGAGGCAGTGCCTTCAAGGGGGGGTGGGATCTGCATGAAGCCTTTCCAAGATTGCATGTGCCACTGAGACCCAGACAGAACCTTATCATGACCTTATCATAACCTTACCATGACCTTAGCAGAAACTTATCATGACCCCATCGCCCCCTCTGTCTGGGAGCATTCATATCAGCCAGGTGGGCACCATGCTGTTAGCTTTCAAGATGGCATGTGCCACTGAGAACCAGGCGATATTTAATCATAAACTTCTTGAGCCGGTAACCCCTCTGCCTGGGACCATTCACAGCAGCCAGGTGGGCAGGGGTGGTGATGCCGACTTGATCCTAAAAGGGTGTGCGCCGCGCAAAACCAAACCCTCAAGATTTCATGTGCCACTGAGAACCAGGCGACATTTAATCAAAACCTCATTGAGCCCTGAGCCCCATCTGGAGCCCAGCCCTGTCTGATATAACCTGTTGCTGTCCTGACCTCTTATCGGCTTCTCCAGTTGGCCTCCGTCGCCGTTCCCCCTACTCCTGCTTGCCCTTACATCCCCTGCCCTGCCTCTCCCCCCTCCCACCACTCTTTGCCCCGCCCCTGCTCACACGCCCCTGTCCTGCTATCCTCCTCCCCTCTCCACAGGTCCTGTCTGGAACACAGCCCTGTCTAATAAAACCTGTTGCCATCCTGATTTATTTTCGTCTGCTCTCCCCCCCGTACCCATCCGGTGATTCTGGTAGGCGTCGTTTGAATGCATCCACCATGTGGACAAGTACGTGATTAAGGAGCGCGGCCGAATCAATGTCAAGGGCAAGGGCGGCATGCAAACGCACCTCATTGCCAGCCACCAGGCATCCTGGCTGCTGCAGGCGAGTAGGGCAAGGGTAGATGCATGGGCGGCGCTACTGCAAAGGAGTTGTTTTTGTCCACTTGGGCAAGGGCTGCATGCAAACGCACTTCGTCGCTAGCTATCTGGCATCCTGGCTGCTGCAAGCGATTTCACGGGGGTCTGCTGGTTGGGGACTGCTGAAGGCGAGTGCCCTAGTTTCCTTCGGGGGAGGGGGCACAAGCAAGTGCACATAATCACCAGCCACAAGGCGGCCTGGCTGCTGCAGGCGAGTGCATTCGCAATGGGGAATGGGCTTCTTGAAATTCACAGGGGAACCAATCAAACTGGTGCCATAGCCCATGCTCACAAAAATAACAAGGGCATAATTTATTTTGCTTAGCCTTAGCAAAGGATGAGGCTGGTCGCCCAAAACCCTAAAAACTTAGGACGCAGACACAGGAAAAATAGCCTGGGTGCGCTTGTGGCCCTTGTCAACAGAATTGTTGTATCCAGTGTTGAACAGTTAGGCACCTGAAGTTGCGCCATGTCACTGCCGCCATGCTGTTATTTGAGTCCAAATTGGTTTTGTACGGGGGAAATGAACTTTGACTGCTAGAATGACATCTCCCGATCATAAACAGGTATCAGAACATAACATAATTTCGTCATGAATGGGTTTCCAAAAACTATTAAATACGGCAATATATAATCATTTTGACATCCTACGGTATGCTTTGGTAACAGTCCCCCACACCTTGGTGCGCTACCCACTCACAGGCCAGTCCTTGCGGGTTACATCTTATTTGGTATGCTCAGCTCATGATTTTTTGAGGATGTGGTGACAGGCATGATGATCTTATTCACGTACCGGTGTTGATCGGGTATTTAAATTTTCATGGTTATGAACCGGAAGTTGTTTTTCGTTTGTGTTCAGGTGGGGAACCAGAAGGCCGTCGAGAAGATGCGCATGAGGTGCAGAAAGCAAGACTCTTTCTGCCAGACCAGCAAGCCCTCCGCCTTTGGTGACATGAGCAAGCAGGCGTCCTTTGATCAGGCACGCCCCGGCTCGTCACCTCAGAGCCCTGCCGATACATCGGTGGCCGACATGCTGGCGCGCTCCGTCAGCATCAACGGCGCGACGGCTGCCTCCCGGCTGGCTGGCTTGTCTCTGAGGAGCAGCTCCTTTGAACAGGCCGGCGGCGGCCCGCGGGACAGCCTGACGGCATTCACCGCATCGGCAGCGATCCGAACACGCGCGAACAGCTTCGTAGATACAGAGGCGATCGGTGTTGAGTTCTTGCCAATGCAGTCGAGGCTGTCGTATGCTGACAGCCCGGAGCGACTCAGCACGGTGAGCCTGGATCCGTCCTCTGCGTTGTCGCTGGAGCTTTCTCCGGCATGCAGCGGGTTGCAAGACACCTTGACGGCGCGGGACAAGAGCAACTTCAGCAGCGGCCTCCAGTCCACGACCTCTATGGGTATGGCGCTCAGCAACAACTCGCTCGTGTCAGTCTCGGCGATGCTCGCAAAGCGGAGCCTGGGTAGTCATAACAACAACAAAAACAGCAGCAACAAGTGCAGCAACAAAAAAAAGTACACCAACGAGAGCGTCACGGCTGAGTCGCACTCGTCCTCGCTCGCCGCACTGCGGCTGCAGCTGCAGCAGCTGATGGCGCCGCGCTCGCCTGGTGTCGCCAACGTGTCGCCCGTCAGGATGGGGGATGGCAGCCGGGGGCAGCCCGCACAGATGGCGGCAACATCTGCCGGCCCGACGCACGCGTTTGTTTCGTACAACTCGGCACCCTTCCCGCGGATCCAGGAGGCACAAGCCGCAGGGAGTCACGGCGGGGGTCCATCCCTCAGCAACGCCCATGTCAACAGCTTGAACTCCTCGCCCACCTCAAGTTGCGGCACCGCCACACGCTGCTGCCGGCTCTCCTTCCCCGGTTACAACGGGAGGCCATCATCAGTGCGGCTTCCAACACCAGACGTGCTTGAGGAGGACGAATCGATATGCAGCGAGCTGCTTCACATTGGGGACGGCGCCGAGGGGTCCGAGTCCGGCGGCCAGCGGTCCTCGTCAGACAACTGCTTTGCGGCGCTCAGCCGAGCGTTTATCGAAGACTTGGTTGACCGACCCACTCCGGGTTCAACACCCTCGGTTGCGCTGTCGCCCGTTGGAGAGGAGGAAGCGGAGCCCAGCTTGTCACTTGTTCCAGCAAACCTGCCCACCTACCGGAGCGTCAAGACGGGTCCCCGCAGGAGCGGCGGTAGCCAGAATCAGAGCCCCCGTAGCAGCGGCAACAGTAGGACGTACAGCCGCCGTCTGTCTCTATCGCTGCGCTTTTCCGCGCCGGACGGCCTCAGCCAGGTTGTGGAGGGCAAGGAGATCGGTGACAGCATGACCGGTGGCCTGCCCCTGCCGTCGTGCGAGGCTCGAGCGGATGCGGCGGGCAACAGCCAGCCCTGGAGCCCCGCTGACGAGGTCAAGCGAAACGTGTTCTCGTTTGTGACAGCCAACCGAGGGAGCTCGCAGGGCAGCGTGGGCGGCGCGCCGACATGGAGCATGACGGAGCGGTCCAGCGGCTCGGGCGAAGTTATGTGGGGCGGGGCGAGGCTCCGTGACGGAGCCCATGCTGAGGCGTCCCTGTCCCTCCGCACGGAGGAGGCGGGCACGACCTTGTCCTCCCCCCGAAGGCTGGACGGCAGGGGCAGAATGCCTTTTGCGGTCTCCGGCGAGGAGAGCGAAACGAGGAATGCGCCTCACTGTGGTTGCTGTGTCTCGTAATAATAATGTGGGTGGGCAACCGTTGAGTTGGGTTTTATTTGTCCGTGTGGCTCGGCTGCAGACCAGCTACAAATAGTTTGCCACCTGGTCTCCAGCCATAGGCCCCAGCTGGCAAGCCATGCTGCTGGTGCATGGTTCTGCAGGCCGTTCAAGCTTGAGCCTTTTATGGATGCAGGGCAGGGCCATAAAAGAAAAAAAGCTACGCCTTGTGGGGGGCGTGAGAGTTAAGGAAACAACGCAGCCTGAGCCGAAGCCATATCCGCGCCGTTACCGCCCATGGTCACTTAATATCTAACGGGTGAGAGGTCGGGGAATTGACTGTGATGGAGGATAGGGGTGGGGTGGGGATGCCCCCTGAGCGGTGTGGGATGACTGTGTGGCCTAAGGGAGGGGGGATATTGTCGGGCCGGTGTCGGTGCAGGACAGGATTATAAGTAGTTTGGGTCTAATCCAGGGCTGGGGATTTTCGGTTGTCTTAGGACAGATTCCGTCGGGACGTGGCTAAAACGTGGATGATGGGCGATAATAATAAGACTGGTCAACTGGTGCGTGCCCTCGGACTTTTAAAGGGGCTCACTTAATAATCTCTAAGAACATTCATCCACCTAAGTTCTTTTTTTATGTGCGGTACACAATTAGTGATTGTGATATCAGTCATTCTTGGAACGGCACATACAAACGGCACACATTGTTCAAACTAAATGCAGGGCGCCGGGGATGACCGTTTGATTGTTACACGCTGTCGGGATTTGATTGACTGCATGAGTACACAATGCTCTGATGGCATATGATAGGTCGGGAAGGTGGTTTCTTTTATGGTGGAGTAGAACACGGTAGTTCCTTGCCAGACAATCTCTCTTGTTGAGGTCTTTGTTGAGATATTTCAGGAGACCGTATCTTGAGAAAAGAAGCTGAGATTGGACTTATTTAAAATAAGTTTCTCAATACTGCTGCTTGATCTCGTAAGGCACTTGGTGTCCATACCTTAAAGTTATTGTGATGCCTTGTGAAATTGGCTTGGCGGGCAGGTGCGAGTACTTTATGTGCTGCAAGAAGGACCAAGCCAATCTCACATTCGTTTTTGTTTTGAATATAAATGGTATGGCTACATTTCTGGTATGTTTCAATTGGTCTTATAAACCCACTTACCGATCTTTTTGAATTTGAAGTGATGAACCTTATCTCAGATTTTAAACACCTGTGTGTGTGCCCTTTCATGTTCTCGGACTACTGCTGCTTCTGATCAAAGAGATTATTGTGTCCGGTCAACAAAGCATGATATAACAACGAAACCTCTGATGGCAGCGCCTGATGCCCAGATGGGTAGGTGGCGGAGCAGAGATTTAGCATGGCTCATGTACTTAAGTTTGACGTTTAAACAGTCCTGAGGGGCATCACGTTTCATGCATGGGGCAGGTACCCGTAAACCGGTACGAGCTCGAATTAACCTAGGACGGCATGCAAAAAATCAGTAGACCCCTTTTGAACCAGTGCATAGCAGCAAATATGTACTTCATCCGCAAATTACCAGGCCGTCCCTACAGTTACCTTAAAACTTTCCAGCGGGATAATTCATCCGCAAAATCTCAGGCATAGCCTGGCTACAGCCATCTTGAATCTATGCAACAGGACCATTCATGCGCAATTTCTCATGCATCAGCCCTCTTGAATCTCTTCAGCGGGAATCAAGATTAATAAGTTAGTCTGGAACCCCAGATCAATTAGTCAATCAGGCTCAGGCCTGTGTGGCACTTCACACAACCTGTACGGCCGTGCAGATAAGATCTTTCCCCGCATATCGTAGCTCCCTACCGCTGGATGCATGATCAGGCTGTCCTTCTCACCAGAGTCCGGCTGGAGATGGAAGACCCTTTTTCCTGATTTGAACTTGAAGAAACCTGCACTTGATAACCAAGGAGCAGCATCAGGGTTGTGAAGTTTGTGGTTTTTTTAAGTCCCGCGGGGCATCACATTTCATGCAGGGTTCAGATAAATGAAGATCACAGATACAAAAATACAAACCTAGCTGTATGCCCTAATTGGCGCAAGCGCTGTTGGTGCTGAACAGCTCTATCTTTGGCTTTGATCTAACAGTCAACCCCATTTTTTTCACTGCAAATTTGTGCCCTACTGGTGGGCAGTCAACCATGATGATACAGAAGCTCTACTGAAGTCATTTCCCTGAAAGCACACTGCTGTTTGACTCGGATCCACTGATCTCTCAATAATAGCAGCAGGTCTCAAGCAATTTATTCTAAATGAGTGCCGGTTCATTTTTTCGAAGGCACAGCTACTTAGCCAGCCTAATTGTGCCAGCCTGTATCCTGCTTGCTCACTTGCTGTATTACATGCTGTCTTCAAGTACATTTCCTGCAGTGCCTGAACCCAATATCCTGTCATTTCAAAAGCACTGCGATCTTCTACTCCATTTCAGGTACAGCAAAACAACTTGCAGGTGGATAGTTCATGCAACATCAAGTTCATTTTCATCAAGCAGGCAACATGCTGTGAGAGCAGACTGGAAGCTCTTCCGGGGTCTACATTTCGAATAATCTGGGGCACTTAATTTCTAGATCCTAGCGAACTACTCGTTTTAAAGAGATTGGGAAGCATAGGCTAGATCAGCTCCATCTGCTTCCGTCCGCTGCTTCCAGTCGTCAGGTGGCTCACTTTAGCTGCTGCTAGATGGGACATGTCGGGACCCACCTTTACTGGAGATGTATGTTCTCATGTTAAGTCGGAGTCCTCTTGATCATGTGGTGGTTTCTCTACTCTTTTGAGGCTCGGGGTTGCCAGTGCTCGACGTAGTCGCGGCGCGTGCGCGGGTTGGCCTTTGGGATCAGCCGTGACACGGTAGTAATCTCGAGGTAGCGGACTTCAAGCTCTTGCCTTGTGATCAGAGACTGGATTTTGGGTTCGCCTTGTTACATTGGATAATTGGCAGCACGAGTAGTGCATGCTATGTCGTGCATGTCGGTGCCCGCGGGCCGTAGGCAAGCCCTCAGTTTGAAATGTCGATTGTGCCACGTCAGCAATATTATACAGCTTTACTGGCACTGATTTACCGGTATCACGGTCACCGAAATATCGTGTGACACTTTGCAGTGCCCCGGCCCAGAGCACAAGGCAGCCAGGCAGCCCTACAAGTCCACAGCACGACGCACGTCACCGCTATGACACATGCCATATCACCATATGGCAACGGCTATGCCTGTATCTGAGAGCCAGACACCAGCCACGAGAGCAGCGTCTACCGGTCGCAGCTGCAAGAGAGGAGGTAGACCTACCCCAACACGGCTGTCTCCTCCCTGAAGTGGGAGGCACACCTGTGACAGCAAATTCACCGCCACTACACCCCCCTCTCCCGAGGCGCCACAGACAAGCAAGCTTGCCCCCTACCACCGTCCAGCCGAAGGACCTAGGGGCGTGTCAGCTGCACAGCTTGCCTCTTGCTTCGAAAGGGCTTTCTCCCGCATGCGCATGCACATCGCGGCGGCCTAGACGGTCTGGCCGCACCCTTCATCAAGCTGGCCGTGGTAGAGTACGATTCAGAGAGGTGGCAACGGCATGTGCTGAGAGATTTGCTGCAATACTGGTTGACTGCGATGGCGGTGAGAGGGGGAATGTCGAGTGCTGGAAGCCAGTCAGGATTCAGCCTGTTTACAAGAAGGGTGACCCTTTTGACCCCGGTAATTAGAGGCCCATCACCATCACTAGCGTGCTTTACCAGCTGTGCGCTAACATGCTCACAACCATCACTGATGAGTGGGCGCGATTACACGGCCACGTCCCTCCTGGGCAGTTCGGATTTCAGCGGCGCCGCAGCACACTCCATGCCGCTTTCCTCCTCAGGCATGCAGTCCATGCGCAATGGGCAGCTGCAGGCCGTGGCAAGCTGCATGTGGTCCTTGTGGACTTCACTAAGGCCTACGACAGCATGCCACAGGGGCAGCTGTGGCGGCATTTATGCGATAACCTTCACATGCCTGCATGCCTGTTACGCACTGTGCACGTGCTGTATGCCGGTTCAGTTTACACGCTCACAGACGGCCACAAGCGCACTGGTCTCATTGCCTTGCACCAGAGGCATCAAGCAGGTCTATCCTCTGAGCCCTCTGCTCTTTAGTCTATACCTCAGCGACCTGCCGGCCATGCTCGCAGCCAAGTGCCTGGCAGAGGGAATTGCGCTACTTGCAGGCGGGGCAACAGCTACGCTGCCTGCTGTATGCGGACGAACTCTCCCTGCTAGCTCGCACCCCAGCAGGGCTGCAGCGCATGCTCGATGCCCTGCATGAGTATGCGGTAGATAAGCAGCATCAGGTCAACGTCAGCAAGACAAAGATCATAAAGCTTGGTAGCCTTTTAGCAGCGCAGTGCCGAAAGCCAGCCCATGCATGTGTGTGCGGCCCTGACCACGCCGCGCTAAAGCGTGTCCAAGAATTTAAGTTCTTGGGCATCATTCAGCACGAACGCGGCAGGTTGAAGAGGGCCATGCAAGGTAGAGAGGTGCCTTCGGCTGCCGCGCTGCACCGCGTTCGGCGCACGGCCGCGAAGGTGTGCCTGAGGTAGCAGCTACCAACACGTATCAGGTTGGCAGCTGTTTACGCAGTGCCTGCGGCCAACCATGGTGCGGGCCACCAGCTACCTCCGGCTGTGACAATGTCTCCACAGCTAGATGCAGTCCAGCCTGATTCAGCACTTGCGCCAGGCTGCGGGGCTAATCGCATCAGCCGTCATCTTGGGGGTCCTGAGAGAGCTGCAGATACAGCCATTACAGCAAGACTGGTGGACCCATATCCTCCACTTTCACAATGCAGCGGTGGCACCGGCAGCACAGCAAGACAGCCCTCATGGCTGGCGCTATGGCAGCAGATATGCAGCTTGCAGTCAGTCAGGGCACTGCATGACGCACCTGCCTATCTAGTGCTCTGATCTGCTAAGTGCACTGGAGGAGCTGGAGCGGGGGGCAGCCGCCCCCAAATTAGGCGAGGCAGCAGCTGATCTTCAGCGCCTACCCGTCACAGAGGTGTTGGCACTAGTTGATGCAGCCTACAAGCAGGCGCAGCATGACGTAAGCAGCGGAGGGGACCCCAGGGACTCTACCTTCGAGCACAGATCTGCGGCGACCTACCGAGCCTGGTTTCAGTCTATGGCGGGCGCTTCAGGCTTGCGCAAGCCAGGAGCCGCTCCAGCACGAGGGAGTGTGCATGTATGCCAAAGGAGTATGCGCACAAATTTGCGACTGCAGCTCGGTGCGATCAGCACGGCTGACACCAGATGACGGTGCAGCGGTCAGCGGCGAGAGGCACGCTGTTCCAATAATGCTGAATAAGGGGTGATGGTGAGCATGCAGAGGATGCACTTCATGCTTGCTTCCAATGCCCTAGTGTCAAGGAGCAGTTACTGGAGCAGGGGTGGGCAGGTCCCCCGAGCGGTGCCACAACCTTCCACCAGGTGTACCAGGCCGAGCAGGGGTGGGATGCACTTACTTTTGAGGATGCTGTTGATGGCATTGTTGAGGGCTAGTTTTTAGTTGAGCTTAGGTGTAGGACTTGTTTCTTGCCTTTCCAGCCTTTCCTTTTTTTGTTTTTAGTTTCTTCTTTTTTCCCTTCTGACCAGCTAGGCGCCCAAGCAGCCGAGCCTTCTTGAGCAAGGCCCAGAAGGGTAACGTCATTCCTTTGTTTGGCCGACAGCGTGACACCCGCTGCTGCCAGCTATGTTCGGCAAGGGTAGACGGCGAGCATATGGATGATGCATTACCAGTACATGCTTGCTTCCAATGCAATACCACCTTAGGGAGCGGGGATGGGCGGGCCCCCCAAACCGTCCTATAGACTTCCACACTTTGTACCAGGGCAGGCTAGGGTGGGATGCTCTGACATCTGGACCCTGAAACCCTCTGACACGTTAGAATATAATGCTGTCCCTTACGACACTCACCTGTGTTGTGTTATTAACCTTATATTGAGGATGTGATAGATTTCGTTGAGGCTAAGTCGGTTCAGATGCCAGGGCTTCCTCTCTCCCCCTCCAGCCATTTCTGTGTCTCTGTACTTTATTTCCTTTTTCCGGGTTTTCCTGACCTACTACCGTACGTGCCTGATTTTTTCTTTGTTGAGGGCTAGGAGGCTTGATATTTTCCTTCTCTCTTTCCATCTGTTTCTCTCCTTTCTCCTCTTACCTAAATTTTTTTTCCCTCCCGACCAGACAGTTGGGCGCCCTTGCGGTCGAGTATTTTCAGCATCACCCAGCGGTGTCATATCATTGACATGTTTGGCCTATAAAGTGCGATAATGGTCATAAGTCACGACGGTAAGGACGAAAATCCATTGTGCAAGATACAATACCAAGGTGATCACAAACCATAAATTAATTCACAGCTAGATATGCAGGCTTCTCATGTAAAACACAAGCCTCTTAAAAAGTAGACCAGGAAAGGAAATTTGTTTATTCCGCATCCAGGATAGAGTAGACTGCGCAAACTGCGCCTATCAGATGGGATGTTATTCTAGCGATTGTTGGGCTCTCGCCAGCACTTCAGTGCAGAAAAAAAGAAAGCTACAACCTGCCGAGAACGGTAGAGTCAGAGAAACAGCGCAGCCTGGGCTGAAGCCGCATCCGCGCCATTACCATTCATTCCATGTCATCCACAACCCGCACCAGCGCGCCTTAGTAGGGCGCTTGTAAATTGAAGCATTAAGCCAATAACATCCCACCTTGCCGTACTGTCACAGCTGTGGGCTGCACTGAATGCATCACTGCGCAAGTACGAAGCGATTAAGTTTCAAGATAGAAGCCAAGAGAATGCCTGTCATGCCCCCTGCCTATCTAGGACCCAGGCTGAGATCATAGCACTTGATTTGATGTCCAAACATGTATAATCATAGAGTCTGGCCCTAGCCATTTGAGTGGGAGTGCAACAAATAAATAATAATAAAATCTCCTTAGGGCGTATGAGAGTAGGGGAACAAATTTTGCAACAACCATTGTTGGGCTCTCATCGTAAAAGAGACTCAGGTGTAACGTAAAACGGTCTGTTATGCAGTGCATCAGTAAATCCAGTATTCTGACTGAAGAACCGCACAATTCTCGTGACACAGTAGAGAGGCGGCCGTAAATTATCGAACCCTGGGAACCATGCTGCAGGAGGGCGACAAACATATTTCGATTATTTTGCCCAGGCTAGCTAGTTGCTGGCCTGCGTCAACAGTGCTGTTGGAACGACTGTGAGGGAGCATGCTAACAAGGCCATTACAAATCTTGCAAGAACGGCCGTGGGGTAGCCTGCAGTCAAGCCCGCTGGCGCGGCCGTAACAGAGCCTGCAGAAGCCGCCATGGTAGCACCTGCTGACACTGCCGTGAAATAAGAGGCACCATGCAAGGCCATAAGATGACCATGCATAAGAGGCACCATGCAAGACCAGCCAAGCTGCCAAGAGGTACTAGCTGCAGTGGCAGATCAAGGTTTAGCCCTGATTGGGCCGTTGGTGGTCGTGGAGGTTCCCACACAAGGTGGACTCGTCGTGGAATCACTATACGATGTGTGCTCCGTAACCCCTAGGGCTGTGGAGGAGTCCCTAGGGACGCAGAGGAGGATCTTTCCAGGACGAGGGTGCTTTGAACCCGCCTCCCCAGAAGGCCCACCCCTCCATGGTGCAAAGGGAGCAGCGGACCTCCCGCCTGCTGCTGCTGCAGCTGCTGGAAGCCACGCTGCAGTGGGCTACGCTGCTGTGGGCTGCCACACAGGCTCCCTCCCGCCGGTAGCTGTATCAGCATCACACTGCTGTTGCGACGCATTCTCGTGCTTAGACCCTCGAGACACGCGAAGGACGCCGCACGTGAGACAACAGGCGACACGCCCTCTGGTGACGCAATACCGCTGTCGCCGCCGCTGCAGCTCGGATAGCGTTCCAGTTGCTCGAGCATGGCCTTGACTTGGGTGGAGCAACTGGCACGGCGCGCGGCCTGCTGCTGCTGAGCGCTTCCGCTGCGTGAGCACCAGTCCACACGGCTGGGACTAGGCAGTGCGATCTGCTGTTGGAGCGCCTTGCTGAGTGCGCTACGACTACTGCCGACGCGATGCTCGCCGCCGCCGTCGCCAAAGGCGGCGCCGCAGCTGCTGCTGGGCCTGGATCTGGTCGGCATTAACGCAGCGTTCTGAACGCTGTCGGCAAATGGGGAGCCTCCGCCGCTGTTGCTACGAGCCTCTCTGCTGCTGCCACCCAGCGAGGGTAAGGGGGAGGACACAGAGGGTGGAAGTTCGTACTGTCCAGTGCCACCCCCATTGGCCGTTAAAGGTACAGCGGAACCGGCCGCCGCTCCCGCTCCTGCTGCAGCTGCTGGGGTACTGCCGCCTTTGCCGGATTGCTTCATCAACGCGTCTACAAGCAGGTTAGTTCGGGGTGATACCCCTACTGCTGCGGCAGCGGTTGCAGCAGCAGCGGCCGAGTAGGTGGAGATAAAGGCCCTTCTGTTCCCGATGGGGATGGTGGGGTTTGTGGTTGTGCATGAGGCAGTGTTGCCACTGATGGTGTGCCTTGCAGGGGGGCAAGAGCTCTTGATACCGAGCGGCGACGCCGGGCAGCAGGACGAGTTCTTCGTGCCACTGGGGGCATATGCCACGGAGAGGTGTATGCGGGTTAGGGTGGAGGTATAAATGTTTCTTTTCGGGAGGGGTTTTGCCTGCTGCTGCTGCTCTTGAGACTGGTACGGCATTCCCGGCACAGCAGCAGGGGACTCATAGGCGTTGTCGTCCTCGAGGTCGTCGTCGTCAATTTCCTCACCTGCTGCAGCGGCGTTTTGTCGCGCCAGCAGCAGAGACTCCTTGACGGATTGGCTCCTCAACTTCAGGTCCGTTAGGCTGCGGTACCCGTCGGAGCGCTCGTAGTGGGCTGCGCGCATTCTGCTGGTGCAGTCGATGGATTTGCCCAGGACGACGTTGTGGAGGCCGGTGAGGAAGGCGGCCTGCCTGCCTTCGCCGGTTGGACAGGGTGGCGCGGATGCTGTTGAGGGCGAGGTCGACATGATGGCGCAAGGAACGCCTGGGGCGAAGTAGGTTGAGAGCGAGACGGGTGGACGGATGGGTGGGGTCACTTGGAACAAAAAAGCCGTTCGGGAGTCGTCGGGACCAGCCTGTTGGTGATGGAAACAGGGTGGGAGTGACGTAGTCAGACAGCTGATTCTTGGTTACTGCGCCAGTGCATCAGAGGGCCCAATGGTGTATGAGATAGACTGCAAACCAAGAGGCGGTAGGCCACGTGCACGTGCGTGGCTGTGGAGCTGGGTACCATTTCGCGGTACCGTTAGGTATGCATGCAGGAATTTATGCAGTCCATACGACGTAAGGCCGCACTTGCTGCAGCAAGCGGTACTAGCGGTGCTCCAGTTTCGATAGCAAAGATTAAATGCACACACCTTATGCATGCAGCGGTGAACGCGACGCTGTGTTATGAACGGAGCACAGCCGAGTTGCTTCCTGGAATCTAGGGAGTCGCTGAAGAGGTCATAGGGGCCCTGGGGGGGCAGGCAGGGCTCTAATATCTAGGCAGGGACTCACTGGTAGAGGAGCGTAGAGGGATGTCCGGTACGGTGTTGAGGGTAGACGAGTAGTCGGAGAGTTGACTGAGGGGGGGACTAGATAGGTGCTCACGAGGGGGGACTGCTGGAGACTAGAGATTTGATAGTGGGACAGTCAGGTATTGAGCCTGCCGAACTACTCGCGAACAAGAACTCCTAGGCATTATCAAAGCACTCAAGGAGTGGCGATGCTATCTAGAAGGCGGCAGTGGCCTATACATTGTGACTGACCACATACAAGCCTCCGACATTTTTTTCGAAACAGCCCACCCTGTCGCGTAGTAGGCAAGGAAGATGGAGCAAGTGTCTGACACGGTTCGAGTTCCCTGTGAAGTACCGACCAGGTGCAACCAACCCAGCTGATTCCCTTTCCAGGTTGCCACACCAGGGACCTGTCCAAGCTGCAATACTGTTTGCAATCACTGTTCACGAGTCCTGCCCAGATTTCATGCAACGAGTCAAGAACGAGTCTAGCATTGACCCAGAATTCAAAAATCCCAGTACGACTCGAGAATGGTCCCTTTGCAATGGCTACTGGTCACGTGCAGGCCTCGTCGTTATCCCAGCAACATTTCGACAAGAATTCGAGATCACCATGATACGCCCCTTGCAGGTCATTTCAATTGGAAGACAACACTAGACCACATCAAGCGCCAATTTTGGTGGCCCTCCATCCAAGCAGATGTACAGCAGTATGTCTCATCATGTGCCTCATGCCAGAGGAACAAGTCTGCAAACAAGAGGCCTTTTGGTCTAAACCAGCCTCTAGAAATCCCTGACTCCAGATGGCACACTGTCACCATGCATGGACTTTGTGTTTGACTTGCCCCAGTCTGCCAGTGCCAACGCTGCTGATGGCTGCGCCTTCCTGCCTCTTTCATATATATCCTGTGCT
This sequence comes from Limnomonas spitsbergensis, assembly GCA_037349105.1. Taxonomy (NCBI): domain Eukaryota; kingdom Viridiplantae; phylum Chlorophyta; class Chlorophyceae; order Chlamydomonadales; genus Limnomonas; species Limnomonas spitsbergensis. Next base: position 2,329,096 of record JAYJMM010000093.1, on the reverse strand, counting down.
TGCCGCTCCGAGTCGCAGCCTTAAGTAAGTGCACACACGAGCGCACGCGTTGCATGCATGCTTTCAATGCCCCAGCGTGCTGGATCAACTTAGAGAGTGGGGATGGGCATGTCCTCCGAACGGTGCTAGAGACTTCTTCCAGTTGTATCGGGTCAGGATTGAGTGGGATGCCTTGGCTTTAGTGTAAGACGTGGTAGATATTGTTGAGGCATATACGTTTTTCAGAGGGTGGAACTTCCTTAGTCATTCCCTTCCAGCCTTTTGTCTGTCCCTTCTCTTTATTCCCCACTTTTCCTCATTTTTTCGGCCTCTTTGCGTTTGTTTCATTCTTTCCTCCCAACCCCTGCTCCCAACCCTAGGTAGGCGCCCACGCGGCCGGGCCTTTTCCAGTAGGGCCCAGAGGTGTAACGTCATTGACACACGAGCGCACGACCTTTTGCAAGTGAGGTGGGTGAGGGTTAAGAAATGGGTAATTCTAAATTCCAGTGCATGAAGCAGGTGATTGAGAGGGGTCACTGCAGGGACGTCAGCTGCCTCAATGCAAATAGCCAAATATCTGGCATGGATCGATTGTGACCTGTCAACTATTGCAGTTTATTATGCAAAAGTGCAGAAGGGTGCAGGGTAATCTTTATTTAAGTTCACGATCTTCTCTCTCCCCCCGCCTATGCCGGGTTCCATGTTCCTGCCTCCTCACGTAGGAGGTAGGATGGCATGGCTGCACCGTGGCCCCGGCTGTGCATGGTAGCTTGAACTGAGCCTATTCATTCCCTACCAGTCCCCACCCGGCCGTGCGTTTAGCACGTAGGCACTGTTATAAACTTTATTGCAGTGCGAGCCAACCCACTTTTGGCAGGCCCCTCGACTTGGCCGATGGAGACCTTAGCTTCTTCGGACTAACGTATGGCCTACACAGCAGGGCATGCTGCACCAGTCAGCCACAGCCGAAGGCCATGATGTAGCTGAATTGTAGCTAAATTAGGCGTGAAGATGAGAGTGAAGAGGGTGAAGTCAAAGAAAATGCGGAGGACCTCGTGTTAAGCTTGGCCGGCTGAACGGTTATGGTATTCTTGACCTTGAATCACCCCTCGGGGCCTTGCCCAAAATTGTGTGGGGGCCCAACTGTCTAGTTCGAATTTAGAAAGGATAGCGATAATTTGTGAACTTCCTGCTGAAGAAACCTTGCATAGTTCGTAAATTGGTAGGTGGGGGTGGCTATTACAACTCGCTTGTCACCAGCCGGCCACATAGGCAAGAGGTGTAACTGTTTAATCACTGTTTCTCTTTCCTGATTGACGCTTGCTTGTATGTTTGACATTTGCTCACCACCTACATCAATTGGTGCCGTGAAAAGTGTTGGAATGGTGCATAACCTCTGGGCCCTGCTGAAAAGTGTGTTGAACCGATTGGCCAAAGTTGTCTCCTCCCAAATTGATTGATGAATGTTCAGCCGCATTGGCCAAGCGGCCAAGCCTTCTTGCGGCCAAGCCTTCAAGACTAAGGCCCTGAGGTGTAACGTCATTGGCCGCTCGAGGAACGTCAAACAATCTTTACAAGACCAAGAGGAATTAATCAATTATGTCAATGCACCGGTACACGATAAATATTTGAAGAGCCTAGTAGCATGCTTCCAGCACATTGGGCTTTAAGTTGGCTTAACTTCTGATGTCAGAAGAGCTCATCTCCTGATACGTATAACACTTGAGCACAGTCTCGTACCTAACCCAATAGGGCTACAAAAGACAAATTACTCAGGAAGCCCCTCATGCAGGGGACATCAGAAGGTAAACAATTACGTGAACGGCTTGCAATAATGACATGACAAAGAAGGCATGCAATCTATTGAAGTGCACTGTGGTGCAGTTGAAATTCTCGCAGGTGTAGGTGCGCTCAGGTCAGATGCGGTTCTTAACAATACCGACCTCAATGGTGCCTTGACACATTTGTCACCCTGAATAAAAATTGTACAAGACACAGCCGGGTATGCACCGTTATAAACTAGGTACAGCCGCAGGCATGGCGTTGACGCGTTGGACAGAAGAATTCTCATATGTTAATCCCACATCACTTCGGGGCTGCGTCAGCAATCAATGGGATAGAGGGAGGGAAAGGAGGGGTAATCAGAGAGGGGGGAGGTGATGGCTCAGGTGGTGGTGATGGGGCGAGGGGGGGAAGGGAGGGGGAAGAGAAGGAAGGAGAAGAGGGAGGTGAGGGGAGAGGGGGAGGCAAGGGGGAAGGGGGAAGGGGTGAAGGATAAGGGGGGGGGGGACGGGTAAGGGGGGGGAGGTGGAGGGTATGGGGGAGGTGAGGGGGAAGGGGGAGGAGGGGGAGGAGATGGAGGGTACGGAGGGGGGGAAGGTGAAGGGGGAGGAGGAGACGGGGGAGGAGATGGTAAAGGAGGCGATGGGGGGTAGGGAGGTGGTGAGGGAGAGGGGGGAGGGGATGGGGATGGGGGAGGGGGTGATGGGGAAGGGGGAGGAGACGGGGAAGGGGGAGAGGGTGAGGGAGAGGGTGATGGCGGGTATGGGGGAGGTGATGGTGAAGGGGGGGGAGGTGAAGGTGAAGGGGGAGGTGAGGGAGGGGATGGCGGGTACGGGGGGGTTGGAGGTGGAGGTGAAGGGGATGGGGGGGGAGGAGAGGGTGAGGGAGGCGATGGCGGGTAGGGAGGGGGTGAGGGGGAAGGGGGAGGCGGTGAGGGGGAAGGGGGAGGGGATGGGGAAGGGGGTGGTGGGGGGGGAGGTGGGGACGGTGGGTTTGGTGGAGGTGAGGGTGAAGGTGGGGGAGGTGAGGGTGAAGGGGGAGGTAAGGGAGGGGATGGGGGGTACGGGGGAGGGGAAGGTGAAGGGGGAGGGGGTGGGGGGGGAGGAGATGGTGAGGGAGGCGATGGCGGGTAGGGAGGGGGTAAGGGGGAAGGGGGAGGGGGTGAGGGGGAGGGGGGAGGGGACGGGGAAGGGGGAGGTGGTGGAGAAGGGGGAGATGGTGGGTATGGGGGCGGTGAGGGTGAAGGTGGGGGAGGGGAGGGTGAAGGGGGAGGTGAGGGAGGAGATGGGGGGTACGGGGGAGGGGAGGGGGAGGGGGGGGGAGGTGAAGGGGAAGGGGGCGGGAAAGGGGGGTGAGGGGGAGAAGGGGAAGGTGGAGGGGGAGGGGAAGGGGGGGGTGACGGGGAAGGTGGAGGTGAAGGGGGTGGGGAGGGAGGTGGGGGGGAAGGGGGGGGAGGTGAGGGCGATGGGGGAGGTGAGGGTGAAGGAGGAGGAGGGGAAGGGGAAGGGGGAGGTGGGGGTGAAGGGGGGGGTGAAGGAGGAGGTGATGGTGAAGGAGGAGGTGAGGGAGGAGGCGATGGTGAAGGGGGAGGTGAAGGTGAAGGTGGGGGAGGTGAAGGTGAAGGGGGAGGAGAGGGGGAAGGTGGAGGAGGTGATGGGGAAGGGGGAGGTGATGGGGAAGGGGGAGGGGGTGGGGAGGGAGAAGGTGGGGGAGGTGAAGGTGATGGGGGTGGAGAGGGAGGAGGTGGGGGAGGAAAGGGAGAAGGTGGGGGAGGTGAAGGGTATGGTGGGGGTGATGGGGAAGGAGGTGGAGGTGATGGGTAGGGGGGTGGTGGTGATGGTAAAGGGGGAGGTGGTGAAGGGTAGGGAGGAGGCGAGGGAGGAGGGGGGGGTGAGGGGGGAGGGGGAGGTGAAGGTGAAGGGGGAGGGGGTGATGGGTACGGTGGAGGTGACGGGGGATGGGGGGGGGATGGGTACGGGGGGGGTGAGGGTGAAGGGGGGTGAGGTGAAGGGTAGGGTGGAGGTAATGGTGATGGAGGAGATGGCGGGTAAGGGGGTGGTGATGGGGAAGGGGGAGATGGCGGGTAAGGAGGAGGTGAAGGGGATGGGGGAGGTGACGGAGAAGGAGGGGATGGCGGGTATGGGGGTGGTGAGGGCGAAGGTGGGGGGACTGGAGGACGTGGGGGAGGCGAAGGAGGAGAAGGAGGGTATGGAGGAGGGGACGGAGGGTATGGGGGAGAGGGAGGGTTAGGGGGAGAGGGAGGGTACGGGGGTGGTGCTGGGGGATAGGGGGGGGGCGGTGAAGGGGGGGGCGATGGATAAGGAGGAGGAGATGGGGAGGGGGGGGGAGGTGGCGGGGATGGCTTGGGAGGTGTGGGGGGGTATGGGGGGGGTGAGGGGAAAGGAGGGGATGGAGGGTATAGAGGGGGTGAGGGAAAAGGAGGAGATGGGGGATATGGAGGAGGTGACGGGGAAGGGGGAGGTGACGGGGAAGGGGGAGGAGGAGGTGATGGAGAAGGTGGAGGAGATGGGTAAGGGGGGGGTGATGGGCTCGGGGGATTTGGCGGGTATGGAGGAGGTGAGGGGGAAGGGGGAGGAGGAGAAGGTGAAGGGGGGGGTGATGGAGGATTGGGAGGAGACGGGGGGTATGGTGGAGGTGAGGGGGAGGGAGGAGGCGGTGGGGAAGGGGGACTTGGTGGATATGGGGGGGGGGAGGGGAAGGGGGGAGGAGGTGAAGGTGAAGGGGGAGGGGGTGAAGGGTATGGGGGAGGAGAGGGGGAAGGAGGGGGAGGTGAAGGTGAAGGCGGAGGTGAAGGGGAGGGTGGGGGAGATGGGGGATATGGGGGAGGTGAGGGAGGGAATGGAGGATAGGGAGGGGGGGAGGGGTACGGGGGAGGTGGCGACGGGGAGGGAGGTGAAGGTGAAGGAGGAGGTGATGGAGGGGATGGGGGGTACGGGGGAGGTGAGGGTGAAGGGGGAGGTGAGGGGGGCGGGGGAAGTGGGGGGTATGGGGGAGGTAAGGGTGAAGGGGGAGGAGGTGACGGGGAAGGTGGAGGTGAGGGGGGAGCAGGTGGTGATGGGGAAGGGGGCTGTGGTGGGTATGGAGGAGGTGATGGGGACGGGGGAGGAGGGGAAGGGGAAGGAGGAGGCGGGGAAGGGGAAGGGGGAGGTGAGGGGGAGGGTGGAGGGGATGGAGGCGAGGGAGGGTATGGGGGAGGTGAAGGTGAGGGGGGTGGTGGTGAAGGAGAAGGAGGTGGTGAGGGAGGAGTTGGAGGGTATGGGGGTGGTGATGGGGAAGGGGGAGATGGTGACGGGGGTGGGGGAGGTGAGGGGGATGGAGGCGGGGGCGGGGAAGGGGGGGGTGAGGGGTAAGGGGGAGGTGAAGGAGGAGGTGAAGGTGAAGGAGGGGGGGATGGGAAAGGGGGAGGTGCTGGGGAAGGGGGCGGGGATGGGAATGGGGGAGGAGAGGGGGGGGTGGGTGGGTATGGGGGTGGTGAAGGTGAAGGGGGTGGTGGTGAAGGAGAAGGAGGAGGTGACGGAGGGGGTGGCGGGGAAGGGGGCGGTGGGGGTAAAGGGGGAGGAGAAGGAGGGTACGGTGGAGGTGAGGGGGAAGGGGGGGCAGGTGAGGGGGGAGGGCTAGGTGATGGGGAGGGGGGAGGCGGGGAAGGGGGGCTGGGAGGAGGGGTAGGAGGAGGGGAGGGAGAAGGAGGGAGAGGCTGTGGTGGTGAGGGTGGGTAGGAAGGTGGAGAGGGTGGGACAGGTGGTCCGCCAGTGCACACAGGATCATCAAATGTGTAGCTGCAGCCACAAGTTGTGTTGATGCTGAGGCCCATGTTGCAAAAGTAGCTTCCGTAACTTAGGGAAGAGAAGATCGCCTGGGGGTTGGTGGCAGGGACAGTAGAGTTGACAAATGCTTTGCAGACTTGCAGCGGGGCGGCGGGTCCAAAGCTTGCGGCGCAGGTTGTGACGTACGTTGCTGTGGTTTCGAAGCAGCTGTAGATAAGGTAGTTAGGGCCACCAGGCTCAATGATGTCCCTTGAGGCAGCTGTCATGTAGTCTGATACAGCAGAACAGGTGGATGCGCTTGGATAAGGTGGCTGGCTTGGTTCGCCGCGGCCTTGCGCAATCGAAAACTTAACACAAATATTGCAAGGGGGAGGGGGCGGGCTCGGAGGATAGGGAGGAGAGGGCAGAGGAGGGGAGGGGAAGGGAGGAGAGGGGAGAGGAGGGGAGGGGTAGGGAGCGGGGGGAGAGGAGGGGAGGGATGACGAAGGCGGAGGGGATGAGGATGAGGGCAGTGCAGCAGGCCCTAGGGAGCAGCACTGCATGTCCGAGTTCCAAAGCGCTACGGCGTAGGACTGCCCCTGTGGGTTGGCTGTGTTGTTCAGGACGTCGCCCCAGGTGGAGCAGCCCGAGTTGCCTTCCACGGTGACTGAAAACGTGACTGGGCTGCCGACGAGGTCAAAGGCACCGCCTCCGCCGTACACGAACTGTAGCTGCGGCATCCTCAGGACCTGTGGAAAGTAATAAAACACAATTAACAATTGACGTTATGGCAATGGCGCGGATGTGGCTACGGCCCCGAGCTTTGTTGTTTCCTTTACCTCCACGCCCCAGTAGGGCGCAGCTTTCTTTCTTTCTTTCTTCCTAATATTTGGTAGTTAACATTACTGGTTCGCGGCTACGTGAAAACAAAGCAAGAGAGGACCACACATGCATTGTGCATGGCAGAGGTCTAGTGCATGGGTGAGGTCTAGTGCATGGCAGAGGTCTAGAGCATGGGTCATGGGTGAGATGGCATCCAGTGCATGGCGCATGGCCGAGAGGACTTACCAGTTGGCCAGGGGCAGTGGTTGGTACTTCCAAGCTTGGCCTGGCGTCCGTGGTCATACCCTTGTACGTCATGTTCCCCTGGTATTGGTTACCCAGGCACTTTTTCACTGCGTGTGACATGAGAACAGGCAGACTGGTGAGCAGTCTGAGCACTCCAGCTTGGACATGCTTCACTGTTAGGCTGTTCCCCTTCCAAAACCGTCAGGTGCAGGCGCCATAGAATAATGTAGACCAAGATGGAATGATAGGCCGGTTGTCCACTTCATGCGTATGCGTCGTCATACGTCACGTCAAGGGGCGGGGTTCGGCAGGACGCACAGTTTGGCCTCTCCGTCGGCTAAGAAAAGGAGAGCAGAAATCTTTCCCTAGTTCATTAGAGGAACCATAGACACGCCTGTGATCATGTCTGTGTAGCGGAGAGTGGCAGTCTTCAGGAGAAATAGCGACGGTTCGGTCGCAATCGCTATTAAGATCTTCGGCATACCTTAACGTAAAATAAATTGCCAGCTAACCGTCACCGTATATGCGGTATGCAGCTTCACGCCAGCCCTGGGGTAGCTGCGCAGAAATCTAAATCTGCGGGTTGACTAAGAGAGCAGTGCATCAGCTCAGTCCACGGCCCTCAATACATGTACGGTTGGTAGCCAATGGCTGGGCGCTGGCTGGTATGCTCTCAGGTCCCGACTGTCCAACGATCCGTGAGGTGAGGCCGACTGCGCGACAGGAGTTCAACAGCAGCTGTCGTGCAGTCGCCCGATTACTCACTTCCTTAGTTGCTCCACGTGGTCAAGCCCCATGTTACTCACATAGGTTGATTTGTACGTTGTTCATGTCCTCGCGGCAGTTGTACTCGAGGGGCGTTGTGTCGGAGGCACAAGAGGCGAAGATCGTGAATGTGATAGTTTTGTTATCCAAGCTCACGAAGGGGCCGAGGATATTCAGACAAGTCGAGGGCCATGCACTCCAGCAAGCCCCCGAATATGGGAAGGTGCTGATGCCACCGTTTTCTCGGGCTGCATATGATGGATTCCTGGGAACAAAAAATTGGCGTTAGTAGTGTACATAACAAATTGGCTCGTTGGCTGCATCAGTCTGGCACGTGTGCGGGAATCACTTATGTACATGCAGAGCGAGTAATCGGATCTGCGACATTGGTAGCGGACTCTAGCGAGCACGGTGATATGATGGTGAAGTATGCAGTGCTTCTTCTGGGAAATCGTGTTTGCTTCGGTGGCGGACGAATGGCGCTCATCAAGGAAATGAAAAATGAGAGATGGTATGGGCAGATGGGGATGATGGCGATTCACCACGTCACGACTAAGATATTTTAACGAATTTCGCAATTAATTTACTGTGATTTTGAATCCCCTCAGACATCATATGATTGAAGACATGATCGGTGATTGTGCATATGTACACATCTCTGATGGTGATTCTGGAATCATCATCAGAGTGCGTGATCGACCTGATGATGTTGCCAGAATCACATAATAATCGACTAGGCGATCGCCGATCGCTCCCCGGAAACTGACACACAACAGGCACTGCCATCATGCTGTCATGGGGCGAGAACTCACAGTGAGAGGGAAAACAAAGAAGCCACGATGATGAGCATCCGCGTCCCGTATGTAGTTGTGCCCATAGCGATTCGAGCGACGACACAGTGTTCGTTCGCTTCCTTCCAGTAGACCCACGATTGGGTCGCTTCAATGAATATATAGTAGTCTGGATACCAATGTCGGAGGTGTCAGAAATAATGAAGCTTAGGTTCGGGACAGGCTGAAGTATGCAGCTGCATAGTTTTTCACGGTTGGTTGAAAAGTTCGCGGTCCAACCGTAGTAAGTGACTAAATGCGTGCGGGAGACAGGCAGCGGGTGGTGGCAGTCTGACAGCGGGGCACATGGGGTGACAACCCGCACAACCTGCCAGCTATGAATTCAGCCTAGAAAATTCAAAATGACACGCACAAGCGAGTAATCACAGGACTCGGGCGGTAGCAGCAGGTAACCCTAGTGTCGGATTGTGATTTTATTAGCCTAGATTTTCATCAATTACTCAAAACTATCTCGCGCGTGACGTATGTTTCGACACTGGTTACCGTTTCGCATTACAATCCCTCGCTACCTCTGGTCGCGATCGACCGTCAATGACGGACCTGGTGTGACTGGATTACACATCCACTCTTTAATTACTCACTTATGACTACTGCTCAGCTCCAACCACTCCAATGGCTCACTCATACCGAGTCCCGCTGTGTGCAGTGGGTAGTGTAGCAAGAGGAAAGGGGGGGGGCAAAATGAATACACACCACCATTGAAAGATGTAGAGCATGACGAGAGCTTTCCACATCTGGTCTTAATTAGTTTTAGCCCAGGGGGCTGGGAGATATGGAGGGTCATAGTGGCGGGGGGGGGAGCCGGAGAGGGCTGAACACGTCCTTTGGAGAATTTATTAACTTTTTAAACATCAGAATGATACGATAGCTACGCCGTTGCATTCCTACTGTCATTTGCTATAGATGTGCAGCATAAAACATTCTACACAGAATACCATACCTCTCTTGGCATGCATTTTCGGGGGGGGGGTGTCAAGGCTCCGGAACCACAGGGGGTGTCAAGGCTCCGGAACCACATGCACCGTTGTGCGTACACCCATTATGGACACACACGGTAAAACTGCTTCGGTGCTTGCTACAAATTTTGCAATGAAAACCTGCTGTGAGCAATGTTTGATGGTCTTATCATTCACAGATAATCTAGTGGGCAGTGGCCCTAAGGAATCACCAACAGGGGAAACAGTGCAAGAGATGAGCTGAGAAGCTGGTCAAGAAGAACTCAACGAAGCGACAGCGCACAATCACATCATTAAGCTCCTAGTGTACTCCTACTACCCCCTCAGCTCTTGCTCCTGCGCTGCTGCTGCTGTCGAGCATGAGGTTGTCGCCGAGCCTGCTAGCCAAGCTGGTGGGGGTCCTTGGTCAGCTTCCACCAGCTTATAGCCACAGCTTGAGCATGTCAGCTGAGTTCCCGTACAGAGGCGATGATGCAAAGCCCTGGCCACATTGCGATGGCCCCCATCAAGAGTTCGAGGATGTTCAACGAGAATTTGGACCACCAGCAGCTGGGGATGCGCCAACAGTGTGCAAGGTGCATGGCTATGGGAAGATAACCAAGCTATCAGCTATGCGGTTACACGTCGGAGCGCACATCTTGCTGCGCCAATGTGGGGCAGCCTGCAGCTTGGAGCCAAGTGGTGCTGAGGCATGCGGCTTCTGTGGCATTGTGTGTGACGACATGACATCAGGCCTGTGCAAAACGGACTTGTGCAAAGGCTCTACCAACGGCACGCTAGCAGTGGAGTCCTGCTGCCCCCTGAAGCACAAGATGTCGTAGGCGGCTGATGAGAGGGGTTCTGCCGCCAATCCTTGCACCAACAGACCAGTGGCTCGCACCATCTACAGGAGCATCGCGGGTAGCACCATCCGCCTACATGTCAATGATGTTGCACCTCTGGGCCCTGCTCGAAAAAGGCTCGGCCGCGTGGGCGCCTAAGTAAAAGGGGCATAAAAAGAGGTAAAACAAGTGAAGGGACAGATAAAAGGTAAAAAGGCTAGAAAGGAAGGGTAAAGGATGTTCCAGTCTCTCAGGAACGTCTACGCCTCAACGATTCCTACCACGTCTTCCACAAAAGCCAAGGTATCCCACCCAAGCTTACCCCGGTACAACTCGAAGAAGTTTCTAGCACCGTTCGGAGGACCTGCGCATCCCCGCTCCCTAAGTTGATCCTGCACGCTGGGGCATTGAAAGCAAGCATGCAATGCGTCCCCAACATGCTCGCCGTATCCCCTAGCCCAACATCATTTGCTATCTGTCACGCTGCTGACCGCTGCGCTGTCCTCTAGTGTCAGCCGTGCCGACGGCGCCGAGCCGCACCTTTAAGGTTGTGCGCATGCAAGCTCACTCCCTTCGACTGGTGCGTTGAGCTCAATCACGATCTATCCGCCACGGTGGTCGTCGACGAACTCGAACTCGCCGATGTAGCCGTGCCCCTGGCATGCGCCCGCCATAGCGTCCGCCGTAGGCTGGAACCAGGTGCGGTAGGCGGCCGCATACCTGTGTTTAGTGGCAGGATCTCTGGGGTCCCCTCTGCCAGCTGCATCCAGCTGCGCGCGCTCGTATGCTGCATCAACTAACGCTAGCACCTCTGTGACAGGTAGCGGCTGCATGTCGGTGTCTGTTGCAGTTTGGGGACGGCTGATCCCAGCTCCAGCTCCTCCAAGGCACCTAGCCAATCACTACACTAAAGGCGCCCTCCGGTGCCCTGCCTGACGGCAAGTTGCATACTTGCATGTCGGCCGACATGGCTGCCGCCCTGAGTCATGAGTGGACTGTCTGACTGTCTTGTTGTGCTGCTGGTGTTATCGCTGCGTTGTAGAAGCGAAGTACATGCAATCACCAACCTTGCTGTAACGGCTGGATCTGCAACTCCCTCATTATCCCCCAGCTAGCAGCGGACGCTGGTAGCCCGGCAGCCTGGCACAGATGCTGAAGGAATCTGGACTGTATCCTGCTGTGGAGGCAATGCCGCGGCCTGAGGTGATCAGTGGCCCACACCACATCACCATAGTTGGCCGCAGGCGCTGCATAGACAGACGCCAGCCGTTGTAGGCAGATGATGCCTGAGGTGCACCTTGGCGGCTGACATAGTGCAACGCGGCAGCCAAAGGCGCCTCTCTTCCTGGCATGGCCTTCCTCATGCTGCCGCTCTGGTGCTGAATGATGCCCAAGAACTTGAAATCCTGGACACGCTTCAGCACTATCCTATAGGGGCCATACACGCAAGGATGGGCTGATTGCCGGCGCTGCGCAGCTAAGCAGCTGCCAAACTCCAATATCTCTGTCTTGGTAACGTTCAGCTGCACTTCAGCTACACTTCAGGTACAACCTGGCCTATGGCCCCGAGGGCTAGGTGCGGCAAGCTCAGTTGCTTTGGTCTTTCGTCCTAGGCTCATCCAAGTTTTGTCGCCATGGACCCGATGGGGGCCGCCCAGCAGCCCGCTTACCAGCACCAGCCCCCTTCCAAGGTGGTCTGGGGCACACCAAATCAAATACTGGTATTCAGCAGATGCTTACCACCAAGTGGGGGGGGGCAACCAGCGGTTCCGGGGCGGGAATTTGCAAATTACACGCTTTGACAAAAATTCCCGCCCTGGAACCGCTGGTTGCCCCCCCCCCCCTGCTTACCACGGCCCAGGTAGAGAGGTATGCTGTTGTGAACAGAGGCTCATGGGTACATGTCCCACGGGTGCCCGGTAATTTGGATACAAAACAATTTGAGGCAGCTGTCGCTCGCCCGGCAAGGTTGAGGAATCATTTGAATAGCTGCTGGATCTTGTGACCAATTCATTTCGAGTAGCCCGCGTCCAACGGACAATCGGAACACAGGACTAAAATCTAAAATGGCTGGGGCTGGGCTGGCAGGGCTGGGCAGGGTGCTGGGCAAGGGGCTGGGCAAGGGGCTGGGCTGGGCTGGGCTGGGCTGGGCAGGCGGGGTTGCTCAAGCATTCCGTTGACCTGAACTTGAAACGTTTCACGGTTAGAGTATGACCCCTTACACCAGCACCTTTGCAGGCAGGCAAGTGAAGCGACCTGCACATATTTCAGAATGCTTCAGCAAATTGTTGGCAACTTGTCAGCAATCTGGTAGGAATTCTAACAGCATGGTGTCGAGTAGGGGTGGGGTATCGAGTATCCAGGTTTGAGCTATGCATGACTGATCATGATCTTTGACTTCAACCTATGGCATGTAATCAATTTGCGGCTGGTCTTGCGTACTGTATAACTGTGCCTGCGTTCCACAGTGGCCGGTGTCCCAGTTGGACAATTGCGTTAGAGCTGCTTGCCCTCTCCTCCTCTCTGAGATAACATTTTCCCTAGCCAGTCACGGGGACCCCACAAATTATATATCCAAATCGAATGTCAAACGACATATTGTTTATGACCCCTGGTCGTTGGATGAGCCTCAGAAGCTAAATCGGGATTATGTACATGGGAGGCTTCAAGGTTCGTGCCATTGTTTAAGAGTTTCGACTTTAATTTATGATATACTAGAACATAGAGACGAGGCCAGGCCAGTATAATTCGAAACAGGTCATACCGGTACTGGTAAACCCTGACATGCCGCCAAATAATTTCTTGCGCATGCGATGCACAGCCCTTTTCCTTTACGTCTCCTTATATTTTTTGTAGGGAGGTGGCCAACATGGTACGCATTAGTGTGCTTGCTGATGCTCTTAAGTCGATGTACAATGCGGAGCAGAAGGGGAAGAGGTGAGTGATTGGGGCTTCGCAACTTCAGCCAAATCGAACAGATCCGGTGGCATCGGACTTCTGGGATGCCGGATGACGGAGAGCTTTCTAAATACGCTGCTGTGCTGCGTGTTTTGAGCTATGGACACACTTTGGAGAGGAGTACAGCTGGGATGTGCACACAGCTGGGATGTGCACATTGCTGATGATACATGCTGTTTTTAATTTAAAGACCCAGTCTGAAGCATGAGGTCGCAAGATAGACACAGATGCACCGCCTGTCGGTGACAGGGAGCATGGGCGAGGAGGGTGTGGGGTGCTGCCAGTTAGACATGAGGACACAAGTTTCGCATAGTCGCAGCGTGTTGATCGCGTTTGCTTGCCGCAGGCAAGTCCTCATCCGCCCCGCCTCCAAGGTGGTCATCAAGTTTCTCCAGCTCATGCAGGTGCGACCGGGGTAAAATACAACATGGGGAGAGATCGTCCCGAGTTACGACCTTGGAGGAAATAGGAACGCAACTTGAGAGAGGCCATGTGCGTTACGATAGCCTTGTCGTTGTATCAAACCGTACATGCAGTAGATCCATTGCGGCAGTGTGGCGTCGCTCGTTCGAGGCTCAGCAGCCGCTCGGTCCCAGATGACCCCTCCCCCACTGCCCTCCCCTAAACATGTCGCCCGCATTTCCGCTCATCATGCACTCTGATATGCGCCCTGCACATACCTCTGCCGTGACACTCTATCACGCACGCAGAAGCACGGCTACATCGGCGAGTTCGAGTTCGTCGACGACCACCGTGGCGGCAAGATCGTGATTGAGCTCAACGGCCGGCTTAACAAGTGTGGCGTGATCTCGCCCCGCTTCGACATTAGCCACGGTCACATCGAGGACTGGGTAGGCCGCCTGCTGCCCTCGCGTCAGTTTGGCATCATCGTGGTCACCACCTCTGCTGGGATCATGGACCATGAGGAGGCGCGCAGGAAGAGGGTCGGAGGCAAGGTGCTGGGATTCTTCTACTGAAGAGACAATGCAGGACAGCAGCGGCGCTGCTTGCTAGTGCAGGTGTGGCATTCTGTTGTGCATGGCATGGTGTGACGTTCGGTTGTTCATGGGGTATGGGGGCAGTAAGAGGGTCTGAGGCAAAGGGCTAGATATTCTCCAATGAGCAGGCTGTGAAGAACTGCAGCAACGGTACATTCAAGTGCAGGTGCGACGTTCGGTTTTGTATGGGTTTGCGTTGGTTTTGTATGTGATTTTCGGGTTCTGCGTGGGGCGCGCGACTGGGAGATGGTCAGCATGTGTGACTCAAAAGTATTAAAATCTAGAGGCAAGATAGTTGGCTCCTTCTACTTAATGGGAGGCGCACAGCCGCACAGCAGCAGATGCAATGCATGTAAGGGCAGGTGCGGCATTCGGTTGTGCATGGGAGGGCTTGATATCCGGTTACGCTTGGGGGACAGGGCAGGAGCTGCGCTGCATGCAATTGCATCTGCGATGGTGGCCCTGATTCTGCCAAAGGTTCGTTGGCGCCTGCATGAAGGAGCGTGGCATTTGGTTGTGCATGCCATGGGGTTTCGGGGGGAAGGTGGGGCACTGTCGTGGGGGATGGGAGTCATGGGACATTAGCTGCTCTACACTCAAGCTTAGGTGCAGCGACGGGCCTGGGTCTTTCAGGCATGCGTCCTTGCATGCATAGGAGGACGTGGCATTGGAGGGCATGGCATACGGCCGTGCATGGGGAATGCGGAAACCGCTGCACTGCATGCATGGGCAGGTGCAATAAGAGGGCCCGGGTCTTCTAAGCGTCAGTTATTCTTTTAGACCGTGACTTATCGCGATTCGCGATGAAGCAGAGTATTTAGAGGTTAGGGACCGCGATGAAACCTGGGGTTTTGGGCGCAACCTTATTCCCTGCCAGACTTTGCAGCTCTTGCTTGAATAATGGCGGGAAGAGTTAAAAGGGGTTGCAGTGAATGCGCTTGGAAGTCTGGGAAGGGGTCAGGAAGAAATGTTGACCAAGATTCTTGATACAAATATGGCGCGTTGTGGCAAAAATGGCTTTAGGACCCCAGCTTTAATACAGATGTGAATTGTGAATACAAATGAAAAGCATTGCAAGCTGTGTATTCACATCTGCCGGGCACTGAAACAATGCATTTCCTGCATTTTCAATAAAAGATTCCTATGTTCACGCGTGACTGTTTCTTAACGCCCATCGGAGGGGGCCCCTTGACCCTCAGAGCAGGGTGGCTCGGGCGTCCCCTGCCCCCACCCCGCACCGAGGCTTTGCCTCAGCTTCACCTCATTTTCACCTCAAAAAACAGAGGTGCAATCAGAATCGAGCTTTTCTAAATTCTTTAAAGAAACCTTGCTAGACATCCAGTTGTGCATGGGAGGGTACCAAAATGTGATGCGTTTGAGGGGGCATGACATTTGGCTTTGCATCGGAGCGCATGGCATTCGGTCTTGCATGGGGAATGAGGCAACAGCTGTGCTGCATGCATGTGCAAGTGCGACATGGGCCCTGGGTGTTGTAGGCATGCGGTTGCGCATGGGAGGGTACCAAAGTTTGGTGTGTTTGAGAGGGCAAAACATTTGGCTGTGCATGGCAGCGCATGGCATTCAGTCTTGCATGGGGAAAGAGGAAACAGCTGCGCTGCATGCATTCCCAAGTGCGACATGGGCCCCGTGTGTTGTAGGCATGCGGTTGTACGTACGTGGGGAGGGGGGCTTGGTGTCCGGTTGTGTGCAAGGGGGTGTGATATTCAGGTGTGGCTGGGGGTCAAACAAATTTGATCCCGTGAAGTAAGTGGGGGGGAAATAGTCAAATTAAATTTGGGGGCATGGCATTCTTTTGGGTATGGGGGATTTGGCATGTGAGATGGAAGGGTAGGGCATTTTCCTGATGCTTGTTATGGCTTATGATTGGTGATGCCGCTGGCTCTGTTCATTTGTGTAGGGGTGCAAGGTGGCTGGTAATTGGTTGTGCCCTTGGCAGCGTTCATTTGTGCGGGGGGATGATGTGGCTGATAATTGGTGTGTCAGTTGCAACGTTAATTGAATCAATTGTGCGAGGGTTGATATGTCTCATAATTGATGATGTTGGTAGGTAGCAACGTTCATCTGTGCGATGGGGGTGATGTGGCTGATAATTGGTTGTGTTGTTAGGTAGCAAACTGACAACGTTCATTTGTGCGGGGGGTGACTTGGCTGTTAATCGGTTGTATCAGTGCCGCTGTCAATCTTTGCGGGGAGCGTGTCTGACTTTCGCCAGGTGATGTGACTGTGGGGCTGTTCATTTGTATGCGGCGTACAACGGGCATGAGGTTGGATGGGAACATCATTTTTGTTCGGAACATAGGATTGGAATGGGCACAGGAAATGGTTCAGGGGCAAGGATGAATGGCAGGTTGGAAAGGGGTGGGAGCATTTGTGTGCGTCTTTCTTCGACTGGGTGGGGCATGTCTGGACCCATGTCCTGCGTATGTGGGACCTACGAGGGGCAATGTTTGCCGTGGGAGAGACGGGAAGGTTGCAGTGCTAGTTTCTGTGCGCTCCAACTTGCTTTCAGGGGCGGCCAGGCAGTCACCCATGGGCCCATTGGGCCCAAACTATGCCTCTGGTTAGGATCCCTGGCAACAGGGCACACCGCACCATAACCCCGGTTTGCGGGCACCTGTCCCGTGGATCATATCTGATGCTCCGCTGGACTAATAATATCCAAATCTATGCCACAAATTCACTGGGTGCAGATGCCTGTATTTTCCAACAGAAGAAACTGCCATACCGGTATGCATGTCTTGCAGGAACTCCACTGCCGAAGCAGCCATAGTTTTTGCTTCACCTCCTTGTGTGCCACTCCCCCCTCCGCAGGTAGCTTTAGATACGCTTTGCTAGTCTTCGCAAGGCGCAACCAACATGGCGAGAGGAAATCGGCGCTGAGCTGTGGACCCTCTTATTTTAGCCTTTCGGCGGCCTTTTTTAGGGGCGGCAAACCAGACAGGATGCTGCACAACGGCCTCGTTGTGGTGTATTTCATTAGTGTGACCGATCGTGTAACACATTCATGGCCATCTGGGTCGTACCGAATCTTGGGTGGCAGGTTCAGCGGTCAGTCTCTGCAGCTGTCCCCATGTGAGGTGCCCACGTTGATTCGCTTGGAGCAAAACCTGTGCATATAGAGCAGGTCAGTGACAAATTTCACAACAGGTAGTCCACACTTGACCGAGTTTGATGACTGTCGCACCATAAAGCAGTAACTGCAATAATTTGGTAAATACCGTAAACTCCGGTCAGGACACCTTAGAGAGGTGTCCTCTACTCACAAACACGGTACATCACCGTACACTCATGCTCCTTGTACTTCAGACAAGAGTGTGTCAACAAGATAACTGTATCTGGAAGTCCCTAACAGGATATCTCTGCCTGGAAGTCTCCGTCTCGTGGGTACCGCCCCTACTACTTTACTACGCGAGGTGCGCTTCAGGTCCGTGGCGGACTTCTTTCCTCACTGCAGTGACGGACGCCTACGGGCAGGCTCAGTGACTACTCACTGGCTGCGAGTGCTCTTCGAGTTAAGCAGCTAGGTGGATATTGTGTATATATAGCAACAGACTTTGGGGGCATAGGCCTTCTGGCCGTCTGGTCGCGATCCAGCAGGGCTATGTTAAGGACACTTACCGCGTAACACGCGGAGAGACGGACGGGACGAGGCTGCGTACTTCTTCTTCTGCAGAGTCTCGTTTCTCTTACTGGGGTACTTGTCTCCAGCTAGATCAGCGGTGGCTGAGCTAGGCTTGACTCGAGTTAAGGTACTGACTTATATGGAAGCTGCTGGTCTCAAAGACTGCCGGTGCTTGTTACAAATAGAGGTCTGTCCTTTAGAAAGGGACGAAGTAAGTAGCCAAGGCAATTGCCGGGATACAGGGACCCGGCAGGCCCAGTTCAGAGTACGGTAGAACCTGTCAAACTAATCCTGCGTAAGCGGGTTTCTAGGTCTCAGCTCAAATCCGGAGACTCCGCAGAGAAGCTGCGGAGTCACCGATGACGCTAACTGCGGTCTAAACGGTTCTGTCACGTATACTGTAATATACTGTGACAGCTGTCGCACCATAAAGCAGTAACTGCAATACTATGGTAAATACCGTAAACTCCGGTCAGGACACCTTAGAGAGGTGTCCTCTACTCACAAACACGGTACATCACCGTACACTCATGCTCCTTGTACTTCAGACAAGAGTGTGTCAACAAGATAACTGTATCTGGAAGTCCCTAACAGGATATCTCTGCCTGGAAGTCTCCGTCTCGTAGGTACCGCCCCTACTACTTTACTCGCCCCCCGCTCCCCAGCGTTAAGCCCTCCAGGCATGCGCGGGGAGCCGGAAAAAAGGGGTGGTACTGAAATAAACTTCTGGAAAAATATGTATGTAGAAGCTCAAATCATCATCTGCAAATATGCCTGGTTCAGGCCTTCTACAAATCTGCCTGGTTCGGGCCTTCTAAAATCTGCCTGGTTCAGGCCTTCTTCAAATCAGAAATAAAAAAATCAACCGAGTTTCAGCTGAAGCGCAATGCGCAGAACCCTACAAACTCAAGCTGTTCAGCCCACTACTGGCTAGCAAACAGTGAAATTTCAAAGTTATCAGGTCAAGCTAAGAACAACCGCTGCTCTCGCCCCACTGCGCCATAGCCGCCTGGTCTTTAAAGGCCACAGAAAATGTGCGCCGTAGCAGCGTGATCTGCCCCCTGCTGTGCTATAATTGCTCGAGTTGACTAATTCTCCTCGCTCATCATTTTCATAACTTATGTACTACTGTAGCCTTGCTGCCACGGTATTTGAGAAACAAATTTTCATTAAGCTGACGTAACTCTACTCCTGCATCTTCCGTTTTCGGTCCGCTGGCTGCCGGCCCGCTGCCTACTGGGTACTAGGACAAGCCGCACTGCGTCTGCATTTCTGCTCTGTAGGTGCCTGCCCGCTCCTTGCCAGCTACGGCGTGGGTGACGTCATGGCTCAGCGGCCCTGCCGCTCCGGGCTTCAGGTCCCGGTAAAATCCTCAAGGGCTGACTCCTCTTCCTCCCTTGCTGCTTCTTTGGCCACCTTGGCCCTTCTTGTAACTGCTCTCGGGGTGACATTGGCCTCTCCCCGGCCAGTGGTGTACGAGATGTCATACAACCCGTTCGCCATTGGTCTTGCGATGCCCCGCTCCATTTGCCTTGTTGCTGGGTTGGTGGCCATGACTTCCACCTCAGGCCTGTCCATGACGTCGGCCTCCTGGGCTGTCCTGGCAGCCGCTCTGGCCGCTGGGCTCGGTCGCCCCTGGACCTGTAAACTGCGCTCCTCTGTGGGGGGCCCTGCTACTGCAGCGGGCCCAGCTCCCTTGTCTTCCGGCGTGCAGTGTGGGCACAACCACTCGCCCTCAGGCACCTCCTCGAGTACTGGTACCAAGCAGTCCATGTGCCAACCTGTATTGCAGGCATCACACAAAAGCATCACCTCTCCGCGATCGGGCAGCTGGCACACCTCGCATGACAGGCTGTTATTGGGTCTGGTTCCACTGAAATCAACCATTCCCCTGAGGTTGGGCAAGTGGCATGGAGAACAATTGACTGCATTCTCTGTAACTGTGAGGCCATCTGCCCCTTCCAGCACCAAAGTTCCCGTCGCCCCCAGTGTTTTTACCCTGAGGATCTCAGGCCTGGCCTTGGGATCGAGGCTGCGTCGCTCTGACGAATACTTCACATACACGTAATCTCCCTCTGCAAAACGCCTGACCTGGGGGACATACCCTCCCCCACGAATGCGTGCATATCGCAGCTTGTCGCGGTGCTGCGGAATTTTTAGATGCTCACCCGCGACTGGCAGTGCCTCTTTGATCCTGGCCACTCTGGCCAAAAGCAGGTCTGCTGCCTCCTCTGCCGTTGCCACCTTGGCTGTGCTCCAGAGGTCCGCTCCCACTCTGGAGGGGAAGGTAGGTCTCTGTCCAAACAGCACCTCGTACGGCGCCATGCGCGTGGCCTGCTGCGGCGAGCATCGGAAGCCAAGGGCTACCCAGGGCACCATCTTGTCCCAGGACTCGTCGCTGCTGCCCTCCTCGCAGCACTTGCGCAGGCCTGCCTTGAGGGTCTGGACAGCCCTCTCCGAAAGCCCGTCTGCCTGGGGGTGGTTGGCAGAAGTGGTGCGATGGTCAATGAAGCAGTCCAACAACATGTCCTGAAATTCACCCTGGAACTCTGTTCCCTGGTCTGTCACCACCTCTGCGCATCCCCCGAATCGTGCAACAACATTTTGAAAGAATGCCAAGGCCGTCACATCAGACGCCTTGCTTGGAATGGGGATCAACTCCACCCATTTGGAGTAATGCTCCACACACACCATCACAAACCGATTTCCCCTGGAAGTGGTCGTGAATGGACCACACAGGTCCACCCCCCACCGGAAAAACAACCCCTCAATGGGTAGCGGGTGCAGGTTGGGCTGTATGTGATTGAACGTGGATGCCCTGGCCCTGTCACACACACCGCATTCCTGCACCGCCTTCTTGACTGCTGCTCGAAGCCCCCGCCACCAATGCTGCTGCATGACCATGAAAGCCGTGCGGTGGCTGCCGAAATGGCCCGTACCTGCATGCGCTGTCTGGATCACTGCTAGCCTGTCTTCTGGCCTGGGCACCACACAACGTCTACCATCAGGCATGAGTCTCATCAGGATTCCTCCCCTCTCTGATTCCCACTGGAATGGCGCTGCTCTGCGCTGTATTCTAGTCTGTTCTCCTAGCTCTGTTCCCTGGACATAAGTCTTTTCACGGAGAAACCTCAAGACGGGCTCATCTGCCCACACATCAACCCTAGCCGACGGTCCTGCAGGACAACCTGGCTGGTCCTTCTCACTCTCTATTTCCCTGGTTACTCTGATTTCAACATCAACTTGTGCCTCAGACGCGTTCCCACCTGGTTCCTGTGCCGCATCGGCCCAGTCTGCCGCGGCCGATTCTCCCAGGCACTGTCTGTATGACGCGGCCGCTTCCCCGCTGCCAGAGCACGCGTTTCCTGCAGTAGCAAGGGCATAGTGGCTGGACATTAAAGTCGCCCCCAGCACTGGGTCCCTGTCCTGGCCTGGCAGCTTTGCCCTGCGCGTCAGTTCTGCTGGCATGATCTTAGCACACTCGAGTGCCACATTGAGCCATGCACTGAGTGCCCATGAATCCATGCACCTGCCCAAGGCTGCCCGTCTGGCTGCCTCTGGGAAGTCTGGGCGCGGCAATGTGGACCCCACAGCGTACCCCATGGCTCGCTCACGCTCGTTTGCGTTGGGCTCCTGCAAGTCCCCCATGGGCCTGTACACCATCCCATTTTGCCCGTTCCGGAAAGCATATGATGAGGGCGTGGCCATCAAACACGGCAGCACCTTCCTGGGTTGCCCTGTGACATTGATGCGGTACCCCCCATTGTCCGGACATGATACTACCTGGGCCTTGCTGCCCTTGTCCAGAATGTCGTCTACAATCCCCTCGTGGGGTCTGGTCGACGCACGAATCACAAATTCAATATCTGCTGCAGGGGCAATATTCCCCCAATAGTTGCGGGTGCGGTGGGCGTAAGACCCCACCTGCGCTGCGTCAAACAACGCCGGTGTCCCTAGAATCCTGCACACTTCCTGAAAAGCCTCAACACTGGCCTTCTCACTCTTCTGATTCAATTGCATTGCTACATTCTCAATCAGGTACGCTGGCGGCCTAGGTCCCTGCAGGAACTGCAGAGTACCCAACAGCTTGACTAACGGGAAGAAAGACTTGCTTCTCTCTCCCGCGAGCCCCCGCCCCTTGCCAGCTGACGAAAGGTCCTGGCACTCCCAGCCTGCTACCATGAACCACTGGCGCCCCTCCTGGGCACCCGCCTCCTTGAGGTGTTCTGCCGTAATGGCATACACATCTTGCGGCAACGCTCTGAAAGCCTTATCAAACGCTCTGACCGGAAGCAACTGGGGGAATCTCTTGTGCAACTGCAACAGGCGACCCCCTGCGATCTCTCTGACTTCCTCACTGATATCTGCATACAAGTACTGCACTACTGGGATACCTGCCCTGAGTACCATTTCCAGCCCTGAGCACATACCTCCAAAAGGCTCGAAGAGGACGACTCCTTCGGTCTCCATGGCCCGCACAGCCCCACTTGACAGGCAAGCTGTATCCAGGCCTGCAAGGGAATGAGGGGGCGTCACCCGAGGCAGGTCAGCAAGAACATCACTGATCATCGTCCTGGATCGCTCCCTGTTGCTGAACGCCTGCTCTGCTGTACTGACAGGCTGCGCCTGTTCATCATCGTCAGTGGCGGCAGAGGATATTTCCTGCCCCACCGGTGCTGTCACGCAAGCTGCCTCTGCAGCTCGCAACATCTGTACTCTCCTTCTGCCCTCCTGCGCCATGCGCACTATCTGGTCTGCATGCCACTGGTTCACTCTGCCCAACCCTGTGAGCAAAGCTACTTGCTTCCCACTTGCCTCCTCCCTGGCTGCTGGCTCGGGCGCGACTGTATCAAGCCTGGCCCCTGTGCGGTCAGCTGAGGATGGGAGGGGGGATCTGGACGGGATGTCTGCATTCTGGTGGCATGCTCCTGAGCGGTGGACAATGGTAATGTCTAGCTCTTGAAGCATGAGAGCCCACCTAGCGTGCTGGCCTACCAACGTCTGGTTGTCCATGAGGTAAGTGAGCGGCTCATGGTCAGTGATGAGATGCACCTTGCACCCAAACAGCATGTGGCGGTATGTGCGTGCTGCATACACTGCGGCCAGCATCTCCCCCTGGAACGAGGAATAGTTCCTCTCGCTCTTGTTCAGGGATCTGGATGTGCATGCCACCATATACTCCCGCCCGCTGTCATCACACTGCCCTAGCACTGCGCCTATGCCTTGCTTAGAGAAATCTGTGTACAACAAGAACGGCCTTGGCGGCCCCTTGCCGTCTGGTCCTGTCCCACTGTAATCTGGTCTGCGCAGGACTCTCCCGCCCTCGCACATCTCTGTCTTAATCAACTGGAACGCCTGCGACTGCTCTGGCCCCCACACAAACGGGACCCCCTGGACCAGCAATGCGTTAATGCATGCTGCCTTTTTCGAGAAGTCCGGGACGTAGCACCGGTAGAAATTCAAGAATCCCATGACCTCCTGAATGTTTTTCACCGATGCGGGCTCTGGCAGCGCCATAACTGCTGCTATCTTAGCAGCGTGCGGCGTGAGCCCCTGGGCCGACACATTGTGACCCAGGTACTCTACTGTTGCACACCCAAACAGGGACTTGTCGGGGTGCGCCCTTAATCCTACACTGTGGAGCATGTCCAACATCAGCTCCACATGCCTGATGTGTTCTGCCGGTGTGTCACTGTACACTAGCAAATCGTCAATGAATGCTACGCAGAACGCACTCAGGCCTGCCCTGGCAATCTCCTCTTCCATCATACGCTGAAAGAAAGGAGGCCCGTTGCGCAGACCGAAATTGAGCTTTGTGTACATCCACAGCTCAGGTCCCATCCAGAAAGCTGTCTTAGGCTGGTCCTCGACCTTTATAGGGATCTGCATGAACCCCGACCGGAGATCAACCTTGCTGAATATCTTGGCAGTGCCCAGGTTCTGAAAAATAGTCTCCATCCTGGGGATGGCAAATTCCTGCTTGGCTGTACGCAGGTTTAACCTGCGCATATCGTGCGCTATTCGATGGTCTGTCCACTCCCCAGTTTCAGCACTCTTTTTGGCTGCTACTACTGAGTTGGCCGCAAACTTGATAGGCCCCCCCTGGGGCACCTTGACTATGATGCCTGCCTCAATCATCGGCTGACACTTTTCCTTAAAAATTGCTGCTTTAGGCGGTGGCATATCCCTGGACTTCTGAAAGCACGAACTGACCTCGTCTTCTAAAGCCAGTGTAAACTCACCCTGCGTGCCGCAGTAGCCTGGTAGATCCTCCATGGAGTAAGCGAATGCTCCTTGGCGATCCCTGAGGCTCTGCTCCAGGTTCTCCTGCTGCTCCGCAGTGAAGTCGGGGTGCTTGCCCAGCAGCCATCCCTCCTTGGTCTTGACGTACTCTGCAGGTGGCTCCACTACTCCCCCCGGCTGGAACATGTCGATCACCACAGCCGCCTGCGGGTCGTCCACCGCGGGCAGCTCTTCCTCGCCAGTGGTGTTGCCGTTGTGCCATCTCTCCTGCTGGCTGCATGCGCCCCTCCCGCCGGTGTCCCTCATGGAGCTGACAGCCGGTGGACGCAACCATCCAGACGACAGCTTTGCTGCTGCCTCCCTGCCAGAAACAAAAGCACCTTGGCCTGCTGTAAATCCTCCTCCTCGCACTCCCTGCCCGGTAGCTCGCGCCCCCGGCACACACACCGACAGCAGAAGCCACACCAGTATCAGCTGGAGCGCCCCCGTAAGGATCCCTTTAATTGCTGTACAGGTGAGGAGTCCTCTGCACGCTGTCGTCTTCCTCATGGGTTGCTGCGGTAACTGTTCTGCGGGCTGAACGCCTGGCTCTGCAATCTGCGCTGGCGGCTGCTGTCCTCTGGCCCACGTGATCTCCAGGTCTACCTGGCTGATCCTGAGTGGCAAGGTTGGGCAGTCCATTCCTGGCCTGCTGCCACGGTTCCTGTCCGTGGCCGCCCTCTGCGCCTTTCCTGCACGTCGCCTGGCCTTCTTTGAATTTTTTCCTTGCAACTTGGCAGTGTCAGCCCAAATCGCACTGGCCCTTTCTGGCCCTGCTCCTGGGATCTGTCCTGTGCTGCACTGTGCCATCCTCTCCTGCCTGTGGTTGGCGCGCTGCACAGCCTCGCTGTTGCCTGCACCCGCGGGCTCATCTTGCCCACAGCCCCGTCGTATGGTTTCCCGCGCGCCGGCAACCCTTCTGGCGAGGTCCTCGCCCCTGCCGGTTTGGGCTTGTCTGCTGCGGCTGTCCGACGGCTGTTGGGTGTCCGCTCCTTCTGCTCTCCTCGTGTAGAGGGCTGATACTCTCTCCGTCAGCTCCTCCTGTAGCTCCCTGACTGCCCTGCTGTAACCTCCCATCCTGGGGTCCGGATCGGGCTGTGGTAGCATTTTAAGTCGGAACAGCAGGCTAGCCTCCTGGCCCGCCTCTTGCTGCCCCATGTCCTGCCTTCGTAGCACGTCCAGCTGATCTACAAAGTTCCTGAGCACTGCAACCCAGCGTCCCGTGCTGTACGCTGCTGGGTCACCCCAAGGCCCCTGTGCCGCTGTCTGTGCTGGCGGGCTGATCTGGGGGTCTCCTGGGCGCCCGTTGCTCTCCTTGCCTGCTGCTGCCCCCTCGGTCCTGCAAGCGCGCTGGTCTGCTGCCTGCTGATGGCTGATCCCCGCTGTGACCTGGTTTGCCTCCTCCTCCAGCGTGATCCCGTTACCGAGCTCTATAGCGGCCCTCCTGCTTCTGCGCTTTTTCATTGCTGCCTGCTCCTGAAAGATGCCGCGCATCCACGCGCGCCTCAGCTGTGGCAGCTCTCCCACCATGCCGTACCTTGGACTTCCTGGTCCTGGGCCGCTGTCTGCTGGCATGTAGTTGCCCTCTGCATCCCGAGCCTCTGCTCTGGTGACGCTATCCTGGTCCGAGGGCCTGGCTCCTGCCTCGTGCCACTCCTCATCTGACTCGGTGATCTCAACCAGTGGTGGTGGGCCCTCTGAAACGTTGTCGCTGAGCTCTGGGATCCTGCTGTCTGAGTCCTCCGTGGGCGATGTGCCGACACTGTCCAGGGGCGCCTGGGGCTCTGCCCGTCCCCTAGGCTCAGCCTCCAGTGCTGATACCCCCAAGTCGTCCACATACTCCAGCAGCTCCCATGAGGCTGCTGCCGCCCCAAATGTTACAAATGCCGCCTGGGTCCATTCCGGCTCCTCATCCTGGACAGGGCCGTCGGTGGCTGCCGCTGGCTCCTCTGCATCGGCGCCTCGCCTGCCCACCGGCCCATGTCCCCTACTCGGCTGGTTCCTCAAGTCCTCCAACTCCTCCTCGATGCCTACTTCCCCTGCTCCTCTGAACAGAGGGTGCAGCGTGCGCACCCCTGCTGGGTGCGCTTGTCTCCACAACTGCGTCGTTATGACGTCAGCCTGCCAATAGGGCAGCACGCTGCTGGCCCTGTTGTCGTGCCACGCCCTCCGCTCCTGACGCACCCACTGGTGCACATATGCTGCCAGGCGTTCTACTGCGAACGGCGAGCTCGCCAGCTCTTCCTCTCCTTCCCACATGGCTCCTGATGCTGGCGACTGCTGGGGTCCGTAAGGCCATGTTGGACAGGCTGTTACCTCTGTAGGCGCCCACTGATCCTCTACGCCCCACACATGCCGCATGGCCGCTGATCGCTGTCCTGGGAGCAGGACCCTCTGCAGCGCCATTAGCATGAGCGTCCACACTGCCGGGTCTGCTCCCCTAGCGTAGGTATAGGCATGGAACTCCGCCTCGTCTACTGACGCGCACTTAGTGACTGCCACGTCCTGCTGGTGCCTTGCAAACAGGTAGACGGGCATATCATCGTGAGTCGCGTGCATGTGGATCCATGCCGATGAAACGGGCAACTCCTCATCAGCCATCTCCTCATAGTAGTAAGTTACTAGCTGCTGGACTGGAATGGCTGCCCTGGCGTCCCCTGGCGCTGGCCCCCACGGCACTGCTTGTCCTGCGACCGTCCTGGGGATGACGATGGACGCCTCTATGGTCGCCTCACACCGCCCTGGCCTGCCTGGGTGACACAGCCCTGCCCTCACTGGGGCCTGCTCTGTTGTTTCCACAAATCTCTAGAATTCGCCCATGGCTTGGACTGGCACATAAAATGCGCGGTCTCTGAGGGCTGGGTGCCCCATCAGCTCACGGACACAATCCATCGCCCACGGTGTGCGCATGAATCCTGGCTGCGCGCCCTGCCACATCCCCTCGGCTGGCGCAATGTCTGGCATGTCCGGGTGCGCCCAGCATGCTGCATCCACCGCTGTGATGCCTGCTGCAATGGCGAGACTCACCATCTCGCTAACGCAGTATGCATAGATGGGGTGCCGCGACCATCCCCTCTGCATGTAATCTGCTATATTTGTGCTGGGCAGGATGTATCCTTTGAGCGCAGCGCCCAGCATGACAGCTGTCACTGCGTCCCACGGGAAAATCATCCTGGCAACTGCCTGCATGGCTGCTGCCCTGTCAACACATGTCTGCTCTCCGCCGTCCAGGAGCCTATGGTTCTGCAACCGACATGGCCCGTCCCTGCACTCCCCTGGCATAGTCAGCATGGCCCCGGAGGTGGACGCCTCTGGCATCTCTTCCCCCAGGCGGAAGTACTGCACAAAGGGTTCGCCTGCTGGCAGCGACTGCGGGAACGGCTGTATGTAGATGCGTTCTCTGCTGTAGGACCTGTCTCTGCTGAAGGACTGGTCAAGCTGCCTGTCCTCGCCCCTTGCGTCAGACCTCCCTTCCCTCTCGCTGCCGTGCTGTGTCTCTCCGTCCTCGTCGATTCCTCCCCAAGCATTGCACCGAGAGCTGGTGCCTTTATGGGTCCTAACGGGCCCCGCCCGAGCGTCCAGCTGGCTCCCTGCTGCGGTCCCTCTGGCCGCTGGGAGTCGCAACCCCGCTCTGTGTGGCTCCTCTGTCTCGGCGGCTGCTCCCGCTACCCCTCTGCCTGTGTCTTGATTGCCCTCCGGGGTACCTGGACATAACACGCCAAACTCTCTTTCATGCAAGGGCGAGGGTTCCTGAGGCTCATATCTGCCTGCTGAAAGGTTGGATCCTGAATCGGTATCCCACCCGTCTACGTCGTGCTGGGGTACTGCCTCCCGCTCGCGTCTCTCAAACTCATCCCACTGCTCATCATACTTGTCCCATTCCCTGTCTAGGAACCTCTGCATCAGATTTGGCCATCCTACACACGGAGCTGGGCACCCCCTCCTCTGGAGATCCTTCAAGAACTCCAACGCATGTGCTACGGATCTGGCCGACCCTGCAGGCATAGTCCCATAATGGTTCATGGCTAACGCCTCTACAGCCATCGCCCAGTGGCTTACCTGACTGGCTACCTGCCCTTCTGGCACCCTCTGAGGGGCCACCTGAACTGGTCCTGCCTGACTGACCTCAGCCTGGTAGGCATCTCTGTCCTGGCTAATTCCCATGTGGCCTGTCATGAAGCACGTGTGGCCTCCTGTCCCCTCCCACCTTGGTTGCTCGCCCTCCGGTGGTTCCTGTCGCGCTGGCGGTTCTGGCCACGCGCTGGGGCCTGCTGCCCCCTGCTGGAAGTCCCTTGCACTGGGAGTTCCCATGGCAGTATCGAAGGTCCTGCGCCTGCTCTCCATGGGCATCCCCTGGCCCCTGCCTGGGCCCCAGGTTCCATAGCCCCGCGCTGGGCCTGCAGGTGCCCCTGGCCTGTCGCCTGTCAGCCCGGCCTGCTCCGGGTTGGTGCACTCGTTGGCAAAGTGCCCCGGCTGATTGCACTTGAAGCACAATCCACCATGGCGCGGTCCCAGGTGACGCCTAGGCTCTGCCGCCCCGCTGCCCTCTGCCAGGGTTCTGTTTGTCGGCCCGGGGCCTGGGCCTCTCTGGTGCTCCTGCCCCTGCCTGTAAGGCCTGGCAACCTCAGCATGGTGCCGTTCCCTGGATCTGCCCCTGGGCTGGTCCCTGCATGGTGACCGCTGTCTGCGGTCCCTGCTCCTTTCCTCGCTGTTGCTGCGCCTCCCTGCGCCCTGCCGCTGGGTCCTGGCTGCCGGCGTTGGCACCGCCCCTTGGCGCTCCTCACTGATGGCCCTTTGCGCGCTTCTGCTGCGCCGTCGTAGCCTTCTGTCCCCTGAGCCGCTCTCGTCGCTGCTAGAAGGACTGCGCTTCTTCGGCTCCTCCATGCCGGAATGCTCGCTGTCCACGTCTCGTAGCGGGGACGGGGTCGCCAACATTGCCCTGACGCACCCCGCCAACTCCGGGTCTGTTTCAAATGGGAGTGGCTGCCCGTGGTTTGGCGGCCCCCCCAAGTGTTGTAGTCCCAGGGCCTCCTGCAGCCCGGTCAGCTCCTCTGCCCGCAGGATGTACTCTCGCTGGACCGTTGTCATGACCTGCTGACCATCCGTGATGACCTTCCACCCGGCCAGCTGGCCTTTCAGGTAATCCACAAATTCCGCTGACTGCTTCCACATTTGCCGCTCTCTCCATCTTAGAGCCTTTTTCAGCCCGTTGACTTGCCCTGCCAGCCTGTTGATTTGCCTGTCTTGTGGGCTGGTCCCTGGCTCTGGAACCTTCTCTACGCTGCAATCTTCCTCCTCCTCTGCTTCCTGCGCCTCATCTTCGCTGTTGCTGGCTGATTGCGCGAGGGCCCTTGCCGCCCCTGGCTTTCCTTGCCCCTGCTGCTGTTGCGCCTGCCTACCCTTGCCGCTGCTGGCCTGCTGCACTCTAGGCCCTGCCACCTGCGGTTGCTTTTGCAGCTGCTGCTGTTGCTGCTGCTGCTCTCCCCTGCTGCGCGTTGAAGTTGCCTGTGCAGCTCTATCGGCTGCAGCTGTGCCGTATCCCCTCCTCTGCGCTGCAGGCGGCCCTGCCTGCACCGCAGGCGCTGTTTCGGGTGTCCGCGAAAAGTCCTGAATCCTCCTCTCACACTCCTCCACCGCGTGCTTGTCTGGTTTTCCGCACAAGGCGCACGGGTAGGCGGGGCATGCTGGCATGAAGTCCCTGACCGCCCTCTTCTCAACGTCAGAGAGTTCCGCGGCTCTGCGCGCTCTTGCCATCTCCTCTGCGGTTGGTGTGGCGGTCTCTTCCACTGCTGCTTCGACTGGCACCGGCCTGCGCCTTTGTAGCCTGGGGTTTGGCTCGCTGCTGGGTCCTGCGCCCTGTTCGGCCCTCATAGCGGTACCTGCGCGTGTGGCCATGGAATGCTGTAAGAGCGGTTCTTGCTCTGTTTCAACTGTTGCAGCTGGCCACCCCTCTCTTTCTGCGAATCCACACTGAATTCCTGCCCATGCCACTGCTGCTGCCTGGTACCCCCCTGCCGGAGATGCCCGCAGTAGTGGCAGCGTAAGGTCCTTGACCCCTTGCACTCTCTGTGGGCCCTCTCTGGGCCGTAAGGTCAGCCTTCCTGCTGCCTCTAAGACCCCGTTATACTTGAGGAACTCTGGGTTCCCTACCAAGTGCTCATATGCATCCGGTGGTGTCTTAACGACCCTGACCACCGTGGGCTCCATAATGGCATTGGGCCCTCCGTATCCATACACCACATAAATGAACAGTACTCCATACAGATCTGCCCCTGCATTGTCTGTGGTACGAATCTTCTCGTCTGTACGCACCAGCTCCGCCCCCATGGCAACTAATTGCTCTGCAATATTGACAGTGATGACATGGCACGTGCATGCGGAGTCCATGAGTGCTTTCTGAGCCACCAGGACCTTCCCATAGACCATAAGTCCCACACACTGCTCCAGGTTGCTTCTGTCATTTTTGAAATACTGCAGCTTGGGTGCAGCCGTCACCGTTCTACCCTCTGGCCTGGTGTTACTAGTCTCACCCCTGTGGCCGGTGTTGTCTCCTCCCATGGGCATCGTGGTGAACGACAGCGCTGAGAGCCGCTCGTTCAACTTGAACACCTGTAGGCGGATGTCAGACATATCGTCAGCTAGTTTACTCAATACCAGCCTCTTTGCTCCCTTCCTGGAGGGTTGTACCGTGAATCCTGGTACTGGTTCCTCCTCCTGCAAAGGTTCTGGCAAAAACGACTTAGGACGGGCGTTATGAACTGCCTGCTTGAAACCTGCAGGCTTGGGTACCAGCCCAACCTGCGTCATGAGTGCTACGGACTCGCTGAGCATCTCTGCCATGGTCTGGTGCCATCCCTCTGGCTCAGCCTGCCCCGTTGCATTGCTGAGATGCGACACGTGGGCTGCCTGCTGCGCCTGACCTCCCTGGCCAGGCCCAGGCCTAGGATACTGTCTATTGTTCTGATTCCTGTCATACGACCTGCCTGCCGCCTGTCCCTGCTGCGGCCTTGGCGGCAGGGGATACTGCTGTTGCTGCGGATACTGCTGTTGCGGCTGTCTGGCCGGTCCAGGTGTGATGTCTGTAACCAGGGGCATAGGTCTGCGCTCATCCCTGGCCCTGGGCGCCCTGCAATCCCTGGCTAGGTGCGACGTACTACCGCACTGGTAGCATGCCTTGGCTGCGCTTGAGCCACCCTCAGCGTTGTAATTTGCCGCCCCTGCTTGGTCCGCCCAGGTAACTCCTCTGGGTTTACCATCCATCCGCGCCTGTGGTACTGCTGCTGAGCCTGTGGGGTGCACAATTCCATCAAGGCGTGTTCGCATCTCCCACTGTCCTGCTCTCTCTCTCCTGCCCCTGTTGGGCTGTGCCTCTCCCTGGCCAGGCCCGCTGTTGGTTATCTGCCTGAAGCCGGTACCTCCCAGGTCACCCATTTCCAGGGCAAACCTCTCCCACAGCACCACCTGCTGCGTGAGTACTGCGATTTGGTCTTCATCGCTCATGCTGAGATACCCTGGCACCGTCATAACGAACTTGCTCAGCTTGGCTCTAGCAACCGCTGGGAGTCCTTCATGGAACATGCGCGAGACCGAGTGGCTTCTGCCGAAGTGATCTACTGCATCCCTTGAGATCTGCAGCAACTCTGCCGTTGTCAGTACTCTGTGAGCAAATGCTTCCACCGTCTCCTCTGGCTTGACGTCCGGGTCTAGAGTAGTTTTTACTCCTAGCCTGAGGTTGGTGATGGCCGTCCTCTCCTCTGAAGTTGGCTTTCCCACCTCCTCCTGGACCACCCTGATCCACAACGTGAGCAGCGAAGCTTCGCAACCCTGCTGCTCCGCTGGGGCTATCCACTGCTGTCCGATCCGCTCCACCTCTCTGGCAATTCTGTTTCCTGCGTGGGGCGCTGCCCTGATGGCTGCCATCAGCGGCCTCATGCTGGCAGGCTTGCTGTCCCACAGCTTGACCAGCGACTTGATCAGCAACGTCATAGCTGACGGCGACTGGCATGATCCAGCTATTTCACCTGCCACCACGGCCAATGCTGGTTGGTCATCTGACATTGCCAACCTGTTGTGCGATCCCCAGTACCCACACGCCTGGCAATACTTTCTGGCTGCAACCGCTCCTGGGTGTGACATATCCAGGACTGGTACGTTGCCTTGGATGGCTGGGATCTTGGCTACCTTGGCTACCCCTGCCAGCTGCAATACCATCTGTTGCTGCAGCTGCAGGTTCACCCTCGCCTGCTCCCGATGGAGCCTTTTCATTTCCTGGTCGCTGGACTCCTGTCTGGCTCCTGGCCTGCGTCTGTCCGCTCCCCCTGGTCCCGAATCTACTGACCCTGACCGCGACCTAGGTCCTCCACTGCCGCCCCTCGATGGGCTGCGGCCTGACTGATACCTGTCATGTCTGTTATAATCCTCATCATGATCGTGAGCGTCTCGTGATGGCTGTCTGCCCGCTCTGCCTGCCGAGCCTCTACTTCCTTCGGGTGGCCGTCGTTCTGGTTCGCTTCTGCTTGGTCTGCTGTCAGATCCAGGTCTCCACGGCTGTGCTCTGCCGGGCTCTGCCTGTCCCCTGGGCAGCTCCTGGTCTTGCCATTCCTGCCGCACACCTCTGCTGCGTTCCGCTGGTCCCCTTAATTGCTCCTGGCTCTGCTGGCTTGGCTGTTCCCTGCCCTCTGCCTGTCCTCTGGGCGGCTCTTGGCTATGCTGGTGAGGTTGTTCCCTGGAGTATGCCTGCCCCCTGGGCGGCTCCCGGCTCTGCCGACCTGGCTGCGTCCCGCCTGTGTAATTCCTGGCGTAGGAATCAGACTGTGTTTCCTCTTTGGTCTCCTGTATTTTTGGGCCACTGCTCTGTGCGCTGCCTGCAGGCTCATTCCTCCTAGCTCCTCTTGCCGCGCCTGGCTGCCTGTTCCTCAGGAATTCCTTGATGTAATCCACCTGGGTTTCCTGGTATGCGTTCTCTTTGTCCTCGACTATGCGCAGCAACTCATAAGACTCTTGCCTGCTTGCTCTGCGTGTCGCTGTGCTTTGCTCTGCCATTCTGGCAAGTGATTGGCTAGTCAATTCCGCCCTTTCGCTGGCGGCTGGACTGCTGGCTCTGGGTGCTTCCCTGCCCCTTGGCCGTCCTCTGAGGCTGGGCTCGCTGCTGACCTCGAAGGCTGCAGATCTGAGTGTTGGTGTTGGCGCGGCTCCTGCCTGCTGCTGCCACCTTTGCACCTCCCTGATCCCCTCAGGCCGCTGCACCCCTGTTTCAAATCCTTCCCACACCTGGTCCTCCTCATCCTCTGGTTCTGACCCAGGTTCCTCCTGGTCTCCTGTGACCTCTTTGCACCATTCGTCTGCGAAGGCTTTAACAGCCCTGGCTGCTTCGTGTCCCGTCCTTCCCTTGGATACCTGTCCAAGGGCGGCTAACAGTAGCGCCCTGTCCAGACCTGTGTGGGGGATACCCAACATGGCCTTTGTTGCCCATCCCCGCAGATGATGGGCCTTGAACTCCTCAATGGCTGTGACCTGGTCCTGGAAATGCAAGAACGTCCTGGAGCACACTTGCTTCCACAGGTCTGTTGCCCACTGCACAATTCCTGCCCAACCGATCGGCCCTTCTACCTCCTCATTTCCGCACGCGACTCCCCCGGTCTCCGAGCGCTCTGGCTCTCTCTGCCTCTGGCTGCCAGATCCCTCCTTGGACGTCTGCGCAGGTCTGTTCACGCTGGGTGGAAAACTGGACAGCGGTGTGCCGAAGACTGTGGATCCAGCTCCTCTTCTAACCAGTGCCTTGCGCGGCTGCAGCTGCTGCACGGGACGCAGTTCTGCTGTAGTCTGCTGCCCCTGCTTTTCCTGAACTGGGTCTGGCTGTTCTTCCTCGGATAGATCAGCCCAAGGCTTCCCTACCGGCTCAGCTGGTTTCTCCCTGTCCTTGCCTGCCTGCGAGCTCTGTCTGCCTGCTGCTGGCTGTGGCTCATCTTCCTCGTGTTTGACCTCTGCAGGCACAATCCTGGCCCCATCTCCCTCCGTCTTTATTCGAGGTTTGACTTCGCAGGTCTTATGCCAGCCTGCAAACTTGTCTGAAGCTGCGGCTACTTCTGCCCTTAGACCCGATTGGCTGGGATCTTTTTCAACCTGCTGTGTAACACTTGCCACCCTGGGCAGGCTCTGCTGCGGCTCGGCCTCAGGTGCACTGCTCTGTCGCGTGTCACAGCTCTGGGATGCTTCCGTTGGTTGATCCAAGATCAACTCTGGGGTTCCCGCTTGAGTCTGCCCATGCTCGAAATTCAGACAGCTGTCGGAACCAGCGGGCAACGGACCCCCTCGACCAATGCCTTTTCGTGTTACTAGTACTGCACCATCTGCTTGCGCCCCTGCCCCTCTGGGTGGTACACGGTCTGGCTCACGTACCCTGCAATCCTCTGCGGGCGGTTCTACTGGCTCTGACAGCTTTTCCGCTATCAACAGGGCTTCTGCCACAATCTCAGCACTAGCATTTTTTAGGTCTATTCCCGGCTCCAGCCCCCTCAGACGCCCACTCCTCCGTTGGACGTCAGGGTGCTGGTGCCTATCGGGGTTTAGATCTATGCCTGTCATCTCTACAGGCATTTTACGAACCGCACTGTTCTGCAGGCGTGCTGGCGACACCCCCTACAAAACCTGCTAACGTTTAGGCTTCTGCTCCTTATCCTTACTGCAACCTGGTGAGGATCTGCTAGTCAAGGCTGGACGGCAGGTACAGCAATTTTGCGCGATAGGCCTTGCCCTCTGCTTTTATGCTCACTAATATTTGTATCTGGCGGAATCCTCCTTCGCCCTTTTTTAGCCCCTTCCCACCTTTGCTGGCTGGGCTGCCTCTAGCTGGCGCACGTCCCCTGCGGATGTCTGCCTCCTGGCGGATCTTGCGTTGTGTCAGTTCCTCTCTGACACCTGCGGGGATCCTTTGGTACACCACAAAATTTTAACCTTGGATGATCTGTCAACAAGTTTACTTCTGTCAATGATGAATGATTGGATCCACCTGATCTCAATCTGCAGTCATACAGGAATTATCTGCTGGGTGTATAAATCCGCAGCCAGATCCTCAAGCCTCTCCTGGACTCAACACTAAGTTGCCACTCTTAGTGATTCTCAGGGCTTAACTTGGCACTCTCTATGGAGATTACCACAGCAAAGTGCAATTCATATGCTGTCCAAGGTTGTTTGCATACAAACAAAATTCCAATCTCGCTGCACAAGCACCTTTAGCAGGAATTGGCAAATCAGGCTGATCAGGCTAGATCCACTTCGTCCCTTTCTAAAGGACACGCGAGGTGCGCTTCAGGTCCGTGGCGGACTTCTTTCCTCACTGCAGTGACGGACGCCTACGGGCAGGCTCAGTGACTACTCACTGGCTGCGAGTGCTCTTCGAGTTAAGCAGCTAGGTGGATATTGTGTATATATAGCAACAGACTTTGGGGGCATAGGCCTTCTGGCCGTCTGGTCGCGATCCAGCAGGGCTATGTTAAGGACACTTACCGCGTAACACGCGGAGAGACGGACGGGACGAGGCTGCGTACTTCTTCTTCTGCAGAGTCTCGTTTCTCTTACTGGGGTACTTGTCTCCAGCTAGATCAGCGGTGGCTGAGCTAGGCTTGACTCGAGTTAAGGTACTGACTTATATGGAAGCTGCTGGTCTCAAAGACTGCCGGTGCTTGTTACAAATAGAGGTCTGTCCTTTAGAAAGGGACGAAGTAAGTAGCCAAGGCAATTGCCGGGATACAGGGACCCGGCAGGCCCAGTTCAGAGTACGGTAGAACCTGTCAAACTAATCCTGCGTAAGCGGGTTTCTAGGTCTCAGCTCAAATCCGGAGACTCCGCAGAGAAGCTGCGGAGTCACCGATGACGCTAACTGCGGTCTAAACGGTTCTGTCACGTATACTGTAATATACTGTGACATGACGTTACACTACTGACGTTACACCCCTGGGCCCTTGTCTATCCCCCCGCCTAGAACGCCGGGTTCCATGTTCCTGCCCCCTCACATAAGAGGATGGCATAGTTGCACCATGGCCCAGGCTGTGCATGGTACCTGGAATTGAGCCTAGTCATTTCCTACCAGCCCCACGTGGCCGAGCGATCAGCAGGGCCCAGCGGGTATGCGATGTTCTAAACACCACTGGGCCCTACGCAAAATGATCCGATGCATGGGCGGCCAATGGTCTTCTAGGGGAAAGGGAAGATGGTAAAGGAAAGGAAGCCTGATTGCGAGTCTCGAACCCGATCTCCACACTCTTTGGTTTGGGAGTGCTGAAGGTACAAGTCTGACACATCACGGCTGTGGTTGCCTGCTGCATGGGCCACCGTTTCAAGATACGGCCCCCACCTGCTCATTGGGTTCTGCCCAGCAGCCACTTGGCAATGATGTCGGTCTCATTAAAAATAACCTGCAGTTCAAAATATGGAAGACGTCAGCTAGTGGAGAGGAAGGCCACAAGTTGTTGATGCATGTGTCTATGCATCATGCAAGCTGATTCGAACAAAGCGCAAGGCTTCGCTGAAACTACGAGGGCGGCAAGTTCTTGTTAACACTGACAGTGAAATGAGGGCGGTTCGGCGGCGGGGTTCGGCTGTCAGCGTTGATCTCTGAGAGATCTTCCCACCGATCTTCCCGCAGCAGCTTCCTTCCCACCCACCCTCACCCACCCTGGTGCTAAATTCTCTGTGGTGGCAGGCGCAGGCATGACAGCCATCTGAAAATTTTCATGATTTGAAGTGTCACCGCAGCGACAGCGTCATGATATTTTTAATTTGAAAAATGCACCCCGATGTTGTGTCCTGAAGCAATTTAATTACTCATGCTGGTAGCTTGCACCGACCTGCCTCCTAAAAGCAGCCTCTGCGGGCTTTGCAATTAAATAAATTTGTAGGGAACTGCATGGATGCACCAGCTGCTGTGTGACGTGGACTGAGCTGACAAACGCATTTGGGCTGACGGTACTCAAGCAGGTCACTTTCGATTGACCGCCTCCTGCTCACCAGACAAATCTTACATGGGCTGCCTCCATTCCGACCTTGCCAACGAGGCCAGTAGCGTAGTCAATTGTGCCTCGAATCACGCTGGGCGGAAGGCTGGCAAGCGTGCAGGAGCCCCACCGATTGCGACAGCAGAGCGTCAGTTCCGTCCAGCAGGATCGTCCCTGCGAGTAATATTCCATGACAACCAGACAGCAGCAGCAACAACAGCAACGACATCGACTAACGCTCGACACAGCGAGCCTCAGCGACCCATGCGCTCTATACCGGACGATCACTTCTTCATTTTGAACGACCATACCGCCGAAGATGCAGAAGTTGAACGCGCGGGCGTCTCGGTTATCTGGTCCAGCATGACACACAGCAACCTCTGTGCAGTCGAGGGTGCAGCAGCAGAAGCACCAGCAGCATCAAACGACCACGCGGCCGCACGCTCCTTCGCAGCCACATGCGGTACCTCAATGTTCAAGGACAGTTTCTTCGAGGCCTTACTCATGGCCAGCACCACCATCGAGGCCAGGAGGTCTGTCAACTCCTCCTGCTCAGCCGACTCCAGCCAGCCAGCCCGCCTGAACGGTTCAAGCGGAGCGCAGGCTAAGCCTCAGGCCGCAAGGGGCGTTGCCACCGCCGCAGCCACCACTGGTGCTGCCAGCTGCAGCTATTCTACTGCCTGCACCTCCACCGGCGGCCCCAGCCGCCCGCGGAGCCTACCGAGGCCGCCCATGCTCGACCTGGCTAACAAGACCTGCTCGCAAGCGAGCCGTGAGCCGCAGCAGGAGGAGGATGCATGCGTGGAGGAGTGCGTGACGCTGTGTCAGCTGGTGGATAAGACAGGGCGGCTGTCGTCGCAGACCAGGCGTCAGTTGTCGGCCATTAGCAATTGCAGCCTGAAAAAGTCCGTCTCGGGGGTGATCCTGCTGGACGACGACACAGGCGAAGCGATCCGTATCCAGGATGAAATAGGAGAGGGGGGTGAGTGACCACACCTACTCACTGTTGTATGCTGTGCGTTTCATGGAAGAGCCATATGCTTCCGGTGTGAGGTACCTTAGTCACGGACGTATTTCGTTGTTTTGATCTTTGTTCAGGGAGCAACGAAATCAATTGTGAAAATGTATCTGACTGGAATTTTCATGTGAGGGAGCAACAAATTAAAAAAATCGCCAAAACAGCGACTTTTTAAGCAACAACGAACTTTGAAAACAACGAAACACGTTTGTGACTACGGTAGTAGAGGGGGTGAGTCACTGCTGTCCTGTGCGTCCTGTTTAATACCCACCCGCATGCCTATATCCAGGCTGTTAGGGAGGAGAGTGGCCGATCATACCAAAAGGTGAAAGGGGAGGAGGGTCGGTGACCATACCTGGCTGTGATATCGGAGGAGGAGGTTGAGTGACCATGCGTCCATACTTGGCTGTGATAGGAGAGGGTGTGTGTGATAGTGAAGTTGTGTGAACATTTTACAGTCCAGCAGAGCATCACACTATCACAGTTGATGCATGGGACTTAAGCCCATAAACTGGTTCAGGCACTTGATACGCTAGGACAGGGATCGAAAACCAGTGACCCCCCTGGGCAAGCAACTAAAACACTACCACAAGACAGTGGCGTGGAAATGAACCCCATAGCGCAGAACATGGCGTACATTCATACCTGGCTGAGGTATGCTTGGCGCTGAAAGAGCCATCAGCATCCAAGAGAGAGAGCAGATGTGGACCGAACGACGATCGGCCTACAGCAGGCAGCCCTAGCCGGCTAGCCTAGGCCCTAGCTGCTGTGTATGGAGCCCTGCTGACCGTAAGCCAATTTGTAGCTGAAGTGTAGCTGAAGTGTAACAGAGGTGTCGCTGAAGTGTAGCTGAAGCACCTGTAGCTGTAGGGACCCCTCTGGATCAGTCTAGACGCCCGGACCAGGTTCAGGCTTTACGGCTGCGTTTCTTCGTAGCTTCTAGTAGAACGCATGGGGGCCTTGATGGACCCCGATGACCCTGAACATAAAACCTAAAAAATCATGGACATAAAACCCTGAACATTAAACCCCAATGACCCTGAACATGAAACCCCAATAGTCCTGAACATACACCCCAATGACCCTGATCAAGAAACCCTAATAATCCTTAAAACCGAAAATTAAACCCCAAGTGACCTCTCCATTATGCCCCCTACAGGGTACGGCCGCGTGTTCATAGCAGAGTACAAGGGCAAGCCAGCTGCGGTTAAAGCCGTGCGTGGCATGCTTGGAGGCCCAGGGGGCAACAAGGTGGCGGAGGAGAAGGAGGCGCAAGAGGGCATGGTGCAGGTAGGGGCAGCCACTATATAGATTGGTGGGGTTAGTTTTTTTTAGGTAAAAGGGTTAAGGTTTTAGGGTTTAAGGCCTGTGAGAAGGAGGTGCAAGAGGGCATGGTGCAGGCAGGGGCAGCCACTACATAGATTGGT
Organism: Limnomonas spitsbergensis; assembly: GCA_037349105.1. Classification (NCBI taxonomy): domain Eukaryota; kingdom Viridiplantae; phylum Chlorophyta; class Chlorophyceae; order Chlamydomonadales; genus Limnomonas; species Limnomonas spitsbergensis. The sequence continues at coordinate 2,289,792 of JAYJMM010000093.1, read as the reverse complement.
AGGGGTGAGGGGTTAAGGCCTGATAGAAGGACGTGCAAGACAGTCTTTCTTTGTTCATGACTCGGCCACATGTCAGCTACACTCTGGCCGCTGGTCGGAGGCCCCTTTTGTGGCCAGCCTTGCTGATTTGGCCGCAAGTCGTAGGCCGGTCCAGGTTTGGTCCTAATCGGGCCTCTGGCCGCTGTGGAGCGGCCCTCTCAAGTTGGACTCCTGGTAGAAAAAAGAAAACACTGGTGCAAGAGGGTGTGGAGAAGGTAGTTGCAATAAGGCCCCTGTCACCTAGGGGGTTGGACCCACCCCCCGGCTTATAATACAGGATACCGGTATGTTCCCAAATGATGTTAGTATGGGATTTCAGAAGCCTGTATCACTCGCGTGGCTCTCTGGCTGATCTATGACGTGAAACATGGTTCCAACCAGGCTTTTCAGGGCCGTACGGTCCAGAGTCGCCATGACAGAGGTCGAGACTAAGATTGAAAGTTGCAAGAAATACTGGTTCAAGAGGGTGTGGAGAAGGTAGGTGCAACTATATTTTCAATTCGTGCCGGGAAGGGGTGCGGGGGCATGAATGCATGATCGATGGAAAGGTAAGGTCCTGGTCACGTCCTTGGCGCCGGGCCACCTCGACCATGTGTGAAGCAGTGTGTCCAATTTGGCTTTATTTGCGCCAGCCCAGTGACCAGTGCTGTGCATCTGCGCTGCAATTTAGAAATTGTGTGAGTATTTACTGTCACCGACTGGTAAATGTGGCTGAATCTGCCTTCAGTTACGGTGACTGAGCTCAGCTAAGTTCAGCAATCGCAAAGACCGCTATCGGCCCAGGACGGCATGTGAAGGATGCTCACAGAGCCGCCCTTGTTGCTGCAGCTAGCGTCAGTTGCGCAGTGGTGTTTGCGGGTTGGGCAGCACGCAGGAGACCTTTACGCACAATGACCGGACTTTGACAGGAAAGCTTGAGGCCCTAACAAGCACTTTGACGTGTGCAGTTTGTTATGAACGCTGGTGGCACAGTTTGGCAGGACGTTGGCTGGAACGGTTGGGGCCCAAACACACATTTTGGCAGGCTTTCATGGGACCTTCACACGCACTTTGACATCCACACTGGAGGCCCTTAATCGTACACACTTTTTTCAGGCATGCCCGTTTAGACTAGTGTGAAAAAGTATGTCCCCTCAGTTTGAGGCTCTAGTTGCAGTTTGAGGCTCTAGTCGCGTCCCTAGTAGCAGACCACCCCAACATCGCAGAATGGAAGAAGCGCCTTAAGCTCATTATGAGCAGCCAGGCCCAGAACACTCTTTCCGTCCCTCACGCACTTTTTCTGCCCCTCACACATTGTGCTTGCAGTTTGAGGCGCTGGTCATGTCCCTAGTGTCGGGCCACCCAAACATTGTTGAAACGTACAAGTGCCTCTCTTTGCGGCGGAATCTGAGCAGCGCGGCGGCAACGGAGCTCAGGGCAGCCTGCAACCAGGGACAGGTGCGTCGTTAAGGACTGCAAAGGAATGAAAAACACTTGATCCCTCACCCGCGCCGCTGCCCCTCGCTCCCCTCAGGCGCAAAAGCAGTATGAGTGGTACCTGATGATGGAATACTGTGCACTGGGCTCGCTTTGATGCTAGCACAAGCCCCAACAAACTCATCACCGCTGCCCAACCTACTCCGCTGTCTTATGCCGAACAGGCGCAAAAGCAGTACGAGTCGTATCTGATCATGAAGTACTGCGTGCTGGGCCCCTTATGGCAGTGGCACCAGCCTTGACCAGCTGAAAACCACCAACCAACTAACCACGAACTAACCACCAACCAACCACCAATATATTCCCCCTGCGCCCCCTCCAGGCGCAAACACAATATGAATGGTACTTGATCATGGAGTACTGTGCGCTAGGCTCCTTGTGGCACTTGCACCAACCCCAACCAACTGATAACTACCGTTAACCAACTACCAACCACCCTCAAACCTATTCCCCCCTCAGGCGCAAACGCAATACGAATGGTACCTGATTATGGAATACTGTGCGCTGGGCTCCTTGTGGCACGCGATGCGGGCCGGCGCCTTCCACCACCCACCCAGGGGTGGCGATTCCGGCTGCAAACTGCGCACCGTGAGTGGGGCAGACCGCCCGTCGCGGCGCGCGTCCGAGTACGGGGGCTCCAAGGGCAGCGGCAGCCACGCGCAACCCTTGCTGCTGCAACGTCCCGCCAGGGGGGTGCTCCTGGCCAGCGCGTCAGAAAATAGCCGCGGCCGCCGCATTAGCGCGGCGCGGAATGTTAGTGCGGCATGCGACCCGGGGCAGGAGGGGCGCGAGCGCGGGCCAGGCGGCCAGCAGGGGGGTCCTGCCATGGAGTGGGAAGTGTGGTCAGTGATCCAGACGCTCAAGGAGGTCGCGGCGGCCCTGAAGGTGAGGGTTTAGTGTGAGGGTTTAGTGGGTGGGATTGCGGGCTGGGAGGCCAGCAGGGGGGTCCCGCCATGGAGTGGGAGGTGTGGTCGGTGATCCAGACGCTCAAGGAGGTCGCGGCGGCCCTGCAGGTGAGGGTTAAGTGTGAGGGTTTAGTGGGCGGGATTGCGGGCTGGGAGGCCAGCAGGGGGGTCCTGCCATGGAGTGGGAGGTGTGGTCGGTGATCCAGACGCTCAAGGAGGTCGCGGCAGCCCTGAAGGTGAGGGTTAAGTGTGAGGGTTTAGTGGGCGGGATTGCGGGCTGGGAGGCCAGCAGGGGGGTCCTGCCATGGAGTGGGAGGTGTGGTCGGTGATCCAGACGCTCAAGGAGGTCGCGGCGGCCCTGCAGGTGAGGGTTAATTGTTGCAGAGAGAATGCTTTGTGTCGCCGACAGTAATTTTTTCCCGTGACTCAGCTACATGTCAGCTACATGTCAGCTACACTCCGGCCGGAGGCCACGTTCGTGGCAAGCCCTGCTTCCTTGGCCGCCATCTATAGGCCGGTCCAGTGAAGTCCCAATCGGGCCTTCGGCAGCTGCGGGGCAGCATTTCGAATTGGATACTAAGTTAAAGAAAGAAACATGGGGTTTGCGTTGCAGAGGGGGTTTGCGTTGCAGAGGGTGCGTTTTTTGTTGTGGAAGGATGGCTTTGAGCCGCTCCGGGCACTTGTTCCTTTCCCCTGAACAAGATATGATCCTCTTCCCTGCAAGACATGTTTCCTTTATCTGGAAAGAGTGTTTTCCTCCTCTCTGGAAAGCATAATTCCTCTCCTTAAAAAACGTGCTTCCTCTTCCCCTAGAAAGCATGTTTCCTCTCCTTGAAAAAGGTGATATCTCTTGCCCTGGAGAGCAGGTTTCCTTTTTACTAACTGACATGTTTCCTCTTCCCCTAGAAAGCAAGTTTCCTTACCGTAAATACCATTCCCTGCCACCCCACCCCCCTGCCCCTACGCAGTTCCTCCACTCCAACAACCTGGTGCATGGCGACCTCAAGGTGCGAGGGGCTGCTGTTGGATCCAAGGGGTTGGGGTTCAGGTCACACTGGTTGAACCCTCAAACTTAACCCTGAGCCGTCTGTACAGCGCGGCCTTCTCCACGGAGTAGAACGAGCGGCCTAGGACCCTCGGTGCCTGCCGGTGTGTCTTAGCTCGTGTCTCAGCTACATCTCTGCTACACGCCAGCCTCTGGCCGGAGAGCCCCCGTTTGTGGCCAGCTATGCTACTGTGGCCACCTCTCATAGGCCGGTCGAGGTTTGATTCCAGTCAGGACTTGGGGGATCGCGGGGCGACCTGCTGAAGGTGGCCTTGTAGCCGAAAAAGGGAACCCTGGTGCCCCCCACTGGACTGCGTGCCGCCACCTCCCTGCTTCAACGCGTACTGCTGCATCCCAACTTCAATATGTACTGCTGCCTCCATACTCAAATGCGTACTGCGACATCCTCACTCCAATATGGACTGCCGCTTCCGCAGTCCGCACTCAATGCGTACTGCCGCATCCCCACTCAAATACATACTACAGCCTCTGCACTAAACGTGTACTGCCGCATCCCCACTCACGTGTGTACTGCTGCATCCCCACTTAGATTTATACTGCTGCCTCCACACTCACAATTATACTGCCCCTGTTGCGCTGACGCAGGCAGCCAATGTACTGCTGGCTGCGAGCAACCAGGACAGCCGTGGATATGTCGCAAAATTGGCTGGTGAGCAAACGGTTGCCCTCAGGGCCTGAGTTGAACCTGAACCCTAGCACCCTGGCCTGGTCCCTAAACCCTGAAGCCTGACCCCTTCGACCTACATTCTATGCCCCAATACTGGGATTCAGATACCTTGCCTGCCCTCAGATAGCAAACTGCCTGGTCCGCAGTATTTTGTTGGTTTCAGGTGCATCTGGTTATTTGAGTTGTTATGTCTAAATGCTGTTGCAGCAGAACCTCTGGAGGTGTTTCTATGCCCAGATGCTGTTGCATCAAAACCTTTTGAGGTTTTGTTGCAGCCAAAACCTCATCAGGGATATGGGTGAAGGGATGCACGCTGTGATGACATCATCCGAGGCTAGACAAGGTGTTCAAGTATGGTGTACATCTATTACTTGGTTCCAGGCTCATCTGGTGGCCTTCTGGGGCCAGTTTATTTTAGGGATTGGGTTTAGTGTGGATGTTTCAACACTGCTAAATCCTTTGAGGTTTGAGGTGGTTGGGTGATGTTTGTGGATGTTGCATCAAATAGCTTAAGTTGGACATAAAAGGTGTATATATAAGACACACGTGTACAAATGTGTACATATAAGATGCACGGTACATGAAATGTGCGCATGTGAAGTGGCATTGAAGATGTGCAACTGTGCATATAAGGTGTACGCTTGAAGGCACTGCTGTTTACATTGGACTCGCCCATTGGCGGCCAACGGCCATTGCCATGCTAGCATGGCCAAACCGCGACCCTCCCCTCCCCCTTAAACACCCACCCACACACACACACACTCTGGTAGTCAATCCTGAGTGTGTTCCCCCGTCTTCAAAACAAAAAACAGATTTCGGTTTTGCGCGCTTCACATCCACCGAGTCCTACGTCCAAGCTTTCGCAGCATGTGGCACCGTCACTCACCAGTGAGTTCTGCCATGCTGGCTTTTGCTCAACGGCTGGGGTTGCTAAGATTACGGCCGAACCCTAAGTTTTAGGTTTTGCGCGTTTCACGCCTATCGAGGCCTTTGTCCAAGCTTTCGCGGCATGAGGGACCGTGACACACCAGTTGAGTTCTGCCATGCTGGCTTTTGTCCTAGGGACTGGGGTTCAAGACCTAGCCAATCCCTAAGATGTCGGGTTCATGTGCTTCACGTCCACCGTGTCTCATGTCCAAGCTTTCGGGGCGTGTGGCACGGTGACACACCAGTGAGTTCTGCCATGCTGGCCTCACGACAGCGCCTTCCCTCCCCCCCCCCCCCCCCCCCCTCCCCCTCCCCCCCCCCCTCCTTCACTTGTAGAATTTCCGTATGCATTGTCTCTGATGGTGCCGTGCCTTCTCCCCGCTCACCTTGGGCATTCGTCCACACAATACCGCCAGTGTTTCTGTTATCGCGTTTCAACTACATCTCAGCCTACGGCCATGGGGGCCTGGGCAGCAAGTCCTGCTGCTCGGGCCACCGGGCATAGGTTGGTCAAGATCTTGTCCCAACTGGCCCAGTGGTGGCCACGCAGCGGCCTCATACGGGTGGTCCGGTGCCCACGACAAGAAATACTTAATGCCGCGTCTTCCTCCAATCAGCACTATTTCTGGCTGGCCACCCCCCTCTCTGTTATATTCTTCTTGCCCGTGAGTCCGTCTTCTGTTCCCAAACGTTTAGTTTCTTGTTTGTGAGTCTGACTGACGTTCCCAACCGTGTTGTTTTTTATTGAGTCTGTCTACTGTTCCCAACTGACCCCTCCCCTCTTACTCTCAATCTGGTGTCTGTCACAGGCCTCCGGAGCTCCTGCTGCACGGTGAGGGCTGAGGAACTGGGAACGCTCTGGGGGGTTAGGGATTTAGGTGCCCTTGGTCCTTGACCCTAAACCCTGTGGAACTGGGAACGCTCTGAAGGGTTAAGGATTAGGAAATAGTGTCAAGGGTTCAAGGTGCCCTTAGTCCTTGACCCTAAACCCTGTGGAACTGGGAACGCTCTGGAGGGTTGAGGGTGAAGTTGATGGAGGCAATGGTTCAGGGTTAAGGGATCCAACTGGGAGGTTGTGGTTCAGGGGCTGCTTATCCCAACGTTTGAAGCATGGACGCCCCCTTGCAAATCCCAGACCGATGCATTGAAAACGCCAGGAATCTGCTCTGAAGCCCACAATGTGATGTTTTAATGATCTGCTCCATTGCTGTGTTGAAATCTTCATGAGTGGTTTTAAAAACCGCAGGAGTATCCGCTTGCTTGGGTAAAACAATTATGTGCCGTTTCCCAGCAAAGGCAGGCCCCGAAGCCAAGCAACGCACGCCTGGTGCGCACAAACTGACGACACAAATGGTACAAGTACAAACGGCATTGGAGAGCCGCATTTGCTTGGGTTGCCTTCAGGCTTGTTTGAATCCTGAGCACGGCCACCACTTGACTTGTGCTCCTGGATGCTTGCTTTGTTTCTGCTCAGGCGACCTCTCGACGTCGGCAGATATCTACAGCTTTGGGGTCCTCATGTGGGAGCTGTTCACCCGGGAGCATGTGTACCAGGTATTCAGGGTGCAGGTTTTACCGTATTTACCCGGTTTTCAGGGTTGAGGTTTTTCACCAGGTATTCAGGGTGCAGGGTGCAGTATTTCTACCTGGTATTTTGGGGCAAGTTTTCACCAGAAATTTAGGGTACAGGATTTCCACCAGGTATGTATGGTTTATGGTTTCTACCAGAGAACGCGTCTATCAGGTATCTAGGGTTGAGGGTTCAAGGTTGCAGGGGGGGTGCGGGGGGGCGCCTGAGCCCCCCCGCCATGGGGATCCGGGGGCCACCCCCCGGTGGGGGTGCGGGGGCGAAGCTCCCGAAGTTCAGAAACCGTCTCTCGTGAAACATAGTATTTATTTGCTTAAATGCGTTATATTCAGTGATCAGGGTCTCACCAAGGTTGGGGCATAAGGTCACTTATTCAGCTATCCAATGCCAATGATTCCCAGCTCCAACACAATTCTGCAATCATTCCTGCTGCCCTACTGGACTTTCCTGTGTTCCTTCTGCTCTGGCTAGCTACGCCATAATGGCTTCCTTGTAGGGGATGCTCTTCAGGGTGACCCTAGGATGGTGAAAGGCTCTAGAACTCTGGGTCAGGTGCTTCTGCTGCAGGCTGTTCCGCTTTGGGTTCTTGATATACTTCATGGCTGAGAACATCTGCTCCTCCTCCACCGACCCCGGGACCATGACGAAGATAAGCTGAGCTAGCAGGATCCACTGCTGCATAGCAGCAGCTCTAGCTGGCAATGCCTTGATGTGTGTCGCGTTGTTCACGTTGCAGAACTTGCATTGGCACATGTACTTGTTCAAGCTGTCGTCAAAGCCGCGATCAATCAGCCACTCCCTTCGCGAATCACCGGCTTCGAAGTAAGATTATTGGAAGGCATTAGTCCCAGAGCCCTTATTAATCGATATACGTCATTTAAACTGTGTACGGCTTATAAATCCCGTATTCCTCGAGCCGCGCTCAGGCGTTTTCCTTCCTACTTTCTTAAGAGTTCTCCAAGCGCCATCGCTATGGCCTTTAGCAACTTTATCTGTCATTTAACCCCTAGCGTCGGAATGGCAGTTTGAGAGGCAATCTCGGCAGTCACAAGTGCAGAATGCGAAAACGTAGGTTTTATTGTGCTGGACAGCGTCGATTTACCCCCGTTTTATCGTTATTCATGATATATCGCGGTCTGAAATGACCACTGCCCCACAGTGGTAATGGTAGAACCGGGCCTCATAATCACTTTTACATGTGGTGGTTATCTTAAATCCACTAGGGTGCCTTGCCTGACGATTTGTACATATTTTTTGCCGTCTTCAATAATAGACCAGGGCAATAAATCGGGGATTGTCACATTAATCCGCATGCTCCACCTCCACCGCAAAATATTATTTCAGCCTTTTGCTTTGACTTGCAGCGTAGCCGCCTTGACATCAGGTACCGGTATTATCCGGAAGGAAAAAAATTATAAGGCGTGGGACCTCGCTTGAGGCCCCTGTCACCCCATGCTCCTTTGACGAGCTCTAAACTATTTCCAGGTATGATCAGACGGAACAAACGATTGAGGGTGTGCAAAAAATGAAACAAATGTCCAAAGGCCTCCTTTCTTTTTTCCTTAAAATAATGCAGGAGCTGAATGACGAAGAGGTGAAGGACAAGGTTATTCTCAATGGGCATCGACCCAAGTGGCCCAGAGACTGCCCCATTGGGTAGGTGGGGAGATCAAGCAGCGTTGTAGGTGGGGAGATCAGGCAGCGTTGTAGGCGTCTGGGTGGGTGGGACGATGCGACCAAGCAGCTAAGCATGCCTAGTTTGGGATGATGTGATAAATCAGCGTTGTACGCTGCGCACTTGATTGTAAGTGAGAAGCAATCAAATCGGATCCCCCCGAAGAGCCGACTTTCTTGTGAAGGCTGTCCAAACAAGACTGTATTGGCTCGAGGACATGACTCGTGGCGATGCTGACTCACCCTGCGTTACACGCATTCTGTTATTCACTGAACGGTAGCCCTATGGCTGCTCCATGAGAAGATGGGCAAGCTTTACCTTGGCATGGCATACCTTTTCAAACTTTAGGCAGCAATCTGCCATTTACATACCTCCAAACTAAATCCAGGTACAATTCATGGCATAGCCCTCGTCCCTGCACAAGCCCTAGGCTCAGTCCTGGCCCTGACCAACCCCAGCCCTAGCCCCAGCCTCAAACCCAGCACGGGCCCGACTCAGTACCAGCCAAGCTATCAGCACCAACGCCATAACCAGCCCCAGCCCCATGTCCTTTTTGTTAGGTTTCTCCGGGCAGCGAAGCTGAAAGCTAGTGATCCTTGTCCGGCAAGACCTGTACTACAAGCTTGATGATGAGCAATGCTGGTCAGAGTACCCGACGGACATTCCCTTCTTGGCGACACCTGCTGTGCAATGCTGCCCCTCCTCCACCCTGTCTCATGAATCCTCCCTCCGTCTGCTGTGCATCATGCAGGTATCGCGAGCTTGCCGAGCAATGTTGGTCCGAGTACCCGACGGACCGTCCCTCCCTTGAGGCGTTGTTGCGCAGCCTGAACCACATTGAGCTGTGTCTTTGCGGCCCCTGCTCTTCGGCAGAGCACGGGCGCGTGATCATCTCCGGCAACGCGCCTGAGCAGGCCTTCAACTCGATGCGTCAGAGCAACGACCATTCCACCCTCGACCTGGAAACGGTCCTCGACTCACCAACGCACCGCTTGAACTTCGACGCCTCCGCTGCGGCCACGGCCGCGGAGACGCCTCGCTCCCCGGTGTTCGACCCGAACGCGGCTGCCTCCTCGCCTGGCTCGACATTGGTGTTGAAGCGTCGCTCCGTTCTCGCGCCGCGCGGCCCGACGCCCTCGCCGGCTGACAACAGACTGGCGTCGGCGTCCGGCCGTTGGCGCAACGGCTACGCCGGGGTATCCGGCAGCAACACCTGCCACCCCAAGTCGATGGACGGGCTGGTCGCCAATTCTTCCTCCCCACCCCCGATGTTCTTGACGAAGAACTTGCACGAGCACGTGGAGGAGGAAGCGGGGTTAAATGTCTCTGGACCTCACTTTCGAGTGACGCTGCCTAACCATGTATGAACGCCAGGGAGCGATCTGAGGGAACTGGAGAAGGGCAATGGTGCTTGCTGATGAGTATGATAAGGGGGAGGACTTCATGAGATTCCTCCCCCTCCTCCTCCTCCCAACCTCCTCACTGTCTTGAAACTTTTGAAGGTGACAAGGACAAGCATCTATCCCCCTTGTAGTAGTACATGCGAAGGCGACATGGACATGCGACATGGCTCACAATTCATTTTCGAGGGGACATTGTAAGGGACTTCCTTTTCTTCATGTCAAAAGAAATGATTTTCCTCACCATCTATGGTGATTGATTATTGTGCCTCTTGGAGGCCTCGAGCAGGCACGCCTTCCTCCCTAGAGGCTCCTCGATGAGCAGGCACGCCTTCCTTCCTACATTTTCTTGTTGGAGGGAAAACCTGGGGTGTGGCTGTCATTTTTTGCGGATGCATGCACATTGCATGGCGTTCGAGCGTTAGCTTGGGCTTCTTTTGGCCGGTATTTCTGGTGGTTTACCGGTCGTGTGCAACAGCTCTCAGGTCTGAGGACTAAGACCCTTCTAGGAATCTGAGCGAGCGGCGATTGAGCGGGACTGCTCGTGCATTTCCGCCAAATCCACAGGTGTGGTGGATTCAAAATTCAGCATAGGCACATGCCTCTTGACCCACAATCTCTTTTGGGGGGGCTTGAGAAATCTCTTAAGCGCTGAGCCAGGAGAGCGCGTGGTTACCTCCATGGTAAATACGGTGGTAATTTCCGGCAGATCATTGGTGGGAACGACCAGGCTAAATGGCCCTGAGTGGTTTCGATAATCCTCGCCTCGGGGCGTCTTTTATTTCTTTCTCTAGCTTCTTTGCTTTCCAAGTTTTGTCTCTGGCAAGTCATCGAGCCATCCTGTACATACGTTGTGTATTTGCATGTGCATCTTCTCGTCAATTTTGACCACAGTCTGGGGATCTGCCGCTCTATCTGATATCCCGCAATCCCGCTGTTGTCTCAACCTCGGAAATAATTGGGTGACTGGTGGGGGGGATGAGGGAGGGGTAGGCCCCTTGGTCCATGGGACTAGTGTTTTCTTAAACATTTTGCTACTGTTTTGGCGGCCCTGTCTTTTCGCTCATACTCCATGTCAATGTGACTTCCAGCATTTTTACTAGAGAGCGCTGGTGTCCACTTTTTTTTATTCGAGAGTCCTGGTGTCCACTTTCTATTAGAGAGTGCTGGTGTCGATCCTTTGGACGGGTACTTGAGACCGTCTCTGATACGAAATCTTATTTAAGTTGTTTCAGTTGTTTGCTGCAGGGTATTTACCGGTATGACGTCCCTGGGTACGTTGAATATTGATGAGGTCTTCACGTTTTACGATATGATCGTGATACGAGCTGATACGTGCATGGTGTTTTTTATTACATGAGAACTTCTGGCTGTAGAAAAAGAGGGTATCGTGAGGTAATCTCTGTTCAGTCTTTGGAGATAAAATATTTTTGCATTGCTTATTAAGGCCCCTGTCGTTATCCCTGGTTGTGATGAAGGAGTCTGTTAAACGAATTGAGGATTTCGCTTTGCTCACGCTATCTGCTCGCAACCTAGCCTGTTTTTTCCCCCTATGGTTCGCTCACAAGGCCCCCTCTGCCCCCCCCCGCACACATACACGCCCTGGAGGGTTTCAAGATATGGGGCTGAACTAAAACGTTTATTTAGCTTAATCTGGAGGACTGATGATGCACATTAAAACCTTGCCCGGGGACATAGCGTCTCTGCTGCAAATCTGGTCTTCAGCTCCTCCTGTGGTGACAAAATATAATATTATGCTATTGGGCCCTGTCCAAAATAGCTTGGCTGCATCGGCGTCCAACTGTCTAGTTGAAAACTTAAGAGATGGAGGAAATGGAGGAAACTAGACCATCGTCTCCTTGTGTTGTAAAAAAATGTGCACGGCCGAGCCTTTATGAACATGGCTTACTGGAGTAACGTAATATATCGGTCAAGCGAAAATACTGTACATGGTTGCGAGAAAGATGGGGGGAGACAAAAAGTAAGCTTACCGGTATTTACCACATCCTCCAAAGTTACAGAGCTTGACGAGAGCAATTTATATCTGGTCATATAACTGTCTTTGTTTCAAGGGAGGGGCATGCAGTTCATGTGCAAAGGGCAGCTGCAGGCCGTGACACACTGCATGTGGCATTTGTTGATTTCAGCAAGGCCTATGCTTGTGTGCCACAGGAGAAGCTCTGGCAGCGTCTGTCTGAGCGGCTTCACATGCTTTCTTGCTTGTTACGCGATGTGCAAGCGTTCTGCAAAGGTGCAATCTACACGCTCACAGACGGCCATACAAGCACTGGCCATGTGCCTTGCACCCGCGGTATCGAGCAGGGATGCCCACTCAGCCCCCTCCTTTTCATTCTGTGTATCAGCGATCTGCCGGGCATGATCGCAGCCCAGTGCCCTGCAGAGGGCATTATGCTGGGGACGGGGCGACGACTCAGGTGCCTCTCATATGCGGATGATCTCACCCTGCTATCCAGCAGCCCGGCAGGGCTGCAGCGCATGCTAGATGCCCTGCATGAGTATGCGGCGTTCAAGCAGCTCCAGGTCAACGTTGACAAGACAGAGATACCTATTGGAGTTTGGCAGCCGTTTAGCTGCGCAGCGCCGGCAATTAGCCCATCCTTGCATGTATGGCCCCAAAAAGATAGTGATGAAGCGTGTCCAGGATTTCTTGGGCATCATTCAGCACGAGAGCGGCAGCATGAGGAAGGCCATGCAAGGTAGAGAGGTGCCTTTTGCTACCGCATTGCACCGAGTCCGCCGCATGGCCGCCAAGGTGCACCTCAGGCATCATCTGCCTACACGCATCCGGTTGTCGTCTGTCTATGCAGCGCCTGCGGCCAACTACGGTGATGTGGTGTGGGCCACCGATCACCTTAAGCTACCTTCGTCCGCTGCCAGTTGGCGGGTCATGAGGGAGCTGCAGATCCAGCCGTTACAGCGAAGTTGGTGGCAGCATGTACTTCGCTTTTACAACGCAGCGGTCGCACCAGCAGCACAGCAAGACAGCCCACTCATGGCGGCAGGTGCTTTGCTGGAGCTAAGGTTGGGATGGGCCGATCCCGAACTGCGTCAGACAGCAACTGACCTACAGCCGCTGCCTGTCAGAGAGGTGCTAGCGCTAGTTGATGCAGCATACGAGCGGGCTCAGCTGGATGCAGCTGGCAGAGGGGAACCCAGAGATCCTGCTACTAAACACAGGTCTGCGGCCGCCTACCGCACCTGGTTTCAGTCTACGGCGGGCGCCAGCGCAGGCCAGGGGCCGCATCAGCCGAAAGGAGTGTGCTTGCGTGCGCACGAACTTAAGGCTGCGACTCGGCGCCGTCAGTACGGCTGACACTAGAGGACGGCGCAGTGGTCAGCAGCGTGACATGCGGTGCTGCCCGCGATGTTGGGCTAGGGGAGACGGCGACCAGGTGGAGGACGCGCTGCATGCTTGTTTTCAATGCCCCAGCGTGCAGGATCAACTTAGAAAGCGAGGATGGGCAGGTCCTCCGAACGGTGCTAGAGACTTTTTTTAGTTGTACCGGGGCCTTTGTGGACGACGTGGTGGATATCGTTGAGGCGTAGACAATTTCAGAGGCTGGAACTTCCTTTGTATTTTGTGTTTTCCAGCCTTTTGTTTTGTCCCTTCACTTTATTTCCCACTTTTCCCCATTTTATTTTGTCCTGCCCTCATCTGTGTTTATTTCCATCTTTCCTCCCAACTCTTTAGTTAGGCGCCCACGCGGCCGAGCCTTATTTGAGCAGGGCCCAGAGGTGTAACGTCATTGACCTAAGGGGGGGGGGGCAAAGTTGGGTGGGTAGGCAGGGGGGGCAACCCAAGGTCACAATTTTAGACCAATATCGACTTATTTTCTAGGCATCAGATCGAGGGGGGGAGGCAAAATGTCAAACACCCCATCTTACAAAAATGTGAAACAACCCCTGGCTTCCCCCCCCCTCCGCCTCCCGAACCTAATGAAAAAATAAATTCCCAATCAAAAATCAGGATTTAAGGAAGGGAGCGGGGTCAATTTCAATCAGCTCATCAGTGCACTGCTAATGGTGTCGATAAATGGTTCACAAACGTCAAGGGGTAGAACAAAATAATATACGGTACCATTGCTCTAGTGACCACCTGCCTGCTACATATCCTTGCTAGAGACCACAAGGCTCCAGAAACGAGAGGACTCGCGCACGAGTGGCATCAAACTAGCATCTGACTTGAGCTTGCTGATGTGCTGCTTTAGAAGCTTGGTCTTCTGCTTCTTAGTGGTGAGCACCTTGCCCCCCCCTTAAAAGTCCTCAGCACTGATGGCATATCTCGTCACATTTCCCTCCGTCAGCTGCTGCCCAGGGTGGGCTGACTCCATGTGATCTAGGAAGTGATAGCTCCACACATAATCGCTAAGTGGCCAGGGCTTGGCATCATCGCCTCTGTACGGGAACTCAGCTGACATGCTCAAGCTGTGGCTAGACGCTGGTGGAAGCTGACCAGGGACCCCCGTCAGCTGGGCTAGCAGGCTCGGCGACAGCCGCATGCTCGACAGTAGCAGCAGCAGCAGGAGCAAGAGCTGAGGGAGCAGCAGGAGTAAAATAGGAGTAGATTGATGAGATTGTGCGTTGTCGCTATGTCGAGTTCTCCTTGGCCAGCTTCTCAGTTCCTCTCTCACATTCATTCCCCTGTTGGTGATTCCTTAGGGCCACTGGGTTGTCATTGCTTAATTCGTAGCCACTACCACTGCAGCTACACCGTGTGAGTCTATATCGGGTGTACGCACAACGGTGCATGTGGTTCCGGAGCCATGTCACCCCCCAACTATTCCCAAGCCAAACTTGCATGCCAAAAGGGGACTGGTATTCTGTGTGGAATGTTTTATAATGCATGTATGTAGCAAATGACAGTATGAATGCAACGGTGTAGCTATCGTCTCAATCTGATGTTTAAAAAAAGTACTAAATTTTTCAAACATTACATGATATTTTACCCCCTTCCACCCCCCACTGTGTCCCTTCACATCTCCCAGCCCTTGGGCCAAGAACAATTTTAAGACCAGATATGGAAAGCTCTTCTACCGACTGTCGAGGATGGGGTGTATTCAGTTATTTTGCCCCCCCCCCTCGGACTAGGCAAAAAGCTCAAGTAACAGTTGCACACAACCCAGGCCCCCCACCCCTGCCTGCGGGCTCTCCGACGTCCTGTCTCGTTGGTAGAAAAAATAAAAGGAACTTAAGACTAGAGGAAAGACAGAGAGGAGCACAAAGAGCAATGAAAAATACCTTCTAGAAAACGGAAAGGCAGGCCGAACGATCCCCGCCTCCGAAAGCAAGAGAGAGACAAAAAAAGGAAAGAGCCAGTTCCCAGGGAGGCATGATAAAAGGCAGCAAACTAGCCCTCAACAAAGTCTACCACGTCGTCAACAAAAGCCAGAGCCTCCCACCCATGCCTGCCCTGATATAACTGTTGAAAGCCCGTAGCACCCTCTGGGTTACCTGCCCCCTGGCAGTGCTCGGAGCAGACGTGCTCCAGGTCCCTACGCCTTAAGGGGGCCTGCACAGCGTGGCCAAGTTGTCACCTGGTCAGCTGCTGATGGAGGCGAGTCAGGTGACAGGGGTGCTGATGCACTTGAAGTACTCCGGGGGGAGTGAGGACGATGGATCAGCAACGTCCATGGCCTGCTGGGGCGGGAAAGTCGGAGTCTGGCTCAAGGCGCCAGCCCACAAGGCCATCATCTTTGAATTGTCTGCCTCCACTTCTCCGGGTGTCATTGCGACGAACGAGGTTTCGACCTTGGGCGGCCACGTCTTCAGCTGCCTGAATGCCCAGTTGGTCAATAACGTTACACCTCTGGCCCGGGCCCGCTCAAAGCTCGGCCGCGTGGGCGCCCAACTGTTCAGAAGGGACAAACGAAGAAACTTTAAGGAAGAAGGGGGGGAAGGAACAAGAGGAGAGGCCGGGAAGAATGCCCAGTCGGTGGGGGGACCTGTTTAGATGCCACCAGTTTATCTCGCAGCTTGAGAATTTCAGCTGAGTTCCAGAACAGAGGTGATGAGGACACTCCCTGGCCACTTTGCCATGACACAACCCGGCAGTTGGAGGATCTTCAGCTGGGACAGGGCCCCACGGTTGTTGGGGATGCGCTGACAGTGTAAATGGCGTTACACCTCTGGGCCCTGCTCAAATAAAGCTCGGCCACGCCGGCAAAGAAACAGTCAGCTAGGAAACTCAAGGGAGAAGGCACAAGAGGAAAGAAAGGAAAGCAAGTTCACCTGCCAAACAGGCAACAAGATTAACAAAAAAGTCAGGCAAGCCGTATCCCCTGCCCCTGAAGAGACTAGCCTTCAAAAAGCTCAACTACAAGTTCAACAAAAGGCAGGGCCTCCCACCCCTGCCTACAGGTTTCCTTTTCCCTGTCTCGTTGGGAGGAAAAAGGAAAGGAACTTGAGGCAAGAGGAAAGACAGAGAGGAACAAAAAGGACAACGAAAAAACGCCCCACCAGAAAATGGAGAGGCGGACCGAAGGATCCCCGCCCCTTCAAGCAAGAAAGAGACAAACAGGGAAAGAGCCAGTAAGTACATTCATTGCATGCTTTCCGGTTGTCTTGTCAGGAGGAACCAGTGATGCTACAGTATGCGCACTGACCCCCCCCACCCAGTCCGAAGTTCATGGGTGTGGTAAAGATCATTAACAGAGGACTATGCACAGGGACCTCTAAAAAATGCTATGGTGTTCTAACAAGAACCTTAGCATATAACCCAGTGGTAAGTGCAGGACAGCTCCGTGGCCGAGAGGAGTGACTTAAACTGTTATAATTGAACTCTCATGCCTACGTCGGTCTGCACTTCAAACCCAAAGGATTCCCCCCCCCCCATTCCTCTCGGCATCTATCTTTCCCTCCCACATCAGTCAACTCCCCCATCCAAGATCCGCCGCATTGCATTGTCCCAGCTCCATGATCTTGGCCGAGCACCATGGTAACACGATACGGCAAGATACTGCGCAATACGGGACAGGATTAGCCGGATTGCACTGCCAACGTAGCACGATACGGGACAATACGGCACAATACGGTGAATGTTCAGCCGGATCGTGCTACCTACCATGCCAGACACGGGCCATATTCCAGTTGCCTGGTACTCACTCTGGACGTGAGATCTTCGGGGAAGGGATGACACGGGAACACAACTTGAGCATTATTTTAATAGGAGGCACGTGGACACAGCCTGAGACAAGCAGTCAACCTCCCCAGCATGGGGCAGAGGAACTGTTCAAGGCTGAAAAAGCTTGTTGACAGGCTGTGGTCTGGGAACAGCTATGGAGATGGAACAACCCTCTGCGGAGGCTACGTCTCAGGCAAAGCTGCTCAATGAAACAGGTAATAGCGAATGTAAGCAGGCCAAAGCATGGTAGCTCAACCCGGCTGAATCTGTGCCGTATTGAGCCAAATCGTGCCGTATCGTGCCGTATCCTGGCAATTTGGTAGTACAATCCGGCTGAACATGTGTCGTGTTGCGCCGTATCATGCCGTATCGTGCTTCCATGGGCCAAAGTACATGGGCTATGCGGGCAATTGAGTCCTAGACCCTGCTTTGGCATGCCTGGCATAGAGCTTCGCTCAATCTTCAGGCTAGCCCTGGAATAAACAGGATGGAGGTCAAGTCAAATAATCGGCTATGCCAGCAACCTGGACCTGGACGTGGTGAGGTCTTTGAGATTCACTCTACCTTATCAACGAGCCAAGGGCCGGCTGGGCAGCTGGACCAACTGCATCTCTGGAGGATCTGCTGGCGGTAGGAACACCATAACCTGAAAGTATCAGATGGTCCAACAGGTACACGTGAGGTTAGGAACACTCAGAGCGCTAGTCAGGCTGTGGAACTGCCGAAGGAGGACATGTCACACATAACAGGACACAGTAAGGAGTGGGATGAGGAGCAAGTCTACAACACAGAAGGTCTACAACATTCGAGATCTGCAAGTCAAGATATGCATCGCAGCAGATCTGCAATGCATGATATGCAAGTCAGGATCTGCATCCCTACAGATCTACTACCAGGATAAGCAAGTCAAGATCTGCATGTCAAGATTTGCATCATTGAAGATCTGCGATGCATGATCTGCATGTCAGAGGATCTGCCTCACTTCAGATCTGTCATCAGTGCCTGCCAATCAAGACCTGCAGCACTCAAGACGTGCGTGTGAAGAAACGAATAGTTAAATCAAAGGAGCCTCGAAACTCTCGTGTGCGATTATAACTCTGGTGGCCTTGCCAATACCTGAAGAGGTCCTAGGGGCCCTGGGGGGGCAGGACTCTAATATCTAGGCAGGGACTCACTGGTAGAGGAGCGTAGAGGGATGTCCGGGACGGTGTTGAGGGTAGACGAGTAGTCGGAGAGTTGACTGAGGGGCCGGGGGGACTAGGTGCTCACGAGGGGAGACTGCTGGAGACTAGAGATTTGATAGTGGGACAGTCAGGTATTGAACCTGATGGATTGATTTCGTCTGAGACTTCCCGATAACTAGCAGAGCTCGCTTATAAGGGAGGTGCAGGGTTTAACCCGTGAGGGTTCTGGTCTGGGCTTGCCAGGCGACCCTGCAGCTTCCGTATCGGTGCGTAAGCGCCGATAACGTCAACGCTGGTAATTCTGGGGTACTGGTACGATGACCATTACAATACCCTACCGATCATGATGCAACGACCAGTAGACAGCGCCACACGACGCGCCGGGAAAAAGGGCGATGATCAAGCACACATGAAAGCAGTTCGAAGGCTCAACTTCCTGCAGACTGTGGAAGTTCCACGGAGGGAGGGGGGGGTCTGCGGAGAAATGGGTGTTCAAAAGGATTGATGAGCAGTTCCGCATACCCTGGTTCAGTTCGACAATGTTGCGGAAGAGCTCCGCAGTCAATCCGACACGTATTTACGGTGTCAGAGAACTAAGTGTTACATAAGCGGTCTGTTGAGCGGCAGGGAGCAAGTTGAAACTGGCCAGTATGCGCCACGTGAGTAGCAGAATCTGCAGCAGATGTCGTCACTGGGACAGCTGCTCCTGCCTGGCTCGAGGCTTCACAACGCAGCTGTTTCAGCTGATGCTGTTGTTAAACTTTGCGGGGTCCTGGGGCTGTTCAAGTTCAGGCATAACTGCCCAGCAGCATCAGATCTCGCAATCGGCCCCCCTGATAAGCGGCAGCAGAGCACTGGCGTCCTCCCTGCAGGCCATGGAGGAAGATACGTCCACTGCGGTCGCGTCCGAGCCTCCCATCTGCAGCATCTTTGAAATAACAGAGTGCATCATTTGCCGGTCCAGAAAGGACGTCTGCCCTTTCTACTACACCGAGGAAAATCTGTCGTCCCGGATCTACGCGTGTCGCGTGCCCCCTTGGAAGTCCGGGCCCCATTGATGAGATCACCAAGGCACTATGGAGGTCAGCAGTTGGGGGAGTAAGCTTGCTGATGAGGAATATAGGCTCAGCGGACGACCTTGCCTTACTCTTGCTTCCTGAGCTGAAGGCTGGGGGCGGTTATGTTAACAACAGGTCAACAACTGAGTAACTGAAGGCATGCATTCTGGCAGCATGGCCCTTACAAACGGTATGCATTTAAAGTCAGCTGAATACGCACTGACTTGGGACATGCTGGAGAGTCTGCTGTCACTGAGTACTTTGAACGCTGCGAGCATGGGCAGACATGGGCAGACATGGGCAGACATGGGCAGACATGGACAGACATGGACAGACATGGGCAGACATGGGCGTATCCTGTCAACATGGAACTGTTCAAAAACAATGACACCACCCAAATTGGTAGCAGTAGCACAAAGGCAGATTTAAGAACCAGTTCAAGATAAGAGGCACTCACGCATGGGTTGCCGCCATGCAATGATAGCATCCAGGTTGGGGTGGTGGCTAGGCCAGGTTGGGGTGGCTAAGCCAGGTTGGGGTGGCCAAGCCAGGTGAATACATTACAAGAGGCCTACGTTGAGATACTGGCAAAGCCTAATGAACTCCTCACTTTTCAAGAGGCCTGCTATGAGAGGATCCTGCACTGAAATTCTGCATTCTGCACCGTCGCTAACTGAATCAAATGGAGATGGATATTGCATTAAAGCAGGAATGGGTCACATGCAAGGCGAATTCACGTCATTTACCCCTTGGGCTGTGATGGAACAAGGCAGCTTGTGGCCGAGTTCACCCCCATGCCAGTCCCATCAGGCAGAGAAGGCATCTGTATACTGTTGCTCTTAGGCGAAGGCGAGTAGCAGATGGAAAGTCTTCTGGCCTGCCAGCTCTGTATCTTCATCACCGCTTTCCCCCTCTCTATGCAAAATATTTTATTCCAGTACAATTAAAAAAAATCCAAATCGACCTGATGACTGCAGGAAGAGGAGCTCAATCCTGGACGGACTCCTGTCCTTTCAAGAGACCTGCCCTCTAGGCAAGATTGGCCGGTTTACGCCGGTGCCCTGCCCCAGCCACGTCCTCAAGCACAAGGTGGACACCAGCAGCGATGCTTTTTGCCAGACACAGGGCCAGTGCCAGGTGAGAGTGGACGCCTTATGCGGGGGCAAGGAAAGAAAGAAACTACGCCCCGTGAGAGTTAAGGAAACAGCGCAGCCTGGGCTTAAGCTACACCCGCGCCGTTACCGTTTGCGGGGGCAGTAGCTTTATGACGGACACAAGCCTTAGCTGCATGAGTGCTACTTCTACGTGAGCGCTCACCATGCGCGCGCCTTCTCTATTGCCGCTCCCATTGTTAATTTCTGCTGATTTACAACTGGGCTACGAGAGGGCACCCGGGCGGTTCTCTTTGTGTTTGTGCATCAGCATTCAGGCTCCAGATAGAGGTTGGACAAACATACACACTTGCTTCATGTCTAAGCACAAATATCTGTGCCAAATATCTGCGCCAAATATCTGCGCCAAACATCTGCGCCAAATCAGCGTATACTCTTTTATTGGGTGACAACCGAGGATCCGGCTGAACCAGTGCCGTATTGCACCGGATCATGCCGTATCGTGCTACCATGTGCTCCTGCCATCAAACTTGCCAGGATGCAGGCCTGTCATAGGGGAATTTGCTGACCTGGCTGACAGGTCAGCTGCAGTGTTTGTTTATATCATTTCAGCTACGATTCAGCTACAACTGCAATTCAGTCACAGCAACAATTCACCTTCATCACATCACATGGCTGTGGGGCCCTGATCCCTGGTGCAACAGGCCCTGATCCCTGGTGCAACAGGCCCTGATCCCTGGTGCAACAGGCCCTGATCCCTGGTGCAACAGGCCCAGATCCCTGGTGCAACAGGCCCTGATCCCTGGTGCTACAGGCCCTGATCCCTGGTGCTACAGGCCCTGATCCCTGGTGCAACAGGCCTTGATCCCTGGTGCAACAGGCCCTGATCCCTGGTGCAACAGGCCCTGATCCCTGGTGCAACAGGCCCTGATCCCTGGTGCAACAGGCCTTGATCCCTGGTGCAACAGGCCCTGATCCCTGGTGCAACAGGCCCTGATCCCTGGCGCAACAGGCCCTGATCCCTGGTGCAACAGGCCCTGATCCCTGGTGCAACAGGCCTTGATCCCTGGTGCAACAGGCCCTGATCCCTGGTGCAACAGGCCCTGATCCCTGGCGCAACAGGCCCTGATCCCTGGTGCAACAGGCCCTGATCCCTGGTGCAACAAGCCCTGATGTCCGGGTTGGCCCGGGTTAGCGCGGTTAAGGGTTCGTCTCTGTCGGTCCAGCCTTTAAGGGTGTATGAAATATCTTCGCCCTAGGCCCGTGATTTGGGGGGGGGCTTTGAAAGCATGCAGTTCGTGCTCACCCAAAATAATGAATTAAGCTCAGACCTAAACCGGTTATACGGTTATGGATACGCTGCGATCCTTAGAGCCGCCCTGATCGCGTGTGGACCGAGGGAAAGAAAGAATGGCAAATACGCCCCATTGGGGCGTGAGGGTTAAGGAAACAGCGCGTCATGGGCCTCGGCCGCGATTTGCCGTAACCACCCTGAGGGAATGAACCTTCCTGGACTCTGCTTGATGGCTTGTGTTTGTGTCTGCTGGTTTGGCCAAGCCCATGCGCGGATACATTCCACAACTAGCGCCCCATTTGCAGGCTAGGCTGAAAGAAAGAAAGATAGCTACGCCCTATTTGGGCGTAGAGGTTCAGGAAACAACGCAGGTTGGGGCCGTAGCCACATCCACGCCGTTACCATGCTGAGGGAGGTATAGAAAATTCTGCTGGTTGAGCCAATCCAAGAAAGCTACGCCCTATTTGGGCGTAGAGATTCAGGAAACAACGCAGCTTGGGGCTGTAGCCACATCCGCGCTGTTACCATGCTGAGGGAAGTATAGAAAATTCCTGGACTCTACTTGATGGCTTGTGTTTGTGTCTGCTGGTTGAGCCAATCCATTAAAGCTACGCCCATGTGGGCGTAGAGGTTCAGGAAACAACGCAGCTTGGGGCCGTAGCCACATCCGCGCCATACCATACCGGTACTGAGGGAACCTTCCTGGGCTCTGCTTAATGGCTTGTGTTTGTGTCTGCTGGTTGAGCCAATCCACGCAGAATGTCGTGAGCAGGCTATCCTACCAACTTGGATAGAGCTGCTGTGGGTCGAGCGGTTCTCATGCCTCCTGCTTCAGCGGAGGAGTAGTCTTTCTTTCTTCCCTCTTTCTTAGCCAATCCAATGCGTGGATACTTTCCACAATTACCCCCCCATTTGCAGGCTATTGGCACTACTGCGACATCAGACGGAGTCCTTTGACTTTGGCAAGCATGCCATTGTACGGTGGGTCACTCGATCGGGGCGGAGCTGGATGGCTATTCATTTACAAGTCTTAATTGGATGGCAGGATGAGTATGCAGCGCTTCACTCAGTCTGTAGCCTGTCCTCTGCCATTTCCCACGAGCTTTGTAAATGTGTTTGATGTTAGTTCAATGGCTTACTTGTATTCTCTGCCCTCGTTACGAGGTCCCAGCTTGGCTTATGCTGGACTTGTTTGCTTACTTCATCACCCAGGAACTCATGAGCACCGAAATTTTACCCCAGACCACCAGCATAGTCCACGCCTAGAGGCCCCCAGCCTTCGACCCCCCCCGTCGAAATTCGTCCCTCCTCCGGCTATGCCCACCCCCGGCAGACCGTAGCCGTCGATTCTTATTTTACCACCCTAAGCACCGGGGAACATCCTTTGACTGCCCTCTCCTAGGACGTTTTCCACACAGCTGATCACATCCACACATATCCACACAAAAACATGTACCCTGTACCTTCAATGATTGTAGATATCATATGGCTTTAGACTCCTTTTCTTTTACCTATAGGAAGGCTATAGGAAGACTCCTTTTATTTTACCTATAGGCAAGGCTATAGGAAGACTCCTTTTCTTTTACCTATAGGCAAGGCTATAGGAAGACTCCTAGCCTTTTACCTATAGAAGCAAGGACATCAACCTATAGAAGAAATTTAAGAAATTTGTTTGCATACAGATACATACTCGCGCTCTGCCCTTGGCTCCTGGGGGGAAGGGAGCCAAGGGAACATGATGTCAAGCCGTTTTTTTAGTGGTTACCGGACACCTTTGATGGGCCGTGCTGCAGCCACCCCTGGGCTGATTGACACCAAACCTGGACCGGCCTCCCGCCGAAGGCCCGAGCAGTAGGGCTGGCCAAGCCAGGGGCTGGTGGCCGTAGGTCACAGTGTACCTGAAATGTAGCTGAAAGTGATGCGGTAGCCACTGAAAAAAACACTGATGTCAAGCCTGTGCCCGCGGCCTCATTCACAGCATAACCCTTCCAACGCACAGGTACCAGATATGGCCAGCCGCAGAAAATGGCATGGTGGCTGACAGCCTTGAGATGATCGGTGAAGGTAGTGAGGAGGACCGCGCCATCGATGGCTGGCTGGCAGAGCCGCACAATCAGACCCGCGCGTCCCCTGCCCCCATGTTTGAGGTCCTTTTTTTCTTCAAGCCTCATTACCAACAGGCCATGCGACTTCTGGAAAGAGTTGATGAGGTGGGTGGATGTCCGCTGGAGGTTATGCTGCTGCACTCAAGTGACCACACATTCATATTGACCACTATGCATTAACGACTGGGTGTGTAGCGGGGCTGCTCTCGTCAGGGCTCAAGGTATGTGTGCCGGTACCCAGGAAGGTGAGGTTGGGTTGGGTCGGCTCGGGTCATGTTGGGAAAGTGAGGTTGGGTCTGAGTTTCTGATGATCTGATATTTTTTATCCATCAGGATCAGCTAGGTGCTGCGCAGGACAGATGCGACTGGATGGATCTGGCTGGATAGATCTGGCTGGATAAACCTGGCTGGATAGATCTGCTTAATAGATTCTGGATTTGTTAGGCCACAGTACATAATCCAGCACAGCACAAAATTTACACACCTCCTGGGAAGAGAGCTCATGTCATTGCACTCCTGTCATTAATTGGCTCATGTTGCCCTCTTGCAGCTATACCGCGCGGGGCCTGCCAAATATGAAAATATACACACCTCCTGGGGACGAAAGCTCCCATACACTCCAGGCAGTCTTTGACTCATGTTGCCCGGCCTTGCAGCTATACCGTGCAGGGCCTGCCAAATACGCGGATGGCTCCGACTCAAAGACACTGATCATCAATGGTGCTTGGTACTGGGTGAGTTCATCTTCATAATCCTGGAGGGGGGCATGCCCTTCTCAAGTTATTGGGGTTGATTTTCAAGGCTAGGAAGTTGGGAGGAGACCCACATGACTTTGTGGGAGTGACGGCATGGGAGTGGTATAGCATATCTGGCCCTGGTGACCCGCTTCTGCTTGGGACCTGTTTCTGCTTGGAACCCGTTTATACTTGGGAGTGACGGAGTGGGTGTGATGTGGCCCTTCACCTGCCTTGGCGACCCGTTTACACGCTTTTACGCACCCAAAAATTGGTATATGAGGGGTTCCCTGTATCCCCGACTGAGGGCGCTTCCCTGTGACCCCTTTGATCTTTACTTGTAGCCCATTCTGAGGGGTTTACAATTTAGCATGCAACCCCCTGTCAGGGTTTTTACCTACGACCTTCAAAGACACTTACAAATATGATTTATTTATGATTTTATATTTTTTGATTTCACAAAAGTAAATAATTATCTAAAACAATAATTTGATATAGAAAAATTTCTAAAGATTCATTTTGAAAATATTGCCTTTTCTGGATGATCAATTGTAACCCCTGCTGCTGCGCCACATGCCTGCACACCCTGATTATCCAGGGCTGGTGGCACTGTGCAAGCGGTCATGCTTAATTACAGGGCCCTCCCTCAAGCTGTTCCTGGCCAGACGGTCACGGCGCGGTGGTGGCTACGGCCCCAAGCTGCCCTGTTTCCTCAACCTCCACGCCCTAACAGGGTGTAGCTTTCTTTCCTTCTTTGGTGGCACAGTGCAAGCGGTCATGCTTAATTCCCAGTGGGGCCTCCCTTAAGCTGTTCCTGGCCATACGGTCACGGCGCGGTGGTGGCTACGGCCCCAAGCTGCGCTGCTTCCTCAGCCTCCACGCCCTAACAGGGTGTAGCTTTCTTTCTTTCCTGGCTATTCACAGATCCCAAGGATCACCTCTGCTGGGAGCCATGGCTCTTTCGACTAAAACATGAGCGTGTCTCTACAAAGCTGTTCCTATTACGTATCTAGCATTAGCATGGCACTAGCATTAGCATGGCACTAGCATTAGCATGGCACTAGCATTAGCATGGCACTAGCATTAGCATGGCACTAGCATTAGCATGGCACTAGCATTAGCATGGCACTAGCATTAGCATGGCACTAGCATTAGCATGGCACTAGCATTAGCATGGCATTAGCATTAGCATGGCACTAGCATTAGCATGGCACTAGCATTAGCATGGCACTAGCATTAGCATGGCACTAGCATTAGCATGGCACTAGCATAAGCATGGCACTAGCATTAGCATGGCACAAGCATTAGCATGGCACTAGCATTAGCATGGCACTAGCATTAGCATGGCACTAGCATTAGCATGGCACTAGCATTAGCATGGCACTAGCATCTGCCAGCTCTGTTACATCGACCATGAGGGCGTCTTCCATATGCCTTCCTTTGCATCAACCACTGCAGGGTATATTTGTATCATTACTTTTGACAACCGACCTAGGTGTCACTGCCCCATGCACTTGTTGCACCAAGAATGTTTCATGGCTGATTCTATATCGTGTTGCCCATCTATTGTATCACATGCAGGAATCATGCGATTACATACTCGACTGGCTTGCAAAAAACAAAACAGATGATTTGACAACGTTGCACGATGACACATGGATTCAGTTCACGGAATCCTTGTCCAAGGCAAAGACATACAGGTAAAGATGGACGCACTGCTGGTGTTGCAAAGTTGACGCAATCACCCACAGCCTTTTGCGAAAGGGTCAGGCAGAGCGAACCGGGAGGAGACCAGAAAATGAAAACCGAGTCAGGCTGTCACTGGCCTTGTGTGTAGGTGGGGTAATTAGGGGGTTGTGAATTTGTGGAGATTTTACAGTCCAACGGGGCATCACATTTGATGCATGGGACTTGTGCCCTAAATTGGTCGATGGCCATCCAGGTGTGCATGGCACGACGAGTGTGTGTTTGACCTTTCAGAACAAGGTGAACACAGGATGGACGGGCTGTTGTTGTTACAAAGTTGACGCAACCACCCACAGCCTTTTACGAAAGGGCCAGGCAGAGCGAGCTCGAGGGAGACCAGAAAACGAAACCCGAGACAGGCTGTCACTGGCCTTGAATGTTGGCGGGGTAGTTGGGGGTCGAAGGCCATCCAGGTCTGCATGGAATGACGAGTGTTTGTTTGACCTTGAATGACGAATGTCACCCAGGGCAAGGTCTGGCTTGTATGTGGCGGGAAAACTGGCAACAGAGCAGTGAGCTGTACTGCCCGGTGACTTGATGTACTGCCGGATCAGGTCTTGTGCTGCCTGATCAGATGCTGTACTGCTCCTTCAGATGTCGTAAGGAACTGAAGCCATCACATATATTCAAGTTGGCTACGGCCCCAAGCTGCGCTGTTCCCTTAACCTCCACGCCCTCAGAGGGCGTAGATTGCTTTCTTTCTTATTCAAGCTGCTTTCCGCTGCGCCTTCGCATGCAGCTGGCTCACACGTCTGGTGGTGCTTAACTCCCCGACAAAACGCATCGGCTCCCATATTTCCGCTGATCAGATTCCAGGGGTGGTGATCAGGAATAGGTGCGTCAGGGTATGGAGGGAGGATCCGTACCTATGCTTGAGGTGCAATGACATGGAGAGGGGGAGGCATGATTAGCGTAGCTAATAGAACCGTGGCGGATCTCATATTCCCGCTGATCAGATACCAGGGGTGGTCGTCAGGAATAGGTGCGTCAGCTAGGGCATGGAGGGGGGATCATCCCACACAGCCCACTGCCCACTGTCCAGTGCCCACTGCTTGATGAACCGCCCACGGCTTGATGTGCGATGACATGGAGATGGGGAGGCATGCAGATGGGATGGCTGGGTTGATTGGTTTGTTTACTGTCGATCCTTTTTGTTCATGCAAATTGCTGTGCATGCGCAACATGCATCCGAGCCATATGGTGCTTGACTTCATCACCTATCGCTCAGTCCTCACAAGCTGCAAGCTTTTCAATCCTGGAGGCATCCAACCTGTGTGGCGTCAACTCTCGCGTCTCTCTTCAAGCAGGTCCCAAGCTGCGGCCCCAAGCTGCGCTGTTTCCTGAACCTCCACACCCTAATAGGACGCAGCTTTCTTTCTTTCGTGCAGGTTGTTTGCCGAGTGGGCGGAGCTCAACCCACACGTGATGCTCATTGACTTTGACGGGCTGTCCCAATCTGTGGTCCCAGCCCCGGGGGAGGTGAGGGCCTGCAATCCCTCAGCTACATTCCCCACCACTCCTGCAATCCCTCAGCTACATTCCCCACCACTCCTGCAATCCCTCAGCTACATTCCCCACCACTCCTGCAAACCCTCTGCTACATTCCCCACCACTCCTGCAAACCCTCAGCTACATTCCCCACCACCCATGCTGCCCTGCAAACTGTCCCAATCTGTGGTCTCAGCCCTGGGGGAGGTGAGGGCCTTGGCATGCAGTCGGATTACAGCGCTCTTGCTCCTAGTCTAGATAAGAAAGAAAATTACGCCCCGCAGGGGTGTGAGGGTTAAGGAAACAGCGCGGCATGGGCCTAGGCCGCGGCCGCGCCGTAACCATTAATTGTGGAGTCAAAAAGGAGCCTAGTCTAAAGATATGCCCTGGGGCGTGAATGAAGGAAGCTTGGGCCTGCGTCCTAAGGTTTGGGAATCAGGACACCTCTTAATTTGTCCGAAGCATGGGCCTCAGCCGTGCTATTGTATTGCTGACTGACTGTGCACTGATGTATGCCGCATGCAGGCCTCGTTGTTCACGCATCATTACGGCTGTGAAATCCTCCAAATTGGCGGCGCCCGCTCAGACCTTGGTAGCGAGGCCCGCTGCCTCGTCACCAACGAACACGGGGGTTGTACAGACGTGATGAACACGGTGATCCTGCAGACAATATTCAACACCCTGTGCAACAGCCACCGGCTGTGACTTGAGGAATGGACGATCGAACAGACATGAGTCCATGAGTTGATGCCTACTCGAATGGGTTGTATGAGTCTCAGTATGTAGGCACTGAGCTTGAAGCATGCGAGTATGTATTCAGTGCACCTGACTACCAAGGGGAGGGGTAATATCAAATAGCACATACCTGATGCGTCTAGTTTTCCGGAGATATGAACTTGCTCAGAGCTTGATACCAATTTCTCCTTTGGTTCAGCACCGAACTTGCTCACTCTATGAAGTGTGATACCACCGGGCTGGGTGAGTCCAATCCTTCACCGACCAACGGCCCGTGGCCATAGCAGACGGGCTTGATGCACCAGGCCCCCTCGGCCGCATGCCGAAATTCAACTGAATTCCTGTGATAATCTAGCTGTTTTGTAGCTGAAGCACCCTTCAAAATGATGAAACGACGGCGTTTGACCGTTCCAACAGTTTTCGGTTTGAAAACTTGTGTGAATTCCAATAACTGTGTGACTCCTAAGGAGCATCCCAGGTCGAATCCGTTACTTTTTCTTTCTTACAGCAATCTACAGCCATAGATTTGATAGGTAGCCTCCTTTAACGTTTCCCTGCTATCGAATTCCTGATTCTGCACAACAAGTTAATCGCCACTAGCCCGAGACAAGTCTCCTGAAACGACTGTGACGGTGCACATTAGGCCATCTGTTGACTATTGAGGGACACTTAATGGCTTGATGTGGGTGAGTGGAGGGACACCTACTAGCTTGACGCGTGCAAGTGGAGCCGAGGAGGGACACCGCATGCATGGATCTGCGCCTTCTGACTGGTCAGCCTCCGTTTTCGAAAGGTATCCTTGTTGTGGAACGTGTCCCTTTCCCAAATTTATGCTCTCCGCACGGTTCAGTTTGCTGCCTAGGTTTTCCAAGTGCGTTCAAACATGACCCTATCTATCGTGCGTAGGGCCCGGGAAAATAGCAACTACATAGGGAGAGAAAGTGTGGAAGTAGGGGGAAATAGGGAGACGCGTGCAGCGCGCAGCGCTGCACGCGATATTAATAGAGCAACTTCTTAGACCGTAGGCGCGTCTATGGGAGAAGTTGCAGCACGTGATCTGCCTCAAGGGGGAAGTTGCATGTACCGACCGTCAAATTGCAGTGGGCCTCGAGGGCAACCCAGTTGTTATTGAACTTGCTATTAAATATATTCTGCTTATGCATGCCAGTTGTCGGTCATCAGACGACAAAAAGTGGCAGCGGCCTCACATCCCACACTCGGGATACACAGTCACACCTCTCACTCTGTAGGCAGCATGCATGCACAGAAAAAATTGCAGGTCAGCCATGAAACAAACCAAGCTAACGAGCCGTTCTTGTATCCAGCT
This sequence comes from Limnomonas spitsbergensis, assembly GCA_037349105.1. NCBI lineage: Eukaryota > Viridiplantae > Chlorophyta > Chlorophyceae > Chlamydomonadales > Limnomonas > Limnomonas spitsbergensis. Next base: position 2,260,125 of record JAYJMM010000093.1, on the reverse strand, counting down.
TCATGCAAAGCTTCTCATCCACACTCAGGCTCCTACATGGCCTGATCAGACAAATCCAATTCACACATTCCAAAAAGTACAGGAAACTACTGCCAATGTTTCTGGTTGTTCTAAATTTAAAATCAAATTAACAAAGCAAACAAAATAGCAAGTATGCTGGCAATCATGCTCCTTGTTCATCCTGTCTGAATCCATAATTGATCTCAAATACCAAATGAATCAGTCAGCATTCTGAAGCATGAGTAGAGGTTGCAGAAGTGAAGAACACACCCTACTTTTTCCCATACTTTGCCTGGTATGCCTCACAAGTGGCCCGGTGCTGATACAACCCGACGCCAACCTTAGGCATCGTGTTGCAAGCAGCACACCTCTTCTGTCCCTCCCCCTGCCGTGTGCCCTTGTTCTCCTTGGCCTTGCTGGCAAACTGCTTCCTGGACACAATAAGAGCAGCAGCTAATGCTGGAGAAGCACTGTCCATCCTCTTGATGGCCTTGGCTGCATCCAGAACTAGGCTGATGGCGTCGATGGCGTTCTGCACACCAGGAGTGAAGGGAGGGGGCTGCATGGATGTGCAGCTCAGTGCCTCACTCAAAGCAGCAGTGTCCCTCCCACACAGCTCATTGGTGACCCTCTTCTGGGATTCAAGCAGTTGCCTCGAGGTCTTTGGTCTGAGACTGTTGCCCTGGGCCCCTGCGGACTGCTGTTGGCCCTGGGCATGAACCACCTCATTATTGAACTCCCTAGCCATTGCATCCCAGTCTGTCGTCCGTCCTTTGCTGGAGAACTTGGGGAAGAGTTGGTTGAACAAGGATATCGATATCTCTGATGGGGTACTGATAGGCGTGCATGCTGATGACAATGTAGCACGCTTAGCCCCCACATGGTGCCTGAGCCACATCCCTTTCCTCTGATTGGACTTGACCACACCCACCTTGGCATGCTTGTTGGGTGCCTTATCCTGAGGAGCAGGCCTCTTGAGCCTAGGGCACTCATGTAAAAGGTCCTGGCTGTCCAACGAAGATGGCAGGCCAAGGGGGGTGGCAGCAGCTCCAGGCTGTTGAAGCATGATCTGAGCTCCAGCAGCTCTAGCCATCAAGTACAAAGGGGTGGCAGCAGCTCCAGGCTGCAACATGCTGCTGTGGGCTCCAACAGGCCTAGACAGCTGAGACAGGGGGGTGGCAGCAGCTCCATGCTGTTGCATGCTGCTGTGGCCTCCAGCAGGCCTAGACAGCTGAGACATAGGGGTGGCAGCAGCTCCAGGCTGCTGCATGCTGCTGCGGGCTCCAGCAGGCCTAGACAGCTGAGACAGGGGGTGGCAGCAGATCCAGGCTGCTGCATGCTGCTGCGGGCTCCAGCAGGCCTAGACAGGGGGGTGGCAGCATCTCCAGGCTGCTGCATGCTGCTGTGGGCTCCAACAGACATAAGCAGCTGAGACAAGGGGGAGGCCGCACCTCCAGGCTGCTGCATGCTGCCCTGGGCTCCAGCATTCCTAGACAGGGGGGTGGCAGCAGCTCCAGGCTGTTGCATGCTGCCCTGGGCTCCAGCAGACCTAGGGATCTGAGACAGGGGGGAGGCGGCACCTCCAAGCTGGCTTGCAGCATGATCAGCTAGCAGCATAAGTTTGTGGGGGTCATCACGTGTTGCTGCCAATGCAGCAAGGATGTCAGAGACAGTGGGCCCCCTGTGCTGTCCCAAGTCCTGGAGGGAGGGGGGGGGGGGCAGGGCGCCATGCTGCCGGTGCTCCCCGGCGCGATCTGAAGAGCTGCTTAGTCTCCTTGATCAGCTCTGCCACATCAGACACACCCGCTGGGAGCAGCTGACGGTCAAGGTACTCGTACAGGAACAACTCCTCAGTTTCAGGCAGGTCAGCGATGCCAGGGAATGACAGGGTAACCTTAGCTTGCTAAGCTGAAGTGGGTGGCAGCAGCTCCAGGCTTTGAAGCATGACCAGAGCTCCAGCAGCCCTAGCCATCAGGTACAAGGCCCATGCTATTGTGGGCTCCAGCAGGCCTAGGCAGCTGAGACAGGGGGGAGGCAGCACCTCCATGTTGCTGCATGCTGCCCTAAGCTCCAGCAGGCCTAGGCAGCTGAGACAAGGGGGAGGCAGCACCTCCATGATGATGCATGCTGCCCTAAGCTCCAGCAGGCCTAGGCAGCTGAGACAGGGGGGAGGCAGCACCTCCATGATGCTGCATGCTGCCCTCAGCTCCAGCAGGCCTAGGCAGCTGAGACAGGGGGTAGGCAGCACCTCCATGATCCTGCATGCTGCCCTGGGCTCCAGCAGGCCTAGGCAGCTGAGACAGGGGGGAGGCGGCACCTCCATGTTGCTGCATGCTGCCATGGGCTCCAGCAGGCCTAGGCCAGCTGAGACAGGGGGGAGGCGGCACCTCCATGTTGCTGCATGCTGCCCTGGGCTCCAGTTTTGACCACTGGAGGACATGGACCACTAGATGGGAGCATGCATGGAAGGGGAAATGTCTGATGCATCACTCAAAGCATTCTTATCACTAGCCTGTAGAACTGCAGGGCTTCGTCCCAAGCGGTCGTCGTCTTGCCCCTGCTCGTCATCTGCTGAGCTAGCTTGACTGTGAAATCGCCGCTGGACAGGTACTTCTGGACGGGCTTCGGCCCATGGATACCATGCTTGTCCCTCTTCCACGTGACAGCAGCGCGGAGCGAATATCGAGAAAGACCAAGTCAAGGTTTTGCGTTTTGCCAGGTTCCTCCGCGTATCCTACCCCTAATTCAGTATTGTATATAACTGCACCCCTCAATTCCAGGGACAGAGATCGCACAGGTGCCCCTCCTTTATCCGAAGAGGGGTAGGACAGTCTGCCGAATGTCATGGCCCCGTTAGAATTTCATTGTAGAATATGTTGGAGATACAGAGGTCAATGAAAAATGCAGAAGACTGCGTTTGCTCAGGTTTGAATGTTGCTCACAGGTTGATACCAACTTCTCCCTTGGGTCGGCACAGAAGTTGCTCACCCTATCTAGTGTGATACCACCGGGGCCCTGAGTACCCCCTATGCATGCCGCACACCCACTCACCTATGTTCGTGTCCAGACTGTAGGCTGCAACCCATGCCCTGAACCTCCCCCCGCCATGTGTTGCACTGCGCTGCATTGCATTGCCTGAGTGCCTGACGCTTGAAAGATGCAACATTAACACGGACGGATATGCCGTATTCCGACCCGCTCGCCCCAGCCGAAACTCAACTGCTACCAGGCATACAACTGCCAAACAGACATTACGGTACGCGTCACGTCACGCCCATAACCTGCATCCTGGAAAATGGGTCCCCAACACCACCGGCCGGGGGACCTTAGGAGGCTCCTAGCCTCCCAGCCTCCCCCCCGACGTAAGTCAGGACACACCGATCACGCAAAACAACAAAAATCGAAACGGCTTCTACGATTCCGGCCTGCAACCTACAGATCGACCACGTACGCCCTCCAAAACTTCTTTGTCGGTACTTGGAGCTATGTAGTCAAGCATATCCAGTGCTTTCTTCACCTCAAAGGAAACGAAATCCCGTGGTCGAGGGTTCGACCCCCCCGTCGGGAGACTGTGTCCCGGCTAGCTCAGTGGCAGAGCGCGGGACTTTTAAAAAGAAGCACACTTTTCCCTGAACTCTCCACTCTCTCAGGACTTTACCTGTGGAATAGGGACCTTGAGGCGAAAGGGCCCTCGTTGAAAACGAAACACATAATACTTCATTTGAATCTTTCCCGCGTAGAAGTTTGCACCGATCTTGCCAACCCAATGGCGAATTTCGACGCGTGCCCCCTAGCAGTCCCTCCGATCGCCTGGGCTATCGTTTAGCAGCGGCCTGCCATTTGCTACACCCAACTTCGACAGTGCCAGGGCATCCCTTGCTGCACGTACCTTGCAACTCGACATTTGTCAATCATGACTATCATGCTAACCGAGACAAGTAGACAGAACACTCTAGATACACGAAGCGATAAGGCAAATGCCTGACAGGCTGTTCTCTAGAGAGAGTCGGTCTCAGCCGTACCCGAACACGTTCCGGATACAAGTGGAATTGCGTTTCAAGTATTTTCATCAAGCCTCGCCCAACCAGATAAACCGCCACCGGAACGCGTTCCGGTGAGCGCCCAAGTGGAATTGGGCCCGCAGCTATGCGGTAAGCTTGCTCGCGATCGTGATTTTTTCACGCCTTAAACCAAAACTGTTTCCACTGTAATCCAGCAAGTTCACAGCGAACTTCCTGGTGCCAGAGGTCTGATCTCGGGGCGCCGATACGTTCTGCGACGATTCGTGACCTCGGAACCACAAGTGTCGCCGCTTATTTCGATCTGGCTATAGAAATGGCGTCTTTAATGCCGAAGGATCTTTCGCGCGGAGATGGTTCCTTAAACCAAGAGGCAACCAACTCACAGAATAGCTTAAACCCTGGTCATCGACGAGGTATAGGCTATTCTCGAATGCGTGGTTTCAGAAAGGCTAAACCGTGTCGGTTTGCGGCAGTTGGGTCGAAATTGGGCCTTTAACCGTGTCGGTTGCCCGACAGAATACCAGTGGAAACACAACCTTAGCTGGAAATGAAGGTTGAGTTCCTGTGTATGATAGTTCTTGATTTTTTTCTATGCATCCGACGGGCAATGTACCGGTGGTCGACACTCTTCACAGCGTTGGCGAGTTTCGGGAGGCGCAAACTTGAAACTGCCATGGGTAGTCAAGCGGACATTCCAGGCCAACGACATTTCGAATATAAAACCTGACGACGACGGGATTTGAACCCGCGCCTGTGAAGATTGGAGCCTTAATCCAACGCCTTAGACCGCTCGGCCACGTCGTCATATACTAAACTGCATTTTTATTTTATTCTTAATTCTGCTGCAGTAGAATGGGGTAATGGGATACTGTTCCCACCTGCTGATGGCATGGATATAGGCATGGATAACCCCAAAGGCCGTACGCTGGTCAAGGTTGGATCCCCAAGGGCGTATTGTGGCTTTCTTGCAGCCAAAGGTCGCCTGACACGCACTGAATTATGTACTGCCTAGCACTGAGCCATGCACGTCAATGACATTACATTTCTGGGCCCTGCTAAAAGGGCTTGGCCGCGAGGGCGCCCAACAGTAAAGTTGTGGAAAGGAAACTAAAGGGAAGAGGTTAACGGATAGATAGAGAGGAACGCAAAGGAGACGGAAATATCCCTCCCCCCTCCTCACAAAAAAGGAAAGGCAGCGAGACGGTTTCCCGCCGTAATGGAGTCAATGACAACATTTCGAATACGGTAAGTGAACAAAAAGGGACGAAAGTCAGCAAGAAAGGAGCAAGCAGGAAAGACCCCGCCCCCTCCCCCCCAAAGCGAAAGAAATACAATTCCCCAACTCAAAAAGCCAGCCCTCCATGATGTCGACCATATCTACAAAAACCAGAGCCTCCCACTCATGCCTGACCCAGTACATCTGGTATAAGTCCGTGGGACACTGGGACCTGCCCAACCCCTCTCCCTGAGCTTCTTCTTTTCGCTAGGGGACTGGAGGCAATCATGTAGCGCATCTTCCATGTACCGTAGAACCGGTTTGACTCTACTATCAATAATTTATTTGTTGGGGTGCGCGGACCTGCTGCGCGGTTTAAAATTATTTCAAACCCAGGTACGTGGACCAGTCAGTCACGGACGGGGTGAGCACCTGGGGTGAACGGACGAAACGATCCAATCAAAAACCAGTCAAAATCGCTCCTGCACAGCCGGAAAATAATTGTTTCCCAAATTTCGCCGTTGTGCAGAGTGGAGTGGTGATTTTTGCCTGCGCGGTGATTCCGATAAAGTATCCGAGGAAGGTCTGGACCCTACACCCACCTGCCCTACACAGGAAGGTCGCTAAGGGTAAACGGGTCCATTTCGAACTTTTCGTAGAATACAGGTATGTGACCCTTCCTAGATCATGTGCAGTTCGAGGCCCTGAACGCAACCCAAGGTATTTGTAAGAACAAATAAATGGCACTTTTTATGCTGGGACGTGGAGTGTCACTCATTCCTGGCATGTCCATACCTGACATTTTTACTAGCTTTCGGTAGTTTTTCGGCCAGGTCTTCAGAGTTTCGGTCTTTGCCTTGACGTTGCATGTTGCTTGATTGGAGTGGCAGACATTTCTTTTGTAGCCTGGCTTTCCTCGAGCGGGATGCTCCCTCTTAAGCTCTTTCAGCATTGTAGAAATCTAAAAACGGTTTGTTTTTCTGGGACCTTGCTCTCCAGACCTAGCATTAGGGATGCCTTTTGGGGGGGGTATTTCTTTCTCCTTTGTTTTCTTCTCCTTCTTTGCCTCTTACCTTCAGTTGAGTTTATTCCAACGGGACAGTTGGGCGCCCGCGCGGCCGAGCTTTTTTTAGCAGGGCCCAGAGGTGTAATGTCATTGACCTAGCATTAGGGATAACGGCTGCCCAGTGGTGGGCCCCTCGTTGTAATTAGAATCAAATCACAAATATTTCCCAGGCAATTATTGTTCCACCCATCCAACGTGTTTTTACCCCTTTCCCTTTTATTCGCCTGCCCCTTTTACTTAGACGCCCACGCGGCCGAGCCTTTTTTGAGCGGGGCCCAGAGGTGTAACGTCATTGACCTACCCACCGACCACCGGGCGTAGAAGTAGAGCATGTGCGCTGAGTGGTAAACGAGCGAATTACAGCCCAGTAACGACGCCAATCACAACTTGGGTGACAACGCCATCCACATATGTCTCAGCTATTCTAGGCAGGGGGATGCCCCTGTTTCTAGAGACAATATAAGCCGAAACATTCGCATCAAAATAAGCCAATGACGTAACACCTCTGGGCCCTGCTCAAGAAGGCTCGGCCGCATGGGCGCAAAAGTTAAGTCTAAAGTCTAAAGGGTTGGGAGGACAGAACGAAATAAGCAACAGCCCGTGTTGGAACCGGACTTGCTGGCTAATCAGTAGGGTGACTACGCCGCCAAGTATTTTGAGCAGGGCCGAGAGGCCAGAGGTGTAACATCATCGATCTACTGAGACGTTGCTAGGCCTTCTATTTTGCTGCCTGGATCGGTGGCCTATATGCATCTGCATCCCGCTGCGGTCCCGAATACCATCCAAGCAAGCAAGCGAAAACAACAACCCAAAGGAACGTCAGGTAAAAGAAAACAGAGCTACAAGGGCCCATAGGATAGGCCGCAAAAGCACTATACTCCGGAATCATCCATGCAGGCTAGCACGAAAGCAATGCCCTTCAGGGTCGTGAGACTAAAAGGAAAGAATGCATTAAGGGCCCAAACACCACACAGGCGCCGGTACAATACTCTGGAATGTCTGGAATGCCTTCATACATGTTGCATCCATACCCAGAGGTTGAGGGATCGAGCCCGCCACTCGATCTTCTCTCTCCCCCCGCCTAGTGCGCCGGGTTCCATGTTCCTGCCCCCTCACATAGGGGGTTGGTATGGCATCACCATGGCCCAGGCTGTGCATGGTAGCTGGAATTGCGCCCAGTCGTTCCCTACCAGCCCCACGTGGCCGAGCGTTCAGCAGGGCCCTGCGGGTATGCACTGTTCTAAACATGTTGCTGTATAAATCGTTGAGGTGTAGACGTTTTCAGAGACTTGAACTTCCTTGGCCTTTCCTTCCCAGCCTTTTGTCTGCCCCTTCACTTTTTGTTACCCCCTTCTCTTTTTTTCTGCCCTTTTTACTAAGGCACCCACGCGGCCGAACCTTCTTTTTGAGCAGGGCCCAGAGTTATAACGTCATTGGCATGTTGCTGCCATTAGTGTATCTTCTTCTTGACCAGATAGTCTAGCGTCCACGCGGCTGAGCCGTTCAAGCATGGCCCAGCTTAGGAGTAACGCCAATGACCATACTCTGGCATTATTTAAGCAAGGAAGGAATCAGCGACAGGTCAGGCCATGCACCAGAACCAAATTTTGATGCGAGCGCGAACCACACGACTGCCGGAAGACAGGCTCCTAGGCAGCTGCCAATGGGTCTATAGGGACCGTATCCTAGACGGCCGGTAGCCCAAGCAAAAGTATATAAATAGTAATGAATAGGCATTTGAACAAAAGCGAGCCTCCCATCACCTAAGAGTGTGTGGGGGGCTCTCCCCTGTATATGAAGGGATCTTCGACCCTGTAGGCCTGTACTGGATTAATTGATCACGGTGGGCTACCATTTCCGCACGGTCCCCGAAGAATCGTGTGACAACACCAGGTCCAGGCCCTGAGGTAGTTGAATTGAAGCAGACGACACCCAGAATGAAGAAACAGTGACACCTGCCACGGTGCCACCTCAGTAGCTACAGTTATAGATACAACAGCGGCTGAGAACCGTTGTGCAGGGGCACAATAAGAAGTAAGAATTCACAGCCTTCCCCCCCCCCCCCCATCGCCTTCCTACGTGTCTGTAGGGGCATGACTGGCCCAATCTATAGGTTGTTTTCCCCGACTACCCTTACCGCCTGCTCAGAAGAAAGGCACTCTGCCTCCACCTGCCTCTGCTGCTGGTTTTGGAGACCTGAACAAAAACGGCGACCCGGGCGGACGGCTGACTGTGAAAGTCTGCCATCACAAACTCAGTCGGCGGCAACTAGAAATCACCTAACAACCATGATTAGCATAGTTGCCATCGTATCATTTCTCCTGCTCGGACTTTCAAAGTGTGGACGCCATCGTCATGACCATCGCGCTCGCCGTCGGACCGCCTCGACGACCACCTTATCGGTGCGCCAGCCGCAGGCCTCCAGCGCCGCCATGAACGGGGTCGTGAGGCGCTCAGCCGCCAACAGGGAGTCCTGCAAAGTTCATGCAAGAGTTTGTTGTGAAGTTTCTCCTGTCCAGAAGCGCTTCCCACTTTCCTCCTATTTTGTCCTGCCCTCTCGGGTTTGGTTCGTTTTCCCCTCCCAACTATTTCGTTAGGCGCCCACGCGGCACAAACTTTCTTGAGCGCGGCCCAGAGGTGTAACGTCATTGACTTCCAGCAGAGCATCCCATTCGATGCATGGGCATGCGCCTGTAAACCGGCACGAAAGAGACCAGGACAGCGAGCGAAAAGAAACAGTGTCCCCCCCCAGGCAAGCAACCAAATCACCATAAAACACGTATTTGCACTGCAGCTTGTTCCTAGGGGATCGAGTTTTTTAATAAGGGTTTAAAGCCTGTGCTGTGCCAATTACAGTCTAGTAGCTGTATTACAAAGCTGATTTCAGCCACCGTAATTTAGCCTCTGCACTACTGTTACCCGGAAGGGGCCATGATTACTTCCAAGATTTCTGAATTACAGCGCAATTGCACAGCACTGATGACAACTCGTCTTGCAATATGCTCACTGTCCATAGCAGGCACTGTTAACACTCCACCCACCCACTTGGGTGCATGTAATGACGTCCGTCCAGAATGGGAGGTATTAAGGTGTGTCATTGTGCCTGAAGGGACTGCCCAGGTCAGTCCCCGTGTTTATAACTGTGAAGTTTATAATGGTTCATACCTGCTGGGCCCTGCTGAACGCTCGGCCGCATGGGGCTGGTAGGGAATGACTAGCTCAATTCCATTGACCATGCACAGCCAGGAGTCCCAGGACCATGGTGCAGCCATGCCACCCTCCTATGTAAGGTAGCAGGAACATGTAACCTGGCGTTCTAGGCGGGGGGAGAGAAGATCGTGTGGCGGGTTCAACCCCTCAACTTTTGGGTATGGAAGTATGAATAACACCTGTGTTGTACCACTGGACCATTCCCCCACACATGGGGACTACCCAGGTCATGTGAGGGGAGATCTCCTGTCATGTAACCCTAACACTTCCACTGAGCCGCATTGCGATGCCGCGGTCCCTTAGGCCAAGCTCCTCAGATGACCTACAGGGACTTCCATCACTGAACCTAAAAACCCTCAACCGTAAGCCTGAACTGCCACGCGATGCATAGGTCTTTAAGGCCGTGTTCCCAAAGTTCCCAACTGACAACCGACTTACGTCAACTGACAACCGACGGATATCAACTAACAACCAACCTGCAATGCGATGCGTAGATCTGTGAGGCCGTGCTCCCCTCCATGGAGGTATCGGCAGCGATCCAGAATGACGCGCCGCCTCAAGAGGGTCGCCTGCAGCAGCGGTAGATGCGGCTCATCACAGAAGATATCCCTAAAAAATATGCAGTTCGTCATCATTATGCAAGAGCTACATATACCGGTAAGCAATCGATAAAAACAAATGTTTGGAAAAATTCACCAGGGTTTGCGTATTCAACACCCTCTCCCTGTTTAGATCTGGCTCAGTGCGTATCAGGCCTGGTTTGCAACGGCAGGCACTCAGGCAGTATGACGGCAGGCAGGCAGTACGGCAGACGGTACGTTACTATGTTGACAGACTCAGAAAGGAAGGAGGGGGGTGGGTGGCTTAAGGGTGACCCCCCCCCATACACTTATGCGTAACTCTGGATGTTACACTAAACAGTCCATGTCTGGGGTTGAGGTGCCAGCTGTACAATGGGTGACACTGAAAAAAAACGAGCCGCAAGAATCTGCAGATGCAGCTGCTGCTGCCACTGTTCATGCTGCTACTACTGCTGATGCTTTTGTTACTTCCATTGCTACGGTTGCTGTCTCTTCTACTGCTGCTACTACTGCCACTGCTACAGCAACTGATGTTTATGTTGCTCATGCTGGACACAAAATGGAAAGGTGGCTTCGCCGAGGATTGTTTCCCACACAAAGGAGAGCCTCACATCAATCGACAACTCTGACTACCGGTATGCCAGTTTTGAAAATATTTGAAGTGCCGCATGCGGTGCAGGGCACACAGAATACGATGGGCAGAACAAGGCAGGTGCCCTAGCTTTCAAACCTGCTAGGCACACCTGGAGGTAAGCTTGGCAGATGTCCCTCGGATCAGGGTTTAGGGTTTAGGGTTTAGGGTTAAGCCTTGAAAACCTGCTAGGCACACCTGGAGGTAAGCTTGGCAGATGTCCCTCGGATCAGCCACCTACAAACAAGCAAGCAAGCGATTTGTAGGGTTGAGTGTGTATGCCCAACTCAAGTGTTTCTTTTTCGGCTACGAGGCCACCTTGAGCAGTCTGCCCCGCGGCTGCCAAAGGCCCGATTGGGACCGGACCTAGTCCGGCCTACGACTGGTGGTCAACGCAGCATGGCTGGCCACAAACGGAGCCTCCAGCCGGAGGCCGGGAGGTAGCTGAGTGACAAAAGGGGGGGGGACCCGTCCAAGGCGCCGCAAGCTTGAGTTGTGCCCCACACTTTCTTGTGTGTCCACTGTCTGATCGACAACAGTCACGAACCAGAGCTGTGCGGCAGCCGGCAACTGCAACCTACAGATGCAGCCCAGAGCTACGGTTATAGCGCAGATGTCGCCTCGGCCCAGGCTGCGCTGTTTTCCTAAGTCTAACGCCCCCCACGGGGCAAAGCTTACTTTCTTTTCTTCTTCCTTGCAGCCCAGAGCTGGCAGGATGCGTGGAAACCATTGCTGTCCAATTGCGCCGTAATTCGAAAATTGTGTTGGTTAGGACGGACTTTCACTGGTAAAGTAGCTGAATTTGCCTTGAAATTACGGTGACTGCAACACAGCTAAGTAATTCAGCCACCGTAAGGACCGTAATTGGCACAACACTGGTGGAAATATTTTGTTTGCCAGTGCACACCACGGAATATGAGAGCCTTCCCCCCCACATACGCTACCATAAAAAAACCAAGCCCCGCAGAATTTCCTTTCCATCTTTTATAAAAAGCCCCTCAGGGACATTCATATGTGTTTTAATTATGCACGCACCACCCGATTTTACCAGATTCCCCCCCACACAGGCTACCGGAAGCGAAAAAAACATCCCCGCAATTCCCCCCCCCCCATCCTTTACTAAAAGCCCCTCAAGGAATTTAATTTGTGTGATAATTATGCACGCACCACCCGATTCTACCTGATTCCGCTCAACGCCGTTATCGCGCGCCCCAACTGTGCCGAAATGCCCCTAGAATGCATGGTGCCCGTGTCAGGCAGCAACAAGTGTTATACGGCACGTCTGTTCCATCCGCGCCACCTCTCGCGCACCGCTCGCAAATTATACCAGCAGGAATCCACGCTTTACCTACGGTGCAGCATCACGTACCATCTACAAACATCACGCACCGCCGGTGTAAGTTTTACATACAGTACCGGTGTAAGGTTTTTTCAACCGTGCACCGGTACGTGATGTTGTTGATACTGCACCCTCGCATTCCTCCAACGGGCCAAAAGCCGGTTTCACTGGTTACTTAATGATATGCAAAAGATTCAAACGCTGTGCGATCCGGCATACGAGGAATAACGAAAAAACAGAAACCAGCAAAACAACGGAGAGAAGCAATGGAAAGGAAGCTCATCCTGAAATGCCGGGGTCTAATAGACCCTCTCAAAATGCAGGCAGGCGAGCTAGCAGGGGACAACCATGTGCAAAATGAAGCTTTTATTCCGTTCCCTTCAATTTATACCAGACCACTGGCTTTGGCAGGCTGCTGGGCCGCCACCACTAGGTCAATGGGAACAGCACACACTCAGAATGACAGATTAACAGCCCAATACTCGGACAGTATTGCGTGCTGCACCAGGCCTACCCGACCATATGACAAGATGTAGCTGAATCGTAGCTGAAGCACCCTCTAATTCAGACAGCAGGCCTGGTTCCTACCTGGTGCAATATCACGTGTACTGCCCCGACAGAGGGTGTCACCATGTACCGGCTGTACTTGAAAGTGGCCAGCAGTACAATGAGCAGCTCCGGAGAATCTGTTGCAACAACAGCAGCGACAACAAGTGAGATATTGAGCAGCTCTGGGAAATCTGCTGCAGCAGCAGCAGCAGAAAGTGAGATATTGATCAGCTCCTGCAAATCTGCTTCAGTATCAGGAGCAGCAGCAGCAGCAGCAGCCACAGCCACAGCCATTACGATAACGAGTAAGATAAAGATTAAGATAATGAGCAGCTCCGGCGAAGCTGATTCCGCCGCCACTGCAGCAGCTGCAGCAAGTAAGATTATGGGCTGCTCTGGCAAATCTGTCGCAGCAGCGACAGTTGCGAGTCAGATAACTAGCGGCTCCGCCGAACATGGGCGCAGGACAAACGTTCCTCTTGACACATGTACATGACCTGTGCTGCTCATGCTGCGCCGCCAGCAGCAGATGATGGGGGGGTGGGGTGCTAAGAACAGGCAAAATAACTTGTGATTGCTTGAACAAGCGTTTCTCAAGGCGTTGGAGCGAACAAACCCTAAACCCCAAACACAGGTGAGCGTGGGCACATGTCACACACCCTGAACCATAGTTCACAAAACCTAAATCTAAAACCCTGAACCTTGAATCCTTGATAATATCATAAACTGACGTCCATACCAAGGTGTGTGGGCTGATGATTCAAACCAGCCGTTCACCAACTGTTGACAATGTATGTTTTTGCAACAAAGTTTTATGCTCGTACCTGGCGAATTAACAAAAATAAGTGGGGCTCGCAACTCGACTGTTGCTGAGGCACCCTACAAACAGCAATCAAGTCTTCCACTCGCGCTTGATGATATCATTGAACGAAGTGCCCACCGGCACGAAGATGCGCGGGTTCATGATGCGGTCTAATTTATAGTTCCTAAACCCTAAACCTTAAACCCAAACCTTACGCTTGACGATATCGTTGACCGAGGTGCCCACAAATATGCGTGGGTTCATGATCCGATCATCGCTGAAGAACATGGGGAAAGGAGGATCATCCGCTGCAAGCCTGACAGGACTCGGGATCTGAAGTTGGGGATAAACAAAAAATATGAGTACCAGTAGTTCACCTGGATGAAAGAGGAGGGACAATCATCTGCTGCAAGCCTGACGGGGCTGAGGATCTGACGTTGGGAAGAGGCACGGAAAAAGAACGTTTCACAGTGGCACAGGATTGAAGGGGAGGGAGGATCGTCTACTGCGAGCTTTACGGGGCTCGGGATCTGAACTTGCGAGGAGACGCGAAAAAAAAGCCTTCAGAGCGGCACAGGAATTTGGTCAACAGAGGATCGTCCGCTCGAGCTTTTGACAGGGCGCAGGATCTGATGTCAAGAAAGGACATGAAAAAATAAGCCGACTCAGTGCTGAAGGGGAGGGAAGGGTCGTGCACTGCAAGCTTTACTGGACTCTTTGGGGATCTGATACAAGGATATAACAGGAAAATTGAACCTATACAGAGCCACAGGATTCAAGGGGAGGGAGGATCTTCCACTCGAGCTTTAACGGGACTCGGGCTCCTCTGCACCCCTCTTCCGCCCGCCCAGACACACACGCCTTTAAGTCCAACCTCCCAACCCCCCTCCCACCTACCTTGTTTGCCAGTGTCTCTGAAAAGCAACCGTCATACTCCTTAAGGCACCCTCTGCAGTGGCCATCTCGCCCTCGCCCCACCTGCCCAGACACACACACATTTTAGTCCAACCTCCTAACCCCCCTCCCACATACCTTGTTTGCCAGTGTCTCTGAAAAGCAACTGTCGCACTCCTGGAGACACCCTCTGCAGTGGGCATCTCGACCTTGTCCCACCCACACACGTAGACCGTTGGCCACTCTCCAGCCCTTCCTGCACCTTCGCTTCTCCCCCCACACATACCTTGTTCGCCAGTTCCTCCGCGAAGCTGCGGTCTTACTCCATGGTTGAGGTGTCCTCTGCAGTGGGCATCTCGACCTTGTCCCACCCGCCCACACACACACACCGTTGGCCACCCTCCCGCCCCTCCCGCACCTACCCATTTGTTTTCCCAAGTGCATGGACTTTTTAAATGCAGCACGTTGGAATATGGGGAAACACATATCGATAAACACGCCACACATACCTTGTTTGCCAGCTCCTCCGCAAAGCTGCGGTCATACTCCATGGTTGAGGCATCCTCTGCAGCCGGCATCTCGCCCTCGTCCCACCCACTCCCTCCTCTCCCACTTTGCTCATCAGCTCCTGCCCCCGCCCTCACACCCCACCTGCCCCTCCCCCCCCTCCCACACCCCCACCTTGTTCGTCAGCTCCTCCACAAAGCTGCGGTCATACTCCATGGTTGAGGCGTCCTCTGCGCCACTCTTCCCACCTGCCCCCAAACACACCCTTAAGTTCAACCTCCGACCCCCCTCCTGCACACCTTGTTCGCCAGCTCCTCCGCAAAGCTGCGGTCATACTCCATCGTTGAGGCGTCCTCAGCAGCCGGCATCTCGCCCTCGTCCCACCCAGCTTTCACTGCCAGCCCGTCCATCCGCCCGTCCTCACGGTTGCTAGCGTCCACAGCTTGCCGCAGACGAAACGCTTTGGCATCAGCGGCTTCCTTCACGCTGCTGAGGAACAGGTCAGCCAGGAGCTGTATATAGAGTGGGGAAGGGAGGGGGGGTTAGGAGGTTGGTCCACAGCCTGGTGTAGGCGCAGTGCTTTGGCATCAGCGGCCTCCTTCACGCTACTGAGGAACAGGTCAGCCAGGAGCTGTATATAGAGTGGGGAAGGGAGGGGGGGTTAGGAGGTTGGTCCACAGCCTGGTGTAGGCGCAGTGCTTTCGCATCAGCGGCCTCCTTCACGCTGCTGAGGAACAGGTCGGCGAGCAGCTGTATAGGTGGTGGGCAAGGAAAGGGTTAGGGCTCGGTCAATGGCGTCAGCTACTCAGCTACTCAGCTGCCTCCTTCACGAGGCTGGGGACCAGGTCAGCGAGCAGCTGTATAAAGGGTGGGGATGGGTTCAGTTCAGGGCTTGGTAAACAGCCTGGCTAAGGTGCACAACTTAGGGTGAAGGTCTACAGCTTGCCGCCCGCGTAGCGCCTTGGCGCCGGTGGCCGCCTTCACGCTGCTGAGGAACAGATCTGCCAGGAGTTGTATTTAGCGTGGGAAGGGGAGGGTTCAGAGTTTCAGGTTAAGGGTTAAGAACAGATCAGCCAGGAGCTGTATATAGTGTGGGGAGGGGAGGGTTTAGGAGGTTGGTCAACGACTTGCCGCAGGCGCAGCGCATTGGCGTCGGCTGCCTCGTTCAAGCAGGGACAGGTCTATGAACAAGGAATATACGAAAAATTGGCCCCTTGTATAGTTAACAAAGGTATGCCTCCTCCACTTCCCCCTGGCCTCGGCCAGAAGCTACACACACAGAAGGAAAGGGAGGGGTACGGGCTCGGTCAACAGCCTGGCGTCGGCGCAGTGCTTTAATGTCGGCCGCCTCTTTCACCCTGTTGAGGAATAGGTTAGCCAGCAGCTACAGATAGAGAGGAGAAGGGAGTGGTCAAGGCTCGGTCAGCGGCTTTCCACAGGCGTAGCGCCTTCGCATCGGCCCCCCCTCAACACTGCGGAGGAACAGGTAAGCGAGCAGCTGTACATAGGGTGGGGAAGGAAAGGGTTAGGGCTCGGTCAACAGACCGGTGTAGTTGTAATGCTTTGGCGTTGGCTACCCCCCTAACACTGATGAGGAACAGATCAGCCAGCAGCTACACATAGAGAGGAGAAGGGAGGGGTCAAGGCTCGGTTATCAGCTTGCTGCAGACGTAGCGCCTTGGCGTCGGCTACCCCCTCAACACCGCCGAGGAACAGATCAGCCAGCAGCCACACACACAGAGGGAAAGGCAGGGGTTCAGGGCTCGGTCAATGGCGCCTTGACGCCCGCTGCCTCCACCAGCTGTAACAGGTCAGCGAGCAGCGACACAGGGAGAAGAGGGGAGGTGTTAGGAGGTCGGTCAATCGCCTGGCGTAGTTGCAGCGATTTCGCGACATCCACTCCCCTCTTGAGCTCAGCTACAATCCAGCTATGAAAGCAGTGCTGTGCTATTGCGCCGTAATTCAGATATTGTGTCAGTAATTATGGCCCCTCACTGGTAAATGTAGCTGAATTTGCCCTGAATTAAGGTGACTGAAACTCAGCTACACAATTCAGCCACCGTAAGGACCGTAGTTGGCACAGCACTGTATGAAACCCACTAACAGTTGATGAAATCCTCAACCAAACCACCATACTTCAGCTTCGACGATGCACCCTAAACCCACATGCAGCCTCGCCTACTGCAGTGCCGGAAACCTCAACCCTCAACCCATGTGCAGCCTTGTTGAAAATTGAGCGTGGCCAGCGGGATGCCCTTGACCCTTGGTCTGAGCTGAGCGTGATTCTATCTTCAAGATCTACTGGATCTACTGGACCGTTTGGATTTACTGGATCTAATGGAACCAATGAATCTCTTGGATATATTAATATGTTGTATCGAGGGGGGGGCAAAAACAAAAAAATCGACCCCATGCCCCTTCTTTGTAGAGCTTGAAGAGAGCGTTCCATAGCTGTTTTAAAAATATTTTATGGCCCAGGGGGTTGGGAGATATGGGGGGGCAAAGTTGGGGGGGGGGGGGGTCTCCCCCAAAAATCAATATTTAGAAAACTTCGTTTTTTTTTCTTCTGGAGGTCTGTTGTGGCTGGCAGCGGCACCTCTGTGTTCCTCTTGCCAACATGAGTCCATTTACATCATAAAATGTTGCTTGAATTACCACATGACCCCCTGCCCCCCCGCAATGAGGGTTTGGCTCCATTGGACACACCCCAAAACCAGCTGAGCCAGCCCCTTAAAAAGAGCGTTGTATTACACGCAGCACATGGTAGTGTTGGTCTGGTGGATCATGAATGAACATATCACTTGTGGTCGTTGTGGCATGGTCCTCAAATCCGCCGACCCTGCAAACGGCAGACGCCACCAGAATGGTAGGGAGTGCATGGCAGCTTCCGCGATACAAGCGTGAATATGTCCGCTGAGTTCCCTTACAGAGGCAGTGAGGCCAAGGTCTGGCCTCTTTGCAACAGCGTGCCTCAGCAGCTAGAGCAGCGCCAAGATCAGCCTGGGCCATCAGCAACCAAGGATGTGCTTGTGTACTGTAGGGTGGCTGGGTGTGGGATGAAGTTCAAGTTATCCGCTATGCGCTTGCACGTCGCACGCCATATCTTGTTAGGCCAATGTGGCGCAGCCTGTAGCTTGGAGCCTCATGCTGATGAAGCATGTGGCTTCTGTGGTGCCATATGTTGAGACCGGGACTCTGGCGTGTGCAGGCCAGTGCCATGCCAGGTCTGCAGGAGCAGGGATCCGCCCATCCCCTGCCCGTGGGTCTGGAGCTATCACTACCTTGATCACATGCTGACAGCCCATCCCGATCAGCAGCTGGCGGAGGCAGATGTGGCAAGCTACGCGGTGACGGTGGAGGAATTAGAGGGAGTACTGGGCAAAGAGATCCCGCTGAGGGAGAGGAAAAAGGCAGTGAGGGAGCTCATGGCAAAGATGAAGGCTGATGCCATCGCATTGCCACCGCCATCCAGGCCATCTGCCTTCTGGAAACATGTGATTGCTAGCGAGCAGTAGTCGGTTGTCAATAGCCTGGCTTAGCTCAGTACCCAAATTGACTGTTGGCATGAATTGTGATCGCTAGCGAGCATTAGTCGGTACTCAATAGCCTGGCTGAGCCCAGTACAAAAATTGACTGTTGGCATGTCATCACCTAACCAATTGAAATATACCAGAAGAAGCACCTTGACGAGCTGATCAAAAAACACCCGTTTAGTAACCTGTAATTTTGAATTTAGACTGAGAGATTTGAATTTCAATGGGTTCCGGAGGCAGTGGGTGTGTGGGTGGTCGGCTCGGGTGCTCGGTTTTGGGGGGGGCATGGGGTCCCTGGCTTTTTTTTTGCCCCCCCCGTGTTGTATATATATATATTGGATCCTCCGCTCCCTCCTCAAGTCGGTGGAACATCAGCAGCATGATGGGATCTGACGCATATTTTGAATACCGATACTACAGATCTTTGGGATCGTTCAGATCCCCCGCCCCTCGTTGAACTCTGTGTGGCCAGAGGGATGCTCTTGACCATCTGGTAGGAGCTCAAAATAGTTGTTATCACAATCGATTAGATCTATTGGATCTATCAGATCTAATGGATCTATTGGATCTGATAGATCTATTGGAACCCCACCTCTTTCTCCCACCTGCAGCCTCGTTGAGTTGAGTGTGGCTAGCGGGATACTCTTGACCGTCTGGTAAGAGCTCAAAAGAGTGATGGCGGTAAGAGTGACGTAGCAGAGCACGGCCAGGGGACCGCTCTGGCCCACCAAGGTGCATAAGCCGACACCTGGACAGGGCACATGTGTTATTTTTAGATCACATGTCTTACTCTTTTAGATCACAGGTGTTATTTTTACACATATCTGCTCTAATTCAATTCAGCTCAACCGCCAGCTGACCGCTCTGTCCCACCAAGGTACGTAAGCCGACACCTGGGGAGGAGGGCACAGGCGCAACTATGAGCAGGCTCGTCCGTATTTAAATTCAGCTGCACGTACATGACTACGGTAGCGGGCCCCTCTGGCCCACCAAGGTGCATAAGCCGAAACCTGAAGAGGGAGGGCACAGGCGCAATTTGAACGGGCTCATCCGTAATTAAATTCAGCTGCACGTACATGACTACGGTAGCGGGCCCCTCTGGCCCACCAAGGTGCATAAGCCAACACCTGAAAAGGTCACAGATGTAATTTTACTTTTATCACACAGATCTGCTGCAATTCAATTTAAGTTTAAGTTAACGACTAGCGGGCCACTCTGGCCCACCAATGCGCATAAGCAAACAACTGGGGAGGGGGGCACAGGCGCTATTTGTCAGCACGCTCATGTGCTGAAATCCAATTCAGCTTAACACCCACAACCAGCGGGCGGCTTTGACAAAACAAGGTACACAAGCCGACGCCTGGAACAGTAGGGGGGAGTAAGGTGCGTGAAAGGTGCGGGGAGCATCTGCGCAATGTGCAGGGAAGTTGCCTGGAAGCTGTCCAGAAGTTGCATAGACGGCACAAAGGAGAGGCGAAGACTGTTACAGAGAAGTTTCCCCTCGCCCTGTCCACCGTGCCGCACCCGTGACCCACTGTCCCCACCCACCTCCGCTCCCTTTGAGTGATATTTGGAATTAATTGTTGGTAACCAGAAGGAGAGATTCCCCGGTAGATAGCGCACCGCAGGCGCCTATTTTTCCCGATCCTACATTCTTCTCGACGCTTTTCGCCACCCCGCGACTGAACCTTGGCTTCACCGAATTAATTGTTCCGTTACCGCTTTGTTTATGATTCTTAACCAGCAACCGCTAAAATCAACACTGCTACCCACCCGCCGTGGGTTTCAGAAAACTGGCAGAGATCCACTGGCAGGTGGACCTGACTGTCGCAAAAATAAATATTGAACACGAATTTCTTTGCTTCATAATTTCTCATATGTCAGCTACAGTTACGTTGCTTCGCACCTTCCCAACCACCGTAACCCATCACCGCCCACCCCGCCCCGCCACCACGACCCTCCTCGTTTCCCCGCCCCTCTCCGCCCCACCTGCTGCAGTTCCCAACAGGCTGGAGAAGATCCAATGGCTGGTGGACTCGACTGTGATGCCTGCTGCCGGTATGTTGTTTCAACTTCCCCCCTGTGCCCGTCCCGCTCCGGCCTACGCTGCCCCCCCGCTACATCCCTCCCTATTCCCTCTGTGACGCACCTACCGCAGTTCCCAGCAGGCTGGAGAAGATCCCCTGGCAGTTGGACTTGACTGCAATGCCTGCTACATTGTTTCAACTTTCCCTCGTGCCCGGCCTGCCCCAGCCTACGCTGCCCCACCTGCCTCACTTCCCAGCAGGCTAGAGAAGATCCACTGGCTGGTGGACTCGACTGTGGTGCCTGCTACGTTGTTTCAACTTCCCCCCCCCCCTCCCCTTCCCCTTCCCCCTCCCCACCTGCCTCACTTCCCAGCAGGCTGGAGAAGATCCACTGGCTGGTGGACTCGGCTGTGGTGCCTGCTACGTTGTTTCAACTCCCCCCCCCCCCCCTCCTCCCCTTCCCCTTCCCCCTCCCCACCTGCCTCACTTCCCAGCAGGCTGGAGAAGATCCACTGGCTGGTGGAATCGACTGCAATGCCTGCTACATTGTTTCAACCCCCCCCCCCCCCCGGCCCCGTCCCCTTCCCCCTCCCAACCTGCTGCACTTCCCAGCAGGCTGGAGAAGATCCACTAGCCGGTGGACTTGGCCGTGATGCCTGCTACGTTGTTTAAGCTTCCCCCCCAACTGTCCCCCTCCCCCGGTCCCCTTCCCCTGCCCCACCTGCTGCAGTTCCCAGCAGGCTGGAGAAGATCCACTGGCTGGAGGACTAGACTGTGATGCCTGCTACCCTGTTTCAACTTTCCCCCCTTTCCCTTCCCCGGTTCCCTTCCCCCTCCCCTTCCCCCGGTCCCCTTCTCCTGCCCCACCTGCCGCAGTTCCCAGCAGGCTGGAGAAGATCCACTGGCTGGTGGACTTGGCCGTGATGTCTGCTATATTGTTGCCCCGCGAGAAGGAGAGATTGAACACACTTCGGGTAGAGCCACTAGCCATGAAGGCAAGCCCCTACGAATGTCACATTCGAGTCAGGGACTTAGACACAAGCCCCTACGCGTGTCATATTTGAGTCAAGGGCTAAGATGTGCACACAAGTCATTGGACGCGAGAAGGAGAGATTAAACACATTCCGGGTGGAGCCACTAGCCATGAATACAAGCCTCTACACATGTCACTTTGGGGTTTAGGATTTAGGGTTTAGGGTGTGGGGCTAAGGCAAGCCCCTACGCATGTCACATTTGGGTTAAGGATTTAGGGTTTAGGGTTTAGGGTTTAGTCCGTCACTCTTCCTCGGCTGGCGCCCCTCCGAACCCTGAACCCTCTAAAGCGTTAGAATCTAACAATGTCGTCTTATCCTTCTCATACTTTTTCTTGGTCGATACTTGAGGCACCGGTACCGGTAGTCACATTGAGGATTTGTTTCAGAATTTTACATCATCCGTCCCCCTCTGGAAGCCACATCCGCATATTTTTTCATTATTATTAACATCATCCCTCACCCTCTGAGAGCCACAGAGAGGATTTATTCGAATTTTCACACCTTCCCTATCTTTCTGGTTGTCACCCTGACGATGTATTTCACAGTTAAACATCACCCATGACCCATCCAATCCTTGAAGCCACGTACCTTGAGACTGAATGCGGCCGAGCCCAGTGGGAGGAAGTAGGCGGGGAACACGATGGTAAGCATCTCCAGCGCCGTCGCTATCTTCAACTTCACCATAGACAGAAAGTACCTGTTGCAACACGGACGGAATGTTGCAACAAATGTTGCAGAAAAGGCGTACCGGTACATACGAATGTTGCAACATATGTTGCGCTGAAGGTGTACACCTGAAATGTTACGTTAAGGCTTACACCTCCAGCGCTACCGCTGTCTTTGACTTCACTAGGGTTTGGGTTAAGGGTTTTAGGGTTTAAGGTCTCACCAGGATTTTGAGTGCACGTCAAAGTTGTGGGCGATGACCTTCCCAAAGACGAGCGTCCCCAGCTGACCAATGCCATCCTTCAGAATCCAGTTCATTGCGCCAGCAGAGGCTATGGCCCCCGCTCCAAGCCCCACGGAGTAGAGGAGAAAGGTGGATGCCAGCACTGCAAGGGTACAGGGTACAGGGTTCAGGGTTCAGGGTTTAGGGTTCAGGGTTCAGGGTTTAGGGTTCAGGGTTCAGGGTTCAGGGTTAGGGTGCTGAGGGGACTGACCCAGCCCCCAGCCCCACCGAGTAGTCTCCCGTTCCCAGCCTACGTCCCCTCCCAAGCCTACACCCCTTAGCTGGCCGACATCCCAAAAACCCTACCTCTGCCCGCAACCCATGCCCCATCCCAAGCTCACGCATCGGAGCAAGCCCATGTCCCCACCTCCTTACCCTTGGCCCCCAGCCCACGTCTGGTCCTGAGCCTACGTTTGATCCCAAGCCCACGTCCCCAGCCTCCAATCCCAACTTCAAGCCCACATACCAGCCCAAACTCATGCCCTGTGGCAAGCCCACGTCCCAAGCCTCCTATCCCACCTCCGTTTGCCGTCACCGCAAAGTTTGTGACGCCCTGCCAAAGGGAGTACTGCAGATATTTGGGGCCGACCGAGTTGGGGTACCTGCATGGGATAGAGACAGAATAATCGGCATGCCAGGGCAATGACACCCTGCCAATGTGAGTACAGCAGATACTCAGGGCCCACGGAGTTGGGATAACTGCATGGTACAAACATGGATTTAAGACGTGGGAGTAGATATCATGCCAGAAAAAAGCATGTCACCTTCATCTACGTAGGGGTAAAGGCATGCCCGTAGAAAAGGCAAGGCAACGCCACTGACAAGAAAAATATACACTGAAGCTCGCGTTACGGTACCTTTTTTTGTAGCAGCGGCCATGCAACCACCCGGTGGCTTTTTTCTGGGCCAGGCAGGGCGAACCGGGTAGGCCAGGGCATTTGCTGATCAGACTTTATTCGTGGCATTGGGAATTAATTAAGGTTACCAGAAGTAGGCGAGTTCTTGGTGAATACGCGCCGCGGGCGCCGACATTTTCCCGTTTCGAATTGTTTTCGTCGTTTTTGTTACCGCGCGATTGAACCACGGCTTTGCCAAATTATGTGTTTGGGTACCACTTTGGTTACGACTAGATACCAGTAACCACTAAAACGTCCCTGGTGCTGATGGAAGCAGAACAAAGCGCTCAGCATATAGCGACCATGCATGGGAGGGCGGGAAAGATGCACGTTCCGTCGGCATGGGAGGAGCAGGTCTTGATGCATGCCTCATCCCCATGCAGTGTTCAGCATGCATGCATGCATGCGAGGGCAGGGAGGAGGCGCACTCTGTTGGCATGGGAAGAACTGGTATTGCTGCACGCATCATCCCCATGCAGCGTTCAGCATCCATGCATGTGAGGGCAGGGAGGAGGCGCACCTTGCTGGCATGGGAAGAACTGGTATTGATGCATGCATCATCCCTATGCAGCTTTCAGCATCCATGCATGCGAGGGCAGGGAGGAGGCGCACCTTGTTGGCATGGGAAGAACTGGTATTGATGCATGCATCATCCCCATGCAGCGTTCAGCATCCATGCATGTGAGGGCAGGGAGGAGGCGCACCTTGTTGGCATGGGAGGAACTGGTATTGATGCATGCATCATCCGCATGCAGCTTTCAGCATCCATGCATGTGAGGGCAGGGAGGAGGCGCACCTTGTTGGCATGGGAGGAGCTGGTATTGATGCATGCATCATCCGCATGCAGCTTCCAGCATCCATGCATGTGAGGGCAGGGAGGAGGCGCACCTTGTTGGCATGGGAGGAGCTGGTATTGATGCATGCATCATCCCCATGCAGCGTTCAGCATGCATGCATGCGAGGCCAGGGAGGAGGCGCACCCTGTTGGCATGGGAGGAGCTGGTATTGATGCAGGCATCATCCCCATGCAGCTTTCAGCATGCATGCATGCGAGGCCAGGGAGGAGGCGCACCTTGTTGGCATGGGAGGAACAGGTCTTGATGCATGCCTCATCCCCATGCAGCGTTCAGCATGCATGCATGGAAGGGCGGGGAGGAGGCGCACTCTGTTGGCATGGAAAGAGCTGGTATTGATGCATGCATCATCCCTACGCAGCTTTCAGTACGCATGCATGCGAAAGCAGGGAGGAGGCCCACCCCGTTGGCATGGGAAGAGCTGGTGTTGTGAATGCATCATCCTCATGCAGCGTTGAGCATGCATCGATGACAGGCAGGGAGGGCGGGGAAGAGGCGTAGCGCAGTGTCATAAGCGTTCAGCGGTCAGCATGCATGCACCTGCAGCCTTCAGCATGCATGCGCACACGGCATTCTACATGTGTGTGCGTTCAGCATTAAGCATGCATGCCCTTGCAGTACTCAGAAATCATGCAAGTTCAGCATGCATGCATGAGAGGCGGGGAGGAGGCATGTCCTGCTGACATGGGCGCACATGGGTAGAGCTCGTGTCGATGCATGCACGCATACGCATGCAGCGGTCATCATGAATGCAGGCATGCGTGCCATGGAGGTGGTTCGACGCTCTGGCATGGGCGCGCATGCACTGTTCAGAATGGGGGGCCATGGCCTCACCCGGTTGGCAGCATGGTGCCCAGCGCCGCGCTGCGCATCCACCTGCAACATCCACAAGCACTTCGTATATGAGCACAGCACAAACGATGAGCTGCAACGACAGCGACAGCAATCACCATGCCAACAACAACAAACACCATGCCAACCACCACCTCCATGGCTCACCGGATCCATTGGATGACTCCGTTAACCCTAGTATGAGAGGGCGATGCTCCATACTCCTCTATTACTTTCGTGGATGCGGAGCTGTCGAGCCTGAAGTGGTTACCATACCCTGCGATGAGTGTTGGCGAGGGAGGGCTTTCGCCACGTCAACGCTGCCGATCTGCTGCTGAGGTGGCAACGGTCAGGGGCAGAGGGCTCGCTAACCTGAAACGCGGCAGGTTATCTGCAGACCATCAGATCCTATATCCTGGCAGATGCGCGCTTGCTGTATGGATTCGCTGGATGAGGGTTCCTCTGGCAGTTCGTTCTCGCTGGTGCAAAATATCCGTAGAGACGCAGACAGCACCGACGAGAGATGGAAGGAGGATACTCTCGCCCTGCCCTTCAGCAAGTTCAGGGCCGGCACGCAGAGCATAGAAAGAATGAGGAGAACCTAAGGCATGGTCCTTACTAGCGAAATCATCATAGACAAGGGCTCTGTGAACTCGCCATCCATTATTGAAGACATGCTATCGATCAAACGAGTTCTCTTGATAGCGTTATATCTCGGATTCACGTTTTAATCCACTGCCACACTATGTTCATGTATATCTGCATTGGGGCACTATAAAGTGCGTCATCGCTCGGCAGGCATCACCGCTTTACCCCTAGGCTCAAGTCTGAGAGTGTGGATATGGATGCTGTGAGTTGTGACTCTGATTCAATGGATAATAGCTGACTCTCCTGTTCATGATATGCACAATGAGTAACTTGATAAGTTGTATTTGTCCCATCAGCAGCATTTAAACAAGCTGATCAAGCTGGCATGCATGAACAGACCTGGTGCCAAGTAATGCATGCCATAAGTCCACCCTAAAGGTTCATCCGCACCCTACATAAGGATTAAGAAGTGGCCACATACATTCCATGAGTGCCTCTAGACTCCCTCTGGCGTTATTTTGTGTACCGGTATGGTCACTTCTGTTCTAGACTGCAACTGCCTCAAGCTTGTCGGGGCCAATCCACTCGGGGCTTTCAGGCTCCCCGCCCACTACGCAGGAGACTTGCGACGCGGGGAGGAGGTCTGAACTGAAATCGCTTATTGACTTATCTTCATCAGCCTGGCAGCTGGAATCAGACTGCAGGTTCCTGGAATCCCCCCCACGAAACTGCATAATCCTGATTTCCTGAATCCTCAGCATGGAATTATTTTCATAATCAATTGACTGCATTAGTATCTTCAGGGGGTATCTTGTCATGTGCACAAGCTCGCTTCCAAAATAATATACTCATAAGTACCAAAATAATATACTCACAAGTACCAAGACTGCAGGATCGACACATTTGTCATTCATAACTAGAGGTGTAACGTCATTAACATTTTGTTACTTAAAAGGGCCCAGGAGTCTAATGCTTTTAAAACAATAGGCAGCAACAAGGCCGGAAACATTACAATTAAATCAGAGGACATGACCCGAGGATCAACACAAGCTGTCAGGATCTCAATATTGTGACAACGTTGCGCATATGGTACAAAATGGAAGACACACAATCTAAGGTCCAGGGCACAACTGAACTTCATCAAGTCATCTACCACTCGTGCTGTATCAAGCCCTCGCTGTAATTCAGTCAGCATAGGTAAGGGCCATACATGCTCTATCTGCAGGGAACACAATTTAAGGTCCAGGACACAACTTAACTTCAACAAGCCATCTAGCACTCGTGCCTTATCAAGCCCTGGCTATCATTCAGTCAGTCATCGCAGCCCAACCAGTAAACTGTAGGCTCTAAGTGCCGAGTTCATGCAGAGAAAGCACCTGCTGGTGCGTACTGCTTCCATCCCTACAAACAGGCTCAGCAATTGGGGAAAGGCTGGTAGAGGTATAGCTGCTCGCAGGCATCACGGCGCCCCACGGTTTTTATTAATGCTCTATAGGAGCTCCGTAACCTTGAGCCTTTATGCTGTTTCTAATGAGCTACATCTCTGCAGCCTCCAGCTGCAAACCCGCACCGGGCACAGCATCGTACCTCCAAGACCTCGCCACCCGTTCAAACAGCAGTTATAGGGTCCTGGGGTAGGGCTAGCAAAACCGCAATTCCATTGTTCGCCCTCTTACTCTCATTTCATTTCATCCAGGTCGCAGCACCAGGGTCTTGGGTTAGGAATCAGAATTCAGGGTTCGCCCTCTTACTCTCTTAGGGTCAGCCCCAAGCCCTCCTTCAGCTAGCCTCAAACCCACTAAGGGTTCATGGCTGACCCCAAACCTCTTCACTTGTCCAAGTCGCAGCAGTAGGGTCTTGGGTTCAGGATTAAAAAGTTGAAACCCTGAACCTCTTCACTTGTCCAAGTCCCGGCAGTAGGGGCCTGTTGGCGTGCCAGTCAGTGTCATGGTCCCCTTGCTTGGCACCCACTTCCCCTGGATCATGGCCCCAGCGGGCTCTGCGCGGATCCGATGCTGAGATCCAACCTGTGTTTGAGGGCGGGAGCAAGACCACATGAGAGTGTGAGCAAGAGTTGTTTTAAGGTATTGGCTGGCACCCACATTCCCCTGGATCATGGCCTCGGCGCGGGCTCCGCGCGGATCCGATGCTGAGATCTAACCTGCGCATCACGGTCGGAGCATACAACACATATGAGTGTGAGCAAGGGGGGTTGTGAGGTGTTGGATGGGCGGTCAATTCCATTGATCATGGCCCCTGCAGGCTCTGCCCGGATACGATGCTATGAGATCCAATATGTGTTTATGAGAGGCTGAGGGCAGGAAACGAATGGCGAGGGCAAAACCACTGAGTGGGGGCAAGAAATTGGGCCTTCTCCGTATTCTAGGCACCTGCTAGTTAGGCTTGGTTAGGCCCAGGATAGATGCTTCAGCCTAACCTGCACTCAGGGTTAGTAACACAAGAAAGCAGGAGCCAGTAATAAAAGGAAGTGGAGCAAGAAACTGCTTCCCCGCCTCCAGATTTAGACCATGGCTCAATGGCTTAATCTACTCATATCAATTCGCCTGGATACGAATCGTACCATACTGCTGACCAACCTGCTCAAGAGAGCAGTGTTCCATTCAGTACTTGCCAGAGTACCTTGGGTTATGGGTTTAGGGTTATGGAATTACCAGGATACCTTGGGTTGTACTTACCAGGATACCTTGGGTTTAGTGTTGAAGGTTAGGGTTTAGTAAGCCATTCAGTACTTTTCAAAGTACCTTGGGTTTAGGGTAATGGGTTAAGTTAGCCATTCAGTACTTGCCAGAGCACCGTGGCGTGGCTGCCACGCCGCTACCACGGGGCCCATTGGGACCAGAACTTGACCAGCCAAATAAGTGATGAAAGCATAAAAATGGAAACAAATTTACCTACAACCCTGCCCCCCTGCAATCACACTTGCTTCCTGAGAGTCGGCTTATCTTTTCCTAGGCCTTTCTCTTACAAATGCATGAAATCATCGATCCTGCAAAATTGCAGGGTTGGCAACTAGACAAGTTCTGGTCTACAGCATTTCCCCGACATTTCACAGCGGCACGCCCACCTTGGGCTTGCCACCCTTCTTGATGGTTTCAATAATGTTCACAATGTCATCAGGAGACAAGTCCTCGTAGTAGAGGTAAGAGAACCCCTCAACACCCTGCGAAACAATTAGAGGCACATCATAAGAAACATGAAGAACATGAACAATCAACTACCACAGGGGCACAACCAGGGGCAAGGGAGGGACACATCCTTGTAGAGAAGGGAAGAGAACACCTCAAAACCGTGCGCGTCAACAGGGAAAACTTGGAGGCACATCATGAGAAACATTTCGCAGCGCATGAGCAATCAAGTACCACAGGGGCACTCTTAGGGGCAAGAGAGGGGAAAATTCCTCGTAGTAGAGTAAGAGAACCCCTCAACACCGTGCATGTCACCAGGGAACAATTAGAGGCACATCACAAGAAACAAATAGCAGCGCATGAGCAATCAACTACCGCAGGGGCACAACTAGGGGCAAGAGAGGGGACAAATCCTTGCAGTCAAGGTAAGAGGACCCCTCAACACCCTGCATGCCACCAGGGAACAATTAGAGGCACATCACGAGAAACATAAAGCTGCGAATGAACAATCAACTACCACAGGGGCACAAATAGGAACAAGGGAGAGGACAAATCCTTGCAGGAGAGGTAAGAGAACCCCTCAACACTGTGCGTGTCACCAGGGGGGAATTAGAGGCACATCACGAGATCATAACATAAAGCAGCGCATGAGCAATCATTTATAACGCGGGGCACAACACCGGCGAGGGAGGGACCCGTCCTCGTAGTAGAGGCAAGAGAACCCCTCAACATGAACAATGAAGTACTGCGGGGCATAACTCGGGGCGAGGGAGGGACAAGTCATTGTAGTAGAGGGTTGAAAAACCCGTACTGCCCTGCACATCACAAGGAAACAATAAGGAGCACATCAAGAGACACAACGCCCGCTTGGGGCAAAATAACGACTACAAATTAATGACTGAAACTGGTGCTGACAGTCAAGAATTACTATTCAATCAATTTTCCACCCTCAAACAACGGTAATTTCAGTTGTGGCGATTTGAATCGCCACAACTTACATTCGTGTAGTCTGCAATTGCTACCATGGGTGCGTTGACACATGCGCCCATGCACTCCATCTCTCCCAGCGTGAACATGCCGTCCGAGGTGGTCTCCCCAAGGTGGATACCCAACAGGTTGGTCAGGGCTGATTGGATATTTTCAGAACCGTTTAACCTGTAAATAGACGTTAACAGAGACGTCAGGGCTGACATAATCTATTCTGAAGCATTCAATCTGTGCAGGGGAGGGCAGGTTAAGGGCACCACGCCATGCACTCCATCTCTCCCAGCGTGAACATGCCGTCTGAGGTGGTCTCCCCGAGGTGGATATTCAACAAGTTCATCAGGGCTCGTTGGACATTTCAGAACCGTTCAACCTGCAGTGGTGTGTGCATTCATAGAATTGTGCGCGTTAGGTGAAGGGTGAAGGTTCCTGACTCCCAGGTGGTCTCCCCTGGGTGGTGGATGCCCAACATGGACGTCAGGGCTGCCTGGATCTTTTCAGAACCGTTCAACCTGTGATGCTGCGCATAGGGCGTATCGAGGGCGAATCAGATCAAGGGTCAAGGGTCCAGGCTGCAGGCTGGTCTCCTTCAGTTAATGGCTTCTCGACATGGGCGTCAAAGCCGCCGCCATGGCTCCATCTTCTCAGAACCGACCAGTCAGCGGCGGCCGGGTGACGCGCATTGGGAAGAAGGGGGTGTGTGTTGGGGGGGGCAATCCAGGGGCTGTCCTGACATCTCTGACAAAGGCCATTCAAGGTAAGGCTTCCATTGGCCCATCAGCATGCAAGAGGTAGAGTTGCCCTGGGTAGATCCATGAATCCTGATGCTAACAAATCTACTTTTCTTAGATTTTATTTGAGGCTACCAGTATTTACCAAAAAACAGTCATGTTTTAAAATGACAGAAGCCAGTCTACAAGATGCAAGGTCTACACCAGCACAGCAGCCTAAGCGAGGTAGTCATCCGGTGCGTGCGAAATTGAACCCAGTGGTTTCAAAAATTCTGATGAAATTAAGTTAGGGTTTGTTCTCCATCGGCCCAGCAGCCTGCTAGGGTAGAGGTCTGGTGCTCACTGCTTTAAACACTGACCTGCCCAGGGTTGTCTCCCACCTTTCACAAGGGCCAGTCAAGATATGGTATCCTTAGGCCCAACAGTATGTTAGAGGTAGTCGTCCTGTTCAGACTGAACTACACACTGACCTGCATGGGGTTGTCTCCCCAACCCTGACAAGGCCAGTCAAGATATAGTATCCATTGGCCAGGCGGTAAGTAAGTGGTAGTCGTCCTGTGCTGACTGCACTACACACCGACCTGCATGGGGTTGTCCCGCAAACCAAGACGTGGTACTTGCCGATCTTGGTCCTGTTGAACATGCTGTAGAAAGAGGCGACCTGCGCGCGGCGGAGTCTTTTATTGGCAGCCTTCTTGCGGTTGTATTCATAATTAGGCAGGCAACATGCCACATTACGATTATCATTCGGACGAGGCAGCCTGCATGTGGCTACAATCCAAAGAGGCTGCCTGCCATGCGACGAAACTTCATCGCTGCGGTACGCAAAGCGTTGGGCCAGGACTCCAGAGAACACCGCAGTGTTCCTGTTTGCGTGATTCAGCTACACGTCAGGTACATTCTGGCTGCTGGCCGGAGGCCCTATTTGTGGCCAGCCTTGCTGCTTTTGCCACCAGTTTTAGGCCAGTCCAGGCATGGAGGAAGCCTCATGCTGTAGTTTACAGACAGATGATCTGGGCACAGCAAATGCACTTATTTATAGAGAAGCAGCCTGCGCAAGATTCAGCGTTTGTATTGAGAATCAGGGTCGCGTCCGCGTCAGGGATTTGTTTTCTAGTGCGCGTCCTCCCCCCCCACACACACTACCAAAACAAGATTTTCCCGTTTTTTTCGAAAGACCACACTTTGGTGGGGCCGCCGGGCGTCCACCACTGGGCCGATGGGAACAAACCGTGACCTACAGCCGGAGGGGCTAAGCAGCAGGGTGCCAGCCCCTCTGTGCCAGCCCCTCATGGCCATGGACTGTGATGCAGCTGATTTGCAGCTGAAGCGTGCTAAAATAAACACTGGTCTGCGTGCAGCCAATGCATCCTGAGCTGATTGCTGCAAAGTTGACTTGGGCCCAGTAGGGTAGCAGTCAGACCTGCCCAAGATTAGAGCTCACCGACGTGCGACCTGCAGTGTTCCTTTTTTCGGCTTCAAGTCCCCCTTTGGCTGGCCTCCCCAGGGCCGCAGCAGGCCCAATTCGAACCAAACTTGAGCTGGCCTACACCTGGTTGCCAAAGCAGCATGGTTGGCCGCAAATGGGCCCCCCGGCCAGAGGCCGGAGTGTAGCTGACATGTAGCTGAGGCGCAAAAAAATAGACACTGGCGACCTGCCCAAGATTAGAGCTCACCGAAGTGCCTCTCTGGCTGTAGGCTCAGCCTGTTCCCAGTCTCACTTCCAACCTTCCAAACAAATTGATTCAAATTGAGTCAGCCACACACTTAGTGATAACTGAACAACATCCCCATGTACTCACCTTGTACATGCGGATCTCAGGCGACTCAGGCATCTGTGCCACTTTGTTCAAGCCAGCTCACATTTCAGGAGCCCAAGGTCAAATGTGCGGAGTCAAGAAAAAACAGTTTTCATAAAATGGACACTGAGTCAGTGTGCAGCCCCCATGATGAAGTACCTGGGGCCAATCGCAGATTTGATGGAAATCCCAATGTGCTCACCTCATAAACGCGGATCTCAGGCATCTCAAGTATCTGTGCCACTTTGTTCATAGCAGACAGGCTGAGCCAGCCACCGTTCATCTGTTGCACCAAGTCCAGGATGGGGATGACAGCCGATGCCTTGTAGTTGGGGGGATATCTGGCAATGACATCATTCACGCGCTTCATGTTGGCCTGCATGAAAAAAGTGTTCATGAAAGACGTCAGCCACAAATCAGCTACCAGACGTCAGCTGCAAATCAGCCACAAGCTGGCCTTTGGCGGATGCCTTGTAGTTGGGGGGATATCTGGCAATTAAATCATCCACGCGCTTCATGCTGGCCTGCGTGGGGGCAGCAGACGCACCGAAAGTTTCAGGGAGCTTCAGCTTCAACCTGCGAACATATTTTGGTTAGCAAGGGGGGAGCTTGCAGTCATACCATTCACACCCTCCATGTTGGCCTGTATGAGGGCAGCAGGCACACTGAATATTTCAGGAAGCTTCAGCTTCAACCTGTGGCAATATTTTACTTAGCGAGGGGGGACCTTGCAGATTCATTCACACGCTCCATGTTGGCCTGCATGGGGGCAGCGGATGTGCTGTTTGTGTGAAGGAGTTTAGCTGAAAGCCGGCCCACGGGCAATGCCCTGTAGCTGGGGTGATAACTGGCAATAAAATCATTGACACGCTTCATGTTGGCCTACATGGGAAAGTGCTCATGAAAGACGTCAGCTACAAGACGTCAGCTACAAATCAGCTACAAGGAGAATGCCTTGAAGTTGGGGGGATATCTGGCAATGCCATCATTCGCACGTATCATGCTGCCGTGCATGGGGTAGCGGATGTGTTGTTTACTTCAATGTGCTTCAGCTTTAAGCTGGCCTGCAGCCAATTAACCAATGCCTTCTGATGAGAGAGGGAGGGGTACATTGCAATAACCTCCATCATATGCTTCATTTATGCCTGCATGGGGGCAGTAATGCTGTGGTATCAGCTACATATCAGCTGCAAGCCGGCCGGCGGCCAGAGCCTCTAACAGCCCGTTTCCGATTGACCCCGGAAAAAAAATCAGCCAAATCGATCGATGGACCCCGAAAAATTTCGGGGTGGTCGTTTCCGACTGATGTTATGAGACAGAATCTCGCGATTCCCCTTTTCTGTACGGTGTGTGGTGCCGTCTTTCTTTTGTGTGTCATAATTTGCTGCTGCTGCTGCTGCTGTCCATTAGGACCAAGACGATATGCAGGGTTCGTGAGGCCGTTCAAACAGAACTGCGTCTATTGAGGCTCCCAAGCATTCTGATACGGTGCGTGGCCAGGATCGTCCCAACGATCGCCGCCTTCACGGCCCAGCATCGCATCATCATCCGGATCATCCATGGCAGTCAGCGCGATACCAATAAGCACTATAGGGCAGTCGGCGCGATATCAGCAGAAGAATTCTAAGGGCCTTGCCAGGTGGACAACGGAAACACCCCGGAATTTTTCCGGGGAGGGGGGGGGTCCCCGGAAAAGAAGCCGATGCCGTACGTAAAGGTACGGCATCCAAGCACCCCGGGACTTTTCCGGGGTGCCCGTTTCACCTCGGAAAGACCCCGGAACTTTTCCGGGGTCAATCGGAAACGGGCTGTAAGTTGCGGGATGTTCACCCCACAAGCAACTCATTCACACAATTCATTTTGGCAAGCATGCAGGGGGGGAGGATCTTCTCTTGTAGGGGTACTTCAGCTAAACAAAATGCGACAGGTAGGCCTGCGACCTGAAGGAAATGGTGCAGCGAGGTGCTTATGCCATCAGCCGTGGGCCAGTCAATATTTGGGGCCCTTCGACCCAGAGATGGCCACCCCACCACCTCGCAGTCCCCCCCCAGGTGGTTTGGTGTGACCTGAAATGGGCACTGTTGCCTGGGGTGCCGGTGCAGTGTTTATTTAGTACATGCCAGAGCACCTTCGGGGGGCCACCGGGCGGCCATAACTGGGCCAATTGGGACCGAGCATTGACCGGCCTACGGCCGGTGGCCCAAGCAGTAGGGCTTGCTGTACCAAATCCCCCACGGCCGTGATGTAGCTAAATTTTAGCTTAAGTGCGCTAATATGATCATTGTTACCGGTGCAGTTTTGACCTGCATGGGGAAAATAGAGCGCCACCGGGCAAGATCATCAGACCGTTGACGGTCCAGGAAATTTCTGAAGTGACTGACACTCACATCAGAGATTTCAAATGGCGTGGTGGCGTTGTTGTGTGGTTCATCTCTGTGGGTGTTGAAAATATCCGTGCTGTTCGTTGAGAATCCGCGTGCGGTCCACGTCTGAGGTCGAGACGAGCAGGCTGCTCCGGCAGCGATGGCAGCATGCAAGCTGTTTTGTGTGGACGTCGCTGGTGCTGAGGAAAAAGCGCGGAGGGCCAGCGCAGCTGCTCTACGCATGAGGCTCATATTTCCTGAGGTTGCGAACGAAAATTTATTACCGTCAATCGCTGAGTCAGAATCGCTCAGAGCGGACATAGCTCGTCCAACATTATTTCGCATAACGGCATCGTTACTTCGGTACACTTGTGACTCACTGGTGATAAATGAAGGCAAAGAGATGTTTAGAAATATCGAGACTACTGCAGTTGAAGTTGTCAATCGTGAGATTGCATGGGCAGTTGGGCACAGCGAACATGGTGTGGACAGGGCAACCCCTTTCATACCTACCACGTCCTTAGGTATGAAGGGCGTTTGATGGGGGGCACACCGCGGTTTCAGGGCCAGACTTATCTCACACCACCTGTCTCTGTCTGATACGGTGACCAATAAACTCGAATAGCCTCTGGCACTAAACTCGAAAAACATAGACCAGATTTCTGTGTACCGCATTAGATCTATGATTAGATCTGACACGGTGGGAAGATTGTCCCGCGAATACCCTGTCCGACCGCGACCGTTCGCGTCAGAGTTGTCTTCCCTCCATCGACCCGTGCTGCTGATTATTAACGCCGCGATGAAACTGACCTCAATTCAAAACAGGGCATCTGTCACACATACCTCCGCTGCCCCCGGACGTCCTTCAAACCCACCAAACAGGGTAGGATACCCCCCCCTCCCTCCATATCCATATCGTATCATACTTAAACTGAAAAGCGCGCTGATTTCCCTATCCTCGCGGTCTTATTCACAGGATAGGGCCGCGCTCGCTTCCAGGAAACCTCGAATTACCCGTATTATCGTCTGCGGGTCCTCGACTGGATCAGAGACGCTACTAAAATCTCCGGGAATTGACATAGCATCTCCAGTGAAGGCCCTCACCTCTCCCGCCCTTGATGACGTCGCACCCCTCACCGTCCCCACCCCGCCACCCACCACCACCTACTCGCTCAGGGACTTTTCGTTGGACAGTAAGGGTGACCTTAACAGTGCGACTGTAATGCATGCAATAGCATGGGCTAAAACGGCATGCCCAACCCTGTCTGGCAGCATGGTGCTAGTCAGGTACATGTTACACCCTCTGGAACATGAGGGCGGACAGGTACCCAACCCATTAGTGTGGCATTAGCGCATCCAGCACGATCGATTACACCGGCATGCCCAGCAGTGCGGCCGCATTGCGAAGCGCGTGATGCTGGTCAGATGCATGCCCATGATCTGCCTCCCAGCATGCCCACAGCCATGCCCAGCAGCACGTCCACACATTCAGAGAACACTAGCAGCATCTACACTGGCATGCCCAGCAGCACGTCCACACCTCCAGCCACCAATAACAGCATGTACACCGGCATGTCCTGCAGCATGTCCACACATGCAGCCACCACCAGCAGCATCTACACAGGCATGTCCAGCAGCATGTCCACACATGCAGCCACCACCAGCAGCATCTACACTGCCATGCCCATCAGCATGTCCACACCTCTAGCTACCTCAAACTGGCATGTCCAGCAGCATGTCCACACGTACAGCCACCACCAGCAGCATCTACACTGCCATGCCCACCAGCACGTCCCGGACCGTAAGCATGCTGGCATGCCTCTGGGTAGGTGCATATGCATCGAGGTATATTTCTTGAATTTAAGGCTTTCCCTTCAGTGGGTCACGGCGATCCCTTGACCTTCGACTTAAAAGGCTTTTCCTTCAAAGGGGGACAAGGTGTTCCCTTGACCTTCACCTTCGAGGCGTTCCCTTGAGAGGGTCAAGGTGGTCCCTTGACCTTCACCCACAAGGCGTTCCCTTGAGAGGGTCAAGGTGTTCCCTTGACCTGTACGTTCAAGGCGTCCCCTTGAGAGGGTCAAGGTGTTCCCTTGACCTTCACCTTCAAGGCGTTCCCTTGAGAGGGTCAAGGTGTTCCCTTGACCTTCACCCACAAGGCGTTCCCTTGAGAGGGTCAAGGTGTCCCCTTGACCTTCACCCACAAGGCGTTCCCTTGAGAGGGTCAAGGTGACCCCTTGACCTTCACCCACAAGGCGTTCCCTTGAGAGGGTCAAGGTGTTCCCTTGACCTTCACCTTCAAGGCGTTCCCTTTAGAGGGTCAAGGTGTTCCCTTGACCTTCACCTTCAAGGCGTTCCCTTGAGAGGGTCAAGGTGGTTCCTTGACCTTCACCCACAAGGCGTTCCCTTGAGAAGGTCAAGGTGTTCCCTTGACATTCACCCACAAGGCGTTCCCTTGAGAAGGTCAAGGTGTTTCCTTGACCTTCACCTTCAAGGCGTTCCCTTGAGAGGGTCAAGGTGTTCCCTTGACCTTCACCCACAAGGCGTTCCCTTGAGAGGGTCAAGGTGACCCCTTGACCTTCACCCACAAGGCGTTCCCTTGAGAGGGTCAAGGTGTCCCCTTGACCTTCACCCACAAGGCGTTCCCTTTAGAGGGTCAGGGTGTTTCCTTGACCTTCACCCACAAGGCGTTCCCTTGAGAGGGTCAATGCCTTCCTTTGACCTTCACCCACAAGGCGTTCCCTTGAGAGTTTCAAGGTGTTCCCTTGACCTTCACCTTCAAGGCGTTCCCTTGAGAGGGTCAAGGTGTTCCCTTGACCTTCACCTTCAAGGCGTTCCCTTGAGAGGGTCAAGGTGTTCCCTTGACCTTCTCCCACAAGGCGTTCCCTTGAGAGGGTCAAGGTGTTCCTTTGACCTTCACCCACAAGGCGTTCCCTTGAGAGGGTGAAGGTGTTTCCTTGACCTTCACCCACAAGGCGATCCCTTGAGAGGGTCAAGGTGTTCTCTTGACCTTCACCCACAAGGCGTTCCCTTGAGAGGGTCAATGCCTTCCTTTGACCCTCTCAACTGATGCCCTGCTGGTTTTATCCACACATCAGCACCCCCTCCCAGCTACATGAACCACACCAGCCACACCAGCCACACCAGCACCTCCCTACTGCATGCAGCCAAGGCCCCCGAAGCTGTTATCCCAGCAGGCAGTGGAGGCGGTCTGCCTGGAAGTGGCCCCCTGTCCTCACACTATCCACACTGTTCACACCACCCATACCTCCCCACTGCATGCAGCCAAGGCACCCGAAGCTGTTATCCCAGCAGGCAGTGGAGGCGGTCTGCCTGGAAGTGACCCCCTGTCCTCTGTAGGCTCACAAGCAAGCGGTGAGTGCTTGCGGAAAGACGAAGGTGGTCGACCCTGCCACCACTGTGAAATTGCGGGGGAAGTTGAGGGGCCCCGCTGCCACTGTGGGATGTCTGCCCGCCTACCTGCCCGCCTGCCTGCCCACCCGCCCGACGGTCCCCCGAGCAGGGTTGATTATGTTGTCGTTACAAGGTGAACCAAGCTGAGCCAAACCTCGGTCGACGCGTCTGCCGCGGCCTCCCAGCTGCTTGTACCTGAACTGTAGCTAAATTGTTGCTGAAGTGTACTGAAATTAAGAGTTATGTCACCTCCCCGTCCCGGCAGAGGCTCTGAGCCAAGCCTCTACCGATGCCTCAGCCACGGTCTCACAGCTGGCCGGCGATGTATCCGGTGCCGCGGCGCAGCTCGCCGACAGCTTCACTAGCGCGTTCAGCGGGCTGGGCGGTCAGATTGGTGGGGTCACCGGGGGCTTGACCGGCGGCGTGAGCGGGGCGACGGATGCGCTGGCCGGCAGCCTGGGAGAGGCGACGGGCGCACTTACGTCGGGGCTGAGTGGGGTGACCGGCGGCCTTTTGGAGGGGCTGATCGGGGTGACAGGGAGCTTCGGGGAGGCCACGAGCGGGCTGAGCAGCGGAGTGTCCGCGGCAACGCAGGTGGGAGATGGAGGAAAGCACCTTGTTCCGGGGAAATAATACATTAATGTTTGTATATAAATATTATATGTTTTCATTTACCGGTACCGGTATGTTGAAGACCATTTGACACTAATGTTACTTTTATATAAATATGATACTTTCATACGGTATTGAATACCATTTGACACTGATGTTACTTTTATATAAATATCTTACTTATATTGAATACCATTTGACACTGATACGGTATGACTTTTATATGAATGTGTCCGGAAAATTACCGGTATACCGGTATGTCTTCATTTACATTTCTACTGGTGCCGGTATGTTGGAAATGTATGATTATCTTGTGCTGCTTTGGCAAGGGAAATAACTTACGCTAGGGCTGACGGGATGACGGGGTGAGGATTGAGGGTTAAGGTTTTGGAAGGTGCCAGAGCGGAGTGTTGCGGAGCCTTTCTGCAGACTTAGCAGCCACACTACCTCGATAACAACTTAGGTGGACATGCTTCGCCTGCTTTATTATCCAGGGTTTACACCTTGGGGGTTTAGGCTTTCAGGGGTGGATTTGTTCGCTTTCAGGGTTTGGGGTTAAGGCTTTAAGGTGGGGGGGTCAAGCTTTTAGGGTTGGGGTATAAGGCTTGTATGGTAGGGGGGTGATACTGTTAGGGTTGGGGGATTAAGCCGTTAGGGCTGGGGGGAGGGGGGCGGGTTTGATGGTTGGTGGTTTAAGGTTTTCGGGATGGAGGTTTTAGCTTTTAGGGTTGGGGGTCAAGGCTTTTAGGATTTATTGTTATGGCGTCAGAACATAGCATGGCACAGCCCCAGGTCATGCAAGTGATCCAGCCCCATACAAGCACCGCTTATCCGGGTTTTCTGACACATAAATAAAATGACGCCATGCGTGCCGTGCCCAACATTCATCTGTCAGCTGCTGCTGCACGAGGCTGGAGTGCAGCGTTTCGTTTTTCGGCTACAAGTCCAGCTTCCACAGGCCACCCTGCGGCCGCCAAAGGCCCGATTAGGCCCATACCTGGACCGGCCTACAAGTGGTGGAGCTGACATGTAGTTGAGTCACGAAAAAAGAGACACTGCCGGAGTGGGTATTTTCTTATCACTGCAGCTACTTGGGCGTTGACGGCAAAAGCAAATGCTGAAATGCGTCATGTCAAACGGCCTCATGGTCGAAACCCTCACCGCCTGCTACTTGTATTAACTGCGTACGGCTGGAGTGGGCGCTTTTTATCACTGGAGCTGCTTGCCTGGGCGTTGACGGCAGGAGCCAAATGTGTCACGTCGAATGGCCTCATGCTGGAACCCCTCATCGCCTGCTGCTCGTGTCAACTGCGTAGGGCCTGAGTGATCAGTTTGGCGCCGAGACCGATGTCGCGGTCCGGGTGGTGGCTCAGGCCGCCGCCTCAGTTAATGCGGCGGTGGACGCCGTCTCGTCCGCGGTGTCCGGCGCCGCTGCGGGGGTCCAGGGTGCAGCAGAATCGACGCTCCTGGTGCGTCAGGTTACGGTTTATTTTTTTATTGTTTCATGAGGCTCAGATGCTGTACAAGACTTGAGGTACCTCCTAGCCTCAGGTGGGAGAGGCTTGATGTAGGGTCAGCCGTGCTGCCTGGGCCTGGGTTGTACCGGTTGGTCGAGGTTTTGCTTTCAATCGGGGTGCCTGGGAGAGGCAGAATGGCCCCTCTCCTAGTTGATTTGAAATTATGACCAATCCAGATATTGGATCTGGAAATGTAATTGGTTCTGGAAACTATATCTGGAATTAGGAATGAAAATGCTTCTAAAAACTGAGTTAGATCTGGACTTTCGGGCATTGGATCTAGAGAGGATCTGGTGGTCAGATTGAATGCTGGTATGGAGGTTGGATTCTGACATTGGAATGGATCCGGACGTTGGATCTGAAGGGGCTGTGGTTGTTTGCTCACCCTAGAAAGTAAACGCCAGCCTGGCGTCGTTCGTTTCAATGAATGAATCTAGCCCACACTTTAACAGATAAACCCCGCACCCTTTTCTGCATGGTATTCAGGCTGCTGACGGCATCTACCTGCATCATTCCCTAGGCTCACTCCTTAACCTCAAGACTCTCCACCGATAAAGCTTTAACCTTGAACCCTTGTCTGCATGTTGCGCAGGCTTCTGACGGATCCCTGCAGCATGCCCTACGCTCACTCCTTGCCCCCAAGACTCTCTTCTACACCTCCACCGATAAAGCTTCAACCTTTAACCCTTATCTGCATGTTGCGCAGCAGTGTTTATTTTAGTGGGTACCGGACCACCTTTGCTGGGCCGCCCCGCGGCCACCCCTGGGCCGAATCACACCTAACCCGGACCGTCCTCCGGCCGGTGGCACAAGCAGGAGGTCTAGCCAAACCAGGGGCTTGTGGCCATGGGCCACAGTGTAGCTGAATTGTTGCTGATAGTGGTATACCACTCACTAAAAAACAATGTTGCGCAGGCCGCTGATGGCTCCCTGCAGCAGGCCTTAGACGCCCTGCCCCCGGAGGTGAGGCAGGTGCTGGGCTCCGCATTCGAGGCCGCAGCGGTGGTGGCGGGCTTGGCCGCCAGTGTGGCTGCGCAATATCCCAACGAGTCGGCCGCAGCTGTGGGTGTCGTGGCCGTGCCTCTTCTGTTGGCAGTGCTGAGGGGCGGGTGAGTCAGGGGGGAGGGTGGGATCTGAAATCAGATATAATTCATTCCTTATTCAGATCCAAGTACTGGTGTTTCAGATCTGTTTCAGATCCAAGTTTTGGTATTTCAGATCTTATTCAGGTCCAACTTCAGGTATTTCAGATGTATTTCGGATCCAATAACCAGTATTTCAGATATTGTTCAGATCCTAGTGAAAGTCATTCAGATTGTTTTCAGATCCAAGTTCTGGTGTTTTAGAACTTTTCAGATCCAACTTCCGTTAGTTCAGATACCGTATTCTCCAGGTCCAAGTATCGCTATACCGGTATTTTAGATCTGGTTGGCTTTCAGCATCCCGCCTGCTGAGAGCTGGTGCGTGTTAGGACCGACTCGGAGGTAAGGTAGGATACAAGAAGAACATATTGAAGTACATTAGAGGCTTTGTTGGAGCTGAGGTGTTTTGAAATCATGACCACATCATCCGGAGCTGATGGGACTGGAAATCCAAATGATTTGGAGCTGATGCGATTTTTTCTAGCGCAAAGCCATGTTCCTGCACAAATGTACCCAATTGGAAATGAAACAAAACGTGGTATCAGTCAGGCTTCGTTTCATCGGTCGTTAACTTGAAGACCACCATGGTGTGGATGCTTAGTCAGATGTCATGCGTGTCTTTAAGGCCTAAACAATTGTGTATCGTTCGAGTCTGAATTCCATCGTGGTTTTGAACGAACCTGTTTCTTTCTTATTTCTATGGAAAATGTTTCAGGGTTGGAACCTTAATTAACTGTACCTGCGTGTAATTTCCTGTAATTAGGTGTAATGAACGGTACTGGTATTCAACAACAACTTTTGCTCCCGGCAGCCCAGACAATTATGCTGGTGAGGCGGCGATTTGGGGCCTGCCGTGGTTCGCTCCCTACATTAAAAGGACTCCAAGGCATCCCCCATGTTTTTCATGACTCACAGACACTCCATTTTTGAAAATAAACATATGTTCGCTATTCCCCTCAACTCTGACGGTAACATCGGCGATCTGGACCCTGCCGCGGTGCGCTCGCTACTGCAAGAATATTGTTTGGGGCTGCCTTCATAAAAAATACTAAACATTTGTCTCTTCCCCGCAGCCCAGACGGCTATGCCAGCATTCTGGACCAGGCCGCAATGCGCTTACGGCTGCAAGAAAACTTCCTGGCCCTCCGATTTCCCAAAAAATTGTATTTTCCCTTTCCTGCAGCCCTGACGGTTATACCGGCAATCTTGACCCGGCCATGATGCGCTCCCTGCTGAAAGAAAACTTCGGGCGCTCCCTTTTTGTCAAAAAAACAACGTTTCCCCTGTTTTCCCGCAGCCCTGCCGTTTGTGCTGGCGGTGTGGATCCCGCCGCGGTGCGCTGCCTCCTGCAAGGAGAAGTATAGGCGCTCCCTATAAAAAAGGAAAACAAATTTATTCTTCTGCCCAGACTTAATGCTGGTAATTTGGACCCTACCGTGATCAGGCTGCGCTCCCTCCTGCAAAAATACTTCCTGGCACTTCCTTTTTCATAAAAGAAATTATTTTCCTTTTCCAGGCCAGATGTGGTCAAACCGGCGATCTGGATCTGGTGCGCTTGCGGCTGCAAGAATGCCTCCCTGCTCTCCCATTTTGGTTCCCAAACATTCTCTCCTCCTCGCAGCCCTGACGGTTATGCCGGCGATCTGGACCCTGCCGCCGTGCGCTCGCTGCTGCAAGAGGACTTCCTTGCACAGCTGGACGGCGAGGAGCTGAAGCGGCGCCAGCTGCAGCTGAAGCAGGAGGACTGCGTGCTCATCGACATCAGGGAGGAGGGCGAGAGGGAGGCGGAGGGCAGGCCACAACTCAAGCTGGGCGCCAGGTGCGCGGAGCGCCAGGGTCTGGGGTCATGGTTCAGTGTTGGGGTTCAGAGTGTGGGGTCAGGGTTGGGGTTCAGGTTGCATGGTTGGGGGGGAGAGCAAGAGGAAAGCGGAGGGCAGGCCACAACTTAAACTGGGCGCCAGGTGCACGGAGCGCCAGGGTCTCTGGGGTCATGGTTCAGTGCTGGGGTTCAGAATGTGGGGTCAGGGTTGGGGTTCAGGTTGCATGGTTGGGGAGGAGAGCATAAAGGAAGCGGAGGGCAGGCCACAAGTCTAGCTGGGAGCCAGCGCCAGGGTTCGGGTGCCCTAAACCCTTCCCTTTAGGGTTTAAGGCTTAGGGCTTAGGGTTTCCTAAACACTTCACCTGAAGGGTTTAAGGCTTAGGGCTTAAGGTTTCCTAAACACTTCACCTTGAGGGTTTAAGGCTTAGGGCTTAGGGTTTCCTAAACACTTCAACCTCAATCTCTATTTAGGTACAAGGTGGCTGCCCTCCCGCTCTCATACGCCGACCAGCTAAACCCTCCCTCGGTGGTGCGACAAGCCAGCGACCGCAACCAACTGAGGCTGGCCACTACAGGTGAGGACGTTGGGTGTGGCTTTCTGTCTGTCTTAACCTGTTTGACGTTGTGTGTGAACGTCATTCTCGGTGGTAAGACGACAAGCCAGAACCCCCAACCAGCTGAGGCTGGCTACCCCAGGTGAGGCACCTGGGGGTGGGTATCTGTTTTTGTCTTAACCTCTGTTTTTGTGGGTATCTCTTTATCTGCCGGCTCTTTTTTTTGTGCATGGTGGGTATCCTGAGCATGCCCACCTCGGCGGTGCGACAAGCCAGCGATCGGAACCAGCTGAGGCCGGTGACGGCAGGTGAGGACCATGCGTGTGGGTATCAGTCTCTGTCCGTCTCTCTCTTCTGCCGGCTGTTTTATCATGCATGGTGGGTGTACCTAGGATGCCACTTGCTTACATAGGACAAGCCAGCGACCGCAGCCAGCTGAGGCTGGCGACCGCAGGTGAGGACCCTGGGTGTGGGTACCTGTCTTCGTCTCTCTGTTGGCAAATTGCGTGTCTGTT
This sequence comes from Limnomonas spitsbergensis, assembly GCA_037349105.1. Taxonomy (NCBI): domain Eukaryota; kingdom Viridiplantae; phylum Chlorophyta; class Chlorophyceae; order Chlamydomonadales; genus Limnomonas; species Limnomonas spitsbergensis. Next base: position 2,216,003 of record JAYJMM010000093.1, on the reverse strand, counting down.
GGGTGTTGGGTGCCACTCTCAGTGGTACGGCGACAAGCAAGCAATGGCAATGAGCTGAGGCTGGCGACCGCAGGTGAGGACCCGGGGTGTGGGTATCTGTCGGCCTGTCTTTCTGCCGGCTTAATTTAATTTTTTTGTAGGTGCACCTAGGGTTTCACTCTCAGTGGTACAAAGGTATGCCAGCTGAGGATGGATCCACAGGTGAATAGTCTAGTATAGGGTTTAGGATTTAGGGTTAAGGGCTTAGGGTTTTAGGTTAAAGGGTTTTAGCGATTGCAGGTGAATAGCCTGGGTGTGGGCTTCAGTCTCAGTCTCTCTGCCGGCTGGTTTTTGTGCATGGTTGGTGCACCAAGGATTCCTCTCTTGGTGGTTAGACGACATGAGGACATGCTGGCGATTGCAGCCAGCTGAGGATGGCTAACACAGGTGATCAGCCTCTAAACCCTAAACCCTAAGCGTGTGTGTGCCTGTCTCTTAATGTTTGTCCAGTGTGCCATCCTCGGTAGTGGGACTACAAGCCACGGATCCATAAGGCAGTCACGGACCTCAACATTATACTCTGCCCAAGCTGAATTGCCGTCCGAATTTGGTCGGCCTTTATCTTCTCTTGTTTTTTCTTTATTCAGCCGAGCCGGTCTTGTTTTTTCTCTTCAGCCTGGAGGACACTTATACTGGCTGTCCCCATGACCAGGCCCACACTTTTTTCTTCTGCGGTGTTAACCTGGATGCAAGCTGTCCCAACATGGCAACTCGGCTCCATGACAGATATTACGATCGTTTCATACACGTATTTGAAGGTTCCGTGCTGAAAGGTGCTGATCATCGTCGCGGGTGACGAACCTGGGCACCACTGCATGGACGTGGGTGTCACCACAGTCCCACACAATTTTTTTTGCAGCTTGCAGCTTGCTGCTTTTTCTTAGTAAAAATAAGGCATGACCGATTTTTTATTTTATTTGTTTGCGCTGTTGAAACGATATGTTGTTTTGTGCATGCTACCCATCCCCCCTGCTCTTTCTAGCCACACTCTGGGAATACATGCGCATGTATCACTGTATCAGCCAACGTGTTGATAATTGAAACGATGGGATCACGCACGTCAGGTCAGGTCAGGTATCAAATCATTGATTAATGGTGCCTTTTGACCTTCATTACAACCGTTCCTGCCTGCTGTACACAGCTGCCCTCGTTGTCGGGTTGCGGGAGGTCATGAGCTCATTGGCCAATGGGGTCAAAATAATGGGTGCAGAATTGCATTCAATTCTGGCACACCACCAGAGGGAAGGCAAATCATTGATAGACACTCCAATAGTGATATCAGCTTTGATAGTCATGCAGGCTTTGGTTTTACACGTCCGGTTAATGCAAATTAATTCATTATTAACAGTTCCCGCCTGCTGCTTTACAGCCGCCCTTATCTTCGGGTTGCGGGAGGTTAAGAGACAATTGTCTAATGTGGTCATAAATCATAATGGATGCAAACAAATCTACACCAGTGAGGCGGCAATTCATCGATATACGGGACACTCCATTATTCCTGCTCCTGCCTGCTGCTTACAGCCGCCCTTATCGCCGGGTTGCGGGAGGTCAAGAGCCAGTTGTCCAATGTGGTCATTATGGATGGCAAGGGTTCCAACACCACGAGGGACGTGGCCAAGGCGTTGCGGAAAGAGGGCATCTACCAGGCGTTTGTGATGAAGGTACGCTTTTTGTAATAACCACACATTTATTCTGATAATTACACATTTATTATAATAACTACACATTTAAACTGGTACATACCAAGCATACCGGTACGGTATGTATATCTATTTTTTATCAAGGTATATTTCAGGCCGCTGGGCGGCCATTGCTGGGCCCCGTGAGGATCTGGGGACCCCACCTGGACCAGCCTACAGCTGAAAGCCCTAAAGGCAGGGCTTGATGCACCGGGCCCCCCCAGCTGTAGGTCGCGATGTAGCAGAATTATGGCTGAGGCACCCCTGGCATCAGAGGGCATTTCCTGGTTTCTCCCCGGTTTGCTCTGCCTGGCCCTTTCGCAAAAGGCTGTGGGTGGTTGCGTCAACTTGATAACAACATCAACTGCGTGGCTGCTTGGCCGCTGCATGTGCCGGCTGGGGAGGTCAAGGTTGAGGTCGGCTCTGGCCTGCCAACTGATGTAGCTGATCGGTAGCTAACTGGTAGCTGAATGATAGCTGAATGGTAGCCGAATGGTGTTTGCATCTGCCTGCAGGGCGGTTGTAAAGAGTAAGTCAGCTCTGGCCTGTCAACGGATGTAGCTGATTGGTAGCTGAATGGTACCTGATCGGTAGTTTCATTTGACTGCAGGGCGGTTTCAAAGAGTGGGTCAGCTCTGGACTGCCGACGGATGAGGGGCCTTTTTATGATGTCAACGCGTCCCTCCTCATCAAAGACGAGGTGGAAGTCCTATCCAAGAAGGTGCGTAGCTGCGTACCCTCCCCCCCTCTCTCCTCCCCCCGCCCTACCTGTTGTGATCAAATTGCTGTTCAAGGTGTGCCCCCCCCTCCTACTCCCCCTCACGCACCTTCCCCCCCTCCCACGTTCTCCCCCCCATCCTCTGCCCCCAGCCCTCGTCCTCTCCCCCACCTCCAATATCTGTTGTGATCAAATTGCTGTTCAAGTGTGCCCTCTCCCTCTCCCTCTCCCTCTCCCTCTCCCTCTCCCTCTCCCTCTCCCTCTCCCTCTCCCTCTCCCTCTCCCTCTCCCTCTCCCTCTCCCTCTCCCTCTCCCTCTCCCTCTCCCTCTCCCTCTCCCTCTCCCTCTCCCTCTCCCTCTCCCTCTCCCTCTCCCTCTCCCTCTCCCTCTCCCTCTCCCTCTCCCTCTCCCTCTCCCTCTCCCTCTCCCTCTCCCTCTCCCTCTCCCTCTCCCTCTCCCTCTCCCTCTCCCTCTCCCTCTCCCTCTCCCTCTCCCTCTCCCTCTCCCTCTCCCTCTCCCTCTCCCTCTCCCTCTCCCTCTCCCTCTCCCTCTCCCTCTCCCGCTCCCGCTCCCTCTCCCGCTCCCGCTCCCGCTCCCGCTCCCGCTCCCGCTCCCGCTCCCTTTTTATTGCCTTCCCGACCCACCTGTCCCGGACCACTTGGCTGATCATATGCAAACCCGGTAAGCATATGCAGAGCTGGTAAAAAAGTTCCACCCTGTTATATGCAAAACTGGTAAAAATGAAATTCCACAATAAATGCCTGTCCTCCTGTCCCTATCTAGGCCAAGGACTCAATCAGTTAGGTGCAACAAAGCTCTCAATATAGCAATACAAGAATGTCCTCTCTACCGCTCCCTGTTCAGGACCAGGGCACATTTGGCCAGCTGCAGCAAAACTCTCAAATAACTCCATTATAATGCGTGCCCTGCATGACCCCCCCCCCCAAGTTTGGGCCAAGGACACGTTTGGCCAGCAGCATCAAGACACTTAATAAACATCTCATAATATGACGCATGCCCTGCCCCCCCCACCCCTGTTTAGGCCCTAGACACATTTGGCCAGCTGCAGCAGCCCCAGGTGGCCCTCCCTGCCCTCGGCCTTGTGGTCCTGGGTACAACAGCGGTATTTAACTACCACATTACTCTGGAGGTAAGAGGTTTGTTTTAAGGGGGATTCAGCTACTCTCAGCTATTATTCAGCAGCGGTAATGAACCAACACGTCACTCTAGAGGTGAGAGGTTTCATGTAGGGTGGTTCCGACGGTGCTTCAGCTACCATTCAGCTACTACACAGCTACTATTTAGCACTTTCACACAACAGGGAACGACACAGCACAGATTAACATGGATTGTACCACCAAGGTGGCATGATGCGATACAGGCTAAGCCGGATCAGGCTACCAAGGTACATCTTGCCGCGTCTGCTGATCTGTGATGGTCAGTTTCTTTTTTCGTGACTCAGCTGCATGTCAGCTACACTCAGGCTGCTGGCCGGAGGCTCCATTTGTGGCCAGAATTGCTGCCCTGGCCACCAGTCGTAGGCCGGTTCAGGTTTGGGCCTCATCGGGCCTTTGGCGGCCGTGGGGCAGCCCGAGAAAGGTGGACTTGTAGCCGGGGGGAAAAAGCTGATGATGGTGTGCAAAGAGCTTAGGCTGCGTGTCTTGTTTTCTGCGCAGGGTTCTAGGCTGGGGAGCCTGGCATACAGCATGTGCAACACTGTACTGCATGTGCAACACTGTACCGCATGTACAACACTACGTTTTGTGTGCCAGATGATTGGAATGTGGGCACGGCTTTCATCAGCATGTACAACACTACATTATGTACAGCATGTACAGCACTAAACATTGTGTACACCACTGTATGGCGTGTACAGCACCAAACAGTGTACATCACTGTACAGCGTGTACAACGCTGTACTGCAAGTGCAACACTGTGTGTTTTTACATGCTACACAGGTCATTGGTCTGTGGGGCACGGCATTCAGCGTGTACAACGGATCTGCGCTGTCTCTTCTGAAGAGGGTGGTCAGCAGCGCCGGAAGCCTGGCCTCCGCAGCCTCGGCTCAAGCCAGCAAGGCGGCTGGCGCGCCTAAACTCAAGCAGGCGGCGGCACGGCCGGCGGCGTTGGTTTCATCCGCTGCTCCTGCTTCAGCCGAGGAGGCGCCAGCGGCTGGGAAAGGGGAGGAGGAGGAAGGGTCTGGTAGCGGCAGCGAGGGCATGGCTCCCGGCCCGGCCTCGTAGAGGCTCGTCGGGTGCGGATGCCTCTCGGCGTGTTTTGAAGCTCTGGGACAGAGGCCAGCACTGTTGAGCGCTGGTTATGAGCAACCTCAGACTTGGTGTACAGCTTCCGAAGATTTTATGTACTGCTTTTGAACAGTGGATGTCCAGCTGTTGAAGTTTCAATGTACAGCTGCTGATGAGCGGATTAATGGCTTCTGTAGAGCGGAGGTACAGCTCCTGAGGTGCTGATGGACAGCTTATCATGACCTGATGTACAGCTTCTGAAGAGATGGAGTGCAGCTTCTGAATACCAGATGTACAGCTTATGAAGAGCTGATGTACAGCTTCTGTAGAGCTGGTGTTCAGCTTATGAAGAGCTGATGTACAGCTTATGAAGATCACATGTCCAGCTTCTGAAGAGCTTACATACAGATTACAGCATCCGCTGATTTTGAACAGATTATGAGTTTGTTATTCCAATGTGCGATTGTAGCCCCCCCCTGATTCGTGCACTCGAGACGCACTAGCGCGCCCAGGTGCCATGCCATGTGAAGTGCCATGTGGCAGAATAGGGGCGGCATGGGCGGGTGCCACACGTGCCATGCCAGCCGGTAAAGTCACATGGCCCCTTTGGCAAATTTTGTTTCAGACACGGCTGTCAGACCGCCTATCAACACGAATACCTGTGCAGTATGTGTGTCTTGATGTGTCCCTTTGTATGTCCCTGCAGTCTTCCCGTCTGTTCGCACGCTAGTGTGTAGGGTTCACACATTAGTGTGAGAGAGGACGGAGCATTTATGGTGTACGGCACAACGAATGCCATATTCCGTATTCCTAAATACATGCTCCTGCGTTTATTTGTTTCTCTTTCTCATGCAATCCTGAAGGGCAGGCCCACTCATATGCTTTTGTTCAAATGCATATGAGTGGAAGAGGTATGACTATATGAAATTTGAGGGCGCAGGGCGTGATAGTGCCAAATTTTTGGCAGTTTGCGGCGGACCACAGTATGCAGCAGTAGCAGTACAACAGCTCGGAAGTGTGAAATAAATGTCTGCTAGTGCTGAACAGCCGGAGAGCTGCTTTCATGCTCGTTTAATACTTTTGCAGTGCTGTGGTTCAGCTAATCTATGTTGTCGATGATGGGCTGGCCGAAAGAGAGAGGGGGGGGTGGGGGAAACTGCGCCCAGGCTTGAGTTGGTTCATTGAACTCTATGACTCGAATCAGTCAGGTACCGCAGGCAATGATCAAAATCTGTACTGTTTGTAGTACGGTACTAAAATGTACAGCCAGTGTTCCATTTTTCGGCCAGAAGGCCATTCTTGGTGGGGCGCCCCGTGGCCGCAGAAATGCCCAATTGGGGCCAAACCTTGGTTGCTCGAAGGGCACAGGCCCTGACAGCATAGCAGGCAGAACATGGGGCATCCGGCAGTAAGCCAGGTTGTAGCTGAGCTTGGAATACATGGACGCAGAGTACCGGTACTGTGCTTGCCGTTTTTCATGAGCTACAAGGTGAATCCCTGATGCCTCTGCTTACTACACTGTTTATTCTAGTGCGATTCAGCTAAACTTCAGCTATTACATCATAACATGTAGCCGGAGGCAAGGCGGGGTTAATGACGTCAATCCTCTGGGCCCGGCTCAAGAAGGCTCGGAGGACGTCCAGCTGTCTGGTTGTGAACAACAGGAAGGGTGAGGTGCAACATGCCCTGTTGCGTAAGCTAGACATCCCTTGGGTTCACATCAGAGGTGGCCCCCAGTGATTATCTTGCACTCAATATGCTAGATTCCCTGCATGGACATACGGCGGCTAAACAGCTCCACGTCAACGTCAGCAAGACAGAGGTCTTAGAGTTTGGGAGCCGCTAAGCAGCGCAGCGCCGGGCAACAGCCCATATAAGCGTGTTCGGCCCGGATAGAACAATGCTGAAGCGTGTCCAAAAATCAAGTTCTTGGGCATCATTCAGCACGAGAACGGTAGCATGCAGAAGGCCATGCAAGGAAGAGAGGCACCTCTGGCTGCTGCGTATGGCAGCCAAGGTGCGCCTGAGGCATCATTTGCCTACTCGCATCCGGCTAGCGGCCACAGACGCAGCACCTGCAGCCAACTACGGTGACGTGGTGTGGGCCACCGGTCACCTCCTACCGCAATCCTATCTCCAGAGCAAGCTGCAGCCAAGCTTTCTACAGCACCTGCATCAGGCAGCGGGGCTCCCTGCGGCCGCCTCCATTTAGTTGGGGCGCAGCGATCAGCAGCGTGACACGCGCTACTGCCAACGGTGCTGGGCTGAGGGACACGGCCAACATGTGGAGGATGCGCTGCATGTATGCTTTCAGTGCCCTAGCGTGAAACGGTGAAAGAGAGGCTGAGGGCGAGAGGTTGGGCAGGCCCCCCTGAGGATGCCACGGGCTTTCAGCAGTTGTAAAGTACCAGGGCAGGCATGGGTGGGAGGCTCTGGCTTTTGTTGAGGACTTGGTAGACTTTGTTGAGGGCTACTTTGCTGTCTTTTTTTAAGGCCTCCCTGGGGACTCGCTCTTTCCCTTTTTGTCTCTCTCTTGCTTGCCTTTAGAGGCGAGGATCCTTCGGTCTGCCTTTCCGTCTTCTAGAGGGGTAATTTTCTTTGCCCTTTGTGCTCCTCTCTGTCTTTCCTCTAGCCTTTAGTTCCTTTCCTTTTCCCTCCCAACCAGACAGGACGTTGGAGATCCCGCAGGCAGGGGTGGGGGGCCCTTTAGTTGGCTGGTTGTATGCAACTTTTATTCGAGCTTTTTGAAGGCTAGTCTCTTCAGGGGCATGGGATACGGCTTGCCTGACTTTTGTGTTCTTGTTGTTTGGCGGGTGAATTTGCTATTTTCTCTTTCCTCCTGTGCCTTCTCCCTTGCCTTCTCTAGCTGCCTTATTGTTTGCCGACGTGGCCGAGCTTTATTTCAGCATGGCTCACAGGCTCAGAGGTGTAACGTCATGAACTCAAGATACTGTTCGGCAGTTGAAGAACGGATGATTTCGGGTTCTCTGATGCTCCTGGTCGCTGTGGTATGTTGACCTATGGCTGGTCCTCGGTCGCCCTATATCAATGACGTTACACCTGGTCCTCAATCGCCCTATACCGGTATGTCTTTGACTTTGGATTGCAAATAAAATGTTGGCGATGACCGGTTGCATTCTAGCAGGATTTGCATGCATGTGCAATTGTGCATTCTGTCCGCCTAGCTACAGCCTTCTTTCTGCGTCCTGGTACTGGTGTACTTCCTAAAAAGCCAGGAAGTCAGGCTTGTCGTTTTCTTTCTTAAAAGAAGATTGCGATATGGTGCTTACATAAAGCCATAAACATAGCGTATTTGCTTCCTGTCTGGACCCTAGTTACTCCTCCTGAAAACTGCCCCAATGCCCTAAAACTCGTGTGTATTTGGCTGGCTGGCCACCAGACCACCACACCTGTCCCCTACATATCCAGCCAGTTATGACACTTATTTTGTGTGCTTGACCCCCCCCACACCCTTTCCTCCTTCTTTCCTCTATAACCTGCCCTTACATCCTGCGTGCAGTTGGCTGGCCGGCCACCCACTCGACCTCTTCATATGCAGCTGAAGTGCTGAACCTTTCCCCTCTGTAACTCCTGCGTGCAGCTGGCTGGTCGGCCATCGCACCTGTCCTCTCTGCCGACATCTGCTGTGGGATCCGGTGCCACCTCAGCCAGGAATACTCTACCTGGAGTAATAAAAACATGCCATGGACGAGCTAGTAATTGCCTTGGCCTGGCAAGTGCCTGCTTTTGAGTATAAGCGCCTGTCCTGAATACTCTACCTGGAATATCACAAGCTGGAATTGAGCCTGTCATTCCCTACCAGCCCCTCGCGGCCGAGCGTTCTGTAAGGCCCTGTGGGTATGCACCGGTCTAAACCTGGAATAACAAGAACATGCCATGGACGAGCTAGTAATTGCCTTGGCCTGTCAAGCGACAGCTTTGGGGTAATAAGCGTATGTCCTGGAGTCGCAAATACCTGCAGCCTGCAGGTTGGGCGCCCACGCGGCCAAGCTTTGAGCGGGCCCAGAGATGTAACGTTTTTGACCTGCGGCCTGCCAGTCATTTACTTTATGCCAACATGCTCATTGGGTGATATACTGAGGTAAACAACTACACACTACAAGTAGGATAACTTGCATAGTTCCCTTGTCTTTCTTTTTCAGCCTTTTGTCTGTTCCTTCGCTTCATCTAATTATCTCACACTTTCCCTCCTTTTCCCCCTGCGTTTGTTCCGTTCATTCCTCCCACCCCCTAAGTTAGGCGCCCACGCGGCCTTTTTAAGCAGAACCCAGAGGTGTAACGTCGTTGACTTGCCTAGTGCTGATAAAGAGGACGTATTAACATCTTGTAAATACCCTCGCATCCTTTCACGCCGATTGCCCATCAGAGCTGTACTGGCTCTGAAAAATTACTGTTAACCAGACTATCACTCAGCCACAGACAAGCCAAGTTTTTTTGTGTTTCGGGGAGTCGGAATCAACAAGTATAATTAACATCACAAGTTCTGATTTTAGTCACATCCATACCGTTTCCATAAATTAACATTCAAGCTGTGCATATAAATCAGTAATTTATAGCCAAGAGCAGTAAATGGCAGCAGTTGACCGAAGGAGTCGTTCACTGAAGAGACTTGGAGCTAACATCGAACGGCTTAACAGCGAACGCAGCTTCTCTCTTCCCCAGCCCCGTATACGTCCCGGCTGTAAGCCAATGACATAACACCTCTGGGCCCAGCTGTAAGCATCTGCTGCTGGCCGATTCATTTTTTAGTGGCCAGGCCAGTTTTGCGGGAGACTGTCCCATGCCCCCTAAACTGTGATATACGCTTGGCGGTGAAGTTTTCACAGTCCAGCAAAGCACAACATCTGATGCATGGGACAGGTGCCCGAAAACCAGTTTTGGCACAAGGGAAACTAGGACACTGAGCGAAAAACAGGAGTTTGAAATGGAACGATGCATGAATTCTTTTCCACAGCCGCTTGTCTTGTCCTAGAGCTCCGCATACCGTCCTCCAGCTGCAAGCATCTGCTGCCGGCCGATCCATGTTTTAGTGGCCAGGCCAGTTTTAAGGGAACCAGTTAAGGGGTTGAGGAGTTGAGGAGTTTAAAACGATGCATGAATTCTATTCCACATCCACAGCCGCTTGCTTCTCCCAGAGCTCCGCGTACCGCCCTCCAGCTGCAAGCAGCTCGTTGTGGGTGCCTGCAAGTCAAACAGATGCAACTTCAATTTTTGGACAGCCCCCGAAGAACAAGTAATGGTGGGATGGTAAGAAAACACGCAATGCAGCATAGCAGATGCCGTTACATGCGGTTGTGTGTTGGGTGCATGCCCGGAGGGGGGCCTCGTTTTTGCCAGGGACACAGGATACGGAATACTAAAATAAGATACGACACGAGGTAATACGTTACGGTACGAGACTTTGGTCCGATACGGGGTTCAATAGTGTGGATCTCCAGTTTAAGTGTGAATTTCCAGTCGGCACACCGTAGTGGACCGTATCGATACAATACGGTACGGTACGATACAATACAATACGGGATTTGGGGCCAAAGCAGTCCGTATCCGGTGTCCCTGGTTTTTGCTGGGCACCTGCCCCGTTGCTCGAATCCGTCTGTATCCTAATGCTCCTCTGGGCAGTTGCTAGCAGTAGCTGAGCAGTAGCTGAGCAGAAGAGCATCCACAGATGTGGCGAACAACAGCGGCGAGTGTGGCTGGGAATGGACAGATGGGTCCGTCGCCCCACCCGTCAAATGTTGATACCATGCATGTATGCATGATTAAATCGCAAGTGCAGAACAAAATCCTGCCCGATTTGGAGAAGGGGAACGCCAGGACTTGAACATACACAATTCAAAACTAGTTTAGCCTGGACTCCAAGAGCAAAAAACTACCCCACCCTTCAACCCCCCTCCCTCCCTCCCCCCCCCTCCCCCCTACACCTACCAGTCTCCACCACTCTCCCTCGTTTGAGCACTGCAAATCTTGTCAAACGGCGCCGCGGAGCCTATCACCACCCGCCACTCCATCCGTCTCCACCACATTAATTGGTTACATACCTTGCTGCAATCTTTCATCTTCCCCAGGCTCCCATCATGCCATATCACCTTCCCCCGCCCCCCCCCCCACACCTCCTCGTCTCCGCCCCCCCTCCTTGTCCTCCCCCTTAGGCTCCTATCAGGCCATAAACAGCTACCCTCCCCTCATCTCCACCCCCTTTCTATCGTCTTCACCCCCCGCTCCATCAGGCCGTGAACCCCCCCCCCCCCCCCCCCATCCCCCTCGTCTCCACGCCCCTCTTGATCTGTCCCAACCCATGCCCCTCCACCCACCCCCTCCACCCACCAGTCTCCCTCCCCCTCCCCCCCCCCCCTCCACCCACCAGTATCCCTCCCCCCCCCCCCCTCTACCCACCAGTCTCCCTCCCAATCCACCCCAATCCCCCCCCCCCCCCCCTCCCATCCCCCTCCATCCACCAGTCTCCACCACCCTCCCTCCCTCTCCCCCTCCACCCACCTGTCTCCACCACCCTCCCTCCCTCTCCCCCTCTACTCGCCTGTCTCCACCACCCTCCCTTGGTCAAGGACCGCAATCTTGTCGCACTGAGCCGCAGTAGACAGGCGGTGTGCCACCATGAGAGTGGTCCGGCCCTGCGCCAGCTCCTGCAACGCGTCCATCACGCCACCCTCAGTATGGCTGTCCAACGCTGACGTGGCCTCATCGAACAAGAGGATGCGCGGCGCCTTAAGGATTGCCCTGTGTTGGTGGGGGCAGGGTTAAAGGTTTAGGGTTACGGGTTAAGGGACTTTGACTGCGCTTGGTGTGGCTGTCCAACACTGACGTGGCCTCATCGAACAAGAGGATGCGCGGCGCCTTCAGTAATGCCCTGTGTTGGTGGGGGCAGGGTTAAAGGTTTAGGGTTACGGGTTAAGGGACTTTGACTGCGCTTGGTGTGACTGTCCAACACTGACGTGGCCTCATCGAACAAGAGGATGCGCGGCGCCTTCAGTAATGCCCTGTGTTGGTGGGGGCAGGGTTAAAGGTTTAGAGTTACGGGTTAAGGGACTTTGACTGCGCTCGGTGTGGCTGTCCAATCCTGACGTAGCCTCATCAGATATAAGGATGCGCGGCATCTTCAGAATGACCCTGCTTTGGCGGGGACGGGGTTCAGAGTTGGGGATAACTGTTTAGGGTTTGTGGCTCAGGGTTTAAGACCTTGACCACCCTCGTTGTGGCTATCCAACGCCAATGTCGCTCCTGAAACGAAAGGATGTCAGGCCTGGATAAGAGCCACGCCGTAAAACCGGTTTGACTCTGCGTTTAATTAATTGTTTTTGGAGGTGCACAGAATGTTGCGCGACAGGACAACAATTAACAACTATTTTATGGGTGCGCAGAGTAGTTTCTGGCACAAAAAATCATAACAATTCAGCAGCACGTGCTTGGAGTAGAGTACTTCTTGCCTGCGCGACGAGTTTGATATATCAGTTCTCAATAGGGGTGCGTGGACCTTATCCCGTTTTACAGTACAGGATAATGCGAAGGGCCTAGAGGATGAGTCAGGGGTCAGGGGTCCTGGGCTCACACTCCACCGCAATCAGGCGAGACAGGGCTGGCTATTTCTGATTGGTTTTTAGTGGAATGCCTAATAAGCAAGAACAGCCAATTCATCTTGCAGTTGCGGTCATTACATTGGGCGGGCAATTACGACATGTCAGCGTATGGTTGGTGGTTTGGCCCTAGCTGCGCTGTTTCCTTAACCTCCACACCCTAATGGGGCGTAGCTTTCCTTCTTTCTTTGGTGCTTTGGCGCCGGGCCGGGCAGGTTAAGAACATAAGGCCAGGATGCGCAGTTCCACGCGACGGAATAAGTAACGGTGGCATAGGCCTTGGGATGGATACTGTCGATTTAAATTGCCTTCCCTCGGCCATCATTTGTTTATATCTTAAATGCTGGGGAGAAAAACCCTCGGGAGAAAAAGTGGACAAAAAGTGTAGATGCCTGACTTAAGCTGGCGGTGAAGATCATTAACCAGTTTTTCAACTCGTAATTTATTTTGACAGTACTATGAAGTACTATTTTGACAACTATTGTTATTGCAACTATTGGTATTTCAAGGAACCCCTCACCCTTAAACAACATACTTTGAGGGAAGGCTATTCACAGAAGTGTCACACTATATGTTACCTTGCTATGGCGACTCGCTGCTTCTCCCCGCCGCTCAGCTTGAGGCCGCGCTCGCCCACCTGAGTATACAACATAGGGTTTGAATTTAGTCGCATTTGGTAACATCGGCACACAGAAGGGATCTCAAACTAAACCCTTTCTTCAGAGCTGCAGAGCAAAGATTTTGTTCCGATTGCCCTGTGACATTATTAGCACATGGTACATGAGTCAAATATTGGAAACATCTTCCCGTCTCTCGTGAAAACAGTCTCATAAACAGCCCCATAAACACAGAACCGGGACACTCACAGGTTTTCATTCATTCATTCCATTCATTGATTCATGCATTCATTCGTTCATTTCATTCATTCATTCATTCATTCGTTCATTTCATTCATTCCATTCCTTCCTTCCTTCCTTCCTTCCTTCCTTCCTTCCTTCCTTCCTTCCATTCATTCATTCATTCATTCATTCATTCATTCATTCATTCATTCATTCATTCATTCATTCATTCATTCATTCATTCATTCATTCATTCATTCATTCATTCATTCATTCATTCATTCATTCATTCATTCATTCATTCATTCATTCATTCATTCATTCCATTCATTCATTCATTCATTCCATTCATTCATTCATTCAATCAATTCATTCATTCATTCCATTCATTCATTCCATTCATTCATTCATTCATTCCATTCATTCATTCCATTCATTAATTCATTCCATTCATTCCATTCATTCATTCCATTCAATCATTCCATTCATTCATACAGCGAGGGATACTGCTCGCGGCTGGTGATACTTAACTGCAGTACAATGCTGCTACGATTCAGTTACTACCAAGTTACAATTCAGTTGAAGTGTAACTGCAACAGTTACACAGAGCTTACAATGCAGGCAATCCCTAGCCTGCGTCCGAGTGGCCCTGCGGCGACCCCCATTTCCTAGGCTGCCAGCCAACAGTGTTTCTTTTCTCAACTAAGAGGCCACCTTGAGCAGTCCGCCCCGCGGCTGCCAAAGGCCCGATTGGCACCAAACCTAGTCCATCCTACGACAGGTGGCCAAGGCAGCATGGCTGGCCACAAACGGGGCCTCCGGCCAGATGTCGGGAGGTAGCCGACATGTAGCTGATTCGTGAAAAAAGAAACACTGCCAAAGCTTGGTCATGACTTGGCCTTCCACAAACCCAGGGTCTATTTGTTCGTGACTCAGCTTCATGTCAGCTACCATCTGGCCGCTGGCTGCAGGCCCCATTGGTAACCAGCCTTGCTGCTTTGTCCATAACTCATAGGCCGGTCCAGGTATGGGCCTAATTGGGTCTTTGGCGGCCGCGGGGCGGCCCGTCGAAGCTGGACTCGTGGTCGAAAAAATAAACGCTTGCGACAAGCCAGGGAGAGCCTCCCCCCCAAAGATCTGGTAGTCACACTTCAGCTGAATTGAAACTTGGGAGTAATGGAGTTCTCCAAAGAACTCTGACACACAAAACAACACTCGTGTCCCACAGCCTTAACTACTCAGGCTACAGGTCCCCCTTTGGCAGGCCACCCCACGGCCGTCAATGGCCCGATTGGGACTTAACCTGGACTGGTCTTCGAATGGTGGCCAAGGAGCAGGGCTGGTTGCAGATAGAGCTTCAAGCCAAGGGCCGGATTGTAGCTGACATGTAGCTGAGTCACTGAAATTAACACTTTTTTCCTAGAGGCAACACTCATGAGTATGCCACCGTGCAGCACTGGGACACAACGTGCCTCACCACTGTCCTGTACCTGTCGAGGCTGCATGCTCTGCCCTAAACCTACAATTCTCCCACAATTCCTCTACAAGACAGCTACTCCTCGGCTAGAGTTCAGCTACACAATAGCATCGGGCCTCACCAGTGTCCCATAACCATCTGGCATGGCCACGATGGTGTCGTGAATATGGGCCAACCTTAAGCTACAAGTCATTTACAATTCGGCTACATTTAAAATCAGCACCATGCCTTACCACCTCATAAACATCCAGCATGGCCATGACCGTGCCATGGATACATGCCGACCTTCAGCTAAGAATCCAGCTTCAGTTCAGCTACGATTCAGCTACATTAAAGCACCAATCTCTGACCACAGTCCCGCAACTGTCCAGCTTGGCCAAAATGGTGTTGTGCATGCATGCTGAACATCAGCTACAACCCATCTGCCATTCAGCTACAGCATTGAGCCTTACCACAGTCCCGTACCCATCCGGCATGGCCATGATGGTGTCGTGAATACAGGCTGCCTTTCAGCTACAAATCAGCTACGGTTTAGCTACAATTCGATAACAGGACTGAGCCTTACCACAGTCCCGTAACCGTCCGGCATGGCCATGATGGTGTCGTGAATACGGGCCGCCTTGGCCGCCGCCTCTATCTGCTCCTTGGGGGCCGTCAGGTCGCCGTAAGCAATGTTGTGGTAGATGGAGTCGTTAAAAAGGACCATGTCCTGCGGTATTAGAAAAAGGCCAAGGGGGTGAGCTTGCAATATAATGCGGTGTTCCGCTGCTCGCTATCTTGTGGCAATGCAGTTGCTGACATGAACATGTCCTGCAGCATCAAAAAAGGCAATGTCCCATGCTTTGGCTAAAATGTGCTCAGCTCCCTTAATCACTTAATTGCAATATAATGCGGTGCTCGGCTGCTCGTTATGTTGTGGCGATTGCAGCTATTGATATCGTCATGTCCTACAGAATCAGAAAGGCTGTGTCCCATGCTTTGGCCAAAATGGGCCAGCTTCCTTTATTTACGCACTTGTTTGCGTACCGTATCTATTTATTTTTTTTATTTATAAGGCAAGGATTCTCAGGCCAAGGGCAACGAGGACGTGCGTGCCCTAAAAGAAAGTGCTCGCGATAATGGGAAGATGGAGTCGTTGAAGAGGACTATGCCCTGCAGAATTAGGAGAGGTAATGACCCCTCCCCCCCGACCGAGAGCCAAGGGGGTGAGCTTGTAAACACAGGAGGCGTTTGAAGAATTAGGAGAGGCAATGCCCCTTCCAACCGAGAGCCAAGGGGGTGAGCTTGTAAACACAGGAGGCGTTTGAAGAATTAGGAGAGGCAATGCCCCTTCCAACCGAGAGCCAAGGGGGTGAGCTTGTAAACACAGGAGGCGTTTGAAGAATTAGGAGAGGCAATGCCCCTTCCAACCGAGAGCCAAGGGGGTGAGCTTGTAAACACAGGAGGCGTTTGAAGAATTAGGAGAGGCAATGCCCCTTCCAACCGAGAGCCAAGGGGGTGAGCTTGTAAACACAGGAGGCGTTTGAAGAATTAGGAGAGGCAATGCCCCTTCCAACCGAGAGCCAAGGGGGTGAGCTTGTAAACACAGGAGGCGTTTGAAGAATTAGGAGAGGCAATGCCCCTTCCAACCGAGAGCCAAGGGGGTGAGCTTGTAAACACAGGAGGCGTTTGAAGAATTAGGAGAGGCAATGCCCCTTCCAACCGAGAGCCAAGGGGGTGAGCTTGTAAACACAGGAGGCGTTTGAAGATTTAGGAGAGGCAATGCCCCTTCCAACCGAGAGCCAAGGGGGTGAGCTTGCAAACACAGGAGGCTTTATAATGCTGTGGCAGAGCCAGGTTGTTTGACATGACCGTAGCCTGCAGATTTATGAAAACCCACGCACTTGTTTGTGTACATATTAATTTATTTATTTGACAGGTAACGATCTGCCGACCAAGGACGGAGGGGATGTGCAATTGAGCACGCAGCAAAGGCGGTGTTTGGCTGATCGCTATTTTATGGCAGCTGAAGTTGTTGAAGAGGAACATGTCCTGCAGCATCAGGAAAGGCAATGTCCCATGCTTTGGCCAAAATGGGCAGCGCCCTGTTTCCATGCATGCACTTTGTCCCGCATACCTATTCCGCATACCTTCTAATTTAATTGAAAGGTAATGATCCTTAGTAGATCAAGTTCAAAGGGACGAGCAGGGAGGCAATTTAGGCGGTGCTCGGCTGTTTGCAATGTTGTGGTTGATGGAGTCCTTGAAGAGGATCCTATCCTCCAGAATATAAAGGCAGCGCTCTCAGGCATGGACCAGAAGCTACGGGTTTAATATTTAGGTTTTAGGTTTAGGGTTTGGGGCAGCGCCCTCAGGCGGTGACCAAACGACCATGGGCTAAGGGTTAAGGGTTTAGGTTTTGGTTTTAAGGGTTTGGGACAGCACCCTCAGGCGCTGACCAAACGACCATGAGCTAAGGGTTAAGGGTTAAGGGTTTAGGTTTTAGTTTTAAGGGTTTGGGGCAGCGCCCTCAGGCATTGACTGACCGACCAGGAGCTAAGAGTTAAGGATTTAGGGTTTAGGGTTAAGGATTTAGGGTGCCGAATTTAGGATTTGGGATTTATGGTTTGAGGTTTGGGGCAGCGCCATCAGGCACTGACCGACTGGCCAGGAGCTAAGAGTCTGGGATTGTCCCGGGACTGCCCTAATTACCGCATGTTATATAGTTTTAGGAATATCGGTAGCTATTGTTCATTTCTCTCAGTCCATTACCACCCCAATGGATTGTCCCGGGGTTGCCCTCACCACCCCGTATTCATATTTAAAGGATAGTTTCTGGTCAAGTGTCCGGCAAGGCATAACATGCGTTAGCTTTAAGCAACAGCTGCGGGCGTATTCCTTAGAAATCCATCACTCTTCCTCGGCTGGCACCCCTCCGGACCCTCAAACCCCTAACGCGTTAGACGTCTAACGCTGTCCCCTTTCCCAACTCATTATGTGTCAGATAGTTACAAAAATACCGGTAGCTATTGTTAATTTCTCTCGTCCATTACCACTCCAATCAGCGGATCAGCTACATCGGCACGCCACCGCCGTTGCCCCAGCAGCAACAGCCTCCGCTGCTGCTGCCGCCCCTTTCCCCTTCCCCTTTCCCCGTCCCCTTGTCCTTCCCTTTCCCATAAGCCCGCCACCGCCGCCCCAGCAGCTGCATCCCCAGCCACTTCTTCCGCCGCTGCAGTAGCCACAGCAGCAGCGCCATATCAGACTACATGAGTACATATTATTCATGGCTTAGGTTTCATGGCTTAGGGTTCATGGCTTAGGTTTCATGGCTTAGGGTTCATGGCTTAGGGTTCATGGCTTAGGGTTCATGGCTTAGGGTTCATGGTTTAGGGTTCATGGCTTAGGTTTCATGGGTTAGGGTTCATGGCTTAGGTTTCATGGCTTAGGTTTCATGGCTTAGGTTTCATGGCTTAGGGTTCATGGCTTAGGTTTCATGGCGTAGGGTTCATGGCTTAGGGTTCATGGCTTAGGGTTCATGGCTTAGGGTTCATGGCTTAGGGTTCATGGCTTAGGTTTCATGGGTTAGGGTTCATGGCTTAGGTTTCATGGCTTAGGTTTCATGGCTTAGGTTTCATGGCTTAGGTTTCATGGCTTAGGGTTCATGGCTTAGGGTTCATGGCTTAGAATTAAAGGATTGGGGTAACGGGTATCACTCCCAGGCCTGCGGCAGTGTCATATATAACCGCTCCAACTGCCCCCCTTGCAGACATGCCCCGCTGCTCCTGGCACGCCCCCCTGCCAAGGACGTGCCCCCCTACCAGGAGGCCCTGCTGCTGCCGGCATGGCCTCCAGCCAAAGACATGCCTGCCTACCAGAAGGCCCTTTTGCACCAGTCTCACCTGCAGCACCTTGGCCATGACCCCCATCCGTGACATAACCCATTGCAGGGCAGGCCACTGGTGTCAACATGCCCCTCAGTGGGGCATGCCCCTCTTGAGGCATGCCTCCATATCAGGGCAGGCCACTGGTGACGACATGCCCCTCAGTAGGGCATGCCCCTCTTGAGGCATGCCTCCATATCAGGGCAGGCCACTGCTGTCGGCATGCCCCTCTTGAGGCATGCCTCCATATCAGGGCAGGCCACTGCTGTCGGCATGCCCCTCAGTAGGGCATGCCCCTCTTGAGGCATACCTCCATATCAGGGCAGGCCACTGGTGACGACATGCCCCTCAGTAGGGCATGCTCCTCTTGAGGCATACCTCCATCAAGACAGGCCACAGCTACCGGCATGCCCCTCAGTAGAACAGGTTCCCCTTTTAGGCATGCCCACTGCAGGGCAGACCGCAGCTACCGGCAAGCCCACCAGTCTCACTTGCATGACCTTCGTACTGGCGCCCCTGAGGCATGTAGGGGTTGCAGGCAGGCCCCTGCTTCTGCTAGCCTGCCCCGCTGGAAAGCAGGCCTTTCTGCTGCGGGCACGCCCCGCTGCAGGGCAGGCCACACTGCTGCAGGCAGGCCCCCGCTTCTGCTGGCCTGCCTCACTGGAAAGCAGGCAACACTGCTGTGGTCAGGCCCCTTTTTAGGGCAGGCAACACTGCTGTGGGCATGCCCCTTTTCAGGGCAGGCCACACTGCTGTGGTCAGGCCCCTTTTTAGGGCAGGCAACACTGCTGTGGGCATGCCCCTTCTCAGGGCAGGCCACACTGCTGTGGGCATGCCCCTTCTCAGGGCAGGCAACACTGCTGTGGGCATGCCCCTTCTCAGGGCAGGCAACACTGCTGTGGTCAGGCCCCTTTTTAGGGCAGGCAACACTGCTGTGGGCATGCCCCTTCTCAGGGCAGGCAACACTGCTGTGGTCAGGCCCCTTTTTAGGGCAGGCAACACTGCTGTGGGCATGCCTCTTCTCAGGGCAGGCAACACTGCTGTGGTCAGGCCCCTTTTTAGGACAGGCAACACTGCTATGGGCATGCCCCTTCTCAGGGCAGGCCACACTGCTGTGGGCAGGCCCCTTTTTAGAGCAGGCAACACTGCTGTGGGCATGCCTCTTCTCAGGGCAGGCAACACTGCCGTGGGCAGGCCCCTTTTTAGGGCAGGCAACACTGCTGTGGGCATGCCCCCCGCTCCCGTCACGGCTTGCTGCATTCTCACCTGCAGTACTTAGGCAACGGCCCCCCTGAGGCATGCCCAGCAGAGGACAAGCCCCCTTGCTGCAGGCATGCCCCGATTCCGTCTCCACGGCCCAGCTTCTTACCTGAGGCACTTTCGCAATGGCCCCCCTGAGGCTGGCCATGGTCAGCTCCCTCACGTCCTTGCCGCCCACCAGCACCTGACCGCCCTCCACGTCGAAGAAGCGGAACAGCAGACGGAGGAGAGTGCTCTTGCCGCTACCGCTGGCACCCACAATGGCGCAACTAGTGCCTGCAGAGTGTTTCAGCTACGTTTCAACTACAATTCAGGTACATGCCCCTTTCATTGTGCAATGCCCCTGACATTGAGTGCAATTCAGGAACATGTCAGCTACATTTCAGCTACACTTCAGTGTGCATCTTGCCACAGCCGCTGTCACCCACTGTGGTGCCTGCAGAGAATTTTTTGGGGTGCTTCAGCTACAATTCAGCTACAATTCAGAATCATCTTGCCACTGCCGATGGCACCCACTGTGGTGCAGCAGGTGTCTGCAGAGGGATTACAGGGTCCTTCAGCAACAAAGCAGCTACAATGAAAAGTGCCCAAGCTACTGCCGCTAACGCCCACTGGCATGCGGCTGGTGCACAAAGAGGGGGTGCTAAAGCTACGTTGCGGCTACATTTCAGATGCTACTCAGCTACCATTCAGCTACAATTTATTCTGCCTAGAATCAGAGATGGCGATTGAGCAGCCTGCCAAAGGTACAGATTTTGTGTTCCTTAAAATACGGTGGCAAAGACTGCATAAAACCCTAGACCCAAAACCTTTAAAATACAGCAAAGACTGGCTCTACTTTGAGGTCCCTGCTGCCAGCTGGGATTTTCAAGCACTGAGAAAGGACACCTGCTCTGGACAGTGCTAAGCATTTTCTTGTTATTTAGAGAGGCATAGGAGTGGGAGGTGCGGCCGAGCAAGGGGCCACCATGTGCGCACAGCACCAGCATTGTCGTGTGTGTGTGTGTGTGTGTGTGTGTGTGTGTGTGTGTGTGTGTGTGTGTGTATATGCGTGCGCGCCTGGGCATGCTGTATGTTTGTGCATGTGTGTTTGTATGTGTGTGTGTGTTTATGCGTGCGCGTCTGGGTGTGCTGTGTGCTGTGTGTGTGTGCATGTGTATATGTGTGTGTGTGTATGCGTGCGTGCCTGGGCATGCTGTTTGTATGTGTGTGCATGTGCATGTGTATGAAATCTATAATTTAGCCCAACGAGTTTAGACATTCATATGTAAAAATGTATGGCAAAAAACTCATGCGCTAGGTTCACGCACCTGCCGGGATCACGAGGGAAAAGTCTTCCAAGATGGAGCTGTCGGGTCGGTACCCAAACCTGGAGCAGGCAGGACATGAACAAAATGCTTTTTGAATAGGGCTGACCGGAAAAAACAATGCATGAATGCATCTTGAATATAGCTGGGCAGTATGAAATGTACCTGAAATGAAGCTGGACAAAATGCCGATATATTCTAAACGGAACCTCATAGTGTTCTGCTCGCAGTGTTTGATGCTTCGCTATGTCGGCAAATACAACTGGACAAAACCGAAGGAAAAAACTCTTGGGCCTGAATGCGTCCTTACAAGGTATCCAACGAGCAAAGTCGTACATGCCCCTTGGCAATGGCACTCAAAGAGGCATGCCCATTGACAATTGCACTCAAAGAGGCATGCCTCTCAAAAGTGCAGAACTCAAACAAAAATTGCAGCCTCGGGGAATCCGCAAGGTTTAATTTTCAAGGTACCCAACAAGCAAAGTCTAACAAGGAATAAGCCCCTTGCATGACGAAAACAATTGGATGCCTAGCCATTTCGTAAAAGTCAAAAGGTGAATAAACGCGCTGGCGCTGAAAAACAGCAGGTTGAGGCATCACCGCCGCACGTATTTTGGCCAATGTGCATGTTACTTATGGATGATCACCTTGCCCTAGGACCCACGGACCCTGTCGTTTGAACGATGCACCCCCCCGTCACCCCGTTTCACACACAATTCCACCCCCCTTCACTACTTTTCACACACAATTTCACCCCCCGTTTCACCTTTGTTCACACACAATTTCACCCCCCTTCACGTACCCTTTCAGCCCACTTGTTACACTCCCCTTCAACTGTTTCCACACACACTTATATCCCTCTTCACACACACTTTCAACCAGTGCTGTGCAATTGCTCCTTATTTCAGAAATCGTGTTGGTAATGACTGTCCCTTACCGGTTTAGGTAGCTGAATTTGCCTTGAAATTACGGCGACTGAAATTCAGCTACGTAATTCAGCTACGTAATTCAGCTATGTAATTCACCCACCGTAAGGACCGTAATCGGTACAGCACTGCTTTCAACGCATTTGTTGCACACCTTCACATCCCTTTTCATACACTCTGCCAACGCGTTGTTACTCCCTTTAAACCCGTTCACACACATTTCATCCCAATTCACGTGCACCTCTTCAATCCTCTTCACACACCCTTTCAGCCTTTTTCACACACCCTGTTCACACCCCAGCTCCCACACCTGACGTTTCTGAGTTCAATTTCGTACCCCCCTGGCGGGCTGGGTGGCAGCGGCTTGGCCCCGGGCATATCCGCCACTCCCGGCATCTGTTGCAGCAAGGCGAACATGGCTCCCATATCAGCTAGCGACTGTCGCGTCTCGCGGAACACGCTCCCCAAGAAGTTGAGGGGCATCGACAGCTGTTTACAAGAAAGGAGGAGGGAGGAGTTCAGGGCCATCAACAGCTGTGTTTAAGAGAGGAAGAAGGAGGAGGCAGACGGTGGCGGAGGTGAGGGGCATGGGCAGCTGTACGTACAGATATGAGGAGAGAGTGGGGAGGAAGGAGGAGGATGGAAACGGAGGAGGGAGGAGGTGAGGAGCATGGACAGCTGTATTGAAGACAAGATGAGAGATAGGGGATAAGAAGGAGGATGGAAAAGGAGGGAGGCAGGCGGCGAGGGGCATGGACAGCTGTGGTGGGGCAGCGGAGCAGGTGATGAAAGGAGGGGCGGGAGGGGAGTACTGTACAGAGCATCATAAGAAATGCACCATACATCATGCGCGAAATACCCTATGCCTCAAGCACCCCATGCATGAAGGACCACACACCATGCACCATGTCCCATGCATCAAGCACCACACCCCATGCCCCATGCATCAAGCATCAATCACCAAACTCCATGGAGCCATCACAACAGCCATGCACACCCACCTGGAACAACAAGCCGTTGACCATAACGACGTCCCCCACTGTCGCCTCGCCCCTCGCCACCGCCTGCGCAAAGACAACACACACGTTAGGCCACATAATGTACAGACGGTAAGGACGGCCCGCCCGGACAATAAGCGCGGCTGATTGTACCGTGGCGGACCCTGCCCTTTTCTTCCAGCCTCCCGGGCAACAAACCATCATAGCCCTACATTCCCAGGCATTATACATACCCCCCCTCCTTGAAGGCCACAACAAACCCTGAACCCTAATACCCTAACTCCTACCCCCCCTTCTTTAAGGCCACAACAAACCCTAAACCCTACCCCTCCTCCATTAAGGTCACAGCACACTTTAACCCTGAACCCTTAACCCCTACCCCCCCGTCCTTTAAGGCCACAGCAAACCCTGGCTTCAAGCAGGAACTTAGGCCCAGTTACCCGCGCCGTCAAAGACAAACCCTACGCCCTAAAACCTAACCTCTCCTTAAAGGCCACAACAAACCCTGAATTCAACCAGGAACCCTAAAGCCTGGCTTCAACCAGGAACCCAGGCCCAGCTACCCGTGTTGTCACAGACAAACCTGCTGACGAGGTCCTCTTACCATCACCATACAAACGTAACGCTTCACCGTCAACCCAGGCCTCCTTCACCGCGCTGTCAATACCATGCCTGCCTTCACAGCCCTTGCCTAAACCCTTACACTGAACCATAAGCCCTTTACCTACAAACACGGCCCACACCTGCCGTTCCAATGCCACACCAGCCGTCGTGGATCGAACACAAACCCTAAGCGCTACAACCTCGACCCCAAAGCATTGCCGGTAAACCGTACCCCTCTTACCTGCCGGGCCAATGCAACACCTGCCGTCATGGATCATACACAAACCTTGGGCGCTAGAACCTCAACCTAAAACCTTTGCCGGCACCCTGCCCCCCTTACCTGCGCTGTCAATACCATGCCCGCTGTCATGGCTGCTGTGAAGATGACGCCCTGTCCAAAGTTGAGTGCAGACAGCGATGTGGCCTGCTTCAGGCCGGCCTTCTGGTAAGCTTCCATGCACTCATCGTACCGCTTCACCTAGAAGCAGGCAAATGTTTATGCAGGATTTATGTTATGTTGTTTCGGGTTTCAGCTATAATTCAGGTACGCTATGACTTGAGGGGATGTGGCATGCTTCAGGTCGGCCTTCTGGTTAGCTTCCATGCACTCATTGTACCGCTTCACCTAGGAGCAGGAATCAGAGCTTATTTCAGGTTTCATCTGGAGGTTTAATTGAAGGTGAAATGTTAGGCTGTTTCAGCTACAATTTAGCTACATTATAAGCTGCCAGCAACATGGCCTGTTGCAGGCCCGTCTTCTGGTATTCGGCCATGCACTTGTCGTCTTGCTGAAACTATAAGCAGACATCACAGTTCATTATAGGGTGTATTCAGAGTGTGTCAGCTACAATTCAGCTACAAATGAGCTGAGCGTGTCATGGCCTGCTACATGCCCGCCTCCAGGTATTCTCCCATGCAAACGTTGTACCGCCAGACCTGGAGGCAGGCACTACTGTTACCTTTATATAATGTTTCAGCCACGTTAAGCTACGTTCAGCCACATGGCGGCCTGTGGCTTGCTTCAGGCCAGCCTTCTGGTTCTCTGCCATGCGATCATCATACCGCCAAACCTGCCCTAGGCTACATTCCAGCCTACGGTCTAACTCAGCTACATTCAGCTACATGGCAGCTTGCGGCTTGCTTCAGGCCAGCCTTCTGGTTCTCTGCCATGCATTCATCGTACCGCCAAACCTACCCTCGGCTACATTACGGCCTACGGTCTAACTCAGCTACATTAAGCTACATTCAGCTACATGGCGGCTTGCGGCTTGCTTCAGGCCAGCCTTCTGGTTCTCTGCCATGCATTCATTGTACCGCCAGACCTACCCTCGGCTGCATTCCAGCCTACAGTCTAACTCAGCTACATTCAGCTACATTGCAGCCTATGGCCTGCTTCAGGCCAGCCCTCTGGTTCTGTGCCATGTAATCGCTGTACCGCTCATTACAGCGATTACACCCTGATGGTTATGGCGTTGCCCCCGCGCTGGCAGGCCCCAGCCAATAAGCACCGCTCGCTCGCTGTCCTATTTTATTTCAGTGCTCGCACCGGTTTACAAGCATGTGTCCCTTGCATCAAATGTGATGCTCTGCTGGACTGTAAAAATCGTAACAAATCACGTAGCCCACTCCAAACCCCCTTATCCCACTTCACGCTCCTTGTTGTTGAAATGACATCTAAAGACTCAACCCCACCGTATACTCCTCTTCTTGTTTAACGACCCTCTTAACCCTCATCCCTCATCCCCACCTCATAGTGTTGTTGAATGATCTCTAAACCCTGATTCCTTATCCCCGCCAATTCCCCACCTCGTGCTCCTGGTCGTTGAAATGACCTCTATACCCTCTAAACCCTCAACCCTCTAAACCCTCAACCCTCTCAACCCTCTAGACCGTCAACCCTCTCAACCCTCTCAACCCTCTAGACTGTCAACCCTCAATCCTCATCCCCACCTCATGCTTCTCGTTGTTGACCGTCTCGTACCTACTCATCTTGTTTTGTAACGACCCTCTAAACCCTCATTCCTCAACCCTCTTAACCCTCATCCCGACCTCGTGCTTCTCGTTGTTGAAGTACTTGACCGTCTCGTAGTTGATCAGCGAGTCCACGGCCCTAGAGGATGCCTCGCTCTCCGCGCGGTTCTGTGCTCGGCGGAACTGCGTCCGCCACTGGGTCACGGCGAGGGTGAACACGGTGTACGCTGTGTCCAGGAGCAAAGTGCAGGGTAGAGCCAGAGGTACATCAGGTTTCAACGATCAGGTTTCAAGGTTCTGTGGGCAGGCGGTTCTGCGTCTGCCACTGGGTCACAGCCAGAGTGGACACAGCGTGCGCTGTGTCCAGGAGCAGGGTAAAGGGCAGGATCAATGGTACATCGGGTTTCAGGGTGTGAGGCGGAAGGATACATTTCAAACAAAATAATGATCGATTGTCAACGCCAGATTCCAGTCGGTAATCAGGGGTTTGGATCCAAATATTGCCTTCATGGCAGCATTAAGAGAATTCCTTGATTTCTACCTGACTTAAGGCATATGAAACCAATCATATGTTTGTACACACCGGTATGCCCAACCCCCAGCAATCCAACAAACAGCTCAACAACCTGTCCCCAACGCCACTGTCCGCGGGACCGGACCTGGCCCCTTGGCTTTGGAGTCTGAACCATTCCACCGACATTGAGCCCCCCCACCTCCCAGCCACGCCCCTCCTCCCCCGCAGGCCATAGCCTTCCTATATTATTATATATGTACATACCGTACGGGTAATGGTACCGTTGATTTGATTTGACTACCCTCAGTGCAATGTTTTGCTTGTCCCGTATTTTCGTAATTGGCTCGGTGCATGTTTAACCCCCCCCCCTCCTTGAGAGTCACACCTGTGAGTGTGGCGAGCGTGAGTCCTCCCAGAGCGGGGCCACATGTGTATGTGAGAATGGCTGTGACCGCAACCACCTGGGGGAGGGGAAAGGCAGTGTGTGTGGGGGGGAGGGGCGGAGCAGTAGGAGCAGTTATTAGTGGAGAGGGAGGCAGTGAGGGTAGAGGGTGGTGTAATGAAAGAGAGGGGGGGGGGGCTATGTGGGGGAGAGGGGGCAGTGAGCGGGGGAGTGGGGGCCGCTTTAAGGGGGATTTGGGAGGGAAGGGTGGTGCAGTGAGGGGTGGGGGGCTGTGTGTTGGGGGAGGGGCACGCCACAGAAGGGGATGGGAAAGGTAAGGGACAAGGGCAGTACACTAAATAGGTGGTGGGGCGGGCAGTGGGTTGGCATGCACGCTACAAAGAGGGGCTAGGAAAGGGAGCTGCTGGGAGGGGAAGGGCGGTGCAGTGGCGGCTTATGGGGGCTTTCAGGAGGTTCTGGGCAGATAAGGAAGGGGAGGGGAGGGGAGGGGAGGACTGTCGCAACCAAGGAGGCCTGTTCCAAATCAGGCCTGTTGGTACTTAGATCCGTTCTGGCAGCTCAGGGGAAGGTGTGCGAAAGTATATCCCAATCTGCCACCACCAGGGAGGGATTTACTTAAGTCAGACCTGGTCAAAATCGGATCCGGTGTGGCACTCCAGCCCACGTCTCATGTGAACCCGATACCTCACCTAGCAGCTTCTCACCAGTTATCAAGCTAGGGAAGATTTAGGTGGACACGCGTGCGCTCGATTAGGATCGACCGCGACCACACACGACGTCCAGAAGGCATCATACGCACGGACGTATGGGACCTATCAACCTCAACCATCAAGCCCGGTACGATCCCATATCCTCGCAGCATTCTGGATTCAGGTCCAGACGTAAGACGGGTTCATCTCCGTTTGCGGCCTATCCTTTCAACCTTGCAGTGCTCCATTCGGAACCATATATCTCTGTTCAGCAGGACTCATAACCCAGCCCACGTTTCCGCTCATCCTGCATTCCCGCTCACCCCGCGTACCCTACTGAAGGGTTCAAGGTTAAGATGGGCAGGGTCAAGGGCTTATGGGTTCAATAGTTAAAGGGTTACAGGGCTTTAGTGTTGAAGGATTTGGGAGTTGAAGGATTAGGAGGTTGGAGGATTTTAGGAGGTTAAGGGTTTCAGGTTTTAAGAGGTTTCAGTGTTTGGGGGTTACAGGGATTCTAAGGTTGAAAGGTTTGGGCTCACCCTGCGCACCCCGCTTCTCCACTCACCTCTAACAGCGTTGGCGCAACGTTGAAGACCGCGGCACTGAGGATGAAGCTCATGCCCCGAGTGCCACGGTCCACGATCCTGCTCAGTGCACCTGGGCAGTGGGATAACAACAGGTTTCAGGTCCCTGCTCAAAGTTCTCCAGCTTCAGTGG
Source organism: Limnomonas spitsbergensis (assembly GCA_037349105.1). Lineage (NCBI taxonomy): Eukaryota > Viridiplantae > Chlorophyta > Chlorophyceae > Chlamydomonadales > Limnomonas > Limnomonas spitsbergensis. The sequence continues at coordinate 2,188,144 of JAYJMM010000093.1, read as the reverse complement.
GGACAACGGGTTTCCAGCCCCTGGCTTCCCTAGTTGAGGGTTTAGGGTTATAGGTTTCCTGGCTAACAACGGGTTTCAGGCCACTGGCTTTTGTTCACCAGCTTCAGTGGGGACAACGAGGTTCCAGCCCCCGGTTTCCCTAGTTTAGGAGTTTGGGGGTCAAACAACGGTTTTCCTGTCCTTGATTGAAATAGCTGAACATTTCTAGGCAGGGAGCAAGAGTGTTCCCTGCCACCTAAATTTCCAACCCTAAATTTGAACCATACCTTGTAAACCTTAATTTAAGCTTTCCACTCATGGAACAGAGCTGTAAAACCGCACACAGACCCTAAAACAACTTTTTGAACGGTGAGACAAAGGCTCTGATGACAAATTCATAAGTAGCATTGGAGATGGGTGAGGGGTACATATCAAAAATAATGATCGGTGGTAGAGGCCGGTTTTCAGCCGCTCCTAAACAGACTCAGATCGTATGGCTGTCCCTAGGTTGTTAAGCCATTTAGAGCTCACCAACCTGCTAAATCAGGCGCTCAAACATCAGGCGCTCAAACATAAACTGCAGTTAATTTCGTGTTAGTTCACATCCGTATTCCGTTTGATCAACTGCCGTCTATTTCGCTGAAGTGACCACCGCTCCATTCACACACTATTCCACCTACCCGTCTGCCGCATCAGGTGCCCTCTCAAACATACATTGCAATTAATTGTGTTGTAGTTCACATCCATATTCCGTTTGATTAACTGCCGTCTACTTCGCTGAAGTGACCACCGCTCCATTCACAATTTGCAATTAATTTTGTTGTAGTTCACATCCGTATTCCGTTTGATTAACTGCCGTCTACTTCGCTGAAGTGACCACTGTTAAATTCACACACAAATTCACGTACGGGGCCAAGCCAAGGGGCCTGTCACTGTCGGACTAGTCCCCCGACACCCCCCCGGCTTATAATGCGACCCCATGGTTGGCGCCCTAGCATAGAAAGAATTGACTGGATTTCAGGACTTCAGCCATTGAATACAAAACTGAACATCGTTTTTCTTCATCGTCGATTCTTTGTTGTGCAAAGGCGCCAACCGGGCACTGAAAGCCCCCGTTTGGGGGACTAGTCCGACCCCCCTAGTGACAGGCCCCTTGCCAAGCCTTCCAGTCTGCCGCATCAGGTGCCCTCTCAAACACAACCTTCCGTCTACATGGCTGTAGTTCACACCCACGTTACAATCCCACACGCAATCCACTCCCACACATGTTCCATACCAACATGCTTCATTCCCACACATGTTCCACACCCCGACGCGCTCCATTCCCACACATGTTCCATACCCACATGCTTTACTTCCACACATAATGCATACCCTGACACGCTCCATTCAGTGTGTGTCACCTACCTGTCTGCCGCATCAGGTGGAAGCGCAGGTCCAGGGTGTGGAGATGTGTGAACACCTCGCTCGACAAGCTCCGGATGGCTCCTTGAGACACCTGTTAGAGGGGGGGTATGGTCCAGGGTTTTGGTTCAGCACTGGGGGGGTTAGGTTACTGGGTTTAGGGTTAAGGTTTGTGGGTTTCTGGGCCAGCGAGGAGGGCCAACATGGCAGAAGGTCAGGGTTACGCATCTCTACTTTGCCATACCATCGGTGTCCACACCGAAGTGACCAAACAACTGATTTTCCATGCCACCAACGTCCACAGCACAGCAACCAGATAACGCATTCTACAGACTGCCATGTCCACACACCCCTGGTCCACACCAAACAATTTAAACAACTGATTTTTCACACTGCCAGGTCCGCACCAATGCAACCAAGCAGCACAGAGAGTAGGGGACTGATCAAGTCAACACAGGAAGCGGCCATTGTATGGACGTCATGGTCCTGGTAAGGAATGATAAGGAATGATATCCCAAATCCTCTAAGTGAAGATATGTATTTTTTACCTGACAGTAGACCTTGAGATATGGTTTAACCCCCTTGGGTGCACCCCCTCGATTTTTTCGGTATTCTCAGCTACAATTCAGCTACACCAGAGCCTATAGCCGGGAGGGTTTGGTGTTGCAGTCCCTGCGGCTTGGGCCGCCGGCCGCCGGCCGAGCAAGGTTTGGTCCCCATCGGCCCGGTGGGGGCTGCCCCATCAGCCTGCTTAAGGCAGTGGCCTGGTTAAGGGTTAGAGTCAAGGGTTGCCGCATTTAAATTAAGTGGCACTGCACAGATCGTACAGTGATGCTGTGCCTCATCTGGATTACCCTCTAATTCCAAAGAAAGATGATAACCCGCGAAAGCAAATTGACTCCAAAAATATGACAGACACCTCTGAGAATTCACGTTTGAAACTATGACGTTGCGCAGCTCATTGAGCACCGCTCTACCTGCCCTGGCTGACCCCTTTTCCAGACAAAAGCCAAAACCCTTCACCCTTGGGCGCGCATTGAATTACAAAATATGACACGGGCGTCTGAGAATAGGACGCTCACCTTACAAAATATGACGCTCCGCAGCTCTGTCAGTGCTTGTGTGCCAGCCCTAGCTGACTCTTTACTTCAGGCTGAGAGCCTGAACCCTACACCCTTGACCGCACATCAAATTTGAAACAACGAAACGCGCCTCTGAGAAATCACCTTTGAAAATATGACGTTGCGCAGCTCATTGAGGGCCGCTGTCCCGGCCCTGGTCGACCCGTACGCAACGATAAGAGCCACGGGGCCCCACACCACAGCAGAGGAAGGGTCTGCAGGCCAATATGAAGCCGCAAACAAGAGGGGCATTAGGAAGAAACATGACACCTCCTTTCTCATGGGTCGGTTGATCAAGAGGCTCTGGAAGACGATGCAGGCCAATAGGATCCCACACCTCAGCAGAGGAAGGGTCAGCGGGATATTATAGAAGCTGCAAACAAGAGGGGCGTTTGTAAAAGAAACATGACACCTCCATCCTCCAGGTTTGGTTAATCAGGAGGCTCTGAAATAATTTAGATACACTGATTTCAAAAATTTCGGAGGGGCGGCGATAAGATTTCGCATGGCTTTTAAACATATGACATTATGCAGGTCAATATTGTCCCACACTGTAGCAGATGAAGGGTCTCCGGGCCGTTCTGATGCGGCAAAGAGGGGGGGGAGATGAGGAAAAGCATGACACGTATTGACATATGTTCTCCACTCCCCCGACAGGACTCTCCAACACAGCAGGCAAGGTCTGTGGGTTATTCAGCAGCGGCAAACAGGAGGGGTGGGCACGAGGAAAAGCATGACGCTCCCTGCCTTCTTTCCCCTAATGGAGCTCCACACCAAAGCGGAGGCTGGGTCCGCGCGCCATTCAGACGTGGCAAACAGGAGGGGGGGGGAAACGGGGGAACGCGTCACATATTCTCCTTTCTCCTGACGGGTCCTTGCACCACAGCAGAGGATGGGTCTGCGGGCCGTGCAGCAGCGACAAACGGGGAGGGGGACTTGAAGGCAAAATAATGAGCACACATTTCCCCCTTTCTCGTCACAGAGCGCCACATTTCAGGTGCCCACTCGCCTTACATCAGAGGCAAACAGGGGGGGGGTAGGAGAAGCTAAGAAGGTGCTTCAGCTACAACTCAGTTACACCATGTAGTGGAAGAGTCGGCAGGCCATACAGCATTGTAATATGTGTGGGGAAGTGTGTCTATCTGTGTGTGATGGTATGGGGGGGGTGTATGAAAGAGAGGTAGTGTGCCATTCCCTTGCCCCTGTCTCCCACATCATCGAGGACGGAGCATCTGCTAGCCATACAGCAGCGGTGCTCAGGGTTTAGGAATATATTTTTGCTTTAGGGTTAGGTTTTAAGGGTGTAGGAATACAGTTTTGTTTTATAATTTAGGGTTTAGGGTTGAGGATGCAGGGTTAGGGAAAATAATGATTGTTTTCGAATGTAGGATGTGGGCTTGAAATAAAAGGATTGTTTAGATTGGTTGGATTGGTTTCCGGCTCAAGACAGCTATATCATGGCCAACAGCGGTAGGGGGGGCTGGAGCGGCAGTCGGCCTGTCCTGAGGCTTTTGGGCCACCAGCCGTAGGCCGGTCTACCCATCAGCCCAGTGGTGATTACCCAGCAAGGGAGGGGCAAGAGCATATCACAGTATACTCCCATATACGTGACAGGACCGTATAATCCGCAGTTTTTGTCACAGAGCCTCCAAGCTACAAGTAGCAGCCCAGCGGTGCTTACCCAGCAAAGGGGGGGGCGGGTGCACACTAAAATGTCTCAACATGTACAAAAATGTACTAATGGGCAAAGGTACTAGATGGGTACAACTGGGTCGGAGGGGAAGGTGTTACCAACGTAGCTTGAACCCGAAACCCTAAACCCTCTGTCCTATGCCACAAAATTAGAGCGGCAGGCCTGCCAAGGAGGTGGCGGTGTTCTGCGTCACAGCCATCATCGTGCCAACTGCAGACTGACATGGATCTAGTTTCAACTGACGAGGATCTAGTTTCAAACTGTCAAGGATCTACTATCAAACCGACGCCCTAAAAAACCTGAATCCTTGAACTGACCTGCCATGGCGGCGGTGGCGGCCGCGGCGCTTGGCGTCACAACCATCATCGCATCCACGGCAGACTGCGCCGCACGGAGGGGTGGGTAGGGGGGGGGGTAAAAGAAGCTTGAGACGTGCGGTGCGGAGAATCTGGGTGGCCGGGTTAGCCACTCAACAGCTACATCAAGGGTAGAGTGAGAGGAGGACCGCGGGGAGGGGGGGGGGAGGTAAACGATCTGAATGCCCTGATCAGCCACCATGACAGCGACAAGGTGTACTGCACTCACTTGAGGCCGCAGGAAGCGGAATAGGTTCTAAAGACCGTCCCTACGGCAAAGGGAACTAAATGGAACTAAAGACCGTCCCTACGGCAAAGGAAACTAGAGCCTAGAGGGAACTAAATGGAACTAAAGACCGTCCTTACGGCAAAGGGAACTAGAGCCTAGAGGGAACTAAATGGAACTAAAGACCGTCCTTACGGCAAAGGGAACTAAATGGAACTAAAGACCGTCCTTACGGCAAAGGGAACTCAAGGGAACTAAAGACCGTCCTTACGGCACGCAAGGTTCAAGAAGAAAGGAAGGGGTCGCCATGTCGCGTACATGGCGGACTGCGCGGCAGAATGCAGGCGGGGTGAAATGTTCAAGATCTAACGACCGCCCACTGGGCATGCCAGGTTCAATTAATTAAGTGCCGCGTTCGTGGCAGACGGCGAGGGGGACCGCGGGCGAGGCGGAACTGACTAGCAGATTTATGGAGCACTGAGGGTAGACAATGGCGGAGGATCGCAATAAATGAGACACGCGGAATCGCAACGTTCAGGAGCATGCTCGTGGCTGGGAAGAAAAACCTACCAGTTCCTGAGGACAGGTGTCATGTTGCACCACGAGTGTAACCCCCACAGTGTCACCTTTCAGCGGAATTATACTGCTGGAACTAGAAGAGTGTACACCCAATAGTGTAACCTTGCAGTACAGTTGTGGAGTACAACAGTACATGAGTAATACTTTAGTCAAACCCCATGTGCCAGCCTGCAATCGTCACCAGAAATGTGCCACCCTACTAGGGTACCCATATGAGTGACCCCTACGGGTGAAGCTGCAGTACAGCCCTAGAAGTGTGAACATATAGTACAACCCATTGAGTGTAACTTTCCAGTGTTCACCCACAATTGGAACTCTGGAAGTGTCTCTCTTTCATGTCGCTTCCCATACACCATTGCACTTTCTCAATAGATAACGAAGGTTTTTAACAATCAATAAATCAATCTCTGCTTTTCTTCCTAATCCCCGGGTGCACAGCCTCCCCTGCGCACTTTTATGGTGATGGGGACAGACACGTTGAGCTGCTTGGCTGCCGCCACAAGTGAAACATATTTTGAAAATCACTGAATCTCTGTTTTTCTATCTCATCCCCGTCCCCGATTACAGAGCCTCCCCTAAGACCCCTACGCACTTTCATGATGATGGGGACAGACATGCTGAGCAGCTTGGCCGCCGCCACCAGTGAAACCAGTGAAACCAGTTAAAAAAAAAAAAAACTGAATCTCAACTTTTCTATCTCATCCCCGTCCCCAGGTACACAGCCTTCCCTACGCACTTTCATGATGATAGGGACAGACACGTTTAGCAGCTTGGCCGCCACCATCAGCACGGCAGACGCCACCACGCGGCGCTGGAACTCTGGGTTATCTAAGCAGTGGGAGGGGAGTGTTAGTGTCTGGAGGAATGAGTGCACTTGCGGGGTATGTGGCAGCACGGATGATGCGACCTAGAGGCGCTGGACTTTCCGGGTAATCTGAGCAGTGACAGGGGAGTGTTAGTGTGTGGTGGAACGAGGGCACATGCAGGGTAAGTGGAAGCGATGCACCTCCCGGGTTATCTGAGCAGTGAGAGGGGAGTGTTAGTGTGTGGTGGAACGAGGACACATGCGGGGTAAGTGGAAGCGATGCACCTCCCGGGTTATCTAAGCCGTGAGAGGGGAGTGTTGGTGTATGGAGGAACGAGGGCACATGCAGGGTAAGTGGAAGCACGGTTGACACGATCACGCAGCACTGGACTTCCCGGATTACCTGAGCAGTGAGAGGGGAGTGTCAGTGTGTGGTGGACTAAGGGCCTTCGCGAGGTAAGTGGAAGCACGGTGACACGACCACGCATAGCAGGAAAATTACTTGAGCAGTATGAGGGGAGTGTCAGTGTGTGGTGGAATGAGTGCACTTGTGGCAGCACGGTTGACGCCACCACCCGGCGCTGGAACTCCAGGTTATCTGGCAGCGAATCGCAGAGAGGCGAGGCGAGTCAGACAGAGGAGAGGAGACAGGGTGTGCGATGGCAGTATTGGGTGAGGGGCTGTGGAGGGATGCGAAGTCAATACTCAGGAAAACCAGAAATATCCAGATGGCGTCGTGGTGATTGTCCACGGCTATCCTTGGCTGCAAAGCGCTGGAAACAAGGAGATGTAGACGCCAGGGGGACATGACAGCGTCTGTAGACTTGATGGGTCAGGGTGCGTGATGGCATCAGTGGGTGAAGGGCAGTCATTGTTTCTTTTTGCGGCTACGAGGCCACCTTCAGCAGGCAGCCAAAGGTCTGATTGGGACCAAACCTTACTGGCCTACGACTTGTGGCTGAAGCAGCATGGCTGGTCACAAACGGGGCAGAATATGGCACGATATGAACATACAGCACAGGTTAGGACAGATTATGCTACCATGGGCCGAGTTGTGGAAGGGGAGGGGGTCCAGTTATTAGCTGTCCAATTGTGTGGGGAAGTACAAAGGGAATAGCAGTAGTTGCAGCGAGGAAGCGAGCGGTTCATGTGAAAGAATGGCTGGGATTGTCAAGGGTCGAGGCAGAAAATTCCCTCGCCGGGATTCGAACCCGGGTCGCTCACGTGAGAGGCGAGTATCCTGGGCCAACTAGACTACAAGGGAGTTGATGAACAAATAAGACATCTCTTATACTATATCATTATGTCGATGATAGATTTTGGAAGGGGGGCGCGTTCAAAATCAAGATCGGGCGAGCTTTTTGATTTTTCTCATACCCCTCACTCACCCCTCACTCACCCCCCACTCACCCCTCTCATACCCCTCACTCCCCCCTCACTCCCCCCTCTCATACCCCTCACTCCCCCCTCGCATACCCCTCACTCACCCCTCTCATACCCCTCACTCACCCCTCGCATACCCCTCACTCACTCCTCACTCCCCCTTCTCATACCCCTCACTCACCCCTCACTCACCCCTCTCATACCCCTCACTCACCCCTCTCATACCCCTCACTCACCCCTCACTCCCCCCTCTCATACCTCTCACTCACCCCTCACTCAACCCTCACTCACCCCTCACCCACCCCTCACTCACCCCTCTCATACCCCTCACTCACCCCTCTCATACCCCTCACTCACCCCTCACTCACCCCCCACTCACCCCTCTCATACCCCTCACTCCCCCCTCACTCACCCCTCGCATACCCCTCACTCACCCCTCGCATACCCCTCACTCACCCCTCTCATATCCCTCACTCACCCCTCACTCACCCCTCTCATACCCCTCACTCACCCCTCACTCACCCCTCGCATACCCCTCACTCACCCCTCACTCCCCCCTCGCATACCCCTCACTCACCCCTCTCATACGCCTCACTCACCCCTCACTCCCCCCTCACTCACCCCTCACTCACCCCTCACTCTACATTTTGCCGACTTCCCTTATCTACATTGTTCTATCGACTAGAGGCTGTTCACCTTGGAGACCTGATGCGGTTGTGTGTACGACCTAGCAAGATCGGTAGCCGCTCCCCCGGATTTTCAAGGGCCGTCATCGGCGCGCCGGACACCGCGAGAACTGCGGTGCTTTACCAACCACTGGGCCCTATCTCCGAATGATTCGATTCCAGGGCCGTCGGGCTGTTAAAAAGAAAAGAGAACTCTTCCCAGGGCCGATGCCGACGTCTCCGGGCTCGCTTACGTTACCGTCAGCCGCCTTGTCTAGGTAAGGGAATCTTAACCCTTTTCCCTTTCGATGGGCAGCGCAGATCGCGCTCTTCACACAGGATTACCCCATCTCTTAGGATCGACTAACCCATGTCCAATTGCTGTTCACATGGAACCATTCTCCACTTCAGTCTTCAAAGTTCTCATTTGAATATTTGCTACTACCACCAAGATCTGCACTAGACGCCGTTTCACTCAGACTCACGTCTCAAGCTGCGCAACGACGTCCACGCCCTCCTACTCATGAATGCCTCGCACTTGCATCCATGGCCGAGTATAGGTCACGCGCTTAAGCGCCATCCATTTTCGGGGCTAATTCATTCGGCAGGTGAGTTGTTACACACTCCTTAGCGGGTTTCGACTTCCATGACCACCGTCCTGCTGTCTATATGAATCAACACCCTTTGTGGGATCTAGGTTAGCGCGTAGTTTGGCACCTTAACTCGACTATCGGTTCATCCCGCATCGCCAGTTCTGCTTACCAAAAATGGCCCACTTGGAGCTCACATTGATTGCGAGGGATCAATTAAGCATCCCACGCGTCTTACCTATTTAAAGTTTGAGAATCAGTGAAGTCTGTTACAGACCCCGAACTGCTAATCATTCGCTTTACCCGATAAAACTGAATCAAGCTCCAGCTATCCTGGGGGAAACTTCGGAGGGAACCAGCTACTAGATGGTTCGATTAGTCTTTCGCCCCTATACCCAAGTCCGAAAAGCGATTTGCACGTCAGCACATCTACGAGCCTCCACCAGAGTTTCCTCTGGCTTCACCCTGCTCAGGCATAGTTCACCATCTTTCGGGTCCCAACAGGTATGCTCGCACTCAAACCTTTCGCAAAAGCTCATGGTCGGTCGATGGTGCAGCTTTCGCTTCCCACCAAAGTTAGGTTACTTGCGCTTCATGGGTTTTCCACCCACCAACTCGCATACATGTTGGACTCCTTGGTCCGTGTTTCAAGACGGGCCGGTTGGAAGGCTTCTGCCAGCATCTTGTTGACGCAGTTCCAAAGGACAAAGCGCCAATCACTCCTTGGTCCACCAGCCGGCATAGACGCGGTATCAACCCACGTTGTTATCCCGGCCAGCAAACCCATGCTGACTAGCACCTAGCACATGCAACGCCTCGTTAAAGACGCGTAAGCCTAGGCGCACCCACGCCTTCCAAACGCTTCCCCCTCAACAATTTCAAGCACTTTTTAACTCTCTTTTCAAAGTTCTTTTCATCTTTCCCTCACGGTACTTGTTCGCTATCGGTCTCTCGCCAGTATTTAGCCTTAGAAGGGATTTACCTCCAATTTAGGGCTGCATTCCCAAACAACCCGACTCGTGGAAAGCACCTCGTGAAGCAGCTAAGCATAGAGCCGACGGGGTTCTCACCCTCTCTGACGCTGGCTTCCACCAGACTTGAGCTCCTGCCGCCGCAGAGGGCGCTTCTATAGACTACAATTCTCAGAAGAGATTTTCAAGTTGGGCTATTCCCGGTTCACTCGCCGTTACTAGGGGAATCCTGGTTAGTTTCTTTTCCTCCGCTTATTGATATGCTTAAGTTCAGCGGGTGTTCTTGCCTGAGCTCAGGTCGAAAATGTAAACGAAGGTTCCTTGTTGAGGGCTTATACGCAGTTCCAAGCCAACACCTAAATATGGAGCAGTAATGCCACCTACCTAGATGCGGCCCATAACGGTCCTGAATTAGCCTCTGAGCTTCAACTGACCCGGCACAATTGCTTACGCCGGGACGGTCAGATCCACACGTCCTCCCTCTATGAATAGGGGGAGGGGGGTGTGAGGGTTACATCGACGCTGAGGCAGACATGGTCTTAGCCGAGGCCTCGACCGCAATGTGCGTTCAAAGACTTGATGATTCACGGAATTCTGCAATTCACACTACGTATCGCATTTCGCTGCGTTCTTCATCGTTGCGAGAGCCAAGATATCCGTTGTTGAGAGTTGTCTTGGTTATTCGTGTAGGACGGCCAGGCCGGCTACACAGTTTGCTTCAGATTTGATTGGTTTGGAGTTGTTGGTTAAAAGAAAGGGGCCAAGACGCCGGCATGAATCAACACCTCAATGAAGGGGCATCAACCATGCCGAAACCCCTGCACCGACAATCCGGTTTCGGATTGGGCCCGGATGAATCCGGGTTGTTCCTTTTCCGATTCCTTTTCACCGGTACACTCCCATTTTTACGTGGGAAGGCCGACGTTTATACGTTCACAGGTGTGGTTGTTGATGATTCAATGATCCTTCCGCAGGTTCACCTACGGAAACCTTGTTACGACTTCTCCTTCCTCTAGGTGGGAGGGTTTAATGATCTTTTCGGCGCCGTCCGGTGTTGCCACTAGCCGGCGCCAATCCGAACACTTCACCAGCACACCCAATCGGTAGGAGCGACGGGCGGTGTGTACAAAGGGCAGGGACGTAATCAACGCGAGCTGATGACTCGCGCTTACTAGGCATTCCTCGTTGAAGACTAATAATTGCAATAATCTATCCCCATCACGATGCAGTTTCGAAGATTACCCGGGCCCTTCGGCCAAGGATAGGCTCGTTGAATGCATCAGTGTAGCGCGCGTGCGGCCCAGAACATCTAAGGGCATCACAGACCTGTTATTGCCTCACACTTCCATTGCCTAAACGACAATAGGCAATCCGATCCTTGCCTCTAGGGCAGTTTCCTTTGCTGCCGTACTTCTCGTCCCAGTTTAGGTACTACCAATATTTCAAGACGAGCTTGACGCTTTGGCTCGTGGTAGTTTCTTTGGGACAGGTCCTCAGGTCTCTCGGTCTCTCCCGACTAAAGTTATGTTTAAGTGGCAGACCTTCCTCGTCTTTTTTCAAATTGCTTGGGAAGTAGTTAAATCTCGCAAGTCCAGCTAATTAATTTGTAGGGATCACCCATGGTTGCCTTTATTTATTTTGTTTCCTATCTTAGCATTCACTTGACTTGAGCTGACCCAGCTCTGCATTTTCGCGATCTGACTGTGATCTGATCCTCCACATCTTCACAGTTTTTGGGAGAACAGCAGCCCCTGCAGCCGGCCGCCTGAAACGAAAATCAATAGCAACCGTCGAAGATATTATGAAATTCTAAATTCAAAACTATCAAAACAATAGGGTTGTACCTTCTGCCCCACCAGGGCCAGCAGGTGTTCCTCACCTGAATCTTCAGGCTACCTTTCCTTTTGGAGGGGAGGGGTATCGTCAGCTTTTGAAAACCCTTAAAAACATCATTTGGGAATACATCCGGTATCATAAACCGGGGGATAGGTCGGACCCCCTAGGTGACAGGGGCCTTATCGTCCCTCTCCTTTGCCATCCTCTCTTTCTTTCTTACCTCTTGCCTTCAATGCCCTGCTCTACCAACCAGACATTCCAACGATCACGCGGCTTGGCCTTTTTAAGAAGGTCCCAGAGGTGTAATGTCACTCACCTGAGGGCCACAGGTACCGTACCAGCCTCCGTAAGATGACGGCATCGGACATGTTTTCGCCAGCCAACTCCAAGCGGCCTGCGTGCGACAAGAAAGATCCATGTCAGCCCTACGGGCATCCCCGGATATTTGAAGCTGCTACTGGGTACGAGGCATCATCAAAGCCCTGCCTGCCAAAGCCATATCTGACCCTCCCTCCCTCCATCCATAGGGAGGATACATGCAATAACCTTCACCCTTAGACCGCTCTGCACACCCTCCCTGCCTGCCAATGCCCTCATGCCATACTTGACCCTCCCTCCCTCCATCCATAGGGAGGATACATGCAATAACCTTCACCCTTAGACCGCTCTGCACACCCTCCCTGCCTGCCAATGCCCTCATGCCATACCTGACTGTCCCTCCATCCATCCATAAGGAGGATACATGCAAAAACCTCCACCCTTAGACCGCTCTGCACACCCTCCCTGCCTGCCAATGCCCACATGCCATATCTGACCCTCCCTCCCTCCATCCATAGGGAGGATACATGCAATAACCTTCACCCTTACACCGCTCTGCACACCCTCCCTGCCTGCCAATGCCCTCATGCCATACTTGACCCTCCCTCCATTCATCCATAGGGAGGATACATGCAATAACCTCCACCCTTAGACCGCTCTGCACACCCTCCCTGCCTGCCAATGCCCTCATGCCATATCTGACCCTCCCTCCCTCCATCCATAGGGAGGATACATGCAATAACCTTCACCCTTAGACCGCTCTGCACACCCTCCCTGCCTGCCAATGCCCTCATGCCATACTTGACCCGCCATCCATCCATCCATAGGGAGGATACATGCAATAACCTTCACCCTTAGACCGCTCTGCACACCCTCCCTGCCTGCCAATGCCCTCATGCCATACTTGACCCGCCATCCATCCATCCATAGGGAGGATACATGCAATAACCTTCACCCTTAGACCGCTCTGCACACCCTCCCTGCCTGCCAATGCCCACATGCCATATCTGTATCTCCCTCCCTCCATCCATAGGGAAGTGGTGCACTGGTGACCTAACAATTAAGCAAAGTCGAAGTTCAGCCGTGTGGTAACAAATAACGACGTTATTAATTATGATCGGATAATTCCGGCGCCTGCGACAAGCCCTTCACCAAGAAACCCCTACTTCTGGTAACCACAATAAATTATAAACCCCACAGAACAAACTCCTGCCGCAAACAGCAGGAAGGCAGAATCTCAGGTGCAGGTGGAGCCTGGCAGTTGACGCCCCCACCCGGTATGAATCTACTGATTTTATTGATGCCCTTGAGGCAAAGCAATGGCCAGAGCTGTTCATGCCCCAATGCCCGATGCGTCTATGATGGAGTATGATCATTGCAATGCCATCCTCAGCCCTACAAAAACCTCAATCACGTAAGAGGGAAGGCAAATACACATATACCACAGAAAGGGTGAACGTTGTGGGAAATGGTCGCCACCGGCCATGCCAAGTAACCCAGCCTTGCACTCAGGAATCCATCCGGGCAACCACACGCCGCTCAAACCTCTCGTCTGCCTGTCTCCATCCACCCCTCAAACCTCTCACACCCCTCACCTGCCTGCCTCAATCCACCCCTCACACCTCTCACACTATTCATGGCCTCACCTGTCAGGCCCAATCCACCCTTCACACCTCTCACACATCTCATATCCCTCACCTGGCTGGCCCAAACCACATCTCACACTTCTCACACCTCGCATACCCCTCACCTGGCTGGCCCAAACCACATCTCACACTTCTCACACCTCTCATACCCCTCACCTGGCTGGCCCAAACCACATCTCACACCTATCACATCCCTCACCTCTGACACCTCTCACACCTCTCATACCCCTCACGTGGCTGGCCCAAACCACCTCTCATACCCCTCACCTCTCGCACCTCTCATGCCCCTCACACCTTTCATATCCCTCACCTGGCTGGCCGTCTTGCACCTGCGGCGGATTTGAGGGGCTCACGCTGGTGGCGCTGCTGCTGGCAGCCTCGGATGTTGGAGGCGCCGCCTTGCCACCAGGCGGGGCTGCAGCGGCCTGGGAGCAACCCCGCCAGACCTGTTTTAGGCCACAAAGATATATAGGGAGGGGGGATTTTTCATTTTATAGGTGACCTCCGCGTAGCAGCGCCAGGCATGCAATGCTGGAGAGGAATAGGGAGACGGGCGTTGTTGGGTAGATACAATGTGCGTTTTATCCCTTCTAAAATCATTTTTTCTATTCCATTCAGTAATTCTTACCTATGCCTAATTTTGATTAGGTGAGTGTCTTGTCTGATGGATAGGGGGAGGTCCCCGGATTCCATTTTGAGCAAAAAGTTATCGTTCCTTTTCCTTTCCATTTCTTCCCCCTGATTCCTCCTATTTCGAGGACAAGCTGTGAGGAAAGGAAACGTTCATGCACAAGAAAGCTGTCCGGGTCGCACCGCAGGCCTTCTTTTTATTGTTAGGCGTGAAGGGAAGGATCTACAAGATTTATGATTCGGTGCGGCAGACATCGGCATTTTGTTTGAAATCACTTGGTTGGTTATTATTTTCTTGTGAGGCTGGCAGGCAGGGCCTGTAGGGTGAGGCTGATGGGTGGGGCGGGTAGGGTGCATGGCAGCATGTGATGTATTTACAGTCCAGCAGAACATCACATTTGATGCATGAGCCATGTGCCCATAAACCAGTACATGCACTTGACACACTAGGACAGTAAGCGAAAACCAGTGCCCCCCCCTGGGCAAGCAGCTAGCACACAACCACAGCAGTGGCGTGGGAAAGCATACACTCCGCCGGCCCCTGCTCGTTCACAGCAGGGGTGGGGCTAACGGATGGGCTGAGTCTAGCAGGTAGTGTGGGTAGGGCAATGCTGGTGGGTACAAAGCAGTGCCGTGCCAAATTACAGTCCTTACTGTGGTTGAATCACGTAGCTGAGTTTCAGTCACCGTAAGTTCATGGCAGATTCAGCTACTTTTACTTGTTAGGGACCTCAATTACCTCAACGATTTCTGAATTACGGTGCCATCGCACGGCACTGGAAGGAAGGCCAAGCCTGTTGACCCCCCTCACCTGGGCATGATGACCGTGACGACAGCAGCTGACATCAGCGGCTAGGGATGACAGACGAGGCAGATTGAGCTGAGCCAATAAATGAGGCCCAGAGTGTGACCTGGGCCTGGTGGTGCCAGGGGAGGCGCCGCTGTGCCGTTGCATGGGTTGCCACTGCATAGCTGGCCCCGGCCCTCTGGGCAAGCCACCGCCATGGGGAGCGCGCCCGGTGCCGCTGCATGGGAAGACCGATCCGAGCGGTGACGCGTCGCGATAGGAGTGATCCTGCTGCGGATCGCTGGCACTGATTACGCTGAAAAGGGACGTGAGGTCGAGGTTGGCGGTTGGGAGCGCCCGGGCGCCTATCGTTGCGGGGCCTAGGGCTGAAGTGGCGGACCCCACAGCAAGTAGTAGAGGCGCGGCATGCTTGGCAATCATCGCAAGACGGGGGGGGGGGGGATTCGCTGTACTACGCGCTTCTAGAAGTCGTATTTTAAAGTTGCGGATTTCGTGCGGGCGCGGGCGTTCGAACTTCAACGAGTGGTTGTTGTCGGTTGGAGCCAGGGCGCTGGCGCTGGAGGCGCTTCTGACACGCGCAAGTTCACTCGAACAGCCCGTGCACACGTGCCGCTCACGCGAGTTTTGTGAATGAATAGCATGCGATTGCTGAGAATTTAATCAGATGATCCGAAGAAAGACGGGAGAGGGCTCGATTGTGGGTGCACGACGCACGCGCACGCACACCATTGCTACAGCTTTGAAAGCAGGGTCAGGTTTCGATAGCAGGGTTCCGAACTTAGTCCACACTGGGCCACATATCCTGACGGGGCTTTACATCGAATTCAGAGCCCTTCCGTCGGCTACTCCTGAAAATTGAAAAACCTCATCCCAAGTCCCTATCGAACAACCCTGATCTCATCACCCCCACATATCCATTCTCGCCCGTCATGTCTGGCCGCCTTATGATGCCCAAGCGACTATCGGCCCCTGCGGCCGCAGCGTCCAAGCCTCGCGTCTCTTGCCTCGCAATCCGCACTGCATGTGCTATGCGACAGCTCCTGCTGTCGCCTTTCGCACGCGGCATCGACAGGAAGCAACTGTTGCTCGCCCGAGTTGCCATGGTGAGGACTTCTGCCTTTGACTGCTCACACACACGCACACACATGTTTCCTTGGCCCCTGTCTCTGCTACGAATAGCAGCTCATGTCACATCGCGCTGCTCCAAACCTCGCACCCTAGTCTACTGATGCTGCTGCCGCCCCGGCCTCACCGTCACTTTTTGCGGGCACAGTCTCCTCCACACAAAGATACCCCATCCTCGGCCGCGCCGGCGCTTCAGCAGCAACGCAGCTTACACTCGTACACTCTCACCCCTTTTGATTTCAACGCGCTTCAAAGCTCCATGCCTCGCCCCCCTACGTATCGCATCTTTACCGACCTTACCCGTGCCCCCTCCTCCCCCTCCACCGTCCCCCCTCCTTTCTCATCCCATGCATATTAATATGCGCACTGCCCCGCCTTTCTGCTGGCCCTCCTCACGTATTCCATCCCACTCCCCTTACCCGTGCCTCCTGCTCCCCTGCGACCGCCAGATGGACGCACCGGCCGTCGACTCCACCTTCGCCTCCCTCATGGACGAAGACGAGGACGAGTACGAAGACGACCAGGAAGTCCTGCGCGTCGACGCCACTGTCGAGGACGAGTCTCTCAAGGTGCGGAAGAGCTGCACGCAGCGCGCGTGCAGACACGCTAGGTGTACATGAGGCCGCCCCCGTCCCATCCCACCCGCGCCTCTATGTATGCTTCAGCTCCTCTATGCATCCACGCTGGATAAATTTTTAGAATGCCAGATAGAGCGGGAAGAGGACAGATGAAGATGTCATAGGGTCGTGTTCCTTTCACAGGCAACAGCCGAGTACTCCCCATGCCTGTGCATATTGTGAGTTTAGTCAGGGGGTATGGTCTGCCTCACTCCCCATTCTTCGCACCGTGCATGCTGAAAACTTTTTGCCCTCAAAACCCTGCGCATTGTTTTGACCTGGTTTGCCCCCTCCTCTTCCCCCTTCTCAGGTGGTGAACCTGGGGCTGTCTGACGAGACTGTGAAGGCCTTGGCCAACCGCGGCATCTCCTCTCTATTCGCAATCCAGAAGGCTGTCTTCCAGCCCGCCCGGGTATGTGAACTGTCAGCGCTGTTTGTTGTCCCCCCTATAAAAGAGGTCCACCTTATCTAAGCAGGCGAGCTGGGCCCCTGGTTAAAAAGCCAGGGGGAGCTGAAAACAAAGTGACCTGTGCCGCACCCGCCCCTAAATATCCTCTTACGAGAGGGGGGCAGGAACGTAGAATCCGACAATCTAGACAGCCTCTGGCGACAGCTGTGACTCTGTACCTGTAGTGGCGCCCTGCTTAGCTTGGCCTGCTCAGTGCCTGCCTGCCTGCCTGCCTGCTTGGTCTGCTTAGCTTTGACCGTGGGTATACTGCACGTGAATTCTATATGACTGATTGACTCACAATGCAGGAGGGCCGCGATCTCATCGGCCGAGCCAAGACCGGCTCCGGAAAGACTCTTGCGTTTGCGCTACCCGTGGTGGAGTCCCTCATCAAGGTCCGTTGCAATAGTGTGTGTGTGCATGTGCAGTGGTATGTGTCCACGTATTGTGTGTGACGGCTGTTCGTCATTTCGGGGCTTGGGTGTTACAGACCTGCCACGGGTTCGCTTAGGTGCCATACTAAATAACAGTTTAAGCACCTCCCATGCTTCACCACCGTAGCTGATGAGGTCTAGAGGCTGCTTGACATCTATTGACTCATTGACCATTCTGTCCTGCCATGCGACAAGCACCTTCATAATTTCGGGGCTTGGGTGTTACAGACCTGCCACGGGTTCGCTTAGGTGCCATACTAAATAACAGTTTAAGCACCTCCCATGCTTCACCACCGTAGCTGATGAGGTCTAGAGGCTGCTTGACATCTATTGACTCATTGACCATTCTGTCCTGCCATGCGACAAGCACCTTCATAATTTCGGGGCTTGGGTGTTACAGACCTGCCACGGGTTCGCTTAGGTGCCATACTACATAACAGTTTAAGCACCTCCCATGCTTTACCACCGTAGCTGATGAGGTCTAGAGGCTGCTTGACATCTATTGACTCATTGACCATTCTGTCCTGCCATGCGACAAGCACCTTCATAATTTCGGGGCTTGGGTGTTACAGACCTGCCACGGGTTCGCTTAGGTGCCATACTAAATAACAGTTTAAGCACCTCCCATGCTCTATCAACCGTAGCTGATGAGGTCTAGAGGCTGCTTGACATCTATTGACTCATTGACTATTCTGTTCTGCCATGCGACAAGCACCTTCATAATTTCGGGGCTTGGGTGCAGACCTGCCACGGGTTCGCTTAGGTGCCATACTAAATAACAGTTTAAGCACCTCCCATGCTTTACCACCGTAGCTGATGAGGTCTAGAGGCTGCTTGACATCTATTGACTCATTGACCATTCTGTCCTGCCATGCGACAAGCACCTTCATAATTTGGGGGCTTGGGTGTTACAGACCTGCCACGGGTTCGCTTAGGTGCCATACTAAATAACAGTATAAGCACCTCCCATGCTTTACCACCGTAGCTGATGAGGTCTAGAGGCTGCTTGACATCTATTGACTCATTGACTATTCTGTTCTGCCATGCGACAAGCACCTTCATAATTTCGGGGCTTGGGTGTTACAGACCTGCCACGGGTTCGCTTAGGTGCCATACTAAATAACAGTTTAAGCACCTCCCATGCTTCACCACCGTAGCTGATGAGGTCTAGAGGCTGCTTGACATCTATTGACTCATTGACCATTCTGTCCTGCCATGCGACAAGCACCTTCATAATTTCGGGGCTTGGGTGTTACAGACCTGCCACGGGTTCGCTTAGGTGCCATACTAAATAACAGTTTAAGCACCTCCCATGCTTCACCACCGTAGCTGATGAGGTCTAGAGGCTGCTTGACATCTATTGACTCATTGACCATTCTGTCCTGCCATGCGACAAGCACCTTCATAATTTCGGGGCTTGGGTGTTACAGACCTGCCACGGGTTCGCTTAGGTGCCATACTAAATAACAGTTTAAGCACCTCCCATGCTTCACCACCGTAGCTGATGAGGTCTAGAGGCTGCTTGACATCTATTGACTCATTGACCATTCTGTCCTGCCATGCGACAAGCACCTTCATAATTTCGGGGCTTGGGTGTCACAGACCTGCCACGGGTTCGCTTAGGTGCCATACTAAATAACAGTTAAACACCTCCCATGCTTTATCAACCGTAGCTGATGAGGTCTAGAGGCTGCTTGACATCTATTGACTCATTGACTATTCTGTTCTGCCATGCGACAAGCACCTTCATAATTTCGGGGCTTGGGTGTTACAGACCTGCCACGGGTTCGCTTAGGTGCCATACTAAATAACAGTTTAAGCACCTCCCATGCTTTACCACCGTAGCTGATGAGGTCTAGAGGCTGCTTGACATCTATTGACTCATTGACCATTCTGTCCTGCCATGCGACAAGCACCTTCATAATTTCGGGGCTTGGGTGTTACAGACCTGCCACGGGTTCGCTTAGGTGCCATACTAAATAACAGTATAAGCACCTCCCATGCTTTACCACCGTAGCTGATGAGGTCTAGAGGCTGCTTGACATCTATTGACTCATTGACTATTCTGTTCTGCCATGCGACAAGCACCTTCATAATTTCGGGGCTTGGGTGTTACAGACCTGCCACGGGTTCGCTTAGGTGCCATACTAAATAACAGTTTAAGCACCTCCCATGCTTCACCACCGTAGCTGATGAGGTCTAGAGGCTGCTTGACATCTATTGACTCATTGACCATTCTGTCCTGCCATACGACAAGCACCTTCATAATTTCGGGGCTTGGGTGTTACAGACCTGCCACGGGTTTGCTTAGGTGCCATACTAAATAACAGTTTAAGCACCTCCCATGCTTCACCACCGAAGCTGATGAGGTCTAGAGGCTGCTTGACATCTATTTGTATGCATGCTTAATCACTGTTGTCTGTCCGTTATCGTATTTACTTACTGTGTGAGTACATCAAGTTCCACCAGTTTTGACTGATCTCCATTATCTTCAACCTGTGCGAGCAGGAGGACCTCCAGACCAGGCCCGCTCGCGGCCGCTCCCCTCGCTGCATCGTCCTGGCTCCCACACGCGAGCTTGCCAACCAGGTTGCCAAGGAGTTTTACTCTGTCTGCCCCAGCCTCAAGGTGAGCCTGCTTAACGAATATAAACATTGCATGCCTGGCCCTTGCCATGCCACTCTTATCGCCCATGCGGTTCACTGAAGATGCCATCATGTGCCCAGCATGCAAGTATGTGCTTCATGTTTTGTTTGATCACTTTCAGGTCGTCAGCTTCTACGGCGGCACCAGCATTGTCAATCAGATGCGAGACCTGGTCCAAGGCGTGGACGTGGTTGTTGGTACACCCGGCCGCATCATTGACCTCATCAACCGAAAGAACCTCAAGCTCGACAAGGTGAGACACAGGTCCAGAGATCAAGGTTCAAGAAGACGAGAGAGACACCTGTTTTAATACGGTCAGCCTTGCTTACTCTTGGCCAATGCTCCAAGTCGGCTCCTGTTTTTTTCTTTCTCCCTCGAGGCCACTGTTACTTGCCTTGTGTCCCTCATAGCTGCTGCTGCTGGCTTCTCTTTTCGCACCTAGGGATCACTGCCTCTGACTTGATGTCTTGCCTCTCCCTGCAGGTCCGATACGCCATTCTTGATGAGGCTGATCAGATGTTGGATATGGGCTTCGAGGAGGACATGGAGACCATCCTGGGACATGCGCCCGCAGAGCGACAGGTGGGTGCTGCTAACCTATGCATCGCACACTGGAAAACAGACTCCACCCGCGGCCTTGATCTGGAAACTGAGCAGTCAACCCTATCAAGCCCCTGTCCACCCCTCCTCATTCCACCCCCGCGCCCAGCCCTCCTCATTCCAATCCTCATCCAACTCGCAGACGCTCCTTTTCAGCGCGACGCTGCCCGCCTGGGTGAACAAGATTGCGCGCCGTTACCAGAAGGACCCGCTCATTGTTGACCTGGTCGGCGCGAAGGACACGGGCCGGCTGGCAGAGACCATCTCCCTCAAGCTCATGCAGGTGAGGAGAGGGTACTACTGGGGTGAACTGGGGAGGGGCTGGACATCCCAACCCTAGACCCTTAACTTGGCTGGCAGAGAGCATGTCTCTCAAGCTCATGCAGGTGTGAAGAGGGTACTGCTAGGGTGCACAGGGGACCCCAATGGTCGGCATACCTTGTCCACAGTAACCCCATACACTCTTTTGGTCTGCTTTGAAATGGAAGCCTGTAAGCCTCTATGGCCTGCCTTCTACTGATGGCTTGCCTTGGCCTACAGGCCTGCCCCACTAGGACTCGTGGCACGCTCTGAATTATGGGCCTGCCCTCAACTTTGTTATACGTCGGCGACTCTGGAACCAGCTTGAGTCTGACTCTCCGCATTAAATCCTGTGATTTCTGTCACCCTTGCCCCAGGTTGAGAGCGCAAACAAGATGGGTGCCATGATGGACGCCATCAACCTGTACAACATGGGTGGCAAGTCCATTGTCTTCGTCAACACAAAGATGATGTGTGACAAGGTGGGGGCCGGGTGGATGTGTAATGTGGGACCCTTATGCGCCAAATTTGACTTGTGCGTCGACTTAGCTCTGCTGATATGCCCAGGCCTATCAGCAGAAAAGCCATCCCCTCCCCTATCACGTTCCCACTTCAACCAGAAGAGCCATGCCTATCGGCAGATTAGCCATCCCCCATCCTACCATGTCCCCACCCTATGTTAAGATTAGCCATCCCCCATCCTACCATGTCCCCAACCTATGTGCAGATGAGCCATCCCCCACCCTACCATGTCCCCAACCTATGTGCAGATTAGCCATCCCCCATCCTACCATGTCCCCACCCTATGTTAAGATTAGCCATCCCCCATCCTACCATGTCCCCACCCTATGTTAAGATTAGCCATCCCCCATCCTACCATGTCCCCAACCTATGTGCAGATGAGCCATCCCCACCCTACCATGTCCCCACCCTATGTGCAGATGAGCTATCCCCCACCTTACCAAGTCCTACGGCATCTCAGCCGCCCTCTTCCCACCCCATACTTAATGTCTTGTGGAGACATGCAGAGGCATCTTTTGTACAGCATTGATTTCTCACATCAACCCCGCCTCATGCCGCTGTTACAGATTGCTGAGAGGATCAATGAGACTACGCCGTGTGTTGTGCTGCATGGTGACATCAGCCAGGCGGCCCGGGACCGCGGCCTGCAGCAGTTCAGGGATGGGAGGTACCAGGTGTGAGACTGGAGCGGGGGGGGGGAAGGGGGAGGAAAAGATGAAAGTTGGGGTTAAAGAAGGGAGGGTAAGGGGTAGGACAGGCTGGGAGAGGAGGCAAGGTACCGCGGCGTGCAGCAGGTAAGGGATGCAAGGCACCAGGTGAGTGAACAGGGCCCGCGAACTAAGCAGTACAGGGGTTGCACATGACCCTCCAATATCAAAGCAGCTTGAAGGAGCAACCTCACCCCCAGTTGAAAAGTGTTTATCCACAATTTTTCTGTGAGGGTTGTTCAATCGAAACAATCGGGCCATGTGATGCTTGAAGCCAAAGCGACCTACGATTTGAATATGTCAATATTGACTTAAAGCATGAAGCATATGCCGACAGAAACGATATCAGATTCCTGAAACCTCGAATTTTTTGGCTATCAAAAGAGAACATGGTGTACATCATCTAGCTCACGTTCGTCCCTACTTCTCCACAGGTTCTGGTTTCCATGTTGTCTTAAACATTTTTGCATAAAGCAACGAGCTGATAATTGTCCCTCCTTCTCCACAGGTTCTGGTTGCTACTGACGTGGCTGCACGCGGCCTGGACATCCCTCTGGTGGAGCTCGTGCTGCACTATGATGTGCCCCAGGATGCAGAGGCCTTCCTGCACCGCAGCGGACGCACTGGCCGCGCCGGCAAGACAGGGAGCGCCATCATTATGTTCCGGGACGGCGAGACGCGCACTGTGGGACAGATCCTCAAGCAGACCAAGGTGTGTTAGCATGTAAGGGGAGTGAGTGTGTGTGTAGAGGGTGGAGGTGAAAAATATTATCTTTTTAACATGGCTTGACACATTGGTGCTACCCTCAAAATAAATGTTAAGCGCTTGTCCCATTGGTGGTCGAGGTGTGCACTCCCTTTGCACGATGCCACTCTTTCTTTAGTATGAAATAAAAATGTCCAGGAAAATCCCCAAAACACTTCTAATAATTGCTCATGCCATATTATGGAAGATATTTCCAATGATCAGTTCTTACTTGACGAATATTTTTCACCGCAGGTGGACAAGGCGGAGTTCATTGGTGCTGCTGCGCCCGAAGATGTAATGCAAACCGCGTCACGCAACGTGCTTGGCCAGCTAGACAAGGTGGACGCGTCGGTCATTGACTTTTTCGTGCCGGCCGCCGAGCGCCTGATGTCCTCTGAGGCGCCAGCCAGGGTGCTGGCGGCGGCGCTGGCGTCCATGTCAGGCTTCCGCAAGCCTCCTCGCACGCGCAGGTATAGTGCAAGTAGGGAGGGATTAAGGGCTCTAGCAAGCTTGATGGTATGCCGGTATGGGTGCAATGGTGATTTGTAGTCAATGGTTATATAGGATTCATAGGGAGTTTCTAGGTATCTCTGTCGGTACATGTGCAACAGGGTTAAAAAAGAGCTTGTATTTCCTTAAGCAGCATTCCTGGAAGCGCAATCCTTGTGCCTGCCCCCCCTCTCCTCTGCTTGTAGAACGCAGGCTCGTGATTCTAGATCTTCGTTGTCCTGCATGTCTGCCCCCCTCCCGAGCATTGCATTGAACCCGTTTGCCCCCGCTCTCCTCCCGCGCGCAGCCTACTTACCTACGAGGAGGGCCTGATGACGCTCCGACTGCTAGAAAAGGCCGGCTCCGGAACCGTCGGTGCCGTGGATGGCTGGACGAATCTGCAGAAGGTGCTGCGAGCCCTATGCAAGAAGGCTAACATCCAGAAGGAGCTGGAGTTCTCTGTGGGCAAGATGAAGGTGCTCCAGGACCAGGAGGGCAGCGATGGAGCTGCCTTTGACCTGCCCTACGCTGATGCCATGGTACGTGTGATTCCAGGATCGTTTTTTTTCCTGACCAGTAAAGTAATGGTCGGTTGTTTTATTTAGTTGGGAAGTAAAACGCCCAGGGTCTACGTGAAGCATGCAGTTCTTTCAAGTAATGATGATATGATGTTTGGAAGTGGGCAATATGTACCTCCCAACCTCAACCCCAACCCTTTGAGTCGGAGCCTGCTTGTTAAGAAACCTGAGTCCTGGCCCTGCTGCATTCTGAATCAGGTGCCCTGAACCCTCAACTTGCTGCCACTTTACCAGCTGAAATTCCTGATACCAGCTGCAAGCCTGCATCATCACTCCTTAAATTTTGTATTTCACTGCTACCCCCCTCCGCAGCTGCTGTTGAACGCGGCTGCCTCTGCAGCTGAGCTTGGGTACTCCGTGGATAGGGCCTCCTCCATCAGCGTGGACGTGTCTGAGATGTTGGTGGGTGGGCGCGGCGGACCGCCAAGTTCAGACCGCGGGAGCAAGAGCTGGGGACGATCATCCAGCTCCAGCGGCGGCGATAGGAAGGGCGGTGGCGGGTATGGCAGTGGTGGCGGCGGCGGCGGCAGCAGTTATGGTGCGCGATCAGGCGGTGGCGGCAGCAGCAGCGGGTATGGAGCATCGCGGGGTGGTGCAGGCGGTGGTGGTGGTTACGGAGCCAGCAGCGGTGGTGGTGGTGGTTACGGAGCCAGTGGTGGTGGTGGTGGTTATGGAGCTTCCAAGACTGGAGGCTCGCCAAGTGCTGGCCGCAGCGACTGGGCGAAGCCTTCCTCAGGGGGTGGCGACTGGGCCAAGCCTTCCTCAGGGGGTACCGACTGGGCAAAGCCTGCCTCGAGCGGTGGCGCCTGGGCAAAGCCTGCTCAAGGTGGAGGCGACTGGGCCAAGCCTGCTAGCTCTGGTCGAGACAGCGGTTACTCCGACGGGTACAACGGCGGTGCCGGAGCTGGCGGCGGTTACTCGCGCTCCACGTCGGCGGCGCCGTCTCGGAATGCCTCTGCATACAAGCCCCGCGGTGATGCCGGGGGCTCTTTCTACGATGCTGGCGCAGATAGCAAGGCATACTCCAGCGCGCCAGCGGCCGCTCGCGCGGAACCTGCAAAGAAGTCTGCGGATGCTGGAGCGGCGCCGTCCTTCAGCAAGGCAGGGCCGAGCGCGGCGCCCAGCAAGGCAGGGCCGAGCAAAAGCGCCAAGAAGACGCTGGCTGACGATTGGGGCCAATGGTAGAGTGCCCTGCCATCTAGCGCGACATTGGCTGACGAGGAGGGGAAGGTTGTGCATTGAATCTGATAAAGATTTGGCTGCTCTGGCTGCCTGTTCTTGTTGCTAGAAACTCGCTGGTGGTGTTTTTGTGTGTGTGTGAGGGTAATTGCATCACTGTAACAGCAACTGTAGGCTTTTCATGACTTCAGGCCGAGGTAAGCATTAGGTTATTTTCACATCTTGGTTAACTGGTTTGCTTTCTCTCTTTTATGGAGTCACCGTCACCACTACGAAAGGAAAGTCACGACTCAGGGTTGAGGTGAGGAGGAGGGTTAACTCACCATACATAATGGCTGTGGAAACAAGTTGACTCATGACTGGTTTGATTTTGGATGAGTTCGAGAAGTTTCTGGTATGTCTCTATGCTCAGATATAATTTGTAAGCTCTGGCCAGCTGCTGTTTTTCTTCTAATGTGATTATTTCGTAGGCATATGTAATGTTTCATTCCCTTGGCCCAGGTTTTTTCAGCATGGTTTGAAAGATGATGAGGGGGCTAGCATGGCTTATGTGTGTACCAGTTTAGCTTTGCACTGGGTTGAATTTTAACGACTCCAAAATATTTTATTTAACAGATTTTCTAGTTCGTCACGATTTAAAATTGATGGGATGAACTCTTCAAATACTGCATGAGTGAGGCTGTGCTTGATACTCAGTAGTAGCACAGATGACTCAAAATCTCTGGACCCACAGAGATTGGAGACTCCAAAGGCTTAATTTACTAGCCGAACTTCATCAACCGAGCATGGCCCTCGTGCTGACCAAAATATGTGTCCTAAAAATTGCCAATTGGAGAAAGTGTCGAACCTGGACCCATCAGCAAATATCTTCAGGAGTCCACAGAATTTCAGGCCTGGGGACCTTTCAAATGCTTTGGCAACGAAATTATTGACTGGTAATTCACTTACCTTGGGTGGGTAATTTACTTCTTGGGAGTTAAAGCTTGAGACAAGTAATCTAGCTTGTTGAAGTAAAGCTGACAGCAAGCGCTCATCTTGGATGTTCATCTTGGCAAGAGCAGACATGCAGTTGGCAACTGATTGGAAACCTATGTCAGGCACATGCTGAAGGACCCGCTCCACTAACATTGCTACAGTTTTCCCCTCCCTCCCGCCCGGCTTGACCGGGCCTCGGATCAGCTTCTGTGCTTTCATGATGGCAGCTGAGGCATGGATGAAATTGAAGCTGGACCCACACGATGCAGCAAGAGAGTCAAGTTGCCCCAGAGACTCACAACTATTAATCAAGCCAGTAAGCTGTCGGGCATCGATGCTACCGCTCCTGCTAGCTACTGCAGTGCAACCCTGGAGTCCAGCAGAGATGCTACCCTCCTTTGATTCAGACCTGCCAACTGCTGGTTGCGGTCGATTCGGCCGGTCCACACGTTGCTGTGGCCGCTGTGGCCGTGGGGCCAGCGGGGGGCCTGTCTGATCTCCGCCACTGCCGCCAGCCGCTGCTGCTGCTGCTGGTCCATGCAGATTGCCTTCATGCCAACCTGAAGTTTGCGTCCATCTGCTTGTGCCGATTGTCTGCTGCTTGGAGCGATGATTGCTGCCATGCAGCCTTAGGCTACTAGCACCCTGCATTCCATCATGAATTCATGACACAAGTGAGATCATGGCCGATGAGACAGTAGGCTCGATTAACATGATGAAAAATCTTTTAATGCACGAACCCTAAACCGTAAGTAAAGATGGCCACAAGCAAACAAAGAGGGGCCACAAGACGAAGTGCTTGTAGTGCTTTGAAAAGCCTTTCAGCCAAGCCAAGGTTCACCACTTATGAGTTATGAGGCCCTAAGGAGGGCATGTTGGCCCATCAATGTCGGCCCTTCATTAGTTCATTAAGGTGGGGCAAGGATAGCAGGGTTTGAGACAAGCCTTGCACCTGCGGCCTCCCCCCAAGTGCATGGTGGCAAGGCCCACATGGACACTTCTTGAGGAGAGTGTGACAAGGAAATAAACCCACTTCGGCAGCATGACCCGCTTTGGCTCATCATTCACGGTCAGGCGGGTCAGCTCCGTGGGTCAGCTCATCTGGCGAGCATCAGCCTCAAGTCAGTCCCACCCTCATCGAGCATATCTATCCTTAACAGATTAATTATGTGCACACAAATGCGCGCACTCACGAAGAAGGGTTGTCGATATGCTGATGCTTTGAAGGCGAGCATTGTTACATCGGCAGTTGAGCCGTTCCTAGTTCCTCGAAACTTTGGGAGCGTGCGTGGCCTTGCTGAGGAGGTGAAGAGGTTGAAACGGGTCGGGGGATGATGGAGTCGAGGCGATATCGATGGGAAGCCCAGACGACGATGACCCGCTGCACAGCAACGCCATATAAATTCAAATTGTCGCAAGCCACAGGATGATTGTTAAATACAACGGTGATCGGCAGAGATCTACTAATGTCCTTTAGGCCACCCGTATGCCTCAGGCCAAACTAACTCCCAACCCTAAACTCCTTCGGCGTTTCATGTAGGCTTAGGTATTGAGAAGAAATGCAATGTTGGGCATGGAGCTTGGATTGCCAATGACCTGAAATGTGCAAGCAAGGGTTGTGTCTAGAGTAGGGAATTTGGTGCCGATCGGGCGAGTCTTGCCTCCGTTTCCTGCGGCCTAGTGCGCCATGCAAGTCAGGAGGGTGGGCGACATTCCATGCATGTTTCTAGATGTGGCATGGGGCAGCATGGGATGGGTGACTACGCTTGATTGCCTGGTCGTATGTCTCACGCAAAGTGCGCAATCAATGGCTGTGGCCATGCATGCGACCGAAGGCCATACATTTCGCTCCCTGCTGGGTACCCATCGTTGCGGCTGGACTGAGTGGCAGCGATCAAGATCGTTATTGTTGTGAATGACCTGTATCGATTGATGGCTTACTTGCACAATGCCGTCCATCGCCTGCGACCCTGTCTGCTACTCTGCTCCGACCGGGCCCTCATCGCAGCGACTCGACTCTCTAGCAGTGATCCCAATTACGACTTACAATCGTAAGACCTCAATTTGTATATGTGTTACCTGCACACTAAAGAGGTGCACCTCTGCCTGATGATTCCGACCAGGCCACCCTCGGCTTATTGTGGGTTTGCTCCAACTCGCACGCTGACCTCAGAGATTGGTTTGCAAGGTACGTTTAATTCGTGATCGATATTTCAATGCCGTCGGGAGGTGCTATATTTCGAGTTCGTCGCCTGCCACCACCGCCCTCGACCCTCGCCTGCTTGCCTGGCATGGGTGATCGAGTGATAAGTCGAGCCAGGGGAAGTTCACTTCTTGCACACTCAATTATTCTTGCTTATCTCTAGAGAAAATATCTGCGTCTGGTTCCATGCCTGATCTCATTCCTCGAAAATTCCTGTAAAAAAAGTGTGCCTAGAAAAAGAAAGTGACTAAAAAGGGTGGGGATCTTTGCCACCTTCCCCGGGTTCCTTTTGGTGTCTTTTCTTTTCTTGAACCAATCGCTATTTTTCACCGGCAGGTGTCGAGCTCGCGACCTCCGCTTGATCAGTATCGTCGGTGCTAGGCTGTAAGCGATTGACACCAGTACGGCATTAGTCACGGACGATTACGTTGGGTGGGTGGCGGGCGAGAGGTGTCATCGCCGCGCGGCCCAAAAACTTTCCGAATCATATCCTCTGCGAACCAGGATCTCATACCCATCCTCTGCGAACCAGGATCACTCATGCATCGACCAACACGTCTCCTTTAACATAAATCCTGTCCATCCCGACTTCGACATCATACCACCACATTCCTTCACTATCCAGATTGGACTCCACTCACCCTCTTCCGGCCCGTTACACCCTCCCCCCTTACCTTCCGCCCCTGCCTCTGATCCGCAACCCCTTCCATGGCAATGTCAATATCCCTACTTATACCGCCCAAATGGCACTCTTGTTGGTTGCATCCCTGCCCGCCGCCTGCACTGGCTTCGTGCATGCTATGATCATACGAAACTTACCCTTCCTGCCCTACACCTCGCCCACTCTGAGGGTTCCTTCGAGCAAAATCTTGCTTCCCTTCTTGCCCGATACCCCGTTCATACCAAGCACAAAACAGGAACCGCGCCTAACACGACTTGGTGTCTCCCGGAACCCATGATGCAAGTGCTCTCAGATAACATGTCCACCCATCTCCACCGTTTTGCTTCTCCTCTCGACGTCTCCTACCATGCACGCACATACTATACCACCCACCATCACGATTGTCTTTTTGGGGCTCTCCATAATGCGTACTCCACACCTTGGACCGGCAGCTCGTTCGTTCATCCAGACTTCAAGATAAAAACAATCACAAAAGCAATCCGTTGGGCCGTCTCATCCGCCAGCATGACTACGGTACCCACATGCACTGTTATCCTTACCCCAGTTTGGAAGAACTCATCTTTCATGAATTGGACCTCCCATGCCAATATAGTTCATGTTCTGACTCTTCATACCGACCCCAACTTTCGCTTTTCAGCCCCAGACCACTTGGCACACATCTACACAGCCACCCAACCAACATACGGCACTCCCAAATGGCCACTACAACTTCTTGTCATAGGTAACACAGAGGGCCTCGCTCGCTTCTACCCTGACCCACCTCCCACTGCTCCAGTCGATTCCAATGTGCACACGCTATCTGGACATGGACACCCACCTGGCACCACACCTGCCCACCGTCCACACCCACCCACCCGGCGCCAATCCCAACTTCCCGGTTCGCATGCGAAATGGCAACACCCCGCTGGGTTCTCTGTAGCCTCCCACCTACACACGCACACTACCCCGCCTACCCCTCTCCCACTTGCCCCACTCACTTTCCCCCTTATCCTTTTCGATGAACTCCGATCTCTCTACCCCCCTACCTATCCACTTGCTTGGCCGTTGCTTCCGGCATACTACACAGACGGAGCTTGTATACAGGATGACGCCGGCAATAACTTGATAGGGGCTGCCTTTTACTTCACTGTCGATGGCTCCACCCATACAGTCAACCCTACTGGAAAATGTGAAACGAACACTATCACCAGGGCTGAACTTGGAGGCATTCATGCAGCCCTCGATCATGCCCATACACCTTCTGGCCCCGCCTTGACCATTGCCCCTTCCCTTACTATCTTCACTGACAGTCTTTGCATCATGTACCTCATACAGAAAGTTGTCTTTTACCCACATGATCTCCTTGAGGACAAGCATGCACCGTTTCTCCTGGCCATCCGCCGCCTACTCCTTTCACGGGCCAACATAGGCCTACCAACGCTCATCCAGAAGGTGAAATCACATATTGGTATTATCGGCAATGAACTTGCTGACATTGGGGCCACACGAGCCTTGGACTCACCCAGCACATGTACATTTAACCTTTCCCATATCAACAACCAATACATGGCTTCCCTCCCAGCTTGGCCTTGCCTACCCCAAGACGATACTCAAACGGATACAAACGACACCCCTTGGTTCACTTCTGACCTCACCTCCTCTATCAAGGCACACCTTCACTCTTCTTGCCCTCACGTTACGGACGGTGACACCACCATATCTTGTGCTACTTATACCCGCATAATCGAAGAAAATGCCCACTCTTTACCCTTGTATAACAATCACATGTGGCAGTCTTCTGCTTGCCACTTTTCTCTGAAGCGCTGCATCCTCCGTATGCGAGCCAACCTCTTATGGACAGCTAAACGGGCACTTCTCTTCCGTATTCCCTACAAAACAACAGTGCGCTCGTTTACCGATGGCCTTTGCCCCATATGTACACCACCTCCTACTGGCCCACCTGACGCTACTTCTGACACACAGGGACACATGTTTGGAAGATGCAGGCATCCCCGTATGCAGGCCTCTTATATCTCCCGACACAACAAGGCCCTCTGCCTCATCCAACGTTCCCTCCACAGAGGCACAAAGAGTGGAATGTTCACAATTATGGATGCCACACCCGCTACATCCCTCCCACCAGGAGTCTATGACACCCGTATCCCGCAATGGATGCTTCCCGCTGTCCCCCCTGCCACACTCTGCCGCCTTCGTCCTGATCTCCTCTTAATTGAAGGCCTTACCATTGCCGATCTCCACAATTATCCTCCCGCCGGCTTGCCGACCCTGCCTTCCTTCTTGACCTCCAACACCGTTGTACCATCCATGTTACTGAGCTCGGGTTTACCTCCAATCTACAATTCTGCCTGTCCCACAAATCCACACAACATGCACAGTTGGTACAATTGCTTCGCTCCGCAGGATGGAACCTCACTACACCTGTTATAGACCCTCTCCACATTCCTGCCCCCCACCCTCTTACATATCTGATACCCCCCCCTGCTAAAGACATCCTCTACCCCTATGTTCACCTCGTCATTATTGGTTGCTCTGGCATTTTCTATAAAGATATCATGCACCTCTTTCCAGTCCTTGGTATCACACCCTTCAACGTCCCCCCACTGCTCAAACAACTAGCAGTTCACACTGTCCAATCTGCCTATTCCATTCATCGACTTCGCCGTTACCTTGAAAACAGTCCACCCGACTGCCGTCCAGCATCTCCCCCTGTTCTCACTGACCCGCCATAGCCCCTTTCTCCCTTTAAGGGTATACAGACCGGGGCTTGGGCGTCTCGTCAACCTGTACTTCCCAAAATCCACGCCGCATCGGCGTTCTCTTTTTTTTTTTTTTTTTTCATATCGCCTACACCCGACGTTGGGTACAATCGAATCGCATTGCTAATGCGCTGCTCTTGATCGAGGCCGCGCTTGCGGCAGAACACTTCGTGGCAACCCACCCCTGGCCTGAGCCTGCGGAGCGTCGTGAGCCGTCGCTTCGGCATAGTAGGTTTGGTGACCGTCTTTTTTTTTAGGGATCTCCTTCATGGGAGACTGTAAAAAAAGTGTGCCTAGAAAAAAAAGTGACTAAAAAAAAAGAAAAAAAAAAGACGCGCAACAGAACCTTCTATGCTGGCCTGGACGGCTCACGACGCTCAGAAGGCTCCCGCTAGTGCAAGTTCGACGACCCTGCGTCGAAGCAGCTTATGGCAAGGTGTGTGGGTCAGGTATTAAACCTTGTTAGATTATTACATGTCACGGGATGAGGCCTTCGAAACATATGCGGCACTATCGTGAGCCACCAATTGAAAGCGCCCACCTAGCAGGTCACCTGCTGTACGCAAGACACTTAGAGGAGGCCGCGACGCGATTGGTGGTATCAGTGGGACGTAGCTTGATTATATAAGTAAGATTCCTTCAATATAACGTGTTACCTACTCGGTTTGTAATCATGAACCTTACCATTCTTGCATGACGTGGGCATGAATGGGCACTGCTAGAAAATTCGAACGTGTTCACGACCACGCGCAACCGGGCTGTTCGGTGCGTCAAAACAGAGCACGCATAGCATGTGTAACACCAACATCGCACAGGCAATTCGCTTATCACTGTCATGCTATGCATACTGTTTACAGGCTCGAGCGGAGAAACTTCAAAAAGCCAGGACTGTAGGATGTCCAGCTTGCGATCAGCCCATCAGCTATGACGAAGCTATGAAGTGCTTGAACCGCTGCTGTCAGGACGAGTGTTGTGTAATATACGGGCAGCCCTGCGGCTTCCATGACGTCTGGTCGAAACCGGAACGGCCCGAGACTCATGGCGGGTGCAGAAACTGCGTTACTGT
Organism: Limnomonas spitsbergensis; assembly: GCA_037349105.1. Classification (NCBI taxonomy): domain Eukaryota; kingdom Viridiplantae; phylum Chlorophyta; class Chlorophyceae; order Chlamydomonadales; genus Limnomonas; species Limnomonas spitsbergensis. The sequence goes on along the minus strand of JAYJMM010000093.1, from coordinate 2,155,059 downwards.
CTTCGAAAAGGATGCTGCAGACAGATGCATCAGCAGCGCCTGCTCGGAGGAATGCTACACCGCCATGGGAGCCACCTGCGCACAGCATGGCGTCCAAGGCATGCATGGTGTTGATGCCCAGCAATGTGCTCGCTGCCACACTAGGCTCAGTACTACTGCAGCTGCCTGCTGTGACAACAGTGCCTGCACCCTAGCATGCTGCAGAGCCATAGGGTCAGCCTGTGGCCTGCATGGTGTCAGCGCAGCACAGATTCATACGCCTGCTGCTTGCATTGCCTGCGGCAAGGAATTGGGTGTGAAAGCACTGACATGCTGTGCCAGCAGAGCCTGCAACGTCGGGGAAACTGTGCGTGGGGTGCAGTCAATGGGCAGACCCGCCGTGGGGTTACCCATTGGGGATTGTCACCACCCATTGGGATAACCCACTACTGCACTCCCACACGGGAATTCCCACGCAGGGTACCATCGAGCGGGAAAAGCCACTGCGGTGGACCCGTCGTGGGGAATCCCACACGTTGCTGACCCACGCCGTGCATACCCACACGGGAATTCCCACTCAGGGTACCATCGAGTGGGAAAAGCCACTGAGGTGGACCCGTCGTGGGGATTCACACACGTTGCTGACCCGAGAAGTGTCCCCCCAAACGGGAATCCCCACGCATGGCGCCATCGAGTGGGACACGCCACCGCGGTGGACCCGTCGTGGGGATTTCCACACGTTGCTGACCCACGACTTATCCCCCCACGCGCGGGAATCCCCACCTTAGGCACCATCGAGTGGGAAAGGCCACCGTTGTTGAGCAGGCAGGACCGAAGTCACCGACATGACTAAAGTCAAGCAGGACCGACGTCACTAGACATGACCCAAGTCACTACGATACAGCATGGGGGGAGCCATCCTAGCAACCATGGTAGTTTTTCCTTACCGTGATACAAGGCAAGCTACCGTGGTACCTCGATTTACCCTCACCTTGTAAGTACTAGTAAACATCACGGCCGGTCCACGACCTTGCAGCTTCTAGGCGGACGTCTGCACTCATCCTTGATTTTTAACTTGTACTTGTCGCCACTAGGCGCTGGCCATAGCAATGTGCTTTCGAATGCTTATTTTAGACAGTTGAAGTGAGCTGGATACGTTCGCCACGGCTAAAAGTTGAGAGCACCGGTTGAGAGGGCATGGGTGTGATACCGGTGCTGGTAGGTGGCAGCGTATAACAAAATAATCGTGTTCAACAAAGATGACAATTCATATACCTGGACTTTCCATTCCAAGTTGACCGGTTTTTATCCTTACTTCTCTAACCTTCACACCGTTCGGACGTTCCCTACCAGCCCCACGCGGGTCTAAACATGTACACATATCCTCCTTCTGAATTTGCGCGCTTGGACAACGACAGCATCGCATTCATTCAGCCCTCTTCAAAAGACAGAAAAAAACCCATGATAAACTGTTCATTATAAGTAACTACTTTAGGACCAAGTAAGAATACCAGATAAATTCAGACTGTTATGAGCAAGTAAATCAAAATCAGGCCATGGGTAAAACAGCAACTAAGACACCTATGAATGTGCCTCTCGTAGATCGCCAGGTTCCATCATGCTTGATGTCACTGCTAGGCAAGACTGAAGTCAGAGAGGACCGAAGTCACTAGGCATGACTGAAATCAGCAGCAGGCACGACCGAAGTCACAAGGCATGACAGAAATCTATGAGGAAGTCAAGAGTTCGTCAAGCACTTCAACTCGTATTCGGGGCATGTCCTTCTGGGTGAAGCTGAATTTCTGCACTCCTGAAGGGGAGGGTGCATGAGCGCATGGCATGATAGCATGGGCGCACGGGAATGTTCGTGGGCACATGGGACGGGTGCATGGGCGAATGGGAAGAATGCATGGATGCACGTGAAGGGGGCAAGGGCGCATGGGGAAGGAATGAAGGATGCATGGGCGCAGGGGAAGATCATATGAACTCATGGGAAAGGGTGCATGGTGAGGGGTGCATGAGTGGAGGGTAAGGGTGCATGGGCACATGGGAAGGGTGCATGGGCGCATGTAGCAAAACGCAAGTGTATCACTTGAGCATTGCCTTGGTGCGAGGCTGAGGAGGGTGCCCCATGTGACCCTGCTTTGAGTTGACTTGACGGCATCCGGCTCCATGAAGCTCCTTTCTGTCTCAAAAGTCTCTCGCCAGGTCCCTGCTACCGCTGAGCTGACCTCAGCCAAGGTGTGCAGTTTCCATGGGTTAAGGGTGTTCAGGGGTTCAGTGTTCAGGTGTTCTGTGTCCAGGGTTCAGGGGTTCAGGGGATCAGGGGTTAAGGGTGTGCAGTTTCCAGGGATCCCCCATGCGCCCCTCTGGAACAAGCGCCTTAACCATGGATTCCAAGTGTGCGGATATCTCCATGGTTTGTCATCTATTATTGTCTAGCATACCGGAAACCTTCTGCAGAAGATAAGCTTGGAATTACTCGCCACTTCCTTGTGTCTTGACGGGCCCCAGGGCCTGGTCCACGACATCTGCCGCTGTGAAGCCGAGATTCTCCACGAGGGGCGCACTGCCCCTGTCCACCACAAGCAGAGCGGTGCTGGTAGTCGACTGGAGGAACAACCAGCCCAGCGTGAGCAAATCCTCCTTGCACCATCCTGCAGAGAAAATGTATCGCTGCAAGCAAATTTTTAAAAGCATACATTTTCAAAGCATGGCCCTGACAAATGCTTACATGTGTATGCCATTCCCTTGTGCCCATGCATCCCTCCCATGGTCGCATGTCCCCTTACCATGCGCTCAAGCAATCTTCTGATGCCCCCTTCCCATGCGCTCAAGCAATCTTCTCATGCACTCTTCCCAACGCACCCATGCGCCCTTCCCCAGGCTAATACCCAATGAACATGTCATGCAGGATGCTGATGAATTACCTGCTGCATATTGGGAGAGCCAAATGCTGCTGCGAGGTCCATCACGAGCTGCAACTTGCAAACGTTCCCTCCCAATTCGTGCAGCCCCAGCCGATAGAAGACGTGATCAGGGCCCATGATCGAAATACCTAAATACATTTAGAGAAGAGCACAGATTCATGTGATTGCTTACTTTATTGAACATGCAGCATGCCTACTCATTTGTACATGTTCATGAAGCAAGAGACTTACAGTCTTGCTCGTGTCGTAGGAAAGATGCTCAAATTCAACTTCGAGGTCGAAGTTGCGTGAGACTTGGTCTTGTTTCACCATTTCGAATCATACACAGGGCTGGTGTAATGCGTAAGATACAAGGGGGCTAATTTATTGCGCAGCTTCCCAAATATTTCGAGTACAGACAGGAACTGTCAACTCCACACCAATTCCACACCCCGAGCCCGACGATAGACGCTGAATTCAGCGTCTATCGTCAGTTGTACACCCTGTATACCCTGTTGTACGTCGATGCCATATACCCGTGTGATTTGAAGCCTGCAGGGAAGACGTCGCCCTAACCCAATTCCTTTAATTGTAAACGTCGTGATAATGTGATATCGTGCTAGATGCCACAAGGAACGATGAATTATGAAGTTGACCTTGGATTATTGATATGTACGCCATGCCGAGATAGCCGAGGGTGGTGATGCACCTGACGCTTTCAAAAACAAAACGCCTGCATCGGGAAGCACTTTCGATCTTAATAGGAAGGAAGATGACTCTCTGTCATTCAGCATCTATCTTGTGCCACCACACAAAAATTAATGGTTCTTACAGTACTGGGATTTAGCGGACATTTCTCGGTGGATGAGGCAATCACACCATTGCATGAACATACATTTATCGAGGCAGATACCAAGCATATGTCACCATGGCGTGCTTTCAAAAGCCGGTCTATGTTATCTCAGTGAATGGTGTAGAATGCTTATCGCATGGCCATGCCTAGAGCGGTTGAGGGAACCAATCAGGATGCCTCAGTCTCCCGCAATCCTTCGCATGCAATCACACCATTGCATGAACATACATTTATCGAGGCAGATACCAAGCATATGTCACCTTAGCGCGCACTCAAAAACTGGCCTATGTTATCTCAGCGAATGATGTAGAATGCTTATCGCGTGCGCGGCCATGCCTACAGTGGTTGAGTACACCAACTGGGATGCCTCAGTCTCATGCAATCCTTCGCATGCAATTACACCATTGCATGAACATACATTTAATGAAGCAAGTACCAATCATATGTCACCATAGCGCGCTTTCAAAAGCCGGCCTTTGTTATATCAGTGAATGGTGTAGAATGCTTATCGCGTGGCCATGCCTAGAGTGGTTGAGGGAACTAAGGGAACCAACCGGGATGCCTCACTCTCCGCAATCCTTCGCATGCAATCACACCATTGCATGAACAAACACTTATTACTGAAGTAGTTACCAATCATATGTCACCATTGCGCGCTTTCAAAAGCCGGCCTATGTTATCTCAGTGAATGGTGTAGAATGCTTATATATCGCATGGCCATGTCTAGAGCGGTTGAGGGAACCAACCGGGATGCCGAAGTCTCCCGCAATCCTTCCCATGCAATCACACCATTGCATGAACAGACATTTATCGAAGCAGGTACCAATCATATGTCACCATGGCGTGCTTTCAAAAGCCGGCATGTGTTATCTCATTCAATGGTGTAGAATGTTTATCGCGTGGCCTTGCCTAGAGCGATTGACTAAACCAACCGGGATGCCTCAGTCTCTTGCAATCCTTCACATGCAATCACACCATTGCATGAACATACATTTACTAAAGCAGGCACCAATTACATATCACCATAGCGCGCTTCTAAAAGCCGGCCTATCAATGTTATTTCAGTGAATGGTGTACAATGCTTAACGCGTGGCCATGCCTAGAGCGGTTGAGGGAACCAACCGGGATGCCTCAGTCTCCGCAATCCTTCGCATGCAATCACACCATTGCATGAACAGACATTTACCGAAGCAAGTACCAATCACATATCACCATTGCGCGCTTTCAAAAGCCGGCCTAAGTTATCTCAGTGAATGGTTTATAATGCTTATCGCGTGGCCATGCCTAGATCGGTTGAGGGAACCAACTAACCGGGATGCCTCAGTCTCCGCAATCCTTCGCATGCAATCACACCATTCCATGGACAGAGATTTACTGAAACCGGTACCATTCACATATCACCATTGCGCGCTTTCAAAAGCCGGCCTAACTTATCTCAGTGAATGGTGTAAAATGCTTAACGCGTGGCTATGCCTAGAGCGGTTGAGGGAACTAACCGGGATGCCTCAGTCTCCTGCAATTTTTCGCATGCAATCACACCATTGCATGAACAGACATTTATCGAGGCAGATACCAAGCATATGTCACCATGGTGTGCATTCAAAGCCGGCCTATGTTATGTCAGTGAATGGTGTACAATGCGTATCGAGTGGCCATGCCTAGAGCGGTTGAGGGAACCAACCGGGATGCACCAGTGAATGGTGTACAATGCGTATCGAGTGGCCATGCCTAGAGCGGTTGAGGGAACCAACCGGGATGCCTCAGTCTCCGCAATCCTTCGCATGCAATCACACCATTGCATGAACAGACATTTACCGAAGCAGGTACCAATCACATATCACCATTGCGCGCTTTCAAAAGCCGGTCTATCTTATGTCAGTGAATGGTATACAATGCGTATCGAGTGGCAATGCCTAGAGCGGTTGAGGGAACCAACCGGGATGCCTCAGTCTCCCGCAATCCTTCGCATACAATCACACCATTGCATGAACAGACATTTACCGAAGCAAGCACCAATCACATATCACCATTGCGCGCTTTCAAAAGCCGGCCGAAGTTAACTCAGTGAATGGTGTATAATGCTTATCGCGTGGCCATGCCTAGAGCGGTTGAGGGAACCAACCGGGATGCCTCAGTCTCCCGCAATCCTTAGCATGCAATCACACCATTGCATGAACATACATTTATCGAGACATATACCATGCATATGTCACCATGGCTTGCTTTTAAAAGCCGGCCTATGTAGCATATGTTATCTCATTGAATGGTGTAGAATGCTTATCGCGTGGCCATGCCTAGAGCGGTTGAGGGAACCAACCGGGATGCCTCAGTCTCCACAATCCTTCGCATGCAATCACACCATTCCATGGACAGAGATTTACTGAAACAGGTACCAATTACATATCACCATTGCGCGCTTTCAAAAGCCGGCATAAGTTATCTCAGTGAATGGTGTACAATGCTTAACGCGTGGCCATGCCTAGAGCGGTTGAGGGAACTAACCGGGATGCCTCAGTCTCCTACAATTTTTCGCATGCAATCACACCATTGCATGAACAGACATTTATCGAGGCAGATACCAAGCATATGTCACCATGGTGTGCATTCAAAGCCGGCCTATGTTATGTCAATGAATGGTGTAGAATGCGTATTGCGTGGCCATGCCTAGAGCGTTTGAGGGAACCAACCGGGATGCCTCAGTATCCCGCAATCCTTCACATGCAATCACACCATTGCATGAACATACATTTACTGAAGCAGGTACCAATCATATGTCACCATAGCGCGCTTCTAAAAGCCGGCGTATGAATGTTATTTCAGTGAATGGTGTATAATGCTTATCGCATGGCCTTGCCTAGAGCGGTTGAGGGAACCAACCGGGATGCCTCAGTCTCCGCAATCCTTCGCATGCAATCACACCATTGCATGAACAGACATTTACCGAAGCAGGTACCAATCACATATCACCATTGCGCGCTTTCAAAAGCCGGCCTAAGTTGTCTCAGTGAATGGTGTATAATGCTTATCGCGTGGCCATGCCTAGAGCGGTTGAGGGAACCAACCGGGATGCCTCAGTCTCTGCAATCCTTCGCATGCAATCACACCATTGCATGAACAGACATTTATCGAGGCAGATACCAAGCATATGTCACCATGGTGTGCATTCAAAGCCGGCCTATGTTATGTCAGTGAATGGTGTAGAATGCGTATCGCGTGGCCATGCCTAGAGCGTTTGAGGGAACCAACCGGGATGCCTCAGTATCCCGCAATCCTTCACATGCAATCACACCATTGCATGAACATACATTTACTGAAGCAGGTACCAATCATATGTCACCATAGCGCGCTTCTAAAAGCCGGCGTATGAATGTTATTTCAGTGAATGGTGTAGAATGCTTATCGCGTGGCCTTGCCTAGAGCGGTTGAGGGAACCAACCGGGATGCCTCAGTCTCCGCAATCCTTCGCATGCAATCACACCATTGCATGAACAGACATTTACCGAAGCAGGTACCAATCACATATCACCATTGCGCGCTTTCAAAAGCCGGCCTAAGTTGTCTCAGTGAATGGTGTATAATGCTTATCGCGTGGCCATGCCTAGAGCGGTTGAGTAAACCAACCGGGATGCCTCAGTCTCCTACAATTTTTCGCATGCAATCACACCATTGCATGAACAGACATTTATCGAGGCAGATACCAAGCATATGTCACCATGGTGTGCATTCAAAGCCGGCCTATGTTATGTCAGTGAATGGTGTAGAATGCGTATTGCGTGGCCATGCCTAGAGCGTTTGAGGGAACCAACCGGGATGCCTCAGTATCCCGCAATCCTTCACATGCAATCACACCATTGCATGAACATACATTTACTGAAGCAGGTACCAATCATATGTCACCATAGCGCGCTTCTAAAAGCTGGCGTATGAATGTTATTTCAGTGAATGGTGTAGAATGCTTATCGCGTGGCCTTGCCTAGAGCGGTTGAGGGAACTAACCGGGATGCCTCAGTCTCCTGCAATCCTTCGCATGCAATCACACCATTGCATGAACAAACATTTATCGAGGCAGATACCAAGCATATGTCACCATGGTGTGCATTCAAAGCCGGTCTATCTTATGTCAGTGAATGGTGTACAATGCGTATCGAGTGGCCATGCCTAGAGCGGTTGAGGGAACCAACCGGGATGCCTCAGTCTCCCGTAATCCTTCACATGCAATCACACCATTGCATGAACAGACATTTATCGAGGCAGATACCAAGCATATGTCACCATGGTGTGCATTCAAAGCCGGTATATCTCATGTCAGTGAATGGTGTACAATGCGTACCGAGTGGCCATGCCTAGAGCGGTTGAGAGAATGAACCAACCGGGATGCCTCAGTCTTCCGCAATCCTTCACATGCAATCACACCATTGCATGAACATACATTTACTGAAGCAGGTACGAATCATATGTCACCATAGCGCGCTTCTAAAAGCCGGCCTATGAATGTTATCTCAGTGAATGGTGTAGAATGCTTAACGCGTGGCCATGCCTAGAGCGGTTGAGGGAACTAACCGGGATGCCTCAGTCTCCTGCAATCCTTCGCATGCAATCACACCATTGCATGAACAGACATTTATCGAGGCAGATACCAAGCATATGTCACCATGGTGTGCATTCAAAGCCGGTCTATCTTATGTCAGTGAATGGTGTACAATGCGTATCGAGTGGCCATGCCTAGAGCGGTTGAGGGAACCAACCGGGATGCCTCAGTCTCCCATAATCCTTCACATGCAATCACACCATTGCATGAACAGACATTTACTGAAGCAGGTACCAATCATATGTCACCATAGCGCGCTTCTAAAAGCCGGCCTATGAATGTTATTTCAGTGAATGGTGTAGAATGCTTATCGCATGGCCTTGCCTAGAGCGGTTGAGGGAACCTACCGGGATGCCTCAGTCTCCGCAATCCTTCGCATGCAATCACACCATTGCATGGACAGAGATTTACTGAAACAGGTACCAATCACATATTACCATTTCGCGCTTTCAAAAGCCGGCCTATGTTATCTATCTCAGTGAATGATGTAGAATGCTTAACGCGTGGCCATGCCTAGAGCGCTTGAGGGAACCAACCGGGATGCCTCAGTCTCCGCAATCCTTCGCATGCAATCACACCATTGCATGAACAGACATTTACCGAAGCAGGTACCAATCACATATCACCATTGCGCGCTTTCAAAAGCCGGCCTAAGTTGTCTCAGTGAATGGTGTATAATGCTTATCGCGTGGCCATGCCTAGAGCGGTTGAGGGAACCAACCGGGATGCTTCAGTCTCCGCAATCCTTCGCATGCAATCACACCATTGCATGAACAGACATTTATCGAGGCAGATACCAAGCATATGTCACCATGGCGCGCTTCTAAAAGCCAGCCTATGAATGTTATTTCAGTGAATGGTGTAGAATGCTTATCGCATGGCTTTGCCTAGAGCGGTTGAGGGAACCAACCGGGATGCCTCAGTCTCCCGCAATCCTTCGCATGCAATCACACCATTGCATGGACAGAGATTTACTGAAACAGGTACCAATCACATATCACCATTTCGCGCTTTCAAAAGCCGGCCTATGTTATCTATCTCAGTGAATAATGTAGAATGCTTAATGCGTGGCCATGCCTAGAGTGCTTGAGGGAACCAACCGGGATGCCTCAGTCTCCGCAATTCTTCGCATGCAATCACACCATTGCATGAACAGACATTTACCGAAGCAGGTACCAATCACATATCACCATTGCGCGCTTTCAAAAGCCGGCCTAAGTTGTCTCAGTGAATGGTGTATAATGCTTGTCGCGTGGCCATGCCTAGAGCGGTTGAGGGAACCAACCGGGATGCCTCAGTCTCCGCAATCCTTAGCATGCCATCACACCATTGCATGAACAGACATTTATCGAGGCAGATACCAAGCATATGTCACCATGGCGTGCTTTCAAAACAGACATTTACTTACTGAAGCATGTACCAATCACATATCACCATTGCGCGCTTTCAAAAGCCGGCCTATGTTATCTCAGTGAATGGCGTGTAATGCTTATCGCATGGCCATACCTATAGTGAAGGGATGAACCACCCGGGATGCCTGTCTATCTCCCGAAACCATGTCATGCAATCACACCATTGCACGACCATGCAATTATCGAGGCTGAGGTTAAGCTTATATTATCACTGTCAGAGCACATTGAATGGCTAGCCAATGTTATCTCAGTGAATGGTGCACAATGCTTATCGCATGGCCAACTGGACGGAAAAGCGACGGAACGAAGGGGTGAACCACCCATCATGTCTATGACCCGCAGCTGTCTCATGCAATTACACCATTGCATGACTAGGCAATTATCGAGGCTGATGTAAAGCGTATACCATCTGTACGCTTGCATGGTATGATAAGTGGTTGTCTTCGTTATTGCGCTCATTCATTCCATGTGGCCCCTTATTCAGGTGCCCCTCATTTATTTCAGGTGGCCCCCAAAGCGCTGGCGACAGAAAGCATCCGAAACGAAAGTAAATACATGATCCACATGTTTGCAACCATCACATTAAGATATATCCTCATTCGGGAGAGGACTGTTTGTGGCCATTTGTGCCGCGCGGCACAAACCCCGACCAGGTTTCATCCACATTGTTTCACACAAATAACGTATAATGAAGGTGAAATAGCCATATCACCTAAACTTTGTAAACTTCGCAAATCTCACATTTAAATGGAAGCTCACGTGGGGGGCACTGCGCTTTCTCCATATCAACTGACCACTGACGGCACACCTGGCTTGGTTGGGGATGATCGCGTTGTCACTCACCTGGGTCAAAATGTGATTTCTTGCGCGTGACTGACGCCCACGCCTACAACGCGCCAAGACCAGAGGCGGAGACAGCCATACGCAGGTAAGTTGTCATGTATCGACAAAGGACTGACTGATCGACTGACCGTGGATACGAATTGTGCATGGAGTTAATGGAGTTTGACCTGCCTAGTAGTATTCCGAAGTAGTCAATGATTGAAGTCAGCTCTCCATAATTATTCGGTCATTTGCTTCATTGGTTATGAATTACGAACCAGCTTGTTTTCTGTTCGCCCTAGGTCTTCTCGAGATCGTGCGTCAAGGTAAAGCAGACAGGTCAACATAAGGAAACGTTTACGAACTTCGTTCTTTGCACACCGCCATACAAATGGCAACCATATGCTCACAGCATACTGCTATGGAGATGTCCGCATGAGTACATACGAATGAATATTCTGTCTCGCTTGCCCCCCTCAGTCTCAATCAATCCACTCCATCTCGTTTGACTACTTTTGTATCATGTCTTTGTTAGGAGCCAGGACAACACAACTTGCTACTAGTCCTAGGCTCTGACTCTCAAATTTCCCCTGTGGCCCCTTTTTGCACGCATGCATGATGCCGCTCATCAAGGAGTGGCTCTACAAGACCTTCTTTCGACCAACAGATGGTGGCCGGAGTTTGCTGGCCCATGAGCATGGCTCATGCGCATGCGAGCCTGGCTTCTCCCTCGCTCCGTGAAGCAACACGATGCCCAGATGGCCATGTTCTCCACATAAAGGTAATAAAGGTTTCCTCCCGCGACTCCCGCCTGCCTTGCCTTCCTCTGCCTTTCTCCTTCTATCTGTTCCCTCGGGTGTCCATGTCAACATAATTGCTCCACATGATTGTGAAAGAATATGCCCTTGATACTTAAATGTTGAATGAATACAATCTTTGTTTGTGGCTTCTACAGTGGTTTGACTACAAGACCGTTGGGACTGCCAGTGGCAAAGGAAGGCACGACGCTTTTTGCGGATTACAACAGAGCGCCATAAAGGTCTCTGAGACTCGCGAGGTACAATTCTCGTATGCTTATGCCTCCTGACTGTCACTCATGCTCCACTGCTATATATGCTTCCAATATTTGTTTCATCAGCAATTGTAAGCACTTACGTGTGCATGATAAGTTATTGACATGTGTACTATTTTGTGCATACCGTAATACCGGCTGCACTTACCTTAACTTTTTATCCTACCTCTTCCTTGTCACCACAGAAGATAAACACACCCGTCAGGACACTTTACATTAACATCATGGCAGCAAGTCTCAGCCAAGAGTCTAACACACTGGGGCACTCAGCTACTCGTCGGATCCCGAGCGGGTTGATCAGTTCTTCTAGCAGCCTCTGAGCAATGCTGAGCTTTCTGATTAAGTAGTGCTGTGATTTCTGATTGAGTAGTGTGCGTATCTCTACGATTGCATAACTTGAGGACACCTTGGAATCACTATTTTGGCAGCACAATGGCTACAACAACTTTCCATTTGCTGCTCCTTTTTGCTGTTTTCTGTCGCTGCTTGTTATGCAGCTTGAAAAGAGGAAAGCATTTCTACAATAATTTAATTATGGAACAATAGTATAGAAACAAATCGAGGCAGCCATGAATGGGTGGACACACAAAAGGAAATCCTTGGTATGGAAACAAATCAATGTAGCCCCGAATGGGTGAACACACATTAGGAAATCCTTGGAATGGAAACAAAACAATGTAGCCCCAAATGGGTGGACACACAGTAGGAAATCATTGGTATGGAAACAAATCAATGTAGCCCCGAATGGGTGGACACACAGTCGGAAATCCTCGATATGGAAACAAATCAATGTAGTCCCGAGTGGGTCGTCCCACACGGTGTCGCATCGCAATGATCACCCACACGAGTTCACACCACGCGGGGCTGCCCACGCGTGTGCACCCGATGGTGTACCCCACGGGTAGACCCACGTGGGGGACTGGGTGGGCCGTCCCACGCGGGTCTGCATTACCGTGGTTACCCACATGGGGTCACACCTCCAGGTCAAACCACGCGGGTCCGCCCACCGTGGCGACACCCACGCGTGGTCACCCAATGGTGTACCCTATGGGTATGCCCACGCGGGGGTGCGCGTGGGTCTACCCATGCGGGGTTTCATCGTCGCGGTCACCCATGCGGGGTCACACATCTGGGTTACACCATGCGGGTCCGCCCACCGTGGCGACACCCACGCATGTTCACCCAATGGTGTACCCCATGGGTATACCCACGCGGGGGTGCGCGTGGGTATGCCCACGCGGGGTTTCATCGTCGCGGTCACCCATGCGGGGTCACACATCTGGGTTACACCACGCGGGTCCGCCCACCGTGGCGACACCCACGCGTGTTCTCCCAATGGTGTACCCCTTGGGTATACCCACGCGGGGTTGCGCGTGGGTCTACCCACGCGGGGTTCCATCGTCGCGGTCACCCATGCGGGGTCACACATCTGGGTTACACCATGCGGGTCCGCCCACCGTGGCGACACCCACGCGTGTTCACCCAATGGTGTACCCCACGCGTACACCCACGCGGGAGGGGGGTGGACCCACGTGGGGGAACCCACAGTTGTCGGGTGGCATCCCCACTGGGTGGCCGTGGGTATACCCACGCACAGTTTCCCCGACGAAGCCAGCATGCTGCAGGCAGGTGGGGATGGCCTGCACTTTGCATAGGGTGAAGGGAGAGGCGGGTGAGCAACAGGCTTGCTGCGCTGTCTGCGATGCTACCCTCGGCACTGTGGCGGGCACACGATGCGCCAATGCCACCTGCAGCATGGCCTGCTGCCAAGCCACGGATTCAGCCTGCTGTCTGCATGGCGTCAGCGGTGAGGAGGGCGTAGGGCCAGTTGTGTGTGTGGTGTGCAAGGTGGAGCTGGGCATCAAAGCAGAGCCTGCATTCTCTCACAATAATGTGCAATTTCAGTATGATGCTGACACTTATTCATGTAATGACACTAGGGGCTGACAAACTTTCGCAACCAGTGGTTTACCCGTCCTACCACAGTGCTTCATTATGAACAGTTGCTTTCAGTCAAAGCAACGCAATTTAAATATTCCATCTTAATGTCCTTACTCTTCCAGCAAATATTTGACATCATGAATGACAATCATTTTTTCTTACTAGGGCCTATTCCTTGCCGAGCAGCATCCAAAAAATCCAAAGACATAATTTCCACGTACATTTGCCACGTATTTCAAGTTCCTGCTAAACAGAGGCAAAGCTTTACTTGCTGTATTACATTGTCTCAGCTACATACATAACATACATGTCTTTCCAGTAAGATATTTGAAGCTGACACTGACATTCTGCAATGGAAGGACACATCAGCTTTCACACGCGTGTGAAATAGGGTACCAGAGAGCACGCCTTTGTTCATTTTTATTTACCTCAGGCAACCCATTTCAAAAAATACAAAGTTATATCATCTCAGGTCGAATATTTCAGTTTCCATCACAACATACATTACAGGCAACCCGTACCATTTTATGACACTGTGTAGGAGGGCTCATAATTCAGAATCCGGCGCATGATTGGACCCGCCTTCAAGGCAGGGGTAACGCGCTGCGACTCAGGTCCAAGCTCAAGCCAGCAGTAATGTATATCACTCATTAGCCCTGCCTGTTCGATACCCACTACGCATATCCGTAGAACACAACTATGGACCAACGCAAACCGACCTCTGGGGCGGTCGTCATGTGTCGACATTGGTTATCAATCAGGGCCACCGTTTCTGCCTGCATAAGGCAATGCACTGGCTCCTCCAGCTTTGAGTCCTGACTAGGGTGCTTCAGCGAGCTGGCGCCGCTGTCAGCCAGCTTGTCAATGACTAAGTCCCCTTGCTTGCTGTTATCAAGCCCAACCTGGTACAACAACTGGATGACGGCACTGGTGTCAGCCTCGTCGTGATGCCAGGGCAGTGCATCGCCACGTGCAATGCCATGTCGATACTTACGCAAGAATACATGTAGAAACAATCATGCAACAGTTAGAAATAATTAACCCTACTTTCATATGTCTTCAGCACAGTATGGAACAACACGTCATGCATGCATGCATGCACAGTCATAATTCGCCACAAAAGGCGAAGCAGCATCGCCTTCCTTACCGAGGTCCTTTTCATCATCACAACTTCATGACTGTCCTTGCAGTGCCGACGTTTCAACCAGGCGTTCATGGCCTCGCTGACCTTCAATTCCATCAGTATGTCCTCCACGGCAGCTGCCACACGTGCTGGCAGCACAGTCGACTGCACGACCTGCCGCTCGTGCGTGTCCTCGTTCCATGCCAGGCCCTGCGCATCCCAATGGTGCGATAATTCAGACTTCTTTTTAAACACATGACAACATGGCCGTCCGGATCGCTCATTCAATGCGTGCCTCACTTACCGTCACATAGGCATACTGGGACACAGCACTTTCCACATCGTGCACACCATCTTGCCTCAACTGCCCCTCGAACTTCCAGGGATGCTGAGTAATGATATTAGTGTTCAAGGCCAGCGCCTGCACATCGCACTCCATATCACACACCGCGAAAGCAGGTCCCTGCAGCCTCACCCTGCCGATATTTCCTGGCAAGGTGAATGGTTGTTTCTTTGAAAGTCGTGGATGGCAACATGGCCCAGCTACGCCCGCCTTAGCGCATCTGTTCAAGTCCTTTATTAGGTTCTGACACGCTGACTTGCCAACGCCGAATTCTTCGCATATGTCCTGGTAGCTATCGCCTTGAAAAATATATGGGTATCTCAAGTTGCAACGGTGGAGGAGCCTGAACCGTAGCAACGGAGGGTGCATGATCTTTTCCCTGCGTTCCTTCGGTGTCAGCCCGGTGTGCCTGACACCGTTGCGTTTCAAACGGGTGCACCCGTAGGGGATGCTTCCAATTCCAGAACATTACACCTTGAGGATACCGGTCACATCTGTCGACATTTGCAACCCGCACCCTTAGTCGTACTGAGCGCGTTGTGTGCCTCCTTCATGTTCATCCTGCAACATCCTTCTATTTGTCATATGCAACATTCCACATTCCAGAGCACTACACACAACACATGCTAAGTCATGACTTTCGTACATTCCACTGCACTATATAATGCACATGATATAGGGATTGAATATTTCAGCCGTCACTTCACAAGATGGTGGTGAGTTTTTCCTTGCGTCATTCCTCGTTCGTCCCTCCTTCCGCTCGATACTGTTTGTGTCATATTCCTGTTTCAGCACATGTCGCACCAATTTCTGGCTGCTGTCCTGCGAGCCTTGATTTGTCTTCAACAATTGCCGTTTGCGTTTGCAGAAAGGTTCGTACGTCATGAACACCCCCCCCAAGGTCGACGCCGGGGTCAAGGTCACTAACGCACAAATCCAAAAGTCTAAACAAGCGCTGCTAAAGCGTATGGCGCAGGGCCGGATTCACACGTACGTCCACATTGTTCGTTAACAATAATCGATTTCCCTACATGTTTAAACATCGACAGTATCCTTCCTTCTTCATTTATCATGACATATGCCTCACGCTATCTATGCTCGTACTGCAGGCCTAAGCCTTCCAGCAACGCCGCTCGCGCCAAGTCATACCTGCAAATCAAGTTTGGCTGCACATTCGGCAACAAATCACCGGAACAGGTGGAAGCCATGTCGACCGACGCTTTCACCAGTCACGTAAAGGAAACAAGTCCGGCCTACGTCACGGAGTTCCAGGCCAAACACGGAAACAACTCAAAGGGCTACCCCCACAAGCCCGCAAGCAGTACGTCTGAAACATGTATTTTTCCCATTCCCTGCCCACAGCAAATTTCCGTGCTTCCCTTGCAATGTCTCATTTCAAAACATCTTACTTGTCCACACACTTCGTCATAGTCTTCAAAATATAAACAATACCTCTGCCTGATGGACCACTTTCCTTCTTGTCCATGCCTCAAGTCCTGCTCGCCAGGTTCTTGCGGTACCTAGGCAACACAACGCCCGAAAATGACTGGGATTGTTATGACGAGCAATTCGCCGCCTACCGTGGTGAGCTACAGTTCTGCCTTGCTTTACGCCCTGCATACCTGCCAAACCCAGCCTCTCTTCTGCCTACCTGCCTCGCACCCAGACACCATTTGTACCCAACATCCTGCCAACCACAACATGCCGTGCACGCTGCTTTCTGCTTGTGACCTTCTCACACTGACACCATGCCTACCTACTACAATTATGTTTGCCTGCAATACCATTCCACAAATGCAAGTGGCAAGCAAATTCATGCCTGACACCAACCCTGCCAATTCACACATGTAACAGAGCTGGCACCTAGCAAGTGCCATGCTAATGCTTGTCAGAGATGGTAGCTAGGATGCCATGCTTTTAGTCATGCTAGTTCGCATATTACTCTGTGCGGATTGAAGCTCGTTTCCGTTTGTATTTGTTCTCATGAACTTCCTTCCGAAGTTCAGTGTTTACTTTAGTTGCCATGACTAGTGACACGTTAGCCATGACACTATGACTGTGCTCATGACTCTACTATGCGTGGTAGTAATTCTGATTTGTCATAGACTAGGGCATGCCTTGTTTGCCTAGCCTTCTTATACTGAGACTCTGTTGTTTCGTGATCTGATTGTACGCCGACTCTTTTGTTCTACGATAGTATCAAGATGTAACCAGCGATTCTCCACCGAGTTCCCGACTCCCCGGTCTCCGCTTCCTCTCCCAGCGTTGACAGTTAAGAGATACAAGTAAGGGCATTATTGTCTATACTGCCCTGCTTCACTTGGTTTCAAAGCCTGATTGATCCTGACTTGCCATCCCTGGCATTTTTTGACGGACTTGTCACGCCTGGCCTGCGTCCCTGCGACTGCGAAATCGCTACATGTTGGCCCAACCTCCGCGCAGTAGTGTCGTACGCGCACTGTCAGCCAGCCATGTTGCATTGCTGTCACTTGTGTACATTGCCTGAGTATCGCCTGTGTATCTCGCTTGACATCCCGTCTCGCTTGTGCCCTCGCGTGTACCTCTCGCGTGTGCCCTCGCTTCAGCCAGATTTGGTCAGCACTTTCGGTGGGCAGCAGTCAGCCTGAACTTCAGCGTGAACTTCAGCTGTCAGTTAAATGACCAGTCATCGCCATATGAATATAACCTGTGTATCTCGCGTGACACCCAGTCTCGCCTGTGCCCTCGTTGTATCTCTCGCTTGTGCCCTCGCTTCAGCCAAATTTGGTCAGCATTTCAGTTGGGCAGCAGTCGACAGTCAGCCTGAACTTCAGCGTGAACTTCAGCTGTCAGTTAAATGACCAGTCATCGCCACAGTCGGCCTCATCAAGGTCGTTCTAGGCAGGCTAGGTTAATCTCGACAAGCCAGTGCCTAGCGATTCATGGCTCGCTCGAGCTGCTATCAGACGTCAGCTGAATTTGCAGATGTTTTATTTCATAACGGCGTGGCTAGAAGTTGACGGGACTATGGCACCCAATTTCAGCACGTCCGGTTCTCAATTTCCCAGATTCTTTTCCCCCCGGCCAAAACGTCTCATTCTACTGTGTGTTCCTTATGACCGTCCTCTACCGTCCAACTCAAAGGCTGACAGGCATCGCAATTCCCATCTGAAACCATGGCATAGACCTAAAGAGTTGTATTGCCAAGGACGGATGCATCACTTTGGTGGTGAGGCAACTCTCGGAAACCTGTCATGCTCAATTACTAGATGTGCCCCGGAGTGCACACATTTGTTTTGAGGGAGGAGGAGAGATGGGTCAGCACTTAGCAGACGGGCATGAGAGGAGTTAATGCAATGCGTCGAGCTAGGACCCTCAGGAGCCGGTGAAGAGTAATTGCCGTGCATCCACTTGGGACCGCTGACCACGATAGGCAGATTAGCTTCAACTCCTTCGGGTAATGTCAAGACTGTGCTAAGTTTCGAGACGTAGATTCTTACATGTCAAAACAGAGGTTTCTTTGCACGAGATGAGGTGTTCCTAGAATCAACCCGATATCTATACACCGCCCACGGGATCCTTTGCGTGATTCGTCTTGGGTATTCCATTTTCAACGGCCCGTTGTGACATGCCAATGGATTACGGATTTTCCTCCTCTAGGTTGCGGATAAGCCATCCGGACTTTTTGGCGACATCTAGAACATGGCTTTGACCAAACGGCAGTTTGTCTTCGCGTGTGTGTCACCATGCCATGATCCGGAGCTCTTATGCACTCTCACCGTAACTGGCCGAGATGAGCTCGCGGATAGATGAGGATGGTCAGCTCACATCAGGAATGCACAATCATGGTTCCTGGTTGTATGTGCCGCATAGGATCTGCAGATCTTGCATATGCGCCACCGGCTGATTCATGGCTTATGATGTTTCCACTTCCGGCTGCGGAGCGCGACAAGCGAGCGATTGCCTCACGCGTATTTTAGCGGCCTTAGCTTCATCATCTGGTGGATGACTTTTGCAAAGCACATCAGTCCATCAGGCCAGGTTGCGACAGAGTAACCAAGCCATAGCTTGGGTTTCGTACCAGGGTACACCCTCGCTCCAGGCAGGAGAGTCATTATCCCTGGCCTGCCCCGTCTGGTGAGATGGGGGTGATATCGTGTACTATGTTGCACTTTATCCATTCATGGGTTGAGCATTGATTGCGTTCTACGCATTTGCTTGTAAAGATTTTGAGCATGCCTTCATGCATCGCTTCAACATCTATCCCATGGCCACGCTACCTAGGTTTTTGTAGTTCCTCCGGAGTCGCTCTCTAGGATTTATGCATAGCCTCCACCACCAGTTACATCAGGATTTTAGAGGAGCGGGAGCCTGCCGTCAGTCCCGGGGGAAAAGGAAATACAGTCCCGGGGGAAAGGAAATACAGTCCCGGGGAAAGGAAAGTACGGATTATGTTCAAGAAGACGAAGAAGACGAACAAGACAAAGATGGAAATGCAGACGCGTGAAGAGGAGCTATTAGATGGTTGAAATGCTTACTACGGCGTGATGGAAAGTAGCATACCTATTGTTGTTAGGCTCCGATGTATGTCCTCGATATGTTGACGTCCTTCTGTAGTTCCCATGACATGATATGTTACAAGAAATAATGTTTTGACTTTTGAGAAAATAAATTAGTTGACATTTAGATGATTGTTTATGAACGAGTACGCCGGACGCCCGCCGACTGATCATCGTAGGGTATTCTAGTTATTTTGCCAGAAGCATGTTAATTTTGGATGGCTCCGAGGGCGTAGCCTGTTTGAAAAGGGGGGAGAATGTAACAGAGCTGGCACCTAGCAAGTGCCATGCTAATGCTTGTCAGAGATGGTAGCTAGGATGCCATGCTTTTAGTCATGCTAGTTCGCATATTACTCTGTGCGGATTGAAGCTCGTTTCCGTTTGTATTTGTTCTCATGAACTTCCTTCCGAAGTTCAGTGTTTACTTTAGTTGCCATGACTAGTGACACGTTAGCCATGACACTATGACTGTGCTCATGACTTTACTATGCGTGGTAGTAATTCTGATTTGTCATAGACTAGGGCATGCCTTGTTTGCCTAGCCTTCTTATACTGAGACTCTGTTGTTTCGTGATCTGATTGTACGCCGACTCTTTTGTTCTATGATAGTATCAAGATGTAACCAGCGATTCTCCACCGAGTTCCCGACTCCCCGGTCTCCGCTTCCTCTCCCAGCGTTGACAGTTAAGAGATACAAGTAAGGGCATTATTGTCTATACTGCCCTGCTTCAACACAACACTGTCACACCCCTAACACTTCCCACTTTATATTCAACGTAACAGACATCTGCAAGTGGGACGGACCGCGCCTTGACGAGGCCATGACCCTGGTGCTCTGCCACGGGTACGAGGCAGACATGATAGTAAACAGCACGAAGAAGGACGCCGACGAGCTCCTCAACATGCACGCAGACAAGGGGAACGGTGAGATGACATTCGAACCAAAACATTACATACCTGCAATGTTTGAACAAAATGTACAAACTTCCTCTTCATTCAACTATACCTTACATATGCCAATGTTGTTCATGCAATATGGTTACCTCCAATCCTTATTCAAAACACTCTGACCATGCTCCCTGCCTGCTCAGGTGACCAGGACGAACGCCGCCTGTACCTTGTGCCGATTGTCATCAACAAGGACATGGACGAGACCGACGCAAACGGCTCTGGAGAGTCACAGTGACTATCTGTGTACGTCATGACATGCCTGCCAACTCAAAAGCAGTATGTCGGACAGTTGTCCAACGTGAGATCTCGCTTTTTGCAGCACATGCGGCCTTCCACGTGCCCACGCAAAATGCGGGCCGATTTGGCCTAATTTGGCTCTGAGTTGTTCTCCTTCAATGTGCTAGCCCAGACTAGGAGTAGGCACTGGGCAAATGAGCTAGAGCGAGTGCACATAAAGGCCCATGATTCAGTGCAACGGGGTTACAACACCCTAAAGGGAAAGCCAGGAGGAGACCTCATGCTTCTAGCCATGCAAAGGAAGAGGTGGAAAAAGCTACGAGCTGAAAAGAAGGCGACCATGGATGCAGCAATCCAGGATGCAATGGATGGGAACGTCGCACACGTTGCACCCATTTACATTGACCTGTCATGACTGCATATTTGATTCAATTCCTAATAAACAAGTGCCCAGTCTAATAATTTGTCCCTTTGTAAACTGCGACAACATTATCCACGCCTCGGGTTCACGCTTATGCAGAACCATGCCATCTTCAAAGTACATTCAGGAAGTCTTGTATCACCAAAACAGTCATGCCTGATTTTATTACTTTACACAAGGGCCAACGAACTTTTAACATGCAACCAGGTTCAGCCAATCCCTTGTGTGCGCATCCACTTTCAACCGTCACGCATTCAACAGCACCTCACTTGCAATACGAACCTTTACATACAACACTGCATGTACAACCCTTCCTGAACAGAACATGCTATTCGCCCAATTGTTCAGCATCGTCCCAAACCAACAACTTCAGGGCCTCACCTTACAGTTCTTCCAAACCCACATACATAGCTCATGACCACATATTATCGTATACATCTATCTGAGCCAGACCACATACGCCTTACAGCTTGGTGTCAGCCAAAGCATGCCTATCTAATTTCCTAACAGATCAGTCCTACAATATCAAATCCTACCCCTCAAACATAGTACATCAAGTCAGTCCATCTTTCGACGCCCTGTTCATCAGCCTCACCATCCCATCCCTTCCTGCCTGATGCCCCTCCCAACCCAACACACTACAGCCTGACACCATGCGAGCCTTACGTCTAGCCAGCATACACGTGCAGACTCTACTAGGAAATGGCCCAGTTGCTGTGCCCTCCATTAGGCTACAAAGAATTACATCCATGAGGGTAAACCCATAAACAAACTCCACACACCTGCATCATGTGCGCTGACCTCGTAAACATGAATACAGCCTACACACTAAACCAACTACTGACTGATGCGGACATGGCAGTACTGCATGCGTGATTCATCCTCTTCACTCATAAGCCACGCAAATTCCTGCATTGTCAGACATTCGCCTTTTCGGACTTCTGCTACAAGCCTGTGTTAAAGCAACTCGTGCGCCCCACATAAGGGAGGACCCCAATCAGGGCGGCTGGCACCTTTACAGACAGAAACACAATCATGGCAGAAGCACAATGTACAGCAACAACAACCAATGGAGGGTGTGCCGTCTTGCGTAATACCAAAGACCCGGGCGCAGCAAGTCATCCTCAGAGTCCAATTTCATAGGGCGTACCAGCAATTTCTCGCGGTGTCAGACATGGAATGCCTTGCATTGCAGGAATACATACTTCTGGCATGTCTATGAGGTTCATGTTCCTGCGAGTTAAAGTATGTGACCATGTGTTTCACTGACTTTGCCTGTGTTATCAGTGCAGACATCTTGATTCGGTTAGTTGTAGAGGAATCAAGTGCACTGCAGTTTCAGTGCTTCCAACAGATGCCAAAAACCAGGCAGTTTCCAAAGTTTTTCATCATCTCCACCTCTGATTTTAAATACATTGCCCAGTCATCACTTACATCATAGGTTGCCAGCAGGAACAAAGGCCTGCCATGACCAACTTCCAGCCTTCGGAAAATTAACCTGACGGGTGCCAAAGATCCCCATGATTTTTTTTTTAGTCACTTTTGTTTTCTAGGCGGTTTGGGTGGGTGGCCGGTGAGCGACGTCATCGCCGCGCAGCGCATAATGTGCGATTGCTTTTCGAATACATATCGCCTACACCCGACGTTGAGAACAATATAACCACATTGCTAATGTGCTGCTTTCAATCGAGGGCGCACTTGCGGCGGAACACTGCGTTGCAACAAAGGCCGTGCATGCCGAGCGTCGCCACTCGTTTCGGTACGTAGCATGGGTGGTTGGCCGGCGAGACATGTCATCGGCCCCCAATTCGCAGCGACTGCTATAACTTTTCAAATACATATCGCCTACACCCGACGTTGAGTGCATTATAATCACATTGTCAATGCGCATCTTTGATCGCCTGCCCGGTGCCTGCTGAGCGTCGTGAGCCGTCCAGTACGGAATAGTAGTTTCTGTTGCGCATTTTTTTTAGTCACTTTTTTTTCAAGGCACACTTTTTTACAGTTTCTCATGAAGGAGATCCCTAAAAAAAAGCCAGGGACCCCATGCCCCCCCCCAAAAACGAGCACCCGAGCCTAACACCCACCCACCCACTGCCTCCGGAACCCATTGAAATTCAAATATCTCAGTCAAAATTCAAAATTACAGGTTACTTGAGGGGTGCTTTATGATCAGCTCGTCAAGGCGCTTCTTCTGGTATATTTCAATTCGTTAGTATGACATGCCAACAGTCAATTTTGGTACTGGGCTCAGCCAGGCTATTGAGTACCGACAAATGCTCGCTAGCGATCACAATTCATGCCAACAGTCAATTTGGGTACTATACTGAGCTAAGCCAGGCTATTGATAACCGACTTCTGCTCTCTAGCAATCACATGTTTCCAGACGGCAGATGGCCTGGATGGCGGTGGCAATGCGATGGCATCAGCCTTCATCTTTGCCATGAGCTCCCTCACTGCCTTCTTCCTCTCCCTCAGCGGGACCTCTTCGCCCACTACTCCCTCTAATTCCTCCACCGTCACCGCGTAGCTTGCCACATCTGCCTCCGCCAGCGGCTGATCCGGATGGGCTGCCAGCATGTGATCAAGGTAGTGATAGCTCCAGACCCACGGGCGGGGGACGGGCGGATCCCTACTCATGCAGACATGGCATGGCACTGGCCTGTTGGTGCAAGGATTGGTGGCTGACACCTTGTGCGCTAAGGCGTATGATATCTTGTGGTGCAGAGGGCATGCGGAGCTGACTTTCACGATACTGTTGTTCAGGGTGTTCAGGGTCATGGAGGACCTTTTCATTTTGCTCGGGTTCAGCCGAACCCCTAATTTGTTTTCGTCGGCTTAAGCCGACAACGTTAATCTGAGCTCGGGTTTTTTTCGGGACTGGAAAGTATGAAAAAGTGCGGAACGCTGATTTTGTTATTTTTACAAAACGACCCTGAATACCTGTCGATGGCAAAGAAAGAAAGCTAGCTGCCGATACACATGGATGCAATATGTCCCGACATAGCAACTCGCATATAACCGAGTTGCTATGTCGGGACGGATGCCATGCGGATATGACATCCGTCCAGCGACGAGCGAGGGAGGAACCCGAGCTGAGCTGGCATACCGCTTGAAATGGATCCAAAACACGCATGCCTTGCCCACATTAAAACTTTCCACATTCTTTCAGAGTGCACGAGCTTTATCGACATTGTCGCTAAAGCTGACAAGCTGCCGAGCTGCCATTAAAATCTACCCGGCTTTGCCGAGCCACGTGTCTAAAAAGGGTCGTCTGGCCTCGGCTTGCGCCGAGACCATGGTTTTATTGAGCCCGGGTTTTTTCGCCTCTGCAGTTCTGGGCTCGGAACCCGATCGGCTCCCAGTTCCTTGCTGCTGTTAGAGCCCTTTCCCAGCTCTGACCTGCACATGCCAGAGTCCCGGTCTCCACCCACGGCACCACAGAAGCCACATGCTTCATCATTATGAGGCTCCAAGCTGCAGGCTGCGCCACATTGGCCTAACAAGATATGGCGTGCGACGTGCAAGCGCATAGCGGATAACTTGAACTTCTTCCCACGTTGTATCGCGGAAGCTGCCATTCTGGTGGCGTCTGACATTTGCAGGGTCAGCGGATTTGAGGACCTTGCCACAACGACCACAAGTGATATGTTCATTCATGATCCACCAGATCAACACTACCATGTTACCATGTGCTGCGTGTAATACAACGCTCTATCTAAGGCTGGCTCAGCTGGTTTCGGGGTGTGTCCAATGGAGCCAAACCCTCAGTGTGGGGGGGCATGGGGTCATGTGGTAATGCAAGCAACATTTTATGATGTAAATGGACTCATGTTGGCAAGAGGAACACAGAGGTGCCGTTGTCAGCCTCAACATACCTCCAGAAAAAATGTACGGAGTTTTCCAAATATTGCATTTTTTGGGAGACCCCCCCCCCCCAACTTTGCCCCCCCATATCTCCCAACCCCCTGGGCCAAAAATATTTAAAAACAGGTATGGAACGCTCTCTTCAAGCTCTACAAAAAAGGGGCATGGGGTCGTTTTTTGTTTTTGCCCCCCCCTCGAGCAAAAGTCGAATTTATCTTTCGTGGGTTTGGACATAAGTGTTTACACTTGTACGTTAATTATGTCCGGCTATATCTCGGAAACGTAGCTTAGTTAACTGTCATAATCATCTTACATTGTAAAGAAAACATGTCTTAACAAAAAGCAACGTATCCGTGATGCTTGCAGTGCGGTGGCATTCGAACTTCGAAGGGCAATTTGCCTAGTAGAATACTAGAATTTTCGATAGCGATGCGACAACGACACGATTTACATATAATTCCATTATATTATACATTTGAAAACTTTCAAAGAAAATGGCACACTCCTGGTGCTGTAAATGCGACAGTCTCGGGGTCGGGGGGGGTTGGGAGGATGAGCCGAATCACACTTTCCATACTTTCACACTTTTTACCAAGCCCCTGCAAATTCCGACCAAACAGGCATGATCACAAAAACAAGGGCTTTTATATGGTATGATACTATGCCTTCACTTTGGTCAGTGAGATATGTCCCGCCAGCCAAACAAATATACAACTGTCAAGGCTCAGCAAGATTACGTGCTTGTTCGCCTGATTTGTGTGATCAAAACCTATACCATGTTCATAGTGAGCCATTCAGTATCGAAAGAGTAATCCACTCAAGTCCCCCAACAAGCCAAAGTGCCACTAGTGCCACCAAGGAATAATACAGATGCTAAAGACATCAGCGAGATAATGCAAGACCGCAGTCAAACATTATACAAGCGAGGCTAAAGCACTGGAAGCTTATGGGCACAAGCGAGAGAATGCGAGACTGGAGGTCAAGCAAAATACAAGCGAGGCCGGTACGCAAAATCGGACCCATCAGAATCAGAGTGTGAAAAGCGTGAAGTAGGTCCCTCCTCATGCAGCAAGCACGGGATGCAGCCTCGACAAGAGGCAACAAGGATCGAAGGCAATTGAAACCACGTGTGACGGACTGACGGGGCGCTGTAGACAAACAGCCCGGTCAAGTGTCAGTCCCGGTGCATGGGACACAATGAGATTGGGAGAGAGAGGAGACGGCAAGCGGGGAAGCGGGCGACGATTACGTCTTACATCAACGTAGCAGCACATGCCGCTGATAGCAAGGCACAATCAGACTGTTATCACAGTAGTATCAAGATCACAAGAGTCTCCAGAAGTCAAGACTAAATAGGACTAGACCGGTAACGTACACCGATTCAAACAAGCAGGCTATAACTACGTGGCATGCAGTACCAGTCATAGAAGCTAGGCGGCGTATAACCGACAGCCATCGGTTTCAGATAACAGTCAACCACGAACACGTTAACGACGACAAGTCTGCGTCGAAGCATGGCAGTCTAGCTGCCAGCTCTGTTACATCATCCTAGAAAGAGTTTTTGTTTACCAAGAGCAACGGGACACGAATGTTGCTCAACAGGAAATCCCAGCCGCAGCCAAGGCCCAAGGGTGGTGACGTATTTTTTAGCAACACAATTGGTAACATTCGAAGAACGGGCAGACGAAAGGTTGTTTCCAGGTACGGTACAAAGTGGAAGACCAAACTAGCAGAGTGGTACCAGTCCTTAAAATACTTGCAATAAATTGTACTATAGTACCGTAGAACCGGTTTCACTCCACTATTAATTAATTATTTTGGAGGGTGCGCGGACAGCCTGCGCGGTAAAATTAATTACAAAATTCATGATGCGCGAACTTGTCAGTCACAGAGCAAAAAAACTGTTTGAGGGGGTGCACGGACTAGTTTCCGGTACCAACTATCAAAAAATTCCAGACCGGTACCGGTAGTCGGCATAACGCTACTGTCGACTATCTAGCAGCACTATCTAGCAGGGCTGCTCAGTTCAGGGCAGTCGGCCTCTTCTTCGTCCGAAAAACACTATCTCAAAGCCTGTAGTCGCCAGTCCTGGGTATCTTATTATACCCCCTGTCCTCCGTCGTCCTCCTCGGTACGTTTCACGGATTATCACGTAAGCGCCTGTCGGCGCATCCCGATGCCACTGGCTAGGATGCAGATCCCAAACAAACAACCATCGATAGCCGATATCTTAAAGAAATCTAGTACGCTTACCCCGGAGGAACGCGCCAGACTTGCAGCAGCTGACGAGGCGAGGGAAGCAGAGAGGCAGGCGAGGGTAGCAGAGAGGCAAGCGAGGGAAGCAGAGAAAGAAGCAGCGAAGAGGCCGGTTGGACGCCCCAGAGACTCCTTGCTCAACATCACGCGAAAAGCCCTCAAGCCCAGTCCCCAAGCCATTGTTTTTGCTTGTGTTGACAGTACCGGTAGTGGCTATTTGCCCTTCGCGAAGTAGTTGTGCGAAGTAGCTGCGCGGACTTTTAATAATAATATCTGAGGGGCTTCGCGCTCAGGAAACTATTTGCTCAAAATGGCTGCTGCGCGGTTAAAGCGCTGCGCGGACACATGCCTTTTTTGCTGCCCGGACGATTTGCTAAAATATTGAAATCAGGGGTGCGCGAACCCTATTCGGTTCTACGGTATGATGTAACACTTGTAGATGCAAGTTGCAGAAGGCGGAATCATTCGTAATGGGAACATGCAGCCACTGATTATCGGTATTACTGGTATGCAAATGATAAACCGAAAGGTGGCTTGCCTCTTACTTTTGCTTTCTCTCCTCTCTTGACGTGCTCAAGACTAGGGTCAATAGGGGTTGGGCCGCTGGGGAATTCGGGGCCTGACTTTCCTTTTTTGTCCTTCTGTTTGGTCTTCATCTCTTCCTTTCTTCCCTCATGCCTTACCGGTTTGGAGGATCAGTAAGAACAGGGAGTGTGAGCATGCACTTATGCAGACTGTTTTAAAGGAAGCTGCGGAGATGAGGATGGAAAATGTATACTATTTTTAAGGAAACAACGGAGATAGACTGTCCGTTCTTTTTTCATACCTTAATCCAAATTGTCTTGCACTCATGAGTTATAGCGGCCGTGTTGGTGCTGGCCGGTCCTGTGCATTTCCTGTTCCTACTCGTTTTTTCATCTGTAGACAAGGCTTACAAGCCGGCTTGCTGCTTGTTGTTTTCTGTGTTTGCGTCTCAGGTTTTCAAGGCTTGGGCGGCCAGCCGGTCACACTATGTTGGTCCAGGCAAAGGAATAATTTCGCATGACAATAGATTATCTGGGAGAATCGCTAGGGAACTTCAGGGAGCGAGCCAGGCATCCCAGGGAATTTCAGGATGGATTATCCCCCACAGAATTCAGATAGGCAATCCCTGAGTAATCAATGGAGGTACCACTCAGGACCTAGCTCAAACGAGGAAATGGCATTTGGTCCCTAGTACTCCACACCGATCAGGGACTCGCTCGTCACGTGTCAACTCCCCCAAGTCCCCCACGCCTCTCAGTAATCCATAGTAAGTACATTGATCGCCACGCCTCACCCGGTCCAAGTTTCAAATATTTGCCCCATGCACCTTGTTCAATTGCTCTTTTCGACGAACTCCGTTCCCTCTCCCATCACCCATGAGGCCATGAGTGCCTTATTGTACTTGTACTACCTACCATGCCCTGCATGGCCGTTGCATCTGTGTGTCCGAAGTCCAAACGCCTGCCTAATCAGCTTTCTAATGGTTAATCGGCAGCCAATTTAGCGCTTTGTGCAAGCTTTGAATTGCATCTGTGTAATCGGTGACGAAAAGAGCTTTTCTATTGAAGAAAGGAGCTTGCAGTGGTCGACCTTCGAAGTGAAGAAAGCCCCAGAAACTCAGAAAGCCCTATACTTCAACTGAAATCGGTTAGCAAATAGCAATCCCTTTCCGTTCCTTCCTTTCAATCTGTCACTCGGGTATATTTTTGTTGTGAGATCGTCAGGTGCGCTCGTCCACCCGCCAGAATACATGTGGCATGCCAGCTGCTTGCGCCTGGTTCGACGGGGTGGGTGGGCGCTCGGAAGGGCGGAAGGGTGGGAACCAGGTGAGAACAGTGCGAACCTGGTACGACGTGTCTATCTGGTGCGGTGGAGTTCATTACTACGTTCCCACCCCCACGCGCCTCCCTGCTACTACAACAGTCACAACATGGCCCTTTCGCGCCCTTCACACAATGGTTCTGTGAAGTTGAACGCGAAGTGCGTCATATTTCGCCAACAGTTTCGCCTAGGTCTCTACCTGGGGCGCGTTCCCTGTGGCTCGAATCCAGTCGTTGGGATCATTTGCGGCCCAAGTGTGGAACTAGGTGGGATCGTTTTGCCCACTTTCTTGCCAGTTTCAGCTACTTGCAGGAATCCGTCAGCCACAGACGATTTCACAGTCGACTTCTGTTATCCACCAATCACAATCTTCGTGTCAAACCTATCCCTGCCGCTTTGAACACGAGATAGATCATGGTGCGTGTCATTTCCGTCTGGAATCTTATCTCCCTATGTTGTACGTACTGGTACTCATCATCTAACTAGGGATTTTTGTAGCCTCGCAGGTCTCATCGACTTCTCTATACATTTTGTTTAATCAATCCCGTTTTGAAATATAAAGCAAAGAATGGATAGCAATACATTTGAGCATAATCGCCCCGGCCCCAAATTGAATGGGAGTAAACCCTGACCTAGCCAGCGTGGCAGGATCATTTGGATCATTCTTGGACATGTACCACCGGAACGGAGAGATTTGCGTTTGATGCAGGTTGGTGTAGCATCGCGGGGGGCTGGAGTGGGTGTTTTGCCGAAGTTACGGCATTGACCCTATCTGTACGAAAAGGTACGAAAGGAGACGGGACGAGGCAAAAATATGAAATGGATAAAAGAAAATAATCGACGCGCTTTGCCTCCGCAAGGAATTAAAGTAAATTTGCCTTCGCGGCTTAACAAATACTTTAACAATTAACTCATAGACACCTTTGCGGCTAAACACGCAATATTAAACCATTGCTTGTGCGCGCGCGCGCACGCGCGTCACACCTTGTCCACACACCAGTCATGTACATATGCACATGCTATATGATCTGCACCGCGACCAGTTTACCTATTGTAACAACGGCACTGCGCAACCCAAATTTGAGAACCGTTCGGTGGGGTTTAGGGACAGTTGCCCAAAGCGGTGCGCGGCTTGCAAAAATACTGGTTTCGGCCTGAGCGCCTTACGACAATGTGTTTTCTGCATATTCCGATTAATGGACAAAAAAATTCTGGGCGTTCGCGGAGGCAAATAAAGTCTACGGTAAAGAGAAGGGGTGAGACATCAATATAAAATGTACAGTAGGTAAAGAGGATACAACAAAGAGAAGAGACAAAAGTAAGTGAAGTCGTCGTGGGCAAACAGAGAAATGAAGGAAATCTAAAAAAATGAGAAAGAAGATGAAAAAAATGCCGAGTGAGATGAATGAGAGGGGAAAAAAACATAGGCAAAATGTGAGGAGGACTAAGGAGAAAATAACCCCGGGGATCCTGAAATGTGTGCGGAGGAGGGAGGGGGAAGGGGGGAAAGGGAGGTGCATGCAGCGGGGGGAGTGGGGGAACTAAGTGTGAAGAAAGGAAGGATGAAACAGTTGGAAAGTGTCACAAGGAAAGTCAAAAAGAGGAAATAAGTGTGGGCATGAGATAGAAGGAGAGTGAAGACAACATCAAGCATAATTAACCATAAAGCCCACGCGGCCGAGCCTTTTCGAGCGGGGCCCTGAGGTGTATCGTCATTGACATCATACATAATTAACTGCGTATGAAGGAGTAAGATAACATGAAGGTGGTGAAAAGGATGTGGAGGAGGAAGTGGAGGAGGAAGACAAAGACTGGAAACATGAGAGGTAGAGGTGACTCGGATGACCTGGCAACAGTCACTCCTGGAGGCAGCAGCGATGATGAGGCTAACGTTGAGCCAGATATGAGCAGCTCCTGAGCTGTTGTTCATCTGCAAATGCCGGTACATGGGAAGCAAATCAGAATATGTCGTTCAGCCATGCATCTAAAATCAAAGGTCCCAACTCACTAGTACACTTAAACCGTTTAAGGGGCGTCCTACCTGGGACGAGGCGTTGAGTTGCCAGGCTGCTCATCTTGCTGACCCTTGGGGTAGCCCCTCAGACATTTAGGCTGAAAGGCATGCAATTTCGCATTGTTGGTGTTACAAGGGAGCCCGAAGGTGCTAGTTGCGCGTCAGGCTGAAACGGAAGATTCAGAAATGGTGAATCGACGGTGGAATGGACAACAGCAATTTCGCGTTGGAGCTTACATGTGACTGGCCAGTCCTGCCCGTTGGAACAGCCGTGACGCCCTTGCACAGATCGTCAACCTGAAGATCATAAAGAGATGAGATGGCCGGAATATCTCGCTGCTGAAAAAGAACTTACCGTGTTGTCAAGACCTACATCACCGGTGTGATTCAGCAGCCTTAATGTTGCCGAGGGTGGTTCATATTGGGTTCCAAATAATTGACTCGCTTATGCGAGGGTCATATTCATCACCTGCTTTGTGGCATGATCCAATGATCTCGGCTGATGCAATCCTAGTAGTCACTGCGTCCAACCTTGCTACACAGCTTCACGTGAAAGACGTTTCGCTGCAAGGTCGAGGCATCGCCAAGCGGGAAACAGATTCAGGGCGTCGTGCCCTCCAATGCTGACGCATCCACGTCTCGCAAGTGGCGCTTCTGTTAGCATTGAGGCACGCAACGTCACATCGTGTGTTCCAATGTGCATGATTACACATGATTATACATTCTGCCGTATCGAAAGCTGCCAAAACCTCCCGTATAATGGCCGTTTTTGTTGTGGGCCCTGGCATGTAAGCATGTAAGCTAGCTAACGCAAATGTAACACTACCTCGGGGGGACGTTTCTTAAATGATCCTAGATGTACACGAAAGTATAACGACGAACTGTCGCCCAACTCGCGCCTCTAGTGTGGATGTAGTCAGGATCATCTCAGGATTCTGTACGGCGCCCACTTTTGGCTCGGATCACCCCCAAAGGGAACCCCTGAGGGCTCCCCAGCACTGCATTATCTACAAACCTGCCCCCGTGATCCCCTATTCAGCTCAGATGCATACTACCATGTCCCTGAACCTAACCATTTGTCGACCTCATTGATTGTTGACAAATGAACACTGTTGCCTTACTAGCATTCGCGATGGGCACTTCAAGCTTGCTGTTTTCCATCCAAGTTGTGTGGTAGTTCCACCCAGTCTTGCCTCGCTGATGCAGCTGCAACCGCCCGGTCGCTCCTCATACGTCACGATATCGTCTTGTACTCTTGCTACAGCTTATAATATACCAGCTCGCTATTGGCGCTCATTTCACAAGCTGTCACGGTGGCTATCCTAGGACAGGCGTCGTGCACCCCTTGTATGTGACATGGCATCGAAGACTCGCTGACGCGCGCGCGGCAAACCACTTCCGCGCCACCGGTGTCACGTCACCATCACCGATATTTAAAAGAGGGTCTTCGCCATCAGCTGTTTGGATTGCAGCCGTTGTCTGTTCTTCGTTGCCCCGCCGGAGCTAGCAGTCGTTGATCCGGCTGCTCTCTGTGAGGCCTAGTGGCCAAGAGACCACTAGCCCAGCCAGCCAGGAGTCCATATTCTTGACAGCCTGCTGCGTCCACCCTTGCCAGCAGGCAACACGCTCAGTAAAGTTGGGGAAGGCGCTCTGGTGACGCCTCTTCTCTCTCTGTCCGACCCGCCCATTATTGAACCCGACGTTTGGAGCCCGAGGCACGAGTAAAACCAGTAGCCGCTTCGGCGCCCCTCCCCGCCCCTGCTGCTGCGTCATGCTCGGCATCATCAACATGTCGTTTCAGGCCTTTGTTGTGGAGACATTTGGAACCGATGCGTGGGTACGGATCAAACTCGACGCTGGACTGGCTCCGCATCACAGCTGGGTGTCCGGTTGCCCCTACGCCGATGCTGAGACTTTCAGGTAGACCTCGGGGTCATCAATCTGGCGACATCTAGTGCCCGCTGTGTCATTGCAGCAGCGTGAAGTCAAGAGCCATGTGCCGGTGTAGTGCTCTGAAGCAGCGCATTGGTTGATCTTTGGCGGATAGCACTCCTTCACAAAGCAACCAATGACAGGCTTCAAGTTTGGTTCGAATATTTCGAAATCGAAGTACCAGTAGGTACCTACTAACATTCACAGTGTAACCAGTAGTTTTGATTCTGGTTACCGGTATTAGCAGATTGTTAGTCCTTGATAGACCATGTGATGGTCTGGTGGACACTCTTTCTTTTAGCGTGCTTCTGCTCCAATGCAGCTACATCATGGTCTGCGGCCTAGGGGTCAGACACAGCAAGCCCTGCTGCTTGGGCTAACGGCCTGAGGCCTGTCTAGACTTGGGTCCATCAGCCCAGTGGTAGCTTCCCAGAGACCCCCCTTCGGAGGTCTGTGCCATGATCTTGATCAGGCTGGGTGGGAATCACATGACGCCTCTACCTCATCGATGGCGCAAGCTCAAAAATCGTCTTGCCTGACAACAGGGCTGTCCTCCCTAATGCACGTATTAAGGCCGTCTCCGAAGTCCTGCCCCTGTTTGGCAACTGGCAGAACTGGAAAACAGCATTTGTTGCCTTACACCATTGCTGATCAACCCTCACCCTCCCTGGTGCACCGCGCAGCCTGGTGAAAGCCGTCTCCGAGTCCTTGTGCCTTACACCCTGCGAGACGCTGGAGGCGTTTGGTGCCTACTTCATTACGCACTTCCTCAACGACCTCGGTTACGCAGACCTTGTGCGGCACCTTGGTAGCAACATCGTGCAGCTGGCTAGCCGGCTGGACGACCTGCACCGGAGCCTGGCTGCGTCGCTGCCCGACATGACTCCGCCCTGCTTCCGAGTAGATCAGGTACGCAACTCTCGCAATGCATGCACGTTGTTTACAGATATCTCATGCGTCACTAATCACAACGCGCTCCACTCACCCGCTCCACGCACACCATGCAAGCAGGTCGTGTCAACCCGCACGCCACTCAGGCCCATGGCTCACTCACCATGCAAATTCTCCAAACACGACGATCACTCCCCGCACGCCGTCCATGCCCAGTCGCGGATATGAAGGAGGTGCCCCATCATTTGTTGTCTAAGAATATATCATGGAACCACTCAGTAGGAGGAAGCCATGCTGCCTGGCCTGGACAAGCGCTCCCATTACTGAAATCCATTTTTATCTTGTTGGCTCTCGGCCGTGTTTTGCCCAAACTTTTCTGAGCCTGTACCCATGAGGATGTTAGGCAAAAAATCATGATATTTCGCTGGATTCAGCACACATCCTGTCCCGCTGTGTGTATGCAGGTTACTCCTGAATCCCTGTTCCTGCACTATGTCTCTGATGGCCTCAGCCTGCGTATGCAGGTCACTCCTGAATCACGCCTGACACTCTTTTACTCTGACCGCCTCAACCTGTGGCCCGTGTGTATTCAGGTCACTCCTGAATCACGCCTGACACTCCTTTACTCTGACCGCCTCAACCTGTGGCCCGTGTGTATGCAGGTCACTCCTGAATCACGCCTGACACTCTTTTACTCTGACGCCTCAACCTGTGGCCTGTGTGTATGCAGGTCACTCCTGAATCCCTGCTTCTGCACTACTACTCTGATCGCCCGGGCCTGTGGCCTGTGTCAGCTGGCATTCTCAAGGCCATTGCGAAAGACCGCTTCGGCCATGGGCTGTCCGTGGATCTGATCATGTCAAAGGCTGATGGACACGACCATGAGGTGCGCATGGTCGCCCTTTCGTGCCTGTTAATTTTGTGGTTCAACAATGACGCATCCACCACAAAAAGTCTTTTTGAGAGGGCCAGGCGGTGCGAAGGGGAGGAAGTGATTTAGTTATGGGCCAGAAAATGAAGGCTGGCGTTCAGTGACTATGACAAACACAAGAAGTCATCCAGTAGCCTTCGCCCTTTCGTGTCGGCTTATCAGCTATGTCCCAAGGAAGGATAGGTACACTGATTAAAGGGCAAGCTGAATGCTCCAGCCCTCGCATCTGTCCCTGAGCAGATCAACTAGCCATTTGTTTAGCACCCTGAAGGTACAATTCAGATACATCACGGCCCATGGCTGTTCGGGCATGGTGCAGCCAGGCCCGCTACTCGGACAACCAGACAAAGGCCAGTCAAGGCTTGGTCCCCATTAGCACAGAGATGGCCGTCCGGGGCCCCCCAAAGTTGACCTGGTACTCACTCGAGTACCTCGACTGCCGTAATGCCTTGACCACTCCGGATCAATTATCCCCACAGGTCATGAAACTCGGTTTTCCCAAGCTGGAATCAATGCAGTCTACGCATCAGAAATCCCCAAACGGCTCTCATGAGCCGACCCTGATAGACGACGGCGGTCAGCGTCCCAGTGGTATGCCAGCCGGAGGTTGCGGCCTGACCATGGGCCCCGAGCTGCTGTGCTCCACGTTCCCATTCCACCTGGCATTGGACGAGCAGATGGTGGTGCAGCAGGCTGGGCCGGGCCTGATGACACTTATTCCGCACCTCATCCTGGGCACGACGAAGCTCAGCGAATGCCTGAAGGTGGGCAGGGTTTAGGATAGTAAGTTGAGGGCAGGGGGAGGGGGGTCTAACAGTATAAACAGCACTAAGGGAAGGGATGAAGGTAATGTAGCTCCTCCCACACCTAATCCTGTGCACGACAATGTTCAGGGAATGCCTGGTGGATGGGGATTATGCCATTAGGGTGTCAGGAGGATGGCGGGGGGGGTGGAGGTGTCCAACAGGATAGGTAGCACTAACGGAAGGGATGAAGGAAAGGTGTAGCTCCTCCCACACCTAATCCTGGGCACGACAATGCTCAGGGAATACCTGGTGGGTGGGGATTAGGCCATAAGGGTATCAAGTGGATGGCGGGGGGAGGGGGAGGTGTCCAACAGGATAGGCAGCACTTGCAAAAGAGATACAGA
The DNA here is from genome assembly GCA_037349105.1 of Limnomonas spitsbergensis. Classification (NCBI taxonomy): domain Eukaryota; kingdom Viridiplantae; phylum Chlorophyta; class Chlorophyceae; order Chlamydomonadales; genus Limnomonas; species Limnomonas spitsbergensis. The sequence goes on along the minus strand of JAYJMM010000093.1, from coordinate 2,118,984 downwards.
AAAGATTTCTCGCACCTAATCCTGGGCACAACAATGCTCAGGGAATGCCTGGTGGGTGGAGATAAGGCCATAGGTGGGCCGAAGGTGGGTGGGGATTAGTCATAAGGGTATCAAGTGGATGGGCAGGGTGGGGGGGGGGGGGGGGGGGGGAGGGTGTCCAACAGGATAGGCAGCACTAACGGAAGGGATGAAGGAAAGGTGTGGCTCTTCTCGCACCTAATCCTGGGCATGACGAAGCTCAGCGCATGCCTTAAGGTGGGAAGGGTACATGTATGAAGTGCATGGAAGAGGGATGTGTCCAACAGTAGAAGCGGTACAAACAGGAGGAATGAAGGAAAGGCACTGCTGTGATGAACCTGATCCTGGTCATCACAGCGAAGGCATGGAGGCATGAATCAAGGGGCAGGGGCGGTGGAAGTCCCCCAGGGAACGGAGACCAGATGGCAAATGGTTTGCTTGGCCTCAGACCTACAAGCCCATGAGCAATTCCCCGAACTCATAATCCACGACTCAGTCATGCATAATTTGAATACAATATTGAAAACGTTTTTTTGTTTTCCAATTTGGATTGGGACTTCATAATTTTGCCCCTGTACTCTCGCTTGGCTTGCTCTGCAGGTCGCCGCGCCGCGCTTCCACTCCCAGGCAGAGGTGGACTTTGCTTGCCTGGAGAACCATGCGCATGCAAGCTTTGTGCTTGAACTGGCAACCACGGCTGCAGCAGCTACGGTGGGCGTGGTGGCGGCAGCTGAGGCGACACCTGGTGCGGAACCACCATCCCCGCTGCAGCTTAAGGGCCAGATAGTTATTGCATGCTTTCCTTGCCAGCAGCCTGCGGAGCAGAGCACTGTCCAGGCAGCGTCAGCAGGTCTGCCGCTGATTAAGGCTAACTCCCCGGCGGCGTCTTTGCGTCGTGGGTCTGACGTCGAGGGCGTCGACGCTGCAGCTATAGCAGAAAGCATTGAAGCCTGGCCGGCGAGAGCAAGCGCGCCGTCCTGTCCGTTTTTCCAGCTTGGAGCGACGATCGCTTCGCCTGAATCGCCATTGGACACAAGGGAAGACGCAAAGATCGCAGCCTCGGTGTGCCCATGGCGCACCGCTGCCGCTTCTGTCGTGGCTGCTGCCGGCCTAGCGGTGGCGGAGCCGGAGCCGGCGACTGCCGCCACGCGTTCAGGCATGGCGCCGACTGCCGCGCTGCACCTCCGCCGCCTGGCACTTTTTCTGGGGTCGCCTTGCATCCAGGACATGGCACAGCTGGGAGCGCACGGCCTGTCGCTTTACGACCTGCCACTGATGGACAGGTGTGTGGGGCCATGGATTCTTGACGCTGGGAGACAGTCAAAAGCACTGCCCATTTGAATGTGGACCTCGTCATGGTGCTACATTATTTCGCCCACCCTGCCTGAAACGCCTTTTCGATGCTGATCCCTAATCTTGGTAACCCCCCCTACTAGTAAGCTAACATGAATGGGGAATTACATGCTTGTTTGCAACCTGATCAGGTCTATTGATTTCTATCTGCGCGTTCCTTGATTTAAATGCTTGCCCTGCTTGTCTGCCCTGCTGTTTACCTGCGCCTGGTCTTCACCTGCACCTTTCTTGATTCAATTGTCTATGCCCTGCTTGTCCGTCCTACTTTTCACCTGCACCTTTCTTGATTTATTTGTCTATGCCCTGCTTGTCCGTCCTACTTTTCACCTGCGCATTCCTTGATTCAATCGTCTATGCCCTGCTTGTCCGTCCTACTTTTTACCTGCGCATTCCTTGATTCAATTGTCTATGCTCTGCTTGTCTGCCCTGCTGTTTACCTGCGCATTCCTTGATTCAATTGTCTATGCCCTGCTTGTCCGACCTACTTTTTACCTGCATACTTCTATATGGTGCTCCTGTCCCCTGTTTTGTCAGTCCACTGTTGATAGGGCGCTGGTGTGGGCATGGGTCTTTGGCCCTGTACTAGCTTGGGCACTTCAATTAGGATGCACCCATCTCATATTTCCCCTTGTCACCCCTGTGCTGTCTGCAGGAGTGTGGACATGGCTCTGAAGTCGGAGCAATTCAAAGTCGAAATGGGCATCCGGGAGGGATACGAGGCGCTCACCATCCAGCTGCAATACGAGAAGGAGAGGAGCGAGTCGCTGCTCTACAGGTGAGGCAGCTTCCATTCGAAGAGGGAGAGATCTATTTTGCTGAATTCTTGATGTACAGGACGCCGACCGCTGATCAGCCGAGACCCCTTAAAGTATACGATCTGCATCCGATCGTCCAGCGTCATGCACCTGTTGTGATTGACAAAGCATCGTCATTGAAAGACAAAAAATAGATCAGTGCCTATCCGTTATAGCTACGGATAGCTACGGTATACTGCTATCCACGCGCCGAATGTGTGGATTTTCAACGCTCGGGAATCATAAACCGGGGCCGCTATAAAGAGCAAGGGAACCAGGGGATGGGAACGGGTTGGGGATATCAGATTGTTTTCGAAGATCTATGTACCCCGGTTTTACCCCGGTCAGGGATCTCGGTGTTTGCTGTTGAAATCCAAATCGACCTTTCCGCTCTGCCCATCATCAACACTGCCCATCACTGTCACTTTTTTCCTGCATGAAATCGTCTCCGTGTCCCACCATGGTTGAGTTCCTATTTCTTTGGTGAACTCGATTTTCAAAGTTTGAACGCATCACGCAGATGCGTCCCGAAGGAGATCGCCCACAAACTGCGCGAGGGGCAACCCATCGAAGCCACCTCGTTCGACCAGGTCACCATTATGTTCACAGAGTGAGTTATTTGGCATCGCCAGAAAGAAAAGGGAGAGGAGGAAAGGTGAGCAAGACGGTGTTGAGACAAGGCCACCATCGTGTCCACAGTGAGGCTTGGAATGCGGAGCTTGGAATGCAGTTGATGCAGGCTGCTGAGAATAGCTACTTCCCCTCTCCTCTCCTCCATTAATCAACACCCCCTGACCTCTGTTCCGCTACCTGCTTGCAGCATTGTTGGCTTCACCTCTATAAGCGCTGAGATGCCGCCGATTGAGGTGTGCCGCATGCTCAGTGAGCTGTACGAGCGCTTTGACAACATCATCGACCTCTACCCGGATGTGTGGAAGGTGAGCACTGGTGGTGGGCGAGGTTTCTTTTTATGTGACTCAGCTGCATGTCTGCTACACTCCTGCCTCTGGCTGGAGGCCCCGTTTGTGGCCAGCCAAGCTACTTTGGACACTAGCCGTCCAGGCTGGTCCAGGTTAGGTCCCATTGAGCCTTTGGCAGCCGCGGAGCAGCCTGCTTAAAGGTGGACTTCTAGCCGATAAAAAACTGGTGAGCTGGATGATCACATGCGCCCTACCCATCAGCAGCCTGATCTAGACAGTGCATTATCGCAGCTTAATACAATGAAGATGCTCGCCCTTGCCCTCGCCATCTGGCCCTCCGCTCGCAGGCTGACCTGTCAGGGGACTCCTAAATGTGCCTAGCTCAATCCCGCATGCTACCACATGCAGACTGACGTAATTCTAGACTAAATAAAACATGTCAATTTGCAACCTGACAGGGTCGGCCCATTATTTCGCCCACCCTGCCTGAAACACCTTTTTGATGCTGATCCCTAATCTTGGTTACCCCCCCTACTAGTAAGCTAACATGAATGGGGAATTACATGCTTGTTTGCAACCTGATCAGGTCTATTGATTTCTATCTGCGCATTCCTTGATTTAAATGCCCGCCCTGCTTGTCTGCCCTGCTGTCTACCTGTGCCTGGTCTTCACCTGCACCTTTCTTGATTCAATTGTCTATGCCCTGCTTGTCCGTCCTACATTTTACCTGCGCATTCCTTGATTCAATTGTCTATGCCCTGCTTGTCCGTCCTACTTTTTACCTGCGCATTCCTTGATTTACTTGTCTATGCCCTGCTTGTCCGTCCTACTTTTTACCTGCGCATTCCTTGATTTAATTGTCTATGCCCTGCTTGTCCGTCCTACTTTTCACCTGCGCATTCCTTAATTCAATTGTCTATGCCCTGCTTGTCCGTCCTACTTTTTACCTGCGCATTCCTTGATTTAATTGTCTATGCCCTGCTTGTCCGTCCTACTTTTTACCTGCGCATGCTTGATTCAATTGTCTATGCCCTGCTTGTCCGTCCTACTTTTTACCTGCGCATTCCTTGATTTAATTGCATATGCCCTGCTTGTCCGTCCTACTTTTTACCTGCGCATTCCTTGATTCAATTGTCTATGCCCTGCTTGTCCGTCCTACTTTTTACCTGCGCATTCCTTGATTTAATTGCATATGCCCTGCTTGTCCGTCCTACTTTTTACCCGCGCATTCCTTGATTCAATTGTCTATGCCCTGCTTGTCCGTCCTACTTTTCACCTGCACATTCCTTGATTCAATTGTCTATGCCCTGCTTGTCCGTCCTACTTTTCACCTGCACCTTTCTTGATTCAATTGTCTATGCCCTGCTTGTCCGTCCTACTTTTTACCCGCGCATTCCTTGATTCAATTGTCTATGCCCTGCTTGTCCGTCCTACTTTTCACCTGCACCTTTCTTGACTCAATTGTCTATGCCCTGCTTGTCCGTCTTACTTTTTACCTGCGCATTCCTTGATTCAATTGTCTATGCCCTGCTTGTCCGTCCTACTTTTTACCTGCGCATTCCTTGATTTAATTGTCTATGCCCTGCTTGTCCGTCCTACTTTTTACCTGCGCATTCCTTGATTCAATTGTCTATGCCCTGCTTGTCCGTCCTACTTTTTACCTGCGCATTCCTTGATTCAATTGTCTATGCCCTGCTTGTCCGTCCTACTTTTTACCTGCGCATTCCTTGATTCAATTGTCTATGCCCTGCTTGTCCGTCCTACTTTTTACCTGCGCATTCCTTGATTCAATTGTCTATGCCCTGCTTGTCCGTCCTACTTTTCACCTGCGCATTCCTTGATTCAATTGTCTATGCCCTGCTTGTCCGTCCTACTTTTTACCTGCGCATTCCTTGATTCAATTGTCTATGCCCTACTTGTCCGTCCTACTTTTCACCTGCACCTTTCTTGATTCAATTGTCTATGCCCTGCTTGTCCGTCCTACTTTTCACCCGCGCATTCCTTGATTCAATTGTCTATGCCCTGCTTGTCCGTCCTACTTTTCACCTGCACCTTTCTTGATTCAATTGTCTATGCCCTGCTTGTCCGTCCTACTTTTTACCTGCGCATTCCTTGATTCAATTGTCTATGCCCTGCTTGTCCGTCCTACTTTTTACCTGCGCATTCCTTGATTTAATTGTCTATGCCCTGCTTGTCCGTCCTACTTTTTACCTGCGCATTCCTTGATTTAATTGTCTATGCCCTGCTTGTCCGTCCTACTTTTTACCTGCACCTTTCTTGATTTAATTGTCTATGCCCTGCTTGTCCGTCCTACTTTTTACCTGCGCATTCCTTGATTTAATTGTCTATGCCCTGCTTGTCCGTCCTACTTTTTACCTGCGCATTCCTTGATTCAATTGTCTATGCCCTGCTTGTCCGTCCTACTTTTTACCTGCGCATTCCTTGATTCAATTGTCTATGCCCTGCTTGTCCGTCCTACTTTTTACCTGCGCATTCCTTGATTTACTTGTCTATGCCCTGCTTGTCCGTCCTACTTTTCACCTGCACATTCCTTGATTCAATTGTCTATGCCCTGCTTGTCCGTCCTACTTTTCACCTGCACCTTTCTTGATTCAATTGTCTATGCCCTGCTTGTCCGTCCTACTTTTTACCCGCGCATTCCTTGATTCAATTGTCTATGCCCTGCTTGTCCGTCCTACTTTTCACCTGCACCTTTCTTGATTCAATTGTCTATGCCCTGCTTGTCCGTCTTACTTTTTACCTGCGCATTCCTTGATTCAATTGTCTATACCCTGCTTGTCCGTCCTACTTTTTACCTGCGCATTCCTTGATTTAATTGTCTATGCCCTGCTTGTCCGTCCTACTTTTTACCTGCGCATTCCTTGATTCAATTGTCTATGCCCTGCTTGTCCGTCCTACTTTTTACCTGCGCATTCCTTGATTCAATTGTCTATGCCCTGCTTGTCCGTCCTACTTTTTACCTGCGCATTCCTTGATTCAATTGTCTATGCCCTGCTTGTCCGTCCTACTTTTTACCTGCGCATTCCTTGATTCAATTGTCTATGCCCTGCTTGTCCGTCCTACTTTTCACCTGCGCATTCCTTGATTCAATTGTCTATGCCCTGCTTGTCCGTCCTACTTTTTACCTGCGCATTCCTTGATTCAATTGTCTATGCCCTGCTTGTCCGTCCTACTTTTCACCTGCACCTTTCTTGATTCAATTGTCTATGCCCTGCTTGTCCGTCCTACTTTTCACCCGCGCATTCCTTGATTCAATTGTCTATGCCCTGCTTGTCCGTCCTACTTTTCACCTGCACCTTTCTTGATTCAATTGTCTATGCCCTGCTTGTCCGTCCTACTTTTTACCTGCGCATTCCTTGATTCAATTGTCTATGCCCTGCTTGTCCGTCCTACTTTTTACCTGCGCATTCCTTGATTTAATTGTCTATGCCCTGCTTGTCCGTCCTACTTTTTACCTGCGCATTCCTTGATTTAATTGTCTATGCCCTGCTTGTCCGTCCTACTTTTTACCTGCGCATTCCTTGATTTAATTGTCTATGCCCTGCTTGTCCGTCTTACTTTTTACCTGCGCATTCCTTGATTCAATTGTCTATGCCCTGCTTGTCCGTCCTACTTTTTACCTGCGCATTCCTTGATTTAATTGTCTATGCCCTGCTTGTCCGTCCTACTTTTCACCTGCGCATTCCTTGATTCAATTGTCTATGCCCTGCTTGTCCGTTTTACTTTCACCTGCACCTTTCTTGATTCAATTGTCTATGCCCTGCTTGTCCGTCCTACTTTTTACCTGCGCATTCCTTGATTCAATTGTCTATGCCCTGCTTGTCCGTCCTACTTTTCACCTGCACCTTTCTTGATTCAATTGTCTATGCCCTGCTTGTCCGTCCTACTTTTCACCTGCGCATTCCTTGATTCAATTGTCTATGCCCTGCTTGTCCGTCCTACTTTTTACCTGCGCATTCCTTGATTCAATTGTCTATGCCCTGCTTGTCCGTCCTACTTTTTACCTGCGCATTCCTTGATTTAATTGTCTATGCCCTGCTTGTCCGTCCTACTTTTTACCTGCGCATTCCTTGATTTAATTGTCTATGCCCTGCTTGTCCGTCCTACTTTTTACCTGCGCATTCCTTGATTCAATTGTCTATGCCCTGCTTGTCCGTCCTACTTTTTACCTGCGCATTCCTTGATTCAATTGTCTATGCCCTGCTTGTCCGTCCTACTTTTTACCTGCGCATTCCTTGATTCAATTGTCTATGCCCTACTTGTCCGTCCTACTTTTCACCTGCACCTTTCTTGATTCAATTGTCTATGCCCTGCTTGTCCGTCCTACTTTTCACCCGCGCATTCCTTGATTCAATTGTCTATGCCCTGCTTGTCCGTCCTACTTTTCACCTGCACCTTTCTTGATTCAATTGTCTATGCCCTGGTTGTCCGTCCTACTTTTTACCCGCGCATTCCTTGATTCAATTGTCTATGCCCTGCTTGTCCGTCCTACTTTTCACCTGCACCTTTCTTGATTCAATTGTCTATGCCCTGCTTGTCCGTCTTACTTTTTACCTGCGCATTCCTTGATTCAATTGTCTATACCCTGCTTGTCCGTCCTACTTTTTACCTGCGCATTCCTTGATTTAATTGTCTATGCCCTGCTTGTCCGTCCTACTTTTTACCTGCGCATTCCTTGATTCAATTGTCTATGCCCTGCTTGTCCGTCCTACTTTTTACCTGCGCATTCCTTGATTCAATTGTCTATGCCCTGCTTGTCCGTCCTACTTTTTACCTGCGCATTCCTTGATTCAATTGTCTATGCCCTGCTTGTCCGTCCTACTTTTTACCTGCGCATTCCTTGATTCAATTGTCTATGCCCTGCTTGTCCGTCCTACTTTTCACCTGCGCATTCCTTGATTCAATTGTCTATGCCCTGCTTGTCCGTCCTACTTTTTACCTGCGCATTCCTTGATTCAATTGTCTATGCCCTACTTGTCCGTCCTACTTTTCACCTGCACCTTTCTTGATTCAATTGTCTATGCCCTGCTTGTCCGTCCTACTTTTCACCCGCGCATTCCTTGATTCAATTGTCTATGCCCTGCTTGTCCGTCCTACTTTTCACCTGCACCTTTCTTGATTCAATTGTCTATGCCCTGCTTGTCCGTCCTACTTTTTACCTGCGCATTCCTTGATTCAATTGTCTATGCCCTGCTTGTCCGTCCTACTTTTTACCTGCGCATTCCTTGATTTAATTGTCTATGCCCTGCTTGTCCGTCCTACTTTTTACCTGCGCATTCCTTGATTTAATTGTCTATGCCCTGCTTGTCCGTCCTACTTTTTACCTGCGCATTCCTTGATTTAATTGTCTATGCCCTGCTTGTCCGTCTTACTTTTTACCTGCGCATTCCTTGATTCAATTGTCTATGCCCTGCTTGTCCGTCCTACTTTTTACCTGCGCATTCCTTGATTTAATTGTCTATGCCCTGCTTGTCCGTCCTACTTTTCACCTGCGCATTCCTTGATTCAATTGTCTATGCCCTGCTTGTCCGTTTTACTTTCACCTGCACCTTTCTTGATTCAATTGTCTATGCCCTGCTTGTCCGTCCTACTTTTTACCTGCGCATTCCTTGATTCAATTGTCTATGCCCTGCTTGTCCGTCCTACTTTTCACCTGCACCTTTCTTGATTCAATTGTCTATGCCCTGCTTGTCCGTCCTACTTTTCACCTGCGCATTCCTTGATTCAATTGTCTATGCCCTGCTTGTCCGTCCTACTTTTTACCTGCGCATTCCTTGATTCAATTGTCTATGCCCTGCTTGTCCGTCCTACTTTTTACCTGCGCATTCCTTGATTTAATTGTCTATGCCCTGCTTGTCCGTCCTACTTTTTACCTGCGCATTCCTTGATTTAATTGTCTATGCCCTGCTTGTCCGTCCTACTTTTTACCTGCGCATTCCTTGATTCAATTGTCTATGCCCTGCTTGTCCGTCCTACTTTTTACCTGCGCATTCCTTGATTCAATTGTCTATGCCCTGCTTGTCCGTCCTACTTTTTACCTGCGCATTCCTTGATTCAATTGTCTATGCCCTACTTGTCCGTCCTACTTTTCACCTGCACCTTTCTTGATTCAATTGTCTATGCCCTGCTTGTCCGTCCTACTTTTCACCCGCGCATTCCTTGATTCAATTGTCTATGCCCTGCTTGTCCGTCCTACTTTTCACCTGCACCTTTCTTGATTCAATTGTCTATGCCCTGGTTGTCCGTCCTACTTTTTACCTGCGCATTCCTTGATTCAATTGTCTATGCCCTGCTTGTCCGTCCTACTTTTTACCTGCGCATTCCTTGATTTAATTGTCTATGCCCTGCTTGTCCGTCTTACTTTTTACCTGTGCATTCCTTGATTCAATTGTCTATGCCCTGCTTGTCCGTCCTACTTTTTACCTGCGCATTCCTTGATTTAATTGTCTATGCCCTGCTTGTCCGTCCTACTTTTCACCTGCGCATTCCTTGATTCAATTGTCTATGCCCTGCTTGTCCGTTTTACTTTCACCTGCACCTTTCTTGATTCAATTGTCTATGCCCTGCTTATCCGTCCTACTTTTTACCTGCGCATTCCTTGATTCAATTGTCTATGCCCTGCTTGTCCGTCCTACTTTTCACCTGCACCTTTCTTGATTCAATTGTCTATGCCCTGCTTGTCCGTCCTACTTTTCACCTGCGCATTCCTTGATTCAATTGTCTATGCCCTACTTGTCCGTCCTACTTTTTACCTGCGCATCCCTTGATTCAATTGTCTATGCCCTGCTTGTCCGTCCTACTTTTTACCTGCGCATTCCTTGATTCAATTGTCTATGCCCTGCTTGTCCGTCCTACTTTTCACCTGCACCTTTCTTGATTCAATTGTCTATGCCCTGCTTGTCCGTCCTACTTTTCACCTGCGCATTCCTTGATTCAATTGTCTATGCCCTGCTTGTCCGTCCTACTTTTTACCTGCGCATTCCTTGATTCAATTGTCTATGCCCTGCTTGTCCGTCCTACTTTTTACCTGCGCATTCCTTGATTCAATTGTCTATGCCCTGCTTGTCCGTCCCACTTTTTTACCTGTGCATTCCTTGATTCAATTGTCTATGCCCTGCTTGTCCGTCCTACTTTTCACCCGCGCATTCCTTGATTCAATTGTCTATGCCCTGCTTGTCCGTCCTACTTTTTACCTGCGCATTCCTTGATTCAATTGTCTATGCCCTGCTTGTCCGTCCTACTTTTTACCTGCGCATTCCTTGATTCAATTGTCTATGCCCTACTTGTCCGTCCTACTTTTCACCTGCACCTTTCTTGATTCAATTGTCTATGCCCTGCTTGTCCGTCCTACTTTTCACCCGCGCATTCCTTGATTCAATTGTCTATGCCCTGCTTGTCCGTCCTACTTTTCACCTGCACCTTTCTTGATTCAATTGTCTATGCCCTGCTTGTCCGTCTTACTTTTTACCTGCGCATTCCTTGATTCAATTGTCTATGCCCTGCTTGTCCGTCCTACTTTTACCTGCGCATTCCTTGATTTAATTGTCTATGCCCTGCTTGTCCGTCCTACTTTTTACCTGCGCATTCCTTGATTTAATTGTCTATGCCCTGCTTGTCCGTCCTACTTTTCACCTGCGCATTCCTTGATTCAATTGTCTATGCCTTGCTTGTCCGTCCTACTTTTTACCTGCGCATCCCTTGATTCAATTGTCTATGCCCTGCTTGTCCGTCCTACTTTTTACCTGCGCATTCCTTGATTCAATTGTCTATGCCCTGCTTGTCCGTCCTACTTTTCACCTGCACCTTTCTTGATTCAATTGTCTATGCCCTGCTTGTCCGTCCTACTTTTCACCTGCGCATTCCTTGATTCAATTGTCTATGCCCTGCTTGTCCGTCCTACTTTTTACCTGCGCATTCCTTGATTCAATTGTCTATGCCCTGCTTGTCCGTCCTACTTTTTTACCTGCGCATTCCTTGATTCAATTGTCTATGCCCTGCTTGTCCGTCCCACTTTTTTACCTGTGCATTCCTTGATTCAATTGTCTATGCCCTGCTTGTCCGTTCTACTTTTTACCTGCGCATTCCTTGATTCAATTGTCTATGCCCTGCTTGTCCGTCCTACTTTTTACCTGCGCATTCCTTGATTCAATTGTCTATGCCCTACTTGTCCGTCCTACTTTTCACCTGCACCTTTCTTGATTCAATTGTCTATGCCCTGCTTGTCCGTCCTACTTTTCACCCGCGCATTCCTTGATTCAATTGTCTATGCCCTGCTTGTCCGTCCTACTTTTCACCTGCACCTTTCTTGATTCAATTGTCTATGCCCTGCTTGTCCGTCTTACTTTTTACCTGCGCATTCCTTGATTCAATTGTCTATGCCCTGCTTGTCCGTCCTACTTTTACCTGCGCATTCCTTGATTTAATTGTCTATGCCCTGCTTGTCCGTCCTACTTTTTACCTGCGCATTCCTTGATTCAATTGTCTATGCCCTGCTTGTCCGTCCTACTTTTTACCTGCGCATTCCTTGATTCAATTATCTATGCCCTGCTTGTCCGTCCTACTTTTTACCTGCGCATTCCTTGATTTAATTGTCTATGCCCTGCTTGTCCGTCCTACTTTTTACCTGCGCATTCCTTGATTCAATTGTCTATGCCCTGCTTGTCCGTCCTACTTTTCACCTGCGCTTTCCTTGATTTAATTGTCTATGCCCTGCTTGTCCGTCCTACTTTTACCTGCGCATTCCTTGATTCAATTGTCTATGCCCTGCTTGTCCGTCCTACTTTTCACCTGCACCTTTCTTGATTCAATTGTCTATGCCCTGCTTGTCCGTCCTACTTTTCACCTGCGCATTCCTTGATTCAATTGTCTATGCCTTGCTTGTCCGTCCTACTTTTTACCTGCGCATCCCTTGATTCAATTGTCTATGCCCTGCTTGTCCGTCCTACTTTTTACCTGCGCATTCCTTGATTCAATTGTCTATGCCCTGCTTGTCCGTCCTACTTTTCACCTGCACCTTTCTTGATTCAATTGTCTATGCCCTGCTTGTCCGTCCTACTTTTCACCTGCGCATTCCTTGATTTAATTGTCTATGCCCTGCTTGTCCGTCCTACTTTTTACCTGCGCATTCCTTGATTCAATTGTCTATGCCCTGCTTGTCCGTCCTACTTTTTACCTGCGCATTCCTTGATTCAAATGTCTATGCCCTGCTTGTCCGTCCCACTTTTTCACCTGTGCATTCCTTGATTCAATTGTCTATGCCCTGCTTGTCCGTTCTACTTTTTACCTGCGCATTCCTTGATTCAATGTCTATGCCCTGCTTGTCCGTCCTACTTTTTACCTGCGCATCCCTTGATTCAATTGTCTATGCCCTGCTTGTCCGTCCTACTTTTTACCTGCGCATTCCTTGATTCAATTGTCTATGCCCTGCTTGTCCGTCCTACTTTTCACCTGCACCTTTCTTGATTCAATTGTCTATGCCCTGCTTGTCCGTCCTACTTTTACCTGCGCATTCCTTGATTCAATTGTCTATGCCCTGCTTGTCCGTCCTACTTTTCACCTGCACCTTTCTTGATTCAATTGTCTATGCCCTGCTTGTCCGTCCTACTTTTCACCTGCGCATTCCTTGATTCAATTGTCTATGCCTTGCTTGTCCGTCCTACTTTTTACCTGCACCTTTCTTGATTCAATTGTCTATGCCCTGCTTGTCTGTCCTACTTTTCATCCGCGCATTCCTTGATTCAATTGTCTATGCCCTGCTTGTCCGTCCTACTTTTCACCTGCACCTTTCTTGATTCAATTGTCTATGCCCTGCTTGTCCGTTTTACTTTTTACCTGCACCTTTCTTGATTCAATTGTCTATGCCCTGCTTGTCCGTCCTACTTTTCACCTGCGCATTCCTTGATTCAATTGTCTATGCCCTGCTTGTCCGTCCTACTTTTCACCTGCGCATTCCTTGATTCAATTGTCTATGCCTTGCTTGTCCGTCCTACTTTTTACCTGCGCATCCCTTGATTCAATTGTCTATGCCCTGCTTGTCCGTCCTACTTTTTACCTGCGCATTCCTTGATTCAATTGTCTATGCCCTGCTTGTCCGTCCTACTTTTCACCTGCACCTTTCTTGATTCAATTGTCTATGCCCTGCTTGTCCGTCCTACTTTTCACCTGCGCATTCCTTGATTTAATTGTCTATGCCCTGCTTGTCCGTCCTACTTTTTACCTGCGCATTCCTTGATTCAATTGTCTATGCCCTGCTTGTCCGTCCTACTTTTTACCTGCGCATTCCTTGATACAAATGTCTATGCCCTGCTTGTCCGTCCCACTTTTTTACCTGTGCATTCCTTGATTCAATTGTCTATGCCCTGCTTGTCCGTTCAACTTTTTACCTGCGCATTCCTTGATTCAATGTCTATGCCCTGCTTGTCCGTCCTACTTTTTACCTGCGCATCCCTTGATTCAATTGTCTATGCCCTGCTTGTCCGTCCTACTTTTTACCTGCGCATTCCTTGATTCAATTGTCTATGCCCTGCTTGTCCGTCCTACTTTTCACCTGCACCTTTCTTGATTCAATTGTCTATGCCCTGCTTGTCCGTCCTACTTTTACCTGCGCATTCCTTGATTCAATTGTCTATGCCCTGCTTGTCCGTCCTACTTTTCACCTGCACCTTTCTTGATTCAATTGTCTATGCCCTGCTTGTCCGTCCTACTTTTCACCTGCGCATTCCTTGATTCAATTGTCTATGCCCTGCTTGTCCGTCCTACTTTTTACCTGCGCATCCCTTGATTCAATTGTCTATGCCCTGCTTGTCCGTCCTACTTTTTACCTGCGCATTCCTTGATTCAATTGTCTATGCCCTGCTTGTCCGTCCTACTTTTCACCTGCACCTTTCTTGATTCAATTGTCTATGCCCTGCTTGTCCGTCCTACTTTTCACCTGCGCATTCCTTGATTTAATTGTCTATGCCCTGCTTGTCCGTCCTACTTTTTACCTGCGCATTCCTTGATTCAATTGTCTATGCCCTGCTTGTCCGTCCTACTTTTTACCTGCGCATTCCTTGATTCAATTGTCTATGCCCTGCTTGTCCGTCCCACTTTTTTACCTGTGCATTCCTTGATTCAATTGTCTATGCCCTGCTTGTCCGTTCTACTTTTTACCTGCGCATTCCTTGATTCAATGTCTATGCCCTGCTTGTCCGTCCTACTTTTTACCTGCGCATCCCTTGATTCAATTGTCTATGCCCTGCTTGTCCGTCCTACTTTTTACCTGCGCATTCCTTGATTCAATTGTCTATGCCCTGCTTGTCCGTCCTACTTTTCACCTGCACCTTTCTTGATTCAATTGTCTATGCCCTGCTTGTCCGTCCTACTTTTCACCTGCGCATTCCTTGATTTAATTGTCTATGCCCTGCTTGTCCGTCCTACTTTTTACCTGCGCATTCCTTGATTCAATTGTCTATGCCCTGCTTGTCCGTCCTACTTTTTACCTGCGCATTCCTTGATTCAATTGTCTATGCCCTGCTTGTCCGTCCCACTTTTTTACCTGTGCATTCCTTGATTCAATTGTCTATGCCCTGCTTGTCCGTTCTACTTTTTACCTGCGCATTCCTTGATTCAATGTCTATGCCCTGCTTGTCCGTCCTACTTTTTACCTGCGCATCCCTTGATTCAATTGTCTATGCCCTGCTTGTCCGTCCTACTTTTTACCTGCGCATTCCTTGATTCAATTGTCTATGCCCTGCTTGTCCGTCCTACTTTTCACCTGCACCTTTCTTGATTCAATTGTCTATGCCCTGCTTGTCCGTCCTACTTTTCACCTGCGCATTCCTTGATTCAATTGTCTATGCCCTGCTTGTCCGTCCTACTTTTTACCTGCGCATTCCTTGATTCAATTGTCTATGCCCTGCTTGTCCGTCCTACTTTTTACCTGCGCATTCCTTGATTCAATTGTCTATGCCCTACTTGTCCGTCCTTCTTTTCACCTGCGCATTCCTTGATTCAATTGTCTATGCCCTGCTTGTCTGTCCTACTTTTCATCCGCGCATTCCTTGATTCAATTGTCTATGCCCTGCTTGTCCGTCCTACTTTTCACCTGCACCTTTCTTGATTCAATTGTCTATGCCCTGCTTGTCCGTCTTACTTTTTACCTGCGCATTCCTTGATTCAATTGTCTATGCCCTGCTTGTCCGTCCTACTTTTACCTGCGCATTCCTTGATTTAATTGTCTATGCCCTGCTTGTCCGTCCTACTTTTACCTGCGCATTCCTTGATTCAATTGTCTATGCCCTGCTTGTCCGTCTTACTTTTTACCTGCGCATTCCTTGATTCAATTGTCTATGCCCTGCTTGTCCGTCCTACTTTTACCTGCGCATTCCTTGATTTAATTGTCTATGCCCTGCTTGTCCGTCCTACTTTTTACCTGCGCATCCCTTGATTCAATTGTCTATGCCCTGCTTGTCCGTCCTACTTTTTACCTGCGCATTCCTTGATTCAATTGTCTATGCCCTGCTTGTCCGTCCTACTTTTCACCTGCACCTTTCTTGATTCAATTGTCTATGCCCTGCTTGTCCGTCCTACTTTTCACCTGCGCATTCCTTGATTCAATTGTCTATTCCCTGCTTGTCCGTCCTACTTTTTACCTGCGCATTCCTTGATTCAATTGTCTATGCCCTACTTGTCCGTCCTACTTTTCACCTGCACCTTTCTTGATTCAATTGTCTATGCCCTGCTTGTCCGTCCTACTTTTCACCTGCGCATTCCTTGATTCAATTGTCTATGCCCTGCTTGTCCGTCCTACTTTTTACCTGCGCATTCCTTGATTCAATTGTCTATGCCCTGCTTGTCCGTCCTACTTTTTACCTGCGCATTCCTTGATTCAATTGTCTATGCCCTGCTTGTCCGTCCCACTTTTTTACCTGTGCATTCCTTGATTCAATTGTCTATGCCCTGCTTGTCCGTTCTACTTTTTACCTGTGCATTCCTTGATTCAATGTCTATGCCCTGCTTGTCCGTCCTACTTTTTACCTGCGCATTCCTTGATTCAATAGTCTATGCCCTGCTTGTCCGTCTTACTTTTTACCTGCGCATTCCTTGATTCAATTGTCTATGCCCTGCTTGTCCGTCCTACTTTTACCTGCGCATTCCTTGATTTAATTGTCTATGCCCTGTTTGTCCGTCCTACTTTTTACCTGCGCATTCCTTGATTCAATTGTCTATGCCCTACTTGTCCGTCCTACTTTTCACCTGCACCTTTCTTGATTCAATTGTCTATGCCCTGCTTGTCCGTCCTACTTTTCACCTGCGCATTCCTTGATTCAATTGTCTATGCCCTGCTTGTCCGTCCTACTTTTTACCTGCGCATTCCTTGATTCAATTGTCTATGCCCTGCTTGTCCGTCCTACTTTTTACCTGCGCATTCCTTGATTCAATTGTCTATGCCCTGCTTGTCCGTCCCACTTTTTTACCTGTGCATTCCTTGATTCAATTGTCTATGCCCTGCTTGTCCGTTCTACTTTTTACCTGCGCATTCCTTGATTCAATGTCTATGCCCTGCTTGTCCGTCCTACTTTTTACCTGCGCATTCCTTGATTCAATAGTCTATGCCCTGCTTGTCCGTCTTACTTTTTACCTGCGCATTCCTTGATTCAATTGTCTATGCCCTGCTTGTCCGTCCTACTTTTACCTGCGCATTCCTTGATTTAATTGTCTATGCCCTGCTTGTCCGTCCTACTTTTTACCTGCGCATTCCTTGATTTAATTGTCTATGCCCTGCTTGTCCGTCCTACTTTTTACCTGCGCATTCCTTGATTCAATTGTCTGTGCCCTGCTTGTCCGTCCTACTTTTTACCTGCGCATTCCTTGATTCAATTGTCTATGCCCTGCTTGTCCGTCCTACTTTTTACCTGCGCATTCCTTGATTCAATTGTCTATGCCCTGCTTGTCCGTCCTACTTTTTACCTGCGCATTCCTTGATTCAATTGTCTATGCCCTGCTTGTCCGTCCTACTTTTTACCTGCGCATTCCTTGATTTAATTGTCTATGCCCTGCTTGTCCGTCCTACTTTTTACCTGCGCATTCCTTGATTTACTTGTCTATGCCCTGCTTGTCCGTCCTACTTTTTACCTGCGCATTCCTTGATTCAATTGTCTATGCCCTGCTTGTCCGTCCTACTTTTACCTGCGCATTCCTTGATTCAATTGTCTATGCCCTGCTTGTCCGTCCTACTTTTTACCTGCGCATTCCTTGATTTAATTGTCTATGCCCTGCTTGTCCGTCCTACTTTTTACCTGCGCATTCCTTGATTCAATTGTCTGTGCCCTGCTTGTCCGTCCTACTTTTTACCTGCGCATTCCTTGATTCAATTGTCTATGCCCTGCTTGTCCGTCCTACTTTTTACCTGCGCATTCCTTGATTCAATTGTCTATGCCCTGCTTGTCCGTCCTACTTTTTACCTGCGCATTCCTTGATTCAATTGTCTATGCCCTGCTTGTCCGTCCCACTTTTTTACCTGTGCATTCCTTGATTCAATTGTCTATGCCCTGCTTGTCCGTTCTACTTTTTACCTGCGCATTCCTTGATTCAATGTCTATGCCCTGCTTGTCCGTCCTACTTTTTACCTGCGCATTCCTTGATTCAATAGTCTATGCCCTGCTTGTCCGTCTTACTTTTTACCTGCGCATTCCTTGATTCAATTGTCTATGCCCTGCTTGTCCGTCCTACTTTTACCTGCGCATTCCTTGATTTAATTGTCTATGCCCTGCTTGTCCGTCCTACTTTTTACCTGCGCATTCCTTGATTTAATTGTCTATGCCCTGCTTGTCCGTCCTACTTTTTACCTGCGCATTCCTTGATTCAATTGTCTGTGCCCTGCTTGTCCGTCCTACTTTTTACCTGCGCATTCCTTGATTCAATTGTCTATGCCCTGCTTGTCCGTCCTACTTTTTACCTGCGCATTCCTTGATTCAATTGTCTATGCCCTGCTTGTCCGTCCTACTTTTTACCTGCGCATTCCTTGATTCAATTGTCTATGCCCTGCTTGTCCGTCCTACTTTTTACCTGCGCATTCCTTGATTTAATTGTCTATGCCCTGCTTGTCCGTCCTACTTTTTACCTGCGCATTCCTTGATTTACTTGTCTATGCCCTGCTTGTCCGTCCTACTTTTTACCTGCGCATTCCTTGATTCAATTGTCTATGCCCTGCTTGTCCGTCCTACTTTTACCTGCGCATTCCTTGATTCAATTGTCTATGCCCTGCTTGTCCGTCCTACTTTTTACCTGCGCATTCCTTGATTTAATTGTCTATGCCCTGCTTGTCCGTCCTACTTTTTACCTGCGCATTCCTTGATTCAATTGTCTGTGCCCTGCTTGTCCGTCCTACTTTTTACCTGCGCATTCCTTGATTCAATTGTCTATGCCCTGCTTGTCCGTCCTACTTTTTACCTGCGCATTCCTTGATTCAATTGTCTATGCCCTGCTTGTCCGTCCTACTTTTTACCTGCGCATTCCTTGATTCAATTGTCTATGCCCTGCTTGTCCGTCCTACTTTTTACCTGCGCATTCCTTGATTTAATTGTCTATGCCCTGCTTGTCCGTCCTACTTTTACCTGCGCATTCCTTGATTTACTTGTCTATGCCCTGCTTGTCCGTCCTACTTTTTACCTGCGCATTCCTTGATTCAATTGTCTATGCCCTGCTTGTCCGTCCTACTTTTCACCTGCACCTTTCTTGATTCAATTGTCTATGCCCTGCTTGTCCGTCCTACTTTTTACCCGCGCATTCCTTGATTCAATTGTCTATGCCCTGCTTGTTTGTCTTACTTTTTACCTGCGCATTCCTTGATTCAATTGTCTATGCCCTGCTTGTCCGTCCTACTTTTTACCTGCGCATTCCTTGATTTACTTGTCTATGCCCTGCTTGTCCGTCCTACTTTTTACCTGCGCATTCCTTGATTCAATTGTCTATGCCCTGCTTGTCCGTCCTACTTTTACCTGCGCATTCCTTGATTCAATTGTCTATGCCCTGCTTGTCCGTCCTACTTTTTACCTGCGCATTCCTTGATTTAATTGTCTATGCCCTGCTTGTCCGTCCTACTTTTTACCTGCGCATTCCTTGATTCAATTGTCTGTGCCCTGCTTGTCCGTCCTACTTTTTACCTGCGCATTCCTTGATTCAATTGTCTATGCCCTGCTTGTCCGTCCTACTTTTTACCTGCGCATTCCTTGATTCAATTGTCTATGCCCTGCTTGTCCGTCCTACTTTTTACCTGCGCATTCCTTGATTCAATTGTCTATGCCCTGCTTGTCCGTCCTACTTTTTACCTGCGCATTCCTTGATTTAATTGTCTATGCCCTGCTTGTCCGTCCTACTTTTACCTGCGCATTCCTTGATTTACTTGTCTATGCCCTGCTTGTCCGTCCTACTTTTTACCTGCGCATTCCTTGATTCAATTGTCTATGCCCTGCTTGTCCGTCCTACTTTTCACCTGCACCTTTCTTGATTCAATTGTCTATGCCCTGCTTGTCCGTCCTACTTTTTACCCGCGCATTCCTTGATTCAATTGTCTATGCCCTGCTTGTTTGTCTTACTTTTTACCTGCGCATTCCTTGATTCAATTGTCTATGCCCTGCTTGTCCGTCCTACTTTTTACCTGCGCATTCCTTGATTCAATTGTCTATGCCCTGCTTGTCCGTCCTACTTTTTACCTGCGCATTCCTAGATTCAATTGTCTATGCCCTGCTTGTCCGTCCAACTTTTTACCTGCGCATTCCTTGATTTAATTGTCTATGCCCTGCTTGTCCGTCCTACTTTTCACCTGCGCATTCCTTGATTCAATTGTCTATGCCCTGCTTGTCCGTCTTACTTTTCACCTGCACCTTTCTTGATTCAATTGTCTATGCCCTGCTTGTCCGTCCTACTTTTTACCTGCGCATTCCTTGATTCAATTGTCTATGCCCTGCTTGTCCGTCCTACTTTTTACCTGCGCATTCCTTGATTCAATTATCTATGCCCTGCTTGTCCGTCCTACTTTTTACCTGCGCATTCCTTGATTTAATTGTCTATGCCCTGCTTGTCCGTCTTACTTTTCACCTGCACCTTTCTTGATTCAATTGTCTATGCCCTGCTTGTCCGTCCTACTTTTTACCTGCGCATTCCTTGATTCAATTGTCTATGCCCTGCTTGTCCGTCCTACTTTTTACCTGCGCATTCCTTGATTCAATTATCTATGCCCTGCTTGTCCGTCCTACTTTTTACCTGCGCATTCCTTGATTTAATTGTCTATGCCCTGCTTGTCCGTCCTACTTTTTACCTGCGCATTCCTTGATTTAATTGTCTATGCCCTGCTTGTCCGTCCTACTTTTTACCTGCGCATTCCTTGATTCAATTGTCTATGCCCTGCTTGTCCGTCCTACTTTTTACCTGCGCATTCCTTGATTTACTTGTCTATGCCCTGCTTGTCCGTCCTACTTTTTACCTGCGCATTCCTTGATTCAATTGTCTATGCCCTGCTTGTCCGTCCTACTTTTCACCTGCACCTTTCTTGATTCAATTGTCTATGCCCTGCTTGTCCGTCCTACTTTTTACCCGCGCATTCCTTGATTCAATTGTCTATGCCCTGCTTGTTTGTCTTACTTTTTACCTGCGCATTCCTTGATTCAATTGTCTATGCCCTGCTTGTCCGTCCTACTTTTTACCTGCGCATTCCTTGATTCAATTGTCTATGCCCTGCTTGTCCGTCCTACTTTTTACCTGCGCATTCCTAGATTCAATTGTCTATGCCCTGCTTGTCCGTCCAACTTTTTACCTGCGCATTCCTTGATTTAATTGTCTATGCCCTGCTTGTCCGTCCTACTTTTCACCTGCGCATTCCTTGATTCAATTGTCTATGCCCTGCTTGTCCGTCTTACTTTTCACCTGCACCTTTCTTGATTCAATTGTCTATGCCCTGCTTGTCCGTCCTACTTTTTACCTGCGCATTCCTTGATTCAATTGTCTATGCCCTGCTTGTCCGTCCTACTTTTTACCTGCGCATTCCTTGATTCAATTATCTATGCCCTGCTTGTCCGTCCTACTTTTTACCTGCGCATTCCTTGATTTAATTGTCTATGCCCTGCTTGTCCGTCTTACTTTTCACCTGCACCTTTCTTGATTCAATTGTCTATGCCCTGCTTGTCCGTCCTACTTTTTACCTGCGCATTCCTTGATTCAATTGTCTATGCCCTGCTTGTCCGTCCTACTTTTTACCTGCGCATTCCTTGATTCAATTATCTATGCCCTGCTTGTCCGTCCTACTTTTTACCTGCGCATTCCTTGATTTAATTGTCTATGCCCTGCTTGTCCGTCCTACTTTTTACCTGCGCATTCCTTGATTTAATTGTCTATGCCCTGCTTGTCCGTCCTACTTTTTACCTGCGCATTCCTTGATTCAATTGTCTGTGCCCTGCTTGTCCGTCCTACTTTTTACCTGCGCATTCCTTGATTCAATTGTCTATGCCCTGCTTGTCCGTCCTACTTTTTACCTGCGCATTCCTTGATTCAATTGTCTATGCCCTGCTTGTCCGTCCTACTTTTTACCTGCGCATTCCTTGATTCAATTGTCTATGCCCTGCTTGTCCGTCCTACTTTTTACCTGCGCATTCCTTGATTTAATTGTCTATGCCCTGCTTGTCCGTCCTACTTTTTACCTGCGCATTCCTTGATTCAATTGTCTATGCCCTGCTTGTCCGTCCTACTTTTCACCTGCACCTTTCTTGATTCAATTGTCTATGCCCTGCTTGTCCGTCCTACTTTTTACCCGCGCATTCCTTGATTCAATTGTCTATGCCCTGCTTGTCCGTCCTACTTTTCACCTGCACCTTTATTGATTCAATTGTCTATGCCCTGCTTGTTTGTCTTACTTTTTACCTGCGCATTCCTTGATTCAATTGTCTATGCCCTGCTTGTCCGTCCTACTTTTTACCTGCGCATTCCTTGATTCAATTGTCTATGCCCTGCTTGTCCGTCCTACTTTTTACCTGCGCATTCCTTGATTCAATTGTCTATGCCCTGCTTGTCCGTCCTACTTTTTACCTGCGCATTCCTTGATTTAATTGTCTATGCCCTGCTTGTCCGTCCTACTTTTCACCTGCGCATTCCTTGATTCAATTGTCTATGCCCTGCTTGTCCGTCTTACTTTTCACCTGCACCTTTCTTGATTCAATTGTCTATGCCCTGCTTGTCCGTCCTACTTTTTACCTGCGCATTCCTTGATTCAATTGTCTATGCCCTGCTTGTCCGTCCTACTTTTTACCTGCGCATTCCTTGATTTAATTGTCTATGCCCTGCTTGTCCGTCCTACTTTTTACCTGCGCATTCCTTGATTTAATTGTCTATGCCCTGCTTGTCCGTCCTACTTTTTACCTGCGCATTCCTTGATTCAATTGTCTATGCCCTGCTTGTCCGTCCTACTTTTTACCTGCGCATTCCTTGATTTAATTGTCTATGCCCTGCTTGTCCGTCCTACTTTTTACCTGCGCATTCCTTGATTCAATTGTCTGTGCCCTGCTTGTCCGTCCTACTTTTTACCTGCGCATTCCTTGATTCAATTGTCTATGCCCTGCTTGTCCGTCCTACTTTTTACCTGCGCATTCCTTGATTCAATTGTCTATGCCCTGCTTGTCCGTCCTACTTTTTACCTGCGCATTCCTTGATTCAATTGTCTATGCCCTGCTTGACCGTCCTACTTTTTACCTGCGCATTCCTTGATTTACTTGTCTATGCCCTGCTTGTCCGTCCTACTTTTTACCTGCGCATTCCTTGATTCAATTGTCTATGCCCTGCTTGTACGTCCTACTTTTCACCTGCACCTTTCTTGATTCAATTGTCTATGCCCTGCTTTTCCGTCCTACTTTTTACCCGCGCATTCCTTGATTCAATTGTCTATGCCCTGCTTGTCCGTCCTACTTTTCACCTGCACCTTTATTGATTCAATTGTCTATGCCCTGCTTGTCTGCCCTGCTGTTCACCTGCGCATTCCTTGATTCAATTGTCTATGCCCTGCTTGTCCGTCCTACATTTCACCTGCACCTTTCTTGATTCAATTGTCTATGCCCTGCTTGTCCGTCCTACTTTTCACCTGCATCTGTCTTGATTCAATTGTCTATGCCCTGCTTGTCCGTCCTACTATTCACCTGCGCATTCCTTGATTCAATTGTCTATGCCCTGCTTGTCTGCCCTGCTGTTCACCTGCGCATTCCTTGATTCAATTGTCTATGCCCTGCTTGTCCGTCCTACTTTTTACCTGCGCATTCTTGATTCAATTGTCTATGCCCTGCTTGTCCGTCCTACTTTTTACCTGCGCATTCCTTGATTCAATTGTCTATGCCCTGCTTGTCCGTCCTACTTTTCACCTGCACCTTTCTTGATTCAATTGTCTATGCCCTGCTTGTCCGTCCTACTTTTTACCTGCGCATTCCTTGATTCAATTGTCTATGCCCTGCTTGTCCGTCCTACTTTTTACCTGCGCATTCCTTGATTTAATTGTCTATGCCCTGCTTGTCCGTCCTACTTTTTACCTGCGCATTCCTTGATTCAATTGTCTGTGCCCTGCTTGTCCGTCCTACTTTTTACCTGCGCATTCCTTGATTCAATTGTCTATGCCCTGCTTGTCCGTCCTACTTTTTACCTGCGCATTCCTTGATTCAATTGTCTATGCCCTGCTTGTCCGTCCTACTTTTTACCTGCGCATTCCTTGATTCAATTGTCTATGCCCTGCTTGACCGTCCTACTTTTTACCTGCGCATTCCTTGATTTACTTGTCTATGCCCTGCTTGTCCGTCCTACTTTTTACCTGCGCATTCCTTGATTCAATTGTCTATGCCCTGCTTGTACGTCCTACTTTTCACCTGCACCTTTCTTGATTCAATTGTCTATGCCCTGCTTGTCCGTCCTACTTTTTACCCGCGCATTCCTTGATTCAATTGTCTATGCCCTGCTTGTCCGTCCTACTTTTCACCTGCACCTTTATTGATTCAATTGTCTATGCCCTGCTTGTTTGTCTTACTTTTTACCTGCGCATTCCTTGATTCAATTGTCTATGCCCTGCTTGTCCGTCCTACTTTTTACCTGCGCATTCCTTGATTCAATTGTCTATGCCCTGCTTGTCCGTCCTACTTTTCACCTGCACCTTTCTTGATTCAATTGTCTATGCCCTGCTTGTCCGTCCTACTTTTCACCTGCGCATTCCTTGATTCAATTGTCTATGCCCTGCTTGTCCGTCCTACTTTTCACCTGCGCATTCCTTGATTCAATTGTCTATGCCCTGCTTGTCCGTCCTACTTTTTACCTGCGCATTCCTTGATTCAATTGTCTATGCCCTGCTTGTCCGTCCTACTTTTCACCTGCACCTTTCTTGATTCAATTGTCTATGCCCTGCTTGTCCGTCCTACTTTTCACCTGCGCATTCCTTGATTCAATTGTCTATGCCCTGCTTGTCCGTCCTACTTTTTACCTGCGCATGCTTGATTCAATTGTCTATGCCCTGCTTGTCCGTCCTACTTTTCACCTGCGCATTCCTTGATTCAATTGTCTATGCCCTGCTTGTCGGCCCTACTTTTTACCTGTACCTTTCTTGATTCAATTGTCTATGTCCTGCTTGTCCGTCCTACTTTTCACCTGCACCTTTCTTGATTCAATTGTCTATGCCCTGCTTGACCGTCCTACTTTTCACCTGCACCTTTCTTGATTCAATTGTCTATGCCCTGCTTGTCCGTCCTACTTTTCACCTGCGCATTCCTTGATTCAATTGTCTATGCCCTGCTTGTCCGTCCTACTATTCACCTGCACCTTTCTTGATTCAATTGTCTATGCCCTGCTTGTCCGTCCTACTTTTTACCTGCGCATTCCTTGATTCAATTGTCTATGCCCTGCTTGTTGGCCCTACTTTTTACCTGCGCATTCCTTGATTCAATTGTCTATGCCCTGCTTGTCCGTCCTACTTTCTACCTGCGCATTCCTTGATTCAATTGTCTATGCCCTGCTTGTCCGTCCTACTTTTCACCTGCATCTTTCTTGATTCAATTGTCTATGCCCTGCTTGTCCGTCCTACTTTTTACCTGCGCATTCCTTGATTCAATTGTCTATGCCCTGCTTGTCCGTCCTACTTTTTACCTGCGCATTCCTTGATTTAATTGTCTATGCCCTGCTTGTCCGTCCTACTTTTTACCTGCGCATTCCTTGATTCAATTGTCTGTGCCCTGCTTGTCCGTCCTACTTTTTACCTGCGCATTCCTTGATTCAATTGTCTATGCCCTGCTTGTCCGTCCTACTTTTTACCTGCGCATTCCTTGATTCAATTGTCTATGCCCTGCTTGTCCGTCCTACTTTTTACCTGCGCATTCCTTGATTCAATTGTCTATGCCCTGCTTGACCGTCCTACTTTTTACCTGCGCATTCCTTGATTTACTTGTCTATGCCCTGCTTGTCCGTCCTACTTTTTACCTGCGCATTCCTTGATTCAATTGTCTATGCCCTGCTTGTACGTCCTACTTTTCACCTGCACCTTTCTTGATTCAATTGTCTATGCCCTGCTTGTCCGTCCTACTTTTTACCCGCGCATTCCTTGATTCAATTGTCTATGCCCTGCTTGTCCGTCCTACTTTTCACCTGCACCTTTATTGATTCAATTGTCTATGCCCTGCTTGTTTGTCTTACTTTTTACCTGCGCATTCCTTGATTCAATTGTCTATGCCCTGCTTGTCCGTCCTACTTTTTACCTGCGCATTCCTTGATTCAATTGTCTATGCCCTGCTTGTCCGTCCTACTTTTCACCTGCACCTTACTTGATTCAATTGTCTATGCCCTGCTTGTCCGTCCTACTTTTCACCTGCGCATTCCTTGATTCAATTGTCTATGCCCTGCTTGTCCGTCCTACTTTTCACCTGCGCATCCCTTGATTCAATTGTCTATGCCCTGCTTGTCCGTCCTACTTTTTACCTGCGCATTCCTTGATTCAATTGTCTATGCCCTGCTTGTCCGTCCTACTTTTCACCTGCACCTTTCTTGATTCAATTGTCTATGCCCTGCTTGTCCGTCCTACTTTTCACCTGCGCATTCCTTGATTCAATTGTCTATGCCCTGCTTGTCCGTCCTACTTTTTACCTGCGCATGCTTGATTCAATTGTCTATGCCCTGCTTGTCCGTCCTACTTTTCACCTGCGCATTCCTTGATTCAATTGTCTATGCCCTGCTTGTCGGCCCTACTTTTTACCTGTACCTTTCTTGATTCAATTGTCTATGTCCTGCTTGTCCGTCCTACTTTTCACCTGCACCTTTCTTGATTCAATTGTCTATGCCCTGCTTGTCCGTCCTACTTTTCACCTGCACCTTTCTTGATTCAATTGTCTATGCCCTGCTTGTCCGTCCTACTTTTCACCTGCGCATTCCTTGATTCAATTGTCTATGCCCTGCTT
This sequence comes from Limnomonas spitsbergensis, assembly GCA_037349105.1. Taxonomy (NCBI): domain Eukaryota; kingdom Viridiplantae; phylum Chlorophyta; class Chlorophyceae; order Chlamydomonadales; genus Limnomonas; species Limnomonas spitsbergensis. Next base: position 2,092,440 of record JAYJMM010000093.1, on the reverse strand, counting down.
GTCCGTCCTACTTTTCACCTGCACCTTTCTTGATTCAATTGTCTATGCCCTGCTTGTCCGTCCTACATTTCACCTGCGCATTCCTTGATTCAATTGTCTATGCCCTGCTTGTCCGTCCTACTTTTTACCTGCGCATTCCTTGATTCAATTGTCTACGCCCTGCTTGTCCGTCCTACTTTTTACCTGCGCATTCCTTGATTCAATTGTCTATGCCCTGCTTGTCCGTCCTACTTTTCACCTGCACCTTTCTTGATTCAATTGTCTATGCCCTGCTTGTCCGTCCTACTTTTCACCTGCGCATTCCTTGATTCAATTGTCTATGCCCTGCTTGTCCGTCCTACTTTTTACCTGCGCATTCCTTGATTTAATTGTCTATGCCCTGCTTGTACGTCCTACTTTTCACCTGCACCTTTCTTGATTCAATTGTCTATGCCCTGCTTGTCCGTCCTACTTTTCACCTGCGCATTCCTTGATTCAATTGTCTATGCCCTGCTTGTCCGTCCTACTTTTCACCTGCACCTTTCTTGATTCAATTGTCTATGCCCTGCTTGTCCGTCCTACATTTCACCTGCGCATTCCTTGATTCAATTGTCTATGCCCTGCTTGTCCGTCCTACTTTTTACCTGCGCATTCCTTGATTCAATTGTCTACGCCCTGCTTGTCCGTCCTACTTTTCACCTGCGCATTCCTTGATTCAATTGTCTATGCCCTGCTTGTCCGTCCTACTTTTCACCTGCACCTTTCTTGATTCAATTGTCTATGCCCTGCTTGTCCGTCCTACATTTCACCTGCGCATTCCTTGATTCAATTGTCTATGCCCTGCTTGTCCGTCCTACTTTTTACCTGCGCATTCCTTGATTCAATTGTCTACGCCCTGCTTGTCCGTCCTACTTTTTACCTGCGCATTCCTTGATTCAATTGTCTATGCCCTGCTTGTCCGTCCTACTTTTCACCTGCACCTTTCTTGATTCAATTGTCTATGCCCTGCTTGTCCGTCCTACTTTTCACCTGCGCATTCCTTGATTCAATTGTCTATGCCCTGCTTGTCCGTCCTACTTTTTACCTGCGCATTCCTTGATTCAATTGTCTATGCCCTGCTTGTCCGTCCTACTTTTCACCTGCGCATTTCTTGATTCAATTATCTATGCCCTGCTTGTCCGTCCTACTTTTCACCTACGCATTCCTTGATTCAATTGTCTATGCCCTGCTTGTCCGTCCTACTTTTTACCTGCGCATTCCTTGATTCAATTGTCTATGCCCTGCTTGTCCGTCTTACTTTTTACCTGCGCATTCCTTGATTCAATTATCTATGCCCTGCTTGTCGGCCCTACTTTTTACCTGCGCATTGCTTGATTCAATTGTCTATGCCCTGCTTGTCCGTCCTACTTTTCACCTGCACCTTTCTTGATTCAATTGTCTATGCCCTGCTTGTCCGTCCTACTTTTCACCTGCGCATTCCTTGATTCAATTGTCTATGCCCTGCTTGTCCGTCCTACTTTTCACCTGCACCTTTCTTGATTCAATTGTCTATGCCCTGCTTGTCCGTCCTACTTTTCACCTGCGCATTCCTTGATTCAATTGTCTATGCCCTGCTTGTCTGTCCTACTTTTCACCTGCGCATTCCTTGATTCAATTGTCTATGCCCTGCTTGTCCGTCCTACTTTTTACCTGCGCATTCCTTGATTCAATTGTCTATGCCCTGCTTGTCCGTCCTACTTTTCACCTGCGCATTCCTTGATTCAATTGTCTATGCCCTGCTTGTCCGTCCTACTTTTTACCTGCGCATTCCTTGATTCAATTGTCTATGCCCTGCTTGTCCGTCCTACTTTTCACCTGCACCTTTCTTGATTCAATTGTCTATGCCCTGCTTGTCCGTCCTACTATTCACCTGCACCTTTCTTGATTCAATTATCTATGCCCTGCTTGTCCGTCCTACTTTTTACCTGCGCATTCCTTGATTCAATTGTCTATGCCCTGCTTGTCGGCCCTACTTTTCACCTGCGCATTCCTTGTTTCAATTGTCTATGCCCTGCTTGTCTGTCCTACTTTTCACCTGCACCTTTCTTGATTCAATTGTCTATGCCCTGCTTGTCCGTCCTACTTTCTACCTGCGCATTTCTTGATTCAATTGTCTATGCCCTGCTTGTCCGTCCTACTTTTCACCTGCACCTTTCTTGATTCAATTGTCTATGCCCTGCTTGTCCGTCCTACTTTTCACCTGCGCATTCCTTGATTCAATTGTCTATGCCCTGCTTGTCCGTCCTACTTTTCACCTGCACCTTTCTTGATTCAATTGTCTATGCCCTGCTTGTCCGTCCTACTTTTCACCTGCACCTTTCTTGATTCAATTGTCTATGCCCTGCTTGTCTGCCCTGCTGTTCACCTGCGCATTCCTTGATTCAATTGTCTATGCCCTGCTTGTCCGTCCTACATTTCACCTGCACCTTTCTTGATTCAATTGTCTATGCCCTGCTTGTCCGTCCTACTTTTCACCTGCATCTGTCTTGATTCAATTGTCTATGCCCTGCTTGTCCGTCCTACTATTCACCTGCGCATTCCTTGATTCAATTGTCTATGCCCTGCTTGTCTGCCCTGCTGTTCACCTGCGCATTCCTTGATTCAATTGTCTATGCCCTGCTTGTCCGTCCTACTTTTTACCTGCGCATTCTTGATTCAATTGTCTATGCCCTGCTTGTCCGTCCTACTTTTTACCTGCGCATTCCTTGATTCAATTGTCTATGCCCTGCTTGTCCGTCCTACTTTTCACCTGCACCTTTCTTGATTCAATTGTCTATGCCCTGCTTGTCCGTCCTACATTTCACCTGCACCTTTCTTGATTCAATTGTCTATGCCCTGCTTGTCCGTCCTACTTTTCACCTGCATCTTTCTTGATTCAATTGTCTATGCCCTGCTTGTCCGTCCTACTTTTTACCTGCGCATTCCTTGATTCAATTGTCTATGCCCTGCTTGTCCGTCCTACTTTTTACCTGCGCATTCTTGATTCAATTGTCTATGCCCTGCTTGTCCGTCCTACTTTTTACCTGCGCATTCCTTGATTCAATTGTCTATGCCCTGCTTGTCCGTCCTACTTTTCACCTGCACCTTTCTTGATTCAATTGTCTATGCCCTGCTTGTCCGTCCTACTTTTCACCTGCATCTTTCTTGATTCAATTGTCTATGCCCTGCTTGTCCGTCCTACTTTTTACCTGCGCATTCCTTGATTCAATTGTCTATGCCCTGCTTGTCCGTCCTACTTTTTACCTGCGCATTCTTGATTCAATTGTCTATGCCCTGCTTGTCCGTCCTACTTTTTACCTGCGCATTCCTTGATTCAATTGTCTATGCCCTGCTTGTCCGTCCTACTTTTTACCTGCGCATTTCTTGATTCAATTGTCTATGCCCTGCTTGTCTGTCCTACTATTCACCTGCACCTTTCTTGATTCAATTGTCTATGCCCTGCTTGTCCGTCCTACTTTTCACCTGCGCATTCCTTGATTCAATTGTCTATGCCCTGCTTGTCGGCCCTACTTTTTACCTGCGCATTCCTTGATTCAATTGTCTATGCCCTGCTTGTCCGTCCTACTTTCTACCTGCGCATTCTTGATTCAATTGTCTATGCCCTGCTTGTCCGTCCTACTTTTCACCTGCACCTTTCTTGATTCAATTGTCTATGCCCTGCTTGTCCGTCCTACTTTTCACCTGCACCTTTCTTGATTCAATTGTCTATGCCCTGCTTGTCCGTCCTACTTTTCACCTGCACCTTTCTTGATTCAATTGTCTATGCCCTGCTTGTCCGTCCTACTTTTCACCTGCACCTTTCTTGATTCAATTGTCTATGCCCTGCTTGTCTGCCCTGCTGTTCACCTGCGCATTCCTTGATTCAATTGTCTATGCCCTGCTTGTCCGTCCTACATTTCACCTGCACCTTTCTTGATTCAATTGTCTATGCCCTGCTTGTCCGTCCTACTTTTCACCTGCATCTTTCTTGATTCAATTGTCTATGCCCTGCTTGTCCGTCCTACTTTTTACCTGCGCATTCCATGATTCAATTGTCTATGCCCTGCTTGTCCGTCCTACTTTTCACCTGCGCATTCCTTGATTCAATTGTCTATGCCCTGCTTGTCCGTCCTACTTTTCACCTGCGCATTCCTTGATTCAATTGTCTATGCCCTGCTTGTCCGTCCTACTTTTCACCTGCGCATGCTTGATTCAATTGTCTATGCCCTGCTTGTCCGTCCTACTTTTTACCTGCGCATTCCATGATTCAATTGTCTATGCCCTGCTTGTCCGTCCTACATTTCACCTGCGCATTCCTTGATTCAATTGTCTATGCCCTGCTTGTCCGTCCTACTTTTTACCTGCGCATTCCTTGATTCAATTGTCTATGCCCTGCTTGTCCGTCCTACTTTTCACCTGCGCATGCTTGATTCAATTGTCTATGCCCTGCTTGTCCGTCCTACTTTTCACCTGCGCATTCCTTGATTCAATTGTCTATGCCCTGCTTATCGGCCCTACTTTTTACCTGCACCTTTCTTGATTCAATTGTCTATGCCCTGCTTGTCCGTTCTACTTTTTACCTGCGCATTCCTTGATTCAATGTCTATGCCCTGCTTGTCCGTCCTACTTTTCACCTGCGCATGCTTGATTCAATTGTCTATGCCCTGCTTGTCCGTCCTACTTTTCACCTGCGCATTCCTTGATTCAATTGTCTATGCCCTGCTTGTCGGCCCTACTTTTTACCTGCACCTTTCTTGATTCAATTGTCTATGCCCTGCTTGTCCGTCCTACTTTTCACCTGCACCTTTCTTGATTCAATTGTCTATGCCCTGCTTGTCCGTCCTACTTTTCACCTGCACCTTTCTTGATTCAATTGTCTATGCCCTGCTTGTCCGTCCTACTTTTCACCTGCGCATTCCTTGATTCAATTGTCTATGCCCTGCTTGTCCGTCCTACTTTTCACCTGCACCTTTCTTGATTCAATTGTCTATGCCCTGCTTGTCCATCCTACATTTCACCTGCGCATTCCTTGATTCAATTGTCTATGCCCTGCTTGTCCGTCCTACTTTTTACCTGCGCATTCCTTGATTCAATTGTCTATGCCCTGCTTGTCCGTCCTACTTTTTACCTGCGCATTCCTTGATTCAATTGTCTATGCCCTGCTTGTCCGTCCTACTTTTCACCTGCGCATTCCTTGATTCAATTGTCTATGCCCTGCTTGTCCGTCCTACTTTTCACCTGCACCTTTCTTGATTCAATTGTCTATGCCCTGCTTGTCCGTCCTACTTTTCACCTGCACCTTTCTTGATTCAATTGTCTATGCCCTGCTTGTCCGTCCTACTTTTCACCTGCACCTTTCTTGATTCAATTGTCTATGCCCTGCTTGTCTGCCCTGCTGTTCACCTGCGCATTCCTTGATTCAATTGTCTATGCCCTGCTTGTCCGTCCTACATTTCACCTGCACCTTTCTTGATTCAATTGTCTATGCCCTGCTTGTCCGTCCTACTTTTCACCTGCATCTTTCTTGATTCAATTGTCTATGCCCTGCTTGTCCGTCCTACTTTTTACCTGCGCATTCCATGATTCAATTGTCTATGCCCTGCTTGTCCGTCCTACTTTTCACCTGCGCATTCCTTGATTCAATTGTCTATGCCCTGCTTGTCCGTCCTACTTTTTACCTGCGCATTCCTTGATTCAATTGTCTATGCCCTGCTTGTCCGTCCTACTTTTCACCTGCGCATGCTTGATTCAATTGTCTATGCCCTGCTTGTCCGTCCTACTTTTTACCTGCGCATTCCATGATTCAATTGTCTATGCCCTGCTTGTCCGTCCTACTTTTCACCTGCGCATTCCTTGATTCAATTGTCTATGCCCTGCTTGTCCGTCCTACTTTTTACCTGCGCATTCCTTGATTCAATTGTCTATGCCCTGCTTGTCCGTCCTACTTTTCACCTGCGCATGCTTGATTCAATTGTCTATGCCCTGCTTGTCCGTCCTACTTTTCACCTGCGCATTCCTTGATTCAATTGTCTATGCCCTGCTTGTCGGCCCTACTTTTTACCTGCACCTTTCTTGATTCAATTGTCTATGCCCTGCTTGTCCGTCCTACTTTTCACCTGCACCTTTCTTGATTCAATTGTCTATGCCCTGCTTGTCCGTCCTACTTTTCACCTGCGCATGCTTGATTCAATTGTCTATGCCCTGCTTGTCCGTCCTACTTTTCACCTGCGCATTCCTTGATTCAATTGTCTATGCCCTGCTTGTCGGCCCTACTTTTTACCTGCACCTTTCTTGATTCAATTGTCTATGCCCTGCTTGTCCGTCCTACTTTTCACCTGCACCTTTCTTGATTCAATTGTCTATGCCCTGCTTGTCCGTCCTACTTTTCACCTGCACCTTTCTTGATTCAATTGTCTATGCCCTGCTTGTCCGTCCTACTTTTCACCTGCGCATTCCTTGATTCAATTGTCTATGCCCTGCTTGTCCGTCCTACTTTTCACCTGCACCTTTCTTGATTCAATTGTCTATGCCCTGCTTGTCCATCCTACATTTCACCTGCGCATTCCTTGATTCAATTGTCTATGCCCTGCTTGTCCGTCCTACTTTCTACCTGCGCATTCCTTGATTCAATTGTCTACGCCCTGCTTGTCCGTCCTACTTTTTACCTGCGCATTCCTTGATTCAATTGTCTATGCCCTGCTTGTCCGTCCTACTTTTCACCTGCACCTTTCTTGATTCAATTGTCTATGCCCTGCTTGTCCGTCCTACTTTTCACCTGCGCATTCCTTGATTCAATTGTCTATGCCCTGCTTGTCCGTCCTACTTTTTACCTGCGCATTCCTTGATTCAATTGTCTATGCCCTGCTTGTCCGTCCTACTTTTCACCTGCGCATTTCTTGATTCAATTATCTATGCCCTGCTTGTCCGTCCTACTTTTCACCTGCGCATTCCTTGATTCAATTGTCTATGCCCTGCTTGTCCGTCCTATTTTTCACCTGCACCTTTCTTGATTCAATTGTCTATGCCCTGCTTGTCCGTCTTACTTTTTACCTGCGCATTCCTTGATTCAAATGTCTATGCCCTGCTTGTCCGTCCTACTTTTTACCTGCGCATTGCTTGATTCAATTGTCTATTCCCTGCTTGTCTGTCCTACTTTTCACCTGCGCATTCCTTGATTCAATTGTCTATGCCCTGCTTGTCCGTCCTACTTTTCACCTGCGCATTCCTTGATTCAATTGTCTATGCCCTGCTTGTCCGTCCTACTTTTCACCTGCACCTTTCTTGATTCAATTGTCTATGCCCTGCTTGTCCGTCCTACTTTTCACCTGCACCTTTCTTGATTCAATTGTCTATGCCCTGCTTGTCCGTCCTACTTTTCACCTGCACCTTTCTTGATTCAATTGTCTATGCCCTGCTTGTCTGCCCTGCTGTTCACCTGCGCATTCCTTGATTCAATTGTCTATGCCCTGCTTGTCCGTCCTACATTTCACCTGCACCTTTCTTGATTCAATTGTCTATGCCCTGCTTGTCCGTCCTACTTTTCACCTGCATCTTTCTTGATTCAATTGTCTATGCCCTGCTTGTCCGTCCTACTTTTTACCTGCGCATTCCTTGATTCAATTGTCTATGCCCTGCTTGTCCGTCCTACTTTTTACCTGCGCATTCTTGATTCAATTGTCTATGCCCTGCTTGTCCGTCCTACTTTTTACCTGCGCATTCCTTGATTCAATTGTCTATGCCCTGCTTGTCCGTCCTACTTTTCACCTGCACCTTTCTTGATTCAATTGTCTATGCCCTGCTTGTCCGTCCTACTATTCACCTGCACCTTTCTTGATTCAATTGTCTATGCCCTGCTTGTCCGTCCTACTTTTTACCTGCGCATTCCTTGATTCAATTGTCTATGCCCTGCTTGTCGGCCCTACTTTTTACCTGCGCATTCCTTGATTCAATTGTCTATGCCCTGCTTGTCCGTCCTACTTTCTACCTGCGCATTCTTGATTCAATTGTCTATGCCCTGCTTGTCCGTCCTACTTTTCACCTGCACCTTTCTTGATTCAATTGTCTATGCCCTGCTTGTCCGTCCTACTTTTCACCTGCGCATTCCTTGATTCAATTGTCTATGCCCTGCTTGTCCGTCCTACTTTTCACCTGCACCTTTCTTGATTCAATTGTCTATGCCCTGCTTGTCCGTCCTACTTTTCACCTGCACCTTTCTTGATTCAATTGTCTATGCCCTGCTTATCTGCCCTGCTGTTCACCTGCGCATTCCTTGATTCAATTGTCTATGCCCTGCTTGTCCGTCCTACATTTCACCTGCACCTTTCTTCATTCAATTGTCTATGCCCTGCTTGTCCGTCCTACTTTTCACCTGCATCTTTCTTGATTCAATTGTCTATGCCCTGCTTGTCCGTCCTACTTTTTACCTGCGCATTCCATGATTCAATTGTCTATGCCCTGCTTGTCCGTCCTACTTTTCACCTGCGCATTCCTTGATTCAATTGTCTATGCCCTGCTTGTCCGTCCTACTTTTTACCTGCGCATTCCTTGATTCAATTGTCTATGCCCTGCTTGTCCGTCCTACTTTTTACCTGCGCATTCCTTGATTCAATTGTCTATGCCCTGCTTGTCCGACCTACTTTTCACCTGCGCATTCCTTGATTCAATTGTCTCTGCTCTGCTTGTCGGCCCTACTTTTTACCTGCACCTTTCTTGATTCAATTGTCTATGCCCTGCTTGTCCGTCCTACTTTTCACCTGCACCTTTCTTGATTCAATTGTCTATGCCCTGCTTGTCCGTCCTACTTTTCACCTGCACCTTTCTTGATTCAATTGTCTATGCCCTGCTTGTCCGTCCTACTTTTCACCTGCGCATTCCTTGATTCAATTGTCTATGCCCTGCTTGTCCGTCCTACTTTTCACCTGCACCTTTCTTGATTCAATTGTCTATGCCCTGCTTGTCCGTCCTACATTTCACCTGCGCATTCCTTGATTCAATTGTCTATGCCCTGCTTGTTGGCCCTACTTTTTACCTGCGCATTCCTTGATTCAATTGTCTACGCCCTGCTTGTCCGTCCTACTTTTTACCTGCGCATTCCTTGATTCAATTGTCTATGCCCTGCTTGTCCGTCCTACTTTTCACCTGCACCTTTCTTGATTCAATTGTCTATGCCCTGCTTGTCCGTCCTACTTTTCACCTGCGCATTTCTTGATTCAATTGTCTATGCCCTGCTTGTCCGTCCTACTTTTCACCTGCGCATTCCTTGATTCAATTGTCTATGCCCTGCTTGTCCGTCCTACTTTTCACCTGCACCTTTCTTGATTCAATTGTCTATGCCCTGCTTGTCCGTCCTACTATTCACCTGCACCTTTCTTGATTCAATTGTCTATGCCCTGCTTGTCCGTCCTACTTTCTACCTGCGCATTCCTTGATTCAATTGTCTATGCCCTGCTTGTCCGTCCTACTTTTCACCTGCACCTTTCTTGATTCAATTGTCTATGCCCTGCTTGTCCGTCCTACTTTTCACCTGCACCTTTCTTGATTCAATTGTCTATGCCCTGCTTGTCCGTCCTACTTTTCACCTGCACCTTTCTTGATTCAATTGTCTATGCCCTGCTTGTCCGTCCTACTTTTCACCTGCACCTTTCTTGATTCAATTGTCTATGCCCTGCTTGTCTGCCCTGCTGTTCACCTGCGCATTCCTTGATTCAATTGTCTATGCCCTGCTTGTCCGTCCTACATTTCACCTGCACCTTTCTTGATTCAATTGTCTATGCCCTGCTTGTCCGTCCTACTTTTCACCTGCATCTTTCTTGATTCAATTGTCTATGCCCTGCTTGTCCGTCCTACTTTTTACCTGCGCATTCCTTGATTCAATTGTCTATGCCCTGCTTGTCCGTCCTACTTTTCACCTGCACCTTTCTTGATTCAATTGTCTATGCCCTGCTTGTCCGTCCTACATTTCACCTGCGCATTCCTTGATTCAATTGTCTATGCCCTGCTTGTCTGCCCTGCTGTTCACCTGCGCATTCCTTGATTCAATTGTCTATGCCCTGCTTGTCCGTCCTACATTTCACCTGCACCTTTCTTGATTCAATTGTCTATGCCCTGCTTGTCCGTCCTACTTTTCACCTGCATCTTTCTTGATTCAATTGTCTATGCCCTGCTTGTCCGTCCTACTTTTTACCTGCGCATTCCTTGATTCAATTGTCTATGCCCTGCTTGTCCGTCCTACTTTTCACCTGCACCTTTCTTGATTCAATTGTCTATGCCCTGCTTGTCCGTCCTACATTTCACCTGCGCATTCCTTGATTCAATTGTCTATGCCCTGCTTGTCCGTCCTACTTTTCACCTGCGCATTCCTTGATTCAATTGTCTATGCCCTGCTTGTCCGTCCTACTTTTCACCTGCACCTTTCTTGATTCAATTGTCTATGCCCTGCTTGTCCGTCCTACTATTCACCTGCACCTTTCTTGATTCAATTGTCTATGCCCTGCCTGTCCGTCCTACTTTTTACCTGCGCATTCCTTGATTCAATTGTCTATGCCCTGCTTGTTGGCCCTACTTTTTACCTGCGCATTCCTTGATTCAATTGTCTATGCCCTGCTTGTCCGTCCTACTTTCTACCTGCGCATTCCTTGATTCAATTGTCTATGCCCTGCTTGTCCGTCCTACTTTTCACCTGCACCTTTCTTGATTCAATTGTCTATGCCCTGCTTGTCCGTCCTACTTTTCACCTGCGCATTCCTTGATTCAATTGTCTATGCCCTGCTTGTCCGTCCTACTTTTCACCTGCACCTTTCTTGATTCAATTGTCTATGCCCTGCTTGTCCGTCCTACTTTTCACCTGCGCATTTCTTGATTCAATTATCTATGCCCTGCTTGTCCGTCCTACTTTTCACCTGCGCATTCCTTGATTCAATTGTCTATGCCCTGCTTGTCCGTCCTACTTTTCACCTGCACCTTTCTTGATTCAATTGTCTATGCCCTGCTTGTCCGTCCTACTATTCACCTGCACCTTTCTTGATTCAATTGTCTATGCCCTGCTTGTCCGTCCTACTTTCTACCTGCGCATTCCTTGATTCAATTGTCTATGCCCTGCTTGTCCGTCCTACTTTTCACCTGCACCTTTCTTGATTCAATTGTCTATGCCCTGCTTGTCCGTCCTACTTTTCACCTGCGCATTCCTTGATTCAATTGTCTATGCCCTGCTTGTCCGTCCTACTTTTCACCTGCACCTTTCTTGATTCAATTGTCTATGCCCTGCTTGTCCGTCCTACTTTTCACCTGCACCTTTCTTGATTCAATTGTCTATGCCCTGCTTATCTGCCCTGCTGTTCACCTGCGCATTCCTTGATTCAATTGTCTATGCCCTGCTTGTCCGTCCTACATTTCACCTGCACCTTTCTTCATTCAATTGTCTATGCCCTGCTTGTCCGTCCTACTTTTCACCTGCATCTTTCTTGATTCAATTGTCTATGCCCTGCTTGTCCGTCCTACTTTTTACCTGCGCATTCCTTGATTCAATTGTCTATGCCCTGCTTGTCCGTCCTACTTTTCACCTGCGCATTCCTTGATTCAATTGTCTATGCCCTGCTTGTCCGTCCTACTTTTTACCTGCGCATTCCTTGATTCAATTGTCTATGCCCTGCTTGTCCGTCCTACTTTTTACCTGCGCATTCCTTGATTCAATTGTCTATGCCCTGCTTGTCCGACCTACTTTACACCTGCGCATTCCTTGATTCAATTGTCTCTGCCCTGCTTGTCGGCCCTACTTTTTACCTGCACCTTTCTTGATTCAATTGTCTATGCCCTGCTTGTCCGTCCTACTTTTCACCTGCACCTTTCTTGATTCAATTGTCTATGCCCTGCTTGTCCGTCCTACTTTTCACCTGCACCTTTCTTGATTCAATTGTCTATGCCCTGCTTGTCCGTCCTACTATTCACCTGCGCATTCCTTGATTCAATTGTCTATGCCCTGCTTGTCCGTCCTACTTTTCACCTGCACCTTTCTTGATTCAATTGTCTATGCCCTGCTTGTCCGTCCTACATTTCACCTGCGCATTCCTTGATTCAATTGTCTATGCCCTGCTTGTCCGTCCTACTTTTTACCTGCGCATTCCTTGATTCAATTGTCTACGCCCTGCTTGTCCGTCCTACTTTTTACCTGCGCATTCCTTGATTCAATTGTCTATGCCCTGCTTGTCCGTCCTACTTTTCACCTGCACCTTTCTTGATTCAATTGTCTATGCCCTGCTTGTCCGTCCTACTTTTCACCTGCGCATTTCTTGATTCAATTATCTATGCCCTGCTTGTCCGTCCTACTTTTCACCTGCGCATTCCTTGATTCAATTGTCTATGCCCTGCTTGTCCGTCCTACTTTTCACCTGCACCTTTCTTGATTCAATTGTCTATGCCCTGCTTGTCCGTCCTACTATTCACCTGCACCTTTCTTGATTCAATTGTCTATGCCCTGCTTGTCCGTCCTACTTTCTACCTGCGCATTCCTTGATTCAATTGTCTATGCCCTGCTTGTCCGTCCTACTTTTCACCTGCACCTTTCTTGATTCAATTGTCTATGCCCTGCTTGTCCGTCCTACTTTTCACCTGCGCATTCCTTGATTCAATTGTCTATGCCCTGCTTGTCCGTCCTACTTTTCACCTGCACCTTTCTTGATTCAATTGTCTATGCCCTGCTTGTCCGTCCTACTTTTCACCTGCACCTTTCTTGATTCAATTGTCTATGCCCTGCTTGTCTGCCCTGCTGTTCACCTGCGCATTCCTTGATTCAATTGTCTATGCCCTGCTTGTCCGTCCTACATTTCACCTGCACCTTTCTTGATTCAATTGTCTATGCCCTGCTTGTCCGTCCTACTTTTCACCTGCATCTTTCTTGATTCAATTGTCTATGCCCTGCTTGTCCGTCCTACTTTTTACCTGCGCATTCCTTGATTCAATTGTCTATGCCCTGCTTGTCCGTCCTACTTTTCACCTGCACCTTTCTTGATTCAATTGTCTATGCCCTGCTTGTCCGTCCTACATTTCACCTGCGCATTCCTTGATTCAATTGTCTATGCCCTGCTTGTCTGCCCTGCTGTTCACCTGCGCATTCCTTGATTCAATTGTCTATGCCCTGCTTGTCCGTCCTACATTTCACCTGCACCTTTCTTGATTCAATTGTCTATGCCCTGCTTGTCCGTCCTACTTTTCACCTGCATCTTTCTTGATTCAATTGTCTATGCCCTGCTTGTCCGTCCTACTTTTTACCTGCGCATTCCTTGATTCAATTGTCTATGCCCTGCTTGTCCGTCCTACTTTTCACCTGCACCTTTCTTGATTCAATTGTCTATGCCCTGCTTGTCCGTCCTACATTTCACCTGCGCATTCCTTGATTCAATTGTCTATGCCCTGCTTGTCCGTCCTACTTTTCACCTGCGCATTCCTTGATTCAATTGTCTATGCCCTGCTTGTCCGTCCTACTTTTCACCTGCACCTTTCTTGATTCAATTGTCTATGCCCTGCTTGTCCGTCCTACTATTCACCTGCACCTTTCTTGATTCAATTGTCTATGCCCTGCTTGTCCGTCCTACTTTTTACCTGCGCATTCCTTGATTCAATTGTCTATGCCCTGCTTGTTGGCCCTACTTTTTACCTGCGCATTCCTTGATTCAATTGTCTATGCCCTGCTTGTCCGTCCTACTTTCTACCTGCGCATTCCTTGATTCAATTGTCTATGCCCTGCTTGTCCGTCCTACTTTTCACCTGCACCTTTCTTGATTCAATTGTCTATGCCCTGCTTGTCCGTCCTACTTTTCACCTGCGCATTCCTTGATTCAATTGTCTATGCCCTGCTTGTCCGTCCTACTTTTCACCTGCACCTTTCTTGATTCAATTGTCTATGCCCTGCTTGTCCGTCCTACTTTTCACCTGCGCATTTCTTGATTCAATTATCTATGCCCTGCTTGTCCGTCCTACTTTTCACCTGCGCATTCCTTGATTCAATTGTCTATGCCCTGCTTGTCCGTCCTACTTTTCACCTGCACCTTTCTTGATTCAATTGTCTATGCCCTGCTTGTCCGTCCTACTATTCACCTGCACCTTTCTTGATTCAATTGTCTATGCCCTGCTTGTCCGTCCTACTTTCTACCTGCGCATTCCTTGATTCAATTGTCTATGCCCTGCTTGTCCGTCCTACTTTTCACCTGCACCTTTCTTGATTCAATTGTCTATGCCCTGCTTGTCCGTCCTACTTTTCACCTGCGCATTCCTTGATTCAATTGTCTATGCCCTGCTTGTCCGTCCTACTTTTCACCTGCACCTTTCTTGATTCAATTGTCTATGCCCTGCTTGTCCGTCCTACTTTTCACCTGCACCTTTCTTGATTCAATTGTCTATGCCCTGCTTGTCTGCCCTGCTGTTCACCTGCGCATTCCTTGATTCAATTGTCTATGCCCTGCTTGTCCGTCCTACATTTCACCTGCACCTTTCTTGATTCAATTGTCTATGCCCTGCTTGTCCGTCCTACTTTTCACCTGCATCTTTCTTGATTCAATTGTCTATGCCCTGCTTGTCCGTCCTACTTTTTACCTGCGCATTCCTTGATTCAATTGTCTATGCCCTGCTTGTCCGTCCTACTTTTCACCTGCACCTTTCTTGATTCAATTGTCTATGCCCTGCTTGTCCGTCCTACATTTCACCTGCGCATTCCTTGATTCAATTGTCTATGCCCTGCTTGTCTGCCCTGCTGTTCACCTGCGCATTCCTTGATTCAATTGTCTATGCCCTGCTTGTCCGTCCTACATTTCACCTGCACCTTTCTTGATTCAATTGTCTATGCCCTGCTTGTCCGTCCTACTTTTCACCTGCATCTTTCTTGATTCAATTGTCTATGCCCTGCTTGTCCGTCCTACTTTTTACCTGCGCATTCCTTGATTCAATTGTCTATGCCCTGCTTGTCCGTCCTACTTTTCACCTGCACCTTTCTTGATTCAATTGTCTATGCCCTGCTTGTCCGTCCTACATTTCACCTGCGCATTCCTTGATTCAATTGTCTATGCCCTGCTTGTCCGTCCTACTTTTCACCTGCGCATTCCTTGATTCAATTGTCTATGCCCTGCTTGTCCGTCCTACTTTTCACCTGCACCTTTCTTGATTCAATTGTCTATGCCCTGCTTGTCCGTCCTACTATTCACCTGCACCTTTCTTGATTCAATTGTCTATGCCCTGCTTGTCCGTCCTACTTTTTACCTGCGCATTCCTTGATTCAATTGTCTATGCCCTGCTTGTTGGCCCTACTTTTTACCTGCGCATTCCTTGATTCAATTGTCTATGCCCTGCTTGTCCGTCCTACTTTCTACCTGCGCATTCCTTGATTCAATTGTCTATGCCCTGCTTGTCCGTCCTACTTTTCACCTGCACCTTTCTTGATTCAATTGTCTATGCCCTGCTTGTCCGTCCTACTTTTCACCTGCGCATTCCTTGATTCAATTGTCTATGCCCTGCTTGTCCGTCCTACTTTTCACCTGCACCTTTCTTGATTCAATTGTCTATGCCCTGCTTGTCCGTCCTACTTTTCACCTGCACCTTTCTTGATTCAATTGTCTATGCCCTGCTTGTCTGCCCTGCTGTTCACCTGCGCATTCCTTGATTCAATTGTCTATGCCCTGCTTGTCCGTCCTACATTTCACCTGCACCTTTCTTGATTCAATTGTCTATGCCCTGCTTGTCCGTCCTACTTTTCACCTGCATCTTTCTCGATTCAATTGTCTATGCCCTGCTTGTCCGTCCTACTTTTTACCTGCGCATTCCTTGATTCAATTGTCTATGCCCTGCTTGTCCGTCCTACTTTTTACCTGCGCATTCCTTGATTCAATTGTCTATGCCCTGCTTGTCTGCCCTACTTTTTATCTGCACCTTTCTTGATTCAATTGTCTATGCCCTGCTTGTCCGTCCTACATTTCACCTGCGCATTCCTTGATTCAATTGTCTATGCCCTGCTTGTCCGTCCTACTTTTTACCTGCGCATTCCTTGATTCAATTGTCTACGCCCTGCTTGTCCGTCCTACTTTTTACCTGCGCATTCCTTGATTCAATTGTCTATGCCCTGCTTGTCCGTCCTACTTTTCACCTGCACCTTTCTTGATTCAATTGTCTATGCCCTGCTTGTCCGTCCTACTTTTCACCTGCGCATTTCTTGATTCAATTATCTATGCCCTGCTTGTCCGTCCTACTTTTCACCTGCGCATTCCTTGATTCAATTGTCTATGCCCTGCTTGTCCGACCTACTTTTCACCTGCGCATTCCTTGATTCAATTGTCTATGCCCTGCTTGTCCATCCTACTTTTTACCTGCGCATTCTTGATTCAATTGTCTATGCCCTGCTTGTCCGTCCTACTTTTTACCTGCGCATTCCTTGATTCAATTGTCTATGCCCTGCTTGTCCGTCCTACTTTTCACCTGCACCATTCTTGATTCAATTGTCTATTCCCTGCTTGTCTGTCCTACTTTTCACCTGCACCTTTCTTGATTCAATTGTCTATGCCCTGCTTGTCTGTCCTACTTTTCACCTGCACCTTTCTTGATTCAATTGTCTATGCCCTGCTTGTCTGCCCTGCTGTTCACCTGCGCATTCCTTGATTCAATTGTCTATGCCCTGCTTGTCCGTCCTACTTTTTACCTGCGCATTCCTTGATTCAATTGTCTATGCCCTGCTTGTCCGTCCTACTTTTCACCTGCACCATTCTTGATTCAATTGTCTATTCCCTGCTTGTCTGTCCTACTTTTCACCTGCACCTTTTTGATTCAATTGTCTATGCCCTGCTTGTCTGTCCTACTTTTCACCTGCACCTTTCTTGATTCAATTGTCTATGCCCTGCTTGTCTGCCCTGCTGTTCACCTGCGCATTCCTTGATTCAATTGTCTATGCCCTGCTTGTCCGTCCTACTTTTTACCTGCGCATTCCTTGATTCAATTGTCTATGCCCTGCTTGTCCGTCCTACTTTTTACCTGCGCATTCCTTGATTCAATTGTCTATGCCCTGCTTGTCCGTCCTACTTTTTACCTGCGCATTCCTTGATTCAATTGTCTATGCCTTGCTTGTCCGTCCTACTTTTTACCTGCGCATTCCTTGATTCAATTGTCTATGCCCTGCTTGTCTGCCGTGCTGTTCACCTGCGCATTCCTTGATTCAATTGTCTTTGCCCTGCTTGTCTGCCCTGCTGTTCACCTGCGCATTCCTTGATTCAATTGTCTATGCCCTGCTTGTCTGCCCTGCTGTTCACCTGCGCCTGTTTTTCCTGCGCATTCCTCGATACAAATGCCTACCCTGCTGTCTGCCTTGCTTGCAGGCTGATTTCTTCGGGGATTCTTACTTGCTCATTTGCAACCTGACCAATCCTGTGAACGCTTGATCACCGGGCGCTGATCATCCCACCAAACCCTTAACCCTAAACTCTGACCATACACCCTTAACCGTGCGTGCAGGCTGATGTGATCGGGGATTCTTACTTGCTCATTTGCAACCTGACTAAGCATGTGAACGCTTGATCACCGGGCGCTTATCATCCCACCAAACCTTAAGCCTAAACTCTGACCACACACCCTTAACCGTGCGTGCAGGCTGATGTGATCGGGGATTCTTACTTGCTCATTTGCAACCTGACCAATCCTGTGAACGCTTGATCACCGGGCGCTGATCATCCCATCAAACCCTTAACCCTAAACTCTGACCATACACCCTTAACCGTGCGTGCAGGCTGATGTGATCGGGGATTCTTACTTGCTCATTTGCAACCTGACCAATCCTGTGAACGCTTGATCACCGGGCGCTGATCATCCCACCAAACCCTTAACCCTAAACTCTGACCATACACCCTTAACCGTGCGTGCAGGCGGACGTGATCGGGGATTCTTACATGCTTATTTGCAACCTGACCAAGCCTGTGGAAGACCACGTGGACCAGGCGATCGACCTTGCCATTCAGCTCCAGGTCAGTGCTTTTGTTTGTGGCTGTCAACGGCCAGAGGTTACCCCGAAAAAATCTGATGAAAAAATCGTTCCAGGAAATGTTTCCCCCTGAAGATGACAACACTAGCAATGTAATGGCTATTGATTGCTTTAAATTGGAACAAAAAACTCCTCTGCAGGTTGCGACCAGCGAGGCATGCCCCTGGCTGGGCAAGCCCCTACAGATCCGGATTGGGATTCACACCGGACCGGTAGCAGCGGGCGTCGTCGGCAGCGCAACGAGCACAGGCCTGATGCGGTACAGTATCTACGGTGACACGGTGAACACGGCCTCGCGCATGGAGAGCCACGGGCTGCCCGGGAATATCCACATCAGCCAGGTGGGCAGGGGGGCAGTGTCTTCAGGGTGAGATCTGCATGGAACGTAGTCATTTATTAGACCTTCGATCTGTCAAAGATGGTCATTATTTCGTCAAATGCTTTCTGAAGTGCTCCAAATCTAGATTTTTCGGCATACCGTATCCTGAATCTAGATTTTTCGGCAGTCCTTAAACGACGCTGACTGTGTTTGTGCCCTTATGGTATATTGGAACTACATTCACACCTCCGCGACCTCTTGAGACCTGTTGACTGTATGTGTAGTCATGCATTTTGACAGCTTACGTATTCCTGCGCCCTTGTAGGCTGCTTTTGACTGCATGTTTAGTCATGCCTTTTGACTGCCTCCATACTTCTGTGCCTTTTCTCAGGCCTCTTCTGACTGCATGTTTAGTCATGCGTTTTGACTGTCTCCCTACTCCTGTGCCTTTGCAGGCCTCATTTGACTGCATCCATGGTGTGGACAAGTATGTGATCAAGGAACGCGGCCGCATCAATGTTAAGGGCAAGGGCAACATGGAGACTTACCTCATCTCAAGCCACCAGGCGGCGTGGCTGCTGCAGGCGAGTACTGTGTCGTCTTTTGGGTGAGGGCTGCTCAAGATGAGTGCCTAGATGAAAAAATATGTATCGGTACCAAAGCTGGTATACAAGTTTTTTTGTTTAGAACTAGGGGAGCATGGAGATACAAAGGGGTGAGTGGCTGTTACAGGCAAGTAGCGCAAGGGCAGCTGTTCGCAGGTGGCTGCTGCAGGCTAGGGATGTATTGGCCACTCATGGAAATTGGAGCATTCTATACATGTGCCGTATCGTGCTACCTTGACTCAGTGGGGAGGGACAGGGGTGGGCTTCGGCAAGCAGGTTCAGTGAACGGATGGCTTGATCCACACAACACTGGGGCAAACCGGTATTGGAACCGTACATTTCTCTTGGAATCGGTATGAAGGATACTGGTACCGGCAATCTTAAGGGTACTGGTACCAGTAATTTAATTTGTTTCTCTTCTTGTCCATTCATGCAGGCTGGGAACCAGCAGGCTGCAGAGCGGCGCGGAAGTAGCCACCTGTCCTTCAGTCTGGAGCACTCGGACGCCCAGGGCAGCTCGCTCGCCAAGCAGTCAAGCATGAGCATCAGCTCGCCGATCGCCAGGCCCCTGTCTGTTCGAGAGCCAAGCAGCGAGCGCTCCTCCATTGCTCCGAGGCGCATGAGTGACATGATCTTGCGAGGCAGCACGATGGAGCGCGGCGCGGTTTACGACCGCGGCTTCACGTCGGTCCCCTCGCGGCCGCACGTCACGCCAGCACCAGCAGTCCCAGGGTTCGTCGAGATCTTAGGTGGCCGCATGTTTGCCATGATGACTGGTGGCAACCCTGGCAAGCAGAGTGGCTGCACCAGCACTGAGCAGGGCAGCAACAGCGGGGCGAGCATAGAGGCCGCTACGGCCTGGTCCGAGGAGCTCTCTGCTCCTGAGCCGCTCTCTGGCAAGTATGAATCCTCCTCGCGTGGCAGCTGCAGCCAGAGCCACAGTAGCGGTAGGTTGTCCAACACCTGGCTGGGCAACGGCATGAGCGGCCCGCTCGTGACGGCCGCCACAGCGCCCTCCAAGAAGAGCTTTGAGATATACCGCAGCGCAGACGTGACGTCGCCACCATCGATTTCTCCCTGCCGCTCACCGCTGCTCCCGCCACAGCCGCCTGGCCTGAGTCGGAAGGTTCTGCATCAGCAACAGCAGCCTTTGTCCACGTCGCAAATGCCACAGGCAAGCAGCAGCTACGATTCTCAGGGCAGGAGCAAGAGCAATCTGCCAAGCTTGGTGCCTGGCACCCCAGAGCTGCTGCAGTGGCAGCTGCAGGCTAGCTTGTACTGCGCCGCCCCGCTCCAGAGACTCACAAGCATCGATGAAACGTGGGGCCATTCAGCTGAGATTGACATGACGTACCTGCAGAGTTTGCTTCCTGTGTCCCCGGGGTCCGAGGCCCCGCTTGAGCCGGAGAAGAGTGGCGACAGCGCGCCCAAGGCCAGGTCTGCCGCGCCGCACGCGATCGTGTCTGGCGCGGTGCGTGCCCCGCGAGCTGCTCGCGTCAAGCAGGCAATGACGTCTTCAATGCTCCTACTGGTCGGGGAGAGTGCCGGGCGTGCAGCAGGCAAGAGGCAAATAGGTCGCATGCTCGCGCCCGTGACGGGGCGGGGTGCTGGCAGCTCCTCTCGCAGCATGGCCGGGATGGAGTTCCATCCGGCCGCCATGTCGCCTGCCCGCCAGGTGCACTACGCGAGCGAGACGGCACCTAACAAGGGGCTGACCGCGACGCTCCTTTGGTCGCTGCGACAGTCGCAGTCGGCTGGACTCAGCCATGTTGAGGAGAGTGGTGAGGTGCTGAGCACCATGTCGAATGCATTAGGCCAGAAGGGATCTCTGGATCCTGCCTCGGAGGAAGGGATGACAGGGATCGCGATTGTGGCAGGTGATGAGTACATTCCCATGGTTGGGACGGTTGGTGACCGGTGCGCTTGGGACCGGTGTGCAGCCGTGATATCGGTCGCGCAGACGGGGTCGTCTAGAGAGGCGTCAGTGACGACGGCGTCTGGGAGCGCTACCATTCAGCTGCCAGGCTGCGATGCAGCTAACATCGAAGAGGACGGCTGTGCAAGCAAGCTAAAGAGACCGGGTTGCGGCTGCTGTGTTTCTTGAGAGGGCGAACGGTCTACGCCGCGCTGTTTGCTTCACTCCATGAGTTTCACGGCTAGGGTACATAACTTGTCCACGGCCCTTGCGTTTCAGTACGCACGAGGCTATGCCCATATCAATTATTTACAACTATTATGCACTGTGATTCTTGTAAGTGCAATGCATGTTATGTATGTCCGGACATTCACTAACTAGTTCAAGGCTGTTCTTAGATAGTGCAATGCATGCGCCATGTTTGTTTTGTCCCAGGCGGCAAGGGGGGAGGATGTTTGTGCGATGAGGGGGAGCCTGGACAAGGTATTAAGGGGCATACCACGGCCTAAAGCTGTGTTTCTTGTTTTTGGTTTTATTAGATCCTAGATCGGTTTCAGTCCGGTGCAGGTCCGGCGCACCTTCTTGGATGGCACCCAATGGATGGAATAAAACTTCCGAAAATGAAACATGCACTTCCACTGCCCAAGCATGTTCTGTGTCCTTGCCTGCAGCCTCGAACTTGCTTCAAGGAACAGCATTCACTTCGAACACTAACAGAAGATAATAAGCGTGTTGCTGTGCTGGTGCGCAGGTTTTGTCATGTCTTAACTCATGACTTTTGTCCACCTAATCCTTGTTTAGGAGGATTCGCTGTTTTCGGCCTAGATCATGAATTTCACCATGAGCTGACCGATTAAATATTTGAGCTTAGAGAGAAATGGACCCCTTCAAAGCCCTGACTTTCTATCGTCAGGAGTTTGACATCACAGGTAAAATTGTAGGGCCATGCGCTCTGTATAACGTGCTTTTGGTTGTCATTGCTGTTGTTGTGGCCAGTTTTGCCATGCAATCTCCCCTCCGTTTGGTTCTGCTGGTAATGACAGCACAGCGGGGATTTGTTGCTCTGCATTACTATGCCTCTGCCACAGTCCTGACGGCTAATATTGTAGCCCAGCGATTGAAGCCTGGCGTTTTAGAAGTTGTGCTTTATACCGGTCTGCTTTGGTACGGTCTTCTCCTTGAGACGACACGCAATACATAAGCCGCTTTCAAAGTGGAGTGTCAGATATGAGGGCACGTTTGGCCACGGGTACCCAAGTCTAGTTGGATCTCCTTTTTGAAAAGGAACTTAACACCATGAGCACTACATTTTCCAGGGAGTGTTTACGTCTGCGTCACCGTGCATATCTGTACCTGAGGTGGCCTGGAACCTCAGTTTCATTTTTAAAGCAGGCTTTCTGAAGCGCACGCGACGTAGGTCCCTTTGCCTTCGTAAGAAGTGTAAAGCTGCCATGTTTATTACCACCTGTAAACGGTAGAGCACGCTTCACTTTCCTGGGTGACATTTTTTTGATGCCTCAAAACCGGACCTTTGTTTTGGTTCTTCTAGTTTCCTAGAGCGCGCAACGGGAGGATCCGATTGACTTTTTGCAGAGGCAAAACACGTTTTCCTGTTGGTATGTCTCTGACGACGTCAGGCTGGAGATGCTGGGCAGTTTATGGTTACTGGTATTGAAGAAGTTGCATCTGGCCATCTGGGTATAATGATTAGGATGCATTGCACATTGCATGAGTCCATGAGTGTGTGTAGGGATGTATTAACAGTGTGTGGTTATAGGCATTGGTTGGAAAAGATTCCTTAAATTATAGAGATGCCGAGCGCAGTTGTAAAAGGGAATACATCGAATGATTTGTAACAATTTACTTGCATGTCGTGGTTTTGACGGCAGCAAGGAAACCTTCTTTATCATGTACATAGATGAAGTTGAGCTCATGCGGCTTCTCAAGCAAGTTGGGATAAGTTCAGTGGCTGTGCAGTGTGCACCAAAGTGAACATGCAGTCATGCATGAGTCCAATTCCCTAACCTTCGATCTAAAACAAAATTCGCAGCCTTGCTATACCTCATCATGTTGCTGTCCGTACTTTTGTCACAAGGAATCCTGTCCTTTCACGGCCTTTGTTCTTGTCGCATGGGAGACTGAGTGGGAGATCATGTTTTGAATTGTTTTATGTTAATGACATAACACCAATGGGTCTTGCTCAAACAGTCTCGGCCGCGTGGGCGCCCAACTGCCCAGTTGGAAGATATTATCTGAAGGTTAGAGGGAAAGGAGGAGAAGATTTAAATACTTATGTTGAGACATCTGTTCTTGTCGCGTGTCTGACTGATTGCAATTAAGGAGGCAACCCCTTCGGCCGTAGCACCAGGTAGGCCACTATGACTTCTGAGACATGTGCAGTTCTTGCGTATTTGCGCTGCTCCCTCGTCTCAGTCAGGGCAGTTCGTACTACGGCCAAGCAGAGTCCATCATGACTTATGAAGTTATGAGAGGCCTGATGGACCGGCTGCAAGGACAATGGTGGGCTCCCGAAAGGGCAATGGTGAGCCCGTTGTGAAGAGAATGATGAGCAAGCTATGAGGACAAAACTGGGATACCTGAGACTCATGTCAGGACAATGGTGGCTGGCTGGCAGGACAATGGTGAGCCGGCTGTGAGGGCATTGGTGGGCCAACTGCGAGGACAATGGTGGGCCGGCTCTAAGGACAATGATGGGCCGGCTTTAAGGACAATGTTGGGCGGGCTGTGAGGACAATGGTGGCCGGCTGTGATGTCAGATGGGAAACGAGGAAGGCAAGCGGTAGCCCCCTGAATGTCTCAACCATCCCTGCCAGCAGCCAAGACAACTGTTACTCATAAAGGAGGGACCTGTCCTAGGTCACTCAGTTACCTTGCAACCGGCACGTAGTCCAGGGTCTCTGTGGCCTTGCAACTGACACTTTTATGAATTAGGTCAGGGGCCCTGTTGCCTTGCATTTAGGCGACGCACCATACAGGAGTGATAGCAGGGGCGGGATACGCTTGCTTTTGTGGACTTTTCTTTTTTAAGAGGCGTTGTTGAGGGCTAGTCTCTAGTGGATGTCGGGTGTCGGACTTGGTCTTCTTTGCCTTCCCGGCCTCTCCTTTTGTTCCTTTCCCCCCTCTTCCTTTTAGTTTCTTCTTTTCTCCCGTCTGACCAGTTGGGCGCCCACGCAGCCGAGCTTTGAGCGGGCCCAGTGTAACGTTATTGACTCAGGAGTGATAGAGGGTAGGTCATTAGTTCATCCTTCAGTGGAAAAGCAGGGCAGGTAGCCGTTATAAATACATGATGCCATGCTGGCTTAAGCAATTGCTTCGTGTTTTTCTATACTGTAAAAGGCATATTGAAGCCGTTCTAGCTAGAGTGGAGGTTCTCAGGGTCATATCACATTTAAAAAAAGATGATATCGAGTACAAACTAGGCTGCCATGTTTTGAAAGGTTGTACACCAACAGTAATCACCGAGGGAAGGGATAGGAATTGGGTTTTCAGTCGGTTTCAGTGGAAAACCATGTCCCAACCGTCACAATTGTTTGCATTTTGAAATGCCTGAGGCAGGCACGGTGCCGCAACATGCAGTGCGCCTTACAGAAAACCTGCAGCAAGGGCATGCAACAAGTCCCCGCACATGAAAGCATCCCGCTTCATTTTATGCTCATACCGGTTGACATGCACATGCCATGCAATACATGTGATGCCTCGCTGGGCTGTAAAAGAGGTGCTTCGCAGACATGGTGACACGGTTGTCATTCACAGCCGATCAGGAGCTGCCGGATAACACAGCCTAGGACACCTTAACCGTTTCCAGGGCACACACGTCACTCAGGGGTTGCGCCTATGGCACAGCTTTTACAAATACGCATTGAGGCGAGACAGTTGGAGGGAACGTAGTACCGGTATTGGAACAAACTTGTGGATGGTGGGTTCCATTGTCCAGGGCCGCATGCCTTGGGAAACAAAACATTTCGAGAACATTCATGTTATCTTCGCCAAAAACATTTGGGCACCTGTGTGGCCGAGCCTTTTGAGCATGGCCCAGCGTGACATCATTGACTTGTTGTGCAAAACAGTCTGTCAGTTTTTAAAATAATGGTGACCAGGGAGGCAGGGATGGGGCTGGGGATGCAATATCTTTCGGTATGGTTTTACTTGTGGGGGCATTCAGTAACGTAGCCTTGAAACAAGCGTGTTGCTCCGGAGTGAGAGCCCCAAAGGCTCTGCGTTGATTAGCCTGTTAGTGCATGAAATCTGCTTACAATTGTACATGCATGTTGGTGTGATCAGGATGTGATGGTGTTAAAAAACACCGGTTTGGTTGTCGTTTGTAAGGTCGAAAGCGAGGTGTGAACATTTAAACCTCGGCAGGATCTCCATCCTTCTTGCTTTTCTTGGGCGGCAAGACGGAGTGAATGTTAGGCAGGACACCACCGGATGCGATGGTGACGGTGCCCAACAGCTTGCTCAGCTCCTCATCGTTGCGGATGGCCAGCTGGATGTGGCGGGGGACGATGCGGTTCTTCTTGTTGTCACGAGCAGCGTTGCCAGCCAGTTCCAGCACCTGAGCGGCGATGTACTCGAGGACTGCGGCGAGGTAGACCGGGGCGCCGGCTCCAATGCGCTCGGCGTATTTGCCCTTCTTCAGGTAGCGGGCAACACGACCAACTGGGAACTGCAGGCCGGCCTTGGCGCTGCGCGACACGGCCTTCTTGCCTCATGCAGCCTTGCCGCGACCACCACCAACGGATACTGTCTTGCCTGCCATGTTATCGAATTTCGTGAGGTGAGGCTGAAGGTAGAATGAGGGTGAAGTCAGAATGTAAGAGGCAATATGTTTGGTAGTCTCTGGCTGTTTAAATGGGCGGGTCGAAGGCCGGATCAACAGGCCAGCTGTCGGGCCTGCTGATCCGGTCGTCAGAACATTTGAAGTATACTTGAAACGTCTTGCGAGCGCTGCACTGTATTATCGTCTCTTGCACGCTACAATTATCCCCCTTCAGTCTACAGAATGGCACCAAAGGCCGTTGAGAAGAGGCCGGCTGAGAAGAAGGTAGCGAAGAAGGTGGCTGTCAAGAGCGTCGATGGCAAGAAGAAGAAGAAATCCGGCAAGGCAGTGGAGTCCTACAAATTCTACCTGTACAAAGTGCTGAAGCAGGTCCACCCCGACACTGGCGTCTCCTCCAAGGCTATGAGCATCCTCAACTCCCTCGTGAACATGTTCGACAAGATCGCCACTGAGGCTGCTCGCCTGTCCCGCTACGCCAAGAAGCCCACAATGATCTCCCGTGAGATTCAGACCGCTGTCCGCCTGGTCCTGCCTGGAGAGCTGTCCAAGCATGCTGTCTCTGAGGGCACCAAGGCTGTCACCAAGTTCACCTCGGCTTAAGCAGCTCACATGCCATCTGGCTCAACCCAGCTCAAAAGCTGTCCGAAGGGCCCATCGAACCAAACCGGTGTTTTTTAACACCACGATACTTGATCTTACCAGTACCCTATCATTGCAATACTGGTCCTTGAATTTTAGCACTCATGCCCCTGGGTGCACTCAGGTTTCAATATTGTTGATCCATTCCTCAGATTCCGTAAGCTTAGCATACGGGTACCCTCGATTTCGTCAGATGGAGTTAAGACCCCACCATTAGATAAACCTCTTGGGGTCCTCTGCCACTGATCTTTTGGCACCAGTAAGCTGCCTGCAAGTAGGAGCTCCAGGCCCGTCTGAAGCCGTTTTCATCATACCATACTTGTTGTCAGGGTTCGCGCACTCCCTGAAAAAGAAAATCATTTGTGCAGCGCTAAGGAGGATACAGGGAACCAGCCGTACCAGTGCTGGCCCGCTCTCGGGCCGCCAAACTTTCTTTACCAGACTGCCAAATTAGTGCACAGCAGTGCGATTTCGAATTCATTCAAGTAGTCGGCGCAACCCATTTAATTGTTCAACACCGGTATGCGAGAGCCGAAAAGCTTATTACTGTAGACGACTAGACGTCCTTGGTTCAAGTACTTTCACACACCGGTAGATACTGAAGAAGCTCTTCTGGCTTTGCTTCTACAAGAGCTTTCACCGCATACCGTTAAGTGCTGATATAAAACTGGTGGGACGGGTCTACCAGTATTACTTGCTAATGCAAATGCGGCAGGGCAGGGTTTTCCTCTCGCTTTCCTAGCGCATTTTATGCTCGAGCCGGTTGCATGCACCTGTCTCATGCGTTCTCAGCGACTGGAACATCCTTTGCCTTTCCTTTCCACTTTCCAGCCTTTTGTCTTGACTACCCCTTTTCCCTAGGGGGGGCAGAAATAAATGCTGGGGACCCCATGCCCAAATATAAATCGAGCAACCAAGCCTACCACCCACCCACCTCCGGAACCCATCGAAATTCAAATATCTCAGTCAAAATTCAAAATTACATGGCATTTTAGTTTTTTTCATGAGCTCGTCAAGGCGCTTCTACCGGTGTATTTAAATTCGTTAGGTGATGACAATGCACGCCAACAGCTCGGCCAACAGTCAAATTGTGTACTGGGCTCAGCCAGGCTATTGAGTACCGACTCATGCTCGCTAGCGATCACAATTCATGCCAACAGTCAATTGGGTACTGAGCTCAGCCAGGCCATTGATAACGGACTACTGCTCGCTAGCGATCAGATGTTGCCAGAAGGCAGATGGCCTGGATGGCGGTGGCCGTGCCCTCATATTGGCCATGAGCTCCCTCACTGCCTTCTGTCTCTCCCTCGGGACCTCTTTGCCCACTTCTCCCTCTAATTCCTCCATCCCACTGTCACCGTGTGGCTTGCCACATCTGCCTTCGCCAGCTGCTGATCGGGATGGGCTGTCTGCATGTGATCAAGGTAGTGATAGCTCCAGACCAACGGGCTGGGGACGGGCGGATCCCTGCTCCTGCAAACATGGCATGGCACTGGCCTGTTAGTGCAAGGATTGCTGGCTGACACCTTGTGCGCTGAGCCGTATGACATCTTGTGGTGCAGAGGGCATGCGGAGCTGACTTTCAGGACATCGCTGCTAGCGCCTTACCCAGCTCTGACCTGCACATCCAGAGTCTCGGTCTCCACACACGGCACCACAGAAGCCACATGCTTCATCAGCATTAGGCTCCAAGCTGCAGGCTGCGCCGCATTGGCCCAACAGGATATGGTGTGCGACGTGCAAGCGCATGGCAGAAATCTTGAACTTCTTCCCACACCCAGCTTCCTACAATCCACAAGCACATCCCTGGCTGCTGATGGCCCAGACTGATCCTTGCGCTCCTCTAGCTGCTGAGGCACGCTGTTGCAAAGAGGCCAGGATTTGGCATCATAAGGGCTGTGTAAGGGAAATCAGCGGACATATTGACGCTGTGAGGGGCAGCTAGCGGAAGCTGGCCTGGCACCCCCCCCTGCCTCATACAACTCTTTCTAAGGCTGGCTCGGCTGGTGTCCGGGTGCCTCCAAAGGAGCCAAACCCTTAGTGTGGGGGGCCAGAGGGGCACGTGGTTATTCAAGCAACATTTTAGGATGTAAATGGACTCATGTTGGCAAGAAGAACACAGAGGTGCCGCTGCTAGCCTCAACAGACCTCCAGAAAAAAGATACGAAGGTTTCCCAATATTGTATTTTTGGAGACCACCCACCCACCCACCCCCAACTTTGCCCCCCCCCCATATCCCCTGGACAAAAAACATTTAACAAACAGCTATGGAACGCTCTCGTCAAGCTCTACAAAAAGGGGAATGGGGTCGAAATTTTGTGTTTTTGTCCCCCCCTTGCCTTTTCCTTATTTTTTTCTGCCCCTTTCACTTAGGCGCCCACGCGGCCGAGCCTTGTTTTGAGCAGGGCACAGAGGTGCAACGTCATTGAACTCATGCATCATATGATGCTCTGCTTGGCTTTTCAGAAATTCATTAGCAGCGCCATGACTCGGGATGGTCAATGTCAATGTCGTTACACCTCTGGGCCCTGCTCAAGAGCTCGGCCGCGTGGGTGCCCAACTGTTCAAATGGGAGGAAAGAGGAAACTAAAAGGAAGAGAAAAAAAGCTCAGGGTGGTCGCTTTGCTGCCATCAGCAGGCTCTGGTAGTGGAAACCATAAGCATTGTAGACATATGCTCCATGGGCCATGGCATGCGGTGGCCCATGAAAGACCAGCAAAGTGACTGAGGATCAACCGTTGTACCTTTCAATGTCACTGTCGTTGCTTATCAAATTGTACGTGCTAAAGCCCTGGATAAATCGACCTATCACCGCAGCAGAGGAATCCCAAGTTCAGACTTGGGTGCAACACAACTCTCTCATGTCGATTGAATGAATAATGGAACACCAGGAGTTAAGGCAGCTGCGGACCAATCATGATGCTGCTTCTCCACTATGCTGCAGCAGCTGTTCATGTATCAATTGGTGGTGTTGAAAAACACCTCTTTGGTTGATGAATGGACGAGGGTGGGGAAGCATATTAGGCCCTCTCGCCACGGATGCGCCTGGCAAGCTGGATGTCCTTGGGCATGATGGTGACGCTTGGCATGGATGGCAGCCAGGTTGGTGTCCTCGAACAGGCCAACTAAGTAGGCCTCAGCTGCCTCCTGTAGTGCCAGGACCGCCGAGGACTGTAAGCGCAGGTCAGTCTTGAAATCCTGGGCAATCTCACGGACCAGACGCTGGAAGGGCAACTTGCGGATTAGCAGCTCGGTGGACTTTTGGTACTTTCGGATCTCGCGCAGGGCGACGGTGCCAGGGCGGTAGCGATGGGGCTTCTTTACGCCACCGGTGGCTGGGGCGCTCTTGCGAGCTGCTTTGGTGGCCAGCTGCTTCCTGGGGGCCTTGCCTCCGGTGGACTTGCGGGCAGTCTGCTTCGTACGGGCCATTTCTGGTAATCAGCTGAAAGTATATTCAACGTGCACATTCTGTCATCTCTCACTGCTTTATACGGGTCCGCACCCCGGGTCGCAGCACTGTTCTGCTGATCCTATCCATGAGGCAGTGTTCGACAAGCCGGATCGACAGACTGCAGCTGTCGTGTCAAACTTTGAACCTATTTAGCCCAGACCCGACATGAACAATTATGAAACACGTCCCTTTATTTACCAACATCATTCGAATACAATGTCTGGACACGGCAAGGGAGCCAAGGGACTCGGCAAGGGAGCGCCACCGCAAGGTCCTCCGTGACAACATCCAAGGCATCACCAAGCCTGCCATTCGCGGCCTGGCTCGCCGTGGAGGCGTGAAGCGGATCAGCGGCCTCATATACGAGGAGACTCGCGGAGTCCTCAAGGTCTTCCTCGAGAACGTCATCCGTGACGCTGTGACCTACACTGAGCATGCCCGGCGCAAGACGGTCACTGCTCTCGACGTCGTCTACGCCCTCAAGCGCCAGGGCAGGACCCTCTACGGCTTCGGCGGTTAGGCAATGAGAGCCTAATTTGCTGTATCTTACTCCTCACCAACCGGTGTTTTTCCACCAATTACTGAATCACACCAAGCTTGGTCCCATACCTCACTGGCATTGCTTCTTCTCCAGATCTACGCATCAATATTCGCGCTCTGATTTTAAGATGACACAACATCATGAATGTCCTCGGAAATTCCACACCTGTTGATCCGAATCCCAAATTTAATGCTCGCTGTACGGGCGCATTCATCCGCAGCCAGAGATGTCCGCAGCCGCTGCGTCGCAATTGTAAGCTCATTCACAAACCCAGATCCCCTTCTCAAGTTCACCTACTTATACGTCAAAGGGCTAGGTTCGGCAGGACGCACTGTTGCCTGTCGATGCCTGTTAGATTGACGTATATACGATGAGATAGTCTCACGGCGGCGGATTTTCCACCACCCCCAGTATATTTTGACGTATACATTGGCCTATCAACGGTTTTCAGTTTTGCGATCTGCATTCCCGATTAGGGCTGTTTATGTCCATGGTAAGCCGGTAACGCACCATCGGATCAGGACAGTCTGCGACATTGCGAAATCGATACCTTTCAAATACGCATTGCTGCACCTTGTTGCCCAGACCAAACTTAATTGCGTGGAAGCCTGCACTGAGGAGGCCCATGCCCATGTAAGTACCTCCCCTGCATGGTGGACACATGGGGCACTGGGTAGTGCCAGCGCCCATGTAAGTACCTCCCCTGCAAGGTGGACACATGGGGCACTGGGTAGTGCCAGCCCATGCATGCAGTGAAGGAATCATAAGCAGATGCATTTATGATAAAAACATGCTTTCTAGACCAAAGTTCATCGCATGGAAGCCTACACCCGGGAGGACCGCTACGCCCATGCGAGCGGGCGGGGAAATAACCCTGGGGGCGGGGCAGCGGCAATGTTCAGCTTGCAAATTCTTCAGCTATAATTCAGCTACATCACAGCCTATGGATGGCGTGAGCAGGTGCAGTAAGCCCTGCTGCCAGGATCACCGGGAGCTAAAGGGAGCGGCTGAGGGGCAGGTGCCGGCAAAGGCTCCTGCTTGTACCCCTCGTATTCCAAGAGTCATAAACACGCACCACTTGCAGTCGCAATGACTGTCACGGGGACAATGAAATCATGTGTGAAAATTGCTTTCGCTGGGACTATGTCTCGCCACGAGTGGCAGTTATCCTGATGTAAAATATTGATGAAACTACAATTTCATTAGCAAAATGAGTTATGGAAGCATTGGAAATGGTCTGCGACTTTGGTCATCGATCCGAGTGGCTGCCTGGGCAAGGGGTGTAGGAAGGATAAAGTCATGTTCTGTTACAATGAAAAAGCTAGACCTAGAAGTTCCTTCGTTACTAAATGGGGCCTTAACGAAAGGGAGCGGGACATGTAATGTCATTGACTTCGGCACAAATTGTGGAATATGAGAAATCATTTACCAATATTTGGTGTGCACTTCAAGAAAAAAAACACTAGTAACATTTACTATCATTTGGTAGGAGACACCAGTCCAGTTATGCCAATGTTCGTATGTCAATCCAGGTGTCTTGTTCGTCCGCCAATCCATGTATATTATTCGTACCAATCCAGGTGTATTGTTCGTACTCAATTGTTTATATGAGTACGCACTATACGACATTTGGAGGGCGGCCGGGCAGACACCCCTGGGGATCAAACCTTGACCGGCCTATAGCCAAGTATCAGGGCCTCCAAAACCATACCCCCACAGCCATAGGCCGAGTTGTAGCTGAACTGTAGCACCCTAAAATATACGAAGGCCATTGCATGGCACACTGGGGCATACCAACATCGCATACAAAATATCACAGTTCCTTGAAAGCAGAGTGGATAAGTGTGAACAATCAATGATGTTACCCACTCAAAGGCTCGGCCGCCCAAAAGTCTGGATGAGAGAAAAGGAAACTGAGGAGAGGGGAGAGGAAGCAAAGAGAGGACCAAAATGAAAAGGCCGGGGAGGACATGGAATTCCTATGAATTCCCAGAGCACCTTCGAGCGAGTGAAAAAGGGTGAGGTCCAAAAGGTGTAAGTGGGATTTGACTTGCGTATCCGACGTAATCGAAATGGAAAAGTGTAATTTTGACAAGCAATTGACTATTACACGGCTAGTTTGGAGAGAAGTTGCAAACGAGTGTACGAAAGTGGAAAGTGAGAGAGTCCGTGAGAGTTGGAAGTGAAAAGTATCAGACTGCATGTAACTTCGAGAGAACTGTGATTATTCCACTTGTGGATGCCTGCCAGGCGGCCACAATGGATGCATTGGGACCAAACCATAACTGGCCTATGGCCGGTGGCACAAGCAGCATGGCTTGTTGCCCTCAGGCCGGGACATAGCTGACCCATAGATTATGTAAGCTAAGAACACCACGTGGCACCTACCCTCAACAGTCGCAATTGAGGTCTATCGGTGTGAGAAAATCGATAAACCTCAAGGGTGTGCTTGCTGGTGAAAATTAAGACCTGCCCTTGAGTCTCTATACTGTTCTGAATAATTTGAAAAACAGCACCTCAAATGGAATGATTTGAAAGCATGCCTACCCACCTCGAGGTGTGTGCGAGTGTGTGTGTGTGTATTCTTTTGTACCAGCATCAACACACATAATCAATAGCCTTTCTGCAGGGCCAAGACTTGCATACAGGACGGACAGAGGCAGCAGAAGCTGGGCATAACTGTACGTATGTTATGTGTTATGTGTGTGTGTGTCTAGTGTCTGTAGTACTGGGCAAATATGTGCAAGTGCGTATGTGTGTGTGCAAGCGTAATTTCCCACAGAGGGATTCCCTGAATGAGCTGTCAGCCTCATCTCCCCCCAAGGCAACCGAGGAGGTTCTCCCCCCACCAGCGGCACCGCGGGCCGTTTGCTCGCTCGCTCCGGCGCCGCGCCTGGCCGTCCCTCGGATCGGGGACCACCATTGGCGCGGGCGGCTTCCAGCCGAGCAGCAGGCACACGACCGCGTCGTGGCCGGCCGCGGACGCCTCGACAACCGCCTTGCTTTGCTGACAGTCCGCACGCGGCGCGTGCTCGCGCCAGCTCAGCAGAAGTCGCACCGTGTCAATGTGGCCGCGCCAGGCAGCCATCACCAGCGCCTCGCCATTCTGGCAGTCGGCCCGAGGTGCATGCTCGTCCCAGTCAAGCAGCAAGCGGACCACACGGCTGTGGCCGCCCCAAGCCGCCCAAACTAGCGCATCGCCACCGTGGCAGTCTGCGCGCGGCGTGTGCAACTCCCAGTTCAGGAGCAAGCGCAGGACTGCCTCATGGCCGCCCCCTGCGGCCTGCAGAACTGCTTGCCCGCCACGGCAGTCGGCGCACGGTGCGTGATGCCCATGGGACAGTAGCAGCTGCACCGTCGTCTCGTACCCGAGGGCTGTGGCCTCCAGGAACGCCTCGCCATCCCGGCAGTCTGCTCTCGCCACCGTCAGCACTTGCCTGTGCGGCAGCGGGCATGGGGGCAACAGGGGTCAATCGTTATTTTGCACGCTCACAAGGATCTACGATGCCATGTGGACCATAGTGCTTAGTTTAGGGTTAAGGGTTAACCCTAAATCCATTGCTGTCAAATAGGAGGAGGGGTCACTGTTTCCTTCTAGGTCACTTAGACCCTAAACCCTAAACCCCAAATAGGAGGAGGAATCACTGTTATTTGTTCCCTCTAGGCCTCTCAGACCTGGAAGGCAACAGTGATTCCTCCTCCAATAAAGATGATTGCTGCCACGCAGGCAGCGAGCATGAGGGCAGAATGGGCCAATCGGTCATTTGTACACTCCCAAGGATCAATGTTGCCGCGATGCAACATTAATGTGAAATAGGAAATGTGCAATAAGTGTTTCTTATTACGGTAGGTCTGAGAGTAAAACCCTACACCCTGGAACCGTTCACCCTAGGCAAAATCACTCTTTCCTAATAAATCTGACAGTCAAGCCTTCACCCTAAAACCATAGGTTTAAGTACCACTGTTTCCCATTAGGTCTGAGGTTACAACCCTAAATCGCAAACCCTGAACCCTAGGGTGAATCACTGTTTCCTTTTAGGTTTGAGAGGAGAAACCTTTAAACCCTTCACCCTGGGAGGAAACACTCCTAGTCTGAGATGATAACCCTCATATCTAAATTCTTCAACCCTTGGAACCACTAATTCGATTTAGGTCTGAGATAACATTTTGACGGTTCGCGCCATGACCTCCTGGGGCCAAACCTTGACTGGCCCACAAACACAGGCCCATGCAGCATGGCCGGCTACGCATGACCCCGGCATGAACTGCCCCAATCGACCGGCAAAAAACTGGCCATTTGCTAAGCGATCAAAATACGCCTGGGGCAAGTGAGCAAGATAGATAGATATGGGGCTAGTCATGAGATAGGCATGGGGCTAGTGATTACACAGACATGGTCACATGGGGCAAGTGATCGAGATATGCATGAGGCAAGTGATCGAGATAGGCAGCAGGTAGGTGATCAGGTAGACATGGGGCTAATGAGCAGATATGCATGAGGAGGTGTTCACTCTTGTGCGCACCAGGCCACCTTTCAGACAGGCAGCTGATCCGCCAACCTCTGTCTCATGGGGACGAACCTAGGCCAGGGCAGTCCGGTGCCCAGGTGAGACACGGCAGCCATTGCCCCATGCCTATCTGATCACTTGCCTGAGCAGAAGATGCTGGTCGACTGATCGGCTGGTGCAGCGTGTGGCCCTCAGCAGGGCCTCCTCGGGGCCGTGGACATCCATCAAAATCGCGGCTATGAGAGCTGGATCGCTGAAGGAGCGCTTTCGCCATGCACGACAAACTACCCATGCGGCCACGACGTCGCTGGGTTGGGCAGCAGCAGCCTGCGCATGCGATATGCCTCGGTCGCCATTGTCTCTGCTGCTGATGTCACTGCCAGCAGGCCTCCATACCCCTGCCAGTCTCAGAATTTTGCCCAGGGCGTGGCTGTCCAGATCATCAATGTATTTCCGCTGTGGATCTCGGCCTCCAATTGGACTTGACGCGCCATGTGGGACGTCGAAAGCAGGGGGCACGGGCGAGAAGCAGCAGCCACTCCGCGACTGCTGGTGGCGGTTCAACCGGGGGCAATCATCTTGGGCATAGGCATGCGACGTATCGAGATCATCTGTGCCAATAACGGGAGAGATCCAGCTCTGCTGAGAGCTGCTGTTGCGGAAGATTTGCTCGCCGTTGTTGCAGGCAAGGGGGGCAGCTTCACCAGGGCCAGCGTTATGAACGGCGCGAGGATTGGGCCCGGCCGGGTGGAGGCCGCTGCTGTGACAGCAGGTCTGGATCTTCAAGTCTCCACGCTGCTGGAGCCTGTCCGCCAAGAATGCTGACGATGGACGAACTTCGCGAGGCGTCAACGAATCGTCACCGACCTGGCTCCAATATTTGCCGAACAAATGCTGCATCGATCTCCGGTCGAATGGTCAAGAGGACTGTCACCTAGTTATCTAGGTTAATGCAATGTCGAATTAAACATATACATCCTGAGCGAGGTCGACCAGCTTGGTGGCTGGGTTGAACGGTATACGAGGTTGATTGGTTCGATTGCATGCCCCCCTTCTTATTAGGTCGCTGTGATGTGTATCTTCGTAACAAATGGATATCACTTTTGACAGGGGTGTGACTCAGTACAGTCCTTGGGCGGATGGTTAAACCCGTGGGCTAAACCCCATGGCCATATCAATCAAAGGGTTTGGCGCAAATTGTCAGTGAGCAGCGAATCCCTGCAATAATGATAGTATACACATTATTCATAGAGTTGACTAATCGTTGTGGAACAGCGACTCCTACCTAGAAGGATTGGTATAGCTGTCGACTTTGTCCAGATTCTAGATTCTTCACGAGCTTGCGTCCCTCTATTGTCATATGCAAGAGCATGTCGAGCATATCTTTCAGCTGCGGCTGCTGGAGAAGCTGCTGAAAGGTAGCCCTCCCCTGGATGACCATTACCAGGGTTACCCAGTACGGGCCGTATTGGCCTAAAATCCCGTACCGTATCCGTACCGTACCGTACCGTTTGCAACACGGCCAAGTACGGTCGCCATTTTCTGCACTGCATGATGACTGCATGAGAGCGATGGAGGTAGCGCTGAGAACAGGAATGCAGCGTACACGGCTGATTCGCATTGGATTTTGCAGCCGTCATCGAAGGCTGGCCAGGCCAAGCGTGGGCAATGCAAATTTTGTAATTATATTATCGTCAACACTACGCGATTTACCAATCACCTCGCGGGCATAACAGGACAAGTTGCGGCGTGTAAGACGATAGGACGGGTGATACAGGCATATTGCGGTGATGTCGTGTGATCGTCTCCCTCGTCTGGCAAATCCACACCGTCCACAGTCCACACATCCAGGGGATCAAAATCTACGTAAGCTCGCTCGCTTCCAGTGGTAAAGAGGCATTCGTTGCTCGTGAAAGTACAAGTCTAACCCAAAGTCTAGTGGCAATAAGACAGAACTTGGCGCCAAGTCACAATCCAAAGCTGCATAGAGGGAGGAGGCCAGGAGGCCAGGAGGAGTAGGAGCCCATGAGTCCAGGACTCCCAGGAGGGAGGCAAGACACAAGAGCTCCGTGTCTCCTTACGAAGTGATTTCCATGCATGCCATGCAACTCAGCAACTATGCAAGGTGATTCTGAGGCCTCTTGTTTCTATTGCTATATTCAAGCATGTAAAATTTCATGTGCCATGCTGGTGGGTAGCGTTTATATGGACTAGCTGAATGACTGAAATGCTGAATGGCATGTTGGAACATTGTAATGGCGATCTGTGAGGTGTTTGGGATTGCATCAATGATCATGTTTTCTCCTATCATGTCAGCCTGGTAAATCTGCATGCATGCATGGAGATCCTTGGTGGTTATTTGGGGGCCATGCAAAAATTGCATGGGGACTGTCATGCAGCCATGCAGTATGTCAGGATGTGCATGGGGTCAAACAGTCATGTGAGTGTTGCATTCATGTGTTTCTCTGTGTGGATCCTGCTGTTCCGAGCCTTGAAAGTGGGGAAAATCTTGGACCGTATTGGCCTACCGTACCGTCCCTTTCGTCCGTACCGTATCCGTACCGTACCGCACCGTATTCCCGTACCGTGTTTCCGTACCGGGTTACCCTGACCATTACGTTGACGACCTGGTGCCAATGTAGGTATATAAACCCAAACCCTAAACTAGCATGCCGGATGCCGTTCGCCCAGGCGTCTTTGCGATTCACCAGGTAAATTGTTGTCATCTCTGGGAGGTACTGCATGTGAAATATGCTCGAGCAGCTAGCGCGTCGCCAGCAGGGTCATCTGGCACTGCCTGGGCATATATAGTATGCATGAGGCATGGCATGGAGCCAGGGACAGTAGACCAGCCACACAAATGGGGCTGGTAAGCCCAGGTTGCCTCCCCAGGACCGTTATTGTGATAGAAGGGGCAGGGGGGCTTGAAATCCACAGGCATCCTGATCTCCTTCCCATCCGACGCACGGCCCACCAGCATTGCATTTGGCAAAGCCCCCATGGGCGGGAGGCAGCATGGCTATGGTGACCCTCTTGGCCAGGATTGGGGGAAGCGTGGAAACATCCACTCTGATGAGGCTGCACTCTTGCACCTCCATGGAAGACATGCCTCTGAACAAAGGGACTGCCGCATGTTGCTGGTCCAGCAAAGTCATCAGAGGGTTGCCCCTGTGCGCTCTGCCCCATTGCATGGGCACTGCTGAGTCCTCATGATGACCGCTGCTGCTGCCGAGATCTGCCACTGCCTTTGCTGCTGCTGCAGATCTGTTCCAGCTGCTGCCCATGGCCTTTGCTGCTGCTGGCTCAAGGAAGCTTAACAAGGCAGCCACCCTGGATGCTGTCACGACGCCTTCACGCGCTGCCCACCAGCCAGCTGCGGGTGATGGCCAAGGGGGAGAGGCCGGAACATCAGGTGGCCCCGGATTTCCTCCACGTCAAAGGCGAACAAGCCAGTGTTGGGTATCATGCCTGTCGCTGGCCCCCCCGTCCCTACCGGCACGCTTGCGCTTGGGCTGGCATGGCGACTTATTATTGCTTGACCTGCCAGCGCATACAAAATTACAAACCCTGAACCCGTGCTTTCCAGCACCTGCTCCAGCTCCTTGCCATCAGGGAACGGCCTGTTGTCGCCCTTAGGCCCCCCAAAATGGACGATGCAGCACAAACTCTGCAGGAGGCGGGCCTTGGGAGGCGGTGGGAGGGGTTGGGGTCGGGACGGCGCGCCGGGGTTAGGTCTGCGGGCTGGGGTCGGGACAGCGCGCCAGGGTTGGGGCTGCGGGCTGGGGCGGCGGAGGCTGAGGGGAGAGAGTGGAGATCCAGTCATCCATTGGCACACACGCTCAAGAAAGAGGCCTTAAGAGCGAAGGTGACGTATACGGTAACCAGTGGTGACTGCGCAGCCGTTTTTTAACTACTTTTATAGCTGTGCAATAAAATTTTAAAATAAAATTTTGGGGGGCTGCGCAGGTTGAGTGAGCCAGCTCAGAAATGCGCTCCATGAGAGGTTTGACAATCTGGCACAGCGGGCCAGAGGACAGTAGAACACCCTTCGCCCTTCTAGGTCTGCACTATATATGAAGGCCTTTTGCTGTTCACAAGGGGGAGAGGAGCCAGGGGCTCTGGGGGGCTCGACTGCTCAAGCCTTCAGACCGGCCGCCACTGCACTTCCCACCACTTTCACAAAAGGTGGATGGGCGGGGGGCAGCTGGCGGTGAGGTCGTGTTGGGCAGCGATTCCGGCCGCTGTCCGGGTTTCTTCTGCTGCTGCTGGCCTGCTGCTGCGGCTGTGGTTGATACGTTTGTCGGCCTGCTATGGCTGCCGCTGGCGCTGTTGCTGAGCTATTGCCATTGTGGATGGCGCTGTTGTTGAGCTGTTGCTGTTGTGGCTTGCGCTGTTGCTGAGCTGTTGCTGCTGTGCGTGGCTGGCGCTGTTGACATTGTTGCTGTGTGGATGGCGGGTTCTTGAAGTCCCCGATGTGTTGAGAGTGCTTAGCCACATGCATGGACAAGTCAGTGACCTGGGCACTGTGCTGAAGTGGTTATGGGCCGCCCCTCCACCATCTCCATCTGGGCAAAAACAAATTTCTGCGTGACAATAGATTATTGATCATGACGACGTGGCCGAGCGGTCTAAGGCGTTGGATTAAGGCTCCAATCTTCACAGGCGCGGGTTCAAATCCCGTCGTCGTCAGATTTTGTGACCACGGTACGTCGTGCCCCCGTTAACGGCAGCGTACCGGTAGATGAAATGTAGAGCTCGTACCGCGTGGATGATCATCGAAAGGGCAAGTGATGACATCTGCTCCTGAGCCCCCTTGATGTACCGTACATCGTCATCGGGTCGGCGCAGCGAAGAAAAATATAAATTGAAATTTCGCCGCGCAGCAAAACATGTTTTTTAAACTTTTATTTAATATAACACCGCGCAGCCGAGGGGGGGGCAAAAAAAAACCAGGGACCCCATCCCAGGGACCCCAAAACGAGCACCCAAGCCTACCACCCACCCACCTACAGCCTCCGGAACCCATTGACATTCAAATATCTCTGTCAAAATTCAAAATGATAGGGCATGTTAGGGGTGTTTTTGATCAGCTCGTCAAAGCACTTGTACTGTTATATTTCAATTTGTTAGGTGATGACAATTCATGCCAACAGTCAATATCGGTACTGGGCTCAGCCAGGCTATTGAGTACCGACTGATGCTCGCTAGCGATCACAATTCATACCAACAGTCAATTTGGGTACTAAGCTCAGCCAGGGTATTGAGTACCGACTACTTCTAGCTAGCGATCACATGTTTCCAGAAGGCAGATGGCCTGGATGGCGGTGCCAATGCGAAGGCATCAGCCTTCATCTTGGCCATGAGCTCCCTCACTGCCTTCTTCCTCTCCCTCAGCAAGACCTCTTCGCCCACTACTCCCTCTGATTCCTCCACCATCACCTCGTAGCTTGCCACATCTGCCCCTGCCAGGTGCTCATCGGGGTGGAACGGGAGCAAAACCGAGCGTTTTCTGCCGCTTCTTAGTAATCGCGTTGTATCGCGGAAGCTGCCATGCACTCCCTCCCATTCTGGTGGCGTCCGACGTTTGCAGGGTCAGCGGATTTGAGGACCTTGCCACAACGACCACAAGTGATCTGTTTATTCATGATCCACCAGACCAACACTACCATGTGCTGCGTGCCATACAGCTCTTTCTAAGGCTGGCTCAGCTGGTTTCGGGGTGTCTGTCGCACCATAAAGCAGTAACCGTGCCAAAATGGTGTAAGCTATCAGTACTGCCTTAGAGAGGCTCAAACTACTCACAACTAAGGTTCAACACCTGTACACACGTGCCTCTTGTACTACACTGCGGAGGTACAAGGGCTGTAAAGGGGTAACTTGGTACAGCGTACCGTATAAGAGGGAAGGTTCGCCTACCCAGGCGCCCCTAGCTGTGGGTACCGCCCCTACTTTACTCGCGATGGTTGCTTCAGGTCCGTGGCGGACTTCTTCCCCACAGAGTGGCGGACGCCTACGGGCGAGCTCAGTGTCTACACACTGGCCGCGGATGCGCAACGCGTTAAGCTGCGGCTGGGATTTCTAGATGATAGACACGGTGCTACGCTCGGAGGGCTAGATCCACGGCCTGTCGGGTAGCGAGCCGGGCAGGACGGAAGGTCACTTACCGCGTAAAGCGGGGGTTGCCGCAGACGCTGACCGTAGACGTAGTCCTAGGTTGAGTCGGGCTTCCCGCTAGGGAGTCTTGAGCTTGCTATGTCGGCTGAGTAGCTGAACTAGGCTTGACTGTAATTGGGGTACTGACTTAATGCTCTTCACTGGGCTTTATCCTGGACAAAGGCCGGTGCTGTTTACAATTAGAGGTCTGTCCACTTAAAAGGAACGAAGTGAATGTCAAGCGTGCAAGCCGGGATTCAAAGGTCCCGGCAAGCCCTATTTACTGAGTACGGGAAATCCTGCCTCAGACCTTCCCGAAAGTGGGAAGCTGGGCTCCTAACCCTAAAAAGGGGGCTCCGCAGGGAAGCTGCGGAGTCTACGGGGACGCGTCAGCGGTCCCTACGGTTTTGGCACGTATACTGCATTATACCGTGACAGCTGTCGCACCATAAAGCAGTAACCGTGCCAAAATGGTGTAAGCTATCAGTACTGCCTTAGAGAGGCTCAAACTACTCACAACTAAGGTTCAACACCTGTACACACGTGCCTCTTGTACTACACTGCGGAGGTACAAGGGCTGTAAAGGGGTAACTTGGTACAGCGTACCGTATAAAAGGAAGGTTGGCCTACCCGAGCGCCCCTAGCTGTGGGTACCGCCCCTACTTTACTCGCCCCCTGCTCCTCACGAAACGCACACCGGGCGTGCGTGGGGAGCCGGACTAGGGGTGGTACTGAAACTGGGAT
The DNA here is from genome assembly GCA_037349105.1 of Limnomonas spitsbergensis. Lineage (NCBI taxonomy): Eukaryota > Viridiplantae > Chlorophyta > Chlorophyceae > Chlamydomonadales > Limnomonas > Limnomonas spitsbergensis. The sequence continues at coordinate 2,050,766 of JAYJMM010000093.1, read as the reverse complement.
CGGAAAATATGTACACTCAGAACTTGTCGGTTCCCTAACACGGAAGCCTCCTAGACACCTGACTGCAATCCAGCCAGTCGGCTGAAAATCCACTGAAGAAAATCCTCTGCAGGAAATCAACAAAAGGAAATTTACCAAAGAAAGGCACCAAAGAACACTCACTGGAACTCGTGGCGAACCCTAGGTCCAACCAAGGTACTGAAAACTCGACTCAGGCCTCTGGGTTCCCGATCTCTCTCTGGCCTGATCAGGGCATACAGAACCCGGTACCGTCACCATTGTCATGCTTGTCTGAAGTCAATAAAGGGTCAGAACCCATCAGAAACCATCATAACGAGTAGAAGCCAGAATCCATCAGAATCCATCAGAAATTATCAGAATCCATCAGAAACCATCAGAAACCATCAGAAGTCCGAATTCATCAGAACCCTTCAGAAACCATCAGAAGTCAGAAATTATCAGAAACCATCAGAAACCATCAGAAGTCATCAGAATCCATCAGAAACCATCAGAAGTCAGAAATTCATCAGAAACCATCAGAAACCATCAGAAGTCATCAGAATCCATCAGAAACCATCAGAAGTCAGAAATTCATCAGAAACCATCAGAAATCTACAGCGGGTCGCATTAGAACGAACCGAATCTTCAGCGGGGCTCATCCGGGCCTACAGAATCCTCCTGTTATTCAACCTCCAGCTCTTCACAGGAACACGGGCGCTGCGGAATACCCGCTGCTCTCGCCCCACTGCACCGTTGACACCTGGCCCTAAGCCACAGGAGACGTGTGCAGTAGCAGCGGTGCTTCTCCCAAACCTGCCCCTACAGGTGGCTGGCCCTGTGGCGGTTCTAGTAGGCTCTTATCCCTCCCTGTCCCTTGGCGGCTGTCTCCTCCTCTGATCTTGCTGCGTCGATGGCCGCTTTGGCCCTGCGCTGGACTGCTCTGGGGGTGACGTTGGCTTCTCCTCTGCCCGTTGTGTATGAAATGTCATACAGCCCGTTGGGCATGGGCCTGGCGATGCCCCGCTCCATCTGCTTAGTGGCTGGATTGGTGGCCATGACCTCCACCTCTGGCTTGTCCATGGCTCCTGTCTCCTGGGCTGCTCTGGCGGCTGCCCTGGCTGCCCTGGGCGCTGTCTCCTCGAGATGGGCTGGGTTGTTGGGTACCGTGTCTGCGGCCGGGCCCGTCTCTTGGCTTGTCCTTGATGCTGGCTTGCATCTGGGGCACATCCAATCGCCCTCGGGTATGGCGTATAGCGCTGGCGTGAGGCAGTCCATGTGCCAGCCGGTATTGCATGCGTCACACAGGAGCATGACTTCCCCTCGGTCAGGTAGGCGGCAGACTTCGCAGGACAGGCTGACGATGGGCCTGGTGGTGCCGAAATCCACCCTGCCCTTCAGGTTGGGGAGATGGCACGGGGAGCAATTGACTGCGTTCTCTGTTACGGTCAAGCCATCGGCTCCTTCCAGCACCAACGCCCCCGTCTCCCCCAGCCGCTGCACCCGCAGGATTTCCGGCCTGGCTTTGGGGTCGAGGCTGCGCCGCTCTGAAGCGTACCGGACGTACACGTAATCCCCAACGGCGAACCGCCTGACCTGGGGTACATATCCTCCTCCGCGGATCCTGGCGTAGCGCAACTTGTCCCGGTGCTGTGCGATCTTGAGGTGCTCGCCCGCGACCGGGAGGGCCTCCTTGATCCTGGCCACTCTGGCGAGGAGCAGGTCTGCTGCCTCCTCCACTGTTGCCACCCGCGCTGTGCTCCATAGGTCTGCCCCGACCTTGGAGGGGAACACGGGCTTCTGCCCGTACAGTACTTCGTAGGGAGCCATGCGCGTAGCCTGCTGAGGCGAGCACCGGAAACCCAGCGCTACCCACGGGACCATCCTGTCCCACGAGTCGTTGCTGCTCCCGTCCCCACAGCACTTGCGCAGGCCCGTCTTGAGGGTCTGGACAGCCCGTTCGGATAGCCCATCCGCCTGGGGATGGTTGGCAGAGGTGGTGCGATGGTCAATGAAACAATCTAGTAACATGTCCTGGAACTCTCCTTGGAACTCTGTCCCCTGATCGGTGACCACTTCTGCGCATCCCCCAAACCGTGCGACCACGTTTTGGAAGAATGCCAAGGCCGTCACGTCAGACGCCTTGCTGGGGATGGGGATAAGCTCCACCCACTTGGAGTAGTGCTGTACACACACCATGACGTACCGGTTGCCCCTAGGCGTGGTAGTGAATGGCCCGCACAGGTCCACACCCCAGCGAAAAAATAAACCCTCAATAGGGAGTGGGTGCAGGTCTGGCTGCGTGTGATTGAACGTGGACGCCCTTGCCCTGTCGCACACCCCGCACTCTTGGACAGCCTTCCTGACCGCTGCCCTAAGCCCTCTCCACCAGTGCTGCTGCAGGATCATGAAGGCCGTGCGGTGGCTGCCGAAGTGACCGGTGCTAGCGTGAGCTCCCCTGCTTACTGCCTGTCTGTCCTCGGGCCTGGGAACTACACACCGCCGTCCGTCTGGCATCACCCTCATCAGCACGCCCCCCCTCTCTGGTTCCCACTGGAAAGGTGCGGCTCTACGCTGCACCCTGGCCTGTTCCCCTGCCTCTGCTCCAGGGGGGTGCATTTTTGATTGTAGGTATTGCAGGACTGGCACGTCTGTCCATACGTCCACCCGGGCTGCAGGCCCTGCTGCGCACCCTGGCGGGTCCACGACCTCCCCTGCCTCGTCAGGAGCGAACCGGACGGAATCTGGTTCTGGGTCAGGCTGCCCACCTGGTTCCTGGGCGGCATCCGCCCAGTCCGCTGCCGCTGACTCCCCCAAGCATTGCCGATACGTTGCTGCCGCTTCGCCCTCGCCTGAGCATGCTCCGCCTGCACTGGCTAGGGCGCAACGTGTGGACGTCAGGGTCATGCCGATAGCAGGGTCGTGGTCCGGGCCTGGTAAACCAGCCCTGCGAGCCAGCTCCCTAGGAATGATCTTGGCTACCTCAAGTGCTATGGTGAGCCAAGCCTCGAGAGCCCAAGCATCCATGCACCTGCCCAAGGCGGCCCTCCTATCTCCCTCAGGAAAGTCAGGGCGGGGCAAAGTGGACCCCACTGCGTACCCCATGGCCCTCTCCCTTTCATTGGCATTTGGTTCCTGCAGGCCCCCCATGGGCCTGAAAACCATGCCGATCTGCCCGTTCCGGAAAGCGTAGGATGCGGGGTGGCCATGAGGCAGGGCAGCGCCCTCCTTGGTTGTCCAGACACATTGATACGGTACCCGCCGTTATCGGGGCAGGCCACGACATGCGCCCTACTACCCTCGTCCAGAATGTCATCCACAATACCGTCGTGCGGCCTATGCGATGCCTGGATAACAAACTCAATGTCTGCAGCTGGTGCCAGGTTGCCCCAGTAGTTGCGCGTGCGGTGGGCATAGGATCCCACTTGCGCTGCATTAAACAGGGAAGGCCTGCCCAGCATCCTGCACACCTCGCCGAAAGCCTCTACGCTAGCCTTCTCGCTCCTCTGGTTTAACTGCATAGCGACATTTTCAATCAGGTATGTTGGTGGCTTGGCCCTCTGCAGAATCTGCAAGGAGCCTAGCAGCTTGATAAGCGGGAAGAAAGACTTGCTCCTGTCCCCCTCGAGCCCCTTGCCCTTGCCTGCAGCCGACAAGTCGTGGCACTCCCATCCTGCTACCATAAACCACTGGCGACCTTGCTGGGCCCCAGCCTCTATGAAGTGCTGGGCAGTGATGGAGTACACGTCCTGGGGCAGTGCCCTGAACGCCCCCTCGAAAGCTGGCGCTGGGAGCAATAGCGGGTATTGCTTGTGCAGCTGCACCAGTCTGCCCCCCGCGATCTCCCGCATGGTGGCACTGGTGTCGGCGTACAGATACTGTGTGACCGGGATGCCTGCCCTAAGCACCATCTCAAGCCCAGAGCACATACCTCCGAAGGGCTCGAACAGGGCCACTCCCTCTTGTTCCAGGGCGTACACCGCCTCTGTTGGTAGGCATGCCGTATCCACCCCCTGTGCACCGCAGTAGCCTGGCAGTTCAAGCATGGAGTAGGCGAACGCCCCCTGGCGGTCCCGTAGGCTCTGCTCCAGCTGCTCCTGCTGCTCTCCCGTAAAGTCGGGGTGCTTCCCGAGCAGCCACCCCTCCTCAGTCTTGACGTACTCTGAGGGTGCGTTCACCACCCCTCCGGGCTGGAACATGTCGATGACTCCCCCTGCCAGCGGCTCCCCTGCCACTGCCGGTGGCCCTGCGCTGGACGTGCCCTGATCCCAGGTGCTTTGCTGACGGGGGGGTCGAGGGGTCCACTGGTGGTCGCAGCCAACCAGGCTCCAGCTTGGCAGCTGCCTCCCTGCTGCTGACGAATGCTCCTTGCCCTGCAGTGAATCCCCCTCCTCGTACGCCCCTTCCGCTGGCCTGTGCCCCGGGGAGGCAGGAGAGTAGGAGCCACACCAATGCCAGGTGGCATAGGCAAGCCAGGAGGCCCCTGAATGCTGTGCAGGGAAGGAGACCCCTGCAGGCCGGCTGCTGTCTGGGGCTGGGCTCTGGTCCGGTAGGAGCTGGCGGTGATGGCATTGCTGGCGGGCCCCGGTCCTCTGGTCCCTCCCGCCAGGAGATTTCCAGCTCCACCTGGCTGATCCTGGTGGGTGGCGATGGGCACCCTGTGCTGCTACTGGCGTCTCTTGCCGCTGCTTTCCTGCGCCGTTGGCGCGCGCGGGTCCTGGCGTTCCTTGCCCTTCGCGCTGCTGCGGCCCTGACCTTGGAGGAGTCCGCTGGTCTGGTTTCGCCCCTGCTGGTTGGGGTCTGATGTCCTTCTGCCGCTGTTGGTCCTGTGCAGCCTGCAGCGGATCTGCAAGCGCCTTCCGGGCTGACGGTCTGGGCTCTGGCGCTGCTGCTGCTCCTGGCCGCGCTGCGCGGCTGTCTGCCCAGCTGGTGGGGCTGGAGCATCGTTCGCTGGATGGCCTGGTAGTTCCATAGGCTGGTTCTTTCCGGAACCCCCCACTCCACCGGCCAGTCGTCCAATGGCTCGCCTGCCTCTGGCCACCGCCCCTCGTCATTTGCCTTGATGAGCTCTGCCCCGATGGACAGGATCTGGGCGTACTGGACTGCATGCATGGACGGTTGTAGGGGCTGGTCTGCTGTCTCCCTGTACCATTCCCTGAAAGGCACGGGGCGCTGCTCCCCCCTCCTAGCCTGGCTGGCCTCGTCCTTCCTCCGCTCCTCGATGGCCCGCCGTACGTCGGAGACGGTTGCCCTGCTGTGGGCTGCCTTGAACACCACCTCCCTTTCGCTGGGCAAGGCTTCCTGCGCGCTGCACCACCATCGAACCCCTAGCTTGGAGTCCTCCTCCATCTGCCTTTGTCTGATGAAACCCAGCGACTGGTTCCTCTCGGGGCATGCCATGGCCAAGTGCCCCTGGTGGAAGCAGATGGCGCATCTGCCCTCTCGCAGGCGTGGTGCGGGGCAGGCGTGGTAGTCGTGCCCCTTTTTCCCGCATCGCTCGCACGGCTCGTTATAGACCGAGTGGTGGCCCCACGCCGGTGGAACTGCATCGCTGCAGCTGCAGCATGCCCACACCCCCCGTCGGTCACCTCCTATGCCAGGCTTGTCCATGCAGGCGCTGCATGCTGTGGCGTGGCAACGACAGCAACGCCTGCCGGGCTGGTCTGCTGGGCCTACGCTTTCCCCGCATCCCAAGCAGCTTGGCAGCCTGGCCTCTGGGGACAGGCAGAACTGGCACACCCTGTTTGCCCCTGTCCGCGGTGTTCGCATGCATAGGTCATGCCATGCTGTCCCGCATGCGCTGCACCAGATCATGCGCTCGCCTGTGCGGGCCTGGTCGCACCCTGCGCACGGCTCTGTGCGCTCTGGGCCGGGGCCAGGGGGTTGGCCTGGGGACACGGCGCCGCCTGTGCCTGGGTCCCCCTCCAGCTGTGGCAGCTGTGCCTCGCGGTGCCCTGGGTAGGCCCTTGCTCCGCTGGCTCGCCCCTGTGCCCGTGGTGGTGACGTGCTGGGTTCCCCAGCCGGGTTCGCTGCTGGCCGCGGGGCGTGAGGGGTGCCGCCCCTGTCACTGTTGAGGACCCGCAATCGGCCGTGGAACGCCTGCCGCAGCTCCTCTGCTGCCTGGTTGCGCCCCTGCAGCCTGGGGTCGGGGCTGGGCTCTGGGACCATGCTCAGCCTGTAACGCAGGCTGGCCTCGATGCGGTCGCCCCTGAGCTCGGTGCCTTCCTGGGGAACCGGCCCTGGCGCCCCGCCCTCGAGCCGCTGCCTGTCACGCTGTGCCCCAAACCGTCGTAACTCGTCAGCCCACTGCTCCTTGCTGAGATCTGCACTCCTGTTATCGGGCTCCCCCTCGGCTGCCAGGATTGGCGAGCCAGGGTCCTCAGGGTCTGGAACGCTGTCCTCGCTGCCGGTTTCGCTGAGCCCCCTGCTCCAGCTGGGTGGGGTGTCTGCCTGGGGTCTACGGGTTGCTGCAGGCTCTGGCCGCTCTGCTGGGGCTCGGCTCTGCTGGCTGTCCCCCTGCGTGGGACCAGCTGAACGCTCGACCGGCATCGCCACCCCCCCTTCTGGTGGCTCGGTGTGCCCCGCTGCGGCTGCTGGGTCCCCCTCGGAATCCGAGTCCTGCAGGAGCTGCGGCAGTCCTGCCAGGCTGCTCTCCTCGTCTGACTCGGGCCAATCCTCCTCGTAGTTGCCCCCCCTCAGGGAGGTGAAGAACGATTGCTCCCTGCTGCCGGGCTGCATGTTGAGGGTAGTTTCGTCGGGGCTGTGGGTGCTGCTTGGGCCGGCCGACTCCCTGAATGCTCCCCAACGCCCCCGCGGCGTCTCCTGGCGGTCCGCTATGTCCCTATCCAGCAGGCCTGTCAGGTCCCTCAGGGCCTCGTCGTGATTGCTACCGCTGAATAGGGGGTGGAGCGTGACTGCTCCCCTGGGGTGCCTTTGCCACCAAAGGTGGACGGTGGCTGCCGGGGCAGACCAGTGGGGCAGCAAGATGGATGGGACGCCGTGGTAGTAGGCTGCCTGCTCCACCCGCAACCACTGCTGTAGGCAGCTCTGCAGCCTGCCCTGAGCAAAGGCTGAGAGGGCGAGGGCCTGCTCGCCTTGCCATGCGGTGGCGCCCGCTTCTGGCGTGCAGCGCGCTGACACGTGCGTTGGGCAGTCGGTTCTTTCCTGGGGTGCCCACAGCTCGTCCACTATCTCGATGTTTTTGACAGCTGCTGACATCTGTCCTGGCAGCAATGTCCTGTTAAGGGCCATCATCATGATGGTCCACACCGCCGGGTCTGCTCCTCGAAAGGTGGACACCGCGTGCTCCTCTGCCCGTTCTACGGAGGAGCATCGGACACACTGCACCTGGGTAGCCGTCTTGAAGAAGAACCACACGGGCTGGTCATCGCGTGTGGCGTGCATGTGGATCCATGCCCGCGGTACTGGGCTCGGCACGCCCTGCCCCTCCAGGTCCTCGTGGTAGTATGCCACTGCCAGCCGAACCGGGATAGCTGCCCTGGCGTCACCTGGCTCATACCCCCAGGGTACCGCCTGGCCCATGACTTCTCTGGCGATGTCCTGCCCCCTCATGACGACTGAGGGACATTGGCGAGGCGCTCCTGGATGGAGGACCCCGGCCCCGTCGTACCCGCTGTGGTCCCTCAGTGCCGCCAGGGCGAATGCCTGCCTGGCTGCTGCTTGTGTAGGTACGCAGACGGCCTGGTTGGCCAGGCACGGGTGGCTAGCGAGAGTCATGACGCAGTTCTCTGCCCATGGTGTCCGCATGAACCCGTCGTGGGCGTGCTGCCACATGCCGTTTGCCCGACCCGCGTCTGGTATCGCCGGGCTGGTCCGGATCTGCTCCTCTGCTGCGGTGATCCCCTCCTTGGTCACGCTGCCCAGGAGCTCGCTGACGCAGTTTGCGTAGAGGGGGGTTATCCACGTGGAGCGCATGAACTCCTCCATGGCCGTGCTAGGTCTGATGTAACCTCTAATGGCCGCTGCCAGGAGCCCCGCGGTGACAGCGTCCATAGGAAAGACCAACCTTGCTATTGCCTGCAGCGCTGCCTGTTTGTCAACACAGATGACTTCCCCCCGCGGTATGCACCAATGGTTTTGCAACCTGCATAGGCCGTCCGAGCGCGCGCCTGGAAGGGTTATCATGGCCTCGGTGGTGGCTGCCTCTGGCATGTCGGTACCTGCCAGGTACCACTGCACGAAGCATCGCCTGGGCCAGGGCTCACCAGGCTCTGGGCTTGGTGTGCCAAGGTCCTCTGCGTCTTCTACGGCGCTGAGGTCGCTGTCTCCCCAGTGGTCTGGGTCCTGCGGCCTCCGGTGGATATACCCGCCCCACTGCTCTCTGTTGCTGGGTGCTTCCTCTTCCACCCTCGTCCTCTCTGTCGATCTGTCTGTCCGGCAGCTGCGGTGCCCGCTGCCTGCGGCTGGGGGTCGGCTGGTGACGCCCCCTGTGGCCCCCTGGGCCTGCAGCATGGGGCTGCTACCGCTTCCTTCCGCGGAAGCTGCTGGCCTTGGGCCTGCGGTGAGCTCCCCTGCCTCTGGAGTACCTGGGCACAACACGTCGGGGGGGTCGTAAATGCCTTGGGAAGGGTCGTCTGACTCCCCTTCCTGCCCAGAGGCCCCCCCTGACATCTCGGGGCCCCGGCTGTGGGAGCCGCCTTCTGAATCGCTGCTGCCCTGGTCTTCCCTGGCCCTGAGTGTGGCCAGGAAATTTGCGAGCAAGGCGAGCCACCCCTCTTGAGGGGCTGGTGCCCCCATGCGCGGTCTCAGGTAGTCCAGGAGTTCTAGGGCATGGGCTGTGCTCTTAGGGGCGTCTGCGGGCATGGTCAGGAGGCCATTGGTGGCAATTGCCTCCACGGCCACCCGCCAATGGTGGATTTGCTGGGGCACTTCTCCATTCCGTGCCTCCGTGGTTATCCCCTCCGGGTCTAACCCTGGCTCAGGCTCACGTCCTTCATGAAGGGCCAATGGTTGCCTTGCCTGCTCTTCCTGCCCTTCTAGGTATGCGTCATCCCACTCCTGCTCAAACCAGGTGTCTGGTTCGTCGAACCCTGGGTCGTGCCCCCTGGGGATGGTGGCGAAGCACCCATGGGCCCCTTTGCCCGCCCACCTGGGTCCCTCCGGCGGTCCCGGCAGAAAGTTGGCGGGTGGGGCGCCTGCCTGCCTGGCTGCCCATACTTCGAATGGCTCGTCCTTGGCTGCCTCGAACAGGTCGCGGAGGCGTTCGCGCTGCTGGCTGCCGCTGGGGGGCTCCTCCTGCCTGAAGCGACTGTGTCCCGGGTTGTCCTGGGCTGGCGCTCGGCCCTCGCCCCCGCCGCTGGGTCTCCAAGGTTGGGCCTGCGTCTGGTTGCACTCGAAGGCGAAGTGGCCGCTGCCTCCGCACTTGTAGCATGCTTCTTTCTGGGTAGGGGGTGCTCTGCCGGTCCTTCCCCGGGCAGAGTCCTCCGGCGGTGCCCACCTGATCCTCCTGTTCTCCCCTGGCTCCTCGGCTGGTGATCGCCTAACGGGGCTGTGTGCCTGGCGTTGCCTGATGGGGCTTCTGGCTCTGCCCTGCGGCCAACGCTCGCCGTGGGGGCTGCGTGCCGCCTCCCCTTCCCAGTGCCCGCCGCTCCTGCCCTCGGGCTCTCTGCTGCCGTGGCGGGGTGGGTTGCCCGGGGTGACGGGACTGCGGCTTCGAGTTCTTCTGTTCCGATTCTTGCCGTCTGGGCTGCGGGCCTCCCTGCCCCTGGGTCGCTGGTTGCCGCCGCTGACTCCCTGCGGGGGTGTGGGTGGCCTTCTGTCCGGCGATCCCGCCCGAGGCTGTTGTGCACCGGTTCTGTCCGCCGGTCCCTCCGGCCGGCGTCCGCCCTGGTGCTGCTCGGTGCTTGGAGCCCGCCGCTCCCTGCTGTGGCTACGGCGCTGTGGGCTCCTCCCCCTTGGCTGACGCTCTTCGGCGCTGGCGCTCCTGGGCGCCCTGCCGCTGTCGGGGTTGTGGTTTGGGCCGCTGCTTGACCCCCTTGCCCGTGGATATGGGGTGCGGTTGGCCCTTGCCTTGGGGCGCTCGCTCTGCTTGGGCTGAGCACTATTGTCCCGTAGAGACTGCAACAGATCCTCCGGGTAGTCCCCTAGGGCAGGGTCGTTGAGCTCGTGCAGGACCTCCTGCACCTCAGTGGGCTTACCCCTGGGCGCTCCCTCTTCGCCGTCCTGTACTCCTCCCCTGGCTCCTTCGCTTGGCGCCGCGTCCTGCTGCGGGGGCTCGACAGTCTTTTCTGCTGTAGGCTGCTGCCGCCTGGCCTCCCTTGCCTCGCTGCAGGCCTCCCGCTGGGCTCCACAGGGGCGATGGGGGCCGGGCTCTGGGGCTGCTTCTGTGCCCTTGTACTCCTCCTTGTACCTCCTTTTGAGCTCATTTACCTCTTTGATCCATCTGGCGCACTGGCCCCTCCACCGGGACATCTCCTTCTCTGAAGCTCCGTCCGCCACAGCCCGGGCCTGTTCCGTCTTGAAGGCATATATGTCTGCTTCCCTGCTGGCGATTTTCTGCCTGGCTGCGGTCCGGATGGCCCTGCGCAGGACCTGGACCTGGGCCTCCAGGCTGCTGACGACGGCTGCCCTGGGAACGTCCTTGTCCGCCTGCAGCTCAGTTTCCGAGTCGGTGATTCCCTCATCGCTGGAGCTGGTGTCCCGAGTGTGCGCAGCCGGGGAGCCTGGCTGGCAGCTGCCTCTGCTGTACGAGTCTTCTCCCCGGCCTGGCTCGTTCTCCAGGAGCTCCCTTAGCCGCCGCTCGCATTCCTGGTCCGTATGCGATCTGCGCATGTCGCAATACGCGCAGGGGCCGTCCCTGTTGCGCAGGGTACCCCTGACCTCCTGTCGGGCGGTGTGCTCCTGCTCCATGGCTAGCCTCGCCTTGTCCCGTGCTGCTGCGGGAGGGTCCACGGCTTTGCCGCCCTTGTCTCCGCTGACGGACCGGCTCCCGGTACCCCTGGTACCGTCCGGGTCCGCCGGCGCCGCGTGAGCCTGGGTACTGGCTACTGGGCTTGCCTCTGGCGCTGCAGCAGGGGTGGCTCCCTTTTGCCCTGCTTGCTGGCGTGCTGCCTCAGCCCCTGCGCCACGGGCCCCCTTGGCCCTGGCCTGCCTGGCCCCTTCTGGTGCCGCCGCAGGTGCCTCTGCTGCGGGCAGACAGACGACGCGGTTTGCGACGACTGTGGTTTGCGTCGCAGGACCGCCTCCTGTACCTGTCACCATGGCACATTGTGGGGTCAAGTCTGGGTTCATCTCGCCCCAATCTGCCGGCCACTTCTCAGGCACCCAGGCGGGGTCGTCCAAGCCTGCCCAAGTTGCCGCGGCCGCCTGGTGGGCTCCTGCTGGTGATATCAGTTCTAGCGGCAGGGTAAGCCCATCGGCCCCCCCTTGAGGGAACAGGGTCAGGCGCCCTGCGGCTTCTAGGATTCCCCCATACTTGAGGAATTCGGGGTTCCCCACCAGGTGCTCATACGCGTCAGGAGGCGTCTTGACCACCCTGACCGCTGCTTTCTCCACGATCGCATTCGGGCTTCCATACCCGTACACGACGTAGATGAACAGAATCCCGTATAGGTCTGCTCCTGCATTATCGGTTGTCCTGATCTTTTCATCCGTCCGTACCAGCTTGGCCCCCATGGCTACCAGCTGTTCTGCTATGTTGACTGTGATGACATGGCATGAACATGCCGTGTCCATCAGTGCCTTCTGGGCCACCAGCACCTTCCCTTTCACCATGAGGCCTACGCACTGGCTGTAGTCTCGCCTGTCGTTAGTGAAGTATTGCAGCCTCGGGCTGACGGTGATCTTACGACCCTGACCTATCCAACCCGGCTCACCACGGACAGGCGTGACTCCCATGGGCATGGTGGTGTGCGCCAGCGCTGTAAGCCGTTCGTTGATGTAGCCCACCTGCGCACGGACATCGCACAGGCCGTCAGCTAGTCGTCTAAGAGCAAGCCTTTTTTCTCCCTTCCTGGAAGGGTGTTCCATAACCACCGGCTCCTCCTCCTCCTCACTGCTAGAGGAGGGTCTAAAGGACCGGGGCCTGGCGTTGTGGGCGGCCTGCTTGTACTCTCCAGGCTTGGGCGCCAGCCCGACCTGCGTCAGTAGGGCCACGGATTCGCTGAGCATTTCGGCCACCGTCTGGTGCCACCCATCCGGCTCAGCGAGCGCGGAGGGGCCAGAAAGGTGGGACAAATGAGCTGACTGCTGGCCTTGCCCCGCCTGCCCCTGCGGCTGCCTCTGGGCCGGCCTGCCTCCTTGGTTTCTGTCATAGGTCCTGTTGGCGGGTGGACCCTGCGGTCTTGGAGGCGGCGGGTACTGCTGTTGAGGCGGCCGCGCCTGCCCCGTGGTAATGTCAGTGGCCAGGTGGGCAGGGCGGCGTTCGTCTCTAGCCCTGGGAGTCCTGCAGTCCCTTGCCAGGTGGTCCAGGCTGCCGCATTGGAAGCAGGCTTTGGGGGCGCCCCCAGTGCTGTGGGTGCTGGTTGTCAAGGCTGTGGCTTGGTCGGCCCACGTGACGCCCTTGGCTCTGCCTTCCTGCCTGGCAGGCTGGTTGCTGTTCTGGTATGGCGCAACTCCTGGCCCATCCCCTCTGGGCATGGCTTCCCACTGGCTGGGCCGATCTCGTCTGCCGCGTCCCGCCTGCTGCTCTCCTTGGCTCCTCTGCTGATGGTCTCCCGGCCCCTGCCTGGTGTCCATGGCAGCTAGGTCCCCCAATTCCAGGGCGAACCTCTCCCACAGCAGCACTTGCTGCGTCAGGACCTCTACCTGGGCCTCGTCTGTCATGTGCAGGTATCCTGGCACGGTCATGATAAAAGCTGTCAGCTTCACTCTGACTGTCCCCGGCAGCCCTTCGTAGAACATGTGGGCCACCGAATGCCTCCTGCCGAAGTGGTCCACTGCGTCTCTGGAGATTTGCAACAGCTCTGCTGTAGACATGACTCGAAAGGCAAATGCTTCCACGGTCTCCTCTGGCTTGACGCCTGGATCCAAGGTGGTCTTGACCCCTAGCTTGAGGCCGGTGATTGCTGCCCTCTCATCTGAAGTTGGCTTGCCCACCTCCCTTTGGACCACCCTGATCCACAGGGTGAGCAAGGATACCTCGCAGGGCGGCTCAACCGCTGGGGCTCTCCATGCCCCCTGGATCCGCTCGACCTCCCTGGAAGCTTTGTCTCCTTGGGGTGCTGATCGTATGGCGACCACCAGTGGCCCCACGCAGGCCGGCTTGGCTGTCCACATGCCCACCAAGGAGCGGACCAACAGGGCCATGGCTGAGGGAGACTGGCAAGACCCTGCAATCTCTCCAGCCACCACTGCCAGGGCTGGCGGCTCGTCCGATAAAGCCAGGCGGTTGTGCGAGCCCCAAGAGCTGCAGGCCTGGCAGTATTGCCTGGCTGCGACTGCCCCCGGTTGGGACATGTCCAGCACTGGCACATTGCCCTGAATGTTGGGGATCTTGGTGAACCGTGTTCCCCCAGCCAACTGCAGGATCATCTGTTGCTGCAGCCGTATGTTTGTCTCCGCCTGTTCCTGGGCTAACCTTTCCCTTCTATGTCTCGCAGATTCCCTGCCGGAGCCTGGGCCGTGCCCCTCTGTATCCTCCGAGTCTGATATGCTGGGGTCCGAGCCAGATCCGCCGCCGCCGTTCCTGGTCGGGCCCTGCCTGCGCCGATCCCGCTGGTCTCTGCGGTCTGCGCTCAGGTGGGATTGCCCTCCGCCGGATGGCCTGCTGCCCTCCGAAGGCTGCCTTGCTGGGTCCTGGCACCTACCCCCCTCTGACTCCGCCTGCCTGCTGGGCTGGTAGCTGCCATGCCTGCCGGGCTGCGTTCCACCCGTGTACTCCCTTGCCTCGGAAGCTGACAGGCAGTCGTCCCTGCTTTCCTGTCTTTGCTGGTAGTCTCCCCCTGTGGAGCCTGCCGGGTTGATTTCCTGAACGACCCGCCTTCCTTGGCTGGGGCCTTGGCTCCTCTCCGGCCTGCCATGTGCCTGTGCTGCTTGTCCTCGCAGGAACTCAGCAATGTGGTCCACCTGGCTTTCTTGGCCGCTGTGCTGATCCACGAAGCGCAACAAGTCGTGAGATTCTTGCCTGCTGGCCCTTCTTGGCGCTGGGTCCTGCTGGAAGCCGGTTGTCCTGGGCTGTTCGCTGGCCGCTGGGCTGCTGGGTCTGGGTCTGCGCTCTACGTCCAGCCGCTGGTTTCAGAGGCTGGGCTCACTGCTGGCTTCCAGGCGCTCCCATCTGGCTTGGCTTGCAGCAGGAATGGTCCCTTCCGTCTGCTGCTGCCATTGCACCTCCCTGCGGTTGTCTTGCTGTAGTCTGGATGCCTCGAACCCTTCCCACTCCTCGAGCTCCCCTTGCTCTGATTCGGGCTCCTCCAGATCCCCTGCTGTGCCGTTGCACCACCCGTCGGCAAAGGCCTTGACAGCTAGGGCCGCCTCTGGCCCTGCTGCTCCTCTGGACACTCTGCGCAGGGCCGCCAGCAGCGTTGCCCGGTCCTGCCCCGTGTGCGGGATGCCCATAAGGGCCTTTGTTGCCCACTCCGCCAGGTGGTGGCTTTGGAACTCCTCGATGGCCTGGGTCTGATCGCTGAGGTGGACGAAACACCTGGAGCACACCTGCTGCCATAGCCGCGCTACCCATTGCAGGATGTCTGCCCATCCGATGGGCTGGAGTCCTGGTGGTTCTGCCGCACCCGGCTGGCTTACGCTCCCTGCGCGTTCTCCCACTGCCGGGCGCCGCTCCCCTGGGATAGGCGTCCACTCTGGATTGCTGAAATATCCGTAAAGGCTGTTAGCCTGGCCGCTGCCCTCCTTTTCCCTGCTGTTGCCCTCTGCCACGGCCTCCTGTCTTGGCCTGTTTGCACTGGCTGGGAACCTGGACTGGGGTGTGCCGTATGTCGATGCCTCTGTTGCTTCCTCTGCCGGGATGCGGGGCGGCCTTGCCTGTTTCACCCTCCGCTGATCTGGCGGCACTACCTTGGCGTGTGGACCAGCCCGCGGCTGCCATACTCTGGTAGCCTGCGTTGTCGTGGCCTGTGTGTCGCTGTATTTCTGCAGCTCCCGCAGCCCCCCTGTTGTTCCTGCTGACTCCCCTTGGGACTGCTGTTCGCTGGATCTCGTCCGCTCCATCCTGACCACTGTTGACTGGACCATCCCCCTGACCACTGCGGGTTCAAGCTGGGGCTCCTGGTCTGGTCTGGGCTCAGCCTCGCCTCCTTCCCTTTCTGCCTCCGCAGGCAGGTCATCCGGAGGTCGTGCTGGCCCGCCACCCTCTCCTACACCACCGGTCTGAGACCTCACAGTGGGTGGCTCTGAGGTCGGGTCCAGGGACTCATCGTCGGGAACCGGCCATTGCTCTTCCTCCTGGCTTGGGCCAGGGGGGATGCGCGCGATGCCGCCTCGTCCGATACCCCTGCGTGTCACTTGAACTTGCACCATACCCGCATCCAAGGTTTGGGAGCTGTCGGCCCCTTGGACCTTGTTTTCCCCTATGCCTGCATATTCACCTTCTGACAATCCAATGGCAATTTGCCTAGCTTCTTCTGCTACGGCTGCATTGATGGGTGTCATGGGGTCATTTCCTGGTTCCATTCCTCTCACTAGCGCGCTGCGTCTTGCAGCTTCTGGGTGCAGGTGACGATCAGGATCTACAACTGCGTCCTGCATTGTACTACTGCTGGGTGCTGAGCAGCTGTGTCGGCTCGCTGTGTGGGCTCACAGCAACTGGTCACTAGCTCAAAGCCTGCTTCCGTTCTCCTCTACCTTCTGCAGGCTGGTTAGGCGGTGCTAGACAGGTCAAGCACGGGTAAAATTTTTAAACTGGTTCTGGCGGGTATTTTCACCTTCTGGACTGCTGTCTCGTCCGCTATCTTGCCGGTCTCGTCCGCTATTCCTCCGCTGATTCGTCGCGCAGCTTCCTCCTCAATCTCCGCAGGTCCCGCTCGGGCTGCAATCTGCAGCTTCGGATATTCCTGCACACAGTCTTGGGTTGCCTGCTTTTAAACTCGGATCCCGGATCCTTGCTCACTTCTGTCAACACGCAGGTTGTGCACTCTACCACGGATGCAGGCCACGTGCACAGGCAATATCAGCTGGGTTTATAACTCCACAGCCTGATCTTCAAGCTACGTCTGCTTCTGGGTTGCCACGCCCAGCGCAAGCAGGTATTGACTTGGGTTCTATGGAGAATCCTCTGCTAAGTGATTTCGAGCTGTCCAAGGCAGTTCCGCTGTCTTCAAAAAGAAATTCAAGTTCACAGCACATGCACCTTTAGCAGGATTCGTTGGATCAAGCTGATCAGGCTTAGACCCACTTCGTTCCTTTTAAGTGGACACGCGATGGTTGCTTCAGGTCCGTGGCGGACTTCTTCCCCACAGAGTGGCGGACGCCTACGGGCGAGCTCAGTGTCTACACACTGGCCGCGGATGCGCAACGCGTTAAGCTGCGGCTGGGATTTCTAGATGATAGACACGGTGCTACGCTCGGAGGGCTAGATCCACGGCCTGTTGGGTAGCGAGCCGGGCAGGACGGAAGGTCACTTACCGCGTAAAGCGGGGGTTGCCGCAGACGCTGACCGTAGACGTAATCCTAGGTTGAGTCGGGCTTCCCGCTAGGAGTCTTGAGCTTGCTATGTCGGCTGAGTAGCTGAACTAGGCTTGACTGTAATTGGGGTACTGACTTAATGCTCTTCACTGGGCTTTATCCTGGACAAAGGCCGGTGCTGTTTACAATTAGAGGTCTGTCCACTTAAAAGGAACGAAGTGAATGTCAAGCGTGCAAGCCGGGATTCAAAGGTCCCGGCAAGCCCTATTTACTGAGTACGGGAAATCCTGCCTCAGAACTTACCGAAAGTGGGAAGCTGGGCTCCTAACCCTAAAAAGGGGGCTCCGCAGGGAAGCTGCGGAGTCTACGGGGACGCGTCAGCGGTCCCTACGGTTTTGGCACGTATACTGCATTATACCGTGACATGTCTCCAAAGCAGCCAAACCCTCAGTATGGGGGGCCAGGGGGTCACGTGGTAATTCAAGCAACATTTTAGGATGTAAATGGACTCATGTTAACAAGAAGAACACAGAGGTGCCGCTGCCAGCCTCACAGACCTCAAGAAAAAAAGATAAGAAATTTCCAAGTATTGGTTTTGGGGGGGGGACCACCCCCCCACACCCCCCCAACTTTGCCCCCCCATATCCCCCACCCCCCCTGGGCCAAAAAACATTTAAAAAACAGCTATGGAACGCTCGCGTCAAGCTCAACGAAAAAGGGGGATGGGGTCGATTTTTTGTGTTCTTTTAATTTGACGTTGCGCATCATTTAAAAATATTAATTTCCGTCCGTGCAGCACTTCCAGTCAGAACAGTAAAATTCAGTTAAAACACTCGTTTCATGTTAGGGAGGACTAAAAGGACAGTAAACGGTCAGCACAAATCAGCATTGTCATCCCCCCCCGCCGCCAGTTCCGCGCCTTCAAAACCAAACACCCTGGCCGGTTCCTGGCCTCAGGAAACGTGTGCGTGGGGCGTTGGGCCCCGTAGCGTCAGCAGTTGCAGCACCCGTCTCTGCCCCCGGCCCTCCGGATCGAGCTTCGCTTCGGGGACTGGCCTAAGGATCACTCGGTGGATGTCAAATCAAAAGCTGCGCGCTAGCGCGCAGCTTGGTTTTACATTTGCTGTTTCACTTTAATTCATAGTGCGCACCCCCAGAATATTTGTTTGGGCACCTGACAGACATTTCACGTAGGCCAATTTTTGAATTATTATTAGCATGCAGCTATGTCCGCGCAGGCCAATAATTAATTAATTTTGAGCCAAGTCTATGCCAATCTGCGGTACTGTACGTAGGTTGCCATATATATGGTACCTTCACTCTGCATTGGGCCCATTTCGATGAATATGATTGATCTGTCAATGAAAATGCCATGTCTTATTAACCTCCGCCCATGCAGGAAGCCCAGACGTCATTAGCCCAACAGCATTGCATGACTGCAGGCACCGTAGGGGTCGGTCAGACTACCGCGTTTGGTGGTTTGCGTTTGACATTCATAATCGAAAATAGCCCATCCGAAGATATGGGCGCAGTTGATTCCAATTAAACATAACAATACTATATCCAAGCGCCCTCCCCCCCAGGCGTTTTGCGTCAGTGTTTGCGTTTGCACTTCCAAACGCAAACTCAAACGCAACGCAGTCTGACCTACCCCCCTTAGCAGTTGAGCTGCTGGTGTTCAGAGCTCCTCCATGTCCTAGCAGGACCATGTGCCAGGCATGGCTTGGTGTTGGCATGGGGAACAATTTGAATTATAACATCCCCCTGCTGGCTGCTGGAAGCCCCGCACCTATTCCTCCCGGCCACTCATACCCACCGGGTTTCCAGAAGGAAATCGCACTCTGAATACCCGTATAACTAATTGCTACTGATAGTATTCTGCAGCAATGTACGGTACCGGTAAAGCACCGCAAGTTTTTTGATACAAAATACTTTTCAATTCGCACCCGCCATTGCCTGCAGGCTGAGCGCCTCCCCATTAAATATGGTGTCATCCTTGGCGCGGCTAGTGTCACGGTATAATGCAGTATACGTGCCAAAACCGTAGGGACCGCTGACGCGTCCCCGTAGACTCCGCAGCTTCCCTGCGGAGCCCCCTTTGAAAGCACAGTGACTGTACTTCACTGTAACAGGTGAAGGGTTAGGAGCCCAGCTTCCCACTTTCGGGAAGGTCTGAGGCAGGATTTCCCGTACTCAGTAAATAGGGCTTGCCGGGACCTTTGAATCCCGGCTTGCACGCTTGACATTCACTTCGTTCCTTTTAAGTGGACAGACCTCTAATTGTAAACAGCACCGGCCTTTGTCCAGGATAAAGCCCAGTGAAGAGCATTAAGTCAGTACCCCAATTACAGTCAAGCCTAGTTCAGCTACTCAGCCGACATAGCAAGCTCAAGACTCCCTAGCGGGAAGCCCGACTCAACCTAGGATTACGTCTACGGTCAGCGTCTGCGGCAACCCCCGCTTTACGCGGTAAGTGACCTTCCGTCCTGCCCGGCTCGCTACCCAACAGGCCGTGGATCTAGCCCTCCGAGCGTAGCACCGTGTCTATCATCTAGAAATCCCAGCCGCAGCTTAACGCGTTGCGCATCCGCGGCCAGTGTGTAGACACTGAGCTCGCCCGTAGGCGTCCGCCACTCTGTGGGGAAGAAGTCCGCCACGGACCTGAAGCAACCATCGCGTGTCCACTTAAAAGGAACGAAGTGGGTCTAAGCCTGATCAGCTTGATCCAACGAATCCTGCTAAAGGTGCATGTGCTGTGAACTTGAATTTCTTTTTGAAGACAGCGGAACTGCCTTGGACAGCTAGAAATCACTTAGCAGAGGATTCTCCATAGAACCCAAGTCAATACCTGCTTGCGCTGGGCGTGGCAACCCAGAAGCAGACGTAGCTTGAAGATCAGGCTGTGGAGTTATAAACCCAGCTGATATTGCCTGTGCACGAGGCCTGCATCCGTGGTAGAGTGCACAACCTGCGTGTTGACAGAAGTGAGCAAGGATCCGGGATCCGAGTTTAAAAGCAGGCAACCCAAGACTGTGTGCAGGAATATCCGAAGCTGCAGATTGCAGCCCGAGCGGGACCTGCGGAGATTGAGGAGGAAGCTGCGCGACGAATCAGCGGAGGAATAGCGGACGAGACCGGCAAGATAGCGGACGAGACAGCAGTCCAGAAGGTGAAAATACCCGCCAGAACCAGTTTAAAAATTTTACCCGTGCTTGACCTGTCTAGCACCGCCTAACCAGCCTGCAGAAGGTAGAGGAGAACGGAAGCAGGCTTTGAGCTAGTGACCAGTTGCTGTGAGCCCACACAGCGAGCCGACACAGCTGCTCAGCACCCAGCAGTAGTACAATGCAGGACGCAGTTGTAGATCCTGATCGTCACCTGCACCCAGAAGCTGCAAGACGCAGCGCGCTAGTGAGAGGAATGGAACCAGGAAATGACCCCATGACACCCATCAATGCAGCCGTAGCAGAAGAAGCTAGGCAAATTGCCATTGGATTGTCAGAAGGTGAATATGCAGGCATAGGGGAAAACAAGGTCCAAGGGGCCGACAGCTCCCAAACCTTGGATGCGGGTATGGTGCAAGTTCAAGTGACACGCAGGGGTATCGGACGAGGCGGCATCGCGCGCATCCCCCCTGGCCCAAGCCAGGAGGAAGAGCAATGGCCGGTTCCCGACGATGAGTCCCTGGACCCGACCTCAGAGCCACCCACTGTGAGGTCTCAGACCGGTGGTGTAGGAGAGGGTGGCGGGCCAGCACGACCTCCAGATGACCTGCCTGCGGAGGCAGAAAGGGAAGGAGGCGAGGCTGAGCCCAGACCAGACCAGGAGCCCCAGCTTGAACCCGCAGTGGTCAGGGGGATGGTCCAGTCAACAGTGGTCAGGATGGAGCGGACGAGATCCAGCGAACAGCAGTCCCAAGGGGAGTCAGCAGGAACAACAGGGGGGCTGCGGGAGCTGCAGAAATACAGCGACACACAGGCCACGACAACGCAGGCTACCAGAGTATGGCAGCCGCGGGCTGGTCCACACGCCAAGGTAGTGCCGCCAGATCAGCACGGAGGAATGCAGGCGCCAACGGGAATCCCGCCCAGGCCAGATCTATCGGATGGGCAGACATCCTGCAATGGGCAGCGCGGCTATGGCAGCAGGTGTGCTCCAGGTGTTTCGTCCACCTCAGCGATCAGACCCAGGCCATCGAGGAGTTCCAAAGCCACCACCTGGCGGAGTGGGCAACAAAGGCCCTTATGGGCATCCCGCACACGGGGCAGGACCGGGCAACGCTGCTGGCGGCCCTGCGCAGAGTGTCCAGAGGAGCAGCAGGGCCAGAGGCGGCCCTAGCTGTCAAGGCCTTTGCCGACGGGTGGTGCAACGGCACAGCAGGGGATCTGGAGGAGCCCGAATCAGAGCAAGGGGAGCTCGAGGAGTGGGAAGGGTTCGAGGCATCCAGACTACAGCAAGACAACCGCAGGGAGGTGCAATGGCAGCAGCAGACGGAAGGGACCATTCCTGCTGCAAGCCAAGCCAGATGGGAGCGCCTGGAAGCCAGCAGTGAGCCCAGCCTCCGAAACCAGCGGCTGGACGTAGAGCGCAGACCCAGACCCAGCAGCCCAGCGGCCAGCGAACAGCCCAGGACAACCGGCTTCCAGCAGGACCCAGCGCCAAGAAGGGCCAGCAGGCAAGAATCTCACGACTTGTTGCGCTTCGTGGATCAGCACAGCGGCCAAGAAAGCCAGGTGGACCACATTGCTGAGTTCCTGCGAGGACAAGCAGCACAGGCACATGGCAGGCCGGAGAGGAGCCAAGGCCCCAGCCAAGGAAGGCGGGTCGTTCAGGAAATCAACCCGGCAGGCTCCACAGGGGGAGACTACCAGCAAAGACAGGAAAGCAGGGACGACTGCCTGTCAGCTTCCGAGGCAAGGGAGTACACGGGTGGAACGCAGCCCGGCAGGCATGGCAGCTACCAGCCCAGCAGGCAGGCGGAGTCAGAGGGGGGTAGGTGCCAGGACCCAGCAAGGCAGCCTTCGGAGGGCAGCAGGCCATCCGGCGGAGGGCAATCCCACCTGAGCGCAGACCGCAGAGACCAGCGGGATCGGCGCAGGCAGGGCCCGACCAGGAACGGCGGCGGCGGATCTGGCTCGGACCCCAGCATATCAGGCTCGGAGGATACAGAGGGGCACGGCCCAGGCTCCGGCAGGGAATCTGCGAGACATAGAAGGGAAAGGTTAGCCCAGGAACAGGCGGAGACAAACATACGGCTGCAGCAACAGATGATCCTGCAGTTGGCTGGGGGAACACGGTTCACCAAGATCCCCAACATTCAGGGCAATGTGCCAGTGCTGGACATGTCCCAACCGGGGGCAGTCGCAGCCAGGCAATACTGCCAGGCCTGCAGCTCTTGGGGCTCGCACAACCGCCTGGCTTTATCGGACGAGCCGCCAGCCCTGGCAGTGGTGGCTGGAGAGATTGCAGGGTCTTGCCAGTCTCCCTCAGCCATGGCCCTGTTGGTCCGCTCCTTGGTGGGCATGTGGACAGCCAAGCCGGCCTGCGTGGGGCCACTGGTGGTCGCCATACGATCAGCACCCCAAGGAGACAAAGCTTCCAGGGAGGTCGAGCGGATCCAGGGGGCATGGAGAGCCCCAGCGGTTGAGCCGCCCTGCGAGGTATCCTTGCTCACCCTGTGGATCAGGGTGGTCCAAAGGGAGGTGGGCAAGCCAACTTCAGATGAGAGGGCAGCAATCACCGGCCTCAAGCTAGGGGTCAAGACCACCTTGGATCCAGGCGTCAAGCCAGAGGAGACCGTGGAAGCATTTGCCTTTCGAGTCATGTCTACAGCAGAGCTGTTGCAAATCTCCAGAGACGCAGTGGACCACTTCGGCAGGAGGCATTCGGTGGCCCACATGTTCTACGAAGGGCTGCCGGGGGCAGTCAGAGTGAAGCTGACAGCTTTTATCATGACCGTGCCAGGATACCTGCACATGACAGACGAGGCCCAGGTAGAGGTCCTGACGCAGCAGGTGCTGCTGTGGGAGAGGTTCGCCCTGGAATTGGGGGACCTAGCTGCCATGGACACCAGGCAGGGGCCGGGAGACCATCAGCAGAGGAGCCAAGGAGAGCAGCAGGCGGGACGCGGCAGACGAGATCGGCCCAGCCAGTGGGAAGCCAGGCCCAGAGGGGATGGGCCAGGAGTTGCGCCATACCAGAACAGCAACCAGCCTGCCAGGCAGGAAGGCAGAGCCAAGGGCGTCACGTGGGCCGACCAAGCCACAGCCTTGACAACCAGCACCCACAGCACTGGGGGCGCCCCCAAAGCCTGCTTCCAATGCGGCAGCCTGGACCACCTGGCAAGGGACTGCAGGACTCCCAGGGCTAGAGACGAACGCCGCCCTGCCCCCCTGGCCACTGACATTACCACGGGGCAGGCGCGGCCGCCTCAACAGCAGTACCCGCCGCCTCCAAGACCGCAGGGTCCACCCGCCAACAGGACCTATGACAGAAACCAAGGAGGCAGGCCGGCCCAGAGGCAGCCGCAGGGGCAGGCGGGGCAAGGCCAGCAGTCAGCTCATTTGTCCCACCTTTCTGGCCCCTCCGCGCTCGCTGAGCCGGATGGGTGGCACCAGACGGTGGCCGAAATGCTCAGCGAATCCGTGGCCCTACTGACGCAGGTCGGGCTGGCGCCCAAGCCTGGAGAGTACAAGCAGGCCGCCCACAACGCCAGGCCCCGGTCCTTTAGACCCTCCTCTAGCAGTGAGGAGGAGGAGGAGCCGGTGGTTATGGAACACCCTTCCAGGAAGGGAGAAAAAAGGCTTGCTCTTAGACGACTAGCTGACGGCCTGTGCGATGTCCGTGCGCAGGTGGGCTACATCAACGAACGGCTTACAGCGCTGGCGCACACCACCATGCCCATGGGAGTCACGCCTGTCCGTGGTGAGCCGGGTTGGATAGGTCAGGGTCGTAAGATCACCGTCAGCCCGAGGCTGCAATACTTCACTAACGACAGGCGAGACTACAGCCAGTGCGTAGGCCTCATGGTGAAAGGGAAGGTGCTGGTGGCCCAGAAGGCACTGATGGACACGGCATGTTCATGCCATGTCATCACAGTCAACATAGCAGAACAGCTGGTAGCCATGGGGGCCAAGCTGGTACGGACGGATGAAAAGATCAGGACAACCGATAATGCAGGAGCAGACCTATACGGGATTCTGTTCATCTACGTCGTGTACGGGTATGGAAGCCCGAATGCGATCGTGGAGAAAGCAGCGGTCAGGGTGGTCAAGACGCCTCCTGACGCGTATGAGCACCTGGTGGGGAACCCCGAATTCCTCAAGTATGGGGGAATCCTAGAAGCCGCAGGGCGCCTGACCCTGTTCCCTCAAGGGGGGGCCGATGGGCTTACCCTGCCGCTAGAACTGATATCACCAGCAGGAGCCCACCAGGCGGCCGCGGCAACTTGGGCAGGCTTGGACGACCCCGCCTGGGTGCCTGAGAAGTGGCCGGCAGATTGGGGCGAGATGAACCCAGACTTGACCCCACAATGTGCCATGGTGACAGGTACAGGAGGCGGTCCTGCGACGCAAACCACAGTCGTCGCAAACCGCGTCGTCCGTCTGCCCGCAGCAGAGGCACCTGCGGCGGCAC
Organism: Limnomonas spitsbergensis; assembly: GCA_037349105.1. Lineage (NCBI taxonomy): Eukaryota > Viridiplantae > Chlorophyta > Chlorophyceae > Chlamydomonadales > Limnomonas > Limnomonas spitsbergensis. Next base: position 2,026,598 of record JAYJMM010000093.1, on the reverse strand, counting down.
CAGAAGGGGCCAGGCAGGCCAGGGCCAAGGGGGCCCGTGGCGCAGGGGCTGAGGCAGCACGCCAGCAAGCAGGGCAAAAGGGAGCCACCCCTGCTGCAGCGCCAGAGGCAAGCCCAGTAGCCAGTACCCAGGCTCACGCGGCGCCGGCGGACCCGGACGGTACCAGGGGTACCGGGAGCCGGTCCGTCAGCGGAGACAAGGGCGGCAAAGCCGTGGACCCTCCCGCAGCAGCACGGGACAAGGCGAGGCTAGCCATGGAGCAGGAGCACACCGCCCGACAGGAGGTCAGGGGTACCCTGCGCAACAGGGACGGCCCCTGCGCGTATTGCGACATGCGCAGATCGCATACGGACCAGGAATGCGAGCGGCGGCTAAGGGAGCTCCTGGAGAACGAGCCAGGCCGGGGAGAAGACTCGTACAGCAGAGGCAGCTGCCAGCCAGGCTCCCCGGCTGCGCACACTCGGGACACCAGCTCCAGCGATGAGGGAATCACCGACTCGGAAACTGAGCTGCAGGCGGACAAGGACGTTCCCAGGGCAGCCGTCGTCAGCAGCCTGGAGGCCCAGGTCCAGGTCCTGCGCAGGGCCATCCGGACCGCAGCCAGGCAGAAAATCGCCAGCAGGGAAGCAGACATATATGCCTTCAAGACGGAACAGGCCCGGGCTGTGGCGGACGGAGCTTCAGAGAAGGAGATGTCCCGGTGGAGGGGCCAGTGCGCCAGATGGATCAAAGAGGTAAATGAGCTCAAAAGGAGGTACAAGGAGGAGTACAAGGGCACAGAAGCAGCCCCAGAGCCCGGCCCCCACCGCCCCTGTGGAGCCCAGCGGGAGGCCTGCAGCGAGGCAAGGGAGGCCAGGCGGCAGCAGCCTACAGCAGAAAAGACTGTCGAGCCCCCGCAGCAGGACGCGGCGCCAAGCGAAGGAGCCAGGGGAGGAGTACAGGACGGCGAAGAGGGAGCGCCCAGGGGTAAGCCCACTGAGGTGCAGGAGGTCCTGCACGAGCTCAACGACCCTGCCCTAGGGGACTACCCGGAGGATCTGTTGCAGTCTCTACGGGACAATAGTGCTCAGCCCAAGCAGAGCGAGCGCCCCAAGGCAAGGGCCAACCGCACCCCATATCCACGGGCAAGGGGGTCAAGCAGCGGCCCAAACCACAACCCCGACAGCGGCAGGGCGCCCAGGAGCGCCAGCGCCGAAGAGCGTCAGCCAAGGGGGAGGAGCCCACAGCGCCGTAGCCACAGCAGGGAGCGGCGGGCTCCAAGCACCGAGCAGCACCAGGGCGGACGCCGGCCGGAGGGACCGGCGGACAGAACCGGTGCACAACAGCCTCGGGCGGGATCGCCGGACAGAAGGCCACCCACACCCCCGCAGGGAGTCAGCGGCGGCAACCAGCGACCCAGGGGCAGGGAGGCCCGCAGCCCAGACGGCAAGAACCGGAACAGAAGAACTCGAAGCCGCAGTCCCGTCACCCCGGGCAACCCACCCCGCCACGGCAGCAGAGAGCCCGAGGGCAGGAGCGGCGGGCACTGGGAAGGGGAGGCGGCACGCAGCCCCCACGGCGAGCGTTGGCCGCAGGGCAGAGCCAGAAGCCCCATCAGGCAACGCCAGGCACACAGCCCCGTTAGGCGATCACCAGCCGAGGAGCCAGGGGAGAACAGGAGGATCAGGTGGGCACCGCCGGAGGACTCTGCCCGGGGAAGGACCGGCAGAGCACCCCCTACCCAGAAAGAAGCATGCTACAAGTGCGGAGGCAGCGGCCACTTCGCCTTCGAGTGCAACTAGACGCAGGCCCAACCTTGGAGACCCAGCGGCGGGGGCGAGGGCCGAGCGCCAGCCCAGGACAACCCGGGACACAGTCGCTTCAGGCAGGAGGAGCCCCCCAGCGGCAGCCAGCAGCGCGAACGCCTCCGCGACCTGTTCGAGGCAGCCAAGGACGAGCCATTCGAAGTATGGGCAGCCAGGCAGGCAGGCGCCCCACCCGCCAACTTTCTGCCGGGACCGCCGGAGGGACCCAGGTGGGCGGGCAAAGGGGCCCATGGGTGCTTCGCCACCATCCCCAGGGGGCACGACCCAGGGTTCGACGAACCAGACACCTGGTTTGAGCAGGAGTGGGATGACGCATACCTAGAAGGGCAGGAAGAGCAGGCAAGGCAACCATTGGCCCTTCATGAAGGACGTGAGCCTGAGCCAGGGTTAGACCCGGAGGGGATAACCACGGAGGCACGGAATGGAGAAGTGCCCCAGCAAATCCACCATTGGCGGGTGGCCGTGGAGGCAATTGCCACCAATGGCCTCCTGACCATGCCCGCAGACGCCCCTAAGAGCACAGCCCATGCCCTAGAACTCCTGGACTACCTGAGACCGCGCATGGGGGCACCAGCCCCTCAAGAGGGGTGGCTCGCCTTGCTCGCAAATTTCCTGGCCACACTCAGGGCCAGGGAAGACCAGGGCAGCAGCGATTCAGAAGGCGGCTCCCACAGCCGGGGCCCCGAGATGTCAGGGGGGGCCTCTGGGCAGGAAGGGGAGTCAGACGACCCTTCCCAAGGCATTTACGACCCCCCCGACGTGTTGTGCCCAGGTACTCCAGAGGCAGGGGAGCTCACCGCAGGCCCAAGGCCAGCAGCTTCCGCGGAAGGAAGCGGTAGCAGCCCCATGCTGCAGGCCCAGGGGGCCACAGGGGGCGTCACCAGCCGACCCCCAGCCGCAGGCAGCGGGCACCGCAGCTGCCGGACAGACAGATCGACAGAGAGGACGAGGGTGGAAGAGGAAGCACCCAGCAACAGAGAGCAGTGGGGCGGGTATATCCACCGGAGGCCGCAGGACCCAGACCACTGGGGAGACAGCGACCTCAGCGCCGTAGAAGACGCAGAGGACCTTGGCACACCAAGCCCAGAGCCTGGTGAGCCCTGGCCCAGGCGATGCTTCGTGCAGTGGTACCTGGCAGGTACCGACATGCCAGAGGCAGCCACCACCGAGGCCATGATAACCCTTCCAGGCGCGCGCTCGGACGGCCTATGCAGGTTGCAAAACCATTGGTGCATACCGCGGGGGGAAGTCATCTGTGTTGACAAACAGGCAGCGCTGCAGGCAATAGCAAGGTTGGTCTTTCCTATGGACGCTGTCACCGCGGGGCTCCTGGCAGCGGCCATTAGAGGTTACATCAGACCTAGCACGGCCATGGAGGAGTTCATGCGCTCCACGTGGATAACCCCCCTCTACGCAAACTGCGTCAGCGAGCTCCTGGGCAGCGTGACCAAGGAGGGGATCACCGCAGCAGAGGAGCAGATCCGGACCAGCCCGGCGATACCAGACGCGGGTCGGGCAAACGGCATGTGGCAGCACGCCCACGACGGGTTCATGCGGACACCATGGGCAGAGAACTGCGTCATGACTCTCGCTAGCCACCCGTGCCTGGCCAACCAGGCCGTCTGCGTACCTACACAAGCAGCAGCCAGGCAGGCATTCGCCCTGGCGGCACTGAGGGACCACAGCGGGTACGACGGGGCCGGGGTCCTCCATCCAGGAGCGCCTCGCCAATGTCCCTCAGTCGTCATGAGGGGGCAGGACATCGCCAGAGAAGTCATGGGCCAGGCGGTACCCTGGGGGTATGAGCCAGGTGACGCCAGGGCAGCTATCCCGGTTCGGCTGGCAGTGGCATACTACCACGAGGACCTGGAGGGGCAGGGCGTGCCGAGCCCAGTACCGCGGGCATGGATCCACATGCACGCCACACGCGATGACCAGCCCGTGTGGTTCTTCTTCAAGACGGCTACCCAGGTGCAGTGTGTCCGATGCTCCTCCGTAGAACGGGCAGAGGAGCACGCGGTGTCCACCTTTCGAGGAGCAGACCCGGCGGTGTGGACCATCATGATGATGGCCCTTAACAGGACAGTGCTGCCAGGACAGATGTCAGCAGCTGTCAAAAACATCGAGATAGTGGACGAGCTGTGGGCACCCCAGGAAAGAACCGACTGCCCAACGCACGTGTCAGCGCGCTGCACGCCAGAAGCAGGCGCCACCGCATGGCAAGGCGAGCAGGCCCTCGCCCTCTCAGCCTTTGCTCAGGGCAGGCTGCAGAGCTGCCTACAGCAGTGGTTGCGGGTGGAGCAGGCAGCCTACTACCACGGCGTCCCATCCATCTTGCTGCCCCACTGGTCTGCCCCGGCAGCCACCGTCCACCTTTGGTGGCAAAGGCACCCCAGGGGAGCAGTCACGCTCCACCCCCTATTCAGCGGTAGCAATCACGACGAGGCCCTGAGGGACCTGACAGGCCTGCTGGATAGGGGCATAGCGGACCGCCAGGAGACGCCGCGGGGGCGTTGGGGAGCATTCAGGGAGTCGGCCGGGCCAAGCAGCACCCACAGCCCCGACGACACTACCCTCAACATGCAGCCCGGCAGCAGGGAGCAATCGTTCTTCACCTCCCTGAGGGGGGGCAACTACGAGGAGGATTGGCCCGAGTCAGACGAGGAGAGCAGCCTGGCAGGACTGCCGCAGCTCCTGCAGGACTCGGATTCCGAGGGGGACCCAGCAGCCGCAGCGGGGCACACCAAGCCACCAGAAGGGGGGGTGGCGATGCCGGTCGAGCGTTCAGCTGGTCCCACGCAGGGGGGCAGCCAGCAGAGCCGAGCCCCAGCAGAGCGGCCAGAGCCTGCAGCAACCCCGAGACCCCAGGCAGACACCCCACCCAGCTGGAGCAGGGGGCTCAGCGAAACCGGCAGCGAGGACAGCGTTCCAGACCCTGAGGACCCTGGCTCGCCAATTCTGGCAGCCGAGGGGGAGCCCGATAACAGGAGTGCAGATCTCAGCAAGGAGCAGTGGGCTGACGAGTTACGACGGTTTGGGGCACAGCGTGACAGGCAGCGGCTCGAGGGCGGGGCGCCAGGGCCGGTTCCCCAGGAAGGCACCGAGCTCAGGGGCGACCGCATCGAGGCCAGCCTGCGTTACAGGCTGAGCATGGTCCCAGAGCCCAGCCCCGACCCCAGGCTGCAGGGGCGCAACCAGGCAGCAGAGGAGCTGCGGCAGGCGTTCCACGGCCGATTGCGGGTCCTCAACAGTGACAGGGGCGGCACCCCTCACGCCCCGCGGCCAGCAGCGAACCCGGCTGGGGAACCCAGCACGTCACCACCACGGGCACAGGGGCGAGCCAGCGGAGCAAGGGCCTACCCAGGGCACCGCGAGGCACAGCTGCCACAGCTGGAGGGGGACCCAGGCACAGGCGGCGCCGTGTCCCCAGGCCAACCCCCTGGCCCCGGCCCAGAGCGCACAGAGCCGTGCGCAGGGTGCGACCAGGCCCGCACAGGCGAGCGCATGATCTGGTGCATCGCATGCGGGACAGCATGGCATGACCTATGCATGCGAACACCGCGGACAGGGGCAAACAGGGTGTGCCAGTTCTGCCTAGCCCCAGAGGCCAGGCTGCCAAGCTGCTTGGGATGCGGGGAAAGCGTAGGCCCAGCAGACCAGCCCGGCAGGCGTTGCTGTCGTTGCCACGCCACAGCATGCAGCGCCTGCATGGACAAGCCTGGCATAGGAGGTGACCGACGGGGGGTGTGGGCATGCTGCAGCTGCAGCGATGCAGTTCCACCGGCGTGGGGCCACCACTCGGTCTATAACGAGCCGTGCGAGCGATGCGGGAAAAAGGGGCACGACTACCACGCCTGCCCCGCACCACGCCTGCGAGAGGGCAGATGCGCCATCTGCTTCCACCAGGGGCACTTGGCCATGGCATGCCCCGAGAGGAACCAGTCGCTGGGTTTCATCAGACAAAGGCAGATGGAGGAGGACTCCAAGCTAGGGGTTCGATGGTGGTGCAGCGCGCAGGAAGCCTTGCCCAGCGAAAGGGAGGTGGTGTTCAAGGCAGCCCACAGCAGGGCAACCGTCTCCGACGTACGGCGGGCCATCGAGGAGCGGAGGAAGGACGAGGCCAACCAGGCTAGGAGGGGGGAGCAGCGCCCCGTGCCTTTCAGGGAATGGTACAGGGAGACAGCAGACCAGCCCCTACAACCGTCCATGCATGCAGTCCAGTACGCCCAGATCCTGTCCATCGGGGCAGAGCTCATCAAGGCAAATGACGAGGGGCGGTGGCCAGAGGCAGGCGAGCCATTGGACGACTGGCCGGTGGAGTGGGGGGTTCCGGAAAGAACCAGCCTATGGAACTACCAGGCCATCCAGCGAACGATGCTCCAGCCCCACCAGCTGGGCAGACAGCCGCGCAGCGCGGCCAGGAGCAGCAGCAGCGCCAGAGCCCAGACCGTCAGCCCGGAAGGCGCTTGCAGATCCGCTGCAGGCTGCACAGGACCAACAGCGGCAGAAGGACATCAGACCCCAACCAGCAGGGGCGAAACCAGACCAGCGGACTCCTCCAAGGTCAGGGCCGCAGCAGCGCGAAGGGCAAGGAACGCCAGGACCCACGCGCGCCAACGGCGCAGGAAAGCAGCGGCAAGAGACGCCAGTAGCAGCACAGGGTGCCCATCGCCACCCACCAGGATCAGCCAGGTGGAGCTGGAAATCTCCTGGCGGGAGGGACCAGAGGACCGGGGTCCGCCAGCAATGCCATCACCGCCAGCTCCTGCAGGACCAGAGCCCAGCCCCGGACAGCAGCCGGCCTGCAGGGGTCTCCTTCCCTGCACAGCATTCAGGGGCCTCCTGGCTTGCCTATGCCACCTGGCATTGGTGTGGCTCCTACTCTCCTGCCTCCCCGGGGCACAGGCCAGCGGAAGGGGCGTACGAGGAGGGGGATTCACTGCAGGGCAAGGAGCATTCGTCAGCAGCAGGGAGGCAGCTGCCAAGCTGGAGCCTGGTTGGCTGCGACCACCAGTGGACATACCCACCCCTCGACCCCCCCGTCAGCAAAGCACCTGGGATCAGGGCACATCCAGCGCAGGGCCACCGGCAGTGGCAGGGGAGCCGCTGGCAGGGGGAGTCATCGACATGTTCCAGCCCGGAGGGGTGGTGAACGCACCCTCAGAGTACGTCAAGACTGAGGAGGGGTGGCTGCTCGGGAAGCACCCCGACTTTACGGGAGAGCAGCAGGAGCAGCTGGAGCAGAGCCTACGGGACCGCCAGGGGGCGTTCGCCTACTCCATGCTTGAACTGCCAGGCTACTGCGGTGCACAGGGTGAGTTTACGCTGGCCCTAGAGGACGAGTACAGCTCGTGCTTTCAGAAAGCAAGGGACATGCCACCCCCTAAAGCAGCCATTTTCAAAGAGAAGTGCCAGCCCATGATAGAGGCAGGCATTATTGTCAGGGTCCCCCAGGGAGGGCCCATCAAGTTTGCGGCCAACTCGGTCGTAGCGGCCAAGAAGTGTGCCGAGACAGGCCAGTGGTCAGATCACCGCATTGCGCATGACATGAGGAGAATGAACCTCCGCACTGCCAAGCAGGAGTTTGCTATCCCCAGGATGGAAACTATCTTTCAGAACCTGGGCACAGCTAAAGTGTTTAGCAAGGTGGATCTGAGGTCAGGATTCATGCAGATCCCGATCAAGGTCGAGGACCAGCCTAAAACGGCTTTCTGGATGGGCCAAGTATTGTGGATGTACACAAAGTTGAACTTCGGGCTGCGCAACGGGCCTCCCTTCTTCCAGCGTATGATGGAGGAAGAGATCGCCAGGGCGGGCCTGAGCTCCTTCTGTGTGGCCTTCATTGACGACCTGCTGGTGTATAGTGACACGCCTGCAGAACACATCAGGCATGTAGAGCTCATGCTGGACATGCTCCACGCGGTGGGGCTGAGAGCGCATCCTGACAAGTCCCTGTTTGGGTGTGCCACGGTGGAGTACCTCGGCCACAACGTCTCGGCCCAAGGTCTCACGCCGCACGCAGCCAAAATAGCGGCTGTCATGGCTCTGCCCGAACCCGCATCGGTCAAGAACATTCAGGAGGTCATGGGATTCCTGAACTTCTACCGGTGCTACATCCCAGATTTCTCTCGAAAAGCCGCATGCATCAACGCACTGCTTGTCAAGGGGGTCCCGTTTGTGTGGGGTCCCGAGCAGGCCCAGGCGTTTCAGCTGATCAAAACTGAGATGTGCGAGGGAGGCAGGGTGCTGCGCAGACCTGACTACAGCGGAACGGGACCAGATGGCATGGGGCCGCCAAGGCCATTCCTGCTGTACACCGACTTCTCTAAACAGGGTATAGGGGCAGTGCTAGGGCAGTGCGACGACAGCGGCAGGGAGTACATGGTAGCCTGCACTTCCCGTTCCCTGAACAAAAGCGAGAAGAACTACTCGTCGTTCCAGGGGGAAATGCTCGCCGCAGTGTACGCTGCTCGCACGTACCGCCATATGCTCTTTGGGTGCAAGGTGCATTTGGTCACGGACCACGAACCCCTCACCTATCTCATGGATAACCAGGCCCTAGTGGGGCAGCACGCCCGCTGGGCACTCATGCTCCAGGAGCTTGACATTACCATTGTCCACCGGTCAGGGGCCTGCCACCAGAACGCAGATATCCCGTCTAGGTCACCCCTCCCGTCCTCTGACGACCGCACAGGAGCGCGGCTAGACGATGTCGCCCCAGAGCCGCACACCCCTAGTGGGGCCGCCTGCGGACCACAGGTCGCTATGCTCACAGGCCTAGGCAGGGTAAACCAGTGGCACGCAGATCAGGTGGTTCGCCTGGCACAAGAGGGCAGACGAGGTGTGCGCCGCCTGCGGGCCGCTGAAACAGCATGTACAGTGGCCCCATGCGGCCAGGCTATCTCCAGCGCAAAGGATGAGGACGATGAGCAGGCACAGCCTGCCAGTACTGCAGAAAGAGCTTTCAATAGCAGGGCCAGGGCCAGGGACCTGATCAACAATGTGCTGACCGACCTGCCCCGCACGACCCCGGCCCACCTCCATGCAGGGGTGGATACGGCATGCCTACCAACAGAGGCGGTGTACGCCCTGGAACAAGAGGGAGTGGTCCTGTTCGAGCCCTTCGGAGGTATGTGCTCTGGGCTTGAGATGGTGCTTAGGGCAGGCATCCCGGTCACACAGTATCTGTACGCCGACACCAGTGCCACCATGCGGGAGATCGCGGGGGGCAGACTGGTGCAGCTGCACAAGCAATACCCGCTATTGCTCCCAGCGCCAGCTTTCGAGGGGGCGTTCAGGGCACTGCCCCAGGACGTGTACTCCATCACTGCCCAGCACTTCATAGAGGCTGGGGCCCAGCAAGGTCGCCAGTGGTTTATGGTAGCAGGATGGGAGTGCCACGACTTGTCGGCTGCAGGCAAGGGCAAGGGGCTCGAGGGGGACAGGAGCAAGTCTTTCTTCCCGCTTATCAAGCTGCTAGGCTCCTTGCAGATTCTGCAGAGGGCCAAGCCACCAGCATACCTGATTGAAAATGTCGCTATGCAGTTAAACCAGAGGAGCGAGAAGGCTAGCGTAGAGGCTTTCGGCGAGGTGTGCAGGATGCTGGGCAGGCCTTCCCTGTTTGATGCAGCGCAAGTGGGATCCTATGCCCACCGCACGCGCAACTACTGGGGCAACCTGGCACCAGCTGCAGACATTGAGTTTGTTATCCAGGCATCGCATAGGCCGCACGACGGTATTGTGGATGACATTCTGGACGAGGGTAGTAGGGCGCAGGTCGTGGCCTGCCCCGATAACGGCGGGTACCGTATCAATGTGTCTGGACAACCAAGGAGGGCGCTGCCCTGCCTCATGGCCACCCCCGCATCCTACGCTTTCCGGAACGGGCAGATCGGCATGGTTTTCAGGCCCATGGGGGGCCTGCAGGAACCAAATGCCAATGAAAGGGAGAGGGCCATGGGGTACGCAGTGGGGTCCACTTTGCCCCGCCCTGACTTTCCTGAGGGAGATAGGAGGGCCGCCTTGGGCAGGTGCATGGATGCTTGGGCTCTCGTGGCTTGGCTCACCATAGCACTTGAGGTAGCCAAGATCATTCCTAGGGAGCTGGCTCGCAGGGCTGGTTTACCAGGCCCGGACCACGACCCTGCTATCGGCATGACCCTGACGTCCACACATTGCGCCCTAGCCAGTGCAGGCGGAGCATGCTCAGGCGAGGGCGAAGCGGCAGCAACGTATCGGCAATGCTTGGGGGAGTCAGCGGCAGCGGACTGGGCGGATGCCGCCCAGGAACCAGGTGGGCAGCCTGACCCAGAACCAGATTCCGTCCGGTTCGCTCCTGACGAGGCAGGGGAGGTCGTGGACCCGCCAGGGTGCGCAGCAGGGCCTGCAGCCCGGGTGGACGTATGGACAGACGTGCCAGTCCTGCAATACCTACAATCAAAAATGCACCCCCCTGGAGCAGAGGCAGGGGAACAGGCCAGGGTGCAGCGTAGAGCCGCACCTTTCCAGTGGGAACCAGAGAGGGGGGGCGTGCTGATGAGGGTGATGCCAGACGGACGGCGGTGTGTAGTTCCCAGGCCCGAGGACAGACAGGCAGTAATCAGGGAAGCTCACGCTAGCACCGGTCACTTCGGCAGCCACCGCACGGCCTTCATGATCCTGCAGCAGCACTGGTGGAGAGGGCTTAGGGCAGCGGTCAGGAAGGCTGTCCAAGAGTGCGGGGTGTGCGACAGGGCAAGGGCGTCCACGTTCAATCACACGCAGCCAGACCTGCACCCACTCCCTATTGAGGGTTTATTTTTTCGCTGGGGTGTGGACCTGTGCGGGCCATTCACTACCACGCCTAGGGGCAACCGGTACGTCATGGTGTGTGTAGAGCACTACTCCAAGTGGGTGGAGCTTATCCCCATCCCCAGCAAGGCGTCTGACGTGACGGCCTTGGCATTCTTCCAAAACGTGGTCGCACGGTTTGGGGGATGCGCAGAAGTGGTCACCGATCAGGGGACAGAGTTCCAAGGAGAGTTCCAGGACATGTTACTAGATTGTTTCATTGACCATCGCACCACCTCTGCCAACCATCCCCAGGCGGATGGGCTATCCGAACGGGCTGTCCAGACCCTCAAGACGGGCCTGCGCAAGTGCTGTGGGGACGGGAGCAGCAACGACTCGTGGGACAGGATGGTCCCGTGGGTAGCGCTGGGTTTCCGGTGCTCGCCTCAGCAGGCTACGCGCATGGCTCCCTACGAAGTACTGTACGGGCAGAAGCCCGTGTTCCCCTCCAAGGTCGGGGCAGACCTATGGAGCACAGCGCGGGTGGCAACAGTGGAGGAGGCAGCAGACCTGCTCCTCGCCAGAGTGGCCAGGATCAAGGAGGCCCTCCCGGTCGCGGGCGAGCACCTCAAGATCGCACAGCACCGGGACAAGTTGCGCTACGCCAGGATCCGCGGAGGGGGATATGTACCCCAGGTCAGGCGGTTCGCCGTTGGGGATTACGTGTACGTCCGGTACGCTTCAGAGCGGCGCAGCCTCGACCCCAAAGCCAGGCCGGAAATCCTGCGGGTGCAGCGGCTGGGGGAGACGGGGGCGTTGGTGCTGGAAGGAGCCGATGGCTTGACCGTAACAGAGAACGCAGTCAATTGCTCCCCGTGCCATCTCCCCAACCTGAAGGGCAGGGTGGATTTCGGCACCACCAGGCCCAACGTCAGCCTGTCCTGCGAAGTCTGCCGCCTACCTGACCGAGGGGAAGTCATGCTCCTGTGTGACGCATGCAATACCGGCTGGCACATGGACTGCCTCACGCCAGCGCTATACGCCATACCCGAGGGCGATTGGATGTGCCCCAGATGCAAGCCAGCATCAAGGACAAGCCAAGAGACGGGCCCGGCCGCAGACACGGTACCCAACAACCCAGCCCATCTCGAGGAGACAGCGCCCAGGGCAGCCAGGGCAGCCGCCAGAGCAGCCCAGGAGACAGGAGCCATGGACAAGCCAGAGGTGGAGGTCATGGCCACCAATCCAGCCACTAAGCAGATGGAGCGGGGCATCGCCAGGCCCATGCCCAACGGGCTGTATGACATTTCATACACAACGGGCAGAGGAGAAGCCAACGTCACCCCCAGAGCAGTCCAGCGCAGGGCCAAAGCGGCCATCGACGCAGCAAGATCAGAGGAGGAGACAGCCGCCAAGGGACAGGGAGGGATAAGAGCCTACTAGAACCGCCACAGGGCCAGCCACCTGTAGGGGCAGGTTTGGGAGAAGCACCGCTGCTACTGCACACGTCTCCTGTGGCTTAGGGCCAGGTGTCAACGGTGCAGTGGGGCGAGAGCAGCGGGTATTCCGCAGCGCCCGTGTTCCTGTGAAGAGCTGGAGGTTGAATAACAGGAGGATTCTGTAGGCCCGGATGAGCCCCGCTGAAGATTCGGTTCGTTCTAATGCGACCCGCTGTAGATTTCTGATGGTTTCTGATGAATTTCTGACTTCTGATGGTTTCTGATGGATTCTGATGACTTCTGATGGTTTCTGATGGTTTCTGATGAATTTCTGACTTCTGTCACGGTATATTACGGTATACGTGCCAAAACCGTTTAGGCCGCAGTTTGCGACCTCGGAGGCTTCGCAGCTTCCCTGCGGATCCTCCTTATTTGAATAGGAACCTAGAAACCCGCTTACGCCAGGGGTTTAGCTGTCCCGTACTAGGAATTGGGCCTGCTGGGTCCCTGTATCCAGGCGATTGCCTAAACTAGTTACTTCGTCCCTTTCAAAAGGACAGACCTCTTATGTAACAAGCTCCGGCCGGCATCCAATGCATGAGGCCTGAGGTGTTCATAACGTCAGTACCTATATCAAGTCAAGACAAGCTCGACCTCCGCTGAGACAGCAGCAGAACAAGACCTCAGTTGAGGAACGAGATCCCTGCAGAACAGTAATTCGCAGTCTACGATCCCGTACCCCTCACCGCGTGTGACGCGGTAAGTGCACCTGATATTGCCCAGCTGGATCGACCATACCGCCAGAAAGCCGGTGCCTCCCAAAGATATTGCCTGACATTCAAATACAAGTTTAGAAGCTTAACTCGTTGAGCACCCGCAGCCAGTGAGTAGTCACGAAGTCTGCCCGTAGGCGCCCATCACTGTCGTGAGGGAGAAGTCCGCCACGGACCTGAAGCGCACATCTCGTGTCCTTTTGAAAGGGACGAAGTGAATCTAGCCTGATCAGCCTGATTCGCCAGTTCCTGCTGAAGGTGTTTGTGCTTCAAAAAATTTGAATTCTGCTTGTCAGCAATTGACCTTGGAAAGGTGCTTGAACTGCAATTTGGCTGAGGTAATCTCCAGAGAGAGATTGCCAAGTAAAACCCTGTGAGTCACTGCGTGTGACAGCTCAGTGGTGGCCCAGAGAGGCTTGAAGATTTGGCTGTGGACTTATACACCCAGCAAATAGTGCCTGTGTGATTGAAGATTGAGATCAGGTGGATCCAATCTGTCATCATGGACAGAAGTGAACTTATGGATTGAAGATCCAAGTTTGAAATTTTTTGGTGGACCAGAGCATCCCCGCAGGACCACAGAGCTGAGCGGACACCACGCAAGAAGCTACATCCACGCAGGGCGTGTGACACCTAGAAGCCACCCAGCCAGAAAGAGGTGGGAAGTGCTGAAGGCGACGGAGGATTCCGCCAGATTCTGATTATTAGCAAGAAAAAGCAGGAAGGCAGAGACCTGTCCTGTTTTTTGCCGTACCTGTCAACTTGACCTGACTTGCAAGTCCTCACCAGGCTGCAGTAGGTGCAAGAGGCAGAAGCCTGAGAGTTAGCAGATCCTGTTTTGGTGTTGCCAGCACATTGCAGGATCGTGTGGATCGTATAATTGCCTGTAGGAATGGCAGAGTGTAACCTGCATCCTGATAGGCACCAGCACCCCGACGCCCAGCGCCGCAGCGGGCGAGTGTGGGGGCTGGAGCCAGGTGCAGACCTGATAGAGGTGGCTGATTCGCTGATTGCAGAGGAAGCCCTGCGGATGGCGGAGAAACTGGCAAGGCCAGTGGATCCGGCCGCACGGGCCTGCAAGGTGACAGGACCTGACCACTTCCTGCCCGGAGCGGCAGGAATGCTGGACGGTGGCGCTGTGTGTGTGATAAGGACAGGCATTGGGCGAGGAGGCCCACTGCCTGCTGATTCCAGTAGCAGCCTGGAATTTGAGCAGGGTCCGACGCAGGCGGGAACCCCGGATCTGATCTTGGATCAGGTGGCTGAGGTGTCCCAGAGCAGCAGCATACGACACGACAGCGAACCAGATGCCGCGCCGCAACGGATTCCGTCCAAGGGGACGAGGGTTGCGCAGCGAGTATTGGTAGAACCCTGCCAGCCGGAACACAGTTCAGAGAGCGCTGCAGACCCAGAGGGGCTAGCAGGCCATGACAAATTACAGCCAGGTGGAAAGGACATGGGAAGCAGGCAAGTGCCTGCAGTAGTCAAGCGCGAGGGGGCAGGTGCCCAGCCAGCGGTGACCAGGCAGACTTGGCAGGACAGCGAACCAGATGCCGCGCCGCAACGGATTCCGTCCAAGGGGACGAGGGTTGCGCAGCGAGTATTGGTAGAGCCCTGCCAGCCGGAACACAGTTCAGAGAGCGCTGCAGACCCAGAGGGGCTAGCAGGCCATGACAAATTACAGCCAGGTGGAAAGGACATGGGAAGCAGGCAAGTACCTGCAGTGGTCAAGCGCGAGGGGGCAAGTGCCCAGCCAGCGGTGACCAGGCAGACTTGGCAGGACAGTGCAGAGCCGCTGGCAGCATTTAAAAAATCAGCGGTGCCGGTGGGAAAGCCTTGGGCTGACCTGATATCCGAGGAGGAACTTTCAGACCCAGTTCGGGAGGAAAGGGGGCAGCGACCCAAGACAGGACTGGACTCAGAGCAGCAGATGGCGCTTGAGGGAGAAGCGATGCGTATTTTCCGCAGGCTAGCAGGGATCAAGGATCCCGCAGATTTGGGGTGCAAGGTGCCCAGTGCAGATCAAGCTTGGCCCAAGAGCGTTGGGCAGGCTGAAGGCACTGTGGGCGCTGGAGTGTCGCACAAAGGGATTGGCCAAGGTGGGCCGGTGCCCCAATCAACTCTGGATATTCCAAGGCAAGGCCTGGAATATGCGCAGTGGTTGAGACAGGGAGGAAGAACCCCTGAGCTGACATTGGACTCGGCCGCTGAGGTGTCACAGACCAGGGGCGCAGATCGGGACAGTGGTCCAGAAGGCGCACCGCAGCAGGACCTGCCCAGTGGGGCAGGGGCTGCGCGACGAGTCATGAACAAGCCCGATCACGGTGATCAAGGGGCAGGCGCCTCTGCAGCCCCAGAGAGGGCAGCAGAGTGCGAGGGAGCCAGAGACCTAGGCAGTGGGCCAGAATACGCGATGCAGAAGAGGCTGCTGAGAGTGGCAAGTGCTGCGCAGTGCGTTAAAAAAGAGAACGGTACGATGCCCCGTGGTGGAGGTCAGGTGATCAGGAAACCTGCAGATCTGCAGGCGGTGAGTAGAACAAAAGACGCCACTGCGAAATGGCCCCCAGTAAAAAGGAAGGAGGATCTGGCTCAGCCAATAGGGTGGAACATGCTAGGACAGTGGATCGCTGGAGTGTGGAAAGTTGCGTGTGACGCAGTAATCACCTTAACAGAAGAATTCCCTGCGTTGCAAGGAGAGCAGGAACTGTATTGGACAGAAGTCCATGGGGATGACCAGAATGATCCGGAGCAGGTGAGGTTAAGGAGCCTTGCTGTGCGTCAGCAGTGCACACCCTTGGAGGCAGTGACCCGGCGTGTGAAGCAGCCAAGAGGTCAGGTAACCCCCAGCGGCTGGTCCATGTTTGATATCCTCAGCAGTGACAGTGAGCCAAGCCCCAGGGACCTACAGCAGGCCTGGGGGAGGGCCTTTTCACCCAGGCGGGATAGCCCGGTAGCTAGCGAGCAGCTGCACCTGATCAGCTGTTTCCAGGCAGGAAGTGCCTGGCCACCAAGGCAGGATAGCCCGGTAGCTAGCGAGCAGCTGCACCTGATCAGCAGTGATCTGACAGGAAGGGCTGAGCACAGGCCTGGCCCGCGCAGGGCAAGCGAGGCTGAGGATTATGCGAGGTTTGGGGTCGTCCCAGAGCAGGATAAACAGGATCAGGAGGATCAAACTGTGGTGGCCGGTGGCTGCGAGCCAGGCCAACCGCAGGTGCAGGCGCCGCAGCTGTGCTTGCACAGGGAAGCAGGTCCTGTGACACCTGTGGTGGCTGGTGGCTGCGAGCCAGGCCAACTGCAGGTGCAGGCGCCGCAGCTGTGCTTGCAGAAGGAGGCAGGTCCTGTGACACCTGTGGTGGCTGGTGGCTGCGAGCCAGGCCAACTGCAGATGCAGGCGCCGCAGCTGTGCTTGCACAGGGAGGCAGGTCCTGTGACACCTGTGGTGGCTGGTGGCTGCGAGCCAGGCCAACTGCAGGTGCAGGCGCCACGGCTGTGCTTGCAGAGGCAGGCAGGTCCTGTGACACCTGTGGTGGCTGGTGGCTGCGAGCCAGGCCAACTGCAGGTGCAGGCGCCGCAGCTGTGCTTGCACAGGGAGGCAGGTCCTGTGACACCTGTGGTGGCTGGTGGCTGCGAGCCAGGCCAACTGCAGGTGCAGGCGCCACAGCTGTGCTTGCAGAGGCAGGCAGGTCCTGTGACACCTATGGTGGCTGGTGGCTGCGAGCCAGGCCAACTGCAGGTGCAGGCGCCGCGGCATTGCTTGCAGAGGCAGGCAGGTACTGTGACACCTGTGGTGGCCGGTGGCTGCAAGCCAGGCCAACTGCAGGTGCAGGCGCCGCGGCTGTGCTTGCAGATGCAGGCAGGTACTGTAACACCTGTGGTGACCGGTGGCTGCGAGCCAGGCCAACTGCAGGTGCAGGCGACGCGGCATTGCTTGCAAAGGGAGGCAGGTCCTGTGACACCTGTGGTGGCTGGTGGCTGCGAGCCAGGCCAACTGCAGGTGCAGGCGCCGCAGCTGTGCTTGCAGAGGGAGGCAGCTCCTGTGACACCTGTGGTGGCCGGTGGCTGCGAGCCGGGCCACCTGTATTTCTGGGAGCAGAAGCTGAACCAGCAGGTGACCGAGGAACCAGCAGAATCAAGGGAGATTGAGGCCCACGTGCAAAGGCAGGCGCCGGTGCTGGCGCAGATGCACCAGCCAGAAGAGGATGGGCCTTTCACACCACTGGTGGCAGCAGCTCCAGGAGGGGGCCAGGTGGCAACACCGGAACCAAGGGCGGCCCAGCAGGCCATCATATGGCTGGGGGCGCCCAAGGGAGTGGCAGGTGCGCCTACAGCTGCCGACGACCCTAGCCAGTCCCAGGTCGAGGCCTCAGGACTGAAGGGGGGCCAGGCAGGCAACCTGCCAGGGGGGTTGGCCGTGCAAGGTCCAACTGAAGGGGCAAGGCAGGCGATCCCGGGCACAAGGGAAACAAGCCCAACCAGCCAGGGCAGTGCCCATGGGGAACCCAGAGGACACTCACCCAAGCCTGTTGCGGCAGAAAATCGTGAGGGGTCAATGGAGCTGGATATCCCCAAACCCATGCTGAGGAAAAAGGTGAACTACCAGCAGAAGCTCAAAGGAAGGGCCAGGCGGTCAGGGATTGCCTGGCAGATGAGAATGACCAGGCAGCTGAGGATGATGAAGCGTCGCTTGGCAAAGAAACTGCAGACGCTGTTGCCACAAGGCAGGACAGCTGACAGTAACGTGGATGAAGCTAGGAGCAGCAGGTCTCCGGTGCCAGCACCCGTGGACACCAGCAGCAGCAGGAATGTGTGCCTGGTATCATTCCCTGCTGCGGTGCCTGCAGATGTGGAGCTGGCCAGGCTCAGGGAGGATCGCGCAACAGGTGACCGTCAGCAGCGGATAGACACCCGCGATGCCATGCGTCAGGCCATGAGGCATTACCCCGGAAGCGTATGCATGTTCTGCGGGTGCAAGTGCGAGCACAGCGACAGTGCATGTGAGCACCTCATGGATGCCAACATCCAGAGGGGGCTGGAGCCGGGTGAGGACCCGGCTGAGGCCAGTGATGCAGTGATTGCAGAGGAAGCAATGCGGATTGCGGTGAAGCTGGCCGGGCCAGCAGATCCGGCCGCAGGCGCGCGCAGGGTGCCAGTGCAAGACCGCTCCCTGTCCGCGGAGAAAGGGAAGCTGGCTGATGACACGGTGCGAGTTCAACTGACACAAAAAGGAATTGGCCGAGGGGGACCGGTGCTCGCGGATCCCAGGAAGGGCCTGGGAGCTGAGCAGCGGTCGACGCAAGGGGGAGGAACCCCAGAGCTGATCTTGGATCCAGCAGCTGAGGTATCCCAGAGCAGTGATACAGGGCGGGACTGTGGTCCAGACGCCGCTGTGCAGCAGAATCCGCCCAGGGGGGCAAGGACTGCGCAGCGGGTCAAGGAGAAGTCCAGCCAAAGTGACCAAAGGGCGGATGTCGCCGCAGGCCCAGAGGGTCTTGCAGGTCGTGACAAGGTCAGGGCAGGCGAGCCGCTGGTGAAAGCAGAGGTCAGTGTGGCCAGGCGCGGACCTGCAGAGGTCAAGCGCAAGGGGGCAGGAGCCAAACCAGCGATGGCCGGGCAGGTTTTGCAGGAGAGCAATGAACCGCGGATCCAGAGCAAAAGGGTGGCTGTGCCGGTGGGAAAGCCGTGGGCTGACATGATGTGGGAAGAAGCGCTGTCAGATCCCATTCCAGAGGTGCAAGTGCAAAAGGGGCCGCAGCTGAGGGCAGGGCTGCATTCGAGGAGGCAGCTGAGGCCGCGCCGCACTCCAGTCAGGAGGGTGGTAGGGTCCACGGTGTATGGAACACCCCTGTCCAGGTTTCTCCCCAGTGTGGGCAGGCCTGTGCAGAGATCCAAGGAGGGATTTAGCGGCCAAGTGAAGAGAGGCGGCAGCCAAGGGGGCGGCCTGTATGGATTTTCCAATAATCCAGCATGGGAACAGGAGGAAGGCCCCAGAGAGTCAGAGCACTCATGGGCGGTGAAGGTGGCAGATCTACAGGAGCTGATTAAGGAGGATCTGCAGCCGATCGGCTGGAGGGGGATTCTGCGGTGGGTAGCGAACCTGTGGAAGCAAGCTTGCTCCAGGTATTTCTCCCACTTCAGCGATCAGGTGAATGCGATTGAGGAATTCAGGGCCCATCATCTGAGGGAGTGGGCAACGAAGGCCATGATGGGGATTCCACACACGGGGCAGGACAGGGCGACGCTGTTGGCCGCCCTTGGACAGGCGTCCAAGGGAGGAGCAGGACGCGAGGCAGCCCTGGCCGTTAAGGCCTTCGCAGATGAGTGGCGCAATGGGGTGAAAGGAGATCAGGAAGAGCCTGGATCTGAACCCGAGGATGAGGAAGTGGAGGATCAAGAGTGGGAAGGTTATGAAACAGCTGTGCAGCAACCAGAGGAGCTCAGGGAGGTCCAAAGATGGCAGCAGCAGGCAAGGGCCGCGCCCACCCCAGGGTCCAGAGAGGCCAGAGAGGAGGTGCTGTCAGATTCCTGGGTCAGGAATTACACAGGAGGGACACAGCCAAGCTGGCAGAGCCAGGAGCCGCCCAGGGGGCAGGCATACGGCAGGGAACAGCCAAGCTGGCAGAGCCAGGAGCCGCCCAGGGGGCAGGCAGACGGAAAGAACCAGCCAAGCTGGCAGAGCCAGGAGACGCCCAGGGGGCAGGCAGACGGCAGGGAACAGCCAAGCTGGCAGAGCCAGGAGCCGCCCAGGGGGCAGGCATACGGCAGGGAACAGCCAAGCTGGCAGAGCCGGGAGCCGCCCAGGGGGCAGGCATACGGCAGGGAACAGCCAAGCTGGCAGAGCCAGGAGCCGCCCAGGGGGCAGGCATACGGCAGGGAACAGCCAAGCTGGCAGAGCCAGGAGCCGCCCAGGGGGCAGGCAGACGGCAGGGAACAGCCAAGCTGGCAGAGCCAGGAGCAGCCCAGGGGGCAGGCATACGGCAGGGAACAGCCAAGCTGGCAGAGCCAGGAGCCGCCCAGGGGGCAGGCAGACGGAAAGAAACAGCCAAGCTGGCAGAGCCAGGAGCCGCCCATGGGGCAGGCATACGGCAGGGAACAGCCAAGCTGGCAGAGCCAGGAGCCGCCCAGGGGGCAGGCAGACGGAAAGAACCAGCCAAGCTGGCAGAGCCAGGAGCCGCCCAGGGGGCAGGCATACGGCAGGGAACAGCCAAGCTGGCAGAGCCAGGAGCCGCCCAGGGGGCAGGCATACGGCAGGGAACAGCCAAGCTGGCAGAGCCAGGAGCCGCCCAGGGGGCAGGCAGAATCGGACAGAGGAGCACAGCCTTGGAGATCCGGACCTGTAGAGCAGCAGAGCAGAAGTGAGGCAGGATGGCAGCCACCTGCAGGGGGCAGAGACTCCGCAGGCAGGACAGGCAGACGGCCGTCTGGAGAGAACCATGCTCAAAAGGAGCCAGATAACAGACACAGCGGATACCAGCAGGATCGCAACCCATCAGGGGGCGGCGGAGATGGATCTGGACCACACTCTGGATCAGAGGATTCAGGGTCAGCTGGAGCAGACAGGCGCGGGCCAGGGGCCAGGCGGGAGTCAGGCGACCAGGAAATGAGAAGGCTCGATCGGGAGCAAGCAAGGAACAATCTGCAGCTGCAGCAGCAGATGATCTCGCAGTTGGCAGGGATGGCCAAATATACCAAAATCCCAGCTATCCAAGGCAACGTGCCGGTGTTGGATATGTCACACCCGGGCGCGGTTGCAGCCAAGAAATATTGCCAAGCGTGTGGCTATTGGGGATCACACAACAGGCTGGCGCTGTCGGATGAACCACCGGCGCTGGACGTGGTGGCAGGGGAAATTGTTGGATCCTGCCAGTCACCCTCGGCCATGGCCATGCTCGTGCGATCCCTGGCCAGGTTGTGGAACAACAAGCCTGCCAGTGTGGGGCCGTTGATGGCGGCCATCAGGGCAGCGCCCCACGCAGGGGACAGGGCCACCAAGGACATGGAAAGGATCGGGCGGCAGTGGGCCGCTCCAGCAGAGGAGCAGTGCTGTGAGGTTTCCCTTCTTACCCTGTGGATCAGGGTGGTAAAGGATGAGGTGGGGAAGCCGACCTCGGATGAGAGATCCGCGATCACCAACCTCAAGCTGGGAGTCAAAACAACCTTGGATCCAGAGGTCGAGCCAGAGGAGACAGTGGAGGCGTTTGCGCACAGAGTCCTGTCCACAGCAGAGTTGCTGCAGATCTCCAGGGATGCAGTGGACTACTTTGGCAGAAGGCACTCGGTCTCGCACATGTTCTATGAGGGGCTGCCAATGGCCACCAGGGGCAAGCTGAGCACGTTCGTAATCACGGTGCCAGGGTACTTGAATATGACCGATGAGGAGCAGATCACTGTACTGACGCAGCAGGTGGTGCTGTGGGAGAAGTTCGCCCTGGAAATGGGGGACCTGTCTGTCACAGATCACAGGCCTGCGGCAGCAGAGGAGAATGAGACGGAAGAGGGGGAAGAGACGGAAGAGGAGGAAGAGGAGCGAGAGGCTTCTTGGAAGCAGAGACTTTTTGGAGGAAGATATTCCTTGGATGAGGAGAGGCCAGTGTCACCCCGTGAGCGGTCCATAGATGGGCCAAGGTGGCGCTAGGCTTCCAACAAAGAAGAGGAATCGGCACTTGAAGGGTGCACCGATACCTGAACCTCAGGGGAGGCCGAGCCCAGAGCGGCAAGGCTGCTGAGCATGACGATACTCACACCGCAACCGGCAGGAAAGGGCAGAGGCTGAGCAGCAGAAGACGCTTTCAGGCACAGCGCACCTGGTCCTAGTGCACAGCAGGTGCTGGGCCGGAGGCCTGCGAGTCAATGACGGCTTATGCTAGGTGACGACAAGACCTAGAGCAGCGACGGGTTATGCAAATTTGTTTCTCAAGAGCCGCAGCAGCAAGGCTGCGGTAGTACATATGTTAGAACGTGGACGACAAGACTTGATTTTGTGGAGTAGTGACAGTACCCAAGGGGGCAGAAACCGCTGCTGCGGCGCGCATTTCCTGTGGCCTTAAAGACCAGGCGTCTATGGCGCAGTGGGGCGAGAGCAGCGGTTATACTTAGCCTGGCCTGATGATTCTGGTTAACAGCCAAGTTTGGTGATGAGCAACTGAGATGCTTAGAATGACGCGCAGTATGTGCGCATTGCTTGCAGAGATTATGTGAATTTTGCCTTGAAGGAAGCCTGAACCAGGCAGATGCGTGTGGACGGCCTGAACCAGGCAGATTTGTGTATATGGCCTGAACCAGGCAGATTTGCTTTGATAGTTTGATCTTCTGAGGTGTACAGATTTTCCCAGAAATTTCTTCCTAACAGTACCGACCCCTTTTTTCCGGCTCCCAGCGCATGCCCGATAGGCTCAACGCTGAGGAGCGGGGGGGCGAGTGAAGTAGTAGGGGCGGTACCCACGAGACAGGGACACCCAGACTTACCCCTAGGCAGAGAGACTTCCTGCTAGGGCTGAACCTTACAGTAGCCAGTTAACAGCTCTTGTCTGAAGTACAAGGAGCCTGTTTGTGAGTAGAAGGACACCTCTCTAAGGCGCCTTTACCGGAGATTACGGAGTTTACCATATTGGCGCGTTTACTGCTTTATGGTGCGACAGCTGTCACGGTATATTACGGTATACGTGCCAAAACCGTTTAGGCCGCAGTTTGCGACCTCGGAGGCTTCGCAGCTTCCCTGCGGATCCTCCTTATTTGAATAGGAACCTAGAAACCCGCTTACGCCAGGGGTTTAGCTGTCCCGTACTAGGAATTGGGCCTGCTGGGTCCCTGTATCCAGGCGATTGCCTAAACTAGTTACTTCGTCCCTTTCAAAAGGACAGACCTCTTATGTAACAAGCTCCGGCCGGCATCCAATGCATGAGGCCTGAGGTGTTCATAACGTCAGTACCTATATCAAGTCAAGACAAGCTCAACCTCCGCTGAGACAGCAGCAGAACAAGACCTCAGTTGAGGAACGAGATCCCTGCAGAACAGTAATTCGCAGTCTACGATCCCGTACCCCTCACCGCGTGTGACGCGGTAAGTGCACCTGATATTGCCCAGCTGGATCGACCATACCGCCAGAAAGCCGGTGCCTCCCAAAGATATTGCCTGACATTCAAATACAAGTTTAGAAGCTTAACTCGTTGAGCACCCGCAGCCAGTGAGTAGTCACGAAGTCTGCCCGTAGGCGCCCATCACTGTCGTGAGGGAGAAGTCCGCCACGGACCTGAAGCGCACATCTCGTAGTGAAGTAGTAGGGGCGGTACCCACGAGACAGGGACACCCAGACTTACCCCTAGGCAGAGAGACTTCCTGCTAGGGCTGAACCTTACAGTAGCCAGTTAACAGCTCTTGTCTGAAGTACAAGGAGCCTGTTTGTGAGTAGAAGGACACCTCTCTAAGGCGCCTTCACCGGAGATTACGGAGTTTACCATATTGGCGCGTTTACTGCTTTATGGTGCGACACTTCTGATGGTTTCTGATGGATTCTGATGATTTCTGATGGTTTCTGATGGTTTCTGATAATTTCTGACTTCTGATGGTTTCTGAAGGGTTCTGATGAATTCGGACTTCTGATGGTTTCTGATGGTTTCTGATGGATTCTGATAATTTCTGATGGATTCTGATGGATTCTGGCTTCTACTCGTTATGATGGTTTCTGATGGGTTCTGACCCTTTATTGACTTCAGACAAGCATGACAATGGTGACGGTACCGGGTTCTGTATGCCCTGATCAGGCCAGAGAGAGATCGGGAACCCAGAGGCCTGAGTCGAGTTTTCAGTACCTTGGTTGGACCTAGGGTTCGCCACGAGTTCCAGTGAGTGTTCTTTGGTGCCTTTCTTTGGTAAATTTCCTTTTGTTGATTTCCTGCAGAGGATTTTCTTCAGTGGATTTTCAGCCGACTGGCTGGATTGCAGTCAGGTGTCTAGGAGGCTTCCGTGTTAGGGAACCGACAAGTTCTGAGTGTACATATTTTCCGATCCCAGTTTCAGTACCACCCCTAGTCCGGCTCCCCACGCACGCCCGGTGTGCGTTTCGTGAGGAGCGGGGGGCGAGTAAAGTAGGGGCGGTACCCACAGCTAGGGGCGCTCGGGTAGGCCAACCTTCCCTCTTATACGGTACGCTGTACCAAGTTACCCCTTTACAGCCCTTGTACCTCCGCAGTGTAGTACAAGAGGCACGTGTGTACAGGTGTTGAACCTTAGTTGTGAGTAGTTTGAGCCTCTCTAAGGCAGTACTGATAGCTTACACCATTTTGGCACGGTTACTGCTTTATGGTGCGACAGCTGTCACGGTATAATGCAGTATACGTGCCAAAACCGTAGGGACTGCTGACGCGTCCCCGTAGACTCCGCAGCTTCCCTGCGGAGCCCCCTTTTTAGGGTTAGGAGCCCAGCTTCCCACTTTCGGGAAGGTCTGAGGCAGGATTTCCCGTACTCAGTAAATAGGGCTTGCCGGGACCTTTGAATCCCGGCTTGCACGCTTGACATTCACTTCGTTCCTTTTAAGTGGACAGACCTCTAATTGTAAACAGCACCGGCCTTTGTCCAGGATAAAGCCCAGTGAAGAGCATTAAGTCAGTACCCCAATTACAGTCAAGCCTAGTTCAGCTACTCAGCCGACATAGCAAGCTCAAGACTCCCTAGCGGGAAACCCGACTCAACCTAGGACTACGTCTACGGTCAGCGTCTGCGGCAACCCCCGCTTTACGCGGTAAGTGACCTTCCGTCCTGCCCGGCTCGCTACCCGACAGGCCGTAGATCTAGCCCTCCGAGCGTAGCACCGTGTCTATCATCTAGAAATCCCAGCCGCAGCTTAACGCGTTGCGCATCCGCGGCCAGTGTGTAGACACTGAGCTCGCCCGTAGGCGTCCGCCACTCTGTGGGGAAGAAGTCCGCCACGGACCTGAAGCAACCATCGCGAGTAAAGTAGGGGCGGTACCCACAGCTAGGGGCGCCCGGGTAGGCGAACCTTCCCTCTTATACGGTACGCTGTACCAAGTTACCCCTTTACAGCCCTTGTACCTCCGCAGTGTAGTACAAGAGGCACGTGTGTACAGGTGTTGAACCTTAGTTGTGAGTAGTTTGAGCCTCTCTAAGGCAGTACTGATAGCTTACACCATTTTGGCACGGTTACTGCTTTATGGTGCGACACTAGCCTTGACAAGCATGTTGGTCCCGGAGCTGGTCTCATTCAGGTATGTGCAGCTCCAGTCAGAGCCGCCCTGAGGACAGGCGAGCACGGGCAGCAGGGGTGGTCAAGAAGGATGGGGGGATAATTAAAATTCAGGTAGTCCAGTGGGGTGGCCTGCACCATTGCCTGCCTCAGAGCCAGCTTCGTGGCCTGCAACAGGGGAGGGATTGACTATTGAGCTGAGGCCTGCTAGTGTGGTCCATCGTGCAGACGGCGGGTGGGAGGGGGAGGTCGACTGGTAGGAGTGGATGGCAGTGGGGCTGTGGGGGTGACCCATCAGGGCAGGGGGCAAGGGGGCAAGGAGAGATTTATGACCCATTGGGAGGTGAGCAAGGGCAACAGGGGTGGGGGAGGGATTGAGCTGAGGCCTGCTGGTGTGGTCCCTCGTGCAGGCGCCAGGGAGGGGGGGGTCAACTGGTAGGAGTGGATGGCAGTGGGGGTGACCCATCAGTGCAGAGGGCAAGGAGGTGAACGGGTGGCCAGGAGGGTTGATGTGTGACCCATCTGGAGGTGAGCAAGGGCAACAGGGAGGGGTATGAGCTGTGGCCTACTAGTGTGGTTCCTCTTGCTGGCGGCAGGGGAGAGGGTTAAACTGCCGCAATGGGAGACAGTGGGATTGACCCAAACGTGAAGGGGGCCATGCGGGGTGATTTGTGACCCATTTCGAGGTGAGCAATGGCAACAGGGGAGGGGAGGGGGAGCGGGGGTGAGCTGTGGCATGCTAGTGTGATTCATGTTTAGGGCGGCATGGGAGGGCCGGGTCAAACAGCTGCAATAGGACAGAGTGAGATTGATCCAACAGTAAAGGGGGCAAGGAGGGGTGATTTGTTACCCATTTGGAGATTTGCAAGGGCAACAGGGAGGGGGGAGGAGGGAGCCTGCTAGTGTGGTTCCTCTTGCAGGCGGCGGGGGAGGGAGGTCAAACGGCCGAAATGGGAGACAGTGGGATTGAACCAACGGTGAGGGGGGCAAGGAGGGGTTATTTGTGATTTGTGACCTATTGGGAGGTGAGCAAGGGCAACAGGGGAGGGGGGTGAGGTGTGGCCTGCTAGTGTGGCCCCTAGTGTGTGCTTAAACGAGGGTTCCTATAACACTCTGTGATTACACATGTTATTTGTATTCCGATGTATAGAGTACCGCTTTGCTCAATACTGTCTGTGTCTCCGTTTAAAGATTATGATGGTATTTTCCTACAGAGTCCTTATAGAGGACATCCGTACCGCAGTACATATTGTACGTTCACAGATGTAGTGCAGCAGTAGGAACGCTACAGTTACACCGGCAGCTGTGATGGCAGCGGGGGTTTTCCTGGTGTGAGCGGCAGCAGGGGGTCAACAGATCTCAGATCAGGATCTCATCGGATCTAAAACAATGACCAAAGTTGTAAACTCTGGTGCCGCCGTTTGAGGTGTTAGAGACATATTCAGTTGCTAGTCAAAGTTCATGGCCTGCTAGATACCCTTAACCTCATCGAAACTCCTTGCTACCGGTATGGTCTGTTAGAAGGAGCCTAAGGTGAGCAACATGACACATGTTACTGCGAACGGTGCTGGGCTGAGGGATACGGCGAGCACGTGTAGGATGCGCTGTGTGCTTTCATTGCCCCAAAGTGAATGAAAGGCTGAGGGCGAGACTTAAGGTTGGGCAGGCCCCCTGAGGGCACCACGAATTTTTCCCAGGAGTTGCACCAGGGCAGGCATGGGTGGAATGCTCTGGCTTTTGTTGAAGACGTGGTAGACTTTGTTGAGGGCTAATTTGTTGTTTTCTTTTACCTCCTTGGGAATTGGCTCTTTCCCTTTTGTTTTCTCTTGCTATCTCTCCTCTTCAAATATTTATTTTTTGCATAGGGCTAGGCTCGTCAGGGGCGGGGATCCTTCGACCCGCCTGTCCTTTTTTCGGAGAGGGTCAATAACGTTACACCTCTGGGCCCGCTCAAAGCTCGGTCGCGTGGGCGCCCAACTGTTCAGAAGGGAGAAAAGAAGAGACTAACAGGAAGAGGGGGGAAAGGAACAAAAGGAGGGGGTGTTTTTCTTCGTTCTTTGTGCTCCTCTCTAGTGTCTTTCCTCTTGCCTTTAGATCCTTTCCTTCTTCCTCCCAATGAGGCAGTTGGGCGCCCATGAGGCCGAGCCTTTTTAAGCAGGGCCCTAAGGTGTAACGTCATTGGGTGAAGAGGGACTTGACTGGCAGCGTGCTGCTGCTCGAGCCTTTGCCCATGTCCGGCTTACACTGGGCCACTGGCTTGATGCCCTGTCCCCACACACAACACCACTGAAGCCGCATGCCTCAGCATCACTTGGCTCCAAGCTGCACCACATAGGCGCACCAAGAAGCGCGCTACAACGTGCAATGAGGGGTGTGCTAGTCCTTAATGAGATAGTCATGCCGGTAGATGAAAACTCCCTGTTAGACGTGGATACTGCAGAGATTGTCAGAGAAGTACGTTAGGGAGGGGGCAACAGTCAAGGGGAGGCATGTGGGCATGGTCGAGGGCTTCACGGATTTCTTCCAGTCCAGCTCTGGTCACATAGTATGCTTCACGTTTGCCATCCGCCGCCTACTCCTTTCACGGGCCAACATAGGCCTACCAACGCTCATCCAGAAGGTGAAATCACATATTGGTATTATCGGCAATGAACTTGCTGACATTGGGGCAACACGAGCCTTGGACGCACCCAGCACTTGTACATTTAACCTTTCCCATATCAACAACCAGTACATGGCTTCCCTCCCAGCTTGGCCTTGCCTACCCCAAGACGATACTCAAACGGATTCAAACGACACCCCTTGGTTCACTTCTGACCTCACCTCCTCTATCAAGGCACACCTTCACTCTTCTTGCCCTCACGTTACGGACGGTGACACCACCATATCTTGTGCTACTTATACCCGCATAATCGAAGAAAATGCCCACTCTTTACCCTTGTATAACAATCACAAGTGGCAGTCTTCTGCTTGCCACTTTTCTCTGAAGCGATGCATCCTCCGTATGCGAGCCAACCTCTTATGGACAGCTAAACGGGCACTTCTCTTCCGTATTCCCTACAAAACAACAGTGCGCTCGTTTACCGATGGCCTTTGCCCCATATGTACACCACCTCCTACTGGCCCACCTGACGCTACTTCTGACACACAGGGACACATGTTTGGAAGCTGCAGGCATCCCCGTATGCAGGCCTCTTATATCTCCCGACACAACAAGGCCCTCTGCCTCATCCAACGTTCCCTCCACCGAGGCACAAAGAGTGGAATGTTCACAATTATGGATGCCACACCCGCTACATCCCTCCCACCAGGAGTCTATGACACCCATATCCCGCAATGGATGCTTCCCGCTGTCCCCCCTGCCACACTCTGCCGCCTTCGTCCTGATCTCCTCTTAATTGAAGGCCTTACCATTGCCGATCTCCACAGTTATCCTCCCGCCCGGCTTGCCGACCCTGCCTTCCTTCTTGACCTCCAACACCGTTGTACCATCCATGTTATTGAGCTCGGGTTTACCTCCAATCTACAATTCTGCCTGTCCCACAAATCCACACAACATGCACAGTTAGTACAATTGCTTCGCTCCGCAGGATGGAACCTCACTACACCTGTTTTAGACCCTCTCCACATTCCTGCCCCCCACCCTCATACATATCTGTTACCCCCCCCTGCTAAAGACATCCTCTACCCCTATGTTCACCTCGTCATCATTGGTTGCTCTGGCATTTTCTATAAAGATATCATGCACCTCTTTCCAGTCCTTGGTATCACACCCTTCAACGTCCCCCCACTGCTCAAACAACTAGCAGTTCACACTGTCCAATCTGCCTATTCCATTCATCGACTTCGCCGTTACCTTGAAAACAGTCCACCCGACTGCCGTCCAGCATCTCCCCCTGTTCTCACTGACCCGCCATAGCCCCTTTCTCCCTTTAAGGGTATACAGACCGGGGCTTGGGCGTCTCGTCAACCTGTACTTCCCAAAATCCACGCCGCATCGGCGTTCTCTTTTCTTTTCTTTTCTTTTGCCGTCTGAGTTCACAGTCTAGGTGGAGCACAAAAATGAGGACCATATGATCGTGACCACGACACGGATTTTGCAGTTCGGAGGAAAATTGTCGAGGAAAGTAAGAAAGTTGTGTCTCTGTTGCTGACAAGGCGCTCAGTACGACGGCCTCGCATGCCGTACAAATGCCACACCCCTGTCTGCAGCTCGCCATTATAACCGGAAAGGAGCGTGGACGCACGCGTTGAACCCACTACTTAGTTACCAGCTTAATCACATCATGAATTCCAAAAACTTGCCGATGAGCCCCTGCCGGAAACCAACATCGGCTAATTCGACCTCTTCACCAGCGAGGGGAGCTCGTCACGGCCTAGAGCCCCGGGGGAGGAGCAGCGTGCGAATTTCAGCATTTTCAGAGCTTGAGGCGCCTATGGCCTCATCTACCGCGCCAACCGCATCAACGGTGGGCCCCACATCGAGACCCCGACATGTCAGAAAGATTCGCGCCCCTCAGTCTCCTCATCACTCGCACCCCTGCCCCGCCATGCCGCAAGCCATGCGCTTTTTTGCGCATGGCTGCGTAGGGGTGCGAGTGATGAGGTGTGAGTGCTGACTCGGGCTCCTGCATGCATCGATGCTTAGCGCATCTCCGTCCGCATCGACGACGTTGACGTTTTCCCGCAAGCGACGTTCCTTAGCACACCTCCCCCTCCCCCGCTGATCCCACTCACCCCTTGCCCTCCTCTCCCCCTCTTCCGTGTCTCACCCTTCCCCCCACTTCCTCCTTTTCCCTCATGCACCTGCCACAGGCACAGCGCACGCTGAATCTCAGGTGAGCTGAAGCAGCCCGAGGGCGAACATTGCATGGGGGGCAGCCTGCAGCCTGTTGGCTGCACTCTTCTAGTCTCATTGGCAGTGTGCGCCCTGTGCGCACCATGCTGTGGTTTTAGGGTTTTGCAATGCCAATGCATGAAAACCACAACACACCAGACCACCAGTTGGGAACCTAGCACAGGCACAGCGCTTGATCAACCGCAGGTGAGTAGCAGCAGCTGGGAGGGGAGCAGCACGCAGGTAAGCAGCACGAGGGTAAGCAGCACATGGGAGCAGCGCATGGGAGCAGAACGTGGGAGCAGCTCGTAGGTAACTGCGCGCAGCACGTGGGAGCAGAACGTTGTGAACTGCGTGCAAGAAACAGCACGCAGCGGATCAGCCCGCACTGGAGCGGTCCGCAGTGGTGAAGAAGTGAACTGTCCACAGGGGGGGAAACCCCGCAGTGGAGCAGAGCATGGGTAAAACCGTAGGGGAACAGTGCACATGGGGGAAAACAACATTGTGAAGCAGAACACAGGAAATAAGACCACAGGGTTGCAGCGCGCAGGGGACCCCGCTGCAGGGGAGCAGGGCACATGAGTAAACCTGAGGGAAAGAGCGCGCATGAGAAAAACCCACTGGAGAACAGTGGGCAGGGGGGTAAACAAAAGAGCTGGGGAACAGCACGCACAGGAAAAAACGCAGAGATGCATCCTACAGGCAGTGCTGTTATGAGTGCACCCCAAACTGCCTTCCTTTGGAGATCTGCCGGGCAGCCACCCCTGGGGGCCCGTGGGAACCAACTGTGACCAGGTTAAGACCCGTGACTCTAGCAAAGGGCACCTGGCTGACCTGTAACGTAGACAAGCTATGTAGGTAGGCGGCTGAAGTGTATTAGAAGCGTATATTTGAATAAGGACCAGTTTGAACAGGTTAGGGCCGGCGACCCTAGCAACAGGCACCTGGCTGCCCTAGGCCACAGGCAGGCTATGTAGGTAGGTAGCTGAAGTGTGTCGGGATTCGGGAGCGTATATTTGAACGGGGTCTAATATACGGCCGGCGACCCTAGCAACAGGCACCTGGCTGCTCAAGGCCATAGGCCATAGGCAGGCTTCGCAGGAAGCAAAAAACATAAAGCTATGCTCTGTGGGGTGCGTGAGTGTTAAGCAAACAGGATCTGCAGATATGCAGCTGAGTACACTGTATTTGAATTGCTATCCTACGGGTGTTAATTAATTGATGATTTTTGTGCCGACCACGGGGCAAACAAATAATCAATTAATTAATCGCCGACCAAAGCTCTCGACGTTTGACTGAAACCAGGCGTCGATGATGGATGATAAGTATTTATTTTATGCATCCTTCGACATTCAATAATGAAAAATATGAGGAGGGGCAAAGCGTTTCTACTATATCCGAAATTCGTTAACATAACCTTTATAAAGGGGAGGTAGTCTGCAGAGGGGCCTGGTTCTCATAGCCATTCTGCTCTGACCACTGTTGGTCGTCCGGTGCAGCTGAAGTCCCCATCGGCCCTGTAGCGGCTGCCCAGAAGCCTGCCAAAGATGGTATAGAGAGCATCAAACCAAGACTACCGAAAAATGCGGTAGACTTCGTTCAAATTAGTAAATGATTGGGGTGTGCGGCCTTGGATGCGCACTAATATTCACTCAAAAATCGCCGCTGCGCAGAGTGTCAGCGGCATTTTTTCATCATCGTACCTGATTTGCCATCATCGTACCTGATGCGCGACGTTAAATTAAATGATCTGCAAAATTTCAACGCTGCGCGGCCTTTTTTTTATGTTTTGGCTGCGCGACGGAAAAATAAATTAATTCCCAGTTATCGGGTGAACGGACCCTATCCCGTTTAATGGTGAACTAAATACTGGCGCTTGGATCACCGATGAACCCCTACTTCGCTGAACATAGAACCCTGATGTGTCATGTGTGATGTGTGATGTGTGATGTCTGAGGAGAGGGGTCTTCCTACTTACCTGTCTCCTGAGTCAGAGTGTCTCCAGACTCCCTTGTATCTTTTTTTCCAGAGGCCCTGATACTCTTGAGGAGAGGCCCTGATACTCTTGAGGAGAGGCCCTGATACTCTTGTGGAGAGGCCCTGATACTCTTGAGGAGAGGCCCTGAGAGAGGCCCTGATACTCTTCATACGTTTTGGTCTCCTAAGTCACCCTGCTCTCGGGAGTAGGGTGTTTCCTGCCCTAAAAGCAAGCCTGAAACCTAAACCATAAACCCTAAGCTAGGGGGAGTGTGCTGCATGCTGAACAGCCAAAGCCGGAGCGGGGGAAGGCAGCTGTAGGGTGCCAGCCAGGCCCGGCAAGCAGTGCTGTGCAGATTACAGTCCTTACGGTGGCTGAATCACGTAGCTGAATTCAGTCACCGTAATTTCAAGGTAACGTCAGCTGTTTTTACCAGTAATGGACCGTACTTAATTCAACGATTTCTGAATTATGGAGCAATTGCACAGCACTGCCGGGAAGTCTGAAACCAATCACTGCGACATTGTCAACCCCGTTGCCACACCCGCTGGGGCTTTATCCCTTCACCCTTAACCACGCATGTCCTCGGCGTTACCAAAATATCCGGTCGGCTATCATAGCATGGAGACGGTCGTTGTCAGCCCATTGCCACACCCAATCAGGCTTACAACCCTAAACCCTTAACCCTGCCCACCCCAGACATTTTTAAGCTCTCCTGCCCGCCATCACAGCGCGGCGTCCGTCGTAATCAACCTGGTCGCCGGACTTGGGGTGTAGCAACTGCTAGGATAAACCCTGACCCTACAGCCTAAACCTCGCCCATTCAAGTTTGAACCTGAATCAATCAGGTCCCCAACCGACCATCATAGCGTGGCATTGGCCGTCGTACTGGTGGCCATAACCAGGGAGCACCAGCTGCTTGTGTTTTAGCCCTGAAGCCAAAACCTCGCCCGCCATCAGGTCCCCAACCTGCCATCATAGCGTGGCATTGGCCAACTTACCTGTGGATGCGATCGATGTGCAGCAGCTGCTCGTTTTTATTCCCTTAACCCTGAGCCCTCAACCTCGCCCGCTATCAGGTCCCCTGCTAGCCATTGCAGCGTGGCGTTGGCCGTCTTACCGGTGGAGTTTGGATGCCGTGGGGGATGCAGCAGCTGCTCATGTTTAAGCCCTTAACCCTAGACCCTTAACCATGCCCGCCAGTAGGTCCCCAACCCGCCATCATAGCGTGTCGTCGGCCGTCTTGCCCGTAAATTCGATGGGGGTGCAGCAGCTGCTCGTGTTTTAGCCCTTAACCCTAAACCCTCAACCCTTAACCTCGCCCGCCATCAGGTCCCCTGCCCGTCATTGCAGCGTGGCGTCGGTTGTCGTACCTGTAGCGGCACCCGGGGTGCAGCAGCTGCTTGGGCATGCCGCTATCTTTGTGGTTGGGGCAGCAGCGGTGGCGGCCGCGGCGGCAGGGGCCAGGCAGTTCCTGAAGGTGTGAAGTGTTAAATTGCTGTACTTTTTTGGTTGGTGTGATTTTGTGTGGTTTGGGCAGCTGCAGTGGCGGCTGCGGCAGCAGGGGCCTGGCAGTTCTTGAAGGTGTGATGCAGAGTGCCTTGTCTGAAGGGTTTGGTTGGTGTGAACGGTTTGGTTGGTGTGAAGCCTTTGTGGTTGGGGCAGCAACGTTGGCGGCCGCGGCGGCAGGGGCCGTGAAGTTCCTGAAGGTGTCCAACAGGGTTTGGTGTGAAGAGTTTGGTTGTTTGTGATATTTTGGTTGGTGTCATTTGTGTGGTTGGTGTGAAGCCTCTGGTTGCTGTTACATTTTGGATGGTTTGAAATTTTGTTAGTTGTGAACTGTTTGGGGTGATCGGACATGTCATAAGCAGAGGGCATATGCAGCAAGTTAAAAGTACAGTTCTGCAACCGTTTACAGGGTTCAGGGTTTAAGGATTGTCACATAACAGAGACTGCAGAATCCATAGGGTTTAGGGTTTAGGCGTGTTGCATGCCACAGACTGCAGAATCCATAGGGTTTAGGGTTTAGGCTTGTTGCATGCCACAGACTGCAGAATCCATAGGGTTAAGGGTTTAGGCTAGGTGCCCACCACAGACTGCAGAATCCAGGTCTCAATTCCCAACCCCTTTCAGCCTCAGATCTCCCCTACCTCTCAGATCTCCCCTACCTCTCAGATCTCCCCTACCTCTCAGATATCCCCTACATCTCAGATCTCCCCTACATCTCAGATCTCCCCCACCCCCCACCCATGGACCCGCAGATCTCACCGGCAGAGGCAGAGTCCCTGCTTTTGGAGGCAAACCTGGAGCTCTCACACGCCAGCAAGGTGTGAACCAGTGTGATGTTCAGCTACAGTTCAGCTACACTTGAGCAAATGTGTGATGTTCAGCAACTAAAAGCTACGCTTGAGCTACACCACATCCCGCGGTTGGAGACCTGTTGCAGAAAATCCCTCCTGCTTGGGCCCTCTGCTTGGGCCTTCCTGCTTGGGCCCTCTGCTTGGGCCCTCTGCTTGGGCCCTCTGCTTGGGCCCTCTGCTTGGGCCTTCCTGCTTGGGCCCTCTGCTTGGGCCCCCTGCTTGGGCCTTCCTGCTTGGGCCCTCTGCTTGGGCCCCCTGCTTGGGCCCTCTGCTTGGGCCTTCCTGCTTGGGCCCACCTGCTTGGGCCCTCTGCTTGGGCCTTCCTGCTTGGGCCCACCTGCTTGGGCCCTCTGCTTGGGCCTTCCTGCTTGGGCCCACCTGCTTGGGCCCTCTGCTTGGGCCTTCCTGCTTGGGCCCACCTGCTTGGGCCCTCTGCTTGGGCCTTCCTGCTTGGGCCCACCTGCTTGGGCCCACCTGCTTGGGCTCACCTGCTTGGGCCCTCTTCTTGGGCCCACCTGCTTGGGCCCACCTGCTTGGGCCCTCTGCTTGAGCCTTCCTGCTTGGGCCCACCTGCTTGGGCCCTCTGCTTGGGCCTTCCTGCTTGGGCCCACCTGCTTGGGCCCTCCTGCTTGGGCCCTCCTGCGTGCGCCACGGTCTGGCCCAGATGGGCACAGTGCCACAGTGGTGGTATCCCAGCTTCTCTCCCCAAAGACTGAGATCCGGTGCTTGCCCCATAAGGCACTGGTATGTCATATATTTGACTTGCAAATGAGCCTTTCTTTTATTTTTATCCTGGTTTATAGTTTCTATTCGGTAAATATTTTCCTCGCCCCCTACTGATCGTGTCTTCCCCACCTGGTTCCCCACTTCCAGATCACCACTGTGGCCGAGGCGCTGGTGCAGGTGCATGCAGATCATGCCCTGAAGGAGGCGCAGGTGAGGCCACCAGGCACATCCAGATCTAGATCAAGGCCTGAAAATTTTGCAGGTTGGATCCAGATCTAGATCAGGCCCTGAAGGAGGCGCAGGTGAGGCCACAGGCTAGGTCCAGATGTAGATCAGGCCCTGAGGGAGGCCACAGGGCGGATCCAGATATATACCAGGACCTGGCAGAGGCGCAGGTGAGGCCACAGGGTAGATCCAGGTATAGATCAGGCCCTGAAGGGGGCGCAGATGAGGCCACGGGGTGGATCCAGATCTAGATTGGGCCCCGAAGGAGGCCACGGTTTGGATCCAGATCTAGACCAGAGCCTGGCAAAGGCGCAGGTGAGGCGACAGGTTAGATCCAGATATCGATCAAACCCCGAAGGAGGCGCTAGTGAGGCCGAGCGGGGCATCGCCTCATCTTCAGCGCTGCATACTATTTATTTAAAACCCTATACTATTAACCCTAAACTCTTAACCCTAAAACCTAAAACCCTGAACCCGACTATGAACCACGACCCGATGCCCCCCACAGGCAACAGAGCTCAGCGTCACCTCTTCTTTAATGCCACACAGCATCTGCAAACCTTGAACCATGAACCATAGATCACGAACCATGCCCCCCCCCCCCACACACAGGCAGTCGAGCGTAGGAGCACCTCGTCACTAGTGCTTCACAGCATATCTAAACCCTAAATCAGGAACCATGAACCTGTCACCCTGCGCAGAACCTCCAAAACGCAACTTGAAACCATGAACCCGAACCCGAACCCCCTCTCAGGCAGTAGAGTGCAGCATCACATGTTCTTCAATGCTTCACAGCTTGACCCTTATACAAACCCTAGACCATGACCCATGAACAATGCCCCCACCCCCCTCAGGCAGTAAAGCGTAGCGTCGCCTTACGCATGTCCATTAACAAAAATACTAACCCTAAACCATGACCCATGGCCCAAATCTCCTCTCAGGCAGTAGAGCGTCGCCTTTCCTTTCCTTAAATGCTGCGTAGCTATGCTGCTATGCAGCATAGCATGTCCATGATGAAAAAATACAAAACGTAAACCACGACCCATGGCCCCAACCCCCTCTCAGGCTGTAAAGCGCAGCGTCGCCTCCTCTATAATGCCGCATAGCAGCACAGCATGTCCATTATAAAACAAACCTTAAACCATGACCCATGGCCCAAACCCCCTCTCAGGCTGTAGAGTGCAGCGTCGCCTCCTCTTCAGCGCTGCTTAGCAACTCCAAGCCCCCAACTATTAACCATTACTCCCCCCCTCAGGCTGTAGAGCGCAGCGTCGCCTCTTCTTTATTGCTGCATAGCCGTGGGGAGCGTCGCCTAGCCATGACGGCCGATGACAGCAGGGTCCTCGCTACCCCTAGGCAGCTAGTGGCTGCGGGAGCAGGAGCGGGAGCGGGAGTAGCTAGCATGTTTAGCAGCGTCAGCAGCAACAGCATTACCAGCGGCGGCTCCTCACTTCGCCTCGGAAGCGGCGCAGGCGGAAACGGGGGCGGTGGTGGGGCCGGTGGGGTGGCAGCTGGTCGATCTGACTCAGCTGTCGCTCCGCCTCCCTCTCGGGATTCGGATAAGAAGAACAGGAGGAATAGTGAGGAGGTGGAGGAGGAGCGGGCGGTTAAGGACGAGGGCTGGGTCGCCGAGGTTGTTGAGGACGGTGACGAGCGGGGCGATCGGGCGGGGCGGCGGCACAGCGGCTCCGCGGCGGGCGGCGAGCGCGTGAATAAGATCATGGGTCGCATGTCCGACATTCTGGATGTGCTGGGCTTCCAGGAGCAGCAGCACACGCTCAAGGAGAAGGCGGCGGCGGCGGCAGCGGCGGCAGGTGAGAGGACTCGAGGGTTAGGGGACAGGGCAAAAAGGGGCAGGGATGCTGGCGGTTCAGGAGCAGCAGTATGCGCTCAAGGAGAAGGCGGCGGCGGCGGCAGCTGTGGCAAGTCCCCCACACTCAGCCACGTAGCCCCTGCGACCAGCTCCCAGCTATGAAGCCCCCTCTTTCCACACCTGGCTGGTCAGCTACATAACCCTCGTGTCCCCCACGCCCAGCCAAGGAGACCCTGCGGCCAGATCCCAGCTAGTAGCCCCCTCTCTACGCACCATTGTTGTTGTTTTCGGCTACGAGTCCACCTCTGGCAGGCTGCCCCGCGGCGGCCAAAGACCCGATTGGGATAACACCTGGACCGGCCTACCACTTGTGGCCAAAGCAGCATAGCTGTCCACAAATGGGGTCTCCTGCCAGTGACTGCAGTGTAGCTGACATGCAGCTGAACACGCAGAATAAGACACTGCCCCGCACCCCACTGCTCCAGGCTCCATCGCGGCTCTGGGTGAGGACACTCTTCGCTCCGTAACCGACCGCGCCAGCTCACCCTGGGGCTCTCCCCCCGCCTCGCCGGGCAGGGGCAGCGACAGCGGCCGCGCCACGAGCGAGGGACCGTCCCGGTCAGCCTCTCCGCAGCTGCCCAGCAGCGGCGGCAGCCCAGCCAGCGCGGGGGCATCGCCATTGTCAGCGGTCACCCCTGCGGCCGCGCCGGCCCGGCCGCCGCTGGTCCCTCTGCTGCCTACGTCGCCGTGGGATGTGAGAAAGCCTTGGCAGGTCCCGCCGAGGGAGGAGGAGCCGGTTCTGTCTTGGCAGGAGCAGCAGAGGCAGGTCCTGCCAGTGTACCAGCAGGTGGGCCAGTGAGGGGCAGAAGGGTTGACGGTGAAGCAGGCGCTGATAGGTTTCGGCAGGCGCTGTGGCAGGAGTAGCAGAATGAGGCCCTGCTGCTGCTTCAGTAGGTGGGCAAGAGGAGTATTGCTGGTTGTGGACTTGTGGGTTTAGCAAGCGTTGGCAGGATTGAGGGTTTGGCATGTACTGTTACAGGGTTGAGGGTTTAGCGGACACGACAGCGGGGGTCGTGTGCCAGGGTGTAGGAGGGTTTAGCAGACACGACAGCGGGGGTCGTGTGCCAGGGTGTAGGAGGGTTTAGCAGACACGACAGCGGGGGTCGTGAGCCAGGGTGTAGGAGGGTTTAGCAGACACGACAGCGGGGGTCGTGTTCCAGGGTTCAGGCTTTAGCAGACACAACAGCAGGGGTCGTGTGCCAGGGTGTAGGAGGTTTAGCAGACACGACAGCGGGGGTCGTGTGCCAGGGTGTAGGAGGGTTTAGCAGACACGACAGCGGGGGTCGTGTGCCAGGGTGTAGGTGGGTTTAGCAGACACGTCAGCAGGGGTCGTGTGCCAGGGTGTAGGAGGGTTTAGCAGACACGACAGCGGGGGTCGTGTGCCAGGGTTCAGGGTTTAGCAGACACGACAGCGGGGGTCGTGTGCCAGGGTGTAGGAGGGTTTAGCAGACACGACAGCGGGGGTCGTGTGGCAGGGTGTAGGAGGGTTTAGCAGACACGACAGCGGGGGTCGTGTGCCAGGGTGTAGGAGGGTTTAGCAGACACGGCAGCGGGGGTCGTGTGCCAGGGTGTAGGAGGGTTTAGCAGACACGACAGCGGGGGTCGTGTGCCAGGGTGTAGGAGGGTTTAGCAGACACGACAGCGGGGGTCGTGTGCCAGGGTGTAGGAGGGTTTAGCAGACACGACAGCGGGGGTCGTGTGCCAGGGTTCAGGCTTTAGCAGACACGACAGCGGGGTCGTGTGCCAGGGTGTAGGAGGGTTTAGCAGACACGACAGCGGGGGTCGTGTGCCAGGGTGTAGGAGGGTTTAGCAGACACGACAGCGGGGGTCGTGTGCCAGGGTGTAGGAGGGTTTAGCAGACACGACAGCGGGGGTCGTGTGCCAGGGTGTAGGAGGGTTTAGCAGACACGGCAGCGGGGGTCGTGTGCCAGGGTGTAGGAGGGTTTAGCAGACACGACAGCGGGGGTCGTGTGCCAGGGTGTAGGAGGGTTTAGCAGACACGACAGCGGGGGTCGTGTGCCAGGGTGTAGGAGGGTTTAGCAGACACGACAGCGGGGGTCGTGTGCCAGGGTTCAGGCTTTTGCAGACACGACAGCGGGGTCGTGTGCCAGGGTGTAGGAGGGTTTAGCAGACACGACAGCGGGGGTCGTGTGCCAGGGTGTAGGAGGGTTTAGCAGACACGACAGCGGGGGTCGTGTGCCAGGGTGTAGGAGGGTTTAGCAGACACGACAGCGGGGGTCGTGTGCCAGGGTGTAGGAGGGTTTAGCGGACACGGCAGCGGGGGTGGTGTGCCAGGGTGTAGGAGGGTTTAGCAGACACGGCAGCGGGGGTGGTGTGCCAGGGTTCAGGGTTTAGCAGACACGACAGCGGGGTTGTGTGCCAGGGTTCAGGGTTTAGCAGGCGCTGTAGCAGGTTTTATGTGCCAGGGGTCAGGGTTTAGGCCCTCCCTTAATCCTCCCTCCCCTCCCCCCTGCGATCACACTCAGGTCAAGAAAGAGGAGGCAGCTGCGACTCGCCAGGCACTCCTTTGGGAGCAGCGGCAGCGCAGCGAGGGGCAGCAGCTGGCGCGGAAGTTGCCTCCAAAGCCGGATCTGCCAGATCTGCCGGATCTGTCCACGTCGCTGAACCAGATCAAGTGCGCTCTCCTCGACGTGGTTTACGGCACGTCACGGGGGGTCACGGCCAGCATGGATCAGAGGGCGCAGGTGAGAAAACCTTACTGCCTATCCTTCTCCCTAAATTTAATACCAGTAACCCTGAACCCAATACCAGAAACCCTAAACCCAATACCAGTACCTTTAAGGCCTTAAATAGAGGCGCGCTTGCTGCTGCTGCTGCTGCTGCTGCTGCTGCTGCTGCTGCTGCTGCCCGATGGTATTTAGGATTAAGGATTGCGCACCAGCCTCAAGGATCCGAGGGCCCAGGTAGGCGAGGAAACCTTACGACCTGAAACCCCAAACCCAATACTGGTTGCTGGGATCCTTCCAACCAGGCCGAGGAGTTGATCACATGGCTGTGCTGGAATCTCTAGGATTTTTTCGAAACCGTCTTTGAAACCGTCTCCACTAGCTCAAGTGGATTGCACTTCAGTGGCAAGGTACATTTGTGATCTCCCCTCCATTTCTACAGGAGGCCTCGTGGACTTTTCCCTGAGTTTGCCTGGCCTGCTGTCCTCCCAAACGTTGAATCATACCATTCCGGTGGCTGAAATGCTGCCCAGACACTGAAGAATAAGCACGTCCCCTACCTACACAAACATCTTAGCTGGAATTTAACGGATTAATGTCGAGGGGCTCATCGAAACACGAAAAAATAAACCTCCCCCTACTCCCCTCCCCCTCCAGGTCGAGGAGCTCATCACGACGCTGGAGTGTCGCAACCCCCACAGTATGATCACCGAGGTACGAACCGCTACAGATTTGAGGTTGCTTCAGCCACAACTAAGTCATTTTTGTTATACAAGCTAGGCTGGGGGGCCTGATGCAGCAATCAGGCTCTGCAGCTGGGTCCACAGGCCATAGGGCATAGGCCACAGGGCATAGGCCATAGAGCATAGGCCATGGGTCACAGGCCATAGGTCACAGGACATAGGT
The DNA here is from genome assembly GCA_037349105.1 of Limnomonas spitsbergensis. NCBI lineage: Eukaryota > Viridiplantae > Chlorophyta > Chlorophyceae > Chlamydomonadales > Limnomonas > Limnomonas spitsbergensis. The sequence continues at coordinate 1,986,024 of JAYJMM010000093.1, read as the reverse complement.
CACAGGCCACAGAGCATAGGCCACAGGCCAAAGGTCACAGGCCATAGGTCACAGGCCACAGAGCATAGGCCACAGGTCACAGGGCATAGGCCACAGAGCACAGGCCAAAGGTCACAGGCCATAGGTCACAGGCCACAGAGCATAGGCCACAGAGCATAGGCCACAGAGCATAGGCCACAGGGCATAGGCCACAGGCCAAAGGTCACAGGGCATAGGCCACAGAGCATAGGCCACAGGCCAAAGGTCACAGGCCATAGGTCACAGGTCATAGGGCATAGGCCACAGAGCATAGGCCAAAGTCACAGGCCATAGGCCACAGAGCATAGGCCACAGGCCATAGGGCATAGGCCACAGAGCATAGGCCAAAGGTCACAGAGCATAGGCCACAGAGCATAGGCCAAAGGCCACAGAGCATAGGTCTCAGGCCAAAGGTCACAGACCATAGGGCATAGGCCACAGAGCATAGGCCACAGGCCATAGGGCATAGGCCACAGAGCATAGGCCAAAGGTCACAGAGCATAGGCCACAGAGCATAGGGCATAGGCCACAGAGCATAGGTCTCAGGCCAAAGGTCACAGGCCATAGGCCACAGAGCATAGGCCACAGAGCATAGGCCACAGGCCATAGGGCATAGGCCACAGAGCATAGGCCAAAGGTCACAGAGCATATGCCACAGAGCATAGGCCACAGAGCATTGGCCAAAGGTCTCAGGCCATAGGCCGGTCTAGGTTTGGTCCCAACTCCCAATCAGCCCAGTGGTAGCAGCCCCAAGAAAATACCAGTCCATGGGCACCCTGCACGGCCGATAGAAACTTGTTAACACATCCAAAACGCGCTTCCGAATGCAGCTAAACCCCACCCAACCCCCTCCCCCCTCCTCCCCCCCCCAGTCCATGGGTACGCTGCATGGCCGATGGAAACTGGTTTACATATCCAGCACACGCACCTGATGCTCCTGAACCCGATCCCACCTCCCCTCAACCGCATGCACCCAAATGCAGCTGAACCCCACCCACCCCCCTCACTCCTCCCCCCCCCAGTCCATGGGTACGCTGCATGGCCGATGGAAACTGGTTTACACTTCCAACACGCGCACCTTGATGCTCCTGAACGCCATCCAGTCCTTTCCCCTCGTTGACATCGGGGACGTGTACCAAGTGGTGGATGCAAACACGCTGACAGCTCACAACAAGGTGTGCTTAAGGTTCAGGTTTCAGACAAACTTTTATAATGCTCTCAGGTTTAAGCCCGGAAGTCCAATCCTCTCAGGGCTCAGGTCTTCGACAAAACCTTTATAAACCCAAAGATTTGGGTTTTAGGCAAAACCTCTAAGCACCTTTCTCAGGAGTAGGGTTTCAGTGAGGGTTCAGGTTTTATACAAAACCTCATGGTTTGATGCCTGACGCCCTCCTCGTCCTCCTTTCCACCTCTTGTTCAGATTGATCAGGCGCTGCTCATGCTTGATGGCTGGATGCCCTCCTCCTCTTCTCCTCTAGTTCAGATTGATCAGGCGGCGCTGATGGCTTGCTGCCTGATACCCTCCTCCTTCTCCCCTCGTGTTCAGATCGATCTGGCATTCCCAATGCTTTACGTAATCATGCCTAGCGCTTGATACCTGCTACCTTCATCCTCCTTTTCCTCTCTTGTCCAGATTGATCAAGCGGTGCTGATGCCTGATGCTTGATGCCTGATACCCTCCTCCTCCTTCTCCTTCCCCTTCCTCTCTAGTTCAGATTGACATGCTGCTCTTGATGCTCGATGCCTGATGCCCTCCTCTTTCTCCTCCTCCTCCCCCTCTTGTTCAGAATGACCTGGCACTGCTGATGCCTGAAGCCTGATGCTTGATGTCTGATGCCCTCCTCTTCTTCTCCTCTTGTTCAGATTGATCTGGCTCTCCCGATGCTCATGTCCTTGAGGGCTGATTCTGGTCTGGAGGTGAGAGGCACAGTGTAGAAGTGTGGACGTGCGGGAGGGGGGCACTGGCCTGGTTGTGATTTATCATGCTGTCGATGCTGATGTTCTTGAGGGCTGACTCTGGGCTGCAGGTGAGTGGCACAGTGTGGACGTGTGGGAGGGAGGAACTGAGCTGGTCGTGATTTGTTGTGCTATCACTGTGCATGTCCGTGAGGGCTGTCAGCGGGCTGGAAGTGAGAGGCACAGTGTGAAAGTTGGGACATGTGGGAGGGGGGAACTGAGCTGGTCGTGATTTTAGTGCTGTCAATGCTCATTTGTTGAGGGCTGACTCTCGTAGTGGCCATTCCCTGCACTTCCTCCAAACCTCTCCTCCCCTCCCCTCCCCTCTCCTCCTCCTCCCTCTGCCTCCCTCTCCTCCTACCCCCTCCTCCTCCTCCTCCTCCTCCTCCTCCTCCTCCTCCTCCTCCTCCTCCTCCTCCTCCTCCTCCTCCTCCTCCTCCTTCTGCCTCCAACGCTCTCCTCGTCTCCTCCTCCTCCTCCTCCTCCTCCTCCTCCTCCTCCTCCTCCTCCTCCTCCTCCTCCTCCTCCTCCTCCCTGCTCTCCTCCAACCCTCTCCTCTCCTCCTCCTTCCTCTGCCTCCCTCTGCCTCCCTCTGCCTCCCTCTGCCTCCTCCTTGTCCAACCCTCTCCTCCCCTCCCCTCTCCTCTCCTCCTCCTCCTTCCTTTGCCTCCCTCTGCCTCCTCCTCGTCCAACCCTCTCCTCCCCTCTCCTCCTCCTCCTTCCTCTGCCTCCATGTGCCTCCTCCTCGTCCAACCCTCTCCTCCCCTCCCCTCTCCTCTCCTCCTACTCCCTCTGCCTCCCTCTCAGGTCCGTAGCCCTGCCACATTCAAAGTCCGCTTCCACCGTGTGGGTCTTGAGACGTATGTCCAGACGCCGCAGCTGCTGGCTGCTCTGGACATTCCCCGCTCAGTCAACTTCCTGGGGAACGAGATTGACCTGGAACCAATCAGGTGTGAAGGGGGAGGGGACATGCTGCCTGAAGTGTGGATGTATATTGTATGTGGCCTGAGGCATGGCTTCGAGAACTTTGCAGTAAATTCCTGAACTGAACAATATATCCGTGAACCTTGCAATAGATCCGTGAACTTTGCAATAGATCCGTGAACTTCCTTGGAAACGAGATTTACCTGTAACGATTTACCTTGAAATATTTACTGGAAAACGCTGCCATGTAGTGCTTTGGCCGGTCCGGAGTGGGTTGCTGGAAGCTCACCCCCTCTCATATCAGGAAGCTCACCCCCTCTCATATAAGGAAGCTAACCCCCTCTCTGCAGGAAGCTACCCCCCTCTCATATCAGGAAGCTACCCCCCTCTCATTAGGGAGCTATCTCCCTCTCATCAGGAAGCTATCCCCCTCTCTGCAGAAAGCTACCCCCCTTTCTGTAGAAGGCTGCCCCCCTCTCATCAGGACGATGCTGGTGGGGCCCATGCACTCGAGCCTGTACTATTTTCACACCTGGGGTATGATGTGCAGATTTTCTCGGTGATCACAAGGTTTCATGCAAAGAAAGAAAGAAAGCTACGCCCTATTTAGGAAACAGCGCAGCTTGGGGCCGTAGCCACATCCGCGCTGTTACCATGGGTGTCATGCGAAACTTGTGGTATGTGTGTGCTGCCTCTGCAGGACATGTCCCATGCATAAAATCTGATGCTCTGCTGGACTGTAAAATTTCACAAAGTTTACAGGAAGTTGCTGGTCAAGCCCATGCAACCGGGCCTCAGACTTGGACTCGGCTCAGCAAAAGCAATACTTGGCCACCTAACCGAATTTTAACTAGGTGATGAAGTCGGGTTGAATCAACCTGAGGACATACGATACGAATGTACACAATGTCTTTGCTCCCACCCCTGTTGCTCCTGCCTCCAGCCAGGGTTCAGCCTCATGCAATCCGGACTTGACTCCGCCCAGCAGATGCTGTGTATGGCTTCCTCACCGCATCTATAATCTGCGGTTATAAGATATGAATGAAATCATAAATACATCATTCAAAATATTAATATTTTTAAGTATCTTTGCACCCATGCTTTCTCTGCCTCTGCAGGAAGTTGCTGGTCGCGCCCATGCAGTCGGGCCTCGACTCTGCCCAGCAGATGCTGCGCATGGCCACGTCGCCGGACTTCATCTTGCCCGCGCACGAGGCCAATGCGTTGTGGATGCTCACTACCTACATGGACGACATGCTGCGGATCAGCAGGGACGACTCTGGATCTACTTACGTGATGCTCAAGGACTTATAGATCCGGATCTATACAGGCTGCTGGATCCGACCCGCATGGACGACATGCTGCGAATTTCACTATGTGCGTGAGGTCTGTGATATTTGCTCCCAGCATTGATACCAGTTTGCATGCTGTGTGAGAGTGCCCACATGTGAAAATGTAAATGCGGATCTGTACAATACCATACAACGGACTACCTCCAGTCCACGATTTTTACTGTTTACCTGGATCTTGACCGGGGATTCCACCTTCATTGTGAGATGTTGAGGCAATATGAAGCTGCCCTGCAGTCCCAGTATTGTGCCTGAAAAGGTGATTGACAAGTCCAAGGTACCGGTATTGCGCCTTTTTGACCTTCTGTGGACTGTCAAACATTTGAAATTGTGCCTGTGATCCTTGTCGTGGGACACTGGTATCTTTCTGATTCCGAGATGCCTCGTTTTTAGTGGCTCCAGCAAAACCGTTGCATATTGAAATTCTCATTGAACTTTCATGGCTGCTCTGCAGTCTTCTTGCTTCGCGCTGGTCGGTGCGATGTTTTTTCAAGCAAGGTCCATAAGTGTAGCTGCTTTTATGCAGTGAATCATTGAAACTAGTTTGAATTGGGATTGGGAACTTGATCTTTATCTATTTGCACTATCCGACCTGTAAACGTGCAAATGCAAAATTCGGAATTGCGCCAATCAAATGAATAGTCATCATTGAAGTCAAACCAGTGGACCCTGCTCAAGACGCCCGGCTGCATCTGCGTCCAGCTTTGGTTGGAAATTTGAAAGAGGAAGGAAGAGAGTTATATTTAGTGGATGTCAAGGATGCATAGATCTGCCTCATTTTGTTTATTTAAGTGCGCTTAAGAGTGGTCCAAATTAAAAAGATTAGGCAAGCGGGCTAGATTGGATGGATGGCAGCTGCACGGCTCTGCCTCATGCTGTTTATTTTAGTACGCTTCAGAGTAGTTCAAATTTAAGATGGACAGCAAGAGAGAGATGTCGGGCGGATGAATGGCGTATGCCAAGGATGCATAGCTCTGCCTAATTTTTTATTTAAGTGCGATTCAGAGTGGTTCAAATTAAAAAGAGAGGGATAGAGAGCATACTGGGTGTATGTTCAGGATGCACAGCACTGCCTTCTGCCTCATTCTGTTCATTTTACTGCGCTTCAGAGTGGGAGCATCTCCATTGTCCACCTCCCGGATCCACCTAGGAAGCAGCATGTCCCAGCAGCCAGATCTACATAAGAAGCATCTCCCAGCAGCAATATCCACCTAGGAAGCAGCATATCCCAGCAGCCATATCTACATAAGAAGCATCTCCCAGCAGCCAGATCCACCTAGGAAGCAGGATACTCTAGCAGCCAGATCTACATATGAAGCATCTCCCAGCAGCCAGATCCACATAAGAAGCATCTCCCAGCAGCCAGATCCACCTAGAAAGCATCTCCCAGCAGCGAGATCTACTTAAGCAGCAGCATATCCCAGCAGCCAGAGCCACCTTGGCAGCTGCAACCGACTCCACCTACCGCAACCTCTCCTTCAACAGATGTGACCGCCTGCAACTAGGCTGTATATAGGCTTCTGCCTCAGGAGCTACAACCAGCGCCAACCAAGTCAAACCTCGGCTGCTACAGCCCGCCCACCCTAGGCTCCACCCGACCTCTACCTTGCAAGCTGCAACCAGCTCCGCCTGAATAAACTGAGCAGCTATAACTACCTCTACCTAGGCTGGCTTGATTGTAAAATCTGTGCAACCTAGACAGCCTCAGCTGTTACATCAGGGCAGCTTCCTCAACCTAGGCAGCCTCTGCTGCTGCAGCTTCCTTTTGGTTCCACACCACGAGGCTGGGGTCTTGCAGCAGCTTAGAGAGCCTGAGAGGCAGCAGGCAGTGGGGATGCGATGGGCTGTGGGCAGATGGTAGCACAAGGTTGAGGTCTTACAGCAGCTTGGAGAGCCTGCACAATGATTGGCAGTGAAGAGTATTCGGCGCTTTGGCAGCGGGTTATGCGTCTGGAGGGCTTGGATTACAACATGCTGAAGTACTGATATTCACTGTACACTGTTAACTTGTGTAGTGGATGATGGGCAGTGGGCAGTGGGCAGCTTGGAGGTCCTAGAAAGCAGCAGGCAGTAGACATATGGAGAGTGGCCAGTTTGGCAGTGTGCAGTGTGCAGTAGATAGCTGGAGAATGGTCAGTTGGAGAGTGGCCGGTTTGGTATTGGGCAGTGGGCAGTGGGCAGTGGGTAGTAGACAGCTGTAGAGTGGGCAGTGTGCAGTGGGTAGTAGACAGCTGTAGAGTGGGCAGTGTGCAGTGGGCAGTAGGCAGTGTGCAGTGGGCAGTAGGCAGTAGGCAGCGGGCAGTAGGCAGTAGGCAGTGGGCAGTAGGCAGTGGGCAGTGGGCAGTGGGCAGTGGGTAGTAGGCAGTGGGCAGTGGGAAGTAGGGAGTGGGCAGTGAGCAGTTGGCAGTAGGCAGTGGGTAGTAGGCAGTGGGCAGTAGGCAGTGGGCAGTGGGAAGTCGGGAGTGGGCAGTGAGCAGTGGGCAGTGGGTAGTAGGCAGTGGGCTGTGGGCAGTGGGTTGTGGGCAGTGGGCAGTGGGCAGGAGGGAGTGGGCAGTAGGCAGTAGGCAGTGGGCAGGAGGCAGTGGGCAGGAGGCAGTGGGCAGTAGGCAGTAGGCATTGGGCAGAGGGCAGTGGGCAGTAGGCAGTGGGCAGTGGGAAGTAGGCAGTGGGCAGTAGGCAGTGGGCAGTGGGAAGTCGGGAGTGGGCAGTGAGCAGTGGGCAGTGGGTAGTAGGCAGTGGGCTGTGGGCAGTGGGTTGTGGGCAGTGGGCAGTGGGCAGGAGGGAGTGGGCAGTAGGCAGTGGGTAGTGGGCAGTAGGCAGTGGGCAGTGGGCAGTGTGCAGTAGGCAGTGGGCTGTGGGCAGTGGGCAGTAGGCAGTGGGTAGTGGGAAGTAGGCAGTGGGCAGATGGCAGTAGCTGTAGGCAGTGGGCAGTAGGCAGTGGGCAGTGGGTAGTGGGCAGTAGGCAGTGGCCCGTTTGGCTTTGGGCAGTGTGCAGTAGGCAGCTCAAATGGGCTGGAAAGCAGGAGGCAGTGGACAGTGGGGATGTGATGGGTAGTCGGCAGAGGGTAGTGTGTCTTGGGAAGTGGCAGATAGAGTCCTGCGGCATCTTAGAAAGTCTGGAAAGCAGGATACAGTGCGGGATCAGTGGACAATGGGTATGTGACGGTCAGTGGGCATTGGGTGGTGTATTGGGCAGTGGCAGGGAGAGTCCTGCAGCAGCTCGAGAGTCTAGAAAGTAGCAGTCGGCAGTGGACAGTTGAGGAGTAGCCAGCTGGGGAGTGGCCACCTGATGAGTAGCCATCTGGGGAGTGGCCAGTTGGGCAGTGGTCAGTGGGCAGCTTGGAGAGCCAAGGACGTTGCAGTCGGTAGTCGGAACCTCTGGGAGTCAGGGCAAAGCTGTTTGCAAGGTGTCCCCAACCCTCACTTTCCACTATGACACGTAGCTTTCCCCCTTGTTTTTGTCAATACTGCTGCACGGCAGGCCCCCCTCCCACACACACCACAAGACTGGACACCTGGGCTGCAGTTCCACTACTAGGACTGTCGGCACCTCTGGGAGGCAGGGCTATGCTGCATGGTTATCCTAACCCTAACCCTAACCCTAACCCTAACTTTCCCTCACCTTCCCTCACTTTCCACTGCAGCACGTAGCTTACCTCTCTCTCTTCTTTGTCAGATATGCTGCACAGAAGTCCCATCTCCCGCGCACAGACCAAGAATCGACACCTTCTCATCAATCCCACCACCTGCAGCTGTCAGCACCTCCGGAAGTCAGGGCCATGCTGTTTGCAAGGTTTCCCTGGCCCTCAATTTCCACTGCGACACGCATCTTTCCTTCTTATTTTCTTGTCGGCACTGCTGCACCAGGGTCCCCCCTCCCCAAACACAGCAAGACTGGACACCTGGGCACCAGTCCCTTCACCAGCAGCTGTTGGCACCTCAAGGAGTCAAGGCTTTGCTGCATGTTTTCCCCGACCCTTGCTTTCCACTGCGGCACATAGATTTTCTTCTTCTTTTCGTTGTCAGCACTACTGCACACCAGCCCCACCCACCCACCCACCCACACAAAACTAGCCTGGCCACCTGGATGCCAGTCCCACCACCTGCAGCTGTTGGCATCTCCGGAAGTTAGGGCCATGCTGTTTGCATGATTTCCCTGGCCCTCAATTTCCACTGCGGCGTGTATCTTTCCGCGTTCTTTTCTTGTCGGCACTGCTGCATTAGGGCCCCCCTCCACCACACAAAAAGACTGGACACCTGGGCGTCAGTCACACCACCACCTGCAGCTGTTGGCACCTCAGGGGATCAGAGCCACGCTGCTTGCAAGGTTTCCCCGACCCTCACTTTCCACTGCTGCATGCATGTCCCCCCTTTTATCGGCTTTGCTGCAAAACAGTCCCCCCCTCCACCCTCTATGACTACATACCTGATGTTGTATGGTTTATAGAAGTCAGCCAGAAGCTTCCAGGTTTAGGGTTTAGCCTTACCCGAAACCCTTCATGACTGCTCACCTGATGTTGTACGGTTTATAGAAGTCAGCCAGAAGCTTCCGGGCCTCCGGCAGCATCTCAATGTCGGTTGCGTATCGGTTGGAGGGGCCAGTAAACTTGATGTGGTCCCTGAGCGGAGTAATATGGGCGCAGTGTCAGCGGCATAGCAGGCTTATAGCAAGGCAGAAGTACCGTTACTCTTTTCGAGCGCCGGCTCAATGACCGCCAAGTGTGAACGATGTTCCACACCTTAATGTGGTCCTGCGTGGAGTGACGGGGGTACAGTGGCAGCGGCATAGCGGATCAAAGCAAGACAGATGTGATGTCACTCTTTCCGAATGCCGTTTCAAGGACGCCAAAGTGTAAACGCTATCCCATTTTGAGGCGGTCCTTGAATAGGGTGATGGGGGCAGTAGGGCAGCAGCAAATCTGATTGTACGCAGGTTGGATGAAGATGTCTCTCCTATTCAACACTGGTCCGATGACCAACGGGGATTATGAACAAAAGAAAGAAAGCTACGCCCTCCTGGGGCGTGGAGATTAAGGAGACAACGCTTCTTGGGGCCGTAGCCACATCCGCGCCGTCACCATCAGGCAGCAAGCATGAGGCAAATTCTCCACAGCGCTTTCTTTTCGCGTGTCTTTGTTGTTAAGAAGGATGAACAGCGCCACACCCTGCCAGCCTTGTGTTAAATATACCCCATCTCCCTCGGCAAAGTGTGAACAGCATCCCACCTTCCTGGAAAAGTGCGTACAGCATCGGAGTTTTCCACATCCCACTGCCAGCTGTAAACAAAATCTCCCCTTTCCTGGCCAAGTATCAACATAATCCCATTTTTTACGAACTAGTGTGAACAGCATGACACCTTGCCCAGCTCAGTGTGAACTGTAGCCCACATTACCTGGACAAGTGTGACACCTTGCCCAGCCTAGGGTGAACAATACCCCACCTTTCCTATCATAGTGACAACAGTGTCCCACCTTGCCCGACCAAGTGTGATCAGTCTCCGACCCTTCCCAACAAAGTGTGGACATGCCCCCCTCTTCCCACAAAGTGTCGACATTGTCTCACCACAGCTTCTCATCCGGAGCCTCGACACCAAGGAAGGAGTAGATGCTGGTCAGCACTTGGGTCTGATTCCTGCAGAAAGTGTGAATGGGTGGAAACAGTGTGCAATTTAGTGTGGAACAATGATACTTAGGAAACTTAAGCTCCCATAAAACGGCGACTCTGGGGGGGCTGCAGGAATTTTCTGATGCGAGGGAGGCGCATCACGAGTCAAAACACGACAACCAGTATTCTCTGCCACAACAAAAACACCAGCCCTTAAGTGCCACAGAGGCACAGACTGCTCACAAGGATCCACGGCAGCAACAGCAGGGCTACAAACTTCAGAGTTTAGAGTTAAACTCCCAGAGTTTGCGTTCAGGGTTCAGAGCTCAAGAGGTTTTGGTAAAATGTTGAAGGGCCTACAGTTTAGGGGTCTGAGTCTAGGGCAACAGCCCCCTACCTAAACATCCCTATGCAGAGAAAGACACAGACTGCGCCATGCGCTGATGCGCAAGGATAGCGTGGGCCAAGATCAAGTCCTAGCCGTCTCCCCTGATAAGTTGCACCCTCCCTGTCTTTCACTCTTTCAAAACTGCTCATGTCCTCAAATCCCTCGCTCCCGAGGTCTCCCACCTTGCCTACATGACCCCCCCCCCCCCCCCTCCCTGCCCTGCCCCCCGCCCCCCTTACCTACTTTCCTGCTCTCTATCCCCTTGCCCCACCTATGCAATTACCTGCTCTCTCCCCCCCTTTTACCCCCCCCCCCCTGCTTCCCTGCTCTCTCCAGCCCTCCCCCCCTTGGTCTCCCCGCTCTCCTGCTTCTCCCCCCCTTGCCCCCCCCCCCCACCTGCTCCCTTCCTCTACCACTTACCCCCTCCCACACACACACGCACACACAAAAACTTCCCTGCTCTCTCCTCCACTTGTCCCCCATCCCTGCTGCCCTGCTCTCTCCCCCCTTGTCCCCCCCCCCACCACGTTCCTTCTCTACCCCTTGCCCCCACTTCCCTGCTCTCTCCCTTACCTTAACATGTCCTCCGTTTTGATGATCAGCATGGTGTCCCGCGGGAAGTAGCGCAACCACCGTTCAAGGTACACCGCATGCATGCCCCTCAAGAGCTGACTGTGGGGAGTGCAGGGTAGGGGTGTCATGGGAGCATTTATTGAGGGCAGTCACCGAGGAAAAGTAAGGCAACCACCGTTGAACGTACACTGTATGAATGCCCCTCAAGAGCTGACTGTAGAGAGCAGAGGGTGTGTGTGGCATGATATCATTATTTTTAGGGTCATCACGGAGGAAGAGCAACCCAACCGCCATGCACAAGCCTCGCTCCTCATAATTTCTTTTGACGAAAAGCAAGACTCACTAACTCGCAGTGGAAGAACACCTTATCCTCAGGCACTCCCAGCGCCTCAAATGTGGCATAGGAGCACAGCAGTGCACGCGCCTCAGCATAGCAGCGCATATGCCTCATACCTTCACATGACCAACGGCAGGACTCACTCACTCACTCACTCACTCACTCACTCACTCACTCACTCACTCACTCACTCACTCACTCACTCACTCACTCACTCACTCACTCACTCACTCACTCACTCACTCACTCACTCACTCACTCACTCACTCACTCACTCACTCACTCACTCACTCACTCACTCACTCACTCACTCACTCACTCACTCACTCACTCACTCACTCACTCACTCACTCACTCACTCACTCACTCACTCACTCACTCACTCACTCACTCACTCACTCGCAGTGGAAGAACACTTTCTCCTCAGGAACTCCCAGTGCCTCAAACAGGAGCGCACACTTGTCGTCCCCAAGGCCCGAGTCGTCCCCGCTGCTGTGCCGCTGCTCGCAGGCGCGGAAGGCTGCCACCTGCTCCTTGACGTAGGCTAAGAAGCCAATGGGGTGCTTCCCATGCCTCCAGGGGGAGAGGGAGGATGGAGGGGTCGCAATTAAGGATCGATATTTTTTTGTTTGGATCGAATAACGAAGGGCACAAAGCTAATAGGGTGCCTTTTCGGGCAATGGTTATTTTTTGTTAGGATTGATAAACGTAGGCTAAGAAGCTGATGGGATGCTTACCATGCTGAGTGGGCCAGGGGGAGGGGGGGATGAGAGGGGGGTAATGAAGGTGAAAAGTTGAGGGTGCAGAATTCAGAATTATATTCCGTTTAGGGTATGGGGTTTTTGCTTCTTGCGTTTCGATGATGGTATGGGGTTTGCATGTCATACTTTATGTTTGAGGATAATTTCAAAACCACGGCGTTGCCAGCCTATCACTCAAACCTGTTTATGTACTGGTAATGAGGGTAGCCGTAGAAGGCGGAATGCAGCCGGCCCACCGGGTCTCGGAGCAGCGCCACCAGCCCACCACTCACCTGTCCCCGGGTCTCGGAGCAGCGCCAGCCCACCACTCACCTATCCCTGGGTCTCGGGGCAACCCACCACCCACATGTCACCGGGTCCCGGAGCAGGACCACCAGCCCACCACTCATCATTTCAAGTAGTGAGGGTAGCCATATAAGGCAAAGTGCAGTCGACCCACCGGGTCTCAGAGCAGCACCACCAGTCCACCACTCACCGCTCGCCGGGTCTCAGAGCAGCGCCAGCCCATCGCTCACCTGACGCCGGGTCTCGGAGCAGCGCCAGTCGACCACTCACCTGATTCCGGGTCTCGGAGCAGCGCCAGCCCACCACTCACCTGACGCCGTGTCTCGGAGCAGCGCCAGCCCATCACTCACCTGTCGCCGGGTCTTGGAGCAGCGTCAGCCCACCACTCACCTGTCACCGGGTCTTGGAGCGGCACCACCAGCCCATCACTCACCTGTCGCTGGGTCTCGGATCAGCGCTATCCCACCACTCACCTGTCACTGGGTCTTGGAGCAGCGCCAGCCCACCACTCACCCATCACCGGGTCTCGGAACAGCACCACTAGCCTACCACTCACTTGTCATCAGGTCTTGGAGCAGCGCTAGCCCACCAGCCGACCACGCACCTGTTGCCAGGCCTTGGAGCAGCGCTAGCCCACCAGCCGACCACGCAGCTGTCACCGGGTGTCAAAGCAGCGCCATTAGCCCACCACTCACCTGTCACCGGGGTTTGGAGCAGCGCCACCAGCCCACTATTCACCTATCACCGGGTCTCGGAGCAGCACCACCAGCCCACTATCACCTGTTGAAGCAGTGAGGTTAGTCGTAGAAGGCGGAATGCAGCCGACCCACCGGGTCTCGGAGGAGCGCTACCAGCCTACAAGCCCACCACATGCCGGGTATCGGAGCAGCGCCAGCCCACCCGCCCACCACTCACCTGTCAACAGGTCTCGGAGCAGCACCACCAGCCCACTATCACCTGTTGAAGTAGTGAGGTTAGTCGTAGAAGGCGGAATGCAGCCGACCCACCGGGTCTCGGAGGAGCGCTACCAGCCTACCAGCCCACCACATGCCGGGTATCGGAGCAGCGCCAGCCCACCCGCCCACCACTCACCTGTCAACAGGTCTCGGAGCAGCACCACCAGTCCACCATTCACCTGTTGAAGTAGTGAGGGTAGCCGTAGAAGGCGGAATGCAGCCGATCCACCGGGTCTCGGAGCAGCGCCACCAGCCGCGGCAGCTTGGCACCGTACACTGCCCGCATCAGCAGCGGTACGTTTTGGTCCCGGAGGTACTCAAAGCCATACTTCTGGGCGGCCTAGCAGAGGCGGCAGTACAACGGGCGGGGGAGGGCGGGGTGGGGCGGAGCAGGGGATGGGTGGGCAGAGCAAGGGGCGGGCAGTCAATTCAAATTGGACGGGGGCTGAGGGAGTTCCCTCCAGTTGGGAGATTGAGGTGTATGCTATTCTGCGAATGTGTACCGATAGGCAGCCTGCATTGGCTTGCGTGTTGCACACACGCCGTGTTGCACTCATGCTGCAACAACAATGGCAGCAACAACAGCAACAATTGGCATCACAGCCAAACCCCAGACACCCTTGAGAGAATGAAACGCGCTTGCGCGTACGGCCCCACTGTGCGCACCTTATTGGCCGCTTGCAACGAGCTGTGCCGGTTGCCAGAAGGGCCTGCCTTCCGGCCAGCTTCCAGAGCCAAGGAGATACAGAGGCCAACCCTACTATGAAAATACCATCAACCCTTAACCCTACAACCCTCTTAGCCTGCACCCGCTCCATGGATACATCAGCTTACCTTCCAGTCGTCTTCCAAGCCAAGGCCATGCAGAGGCCACCCCTTAAATTGAAGCACCGCGAACCCTTAACCCTCCCTACCTCTCTACCCTAAAATTGAAGTACCATCAACCCTTCACCCTCCACCCCTCTTAGCCTTTATCCACTCCATGGATACCTCAGCCCACCTTCCGGTCGTCTTCCAAGCTAAGGCCATGCAAAGGCCACCCCTAAATTTGAAGTACCGCGAACCCTTAACCCTCCCTCCCTTTAAGCCTATTTCCAATGCATGGGGATGCCAGCCCACCTTCCGATCAGCTTCTAGAACCAAGGGGATGCAGCGCCCCTCCAACATTGAAGTACCATGAACCCTAAACCCTCCCTCCCTTTAAGCCTATTTCCAATGCATGGGGATGCCAGCACACCTTCCGATCAGCTTCCAGAGCCAAGGGGGTGCAGCGCCCCTCCAACATTGAAGTACCGAGAACCCTAAACCCTCCCTCCCTTTCAGCCTATTTCCAATGCATGGGGATGCCAGCCCACCTTCCGGCCAGCTTCCAGAACCAAGGGGATGCAGCGCCCCTCCGACATTGAAGTACCATGAACCCTAAACCCTCCCTCCCTTTCAGCCTATTTCCAATACATGGGGATGGAAGCCCACCTTCAGGTCAGCTTCCAGAACCAAGGGGATGCAGCGCCTCTCCAACATTGAAGTACCATGAACCCTTCCTACCTTTCAGCCTATATCCAATGCATGGGAACGCCAGCTCACCTTCTGATCAGCTTCCAGAACCAAGGGGATGCGCGCCCCTCCAGCATTGAAGTACCATGAACCCTTAACCCTCTCAACCTTTCAGCCCATTTCCAATGCTTGGGGTTGGAAGCCCAGCTTCCGATCAGCTCCCAGAGCCAAGGGGATGCAGCACCCCTCCAACATTGAAGTACCATGAACCCTAAACCCTCCCCATCTTTAAGCCTATTTGCAATAAATGGGGATGCCAGCTCACCTTCCGGTCAGATTCCAGAGCCAAGGGGATGCAGCGCCCCTCCACGCACGTGTCCATTTCCTCGGGACCACGATTGTCACTGCGGGGTTCAGGGTTCAGGGTTCAGGGTTTCGGGCTTCGGGCTGCAGGGTTCAGGGTTTCAGGCTTATACGTCTGTCTTTGTGAATATCTTGTGTCAAGAGGTTAAACCCTTGTCACTGCAAGGGTGCAGGATTCAAGGCTTTTACGGCTGTCACTGTGACACATCAGCACATAGGGTGATGTAGAACTGAAGCCATAAACCGCCGACTGAAAAAACTCAGGGTTCAGGCGGTCAACACACGCTCGTGCCCACTCCCTCACAGCCATGCATGCCATTGCGGAACACTAGTAGGGAGGGCTTTGAGCGCAGGATTTTGATCACGATTTAATTAATGACCTAACTACCGATATTTTAAAATTTACGAACAAATAAAAATTAAGCGGTTGACTACCGTTTACGCAGGAGTTCATCGCCTCAGAGCCATTGTTCACACTGCGTTCATGTCAGGTTCTTTCAAGGGTCTAGGGTTATGGGTTTGAGAGATGGTTACTGTGTCCAGGTCCAGGTTCAGGGTTTGGGGTTCGGAGTTAATGGGGTATGGTTCAAGCGATCGCCACTGCTGTAAGCGAGAACAGACGGGTTGATGACAAGGTTGGGAAAGGGTAGCATACAGGGTATTTGGTCGAGGGCTTAGGGTTTAGACCTTTAGGAGGTCGTCACTGTAAATCCGTCAGCGGAAAGTGTTTGTGTGCTTAGAGTCCGGGTGGTAGGGTGTAGTGTTCAGGTGGTAGGCACTCAGGGTTGGTGGTTTAGCCATACTTAATTCCAGTACAACTGTTCCGTACTGATTATAGCATTATGTACTTCTGACGTTCGCAATACATTTTCTTTATGCCAATTTCGGCAACGCCAGGCTGGCTGGCGTCATAGGAGTGTGAACATTAGAGCTCCAGAGTGTCGGGTTTGCACCATTTGCGTAAACATGTCAGCTAAGTCAGTCCGATACCGGATTCAGGTCCCAGTTGTTGTAAGTTTGAAGAGGAACGGCAAACTCAGAGCTATCATTGCACAATATCTTCAAAGCAAGGGCTGGTGGTTGAGGGCTTAGGGTTAAGGTGTCTATCACTTCTTTTACGCCAGCCCTCCACTAATATTTGCCGTATGTGGTGGGGTCTGGGGCGTGGATGGTGAAGTGTACTAGACAGTTACAGCCACCATGATGCGCCATAGGCCCCCGATACATCCACCCTGATTTTTAGGGTTAAAGTGAAAGGCCCCGATTCCACCGACCTGCAGTTTAGGATTAAGGGTGTAGGCCGATGATTCCACCGTCCTGCAGTTTAGGGTGAAGGGTGTAGGCCAATGATTCGACCAACTTACAGTTTAGGGTTCGAGGGCTTAGGGCCCCAATTCCACCAACTAGCAGTTTAGGGTTAAGGGTGATGGCCAATGATTCCACCCACCTGCAGTTTAGGGTTCGAGGGCTTAGGGCCCCGATTTCACCAACTTGCAGTTTAGGGTTCGAGGGCTTAGGGCCCCGATTCCACCAACTTGCAGTTTAGGGTTGAGGGTTTAGGCCCCGATTCCACCCACCTGCAGTTAAGAGTTTCGGATAAAGGCCCCTGATCCCAACAGCCTTTACTTAAGGGCTGATGGTTAGGGGCCCCTGATGCCACCCACCTGCAGTGTGGGCTTCAAGGTGCAGGGTCCCCCAATACAAACCGTCTTCAGTCTGGCAGTTGAGGGTTAGGGTTGAGGGTTTAGGCCCCTGATGCCACCCACCTGCAGTTCCGCCAGCAGGGCCCCATTGTCTCAGAGTACTGGCGGTGTGCTTTGGCCCCCGAGGCCAAGCTGTGCACAGAGTGGGACGGGTTGCAGTCAGGAGGGCATGTGGGGGAGGGAGCAGGGGGGAGGGCGTGTGGGGAAGGGCGTACAGAGGGAGGGGGCAAAGGGGGGAGGGAGCAGGGTGGGGGGGAGGTGGGAGAGGGCGTACGGAGGGAGGGAGGCAAAGGGGAGAGGAGCAGGTGGAGGGGGGGGGGGAGGGGGGAGACATCAACATGGACGCGTCTGCTGCAGCCTTAGAGCATCACACAGGCATCCGCGGCCATTTGGGTGGCCAAGGCTGCGTCCATCAACATGATGAAGGTTTCAGGACGAACGCAGCACATAGTCACGAATGGCCAGGAAGGGTGGCGAACACGGCACTAGCTGTAAGGCAAGTATGCCCTGTGACCTTGTTGCGGTCATCATTGACCGCCAAGCTGGCGGCCCCGAGCGTGCATCCAAACACGACCCTTGTTTGTACACATGCTCTGAAGCGCGTGCATTCAAGCTGTGCTCACTCACTACAGGGCCATCTCTGAAGCCTAGAAGCACTTCAAGCCTCTGATTCAAGCTGTGCTCACTTACTAGAAGACCATCTCTGAAGCCTAGCAGCACTTCAAGCCTCTGATTCAAGCTGTGCTCACTTACTAGAAGGCCATCTCTGAAGCCTAGAAGCACTTCAAGCCTCTGATTCAAGCTGTGCTCACTTACTAGAAGGTCAGCGTGCTCTGCGACCCCTCGATGATGACCTTGCTGGGGTCGTCCTTGACTGCCAGGCTGGCGGCCCCAAAACCTTCCACAAAGGCTTGCATGCTCTTGCCATCCTCCGCCCTGCAAGCAGCAGGCAACAGGGGGAAAGAGGCAGTGTCAGCGAGGGGAGGAAGTGGTGGCCAATTGCGGGGGGTGGGGGACAGCATATTGGGCGCAACACCTGCTAATTTGCCACCCGCCTAGGCAACCTACACTTGATAAAGACAGTCAGAGTGTATCACATGCATCAGCCAATGACCAGCTCCGGGGGGTGAGGAGCCAGCAGTGAAGGTACATGGGGTGGGAGGGGGGGGGGGCAGCATTATTGTAGACATGGCAAAGGATTTGGTGGGGGTGATTTGAGGGGACGGGGGAGGGGGACAGCTTTGGGGATATGGAGGGTGTAGTGTGTGTGCACAACTCCACATGGACGTTTTGAAGAAAATAAAACCCCACCCCGCAGAGGCGCAAGGGTTGACCAAACTGTACCGCATCGCCTCATCCTTCTGCCCCCCAAGCGAGACAGAGCCTTCCACCTTACTTTCTGCAGGCATAGCCTTTTCGTTCCTCGTCTAAGATACGCCTTCTTTGATCCTCTCTTGATCTTAAATGTGTAGGCACACCGGTGGCCGTTTTGTTTCATGCCGAAGCAACGCTGTATTTAATGATTTTTTTTGGTTAGGCATAGCCTTCTTTGTTTCTTGCATTGCTTCCGCAGCGAGGCAGCTCGTCACATGCCCGAAGTTTAGGCTCAAGCCTAAGCTAAACACAAAACTGGTGCAAGTGGAAGAAAGTAAACCGGCAGGGACATGTGGGTGAAGGGAGCAGTGCGGCATGGTCCGAGGCGGCACCCTGCACTGTTCCTGTTGGTGGAAGCCTATGCTAAACATAAGACTGGTGCAGGACAGAGGTGCCAGCACAGGCAGGCCAGCCTTTGCATTAAAGGGCAAACATCCAGCAGGATCTGAATGATGGCTGGAGCCTAGGCTTAAAATGAGACTGTTGCACGTGCCAGGAACCAGCACAGGCAGGCTAGCTTTTGCATCAAAGGGTGACTGTCCAATGAAGAAAGGAAACTGTGTCCCTCAGGGACATGGAGGTTAAGGGAACCGAGCGGCATGGGCCGAGGCTGGATTCACACACTTACTATTGGTGCGCGTGCGAGGAATCAGCACAGGCTGGCCAGCCTTTGTATCAAAGGATGACACCCGCCCGAGAGGGAAAATGAAACTGTGCGCAGCAGGTACATACATGTGAAGGGAGCAGTGCGGCATGGGCCGAGGCTGCGTTCACACCGCTACTGGTGGGACATGTGCAGGGCACAGGCAGGCCAGCCTTTTTATCAAAAGGTCTCCGAAGAAAGAGAGAAGCCGTTAAGGAAGAAATGCAGCTTGGGACCGTTGCCACAACCGCGCCGATACCATCAATGCTCTCTGCATCAAAGGGTGCCTGTCTGCCAGAGACCAGGTCTTGCAAGCAAGGTTTAAGAGCATCCAGATAACCAAGCCAGCCTTTAATTGAAAGGGCGGTCATCCAAATAGAGAGATAAAACAACTCGGGGGATACAACTACGCCCACTAGGGAATGAAGGCTCAGGAAGCAACGCAGCTTAGGGCCGGAGCCACATCTCCAGTTACTACTAAACGGCGTCCATCCATCAGAGACAAGGTTATGCAGACAAGGCTTTAGAGCATCCAGCACAAACATGTCAGCCCACCCACCAGAATTGGCCGAAAGACATCCCATCCTGCGAGCAAGGGGGTGAGAGTGCAACTTTTAGGGTTACATTTCAAAGTTTAGGCAGGCTGAACTTCACCTCCCTAATTGCACCATCAACAACGAGGGTTGGTGCGTGTGGTTTGCGGCTGAGTGTTCAGGGATTATGATCAACCCTTCCCCTCAGGCCCTGTAGTCAACCTCCCACATGGCACCATCAGTAGCGAATGGTGGCACTTGTGGTTTACAGTTAAGGGTTCAGGTGTTGCGATCCACTCCCTCATGCTCCACTCAACCTCTCCACTTGCACCATACGACATCTCTCCCCTTCAGGCCGCGCTCAACCTCCTATACTGCACTGCCAGGAGCAAGGGGTGGCACTAGCAGTTTGACTTTTGAAGATCCAGGGATGATGATTCACCCCCCCCCTCAGGCTGTGCTTAACCTCCCAAACTGTACTGCCAGGAGCGAGGGGTGGCGCTAGCAGTTTGACTTTTTGAAGGTCTAGGGTGAACAATTCACCCGCCCATCGAGCCGCAATCAACACACCGTCAACAAAGAGGGATGGCGAGCGACCTTCGCCGCCAATGACGTCAGGCCACTGTGGAAGCCACCCATGAGGTACGCGTAAGGGATGCACCTGGCAGTACATGCAGTACATACGTACATCACATTTGGAGATGTACATGGTGTACAGTGTACCACATGTCGGCCGCCAATTAGGTCAGGCTGTTTTTGACACCGCCCATGAGGTACACGTATGGGATGCACCTGGCCGTTGATGCAGTACACATGTAGATCACGGCAGTACATGCAGCACACAAGTGCATCATAGTGTGAGATGTACATTAAGTGCAGCGTAGATCACGAGGGCGATATTGACAGCCAATTTGAGCACCTCCCTGTTTCAGTTCTTGTCGGACGGGAACAGGGACCCTGATCTTCCCGAAGTGCCCCATATTAAAAAAAAACGATCCATGGCAAAAAACAATCTGATTACAACCTTATCTATTCTAGCATGCATCCCTGAGGATCCTTTTTGACATATCTTATCTTGCGGGTGCCCTGTGACTGTGACATTCAGAATCATGTCTGCCCACCTGCCTTCCTCCTTCACACATGCATCAGCCGACTTACCTGAATTTCCCTGAAGCCTCGGCCTAGCAAGGGTTGCGGGTGCCCTGTGACTGTGACATTCAGAACCATGTCTACCTGTCTGTCCTCTTTTCACAAGGGCAGCAGTCCAGCACGGCTCGAGGGTGTGATTCCAAAACATGTCTGCCCGCCTACCTTCCTCCTCCACACAGACACAAGCCAACTTACCTGAATGTAGCTGAAACATTCAGGTAAGATGGCTGATGTCGGTCCAGCCAGGGTTGACAGTGCCCTTTGACTGTAACATTCAGAACCATGTGTACCCGCCTGTCTTCACCCTTCAGAGACATCAGCCAACTTACCTGAGTGTCCCTGAAGCATCAGTCCAGCGAGGGTTTTGATAGGGCCATGTGACTTTCATTCAGTGCCATGTGACTTTCTTTCATTCATTCAGAACCATATCTAATCGTCTGTCCTCTTTTGCACGAGGGCGGCAGTCCAGCACGGCTCGCGGGTGTGATTCCGAAGCATGCTTACCCACCTGTCTTACTCCTACACATAGGCATCAGCCAACTTACCTGAATTTCTGCAAAGGCATCAGTCCAGCACAAGTTGCGGATGCCTGGTAGGTGTGCGCTTCTGAAAAATGCTTACCCACCTGTCTTCCTCCTGCACACATGCATCAGCCAACTTGCCTGAATTTCCCTGAAGCATCAGTCCAGCAAGGGTTGCGGGTGCCAGCGTCGTACTGCCCCCCTGCATACGCACAACGTCGCATCGGTGATGGAAGTAGGAGGGCGTAAGTCGGCAGGATGGGAGGGCGGATGCTGGCATGCAATGCTGCCTGCAGGATTGAATCAGTCCCAAGGGAGGGCGGATGGACCAAGGAGTACACAAGGTTTCCAGGACCTGCCAGGCAGCAGGACAGGGACTGGGAGCACGAAGCCCAGGCGGGATGGACCCTGAACCCTAACCCCTAACCCCTGAAGTATACGGGAGGGCGAAAGCTGGCAGACGCACCGTCAAATCAGCCCCAGGGGAAGGGGGGTGGACAAATGACTACATGAGGTTTCCAGGGCCTGCCAGGCAGCAGGAAGGGGACTGGGAGCACACAGCACAGGCAGGATGGACCCTCTTTAGTTAGGCGCCCACGCGGCTGAGCCATTCTGAACAGGGCCCAGAGGTGCAACGTCATTGACAGGCAGGATGGACCCTGAACCCTTAAACCTAAACCCTAAAGTATATGGGTGGGCGCCGCGAGTCACTACACAAGGTTTCCAGGGCCCTACACCCAGGACCCTACAACCTTAAGTATATGGGTGGGCGGAAGCTGGCGGGTGCAGGATCAAATCAGTCCCAAGGGAGGGTGGGTGGACAAATGAATACATGAGCGTTCCAGGGCCTGCCAGGCAGCAGGTATAGGGGTCTGGGAGCACACTGCACAGGCAGGCTGGACCCTACACCCTAAACCAGAACCCCTAAAGTATATGGGAGGGCGGAAGCTGGCAGGCGCATGATCAAATCAATCATAAGGGAGGGTGGGCGGACAAAGGATTACATCGGGGTTATAAGGTCTGCCAGGAAGCAGGAAGAGGACTGGGAGCACACAGCACGGACAGGCTGGACCCTAACCCTAACCTTAAAGTATATAGGAGGGCGGAAGCTTGCAGGCGAAGGATCAAATCAGTTTTAAGGGAGGGTGGATGGACAAATGACTACATACGGTCTCCAGGGCCTGCCAGGCAGCAGGAAAGGGAACCGGGATCACCCTGCTCAGGCAGGATGGACCCTTAACCCTTAATCCTAAACCCTGCCAGGCAGCAGGAAAGGAAACTGGGATCTCCCTGCTCAGGCAGGATGGGCCCTCATTAACCCTGAACCCTCAACCTGCGAGGCAGCAGGAAAGGGAACTGGGATCACCCTGCTCAGGCAGGATGGGCCCTGATTAACCCTGAACCCTCAACCTGCGAGGCAGCAGGAAAGGGAACTGGGATCACCCTGCTCAGGCAGGATGGGCCCTGATTAACCCTGAACCCTCAACCTGCGAGGCAGCAGGAAAGGGAACTGGGATCACCCTGCTCAGGCAGGATGGGCCCTGATTAACCCTGAACCCTCAACCTGCGAGGCAGCAGGAAAGGGAACTTGGATCACCCTGCTCAGGCAGGATGGGCCCTGATTAACCCTGAACCCTCAACCTGCGAGGCAGCAGGAAAGGGAACCGGGATCACCCTGCTCAGGCAGGATGGGCCCTGATTAACCCTGAACCCTCAACCTGCGAGGCAGCAGGAAAGGGAACTGGGATCACCCTGCTCAGGCAGGATGGGCCCTGATTAACCCTGAACCCTCAACCTGCGAGGCAGCAGGAAGTAGAACTGGGATCACCCTGCTCAGGCAGGATGGGCCCTGATTAACCCTGAACCCTCAACCTGCGAGGCAGCAGGAAAGGGAACTTGGATCACCCTGCTCAGGCAGGATGGGCCCTGATTAACCCTGAACCCTCAACCTGCGAGGCAGCAGGAAAGGGAACCGGGATCACCCTGCTCAGGCAGGATGGGCCCTGATTAACCCTGAACCCTCAACCTGCGAGGCAGCAGGAAGGGGACTGGGAGCATCCTGCTCAGGCAGGATGGGCCCTGATTAACCCTGAACCCTCAACCTGCGAGGCAGCAGGAAAGGGAACTGGGATCACCCTGCTCAGGCAGGATGGGCCCTGATTAACCCTGAACCCTCAACCTGCGAGGCAGCAGGAAGGAGAACTGGGATCTCCCTGCTCAGGCAGGATGGGCCCTGATTAACCCTGAGCCCTCAACCTGCGAGGCAGCAGGAAAGGGTACCGGGATCACCCTGCTCAGGCAGGATGGGCCCTGATTAACCCTGAACCCTCAACCTGCGAGGCAGCAGGAAGGGGACTGGGATCACCCTGCTCAGGCAGTGGCTCTGCTGCACGTTCCACTGCCACTGTTTTCCCCCGGGGGTACTCCAGGTAATCTGGTGCCGCACGCTACATCAGCTCCGGGGGGGGAGCAGACATTTAATTGTGACGTTCTTGTCTGCAGTTCCGGGCTTGAAAACAATCCTTCACCAAACTGTAGCCCTAAACCCTTTACCCTAAACCCAAGCCCTTTTGCCCACACTTCTGCTCACATGGTGCTGCTTGCTCCATCAGGTCTGGGTCTATAGCCGCCGGCGAAATGAGGAGGTCTCGCGTACAGTAAATATAGCCTTTGACCTACACCCAAGCCCTCTTTCCCACACCTCTGCTTAACTGATGCTTCTTGCTCCACCAGCTCTGGTCCTATAGCCGCCGTCAGTCATCCCAACGTGGTGGTCCCTCATGCACCCTGAAATAGAGCTTGAACGCTGAGCTAGGCGTCTAAGCCATAATGCCCCACACTCCCCGCTGACCTGTCGCTGCTGGCTCCATCAGCTCTAGGTCTGCAGCTGTCACCCAAAGGTGGTGGCCCTTTCGCGCACTACACAAAGCCTGAACCCTCATGCCCACACTTCCGCACACCTGGTGCTGCTGGCTCGATCAGCTCGGGGCCTTTAGCCGCAGGCAGTCGCCCAAATGTGGTGGTCCCTCGCGCACTAAAATAAAGCTTGAACCCTGACCTAGGCGTCTAGGCCATTATGCTCTGCACTCCCCGCTGACCTGTCGCTGCTGGCTCCATCAGGTCTGGGTCGATAGCCAACGGCCAAATATGGTGGTCTTGCACTGCGAAATAAAGCCCGAGACCTGAAGTAGGCCATCATGAGCCACACTACCCGCTCACCTGGGGCGGCATGCTCCATCAGCTCCGGGTGTAGAGCAGCAGCAAACTCGCGGACCTTGACCAAGTCCACTGCGCCCTCTGAGGAAGCTGCGCCTGCGGCACCTGCTGCTGCCTGCAGGTCTTGTGGAGAGGAAGAGGCTCGGCGGGGGGACGATGATGTATCACGGGCGGCAGGCACCGTCCCTATTGCGCCCTTGGCAGCTGCTGCTCCTGATGCACCTGCATCCAGTGATGGGGAAATATGCCTAGGTTTGTCCATCATGCAAGTGTCAAAGTGTGTACATTTTATGCAGGAGCTATGTACTGAGAGGTATAATGGACGCATGAGCCATGCATATTAGGTGCATGTACTGTGCTCCGTTTATATATGAGACATGCGTTGGATATTAGACAACCTTGGAATGTCTGCATAATGAATGCATCAGCCATGCAGGACTTTTTGCATGCATGTTAATGCACTAGGCAAGCTTGCATGGTGTCCATGCTCTACCGTACAGGAATCCCCTTCATCTGTGTACCGTACATAACAACAATGTGAAAGGACCCATACCCTTTGCTACCGATCCCGTCAACGATGAGCATGCCATGAGTTTGTGCGTTCACCTTTGGTGTCGCCCATCTGAGCGCCTTGCTCTGACCCAGGTGTTAAGAACCTCGCGTTCCAAGCCTGGTGCGTGCGGAGGTTCGAGGATGCCTGCCGCACGTAGGCAATCAGAGATCCGTCCTGGAGCGAGGACATGACGATGAGTATCACCATTGCTGCTGTTAGTACGCCGGTGCTGCCGAGGACAAACCGAAGCAGCCACGTGTGCAACGGGATGGCCCTCGGGTATGCGGAGACATGTGACATCAGCGATGAGCGCTGATCAGTCTGGTATGCGTCAGTAGTTGTCACAACGTGTCGGCATCCACCCAATCGATTTTTTGAAATGGGGCCAGGAATTGCGGTCCAGAAGAATAACCAGTGATGTAAGCTTTATGCTGGGCTTGGTTTCTGCCACCTGTCTGATGATTTGTTTGTAGTTTATTATTATGGCCGTACCGGTAGTTACTGGGTTGCATTCAGTTGACGGCTTCGAGACAAAGATGAATATCCCCCGTTAAAAAGTCAAGTACTATATGCATCCTCCTCATACATGCCCAATTTGGATTACCTGGAATACTACAAGAGCTTCTTAGTATGATTTCCTAAAAACTCAATTGTGACAGATGAAGCCATTCAATGCTTTCCTCATGACGTTCGAGTTTATATCATATATTTCCGGTGCTTCAGGATCAAGAAATTCTGCCATGTGGATGCTTTTAAAGACATCTAGGTCCATAAACAAACACTTAAAAAAAACGACAGCCCGGGTACGCCTGTAGCCTGCGTCGTCAGCTGAGACGATGGGGCAAGCAAGGACATAAAGGGCACCGACAATCCAACAAGTACTCATACAGACGAAGTAGTAACTCATGTGTGAATAGTTAGATTTTGATCTGGAGATATACCCCGTCTCGAAACCCCTCTAAACAAAGCAAGTGCGCAACACCACCTGAAGCATACCATATGATGATAAAAATACCAGTACCGGTGTGGGAATGTGTGGGGAACATAGCCAGTGCCGCTTTTGATGTGTGTAAGAGTCAATTATCAAGCGAAGCCGCGTAAATCATAAACGATTAATTAATGAGCAGAGCGACCCTTAAAATAACGAATTAATCTTTCAGCGCGGGCCAATTAACAAAAACGATGAGAAGGAAAAGGCTGTCCTCAGTTCGGCACAAATTGATGCCGTAAAACACTAATTTTGCAAATATTACGAGCGCAACAAATAAAAGATACAAGCAAAAAAACAGCGCAAGTGTGCAACATTCTGCTATCTAGGCTAAGTATTCTTATCATTTCCTTTTGCCCAACCTTAGCTATGATTTGATGTCGAACGTTCCTATCCCCTAAAAGTTGGGATACCGGTAATGAAAATACAAAGCCGAGATACGACTATCTAAAAGATACCGTACAACTCAAGTACATCCCATGTGCAAACTCCACTTCATGGTCCAGGAACTCCCAAGAAAATCATGAAAACTGATTAGTTTGGAGTGGTCTGGCATCGATGAGTCTGAATCTGCCAAGGGATTTTCATCTGGGGTATGGCTAGGAAACATCAAGAAGTCACCCATCCAGCTTCTGCTGGTGACAAAAATAAAACAAGCTTCAGACCAGATTGAGTGAGACACATGCATTCCTAACGACCATCTCGAACTGCCACAGCCAAGTCCCAGCTGCATTTCAGTGACTCTCCAACTACCAAACTGATGTTCAAAACGCTGAATGCAATAGATGGCACTTCCATCATTGGATTCCCTGATTATATACCCAGCCTCCCCGTTTCCTTATCTCTCACGCCCCCCACATGGCGTAGCTTTCTTTCTTTCTTACCAGCCTCCCCGGGTTTCAAGGCCTTAGTCATGCAACACGACGTTGACATGGTTGACAGGGGGCCGAGCGCTGCCTGCATCCTAGCTGTGGTATAGAGGCAGCGGCGGCAGCCTTTGTGGCTGGTAAGGCTGGTATTCCGAGTCCGGACTCGCCACACAAACAACTTTGTCACTCGGCCTCTTGTCCTCCTCCTTCTTTGCCTGCTCTGCCTTGTACGCCTTGAAGGATGCGACATTACAGACCCTTTCCCACACTGCTGGCTTGTGGTGGACGTACTGCCCACAAATCTTGCAGTACACCAGGGCACCTGGGGCCAAGAGTGTGAACACGTCATACCAGCTAGAAATGGTCAGTCAGACAGAAACAGCATGCATTGATGAGAGCTCAAACCCAAAGACCGCTCAGTGATCCCCAAATGCAGTTATGTACTGTGTGGGCAATATCGCTTATGCTGGTCATTGTAGCGAGCCTGTGCACCAGTAGTTGCCAGTGCCGAAACATTTTTTTTTACCTCACAACCAGATAAGGTTCGTGCACCCCATTTTTGCATATTCTCCTGTAGTACTTTGCGCAGGTAAACAAAATATACATCTATGATGTCGCGCAGTTGCGAACATTTTAAAATAATTTATTTCGAGTCAAGCAGCCGGTACACAAAATTAATCATGGTTGGCACAGCAACACTACACAAAATCAACTCCGCGCAGCGCTTACACAGCGCCACTACAATCAGTCCACTCAATTAAAAACCTCGCTGGGTCGCTTTGCAGGTGTCTGAGGTGCTCGCTCATGTGTTTGAAGCCACCCCAGAGCAGGCCATGCCCTAGTCACACTGCCCCAGCCCTCTTATATGTGCACTTTGAGACCCATCAGACTTACATGTGCCCATGAGCATGATCATGATCCAGATGTAACCGAACATGTCCACGCCCACGCCAACAGCTGGCACGTCCGGCATCACGCTGCGGATGCCAGTCATGGCAAACAAGAGTCCGCTAAAGGTAGCGGCGTCAGTCTCAAGGCCCACTTTACGGCGACGTAGGTACATAGCGTCCACTCCTACGCACGCACAAACTCATGCATTATAAAGCTGCCTCAACCCTGAACCCTTAACCCACGCATAATAAAGCTGCCTCAACCCTGAACCCTTAACCCACGCATAATAAAGCTGCCTTAACCCTGAACCCACGCATAATAAAGCTGCCTGCATCGAGGGTATGGTCTCAACCATGAACCCTCAACTAGGTCATGGGCAGAGGACCCTAAACTAGATGATGTGCAGAGGAAAGAGGGAAAGCTACGTGAGGAGCGTGAGGGTTAAGGAAACAGCACAGCCTGGGCCGAAGCCACATCCTCGCCGTTACCGTTACCGATGTGCAGAGGACCCTTACCCTTGACTAGGATCCAGGCAGAGAACCCTTCAGCCCAAGCCATGAACTAGGTTTTAGGGAAAGAAACCTTGACCCTGAACCCTCTCTATCTGATTCTGGGTTGCGCCGTGACCGTGCAGAGCTTAAAAGAAGAAGCAAATTGTGGCGGACAGGTCCCATGCGCATGTAAACCCGACCATCCCATCCATCTAGTCGCTTGGAGAATGAGAAACAAGATTTCCCTCGCAACGACGAGTGAGGGTTAAGGAAGCAGTGATGCATGTGGCGCGGCCAGGCACATGCCCACGTCCGCACCGTCACCAGTCTGGTCGTCACCATGTACAATGTCATGACGTTAGACAGGTATATGAAAAGGGGCAGATGTTGTCATTCAGTACATGCATCCTACACATCTGACAAAACTATTTACCGCAGATGCAGGCTCTAGGATGAAGGGTTTAAGTTTAGGGTTAAAGGGGTTCAGGGTTTCAGCCATTTACCGTAAATGTAGGCTGTAGGGTGTAGGGTTTACACGATATTGTAGATGCATGCTTTAGGGTTCAGGGTTTCAATCATTTACCGTAGATGCATGCTTTAGGGTTCAGGGTTTCAATCATTTACCGTAGATGCATGCTTTAGGGTTCAGGGTTTTAATCATTTACCGTAGATGCATGCTTTAGGGTTCAGGGTTTTAATCATTTACCGTAGATGCATGCTTTAGGGTTCAGGGTTTCAACCATTTACCGTAGATGCATGCTTTAGGGTTCAGGGTTTCAACCATTTACCGTAGATGCATGCTTTAGGGTTCAGGGTTTCAACCATTTACCGTAGATGCATGCTTTAGGGTTCA
The DNA here is from genome assembly GCA_037349105.1 of Limnomonas spitsbergensis. NCBI lineage: Eukaryota > Viridiplantae > Chlorophyta > Chlorophyceae > Chlamydomonadales > Limnomonas > Limnomonas spitsbergensis. The sequence continues at coordinate 1,957,232 of JAYJMM010000093.1, read as the reverse complement.
GGGTTTCAATCATTTACCGTAGATGCATGCTTTAGGGTTCAGGGTTTCAATCATTTACCGTAGATGCATGCTTTAGGGTTCAGGGTTTTAATCATTTACCGTAGATGCATGCTTTAGGGTTCAGGGTTTCAACCATTTACCGTAGATGCATGCTTTAGGGTTCAGGGTTTCAACCATTTACCGTAGATGCATGCTTTAGGGTTCAGGGTTTCAACCATTTACCGTAGATGCATGCTTTAGGGTTCAGGGTTTCAACCATTTACCGTAGATGCATGCTTTAGGGTTCAGGGTTTCAATCATTTACCGTAGATGCATGCTTTAGGGTTCAGGGTTTCAACCATTTACCGTAGATGCATGCTTTAGGGTTCAGGGTTTCAACCATTTACCGTAGATGCATGCTTTAGGGTTCAGGGTTTTAATCATTTACCGTATATGCATGCTTTAGGGTTCAGGGTTTCAACCATTTACCGTAGATGCATGCTTTAGGGTTCAGGGTTTTAATCATTTACCGTAGATGCATGCTTTAGGGTTCAGGGTTTCAACCATTTACCGTAGATGCATGCTTTAGGGTTCAGGGTTTCAACCATTTACCGTAGATGCATGCTTTAGGGTTCAGGGTTTCAACCATTTACCGTAGATGCATGCTTTAGGGTTCAGGGTTTTAATCATTTACCGTAGATGCATGCTATAGGGTTCAGGGTTTCAACCATTTACCGTAGATGCATGCTTTAGGGTTCTGGGTTTCAACCATTTACCGTAGATGCATGCTTTAGGGTTCAGGGTTTCAACCATTTACCGTAGATGCATGCTTTAGGGTTCAGGGTTTCAACCATTTACCGTAGATGCATGCTTTAGGGTTCAGGGTTTTAATCATTTACCGTAGATGCATGCTGTAGGGTTCAGGGTTTCAACCATTTACCGTAGATGCATGCTTTAGGGTTCAGGGTTTTAATCATTTACCGTAGATGCATGCTTTAGGGTTCAGGGTTTCAATCATTTACCGTATATGCATGCTTTAGGGTTCAGGGTTTCAACCATTTACCGTATATGCATGCTGTAGGGTTCAGGGTTTCAACCATTTACCGTAGATGCATGCTTTAGGGTTCAGGGTTTTAATCATTTACCGTAGATGCATGCTTTAGGGTTCAGGGTTTCAATCATTTACCGTACATGCATGCTTAGGGTAAAGGGTTTTAATCATTTACCGTAGATGCATGCTATAAGGTTCAGGGTTTCAATCATTTACCGTAGATGCATGCTTCAGGGTAAAGGTTTTCATGTTTTCAACCATTCACCGTAGATGCAGGCGAACGCTCCGAGAATCCACATGAAGATCAAGACTAGCACTGCAAAGAACCGGACGAAGCCCGTGCGATAAAGCGTGACGTCTGCAAGGGCATATGAGGTCACGAATGAGGAAGGCCCATACCGGCAGATGGGGTGATAAATAGACAAATAAAAGCGAGTGTAGATGAGGATTAGCCACGAGGCTGAGGGCTAGGATGAATAGTTCCGGCTCCCCCCCAGAGGCCCAACTTGGGCCGCCCAAGGCGTGGCCAAGCTTGCTGTTTGGTCCGCCGACTGCTGGCCGTCCAGGTTTGGCCCCAACGGCGGCTCTGCAATTCGGGGCAGCCTGCTGATGGTGGCCTCGTAGCCGGAAAAAATAAAGAAGGAATAAAAAGAAATACGGCTGCCGTACAAGGTCCCTTTGGACATGTGACTCAAGGCGTGGCATGAGGAAGTCACTCATTCAGCCGTAGCACTAGGTGAGCAACCGTATCAGGCAGGAAATACAATAGAGTTCATGCGTTCAGTGGCAAACAAGGCTCATGCTCCGTCAGGGCGCAAGGATGCGATCAGCATATTTTTGACCTTGGCAAGGACATGAGGTCACACATAAACAAGTGAGGCCTGGACATGAGGTCACACATAAACAAGTGAGGCCTGGACATGAGGTCACACATAAACAAGTGAGGCCTGGACATGAGGTCACACATAAACAAGTGAGGCCTGGGCATGAGGTCACACATAAACAAGTGAGGCCTGGACATGAGGTCACACATAAACAAGTGAGGCCTGGACATGAGTTCACACAAACAAGTGAGGCCTGGACATGAGGACACACATAAACAAGTGAGGCCTGGACATGAGGTCACACATAAACAAGTGAGGCCTGGACATGAGGTCACACATAAACAAGTGAGGCCTGGACATGAGGTCACACATAAACAAGTGAGGCCTGGACATGAGGTCACACATAAACAAGTGAGGCCTGGACATGAGGTCACACACAAACAAGTGAGGCCTGGACATGAGGTCACACATAAACAAGTGAGGCCTGGACATGAGGTCACACATAAACAAGTGAGGCCTGGACATGAGGTCACACATAAACAAGTGAGGCCTGGACATGAGGTCACACATAAACAAGTGAGGCCTGGACATGAGGTCACACATAAACAAGTGAGGCCTGGACATGAGGTCACACATAAACAAGTGAGGCCTGTACATGAGGTCACACATAAACAAGTGAGGCCTGGACATAAGGTCACACACAAACAAGTGAGGCCTGGACATGAGGTCACACATAAACAAGTGAGGCCTGGACAAGAGGTCACACATAAACAAGTGAGGCCTGGACATGAGGTCACACACAAACAAGTGAGGCCTGGACATGAGGTCACACACAAACAAGTGAGGCCTGGACATGAGGTCACACATAATGACATCAGAAAAGGGAGGCCCAGGCCCATAAACGGATACAGAGTGATTAAGCCGGACAACAAAATGGACTTAGTACCTACCAAGTTACAAGTTACGCCCATGCTCCGACCAGGGTCAGGGATGCGATCATTTAAGTTTTCACACAGATGAAACTATTTAAACGAGTTCACCTACCAACTTCAACATAGCCCGAGCCATCCAAGTTGACTTTTTCGGCATTCGCCAATTGGACGAACGCCTTGGTGGGGTCTGACAGGGGATCGATCTGCAAGGCGCAACCATCCAAGGAGCAAGGAATGTAAGCTAGGAGCCTGGGTGTGAAGAGGTACGTGGACAATAGGGCATAAGCGCGTGCAGGCGTGCAGACTCTGGTTATGGACATTTAGTATGTTCAAACGGCCTTCCCTCTAAACAAAATCTGCTGAATTCTGAGGGAAGGAAATTCAAATTTATGGTACTCTGTGTGCGCACCGTATAGTCCCAGCCCACAGCCAGGATCCGCAGCCTAACCATCAAGCCCAGCCGCCAAGTCGAGCTAGTTTCATTGCTCATCAGGCCCGATAAAATCCTGTAGGATTTAAGTAGGGCTGAGGTTAAGAGTGATGGGATCAGGGTCGTCGAGGATCTGTTCACCTCAGGGTTACGCATTTTTTCAAGGTAGGTGCCTTGGTCATCAGGGTTGACAGATCCTGTAGGGCTGAAGCATAGCCGAGGGTTGAGTTCGAGGGATCAGCGTCATTAATGAAGGCTCATCCAAGTTTATGGTTCAGGATCTTAACATAGGTTAGAGGCTGCCTGGACCCTTACCCCTAAAAAGAAAACATGACTAGACGGAGAAGAGGGAAAGTGTTGGGATTTTGGCTGGGAAGCCACTGAGCTAGGCTCCCATCAAGGGCAAGGTAGCCTTACATCATGGACATGACATGAGCTCCTCATCAATAGCTATTTGCGAATGAGGCCATGGGTCGTTTTCCGACACCAGTTGAGATCAGAAAGACGGAGGCTGTTTGATAAATGCGGAAAGGATGCGGCCGGCCGGCCACCGGCCAGTGCATGCAAGAATGAAAGACCAAGCGCGCTCCGCCGAAGCAGGAGGTTCCTATCCCATGGCGGTTCAAGACCCGCTGACGACATTCTACTGGGCACTTCAAGCGAAGCGCCAGGCGTTTCCCCTGCTTAAACCTGGAACGCGGAAGATAACCGCAGGTACATTACGATCCAACAATCTCAGGTTGAGCTGCCCCTCAGTCAGATCACCTTCCATGTCATTGTGGCCATGATGCACAAATTAAGGAAAGGCTATATGGCATCTGATTTCAGCACAGAGGGGCTAGCTCACTGAATGTTCGCCTGGTATCTGTCAAATGGGTAGTAGTACAAGGACTTGATCGCTTTGACGGCCACGATAGTCTCCTTGGTGACGGCGCCGTCGCCGACCCCCATCTTGAATGATCCGGTGCCCCCCTGTGCCGTGACTACACTAGTAGTCAGAGAGGCGCCGTTGGGCAGGTTCAGGCTGAGGCGCTTCCGATCCATGATGCCATAGGGGTAGGGGTTGTCACTGTACGGTGCAACTTCGGCAGAGAAGGAGGCTTGGCCTTTCTGTAGACCAAAGGTGGGACAGCACACAGGCCTTAGACTGTACAGGGGCTCCACACATCCACACTGATAATGAGATGCAGCATGTATGCATAAGACAACCACACAATGTGGGAGTCATGCTGCGCGAAGTGTTTGTTGGGTTCTTCCCCTGGGAGTCGCTCGTGGTTACATCGGCAATGAGCTGGGCTCGATAATATCTTCATCTTCATAAAAGCTATGTTCCCGGATCCCGGATGTTCCCGGATGTGCCCGGATGTTCCCGGATAAAAAGCTATGTTCCCTTATATATTTCCGGAAATCCTTGCACTCACAACCACATCAATGCTCATGAGCGCCATGTCCATCTTAATGTACCCGGCAAAGCCCTGCCAGAAGGAAGGGAGGAGGGGTGTTACTTGGCCTTGGTGAGCAACGAAGGAGTCCATAATTTGTGTGACTGTCAGTGGCTGCATCAATAGAAGTATAAAACCTCCCAAAAAAATTATGGCACACTATTTTGTTGCAGGATCGACAGCCACGGGATTTTGTGGTAAGTGACCGCCTGAGTACATACCATGGTCGCCATTGGGGTTTTAGACCACCGAAACAGTAACTTTCATCTCTATGTCTGTGCAGTCTTGTATTGGATCATGCAGTGACGAAAAACATTAATAATAATCCGCTACTGGAACTGGCCTGTTGGACCGCCAAACCTCCGCGCAGCAAGAGTTCTGGAATTATTTTTTAGCACTCGTGCATTCCTTACACCCCTGTAAATAAACAACAGTCGATACGTAAGGGACTGCCGCGGGTGGGCGTGGCCGGAGGGGAGGAGGGGGCGAATTTAGACGCTGGGGGGGGCGGAGGCTGGGGGAGGATCGACGAACAGAATTTATGCAGAAACAAAATGCGGATTACGTATAAAATAAAATCTGAGGTGTCTTAAAGTGAAGCCAGTTGGAATCTGGCTTCATTATATTTTAAGGCTCACTCAGTAACATTATGCTCAACACCTCAACAGCTCACACCTTCATCACCCCAGCCCCATCTACCCACACTCACTTCCTAAGGGAGAGAGAAAGAAACTTCTGTTATTTCCTGTCAACAGGTCTCACCCCTCGCCACCTGGCTCTGTCCACACTGGTCCAAATCATGATAGCTCAATCCAACAAATCGGCGCCATATCAAGTTGTGTTGTGCTACCTTGGTAGCACAGTTCGGCTGCACCTACGGTGCATCGTGTCGAATACTGCTGCCATGAAAAAATCATGTTTCTGCTGCTCAGTCTGCCAACCCATCCAGAAGCCCGGGCCCTTCAATCCTTCTTGCCTGAAGAAATACATGCTGGCAGGCTGGCCTACCTGGATAGTACCCCGAAGCCTCACCTGATTCCTTGATATCTCCAGGAAAGCTCTTGCGTCATGGATGGCCTGTTGAGCTGTTTTGTTTTTTCCGACCGCTAATGCTTGTTTTTCATTGTCTGACAAATCCGCGTTGTAGTAATCGTTCCAGCTGTAGTTACTGTTATAGTCGTTGTAAGAATACTCAAAGATTCCAGAACTTGAGTCATCGGCAATGACTGCAGGCAGGCGGTGGTAGATAAATTAATCATATACACGTAGATTTAGTTTGCCCTCTCTCGGGTATGAACAGATGACCTACTTGAATGCTGCCCTACTAGCTAACTGCTGACAAAAACTCTCCATTTCTAAGTGAAAGCTGGTGTAGACAATCAATCACTAGTATCTTCATGTCTCCCTCAACCCCAAACAACTTCAGTTATGAGGGTAGGCAAAGCAAATCTTTAGTATAGAAAGAAAGCAAGCTCCGCCCCATGGGGGGCATAAGAGCTCAGGAAACAACGCAGCCTGGGCGGAACTACATCGAAACCGTTACCTTGAGAAAGAAGGAATCAAACTAGGACAGTGGAGAATGGGCATTTCTGGTACACTGTCTGCAGCCGGCCGTCTGGCCCTGGTCACTAAAGCCAAATAAAATGAGCATCATTGATCAGACCAGGGCAGATGGTAGCAGTGGGTGTGGACGTGGCCTCACTCATCTCAAGGTCCAGTTTTGCATAATCTGCACACGCTTCTGCGGAGCATAGCTTTCACACAGCATATCATACCTGTGGCTGTATCAATATTGCTGGCGCAAGTAGCCTTTATACCCGGTTCACCCGGAACACAATTGCTGCTCTCTCGATCCAGGAATGCGCGGGCAGTCAGCTCCCAGTCCAGTGTTATGGCGGCCATTGACACATCTCCGAATGCGATGGCGGCAACCTGCGCATGAAGGACACGCACAGCAAAACAATCCTCAGTGTCATGTACCAAGATGGCGCTGCTGGCGACCCTTTAGCTAGCCTTACTACCTGACTACTACCCTCGCGTTGTCGACTAACACTGATCCTTGCCAGTCCATCTAACACGAATCGCTACAGGCCTAAAATGCTACTTACTAAGTAGTCATGCAAGCAAGGCTACCAGCTGGCATGCCTGGCAGTTGAAATGCGTCTTCAACCTCTCGTGCTTGCCTTCCATGTATTCAGTCCTCAATCCTCATGCAGGAATACCGAACCCCGTAATAAGGAAGTAGGGTGGGGTACGAAAGGATGAGGCTGTTCATTCGGTACGGACAACTAAGACAATGGGGACAGGACGGTAGGGTATATAATGCTCCGGGACATCCATGAATAAGCCATCATCATTGACCCTAAAGATTCACTTCATGTTTGTTTACTTTAAAAACAAAAAGGTTAAAAACCAGCCTTTGGTATTTACCGTATATATCGGCACCTATACCTCATGCGAAATATGATGACAAGTAAGCAATGCAGACCATACATGGTGTGCAATGAGTTGTTGGTATGTAGCCTGCCATTACCCAAGATATGGGCCTAATAACCTGGCCAACAAGCAATCAAGAGTCAAACGCCATGCAGGCATGCATGCAACTTTGCCATGCAAACAACTCATAGGGGGAAATTGTGCCAGGCTGTTATGCCAACAGTACAGTAAGGCTGTTTCACCTTACCTGATAACAGGTCTTGGTTTGGTTGGCCAAGTAGGTCTGAAGTGCAGTCTGCTCTGTCGCATTCGTTGCGTTGAGGACTGCACCTGCTGATGCTTTCCTGGCAGCAGAGATAGTAGCGGCAATGCGAAATACACTGATGGTTTCTGAGTTGGCCGTCCTCCATATTTTCGTGATGTTATCGGGAATGGCGTCCAAAGCGCAAGCGTACTCATACTTTTGGTTCAGACTGTCACGGTCACTGCCGGCTGACAGGTAGACGGGAACGAAGATAGCGATGACGGGAATGATCATGAAAGTCACCACGAGGACAGGCAGAATCAAGTCCCGCGGAATGCCGGTCCCTTTCTTCGCCTTCTCCTTCACGGCCACGACGTCGTTCTTTCCAGTCTCACCATGAACCTTGTTGGCTTCCAACATCGCTTCTCGCGTGGGTTGCCTGGTATGGCGCAGGAGCGTATATCTCAATATGTCTGTAAATTTCACTGAGCAAACTAACGAGCCTCAGCAAGTTATGAGCGAGGTAAACGCTCACCAGAAGTCTGAGGTGTCGGTGGGCGACGACCGGAGATGATCGTAGGGGAACAGCAGAGATGCGAAAATCAGGCAGACAGATGCAAGTATGAGGCAGGTGAAAGGCTGATATGTGTATGTATGATCGTTGCCGGGTACGTTAACTTAGCCATAGCTTTAAGCGAGAGGACGAGGACTCGTCGCCGTACCCCCATGTCTTTCTGGGGGGAGGGGGGTACGGCGCGTGTTTACCAGCGGGGAAATATTTCCCCCCTGACGAACGGGGAATTCTGAGAGTCGACAGAGACATTAGCGCGTCTCAGAGCATTTCATTTGTTGCGTTCCTCATGCCCATGCTTGCACTCCCTGATGCCCATGCTTGCAGTCCTCATGCCCATGCAAGCACTCCTCATGCCCATGCATGCACTCCCTCATGCCCATGCATGCACTCCTAATGTCCATGCACTGCTAGTTTTCTCTAGGGATCTCCTTTGTGGGAGACTGTAAAAAAAGTGTGCCTAGAAAAAATAAGTGACTAAAAAATGAAAAAAAAGGATGGGGATCTTTGCCACCTTCCCCGGGTTTCTTTTGGTGTCTTTACTTTTCTTGAACCCTTCGCTCTTTTTCAGGGTTGTTTTCTCTCGGGTGCGATCAACCATCGGCGTGTCAGTGCGATAACGCACGGTATGCTACAACTTTTCCTGCCACCGGCAGGTATTGAACTCGCGACCTCCGCTTGAACAGTATCGTGGGTGCTAGGCTGTAAGCGACTGACACCAGTACGGCATTAGTCACGGACGCTTACTTTGGGTGGGTGGCGGGCGAGAGGTGTCATCGCCGCGCGGCCAAAAAGCTTTCCGAATACATATCGCCTACACACGATACTGTGTACAATCGAATCGCATTGCTAATGCGCTGCTCTTGATCGAGGCCGCGCTTGCGGTAGAACACTTCGTGGCAACCCACTCCTGGCCTGTGCCTGCGGAGCGTCGTGAGCCGTCGCTTCGGCATAGTAGGTTCTGGCGCGCTTTTTTAGTCACTTTTTAATCCCTTTTTAGTCACTTTTTAGTCACTTTTTAAGTCACATTTTTGTCAATTTTTTTTGTCATTTTTAAAGGCACTTTTTTATTCACTTTTTTAGTCACCCGCCATCCACCCAAAGTAATCGTCCGTGACTAATGCCGTACTGGTGTCAGTCGCTTACAGCCTAGCACCTACGATACTGATCAAGCGGAGGTCGCGAGTTCGGTACCTCCCGGTGAAAAAGAGCGAAGGGTTCAAGAAAAGAAAAGACACCAAAATAAACCCGGGGAAGGTGGCAAAGATCCCCACCCTTTTTCTTTCTCATTGAAATCCTCTCATGCCCATGCACTGCTGTTTCCTCTTCTTTTTCATTGAAATTCTCTCTTCCATGCATGCAGTGCATGGACTTGTGTGACGCTATATTGCGGACAGCCAAGCACATGAATCAGGAAATATCCAGATAACCTAGCTTGCTGTCCTCTACCACTAGCATCCATCCGTCCCTCCTGATTGAGATATACCTCAGCTCAGTGGAGCGTCTCCTGAAACCACACGGCGCATCCAGGGGTCTTGAGCTTCATTTTAAAGCTGAATGGAGTCTTCAAGGTAAACAATATATATGCACAAAGTCTGATCTTGTATAATTTAGACAATGGATCTGATTTTATTTTATGTGACTATGTCTAACAAGCATGCACCGATGGTGGCTGTATCGCGGCACAGGGGTGCACCCTAAGGAATGGGTGCACCAAGCAAAAAGAATACAATATATGTCTTAAAGACATGTTAGCCGCAGTATGGGGAGTGAGAGCCTTCCGCTATTATCTGCTTGGGGCTAAAATACCGTTTTTGATAATAAGCGACCATAAGGGATTGTCGTGGTTAATGTCTAACAAGGAGTTAGAGGGGCAGTATGCTCGCTGGTCTGTCATGCTCTCGGCTTTCTCCTATGAGCTTGAATACAAACCAGGTGATAAACATATTGTTGCTGATGTCCCCAGCAGGTTTCCTGTCCAATCAGATCTGGACTGGACAGGCACAAAGGAGAGTCACTTCGCGGTGACGTGGCCCTTTTACTACAATTTTGCGTTCTGTGGATCAGGTGTAAACACTGACCTGACTGCTAATAGCTCTAAACGAGCGTATTCCCTCATGGCTGCGTGTTTGTCAAGGACTCCCCAGAGTGCAGTCCCGTGGGGATTTGCCATAGAACCCTTTGTTCCTGCAATTGATCCTGATCTACCTCCTGATAAGGAGCTAGCTGATCCTGGATTACAAATGATTTCTGAAAATACTGAAGTATCCTTTCCTTTACCACAGAGTGGCCAGGACTGCCTAGGACCCGTGCCAATTGGCCTTCCCCCACGTTCGGTACATCTGTTACAAACCAGATTCATTCATTAGCTACTGCCCTCGTGCATCCTGATGACATGGATGAAATGAGCTGCTGCAATGCATTTGATACTGCAGCTGCTTTTGATTTCGAGATTAATGGCATTGCTTCATTTTTTCCACCCGTATTCATGTGCCGCAGATGGACTCTCTGTCTCAGAAACAGAAAGCCTTAAGAGGAACAGCTTCTTTGCAGGTTGAAGAATGCCGCCTGCATCTGCAGGAATTGCCCCCTTCTCACTATACCTCACTGCAGGTGCAAGAGCATTCACAGAAGGGCAATCCAGTGGGAAAAGGGATTCAGTCAATAAATTCTACGTCTGTTCCCCAAACCAGCATTCTTACTGCTGTGCAAGAAGGTGTTTCCTTGATTGAGCTTTTTGGTGACATGTGCGGTGGATTGGAATGCATGCTAAGAAATGGCATCCGCATTAACCACTATTACTACGCTGACATTGATAATGGTGCAAGAGCCTGTGCTAAGCACAGACTTAAGTTACTCATGGAGGAATATCCCAACCTCCTTAGCCATGACGCTATTGCCAATATATTCAACCGTCTGCCGCAGGATGTCTACGACATCAATGAGAGACATCTCATTGACATTGGATGCCTTGATGGTAACCAATGGATGCTAACAGCAGGATTTATGTGCACTGACCTGTCCTCTGCAGGGAAACGTACGGGACTGCAAGGAGAGAAGAGTTCTACCTTCTTCCCTCTTATCAAAATTCTTGGATCTCTCCAGTACATGCAACAGGGCAGACGCCCACCCATGTATTTCATTGAGAATGTTGCTGTACAATTCGCTATTGCCCAATCGCAGGCCATGCGAGAAGGGTTCCAGGAGCTTACAGAGAGGCTGGGTCATCCAGTTTGCTTTGACGCAGTTGCTGTTGGCAGCTATGCCCACCGCCTGCGTAACTATTGGCAGAATGTATGTTCCCCCACTTCCCTTCAAATGGTGATGATGTCCTTCGTACGTGATGCTACATTGCGTCTGACTGACATACTGGCTGGACCATGGAAGAGAACCTCGTACCTGTTTCAAAGTTAACAGGTACCCATATCATCCAGCCAACATCTTAAATGAAGCCCTCCGGGTTTTCCTACGATGGTTGCAAGAATTGACTCTTACGCGTTCCGTCCCAACCCTGAATATGAACCTGGGCTTGTTTTGGAGACAGATCAGACGGGAGCTGTCACTAGACACTCTCTCACCATCCATGAGCGTGAACGTGCTCTGGGATATGCTGCTGACTGTACTGCTGGCAAAGATCTAATCTTCTCTGTGCGTCATAGGATCGTAGGAGAAGCCTTCGATGCTAATGCTGTCAGTCACCTAATTGCTGTTGGCCTTGCAGTCTGCTTTGCAGCGGTTCCGACTTCGCAGGAAATTTTGTCTGCCTTCAATAATTTTCTCCCACATTTCTTTGCCACTTCAGGACTGGAGCTGGAGGGGGATGGTGATCAGATATCTCAGCAGCTTAATCATTTGTTTGCTGCCGGAGATTCCCTGATCTTACATGCAGCTCAGTCCTTAGCGGCTGAGTTGATAGAGCAGCCCATGACCCGCGAGGAAGAGTCTCGCTCCTTCGCAGATATCTGGTTGGATAATAATGCTATGCAATATTTGAGGCGTAACACTAAGGCAATGTTGCCCATGCTGACCCCTGTACAACGCAAGCGTCTGCAACGACGAGCTGCGCTTTATCTCTGGTCCGCTGAGAACTAAGAGTACTCTATATCGACGAATGCCAGGCGGTACAACCAAGGTGGTACCACCCCCTGGTGACCGGTTGGCACTCGTGCACAAAATGCATGTAGAAAATGGTCATTATGGTAGGCGCCGCACAACGGGGCTTGTCATGATGACCCACTGGTGGGTTGGATTATATAATGACTGCAAGAGGGTGGTCCAGTGCTGCGAGGCCTGTGATTACACTGAAGTATCGTTCAATGTTGTGCAGCCTGTTATGCATCCCCTACCCATCAGAGGACTAATGTACCGATGGCATCTGGATCTTTCTGGTCCTTACACGGCTTCTAACCGTGGTCACACCTATGTTATGGTAGCTGTAGAAAGCTACTCTAAATGGGTTGAGGTATTTCCCATGACTGCTAAATCATCTAAAGAAGTAGCTTACCATTTTCTGCACAGCATTCTGGCACGATTTGGGGCATGCGCTGAAGTAGTCACAGACGGTGGTGGGGAGTTTCAAGGTGAAATGGACTCACTGCTTGTCCGTGCCATTATTGATCATATAGTCACCAGTTCTTTCCATCCCCAAGCCAATGGGCAGGCGGAGAGGCTGGTGAAGACAGTAAAAACTGCATTATCAAGGCACTTGCATGTTTTAAGGGAGCCTCGAGAATGGGACATGTATGTGCCCTGGATAGCACTCGGGTACCGAGTCACAAAGCATGCCAGCACCTTGATGAGTCCCTACCAGCTGCTGTTTTCCTGTGTCAAACCAGTCATCCCTCCCGCTATCATGGAAAGGTTGAATGGGGATCAGGCAGTGGATTACCTGGATGTGGATGCTGCTGCTGAACTTGTACTGTTCCGTTCTGAATTGCTAGCCAAGAACTGCGTGATGGTCGGCCAGAATCTTCTGGTGGCTCAACAGCGAGATACCCTGCGTTACGCAAGGCTCCGTAGTGGTGGTTACCTTCCATCAATAGCTAAGTATACTGAGGGGCAGTTTGTGTATGTGCGGGATGAGAACCGGCTGCACTCCACTGCAAGACCTTACGTGCTTCGAGTGGTTGATGTACGTACGTCCAAGTGTAGTCATTGTTCTGGTTGGTCGCAATGGGGTGACTGTGGCTGAGAACGCTATTAACTGTGCACCATGTCACCTGCCCATAGAGGGACTCTTACCCCCATCCAAAAGATGGCAAAGGCCAGCACCAGACTTCCCTTGCCAGAGATGTATGTTGCCTGATAATGCTAAGAAAATGATTCTGTGTGGTAGCTGTGGTCGAGGCACTCACACGTACTGTTTGGTACCACGGCTTTCTACTGTCCCTGCTGGTTACTGGATTTGTGAGCAATGCAGGACTGCTGGAGCTGACGCTACTGGTGCTGCACGACGTGATGTTGCGGCGGAACTGGAAGAACCAGTAGCCGCCGTGACGGGTTACAAGCTGCGGCGCGCTAAGCAGAAGAAGGCAGGAAGGGTGATGGGAGCCGCCAATGGCGGTGGCCCTGTTGAGGATGACGAAGAAGGACCCGCTGAAGGCGGGGAAGAGGACGCGGATTGTCTTGCCGGGACCGCCTCGGGCGGTGCCGGAAGCAAGGCAATGCGGGAGCAGCTAGCCGCCGCAGTCTTCGGCGAGGAGGAAATCACCGAGGAGGTGCAACCTGATGACCAGCGCCCTACCCGTGCATCTGTGAGAATCCGCATCCCCAACAAAAGGCTCGAGAGCCATGTCACTCATCCTTGGGTGCCCCCAGATTTCATCAACTGGGGTGTCCGTGGAGATGCGGTGGATGCCCTGAAGTCTCTGATGCCTGGAGTGTGGCGGGAACGCGATGAAGCTGCGGTCTACTTGGGCAACAGGATGCCGGGAGGATGGTCGTACCAACTCTACCCTCCTTCACCTCTCACCATTGAAGACAGCGACTGCAACACCCTTCTGGACTGCCTCGACCTATCCCTGTCCCCCAGCATTCTTTTGCTGTTCAAGGATAATGGGCAAGCCACCGGGCTTCTGCAGAACAGCCAGCTTTACCCTTACCCTCGATCCCTCCACGTTCTCACCAACTCTGGCATCGGTGTCAACGTCCCTGCAGACTACTGTGCTGACCCACTGCAACCCTCCACCTACAAGTTTCTACTACGACAGCATGGACTGCATGTCCTCATCACAAACCCTCCTGCTGAATACGCTGACATCTCCTGCGCTCTCGCGGTCAAGTACGCACGCCACGTGGCCTGCTGCTAAGTCTCCCAAGATTTCCTTACGTGTCATCCAGCAAGGTTTGAGTGGCTGTCCCAACTACAGAAAGAAAGGCGTCTGGTCATTTTGCAGTCTGTCAGCTTCACAGCAGTTGTGGGCGCTAACCGATCTATTCACGGCTGTTGCAGCAACAAGGTGTGGATCCTCGTGTTTGCAACAGCGGCTATCCGGGCTCGTATGATCCCACCGATGCACACGTTCATCCGTTAGCTAATACTGCGCTGCTCCCTAGCGCCGGTATATAGCTGCGCTTTCTCCATCTACTCCGGTGATTGGTTGTGGTGATACGGCGGAAAGAGGAGCTGGAAGGAGCTGGAAGGAGCTGGATCTTTGCTGGATCTTTGCTGGATCTGCGCTGGATCTTCACTGGATCTTCGCTGGAACTGCGCTGGATCTGCGCTTGGGCTGGGGGGGGGAATAGATACTTCTGGATCTGGGGGGGGAAGGAGTTGGGAATTAGGATGGAGAGGGCCCCTGAGCTATCCCGATGATTCTCCGCGCTTTAGAGATTTAGCGAGGTTAAGGCCCCCCCTAAAGGGGGGGCATCTTAACCTCGCTAAATTGAGAGCTCACTGGAGCTGGGAATTAGGATGGAGCTTGAGAGCTCACTGGAGCTGGGAATTAGGATGGAGCTTGAGAGCTCACTGGAGCTGGGAATTAGGATGGAGGTTTGAGAGCTCACTGGAGCTGGGAATTAGGTCAGAGTTGGTGGTGGTGGATAGATGGTGTGGAAGGATACAGCTGAAGGAGGAGCTGAAGATGAAGCTGAAGATGTACAACATGACGCGTCTCAAGATGGGGAGCATTGTATTTGCTCAACTGTATATCCCAGGGCGGTATATGGTTACAAACAAACAAACAAAAATTATGTGCAGTTTTCAATATCTGGGAGGGAAGGCAGTGCATGTTACACATAGTCTCAGATAGTTAGGAGGTGTCTACCGTGAGGTGGCATCTCATATGTCTAGGCGCGAGCCTATAGACATCTTCATCGTTTTTCCTTTGTTGACGGGGTTTTAAGTCCTCGAAGGGGTTGAGAAGTTTGTATAGGGTGTCTACCATTGTTAAGGTGGCATCAGTGAGCTGACGTAGTCTGTTAAAGGGCGAACAGCGATGGCTAGGAGACTGGGCTCTTTAGCTGAAGAGGTCCCAAAGACGTGATGTGGCGAGTTGCACGTGCAAAAGCCACAAGCGTGCTCATCATATCCGAAGGCTATTTTTCTTTGAGATGTGTGAGATAGTTAACAAGACGCAGTTCTTAATCGCTGTCGTTTTTGCAAATAACCACCTCCAGTGATTTTCGATCTGTGGGGGGAATGTCTTGTATTCTTTTTGCTTGGTGCACCCATTCCTTAGGGTGCACCCCTGTGCCGCGACAGCTGTCACGACGTATGACTGCACCGTGCGTTTGACCGCGCCAACCGCTTTTCGGTTGGAAGTTATGTGTGAACATGAACAAGTGTGTTTGCCGTCTTAGAGGATCCCGAACTGGGTCCTTTACTTTTTCTTTCTTACTGCGATTTCACGGCCTTCAATTGACTCTCAACGTTCTCAGCTATTGTTCTTGAATATCGCTTCTGCAAGTTAATCGTCACCAAGTCTTACTAAGGGGAAACTGGCAGAGCATCTAGGCCAACAACGACCCTATAAGCATCAACAAGTTTCCTAATACGAAGCTGGCAGAGCATCTAGGCCAACAGTCGACTATCAGCAGCAATTAGAGTTATTCCTGCCTCTTAACAAGGCATATCTCCAATCCTACAGCTGGATATTACCACCACCCAACCATCACATCTCCACTACAAAGCCTTTCCTGTGGCTCCAAGTCGACCATCTGATTAATCAGAGATATCTTCAATCACCAGAAGTCGCCAAGCAAGCGGCTCATCACAGCAGATCAACGGCCACATTCGCCCAAGATCGTCCCAGGAAGTCTAGAAGCACCTCAGGAGTCGAGGCTTTACGGAATCCTGTCAACAGTATCGAAGAAGTCCAGGTGAAGTAGCTAGAGCTATCATCTGTTATCGAGCTGATTTCATTGAGTTACAGCAATGAATCGAGAAGCTCCTACTATAAGCTCTGTAAGAGTTTATTAGTACTTGTTTAATCCCTCCCGACCTTAAATCATTCAATGCACTGCTGTGCAGCACGAGTATAAGCGGTGCGTGGCACTCACCAACTCAACAATGTTACACATATGGGCCATGCATAAAAGTCTACGCTTCGGTATCCAACTGCCTGGTATGGAACATTTAAGAGAGGAAAGAAGGCAAGTACGAAACAATCCCGTTGCATGTGTTAACAATGAATACTCTGCTCATTAGGGAGCATCCGTTCTCCGTGGCCTCCATGGAGGGACGGCATGGTGGCATACGGTTTAGAAATATGTAACTTGGTCAATGGGTGTGGCGTCATCGGCTTGGTCAACAAGGGTAACACCATTCGCTGGTCAACTGGTGTAACAACATTCACTTAGTCAACCGGTGTGACACCATTCACTAGGTATATGCAAACGCCGTCTGTTCACGACTGCAGGAACTAGAAGGCTCATCATCTTGAATGCCCAGCCTTAAAATTATATAAAAGACAGCCTGGTTTGATATCAACAGATTCGTGGTCCGTTGGACGACTGGCTCGCAAGACCAGTCAGACAACAACTCAAGCCCAATCAGACAACAGCAATGCCCAGCCCAGCCCAGCCCAGCCCAAGGGGCACCTTCATGACCTTAAACACACGCGCTTCCTGATTTCCCGCAATCAGACTAGGCGCCACCATCCTTCAGAGGGAAAAGCATACAAGCTTGTTGTCTTCATATCAACAGGGTATCTCCCGCCCCTATATCCCCGATGGCCTACACTGCCACTGCCACAGTCAAACTGCCAGGACTGCCACTGTCAAACTGCCAGGACTGCCTCTGTCAAACTGCCAGGACTGCCACTGTCAAACTGCCAGGACTGCCACTGTCAAACTACCAGGAGTGCCACTGTCAAACTGCCAAGACTGCCACTGTCAAACTGCCAGAACTGCCACTGTCAAACTGTCAGGACTGGAACTGCCAGGACTGCCCCCACTGACGGACTCCAATGCCACTTGCCGTCATTAGAGGGGGATTCCAACCCGCCTGTCCCTGACGGCCTCCACTGCCAGGATTAATTTCGCCACCTCTCCGTGGACATGAAACAACCAGGAGTCAGCAGCGCGGTGCACGACACACTGGTCAGCTTGGCTGTCCATAAGCCAAACGTCTTGAGCGCCACGAACGCCGTCAGCAGCGCGGTGCACGACACACTGAGCAGCTTGACTGTTCAGAAGCCGAACGTCTTGAGCGCCGCGAACGCCGTCAGCAGCGCGGTGCACGACGCGCTGACCAGGTTGACGGCGTTGTTGGACAGGATCGGCAGGCCAGAGATGTGGCTCACGCCAGGTCCAGGCCGCCCGGTGATCCGGCCGGTGGCTTCATTGTAACCGCTGTACTGCAACGTAGCGCCCAGTACGGAATCCAGGAGGGACCCTAGAGACATACAGGCGGACGGAGGCACGTTGTAATGTTTAAATGGAACCACTTGATGTACCGATACCGTATTCCGACCGCGTGAACGCTGCGTGGCGGCGGCAGCGCCCAGTTGCCTTCAGGTGAAACCAGAGACAAACAGAGTCTCTGGACGGTACTCGGTAGGACTTGTGTACCGGGAATGCAAGAAATTGAAGTCCACAATATAAGAGTGATTGTAGATTCTAACAAGTAAACATCTTTCACGGGTTAGTTATCCACCGTTTAGTATCCAACATTCAGGAGCTTGATAGATTTAATTATTTTAAGTTGACAGATTTTGTTGTTGCGCCAACGGCGCGCTCTCACGGGATTCCGATACCAAAAAATCGATCCTAGACATGACTAAATGAAATTGATGGCGCCTCGTAAGAATCTAGAAGTGAACCTGCACAAGCAGGATGGAACAAGTGTGGATGTGTGGCGCATTAAGTACGTCTGTCTGACAACTTCCGTGTGGAGTTCATCCAAGCACCTCCATTTCATCCTTAAACCCTAAACCCTGTGGATTTCATATAGGAACCTGCCCAAGCACCGTCGGCAGGTGGATTTACAAAATAAAAAGGACCGAATGCTTTCCGACAGCTATACAACGGTGAGAGGGCGCGCAAGCTAGCGGGGGAGAAAAGAGCGCCGCAAGAGGCTATTTTAATTTTCCCGATTTAAAACAGGTACCGGTACCGTATTGGTTTTTCAAATTTGTTTCATTCTGAGTTCGTTCGTTGTTTTAAAACCTTATTGTGCCCCAGTCATGCTGTTCGTTTTTCTGATTGGAATCTGTTTTTGTCCCGAGTCAACGGTTCGATTTTGCTCTGGGAGGCGCATCTGGTGCTTGTTCCCGTGTGGCCTTCGCCCTGGCGAATGGCTCGGCATAATAAGGCTGCCTTGTCATATTGATAATTTTTTGATAGGAGGGAATTGTCTATACGGTGAACGGCGTTGCGCTTGGTGTTGGCGCTATTTTCAGGGTTTGGGGTAAAACATGTTCGTTTTTGTTCGTTTTTTCGTTTTGGTATACCGTACTATCAGTGTCGATTGGTATCCACTATGGTCTCAAAACATGAAACCACTATGGATAAAGGGGCCTTCAAAATTAAAATGGTCGAAGCAAAGCTGGATAGTCGTAAAAGTCGTATTTTGTGCGGAAAAATGTGTTTTTGCCGCGCTTTCTCCTCAAATTCAAGATGCAAGCTAGAACTTGCATATATCTGATATGCAATAAGAGCAGCAATAGCAGACGCAGACGCGACAGAGGCCGAAGAATTGCAGTACGGGGACGAGCAATCGTCAGGCGGGCGGGCGACGATTCGTTTGGATGGGACGTTCCCGCACACGTTTCTTCCCGCAAATGCAAGTTTGCGAATGAGCTACTCGATCGGCATCTCAGAAGAGGAGGCAGATAGCACCAGCTCCAGCAGCGAGGAGGGCGAACAAAGAGCAGGTGTCAATGGAGCAGTGAGCGGACGCGGGCGTGGGCATGGGCCCGGGCGTGGACAAGCTGATCCCCCAGCCCTAGGGTCAGATGCAAGGGTTTTGGGATGCTCCAAATGCCGATGGGAAAGCCGCGGTTGCGCTGCATGCCGCCAGAGCAGGTTGAGGCTATGAGGCAGCAGCTGCTTTAGAGCAAGTAGTGCAGTGTGGCATGTGTGGTTCCCTTGACTAAGATGGCTGTATTTCACAAAAACCAATTTTAAAGTAATTTCGATGAACCAAATTCGGGTTAAAAAAATCTCCATGCCAATGCTGGATAAAATCAGGCTTCATTCATGGCCAAAACATGGAACCAAAGCTATTGGATACCATTTGACACTGACGGTACGGGTACGGTAAATAATCGTCGAAATCAACCATTCGTTTTCTTGAAAAACGATCCATACAAATAATTTAGACTGACACTACCGTAGATTTGAATAGCCTTCCCTCATAATTAATGTTGTTTGGGGGTGAGGGTTATGCCCAAGGGATCCATCAAATATTCATTATTTGGGTTGAGGGGCGCGAATATTAAATATTGATAAGATCGAAAATCGCTGTCCTCGAGGCCCCTGTCGCCACCGCCTGTCGCCGTTCGTTCATTCGACGTCTGGTACAACGGGTACCGCATTTTCGAACGTACCGGTACAAGGCCTGAGCTTTCAAGCGCTGTTCGTAAAGAGGCTGCAAGTTCGAGGTCTAGTGTGATGGCTTAAGATGTCACAAGGCGGTGGTCACAGGGTCTGCTCTCTTATTTCGATCTCTGTTCAGACCTGGGTTCTTATTTCGATCTCATGTGGTGGTCCTCTGGTTTCGATCTCTCATCTGATATGCTCCCCAGGGGATCGTGCCCCCCTTGAAAGGCCAGCCTGGCATGGATCCAACCTTTATGATGGCTGAGGAGCCTGGGCTGGGGCCAGCACCCACTGCTTACGAAAGGGCATGCGCATGGCGGGTCGGCAGTTGAATCAAAGCAGTGTCTGAGGGGGGCGTGAGAAAGGGCAAGGGGTGCTCTAAGCTTGTCTTCAAGGGCTACTACTCTGTCATGTACAAGCGTTGAACTCAATTGTTTTGGTAGTGCCGGTCCTATATCTGCATAGACATCGATGGGAGGCCTGCATGTTGTACTGGTACCATGTTGAGGGTCATCAGTTTTGTCGAGTGTCCTTCGATGATTGTTTCTCTGCTGATGTTTTTGGTTGAACTGAATGTAATACATGGCAGCTGTGAGGCTTTTTAACACTGTTCTTAAGCGAATTTCGGTGCCGAGGGAACGGATTAAAAAATAATCTGCCTAGAGGGCAGCATTAAACAACTGATTTTGCCCCGAGGGCAGCATTAAAAGAAATAATTGATTGACCCGAGGGAAGGCAAATCAAATCTACGGTACGGTAACTCCACTGGCCACTATGCCAAGCATGGTAAGAGGCTACCGGTATCAACGCGGTACCCCCCCTTCCCCCACACACCGGGACCCCCTTGGTCACACTTTTTTATTTCACGGTGCTTAAGCTACACTTCAGTTTCAACCAGTCCCACTGCAGGCAGCGCGTGTTACACTAAAACCTGTAGCTGGGGCTATCGACCGTAGGCCGGCCAAGGTTTGGTCCTAAAACATCCAGTTGCAGCCGCTTGGCATCCCCCCCCGAGGTGGCTTGGCGCGCTCTATAATAACCCTAAACCCTAAGCTAGGTGGCCTGGCGCACTCTATAACAACCTTAAACCCTAAACCCTCAACTAGGTGGCCTGGCGCGCTCTATAATAAAAAGTCGTGTCCAGCTGCGTGGCACAGAACCCAACATCCAGCCAGGAAAAAAAATCATTCGGTTTGACTTACAACATTGGAATAAGACTGTCCACAAGACAACATTACTACATGTGCCACCCTTTACTTCCAGGTGTGTCAGCTACAATTCAGCTACACCACGGCACACGTTGAGTATGTGGTTGGCCGACGGTTGGTGCACAACCTGCTCAGCCCGCCATGAGGCCCGGCATTGGTTGGTTGGCGGTTGGGTGGTGGTTGGTGGTTAATGCGCACCTGTCAGGCCCGCCATGAGCCCCAGAGGGATCAGCCGCCACTGCTCAATGGCTACCGCATGGAGGTAGTCAAACACAAAGAGCGTCGGCGAAGTTGCTGCCGCGACGTAAAACACTGCGCCGATGAAGGCTCCGCCAAAAATGGAGGCGGAGAGGCCAAGCAACGTCACGCCACCGTTGGTACCCTGGATACAATAACAAGGTTTCATGTTTCAGGGTTTTGAGTTTTTAGCCAAACAGCGAAGGCGAGGTCATTGCTGCGATGTAAACAACCGTGCACATGTAGACACCATCCAAAATGGAGGCTGAATGCTATTTCTTTTGTTTTTCGAGGTATACCTGCTCCAGCGCACAGGCCACTCAATCATTTAATTTGAATGTGATGTTATAAATCGTTTTCCTGTGCACCGGTATGCGTGAGGCACAAACCTTGCGCACAGGCCACCCAATCATTTAAATGTTCTGTTATTATTTGTTTCATTTCTATGCGCGAGGCACATACCTTTCGCACAGGCCACCCAATCATGTTATTTAAAGGTGATGTTATAATCCGTTTCCCTGTGTACCGTACCGTCAGTGTCAAATGGTATTCGATAGCTTTGGTTCCTTGGTTTTAGCCTTGAATGAAGCCTGATTTTATCCAGCATTGGCATGTTTTAGCCTTGAATGAAGCCTGATTTTATCCAGCATTGGCATGTTTCAGCCTTGAATGAAGCCTATTTTATCCAGCATTGGCATGTTTTAGCCTTGAATGAAGCCTATTTTATCCAGCATTGGCATGGAGATTTTTTTAACCTGAATTTGGTTTCTCGAAGATAATTTTAAAATTGGTTTTAGTCAAATTCAGCCATCTCAGTCAAGGGGACCACACATGCCACACTGCACTACTTGCTCTGAAGCTGCTGCTGCCTCATAGCCTCAACCTGCTCTGGCGGCATGCAGCATTGTAGCGCAACCGCAGCTTTCTCATCGGCATTTAGAGCATCCCTAAACCCTTGCATTTGACCCTAGGGCCCGCGCCCGCTCACTGCTCCATAGACACCTGCTCTTTGTTCGCCCTCCTCGCTGCTGGAGCTGGTTCTGACTGCATGCTCCTCTGAGGTATTGCCTGCCTTGCCCGCTGTTGCTGCTGCTTGAGCTGCCCTGGCCCTGCCCCGGTCCCTGCCTGACTGCCTCTCTGCTCAACCTCCTCGCTGCTGAGGCTGGTGCTACCTGCCTTCTCTTCTGAGATGTTATTCCAGTAGCTAATTCGCAAACTTGCGCTTGTGGAAAGAAACCTGTGCGGGAACGTCCCATCCAAACGATCGTCGCCCGCATCTGACGATTGCTCGTCCCCGTACTGCAATTCTTTAGCTTCTGCTGCGTCTGCGCCTGCTACTGCTGCATCTGCTGCTCTTAATGCATATCTGATCTATGCACGTAATAGCTTGCATCCTGAATTAGAGGAGAAAGTGCGTCAAAAACACATTTTTGCACAAAATACGACTTTTACGACTATCCAGCTTTGGTTCGACCGTTTTAATTACAAGGCCACTTTATCCATAGTGGTTTCATGTTTTGAGACCATAGTGGATACCAATCGACACTGATAGTACGGTATTCGCGAAGCAGATACCATTCGCACAGGCCACCCAATCATTTAAATTTAAGGTGATGTAATTATTCGTTTTCATGTCTATGCGCGAGGCACATACCTTGCGCACAGGCCGCATCGAGGTGATGAGGCGGGGCGTGTCAGCAGAGATGGGTCCGAGCTCCGAAGCCCAGGTGTCACCACAGCAGCAGGCGTAGTAGCCCTGCACAGAGTTTGGCGGCCCGGGCATGAGGAACATGGATGACGATATATTTAATCATTGCAAGGAAACCACTGCATTTATTCACCGTAAGAATCCCCCCTGGAGGAATCCCCGATGGAGGAAAACAGTCGCATTATTTCACCGGGGGAATCCCCCTGGAGGGAACCCCCTGGGAGCGCTTTAACAACCAGACAATGCAACACCTACAGACACACGTATCTTGAACAGCCGTTAAACCACCAACTGCCCCTGACCCATAGCCCCAGGATCTCACTGAGACCCCCCCCCCCCCAGGAGCACAGTGGCAGCCTGACAACGCAACCCCTCCAGACAGCCATATTTTTAAAAGGTGGTGAACATGCCTAATGACTAAGAAACACAGCCCCAGGATCTCATTGGTAACCCCACTATAAGCGCAGTGGGAGCCTGAAAATGCAGGTCCTCCAGGCGGCCGCCTATTTGATGCTATATTCCAAGCCATGATACACCATGGATGCGCAGTCCCCGGATGTCACCGGGGAGCCCCCCGGGAGCCTATTTCAAGACATAACAAGCCATAAAACACCACAGCCCCACATTCCCAGGATCGTATCAAGGACGCTGTCCATGTATGTGGTGGCTACCAGGCAGCGCCAGGCTTCCAGGCAGTCACCCTCATGTCATTCACCCACAACTGAATGGAAACTCCCGTAAACCAAGCTTGTGTTTATTTTTGATGATGATTTGACGGGCAATTCATGGCAATCTGTATGGAAATCCTTAAGTTCGTACCAGAAACCCGCCCATCAGTGCCGTAGCTGCCTGACAGCGCCAGACCTCCAGGCTAGGCAGGGGTCCCATTGGCACATCCACGCAGCCAACCAGCACACCATACACCACAGCCAGGACGGAGGGAACTAGGGCATTGCAGCACACCTACAGGGTTCAGGGACATTTCAGCATCATACTCCATGGCCAGTACGGTGAGCACCAGGGCGTTGCAGCACACCTACATAGCTCAGGGTTCAAGATTCAGGGATGAGGTCTCAGGGTTCAGGGTTATCTCAGCATCATACTCCATGGCCAGTACGGTGAGCACCAGGGCGTTGCAGCACACCTACATAGCTCAGGGTTCAAGATTCAGGGATGAGGTCTCAGGGTTCAGGGTTATTTCAGCATCATACTCCATGGCCAGTATGGTGAGCACCAGGGCGTTGCAGCACACCTACATAGCTCAGGGTTCAAGATTCAGGGATGAGGTCTCAGGGTTCAGGGACATTTCAGCATCATACTCCATGGCCAGTATGGTGAGCACCAGGGCCTTGCAGCACACCTACATAGCTCAGGGTTCAAGATTCAGGGATGAGGTCTCAGGGTTCAGGGTTATCTCAGCATCATACTCCATGGCCAGTACGGTGAGCACCAGGGCGTTGCAGCACACCTACATAGCTCAGGGTTCAAGATTCAGGGATGAGGTCTCAGGGTTCAGGGTTATTTCAGCATCATACTCCATGGCCAGTATGGTGAGCACCAGGGCGTTGCAGCACACCTACATAGCTCAGGGTTCAAGATTCAGGGATGAGGTCTCAGGGTTCAGGGACATTTCAGCATCATACTCCATGGCCAGTATGGTGAGCACCAGGGCCTTGCAGCACACCTACATACCTCAGGGTTCAAGATTCAGGGATGAGGTCTCAGGGTTCAAGGTTATCTCAGCATCATACTCCATGGCCAGTACGGTGAGCACCAGGGCGTTGCAGCACACCTACATGGCTCAGGGTTCAAGATTCAGGGAAGAGGTCTCAGGGTTCAGGGTTATCTCAGCATCATACTCCATGGCCAGTATGGTGAGCACCAGCGCGTTGCAGCACACCTACATAGCTCAGGGTTCAAGATTCAGGGATGAGGTCTCAGGGTTCAGGGTAATCTCAGCATCATACTCCATGGCCAGTACGGTGAGCACCAGGGCGTTGCAGCACACCTACATAGCTCAGGGTTCAAGATTCAGGGATGAGGTCTCAGGGTTCAGGGTTATTTCAGCATCATACTCCATGGCCAGTATGGTGAGCACCAGGGCGTTGCAGCACACCTACATAGCTCAGGGTTCAAGATTCAGGGATGAGGTCTCAGGGTTCAGGGACATTTCAGCATCATACTCCATGGCCAGTATGGTGAGCACCAGGGCCTTGCAGCACACCTACATAGCTCAGGGTTCAAGATTCAGGGATGAGGTCTCAGGGTTCAGGGTTATCTCAGCATCATACTCCATGGCCAGTTCGGTGAGCACCAGGGCGTTGCAGCACACCTACATGGCTCAGGGTTCAAGATTCAGGGAAGAGGTCTCAGGGTTCAGGGTTATCTCAGCATCATACTCCATGGCCAGTATGGTGAGCACCAGCGCGTTGCAGCACACCTACATAGCTCAGGGTTCAAGATTCAGGGATGAGGTCTCAGGGTTCAGGGTTATCTCAGCATCATACTCCATGGCCAGTACGGTGAGCACCAGGGCGTTGCAGCACACCTACATAGCTCAGGGTTCAAGATTCAGGGATGAGGTCTCAGGGTTCAGGGTTATTTCAGCATCATACTCCATGGCCAGTATGGTGAGCACCAGGGCGTTGCACCACACCTACATAGCTCAGGGTTCAAGATTCAGGGATGAGGTCTCAGGGTTCAGGGACATTTCAGCATCATACTCCATGGCCAGTATGGTGAGCACCAGGGCCTTGCAGCACACCTACATAGCTCAGGGTTAAAGATTCAGGGATGAGGTCTCAGGGTTCAGGGTTATCTCAGCATCATACTCCATGGCCAGTACGGTGAGCACCAGGGCGTTGCAGCACACCTACATAGCTCAGGGTTCAAGATTCAGGGATGAGGTCTCAGGGTTCAGGGTTATTTCAGCATCATACTCCATGGCCAGTATGGTGAGCATCAGGGCGTTGCAGCACACCTACATAGCTCAGGGTTCAAGATTCAGGGATGAGGTCTCAGGGTTCAGGGTTATTTCAGCATCATACTCCATGGCCAGTATGGTGAGCACCAGGGCGTTGCAGCACACCTACATAGCTCAGGGTTCAAGATTCAAGGATGAGATCTCAGGGTTCAGGGATATTTCAGCAACCTACTCCATGGCCAGTATGGAGGGCACCAGAACGTTGCATTACGCCTGAAGCAACAGCAGTTACGAGGGGGGGAGTTAACGCAGCCCGCCAGCATGTCGTAGTGCTGTAAACCACGGCCAGATGGTGGGCACCGGAGCATAGCAGCACAACTCCAGGGTTCAGGTCCCAGATTCGGGGTTCAGCGCTCAAGGCCAAGGTTTCAGATTTCTTTCAGCGCCGTGCACACCATCGCCAGGATGGAGGTTACCAGGGCAATGCATCGCGCCTTGAGGGTTTAGGATCAGCGTTTCGTGGAAAATTTAAGCTCGGCATAATGCGTGACAGTGTAAGGGTCAATATTAGAGGGAGGCCATCCTAGGGTAATTTCGGCATCATCCACCTCAGCCAGTGTGGAGGGCACCAGGGCCTTGCAGTACATCTGTGGGGTTTAGGGTCGGTTGAGGTTTCATGGTACAGAGCTAGGGGTACAAGTGAGGGACACCGAGGGCCTTAAGGCATTTCAGCAGCCCCGCAACAGTGTCCCCAAAAAGGGGCAGGTGGCGGAGCTGTTCCTCAAGGGCTTCGGATCAAGGGCTTCGGATCAAGGGCTTTGGATCAAGGGCTTCGGATGAAGGGCTTCGGATCACAGGCTTTGGATCAAGGGCTTTGGATCAAGGACTTCGGATCAAAGGCTTCGGATCAAGGGCTTCGGATCAAGGGCTTCGGATCAAGGGCTTAGGACCAAGGGCTTAGGATGAAGGGCTTAGGATGAAGGGCTTATGATCAAGGGCTTATGATCAAGGGCTTAGGATAAAGGGCTTAGGATCAAGGGCTTTGGATCAAGGGCTTCGGATCAAGCGCTTACGATGAAGGCAAATCCTTCGGTCTCAACACAGTGGAGGTAGTGTGTCACACCAGCAGGGGAGATTGCGAGGGTTCAGGGTTGGAGGTGAGGGTTCAGGATTCAGGGATTGGGTACAGGGTGAGGCTCTAGGGTTTGTGAGTGAGGGTCGGGGATTGTGGTGAGGGTTTAAGAAGATCGAAAACTCGCGCCCCTCAAAAGATCGCGCCCCTCACCCCAACACAGGTGAGTGTCGTAAGGGACAGCATTCGATTCTAACGCGTTCGAGGGTTTCAGGGTCCGGAGGGGCGCGTTGGGCGAAGAAGAGTGACGGACTTCTAATAATGAATATTTGATGTATCCCTCTGGGCATAACCCTCACCCCCCCAAAGAACATCAAGTATGAGGGATGGCTATTCGAATCTACGGTGTTGCTTATACAAATAAAACAATTTTACTTCAGTTTTTTTCCAGGCAAGGCCAAGGCCAAGGCCATGCGCACAGAGGAGGAGGAGAAGAAGGAGGACATTAGGCCTGCATCAGAGGAGGGGGTAGAGGAGGAGGAGGAGGAGGAGGAGGATCTGGAAGACTGGTAGATTGGTGCATTACTAGGAGGAGAAGGATCGTGATGACTGGTTGCTTGTTGCGTTGCTTTGGTTGCTGGAATGCCTGATGATAAAGAAATTCCCATGCATCAAACGATGGCTTTTGACAGTGATGCTTGGCAGTTGTACCGCTGCGCGAACAATTGCAACTCTAGCCCTGCGCGCTAATTTTGACACACCGGTAAGCAAAAGGTGATTTCAGGTTTTGGTCTGCGCGTTGGTGCAAAAAAACGGGCAAAAAACTAAGATAAGTACCGGTATATGTTTTGGGGGTGTGCAAACCTTAACGACAACTGGTTAACGACAACTGGACAACCGGTAGGTAGGGAGCTCAGGAGGCCCCCCAAGGCATTATCACACGCCTGCCCGGTCAGGGTTAAACCGTTAAGGGTGGGGTAGGGATCCCAAGAGGGCCTACGCCCTTAACCCAAAGGCATAACCTGTGCTGTGCAATTGCGCCATAATTCAGAATGTGTCGGTAATTACGGTCCCTTACTGGTAAAAGTAGCTGGATTTGCCTAGAAATTACTTTACTGGAACTCAGCTATGTGATTCAGCCACCGTAAGGACTGTCATCAGAACAGCACTGATTGTAACACACCTGCAGGGCTTCACCTGCAGAGCTTCATACTTTTGTGCCGTCGCAGGGTCTCACCTGTACCCAGTCCCTCTGTCCTCCCTTCTTGGACTGATCATCCAGGTCGGACTTGAGCTCCTCCTTGAATTGCGTCAGTTTGCTGCCGCTGAAATAGAAGGCCAGCAGTGTTGCACCAAAGCGAAGGCTGTGCAGGAAGGCATTGCACTTTGAAGTAAGAAGTAAGAACTATGTGTGGTTTCCAATCCTTCGTGCGTGTTAATGAATCCCGAGGTGTAGGCGATCCCGAGGGACAGACCCTCCCGTACAGGATGCGCGTATTCTTCCCCGTGTCATTGCAACTGTGGATCAATCACTCGACGGTACCTCAGTAATCTTTTGCGATTTCCCTCACGACCAGCTACGGCATTTCACGCCGAGAGATTTTACCAATCCTTTAGGTGCACTTTGAAGAGCATGTCTTATTGATAAACACAGGAGGCCAGCAATGTGGCGCATCAAAGTGGATGCTGCGCACATGCAGCAACAGCAATACAGGCCACAAGCATTTGTTTTGGGACCAATACTAGGCCAGCCATGTCGAAGCCAACGCGGTGCGGGGAGCAACCAGGCCACAAGTCCCCATGCGGTCAGGAGTCTCAGAACCAACACGGAAGTTATTTTTCTTGTGTTGCGTTCATAAAAAGCCAGCAATGTTGCACGGAAGCAGAAGCGGAGGCGGGGCACAGGGAGCAAGAATGTCGTCAGTACTAGTTGGGTATTTCTTTGTAGTGCTGGGCTAAAAATATAAGGGTGGAAATGTAGCACCATATCAGAGGCACTAGCAGGCAGCGGCGGGGTCACAAATTGCAGTCTATGGTGCTTATCGCAGAACCAGAAAGACTCCGCGCAGGACAATTTCATGTCATTGAAATGTTCTACGCGCAGCTATATAAAACTAAAAGCGGCCGCTGCTCCTGCTCCTGCCCGTGACCCTGATCATGATCCTCCTTGATCTTGATCAAACTTGACAAGGGAATCTTAGATTTGCGTTTTTTCACTCAAAGCGCGCACCCCAAAATAATTGTTTTGGCCCCTGACAGACGGCAGCATTCCTAGAAGTAATATTCGCACGCAGCATACTCCGCGCAGGCCAATGTCGCGCAGTCAATGCGGCTCTATGGTAAGCTGAAAATCAGCTAAAAATCAGCTAAAATTCGGCCTAAGCACGGCAGGGCGTCCACTTGCAACAGGCTGGCAGCATTTAATTTGTAATGATAGAAGGCCAGTAGTATGGCACCGAAGCGGAGGCTGCGTTGGGATCAGTATGGCCACAGGGCTTACAAATTCGTTGATATCTACATGGATGTTCAGCGGAGGTTGCAACCAACGGAGCCACATGTGAACAGTACCGGTGCTAAATAATTTATGATACATCAGACCCACTCTTAATTATATTGTTGTACCGTACATGCTTTTGAAATTTTAAATAAAACGAAAACCACTACCGGTAGGACCATTGGCAAGCCTTTCTACAGCACAGAGTTGGGTCAGGTGAAGGGTCTGGGATATCTGGTCCGGGGTTCAGGAATTGAGGACAATTGATTTGGGATAAGGGGGCAAACTCAGCCTACGTACACCCCCACATGTTGTCTCCTAACCATGGCTGCTGCGCCGGTGCCAGCCGGCGCCAGGTGCGAGGGCTCAGGATTCAAACACCTAAACCCTACACCTACCTACACCCCAGCGTGGTGGCCCCAGCTAGGGCTGCAGCGACGGCTCCAGAGCTGGACAGGGACCCTTTCTTGTAGCCGTAGGCAGCCGCAGCGAGCCCGCCACACACAGCTGCACACCACTGCAGGAGTTGCATGAGGAGGGACGCATAGCTGTTTATTTAGTTTGAAGCATCAGAAAGTGAGGATGTAGCTGGAGGCCGCTTCCGCAAGACCCGCTTCAAACACTGCCGCACTATACAGCAAGAGTGGCATAAGGAGGGAAGCATCGTAACAGTTGATCTAGTCTTGAGTATCAGAAAAAAAGGCCGTAACCGGGGGGCGTCACAGCGAGTCCATCCACACACACTCCATTTCAAGAGCGGCATATAGAAGGAACTAAGGAGGCATCGTAACGGAGATCGTAACTGTACATCAAGTATGACGTATCAGAAAGAGAGGCCGTAGCCTTATGCTGCCGCAGCGACACCCGCTACACAATCCACTGCAAGAGGCATAAGGAAGAAAAGGTCGTATTTTTTTTAGTTTGAAAAGTAGAGAGACAACCAGGTGGTAGCCTTAGGCCGCCACAACGAACCCGCCACATACAGAGGCACTGGGGTTCTTAGGAAAGGCTTTCCTGCATGGGTAAGATTTTGCTTGGCCCATACTGCAAGAGCGGCATAAAGCAGGACGCGTCATGACTGCTTATTCAGTTTTAAGTATCAGAAAGAGAGGTTGCTGTCGTAGGCCGCTGCAGCCAGGCCGCCACACACAGCCGCACACCACTGCAGCAGGGGAAAAAGGAAGGAAGCATCGTACATTCATAACTGTTCCTTCAATTTGACGTATCAGAAAATTGGTTGTTGCCGTAGGCCGCCACAGCGAGACCTGCCACACACAGCCGCACACCACTGCAGCAGGGGGATATAAGGAAGAATGGAGACGTGACAAGGGCTACAGCGCAAGACGTTACCGGTACCTGTCTGAAAAGACTGCAAACAACGGATGCGCCAAATGAGCTGTGTGAGGTTGTGCCACCATCAACCTATTGAAGAAACCACCTGCCAGTACACGGCAAATGCTTGCACCTCTTTCTGTTGTGCACGAGGTGAACCACGCTGTGGTGGCGCTACTACCTATGACGGTCACGGCCAACGCATTCGTTGAATGCCGTCACACTTGTTCACACATGTCACGTTTTGCACTGTAATGCCGGCTCGGTTTTTCGTGATGGTGATGCCGTTTTACGCTGCTAGATGGCCCTGGTAAGGTGAAACATTATGCTGCTAGATGCCACTGGTAAGGTAAACATTATGGCAGATTAATACCACTAACAGAGCTTACAGCACCAGCCATTGTTGCCTCTCTAATATTTCAGCAACACTCAAGCTTCAACTCAACAAGGCCGGCAGGGTTTGGAGCACCAAGCTCTGCTTCTCGGGCCAATTCGCGGTACGCCGGTCAAGACATGTTCCCCATTGGTCAAGGGGGGATCGCCCATCGGCCCGCGGAAGGTGGCCTGGTGCGCAGAGCTGGCACCCGCATATGGAAGCTTCAAGATACATACTGAGGCTCTGCCTGAAACGGATGCTGGCAATGACTGTGAAATGCATGTTTGCTCGCGCGGCATGCTCCTTTAGCTCCTGCGCCACATGAGGCGCAGTCTTCGTCCCTCCCTCCCCCCATTCCTGCAGTCCTGCCCCAGTCCCCCTTCCCTCCTCTCGTCAATACCAGGGTAGTTACGGACCTTTCAATTCTACTCGGCCAAGCCGAACTGCCAAAATCCGGACGGCAGTTCGCCCGGCGGCCGGCTTGCCCAACTGCCGTCCGGATTTGGTCAGCCGTAATTTTTTTCCCTTTCATTTCGGCCTAGTCGACCGAAGTCGGCCTTATTTTTCTTCAGTCTGGAGGACACATGTACTGGCTGTCCCCACGACAAAGCCCACACTGTTTTCGGCGGTGTGGACTCCATACTGCCTGCATACCATCCCGACAAAGATCGAGACCAAGGCTTTCTTTCCTTCTCCCCTCCCCTTCACCATCTCTGTCCCGGTCTCTGTCATTGCCTAGCAATCCCTCTCCCTGTCCCTTTGTCCCCCTGCTCCCTGTCCCCTATCCCGTCTCCCCACCCTTCCCCCGTATTCATCCCCTGGTTCTGCCTTCGACCCTCCTTTCCCCGTCCCAGCTCCTGCCCCTGCCCTTGCCTCTGTCCCTGTCCCAGTCCCAGTCCTTATTTCAACGTACCTGCGCTAATAAGTCGAACGCATGCTACGCCAGCAGGAGTGCCTGTCCCCTACGGCGGAACCATCTCCCGCGCCCATCCCCATCCCGTGCCCATCTCTGCTACTGCCGGCTTACCTGTACGACCAACCCAAACGCATGCGATGCCAGCAACATGGCCGACAAGGTTCCCACGATGGCCACGGTGCGCGCAACCACCAGCAACCGCTGCAGCCGCTTGGCAGTCACGCCGGCTCCCGTCCTGTCCACGCCCTCGCTCCGCGCACTCGGCAGGCTCTCGATGCCGTCTAAGGATGTCTCAGCCTTGTCCAGAGCGGCTTGCGCCCGCGCAAGGGCCGCAGCTACACTATCGCTGTCACCTCCGCTGTTGCTGCTGGATGCCTCCTCCCCGCCCTTCCTGGGCGGCGGGTCCGCTAAAGTGAATTCCGTGGCTTGAGATGTTTCTTCCGCCGCTCGGGTGGCAGGTGGGGCTGCTTTACCTGCTGCCTCTGCATCTGCCGGAGCCGCGGCTTCTGCAGCTGCAGCTGCTGTAGAGGCAGTGGGTGCTGCCTCAGTGCTGCTTGCAGGGGAGGAGCAGGGCAAGTGCTCGGAGGTGTCTGTGGGTAGCGGCACTCCAGCATCGTGGCTCTGCTTGTAAAATTCGCTGTAACTGCGTACCGTTGGGCTTAGCGCAGCCCTTCCTTCTGCATCTCTGTAGGCTGCCGGGATGGAGGAGGGCGGCAGCGGATCTGCATGGCTGATCGGATCCGCATGCTGGGCGTCAGAGGGTGGCAGAATGGAGCTGGAGGAAGCAGAGCTGCCGGGAATCGATTCAGGGGCTCTGCCGTTGCTGTCGCTGTACATGCTGGTGCTCATGACGGGCATGCCAGGCCGATCGCCGGGGAAGGCGTTATTGCTCCGGGAGGGGCTACTGCCGCTAGAGCCCTCGGTCGCTTGAACGTCAACGAAAGACAATTGCTGCGGCGATGAGAAGTCACCGATGTACCCTGATGCGTTGCGCAGCGAGGCGTCACCCGGTTCGCCACCGTCCTTTGGCAAGGCACCGAATCTTTGGGTGATGGACCGACCATGCAAGTAAGATGCCCTTACATTCAAAGATGCAGGGTGCGCTGCGAGGCAGCTTCGGCAGCGGGCCAGATATGAGTCAGAGGGCCGGCCAGGTGCTATGGACTGCCCACGCCACTGCAACAGCTGTTTATTCATCCTTCGATGTAGGCCCTGCAGTGCCGCTGGAAACAAAGCTGTATTATCGTAAGATGTAAGATGTGCGAGGAAAGTCGGACTGGCCAATTGCACTTATTGCATATTAATTGCAGTAAAGGGTAATAAACTACGTGAAAGGTGGAAATCAACCTATCAATAACCCCAGACAAAGGTGGTACTGAGCGGTGGTACCCAGAAAGATTCGCTGCCGGGATGTAGTTGCCGATTCAAACCAACCCAGATCTTCCCCTGAGTCAGGCAGCCTCGCTCCCCTGGCCTGCCCTGGCCTCCCTACGCGCAGAGGGAAACTTATCTTCCACCATTATCGAATTCCCTCTAAACCGAATACGGTACAGAGCGACAAGGGCAAGATCCCTCCTCACCATGTCCGGCTTCCCTCCAGCATGTCTACCGTATATGCTGGTATGGTTCACCACACAACTGCGCTCAGCCTCTTCAGTGGGCCAGGGGGGTTTGCTACAGCACTAACCCTGCCTGCCCGCCTCACCATGCCTGGAGGTTTCGCCAAGGGCTGGAGTGAAGCCGCCGCGGGCATGGTGAGGAGGGTGAGTGCTGTGGCAGAACCTCCTGGCCCAGTGAAGAGGCTGAGCGTTGTGGTGAACCAAACCGGTATAAATACAACACCAAGTCATAAAGTGAAGCCGGGCATGGTGAGGAGGGGCACCCTCTTCACCAAGAGTGCCGTGGCGAAACCTCTTAGCCCAGGGAGAACCCTGGTTCTGGTGGTATGTGGTCCCTCTGGTCTGTTGACAGAACACTTACCATAAGCGGGCTCTAGGTGGTGAAGAGCAGGCATCACTTTCCCCAGGGAAAACTCTCTCTGGTGCAGACAGGCATTCACTATGGCATTCGTCTTTCCTTGGCAAGATTGAAATGCGAAGGACGAAATGTCAATCACATTACAACTCTGGGCCCTGCTCAAAATAGGCTTCGCTCCATGGGCGCCTAGGTAAAGGGGCAGAAAAAAAGAGGAAAAGGGGTAAAGAAGAATGACGAAATGTGATGCCCGTGTCAGTTATTCATGCATCGCCCAGCTGCCCACCAGCCTTAGGTGGCATAGGGTGAGCTTGAAGACGTCCCCAAATCAACATGAGAAAGTGCGTATCACAGGTGTCATAAGTTTTTAGAGGGCGCAGTTTGAGGTCACGTGCGTAAGTGATCACAGACACCCAGCCATCGAGCATAAGTATGCGGCCGCCTACTGCTCCTAGTTTCAGCCTACGGCGGGCGGTGTATAAGCAATCAAGGAGCCGCACCAACAAGAGAGAGAGTGCTTATGTGTGTACAAACGAAAGAGGTTCCGGCTCGGCGCAATCAGCACGGTCGGCAAGGCTGGCACCAGGGGAAGCTGCAGCGGTCAGCAGCGTGACACCCGATGCTGCCAGCAATGTTGGGCAAGGGGAAATGGCGAGCATGTGGAGGACGCATTACATTCTGGATTCCAGTGCCCCAGAGTGCAAGAATGCAAGAGTGCAAGATAACCTTAGGGAGCGGGGATGGGCAAGCCCCCCAGATGGAGAGAGAGAGAGAGAGAGAGAGAGAGAGAGAGAGAGAGAGAGAGAGAGAGAGAGAGAGAGAGAGAGAGAGAGAGAGAGAGAGAGAGAGAGAGAGAGAGAGAGAGAGAGAGAGAGAGAGAGAGAGAGAGAGAGAGAGAGAGAGAGAGAGAGAGAGAGAGAGAGAGAGAGAGAGAGAGAGAGAGAGAGAGAGAGAGAGAGAGAGAGAGAGAGAGAGAGAGAGAGAGAGAGAGAGAGAGAGAGAGAGAGAGAGAGAGAGAGAGAGAGAGAGAGAGAGAGAGAGAGAGAGAGAGAGAGAGAGAGAGAGAGAGAGAGAGAGAGAGAGAGAGAGAGAGAGAGAGAGAGAGAGAGAGAGAGAGAGGAGAGAGAGAGAGAGAGAGAGAGAGAGAGAGAGAGAGAGAGAGAGAGAGAGAGAGAGAGAGAGAGAGAGAGAGAGAGAGAGAGAGAGAGAGAGAGAGAGAGAGAGAGAGAGAGAGAGAGAGAGAGAGAGAGAGAGAGAGAGAGAGAGAGAGAGAGAGAGAGAGAGAGAGAGAGAGAGAGAGAGAGAGAGAGAGAGAGAGAGAGAGAGAGAGAGAGAGAGAGAGAGAGAGAGAGAGAGAGAGAGAGAGAGAGAGAGAGAGAGAGAGAGAGAGAGAGAGAGAGAGAGAGAGAGAGAGAGAGAGAGAGAGAGAGAGAGAGAGAGAGAGAGAGAGAGAGAGAGAGAGAGAGAGAGAGAGAGAGAGAGAGAGAGAGAGAGAGAGAGAGAGAGAGAGAGAGAGAGAGAGAGAGAGAGAGAGAGAGAGAGAGAGAGAGAGAGAGAGAGAGAGAGAGAGAGAGAGAGAGAGAGAGAGAGAGAGAGAGAGAGAGAGAGAAGAGAGAGAGAGAGAGAGAGAGAGAGAGAGAGAGAGAGAGAGAGAGAGAGAGAGAGAGAGAGAGAGAGAGAGAGAGAGAGAGAGAGAGAGAGAGAGAGAGAGAGAGAGAGAGAGAGAGAGAGAGAGAGAGAGAGAGAGAGAGAGAGAGAGAGAGAGAGAGAGAGAGAGAGAGAGAGAGAGAGAGAGAGAGAGAGAGAGAGAGAGAGAGAGAGAGAGAGAGAGAGAGAGAGAGAGAGAGAGAGAGAGAGAGAGAGAGGAGAGAGAGAGAGAGAGAGAGAGAGAGAGAGAGAGAGAGAGAGAGAGAGAGAGAGAGAGAGAGAGAGAGAGAGAGAGAGAGAGAGAGAGAGAGAGAGAGAGAGAGAGAGAGAGAGAGAGAGAGAGAGAGAGAGAGAGAGAGAGAGAGAGAGAGAGAGAGAGAGAGAGAGAGAGAGAGAGAGAGAGAGAGAGAGAGAGAGAGAGAGAGAGAGAGAGAGAGAGAGAGAGAGAGAGAGAGAGAGAGAGAGAGAGAGAGAGAGAGAGAGAGAGAGAGAGAGAGAGAGAGAGAGAGAGAGAGAGAGAGAGAGAGAGAGAGAGAGAGAGAGAGAGAGAGAGAGAGAGAGAGAGAGAGAGAGAGAGAGAGAGAGAGAGAGAGAGAGAGAGAGAGAGAGAGAGAGAGAGAGAGAGAGAGAGAGAGAGAGAGAGAGAGAGAGAGAGAGAGAGAGAGAGAGAGAGAGAGAGAGAGAGAGAGAGAGAGAGAGAGAGAGAGAGAGAGAGAGAGAGAGAGAGAGAGAGAGAGAGAGAGAGAGAGAGAGAGAGAGAGAGAGAGAGAGAGAGAGAGAGAGAGAGAGAGAGAGAGAGAGAGAGAGAGAGAGAGAGAGAGAGAGAGAGAGAGAGAGAGAGAGAGAGAGAGAGAGAGAGAGAGAGAGAGAGAGAGAGAGAGAGAGAGAGAGAGAGAGAGAGAGAGAGAGAGAGAGAGAGAGAGAGAGAGAGAGAGAGAGAGAGAGAGAGAGAGAGAGAGAGAGAGAGAGAGAGAGAGAGAGAGAGAGAGAGAGAGAGAGAGAGAGAGAGAGAGAGAGAGAGAGAGAGAGAGAGAGAGAGAGAGAGAGAGAGAGAGAGAGAGAGAGAGAGAGAGAGAGAGAGAGAGAGAGAGAGAGAGAGAGAGAGAGAGAGAGAGAGAGAGAGAGAGAGAGAGAGAGAGAGAGAGAGAGAGAGAGAGAGAGAGAGAGAGAGAGAGAGAGAGAGAGAGAGAGAGAGAGAGAGAGAGAGAGGGAGAGAGAGAGAGAGAGAGAGAGAGAGAGAGAGAGAGAGAGAGAGAGAGAGAGAGAGAGAGAGAGAGAGAGAGAGAGAGAGAGAGAGAGAGAGAGAGAGAGAGAGAGAGAGAGAGAGAGAGAGAGAGACTTCGTTCACTTTGGGGAATGTTTTTTCTACTTTTTCTGTTTTTTTTCTTTATCCTTCTTTCGTCCGTTCCTTTCCTTTCTCCACCGAACCGAGGGGGGGGACACATAATAAATGGAAACCCCCCATCATCTTAAGTCGTAGACATTGATGGGAGCATTCCAATCTGGTCTTCATGGTTTTTTGGACCAAGGGGGGGTGTAGAAAAGGGGGATCGAAGTTGGGGGGGGGGGTCCTAAAATGAAAAGATGTTCATAAATTGTACTGGACATGATATGTTTGTTCAGACACTAGATTGGAACGAGAGCTTCACCGTTGCATTCCCCGTGGCAGACAGTATCGAGTTGCATCATGCAACATATAGCATGTAACAAAAACATATCCCCTAGACATCCCATTTTGACATAGGGGGTGGCTCATTATTGTTGGTATGCCTACTCTTGAGTCAAGCACTATACCAGTATTTGCTTTGATATAAGCAACGGCTGCAGTCTGTGAGTTGTATGTAAATGTCTTAAAATTCATAGACTCTTCTCCCAGTCCGGTTCCCCCACCACGCATGTCAATGACATTGCACCTCTGGGCCCTGCTCAAAAAGGCTCGGCCTCATGGGCGCCCAACTGTCCCATTGGAAGGGGAAAAACTGAAGGTAAGAGGGAAT
Source organism: Limnomonas spitsbergensis (assembly GCA_037349105.1). Classification (NCBI taxonomy): domain Eukaryota; kingdom Viridiplantae; phylum Chlorophyta; class Chlorophyceae; order Chlamydomonadales; genus Limnomonas; species Limnomonas spitsbergensis. Next base: position 1,919,457 of record JAYJMM010000093.1, on the reverse strand, counting down.
GAAAGAAGGAGAATAACACAAATGAGAAAGAAATCCCCCCCCCCAAAAAGGAAAAGGCAGCCCGAAGTATCTTTGCCCCTCTCAAGCCTTTCACGCATGTGTCAGCAACTGATGGGTAATACCTGTCTACCTTCGGGGCAAGTTCGGGCTGCACGATCCATTCGTAGGGTTAGTCAATAACGTTACACCTCTGGGCCCGCTCAAAGCTAGGCCGCGTGGGCGCCCAACTGTTCAGAAGGGAGAAAATAAGACAAAAAAAGGAAGAGGAGGGGGGAGAAAAAAATGTGAGACCGGGATGGCAGCGCAGGGTTGGTGTCAGCCCTGCTGGAAGCGCTCAGAGTAGACATGCTCCAGGTTAAGAATGGTGCTTAACCGTTCGGCCCTGCCGAACGCTCGACCACATGAGGCTGGTAGGGAATGTCGTGGCTCAACTCCAGCTAGTTTAGGGTTTATGGTTAAGGGTTTAGGGTTGCCGCCATGGCGGCCGACCTGCAACTTTCGGTTCAACAGAACACCCGAGGGTGCTCATGGTACAGTGGGCTGATTGGGGCACTGGAGGAGTTGGAGCGGGGAGCAGTTGCCCCAACTAAACTGTGGCGGGCAGCCCTTGACCTGCATCCGCTCCCCATTCCAGAGGTGCTACAACTAGTCGACGCAGTCTAAAAGTAGGCACAACTGCAGGCGGATAACATAGGAGACCCTAGGGACCCTACCACCCAGCACATGTCTGTGGCTGATTACCCCGTTTGACTGGAGCTGACGGCGGGCGCTTGCCTGGCGCATACTGGAACCGCATCAGCAACGAGGCGTGTGCTTGCGTCACTTAGGTTACGGCTCGATGCGGTTGATACCAGAGTTCAGCGAAGCAGTCAACATTGTAAGACACCGACGCTACTGCCAGCGGTGCTGGGCAAGGGGAGATGGTGAGCCTGTGGAGGATGCGCAACGTGTTTGCTTCCAGTGCCCTAGAGTCAAGGACCTGCTTGGACAGAGGGTTTAGGCGGGACCCCCGGAAGGCGCCATGGAGTTTCCTTTGTGTTCCTCTCATGCTTTATCTCCTCATTAATTTCCCCTTGTGTATGCCTCGTTTCTACTGGGGTGAGGAACCGCGATGTCTTTTCTGTCTGGGGGGCTAAAGTAATATGGAATTCTGCGCTGTTATGTTCTCATATCTCATATATCTCAACACAAGCATGCACACCTTGTTGTGCCTGGCGTGCTAATCGGCAGCGTCCAGATCTGCTTAGGTGCTGATGTGTACATCATCTGAGAGTATAATCCTGAGCTCATAAGGCATATTACATAATCTCGACCCAATCCTCTGCATTACTATTATAGACCTGCTGGACCACCATCATGTAAATAATCAGCTGCATAGATAAAGCATATGCTAAGGGTACGTAGACACTACATTTATTTCGAATTCAGGGCTCCTTCGTCGTGACAAAAGCCCCATGCTCCCTTAAGTTAATTAAGTAGCTGCTACTGAAGCCCCCAGCACCTTTCAAAATGGCTATTTCTCGTTGATTCTACACCCTCACACCAACACCCGTCTGGCACGTGCCTGTTGGATCCAAGAGCATAGCTGCATCGAGGTCCAGCTGTTTGGCAGGATGGACACGGATCTGACCCACAGAATGCTGGTCCTGGTGTTGCTGTTGTTTTTGCTGCTGCTGCAGGCCCCCTCTCCGAGCCATGCTACCCTGCTACTTCTGCTGCTGCATGCCCGCCAAACCAGCTGCGTTACCCTGTTGCTGCTGCTGCTGCTGTAGCTGTTGCTGTTGCTGCTGCCACATCCCTGAAGGCATCAGCTGCTGCAGCGAAGGTCCAGGTCCCATCTGCATCCCGCCCTGCTGCTGCTGCTGCTGCGCCACGCCCGCATCCGCTCTGCCCTGCTGTTGCAATTGCAGCTGCTGCAACTGCTTAAGCTGATGCAGCTGTTGCACAGCGCCCGCGCCTGCACCTCCGCCCTGGCGCAGCTGCGCCTGCAGCTTGGCCTGGAGCGCCTGCAAGGCAGCGGGGTTGTTCATCGCCGCCTGCGCCGCCGCCTGTGCCTGGAGCTGCTGCTGCTGCTGCGCCTTCTGCACCATGCCTGCAGAATTATTGACCGTAGCTTGTGCAACTGCATGAGCCTGGAGCTGCTGCATCTGCAACTGCTGCTGTTGTTGCTGCTGTTGTTGCTGCTGTTGCATGCTGGTTTGCGCAGCTAGCATCATGGGCGGGCCAGTGACACTTGGCATGGCAGGCCCAGGACCAGACATCATCATCATCGTGACTGGTTGCTGCAGCTGCTGTTGTTGCTGCTGTTGGCGTTGCTGCTGTAGCTGCTGTTGCTGCTGCTGAAGCTGTTGCTGCTGCTGAAGCTGTTGCTGCTGCTGAAGCTGTTGCTGCTGTTGCTGCTGCTGCATTGAAAGCCCTGGCCCAGGCATCGGCATGGGGCCGGGCTGCTGCAGCTGCAAGCCCTTGCCGGCCTTCATCACCAGCTGTCGATGCTGCTCCTGCTGCTGTTTTGAAAGTATGTGCTGCTGCGGCTGCTGCTGTTGCTGACTGCCTGGGCCTGAGGCTGTTGTCGCCGCCACATTAATTTGGTTCTGGTTGTGCTGCATCATGGTGCCCTGTGCCTCCATGTTGTTTCCAGAGCCTCCTCCTCCTACCCCCCCTGCTCCTCCTCCTGCTCCTGCCCCCCCACCTCTCATGGCCGCAGCCATGGCTTGTACTGTTTGGACCTGCTGCGGCGTCATGCCCGGCACGCTGCCCTTGGTGCCACCACTGCCGCTGCCAGCTGCGGCACCTGCTGGCATGGCCGCGCTGCCGCTGCCTCCGCCACCGTTCAGCGCCATTGTGCTCATGGCAGCCATAGCAGCCTGCTGCTGCTGAAGCGTGTTCTGTTGCTGTTGCTTCTGTTGTTGCTGTTGCTTCTGTTGTTGCTGCTGCTGTTGTTGCTGCTGCTGAAGTTGAAGCATGTGCTGCTGCTGCCGCTGCCGAGTTTGTTGTTGCTGCTGCTGTTGCGGCGGTGGACCAGCTATACCGGGTCCTGCTGATCCCCCTGTCGTGCCACCTGACGCGACGGAGTGCAGCTGACTTGAGGCAGGCCCGTTGCTTGTGGCAGGCCCACTGCCTGGGCCTGCCGAACTTCCTCCTGTGCCACCCGTCGCGACAGGCTGTAGATGGCTCAAAGCAGGCCCATTGCTCAAGGCAGGCCAGTTGCCTGGGCCTGCAGATCCCCCAGCAGATCCGCCTGCCTGCCCGGATCCGGAAGCAGTCAGCGCACCAGACTGGATCTGGATCTGCTGGGCGGGCTGCTGGTACTGCGGGGCGCCCACCTGATCAGAGCCCGTCACAGCCGACACACCAGGCTGTTGTTGCTGCTGAGCTGGCGGCTGTTGCTGAGGTGGCTGCTGGTGTTGCAGAGCGGGCTGGTGTTGCGGGGGTGGGGCCACCTCCGTCGGGTCAATTTCGAGCGGGGTCAGCACCCGGCTGTTAGTGGCCTGAAGGACTGCTTGTTGCACCTGACAGGAGAAGGGTTTAGGGTTTGCACATTTCAGAATTTGCGCATTTCAAGGTTGGCGAATTTCAGGGTTGATGCTTTGAGCGCTTAACCTGAGCCCGATCCACAATCCGTTTTAACACACATACAAACACACATAAACAAATACCTTCTGTTGGATACATGGCTCCAAGGGTGCGCACCTGCGTCTACGAGCCTTACTCAACACAAGCATGCACACCTTGTTGTGGCTGGCGTGCTAATCGGCGTCCAGATCTGCTTAGATGCTGATGTGTACATCATCTGAGAGTATAAACCCTGAGCACATTTGGCTGGGGTCTAGCACAGCACAGTGCACAACATCGTCACGTACGCATAAGTTCAGTGTAAAGGGGTCCCGCACCCACTAAACACTTTCCATTGTCCAGGCTTAACATCCACACCCACAAAACGCTCCACGCACATTCATACTTTTCAAGTTGGCCGGCGAGCTGTTCTGTGTCCTACAAGTGGGCATCACGTATCCCTTGCCTGCCCCCGCTCCTCTTGCCCCCGCTCCTCTTGCCCCCGCTCCTCTTGCCCCCGCTCCTCTTGCCCCCGCTCCGCCTGCCCCCGCTCCTCTTGCCCCCGCTCCGCCTGCCCCCGCTCCGCCTGCCCCCGCTCCTCTTGCCCCCGCTCCTCTTGCCCCCGCTCCTCTTGCCCCCGCTCCTCTTGCCCCCGCTCCTCTTGCCCCCGCTCCTCTTGCCCCCGCTCCGCCTGCCCCCGCTCCTCTTGCCCCCGCTCCGCCTGTCCCCGCTCCGCCTGCCCCCGCTCCTCTTGCCCCCGCTCCTCTTGCCCCCGCTCCTCTTGCCCCCGCTCCTCTTGCCCCCGCTCCTCTTGCCCCCGCTCCTCTTGCCCCCGCTCCTCTTGCCCCCGCTCCTCTTGCCCCCGCTCCCCTTGCCCCCGCTCCGCCTGCCCCCGCTCCTCTTGCCCCCGCTCCTCTTGCCCCCGCTCCTCTTGCCCCCGCTCCTCTTGCCCCCGCTCCTCTTGCCCCCGCTCCGCCTGCCCCCGCTCCGCCTGCCCCCGCTCCGCCTGCTCCCGCTCCTCTTGCCCCCGCTCCTCTTGCCCCCGCTCCTCTTGCCCCCGCTCCTCTTGCCCCCGCTCCTCTTGCCCCCGCTCCTCTTGCCCCCGCTCCTCATGCCCCCGCTCCTCTTGCCCCCGCTCCTCTTGCCCCCGCTCCTCTTGCCCCCGCTCCTCTTGCCCCCGCTCCTCTTGCCCCCGCTCCTCTTGCCCCCGCTCCGCCTGCCCCCGCTCCTCTTGCCCCCGCTCCGCCTGCCCCCGCTCCGCCTGCCCCCGCTCCTCTTGCCCCTGCTCCTCTTGCCCCCGCTCCGCCCGCCCCCGCTCCCCTTGCCCTTGCTGAGCGTCAGCAGAGCCGCCCAGTTCTGGGTTAAGGATGAATGATTCACACCCGCATCCACCACCCGCTCCACACAGACACACACACCTTACAGTGGCTGGGGTGCAGCTCAGCACAATCCAATATTGCGTCTTGTGTAAACTAGTTAGGGCTTAGTGTTGACACCCAATCCCCAAACCTCTCTCCACACACACACACAACTTACACTCTTACAGTGGTTGGGTTGCTGCTCAGCACAATCCAAGTATGCATTTTGTGTAACCTAGTTAGGGCTCAGTGTTGACACCCAATCCCAAAACCCTCTCTCCAGACACTCACACACCTCACACTCCTACAGTGGTTGGGGTGCTGCTCAGCACGGTGCAAGTGGCCTTAGTGTAACCAAGTTAGGGCTAAGTGTGAAAACCTACCCCCACAATCCCCCCTGCACATGCCCCTCTCCACATAGAAAGAAATAAAGTTACACCCAACTAGGGAGGGGGGGGGGTAGGGAAACGGCGCAGCTTGGGGACGTACCCACACATATCTTATCTTATCTTGGCAGGTGTGCTGTTCGGCGCCCGGTGTCAGTGGGCGCCCCGCATGGTCTGCAAGATCCTACCTAAGATCTAGACCTGGCAGTAAATTGAAAGCTCAGCCAGCCTTCTGCCAGCAGCTGCACACTCGCACACACACACACACACCTTATGGTGGCTTGCGTGTTGCTCGGCGCAGTACGAGTGCGCGTCCCGTATGGCCTGCCTGTCGGCGTTCCGCTTTCCCTTGCTGTGGGTTAGTAGCGCCGCCACCGTGTCCTGATGTGCGCGTTGAAGTTCCACATGGGCCGGCAGCGCATGCATGAGAATCTCCTTGGCCTGCATGGGGCAGCGATGCTGTTAGAACAATTCCGTTACACTCCAGCTACGTTTCAGTAACAACCACTGCATTCAGATGTGGGCGCTGCAGGTCCACATGGGCCGGCAGCGCATGCATGAGAATCTCCTTGGCCTGCATGGGGCAGCGATGTTTTGAGCGCAATTCCGTTACGTTCCAGCCCCTGGTTTCAGCTAGGTTTCAACTACAAACACTGCGTTTCGATGTGTGCCCTTCAGATCCTCATGATAAGGAGCGCATACATGAAGATGCTCTTGGCCTGCACAGAACGGCGTTATCGTTAGTGCACTTCAGCTACACTTGATCTACACGTCAGCTACACTTCAGTTACACTTTACCTACTTTCCGCCACAGCCACAGCCTGTGTGCGTTACAGATCCACAAGGGCCGAGAGTGAATGCATGAGGGTCGCCTTGAATGTGCTAAGGACGCATCAATACCGACAAGAAAAACAAAAGAGTAGTGAAGCAAACCCACGGCGCCCCAGGCCTCAGGGGGGGCGCCAGGGGGCGCAAGTGGGGGAGGGGGCACACAAGGATCTCCTAGGCAGGCAACGTGCATTGTATGCCTGTGTCACCTGTGGCGTAAGGAGATGAGTTAGAGGGGTAGCAAACACATGGCCTGTGCATGGGATTTCAAACCGTAAGACAACATTCCAATAACGTCCGCCAGTGGTGTTAGGACAGGTGCCTAGGTGGGAGGGGAGCATACACATAAAATTGCATTCGCGCCATGACCACACGCGCAGCACTACACCTGCTTTGCTAGGCCTTGCGGGAGAGAGTGGAGGTTATGGAAACATCGCAGCATGGGACAGGACTGCATTTGCGCCATGACCACACACACAGCACCACACCTCCTTTGCTACGCCTTGCGGGAGGAAGTAGGGGCTGTAAACACAGCACCACACCTCCTTTGCTACGCCTTGCGGGAGGAAGTAGGGGCTGCAAACACAGCACCACACCTCCTTTGCTACGCCTTGCGGGAGGAAGTAGGGGCTGTAAACACAGCACCACACTTCCTTTGCTACGCCTGGCGGGAGGAAGTAGGGGCTGCAAACACAGCACCACACTTCCTTTGCTACGCCTTGCGGGAGGAAGTAGGGGCTGTAAACACAGCACCACACCTCCTTTGCTACGCCTTGCGGGAGGAAGTAGGGGCTGCAAACACAGCACCACACTTCCTTTGCTACGCCTGGCGGGAGGAAGTAGGGGCTGCAAACACAGCACCACACTTCCTTTGCTACGCCTGGCGGGAGGAAGTAGGGGCTACAAACACAGCACCACACCTCCTTTGCTACGCCTTGCGGGAGGAAGTAGGGGCTGCAAACACAGCGCACCATGAGTCTAGTCCACACCTGTGCCATGACCACGCATAACGCCACTACCTTTTCTAGGCCTTGCGGGAGAAATGGGGGTCATTGAAACAGCACAACAAGGGCTGTGACTGCATTTGTGCCCTGACTACATGCATGGCACTACTCCTCTCTACGCTAGGCCTTGCGGGAGCACATGGGGGTTTGGTAACAGCGCAACGGGGGCTGTGACTGCATTTTTGCCCTGACTACATGCATGGCACTACTCCTCTCTACGCTAGGCCTTGCGGGAGAACATGGGGGTTTGGTAACAGCGCAACAGGGGGCCAAGGCCACACCAGTGCCATGACCACACGCACGGCACCCATTTCCCCTCCTTCCCCTTTCTTTCTCATTCGTACCTTGCTTACTTTTTATTTCACTCTTCTGCCTGTTGATTAGTGCTGTGCACTTCTGCCGTAATTTAGAAATCTTACAAGTAATGACAGCCACTTCCTGGTAAAAGTACCTGAATCAGCACTAATTTACGGTGGCTGAAACTTAGCTGCGTAATTCAGCCACTGTAAAGACCGTATTCGGCACAGCACTGCTGCTGATACTGCCTTGCACTTTCACCTGTCCCTCCTCCTCCCTTCCCGCTCCTCTCCCCGTCCACCGAAAACCCCACCTGCTGTTTAGTCAGCAGCTCTTGCATCATACTGGCAGGGATTTGTCCGAGTGCTTGAGGGTGCGCTTCGGGGCGCTGCTGCTCCTGTACCGCACGCTGGAACGCGCAGTACCTGTGGGCATACGTCAGTCGGCAGTACAGAGTGGGAGAGGCAGTACATGCTGGAATGGATGTCTCCGAGCGCTTGATGGTGCGCGTTGGGACCCTGCTGCTCCTGTACCGCACGCTGGAACGCGCAGTACCTGTGGGCGTACACCAGTCGGCAGTACAGAGTGGGAGAGGCAGTACATGCTGGAAGGGATCTCTCCGAGCGCTTGAGGGTGCGCGTTGGGACCCTGCTGCTCCTGTACCGCACGCTGGACTGCGCAGTACCTGTGGGCGTACGGCAGTCGGCAGTACAGAGTGGGAGAGGCAGAACAAGCTGGAAGGAATATCTCCGAGCGCTTGATGGTGCGCGTTGGGACCCTGCTGCTCCTGTACCGCACGCTGGAACGCGCAGTACCTGCGGGTGTACGGCAGTCGGCAGTACAGAGTGGGACAGGCAGTACATGCTGGAAGGGATATCTCCGAGCGCTTGAGCGTGCGTGTTGGGACCCTGCTGCTCCTGTACCACACCCTGGACTGCGCAGTACCTGTGGGCGTACGGCAGTCGGCAGTACAGAGTGGGAGAGGCAGTACATGCTGGCAGGTATGATTCCGTGAGGAACAAGAAATAAATTCTGTGTATCGTGAAAACACGTCATCCTAAGCCCCGTTGAACCGTTTGACCCATGGGGCACCCAGAAGGGTTTGGACACACCCACACATATCAGACCTTGCTCTCCTGTCACTTCACCTACACACCAGAAGACACACTTGACACACTCCATCAACCCTGCCAATATGAACCCTCAAACCAAACTCACCCTCTCCTGTATGAGTATATGACCCCCCCCCCCCCCCCCCCCCTTGCCTCACTTGATTATCCCCCCTGTCCAAGTTTACAACCTTTCACCCGATCGCCCCCCTGCCCCACTTGATCTTCCCACGTCCAAGTATACAACCTTTCACCCGACCCCAGCCCCACTTGATCTTCCCCGCTGTCCAAGTATACAACCTTTCACCCGACCCCTGTCCCACTTGATCTCCCCCCTGTCCAAGTATACAACCTTTCACCCGACCCCTGCCCCACTTGATCCCCCCCCGTCCAAGTATACAACCATTCACCCGACCCCTGCCCCACTTGATCTTCCCCCATCCAAGTATACAACCATTCACCCGACCCCTGCCCCACTTGATCTTCCCCCGTCCAAGTATGCAACCATTCACCCGACCCCTGCCCCACTTGATCTTCCCTGCTGTCCAAGTATACAACCTTTCACCCGACCCCTGTCCCACTTGATCATCCTCCGTCCAAGTATACAACCATTCACCCGACCCATACCCCACTTGATCTTCCCCGCTGTCCAAGTAAACAACCTTTCACCCGACCCATGCCCCACTTGATCTTCCCCTGTCCAAGTATACAACCTTTCACCCGGCCCCTGCCCCACTTGATCATCCCCCGTCCAAGTATACAACCTTTCACCCGACCCCTGCCCCACTTGATCTTCCCCCGTCCAAGTATACAACCCTTCACCCGACCCCTGCCCCACTTGATCTTCCCCCGTCCAAGTATACAACCCTTCACCCGACCCCTGCCCCACTTGATCTTCCCCCGTCCAAGTATACAACCATTCACCCGACCCCTGCCCCACTTGATCTTCCCCTGTCCAAGTATACAACCATTCACCCGACCCCTGCCCCACTTGATCTTCCCCGCTGTCCAAGTATACAACCTTTCACCTGATCGCCCCCCTGTCCCACTTGATCTTCCCCCCCGGCCAAGTATACAACCTTTCACCTGACCCCTGCCCCACTTGATCTTCCCCCGTCCAAGTATACAACCTTTCACCCGACCCCTGCCCCACTTGATCTTCCCCCGTCCAAGTATACAACCATTCACCCGACCCCTGCCCCACTTGATCATCCCCTGTCCAAGTATACAACCATTCACCCGACCCCTGTCCCACTTGATCTTCCCCCGTCCAAGTATACAACCTTTCACCCGACCCCTGCCCCACTTGATCCCCCCCCCCCCCCCCCCCCCGTCCAAGTATACAACCTTTCACCCGACCCCTGTCCCACTTGATCTTCCCCCGTCCAAGTATACAACCTTTCACCTGACCCCTGCCCCACTTGATCTTCCCCCGTCCAAGTATACAACCTTTCACCCGACCCCTGCCCCACTTGATCATCCCCCGTCCAAGTATACAACCATTCACCCGACCCCTGCCCCACTTGATCATCCCCTGTCCAAGTATACAACCATTCACCCGACCCCTGTCCCACTTGATCTTCCCCCGTCCAAGTATACAACCTTTCACCGGACCCCTGCCCCACTTGATCCCCCCCCCCCCCCCCTGTCCAAGTATACAACCTTTCACCCGACCCCTGTCCCACTTGATCTTCCCCCGTCCAAGTATACAACCTTTCACCTGACCCCTGCCCCACTGGATCATCCTCCGTCCAAGTATACAACCATTCACCTGACCCCTGCCCCACTTGATCATCCCCCGTCCAAGTATACAACCATTCACCTGACCCCTGCCCCACTTGATCTTCCCCCGTCCAAGTATACAACCTTTCACCCGACCCCTGCCCCACTTGATCTTCCCCCGTCCAAGTATACAACCATTCACCCGACCCCTGCCCCACTTGATCTTCCCCGCTGTCCAAGTATACAACCTTTCACCCGACCCCTGCCCCACTTGATCTTCCCCCGTCCAAGTATACAACCCTTCACCCGACCCCTGCCCCACTTGATCTTCCCCGTCCAAGTATACAACCCTTCACCCGGCCCCTGCCCCACTTGATCATCCCCTGCTCAAGTATACAACCATTCACCCGACCCCTGCCCCACTTGATCTTCCCCCGGCCAAGTATACAACCCTTCACCCGACCCCTGCCCCCCTTGATCATCCCCTGTCCAAGTATACAACCTTTCACCCGCCCCCTGCCCCGCTTGATCATCCCCTGTCCAAGTATACAACCTTTCACCCGACCCCTGCCCCGCTTAATCTTCCCCGCTGTCCAAGTATACAACCTTTCACCCGACCCCTGCCCCACTTGATCATCCCCCGTCCAAGTATACAACCTTTCACCCGACCCCTGCCCCACTTGATCATCCCCTGTCCAAGTATACAACCCTTCACCCGACCCCTGCCCCACTTGATCATCCCCTGTCCAAGTATACAACCTTTCACCCGACCCCTGCCCCGCTTAATCTTCCCCGCTGTCCAAGTATACAACCTTTCACCCGACCCCTGCCCCACTTGATCATCCCCCGTCCAAGTATACAACCTTTCACCCGACCCCTGCCCCACTTGATCTTCCCCCGTCCAAGTATACAACCTTTCACCCGACCCCTGCCCCACTTGATCTTCCCCCGTCCAAGTATACAACCTTTCACCCGACCCCTGCCCCACTTGATCTTCCCCCCTGTCCAAGTATACAACCATTCACCCGGCCCTTGCCCCACTTGATCTTCCCCCGTCCAAGTATACATCCTTTCATCCAATCGCCCCCCTGCCCCACTTGATCTTCCCCGCTGTCCAAGTATACAACCTTTCACCCGACCCCTGTCCCACTTGATCTTCCCCCGTCCAAGTATACAACCTTTCACCTGACCCCTGCCCCACTTGATCTTCCCCCGTCCAAGTATACAACCTTTCACCCGACCCCTGCCCCACTTGATCATCCCCCGTCCAAGTATACAACCATTCACCCGACCCCTGCCCCACTTGATCATCCCCTGTCCAAGTATACAACCATTCACCCGACCCCTGTCCCACTTGATCTTCCCCCGTCCAAGTATACAACCTTTCACCGGACCCCTGCCCCACTTGATCCCCCCCCCCCCCCCCCCCCTGTCCAAGTATACAACCTTTCACCCGACCCCTGTCCCACTTGATCTTCCCCCGTCCAAGTATACAACCTTTCACCTGACCCCTGCCCCACTTGATCATCCTCCGTCCAAGTATACAACCATTCACCTGACCCCTGCCCCACTTGATCATCCCCCGTCCAAGTATACAACCATTCACCCGACCCCTGTCCCACTTGATCTTCCCCCGTCCAAGTATACAACCTTTCACCGGACCCCTGCCCCACTTGATCCCCCCCCCCCCCCCCCCCCCTGTCCAAGTATACAACCTTTCACCCGACCCCTGTCCCACTTGATCTTCCCCCGTCCAAGTATACAACCTTTCACCTGACCCCTGCCCCACTTGATCATCCTCCGTCCAAGTATACAACCATTCACCTGACCCCTGCCCCACTTGATCATCCCCCGTCCAAGTATACAACCATTCACCTGACCCCTGCCCCACTTGATCTTCCCCCGTCCAAGTATACAACCTTTCACCCGACCCCTGCCCCACTTGATCTTCCCCCGTCCAAGTATACAACCATTCACCCGACCCCTGCCCCACTTGATCTTCCCCGCTGTCCAAGTATACAACCTTTCACCCGACCCCTGCCCCACTTGATCTTCCCCCGTCCAAGTATACAACCTTTCACCCGGCCCCTGCCCCACTTGATCATCCCCCGTCCAAGTATACAACCATTCACCCGACCCCTGCCCCACTTGATCTTCCCCGTCCAAGTATACAACCCTTCACCCGGCCCCTGCCCCACTTGATCATCCCCTGCTCAAGTATACAACCATTCACCCGACCCCTGCCCCACTTGATCTTCCCCCGGCCAAGTATACAACCCTTCACCCGACCCCTGCCCCACTTGATCATCCCCTGTCCAAGTATACAACCTTTCACCCGCCCCCTGCCCCGCTTGATCATCCCCTGTCCAAGTATACAACCTTTCACCCGACCCCTGCCCCGCTTAATCTTCCCCGCTGTCCAAGTATACAACCTTTCACCCGACCCCTGCCCCACTTGATCATCCCCCGTCCAAGTATACAACCTTTCACCCGACCCCTGCCCCACTTGATCATCCCCTGTCCAAGTATACAACCCTTCACCCGACCCCTGCCCCACTTGATCATCCCCTGTCCAAGTATACAACCTTTCACCCGACCCCTGCCCCGCTTAATCTTCCCCGCTGTCCAAGTATACAACCTTTCACCCTACCCCTGCCCCACTTGATCATCCCCCGTCCAAGTATACAACCTTTCACCCGACCCCTGCCCCACTTGATCTTCCCCCGTCCAAGTATACAACCTTTCACCCGACCCCTGCCCCACTTGATCTTCCCCCGTCCAAGTATACAACCTTTCACCCGACCCCTGCCCCACTTGATCTTCCCCCCTGTCCAAGTATACAACCATTCACCCGGCCCTTGCCCCACTTGATCTTCCCCCGTCCAAGTATACATCCTTTCATCCAATCGCCCCCCTGTCCCACTTGATCTTCCCCGGGCCAAGTATACAACCTTTCACCTGACGCCTGCCCCACTTGATCTTCCCCCGTCCAAGTATACAACCATTCACCCAACCCCTGCCCCACTTGATCTTCCCCTGTCCAAGTATACAACCTTTCACCCGACCCCTGCCCCACTTGATCTTCCCCCCTGTCCAAGTATACAACCATTCACCCGACCCTTGCCCCACTTGATCTTCCCCCGTCCAAGTATACATCCTTTCACCCAATCGCCCCCCTGCCCCACTTGATCTTCCCCCCCCGGCCAAGTATACAACCTTTCACCTGACGCCTGCCCCACTTGATCTTCCCCCGTCCAAGTATACAACCTTTCACCCGACCCCTGCCCCACTTGATCATCCCCTGTCCAAGTATACAACCATTCACTCGACCCCTGCCCCACTTGATCTTCCCCCGTCCAAGTATACAACCCTTCACCCGACCCCTGCCCCACTTGATCTTCCCCCGTCCAAGTATACAACCTTTCACCCGGCCCCTGCCCCACTTGATCTTCCCCCGTCCAAGTATACAACCATTCACCCGACCCCTGCCCCACTTGATCTTCCCCCCTGTCCAAGTATACAACCATTCACCCGAGCCTTGCCCCACTTGATCTTCCCCCGTCCAAGTATACATCCTTTCACCCAATCGCCCCCCTGCCCCACTTGATCTTCCCCCCCCCCCCCGGCCAAGTATACAACCTTTCACCTGACGCCTGCCCCACTTGATCTTCCCCCGTCCAAGTATACAACCTTTCACCCGACCCCTGCCCCACTTGATCATCCCCTGTCCAAGTATACAACCTTTCACCCGACCCCTGCCCCGCTTAATCTTCCCCGCTGTCCAAGTATACAACCTTTCACCCGACCCCTGCCCCACTTGATCTTCCCCCCTGTCCAAGTATACAACCATTCACCCGACCCTTGCCCCACTTGATCTTCCCCCATCCAAGTATACATCCTTTCACCCAATCGCCCCCCTGCCCCACTTGATCTTCCCCCCCCGGCCAAGTATACAACCTTTCACCTGACGCCTGCCCCACTTGATCTTCCCCCGTCCAAGTATACAACCTTTCACCCGACCCCTGCCCCACTTGATCATCCCCTGCTCAAGTATACAACCATTCACTGGACCCCTGCCCCACTTGATCTTCCCCCGTCCAAGTATACAACCCTTCACCCGACCCCTGCCCCACTTGATCTTCCCCCGTCCAAGTATACAACCTTTCACCCGCCCCCTGCCCCACTTGATCTTCCCCCGTCCAAGTATACAACCATTCACCCGACCCCTGCCCCACTTGATCTTCCCCGCTGTCCAAGTATACAACCTTTAACCCGGCCCCTGCCCCACTTGATCATCCCCCGTCCAAGTATACAACCTTTCACCCGACCCCTGCCCCACTTGATCTTCCCCCGGCCAAGTATACAACCCTTCACCCGACCCCTGCCCCACTTGATCATCCCCTGTCCAAGTATACAACCTTTCACCCGACCCCTGCCCCGCTTAATCTTCCCCGCTGTCCAAGTATACAACCTTTCACCCGACCCCTGCCCCACTTGATCTTCCCCCGTCCAAGAATACAACCATTCACCCGACCCCTGCCCCACTTGATCTTCCCCCGTCCAAGTATACAACCTTTCACCCGACCCCTGCCCCACTTGATCTTCCCCGCTGTCCAAGTATACAACCTTTCACCCGACCCCTGTCCCACTTGATCTTCCCCCGTCCAAGTATACAACCATTCACCCGACCCCTGCCCCACTTGATCTTCCCCGCTGTCCAAGTATACAACCTTTCACCCGACCCCTGCCCCACTTGATCATCCCCCGTCCAAGTATACAACCTTTCACCCGACCCCTGCCCCACTTGATCTTCCCCCATCCAAGTATACAACCTTTCACCCGCCCCCTGCCCCACTTGATCTTCCCCCGTCCAAGTATACAACCATTCACCCGACCCCTGCCCCACTTGATCTTCCCCGCTGTCCAAGTATACAACCTTTCACCCGACCCCTGTCCCACTTGATCATCCCCGCTGTCCAAGTATACAACCTTTCACCCGCCCCCTGCCCCACTTGATCTTCCCCCGTCCAAGTATACAACCATTCACCCGACCCCTGCCCCACTTGATCTTCCCCGCTGTCCAAGTATACAACCTTTCACCGGCCCCCTGCCCCACTTGATCTTCCCCTGTCCAAGTATACAACCTTTCACCCGGCCCCTGCCCCACTTGATCATCCCCCGTCCAAGTATTCAACCATTCACCCGACCCCTGCCCCACTTGATCTTCCCCCCTGTCCAAGTATACAACCCTTCACCCGACCCCTGCCCCACTTGATCTTCCCCTGTCCAAGTATACAACCATTCACCCGACCCCTGCCCCACTTGATCTTCCCCCGTCCAAGTATACAACCCTTCACCCGACCCCTGCCCCACTTGATCTTCCCCCGTCCAAGTATACAACCTTTCACCCGCCCCCTGCCCCACTTGATCTTCCCCCGTCCAAGTATACAACCATTCACCCGACCCCTGCCCCACTTGATCTTCCCCCGTCCAAGTATACAACCTTTCACCCGCCCCCTGCCCCACTTGATCATCCCCTGTCCAAGTATACAACCATTCACCCGACCCCTGCCCCACTTGATCTTCCCCCGTCCAAGTATACAACCATTCACCCGACCCCTGCCCCACTTGATCTTCCCCCGTCCAAGTATACAACCTTCACCCGACCCCTGCCCCACTTGATCTTCCCCGCTGTCCAAGTATACAACCTTTCACCCGGCCCCTGCCCCACTTGATCATCCCCCGTCCAAGTATACAACCATTCACCCGACCCCTCCCCCCATTGATCTTCCCCTGTCCAAGTATACAACCATTCACCCGGCCCCTGCCCCACTTGATCTTCCCCGCTGTCCAAGTATACAACCTTTCACCCGGCCCCTGCCCCACTTGATCATCCCCCGTCCAAGTATACAACCATTCACCCGACCCCTGCCCCACTTGATCTTCCCCCGTCCAAGTATACAACCTTTCACCCGACCCCTGCCCCACTTGATCTTCCCCGCTGTCCAAGTATACAACCTTTCACCCGGGCCCTGCCCCACTTGATCGTCCCCCGTCCAAGTATACAACCATTCACCCGACCCCTGCCCCACTTGATCTTCCCCCGTCCAAGTATACAACCTTTCACCCGGCCCCTGCCCCACTTGATCATCCCCCGTCCAAGTATACAACCATTCACCCGACCCCTGCCCCACTTGATCTTCCCCCGTCCAAGTATACAACCTTTCACCCGCCCCCTGCCCCACTTGATCTTCCCCCGTCCAAGTATACAACCTTTCACCCGACCCCTGCCCCACTTGATCTTCCCCCGTCCAAGTATACAACCATTCACCCGACCCCTGCCCCACTTGATCTTCCCCCGTCCAAGTATACAACCTTTCACCCGACCCCTGCCCCACTTGATCTTCCCCGCTGTCCAAGTATACAACCTTTCACCCGGCCCCTGCCCCACTTGATCATCCCCCGTCCAAGTATACAACCATTCACCCGACCCCTGTCCCACTTGATCTTCCCCCGTCCAAGTATACAACCCTTCACCCGACCCCTGCCCCACTTGATCTTCCCCCGACCAAGTATACAACCATTCACCCGACCCCTGCCCCACTTGATCTTCCCCCGTCCAAGTATACAACCATTCACCCGACCCCTGCCCCACTTGATCTTCCCCCGTCCAAGTATACAACCCTTCACCCGACCCCTGTCCCACTTGATCTTCCCCTGTCCAAGTATACAACCATTCACCCGACCCCTGCCCCACTTGATCTTCCCCCGTCCAAGTATACAACCCTTCACCCGACCCCTGCCCCACTTGATCTTCCCCCGTCCAAGTATACAACCTTTCACCCGCCCCCTGCCCCACTTGATCTTCCCCCGTCCAAGTATACAACCATTCACCCGACCCCTGTCCCACTTGATCTTCCCCCGTCCAAGTATACAACCTTTCACCCGCCCCCTGCCCCACTTGATCTTCCCCCGTCCAAGTATACAACCTTTCACCCGACCCCTGCCCCACTTGATCTTCCCCGCTGTCCAAGTATACAACCTTTCACCCGGTCCCTGCCCCACTTGATCGTCCCCCGTCCAAGTATACAACCATTCACCCGACCCCTGCCCCACTTGATCTTCCCCCGTCCAAGTATACAACCTTTCACCCGGCCCCTGCCCCACTTGATCATCCCCCGTCCAAGTATACAACCATTCACCCGACCCCTGCCCCACTTGATCTTCCCCCGTCCAAGTATACAACCTTTCACCCGCCCCCTGCCCCACTTGATCTTCCCCCGTCCAAGTATACAACCTTTCACCCGACCCCTGCCCCACTTGATCTTCCCCCGTCCAAGTATACAACCATTCACCCGACCCCTGCCCCACTTGATCTTCCCCCGTCCAAGTATACAACCTTTCACCCGACCCCTGCCCCACTTGATCTTCCCCGCTGTCCAAGTATACAACCTTTCACCCGGCCCCTGCCCCACTTGATCATCCCCCGTCCAAGTATACAACCATTCACCCGACCCCTGCCCCACTTGATCTTCCCCCGTCCAAGTATACAACCCTTCACCCGACCCCTGCCCCACTTGATCTTCCCCCGACCAAGTATACAACCATTCACCCGACCCCTGCCCCACTTGATCTTCCCCCGTCCAAGTATACAACCATTCACCCGACCCCTGCCCCACTTGATCTTCCCCCGTCCAAGTATACAACCCTTCACCCGACCCCTGCCCCACTTGATCTTCCCCTGTCCAAGTATACAACCATTCACCCGACCCCTGCCCCACTTGATCTTCCCCCGTCCAAGTATACAACCCTTCACCCGACCCCTGCCCCACTTGATCTTCCCCCGTCCAAGTATACAACCTTTCACCCGCCCCCTGCCCCACTTGATCTTCCCCCGTCCAAGTATACAACCATTCACCCGACCCCTGTCCCACTTGATCTTCCCCCGTCCAAGTATACAACCTTTCACCCGCCCCCTGCCCCACTTGATCTTCCCCTGTCCAAGTATACAACCTTTCACCCGACCCCTGCCCCACTTGATCGTCCCCCGTCCAAGTATACAACCATTCACCCGACCCCTGCCCCACTTGATCTTCCCCGCTGTCCAAGTATACAACCTTTCACCCGGCCCCTGCCCCACTTGATCATCCCCCGTCCAAGTATACAACCATTCACCCGACCCCTGCCCCACTTGATCTTCCCCCGTCCAAGTATACAACCCTTCACCCGACCCCTGCCCCACATGATCTTCCCCCGTCCAAGTATACAACCTTTCACCCGGCCCCTGCCCCACTTGATCATCCCCCGTCCAAGTATACAACCTTTCACCTGACGCCTGCCCCACTTGATCTTCCCCCGTCCAAGTATACAACCTTTCACCCGACCCCTGCCCCACTTGATCATCCCCTGTCCAAGCATACAACCATTCACCTGACCCCTGCCCCACTTGATCTTCCCCCGTCCAAGTATACAACCTTTCACCCGACCCCTGCCCCACTTGATCTTCCCCCCTGTCCAAGTATACAACCTTTCACCCGGCCCCTGTCCCACTTGATCTTCCCCGGTCCAAGTATACAACCTTTCACCCGACCCCTGCCCCACTTGATCTTCCCCCATCCAAGTATACAACCTTTCACACGACCCCTGCCCCACTTGATCTTCCCCCGTCCAAGTATACAACCTTTCACCCGACCCCTGTCCCACTTGATCTTCCCCCGTCCAAGTATACAACCTTTTACCCGATCGCCACCCTGCCCCACTTGATCATCCCCCGTCCAAGTATACAACGTTTCACCTGACCCCTGTCCCACTTGATCTTCCCCCGTCCAAGTATACAACCTTTCACCCGACCCCTGCCCCACTTGATCTTCCCTCGTCCAAGTATACAACCATTCACCTGACCCCTGCCCCACTTGATCTTCCCCCCTGTCCAAGTATACAACCTTTCACCCGACCCCTGCCCCACTTGATCTTCCCCCGTCAAGTATACAACCTTTCACCCGACCCCTGTCCCACTTGATCTTCCTCTGCCAAGTATACAACCTTTCACCCGACCCCTGCCCCACTTGATCTTCCCCCGTCCAAGTATACAACCTTTCACCCGACCCCTGCCTCACTTCATCTTCCCCTGTCCAAGTAAACAACCATTCACCCGACCCCTGCCTCACTTGATCTTCCCCCGTCCAAGTATACAACCTTTCACCTGACCCCTGCCCCACTTGATCTTCCCCCCTGTCCAAGTATACAACCTTTCACCCGACCCCTGCCCCACTTGATCTTCCCCCGTCCAAGTATACAACCTTTCACCCGATCATCCCCCCTGTCCAAGTATACAACCTTTCACCCGACCCCTTCCCCACTCACATGGATCTGCACATATCTGGGACCCTAATGACATAAGTCCCACTGCCCCTTATTCCCCATCCACAAACAAACACACATACCACTGCCCCCCCCCCCCCCCCCCCCCCCTCTGTTCCCCATCTATCCACCCACCTGACTCTGCACATATCTGGGCTCCGATAGTTCCCGGACAAGCTGGATGCTCCATGCAACACGTCTGCGATCAACACCCAGTTGTACCGAAACTCTGTGACGGCTGCGGCCAGCAGGCTATGAGGGGGAACAAGGAACACAATGTGTCAAATTGTATCATGAAAGAATGCCCTTAACCCAGCTGTACCGAAACTCCGTGACGGTTGCGGCCAGCAGGCTGTGAGGGGGAACAAGGAACACAATGTGTCAAATTGTATCATGAAAGAATGCCCTTAACCCAGTTGTACCGAAACTCCGTGACGGCTGCGGCCAGCAGGCTGTGAGGGGGAACAAGGAACACAATGTGTCAAATTGCATCATGAAAGAATGCCCTTAACCCAATTGTACCGAAACTCCGTGATGGCTGCGGCCAGCAGGCTGTGAGGGCGAACAAGGAACACAATGTGTCAAATTGCATCATGAAAGAATGCCCTTAACCCAGTTGTACCGAAACTCCGTGACGGCTGCGGCCAGCAGGCTGTGAGGGGGAACAAGGAACACAAAGTGTCAAATTGCATCATGAAAGAATGCCCTTAACCCAGCTGTACCGAAACTCCATGACGGCTGCGGCCAGCAGGCTGTGAGGGGGAACAAGGACACAATGTGTCAAATTGCATCATGAAAGAATGCCCTTAACCCAGCTGTACCGAAACTCCGTGACGGCTGCGGCCAGCAGGCTGTGAGGGGGAACAAGGAACACAATGTGTCAAATTGCATCATGAAAGAATGCCCTTAACCCAGTTGTACCGAAACTCCGTGACGGCGTCGGCCAGCAGGCTGTGAGGGGGAACAAGGAACACAATGTGTCAAATTGCATCATGAAAGAATGCCCTTAACCCAGCTGTACCGAAACTCCGTGACGGCTGCGGCCAGCAGGCTGTGAGGGGGAACAAGGAACACAATGTGTCAAATTGTATCATGAAAGAATGCCCTTAACCCAGCTGTACCGAAACTCCGTGACGGCTGCGGCCAGCAGGCTGTGAGGGGGAACAAGGAACACAATGTGTCAAATTGCATCATGAAAGTTTGCTCTTAACCCAGTTGTACCGAAACTCCGTGACGGCTGCGGCCAGCAGGCTGTGAGGGGGAACAAGGAACACAATGTGTCAAATTGCATCATGAAAGAATGCCCTTAACCCAGTTGTACCGAAACTCCGTGACGGCTGCGGCCAGCAGGCTGTGAGGGGAAACAAGGAACACAATGTGTCATATTGCATCATGAAAGAATGCCCTTAACCCAGCTGTACCGAAACTCCGTGACGGCTGCGGCCAGCAGGCTGTGAGGGGGAACAAGGAACACAATGTGTCAAATTGCATCATGAAAGAATGCCCTTAACCCAGTTGTACCGAAACTTCGTGATGGCTGCGGCCAGCAGGCTGTGAGGGGGAACAAGGACACAATGTGTCAAATTGCATCATGAAAGAATGCCCTTAACCCAGCTGTACCGAAACTCCGTGACGGCTGCGGCCAGCAGGCTGTGAGGGGGAACAAGGAACACAATGTGTCAAATTGCATCATGAAAGAATGCTCTTAACCCAGTTGTACCGAAACTCCGTGACGGCTGCGGCCAGCAGGCTGTGAGGGGAAACAAGGAACACAATGTGTCAAATTGCATCATGAAAGAATGCCCTTAACCCAGCTGTACCGAAACTCCGTGACGGCTGCGGCCAGCAGGCTGTGAGGGGGAACAAGGAACACAATGTGTCAAATTGCATCATGAAAGAATGCCCTTAACCCAGCTGTACCGAAACTCCGTGACGGCTGCGGCCAGCAGGCTGTGAGGGGGAACAAGGAACACAATGTGTCAAATTGCATCATGAAAGAATGCCCTTAACCCAGTTGTACCGAAACTTCGTGATGGCTGCGGCCAGCAGGCTGTGAGGGGGAACAAGGAACACAATGTGTCAAATTGCATCATGAAAGAATGCCCTTAACCCAGCTGTACTGAAACTCTGTGACGGCTGCGGCCAGCAGGCTGTGAGGGGGAACAAGGAACACAATGTGTCAAATTGCATCATGAAAGTTTGCCCTTAACCCAGTTGTACCGAAACTCCGTGACGGCTGCGGCCAGCAGGCTGTGAGGGGGAACAAGGAACACAATGTGTCAAATTGCATCATGAAAGAATGCCCTTAACCCAGTTGTACCGAAACTCTGTGACGGCTGCGGCCAGCAGGCTGTGAGGGGGAACAAGGAACACAATTTGTCAAATTGCATCATGAAAGAATGCCCTTAACCCAGTTGTACCGAAACTCTGTGACGGCTGCGGCCAGCAGGCTGTGAGGGGGAACAAGGAACACAATGTGTCAAATTGTATCATAAAAAAATGCCCTTAACCCAGTTGTACCGAAACTCCGTGACGGCTGCGGTCAGCAGGCTGTGAGGGGGGACAAGGAACACAATGTGTCAAATTGTATCATGAAAGAATGCCCTTAACCCAGTTGTACCGAAACTCCGTGACGGCTGCGGCCAGCAGGCTGTGAGGGGGAACAAGGAACACAATGTGTCAAATTGCATCATGAAAGAATGCCCTTAACCCAGTTGTACCGAAACTCTGTGACGGCTGCGGCCAGCAGGCTGTGAGGGGGAACAAGGAACACAATGTGTCAAATTGTATCATAAAAAAATGCCCTTAACCCAGTTGTACCGAAACTCCGTGACGGCTGCGGCCAGCAGGCTGTGAGGGGGGACAAGGAACACAATGTGTCAAATTGTATCATGAAAGAATGCCCTTAACCCAGTTGTACCGAAACTCCGTGACGGCTGCGGCCAGCAGGCTGCGAGGGGGGACAAGGAACACAATGTGTAAAATTTTATCATAAAAAAACGCCCTTACCCAGTTGTACCGAACTCCGTGACGGCTGCGGCCAGCAGGCTGTAAGGGGGGGGAACAATACACTTGAGTCAAATGGTATCATGAAACGTAGCTCTTAACCCAGTTGTCCTGGAGCTCCTTGACTGCTGCGGCCAGCAGGCTAAGAGTGGGGACAACAAAGACAATTACTGACACTGTCATGGTATCACTTAACCCCGTTAACTTGAACCCAGTTGTTCCGGAGCTCCGTGACTTCAGTGGCCAGCAGGCTGTGAGGGGGAACAAGGGATACAGACAGCGAGACAGTACCGTGAAAACACGGAAGCCTTAACCTAGTTGTACCGGTCCACCCGGCGGGAATTTTGAGCAACCGGCAAAAGCCTGTCGATTATTGGGTTCAGAGGTCAGCATCAGTCACGGCCAGCAGGCAACAATGGAGCAATTGGACTGCCGCCGCTAGCACCTGTTTGACCCGGAATTCTGTGACGGAATCTACCAGGTGGAGCAACGCATACAATCGGTTCATTTTGTTTCAGATGGACTATCGTTTGTGCTGCTTTGGTTTGCCCCTGTGTCTCCGTGTCTTTGTCCTCGTTTGGTCCTTGCCTTCTTGTAGCTTGTTCCCCCCTGGTTCGCTCTGCCTGGCCTTTTCGCAAAAGGCTGTGGGTGGTTGCGTCACCTTTGTAAGACCAGGTATTGGAACGCAACTCAGCCGCCACTAGCACTGGTTAGTGCATGTGTGTTGGTTGCTTGTGTATGGGGGTCAATGGCATTTCCATCGCTGACCTAGTTCACTTTGTGCTCGTACCGGTGCGCAGGCACTTGTCCCATGCATCAAATGTTATGATCCTCTAGACTGTAAAAATCTCACGACCTTCATTAACATAACGAACCTCAAAAAATTCACAGAGCCCCTTTGACCCGGAATTTTGTGGCGGTGACTACCCAGTGGAGCAAGGGATGCTTGGAGTTCCTCGGCGGCTTGACGAAATGTGAGCCCCCCAAAGGACGAAAAATAGACTACGCCCCGCAGGGGCATGAGGGTTCGGGAAAGGGTGCAAAATCGAAGACCAGTTGAACTGACACTGCGTGACGGTGGCCGAAAGGAGAAACGAGGAGGATTCGGGAGATGCTTTCAGATGCCGTTCGGCTGGATGCTCCGTGCAAAAAGTTGTCTACCAGCACACGATTGAACCGAAAGCCGTGTGATGGCCATAGCCAGGACTCTCCGCTTGATGAAAGGAAGTACTTCTGACTGTAATCTGTTTCAGATTTCGGATTTTCTAGATTGCAGTACTGGTATCGGTACCGGTATCAGAGTTCAGTACGTGTGTTTCTGTTCTCTTCAAACACTTGGCAAGAAGCTAGGGCAAGGGCATATTCATTAAGGGCCTCAGGGATCAGGCGTGTTATTCCTAGCGTGCCTCAGCTACACTTCAGCTACATTCAGCCTTGTTGCCGAGGGGTCCAGCTGCAGCATACCCTGTTGTGTGCACCGCCGGCCATTTGTTGGTCAAGGTTTGGTCCAACCGGCCCAGTGATGGCAGCCTGGCAGGTGGTATGGGCCAAACAAAGAAACAAACTGCAATGATGGCTCAAATCACACCTGGAGGTCAGAGCAGTGTTCAGATCAGTCGAAAAACTCGCTCAAAAAGCTTTTGGTGTCAGCGGAAGTAATAAACGGGGTTAAATGAAGATAAACTGGAACAAGGCTCGCAGCCACAGCAGAGGAGCATGCTGCGCTCTTACCACGGCTTAAGAGCCTCTGAAACCTCTAATTATAAAAGACCGCTAAGTGTGGGTCATGGGAGCTAACTTTTTGGATATACAACTGGGCATGCCAAGCAGATGCCCTAAACCCTATACCCTAATACAACTGGGCATGCCAAGCAGATGCCCGTACCTGTCATCCTGGGGGTTCCACACTACCAGCCGATCCATTATGATGCCTGAGCGGCCTGACGGCATGCGCTGTAGCACGTCCAGACGCGGCAGGCTGCCCGGCGGGCGGGGAAGCCCCGCCGCGGGGACCGCGGCGGCGGCGGCGCCGCTGCCGCCGGCCGCCTTGGGCGGCCGCGGGAAGCCCGCGGCGGTCCCGGCGGATGTGCGCCGTACATCAACGTTGAGCGCGCAGGTGATCTCGCGCTCGTTGCCTAGGAGTGGAGAGGTGCGGGCGCCGTATCGGCCGATGCGATCGCGCTTGCTGGACGGGAGGCTGCCGGGCATGGTCATGCCGTAGTCCTCGTCCTCGTTGGAAAATTCGCGGACCTGGCACACGTTGGGTGGACGAGCGGGTCGAGGGTTCACAGGTATCGGATCAGCGTTGACGAGCAGGGATGGAGGGCGTATGAAGGGGGATAGCGCGGTGGGCGTGTAGAAAGCGGGACTTGGGCACCTTGTACAATAAGCACTGCTCCCAGACCGCCACCAACTGCTATTAGTAAGACATCAAGGATATGTCATGTACTGCTGCATGCACAGATTATGGGTGCACATGCCGCTTCGATTTTTTGCGTGGACGCTGTCACTCAAATGTTGATTCCATCAGAGGCCCCTCAGTGCCGCAGACTACCTGTTGGGTCCACCTATGGTTTCTTTAATTTTTTTCCCAATCATCATCAACATCAACAATACAACCTCAGGAACATGGAGAACCAGTGCGGTTGAGGTGGATTACACAAGTCACCTCCCAAAATACATACCCCACAACAAGATCCCTCGAAACAGAGTTCCTGAGCCCAATTTTTAGTGCAGACACGAGCATGGCGCAAGCTGTCCAGTTGCCTCAACCCTCATGCCCCAGAACGGGGCGTGGGTTCCTCTTTCAGAGCCCGCGCAACTTGCACCTCCCACACCAGGGCTGTCAACCCTAAACATTCACCCTCAGAAATAAAAGCTATGGACATACATTCGACTGTTCATCAGTGGGTTACACTACTAAACTGGTCCAGGTCATGTCGCGCTTCCAACTCATGTAAGGGTGAAACGCTTTTGTCCCTGACAACTAAATCAAGCCACGACCTCACACCACACAACTTTAACCCTGAAACTGAAGTTAAACTACCAAACTGGACCAGCTCTCCTCGCGCTTCCTAGCACAGGGTTTAACCTTAGACCTAAAGCCAGACCCTGACCCCCCCTCACATCAAACCTCAACCCTAATAGGTCATCAGCCCACCTTCCACTTCCTCTGATCCTGTACAATGTAGCCCTGAACCTATAGCCAGGACCTGACCCCCCCGCTCAAATCAAACCTTAACCCTAAACGGTCATCAGCCACCGTCCACTTCCTCCGATCCTGTAGATTTGAGCCCTAAACCTAAAGCCAGGACCTGACCCCCCCGCTCAAATCAAACCTAAACCCTAAACGGTCATCAGCCACCTTCCACTTCCTCCGATCCTGTAGATTTGAGCCCTGAACCTAAAGCCAGGACCTGACCCCCCCGCTCAAATCAAACCTTAACCCTAAACGATCATCAGCCACCTTCCACTTCCTCCGATCCTGTAGATTTGAGCCCTAAACCTAAAGCCAGGACCTGCCCCCCCCGCTCAAATCAAACCTAAACCCTAAACGGTCATCAGCCCACCTTCCACTTCCTCCGATCCTGTAGATTTGAGCCCTGAACCTAAAGCCAGGACCTGACCCCCCCGCTCAAATCAAACCTTAACCCTAAACGATCATCAGCCACCTTCCACTTCCTCCGATCCTGTAGATTTGAGCCCTAAACCTAAAGCCAGGACCTGACCCCCCCGCTCAAATCAAACCTAAACCCTAAACGGTCATCAGCCCACCTTCCACTTCCTCCGATCCTGTAGATTTGAGCCCTGAACCTAAAGCCAGGACCTGACCCCCCCGCTCAAATCAAACCTAAACCCTAAACGGTCATCAGCCCACCATCCACTTCCTCCGATCCTGTAGAATTCACCCTTCACCTACAGCCAGAACCAGACCCCCCCCCTCAACTTAAATAGTCACCAGCTCACCTTACGCTTCCTCCGATCCTTGCCATGCTCATCCAGCCCAATGTCGAGCACGGACAGCGTGGCAGACAAACGGAGAGTACCGCCGCCGCCCGCCCCAGCCGCCGCCGCCCGCCGCATGGCCTTGCTGCTGGTCATGCCGCCAGCGCCGTCCAGGTAATCCCCGCTGTCACCGTCCGGCAACATTCGGGACATGAGCTTTGCAGCATGCCTGGCAAGAGAGGTGGAATATACAGAAATACAGATTAAGCACCACCGCCGCCTTCCTGGTAATACCCGCTGTCACCGTCCAGCAACATTCGGGACATGAGCATTGCAGCAATCTATATGGTCAAGCATTCATAACTGCCGGCCTCCAGAACTCCAGATGATTGCTGATGTCCCCGTCAGGATATATTTATTTGCTTGGACTTACCAAAGTGGGAGGCTGGCCGCCCAACCCTAGAAAACCTGAGACGCTAAGACCAAAAGAAGCCTAAGTGCGCATGTGGCCCGCGTCGCAGCTGAGAAAAGGCGAGGAGGAACAGGAAAGAGTACGACCAACAAGCATTCACACGGCTGCAATAATTCATATGCAGAAAGTTAGATGAAGGTCTGAAAAAAAACGCTACCCTGCCACGACACCCCTCTAGCAAGATAATTGCCGATGACCCCGTCGGGGTGTGGGTTTGGTGGCACGCCCGGCGAGGAGGGTGTGAACATATCACTGAGGGTGAAGCACTGCCGCCTCTGCTGCCTCCATCCAGATTATCTACCACATCCATACGGGAGCCAAGTATAGGGTTAAGACATGATGGCATGTCTGGCGTGTGACGTGGAAAAATACACTGGTGTTTCAGGGTTAAGGGTCTGTGTTTACCGTAAATTTAAATCGCCTTCCCTCAGGTATCGCCTTCCCTCAGGTATGAAATAACCATTCATACTTATGTTGTTCTCTGGGCAAGAAACAATACAAATCTCGATTCCGAATAAAGACTGGCGTCCACGACCACTGGGTAGCATTCTAATGTATCCCCCCACCCCCACATAATGAGTTCATCATGAGCGAATGCAAGGCGCAACTACACAGCAGCGGCCTGCCCGGGAGGTAAAACAAGCGCGTCAGGCGTCAGCAGGTTCAAATTTAAGTGTGAAGGCGCCTTCAGGCCTAGACATACCTTTACGCCTCTATGCCTTCAAGCCTAGTTTAGACATCTTTGGCAATGAACACAGCCAAAAGCCTCATCCAATGAACCCTACTTCGAAATCACTTCCAAACGCCTGCTATCCTAACCCAAAACTTTGATTCCCTTCCAAACCCCCGAGGCCCCCTCACTACCCACCTTGACTTATGCATCATCGCCGCCGCCGCAGCTGCCGCCGCCGCCGCCTCATCCTCCGGCGGCAGCGTCCACCTCGCGGCGTCATACGCGGCATCGTACGCCGCCGCCGCGACGCCGTGCCTGGCCAGCCGTGCGACGTCCTCCTCCTCCAACCGCGTCAGCACGCCGGCCATGAGCTCTTCGGCCGCCGCGAAGAAGTACAGATTCGAAGGGAATTTGAACGGATCTGGCAACGGAGGCGTCGGCGGCCCAGCGGTGTCGTCTGCCGAGGTGGATGCCCCTTTGAGCGACGCCGCCACCGTCGCCGCCGCCGCTGTCGCCGCTGCTGCATGGCCCCGTGGGAAGATGTTAGATTAGAGAGCACACAGAGGTAGCTTGAAAACAAGATGTGTCCTGTTTGGCCTGCCTGCATGCAAGCGCTTACTGGCCCATGTCCATTGCAATTTTAAATTACATTCAAGACACTCTGTACTGCGCACTGGCAAAGCACAATATACAGCCCTGGACGCCACTATGTGGATGCAGCATAGGGTCCGGGGTTCAGGGTCGACGGTTTGCTACAATATCTGCCCCTAAACCCTGAGACCTGACGGCATCACAGGTACTGCCTCCTGCCCCCCCCCCCCCTGATCAGTCACACACCGATAGTTCAGCTATATGAATAAAATAACATAACATGCCACAGCTCTCTAGTCCATACCTTTGAGGGTCTTCCCTGCATCGGGCAAGCCCTCCCCTGCCCCTCCACACTCTCCTCCCCTCCCCTCCCCTCCCCTCCCCTCAGCTCAGTCGTATACCGGCATGTCAAATAAATAATGTTATAGACCCCAGCTCTGTAGTCCATACCTTTGAAGGTCTTTGCTGCATCGGACAAGCTCTCCCCTCTCCCCCTCCACCCTCCCCTCCCCTGCACTTTCACCCTCCCCTCCCCTGCACCTCCACCCTCCCCTCCCCTGCACCTCCACACTCCCCTCCCCTACACCTCCACCCTCCCCTCCCCTGCACCTCCATACTCCCCTCCCCTGCACCTCCACACTTCCCTCCTTTGCACCTTCACCCTCCCCTCCCCTGCACCTCCACACTCCCCTCCCCTGCACCTCCACACTTCCCTCCCCTGCACCTCCACACTTCCCTCCCCTGCACCTCCACACTTCCCTCCTTTGCACCTTCACCCTCCCCTCCCCTGCACCTCCACACTCCCCTCCCCTGCACCTCCACACTTCCCTCCCCTGCACCTCCACACTTCCCTCCTTTGCACCTTTACCCTCCCCTCCCCTGCACCTCCACACTCCCCTCCCCTGCACCTCCACACTCCCCTCCCCTGCACCTCCACACTCCCCTCCCCTGCACCTCCACACTCCCCTCCCCTGCACCTCCACAATTCCCTCCCCTGCACCTCCACACTCCCCTCCCCTGCACCTCCACACTCCCCTCCCCTGCACATCCACCCTCCCCTCCCCTGCACCTCCACCCTCCCCTCCCCTGCACCTCCACACTCCCCTCCCCTGCACCTCCACACTTCCCTCCCCTGCACCTCCACAATCCCCTCCCCTGCACCTCCACAATCCCCTCCCCTGCACCTCCATAATTCCTTCCCCTGCACCTCCACACTTCTCTCCCCTGCACCTCCACAATTCCTTCCCCTGCACCTCCACACTTCTCTCCCCTGCACCTCCACAATTCCCTCCCATGCACCTCCTCCACCCCCGGTCAGTCATATACCGGCACCGGCATTCTAGATATATAATGTCATAGACCCCAGGTCTTTCGCCCATACCTGTCTTCACTGCATTAGGCAAGCCCTCCCCTCCTCCAAACTTCCCTCCCCTGCACCTCCAAACTTCCCTCCCCTGGACCTCCACACTCCCCTCCCCTGCACCTCCACACTTCCCTCCCCTGCATCTCCACACTCCCCTCCCCTGCACCTCAACACTTCCCTCCCCTGCACCTCAACAATTCCCTCCCCTGCACCTCCACACTTCCCTCCCCTGGACCTCCACACTCCCCTCCCCTGCACCTCCACCCTCCCCTCCCCTGCACCTCCACACTCCCCTCCCCTGTACCTCCACACTCCCCTCCCCTGCACCTCCACACTCCCCTCCCCTGCACCTCCACACTCCCCTCCCCTGCACCTCCACACTCCCCTCCCCTGCACCTCCACACTCCCCTCCCCTGTACCTCCACACTCCCCTCCCCTGCACCTCCACACTCCCCTCCCCTGCACCTCCACCCTCCCCTCCCCTGCACCTCCACCCTCCCCTCCCCTGCACCTCCACACTCCCCTCCCCTGCACCTCCACAATTCCCTCCCCTGCACCTCCACACTTCCCTCCCCTGCACCTCCACACTCCCCTCCCCTGCACCTCCACAATTCCCCCCCCTGCACCTCCACACTCCCCTCCCCTGCACCTCAACACTTCCCTCCCCTGCACCTCCACACTCCCCTCCCCTGCACCTCCACACTTCCCTCCCCTGCACCTCCACACTCCTCTCCCCTGCACCTCAACACTCCCCTCCCCTGCACCTCCACACTCCCCTCCCCTGCACCTCCACAATTCCCTCCCCTGTACCTCCACACTCCCCTCCCCTGCAACTCCACACTCCCCTCCCCTGCACCTCCACCCTCCCCTCCCCTGCACCTCCACACTCCCCTCCCCTGCACCTCCACACTCCCCTCCCCTGCACCTCCACACTTCCCTCCCCTGCACCTCCACAATCCCCTCCCCTGCACCTCCACCCTTCCCTCCCCTGCACCTCAACACTCCCCTCCCCTGCACCTCCACACTTCCCTCACCTGTACTTCACACTTCCCTCCCCTGCACCTCCACACTCCCCTCCCCTGCACCTCCACACTTCCCTCCCCTGTACCTCCACAATTCCTTCCCCTGCACCTCCACACTTCCCTCCCCTGCACCTCCACAATTCCTTCCCCTGCACCTCCACACTTCTCTCCCCTGCACCTCCACAATTCCTTCCCCTGCACCTCCACACTTCTCTCCCCTGCACCTCCACAATTCCCTCCCATGCACCTCCTCCACCCCCGGTCAGTCATATACCGGCACCGGCATTCTAGATATATAATGTCATAGACCCCAGGTCTTTCGTCCATACCTGTCTTCACTGCATTAGGCAAGCCCTCCCCTCCTCCAAACTTCCCTCCCCTGCACCTCCAAACTTCCCTCCCCTGGACCTCCACACTCCCCTCCCCTGCACCTCCACACTTCCCTCCCCTGCATCTCCACACTCCCCTCCCCTGCACCTCAACACTTCCCTCCCCTGCACCTCAACAATTCCCTCCCCTGCACCTCCACACTTCCCTCCCCTGGACCTCCACACTCCCCTCCCCTGCACCTCCACCCTCCCCTCCCCTGCACCTCCACACTCCCCTCCCCTGTACCTCCACACTCCCCTCCCCTGCACCTCCACACTCCCCTCCCCTGCACCTCCACCCTCCCCTCCCCTGCACCTCCACACTCCCCTCCCCTGCACCTCCACACTTCCCTCCCCTGGACCTCCACACTCCCCTCCCCTGCACCTCCACCCTCCCCTCCCCTGCACCTCCACACTCCCCTCCCCTGTACCTCCACAATCCCCTCCCCTGCACCTCCACACTCCCCTCCCCTGCACCTCCACCCTCCCCTCCCCTGCACCTCCACACTCCCCTCCCCTGCACCTCCACACTCCCCTCCCCTGTACCTCCACACTCCCCTCCCCTGCACCTCCACACTCCCCTCCCCTGCACCTCCACCCTCCCCTCCCCTGCACCTCCACACTCCCCTCCCCTGCACCTCCACACTCCCCTCCCCTGCACCTCCACACTCCCCTCCCCTGCACCTCCACACTTCCCTCCCCTGCACCTCCACCCTCCCCTCCCCTGCACCTCCACAATTCCCTCCCCTGCACCTCCACACTCCCCTCCCCTGCACCTCCACACTCCCCTCCCCTGCACCTCCACACTCCCCTCCCCTGCACCTCCACACTCCCCTCCCCTGCACCTCCACACTCCCCTCCCCTGCACCTCCACACTCCCCTCCCCTGCACCTCCACACTCCCCTCCCCTGCACCTCCACAATTCCCTCCCCTGTACCTCCATACTCCCCTCCCCTGCACCTCCACACTCCCCTTCCCTGCACCTCCACCCTCCCCTCCCCTGCACCTCCACCCTCCCCTCCCCTGCACCTCCACACTCCCCTCCCCTGCACCTCCACACTTCCCTCCCCTGCACCTCCACACTTCCTTCCCCTGCACCTCCACCCTCCCCTCCCCTGCACCTCCACCCTTCCCTCCCCTGCACCTCAACACTCCCCTCCCCTGCACATCCACACTTCCCTCCCCTGTACATCCACACTTCCCTCCCCTGCACCTCCACACTCCCCTCCCCTGCACCTCCACACTTCCCTCCCCTGTACCTCCACAATTCCTTCCCCTGCACCTCCACACTTCCCTCCCCTGCACCTCCACAATTCCTTCCCCTGCACCTCCACACTTCTCTCCCCTGCACCTCCACAATTCCTTCCCCTGCACCTCCACACTTCTCTCCCCTGCACCTCCACAATTCCCTCCCATGCACCTCCTCCACCCCCGGTCAGTCATATACCAGCACCGGCATTCTAGATATATAATGTCATAGACCCCAGGTCTTTCGTCCATACCTGTCTTCACTGCATTAGGCAAGCCCTCCCCTCCTCCCCTCCCCTCCTCCACCCCCCTCTGCTCAGTCACATACCGGTACCGGCATTTTAGCTAAATAACATTATATGCCGCAGCTCTCTAGTCTTTAACTTTGAGGGTCTTCACTGCATTAGGCAAGCCCTCCCCTCCTCCCCTCCCCTCCACCACCCTCCTTTGCTCAGTCACATACCGGTACCGGCATTTTAGCTAAACAACATTATATGCCGCAGCTCTCTAGTCCATAACTTTGAGGGTCTTTGCTGAATTAGGCAAGCCCTCCCCTCTCCCCCTCCACCCTCCTCTCCCTCTCCCCCTACCCCACGCCTCATACCTACCCGCATTGGCAGGCAAGCCCTGCACCCTGCACCCTCCACACATCCTCCCTCCCTCATACATTTGACCATGTCCTCCCCAGAAGGCAGGCCCACCCTCCACACACACCTCCTTTGTCTCTCATACGTTTGATGGCCTTATCCATTCAAGCAAGCCCCTTGTTCACACATTCTCTCCTTTCATGCCTTTGAGAGTTTTCTCTGCAGGGGCAGGCAGGCCCTCCATCTCTCCGTTTTAACACCATTATTTCCATACACACCTCCTCACATACCTTCAGGGCTTTATATCTGCTTAATGCAAGCCCCACATTGACACATTCTGTCCTTTTATACCTTTGAAAGCATTTTCGGCAGGCTGCAGCAGCAGGCAAGCCCCTCCCCTCCCCCCACACACATTTTCCTCCACAGAGGTACAGCCAACTCCTACCTCTGCCATAAGTTTGAGAGCCTTATGTGCATCAAGCAAGCCCACCCATCCCCACACACACTCCCCTATTTTCATACATTTTAAAGCTTTCTCCGCAGAGGCAGGCAAGCCCCCCCCCCCCCCCCCCTCTCCCCCCTCAAACACACTCCCCTCCACACACACCTCCTCCCTCTCATACTTTTGAGGGCCCCATCCGCATCAATCCAACCCTTCATTCACATATTCCCTCCTGTTGCACCTTCGAGAGCTTTCTCCACAGGGGCAGGCAAGCCCCTCCTCAACATACACTCCCCTCCCTTCATACCTTTGAGAGAATTCTCCGTAGGGACAGGCAAGCCCGCCCTTGCCCCCTCAAACACACTCGCCTCCACACACACTTCCTGACACACTTCCTCCAACTCATACTTTTGATGGCCTCATCTGCATCAAGTCAGCCCATCATCCACACAGTCCCCTCCTTTCATACCTTTGAGAGCTATCTCTGGAGGGGCAGGCAAGCCCCCCTCTCCCCCTCAAAGACACTCCCCTTCACACACACCTCCTCCCACTCGGGCTTTTGATGGTCTCATCTGCATCAATCCAGCCCATCATTCACACACTCCCCTCCTTTCATACCTTTGAGAGCGATCTCTGTAGGGGCAGGCAAGCCCCCCCTCACCCCCAAACAGATTCCCCTCCCCACACCCTCCACCTCCCCTCTCATACCTGTGTGGGCCTTATCTGCGTCAAGCAAGCCTCTCATTCACAGAATCCCTCCCCTCATACATTTTAGGGCCTTATCCATATTGGACGAAAAGCTGCGCATCTCGCGGCCGCCGCGCTGCGCAACTGCCGCTGTCGTCGTGGCTGCTGTGCCTGGCTCCGACACCACGCGCCCCAGCTCCGAATCCGTGACAGACACAGAAGCCGTAACACGCGTTTCGGCATGCCTTAGCCTGCAGCGCTCGAAGCGACAGGCCTCCTGGCAGAGGCGCACTGCCGCGGCCTGCTTCCAGAGCTTCTCCTGAAGAGGTTCATAGAGCAAATTACATTTCCAGGGTATACAACGCCAGGGTATGTTATTCCAGGGATATAAATTCCAAATCCAGTAACAAAACCAATTTCAATTCCAGAGCATCCAATTCAGATGCTGGGCCTTGGGGCCTTGGGGGGGGGGGTGAAGTACTGCCGCGGCCTGCTTCCAGAGCTTCTCCTGAAAAGGTTCATAGAGCAGGGTTAATATTTTAGGGTATAAAAGTCAAAATCCCAATCCCAATCCAATTCCAAATCCAGTTCCGATTCCAATTCCAGGGTACCCAGTTCAGGTGCTGGGTCTAGGGGGGGGTCAGGCAGCACACTGCGAACAGCCTCCACAGCTTATCCTTAGGGTTTACATTCCAGGGTCTACATTTCAGGGGTTACATTTCAGTGTCAAGGGTGAATGCAGCAGCATTTCACCAGAGTTTCAGTGTGCAAGAATCCCCCTTAGCGGGGCGACCGGATGCCACTTCCACTGCCGGGCCGATTGAGACCAAAACATTCACCAGCTAAGGACCCAAGCACCAGAGCTTGCTGTGCACATATGATACAACAGGCTTGTAAATTTTAATACATGTTATCCATTTCATCTTCTGCATTAGCTAGAATATGTCGGATGATGTCGCATATTTCTTTAAGTTACTATTTAATGTTGGCCGTATCAGGCTCCACTGGCCGCAGGACAGGTTGTGGCTGAAGCGCAGCTACACTTCAGCTACACTTCAGCTGCACTTCAGCCACACTTCAGGTACACTTCAGCCACACTTCAGCTTTACTTCAGCTACACTTCAGCTACACTTTAACTACACTTCAGCTACACTTCAACTACACTTCTACGTAAGCTTAAGTGTAGCTGCAGTGCAGTTTGTTTGCAAACCTGGAGGTAACTACCCCGGATGCCAGTAAAGGGTCAAGGAAAGGGATGGACACAGAGATCATGATTTCCGGTTGAAGTCCAACAAATATGCATCCAATGACCTGCATCAAGCCCTCTGTTACCCACCGCCCCAGTTGAGTTATAGTGACATCCACCCCTCTCCCCTGGCAGATCATCCAGAAGGCCCGTAAAAGGGGATGTGAATTAAACTCTTTGCCCCTTCCACATGGACGCACACCCATGCAGCCACACCCATGCAGACACATCCATGCAACCACACCCATGCACCCACACCCATGCACTCACATCCATGCACCCACACCCATGCACCTACACCCATGCACCCACACCCATGCTCCTACACCCATGCACCCACACCCATGCACCCACACCTAAGCACTCACACCCATACACCCACACCCATGCATCCACACCCATCTGACCTATGCAACCACAGACCTGTGTTAAGTCCTCTACCATGCATCGCCCCTCGCTGGTCAGATCATCCACATGGACACTACCAAGAGGTAGTGTGTAACCATTTGCCCCTGCCGCAGGGACGCACACACATGCACGCACGCCCAAGCACCCACGCACGTCCACCCACACCCATGCACCCACAGACCTGCATGGAGATTTCAGCCATTAATCGCCCCTCCCTGGGCAGATGAACCAAATGGCCCAAACAGCGGGGGGCATGGTTTAACCCTTCGCCCCTCCCACATAAACCCACACTCATGCAACCATGCATGTCCACCCACACCCATGCACTCATACCCATGCACCCACAGACCTGCATGAAGTCCTCTGCCATCCATCGCCCCTCTCTGAGCAGGTAGTCCCAGTGGCCCATCGGCCGCCGAGGCTCCACCACTGGGAAGTGATAGGCCGGCGCCAGCTGCTGCCAAACCGCCTGCATCGGGGGAGAGGAGAGCAGATGCGATGATGCGTGATGTGGTGTATGTGAGGAACGGTGCATGGCTCCCTCTGTATCCCGACACGGACGCAGGAATATGATCAGCAGGCCAGAGACGACTCAAGTAAGGAAACATAAAAGAACGGCACCTCTACGCCTTGTCATGGGATGCATGGTTCACTTTATCTGGTCATGGGATGTATGGTTCACTTTATCTGGTCATGGAATGCATGGTACCACTAGATCTGGTCAAGGGATGGATGGCCACACTAGATCCTGTCACAGGGTGACACCAATAGATCTGCGTTCTGCACAAGGTACATGTCGTTAAAATGTGCATGGGAAGACTAAGTGCTGGTGAGGGTAAGGAAGGGCGAAGTTGACTGTCAATCCCTCTATCTTATCTCAGAAGCCATGTATGATTACTGGGCGGACCCCCCATGTGCATCTTGATCAAGAGAAGCCCCCATGCGCATGACTGACCTGGCACGAGCCAGGGCCTGTGGCCGGGGCTGCAGGCGGGACAGGAAGCTGCATGAGCAATACCCTCATGGGCATGGTGACTAGGACTCTGGGAGTACCCCCATTTGCATGGCAACCGGGATATCCCCACATGCA
Organism: Limnomonas spitsbergensis; assembly: GCA_037349105.1. Taxonomy (NCBI): domain Eukaryota; kingdom Viridiplantae; phylum Chlorophyta; class Chlorophyceae; order Chlamydomonadales; genus Limnomonas; species Limnomonas spitsbergensis. The sequence continues at coordinate 1,882,693 of JAYJMM010000093.1, read as the reverse complement.
CATGGTAACCGCAGGATAACCCTCGATCCATGGTGACCGGGAGATACTCCCATGTGCGCGGTGACCCGGTGAAAACCTATGTGCATGAGTCTGGACATGTGAGCTAAATTGTGCACCTTGATTGTGGTGGCCTTTTCGGTCAGCATTGCCTCTTTTGACTGCGTAGAGTCCCTCTGATCAGATGCATGGCAGCAGGAGTTGCTGACAGCTGTTGCGCCTTCTCCAGCCATGATTGATCAGTCACAACCTGCGGAGTCGCCGCAGCTATGAGCTTGTCATGCTGATGTGGCCTGACACGAACGGACCGGGCGAGGCCGACCGGAGCACGGTGTTGAAAATAAATTGATGCCTGTGCGTCGAAGGAAATCGGGGGAGGCGCATCATCGCTGGGCTTGCATGGGCAGATGGGGGGATCGACCGACCGATAGGATCAAGGTGAGGGCCGTTGGCCAGGGTGACGCTTCGGTCGGTACGGCGCGTCAGCATTGTTGCATGTCGATGTCATGCGTGCGCTGAAAATTCCAAAGGCAGATCGCGATCTGACGGTCATGAACGGCAATGCACACTTACCTTTCAAGTTATAATTAAACAATACGGGTTGTCGCCGGGTGACACCGCTGGCGGGGTAGATCCCGTCAGCAAATAGTGTGTAGTGTTTAGTTGCAAACAAGGCTTGATGTACGCAGGCTCAGGCGTCAGCACTTAGTCGCAGGGAATCCAAGATAGTTGACCGCTGTTGTCGCAGCGCAGGAAAGGGTGAGACGCGTGGGCAATCGCACCGTCACTCCCCACCTCAGACATGCGGTCCAGGATCTAGATTTCTTGCAATTTGGTTGGGCCTGCCCCTTTCCATTTAAACAAAAAGTGCACATTTGCCCTCTGACAACTGCACACCATTAGTGAAACCAATAATACTCGCGTCCGGCCCTCCGTGATGTCGCTACCATTGCGGCAACAGGGGCATGCCTCTGCCTTGGACCCAGCCTTGGATTATTGGATCCCTAGCTGCCTCTTTTGCCCCAAATTATTTGCTGCCTTGGCTCATCGTCATCTTTAAACCAGTTCAATACGTGGCAACGTCCACCTTGCTTTCTTGGGATGCCCATACTGTCATTACTGTCATACGTGCCCACTCCGTTGTATGTTTGTTTCTTCGCTTGGGTCCTAGGGGCTAGGGCGGCCCCCCTTACCATCTGGCGTCGTCTACTCGTTCTCCCTGTCCACTTTTGCCCCCTTTTTCCTTGCCGTATATAGGTATTTTGGCATACCGTATTCTACGCTTGCAAGCGCGCTTGTTAGTCCCATGCCTTATATCGTCTTCTCACTTAATTTCCACCTACATCCACGCTTATATAAGGCGCTGATCATTTCGATTGCTACATTACACCGACGTTTGGACGTAGCCCGCACGCGCACGTCGATCGATCGACAGTATGCCATCACTGGTCGCATGCTCCTGCTCGAGCTGCTGATACATTGACGAGGTATTTCAGCCCTGTCTTACATTTTTGAACAAGGTCGGCCGTTTGCGGTTCCCTTGATGGCATCAAGGCATCAGTTGATGCTGCACCGGCAACTGTCGCTGCATTCCAGCACTGCCGTCGCTCGGCCCCGCCCCTGCCTGCTTCTCTATGGCGTGGACAACTGACCGCCAGGCGAATTTCCCCCGCTTCCATGCTGGCTTCGTAGCATAGTTAAAGGAGTCTGCCTTTTCAGCCCGCCTTTTCAGCAAGTCGTCGACTGCTTCGACCGCTGTTCCACGATCAAGCCCGGGTGGATCAACCCTCAAAAGTCTGCGCAGATACATACGCGCCCGCAGGTACTGGGGATTCCCGGTGCACACTGCACAGCTGCTTACTCTCGTGTCGGGAAACCAGCCGGGTCTGAGTCCGGCCACATCGTCTTTATCGTGCTGCTAGGATGCAACATCAGGGTTGGTTGTCAAATGCGAAATACACGAGGCGTGTGGGTTGCACTTGTATATTGCATAGCATCAGACCAGCCCCCTCATATCACCACCCTATTCTGTAGTAATGATCTGTTGCACTCCCTTCAAATGTATGGGGGACCTCCGGGGGAGCCTGACAGGTTCCATTCTGTCATGGCAGCCGGTCAAACACTCCCATGCATGGGGCCGTTGCCACCTGAGGCGGTCAGGTGTGCCACATGTTTCAGGTTTTCTTATGAGTCTGCATGCATGGGGCGGGCGGGTTGGTTTGATGGGTTGCATGGCGGCTGGCCAAACGCGCCATGCATGGGGCTCATACCACCTGAGGTGTGCCACACTGCCACACCCTTCAGGTTTTCCTGATGAAGAGCTTGACCAGTATATATGAGCCATCTGTGAGGAGCTGCCACGCCCTGACCCATGTATGTCTCTTTAGTGCGGCAAGCAGTAACGTGGTTTCGTGTGGCAGAGCTCCACACATTACGCCCCTCCCCCACACAGGCGGAAACTTATTTGACGCTGTGGGACCTGCTCTGGCAACACGCAGCGAACCCAAGGCATGGACTGGGATGGAAACGAATTCCGCGAGGCCTTCCCTAGCTACATCAGGTGCGGCAATGTGGCCTTGCCCCACCTTTTACTTCAGTTTGATTCAGCTACAGTTCAGCTTCCACACAGCTACTTCAGGTACCGTGATGTGGCCTTGCCCTACTTGCCCCACCTTTTAATTTAGTGCTATTCAGCTACAGTTCAGCTCCCACACTGCTATATCAGGTGTGGCGATGTGGCCTTGCCCCACCTTTTAATTTAGTGCTATTCAGCTACAGTTCAGCTTCCACACTGCCACGTCAGGTGCAGCGATGTGGCCTTGCCTCACGCTTAAATTTAGTGCTATTCAGCTACAGTTCAGCTTCCACACTTCTACCTCAGGTGCAGCGATGTGGCCTTGCCCCACCTTTTAATCCAGTTTTATTCAGCTACAGTTCAGCTCCCACACAGCCACTTCAGGGGCGGCGATGTGGCCTTTCTTCACGTTTTAATTTAGTGCTATTCAGCTACATTTCAGCCTCCACATAGCTATGTCAGGTGCGGCGATGTGGCCTTGACCCACATTTGTATTCACTTTATTCAGCCACAGTTCAGCTTCCACACAGCTATATCAGGGGCGGCGTGGCCTGTGGCCAAAGCTCATTTAAGTGTGCACCAGACCCTTAAGACAAGCTGCTGCGCAGCCACCACTGGGCCGATGGGGCTAGAATCTGGACCCGACCTAAGGCCGATGACCCAAACAGCAGTGCCTGCTGCGCTAAGTCCCCCCAGCCATAAGCTCAAACCATAAACCATTAGCTTTTATTTACTGTTACTGGGGCACTGGAAAGTAAACAGTTGGTGGTGGGGCTTCGCCTCTTTAGTTATGTACATAGCACAGCATCTCATCACCTTTCACGCTTCTTAATTCCTTCCACACACTCTCTCTCATGAGAGCCTTGGGTCTGCTGGTATTGCCTCTAGGTGCTGTTGTCTCTCTTACCCTTCCGTCCTTCCACTCTCTCTCTCTCTCTCTCTCTCGCTCTTTTTCAAAGACAGGCCCTGCGTCTGCTGTTATCACTTATTGAGGGCATGCCCAAGCTATTTGCTGCCAGCAAGCATGCTGCCAAGCCTCGCCCCCTCCCCCAGGATGCCTCAATCATCCTGTTCTTACTCACTTCAACACACTCTCTCCCTATTTTTTAGGAGAGCCTTGGGTATGCTGTCTCTGCCCATGGGGGGCGTGCTAGAGCGGTTCACTGCCAAAAATCACGTCGCCGAATCATTTGGTGTTCTCAAGGCAGCCAATCATCCTCGACCACTGGAACATACAGCAACGACTACATCAGCAACCTCAGGACGAGGTGCAGTGGCAGGCATGCTTGTCACAGTGCCCTCAGGGCGGCAGTGCCAGTCCATCATTGTCTGCTGCGCGGGACCGGAGGTACTGCATGGGCAAGAACAACAGTTGTGACTGCGGCAGCAGCATGCTAGATCTGCCGGGTGCAGGCTTAATTGCTGCCTATGGCTGCAACGACAACCGGAGCGGGGCGATGGCCGCGGCTGGCTCCCGCGATGTGCCCGCTCTCACCAGCCAAGGCCTCGCCATGGTGCCTGACCTGTGCAACGGGTTGGTGACGACAGCTGGCTCAGAACGCAGGATGCCCGTCTCGACGAGTAGAGGTCTTGCCGCGGCACCGGTAGCAGATGCAAGGTCTTGCCCTACCCGATGGTCAAGGAGCGGCCGCAGCGGGCCTCCAGCCTGCCAACGGCCACACAGCACCTTTCCCGCAGCTCGTCGTCGGGCGTGCGGATCGGTGCAAGGAAAGTGAGGCCATTGAGCACATATTCCCAGCTGCTGCGACAGGCCTCCAGCCTGCAAGGCAGTCAGCAGCCCCTGAGCTGCTACTCGTCAACGGGCGTGAGGCTCGCTTCCGGGAAAACGAGGCCGCTGAGCACGCATGTTTGATAGCTTGCAGCTTATAGCACTGGGTGGGTTGCCACGCAGAGCTAAATTTTTTGTCCCATCTGGTAATGCCCCTGTTACCCCCTCTGCCCCTGTCTGAAGTGGAGGGAGGCGAGGTTTTGGGAATGGTCGGTGGCTGGGTGCCAATGGCGTTGCTTGTCGTGGCCTCCCCAATCTTTGGCTTTGCTTTTGCCGTTGCGTGTGGCAGGAACTTTGAAAATAAGGTTTACAAGACCAAGGTGATGGATTCCCGAATGTGATTCGAACCTGGAAGAAGGAGATTGTGTCGTTGATTGTGGAGAAAGTGGCCGAAACCAGGCACTGGCCACGCTCCCTTTTGCTGGATTATTACCGGTATTGCTTTCGCCTACGTTTATTACATTGTTTTTATGTTTATTTTGAATGTAAATGTTTATTAAGAAATCGACCTACGAGGAGAGCTTGGGAAATCGGGTCTTTCTTGGTGCCCCCCCTAAATATGTGAAAGCTGTGCCTTTGGCGCAGCCCCTGAGTGACGTGGTTGGGCTTGTGCTTTGTGAACTGTGGCTGTATCTTAGGAGCCCTGAGGTTGAGGTACAAGATGTGATTTGGACTGCTGGCACATAGGGATGCGGCCTGGTTGAAGTTGGGTGGCTACCTGATGAAGGGCATGGGTAGTTGCTTTAGCTGCTCTCTGTGTGGTTTGATGCGGAGAGTGAAAGCACGGTGCCGTTAGTGGGACACGAGCTGGAAATCACAGCAAGGCAAAGTAGCAAGTGTGGGCTGTTGGATTGCAGAGCACACTGTTTGGAAGTCTTAGATGTCAGGTTTTTACGGTTGGGCGGCTGGGCTCAGTGTCTCACACCTTGTGAAGTCCTAGCAAAAAAAAGATGAAGTAACAAACTTGGCAACTGCTGCCAGGACACAATGCCTAGGACACCTCAACACTTTGCAGGGCACACACGTCACTCGGTGGCTGCGCCAAAGGCACAGCTTTACAAATAAAACGAGTTTGCGCCTAATCAACATTTGCTCAGCGTGATCAAGCTAGAGGGGTGTCGTTGCGGGATGTTAGTTTTTTTCCATACCTAAGTAATACATTTGTTACTGTACGCATGATATATTGTGGCCGTGTGACTGCTTGTTTGTCGTGTGCCTTTCCTGTCCCGCCTTTTCGTCGCCTTTTCTCAGCTGACGACGCTGATGCGCCCCCGGGCTGAGTGTTTTTGTGTGTAAGGTATTCCAGGGTTGGGCGATCGGTAGAGGGCCCAACACGTAAGGGTACATTGACTCATAAGGGAGGAACTGCTCATTTAGAGGGCTTGGCTTTTTTGCATCTGTTGGACCATGAGAGCTGACGGGTTGGGCTTTGGTAATTGCCTTTGGAGATATATAAATATATAATGCCTCCCTCCTTGAATGGGCATATGACCCATGTTCAGGATGGGCTGACTTGCGCCCGTTGGCGACTTTCGGCAGTTACAACTTACGTGTTGTCGTTTCTCCTTCAACGCCAGGCGGGGTCAAGCTACTAGCTTGCAGTGCTCAAATCAGTAGTGCGTGGGGTGTCACAAGAAGGGTGTCAGCCCTGATATAGCAGCGGCCTGCATTTGCTACACCCAACTTCGACAGTACCAGGGCATCCCTGGCTGCACGTACCTTGCAACTCGACATCTTGTCAAGCACTCAGGACTATCATGCTAAGCGAGACAAGTAGACAGAACACTCTAGATACACGAAGCGATAAGGCAAATGTCTGACAGGCTTTTCACTAGAATTTTTTTGTCTCAACCGTACCCGAACACATTCCGGATACAAGTGGTATTGCGTTTCAAGTTTTTTCAGCCAACGTGGCTGAAGCCTCGCCCAACCAGATAAACCGCCACCGGAACGTGTTCCGTCGAGCGCCCTAGTGGAATTGGGCCCTATGTGGCAAACGAGGCAGAATTGCTGGAAACTCGACGTGCAACCGACATAACACCCCCACGTTTTAGAGACGGGCACATGATTTCTGCTACACTCCATAGGGACAGCCAGATGTGATCGAATGATCGAACAACACTTAAGAGTAAAGATTGATGTTGCTTGTCGTCACGATATAATCATATAATGTGATGATTTCGTACACTTTGGCTTTTGTTCCAATCTTGGGGACATAAAAGTGGGAGGGGCTCTCACCCATGCTTTCCTCCAGCACGTTCCTCCCGTGGGAAAACTCGTGTTTAACTAAATGTGGGCAATCAATAAAGGACCTCTGCTTTCACGCCATTTCTTTGGAACTAGCGGAGTACAGGTTTACCGGAGCAGGTTTGCCCTGCCAAGAATTAGGGCTGTTACTTGAGAGGACCTCTATCGATCGGCCTCCACTTTCAAGTCCAAGCACATGACGGAAATGATATTACTTAATAAAAACACGTTATAACCAGCTTTACAACCTGGTTCCAACAGTCCATAAAGCGTGACTGAGGCATAAGCAGTAGGAACGATGTTGTAATGACGCTCTTTTGACAAATTGTCATCGCTGTTATCAATTTAACGACGCTGCTTCGTCAATTTGTCATCGCTGCTCCATTGTTTCGGTTACATTTCATGTCACGGTTCACGGTGGATTATCATTGGTAATCGGTAAAGTACCGGTATGTACTGAGCTATGTTTGTCGTCATCAACGACGACAGACACCGAGATTCGATCTGACTGGCATATGCATTCATCCATGCTGAAGTTCTATCAAGAGCAACAACTGCAGCTGCAGCAGCAGCAGTAGGAGTGGCGGATGCAGCAGGAAGGTGATGGCAACATTACGTCCTCGACAGAAGGCTTGCTTCATTCATCCGGACCTGTCTCAACATCAAATCATACACCTGATGCAGCCCTGGCCTGCTGGCAGCACATTTAATTATTCCACACACCCACATGCAGGTCGTCCAGATGACAGTCGCTACACATCCAATGAGCATTTCCGATCTTACACAGAGATCCCCCTGATGATTCAGCCGGGGATCGTCAACTTACAGGGATTTATTTCGCAGCTGCACCGACAGAACCCACAGCAACATTATCAGCTGGTTCCACAGGAGCCGCAACAGCAACTGAGGGTGCATCAGATGCAGCTCTCATTATCAGGACAGTCTTCCCTCACTGTCATGCCCTCCTCGCATGCTCCACCGCCCACACGCAATCACGTTCATTCTCCCCCCTCATCCATGTTTTCAAATATGACATTGGACCAAACCGCGATAGGTCACGGAACCACACTGGTGTCATCTCGTCCCTTGCTCGTACAGCTTTTTCAGCTGCAGGAGCAGCAGCAGCTGGGGCAGCTGCGACAGGGATATGACGTAAATGTAAATTCCACACCTGCAGCAGCGTCGTCCTTGCCAAGAGCCTCGACCGGCTCACCCTCAACCACTGCTACTGCTACTACTAGTAGTCCTGCCGCGGCCTCACTCGCATCGCTTCCGACACTGCTGCTGTTTGAAGAATGCCTCCAGCGCCAGCGCCAAAACCAGCAGTCTTTAAATAATGTTTCCAACATGATCATCACCGGCTCCGACATGAGGGCCGGGTCTGCACAGGCTACTACTCATCATGGCGCGCCATCATCAGCTGTTAACCCCTTCCAGATGGACTGGCTGAATTCTGCACAGATCCAACAACAGCATCAGCACCAACACAAATGTCGGGAACAACAGCAACAGCTGCACCCGCACCAGCAGATGCGTGCTTTCCCTTCAGACATGGTCCAAATGCAGCAGCAAATACTGCAGCAGCAACAAATGCACCAGCGACAGCTCGCTGTGCCCAGCTCAGGGGCAGTGGTGATGGCAGCAGCTACAGGCGGTGCGCCGTCCTTGATTGTCTCACCGTTCTTCCTGGCTCAACAGCAACACCGCATGACTAGCACTCCCGGCCAGCAGCAGCCGCAACAGCAGCAACAGGAGCAACACCGTGTGTTGCCCACTCCCGGCCACCAGATCTCCGCCAGATCTCAAACAGATGTCAACCAGACCTCCTTGGGTCACGGCATGTCGACCACTGCCACCGGCTACCGGCATATCTCCTTAGTAAATCACAGCAGCGGCCGCTCGTCTGTGCCCAGCAGCAATACCGGAGGCCTCCTACCCCTATTTTGCGATCAGCAACAGCAGCTGCGCCTTGCCGTTGGCGCTGATTCTGCGGTCCAGGGTTGGAGCGCGCCCACGCCATCTCACACGCTGTCAACGGAGGCTCTCCATATCCCAGCGGTGATGACGGCGGGAGGCGGGAGTCCCACAGGTGAGGACTGGATACATGTAACCGCCAGCCCACCACTGGGTAAATGTAGCCATTTGCCCACCATTAGGTTGATGAGGCTAGCTATAACCCCACCACTGGATAGATACAGGCATCTTCAGCCCACCACTGGTGGATGTAGACATCAGCCCGCCACTGGATATATGTAGGCATCATCAGCCCACCACGGGGTGGATGTAGCCATCCGCCCACCACGCTTCTAGCCATGCTTGCTTGCTGGGCAGCCACTATTCACCTGGCCCAAAAAATCGGCAAGGCTAGTTGCTGTAGCGTATCCCCTTCATCTCCTTTAGGATGGTTACGGCGCAGGCGCGGCCTCGTCCAATGCCGCACTGTCCCCTTCACCCTTATTCGGCTCATGCGGGGCGCAGCCCTTTTCTTCTTTTGACGGAAACTTTGATTGCGCATGGCAGGACTGTTGTTGTTGTTCTTCTTCTTCGTGTTCTTCTTCTTGTGTTGACATCTATGCATCCAACTGATTAAGATTTCCCTGTGGCCTTTTTCAACTGAGATGACAAACAGTCGTATTCCTTTTTTGAGAAGACGAAGACAAACCATTACAAAACTGATATAATTCAATAAGTAAATATCGGAAGATACACAAACAAGTGCGTGGATTAAGGAAGCCGCCCAGCTCGGCTGAAGCATGTGCTATATGAACTGAACACCCTGTGGTCATTGTGCTTACCGGTAGTTGACCAGGATTTACTGGATGGCTCAAAGAATCCAAGAAAGAGGGCGAGTTCTTTTTGAATGAGAGAAGCTATGCCCCACCGTGGCGTGGAGGTAAAGGAAACAGCGCAGCTTGGGGCTGTAGCCACATCCGCGCCGTTACCATGGGTGTTTTATTCATACATATGTGTCGTTCTTGTTTACTGCTATTTTATGGCCTTACATACAGATCTAGACCTCTAACTCCCCTCCTCTATTTTATTTTATTTCATACCGTACCATTTTGGGGGGCGCCGCTGGGCGGCTACCATCGGGTCGATTGGGGCCAAACCATGACCGGCAATAAATCAGCCAGTTCGCCCAGGTTTAAGGTTCAGGGCAGCAAGGCTTTATGTACTATATTCCCAAGTCGTATCCTAGGGCATGGCTGAATCATAGTTGATTTAAGCTTAAGACAACCCCTGGCCTGCCCTCCATGCATCGGCAGGTGTCTGCAGGCCAGGCAGTAAACCGCTCCCTGGCCACAGCGTACCCACTGTTGCACCCTTCGGGACCGGCTCCTGAACCAAGCAGGCCAGCTCTGGAACCAAGCTAAAGACACCCCCTGGCCTGCCCTCCATGCATCGGCAGGTGTCTGCAGGCCTGGCAGCAACCCACTCCCTGGCCACAGCCCACCCACTGTTGCACCCTTCCGGACCGGCTCCTGAACCAAGCAGGCCAGCTCTGGAACCAAGCTTAAGACACCCCCTGGCCTGCCCTCCATGCATCGGCAGGTGTCTGCAGGCCTGGCAGCAACCCGCTCCCTGGCAGCAACCCGCTCCCTGGCCACAGCCCGCCCACTGTTGCACCCTTCCGGGCCGGCTCCAGAACCAAGCAGGCCAGCTCCGGAGCCAAGCTAGCCAGCTCGGGAACCAACGCTTCGACTCCGGAGCGGGCCGTGAGTGGGCTGGTGGCGGTAGAGGACCGGGCTGGCGGCTGGCGGCGGGCTTTGGAGGAGACTTCGAGGTTTCTGTTGTTTGCAGGGGGCGTCAAGGAAGCCGCAGTGGTGGTCAGGAAGCGAGGTCGGAAGCCGGCCGATGACGCTGATCGGGTGCGAGGCACCTTGTTCTTAGCTGTATCCAGTTCTTTCCTAAATCCAGTTCTTTTCTAAGTCCAGTTGTTTCCTGAAGCCATTTATTCCCTGAAGCCAGATTTTTTTTAATCCAGGGCTGCCCTAACTCCAGTCATTTTCGAAATCTAGTTTTTACCGAAATCCAGTCATTTTCTTAATGAAATCATTTTATATTTAAAGTCCGGTTATATTCTAAATCCAGCTCTCAGGTGTGGAGCTACCCTTGTAACATGGTGGCTGGCTGAGGTTTTGTGAGTGGCTGGGGTTTTTGTGAGTGGCTAGCAGGTCGGCTGACCACAGTCGACTCCAAAGTCATTATTTTATAAGTGTGACTGTTGAAGGGTAGAAACCCTCTGGCTGGCTGGGGGGGGGGGGAGAGGCTAGCAGGTGGGCAGCCCAGCATCGAAGTAGGGAACCTAGGCAGAGCAAACTGGGGTGAAACCAGCGAAAAGAAACCAAGCATAAACCAAAACTGTCTGTTAGCCGCCCACCTGCTGGCCGCTTGTTCAGTCGTACATTCGGTCATCGCCGACCTACTGGCTTCTTGTTGGTCCAGGCTCTGGGGCAAGGCCAACTGGCCAAGCATCCGGCCTCCGGAGGCCGAGCGGAGGCCTCATTTACTTGCTAAATCTGCCCCCATTGACTTGCTCAATCTTCACCCATATGCTTAATATGCCGCATTTACTACCTGTACAAGGGGCCTGTCGCTAGGGGGGTCAGACTAGTCCCCCAAACAGGGGCTTTCAGTGCCCGGATGGCGCACAACGAAGAATCAATCAGGAAAAAGGACGTTCCATTTGGTATTCAGTGGCTCAAGTCCTGGACGTCAGTCGATTCTTCCGTGTGCTATGGCGCTAACCATCGGGTCGCATTATAAGCCAGGGGGGTGCCCCCCTAGTGGCAGGCCCCTTACCTGTTCCTCAATCCATGTAGCTGAACAGTATCTGAATGATTGCTCAGGAGAGAAGAAAGACAGGCTGGTCTCTAACCCACTGCCGCTGCCTAATAGCCTAATAGGTGGTCAAGCCTGTTGGGGCGGGACCAAGTATCTACCCTTCGGACGGAGGCCGGCATGTACCTGCACTGTACCTGAACTGTACCTGAACCGTACCTGAACTGTACCTGAACTGTACCTGAATCATTGCTCAGACGAGAAGAAAGGCAGTTTGGCCTCTTACCAACTGTCGCTGCCTAATAGGTGGTTGAGCCTGTTGGGGCGGGAAACAGCCAAGGGGCTCCGGAGGCCGGCATGTAGCTGAACTGTAGCTGAACTGTACCTAAATGACTGATCAGAAAAAATACAGGTTGGTCTCTAACCCACTTCCCTCTGCCTAATAGGTGGTCGAGCCTGCTGGGGCGGGGCAGGGCCAAGGTGCTCCGGAACCCACCATCGCGACTTCCTCCGCTTCTGCCTCACTGGACAATGTCGAGGACAGATGCGCACGCAACCGCATGGCCCAGCAGCGGTTCCGGGGTCGCCAACGGGACACCATCAGGAGCTTGCAAGATGAGGTCAGTGTCGTTGATCACTACTCGGGTAAAAGGGGTTAAGTCCTTGACCCTAAGCCCTTAACCCACAAATGCGCACGCAACCGAATGGCCCAGCAGAGGTTCCACGATCGCAAACGGGACACTATCCGGAACCTGCAGGATGAGGTAACTAAAAATAGTGATACGCCCTAGGGTGTGGAATGAGTGATACGCCAATCGCGCTGGGGTGTGGATTGAGTGATGCCCTGGGGTGTGGATTGAGTGGTGCCCTTTAGTGTGGATTGAAAGTGATACGCTCTAGGGTATGGATTGAGTGAGGCCCTGGGGTATAAATTGAGTGATGCCCTGGGGTGTGGATTGAAAGTGATACGCCCTAGGGTGTGGATTGAGTGAGGCCCTGGGGTGTGGATTGAAAGTGATACGCCCTTTGGTGTGGATTGAAAGTGATACGCCCTAGGGTGTGGATTGAGTGAGGCCCTGGGGTGTGGATTGAAAGTGATACGCCCTAGGGTGTGGATTGAGTGGTGACCTTTGGTGTGGATTGAAAGTGATACGCCCTAGGGTGTGGATTGAGTGAGGCCCTGGGGTGTGGATTGAAAGTGATACGCCCTAGGGTGTGGATTGAGTGAGGCCCTGGGGTGTGGATTGAAAGTGATACGCCCTGGGGTTTGGATTGAGTGATGCCCTGGGGTGTGGATTGAAAGTGATACGCCCTAGGGTGTGGATTGAGTGAGGCCCTGGGGTGTGGATTGAGTGATGCCCTGGGGTGTGGATTGAAAGTGATACGCCCTGGGGTGTGGATTGAGTGATGCCCTGGGGTGTGGATTGAAAGTGATACGCCCTAGGGTGTGGATTGAGTGGTGCCCTTTGGTGTGGATTGAAAGTGATACGCCCTAGGGTGTGGATTGAAAGTGATACGCCCTAGGGTGTGGATTGAGTGAGGCCCTGGGGTGTGGATTGAAAGTGATACGCCCTAGGGTGTGGATTGAGTGGTGCCCTTTGGTGTGGATTGAAAGTGATACGCCCTAGGGTGTGGATTGAGTGAGGCCCTGGGGTGTGGATTGAAAGTGATACGCCCTAGGGTGTGGATTGAGTGAGGCCCTGGGGTGTGGATTGAAAGTGATACGCCTCAGGGTGTGGATTGAGTGATGCCCTGGGGTGTGGATTGAAAGTGATACGCCCTAGGGTGTGGATTGAGTGAGGCCCTGGGGTGTGTATTGAAAGTGATACGCCCTGGGGTGTGGATTGAAAGTGATGCCCTGGGGTGTGGATTGAAAGTGATACGCCCTAGGGTGTGGATTGAGTGAGGCCCTGGGGTGTGGATTGAAAGTGCTACACCCTAGGGTGTGGATTGAGTGATGCCCTGGGGTGTGGATTGAAAGTGATACGCCCTGGGGTGTGGATTGAAAGCATCACCCGGTTATGACCGAGTCAGCGGGTAGAGGTTACCAGGTCAGTGTGGCTGCCTACTATGCAGGTTAACAGGTTTAGTCCTGGACCCTAAGCCCCGAAGCCACAAATGCAAACGGGACTGCATGGCCCAGCAGTGGATTCGCGAGCACCAAAACCCTAAACCCTAAACCCTTACCCAGGGACACCGTCAGGAACCTGCAGGATGAGGTCAGTGTTACTGCCCACTACCGAGGATGAAAGGGGTTTAGTCCTGGACCCTCAGGCCTGAAGCCACGAATGCGGACGGTACTGCATGGCCCAGTAGCAGATTTGCGAGCGTTATACTTCACACTTTAAACCCTCAGCCCTAAACCAGGGACACCATCAGGAACCTGCACGATGAGGTCAGTGTTGCTGTCCACTATTGAGGACGAAATGGGTTTAGTCCTGGACCCTAAGCCCTGTACCCACGAATGCGGTAAGTGCATGGCCTAGCAGCGCTTTCGCGAGCGCCAAAACTCTAAACCTTAAATCCTAAACCCTCAGCCCTAAACCAGGGACACCGTCAGGAACCTTCACGATGAGGTCAGTGTTGCTGCTCATTACCGAGGATGAAACGGGTTTAGTCCTGGACCCTGCGCCCTGAACCCACGAATGTGAATGCAACCGGAGTGCCCAGCAGCGGTTTCGAGAGCGCCAACGGGACACCATCAGGAGTCTGCAGGATGAGGTCACGAATAAATATACGAGTAAATTGATACGCCTTGGGGCGTGCATTCAAAGAATCATAGGGTTTTGGCCGAGGCCGGACGAGGTGTTGTTAATCACTACTCGGGGTAAAGTGCATCAGTCCTTTACCATAAGCCCTGTACCAACTAACGCGATCGCAACCGTCTGGCTCAGCAGTGGTTTCGCGAGCGCCAAAGGGACACTATCAGGAGCCCGCAGGATGAGGTTAGTTTAGGTTTTAGGTAATAAGGCTAATCCTATACCCTCAGTCCTGCAGGACCCTTAACCCTAAACCTTGCAGGACGAGGCCGGTTTAGGGTTCTCAGGGTATATGGGTAAATCCTGAACCCTGCAGGATGAGGTCAGTGGCGCTGACCAGGGTAAAGAGTGAATCCTAAACCTTAAGTCCTGCAGGGTCCTTAACCCTAAACCCTTCAGGAAAAGTTCAGCGGCGCTGTGCAGGTGGAAGTGCCACAGACACATCTGGCTAATAGGGATGAGGGGGTCATTAATTTTTTTTTTAATGATTCATTAAAAATATTTTTAATGATTCTCAAAATATAATTAAAAATACGGATTCTCCATTGTCAACGCTAGTTTCAGTCGAAAATTTGGAGTTGTGTTCATATTTCGCCCCGAGGTGTAGTGCAAATGTGCAAAAGTGCAAAAGTGCAAAATGAATAATTAGTGCAAAAGTGCAAATGAATAATTAATTTTCAGCCGAGGGATGGCAAATCAAACCTACAGTATAACCTACTGTAGCTGAATTAAAACGTACTTGCCCCTGCAAGTGTTGGCGATGCGGACACCGCCGGCTGATTCAAGAATGCTGCAGCTGAACTGCAGCTGTATTAAAGCAACATAATATATTGTAGACTTGTTTGCCTCCGCGAACGAGAAATATATATGGTTGTTAGCTTAAGCGCGCTTCACTGGATAACTTTTTTTGACGTCCCAAGAGTGGTGTTTTCCGCCGAAGTTGGGGTTTTCATAAGGCGCGACGGCGAAAGTACATAAATTTATTGCGGAGGCATAGAGCGTCTACGGCACCTGTAATAAAAATTAATAAACGAATAAATTAAAAAAAATAATAGACAAATAAATATTTATTAATGAACGGATAAATAAACAAAATGGACTTGCGCCTGCAGGTGTCGGCGTTACGGACGCAGCTGGCCGTAGCGCGGATGGAGGCAAGTAACCTGGAGAGAGAAAACATCCAGCTGATCACAAGGTTTGCCAATGGCATGTCCAGACCATGACTGGCCAGTCCCGGACCATGACGGGCCAGTCCCGGACCATGACGGGCCAGTCCCGGACCATGACGGGCATGCCTGTTTAGACCCTGACAAAACGGCATGTCCCGGACCATGACGGGCCAGTCCCGGACCATGACGGGCATGCCTGTTTAGACCCTGACAAAACGGCATGTCCCGGACCATGACGGGCCAGTCCCGGACCATGACGGGCATGCCTGTTTAGACCCTGACAAAACGGCATGTCCAGACCATGACGGGCCAGTCCCGGACCATGACGGGCATGCCTGTTTAGACCCTGACAAAACGGCATGTCCCGGACCATGACGGGCCAGTCCCGGACCATGACGGGCATGCCTGTTTAGACCCTGACAAAACGGCATGTCCCGGACCATGACGGGCCAGTCCCGGACCATGACGGGCATGCCTGTTTAGACCCTGACAAAACGGCATGTCCCGGACCATGACGGGCCAGTCCCGGACCATGACGGGCATGCCTGTTTAGACCCTGACAAAACGGCATGTCCCGGACCATGACGGGCCAGTCCTGGACCATGACGGGCATGCCTGTTTAGACCCTGACAAAACGGCATGTCCCGGACCATGACGGGCCAGTCCCGGACCATGACGGGCATGCCTGTTTAGACCCTGACAAAACGGCATGTCCCGGACCATGACGGGCCAGTCCCGGACCATGACGGGCATGCCTGTTTAGACCCTGACAAAACGGCATGTCCCGGACCATGACGGGCATGCCTGTTTAGACCCTGACAAAACGGCATGTCCCGGACCATGACGGGCCAGTCCCGGACCATGACGGGCATGCCTGTTTAGACCCTGACAAAACGGCATGTCCCGGACCATGACGGGCCAGTCCTGGACCATGACGGGCATGCCTGTTTAGACCCTGACAAAACGGCATGTCCCGGACCATGACGGGCCAGTCCCGGACCATGACGGGCATGCCTGTTTAGACCCTGACAAAACGGCATGTCCCGGACCATGACGGGCCAGTCCCGGACCATGACGGGCATGCCTGTTTAGACCCTGACAAAACGGCATGTCCCGGACCATGACGGGCCAGTCCCGGACCATGACGGGCATGCCTGTTTAGACCCTGACAAAACGGCATGTCCCGGACCATGACGGGCCAGTCCCGGACCATGACGGGCATGCCTGTTTAGACCCTGACAAAACGGCATGTCCCGGACCATGACGGGCCAGTCCCGGACCATGACGGGCCAGTCCCGGACCATGACGGGCATGCCTGTTTAGACCCTGACAAAACGGCATGTCCCGGACCATGACGGGCCAGTCCCGGACCATGACGGGCCAGTCCCGGACCATGACGGGCATGCCTGTTTAGACCCTGACAAAACGGCATGTCCCGGACCATGACGGGCCAGTCCCGGACCATGACGGGCATGCCTGTTTAGACCCTGACAAAACGGCATGTCCCGGACCATGACGGGCCAGTCCCGGACCATGACGGGCATGCCTGTTTAGACCCTGACAAAACGGCATGTCCCGGACCATGACGGGCCAGTCCCGGACCATGACGGGCATGCCTGTTTAGACCCTGACAAAACGGCATGTCCCGGACCATGACGGGCCAGTCCCGGACCATGACGGGCATGCCTGTTTAGACCCTGACAAAACGGCATGTCCCGGACCATGACGGACCAGCCAGTCCAGACCCAGACAGAGTTTCCCTCCTCCTTGGACCACCCAACGTTCAGCTACAGTCCAGCTACCTGCCGGACCTCATCGCCGAGTTGACCGCTTGGCAGCAGTATGACGGCACGGGCCTTATCGCCCAGTTGACCGCTCGGCAGCAGTATGGCGGCACGTCCAGCTCTTCATGGGCGAGGCCAGGCGCTATTGCTGCCTGTGGCACGGGCGAGGGAGGAGCAGCTGAGGCAGCCGCCCGGTGGAGACTCTCACAGCATGCTGCATACTTCCTGCTGCCTACTACCAGCCGCCTGCAGTCTGCTGCCTACTGTCTGCCGCCAGCTGCTTGCTGCCTGCTGCCTGCCGTCTGCTGCCTACTGTCTGCCGCCAGCTGCTTGCTGCCTGCTGCCTGCCGTCTGCTGCCTACTGCCAGCTGCTTGCTGCCTGCTGCCTGCTGCCTGCTGCCTGCCGTCTGCTGCCTACTGCCTACTGCTCGCTGCCTGCTGCCTGCTGCCTGCCGCCTGCTGTCTGCTACCTGGATGGTGGCATGCAACTAATGGAAAGATGATGCAGGTCGATGGCAAGAGAAGATTGAGATAACTATTATGATGTAGGTTGACGGTGGAAGGGCGGGGGGGTTACGTAGCCGCGAGGCACACTGGAGAAACCGGGCTTGCAAGACACCAGGCAGGCGAGGGGGCGTCATATGCGAAGGATACTTACCGTGCGTGTCGGCATCCTGATGTATGCCTGCTTGGTATTCTGATGCTGCTGACCATATGCTTATAATGGAAAGGAGCTCCGAAGGCAGGCTGCCTGGGTGGCTGCCTGTGCTGATGGAGAGGGAGGCTATCTGGAGAGTGACCTCCTGCGGCATGTGGCTGAGCACCTCGCTTTTATTATGATTGATTACTTGCACCGGCAAGCCATGTCGAGCTGTTGAGTGTGGATAGGGTGGGATCCGCGCATGGGCCGCCATAAGGATGCACTGCATGGATCTTCATGGCGCAACACAGTACCGCATGGCACTGCATGGCGCAGCATGGATCTGCATGGCATGGGCAGAGCATGCCCCGCCCGGTTTGCCCCAAAATAAAAAAAGCTAGTTGGGACAGATGGACATGCATAGTCCCAGTATGCGTTGAATAGGGAGCTTGCCCAAGCTCGATTATATTTTTTGTTTAAAGACCTGTGTGTAGCTGTATTGATGCGAGCGCCATCCAGCGCTAGGTGGGAAACAGTTTTGAATCCCATCCATGACACCTTCGTTTAGACCTTAGCCTCAACTACCTACATGTCGCTAGCGAGCTCTCTGGGCAGCTGGCTGAAGGACAACTGAGTGGTCCAACTGAATTTGTGTTTAGTTTAAATAACCTCGGCAACGCTTCAGCGCTGACCCGGCATACGGCTGGCAGGGCTCTCTGCCACTTGCCTTGCTACTTGTCTCACAGGCTGTATGCCATTCAAGATCTGGTCCCACTTGGACCGGTGGTGGCTGATGGGCAAGATATTCATAGATATTTTGATGCACTTAGGAAAACTGGATGACCGTTTGAGCTGACTTGCCTCTGATTGCTTTATATTGCATGATGGCCAACGTGTCTGGCTGGCTTGTGAGCAAGGGCGTTCTGTTTCAGCTGTCACGCTCTGGGACTTGCTCCCTGTTTTGGGTGACCTGCTGCCATGTTGAGTGACTTGCTCCCGTTTGGAGTGACTTGCTCCCATTTGGGGTGACTTGCTTCCGTTTGGGGTGACCTGCTCAATGTTTGGAGTGACTGGCGCCTGTTATGGGTGACTTGCTCCCGTTTGGGTGGCTCGCTCCCATATATCTTGCAGGGCTGTTGCAATGCCTCTATCTGCGAGGTCCAGATACTGGCCTTGCTGCCCTTGCTTACATGATTTCCCCCAAAGTTTTCAGGGTTCACGATTTGTTTGCGAATACCGGTTTATTTGGTCCAGCATACCAGACCTTGGTGAAAACATAAATCGACGGCTACGGGTAGCTGGGGGGGGGCATGGCCAGAGGGGGGGCGAAATTTGACGGGGGGTGATCTGTGATCCTCATTGCACATGTGATCCTTTTTGTCATTTAGTGGTTCCTATCCTTATTACGCAGGTGGATTGATCTCAGGAACTATCCGCAATCATTCTGGTGCTTTTGTTTCAAAGTGCAGCCTGTAGTTCCCCATGTCTGTAGTTTTCGTTAATTTCCCAGGCAGGGTTCTGGTCTTGTTGGGGAAAACGGTTTCAATAGCTGCCGCCAGGGGGGGCAAGTTTCTGACGCCGTCCTCGTTCGTTTTGTGTTCCAAGGCAGACGGTCCCATGCATCAAATGTGATGTTCCACTGGTTCAAAACTTATACAGCGTACGGCTTTTATTTGACATGAGAACATAGAGAATGGTGTCTTCAAGTATAGCAAAAGTGTGTAGTGTGGGACTCAATGTGTGGATTGTGTGTTAAAGCATATGTGGATCCATCGTGTATGCTTGCACTGAGACCCATTGTCAAAAATGTGAGCGCTGGCATTCCTTGAATGATGCTTCAGTTGCCTAAGAATTTGGCCGCGGCGCCTTGCATGCTGGCAACTACGAAGATAGGAAGATACTCTGAGCTGGACCTTCACATTTGACTTGGTTTGGACCTTCCAAGAAGTCAGATTCCTTCAATTTCAGATTCTCTCACATGACAATTTCTCCCAGATTTCAGATTCCACAAGATTTCAGTTTCTAACTGAAAGGGGCGTGCGCGAAGATCGAAAATCAAAAAGGCCTTCACTATGGCGATTGCGAACAGGAATCTGAACAGGTCGTCTATGCATTCGACATGACAGGCAACAGGGAGTTTGGGACGAGACACACCCCTGGGACAGACGGTGCGGGTGCATGGTCGGTCGGCGCCAGCAGAGGCAGTACCGACATGACCGGTACGGCTTCCATGACTGCGCTGTGCGCACCCTGCGTCATAAATTGCAAATCAAACGATATCTTCTTCCGAGTTGGTGGCGCCCCCCCTTCAACCTGGCTTCGACTGAAGTGCACGCAGTGAGTGTAAGTGGCACGTATGCTTGACAGGACGGGTGTACGAACATTTAAATTGCCCCACCAGGATTCTTGGTATCTTTCTTTCTTGTCTTCCTCGTTTAACCACAACGGCATTTGAAGTAAAATCTGGCATTCATATAACGGGTTGTGTGGCGCACAGGTCCCTGCGTCCTGCGACATTAAAAGGGCAACTTGGTCATCTGCAGCCGGCGCTACCATCGACCTTCCGTCGCGGGAGCCGGAATTCATTAAGAAGAGCCAAGGCCGGCCCTCCTTCCGACCTCGAGATCCTTCATCCTTGAGGGGGTGGATGTGCCTGCTTGTTTGCATGAATCGCCTATGAGGTATGTCTGTTTATGTTAATATGGTAGCGCAATGGGTTGTACATGTCTTCGTGGCTTGAATTCGCGGGGGGGGGGGCATTTGCGTGTGAGAAGTAGGACGGTGCACTATCTGCTCAATCGTCATGTCTGCCGACCAATATCGTGGGGGGTGGGCACGTCAGCAAGCCAGCTCGGCATCGACTGCCCTGCACCACCGTCTATTGATACACTTTAACGTGTGAGATGGCGGGAAACGAAATGCGGCCAGGGGGGCATGAACCCCCGATGCGAAGCAACATGACCACTTTTCCCTCGTGCACCGACTCAAGGGGCGGGGATCGGCAGGACGCACTGTTTTACTTGGACAGGCGTGTACGTGAATTCTACGTGTGCCGCTCTCGTTTCTGACTCGCACATTTGATTTTGAACTGGGCATGCAGGCACAGACACAGGCATGGGCGACGCTCCTGCTGGGTCAGATAGTGAAACCTTGTCGACGCTGCGCAGAAGAGTCGGAGGCAGGAGCGGCTACTTCTCTAGATTCGTCCTCTCTTGGTCATCATGCTTCGGCTTTGCCCGCAACAAAATCGAACCAGATTCAACGGGTGGGCTTAAGGAAGCAGTGCCCAACAGCTCCTCGTTGCAGCAGCTGCAGAGGCATAGCAGCCGCAGGATCCACGTCGTCCCGTCCCAAGACGTCTCCAAATTCCGAAGCGATGGCTGCAACAGCGATCTCCCTAAAGCCCAGCGTGTGTCGAAGTATGGAGGCGACTGTTCCTTCCCAGGAGTGCCTGCAGCTTCATCGCATTCCGGGCCGATGTGCCTTGCCGCTGCAGCGGACCCTCGCACGGACAGAAGCCCCCTCTCGAGGCAGCACCTGCGTCCGTTCTCTCGTCAGGAGTGGCTGCATGCTGTGGACAGCGAGCAGGAGGCCTGCCGTCTAGTGTTACCAGCGCGCCTGTCAGCCCTCAGCTGCAGCCGAGCGGACTTATCCGATGATCAACTCTTGAATGCCCAGCCTGGCACCCGACGAGGCAGCGGTATCCCTGGCAGCTGCTGTGAGAGACCCAGCACAGCCAGCGGCTACTCACAGGGCCTGTCAGCTCGGGCCAGCAACATCAGCACTGGAGGCGCTCGCGTCAATTACATCAGAAGCCTTCGCACCTCCAGATATTCCTCTAGAACCTCAGTGATGATGCCCCCTGCCGCTGCCATCAGCCGGTACAGCAGTGGCGCTGGTGGTAAGATTTTAGGCATCCATGACAGCCAGCCCGGGATGTCGGGGCATCGTAATTTCAGAGTCAGCGGCCAGTGCGCATCCGAGACGTCTGCAACGACAGGCTGGCCATGCAGATACAGCGGTGCCGGTGGCGCGCATGGCCCTGATAGCGGCCCCAGCACGTCGGGAAAACTCCTTTACCGAGTCAGCGGTTCAGGAGCACCTGAAATGTCTGCAGCGGAGGGCACAGACACCTGCATGGACAGCGGTGGTGGCAATGGGAAATGCCGTGACAGCAGGCCCAGCACGCAGGGCAAGCCCGTATACAGAGTGAGCAACCCTGGCACATCTGAGATGTCCCCGGCAGCGGTGGCGGGTGGCGCGGCCACCTGTCGGGACAGCCGCACTGTAAGCGGAGGGAGAGACCGTTACGACAGCAGGTACATTTCGACAGGCAGGCTCGTTTACCGAGGCAGCGGCAATGGCACTTCGATGAAGTCTGCGACCGGAGGGTACCTCTTCGGCCCGCAGCTGGGGAACTGTCGAGCTCTGCAGGTGGGCTGTCTAGCTCTTGCCAAGAGCAGTAAATTGTACCGAGGTCTGCAAGGTGTGCCCAAGCCAAGGTGGTACACCAACAGAGCTTGTCATTGCTAAAGGCAGCAAATTTTTGCTTTTGTGAAAAGTAAAAAAATGCAAAAAAAAATGTGCCCTGTGCTTAGGGCAGCTGATTATGGTCAGGGCAGCAAAGTTTGCATGTGCTAAGGGCAGCAAATTGTTTCCCTGGCTCAGCAGGAAGATGCATTTTTGCCTGGCTCAGCAGGAACATGCATGTTTGCCTGGCTCAGCAGGAACATGCATGTTTGCCTGGCTCAGCAGGAACATGCATGTTTGCCTGGCTCAGCAGGAACATGCATGTTTGCCTGGCTCAGCAGGAACATGCATGTTTGCCTGGCTCAGCAGGAACATGCATGTTTGCCTGGCTCAGCAGGAACATGCATGTTTGCCTGGCTCAGCAGGAACATGCATGTTTGCCTGGCTCAGCAGGAACATGCATGTTTGCCTGGCTCAGCAGGAACATGCATGTTTGCCTGGCTCAGCAGGAACATGCATGTTTGCCTGGCTCAGCAGGAACATGCATGTTTGCCTGGCTCAGCAGGAACATGCATGTTTGCCTGGCTCAGCAGGAACATGCATTTGTGCCTGGCTCAGCAGGAACATGCATGTTTGCCTGGCTCAGCAGGAACATGCATGTTTGCCTGGCTCAGCAGGAACATGCATGTTTGCCTGGCTCAGCAGGAACATGCATGTTTGCCTGGCTCAGCAGGAACATGCATGTTTGCCTGGCTCAGCAGGAACATGCATGTTTGCCTGGCTCAGCAGGAACATGCATGTTTGCCTGGCTCAGCAGGAACATGCATGTTTGCCTGGCTCAGCAGGAACATGCATGTTTGCCTGGCTCAGCAGGAACATGCATGTTTGCATACATGCTTGAGGCTTCACGTGCTCATGACAAGCACACTGAAAAGAGCCGTGGAAACCCACCATGTGTCAATCCACCAGTGGCACCCCCCCCTTTATTAGGCCGATGGGAGTTTCCAGCGATTGCCCCCCTCCCCCCTGCCCCTTATCCAGCGATTGCCCCCCCCCCCCTGCCCCGCCCCCCTGCCCCTCGCCCCCCCCCCCCTGCCCCTTATCCAGCGATTGCCCCCCCCCCCCTGCCCCGCCCCCCTGCCCCCCACCCCTGCCCCCCTGCCCCTCGCCCCCCCCCCCTGCCCCTGCCCCTCCCCCCCCCCCTGCCCCTTATCCACCCAAGGGTAGGGATCTGCTGCGCCCATCAAATGTTTGAATGATGCTTCCAGTAGCCATTGCCTGCCCAAGAAGGAAGGCATCTGCATCAGTCCCCCCTGGCCATTGGCCATGATTCATCTAATATATAGCTGAAGTGCTCTAGCATACGGGAATGAACTGTGGTTCTGGATCCGGACACATATGTTTGTGGTGTTCGTATCTTGTCTCTGTTCCTTTTTTTTTGTATTTGGGCTCAGTTGCCTGTTTCGTTCCTGTTTCCTGGTTTCTCCCCGGTTCGCTCTGCCTGGCCCTTTTGCAAAGGCTGTGGTTGGTTGCGTCAACATTGTAACAACAACATACCTAACTGGCCTTGCCCGCTCACTCCTCGCCTCAGATGATGCTCAACACGCAACACACGCCTAGCCTCCGGAGCCAGCGCAACCGCCTCAGCATGCCTGAGGACCCAGCGTGTGCTGCTGTGTCGGCTAGCTATCGTCGCAGGCATCAAAGCAACCCTGGCCACGGTTCTATTCTTGATCGCTCCCCCCTGCCCAAGACCCTCGAGGAGTTGCAAGGTTAACGCAACCACCCAAAGACCTTTTCGAATGGGGCCAGGTAGAGCAATTGGGGAGAAAACCAGGGATGAAAGCAGTGCTGCTGGTGGGTGGGGATCGGGAAGCACATGCTGTCTGAGCTCATTGAGCAAGATTCAGCGGCGGCGTAAATCCATGAGCGAGGGGGCTACCCCGAGGGTTCCAGGTGGATTGTTATGTAGGCGTGTGGGATTGTGAGTGTCTGTGTCCGAGAGTGTAACGTTCCGGGTGAGTAAATAACAGCTTAACTACCCTCATGCCCTGACGCGCCTGTGCTTGCATAGCTGGATGCCTCCAGCGTTGTCTATTCCTGCGGAGCATATAGCACTGTGTACTGCATCTCTGGAGAATTCAACAAGTTATGCCGCATCCAACAGTTGTGTAGCCTGCAGCAAGTTGTGTATGCTGCTGCAAATTGTGCAGCTTCTGCCTGATCTTGAGCGTTGGCCAGTGAGTGTGCACGCAATTCACTGCCACACATTGGCAACTTGTTCAGGGAAAGATGCCACGCTTGTTGTAATAGTTTCTG
Source organism: Limnomonas spitsbergensis (assembly GCA_037349105.1). Classification (NCBI taxonomy): domain Eukaryota; kingdom Viridiplantae; phylum Chlorophyta; class Chlorophyceae; order Chlamydomonadales; genus Limnomonas; species Limnomonas spitsbergensis. The sequence goes on along the minus strand of JAYJMM010000093.1, from coordinate 1,858,162 downwards.
TCTGCTGTTTACCTGTCCCTAGAACAGAAGACACCTGTATTTACAATACAAAACGGTTCCACTGCAGGGAGAGAAATACTAAATGCCACCCTTTTTGGATCTTAATGTTTGTGTCAACGCTGCACGTTGCTTGTCAGCAGTCTGCATGATATGTTTTGCCAAAAGCGGCCATCCTACAGAATTTCTTTGCCTCAATGAGGAGGACAATTGTTTGATGAGCCCTAAAAAGCGACATCACTGGGAAAAAAAATTTGACGCCCCCCCAAAATCATGTTTGCCTCGTCATAGCAGTGGTCCATGGTTGTAGTTTCCTTGAGGCCGGAAAATCTTTGAATCTGAGGAAACGTAGGGCGCTTAAGGGGGCCTGTCACTTAGGGGTTCGGACGAGTGCCCCGACAACCGCAGTCGACCCTTGGGATGTGGTCTTTCCGTGCAAAAAGTTTTTGGAGTCCAGGACTTGAGCTTTTTAATATAGAACGAATGTTCGTGTTTTTTTCTGTTGCACTTTTCGTGTGGAAAGGCTTCGTCCCGGCCGACCTGGGTGGTGACCCCCCCTGTTTGGGGAGACTCGTCCGACCCCCTAAGTGACAGGCCCCTTGGCGCTACGGTATATGTTGCTCCGTCGGTGTATTTTTCAAATGCTCGCCCTTTGAAGAGTATGCGCATGCCCCCTGGTTGGCGGGCTGCTCTGCCTCAAGGGGCTAGTATTGCTTCAATGTTCTAATTGTTCACGCAACCAGCCTTTCTAGAAAGGGTCTGGCTGTCTGGAATTTGGTGTCGAGATTTTCTTGCCCGCCCTTGGCCGGCTGTTTTGCATCGATGACCTGTTGCTGGATAATTGTCAACACAACCAGCCAGTGCCCATTTTAAAAGAATTTCTGACTATATTTCCTTGCCGCACTTGAGCGAGATTTCAACGAGAGTGTTGGGTGTCAACTATTAAGTTGCGAGTAGGACCGGTACAAAACCTGAATCCACAAGAAAAAGAGGTCATGTCATGCTTTGAAACTTCTGATCAATGGGAAGTGAATTATTGTGTGGGTGGTAAATTAGATGGATGCAAGTCTTTCCCGAGGATTAGGTAAAATCATTTCGTGTTTTTTTAGGGTTGCTGACTTCGAATTATAGGACTTATCACTGGCTTTTTGTTTGCCGACGTGGCCGAGCGTCATCCTAGCATGGCCCAGAGGTGTAACGTCATTAACTGGCTTTCATCTCCCAGGGGCTTCTGCCATTCTATTCTTTGACATCTGGTATTAGTGTATTACCGATGCAGTACCGCATTTGTTATTGTACTATTTGTTACGTTACGTTGTCTGACCTCACCTTCTGAGCACTCCCCCACGCGGCCAAGCTATTTTAGCAGGTCCCAGAGGTGTACGGTCACGTCACATTTCAAGCACTGTTTGTAAAGAGCAGGGTTACCCAGTAAGCCCGTTTCCCGTACCGTTTGACATCACCGTACCCTGAACACCTTACCATTTAACAGAGTGCATTTATCGTGTGACTGCACGGTACCGTATTTCTGTACCGGCTTACCCTGGTGAAGAGGCTCCATACAGCCTCATAAGTGAGGTGTCATTCAATTGCAGCCCGGCCACCTTTGCTTGCTGACGCTTAAGGGGATAATAAGGGAGGTAAAAGTTGCCCTACCGGTAACCCACCCATCAAAGTCCCGCTGAAGCATCAAACACCGATCCTTGGTTTTTAGCCACAGAGGACTCGACGTGTGAGTGGCATACCAGTGCATTGATAGCAGTATTGGTTAAAATAACGAACAACAGGACTAGCTTGCCGTTAGCTAGCGACATCACATGAAGAAGGCGTGAAAACATTATTTATTGCGCATGTTAAAGCAAACGGTACACGCTATGCCATATTGCCAGCAGGTCCAGTAAAACATCACTCACGAGTCAATGACGTCACACCATTGGGCCCTGCTCAAAAAAGCTCGGCCGCGTCAATAGTGTGTCCTTACTATCTGCTCATCTGTGATTTGTTATCGCTTCACTTGTTTTTCCATGGGACGTTTCAACGGTACAACACTGGTCAGTAACAATACACCTCTGGGCCATACTCAAAAGGCTCGGCCGCATGGACGCCCTACTGTCTGGTCGGGAGGAAAATAAACTAACAACACTGGTGGCATCCATACCTCATGGTCGAGGAAAACAATTTGTGAACTGACCATGTCGCTGGCCCGTTGTCTAGGCCCCCAGTGACCAAGTTATTGCCTTATCACATGGAATGTGAAGTGGGCTTGAGTGGCTGCATCTTGGATTGGTTTCCTGGGTTCCATGTTTATGGTCCCTCACATAGATAGGATGTTTGAAAGGTGTAACTCCCACCGTCTCCGTCGTTTGCTTTTTATACTTTCGATGTACACAAAAAGATCCCCTACCAGTCCCTAGCGGCCGAGCGTTTTGCCAGGCCTAGCGGGTATTCACTATCCTGCCTCATAGCACAGTGCCTCTACTTATTATGCGTTTTTTACTGTACAGACATCCGTAGGCCGTAGGAGGGACACATGAGCTACCTACTGTTACCGGTAAAGCAGGGCAATTTTTTGTTGTTGTTGCATGCCAGGCCACCTTTGGCAAGTTGTTAAGCGGGCGGCCACCAGGCACCGGGCCGATGTGGACTAAACCTTTCCAGGGAAAGATGTAAGGGTTTCACTCCTTATACCCTGACTGTCGACTGTCGTCTTAGCCGTGACTTCTTGATGGGGTGTTTCGGGAGATTTCTCGACGACTAGTTCTGGACTTTTCAGTCTTTCTTGGACTGAAGTTTCCAAACTTTTCGTGCCTCCAGAACCATGACGATGTAAATCATGTCTGACCTCCCCATGTTATCTTTGTTTACTATTCCAAAGAGAACCCCTTCAAAAGAGAGAAGGCAAAAGTGGACCAAACAGGAAAAGTCCCTTCCCCCCACACACAAACTAAATAAAATAACATATTCTCCATCTCCTCTAGACACCAGCCCTCAACAAAATGTATGCAATCCTCCACAAAAGCAAGGGCCTGTCACCCATTCGGCCATGCCTGCCTCGGCACAGCTGGTGAAAGGCCGTGGCGCCCTCTGGGGGGCCTGCCTAATCCCTCTCCCCAAACGTGTCCTTGACGCTAGGGCATTGGAAGCAAACATGTGTCACATCCGTCACATGCTCGCCACCTCCCGGCCCATGCCCATCAGTGTTGACAGCAGCGTGTCTCACATTGTTGACCACTTCGCCTTCCTCTGGTGTCACCCGTGCTAAGCGAACCCAGCTGCTGCAGTAAGTTTGCTAATTACTTAAAACCTCTGGGCCATGCTGAAATGAAGCTCGGCTATGTCGGCAAACAAAGGTACAGCTGGGAAAGGCGAAGGAGAAGGCACATGCCTTGCTGCGAACGTGTACCGCTGTCTTGCTGTGAACTTGTACAGCTGCCTTGCTGTGAACTTGTACCGCTGCCTTGCTGCGAATGTGTACCGCTGTCTTGCTGTGAAGTTGTACCGCTGTCTTGCTGTGAACCTGTACCGCTGTCTTGCTGTGGACTTGTTCCGCCGCCTTGCTGTTTTGAGCTCCGGCCCTGGTGCAATGCTCAGCAACAATGATCGCAGCTCAGCATCCGCTTTCTGAACCTCCCATTCCGCCGATGTGGGGCGCTGATGCTGTCCGCCTGAGCATGTGGCCTGGTTATGCCCGTCATGCCAGCAGCTGTGGCCGGAACCCAAACCGTAAGCACCCGTGTAGCTTCCTCACTGTCCCCTGTTGCGAAGGCCGCTCTGAAGCATTGTAGGCCCAGCTCATTGGCAGCCAGCACATCGCTGTGAATGTCATCTTTGTCCGCTTTCCGGGTCAGGACGGTCCTCCTGCTTCCTGCTGGCTGGTCACCTGACCAGGTGACCAGCCAGCGGGGAGCAGGAGGACTACTATGGAGGCTGACATTCCCCCACATCAATGCCGCGGTGTCCGGGTGGCTTCAGGGTGACGGCGACCAGTCTATTGATGATCCGATAGATTCGATTTGGTGAGCAGCACCGCGCTGGCCTCCAACTGTCCCCACAGGGCATGGTGCACAGCAATGTGGTCCACGCTGGCAAGCAGGACCGACCAATACCAGCTATGAATGTTGCGTCCCCTTCGTCTCCCTAGTGGCCTGAGTGTGAGCAACAGCTTCCTAAAAACAGCTTCCTAAAAAAAGCTTCCTAAAATTGCGCCCGGGTCTGCGGCTTCAATAATCTGGGCGACTCACCAGTCACCACAAATCGCCCTGTGTTTTTCAGCTCAGATGCATGGTAGATTTCAGAGGCGTGGTCCGCACGGCCATACAGGAGGCTTGATCCGCTGCCATGCATGCGAGACGCCTGCATTGAAGACGGCCCCCGCCCCAATGCAAGTGCAGCGCTTGATCAGCTGCTCTGTCTCTTGTAGCAACGCCTCCATGCGCGTCTCATACTCCTCAACGTTGTGGTTCTGTCCAACTGGGGGCAAGTATAGACACTAGACAGGCCAAAAAAACTGGCCTGGAACTGCTGAAGAAACCCAAAGGAGGAGCTCGAGTTTTAGGTGGCAAAGAAGCCAGACCAATGATAATGTATATTAATCAGTGCTGTGCAATTGCGCCGTAATTCAGAAATCATGGAAGTCAATAACGTTACACCTCTGGGCCTGCTCAAAGCCCGGCCGCGTGGGCGCCCAACCGTTCAGAAGGGAGTAAAGAAGGAACTAAAAGGAAGAGAGGGGGAAAGGAACAAAAGGAGAGGCCGGGAAGGCAAAGAAGACCAAGTCCAACACCTGAGTTCCACTAGAGACTAGCCCTCAACAAAGCCTCTAAGACAAGAAAAGTCCAGAAAAGTAAGCGAGAAATCATGCAAGTAATCACGGTCCCTTACTGGTAAAGTAGCTGAATGTTTCCATTTCCCCCTGGGGGTATCAGCCCAAAATCCGAGTGCCCTAGTACGGCAGAGACAGGGGCTCAGGTCACGAGCACGCATTGAGATCAGAATCAGATTCTGGCTGCGCCAGACAGCATCTCAGAAACCGTTGTGCCTTTTTTTTAGATAAAAGATATTTGAAGACTCCAACGTGACATGCAAAGGGTGGCCTGGTCATCAGGCACTGCTAGAAATCATGGCTGAGTCCAGGAGCCCTGCACCCTCCCGCCAGCAGCCCCATGCGCCCTATATACCACCTGAACAGCGATGCAGCCTCATGCGCCTCAGCATGGCAAAGCTCCCTGCTCACTCTCGCTCCTTGATTCCCACATAAACAAGCTGCTAAATAATAGAAATCCTCCCTGAGTCCATTGAGCCTCGTGCCCTTGCAGGCTGGACTTGCACGTATTTCACACTTCACTGAAGTTTTTGGAGTACTGCCGCTTCTTCTTGCCCACGATCTTTGTTTCCTTCCTTTAATTCTTTCTCGCATTCCTCTCGGCTTTGCGAAGAAACAAACATCCACTTGCTTCGGACGTCAGGCTAAACCAAAGAAGAAACTACCACCTTCCGGCGTAATCCGCACCGCCAATGACGACGAGCGGGCACTCCCAATGATTTGCATCAAATAAAAGTCATGAATGCTGCATGCAAATTTGGTCGGGACAGGAGTCTAATACGGTGCTTTCTAATGTAATACGGTACCTTTTTTACGTCACCAATACGGTACATGAAGGTACCGTATTACATTAGAAAGCACTGTATTAGATGTGGGCCGTATTGACACGGGGCTTGCGTTACCGACAGTTAGGGCTCTCATGCACTTGGCAAAACTGAATTTTTAGTTCCTGACAAGCAATATTTTATTTACTGCACAAGCGGAAGCTTGGAACCGGTACTAGGAGAATCATCATTTATTCATTTCATGGCACGGTTCAAGACAACAGGATCAAGTGAGCAAGGGGAGTGGTTAGAATGTTGCTTACAGTAAACTGGGACAGGGGGGGGGATTGGAGACAAGGGCGCCCCTACACGGCTAACACGGCTACACCCATGATCTACAGCTTTTAGCATATTGGAGCTGAGTGGGAGAGCAGCGGGCGTGACTTACGGTACAGCGCGTTTACCGTTTCTGCTAGCCACAATGTGATTCCTTTGGCTCAACGGTCGTGCTTGGCTTGAAGGTATACTACTGTGCAAGGGTTCGACTTAAGTTTTTTTTCCTAACAGCCAGCGGTGTGAATGAGACGTTAAGTTTTAGTCGAGATCGCCTACGATCAGAGGCCTACATACGATGTACGTATTTCTCCACCCAGGCTCCGAAATGTATCAATGATGCCGTCGGTAGGAGGAAATTGACAATGGATTCTTGCATTGGATGATGATGAAAATGTGCAGACTACTGGTATTCCCGGTCGCTGTCACGGTCGGAATGTGAGACAAAACGTACCGCCAGTAGTGTGATATCCTGACACCGATATGCTGGTACATCGTTCTAAGCGCCACACATCACGGCCTCCTGCCAGCATCCCTTGTTGTGCAGAAGATGCGAGCGTATTCCTCTGTGCCTGAAATACATATTAGCAACAGTTCAAATTTATAAAGCCGAAGCGCAGCATTTCTACGGTTCTAGCTGCGGTCACATCACCAAGGCTACTCCAGAAAATACGATTCAGTTCCTATGGCGAATAGGTGCGTTCATCCTGCCTCTTTAAACATAAACGTTACCTACGGCATGGAACGACATATTGAAGCGCTCGCGTGCACGCACGCACGTATGCTCGCATCTTCAGCTCCAAAATCCCCTTGTGACTGCGCCACAGTGAGCACACATGCCTTGCTCCACATGCCTCCCCTAACTAGTATCTACCAGTACTCTAACAGATATCGTCTCACAAACCCCAGGCCACCGCTGCCTTGAAAAATACAAGGCTTAATTAACAGATTTGTGAAGTCCAGTCATAACCCAGCTGCATCATGCCCTGGGGGGGCCTACGGCCAGGGTGCATCTTGAGGATTTATGGCCCACACCCTACAGCCAGGGGGCATCTTAGGATGCATGGCCTACAGCCTGCGGCCAGGGGAGAATTATGGCCTACAGCCTACGGCCAGGGGGCCTCATGGGATGCATGGCCTACAGCCTACGGCTAGGGCGCCTCATGGGATACATGGCCTACAGCCTACGGCTAGGGGGCCTCATGGGATGCATGGCCTACAGCCTGCGGCTAGGGCGCCTCATGGGATACATGGCCTACAGCCTACGGCTAGGGGGCCTCATGGGATGCATGGCCTACAGCCTACGGCTAGGGCGCCTCATGGGATACATGGCCTACAGCCTACGGCTAGGGGGCCTCATGGGATGCATGGCCTACAGCCTGCGGCCAGGGGGCCTCATGGGATGCATGGCCTACAGCCTATGGCTAAGGGGCCTCATGGGATACATGGCCTACAGCCTACGGCTAGGGCGCCTCATGGGATACATGGCCTACAGCCTGCGGCTGGGGGGCCACATGGGATGCATGGCCTACAGCCTGCGGCCAGGGGGCCTCATGGGATACATGGCCTACAGCCTACGGCTAGGGGGCCTCATGGGATACATGGCCTACAGCCTACGGCTAGGGCGCCTCATGGGATACATGGCCTACAGCCTATGGCTAGGGGGCCTCATGGGATGCATGGCCTACAGCCTATGGCTAGGGGGCCTCATGGGATACATGGACTACAGCCTGCGGCTAGGGCGCCTCATGGGATGCATGGCCTACAGCCTATGGCTAGGGGGCCTCATGGGATACATGACCTACAGCCTACGGCCAGGGGGCCTCATGGGATACATGGTCTACAGCCTGCGGCTAGGGGGCCTCATGGGATACATGGCCTACAGCCTGCGGCCAGGGGGCCTCATGGGATTCATGGCCTAAAGCCTGCGGCCAGGGGGCCTCATGGGATACATGGCCTACAGCCTGCGGCCAGGGGGCCTCATGGGATACATGGCCTACAGTCTGCGGCCGGGGGGCCTCATGGGATACATGGCCTACAGCCTGCGGCCAAGGGGCCTCATGGGATACATGGCCTACAGCCTGCGGCCAGGGGGCCTCATGGGATACATGGCCTACAGCCTGCGGCTAGGGGGCCTCATGGGATACATGGCCTACAGCCTGCGGCCAGGGGGCCTCATGGGATTCATGGCCTACAGCCTGCGGCCAGGGGGCCTCATGGGATACATGGCCTACAGCCTGCGGCCAGGGGGCCTCATGGGATACATGGCCTACAGCCTGCGGCCAGGGGGCCTCATGGGATACATGGCCTACAGCCTGCGGCCAGGGGGCCTCATGGGATACATGGCCTACAGCCTGCGGCCAGGGGGCCTCATGGGATACATGGCCTACAGCCTGCGGCCAGGGGGCCTCATGGGATACATGGCCTACAGCCTGCGGCCAGGGGGCCTCATGGGATACATGGCCTACAGCCTGCGGCCAGGGGGCCTCATGGGATGCATGGCCTACAGCCTGCGGCCAGGGGGCCTCATGGGATACATGGCCTACAGCCTGCGGCCAGGGGGCCTCATGGGATACATGGCCTACAGCCTGCGGCCAGGGGGCCTCATGGGATGCATGGCCTACAGCCTGCGGCCAGGGGGCCTCATGGGATACATGGCCTACAGCCTGCGGCTAGGGGGCCTCATGGGATACATGGCCTACAGCCTGCGGCCAGGGGGCCTCATGGGATACATGGCCTACAGCCTGCGGCCAGGGGGCCTCATGGGATACATGGCCTACAGCCTGCGGCCAGGGGGCCTCATGGGATACATGGCCTACAGCCTACGGCCAGGGGGCCTCATGGGATGCATGGCCTACAGCCTGCGGCCAGGGGGCCTCATGGGATACATGGCCTACAGCCTGCGGCCAGGGGGCCTCATGGGATACATGGCCTACAGCCTGCGGCCAGGGGGCCTCATGGGATACATGGCCTACAGCCTACGGCTAGGGGGCCTCATGGGATACATGGCCTACAGCCTGCGGCTAGGGGGCCTCATGGGATACATGGCCTACAGCCTGCGGCCGGGGGAGAATTATGGCCCCTCTTGTTTTTTATATTCGATATATCGATGAAAAAAAAGAGTGCAACACGTCTATGGCCTACAGCCTATTAGCCTATTAGCTTATAAGCCTATTAGTCTATTATGACCTACAGCCTATTAGCCTATTATTGGCCTACAGGCCTATTAGCCTATTAGCCTATTATGGCCTACAGCCTATGGCCTACAGCTTATGGCCAGGGTGCCTGCAGACAGGGGTCATCATGGCCTTCAGCCTACAGCTGGGAGGGTCCTTTGGCCAGGGTGGGACTAGAGCCAGGGGGGAACCGGTAATACAGCAAGCCCTGCTTGGCCGCCACGTGGCGTAGCTTTCTTTCTTTCTTTTTTTACCACCCTGGACCCTTGAACAACTCCACACAAACTCATACCGCCCACAAGACCGTCCCTGTCACCCACACTTATGAGCATGTATTGGAGGTTTAAGTGTCCTCTCCTTGCCCAGCCCCCATGCTGCATAGAACTCACGTCGCCCACAACAACGTCTCAGATACCCCCACTTCTGATCTAGGTTTGGAGGGTTCGCTGTCCTCTCCTTGCCCAGCCCCCATACTGTATACAAGCTCTATCACCCCCAGCGCTGTCACAGTCACCCACGACTTCTGTGCAATGGTGTATTGATTATTTGTCGGCCACAAGTCCAGCTTGCACAGCGGCCGCCAAAGGTCCGATAGGGACCAAACCTGGACCAGCCAACAGCTGGTAGTCATAGCAGGGCAAGGCTAGCCACGAATAATCCCCCCGGCCTACGGCCGTAGTAAAGCTGACATGTAGCTGATTCACGGGGGACAGGAACACTTCCTCCTTGCCCAGCCCTAAAGCTACTTGGCCTGCAGTCCATACCGTAGATTTGATTTGCCTTCCCTCGGGTATGGAAACACGTTATTTTTTATGCTGCCCTCAGGGCAAATTTCCGACCCAGCCTCTTAATTCCTGACTGAAACCGTCGTCGACGAATGATTATGAGTATTTTCCTGGATCCCTCGAACCCAAACAAAGTTAATTATGAGGGAAGGCAAAGCAGATCTACAGCACACATGCCATGCATCATAAATGCCTGCCATCAGCGGAAGCCTCAGGTTCAGCTCTTACCCTTATTCCCTTACCCTAAACCCTAAACCCTTAACCCTAAACCCTAAACCCTGAACCCTACATTCTTTGTCATAATTTACCTCAGGTTTTAACCCATACTTAGTTCCAGGCTTCATCCCAGGCTTACTTCCACACTTTCCAGTCTGTACTCCCTTCACTCCTCAAACTTAACAAACTTTCCACACTGTCCCCCCTTCTCCCTCAACTTACCAAACCTTCCACACTCCCCCCCCCCCTCACACTTTCCACACTATTCCCTCTCCTCTCCCCTCAGGTTTGATCCCAGGCTTCACTCAATGGTCAAGGTCTCGATAACAGAGCGCCAGGCTCAAAGGTGCGTCAGAGAAAGATGGCTGGCTGCTCGCAGTTGTTTCCCGTAAATGTTATGCTTATTTGAGGTATTATTCCCTTGAGGTGAAGGCCTCAATTACGGAGGGCCAGACTCAAAGGTGCTTCGGGGAAGACTGGCTGCTTGCATTTGTTTTTCTGTTACTTTCTGATTCCTTAAGGCGAACATAAGTCCATGAAGAAGGATATGGTAATGGAGCGCCAGCCAGAAAGGTACCTCGTAGATGACTGGCTGTTTGCAGTTCTTTTCTGTTTGTTTTTTTGTTTTTTTTAGGTGATCATGATTCCATGGTTTAGGGCTCAATAGCGGAGCGCCAACTTCTAAGTTGCATCGGGGATGACTGGCTGCTGGCATTTATTTGTATGTTTCCGTGCTCCTCCTTACCTGAGGAGGTCGTGGTAGCGGGCCTGGTTGCTTGCAGTTTTCCTGATTCTTTAAGGCACATGATTTCATGAAGAAGTGCAGGTTACAGAAACGCAAGGTAAGAGAAACGCAAGGCAACCAGCCATTCCCCCCCTAACAAATCAGGGGCAGCCTCTGGTTTATGTTATGGTGGACTGGCTGCTTGCAGTTATTTCATGTAACGGGGGACTGGCTGCTTGCAGTCATGTTTCTGTTTTCGTTGGGTGAAGCAGCTCCTTCCCTGAGGCAGGTGGTGGTAGTGGGACTGTCTGCTTGAAGAGGGACTGTCTGCTTGTAGTTTCTTCAGCGGCTTTTACCAGGAAAGGACATTAAGTACTTATACGATTTCTGAACTACGGTGCAATGACACAGCACTGGTTGCGATAGAGCTTCATGAGGGAAGTCCGGATGCCTGCATCCTATTTTCAGCACAAATCAGCATGGCACAGCCGCTACCCCCCAGCCGCAGCCGCCCGCCCGCCCGCCCACCCGCCCACCTGCCTGCCCACACACACGTGCCCACCTTCCCACACGCACAAGCCCGCCTTCCCACACGCACAAGCCCGCCCGCCCGCCCGCCTGCCTGCCCACACACACAAGCCCACCTTCACACACACACAAGCCCGCCCGCCTGCCTGCCCACACACACAAGCCCACCTTCCCACACACACAAGCCCGCCCGCCCGCCCACCTGCCTGCCCACACACACAAGCCCACCTTCCCACACACACAAGCCCGCCCGCCCGCCTGCCCGCCCGCCTGCCTGCCTGCCCACACACACGAGCCGACCCACCTGTCCGCCCGCCCGCCCGCCTGCCCACACACAAGCCCCCTGCCCACACACAAGCCCACCTGCCCACACACAAGCCCACCTGCCCAGACACAAGCCCCCCTGCCCACACACAAGCCCCCCTGCCCACACACAAGCCCACCTGCCCACACACAAGCCCACCTTCCCACACACAAGCCCACCTGCCCACACTCAAGCCCACGTGCCCACACACAAGCCCACCTGCCCACAAACATGCCCATCCGCCCACACGCAAGCCCACCTGCCCACACACAAGCCCCCTGCCCACACACAAGCCCACCTGCCCACACACAAGCCCACCTGCCCAGACACAAGCCCCCCTGCCCACACACAAGCCCCCCTGCCCACACACAAGCCCACCTGCCCACACACAAGCCCACCTTCCCACACACAAGCCCACCTGCCCACACTCAAGCCCACGTGCCCACACACAAGCCCACCTGCCCACAAACATGCCCATCCGCCCACACGCAAGCCCACCTGCCCACACACAAGCCCACCTGCCCGTCCGTCCGCCTGCCTGCCCGCCTGCCCACCTTCCCACATGCACAAGCCCGCCCGCCCGCCCGCCCGCCTGCCTGCCCGCCCGCCCACCTTCCCGCACACACAAGCCCACCTTCCCACACGCACAAGCCCGCCCGCCCGCCCGCCCGCCTGCCTGCCCGCCCACCTTCCCACACACACAAGCCCACCTTCCCACACGCACAAGCCCGCCCGCCCGCCCGCCCGCCCACACACACAAGTCCACCTTCCCACACGCACAAGCCCGCCCGCCCGCCCGCCCGCCTGCCGGCCCAATATTTATGTGTGGCTCCTCCCTTCACAGCCTCGAGCCATTTCCCGTCAAGAACTTCTCGGTCGGGCCGAACATGCCGGACGGTTACCGCGGCCCCACCGCCAACGTGTCCAACACCCAGGGCCGCCGTCCCGGTAGTGCTCCGTCACACGTAAGCCAGAGGTGCGTCAAAGGGGGATTCTGCAGCATTTCGGCCGCGTTAATCTAGGTTCTGGGGTTCAGGGTTTATAGACAAACCCTACCAGCGTGTGCTGGCAGCATTTTTGTCGTACGATTCTAGGAGGCCCTAGGAGCACACTTTTGTATCAGGCCACTTGGCAAGGTCTCGTGCCATAACTGAAATTGAGCTGAAGCCCATGATTGCATAAACCCTTACCCCTCTCCACCCCCTGCTCCCTCACCTGCACCCTCTTCCCCCCTTATCCCTCGTCCCCCCTTACCCCTCTCTCCCCTGCTCCCTCATATGGTCCCTCTCCCCCCCTTACCCCCCCCCCCCCCTGCTCCCTCACATGCATGGCCCCTCTCCCCCCCTTACTCCTACCCCCCCCTGCTCCCTCACCTGGCCCCTCAGCCGGCCCTACACGCCCTCACCGGCCTACCTAGACAACCAAGGCCACTGGGTCAGCAAGGCGCTCCCCTCACCCGCACTCCATCACCCCACCCAGCTGCTTTCTGCGACCGTCGCCCGCCTAGATGACACTGCCGTGACCCTCTCAACGCGCGACGGCGCGGCGCCCCGCAGCTACCGTCCGGTCGCCGCCCTGCACACGTACACCGACGTGAGCCCGCTGATTTCGACCGAGTATGTTCGGGAGCAGCGGGGAGGTGCTCAGGGTGGCGGTGCGGGGGCGGGCTCCCGACCCGGTACCGCCCCCGCTGTGGGGCGCGGCATCGGCCCGCAGCCCGGCGCGGAGGGCAGTCGGCCGGGCACCGCGGACAGCAGCCGGCCGGGCACCGCTTTCAGCCTCCCGCCCGACGCCGTCGTCGTGACACCGTACGCTTCTCTGAGAGACACCAAGGCCGCGCAGAAGCTTTTCTGGAGGAAGGAGCCAGCGCAGTACGGGGGGGCCCGTATCTCAGAACAGGTGAACAAAACTGGACCCTGAACCCTGAAGCTTGAGCCCTTGTCTCAGAACAGGTGACAAACTGTTCATTTGAAAATACTGTATGCTTCAGGTACAATTGAGCTACATCACACTCGCTGTCACTGCTCCTTGCCCACAGGTCATAATGTAATGCTGAATTTTAGCTGAATTACCGGTATCTTGAGATCACCTGAGCTAATCATGCTAAAACTTGCAGATCCATGCCAACTTGACGGCGTGCACGTGGAGAGCTAGGAAAGCTAAGCTTGGTGTGCGGCAGGCTCCCCTTCTCAAAAATGCCATCAAAATACACGTTCATTCGAGTCTTCTTTCTTTTTCTGCCCAGGACGCTCTGAACGGCCCCTTCAACCTTGGCCCTTCGGAAAACAACTTCTGTCTGTTTGCGCACATTGTAACGCCAACATTGCCTTCCTCGTCCACTCATTAGCTGTCAAGGTTAAAGCAGCAGATAGTGTACATGCCATACGTTTTGCTGGTTATCAGGTATGATATTTTCTTCATGCCTCATCCAAACGTGTGTCAAGTCAAAACGCCTGCAAACCTTCGACACCCCCGGACCATTAGCGAGAATATATGGTAACGGCGCGGACCGGCCTGGGCCCATGCCGCGCTGATTCCTTAACCCTCACGCCCCTGCAGGGCGTAGTTTTCTTTCTTTCTTTCTGGCGAGAATATGCTCAGGATTAGAGAATGTAATACACTGTCTCAGTCAAGTCAAAGAGCCTGCCCCCCTTCCCCTCGCCCACCTTACTCAGAATCTGCTGGGAATCAACAGCGATGTGCCAAGACAGCAAGCCTGCACCCTCCCTGCTCAACTTAATTCCGTATAACCATTATGCAGCAATCATGCCCCCCCTCCCTTCGTCCACCCCTTCCCCAGGACCTGCTGTAAAGCAACAGCGATGTGCTGAGTCAACAATCAATATCGCAATGGGACCCAGTAGGGGGGGCCTGAAAAAAGAAACATAAACTAAACACTAAACCCTTAACCCTTAACACTAAATAAACACAGATCCCTTCACACTATCCTTTAAACCCTAAACCATAAACACTGTACCCAACATGCCTGCCCCCCCTCTCCCCCTCAACCACCTTCCCCGGGATCTGCTGTGTATGAACAGCTATGTGCCAAGACAACCACTGTTGGCCATCAATTAGAAACCCTTATTCCTGAACCATATATCCAACAAGCCCGCAGCCCCTCTCCTCCTCTACCACCTTCTCCAGGATCTGCTGAGGACCAGCTGCCATGTGCTCAGTCAACAAGCCTATACCATAACCTGCAAAGCCCACATTCCTAAACCCTATATCCAACAAACCTGTACCCCCCCCCCTCCTCAACCACCTTCCCTAGGACCTGCTGAGGATCAGCAACCGACTAGAGGACCTGGGCAAGAACGCAGTGCCGGGGTGTCCTCATTCGAAGCTCGTTGGGGGGAAATGGAGGTACGCAGCTGCGGTCCTGTTGGCTGCACCTATTTTCTAAACGCTCGAAATGAGGGAGGGAGGGAGGGAGGGAGGGAGGTGGAGGGAGGGAGGGAGGGAGGTGGAGGGAGGGAGGTGGAGGGAGGGAGGTGGAGGGAGGGAGGTGGAGGGAGGGAGGTGGAGGGAGGGAGGTGGAGGGAGGGAGGTGGAGGGAGGGAGGTGGAGGGAGGGAGGAGGAGGGAGGGAGGTGGAGGGAGGGAGGTGGAGGGAGGGAGGTGGAGGGAGGGAGGTGGAGGGAGGGAGGTGGAGGGAGGGAGGTGGAGGGAGGGAGGTGGAGGGAGGTGGAGGGAGGTGGAGGGAGGTGGAGGGAGGTGGAGGGAGGTGGAGGGAGGTGGAGGGAGGTGGAGGGAGGTGGAGGGAGGTGGAGGGAGGTGGAGGGAGGTGGAGGGAGGTGGAGGGAGGTGGAGGGAGGTGGAGGGAGGTGAAGGGAGGTGAAGGGAGGTGAAGGGAGGTGAAGGGAGGTGGAGGGAGGTGGAGGGAGGTGGAGGGAGGTGGAGGGAGGTGGAGGGAGGTGGAGGGAGGTGAAGGGAGGTGAAGGGAGGTGAAGGGAGGTGAAGGGAGATGAAGGGAGGTGAAGGAAGGAAGGTGAAGGAAGGTGAAGGAAGGAAGGTGAAGGAAGGAAGGTGAAGGAAGGAAGGTGAAGGAAGGTGAAGGAAGGAAGGTGAAGGAAGGTGAAGGAAGGAAGGTGAAGGAAGGAAGGTGAAGGAAGGAAGGTGAAGGAAGGAAGGTGAAGGAAGGAAGGAAGGAAGGAAGGTGAAGGAAGGTGAAGGAAGGAAGGTGAAGGGAGGTGAAGGAAGGTGAAGGAAGGTGAAGGAAGGAAGGTGAAGGAAGGAAGGTGAAGGAAGGAAGGTGAAGGAAGGAAGGTGAAGGAAGGAAGGTGAAGGAAGGAAGGTGAAGGAAGGAAGGTGAAGGAAGGAAGGTGAAGGAAGGAAGGTGAGGGAAGGAAGGTGAAGGAAGGAAGGTGAAGGAAGGAAGGTGAAGGAAGGAAGGTGAAGGAAGGAAGGTGAAGGAAGGAAGGTGAAGGAAGGTGAAGGAAGGAAGGTGAAGGAAGGTGAAGGAAGGAAGGTGAAGGAAGGAAGGTGAAGGAAGGAAGGTGAAGGAAGGAAGGTGAAGGAAGGAAGGAAGGAAGGAAGGTGAAGGAAGGTGAAGGAAGGAAGGTGAAGGGAGGTGAAGGAAGGTGAAGGAAGGTGAAGGAAGGAAGGTGAAGGAAGGAAGGTGAAGGAAGGAAGGTGAAGGAAGGAAGGTGAAGGAAGGAAGGTGAAGGAAGGAAGGTGAAGGAAGGAAGGTGAAGGAAGGAAGGTGAGGGAAGGAAGGTGAAGGAAGGAAGGTGAAGGAAGGAAGGTGAAGGAAGGAAGGTGAAGGAAGGAAGGTGAAGGAAGGAAGGTGAAGGAAGGAAGGTGAAGGAAGGAAGGTGAAGGAAGGAAGGTGAAGGAAGGAAGGTGAGGGAAGGAAGGAAGGTGAGGGAAGGTGAGGGAAGGTGAAAGAAGGTGAGGGAAGGTGAGGGAAGGTGAGGGAAGGTGAGGGAAGGTGAGGGAAGGTGAGGGCGGTGAGGGCGGGTGAAGGAGAGAGGGCCCTTCTGAGTACACAAATTGTCGGGTGAAGGAGAGAGGGCCCTTCTGAGTACACAAATTGTCGGGTGAAGGAGAGAGGGCCCTTCTGAGTACACAAATTGTCGGGTGAAGGAGAGAGGGCCCTTCTGAGTACACAAATTGTCGGGTGAAGGAGAGAGGGCCCTTCTGAGTTCACAAATTGCCGGGTGCACATGAAAATAAACACTGTTGCGCTGATCACTCACAAAATAGGTCTGTACGCCATTCAGGAACACATGAATTAAATTAACAAAAAACGAATGAAAAATTCCGTAAACAAATCAACGGAATAAATAAACACCAGTACAATTAGAATAATCTCATCACCTCCGCCATTCAGGAACACGCCAAAGGCCTGTGCAAGGGAACGTGGTGACGGCCCGTTCAGGCACCAAAGGTGTTCTGTCACGCTCAAACATGTGGTAACGCAACGGTGCAGATGTGGCTTTGGCCCCGAGCTCCGCTGTTCCCTTCACCCGCACGCCCCTAGGGGGGCGAAGTTTTAATTGTTTCTTACTTAAGCACAAACAAGATCCCTGCTATCCTTATGACATACCAACAAAATGTACATATCAAACATATGCCATTCAGGAACACGCCCAGGCCTGTGGAGGGGGACGTGGTGTTCACCGATTTCTACGGACCTCTAGCAGGGGGCGCCAAGCAGAGCGATTATTATGGGCGCAGGTGAGACCAGAGGGTCTAGGGTTAGGGTTAAGAGTCTACGTTGTTGCTGTAAGGTCCGACGGGCCGTAATCAGGGGGCGCCAAGCAGAGCGATTATTATGGGCGCAGGTGAGGCCTGAGGGTTTAGGGTTAGGGTTTAGAGTCTAGGTTGTTGCTGTAAGGTCCGACGGGCCGTTATCAGGGGGCGCCAAGCAGAGCGATTGTTATGGGCGCAGGTGAGACCTGAGGGTTTAGGGTTAGGGTTAAGAGTCTTGGTTGTTGCTGTAAGGTCCGACGGGCCGTTATCAGGGGGCACCAAGCAGAGCGATTGTTATGGGCGCAGGTGAGACCTGAGGGTTTAGGGTTAGGGTTTAGAGTCTTGGTTGTTGCTGTAAGGTCCGACGGGCCGTTAGCAGGGGGCGCCAAGCAGAGCGATTGTTATGGGCGCAGGTGAGACCTGAGGGTCTAGGGTTAGGGTTAAGAGTCTAGGTTGTTGCTGTACGGTCCGACGGGCCGTTATCAGGGGGCGCCAAGCAGAGCGATTGTTATGGGCGCAGGTGAGACCTGAGGGTTTAGGGTTAGGGTTTAGAGTCTTGGTTGTTGCTGTAAGGTCCGACGGGCCGTTATCAGGGGGCGCCAAGCAGAGCGATTATTATGGGCGCAGGTGAGACCTGAGGGTCTAGGGTTAGGGTTAAGAGTCTAGGTTGTTGCTGTATGGTCCGACGGGCCGTTATCAGGGGGCGCCAAGCAGAGCGATTATTATGGGCGCAGGTGAGACCTGAGGGTCTAGGGTTAGGGTTAAGAGTCTAGGTTGTTGCTGTAAGGTCCGACGGGCCGTTATCAGGGGGCGCCAAGCAGAGCGATTATTATGGGCGCAGGTGAGACCTGAGGGTCTAGGGTTAGGGTTAAGAGTCTAGGTTGTTGCTGTACGGTCCGACGGGCCGTTAGCAGGGGGCGCCAAGCAGAGCGATTATTATGGGCGCAGGTGAGACCTGAGGGTCTAGGGTTAGGGTTAAGAGTCTAGGTTGTTGCTGTAAGGTCCGACGGGCCGTTATCAGGGGTGCCAAGCAGAGCGATTATTATGGACGCAGGTGAGTAGTGAGGGTTGAGGGATGAACGTTCAGGTTTAAGTGTCTAGGTCTATGTTTTAAGGTCCTACGGGTCGCTAGCAGGAGACATCAAAGCTAGTGATGGTCATTATCGTAAGTGAAGCCTTAGGTTCTTTGGGTTTAGGGTTCAGTATCGTCCCTTTGGGACCCCAGATTTAGCGCTTTGGGCAAGTTTGCGTGGCGAGTTACCCCGGGCAGATCCCGCTAAGCGGCTTGATTTGGGTCCCATCAGGGGGAAGGGGAGAGGGGTACAGGTGGGGGGAACCTATATGTGTAAAAATGAATCTGATTACAACCTTTATCTAGCTTAACGTAGGGTTGAGGATTAGGGGTTAGGGTCTATGATGAAAGGGCCCCTCGCGAGAGGCGTCAAAGAAGGACTGAGAAAATGAGGCAAGCGAAATAAAGTTTTCTTATTGTTGGTGACTTAAAGGGCTGATGAGTGTGAGAAACACGAATTGGTTTTCTTTTTAATTTAAGCGACATTTACGCCCAAATTAACGGGGAAAACGGAATGAGGCAAACATTACGGTAAATAGATACACTAGTGAACAAATAAATGAAGTAATGGGGTGGGGGACGCATTTGTTTTCTTCGCTCTACATGCTCTCATCCTGGAAGAACACTGATTGTTTGAACGTCCCTGCTGGTTGCGTGCATGTGCATATTTCGAATGTTCGAATTCATATTGCCCGCAGCTACTCCATGTCCACCCAAGTGCTGGCAAAGAATCGACTGGTGGAAGACAAGGCGTACGTCCGGGTGAGAGGCGTCGCATGGGTAACATGTGCAGTATTGGGCTCAGACACCGTTAAAGGGACTTGGGTGTCGCGCATCACAGTAATATTCTCAAACTAGCTAGGCCTCAACAATGCCTACCACGTCATTGGTAGGCATTGTTGAGGCCTACCAATGCCTCAACACAAGTCAGAGCCTCCCACCCAAGCCTGCCCCAGTACAACTGTTGAAAGTCTGTGGCGCCCTCCGGGGGGGCCGTCTGAAGACCGTAAGATGCTTGTTACAGTGTTATGAGGCTGGCCGTCACGACTGTGAATTGCCCAACCCTGAACTTGTCACTGCCTTGGTTTTCTAGCTCTCTTCCCCTGTCTTCGTACCGCCGGTCTACACTTTACCCTGCTTTCGAAACTGCTTTTGAGTGCATGGTTGAGGATTAAGGGGAAGGGTCTCGAAGAAGAAACCTTTTGGTCCAATGATCATATCCCACCAAACCTGTACCACCCGTCTCCTTGCACCTCTTAGTTATTACACTGACACTGGAACCCTGCACCACTCACCTCCCCGCTCGTGCATCCTCCCTTGGCCCCTGCACCTTCCCCCCCTGACCAGCCCCCCTGGAGAGCACTGTTCCTACCAACCCGAACTGCCCCCCTCACCAGCACTGCACTCACCTCACCAGCTGCTTCACCGCCCCGCACCCCTCTACTGCACCCCTCGCTCAGCCACTCATCCCACCAGCAGCGCAGTCACATGCCGCCCCGTCCAGCAGCAGCCCCTGCCGCACTCCGCCCGTCACCCTCACCAGCACCGCACCTGCCGTCCCATCCCGTCTTTTCACCAGCACTGCGCTTACCACCCTGACTCGTACCCCTCACCAGCACCGCACTTACCGCCCCGTCCCGTCCCCCTTGGCAGGTCCAAGCGAACATGACAGGCATCAGCACGCTCCGAAACCGGGCGGGGTACGCGATGGAGGGCAAGATCGTTCACGCGGCGGAGCCTGAGCAGCTGCTGCGTGCCGCGTCCGCACGGCCGATGACTGCCGATGATGCGTTACATGCCATTCGGTCTTACCACAGAATCAAATAGAAAGTATTGCCACTACTGTGTTCCTTGATTGAATAGTGGGGTCCGTTTGCGGAGGATTATTTGCCAACAGACGAAATCACCAAATCAAAACCATGGCAGCATATGTCACATATTCCAAGTTGCGAATGAAGCTCTCGTTGCCCCGGTCTATTAAGCAAGACCAGTTTTTTCGACCTGTACGATACTCCCGTACACATCGTCGCGTATGGCATCACAGTAGAATATATACCAGATTTTTCGACCCGTGCAAACCGACAGGCAGACGACCATTGTGCCAAATCGTCGCCACAGCCTCACAGGAATGCTTAGCCTCTACAGCGCAGCAGGTGTAATGGTCTGCTGCCAACCCTCGTTACTATTTCAGTGGAACAGCGGGTGAAAAAGTGAGTCGGCGAGTCAACAAGGCCCTGTCAGGATGACGATGTCGGCTACCGCTGACAGCTGAGTTTCAAATGTTCACACGTCCTCCGGTGTCGGAACGCGAAGAATGTGAAGTCAAAATCGTCATCGAAATCGGGCGTTGCTGTCGACTTTAGGGAAATTTGAAGCAGTGTGAAATCTCCCGCCACACGAGGCGCACAAGGGTCAGCTTTACATCGCAGTTATCAAGACGTGCTAATCAGGCGCAGCTCTATACCCAGCTCAATACCCAAGCCCTCAGCCACACCGCCAGTAATTCAGCCACATAAATTAAGGACCGAAATCGGCACAACACTGCTCGTAAATGCCATTTGGCTGAAACTACAAGCCTGGTGCGATCCCGAGTTTCCAGCGCTGTTCAAGCAAGGGCGATTCAACTACCATTCAGCTACACAACGTCCTGCTGCCAGGGGGCACAGGTGCAACAAGCCCTGCTGATAGTGCCACCGGTCGTGTGCTGGTCAGGATTGCATTGGTCTCCGTCGGCCAAGTCAATAAAGTTACACCTCTGGGCCCGCTCAAAGCTCGGCTGCGTGGGCGCCCAACTGTTCAGAAGGGAGAAAAGAAGACACTAAAAGGAAGAGGGGGGGACAGGAACAAAAGGAGAGGCCGGGAAGGCAGAGAAGACAAAGTCCGACACCTGAGTTCCACTAGAGACTAGCCCTCAAGGCTAAGTTGGCCAAGTGGAGTCGATCGAGCGATCAGTCAAGGTCCTTTGGTGCACACAGGCAGAAAGGCGTGCGTCATAGGTCAAGGACGTAATGACGTTACACCTCTGGGCATCAAGCAGGGCTGCCCTCTGAGCCCCCTGCTCTTTAGCCTTTACCTCAGTGACCTGCCGGCCATGCTCGCAGCCAAGTGCCCGGCAGAGGGCATTGAGCTGCAGGCGGGGCGACAGCTACGCTGCCTGCTGTATGCGGACGACCTCTCCCTGCTAGCCCGCACCCCAGCAGGGCTGCAACGCATGCTTGATGCCTTGCATGAGTATGAGGCATATAAACAGCTTCAGGTCAATGTCAGAGATCATGGAGTTTGGCAGCCGCTTAGCAGCGCAGCGCTGACAGCCAGCCCATGTTTGCGTTTACGGCCCTGACCGTGCCGTGTTGAAGCGTGTTCAAGAATTCAAGTTCTTGGGCATCACTCAACACGAAAGCGGCGGCCTGAACAGGTTCATGGAGGGTAGAGAGGTGCCTTTGGCTGCCGCGCGGCACCGCATTCCCTGCATGGCAGCCAAGGTGGGCTTAAGGC
The DNA here is from genome assembly GCA_037349105.1 of Limnomonas spitsbergensis. NCBI lineage: Eukaryota > Viridiplantae > Chlorophyta > Chlorophyceae > Chlamydomonadales > Limnomonas > Limnomonas spitsbergensis. The sequence continues at coordinate 1,836,250 of JAYJMM010000093.1, read as the reverse complement.
GCCATCTTCCAACCCGCATCAGGTTGGCAGCTGTGTACGCAGCTCCTGTGGCTAACTACGGCGAGGTGGTGTGGGCCACCAGCCACCTTCAGCCGCGGCAATGTCTCTCCAGCAAAATGCAGTCCAGCAAAATGCTTCAGCACCTTCGCCAGGCTGCGGGGTACCTGCATCAGCCGCCAGTTGGGGAGTCCTGAGAGAGCTGCAGCTCCAGCCACTGCAGCGAGACTGGTGGACCCATATCCTCCTCTTCTACAATGCAGCGGTGGCACCAGCGGCACAGCAATACAGCCCTCTTATGGCTCAAGCCTTGACAGCAGATTTGCAGCGTGCAGTCAGCCAGGGCACTGGCGGCCGCACCTGGTGCTCTGATCTGCTGGGTGCATTAGAGGAGCTGGAGCGGGGGGCAGCCACCCCCACCTTGCGCGAGGCAGCAGCTGCCCTACAGCGCCTACCCGTCACAGAGGTGTTGGCACTTGTTGACGCAGCCTACGAGCAAGCACGGCTGGACGCAAGCGGCGGTGGGGACCCCAGGGACCCTACCGCCGAGCACAGATCTGCGGCGACGTACCGCGCCTGGTTCCAGTCCACGCCTCCACGGCGGGTGCCGTGCTGGCGCAAGCCAGGAGCCACACTAGCCAGAGGGAGGGTGCTTGTGTGCGCATAAATTTGCGACTGCGGCTCAGCGCGACCAGCACGGCTAATACCAGAGGACGGCGCAACGGTCAGCGGCGAGAGGCACGCTGCTGCCAGCGGTGTTGGGCACGGGGGGATAGGGAGCAGGTGGAGGATGCGCTACATGTGTGCTTCCAGTGCCCTAGAGTCAGGGAGCAGTTACGGGAGCGGGGGTGGGCAGGTCCTCCGGGCGCTGCCACTACCTTCCACCAGCTGTACCAAGCTAAGCAGGGGTGGGATGCACTTGCTTTTGTGGACTGTGCTGTGGGCGTTGCTGAGGGTTAGTCTCTAGGGATTCTGAGGCGCCGGTGTCATTTGCCTTTCCGGCCATCCCTTTTGTTTGTTGTTTGTTGTTTGCCCCCTTTTTAGTTTCTTCTCTTCTCCCATCTAATCAGTGGGGCGCCCTTGCGGCCATGCAGGGGTGGGATACGCTTACTCTTGTGGACTTTTCTTGTCTTAGAGGCTTTGTTGAGGGCTAGTCTCTAGTGGAACTCAGGTGTCGGACTTGGTCTTCTTTGCCTTCCCGGCCTCTCCTTTTAGTTTCTTCTTTGCTCGCTTCTGAATAGTTGGGCGCCCACGCGGCCAGGCGAGCTTTGAGCTGGCCCAGAGGCGTCAAGTTATTGACACCTCTGGGCCCTGCTCAAAAAGGCTCAGCCGCGTGGGCGCCTAACTAATAGGGGCAGACGACAAAAAGGACAAGGGTGTCATCGGTGAAGTTTTTTGAAAGCTTTGACAGTCCAGCGGGGCATCACATTCGATGCATGGGACAGGTGTCTGAAAGCCCAGTGTAAGCTGACGGCCTTTGAGTTCCATGGACCTTCTATTGTCACGAAGAATGACTGCAACCGCACCGTGCGTTTGATTGGCTGAACTTCACACTTTTTCGATTTTGGAGTTACCAGGTGCATCTTTTGACCGCGACAATACTACTGGCACCTAGCGGACTGCGATGAAATATATATTGCAGAAGTTGATTCGGCTCTGCTAGTCTGCTGTACCGTATGGTACATACTGGTGCCCTAGCCCAGAGCTGGGAGAACAATTATTTGGCCGGATTCTTAAGTCTTCCTTCCTTTCTTTTCTCTCTTGCCATCTCTAGTGATTTTATTTCCCAGCAGACTTTTTGCTTGTCGATGTGGCCGAGTTTATCTTTGAGCAGGGCCCAGAGGTGTCATTAATTTCTTTAGAAATCGTGTGGAGTGTCAACTGCCTAATATATTTTTATTCGTGCCTTTCCGAAAAGCTACAAGGAGGCCAATGCCAGTTGAATCTAATTGACTTGACAAGCACTGTGCCGACGTGGCCGAGCTTCATTTCCAGTCAGCATGGCCCAGAGGTGTAACGTCAATAACTTGACAAGTTATAATGTCTTGAACTATCCCACACAAGGTAAATTATATGGAGTGTTACGCACGGTGTGTCCCTGGCTACTTTCAAGGTTTGAGCAGGGCCCAGCCAGAGGTGTAACGTGATCAACTCAACAAGATTTCGAGATTATCGTACTGTACATGTCAAGTTTTCGTACATTATTAAATTGAGTAAGGAGTCTAGCGAAGCATCAAATTCAGTGCTGTGCACTTGCGCCGTAATTCGGTAAGTGAATAGTGTACGTTATCAGTCCCTTACTGGTTAAGTAGTCGACTTTGCATTGGCGTTAGTGTGACTAAAACTCAGGTACATAATTCAACCACCGGAAGGACCGTAATGGGCACAGCACTGATAGGGAGTCCAGTGAAGCATCATGCTTGTTGCATGGCACATGTGTGCTCGGACTTCCCACAAACGGGTTGTTACAATAAAAACCCACTAAAGCAGCAGACAAGAAGAATACCCGAGGCCTTGCTAGGCGCTCTACCATCCAGCTACTGCCGTGGCTAGTTTTGTGTTGATATACCGGTAAACTAAAATTATACCCATTAATAATGGAATAGGTAAGTTCCAGGAAAATGACTCCACACGGACGCACGGAAAATAAGAGTCAGATGCCAGCAGCAGCGGGTTCTTGAAAGACGGTGTCCTGCAGAGTCAATGACGTTACACCTCTGCCGGGGCCCTGCTCAAAAAATCTTGGCCGCGTGGGCGCCGAACTGTCCCGCTGCCTGGAAGAAAATAAACCGAAGGTAAGAGGGAACGAAGGAGAAGAACACAAAGGAGGAAGAAATGCCCCCCCTCCAAAGAGGAAAAGGCAGCCTGAAGTATCTTTGCCCCTCTCAAGCCTATTCCCCAGGAAGGCAAAGAAAAGCAAAAAATCTAGGCCTGTCCTGCAGAGTATCAGATTTGATGAATGAGACAAGTGCCTGCACACCTTAGTAAGAGAGGAAGAAAGCTACGCCTCATGGAGGACTAAGGAAACAGCACAGCCTGGGCCAAAGCCACATCCACGCCGTTACTGTTAACCGTAAATAATAAACTAGAGACAGGGATTAAAATACATCAGCCCCCCCCCTGGTCCTACATCCTGGCAACCAGCAGCATACAACTATGCTAAGGCATAGGTATGAATGCCGTGGCATAGGTGTGAACCAGGGGTATGAACCCCCTACATGATCCCCCGCATAAATGCAATATAAAATAAACTCCGGCTAGGAACTTTACTCGGAAAAGAAAAGGCCAGGATGGAGGCTTCCACAGCTCAGATCTCCAGTAGGGGGTATTATCTGTTTACAAAATACTATAGCAGTTATTTTCTGGGTGCACTGCAACATAATGCATTATCTATCATAATATGCGGCTGGCCACCTTTGGGAGGCCGCTGGGTGGCCACAGGGGACTGAAACATGACCAGCCGACCGGCCATTGGCCGCAAGCAGCAGGCAGGGCTTGCACCAGAAAGTTCCCACGGCTGGAGGCGTGATGTACCTGAATTGTAGCTGAAGCACGCTAAAACATGCACAGACAGGCCTAGTTTGTTTAAACCCTAAACCGTGAACTAGTGATGTGCCTGGCTTGCGGCTGAAGCTAAAACATCATGACGGTGAAACCACAAGATTTGGCTGCGTGAGGCAATCTTGCGGACAGTTATAAGCTGAGGACCAAGCCTGGAAAAAAGGGTGGCGGTTCAGTGAAGATACTAAAAGGAAGGGGAAATCATGCGGGCATGTTTCCTGTGTACATGCGGAGGACACCGGTATTGGGCCAGCATCCTGGCATTCGAAATTGCTGATTGTTTGGTAAGGGAGCTAATTTAACCTGCTTCAAACACACAATTCTGGGTTTTTTATGATGTGGAATGTGACATCTTTCCAAGCATTGAGAAATGCAGAGAATAGTGGGATACGTTATCATCTAATATATGTACTGGGCCTCAAAAGCCTCAATAAGATCAAACATCAATAATTGTACCATCAATTACGGCAACTGCACAAAAGCACAACATCAGTCCTCCAAATAAATACAAATACAATAAATGTCGTACCGATAGTGCACGGTTCATTAATCTTTGACGACAAACTTGCCTGCACATTTAACCAGCCTCATTTCCTAACCAGTCGCGGCACCGGATGTGGTCATGGCACAAGTGTGACTGCGGCCCCGGAGCATCGCTGTTCCCCGTAGCTCGCACGCCCAAAGTGGGACGTAGCTATGTCCCTCATTTTTTCCGTATCACCAGCCCTGCCGCCGCGCGCTGTCGGAGATTGACATGAGGAACCGCCTGGGGACGCTCAGCATCGCCTGTGATGAGGCGAGGGGGGCATCAGTGGGGCCCGGCTGTTGCAGGCATGGGGCGTGCGTCAGGATCGGGAGCATCTGTCCCCGGACCAGGGGGTCAATAGTGCATGCCGGGCCATGCTGGTCACCCAGCCAAAGCTGCTCCGGGCAGGAAGACGGGGAGCGTTGCTGCTCAACCGACTCACGCTGCACCCTAGCCCACTGCTGTTTCTGCTGCTGCTGCTGCAGTCCGCCCGCTCTGAACTGCAATGGCAGCGGCGCAGAATGCTGCTTCAGCTGTTGTGATGTGGCGTTTCCACGGTGATGCTCCATCTTCATATTTTCAGCTTTTATCTGGAATCCCCTGCGTCGGATGAGCGGGCTGTTGTGAAGTTTTGTGAAGTTTTTACAGTCCAACAGAGCATCACACTTGATGCATGGGACATGTGCCCGTAAACCGGTACAGGCACTTGATACACTAGGACAGAAAGCGAAAACCAGTGACCCCCCTGGGCAAGCAACTAGCACACAACCACGACAGTGGCGTGGAAATGAATTCCATAGTGCAGAAGATAAGCCCCAGCCATAAAACATGACGTGGGTGCAAAAGAGTTCGATTGAGCACCGCCTAGAGAGTTAGGGGGGAGACAGGAATTTTGGCAAAGTTTTGAGATGATTCTCTCTTTTCATCATACACTGAAAGATAAAACAACCAAAGTTTTTCCAGAACACATGTGCAGAATCCGCTGCATTTAGTTTGCCCCACACTCCATTTGCGTACCGTTTCATGGCCTATTCCTCGTCCTCTAGGAAAGTAAGGTTAAACTGAAACCGAAGGTCTGTATAGAACGGGCAGTAAATCATGTGAAGCTCATCCTCCCGACATTTAAGATTGCAACATCTACAAATCCTCTCGCTACGAGGCACACAGGGTTTCTCAAAGCGCCCCGTCTCATCAACATTCAGCCAATGCGACCCCATCCGATACCGGGCTACAGCAAAAATAATATTAGGCTTACTCAAATTGTACCAGAAAGTCTCCTTCACATCACGCTTAATTTGGAACCACTTAGAGAACGTAAACAATTTGAACCCCGAGCGTTCTGAGTCAGGAGTAGCACGTACTGACAGGGCCGTACGTGGCATGTCCCTGGAAATTTTGGAAAGCCACTGATCCCTAGCTGAATTCACAATGACCTCAATATCCAAAGAGGTATTGGCTAAAGCAGTCAATAAATCAATACCCAGAGTCATCAATATCGTAGACAGATGATGCAGAAAACCAGCCCAACAAAGTGAAGTGCCAGCCTTCGCCAAATCACAACTTTCCTGCATCATCAAAGAGTAAAAAATATGACATTTAATGTGAACATTGTGTATGTCAAGCTCATGACATCTCCGGACCATGGCATAGAAGCTGCCCTCCCCTTGTTGACACAACATCTACCTGCTCCCTTCATACCCTCTGCCTCATCAAATAACATACCCAAGTAGATGAAAAAGGGCTTAATATCAAGAACACTTCCGTCATAAGACAGAGATGCCAAATGACGGTAATATTTCTGGTTAAAAACAACTGCTTTTTTTATATTGACTGTCAAGGCATTGTGGCGACAAAAAATATGGAGAGCATCAAGAAGTTTTTGCAGATCATCCGGCGATTCAGCGAATAACACCAGATCATCAGCATGAAGTAAAACTCTGACCAAAGCATGTGAAAGACGGGCGCCAATATCAGGGCACTCACTTGCGACAAACTTCTCGAAACGGCTGTACACAGATTTTTACATCCTGATACATCTCCTTCAAACTTTCTAAAATCCGGCAGTGCACGCCCATGCTCTGTAAACTCCGCTACAGTAAATCTCTGTCAATGCAGTCATATGCCTTCCTAAAATCAATGAAAGCAGCAAAAATCGTTTTTGCTGCTTTCATTGATTGTTGACTGTTGATGCCCTGTCAAGAAGTCCTCGCCAGAGGACAGCTGCAGTGTTTGAAGCGGGTCACTGTAGTGGCATGGGTGCTGGGGCATCGCGGCCCGGCCAGCGCCCTCTCCGCAGCAAACCGGCCCGCCGGCTTCATGTGCAGTGCCTGTCATTGAGTCCGCCCCCTCGGTGCCGCGCCCCCGTCCTGCTGGAGCAAAAGCTTCATAATGCGTGAAGTGGACAGACGGGGCCCCAGGCTCGCGAGTCTCGATAGCTCGCGGCTCCGCGGGCGCAGCACGGCCCTCGGCGGCTGGTCCCCTGATGCCTCCCTGTTGCCCAGACAGGACCCGTACTGCCCGCTGCTACTGTCCCAGCTTGACCTGTACTGCTGACCGCAGCTGTCCAGGCTGTACCTGTACTGTTGGATGCTGCCACCCATGCTGGGCCTGTGCTGCTGGCGGCTGATGGCAGCCCCTCCCAGGCTCAACGTGGGGTCGGGTGAGCTGAAGCCCGAGAGCCCCGGGCCGGTGCGGGTGCTGCTACCCAGGCTTGAAGTGCTTGGCATGCTTCTTTTGCCGGAGCCTGCTACTGCGGGTGCCTGCTGCCCGACATGGTGAGGGCTGCCGCTGCCTGCTGCCGGTAGACCCGCCACCAGGTAAGATCCAGGCTGCACCGTTGAGGGGCAGTCAATCTGCCAGAAGTTGTTAGACAGGCCCTCTTCTTCTTCTGCAGCTGCGGCAGCTGCGGCTGCCGTTTGGGGATGGACGTGGGCGTTCAGCGTTTCCTCCGGGAGGGCTTCCAAGGCATTCATCGGACTATTTCTGCGTGCCCTCAAAAATGCATCCGCCGAATCCTGGCGTACCTTACCTGGCGGAGCGCCGAATCTTGCATGATCTTCGCAGTCAGGGATCACAGGTCTTCGCGACGACAAGCGCAAGTGGTGAATTGCGTCTCCAGCGACCCCGCCGCTGCTGCCGAAGTCGTTGCTGTTGGTTTGCGTACGTATTGGTGGAGTCGTCGTCATAGCATGCATGTCAGCATCAGCGCGGGTGTGTGGAAGGTTGATGTGCTGTTGGCAGCAGCCGGTGTAGTTCTCCATGCTGGGCGCAAGGGCACGCAGCGCAGCGGGATGTGTGTTGCTGCTGGTTCCTGCTGCTGCTGGAAAACGCGGACGGACACCGCTGTCGGGGTGGGTGGCAGAGCGGCCTAGTCGGAGATGTGTTGGCAGCTGGCTCAGTAAAAGTTCGGCTGGCATGTTGCTCGCTGCTGCAGCTGCAGCGGCTGGTGGAAGGTCCCCCGCGGAGGGATTTACGACGCATCGCCGTCGAGGGTGCGTGAGAGGCAGGAGAGGTCAGTGCAGGGTGGGGGGGGGGCATGGGATGTTGAAGCCGGGCACTAACAAGCATTATTACTGTTAAGCCCAGATAGAGACAACTCCTGCCTCCCTGGTCTCTGGTCCGGCCCGGGTTGGGGTTGGAAGATTTTCGGGGGATTCTGACCCGGAGGATTGTCGGGAAATGCAGGATGACGTTCGGGATGATGTTCACCCTGATGTTGTGAGTACATTTCAAATTTCGTTCAGTGTTCATCCTCTGGTATTTATTACCAACCACCGTAATTTCAAGGCAATTGCATGGCATGCTTGCTCGTAGTACCCATGCATGATTTATGTTCCTCACCAATGTGCCCCCATATCTGCTTCCCAGTACATGACAATTGCTGTCTGGTAGACATAAACAAGCAGGCCCTGGCCTCCAACCCATTGACACTTACCTTCAGCCCCCGACAAATCAATCACTGATTCCTCTGACGTATTTTTAGTCTACTGTAGTATCACATTTTTGAAGCGTAGAAGAGGCACCTACAAAGTGATTTGGACACTAGATCTACTGAAAAATCCGAAGTAATTACAATCAGCCGTTGTCTTGGCTCTCCGCATGCCCCCAGGCAACAATCGTCATGCTGCACATAAACCGTCATCACCTAAATGCTGATTATGGCTTTATTTCAGCAGGGCCAGAGGTGTAACGTCATTAACCTATATATGGCAAGGTACGAATCAGCGGCAGTCGCAGCTTATCATTACCTGATTAATCACCAGGTTTTTGAATTTCATATAGATGCCTTCATTACAGAACGGGCCTCACGGCAAGCCCACTGAGGGGACGGGGGGCACGCCATGAGATTTGCAGCATACTTACAAATTATTTTTTAAATAAAGCAGGGCTACCATTTCAGAGGTAACCGAAATATACATATTGACCCGGCAGATCAAGGCGAGGAACCTCAGCCAAGCAAGAGCACATGGCGTGCCAACATCTCTTGACAGAGGGCAAAGGAACATCTGTTGCACCTATTTACGGCTGGAAGAGTCCTGGGAAAATCTACTCTGTCGGGACTCGAGACTAGGTAGATGCCAGGTACGCACATTTTGTGTCACATCTTCTTGACCCATCATCTCCAATGAAGCCCATACTCAAAAGGGCCAGGTGCCAGAATGCAAATGGGAGTCAGGCCAGCACGGGCAGGTACAAACTGTTCTTATCCACATCTTCATGTTGCTTTGAATTCACTCCTACAATCTACACCAGTCCAACCATTAATACTTGTGAGGACGAAGAGGCCCAAAATTCAAAATACCCGTCGAGATCCTCCAGGTAGCCCCCGTCCCTGTCCACACTAATCAAGCAGCAGCCTTGCTCAGCGGTACCCCAGCGCGATCCCACGTGCGCGGCTCCCCGTCCAGGTCCTCCAGGTATCCCCCATCACCCTCTGCAACACTCTCCTGCCACGCGGCAGCGGCGGCATCCTCATCCCCGTGCACCACGAACATGCGAACGGAGGCGGCGGCCGGCAGGGGTTTCAGCAGCCCGTCGGCGCTGGCGAGGAGCATCTGGGTCATGCGATCTTCTACAGTGTTAGCACGGCCATCCTACAGCGGGGAGGATATGGAACTTTCAAGCACCGCATGATGGAATAAATAGTCACTGATTCAGTGCTGCACGGCCATCCTGCACCGGGGGTGGATGTAGAATGTTTAGACACGGCATGATTGAATGAATGCTTGTTCAAACGGTGCTGGCAAGGAGCATCGGGGTCGTATGCACTCCTCCGGTGTGTCAGCACGCTCCGCCTACGTCGGGGCTTGCACGAGTATGGTTTAATATAAAATCATTCAAATACTGCGTGATAGATGGTGGTGGTGGATAGAACTTGTACCGGATAGATAATCCGAGTCATTCAGGGAATATCTGAAAACCGGTATATGGATCTAGTTCAAGTCCCCATATGCTTCGAAAACTACGTGCATGCAAATTCAAAATTCAAACCAGACATTCAGGCCAGGTATTTCAGGAACATCTGGATGTATGGATGTCAATGAAGTTTCACACCATGCCTCGACAACCATGCCACAGACAGGCACGTGCTTTGCCGGAAGCACACCAACCTTCTGCGCTTTTCCGAGGGCGGCATGAAGAGCGTCCTCGCCCAGCAAGTCCAACAGCATGGCCTGAAATAAAAGGTTTAGGATTAAGGGTTTAGCATGGAAAACCCTAAGCCCAGCAACTCCAACAGCATGGCCTGAAATAAAGGAACGAGAAGCATGCGTAAATAACTGTAGTACGGGTGTCAACCGAGGTCGTGGTAAATATTTCGATCAATCATCCTGCATGGCTGCGCATGTGCCAACAACAAATCTGGCATTAGGTATACCTGGACATGAGGTCCAGGCCAGGCCTCAATGGCACATGAAAACCAGGCAGTATTGCGATCAATTTCCACGGACCACTGGAAATTTCGATTCTTGGCTTATCTCCAGTGGTAGATTCGTGGATTACAGGAGAAATTTCCAGTAGTGGCAATTCTGCTTGACAGGCAGGACTCAACAATCCAGCTCTTCTCCAGACAGCGGGAATCAAGGGGACGCATACATGCGCCCCATGCATGCATGGGACGTCTGCACTCAACTTGTTCCGTAGGCAGCGCGACAACTGCGCTGCTGCAGTTCCTACCAAACACAGAAAATGCATGTCGCTTGGAAAAATAGTTCACCTGATTCAAGGAATGGAGCTGCGCCCAGCCTGCTGAGACTGCACCCACGCACCTCAGTCGCGCGCATCTCGGCGTTGACGGTACCCGCCAGGCGCAGCTGGGAGCGCAGCGCGGCGGCGACCTCGGGCAGCGTAATCTCCGATTCCGCGACCGCGGTGGCGGGGCTGTCGTACGACGCATCGTCGTCGAAGCAGACGGGCCCCTTGCTCATCTCAAGCTCGGCCGTGAGGGTCGCCCCGGCCAGCGCCTTGCGCACCTACAGCCGCAGCATCGATTTTGTTTTAAATTGCTTCAGCTTCAGCGGTGGGGCTTGCTGCAGTAAGCTCTTGGGCCACCGGTCGCGACCGCGGTCAGACGAGATTTGGTTCCCATCGGCCCGGTGGTGGCCACCCGCCAAACGTTGTCTGGGGCCCTGCTTAAACAAACACTGACATGCATGGACCAAAATCCAGAGGGTGAATCACAGAGGGTCAATGACGTTACACCTCTGGGCCTTGCTCAAGAAGGCTCGGCTACGTGGGCGACACAGAGGGTGAACCATGCGCACCTCGCGCTCCAGAGCAAGGTACTCATCGCTATCCTTGTCCTCCCCATCATCATCCGCCACATTTGTGTTGCGGTATGGCATTTGCTTGACATTAGGCTGGCGCGTCGCGACGTAATGCTTCTGCGGCAAGCAGCCAAAGCGTTAGTAGGCGGGTCCGGGCATGGGCCGGGGAAGGGCCGCATGGCATGGGAAGGGCAGGTGAGGGCATGGGCTGGGACGTGCGTGGCTTGAGAAGGTCAGGTTGGGGTGTGGGCTGGGGCATGGCATGGCATGGGAAGGATGGAACAGGGCATGGCATGGCATGGCAAGGGGGTTCATGGCATGTGCCGGGGCTTGTCATGGCGTAGGAAGGGACGGTCAGGGCTTGGGCCGGTGGCATTGTATGAGCCCGGCACGGCATGGGTAAGGGGCAGCCAGTATAGGCCAGGCAGGTCGGTAGGTTGTTGGGTTTGCGGCCAAAGCTTCAGCAGGCGGACGCGAGGATATACATACTGAGAGTGCCAGAGAGGCAAAAGTGCATCTCAATCTCTTACTTGGGGTGACGGCGGGGGTCGGGCGCTGGCGCGAGTCGGCGTGCCGCTGAGCGCGGGTGTGACGCCGGTGCCGCAAGAGGCCCGCAGCATCATGCGGCCCTCCTTGCTGGAGTTGAGGATTGGCATGAAGGTGCAGTCCTGGAGCTCAGCATCCTCATTGGCTTTGCGAGCCTGCGCATACAAAATATAATAAATACTTAAAGAATACCGATCCAGTGTTCGGTTTTAAGGTTCAGCGGCGTCATTGGCATAGCTTGCCTTGGGGGTTTGATTGAAGGGTTTGGCGTCCTATACGGCCTGGCAGGCTTGCGGAGCTCAGGGTTCAGGATTCAGCATGGGTTCTGTGTGCACGGACGGGTCACTTGCATGGAATGTATACACGGGCTGTTGCAATCCTCGCATGGGGCGTTTGCATGGGTCACTTGCATGGGGTTTCTGACAGGGTTGCTTGCATGAGGCACATGCATAAGATGTTTGCATGGGCTGCTTTCATAGCTTGCTTGCATCGGTTTTTTCACCACCCACCGCGTCCAGCTTGGTGCGGGCGGCGGTGGCGGAATGGTGCAGGATCTCGTGCGTTTGCAGCTCGGCGGGACGCAGGCGCGAGGCCATGCTGCGGCTGCAGGCGTTGATCTCCGGACGGAACGTCGGTGACGGACTGTATTTTCCTGCGGGGTCGGGGCACAGTGTTCGAGGTTAGTGGGTATGGTAGCCCACCTAGTGCTACGGCTGAACAGGTTGCTTCCTTAATCCACGCCTCAGGGCCTATTAGCTGAAAAGGGAGTTATTGGGAAATTATGCCGAAAGATTGACTTGGTTCACTTGGTTGTAACGCAAGACAGTGGTTTACTGTTGTGACCGTGCAATCATTTTTTCGGTTAGTGGCTGCGCTTCATCCTAAAGAGGGCCATGCCTGTGAAGTGTTGTGAAGTTTTACAGTCCAACAGAGCATCACATCTGATGCATGGGACATGTGCCCGTAAATCGGTACAGGCACTTGATTCACTAGGCACTTGATACACTTGATGCCTGAGCCTTGCAGGGAGTGATGCCCAGAGGTATGCTGATGACAGTTTGTACTTGCCTGGGTAACCCACGGCAAGGGCACGGAAGGAGTCATGCCCATGGTGTATCAAACCTGTGTTGTAGGCGGATGGAAACCCTAATCCCTGGCGTGAACGTCCTGCAGGGGTTTGAGACAAGGCACACCCTAACCCGCTGCGGATCGCACCCTAAAACCTAGGCGAATCGAGACCCTAAATGTGCCCCCCGGGCTGGGGTTGAGGTACGCTCATGGCCCGTGGTGGATCAAAACCCTAAACCTCAGTCCTATCAAATCCTGTTTGCTCGTACCGCAGGGGCTGGGGACGAGGTACGCCCTTGGCCCGCGGCGGATGAGCAACGTCTTCTCCATAAGGTTGATGAATGCGAGTTTGGAGACATGCGGGGCGGCGGGCAGGGCCGGGATGACCTCGACATCCCCCTGTAAGAACGAGCAGCAAGCAGTTGTTTGTAAGGCCTTTTTACGGCACCCACCCTGCACGAATGCAGGGTAAAGGGTTTTGAGGGTTTAGGTGCTTTATACGGTGTTTTTAAAGCAACAACACAAACGAAAGTAGGGTTCAGGATTTTAAAAGAGTGGGTACTTTTTGAGGCGTTTCAAAGCAACCACCCAAAACCAAAGTAGCACAATACAGCACCAACTTACCAAAAGAGCACAATACGGAATGATACGGCATCGGTTTAGCCGGATTGGGCTACCAAGGTAGCACGATACGGTACATGTTAACACAGATTTTGCCACCAAGGTAGAACGATATGGCAGTATGGCATAGGTTTACCCAGATTGTGCTTCCATGCCCAAAGCCTTTTTCGAAAGGGCAAGGCAGTGAGAACCTTGGAATGTTGGCAGTTCTGCACAGTGCTTCTCGTGATTCAGCTACAGGTCAGCTACCTACCAGCCACCGGCTAGAGGCCCCAGACGTGGCGTGCTATGCTGTAGGCGCTATCTTTTGCATTCCGGGTTTTTGATATTGGCGCTGACTGTCTCTTGCATCGAGGGTTTACAGTTTATGATACAGGGCATTGGCACTGCTGTTGTAACGAATTTGACGCAACCACCCACATCCTTTTGCGAAAGGGCTAGGCAGAGCGAACTGGGAAGAGACCAGAAAACGAATTGTCCTGCCTCTGCGTACGGATCGTGTTCATGTGCTCAGTCATCAAGATTTGCCAAGGACGCAACGTTCCACATCTTCAACACAGCACTGTCTGGGTCTCACACTTATGTGACACCTCCCACACCCTCAACACAGCACTATCTGGGTCTCACACTTGTGTGCCCCCCCCCCACACACACCTTGACCGTAACCAGCCCTCAATTGGTCAGCATCGTCACCCTTGAGGCGCGGGCATGCAGCTCGGCCGCAATCCCAACATTTTCAACAAAGATTGATCCAGCCCCATACTTGTGTGACCCCCCCCCTCACCTTGAGCGGGACGAGCCCTCCAGTTGGCAGCATCGGCACTCTTGAGGCACGGGCATGCAGCTCGGCCGCAATCTCCACATCCTCGCGGACCTAGCGTGCAACGAAGTTGTAATACATAAATGAAAACAAAAGGCTTTTGCCGCCAATTGAACTTGACATCTAATAGAAGAATTAATAAGATCAGAGGATACAACGTCATTAAAAAGAAAAAATCGGGAAGTAAGTACTCCAAAAGTACATGCACGACAAGCAAGAGGGTCAACAGGACTTTTGTTTTATTCTGATTGAACTTAACGAAGAGTGAGGCTGGCCTCCCAACCTCTTCGCCACTCGCAACGGAAGGTTTGATTGCTCGTTTTGAAGGAAGGAACAAAATACTTGAAAGTTCAAGCAAGTAACATCGACAGTGGCATAGTTAGGGTTTAGGATTTCGTAGGAGAAAAGCGTTTTCAGGTCCCATGTCCTTGTCCAGGTCGTTTAGGGTTTAGGACCCACCTCAATGTCCAGGTCCTTAAGGGTGTAAGGTTTAGGACCCACCTTGTTGTCCAGGTCTTTGTGGTTTTAGGGTCTAGGGTTTAGGACCCACCTCAATGTCCGGGTCCTTAAGGGTTTAATGTCCAGGGTTTAGGACCCTCATCGTTGTCCAGGTCCTTACGGGTTTAGGGCCCAGGGTTTAGGACCCACCTCGTTGCCCAGGACCTTAAGGGTTTAGGACCTACCTCATTGTCCAAGTTGTTCAAGCAGCCGGCGGACGTCCGCACAAGCCCCACCAGGTCGAGGTCCTCCTCCCCCTCTTGCTCGTTGCACCCTTCACACATGAACTCGTAGACTTGAGCAAAGCGCTTTGTCTTGAGGTTCCTGAACATCTTCTCCGATGAGCCTGAGGGAGGGGGGCAGTGTGGACAGTGTGTGCAATGTGTGAACATCATGTGTGTGGAGGGGAGTGTGGGCTGCACACGCTTTGTGTGTAGGCTCCTAACCATCTTTTCTGGTGTGTCTTAGGGGGCGCATAGTGTCAAAAGTGTGAGGGACAGCGTAAATAGAGAGGGTAGTGTGAGCGAGGCAGTATGAACGCTTGGCTGCCGAAAAGCCAGTCATCCCTGTGATAACTTTTCTGACACCTCTAGTTTCAAATTATCAAATCCCGAAAGGCAAAAGGATCGATAGGCCATGCTTTCACAGTTTGTATTTGTACTGAAAACAAAATCAAAGGAGGTTGATTGGTATATGCCTGGCTCAACCCTGCTTACCAGACACTCTCTTTGTGAGGGCCTGAGGGGAGGATTGATGAACAGAAAATGGGTGGAATAAACAGTGAAGGGAACAATCTTGAGACCACAAAAATGAAGCCTGCGTGACAACCAGAAGTCAGTCAGACAGGCCAGAGGCAAAAGTCCAAGAAAAGGCAGAGCAAATATGACAGCCCCCTTCACACTGCCACACTAGCGACGTTGCTTTGCTTCCTAGGCTCCCACCGAGGGAGTGCCCCATGCAAGCAGGGTTAAGCCATGCAAGCAGGGTTAAGCCAGACTTATAACAACCCATTGCTTCTCAGTCTCTCACCTAGGGAGTGCAAGCAGGGTTAAGCCATGCAAGAAGGGTTAAGCCATGCAAGAAGGGTTAAGCCATGCAAGAAGGGTTAAGGCATTCAAACAGGGTTCAGCCATGCAAGCAGAGTTAAGCCATGCAAAGAGGTGAAGCCATGCAAGCAGGGTTAAGCGATGCAAGCAGGGTTAAGCCATGCAAGCAGGGTTAAGCCATGCAAACAGGGTTAAGCCATGCAAGCAGGGTTAAGCCATGCAAGCAGAGTTAAGCCATGCAAGCAGGGTTAAGCCATGCAAGCAGAGTTAAGCCATGCAAACAGGGTTAAGCCATGCAAGCAGGGTTAAGCCATGCAAACAGGGTTAAGCCATGCAAGCAGGGTTAAGCCATGCAAAGAGGGTTAAGCCATGCAAGCAGGGTTAAGCCATGCAAGCAGGGTTAAGCCATGCAAACAGGGTTAAGCCATGCAAGCAGGGTTAAGCCATGCAAACAGGGTTAAGCCATGCAAACAGGGTTAAGCCATGCAAGCAGGGTTAAGCCATGCAAGCAGGGTAAAGCCATGCAAGCAGGGTTAAGCCATGCAAGCAGGGTTAAGCCATGCAAGCAGAGTTAAGCCATGCAAACAGGGTTAAGCCATGCAAGCAGGGTTAAGCCATGCAAACAGGGTTAAGCCATGCAAGCAGGGTTAAGCCATGCAAGCAGGGTTAAGCCATGCAAACAGGTTTAAGCCATGCAAACAGGGTTAAGCCATGCAAGCAGGGTTAAGCCATGCAAGCAGGGTAAAGCCATGCAAGCAGGGTTAAGCCATGCAAGCAGGGTTAAGCCATGCAAGCAGGGTTAAGCCATGCAAGCAGGGTTAAGCCATGCAAGCAGGGTTAAGCCATGCAATAAGGGTTAAGCCATGCAAGCAGGTTTAAGACATGCAAGAAGGGTTAAGCCAGGCGTATAACAACCCATCGCTTCTCAGTCTCTCACCTAGGGAGTGACCCATGCAAGCATCCGCTTCTGCCTGCTTCCGCTCGGCCTCCTCCGCAGCTTCCCTCTTGCTCATCCGGGTCATGGCCTGAGGACACACATTATGAATTCAAATTCAAAATGCCTCTGCCGTCCCCTAATGGCGCATACGGGTCATGGTCCCAGGTTGCATGATTCAAATTCGACATGAAAAAGGCCGATGGCTGATGCGCAGCCTTGTCAACCTCCTCTTCAGCCTCCCATGCAAGTTTCAAATGCAAAATTCAAACTGCCATTGCCAGGCGTTCGCTTATTGCTCAAGCGAATTCAGGCGGGTCCAGGCTCAAACGCGTGTGCACACATGCAGGTTCACACTTGTGTGTGCAGGGTTAGGTGGACCTCTGAGGCTAGGATGGGGTCGCACAGTACCGGTACAGCACGCGCAACCAACCTCACACGTTCACTCAAAACTCACAAGTGTGCGACCCAGACATCACGTCACGACGCGTCAGCCTTTTGTGAAGCAAATGCCACACACGTGTGAAAGCAGGTTCAAAACCAGCACACCGACCTGTGTGTACAGATGTTGATGGACCTCTGATGCGACAGTGGGGCGCACATAAGCGGTACGGGAAGTACGGCCGACCTCAGGGCAGTATAGTGGCCTGCCGGTTTCGGGGTCGTTCGGTCCAGTGTACTTGGCGCGGGCAGCCTCCAGTTTGGCCTTGGTCTGTGATGATTGGTGGGGGGGGGGATGGAGATGGAGAATAGGATGGGGATGGAGAATATGGGGATGGAGATGGACTGGGTAGAGCTGGGAAGCAAGTGGGAGTATGACTAGCTAGAGATAGATGCTTATGTTGGTTTTGATATGGGTTCACTGGTTGGTGGTAGGGGTTGGGGGAATGGGGGATGAGGGACCTTAGCCTGTGTTGGTTGTTTTTTGTGGGGGAGGAGGAAGAACTTTTTTGTCACAGCATCAACTGCATCCAGTTTGGCCTTAGTCAGTGTTGGTTGGTGTGGGGGGAGACGGAATTTGTTGTCGCATGAACAACCCACAGCTTGGCCTTTGAGTGCATTGGGTGATGGGTAGTGGTGTTTAGGGACTTGTTTTGGACCCGGTACTTTAAACTCGGCTGAAGGTCAATGTAAAGGATACATGGCATGTACTTACGCACCGGGGTTGGCCGGGCAGCAAGGGACAGGATCCAATGCCATGCAGCCATGCAGCCCAAAAAGAGTTGATCGTGTCACCTTTTCTTTACGTGACAGACATTACAAATAAGCCACGCTAACGGTACCATATACGGTACAGCAAAACACAGAAATGTTTACCTCTTTCTCATGGCGCGAAGATTGAATAATAAACAGTACGGATTTCCGTGCCATACATAGCGACGTGGAACCCATGGTTACAGATTGAATTCCCCTAATAGAGGCAGAATTAGCGCCATGAAGGCTTCAGTTGAGGGTCAAGATTCCAGTCCCCCCCACACCACCTCTTCGGAGTCTAGTTCCCTCCCCCCGACCTTTCGTGGTCTAGTCCCCCCCCACCACCTTTTAGTGGCCTAGTTCCCCCCCACCCACCTTTTCGTGGCAGGCATAGAGCCGGTCGACCACCTTGGGTGATGTGGGCACAGCTGGCTTTGCAGGGCTACCCTGTACTCCGCCACAGCTGCCCTTTGCAACATCACAGCTTCCCTTTACCCCACCGCAGCTGCCCTTTGCGACATCGCAGCTGCGCCGCAGGTACTCTTGAGCTGCTGCATCGGTGTTGATCTGCATCAGCAGGGGCAGGCAGAGGCTAGGGATCGGCATGAACGTTGGGATGGCAATGCAGGCCAAGCATGCATGGTCTTTGGATTGGCATTGCATGCCAAGCATGCATGGGCGCCACGTGTGCCTAGAAGGGCGGGCTGAGCTGGGGTTTTAGGCAGCAAGCATGGCAATATGCCAATATGGCATGGACATGATGCTTGCAATACTAGCTCGTGCATGTACTGAACCTGTGGTGAGAAGGTGGCTCCATGAGACACGCATGGCATAGGCACCATGCAGGGGCAATTGCGCATCATGCATGGTCTCATGGGGCATTACCTGTGGCTTGACAGTTACTCCATGAGGCTTGCATGGAAAAGGCATCATGCATGGGCAAGTGTACATCATGCATGGCCTGCTGGGCATTACCTGTGGCTTGACTGTTACTCCATGAGGCTTGCATGGAAAAGGCATCATGCATGGGCAAATGTACATCATGCATGGCCTGCTGGGCATTACCTGTGGCTAGACATTTAACCCATGAGGCTTGCATGGCAAAGGCATCAAGCATGGACAAGTGTGCATCATGCATGGCCTGCTGGGCATTACCTGTGGCTAGACAGTTAATCCATGAGGCTTGCATGGCAAAGGCATCAAGCATGGACAAGAGTGCATCATGCATGGGCATGAACTATTTACCTGCGGCTTGAAGGTGACTTCATCAGGCACCCAAGTGGCCAGCTCATCCATCTTGTGCTGCCTACACAGTTGCGCAGTGTCACAGTGTAAAATAGTGTCAAAGCAAGGCCAGTTCGTCCATGTTATACTGCCAGCGCAGTTAGGCAGGGTGGAAAGTGTGAAATGAAAGCTAGCGGGGCCATCTTGTGTTGTTTCGATTAATGTCCCGGCCCACCCGTGCCGGAGCCCACCTGCGTATCGCGTCCTGGAACAGCTGCTCGTGTGACGACATATGCATTTCCCTCAGCATCTCCTCTCGCTCGCCCATGAGCTTGCGGCTACGGCTGTTGATAACGGGCTTGAAGGTGCACTCCTGGACCTGGAGGGTTCAGGGTTTTTAGGTGGTTCAAGGGGGTTAGGGTTTAGGGTTGTTAGGTGGTTGGAGGTGGACTCCTGAACTTGGAGGATGGTGGAACTTAAGCGGGGATGGAGATCAGGATCAAAGGGTTGGAAGGGGATGGAGAGCAGTATCGGAATTGCGGGCTTGCCCCCCCCATCTCACCTCCTCCTTCTCCCGCACCGATCGCAGGTCCTGCATCTTTTCGATCGTCTTCCCGGTGTAGGTGCTCTTCTGGTAGCTGAGGCGCTGCCAGGCGGGGATCGTTGCAGCGTCGCGTGTGCCCGCGCACAGCGCCCGAGCAAGGGGCGTGATCTCTGGGCTGAATGTGGCACCCTGGAGCTCGGAGGTGGCCCTCTCAGACTGCACGAGGACGCTCTGCAAAAGGAGGGACAGGGGTGGGGGGTATGGATTGATAGAGGTTATGGGGGTGGGGGGTATGAGACTAGAGACACCCACCTAGTGGCATAGTGTTTGTTTCGACACTCAACCCTAGCAGGGTCCACCTTGTGATGCCTAACCGCCGCCGCTTCCAGCCCCTCGGAGTAAAGCATCTCCCCGTAGTTGTCAAAGGAGCCAAGGGTGCGTTCACGCATCATCTCGCTACTGATCCAGGGTTCAGTGTTTGTTTAACCCTTAACCCTCAATCCTAGCAAAGCCCACCTTGTGATGCCTAACCGCCGCCGCTTCCAGCCCCTCTGCGTAAAGCATCTCCCCATAGTTATCAAAGGGGCCGTGGGTGCGCTCACGCATCATCTCGCTGCTGATCCAGGTCATGCTTTTCTTAGTGGCCATCATGCTTGCAGACACCTGTGGGGGAGGGTTTAGGTTTAGGGTCAGGTTTGCGCTGACACCTGGGAAGCGGTTAAGGGTTCAGTTTTTGCTGACAGGTAGAGGTGTGGTTAAGGGTAAGGGTTTTGCTGACACCTAGGGAGAGAGGGAGGGAGGCAGGTGAGGATGTGGAGAGCAGCATCCTCAACCCACTTCATGGTGGCTGCTTTGGCTCTGCTCGACACATGATTCACATACATCTATTCAAAGACATCTACCTGGGACGTCTGCACCAGAGGCATACCTCAGCACCCTGCATCGAAAGCTTGGCCTCAGTGTCAGGGATCTCCTGTACCTCACCTTTAACCCTGAATTCCGATATTTCGACCCTATACTTATAGAGGTCTACCTCGTCACCCTGCATCGTGCATCTGGCCTCAGTGTGAGGGTTCCACAGAAACCCTTAACATTTACCCTGGACCATAAGTTAGGGTTAAGGGTTGTACAATTGTACCCCTAGAGGCGTACCTCAGCACCCTGCATCGTCCGCCTGGCCTCAGCCTGCTTGGCCCGGTCCGCCGCCTTGTTGTACAGGCGGTGGTGCACGCTGTTCCTGTAAGCAGAAAGAGTAATGAGGTGTTTGAACGATGAAATGTGTGACCCGGCTTCACACCTGAGATCGGTGTGACATGCAAAGCAGCTGCGTAGGGTTTAGGGTCGATGGGGAACAAAAATCCTGGTTAAGGGTTTAGGGTTGGTGGGGAAACATTAAGCCTAGTTTAGGGTTTAGGGTTCAGGGTTGATGGGGAAACATAGAGCCCTCGACGCTGGCCTCGCAACCGCGATCCTCGTGATCTGCAGGGCGACTGCTTAGGGTTTAGGGTGTAGGGTTGTCGGTGAAACCCACATGGATGTCCTCACACCTGAGCTTGTGCCATTTTCAGAGCGGCTGTTTAAGGTGCAGGGCTTACAGGGAAAACAAAAACCCGGAGAAACCCACAAAGACGTGTTCACACCCCAGAGCGCTGTGATCAGCAGAGCAGCTGCTTAGGGTTTAGTGCTGCTGGAGAATCTAGAACCCTGAACCCCTGTCTTGCGCCTGATATCGATGCGGTCTGCTGCGATCTGCTATCAAGAGGTGTCTGACAAAACCGAAACCCGCACCCCCCCCCGCCTCAAACCTGAGGTCGTTGTGATCTGCAGAGCGGCTGTTGCGTCGGTGGCCCGGCGTGCTGTGCGCCGACCCCTTGCTGGTTTCGGAGCTGTATGTCAGCATGGTCCTGGGGTCGAAAAGGACCTGGGGACAGAAGAGGGGCAGCAGGGGACAGTGGGCTGGTAACCTGGACCAGGGCAGCAGGGAGAGAGGGCAGGCGATCGCCGTCCCGAGGTCATCCACGCATGAACATTCTAGGAGGGGGAGGGAGCAGGCAAGGACCTGGGGACAAAAGAGGGGCAACAGGGGAGAGTGGGCAGGGGAGCGCCGTCTCGAGCTCATTAAATGCAAGGACATTGGGGGTGAGGCAGAGGGCAGGCAGGGGAGCGGTTGGATGGCAGTTGAGAACAGCATGCAGGACTTTGGCATCCCCCCCGTAGCCTTCTGTCGCCCCTCTGTCACGCAATACATGATGATACGCACACCCTCCTGTCATGCCCACACATTTATGCATGCTGCAAAACGACCTCCCCCACTGTTTCCTCACTTCTCAACCCACCGTCTTGGCGGTAATGGCCCTGACAGCTCGCCCCTTGACAGCACACCATGTTGGCAGCCCCCGGCTATCTCACTTCTCAGTCCACCATCTTGGCGACAATGGCCCTGACAGCACTGCTCCTCCTTGACACAGCTGCCATACCCCTATCACCCTATGTAATAGTATTGCATACGTATAACATGTGATGTATTACAGTTATAACCCACACGTTCATACATGCTGCTACACCCCTCAGTCCCTCACCCTCAGCTTTCAACCTACCATACTGGCAGAAAGGCAGCCCCCTGTTTTCTCATTTTTCAACCCACCATAGTGATGGGCCACTGCTCTGACAGCTCCCCACATGTCTATACAGCCGCACCTTAAGCTCAAAAACCACTGTCTCAGCGCCGTTAGCGGCCCCAAGCTGACTCATTTTTCAACCCACAATTTTGGCAAGCTACTGCTCTGACTGTCTGACAGCTTCCCACATGTCGATACAACCGCACCACCTAGCAATGAACCCACCGTCTTAACGCCGCTGGCGGCCCCCAGCTTCCTCATTCATCAACCCCAAACTGCGGCAGGCTAATGCTCTGACTGTCTGACAGCTTCTCACATGTCGATACAGCCGCACCACTTAGCAATGAATCCACCGTCTTAGCGCCGCTGGCGGCCCCAGCTTCCTCATCTATTAACCCCAAATTTTGGCAGGCTACTGCTCTGACATCTCCCCACAAGTCGATACAGCCGCACCACTTAGCTATGACAAAACCTGTCGTTTAGCGCCGCTGGCAGCCCCCAGCTTCCTCATTCCTCAACCCACCATTTAACGGGCCACTGCTCTGACATGACAGCTCCCCACATGCCGATACAGCAGCACGCCTAAGCTCTGAACCCGCCGTCCTGGCGCCGTTGGCGGCTCCCTCTGTTCTCACCTCCCACCATTCTGGCAGAGAGCAACTTTGACAGCTCTCCACATATTAAAACAGTTGCAGCCCCCACATACTGACACAGCCGCACCCCTTAGCGCTGCAGACTGGACCCAGCATGCCAACCGCCCCTTCTATTCTAATCGCCCACTATCTTGGCAGGCACCTGCAACAACAGCTCCCTACACATTGATACAGCTGCAGCCCCACATCCTGACACAGCTGCACCCCTAAGCGCTGCAGACTGGACCCGGCATGTTGACAGCCCCATTTATTCCATCAAACCCACATTCTGGCAGAGAGCACGTTTGACAGCTCACCACATATTGATACAGCCGCAGCCTTAAGCGCTGCAGACTGCACCCAGCATGGTTGCAGCCCCTTAAGGTTCTCACAACCCACCGTCTTGGCAGAGAGCACCTTTGACAGCTCTCCACATACTGACACCGCTGCACCCCTAGGCGCTGCAGACTGCACCCAGCATGGTTGCAGCCCCCTGAGGTTCTCACAACCCACCATTCTGGCAGAGAGCACCTTTGACAGCTCCCTACACATTGATACAGCCACAGCCCCACACACTGACACAGCTGCACCCCTAAGCTCTGCAGACTGCAACCAGCACGTATGCAGCCTCCTGAGGTTCTCACAACCCACCGCCTTGGCAAACAGATGCTTGGACCGCTCACCACATATTGGTATACAGTCTTCAACCAGATGTTAACGGCGCGGATGTGGCTACGGCCCCAAGCTGCGTTGTTTCCTTAATCTCCACGCCCTAATAGGGCGTAGCTTTCCTTCTTTCTTCCTTCAACCAGCGAGTTCACAGAATCACCGCGCCCTGGGTCCTCACAACCCACCATCTCCTATCATGAGTATTGATTAGCCCCCCTATATTTCCCCCACGACCCACCATTTTGGCGGACAGCTGCTCAGACAGCCTCCCGCTGTCATTCGGGTTTGCAAAGCTGAGGGGGGACGGCGTGTACGGTGCATCCCGCTGCGGTCTCCTTGCCTCTTGCTGACTGTACTGCTGCTGACTGTACTGCGGCGGCGGCTGGCTATACTGCTGATGCGGCTTGGTGCTTTCGCGTGAGCTCATCAGCCCTGTCGGCATGGCCAGCCCCGGGGCCGCCGCATAGCACTGGTCGGGGAGGGACAGGGAGGCTGCGCCAGCCAGCTCGTCCAGAAAGCTTTGGGGGCCGAGGTCATCTGCAGACTCATAGCCGCTGGAACAGGACCGGGATTTGGTCTGGGCGGGTGGCGGGTGGGAGGCCTGTGAGCTGGTGGGCTTCATGTGCGGGGAGCTTGAGGCGAGCATCGGGGGAGCGGGGAGGGGCGCGGCGGGCGGGGTGGCGGCGGCGCACGGCGGCGGGGGGCTTTTGGTGGACGCTGGGGGGGACGGTGCTGGGGCGGCCTGCGGAGGAGGGAGTAGAGAGGGGCAGGTCAGTGGATGTGCAGTTTCAAATACTTCATTTTAAAAACTGTGGTTAGCAAAAATTTGATGTGCATTAAAAAAAAAATTACCCCTGTTTGGCTGGGAGAGATCTTCCTCTCATTTTGAACTCCCATTCTGTGGAAGATCAGGAGATCCTCAAGCCCTGCCCCAGTACGTTTCTCCTTGTGTTCCCCAGACACCCAGTCTTCCGCTCATTGTCCCCCCTCTGTCCAAAAAGCTTTGGGGTAGCTGAGTAGACCAGGACAGGAGCAGCATGCCCAATGTGTTTGGACTGGGCAGGGGCACAATCGACGACGTTGCGAACGTAGCTTATCTTCATGATTAAGGAAGGAAGGTCGCGCAGGTGAGCCCAGTCAAGGTGCATGGCACTGGTGATCAGTTTCAGTCTTCCTTCCTCAGTGGGCTCAGCCCTTCACATATCCACTGATTCTAAGACCTGGCAATGCCCTGGCCTGTCCTCATGGGAAACCCTGAACCCCATGCTCCTTGGCAGAGTCCGGAGGGGAAAGGGTGACCGACACAAACTCAGTCGTATATAATTCATCGAGGTATGGATGTGTGGGGATGGCAGACAGACCGTGCCATGTGCCTACCAGCTTCACGGGGATATGCTTGACAGCAGCTTTGCGCAGGTTGTCCACGAGGTGCAGGATCAACGGCTGTTGGATCGCACTAGACAGCTGATGCAGCTCGCAAAACGCCCTGGCAAGGTCCGCAGGGTCGTCCCCTTTCCTGATCACGATCCTCTCGCTGCGGCCTCCCCCGATGTCGACTGTGGTAACCAGCACCATGGGGGCTGCAGCTGGTTGCGACGGTGACTGATCCGCTTTCAAACATCCTGCTTTTAAATGGGAGCAAAGACATGGATACACGGCCAGCTGTTGTACATTGCGATGGAATACACAAGAAAATAGCTACGGGGCACGCAGGGTACACACGCGTGCCTTCCCACTGGCTCACAGCCCCTGCTCACTGCGTTCTCATGGTTTTAATTATAATGCTTGAGACAAGCTGGTGTACTCTTACCTTCTGCGTCTGCAATGCTGTCCTCCTTGCTGCTCATGCTCTCCTTTGATCTGATGGGGGCACACGACCATGCATGGCTCATGTCAGAAAATCTACCAAGTTGGCATCGCCTCCCCCCACTTTACAACGTTCAGTCAGACTGCAAGGATGCTGTGTTCGTGCATTTCGTTTGGGAATCATAAGTAGGGCATGTCTGGTCAAAAATGCATCTGGGAGGACCAGTCGTCGCGCATGATTGCACGAGGACTGAAGAAATCCATCACGAGTCGCATGCATGTTTGCGTTGGAAGACTCGTTGCTGATTTGACATGTAAATGGTGGCATACACATGGCGATGCAATGTCGCAAAATCTTCATGTGTGGGCGCTTGCCCAAACTTCGCACACGATGTGCCCCGCATCGCAGCATACATGAGGCATCAATGCGCACATTTTCTGAAGAAAACCGAGTGGCACCGCAGTGTGTGCTCTTGGCTCGCTGGCAGATCCCTCCTCCTTGACTCTCGACTAGGTAACTAAAGTATGGCAATAATAATAATTACACGTACAAAACCTATGTTTGCGTAGACTGGCTCATGCTTCGTCAACAAAGCTGCTGCGGCTTGTTTGCTTCACTCCCCCCACCCTCATCGGTTACCAAATCTGGACCCAGTGACGAGGTTGACGCCTGCCACCCCACCCTGGTGTCATCGACCGGCCGAACATAACAGCATCACACCAGGGAATCACACTTATATTCCCGTGCGAGCCTACAAGATCTCTCTCTCTTTACCAGACTGATACATTCGAGAGGAAAGGAATAGCTATCATGCATACTCTATTCGCGCGCTGACTGCAAAAATAAATGCATCAATTTGTGCAGCGCACTTCAGAGCCCATACGACTTTCGTGGCGCCAAATTCAGTGTTACCCAAGGAATTGTACTGCACGAGCCAGGAGGCCACATGCAGGCCAGGGCCAGGAGGCCACATGCAGGCCGGAGCCAGGAGGCCACATGCAGGCCGGGGCCAGGAGGCCACATGCAAGCCGGAGCTAATAGGCTACATGCAGGCTGGGGCCAAGAGGCCATATCCAAGCCGGAGCTAGGAGGCCACTTGCAGGGCGGGGCCAGGAGGCCACTTGCAGGGCGGGGCCATGAGGCCACATGCAGGCTGGGGCCAGGAGGCCACATGCAGGCCGGAGCCAGTAGGCTACATGCAGGCCGGAGCCAGGAGGCCACATGCAGGTCGGGGCCAGGAAGCCACATGCAGGCCGGAGTTAAGAGGCCACATGCAGGCCGGAGCCAGGAGGCCACATGCAGGCCAGAGCCAGGAGGGTACATGCAGGCTATACCCCGGAGGGCACATACAGGCTGGAGCCAGGAGGCCACATGCAGGCGGGGGCCAGGAGGCCACATGCAGGCCGGGGCCAACCATGTTGCTTCGGCATG
Source organism: Limnomonas spitsbergensis (assembly GCA_037349105.1). Classification (NCBI taxonomy): domain Eukaryota; kingdom Viridiplantae; phylum Chlorophyta; class Chlorophyceae; order Chlamydomonadales; genus Limnomonas; species Limnomonas spitsbergensis. Next base: position 1,809,750 of record JAYJMM010000093.1, on the reverse strand, counting down.
TGCCTGAGGAGGTTTAAGGTTATAAGCCTGCGTCAATCTGGCCTTCAGTGGCGGTGGGTGGCTCGTTGGAGTTGGAACAAGCTGATACGCATTTGTTTAATATGTCAATTTACTACATGCATCAGCAGTAGTGTAGCGTACACACGGGGATAAGTACCCGATGGCGTGCCTCGCACAAATCTAGATCCTTTTGTCCGAGTGGCATTATCCCCGTGCGCGTACGCTACAAGTAGGAACAGCAGGTAAGTGGTATGTATGGTATGGCTAAAACTGGCATTGGCGGAGAGGACTACTGCTTACATGGCAATATGGCATTCATTATTATGAGGGTGCTTCAGCTACAGTTAATGTAGCTAGGGCCACGTCCACATTGGCCTCTGTCATCGTTGCTGTCACTGCCCTTGTCGGCTTGTTGCGGCCGCCATAGCCACGGCCAAGGACGCCGGGCCGCCTTAAACCCCATGGTTTTTGGCAGGATTTGGGGGGGGGTCACTGGGTCAGATTTTTCACCTGTCCAGCAGAGGTGGATCACCCAGCCCCGAAAGTGGAAAATGCACATCACCGAGACACCGAGGAAGGAAAGATGTCAGGAATGGTGCTTTGGCCAACATTAGCGTCGTCCTTGCTGTTGTGGTTGTTACCGACAGCGCCATGTCCATCATCATTGGTGTCAATGTTGCTGCTACTTACATTTACGAGGCCCCAACTCCACGACCGCTGAGGCAATCAGGCAACCATGCCTTCCAAAGCCATCGCGAACGCCAATGCCGTTGCGCCCCCTCCAAGCATCAGCAAAGTGGGCAACACACACACTGACAGGCTGAGACCTCATCCTTTGCAGCGTAGCGCAACTCCAAGGGTGCATTGTCATAGTAGCATGCGTATGCAAATAAAGGGGGGAGGATTAAGTACTCGTGCATGTCAATCACATTACATCTCTTGGCCTTGCTCAAAAAAGGCTCGGCCGCGTGGGCGCGGTAAAAGGGGCAGAAACAAAAGAAAAGGGGTAACAAAAGTGAAGGGACAGACAAAAGGCTGGAAAGTAAAGGCAAAGGAAGTTCCAGTCTCTGAGAACGTCTACGCCTCAACGATTTCTACCACGTCTTCCACAAAAGCTTCGGCGGGTGCGGCCCCTGGCCTGCGCCCGCCGTAGGCTGGAAGTCTGGAACCAGACTTCCATGGACAACGTCCATTTTACAAGCATTACCTCTTGTAAAAATGCACAGGACGTAACTAAAGCGTCACTATTTTCAGCATTGCGATGTCTTGGTGTAGTGGCTTAACACAAGGCTAAGAATAGAACAGCCAGACAGCCCCTGACACCCCAGGCCCTGCACATCCAGCTTGAACTTAAATGATTACAAACAGAAAATGTCTTGTTCTGATCTTACAGCAGAGTGGGGCCCCTCGTACCGTTGCTGTGTCTCGCTGCTGCTGCTACTGCTGCTGCTGCTGACCTGGTGGTCCCCAAAATGGTAGGCCAGGCAAGGTAAGCCGCGGCCCAGGCCACATACACGGCATTCAGGGCAGCCAGGCAGGGACACAGGATACGGCCCGTATGGGCAAAAAATCCCGTAACGTAACGTATCGTAACGTAACGTATCGTTACGGTCCACTACGGTGCACCGACTGAAAATCCACACTTTTGAGTATGTGTGGAATGACCGCGCTGAGATTCCACACAGTGACACGACCATCGCTAGTGATAAGCCCAGCAACTGGTACATTGCAGATTTGCAGCGATGCATCACGCGAAAATTATGCTTCTTGACGAGACTTTACAATTGCATTGTGAGTTTGTGAGCACAGATAGGGAACAGACGCAAGTCATGTTCGGACAGCCCGTTCGAAATTTCGTGGATAATGCACCCGTTTAACGCTTGGGGATCCTTCATTCGTGTCATATGTTTACCCTCCGATGAACTAGCACTTCAGGAGCTCACGGATATCAAGCCTGCAGCTCAGCTGCTCAGCTAGTCAGATGTAACAGATCAGGTGGGAGTGTGAGACGTAAGAGGAACTTACTCAACTGAGAGGGGATGTGCTAGTGATTATACAGATTGGGTGAAATAGGAGTTAAATATCCATGATTGCCCCGAATGATTGTCTGCTTAAACTAGCATTCCGCATGGTCAATCTGCATGCATACATGCATGGTGACCCTCAAGGGTTACTTGGGGGCCATGCAAGATTGCATGGGGGCTGGCATGCAGCCATGCATGCCGGTTTGGGCCATTGCACCTCCACCTCAAATGTGAGATTTGGGGGGGGAGTTCGTATTGAATCCCGTTTCGGGCCAAAGGCCCGTATCGTAACGTAACGTATCGTAACGTAACGTGATACCGTAACCCGTTCCCTGTGTCCATGCAGCCAGGTGGGCCACACCTAACAGCAGCCATGAGCGACAGCATCCGTTGTGAAATGTGTACTGCTTTGTGTACTACTTAAGGCTGGAGGATAATGAAAAAAGACAGAGGGGGGAGTGAGAGGGAAAAAGAACATCCCAAAAAGTAAAAGAAGTCCAAAGAAACCCCAGCCTGTTCAGTATGTACTGGTTAGAAACAACCAATCTTACCCCACAGACGATGGAAGATGTATGTTGAGAGAGACATAGAGGAGGGGTGGACACCTGAGGGTATGGAGGAGGATTGTTTATATATTAGGAGGTCAGATAGGGAGATGTGGGATAAAACATGTTACCGGTAGTGAGCATGGAGGACTGGAGGAGGGTTGTTTACCGGTCTTAGTTTGTCGGGGAAGGCGATCAGGTATAAGGGCTGCTGCCGGTAGTGCGCACCAGACCTTGGTCAGCCAGGCCCATGGACAGCCATGATTGGGCCATGCAGGCCATAACTTGACGACTAGATATGGAGGCTTCCTATGCTATACCACCTTCGCCGTGAGCTATGATGTAGGTGACGTGTAGACGAAGAACGAACCGACACATTGGTTGTCTATGTTCATTGACTCTGCACCCAGGATAGGGCATGATGCCAATGATTCGACAGGCTTATGGAATGTGACGTGTCGCATAGTGCACTTGGAGTACGTTATTACCCCTGTTCGAACAAAACCCGGGCCCAAGTGAACGCAATGACCAGCTGCAAATCCGACTGCCACAACGAGCATGCCTTCCGTGTGAAGTACGTAAATGGTATCATGGTTATCATCGTAACGGCGCAGATGTGGCTACCGCCCCAAGCTGCGTTGTTTCCTTTACCTCCACGGCTCCACGCCCTAATAGGGCGTAGCTTTCTTTCTTTCTTATCATGGTTATGCTTTTCCTAGTAGAGGATTCAGCTCCATTGGCTCTATTACCCGCGCAGTCTCGCACCTGCCCTAACACCTGCCTGGAGGCAGTGTTGTGCATTCGCCCGTGTATGACGATTTTTTTATCCATTTGGAGCTCCGAATGGATGTTTTACTTACATACACCCATTCGCTCCCTAGGGCAAAATGTGTGAAAAGTGTGGCGAAATCCTTTTTTTTCCTCCCCGCCTTCGCGTCTCGCTGTATACCACGCGCCTGCGTTTTAATCACAGGTCTTTCTTTAAGCAATGCTGCATTGATGGGGAACGGAAACACCGAGCTATCGGCGCTAGCCGCCCTAGTAAGCACTTTCGTGAGTAAAGACGCCTACGCAAATGAGAAACGCAAGTGCAACGGCTGCGGGATGTGTCTCACCAACACAAGTAGGATGATTCAGCATGTCACGGGTGGGAAAGACGCGCAGGGGAGAGGCACGGCTGCACCTTGTCCAACCGACAGCGTCATAGCAGAGCACCGTAACAAATGCCTGCGGTACATGGAGACGGCCACCAAAGTAGCAGCGGCAACTGCAGCGGCAAAGGTAGCAGCGGCAGCCCGCGACAAAGCAACAAGGTTTAGATTCAATTTTGCTCTAGGATCAAGGGAATGAAAACATGCCTCATTGCTAGCTTTCGGGGGCTGCGCCCCTGAACCCCCCTTTCCATTTTTTTGCACCACCGATGGATCTTAAAACTTACTTACATACACCCAACATCCATATAGAATATAGATACACCTACACGAATGCCCATCACTGCCTGCTGGAGGGTCTGCTTACTCTGCTGGTTCTGCCTCGCACAGTCGCACTAAGGTATGCCACACCAAAATTAACAGCTTTCAACACTTGATCAGTTCATTAGCGATTTCCCAGGGACGACTGCAATCTATCTCGTGGAGCGCAACGATACCTGGGCATGGCACATTGCTACCTACCTTCATTGGCCCCAGGTCATCAACTCCATGGTCATCTGGGGGAAGTCTACTTTGCAACAGCTTCTCCAGCAGCAGCAGCTGTCTTGATTACTAGACAGGTTCCCGCACATGGCGTTAGAAGGTCACAATCACGTGAAGGTGCTGGCCAAGGTTGACAGGTAAACCAACCCTTCAAGGAGGGAGCCGGTGTTCTACGACGATTAATCAAATCTGTGGCTGAATTTCAATCTATTATTAAACTTGGCAGGAATTCGCTATTAAGAGATTTGCGTCATACCCTTTGCTAAAGGCTATTACAACTATGACCTTAGGGTTCGACATCCCACATCCGTCCGAGGCAGGGCTTTAAGGCAGGTCCTAGGAGTGTTGAGTAACGCCCATATTTGATCTTCACATACCGGTGCTGCGTCTTGCGTTTGTGCGATTGAGCGCGTGTCCTGCATACACTCATCATTATACCAGGTAAGCACAGTTATTCTGAAGCTGATCTCCTAGCCTATCGGCGCGTTTATATACAAGATTGGACTATTCAAATATGACATGCCGGCTGATTTAGCGCTAAATTGCCTGTGCTGCGACCCAACTTACCACAGCGTCGTTCAGTCCCAGCAGCGTGCATCCTCGATGTCGGGCAAGCAACCGGAGCGGCAGGGTGAGCAGAGCAGCAGCGAGTGCCGCATTCACATCATCACTCCATGCGACAGGGCTTGCTGCAAGAAGCCTCGTTCCGGCTGAAGGCTGGGCTGTAGCTGTAGCACCCTTCAAAATACACTGAGAACTATTGGACAACCAATGCATGGTTTGCATTCATGTAGTCATGCTCCAAGCTAGCACCACTGAGGCAGTGCTCCTCCATGTCAGTTAAGCGACCAGTTAAAAGGGATGCAGCTGTGTTTATGGTTTTTTGGGAGCTGCCGATGTCGCTCAATGCAGAATGCATCATTGCACTGCATGTAAATCACGTTGCATGCGCCATGCAGCAACGTGTTGCGTGCTCATGCCAGTCCATGCTGAATAATGCAGCATTGCGCTCCATGTCAATCCCGCAGCATGCTGCATCGCGTGGCATGCAAATGTCGCTCGACGCATGCAAAACAAATCGAGCCATGCATGCAAATACTGCTCCATGCATCATGTTGCAAACGTTTGCCGTTCCATGCAGGCTAAGGGGCCCACGGGGGGCGTGCATTTCTTTTTCTATTTCAGGGAGCCTCTTCCGCTACTCATGGTGACAGTGGTTCTTGGCCCAATCCATGCTGTCTCCTCATTTTCCCATGCTCCACTCAAGGCATACTGCGGCTTCCTTCCTTCCCATGTGTGTGCCATGCGAGGAATATCCGTCCAGACCCCAAACCTGTCGGTCGCGCCCAATCATTTAAATGTTGGGGTTTTCTTTTGCCCAGTTGCTACCACTGGCCCTGTCCGATTTCCTTGACCTAGGCAAGGGACCCCGCATGAGCCTAGGCAAACCATCAGGGCGTCCAAGCTGCTTTCCTATTTGCCATGTGCCATGTGCCGTTTCCAGTCCAAAATTTCAAACTGATTTTGGGAGCTGCTCTTTTGTCCTGCAGCTGCTGGCCCGGTGTCACTTTCTGTACCGAGGCCTTATGATGAGCCTGGGCCTGCCCCTTCAAAGTCTGCTCTGCCTTCCAGTCTGCCCCCCGGCGGATTTGCTCACCCTCCTCCTCATCAGCAACTCAACTGGCAGCAGCAGCAGCAGGTAAATCAGGTGCAGAAGGTTAGTCAGACACTGCGGCCGCGCCAGCCCCCCCCCCCCACACGGCCTGCAGGCACAACAGCAGCAGGGGCCGCAGCATCGGCAGCAAAACCATCCCCCGTTGCAGCCACAGCACTTGAACTGGCAGCAGCAGCAGGAACACAAACAGCCGCAACATAAACAGCGAGGATTTGTTGGAGATGGGCCCTCCCCTGGCAGCGCAGGTTCCCACCCCACCCGGGAGGGGGGAGGAAGGGGAAGGGGAAGAGGAGGAGGAAGAGGCAAACCAGGAGGAGTGCATCAGCGCGGGGATCAGCACGAGACTGGTACTTCATTTGGCAAGCAGCAACATCAGCAACAACAGAGGCAACAACGCCAGCAGCAGCAACAGCATGGGGATGAGCACGGGGCTGGCACTTCATCTGGTAGGCTGCAACAACAGCAGCAACACAATCTGGGGGAGCGGCACGAGGCTGGCCTCCCATCTGGCAGACAACAGCAACACTATCTTGGGGAGCAGCACGAGGCTGGCCTCCCATCTGGCAGACAAAAACAACAGCACCATCTCAGGGATGAGCAAGGGCCTGGCACTTCATCTGGCAAACAACAACGGCTGGCGGGGTCATCAGGCGGAATCGCTCGGTGCGTCAGTCATTTTGCCCCCCCTTACCCCCCCACCCCACCCCCACACACAGAACCTAAATCCATAACCCCAAATCTAGTTACATCCGGCATGGTCATGTTACTCCTTTGAAATAGCAACCACTGGTAGCCATGTGCCCTTTTCATGCTCAACCTCAAACTATTCTCCCCATCTTATCTCACTATATTTCCACACCTCTTCACACTGACTCACAACCCTTCATGGCCTCAACAGGTTCTACAAGCCCTCCTTTGCCCGAGACCCTTGGAAGCCACTGGAGCAACACCAGCAACATCATGGCAGGAGCGCTGGGCGTGCAACAACCGATGCAACAATCGATGCGGCTTCTGAAGCTGTTGCCCAGCAGGCTCAGGTCACCAAGGACCACGGTGTCCAGCAGCCTGCGCAAGCTCTACAGGGCGTGGAACCCGCAGTGGAGGCGGATGTGCTGGTAGTTGAGGAGGGCCAGGGGGGGGCAGTGGAGGCGGACCAACAGCCTGCGACTGATCCAAAGGGCGTCGCACCCGAACCTCAAGGCTTGGCACCCATCCTGCACCCGGCTCTTGAGGGCAGCCTTGATGTGGCAATGGAGGAGGGCCAGCAGCATGCATGCGCTCTGCAAGGCTTGGCACCCGTAGCTGCTGCTTTCGATGCACCCATCGATGCAGCAGGGGAGGAACTGTTGGTAGGGGAGAGCCAAGAGCTTGCGAGTGCGCTTCTTGGCTTGGCACCCGTGGCTGCCGTTGTGGGGGGCTGTGTGGAGGAGGTCAAAGCAGCAGCGAGGGAGGACCAGATGGGAGTGGAGGAGGGCCAGAAGCCCGTGGGTGCTCCTCAAGGCTTGTCACACGCAGCTGCTGCAGTTGAGGGGACCGCAGCGGAGGCGAACTATGTTGCGGCGGAGGACCCGGCAGCCATGGACGAGGACATGCAGGTGGCCGTGGCGGAGGACCAGGCAGCAGTGGACCAGGACCAGCAGGCGGAAATGGGGGAGGACCTAGAGCAACTGACAGTGGCGGAGGACCAGGCGGCAGTGGACCAGGACCAGCAGGTGGAAATGAGGGAGGACCTAGAGCAGGTGACGGTGGCGGAGGACCAGGCGGCAGTAGGCCAGGACCTGCAGGCGGCAAGGGAGAAGGTTCGACAGGTAATGGGGGAGGGCCCAGTTGATGTAGACCAGAACCAGCAGGTGGACATGGGGGTGGACAAACATGTAGCAGTGGAGGAGGACCTGGTGGCTGCGGGCCAGGACCAGCAGGCGGCGAAGGGGAAGGGCCGAGAGGTTGGGGAGAAGGACTTGATGGCAATGGAAGAGGATCCTTGTGCCATGGAGGAGGATCTGGAAGGAGGGGATGAGATATGGGCTGGAAGTGACGAGGGGGCAGCAGATAGGCCCTGGCATTGAGTGCTCAGCAGTCAGGCCCTGGACCTGAAATCTGAGCAGATATGCCTTTTAACTGAGTGCTCCGTAGACAGGCTCTGGAACTGAATTACTCAACAGGCATGCCATGGAACTGAGCATTAAGTGGATAACAAATCCCCCCTTACGTAAGCCTCTGGCACTGAATGACCGGTGTCAAGTTGCTGTGCAGTTTTACAGTCCAACAGAGCATCACATTTGATGCATGGGACGTGTGCCCGTTGTGTGATGACTGATGAAGTGCTGAAATAAACAATTAATGTCATGGGATGTGGTGAGACGTGCACACTGGCATGGACAATGAGTGCAAGGAACGGGGTACAGCTGTTTATCTGTTTATCCAGCCAAGAATATGTAGCAGGCCGACAGCACGTTTTTTTGTGTTTATATTTGTCAGATTGCGCACCATTCAGGGTGCCAAACAGGCGCACGAGCCGCCAGCTGTGAGCCTACGAACTAAGCAAGCAGATACACAGGAGCAGACATAGGAGGCATGCAGACATGTTCTCTCGGATTCATTTTTTCGGTTTCAGATGTTGCAGGTTTGTATTTGATGTGTACGGTTAATTGAGGAACAATGAGTCGCACGCGTACTGTATCCACACGCATCGTCTATCTTAGCTCACCTCGGCTGCATCTATCTACCGTATCTCCGGTGTGTCACGACCCACGGGTGCAGTGCATGTATCACTACAACAGGAATTTCTGTTTCGGATTCCTGACTACAGTGACCGACTGAAACAGTTTGGATTTTGTCACTTACACCTTTGCTGTTTACTTATTAGAAGCTGCCTAGCTCTCTTCATGCACTCTTTCTTAATTGAAAACATGTTACCGTCTACATGAAGCAATATGAGAAAACCAATTGAAGAGTGAAAAGCTCGTCATGAAACTGAGAAGAGATATATCCCTTTCTCAGAGAAGTAGAGAGCCGACCCATCGTGTCGAGTCAATCCTCTGAGGTGGCAAGACCCCATTTACAGATGATTCTAGCCCTCGTTAGGCTTTCTCCAGTCTAATGCAACATTACTACATAAGCACTGGTTCATTCACCAACAATGCATTCAAAGCCATCGATGAGGCAAGAAGTAAGTCGACTACCTGACCAATCATCAGAGCAGCTGTCACACGATATCTTGGTGACCGTGCAAACTCCTTAAACAACTGTCCGTTGATTGCTGATGCATCATACTTTCGCAACCCGATTTCCTGATTCAAATATAATAGGATCTACCACGTCATTTGGAGCCCTCTTAACTCTATTTTGTACACAGTAGGCTTTACCTCCTCTTGCAACCACTCAAACACTGTAAATAAGCTAAGCCTAGCTTTACAAGTCTCGAAGAGTTCTTTTTGTGCACCCTGAGAACTAAGAAAGACCTGAGCGAGATCTTCGGCTGCGTTGCTCCTACATCCTGCCTGCAGCGCTACACATTAGGATCACCGCAACGTGGCAACACCATCTCCAGAGTACGTCACAAAAAACAGAACCAGGTAAGCTATGTCTCTCACGCGCAATGAGGCAATTATCCTCATCGCCAATTGTATCCCTGACCACATCACCGTTGCACTGACCGTTGCATGCCGAACCAAAGCAGCCTAGCAGCGAGAGCCCTAGGCGACTTAGCAGTCCACCCTAGGATTCAACATCCCCTATAGGAAGATCGGTGGCCATCCAGCAACTTACGGCTGGCATCCCTGCCAGGCCCTAGAGTGCTGTACACTTTTAGCAGAGTTCACTTCAGTAGATCCAGAAGCCCTAGTAGCTCCTTCAATAGATCGAACAAGAGTCCAATAGTCCTACACACGCAGCTTCATTTTCGATTGATGAATTAACGTTATATGTGTATCCAGATCTAACGTCTCTGCAGTCCTCACAGATGTTCACACATTTCCACATTTACTGTCAGTTCCATCCGGGTACTGAATCATCCCGGTGCACACCCTTTTCAGTGTTGCATCGTTTTTCACACAGCTACCGAGTTTTCACGCGACACAGCCCTCACGACTGTTTTCCCAGAGTAACTGCCAGGAAGTCCAGCCTAGATGCTTCGATCAACAGTGAAAAGGAATTAGTAGAGTTCACGGCGCTTTCATAAAAATAAACACAGCTCTTGCTATGTGTCAGCTGCAGGCCACAACTACTTCTGCTGCCACTCCACTCCAGCTGTACTCAGGAGCTCCTTCAGGATCACCAGTCGCCCTTCTGCGCTCTCCGCCTGCTCCCACTGATCTACCCGCAAGCTAAGCACCTTCCAATCCCTTGCAGCCAGCAACATGTTACGCAGAACAGTATCGCCGGTCGGCCGCTCCGGCAGATTAGACATGAAGTGCAACGGCCCGTCCAGCTGCAACGCCAGCCGCTGCCTGCCCGGCAGCTGGACCGCTACATCAATGCTCAACACACCATCCTCCGTGAGCTGCCCATTCTCAACCGCGGCAACGGGCGCAGGGAAGTGGTCTGATATGGACGAGAGGGAGGGGCAGCCGGCGGGCGCAGTCATCAGCAGCTTCCTAGCAGCTGCTAGGACGTCCAACTGAACGCGGGGCGCGCATGGCAGCTGGTTCTTGTGACTACCGCCAGCCAGCCACGTCTGCGGGCCTGCCTCCCTGAGCTCCTGGTACTTTGGGCACTCCACGGAGGCGGGTCTCAACGGCCCTTGCGCCTCAATCATCAGCATGAAGTTGGAAACCTTGCTCAGCAGGGCCGCTTCTTTTCGAGCGCTCGCTGCCTGGGCAGTAACAAGCCGGGTAGTAACGGGCAGGGCTGAAACAAGCGGCGCAGCCTTGGCCTGACCAGTTACAAGTGGGGACGACTTACCCCGGGAAGCAGTAATGAGCGGGGCCGTGCCGTGTGGGGCCGCACCGCGCATGGCGGTACTGGGCGGGGCGATACTGAGCGGGATAGAACCGAGCGGGGCGGTGCAGAGCGGGCCAGTGACAAGCAAAGCGGAAGCAGCGCTTTCTTCTTGTGCGCGTGCGGCGGCCGAGGCCAGCAGCAGCGCAGGCAGCACCTTCAGCACCAACTCGTCCAGCGGCCAGCCAAGCTGCAGCCCTGCCATCGCGTGCGCTCCCAGCGTCCCGCATACGGCCTCCAGGTCCACGCGGCCTGTACGCACCTCCCGCAGCAGCGGGCCCGCAACGGCTTTGTACACCTGCTGATCTGTCCAACCTAGATATGCCAGGGACTCGGTCAAAGTGTGGATCTGAGCGGCAGTCAGGCCTTCATAGGGCCGTTGCTGCGGCTGTTGTTGCTGCTGCTGCATATCCGCCTCTGCCAGCTCACAAATCCGCTGCGAGATTGCGGCCATGACGCTCTCGTCATAGTGCCGGAGTGCGGACAAAGCCCATGCGAGCTGCACTAGGTCTGGCACGCTGAACAACGCCAGCTTGATCATTGCTACCCGCAGCAGAGGCTCAGTCAATACAGAGCGGGTGCCGGGGCGCTGCAGCTTCGCCACGGCCCAGAGCGTGCTGGCCAGCTCTTGCGCGCTGAACGTGGGCAGCTTCGCCCAAGCTTCCAGAAGCAGGGCCTCAGCGATGGCCGCATCGTGGCGCTGCTGTGTCGCCATTGCCATCAGCTTGTCGGATAGGCTCAGTGGCTCAAAGGCTGGAAGCTTCGCCTGGGCCTGAGCGACGAGAGCCGACACTAGAGGTTTAGGCTTGGGTGGTGGCGGTGGCATGCTTTTTATGGGGCTGGCCGACACAGCAGGATGCGCTCTACATGTCTCCAGCTGCAGTTGTCGTTGATCTCGCACTTGCTGCTGCTTTTGCTCTTGTTGCTGCTGTTGCTCCTCCTGCTGTTGTTGACCCTCCTGCAGCAATGGCGGATCTGACATTCCAGTGACGAGAGGACCGGCCCACTGCCCTGCCGCCCTGCAGCTATGCTGCCCTGCCTCTTGTCGCCTCCACCGTTCCTCAAGCTCGCCTTTGTGTAGGGTGACGATCCCAGGCAATGGATGGCTCTGCGGCAATGGATGAGCAGCTGCCTTTAATGTAGTGTTCATTAGGTGCAGATCTCAGGCTAAAAGGTACTGCATAGCAGTGCAGTCTTTAGGTGTTGTCTATTGAGTATAGCTTCTGTTTGATGAAGCGCATGTAACGTGCTGCACTGAAGCTAACACTAATGCAATCACATTTTGGGTGCTGTCGTTTAATGGGGAGATAACAACTTTATACCGAAGTGACGTTTAGTGCTGCAGCTAAGCTAATACTCATAACTTGAGCAACTAACTTATTGCATCGTTCTATGGGTGCTGTTTACTGAGGAGGTATCTTCCGTTTACTGAAGTGCAGGTAAGGTGCTGCACTTCAGGCACAACTTGTGCATTGCAATAAAGGTGCTGTTTTTTTAGGAGAGAGCTGCTGTACATTGAGAACAGAGCTACGGTTCTGCTTATTGAAATGCACTTAAGCTACTGCATTTAAGCTGCATTTTATTTTGATTTAAAGTCATGATACCAGTACCAGACAGGGTTACCCTGTACGGAAATACGGTACGGTGACACGGTACGGTACAGATACAAACACGGTACGGTCAAAATGGCCGGACAGGTAAGAAAATGGCCGACACGGTGTTTTAACATGGTACGTTATTGTTTAACGGTGCGACACGACACGGTGAACGGCACGGTGTTTGAACCCAAACGGCCGTACTGGGTAACCCTGGTACCAGAATCCATTTACTTTTCATGTATACCGATAGATGTGCTGGCCCAGCATTGCAGACCATGTGCAAGCTAACACTGGTGCTCTGAGCAGCCTTAGTCCAAGGGGCTTACCTTCGCGAGCCGCTCCCATGCATCGAGCCATGCACGTGCCATGCGACACCACCCACTCCATGCAATCTCTTTTAAGGTTTCGAATCTGCAAATGAATTAGCACGTATTCTACGTTGGTCAGCTGTGTAATCATAGAACAGAGATTGTCGGTCGCGTTCTCTCCCTACTGACTTCTGTCTCTTCTGCTGCTTATCAGAGAGCTGCAACATCGGCTAGCTGCGGAGAGACCAGCTCTTGACACAGAATCGAGTATTGTAAAACATATACGAACGAAATTTAAATCAAAGAACATGTAGAATTGTGTGCACCTCCTCACGTGAAATGGGTGGGGCCCAGTTAATATGGGTGAGCAAGTGAGCTCCTGCAGCCACTTTGAATCGTATATACCTTCTGAATTTGCGTTTTAGAGATGCGAAGCGTCAAGGATGGCCACGAATGCGCGCGATCAGTCCGCCGAAAGTGCGCAGATGCTTAATGCTTCAAGGCGGGGGACGCTGGTTGAATGGAGAGCTGAACGGATACCGAGCAGCGAAAAATGAAGCTTCAACACATCGGCAAGACTGGAAGCACATAGGTGAGACATGACAGACACATCGGGGAACCACATCCATGAAAAGTGACCACTCTTTTTGGTTTCGGCGCATTTCTTTATACAGGCAATATAATACACCTGTCCTCAGTACCTCGGTACATACTGTATGCTATCAGATATAGTGTAAAATTAGGAATGTTGCAAAAAGTCCCCAATAAACAGGGCTTATACCGGTGAGCAACATGCCATGAGGCCTCCTCAGTCCTCACTCAACTGGTCAATAACGTTACACCTCTGGGCCCGCTCAAAGCTCGGCCGCGTGGGCGCCCAACTGTTCAGAAGGAAAAAAATACGAAACTGAAAGGAAGAGGGGGGGGAAGGAACAAAAGGAGAGGCCGGGAAGGCGAAGAAACCAAGTCCGACACCTGAGTTCCACACTTCCACTAGAGAGTAGCCCTGAACAAAGCCTCTCAAAAAAAAGGCCACATAAGCGTATCCCACCCCTGCTTGGCCGCGAGGGCGCCCCACTGATCAGAAGCGAGAAGAGAAGAAACTAAAAAGGGGGGCAAACAACAACAACAACAAAAAAAAACGTGGGGATCTTTGCCACCTTTCCCGGGTTTCTTTTGGTGTCTTTACTTTTCTTGAACCCTTCGCTCTTTTTCAGGGTTGTTTTCTTTCGGGTGCGAACAACCATCGGCTAACACCAGCAGGTATCGAACTCGCGACCTCCGCTTGATCAGCATCGTCGGTGCTAGGCTGTAAGCGACTGACACCAGTACGGCATTAGTCACGGTCGATTGGGTGGGTGGCGGGCGAGAGGTGTCATCGCCGCGCGGCCAAAAAGCTTCACGAATACACATCGCCTACACCCGACGTTGAGTAAAATATAACCACATTGCTAATGCGCTGCTTTCAATCGAGGCCGCACTTGCGGCATAACACTGCGTTGCCACCCAGGCCGTGCATGCCGAGCGTCGCCACTCGTTTCGGTATGTAGCATGGGTGGTTGGCCGGCGAGAGATGTCATCGGTCCCCAATTCGCAGCGACTGCAATAACTTTTCGAATACATATCGCCTACACTCGACGTTGAGTGCATTATAATCACAATGTCAATGCGCATCTTTTGATCGCCTGCCCGGTGCCTGCTGAGCGGCGTGAGCTGTCCAGGCCGGCATAGTAGGTTCTGCTGCGCGTCTTTTTTTTTTTTTTTTTTTAGTCACTTTTTTTTTCTAGGCACACTTTTTTTACAGTCTCCCATGAAGGAGATCCCTAAAAAAAAAGAGAAGGCCGGAAAGGCAAACGACACCGGCGCCTCAGAATCCCTAGAGACTAACCCTCAACAATGCCCACAGCACAGTCCACAAAAGCAAGTGCATCCCACTCCTGCTCAGCCTGGTACAGCCGGTGGAAGTTAGTGGCAGCGTCCGGAGGACCTGCCTACCCCCGCTCCCGTAACTGCTCCCTGACACTAGGGCACTGGAGGCACACATGTAGCTCATCCTCCACCTGCTCGCTATCCCCCCGTGCCCAACACCGCTGGCAGCAGCGTGCTTCTCGCCGCTGCGCCGTCCTCTGGTATCAGCCGTGCTGATCGCACCGAGCCGCAGTCGCAAATTTATTCGCACACAAGCACCCTCCCTCTGGCTAGTACGGCTCTTGGCTTGCGCCAGCACGGCACCCGCAGTGGACTGGAACCAGGCGCGGTAGGTCGCCGCAGATCTGTGCTGGGTGGTAGGGTCCCCACCGCCGCTTGCGTCCAGCCGTGCTTGCTCGTGGGCTGCGTCAACTGGTAATATTTTATGAACATTCAATGCGACCTTCAGAATCCCAGCCATCGCCCCCCTCTTTGACGTTGCCTCTTGGAAGAGATCCAGCTTGGCTATAGTGGTTCAAAAGCCATGAAGCAGAGAATATCAGGGCACGCCTTGGGCTGGTTCCTTATGGGGCAAGGAGCATCATGCATGACTGTGGCTCCGTCCCCTTCCCACACCTGATCCCGGACAAGTGGCAACTCACATACAAGGTTACCCGGTATTTTCGCACCGGGTAACCAGCACACAGTTCAGTACGGATGTACTGCACTGTTCAGCCAAAATGGACGGATTGGTAAGAAAATACAGATGGTTAGACGATTTGGTGTTTCCAAACGGTACGGCATTGGCGGTGCGGTACGATAATAGACAGTGAAAATGGGATTGTACAGGGTTGTTTTGTACCGAAATGCCGTAGTGCCGTACTGGTGAACGCGTTTTGGGCTTTTGGCGGGATGGCCAAGAGGAGGTAGGTGAGTCTGGTGGTTTTGGTGAGTCCAAACGGCTGTACTGATAAGTTATAAGTACAGCCGTTTGGGCCCACTAGGGCCCAGTGATAACCCTGATTACATGCACGAGCCAGATCCTGCCACTAAACACAGGACGTAACTAAAGCGTCCAACGCTCCATTCAGGTTAATGACGCTACTCCTCTGTGCCCTGCTCAAGAATAACTTAGGCCACGTCGGCAAACAAAAGTCTGCTAGGAAAGTGAGAAGACACTGGAGAAAATAAGGGAAAGGAGTCACTTAAGTGCACACTGTGCAGAGGCTTCGAACACACCACTTACAGCGTGGTTCACTTGACCTAGCAGCACTTTGCTGATATTTCAAGCAGGTTGAGGCAAGAACATTGACATCCTTTTATCCTGAAAAACTAGGATAGCGTCTAAATGAGGTCTTGCCTGGTGGCTACGTTCTCTTCCAGCAGTCTCAACTAGCCTTCCCATCATCTCCTTGAGCACAAAATACACGCTACTTGCCTCCATCTATCTAAAGAACACATGGAGTCCATCAAAGTTCCCCACATCGGATAGCAAATATGCACACCCTGAAATGTATATCAGACTACAAAAGCCATATAGCCATCATGCATGGCATATCGGTATGTTAATAACAGTGAGGTTCAGCATGCTGTGTTGCATGGTCATTATCGGGGGATGAAGAGAATATTAAGCCAGGGCCAAAACCAGGGCATAGCACACCGTGTTCCATGGCCATAAGGGGGGGGGAGATGTTAAAATATAGTCATGGCCCAGGCCTGGGCATCGCACACCGTGTTCCATGGCCATAAGGGGGAAACGTTTTGAAAATGAAGCCACAGCTGAAACCAGGGGGCATAACAAACCGTGATGCATGGTCATGAGCGGGGATGATGAGAATATTAAGCCACGGTTGAACCCAGGGGGCATAGCACACTGTATTGCAAGATCGTCAACTCATGAAGGAGGGACGATGTGGAAATTAAGCCATGGCTGCCGAAATCAGGGCATGAAGCATTCATGAAGCTAACCCAAGGCAGAATATCTGGAGGCGTATAAGAGGTATGAAAGGAGGAAAACCGTACTGCAACATACATCCGATGCGCTGCAACATGCTGCCACATCTGATGCAAAACTCTTTAAATACCGCTTTTATAAGCGCTCTCTCGAGGGATGGAAGGAGCAGACAGGCCACACATCCCCACACATCCCCACACACCTCCAGCCTCGTCATCTGTCGCTAGAGATGCATGTGGCATGACAGTTCGCGCTTCCTGGCCCTAAACCTTAAACTAGGAAGACAAAGGAACACCTCGCAGGAGCTGGTGAGGGTTGAAGAAACAGTGCGGCATCGGCCGGGGCCGCCTCCGCACCGTAACAGCTGGTCAAACAAGGCAAAGAGGAAATCAGTCGCGGCGGTTTATGCTAAAGCTTACGTTTGGCCCTTGAGTAGAAGGTTATTGGGTGGTAGTGTTGATGAGCAGTTGCGACAACATGATAGGAGGGTAGCTGAAAGGGAAAGTGTTTCTACGCCTGCCAGACAATCTTTCATGCCTCAGCTACATGTAAGCTACACTGCAGCCTCTGGCTGGATGCCCCGCTAGTGACCAGCCATGCCACTTTGGCCACCACTGAAAGGCGGTCCAGGTTTGGTCCCAATTGGGCCTTCGGCGGCCGCTGGGCGGCCTGCCTCAGGTGGTCTGATGGTCTCGTGCCTGAAAGAAGAAACGCTGAGGTAAATACAGGGGAAGGTTGGCAGCTGCTGCTCCCTCCTCGTGACCAAAACATGGCAGAGAGGCTGCTGAAAGGGTCTTATTATGTCCGGTGGCCATTCTGACTGGCAGACTAGTTCATCCTCATCGAGAGGAAACCCCGACAGCTGCTGCAGCCGGATGTGTTCAGAGATGTCTCCCCGCGGCAGGCAGAGGCTTGAAGGCAGCCCTGTCAGCAAGCATGCAGGCAAGCCTGGTAGCAAGCAGCAGGCCTGGCAGCAGGCAGGCAGCAAGCTGGAGACAGACCTGCTTGCTGAGGCAAAGGCGGGCCTGACTGCAGCGGGTAGCGAGCAGCGGGCAGGCAGGCCTGTCTGCAGGAGGCAGCGAGCTTGCTTGATTAGTGGAGGCATGCCTGCTTGCACCAGACAGCTGGCAGGCAGGTCCGTAGGACGGCCTGCCTGTCTGCCTGCCTCTGAGTGCTAGTCCTGCAACACAGATGATTCAGCCTTGCTCCTCCCCCGGCCACTATCATGGTAGACTACAAATGGGCCGGTGGACACATCCACGGTACGGACTCGAGCAGTTTGGAGTCCAGCCGTTGGCTCTCAGTCGAGAGGGTTGGGTGCGGCAACAAGAATCTCAGTTCGTGCTCGTGAACAAGATAGAGCCCTGCCGTGCCGGAGCGAGGATCGTCGCCTGCCTCACCCGCCTCGCCAACGGGGACAATGGCATTCCGCTCGAAGGAGACGGCGCCGTCGGCGAAGCGGGGGGCTTCGCATGGAGCGGCCCCAAGGAGAGCGCCAGCTGAGGCGCGCACCGGACTTTTTCCGAGGCGGCGGCGGCGGATGGCGGTGGCGGTGGCATCGGGCTGGCCACGGAGAGCTGGCTGGCGCTATCGCGGAGCGCGGCCAGAGCTGGGTTCGGGACACGCTGCTGGCGCGCTCGGCGACGGCGCAGGGAGTGGACCAGTGCTGCGTCGGCAGCGGGGACGAGAGCCCCGCCGCTGCGTGCGAGGACGGGAGCTCTGCGGCGGAGAAGGCGCTGCGGGTGACGCTGTCGGCGTCCACGTCAGCCGCCGCCTCGAGCGCCACAGCAGCCCGGAGCCAGGCCCGGGGATCCAGCTGGGAAAGGACGAGCCTGTGAACGGAACAGCATTTAATTTGGTGAATGCGATGCTGAAAAACCAACAGTCTGAATGCAACAGTGTCAATGCAAATGTGAATTCAACAGTGTGTACGCAACAGAGTATATTGTAGGGAAAACAGCGGTATGAGTGCAGCAGTGTGAGTGCAACATTGTGAATGCAACAGTGTGAATGCAGCAGTGTGAATGCAGCAGTGTGAATGCAACAGTGTGAATGCAACAGTGTGAATGCAGCAGTGTGAATGCAGCAGCATGAAGGCAACAGTTTGAATGCAACAGTGTGAATGCGACCGTTTGAATGCAACAGCCCACAACAGCCCACAACATCACACAACAGCCCACTACATCACACAACATCACACAACAGCCCACTACATCACACGACATCACACAACAGTTCATCAGCCCGTAACAACACTCCCACCCTCCCACCCACCCACCTTTGAGGTTTCGCCCCATGTAGCGTCTTGGACACTCGATGGTTACTCGCAGTAAGGCCCCCTGCACCCTCCTCTTTCAACAACCCGAGTACGCCCGTTGTCACAGGTCCGCTTAGCCTCGAGCACAAGGCCGCAGCGTGGCCCCCGTTCAAGCGCGGGCCGCTGACGCCGCTCTCTGGAGCGGACCCATACTGCTGCTTCTGCGGCGGCAGCTGCTGCCTCTGCCTCTGGCCGGCCCCACGCTCCAAGCTGCGCCACGAGGAGGACCACCCGACGTCCATCGCGTCTTCCGACTCGGCGTTCGTCGCGGGCGTGGAGCAGCGCGTCGCGGAGCGGCGGAGGCTTGCGGTGCCGGAGCCCAGCTGCTGCCCGCTCCACTGCTGCCTGCTCCCCCGGGCGCTGCCGACGCTGTCCTGAGGATGGTCGCCCCATAGGTCGCTAGATGCCAACGCCTCAGAGAAGACCTTAAAGGCCGAAAAAATACTTTCGTCACCCGCAGCTGTTCCGCCGCCGCCTCTATGGTGACCAAGCCCACTCCGACCCACCGCAGCCCCGCCGCTGCCGCCGCTGCCGCTGCCGCCTCCACTACCACGACCGCTGAAAGCGGAGAATAAACTTTCGTCATCTGCGGTCGCCCTGCAGCCGCCTCCTAGGCCCTGCCGGCGGGTCGGCGGGGCCTTGGAGTCGGAGTCGGAGTCCGAGTCTTCATCGCGTTCTGAAAGGGCCTCGGCTAGCGGTCGGCCGCCGCATGGGCGCCCCGCCGTGGCGGCCTGGCTCCGGATCCCATCTGACAGCTGCTGAACAGATATCACGGAGATGGGAAGCTAGTCAAATTCTGGAATACCAATAATAAGGAAAGGTCCAGAGGGTTTATAATGCCAAAAGCCCCAGGGTTCAGAACGTCAAAGTCAGCATGCTCTGCACTTAAGAAATGCCTATTTGGTGCAGCAATGAGCACTATGGGAAGCCAGGGAATGGCAGATTGGTATTTCTAGATCTTGGTGGCATGGCCCCTCATGCTTGCATGCAATCGTGTTCCGGTACCCATACAGTCAGTCTACGAGCTGCAAATAAATGATCGCTACTGTCCTGTCAAGAATTATATACAGCTCTATGTTGGGCACCGTAGCTGTTTACTCATTGGACAGAGTCAAAAGTGCAAATGCAGACCATACGGGTGATGCTTCCGTGCTTATGCACTGCTTCCGCGCACTTGCAGTAATTCCATGCCCACACAATGCTTTTATGCCTACGCACATCCACCATGCATGTGTGCTGCTGGACACCCTGTGCTGGGGCAATGTCCATCAGCGTAGGGGCGGTGTCCAGCAGGGTAGGGGCGGTGTCCAGCAGCGTAGGGGTGGTGGCCAGCAGGCAGGTGCGGTGTACCGGGGCGGCGGAAAGAGAGGAACACAAAGGGGGGGGAATTACTTATGAGAAACAAAAAGGAAAAGACCCCTCCTCCCTGTACAGAAAGGAAGATAAAACCAATACCGGTATCAAGAAAACCCTCAACCCTTAGCAAACAAGTCAATGACATCACACCCATGGGCCCTGCTCAAAAAGGCTCAGCCGTTTGTGTGTTTCCAGCCTTTTGTTTTGTCCCTTTACTATTTCCCCACTTTTCCCTTTTTTTTGTCCTACCCCTTTCTGTGTTTCTTTCCAACTTTCCTCCCAACTCTTTAGTTAGGCGCTCACGCAGCCGAGCCTTATTTGAGCAGGGCCCAGAGGTGTCACGACATTGACCCTGCTCATGGGCCCTGCTCAAAAAGGCTCAGCCGCGTGGGCGCCTAAGTAAAAGGGGCAGAAAAATAGGAAAAGGGGTAAAAACAGTGAAGGGACAAACAAAAGGCTGGGAAGGAAAAGTAAAGGAAGTTCCAGCCTCTGAGAACGTCTACGCCACATGTATGTAGGCAGATGGTGCCGCATACACACCCTAGTGGCCAAACGGCATACACGTTGCAGCGCTGCAACCAAAGGCGCCTCTCTACCCTGCATTGCCTTCCTGAGGCTGCTGCTTCTGCGCTAAATGATGCCCAAGAACTCTAACTCTTGGACACGCTGCAACACTGTTTATCTGGGCTGCACACGCAGGCCTTGGCTGGCTGTCTGCGCTGCATTGCGAAGCGGCCACCAAACTCCAAGATCTTTGTCTTGCTGTCATCGAACTGAAGCTGTTTATCCGCTGCGCACTCATGTAGGGTACCTTGGGTAAACTTCACCTAGCATGCACTGCAGCCCTACCGGGCTGCCGGCTAGCAAGGCGAGGTCATCCGCATGTAGTTGGCACCGTAGGCTTGTTCCGCCTCACACAGGTGGTTGGCATGGCAGCACCATGGTCCTAGCTGTGCATGGTCACTATAAATCTGGATTTGAGCCTGCTCGTCCCCTACCAGCCCATATCCACCGCGCGGCCGGGCGTTCAGCTAGGCCCGGTGGATATGCACCATCCTAAGATTGAATTCAGCTTCATCCTAGCCTTTGGCCTGGGTGCCGCGTTGGCACCCAACATTTTTCGTGTAAACCAGTGTTTATTTTAGTGGGTACCGGACCACCTTGATGGGCTGCCCCGCAACCTCCCTTGGGCCGATTCCTGGCAACCTCTGGCCGGTGGTCCAAGCAGCAGGGCTGGCCCATCCAGGGGCTTGTGGCCAGGGGCCATAGTCTACCTGAACTGTAGCTGATAGTGGTATACCACTAAAAGAAACACTGGTGTGATCCAGACAACAATTGAGAGTATCCCGGGCAGACTACTCTATATGACCAGCTCGATGGAGAACAAACCATGGCCAAACTACGGCTGGCATCCGGAGCAACAAGGCCTCATGCATGGGGCTGCAACATGACCCCTGCGCCGCATGCCGTGACCTACCTGATTAGTAGCTTGAGTGCGTCCAAAAAGGACCTCTGGCGCCAGATGAAACGATACAAATGAAAGACGAGAATTGCTGTATTAATTCCGCCTCTGACTCCACAATCGCCAGCTGCGGCCTCATGCATGCCGCATATGCTGCCGAAGGAATTCGGCTTCATCTGAATAGCCATTGTGAATTTTGAGACCTGGAAATCTGTGCTTCTACTTCGCAGCTGCTGATGCAGGTACTCGTGGAGATTTTTCTACAGGAGTCCGGCTCGCTGATTAAAGATCATAACGGGAACATCACGTCCGCCATGTTGGGCAACTGCCAACTCAGGCAGTCTGGTTCGCTGGTGTCGCGAGTGTGCCATGCGGCGTGTCCCGGGCGGGGATGCCGACTTGTCCAGTTTGCATGACGTGGCGTCAGTAATTCAGTGTATATTTCTGCTGCTTTCGACCGACTTCGATCTGTCAATCTGCCCAGGCCTTGACGCCATGCAGAACCTGGAGCACACTTTCCTACGATAATACCGATCTTTCATTCAAATCTGAATTACGTGGGGAAACTGTTTTAACCATGCACAACCGAGATATAGCATAGCGCGTCGCCGATGACAAGATAACTTTGGCTTGCGTGGATTATTGCAGGCATATCGGTATCAATGATGGTCGGCCACTTGATAATGTCAGTTTGCCCAGTCTCTTCGACTGATATTTCACGGCCCGGACACGTGTCCATCGACCAGCGTTTGTGAAGCCGTGTTGCCATGCAGGTTTGTGCAAACTTCATGTTTTTTTAATCTGTGTATCATGCATTTATCATGGGGACGGCAGCCAGTTTCGGCCTTGTCACCCGGCTTCGTTTTACGCCCATGCCGACCGGAGGCGATTGCACGTTGTACCAAATCATATATACTATCGTGAGTTTGCCAGCTCAAACGCCGCCTTCCTCCATTTGGCACATTCCCTAAAATTTTGGGAGAGGAACCCGGAGTACGGCATTCGAACCTGCCATGCGGACTCGCACACCTCCTTTCCGTTCTTGCACATCGCTATTATCCATCTTTTTTAATAAACGCGATGAAACTGGGCGTCTCGTCTTGCTTCCCTTTTTGTCTCGGCTTCCGTTCGAGTCACGCCTGGGCTGTCTCCGGTTGATGCCAGCCGCTTTATTAACCTAATCTACGTCAATACACCACCTTATCTGTCGCAATATCACGCTTTCGGTGAGCAGGGCTTTTGACTGTTGTCACGTACGCCTCGTTGCCTTGGACTTTCGAAAAGTGCCGGCAGCGTTGCTGTTTGAATCCAATGCATCTCATTGCCTAATCCTGCCTCAACGCGAAGGCTCATAGAACTCTTGCCGGCTGACGCCGAACGTGTCCGGACCAGAGGCCGACCAGGACAGCAACAAGGAGCGCAAAACACCGCCCCTGTCCGGTCGCTTTTGCAGCGCCTTTCCTTGTCACCAACTTCAATATAAACAGCTCCCGGCCTATGCTTCATACGCCCCGCGTCTCTTCGCTCTAGTTGCGCCAGCGGAACAGCAGCAGCCAGCCAGTCCCCCTCCCCCCTCGCAATCGGTGTCGACGTCCCGCTCGGCTACCCAGTCTACACGAACGCCTCCCTTCACGTCCCTTCCTTTTATTTCCCAGTCGCAACGCACAAGCTCTGCCCGTCAAGTGCCGAGACTTGGGAGACAACGCGCGCCAGACTCCCCCAGAGCGACGTCATGGACGTCCCCCTACTCGCCACTCGGAACCTGTCTAGCCGACGAAAGGTGAAAATACGATTCGCACACGTGGCTCTGTTCCAGCAGCAGTCCTGCTTGATGTTATCGACCTAGAGCTGCGACAGCGTCGTTCAGTCCCAGCAGCGTGCATCCTCGATGTCGGGCAAGCAACCGGAGCGGCAGGGTGAGCAGAGCAGCAGCGAGTGCCGCATTCACATCATCACTCCATGCGACAGGGCTTGCTGCAAGAAGCCTCGTTCCGGCTGAAGGCTGGGCTGTAGCTGTAGCACCCTTCAAAATACACTGAGAACTATTGGACAACCAATGCATGGTTTGCATTCATGTAGTCATGCTCCAAGCTAGCACCACTGAGGCAGTGCTCCTCCATGTCAGTTAAGCGACCAGTTAAAAGGGATGCAGCTGTGTTTATGGTTTTTTGGGAGCTGCCGATGTCGCTCAATGCAGAATGCATCATTGCACTGCATGTAAATCACGTTGCATGCGCCATGCAGCAACGTGTTGCGTGCTCATGCCAGTCCATGCTGAATAATGCAGCATTGCGCTCCATGTCAATCCCGCAGCATGCTGCATCGCGTGGCATGCAAATGTCGCTCGACGCATGCAAAACAAATCGAGCCATGCATGCAAATACTGCTCCATGCATCATGTTGCAAACGTTTGCCGTTCCATGCAGGCTAAGGGGCCCACGGGGGGCGTGCATTTCTTTTTCTATTTCAGGGAGCCTCTTCCGCTACTCATGGTGACAGTGGTTCTTGGCCCAATCCATGCTGTCTCCTCATTTTCCCATGCTCCACTCAAGGCATACTGCAGCTTCCTTCCTTCCCATGTGTGTGCCATGCGAGGAATATCCGTCCAGACCCCAAACCTGTCGGTCGCGCCCAATCATTTAAATGTTGGGGTTTTCTTTTGCCCAGTTGCTACCACTGGCCCTGTCCGATTTCCTTGACCTAGGCAAGGGACCCCGCATGAGCCTAGGCAAACCATCAGGGCGTCCAAGCTGCTTTCCTATTTGCCATGTGCCATGTGCCGTTTCCAGTCCAAAATTTCAAACTGATTTTGGGAGCTGCTCTTTTGTCCTGCAGCTGCTGGCCCGGTGTCACTTTCTGTACCGAGGCCTTATGATGAGCCTGGGCCTGCCCCTTCAAAGTCTGCTCTGCCTTCCAGTCTGCCCCCCGGCGGATTTGCTCACCCTCCTCCTCATCTGCAACTCAACTGGCAGCAGCAGCAGCAGGTAAATCAGGTGCAGAAGGTTAGTCAGACACTGCGGCCGCGCCAGCCCCCCCCCCCACACGGCCTGCAGGCACAACAGCAGCAGGGGCCGCAGCATCGGCAGCAAAACCATCCCCCGTTGCAGCCACAGCACTTGAACTGGCAGCAGCAGCAGGAACACAAACAGCCGCAACATAAACAGCGAGGATTTGTTGGAGATGGGCCCTCCCCTGGCAGCGCAGGTTCCCACCCCACCCGGGAGGGGGGAGGAAGGGGAAGGGGAAGAGGAGGAGGAAGAGGCAAACCAGGAGGAGTGCATCAGCGCGGGGATCAGCACGAGACTGGTACTTCATTTGGCAAGCAGCAACATCAGCAACAACAGAGGCAACAACGCCAGCAGCAGCAACAGCATGGGGATGAGCACGGGGCTGGCACTTCATCTGGTAGGCTGCAACAACAGCAGCAACACAATCTGGGGGAGCGGCACGAGGCTGGCCTCCCATCTGGCAGACAACAGCAACACTATCTTGGGGAGCAGCACGAGGCTGGCCTCCCATCTGGCAGACAAAAACAACAGCACCATCTCAGGGATGAGCAAGGGCCTGGCACTTCATCTGGCAAACAACAACGGCTGGCGGGGTCATCAGGCGGAATCGCTCGGTGCGTCAGTCATTTTGCCCCCCCTTACCCCCCCACCCCACCCCCACACACAGAACCTAAATCCATAACCCCAAATCTAGTTACATCCGGCATGGTCATGTTACTCCTTTGAAATAGCAACCACTGGTAGCCATGTGCCCTTTTCATGCTCAACCTCAAACTATTCTCCCCATCTTATCTCACTATATTTCCACACCTCTTCACACTGACTCACAACCCTTCATGGCCTCAACAGGTTCTACAAGCCCTCCTTTGCCCGAGACCCTTGGAAGCCACTGGAGCAACACCAGCAACATCATGGCAGGAGCGCTGGGCGTGCAACAACCGATGCAACAATCGATGCGGCTTCTGAAGCTGTTGCCCAGCAGGCTCAGGTCACCAAGGACCACGGTGTCCAGCAGCCTGCGCAAGCTCTACAGGGCGTGGAACCCGCAGTGGAGGCGGATGTGCTGGTAGTTGAGGAGGGCCAGGGGGGGGCAGTGGAGGCGGACCAACAGCCTGCGACTGATCCAAAGGGCGTCGCACCCGAACCTCAAGGCTTGGCACCCATCCTGCACCCGGCTCTTGAGGGCAGCCTTGATGTGGCAATGGAGGAGGGCCAGCAGCATGCATGCGCTCTGCAAGGCTTGGCACCCGTAGCTGCTGCTTTCGATGCACCCATCGATGCAGCAGGGGAGGAACTGTTGGTAGGGGAGAGCCAAGAGCTTGCGAGTGCGCTTCTTGGCTTGGCACCCGTGGCTGCCGTTGTGGGGGGCTGTGTGGAGGAGGTCAAAGCAGCAGCGAGGGAGGACCAGATGGGAGTGGAGGAGGGCCAGAAGCCCGTGGGTGCTCCTCAAGGCTTGTCACACGCAGCTGCTGCAGTTGAGGGGACCGCAGCGGAGGCGAACTATGTTGCGGCGGAGGACCCGGCAGCCATGGACGAGGACATGCAGGTGGCCGTGGCGGAGGACCAGGCAGCAGTGGACCAGGACCAGCAGGCGGAAATGGGGGAGGACCTAGAGCAACTGACAGTGGCGGAGGACCAGGCGGCAGTGGACCAGGACCAGCAGGTGGAAATGAGGGAGGACCTAGAGCAGGTGACGGTGGCGGAGGACCAGGCGGCAGTAGGCCAGGACCTGCAGGCGGCAAGGGAGAAGGTTCGACAGGTAATGGGGGAGGGCCCAGTTGATGTAGACCAGAACCAGCAGGTGGACATGGGGGTGGACAAACATGTAGCAGTGGAGGAGGACCTGGTGGCTGCGGGCCAGGACCAGCAGGCGGCGAAGGGGAAGGGCCGAGAGGTTGGGGAGAAGGACTTGATGGCAATGGAAGAGGATCCTTGTGCCATGGAGGAGGATCTGGAAGGAGGGGATGAGATATGGGCTGGAAGTGACGAGGGGGCAGCAGATAGGCCCTGGCATTGAGTGCTCAGCAGTCAGGCCCTGGACCTGAAATCTGAGCAGATATGCCTTTTAACTGAGTGCTCCGTAGACAGGCTCTGGAACTGAATTACTCAACAGGCATGCCATGGAACTGAGCATTAAGTGGATAACAAATCCCCCCTTACGTAAGCCTCTGGCACTGAATGACCGGTGTCAAGTTGCTGTGCAGTTTTACAGTCCAACAGAGCATCACATTTGATGCATGGGACGTGTGCCCGTTGTGTGATGACTGATGAAGTGCTGAAATAAACAATTAATGTCATGGGATGAGGTGAGACGTGCACACTGGCATGGACAATGAGTGCAAGGAACGGGGTACAGCTGTTTATCTGTTTATCCAGCCAAGAATATGTAGCAGGCCGACAGCACGTTTTTTTGTGTTTATATTTGTCAGATTGCGCACCATTCAGGGTGCCAAACAGGCGCACGAGCCGCCAGCTGTGAGCCTACGAACTAAGCAAGCAGATACACAGGAGCAGACATAGGAGGCATGCAGACATGTTCTCTCGGATTCATTTTTTCGGTTTCAGATGTTGCAGGTTTGTATTTGATGTGTACGGTTAATTGAGGAACAATGAGTCGCACGCGTACTGTATCCACACGCATCGTCTATCTTAGCTCACCTCGGCTGCATCTATCTACCGTATCTCCGGTGTGTCACGACCCACGGGTGCAGTGCATGTATCACTACAACAGGAATTTCTGTTTCGGATTCCTGACTACAGTGACCGACTGAAACAGTTTGGATTTTGTCACTTACACCTTTGCTGTTTACTTATTAGAAGCTGCCTAGCTCTCTTCATGCACTCTTTCTTAATTGAAAACATGTTACCGTCTACATGAAGCAATATGAGAAAACCAATTGAAGAGTGAAAAGCTCGTCATGAAACTGAGAAGAGATATATCCCTTTCTCAGAGAAGTAGAGAGCCGACCCATCGTGTCGAGTCAATCCTCTGAGGTGGCAAGACCCCATTTACAGATGATTCTAGCCCTCGTTAGGCTTTCTCCAGTCTAATGCAACATTACTACATAAGCACTGGTTCATTCACCAACAATGCATTCAAAGCCATCGATGAGGCAAGAAGTAAGTCGACTACCTGACCAATCATCAGAGCAGCTGTCACACGATATCTTGGTGACCGTGCAAACTCCTTAAACAACTGTCCGTTGATTGCTGATGCATCATACTTTCGCAACCCGATTTCCTGATTCAAATATAATAGGATCTACCACGTCATTTGGAGCCCTCTTAACTCTATTTTGTACACAGTAGGCTTTACCTCCTCTTGCAACCACTCAAACACTGTAAATAAGCTAAGCCTAGCTTTACAAGTCTCGAAGAGTTCTTTTTGTGCACCCTGAGAACTAAGAAAGACCTGAGCGAGATCTTCGGCTGCGTTGCTCCTACATCCTGCCTGCAGCGCTACACATTAGGATCACCGCAACGTGGCAACACCATCTCCAGAGTACGTCACAAAAAACAGAACCAGGTAAGCTATGTCTCTCACGCGCAATGAGGCAATTATCCTCATCGCCAATTGTATCCCTGACCACATCACCGTTGCACTGACCGTTGCATGCCGAACCAAAGCAGCCTAGCAGCGAGAGCCCTAGGCGACTTAGCAGTCCACCCTAGGATTCAACATCCCCTATAGGAAGATCGGTGGCCATCCAGCAACTTACGGCTGGCATCCCTGCCAGGCCCTAGAGTGCTGTACACTTTTAGCAGAGTTCACTTCAGTAGATCCAGAAGCCCTAGTAGCTCCTTCAATAGATCGAACAAGAGTCCAATAGTCCTACACACGCAGCTTCATTTTCGATTGATGAATTAACGTTATATGTGTATCCAGATCTAACGTCTCTGCAGTCCTCACAGATGTTCACACATTTCCACATTTACTGTCAGTTCCATCCGGGTACTGAATCATCCCGGTGCACACCCTTTTCAGTGTTGCATCGTTTTTCACACAGCTACCGAGTTTTCACGCGACACAGCCCTCACGACTGTTTTCCCAGAGTAACTGCCAGGAAGTCCAGCCTAGATGCTTCGATCAACAGTGAAAAGGAATTAGTAGAGTTCACGGCGCTTTCATAAAAATAAACACAGCTCTTGCTATGTGTCAGCTGCAGGCCACAACTACTTCTGCTGCCACTCCACTCCAGCTGTACTCAGGAGCTCCTTCAGGATCACCAGTCGCCCTTCTGCGCTCTCCGCCTGCTCCCACTGATCTACCCGCAAGCTAAGCACCTTCCAATCCCTTGCAGCCAGCAACATGTTACGCAGAACAGTATCGCCGGTCGGCCGCTCCGGCAGATTAGACATGAAGTGCAACGGCCCGTCCAGCTGCAACGCCAGCCGCTGCCTGCCCGGCAGCTGGACCGCTACATCAATGCTCAACACACCATCCTCCGTGAGCTGCCCATTCTCAACCGCGGCAACGGGCGCAGGGAAGTGGTCTGATATGGACGAGAGGGAGGGGCAGCCGGCGGGCGCAGTCATCAGCAGCTTCCTAGCAGCTGCTAGGACGTCCAACTGAACGCGGGGCGCGCATGGCAGCTGGTTCTTGTGACTACCGCCAGCCAGCCACGTCTGCGGGCCTGCCTCCCTGAGCTCCTGGTACTTTGGGCACTCCACGGAGGCGGGTCTCAACGGCCCTTGCGCCTCAATCATCAGCATGAAGTTGGAAACCTTGCTCAGCAGGGCCGCTTCTTTTCGAGCGCTCGCTGCCTGGGCAGTAACAAGCCGGGTAGTAACGGGCAGGGCTGAAACAAGCGGCGCAGCCTTGGCCTGACCAGTTACAAGTGGGGACGACTTACCCCGGGAAGCAGTAATGAGCGGGGCCGTGCCGAGTGGGGCCGCACCGCGCATGGCGGTACTGGGCGGGGCGATACTGAGCGGGATAGAACCGAGCGGGGCGGTGCAGAGCGGGCCAGTGACAAGCAAAGCGGAAGCAGCGCTTTCTTCTTGTGCGCGTGCGGCGGCCGAGGCCAGCAGCAGCGCAGGCAGCACCTTCAGCACCAACTCGTCCAGCGGCCAGCCAAGCTGCAGCCCTGCCATCGCGTGCGCTCCCAGCGTCCCGCATACGGCCTCCAGGTCCACGCGGCCTGTACGCACCTCCCGCAGCAGCGGGCCCGCAACGGCTTTGTACACCTGCTGATCTGTCCAACCTAGATATGCCAGGGACTCGGTCAAAGTGTGGATCTGAGCGGCAGTCAGGCCTTCATAGGGCCGTTGCTGCGGCTGTTGTTGCTGCTGCTGCATATCCGCCTCTGCCAGCTCACAAATCCGCTGCGAGATTGCGGCCATGACGCTCTCGTCATAGTGCCGGAGTGCGGACAAAGCCCATGCGAGCTGCACTAGGTCTGGCACGCTGAACAACGCCAGCTTGATCATTGCTACCCGCAGCAGAGGCTCAGTCAATACAGAGCGGGTGCCGGGGCGCTGCAGCTTCGCCACGGCCCAGAGCGTGCTGGCCAGCTCTTGCGCGCTGAACGTGGGCAGCTTCGCCCAAGCTTCCAGAAGCAGGGCCTCAGCGATGGCCGCATCGTGGCGCTGCTGTGTCGCCATTGCCATCAGCTTGTCGGATAGGCTCAGTGGCTCAAAGGCTGGAAGCTTCGCCTGGGCCTGAGCGACGAGAGCCGACACTAGAGGTTTAGGCTTGGGTGGTGGCGGTGGCATGCTTTTTATGGGGCTGGCCGACACAGCAGGATGCGCTCTACATGTCTCCAGCTGCAGTTGTCGTTGATCTCGCACTTGCTGCTGCTTTTGCTCTTGTTGCTGCTGTTGCTCCTCCTGCTGTTGTTGACCCTCCTGCAGCAATGGCGGATCTGACATTCCAGTGACGAGAGGACCGGCCCACTGCCCTGCCGCCCTGCAGCTATGCTGCCCTGCCTCTTGTCGCCTCCACCGTTCCTCAAGCTCGCCTTTGTGTAGGGTGACGATCCCAGGCAATGGATGGCTCTGCGGCAATGGATGAGCAGCTGCCTTTAATGTAGTGTTCATTAGGTGCAGATCTCAGGCTAAAAGGTACTGCATAGCAGTGCAGTCTTTAGGTGTTGTCTATTGAGTATAGCTTCTGTTTGATGAAGCGCATGTAACGTGCTGCACTGAAGCTAACACTAATGCAATCACATTTTGGGTGCTGTCGTTTAATGGGGAGATAACAACTTTATACCGAAGTGACGTTTAGTGCTGCAGCTAAGCTAATACTCATAACTTGAGCAACTAACTTATTGCATCGTTCTATGGGTGCTGTTTACTGAGGAGGTATCTTCCGTTTACTGAAGTGCAGGTAAGGTGCTGCACTTCAGGCACAACTTGTGCATTGCAATAAAGGTGCTGTTTTTTTAGGAGAGAGCTGCTGTACATTGAGAACAGAGCTACGGTTCTGCTTATTGAAATGCACTTAAGCTACTGCATTTAAGCTGCATTTTATTTTGATTTAAAGTCATGATACCAGTACCAGACAGGGTTACCCTGTACGGAAATACGGTACGGTGACACGGTACGGTACAGATACAAAC
Source organism: Limnomonas spitsbergensis (assembly GCA_037349105.1). Lineage (NCBI taxonomy): Eukaryota > Viridiplantae > Chlorophyta > Chlorophyceae > Chlamydomonadales > Limnomonas > Limnomonas spitsbergensis. The sequence continues at coordinate 1,778,403 of JAYJMM010000093.1, read as the reverse complement.
ACGGTACGGTCAAAATGGCCGGACAGGTAAGAAAATGGCCGACACGGTGTTTTAACATGGTACGTTATTGTTTAACGGTGCGACACGACACGGTGAACGGCACGGTGTTTGAACCCAAACGGCCGTACTGGGTAACCCTGGTACCAGAATCCATTTACTTTTCATGTATACCGATAGATGTGCTGGCCCAGCATTGCAGACCATGTGCAAGCTAACACTGGTGCTCTGAGCAGCCTTAGTCCAAGGGGCTTACCTTCGCGAGCCGCTCCCATGCATCGAGCCATGCACGTGCCATGCGACACCACCCACTCCATGCAATCTCTTTTAAGGTTTCGAATCTGCAAATGAATTAGCACGTATTCTACGTTGGTCAGCTGTGTAATCATAGAACAGAGATTGTCGGTCGCGTTCTCTCCCTACTGACTTCTGTCTCTTCTGCTGCTTATCAGAGAGCTGCAACATCGGCTTGCTGCGGAGAGACCAGCTCTTGACACAGAATCGAGTATTGTAAAACATATACGAACGAAATTTAAATCAAAGAACATGTAGAATTGTGTGCACCTCCTCACGTGAAATGGGTGGGGCCCAGTTAATATGGGTGAGCAAGTGAGCTCCTGCAGCCACTTTGAATCGTATATACCTTCTGAATTTGCGTTTTAGAGATGCGAAGCGTCAAGGATGGCCACGAATGCGCGCGATCAGTCCGCCGAAAGTGCGCAGATGCTTAATGCTTCAAGGCGGGGGACGCTGGTTGAATGGAGAGCTGAACGGATACCGAGCAGCGAAAAATGAAGCTTCAACACATCGGCAAGACTGGAAGCACATAGGTGAGACATGACAGACACATCGGGGAACCACATCCATGAAAAGTGACCACTCTTTTTGGTTTCGGCGCATTTCTTTATACAGGCAATATAATACACCTGTCCTCAGTACCTCGGTACATACTGTATGCTATCAGATATAGTGTAAAATTAGGAATGTTGCAAAAAGTCCCCAATAAACAGGGCTTATACCGGTGAGCAACATGCCATGAGGCCTCCTCAGTCCTCACTCAACTGGTCAATAACGTTACACCTCTGGGCCCGCTCAAAGCTCGGCCGCGTGGGCGCCCAACTGTTCAGAAGGAAAAAAATACGAAACTGAAAGGAAGAGGGGGGGGAAGGAACAAAAGGAGAGGCCGGGAAGGCGAAGAAACCAAGTCCGACACCTGAGTTCCACACTTCCACTAGAGAGTAGCCCTGAACAAAGCCTCTCAAAAAAAAGGCCACATAAGCGTATCCCACCCCTGCTTGGCCGCGAGGGCGCCCCACTGATCAGAAGCGAGAAGAGAAGAAACTAAAAAGGGGGGCAAACAACAACAACAACAAAAAAAAACGTGGGGATCTTTGCCACCTTTCCCGGGTTTCTTTTGGTGTCTTTACTTTTCTTGAACCCTTCGCTCTTTTTCAGGGTTGTTTTCTTTCGGGTGCGAACAACCATCGGCTAACACCAGCAGGTATCGAACTCGCGACCTCCGCTTGATCAGCATCGTCGGTGCTAGGCTGTAAGCGACTGACACCAGTACGGCATTAGTCACGGTCGATTGGGTGGGTGGCGGGCGAGAGGTGTCATCGCCGCGCGGCCAAAAAGCTTCACGAATACACATCGCCTACACCCGACGTTGAGTAAAATATAACCACATTGCTAATGCGCTGCTTTCAATCGAGGCCGCACTTGCGGCATAACACTGCGTTGCCACCCAGGCCGTGCATGCCGAGCGTCGCCACTCGTTTCGGTATGTAGCATGGGTGGTTGGCCGGCGAGAGATGTCATCGGTCCCCAATTCGCAGCGACTGCAATAACTTTTCGAATACATATCGCCTACACTCGACGTTGAGTGCATTATAATCACAATGTCAATGCGCATCTTTTGATCGCCTGCCCGGTGCCTGCTGAGCGGCGTGAGCTGTCCAGGCCGGCATAGTAGGTTCTGCTGCGCGTCTTTTTTTTTTTTTTTTTAGTCACTTTTTTTTTCTAGGCACACTTTTTTTACAGTCTCCCATGAAGGAGATCCCTAAAAAAAAAGAGAAGGCCGGAAAGGCAAACGACACCGGCGCCTCAGAATCCCTAGAGACTAACCCTCAACAATGCCCACAGCACAGTCCACAAAAGCAAGTGCATCCCACTCCTGCTCAGCCTGGTACAGCCGGTGGAAGTTAGTGGCAGCGTCCGGAGGACCTGCCTACCCCCGCTCCCGTAACTGCTCCCTGACACTAGGGCACTGGAGGCACACATGTAGCTCATCCTCCACCTGCTCGCTATCCCCCCGTGCCCAACACCGCTGGCAGCAGCGTGCTTCTCGCCGCTGCGCCGTCCTCTGGTATCAGCCGTGCTGATCGCACCGAGCCGCAGTCGCAAATTTATTCGCACACAAGCACCCTCCCTCTGGCTAGTACGGCTCTTGGCTTGCGCCAGCACGGCACCCGCAGTGGACTGGAACCAGGCGCGGTAGGTCGCCGCAGATCTGTGCTGGGTGGTAGGGTCCCCACCGCCGCTTGCGTCCAGCCGTGCTTGCTCGTGGGCTGCGTCAACTGGTAATATTTTATGAACATTCAATGCGACCTTCAGAATCCCAGCCATCGCCCCCCTCTTTGACGTTGCCTCTTGGAAGAGATCCAGCTTGGCTATAGTGGTTCAAAAGCCATGAAGCAGAGAATATCAGGGCACGCCTTGGGCTGGTTCCTTATGGGGCAAGGAGCATCATGCATGACTGTGGCTCCGTCCCCTTCCCACACCTGATCCCGGACAAGTGGCAACTCACATACAAGGTTACCCGGTATTTTCGCACCGGGTAACCAGCACACAGTTCAGTACGGATGTACTGCACTGTTCAGCCAAAATGGACGGATTGGTAAGAAAATACAGATGGTTAGACGATTTGGTGTTTCCAAACGGTACGGCATTGGCGGTGCGGTACGATAATAGACAGTGAAAATGGGATTGTACAGGGTTGTTTTGTACCGAAATGCCGTAGTGCCGTACTGGTGAACGCGTTTTGGGCTTTTGGCGGGATGGCCAAGAGGAGGTAGGTGAGTCTGGTGGTTTTGGTGAGTCCAAACGGCTGTACTGATAAGTTATAAGTACAGCCGTTTGGGCCCACTAGGGCCCAGTGATAACCCTGATTACATGCACGAGCCAGATCCTGCCACTAAACACAGGACGTAACTAAAGCGTCCAACGCTCCATTCAGGTTAATGACGCTACTCCTCTGTGCCCTGCTCAAGAATAACTTAGGCCACGTCGGCAAACAAAAGTCTGCTAGGAAAGTGAGAAGACACTGGAGAAAATAAGGGAAAGGAGTCACGTAAGTGCACACTGTGCAGAGGCTTCGAACACACCACTTACAGCGTGGTTCACTTGACCTAGCAGCACTTTGCTGATATTTCAAGCAGGTTGAGGCAAGAACATTGACATCCTTTTATCCTGAAAAACTAGGATAGCGTCTAAATGAGGTCTTGCCTGGTGGCTACGTTCTCTTCCAGCAGTCTCAACTAGCCTTCCCATCATCTCCTTGAGCACAAAATACACGCTACTTGCCTCCATCTATCTAAAGAACACATGGAGTCCATCAAAGTTCCCCACATCGGATAGCAAATATGCACACCCTGAAATGTATATCAGACTACAAAAGCCATATAGCCATCATGCATGGCATATCGGTATGTTAATAACAGTGAGGTTCAGCATGCTGTGTTGCATGGTCATTATCGGGGGATGAAGAGAATATTAAGCCAGGGCCAAAACCAGGGCATAGCACACCGTGTTCCATGGCCATAAGGGGGGGGGAGATGTTAAAATATAGTCATGGCCCAGGCCTGGGCATCGCACACCGTGTTCCATGGCCATAAGGGGGAAACGTTTTGAAAATGAAGCCACAGCTGAAACCAGGGGGCATAACAAACCGTGATGCATGGTCATGAGCGGGGATGATGAGAATATTAAGCCACGGTTGAACCCAGGGGGCATAGCACACTGTATTGCAAGATCGTCAACTCATGAAGGAGGGACGATGTGGAAATTAAGCCATGGCTGCCGAAATCAGGGCATGAAGCATTCATGAAGCTAACCCAAGGCAGAATATCTGGAGGCGTATAAGAGGTATGAAAGGAGGAAAACCGTACTGCAACATACATCCGATGCGCTGCAACATGCTGCCACATCTGATGCAAAACTCTTTAAATACCGCTTTTATAAGCGCTCTCTCGAGGGATGGAAGGAGCAGACAGGCCACACATCCCCACACATCCCCACACACCTCCAGCCTCGTCATCTGTCGCTAGAGATGCATGTGGCATGACAGTTCGCGCTTCCTGGCCCTAAACCTTAAACTAGGAAGACAAAGGAACACCTCGCAGGAGCTGGTGAGGGTTGAAGAAACAGTGCGGCATCGGCCGGGGCCGCCTCCGCACCGTAACAGCTGGTCAAACAAGGCAAAGAGGAAATCAGTCGCGGCGGTTTATGCTAAAGCTTACGTTTGGCCCTTGAGTAGAAGGTTATTGGGTGGTAGTGTTGATGAGCAGTTGCGACAACATGATAGGAGGGTAGCTGAAAGGGAAAGTGTTTCTACGCCTGCCAGACAATCTTTCATGCCTCAGCTACATGTAAGCTACACTGCAGCCTCTGGCTGGATGCCCCGCTAGTGACCAGCCATGCCACTTTGGCCACCACTGAAAGGCGGTCCAGGTTTGGTCCCAATTGGGCCTTCGGCGGCCGCTGGGCGGCCTGCCTCAGGTGGTCTGATGGTCTCGTGCCTGAAAGAAGAAACGCTGAGGTAAATACAGGGGAAGGTTGGCAGCTGCTGCTCCCTCCTCGTGACCAAAACATGGCAGAGAGGCTGCTGAAAGGGTCTTATTATGTCCGGTGGCCATTCTGACTGGCAGACTAGTTCATCCTCATCGAGAGGAAACCCCGACAGCTGCTGCAGCCGGATGTGTTCAGAGATGTCTCCCCGCGGCAGGCAGAGGCTTGAAGGCAGCCCTGTCAGCAAGCATGCAGGCAAGCCTGGTAGCAAGCAGCAGGCCTGGCAGCAGGCAGGCAGCAAGCTGGAGACAGACCTGCTTGCTGAGGCAAAGGCGGGCCTGACTGCAGCGGGTAGCGAGCAGCGGGCAGGCAGGCCTGTCTGCAGGAGGCAGCGAGCTTGCTTGATTAGTGGAGGCATGCCTGCTTGCACCAGACAGCTGGCAGGCAGGTCCGTAGGACGGCCTGCCTGTCTGCCTGCCTCTGAGTGCTAGTCCTGCAACACAGATGATTCAGCCTTGCTCCTCCCCCGGCCACTATCATGGTAGACTACAAATGGGCCGGTGGACACATCCACGGTACGGACTCGAGCAGTTTGGAGTCCAGCCGTTGGCTCTCAGTCGAGAGGGTTGGGTGCGGCAACAAGAATCTCAGTTCGTGCTCGTGAACAAGATAGAGCCCTGCCGTGCCGGAGCGAGGATCGTCGCCTGCCTCACCCGCCTCGCCAACGGGGACAATGGCATTCCGCTCGAAGGAGACGGCGCCGTCGGCGAAGCGGGGGGCTTCGCATGGAGCGGCCCCAAGGAGAGCGCCAGCTGAGGCGCGCACCGGACTTTTTCCGAGGCGGCGGCGGCGGATGGCGGTGGCGGTGGCATCGGGCTGGCCACGGAGAGCTGGCTGGCGCTATCGCGGAGCGCGGCCAGAGCTGGGTTCGGGACACGCTGCTGGCGCGCTCGGCGACGGCGCAGGGAGTGGACCAGTGCTGCGTCGGCAGCGGGGACGAGAGCCCCGCCGCTGCGTGCGAGGACGGGAGCTCTGCGGCGGAGAAGGCGCTGCGGGTGACGCTGTCGGCGTCCACGTCAGCCGCCGCCTCGAGCGCCACAGCAGCCCGGAGCCAGGCCCGGGGATCCAGCTGGGAAAGGACGAGCCTGTGAACGGAACAGCATTTAATTTGGTGAATGCGATGCTGAAAAACCAACAGTCTGAATGCAACAGTGTCAATGCAAATGTGAATTCAACAGTGTGTACGCAACAGAGTATATTGTAGGGAAAACAGCGGTATGAGTGCAGCAGTGTGAGTGCAACATTGTGAATGCAACAGTGTGAATGCAGCAGTGTGAATGCAGCAGTGTGAATGCAACAGTGTGAATGCAACAGTGTGAATGCAGCAGTGTGAATGCAGCAGCATGAAGGCAACAGTTTGAATGCAACAGTGTGAATGCGACCGTTTGAATGCAACAGCCCACAACAGCCCACAACATCACACAACAGCCCACTACATCACACAACATCACACAACAGCCCACTACATCACACGACATCACACAACAGTTCATCAGCCCGTAACAACACTCCCACCCTCCCACCCACCCACCTTTGAGGTTTCGCCCCATGTAGCGTCTTGGACACTCGATGGTTACTCGCAGTAAGGCCCCCTGCACCCTCCTCTTTCAACAACCCGAGTACGCCCGTTGTCACAGGTCCGCTTAGCCTCGAGCACAAGGCCGCAGCGTGGCCCCCGTTCAAGCGCGGGCCGCTGACGCCGCTCTCTGGAGCGGACCCATACTGCTGCTTCTGCGGCGGCAGCTGCTGCCTCTGCCTCTGGCCGGCCCCACGCTCCAAGCTGCGCCACGAGGAGGACCACCCGACGTCCATCGCGTCTTCCGACTCGGCGTTCGTCGCGGGCGTGGAGCAGCGCGTCGCGGAGCGGCGGAGGCTTGCGGTGCCGGAGCCCAGCTGCTGCCCGCTCCACTGCTGCCTGCTCCCCCGGGCGCTGCCGACGCTGTCCTGAGGATGGTCGCCCCATAGGTCGCTAGATGCCAACGCCTCAGAGAAGACCTTAAAGGCCGAAAAAATACTTTCGTCACCCGCAGCTGTTCCGCCGCCGCCTCTATGGTGACCAAGCCCACTCCGACCCACCGCAGCCCCGCCGCTGCCGCCGCTGCCGCTGCCGCCTCCACTACCACGACCGCTGAAAGCGGAGAATAAACTTTCGTCATCTGCGGTCGCCCTGCAGCCGCCTCCTAGGCCCTGCCGGCGGGTCGGCGGGGCCTTGGAGTCGGAGTCGGAGTCCGAGTCTTCATCGCGTTCTGAAAGGGCCTCGGCTAGCGGTCGGCCGCCGCATGGGCGCCCCGCCGTGGCGGCCTGGCTCCGGATCCCATCTGACAGCTGCTGAACAGATATCACGGAGATGGGAAGCTAGTCAAATTCTGGAATACCAATAATAAGGAAAGGTCCAGAGGGTTTATAATGCCAAAAGCCCCAGGGTTCAGAACGTCAAAGTCAGCATGCTCTGCACTTAAGAAATGCCTATTTGGTGCAGCAATGAGCACTATGGGAAGCCAGGGAATGGCAGATTGGTATTTCTAGATCTTGGTGGCATGGCCCCTCATGCTTGCATGCAATCGTGTTCCGGTACCCATACAGTCAGTCTACGAGCTGCAAATAAATGATCGCTACTGTCCTGTCAAGAATTATATACAGCTCTATGTTGGGCACCGTAGCTGTTTACTCATTGGACAGAGTCAAAAGTGCAAATGCAGACCATACGGGTGATGCTTCCGTGCTTATGCACTGCTTCCGCGCACTTGCAGTAATTCCATGCCCACACAATGCTTTTATGCCTACGCACATCCACCATGCATGTGTGCTGCTGGACACCCTGTGCTGGGGCAATGTCCATCAGCGTAGGGGCGGTGTCCAGCAGGGTAGGGGCGGTGTCCAGCAGCGTAGGGGTGGTGGCCAGCAGGCAGGTGCGGTGTACCGGGGCGGCGGAAAGAGAGGAACACAAAGGGGGGGGAATTACTTATGAGAAACAAAAAGGAAAAGACCCCTCCTCCCTGTACAGAAAGGAAGATAAAACCAATACCGGTATCAAGAAAACCCTCAACCCTTAGCAAACAAGTCAATGACATCACACCCATGGGCCCTGCTCAAAAAGGCTCAGCCGTTTGTGTGTTTCCAGCCTTTTGTTTTGTCCCTTTACTATTTCCCCACTTTTCCCTTTTTTTTGTCCTACCCCTTTCTGTGTTTCTTTCCAACTTTCCTCCCAACTCTTTAGTTAGGCGCTCACGCAGCCGAGCCTTATTTGAGCAGGGCCCAGAGGTGTCACGACATTGACCCTGCTCATGGGCCCTGCTCAAAAAGGCTCAGCCGCGTGGGCGCCTAAGTAAAAGGGGCAGAAAAATAGGAAAAGGGGTAAAAACAGTGAAGGGACAAACAAAAGGCTGGGAAGGAAAAGTAAAGGAAGTTCCAGCCTCTGAGAACGTCTACGCCACATGTATGTAGGCAGATGGTGCCGCATACACACCCTAGTGGCCAAACGGCATACACGTTGCAGCGCTGCAACCAAAGGCGCCTCTCTACCCTGCATTGCCTTCCTGAGGCTGCTGCTTCTGCGCTAAATGATGCCCAAGAACTCTAACTCTTGGACACGCTGCAACACTGTTTATCTGGGCTGCACACGCAGGCCTTGGCTGGCTGTCTGCGCTGCATTGCGAAGCGGCCACCAAACTCCAAGATCTTTGTCTTGCTGTCATCGAACTGAAGCTGTTTATCCGCTGCGCACTCATGTAGGGTACCTTGGGTAAACTTCACCTAGCATGCACTGCAGCCCTACCGGGCTGCCGGCTAGCAAGGCGAGGTCATCCGCATGTAGTTGGCACCGTAGGCTTGTTCCGCCTCACACAGGTGGTTGGCATGGCAGCACCATGGTCCTAGCTGTGCATGGTCACTATAAATCTGGATTTGAGCCTGCTCGTCCCCTACCAGCCCATATCCACCGCGCGGCCGGGCGTTCAGCTAGGCCCGGTGGATATGCACCATCCTAAGATTGAATTCAGCTTCATCCTAGCCTTTGGCCTGGGTGCCGCGTTGGCACCCAACATTTTTCGTGTAAACCAGTGTTTATTTTAGTGGGTACCGGACCACCTTGATGGGCTGCCCCGCAACCTCCCTTGGGCCGATTCCTGGCAACCTCTGGCCGGTGGTCCAAGCAGCAGGGCTGGCCCATCCAGGGGCTTGTGGCCAGGGGCCATAGTCTACCTGAACTGTAGCTGATAGTGGTATACCACTAAAAGAAACACTGGTGTGATCCAGACAACAATTGAGAGTATCCCGGGCAGACTACTCTATATGACCAGCTCGATGGAGAACAAACCATGGCCAAACTACGGCTGGCATCCGGAGCAACAAGGCCTCATGCATGGGGCTGCAACATGACCCCTGCGCCGCATGCCGTGACCTACCTGATTAGTAGCTTGAGTGCGTCCAAAAAGGACCTCTGGCGCCAGATGAAACGATACAAATGAAAGACGAGAATTGCTGTATTAATTCCGCCTCTGACTCCACAATCGCCAGCTGCGGCCTCATGCATGCCGCATATGCTGCCGAAGGAATTCGGCTTCATCTGAATAGCCATTGTGAATTTTGAGACCTGGAAATCTGTGCTTCTACTTCGCAGCTGCTGATGCAGGTACTCGTGGAGATTTTTCTACAGGAGTCCGGCTCGCTGATTAAAGATCATAACGGGAACATCACGTCCGCCATGTTGGGCAACTGCCAACTCAGGCAGTCTGGTTCGCTGGTGTCGCGAGTGTGCCATGCGGCGTGTCCCGGGCGGGGATGCCGACTTGTCCAGTTTGCATGACGTGGCGTCAGTAATTCAGTGTATATTTCTGCTGCTTTCGACCGACTTCGATCTGTCAATCTGCCCAGGCCTTGACGCCATGCAGAACCTGGAGCACACTTTCCTACGATAATACCGATCTTTCATTCAAATCTGAATTACGTGGGGAAACTGTTTTAACCATGCACAACCGAGATATAGCATAGCGCGTCGCCGATGACAAGATAACTTTGGCTTGCGTGGATTATTGCAGGCATATCGGTATCAATGATGGTCGGCCACTTGATAATGTCAGTTTGCCCAGTCTCTTCGACTGATATTTCACGGCCCGGACACGTGTCCATCGACCAGCGTTTGTGAAGCCGTGTTGCCATGCAGGTTTGTGCAAACTTCATGTTTTTTTAATCTGTGTATCATGCATTTATCATGGGGACGGCAGCCAGTTTCGGCCTTGTCACCCGGCTTCGTTTTACGCCCATGCCGACCGGAGGCGATTGCACGTTGTACCAAATCATATATACTATCGTGAGTTTGCCAGCTCAAACGCCGCCTTCCTCCATTTGGCACATTCCCTAAAATTTTGGGAGAGGAACCCGGAGTACGGCATTCGAACCTGCCATGCGGACTCGCACACCTCCTTTCCGTTCTTGCACATCGCTATTATCCATCTTTTTTAATAAACGCGATGAAACTGGGCGTCTCGTCTTGCTTCCCTTTTTGTCTCGGCTTCCGTTCGAGTCACGCCTGGGCTGTCTCCGGTTGATGCCAGCCGCTTTATTAACCTAATCTACGTCAATACACCACCTTATCTGTCGCAATATCACGCTTTCGGTGAGCAGGGCTTTTGACTGTTGTCACGTACGCCTCGTTGCCTTGGACTTTCGAAAAGTGCCGGCAGCGTTGCTGTTTGAATCCAATGCATCTCATTGCCTAATCCTGCCTCAACGCGAAGGCTCATAGAACTCTTGCCGGCTGACGCCGAACGTGTCCGGACCAGAGGCCGACCAGGACAGCAACAAGGAGCGCAAAACACCGCCCCTGTCCGGTCGCTTTTGCAGCGCCTTTCCTTGTCACCAACTTCAATATAAACAGCTCCCGGCCTATGCTTCATACGCCCCGCGTCTCTTCGCTCTAGTTGCGCCAGCGGAACAGCAGCAGCCAGCCAGTCCCCCTCCCCCCTCGCAATCGGTGTCGACGTCCCGCTCGGCTACCCAGTCTACACGAACGCCTCCCTTCACGTCCCTTCCTTTTATTTCCCAGTCGCAACGCACAAGCTCTGCCCGTCAAGTGCCGAGACTTGGGAGACAACGCGCGCCAGACTCCCCCAGAGCGACGTCATGGACGTCCCCCTACTCGCCACTCGGAACCTGTCTAGCCGACGAAAGGTGAAAATACGATTCGCACACGTGGCTCTGTTCCAGCAGCAGTCCTGCTTGATGTTATCGACCTAGAGCTGCGACAGGTGGTTCAGAAACGCAGCACCTACAGCTCATGAGCCGCTCCCGCCAGCGTCCTTTCCCGCCTACCGCTCCCCCCTGCAGGGTCGGTTGCCCTGCCCCTCTGCCCTCCCTCCCTTCCTCCCTCCCTCCCTCCCTCCCTCCCTCATCTCAACGACCTCCCGTCGCCTTTTCTCGTCACCCCCGATAGCTCCAAATCTGATTGAAGTGCGAACTATGCTGCCAATGGCGGTCTGCTGCTGCTCAGCCTCCTCCTCCGAGCCAATGGGGCCCAAACACACTCGCCCCACCGCCCCCGTCTCATTGCCACATTGCCCCCTCTTCACTCACCCCTATACCCCTGCTATTTTAACTTCTCCGCACACCACCCATGCCCTCTTCCTCAATGCCCCTACCTCACTCGCCCCGTGGCCATTTCCCCACTGCCTACCGTGGAACTTGCGACGCAAACCGGCATGTGCAGCCATGGACCTTCAGTGTTCATTTTTTAACGTCGGGCTATTTTTGGGGAGCCGCCTGGGCCAACGGGGACCAAACCTTGACCAGCCTATTGCCAGCGGCCTGAGCAGCAGGCTCCTTACTGACCCCTGGTGACCTCTGCTGTAGGCTGTGATCTTCATGAAAGGGAGCACTCTCTGAAATGCTGCGCTCTGAACAACCCACTTGTCGACGCGTTGATGCCGCAACAGCTAGTTTAGGGTTCAGGGTTTTAAATCTTAGTTTAGGTTTTAAATCTTACTTTAGGGTCTAGGGTTTGGTGGCGCTGGGAGCATCACGAAAACCCTAAACCCTAAGCCACTGGTCGGTACGTTGACACTACAACCACTAGTCTAGGGTTAAGGGTTTAGGGCTTAAACCACGACCCTTAGCAACTGGGCGATGCATTAAGGCTGCAGCAAAAATACGTCACCCCCCCTCCCTCAGCTGTCCAAACCTCCCTTCTGATTTGCGCTGGCAACCGATCGTGTCCAGGATTTTCCCGTGATTTTTTTCATAATTTTTAGCTGAGTTCCGTGTGCGCTTTGGCGCATTGCGCTGCGACAACATCGTCCCTCCTCCACCTTTCCCCTCAGGTGTTCAAACCTCCGGCGCCCAAGGAGGAAGAGGAGGAGGACCCCTTCCGCGAGAAGATGCAGCGGGCAACGGCAAAGCCTCCGGCTGGCCCTGGGAAGAGGGGCCGAAGAAAAACACTGAAGTCCAAAGTAAGGACCAGCTTTTGTTTTGATATTTGCATGATGTTTTGAATATTTTGAAAGAGTCCCCCCCCTGCAGTATTTGATCAATTTTTTGCGTGGCCATGCAATGTTCAGCAGGGTTAAGCTACCTTCTGTCCCTCAGCTGGCATTCCCCCTCCCTCCCCCCCTTCACGACTCAGCTACATGTCAACTACACTCAGGCCTCTGGCCAGGGGGCCCATTTGTGGCCAGCCATTCTGCTTTGGCCACCTGTCGCAAGCCAGCCCAAGTTTGGTCCCAATCTGTCATTTTGCGGCCTTGGGATGAACTGCCAAAGTTTGACTTGTGGCCGAAAAAAGAATCACTTTCTGCCGGCGATCATATGCACAGCCAGCTGTGATCAGGTTTTTTTTAGTGGTTTTACTGGTTGCGAGTCGTGACCCAAGAGGTCGGTCAGACTGCGTTACGTTTGGGGTTGCGTCAGGAAAAAGTGCAAACGCGACGCCGGTCACACTACCCAAACGCCAAACGCAACGTGTCAAAACGCGAAACGCAAACGCAGGGGGGGGGGGGTGACGTTTCGCGTTTGAGATTTTTCATGAATTCCAGCTTAAGCTTGATCTTAAGCTGGACACGAACAATATATATGTTACAATGTAAGGAAATATCAACCCCGAGTCGCTGGGAGACGGAATTCGCACAAAAATGTACCATGCCGTGCCCTGACGTCGTCTTGCCCTGCCGTCTTGCCCAAACGCAGTGTGACCAGTTTAGCGTCAGATTCACGCTAAATCCAAACGCAACCCAAACGCAACTGCCAAACGCAACCTCAAACGTAACGCAGTCTGACCGACCCCTAAGCGGTAACCAAACAACTAATTCTGCGAAGCCGAGGCTCAGTCGCGCGGTAATGGAAAACTATGAAATCAATCAGGATCTGTAAAGGTTGCCTGCGGCGCGCTCTCCACCAATAACTCGCCTACTTCTGGTAACCAAGCATAATTCCAAATGCCAGTAAAACAAAAACTGGCTATGATGCTGCTGCCTCTGTGCTACCCATGCTTGATTGCCCTGCCCACCTCTATACGCCTTTTTCCTCACATACCCTGCCCACGTTCTGCACCTATTTTCTCGCCTATTCTGCCCTCTTCATTCCCTCACCTGCTCACCTCTCAACGCCTATTTCCCCACCTACCTGATTCATTTGCTGCACCTATTTCCCCACCTACATGCTCATCCACCTACCCCTGCCCACTCCTTCCTCCCCTCCCGCACCCTCCACCTGGCAGATGCCAGTGCCTCCTTTCTCACCTGTCCCAGGCCACCTCTCTCACACTTCCATCTATCTCACACACCCACCTCTCTGCGCATGCTCATCCACCTGCCCCTGCCCACCTCCTTGCCTCCCCTCCCTCACCCTCCAGCTGGCGAACGACAGCGCAGCCGAGGGCGACAGTGAGTACGAGGACGGGGACCTTGACCCCCCGCCCCGTGCGACAACCCGGAAGCGTACCACGACATCTGTACCGCCTCCGTCAAGCAGTGCCTATGCCAAGGAGCTGCAAGATGTCTCGATGCCCCCCAGCCGCAGCAGCGGCGGCGGCAGCCGTGCGCGGAGGGCCTCGTGTGGGGATTCCCCCGGCGCGCACGCTGATGATCCAAAATCCGTTGACGTCGCTGCGGCGCCCCGCCCGGATGCCGATGGCGGCGGCGGCGGTGGCGGCGGAGGCAGAGGTGGCAGGGAGGGCAGCCCCTCAGAGTTGGGGGAGCGCTTCCCTGACGCACTCGAGGTGCGTGCCTTTTGCGGACGGATCTAGGGTGATCTGGATTGGGTGGATCTAGTAGTATCTAGGAGTAGTAGATCCACTTCTGATTCGGATCTGAGGAGCATTGCTTGGGGCGCTGGAGGTGTGAGCTTTTGACAGGGGACACGATGGATCTGAAGGGATCTGGAGGCCGCGGATCTAGAGGGATCCTGAGTGGGTGGAGCAAGAAACATCTGGATTTAAAAGATCTGTAGGGACTTGGATTTATAGATCTAAATAGATCTGGGATGTGTAGGTGGAGAGGGATGCGGCCATTCGATTGCCTCCCTGGCCGCCATCCACGCGTCCAAAGCAACTACTGAGCATTCCACGACACCCCCCCTTAGAATATATGGTCGTCTGCCATATTTGAAAATCCATGCATGCAGCTTGATAAATATTCAAAATTGTGTACAGCTTCCATCCTCGTGTCAAAAACAGCAACTGAGCATTCCACGGCACATCCTTAAAATAACTGGTATCGGTATTCTGGCATATTTTCAAATTCATGCATATTCCTCAGTGGCTTCCATCCCCCGGTGTCGAGCAGCAATGTAGCGTCTCACTGCATATTTTCAAAATATCTGGTACCGGTATGAGGCGGTAATGAGGGCAAATTTGGAATTAATACAGATTACTTACTCGCCTCCATCCTGGTTTTCAAAGCAGCAGCGGAGCATTCCACGGCACATTTTCAAAATAATAGTTTGAAGGGCACACCGGTACCGGTATTTGAATAATTTTGAATGATTTAAATTTTGAATAAGTCGAAGGGCACGCCGGTGTTAATTTTGAATACTTTTTAATTTTGCTGGTATTTAAAAATCGATCTATTGTACTTATCGCCTTGCAGGTGTCGAGCAGCAACGGCGTGTTCCACAGCACCTTTTCCCTGCACCACTACCTGGCCAGCCAGGGCGCCAAGCTGCACATTTTCAAAATATTTGGTGCAGGAATATATAGGGCATATTTGAAAAACAATCCTGATTTTCTCTTGACGTCCATCCAGGTGTCAAGCAGCAACGGCGCGTTCCACGGCACCTTCTTCCTGCACCAGTACCTGGCCAGCCAGGGTGCAAGCGGAGTCGGAGGCAGAGCTGCAACTTGCGTCATGGAGGCCGGCAAAGAAGGGCGTCGCATGACCCCAGGTGTGAAATGTGTGACCATAGGTGTGAAACATGTGTCCTGGAGGCCGGTAAAGGACGATGCCGTATAATACTAGGTGTGGAATGTGTGACTCTGGGGGTGGAATGAAAAAAATGCCAGCAAGGCTAAATAAACAATGAAGAAAGGGATGCGGGGATTATACAAAATATTTTCCTAGGGGTGCAGGAAGGCTGACTTAATCTACAGTATCCCGATATTGTCCAATATTGTATTAAATGCCAGTAAGCATCTCAGTAAGCAAATGCCGCAAATTGGCATTTGCTAACTCTAAACCCTTTACCCTAAGCCTTAAACCCCGCGCACTGCAGGCGAGGCTGAGGAGCGTGCAGGGCTGGGCAGCAATAAGAACTGGAAGAAGACGCTGCAGGTCAGGGTTTGGGGTGGAGGGTCTAGGGTGAGGGTATGGGGTGGAGGGTCTAGGGTCAGGGTTTGGGTATGAGAGTTTGGGGAGGTTCTTGGGTTTAGGGTTTGGGTTTAGGGTTTAGGGGGGAGGATATGGGGGGGGGGGTCAAGTTGGAAGGTTGTGGGTGAGGGTTGGGGTGGAGAGTATGGGGTGGAGGGTCTATGAAGAGGGTTTAGGGGAGAGGATATAGGGGGGAGGTCTTAGGTTATGGGTGACGGTTATGGGTGACGGTTGGGGCGGAGAGTATGGGGTGGAGAATGAGGGAGGCGCGTGAGGTCAGGGTTTAGGGCTAGGGTTACAAGTACAGGATAGTGGGTTTATATTCCCACAGTCTGAGGCAAAGTGGGTATGAATGCTGTAAAAAGAAAGGTCGGCCGGTCATGGCTAGGTAGTGGCATGGGACCAATGGTGGCTGCCCAGGCTGCACCCCGAAGGTGCCCTTGATCTGAACTCTTGGCATTTTTCTTATTATTATCTATTACCGTATATTTGTTTTGCTTTTCTGCACTGGTATACTGTGTCCTGATCATGATTCTCAAATCGACTGTATATGTCACAGACATCCAACGTATCTCTGGCCAGCC
The DNA here is from genome assembly GCA_037349105.1 of Limnomonas spitsbergensis. Classification (NCBI taxonomy): domain Eukaryota; kingdom Viridiplantae; phylum Chlorophyta; class Chlorophyceae; order Chlamydomonadales; genus Limnomonas; species Limnomonas spitsbergensis. Next base: position 1,762,187 of record JAYJMM010000093.1, on the reverse strand, counting down.
ACACTTGCCATTCATTCAAAAGAATATCACCCATTTAAGAATAATAGCATACTGGGTACCTTGGTATCATCAATATTTTTTACTGAGATCTTGAAGTATCGCTAATCACTTCCAAACAGACACCAGCCACTGCTTTCCACCAGCTAAACCCTAAAACCTAAACCATAGAACACGCCAGACGCTGCTTTTCCACCAGCTAAACCCTAAACCGTATACACACACCAGCTACTGCTTTTCCACCAGCCAAACCCTAAGCCCTTAATCCTAAACATTCACCAGATACTGCCTCTTGCCGCCAGCGGGCCCCTCAACTGGACAGACCCTTTAACCTAGTCCCTTCACCCTGAACCCTAGTCCCTTCACCCTTCACCCTAGTCCCTAGTCCCTTCACCCTAGTCCCTTCACCCTCCACCCTAGTCCCTTCACCCTGAACCCTAGTCCCTAGTCCCTTCACCCTAGTCCCTTCACCCTCCACCCTAGTCCCTTCACCCTGAACCCTAGTCTCTTCACCCTGAACCCTAGTCCCTTCACCCTTCACCCTGAACCCTAGTCCCTGAACCCTGCACCCTAGTCCCTTGAACCTGGGCAGCTTGATTGCGCAGACAGTCTTCCACGGCCGCCACATGACGCTCCGCAAAGGCCGCCCCTAAACATGAACCCTAAACACGAACCCTTAACCCTGAGCTCAGCAATCGTGTGGACGGTCCTTAACCCTTCGCCTTCAACCTAAACCCTGATTACTGCAGACCTATACCCTGGGCACCTCGATGGTGCAGACGGTGTCCCGCGGCCGTCGCATGACGCTTCGCAAAGGCCTCCCCAGACATGCACTGAGAACAGGACTGCCACCCTGAACACCTATCCCTTGACCTTGGATCTAAACCCTAGACGCTTATCCCTTGACCTTGGATCTAAACCCTAGACGCTTATACCTTGACCTTGAATCTAAACCCTAGACGCTTATCCCTTGACCTTGGATCTTAACCCTAGACGCTTATCCCTTGACCTTTGATCTAAACCCTAGACGCTTATCCCTTGACCTTGAACTAAACCCTAAGCCCTGTGCACCTCGATTGTGCAGACAGTCCAAAACCCTGAACCTAGAATCTCAGCATTTTAATTGTGCAGACGTTCATAAACACTTGAACGCTAACCCTGTACAACGGTCAATGGTCCTAAGCCCCAAACCTTCAACACTGCTCACCTGGATTGCGCACACAGACCTTCACCCTAAACCCTGAGCGCGAAACCCTTAACCCTTTACCCACACGGACCTGAACCCAAAACCCTAAACTGTCAACCCTCCTCAATTGTGCAGACGGTCTACCATGGCAGCCGCATGACTCTCCGCAAGGTCCTGCTCCAGCTGGGCATCGGCCAGCGGGGCGGGGGCGGAGAGACAGGGCTAGGAGGCAGCAAGCGAGGGCGGCCGCGCGCCTCGACGAACGGGGAACCTGCCGAGGTGAGCAGGGTTAAGGGTTTTGGGGAGCCTGCTGAGGTGAGCAGGGTGTAGGGTTTTGGGGAGCCTGCTGAGGTGAACTGGGTTTAGGGTTTAGGGGAGCCTGCTGAGGTGAACTGGGTTTAGGGTTTAGGGGAGCCTGCCGAGGTGAGCAGGGTTGAGGGTTTAGGGGAGCCTGCTGAGGTGAGTAGGGTTGAGGGTTTAGGGGAGCCTGCTGAGGTGAGCAGGGCTGAGGGTTTAGGGGAGCCTGCTGAGGTGAGCAGGGTTTAGGGTTTAGGGGAGCCTGATGAGGTGAGCAGGGTTAAGGGTTTAGGGGAGCCTGCCGAGGTGAGCAGGATTTAGGATTTGGGGTAGCCTGCTGAGGTGAGCAGGGTTGAGGGTTTCGGGGAGCCTGCTGAGGTGAGCAGGGTTGAGGGTTTAGGGGAGCCTGCTGAGGTGAGCAGGGTTTAGGGTTTAGGGGAGTCTGCTGAGGTGAGCAGGGTGTAGGGTTTAGGGGAGCCTGCCGAGGACGAACGGAGGGCCTGACGAGTTGAGAGGATCCTGCTGTTTACTTTTCTAATGTTTTGTCAAGTCCACCAAAGTTTGAGAAGTTTTACAGTCCAGCGAAGTTTTGTGTAGTCCACAGTCCAGCGGCCAGGTGCGGGCTTGCGTTCTGGACAAGGGCACGACAATCTGATTCAAAATTCAATTCCCGCCTCCCAGGTCGAGGAGGCCATTCACGAGGACCGCGAAGAAGAAGCCACTACCGCCTTGGCTCCCCCTCCCACTGGTACGGCGGCGGCGGCAGCGGCAACCCTTGCCCCGGGACCTCCTGCGGCGGCCCAAGCCTCCCCGGACGAGCCCTCTGCGCTGGGAGCCGAGGACGTGACGCTCAGCGCCTCGGAGCTCGGGGACCTTCCGGAGACGACTGAGATCTACAGCTACAACCGTTGCTTCCACGGTACCTTCTACCTTCGGCAGTACCTGGCAGTACGAGGAAGGTGGGTGGAAGCTATATGCTTGTGCAGTTCACATTGTGTACAACGTAAAAATGGGCACTCAAGCCCTGAACCCTTGACCCCCAAACCTATGCCCTAAACCCTAAACACCACCTTAGTCTTCAAAAAGGGCACCACGATTGTCTTCAAAAAGGGCACCCAAACCCTGAACCCTTACCACACACCCTTCGCCTCCATGGGTGTGGAGGAGCGACTGCCCGCGCGCTGATAGAGGGCACAAGACGATCTGCCATATGCTGGGGAGGCGTACGATAATTGTCCACTCTTCAGCCTATGCCCTATACTTGAAATCTTCACCTTTTGCTCTTAACCCTCAACTGCTGCCGACCTGGTGCTGAGGAGCGACTGCCTGCGTGCTGGAAGAGAGCACAAGACGATCTGCTTTATGCTGGGAGGGGCTAACAACAACAACCTGTCATCCTAAGCCATGAACCTCAGGCCCTAAACCTTCAGCCCTAAACCATTACCCTTACCCCTTACCCACATTCCTAACCCTTTACCGACACCAGGTGTGGACGGGCGACTGCGTGCGTGCTTGAAGAGGGCACAATAATGCGAATCACACCCGTTGATGCGGAGGAGCCTAGCTCAATGATTTGTACTATGAACACTTACCAACACCATACCCCGCCCGACACCAGGTGTGGACGAGCAACTGCGTGCGTGCTTGAGGAGGGTACAACAATCCGCATCACGCCCGTTGAGGCGGAGGAGCGGGCCGGGCTCCGAAACAACAAGAACTGGAAGAAGAGCCTGATGACCACGCACCAGGTGGGGGAGCAGGGTTTAGGGTTATGGTCTGATGACCACGCACCAGGTGGGAGCAGGGGTTAGGGTTATGGCCTGATGACCACGCACCAGGTGGGGGAGCAGGGGTAAGGGTTATGGCCTGATGACCACGCACCAGGTGGGGGAACAGGGTTTCAGGTTTGCGGGGTGCAGAGTGCACAACATGAGGAGCAGGGTTCAGGGTGGGAGGAGTGCCAAACTCATGGAAAAGGGTTTAGGGTTATGGCCTGAGGACCACGCACCAGGTGGGAGCAGGGTTAAGGGTCCAGGGTTTACGGCTGGCAGAGTATGCAGCATGGGGAATCAGGTCCAGGGTTCAGGGTGGGAGGAGTGCCCAACTCATAGAACAGGGGTTAGGGTTATGGCCTGATGACCATGCACCAGGTGGGAGCAGGGTTAAGGGTCCAGGGTTTACGGTGGGCAGAGTATGCAGCATGGGGAATCAGGTTCAGGGTTTTCGTACGGTGGGCAGAGAGCACAGCACGAGGATCAGGGTTTAGAATATGGCGACACACCAGGTGGGAGGGGGGTCCAGGGCTCATAGGGTCCAGGGTTTACGGTTGGCAGAGTGCACAACACCTGGAATGGGGTTCAGGTTTCAGTGGGAAGAGTGCATAACTTCGGGAACGAGATTTAGGGTTTAGGGGGGTCGGTGGGGAGAGTGCGCACCACAGGGAACAGGGTTAAGGGTTAAAGGAGGTCGATGGGTAGAGTGTGCAACAGTGTGAAATAAGATGCATGGGCTACGGCCTGTCGGGTTTGTGCGTTACCAGGGAATGCATGGTAGGATTTAGGGTTAAGGGGGTCAGTGGGCAGAGTGTGCAACACAGGGAACAGGGTTGAGGGTTTAGGGGGGTTGATGGGCAGAGTGCGCAACAGTGTGAAATAAGATGCGACGGCTTCAGCCTGCCGGGGGCGTGCGTTACCGGGGAATGCATGATAGGATTTAGGGTTTAGGACGGGCAGAGTGTGCAACACAGGGAGCAGGATGTAGGTCAAGTCCGTGTGGCCACACACTAGATAGGGAGGCTGTGCATTGCAGGGGGGTAGGCTTCAGGGTTAAGGCTCCAGTTTGTTTGCTTCAGGTTAAAGGCTTTAGGGCTTAGGTTTCAGAGTGTTAGGGTTCAAGCTTACTGGCTGGGGGCACACATCAGGGGGGGGGGGGTCTGCGCTGCCCTTTGTCATACTTGCTTAACTTGTCCTGGTAGTTTCCTCCGCCGTCTGAATTTGGCCAGCAGAAAGGCCTGTGGGTTTTGGAGTCTTGGAGAAGCGACAGCGGCACAACTAAGTGGATATTTACGAATGTGGACCACCCTGGCATCAACTTCTGGACCGTTCACCTTGCCTTTCCCCCCTCACCTTCAGCAGGGTTGCAAGATGAAACCTTAACCCTGATCCCTGATCCCTAGAACCTTGAACCCCGGCAGGGTCGCAAGATGAAACCAAAACTCCAATTCCTAAGGCATCTCAATACCCTGAACACCATCAGGGTTGCAAGATGAAGATCAAGGACTACTTTCTACACATCGGCGCGGAGCAGCCGCCGCCTCCGCTGCGCGGGGGCAGCGGCGCCGCCGCGCTGCCAGCCCCGGCCGGGGGGCTGCCGCCGCTGCCGCCTGCCGGCGGCAGCGCCGCCCCGCCCGCCGTCTCCGTCGAGTGCCACCCGCTGGCCCCCTCCTCCTCCGGAGTCTGCATCAACACGTCGGCGCTACTGGATGCCGCGGAGTACTTCCCGTCGGTGGATGTGGGCGGCGGCCTTGGCATGCCCTCGACGCTGCTGATGGGCCTGCCGCAGGGCATGTGGCAGGGGCAGGTTCCGCTATGGCCTACCTTGGCTCCTCACGGAAGCTTTGCAGACGGCGGCGGTGGCGGCCTGCTGCAGTCGTGGGAGGGTAAGTGAGGGGCATGTTACCTCTTGATGCCCTCAACCCTAAACTCTGAGCCCTTTTGTATGTTTTGGGCTAAGGGCACCAAATGATTTGAGTATTTAGTCTGAATACTTTGCATAGTAGGAGGAGAAGGAGAAGGAGAGGAATTAGAGATAAGTATGTTGTCATGTAGCTGAATTGTAGCGGTAATGCTCCCCACATTTCCACCCGTAGATATAGACCCTGACGCGCTGCCCATTGTCAGCTACTTTTGCGTGTTTCACGTTCCCGGCTCGCTGGGAGAGCGTCATGTAGCTGAATTGTAGCTGAAATGCTCCCCACATGTCCACCCGTAGACACTGTCCCTGATGCGCTGCCCATTATCAAAATATCAACTACAATCGCGTATTTCTGGTGACCTGCTTGCCGAGAGAGTGCCGTGTCGCTGAATTGTAACTGAAATCGTCCCCACATTGTCACCCGTAGACACCGCCCCGGACGCTCTGCCTATCGTCAGCTACAATCGCGTCTTTCACGGAACCTTCTACCTGAGAGAGTACCTGCAAAGCAGGGGAGGTGGCAGGTGAGTGGAGGGAGGGGAAGGGAGGGGAAGGGGCAGGCGAATGGAGGGAGGGGTGGTGAGGTGGCATGTGAGTGAAAGGAGGGGAGGTGGCAGGTGAGTGGAAAGAGGGAGCGAAGGAATGTGGTGGATGAGTGGAGGAAGGGGATGTGGTAGGTGGATGTTGGGAGGGAAGGAGGGGATGTGGTAGGTGAGTGGAGGGAGGGATGGGAGGTGGTACGTGAATGTTGGGAGGGAAGGAGGGGAAGTGGTAGGTGAGTGGATGGGATGTGGTAGGTGAGTGGAGGGAGGGAGGGGGGGGTGATAGGTGAGTGGTGGGAATGAGGATTACACGACAGCCTCGCTCCCTTTTACCCTCAATTCGCAGATGCAGATGTGGCACCATGGAAGATGGCGGCGCGTGTGGCTCGGTGGGGCGCATCAACCCTGTGGATGCTGAAGCAAGCACCCTGAAGTCTTGCCCCCCTTAATCCTTAACCCTTAAACACGTATACCTGAAGTCTTCCCCCTTCACCCAAAACCCTTAGACTTGCAACCCTGAAGTCTTGCACCCCTAACCCTTATTAGCCCTCAACCCTATAACATGTCTCCCTGAAGTCTTGCCCTCTCAACCCTCCAGTCCTGAACTCACGCCGCCCTAAACCCCTGTCTTTAGATGCGCCTGCATTGAGGAGGACGGCGTCGCGTGCGGCTCGGTGGGACGCATCACCCCTGTTGAGGCGGAAGACAGGGCTGGCATGGGCGCCAGTAAGAACTGGAAGAAGAGCCTGCTGGCCACGTTTGGAGGCGAGCAACTCACGCTGCGCAAGCTGTTGCTGCAGGTGAGGGTGTAGCACGCCCTCGCACCTGCCCTTTTATGACATTAAGGGGGTAAGGCTTAGTGTTTGTTTATTTATTAATCCACGCCTCAGGCGTATCTTTTATTTATTTATAAAAACCTTCTGAGGTTTATTTGTATAAGCATTATTGTTTATATTTGTTTATGAAACTCTGGACCAGGTTGGTGACAAAGAGCCAGCATACATGAGCAGGAGCAGAATCGGCGGGCTTGCGGGGTGTAGGATTTTGTTTGCTTGTTCGTCGAGACCCTGAGCCCTGATTGCTGCCTAGGTGGGCGCCGAGGAAGCGCGCGGTCCCCCGTACATGCGGCACAGCGCGGGCGGTGGGGTAGCCGCCGGCGCAGCGCAGTGTGCGTACGGCCCGGCAGTGGACCTCTTCTTGCCTTACAGCAGCAGCACACGCGGCGCCGCCGCGGCCGTCGGGCTGCTGCTGCCCGGCAGCGCCGGTGCCGGCGGTTTTGGAGCCGGAGCCGGACTTCTGCCCGACGGTTTCAGGGCTGCTGCTGCTGCGGCGGCGAGCCACGGTGCAGCGGCGGCGGCTGGCTGGCCGGGCGGGCTGGGGGGGCTGATGGAGGCTAACGGGACTGGTGGCTGTGACCTGATGTCGTTTGCAGTGGCGGCGGCGGCGGCGGCGGGCGCAGCAGGCCAGGAGCGGGAAGCGATCGGGGATGAGGCGGCGGCGGCGGCGGCGGTGCGGCATCTGATGTCTGCTGATTCCCTAGGTCGCCACGCGGGTGAGAGCTGGGTGGGCGACCGGGAAGGTGGGTCTAAACCAACCTCTGCTTAGGGAGACCGCTTCTAGTGTGTGTGTGTGCTTCTCTAACGATGTTCGATATTTATTGCCGGGTACTGAAGTCCGCGATATGAGCACCAGAGGCGTGCAAAAACATATAGTTTCTCGTTTCTGTGTTTCTCGCTCGATATCGAGATATGTTTGGTACGGAGAGACTGCGTTGGACCTCAAGACCATTAATTGTCCGATACTGTGTTTCGGTACGAGTCGTACCCAGTACCGGCTAAACCCTAAACCCTAAACCCTATCACCTAAAACCTAAACAAACCCCTGACAGCTTCTCCACTTGCCTGAACCCTCAACCCTAAATCCCAATCCCCAGACATTGAACCCTCAACCCCAAACTGTGAACATTGAACCCAAAGGCCAAAACGTGGACCCTGAGCCCTGAGCCCCAGACATTGAACCCTGAACCCTAAACGTGAACGGTGAACTCTAAACCCTGGACCCCGAAACCTGAACCTTGAACCCTGAACTTCCTGTTGATGCGGTGGTGGAGATTTTCAATGGTAGAGTGGAGCCTACCACCGAAAGGGAGCCCTTAAAGCTTGAGCCCTAAAAGCTGAAAGGTTTCCCAAATGCTTCAGCTTTTTTCCACCCCGAAACCTATGCCCTGCATTTAACTCAAGATGATTTGTCCATGCAGATCATAACCCGGAATCACACCTTCCACCTCATCCGCTGCCCTCAGAAGTCCAACCTCCACCCCTAAACCCTAAACCCTTAAGCCCTAGACCCTGATATAATATCCCCTACACCCTAATCCCCTCAACCCTACCCTTAACCCTAAATCCCTACACAATATCCTGAACATCAGTGGAGATCAGCATCCGGGATGGCACCTCACCCTTAACCCCTAACCCTCACCCTGAACCCTCACCCTGATTACCCACTCCTACTCTTGACCCCTACACCATGATATTTTACCCTGAACCCTGCACCCTGTATTGAACAACAGTAGAGATCATCAGCCTGAACGGTGCCTAACCCTCAATCCCTAAACCCTCACCTCACACCCTTCTACCCCCCTGAACCTCCACCTCTCACTCCTACCCCCCCCACCAGTGATTGTTTAGGCCGTGATATATCACAATTCGTGATGAAACAGGATATTTTCGAGATTTTGGACCGTGATGAACCATGGGTTATGGGTGCCACACGACTTTCAGTCAGAAATGTCCTCTTGCTTGGTTTAACAATGGCCGACAAGGGGCCATAGTGATGGCGTATGGAAGTCTAGGAAGGGGTCAGGCACAAATACTTTCCAGACCGCTTACTTTGACGACGGCGAATTGCGACATGTGTGGCTCGAAGAATTTGGCTTTCAGACGATCGTGAATACAAATCAATGGCGTACCAGGTGGTTCAATCACGTCGGCGAAACTCTGAATAATGCGATCCGGGCCCACGAACAGTCGAAGGGGCACGAGAGGCAGCTTTTTCAGTTTATCACCGCCGCAGGGTCACCCTGAAAAGCTTTTGCTACAAGCAAGCCACTACAATGGGGCCTGGCTAGAGCTGAAGGAGGAAAGTTCCGCAGTAGTAGGCATGGGCAACTGTGATTCCTTGTGATATTTTTCCAGTTTCAATCTCGGTTTCAATATACAACTGAATAAGATGGTTGGATAACTGACGCATGCAGTTGAGTAATTGACCTAATTTGCCAACATGGTGTATGAAAATAAAGCAGTTTCAATGAAGAATTCTTATGTTTCACGAGAGACTGTCTCTGAGCTGCTGGGGCTTCGCCCCCGAACCCCCACCGGGGGTGGTCCCCGGACCCCCATGGCGGGGGGCTCGGGCGCCCCCCCCACACCCCCCCCCACCGAGGCTTCGCCTCGGCTTACTGTGATGAAACAGGACTTTTGGACAGCCTGTCAAATTGAGGTGTGCTCAGAAGAGAGTTTCTTTAAAACCTTCAAATAAACACTGCCCCCCACCCTTCACTTCCACACCCTTTACTGGCCACCACTGGAGATTATCATCCAGGTTGGCACCTTACCCTTCACCCCTAAAACCTCACCCCTCCCCCTTCTATCCCCCTAAGCCCTTCACCCCCTAAACCCTCACCCTTCACCGCCACCCTTCACCCCTAAAACCTCACCCCTCCCCCTTCTATCCCCCTAAGCCCTTCACCCCCTAAACCCTCACCCTTCACCGCCACCCTTCACCCCTAAAACCTCACCCCTCCCCCTTATATTCCCATACACCCTTCACCCCCTAATTCCCTAAACCCTCACCCTTAACCGTCACCCTTTACCCCTACACCCTTAACCCCCTCACCCTGAACATCAGTGACGATCGTCAGCCGGAATGGCGCTTAACCCTTAATACCTTAATCCTCAACCCCTCACCCCTCACCCCTCACCCTCTATCCCCCTAAACCTGCACCCTCAAACCCCCACCCTTCACCCCTACACTCCCTCACCCTGAACATCAGTGGAGATCGTCAGCCAGAATGGCTCCTAACCCTTAACCCCTAAACCCCAACCCCTTAAACCTTACCCTTCACCCCTAAATCCTCACCCCTTAAACCTCACCCCTGAACCCTACTCCCTTCACCCTGAACATCAGTGGAGATCGTCAGCCGCAACGGTGCCTTCCGCGGCCTCCTTCACATCGGGGAGTACCTGGTCGGGTGCTCAAGCGGCCAGCCTGCTGCCTGTATTGAGAAAATATGCCACGGGCTTGCGCACATGGGAGCAGGCGGCGGCGGCGGCGGCGGCGGCGGTGGCATCAATGGCCAGTCTGCTGCCTGCTTTGAGGAGAGATATCATGGGCTTGAGAGCATGGGGGCAAGTGTCGGCGTGCAGCCTGCTGCCGGCGTTGAGGCGAGATGTTGTGGCCTGGCTGGCGGTGGTGGTGGAGGGTGCGATGGCCTGGCTGGGTGCTCAAGCAGCGAGCCTGCTGCTTGCATGGAGGGAGGGCGTCACGGGTCGGTGCTCGACGACAATGGGGGGGAGCGGAGAGAAGGCGCAACGGCGGCAGCAGAAACAGCACCTGCAGGAGCAGCAACAGCAGCAGCAATGGCGACGGAGGCGTCAGCAGCAGCACCTGCAGCAGAAGCAGCAGACACAGAAGCAGCCGCAAGGGCAACTGATGCGCCAGCAGCAGCAGCAGTGGTGACCGAGGTAGCAGTAGCAGCAACAAATGTGGCTGGGGGTTGCCTCCCCCCTTGCATTTACCATCAAGCGTCAATGGCGGCGGCAATGGCAGAAGCAGAAAAAACAGTGGAAAACGCACCTGCGGCAGCAGCAGCAGCAGCATCAGGAGCAGGGGCAACTGAGGCGTCAGCCGCCGTAGCAACAGCGGCCACTGACACATCAGTGATGCCTGAGATGTCAGCCGCAGCTCCAGCAACGGCGATTGAGGCAACAGGGGCAGCAACAGCACCTGCATTGGATGCAGCAGCACCAGCAACTGAGGTGTCAGCAGCAGCAGCAGCAGTGGTGACTGAGGTAGCAGTAGCAGCAGCAAATGCGGCTGGAGGATGCCCCCCTGCTTGCATGTACAGTCAAGCACCAGGACCAGCCCCAGCAGCAGAGGCGGGAACAAAACAGGCCTTGCCAGACGCAGCAGTACCAGCAGCAACAGCAGCAGTATCAGCCGCAACACTGCCAGAGGCAGCTTCAGCAGTACAAGCAGTACCAGCGGCAAGAGCTGCTGTACATGCAGTACCAGAGGCAACAGCTGCAGCACAAGCTGTACCAGAGGCAACAGCTGCAGCACAAGCTGTACCAGAGGCAACAGCTGCAGTACCAGAGGTAGATCCAGCGGTACCAGCTGTACCAGAAACAGTACCGTCACCTGCACTGGCAGCAGCAGGAATGGATTCTGAGGCAGCACTAGCACTAGCACTGGTAGCAGCAGCACCAGTGGCAGACTTGGTCCCTGAACCTGAAACAGCAGAAGCGCCAGTGGAAGCTTCCGCGGCAGCTGGATCTTTCGCTGGTGGAGGGGCGCTGGCGGCGGAAGCTTCCGGTGTGGCGGTTGCGGAGGCTTCTGGAGCGGCGGCTACGGAAGTTCCCAATGTGGCGGTGGCGGAAGCTTCCGGAGCGGCGGTTGGGGAAGCTTCCGTGGCAGCTAGGTCTTTCGCTGTTGGATCCTGCAACGGGAGTGTGGGGCCGGCGGAGGAGTGGGCGGGCGGGAGCGGGAGAGTACAAAGCTGGGTGGAGGGGGAGGAGGAGCGCGCTTGCCTTGATGGCCGACTTGTGGGCGCAAGTTCATCACCGGCAGGCCTCTCCCAACGGTTGACGCCGGGTGAGCGATATGGGTATACCGGTAACCTGAGCTGCTTACTGCTAACTGCTAACTGCTAACTGCCAATGGTGCGATAAACCCTGAAGCTCTCGAGCGGTTAACAGGTCTAGCGCATGTCCGCTCCGGCGTAGGCGGCAACAAGGAGTGGAGGAGGACGGAACCAGCCTTCTCTTCGTCGCGCTTTTGACCGGACCTCCACCCTATATCCTTAGCCCTAATCTAGGCCCACCAACCTGTATCATAAACCCTACACTAGGACCACCACCCTATGCGAAACTCTCGTGTGATGCGCAAGTCAGGTGCATGGAACAAAATGGCACTTGAGCACTCCAGCCTCAGAAGCCGTGAGGACGGGAAGAGCAGCCAGCCCTTTTCTGTCATACCTGTGACTTCACCCGTAAACCCTAAACCCTCGTGTGCAAATCAGGTGCACGGAAAATATAATCAGCAGTCCAGCCTCAGAGGCCGCGAGGACAAAAAGAGCAGCCAGCCCTTTGTTGTCATGCCTGTGACTGCACCACCACCCTTAAGCCCTAAACCCTCATGTGATGCGCAGGTCAGGCACATGGAAAACAAAATTGCACTCCAGCCTCGGCAGCAGCGAGGATGCAAAGTGCAGCCAGCATTTTTCCTGTCGCGCTTGTGACTGCACTGTGACCCTACAACCCGAAACTCGAAACCCTCGTGTGCAGGTCAGGCGCATGGGCTCACCGGCCTGGGTGGCAACAAGGATTCGAAGAGGAGCCAGCCCTCTTGCTGTCCCGCCAATGACTGCAATGCGACTCTAATCCCAAACCCTAAACCCTTGTGTGCTTTTACAGGTCAAGCGCATGAGCGCTCCGGCCTGGGTGGTAGCAAGGACTGGCGGAGCAGCCAGCCTTCTTGCTGGCGCGCCTGTGACTACACCCCCTCCTTAAACCCTGAACCCTTAACTCGTGTGAGGTTTACAGGTCAAGCGCATGAGCGCTCCGGCTGGGTGGCTGTGAGGACTGGCGGAGCAGCTTCTTGCCAGCAGGCCTGTGATAGCACTGTGAACCTTTTACCCTTGTGTGATGTGCATGAGTTCACCGGCCTAGGTGGCAACGAGGGCTGGAGGAGAGGCCAGCCCTCTTGCTGTCCCGCCAGTGACTGCAACGCGACCCTAATCCCTAAGCCATAAACCCTTGTGTGCTTTTACAGGTCAAGCCCATGAGCGCTCAGGTCTAGGCGGCAGCGAGGACTGGCGGAACAGCTTCTTGGCGGTGCTGCCGGCAGGGTGCCAACAGGCTGGTGGCCAGGAGGGCACGGGTGGAGCGAATGGCCCGTCAACGGTGAGCAGTCATGGCCAAACCCTTAAACCCATAATGTTCATGGTACACCCTGAACCCCGAGAGTGGTGAGTGCTTCTTGGCGGTGCTGCCGGCAGGGTGCCAACAGGCCGGTGGCCGGGAGGGCTCGGATGGAGCGGATGGCCCCTCAACGGTGAGCAGTCATGGCCAAACCCTTCAAACCCTAAGCTTCATGGCCAAACCCTTAACCCTGATAGTGGTGAGTGTCTCTCGGTGATGCTCCCGGCAGGGTGCCAACAGGCTGGTGGCCGGGAGGGCACGGGCGGAGCGGATGGCCCGTCAACGGTGAGCAGTCATGGCCAAACCCTTCAAACCCTAAGCTTCATGGCCGAACCCTTAACCCTGATAGTGGTGAGTGTCTCTCGGTGATGCTCCCGGCAGGGTGCCAACAGGCTGGTGGCCGGGAGGGCACGGGCGGAGCGGATGGCCCGTCAACGGTGAGCAGTCATGGCCAAACCCTTAAAACACTTGATTTCGTGGCCAAACTCTTAAAACCACAAACTTGATGGTAAAACCTGAACCTCAGCAGTGGTGAGTGCTTCTAGGCGGTGCTGCGGGCAGGGAGCCAACAGGCCGGTGGCCGGGAGGGCACAGATGGAGCGGATGGCCCGTCGATAGCGAGCAGTTGAGGCCAAACCCTTAAAACCCGTGACTTTATGCCCAAACCCTCAAAACCTAGCAATGATGTGTGTTTTAGAGCGGTCAAACGAGCCTGGCCGGCCCTGTCGTGTTCTTCTCATCAGGACCATGACCAGGAGGGTGAGGGTGGAGTGAGCTTAGGGCTTAGGGTTAGGGGTTAAGGACCAGGAGGGTGAGGGTGGAACGGATGGCCTGTTGACGGGGATCGCGCTGTAGCAGGTATGGCCAAACCCCTGCTAAGGAGGGCCTCGATTTCTTTCTGCCCGCCATTCGATTTCAAAATCGAATCCGCTGTCGATTTTGAATTTGAATTCGTTTTTTTGAATTTATCGCAGGTGAGCCTGCACCACTACCTGCTGCAACTTGGAGTGGCAACGGAGGCCGGCCGGTCTCAAGAAGCTGCACGGCCACCCGTGAGCATCGGCGCTGTTCACGAAAAGGTGGGTTTTTATGTCAGATCAGATCTAGATCAGATCAGATCTACGGGATGGAGGGGGCTAGATCTTAATTCATTAGCACGCGCAAGACGGCCTGTATTATAGTCTCTGCAACCTTTCAGGAGTCTTCTCATGTCCCCTGAGGTCGCTGAACCAAAAGGCTGTTCAATGGATCTGTACATCCGTAGATCCGTAGATCCGTGGATCCGTAGATCTGTAACTTAAACAACAGTAACAGCAACAACAAAATAGAAGCAGCTTAAGCATCAACAACTGTCACATCGATCACTATTGCACTTCTCACGTCAGGCTGAGTCTCCGCGAACAAGCAGCCGTAGCAGTGCTGAAGCTGCAGATCCCAGCAGCGAATCTAGATCCAGATCTGAGGGTGCCTATACAGAAGACGCCCAGGTCCGGATACACAGCGTGGGAGGTGGCAGGGGGGGGTCTAGCAGCGGCAACAGCAGCTCCCCTTCCTCGGCCTGCGCAACAGCCGACTTGGACGAGCAACGGCCGCAACAGCAGGAGCAACAGCTGCAACAGCAGGAGCAACAGCGGAAGCAGCTGCTGCTGCAGACACCCGTGCAGGAGCAGCAGCTAGGTGGTACAGGCAGCGATGCGCAGCGGGCTGCGGAGCCGGCGGTTGAGAAGAAGCACACATCTGAGGGTTCCCCTAACTCCGATGCGGAGCATCCGCTTGGGACGCGGGACTACGCGCTGACCTGCTCCGAAACTTCAGGCATTGACAGCAATGACGACAACGGCGGCGAGGGGGGCGGCCGCGGAGTGGTTCCGCAGGCAAGCGGCTTGAATCACGGCCGCAGCGAGCCGCTGCTTCCAGGCGCTGTGGCCGCCGGGGGGAAGCCCCCCGGCGGCAGCGGGCATGCCGCGGCGGCTGCGCCGCCGCCACCGGGCGGCTACGGCCGTGCATGCGTGGCGCTGTCCTCCTCTGAGGTTGCATCTGGCAGGGTGATGACGGCGGTGTGTGCGCGAGTGTCTGTGCCTTCGTTGGACCCAGAGGAGGGCTGCCCTGCCGGCCCGCCGCAGAAGCGCTTGAAGCACGAGTGTGATGCGTGCGAGACGGATATGGAGCAGGTGTGTGTGTGTACAAGGCATTAATCTCAGCTCATGCTCATTTCATTCCTCATGCACCTCATGCACCTCATGCACCTCATGCACCTCATGCACCTCATGCACCTCATGCACCTCATGCACCTCATGCACCTCATGCACCTCATGCACCTCATGCACCTCATGCACCTCATGCACCTCATGCACCTCATGCACCTCATGCACCTCATGCACCTCATGCACCTCATGCACCTCATGCACCTCATGCACCTCATGTACCTCATGCACCTCATGCACCTCATGCACCTCATGCACCTCATGTACCTCATGCACCTCATGCACCTCATGCACCTCATGCACCTCATGCACCTCATGTACCTCATGCACCTCATGCACCTCATGCACCTCATGCACCTCATGTACCTCATGCACCTCATGTACCTCATGCACCTCATGTACCTCATGCACCTCATGCACCTCATGCACCTCATGCACCTCATGCACCTCATGCACCTCATGTACCTCATGCACCTCATGCACCTCATGTACCTCATGCACCTCATGTACCTCATGTACCTCATGCACCTCATGCACCTCATGTACCTCATGCACCTCATGCACCTCATGTACCTCATGCACCTCATGTACCTCATGTACCTCATGCACCTCATGCACCTCATGTACCTCATGCACCTCATGCACCCCATGCACCTCATGCACCTCATGAACCTCATGCACCTCGTGCACCTCGTGCACCTCATGTACCTCATGCAACTCATGCAACTCATGCACCTCATGCAACTCATGCACTTCATGCACCTCATGTACCTCATGCACCTCATGCACCTCATGTACCTCATGTACCTCATGCACCTCATGCACCTCATGCACCTCATGTACCTCATGCACCTCATGTACCTCATGCACCTCATGTACCTCATGTACCTCATGCACCTCATGCACCTCATGCACCTCATGCACCTCATGCACCTCATGCACCTCATGCACCTCATGCACCTCATGTACCTCATGCACCTCATGCACCTCATGCACCTCATGTACCTCATGCACCTCATGCACCTCATGTACCTCATGCACCTCATGCACCTCATGCACCTCATGCACCTCATGCACCTCATGCACCTCATGCACCTCATGTACCTCATGCACCTCATGCACCTCATGCACCTCATGCACCTCATGCACCTCATGCACCTCATGTACCTCATGCACCTCATGTACCTCATGCACCGCATGCACCTCATGCACCTCATGCACCTCATGCGCCTCATGCACCTCATGTACCTCATGCACCTCATGGACCTCATGCACCTCATGTACCTCATGCACCTCATGCACCTCATGCACCTCATGTACCTCATGCACCTCATGCACCTCATGCACCTCATGCACCTCATGTACCTCATGCACCTCATGCACCTCATGTACCTCATGTACCTCATGCACCTCATGCACCTCATGCACCTCATGTACCTCATGCACCTCATGCACCTCATGTACCTCATGCACCTCATGTACCTCATGTACCTCATGCACCTCATGCACCTCATGCACCTCATGCACCTCATGTACCTCATGCACCTCATGCACCTCATGCACCTCATGTACCTCATGCACCTCATGCACCTCATGCACCTCATGCACCTCATGCACCTCATGCACCTCATGCACCTCATGCACCTCATGCACCTCATGCACCTCATGCACCTCATGCACCTCATGCACCTCATGCACCTCATGTACCTCATGCACCTCATGCACCTCATGCACCTCATGCACCTCATGCACCTCATGTACCTCATGTACCTCATGCACCTCATGTACCTCATGCACCTCATGCACCCCATGCACCTTATGCACCCCATGCACCTCATGCATCTCGTGCAACTCATGCAACTCATGCAACTCATGCACCCCATGCACCTCATGCACCTCATGCACCTCATGCACCTCATGCACCCCATGCACCTCGTGCACATCATGCACATTATGCACCTCGTGCACCTCATGCACCCCATGCACATCATGCACCTCATGCACCTCATGCACCTCATGCACCTCATGCAGGGCGTGTTGGACGTGTTGAACGTGAAGGTGGCCTCACGAAAGCGAACCCGCACCGTCAGCCCGCCGGGATGTCCGGACAACGAGGCCTCGCCTGGCCGGCCCCGGAAACGCAGCCCGAGAGATGTCAGCGTGGCCTCCGGTTGGGAGAAGAAGGAGAGCCCGAGAGACGACAACAGGGCGTCTGGTTGGGACAGAAAAAGTGGCCCGAGAGGCAACAACGGGGCCTCTGTTGGTGACCGGAAAGGATTTCCGTCAGGCTGTCCCGATGGGGGAATCCCCTCTGGTTGGGATGGGAAAGGGGGGCCAAGTGACATGAATGCAGCCGAGGCTTCTGCGGCGGCAGGAGGGGCCCTGAGCCATGCTACTCTGTCGGCCTTGATCATGGCCGGGGGCGGCGGCGGCGGCTTTGGCGGCGGCCAGCTGGACATGGCGGGATTGCTGTTCCATCCCGACAGTGCTGCCGCTGACGGTCTCGGCGGCGGCAGCGGCGGCGGCTTTTCGGGGGGACTGCCGCTTAGTGGGGTAGGCATGCTGCCCAGCTCCTTCTGGGGCCTGCCCGGCGGCGCGGCCGGCGGCGACCTCGGTGGCGACTCGGACTTGAATTTGAATTCGAACGTGGGCTTCGGCGGGCTTGCGGATCAGCAGGCCTTGATGGCGCAGCTGATGGGCGGCGCCGCGGTTACGGAGCTGCCGATCGCGCTGCAGCAGCAGCTGCTGGGCATGCAGCCGGATCTGATGAACTTTGAGGGCTTCAATTTCAATTTGAATTCGAGCATGGGGCTGATGGATCAGCGGCAGCAGCACCTGGAGATGATGATGATGGGCGGTGGGGACGTCGCTGGCATGGAGCATCAGCAGGTGGGCATGGGGACGCATGGGCATGGAGGGGCATGAGGTGGGCATGGGGACGCATGGGCATGGAGCATCAGCAGGTGGGCATGGGGACGCGTGGGCATGGAGGGGCATGAGGTGGGCATGGGGATGCATGGGCATGGAGTATCAGCAGGTGGGCATGGGGACGCATGGGCATGGAGGGGCATGAGGTGGGCATGGGGACGCATGGGCATGGAGTATCAGCAGGTGGGCATGGGGACGCATGGGCATGGAGGGGCATGAGGTGGGCATGGGGACGCATGGGCATGGAGTATCAGCAGGTGGGCATGGGGACGCGTGGGCATGGAGGGGCATGAGTTGACATGTTTGATGGGGACATGGGCATATGAGGTGACTAGGTTGAATAGGGGACAAGGGGATTAGGCAGCGATGTGCAAAAGGGGACAAGGGGATTAGGCAGCGATGTGCAAAAGGGGACAAGGGGATTAGGCAGCGATGTGCAATAGGGGACAAGGGGATTAGGCAGCGATGTGCAATAGGGGACAAGGGCTGGTAGCCTACCTGGCGCTACATCCAAACGGGTGACTTCCTTAGTCCACGCCACAGGCCGTAGCACTAGGTGGGCTGGTAGCCTACCTGGCGCTACATCCAAACGGGTGACTTCCTTAGTCCACGCCACAGGCCGTAGCACTAGGTGGGCTACAACCTAAATCCTAACCCTAAGCCCTCGGCTTATAATTCTTAGCTTAGCTCTTCTCCACACTTGTTCACATTTTTGAATCCACAGGTGGACTCCGACACGGCCGCTGCCGCAGCAGTGCTGGGAGCGCTGGGCGGAGGCCTGCCCTTGCACCACATTCCCGACCTTTGGCACATACCCGAGGTGAGACCAGGCATGCCTTGCTTACGTTTCAAAAAATGACAGGTCTGGTGTTTTTGCTGGGCTACCGGTAGTAGGTATTAAACAATTTTAGATGCCACGATCCACGGTAACGGCGCGGATGTGGCTTCGGCCCAGGCTGCGCTGTTTCCTTAACTCTCACGCCCCCAACGGGGCGTAGTTTTTCTGCCACGTATGTCCCTGGCCTCCAGCACATCCCGAGGTGAGCTCAGGCATGCCCGGTCAATTGTTATATTTGACAGGGGGTGGGAGGGGCACCCAGGCACTTGGTTTCTGGTTTGAATGAAGTGAGTTGGTTTGAATGAAGTAGGCTTAAGTTAAGATGGTTAGTTTCAATTTACTAGTGAGGGGTAGGATTTAAGCAGGGCATCCAAGCAGTTGGTTTGAATCAAGTTGGTTTGAATTAACTAATGAGGGGTACGGTTGAAGCTAGGCCTCACATTGTCCCAGACGCCAAGCATGTAAACCCTGACCCCCTCCAGGCGCTTCAGCCTCAATACCTCCTGAACCCTGCTGACGCCTGAAAGCTGTTGAGCCCTGAACCCTGAAACCTGAAACCTGAAACCCGCTGCTGCTGCTCCTCAGACTACGCAGGTGTTTACCACCAACGGGGCCATGACGGGGACGCTCTTCCTGCACGAGCTGCTGCAGCGGCCCGGCCGCTACGCGCCTCCGTGCGTGGAGGTGGACGGGCGGCGCGTGACGCCGTCCGAGGCGGAGGCGCTAGGCGGATGCGGGAACCTGAAAGATTGGTGTGTTTCGTTGTATGGGATCAGATATTTGGATCACTTTGTAAATGATCAGTTAAATACCGGTTAATTAAATGGGTGCCGGTTAGCTAAATGGGGTCAACTGAATACCGGTAATGACTGGTTTAATTAAATACCGGTGATGACTGATTTAATTAAATACCGGTAATGACTGGTTTAATTAAATACCGGTGATGACTGATTGAATTAAATACCTGTAATATCTGGCTCAATTAAATGCCGGTTCAGTAGATGGGGAAACCAGTGTGCGTTTTTCTTCTAGTGGTTACGGTACTGGTTACGAGCCATAACCTAAGTGGTAACGCAATTTTTATCTGGCGGAGCCCAGAGTTCAGTCGTGCGGGAACGACAATTGTTGAAACTAATTAGGGTTTTGAAAATTCGTTGTACTTTTCACAAGAGAATCAATACTTCTGGTAACTACTGTACTTATGGTAATTACTGGCTCAATTACCGGTAACAATTTATTTAAAAGATCGCTTTGACAAAGCCGGTATGGAGGGTCGATGAGCCATGCCATCAGCGTCAGAGGCACTCAGAAGCTTTGCCAACCTTAATCCGTGCGGTGCAGTCACACTTTGTGACAGCTGTCGCGATGTATCACTGAACTGACTGAAAGGCTGGTGCGTGTGGGTGTGCGTGCGAGTGTATTTGGGTGGGTTTATGCGCGTGCATGCGTGTGTGAACCTGCGTGCATATCCCGAATCCTGGCCCTGCACCCGTTATAGCGTACTGGTATATGGGGAGGGGATGGGATCAGGGCAAACGTACGAGCATGAAATTAATTAACTCCTGAACCCTGCTAAACCCCAGCCCCCCGTATTCCTGAACCCTGCTAAAGCCTAACCTTCCTTAAGCCTGAACCCTGCTAAACCCCAGCCCCCCTTAAGCCTGAACCCTGCTAAACCCTAGCCCCCCTTAAGCCTGAACCCTGCTAAACCCCAGCCCCCCTTAAGCCTGAACCCTGCTAAACCCCAGCCCTCCTTAAGCATGAACCCTGCTAAAGCCTAACCTTCCTTAAGCCTGAACCCTGCTAAACCCCAGCCCCCCTTAAGCCTGAACCCTGCTAAACCCCAGCCCCCCTTAAGCCTGAACCCTGCTAAACCCCAGCCCCCCTTAAGCCTGAACCCTGCTAAACCCTAGCCCCCCTTAAGCCTGAACCCTGCTAAACCCCAGCCCCCCTTAAGCCTGAACCCTGCTAAACCCCAGCCCTCCTTAAGCATGAACCCTGCTAAAGCCTAACCTTCCTTAAGCCTGAACCCTGCTAAATCCTAGCCCCCCTTAAGCCTGAACCCTGCTAAACCCTAGCCCCCCTTAAGCCTGAACCCTGCTAAACCCCAGCCCCCCTTAAGCCTGAACCCTGCTAAATCCTAGCCCCCCTTAAGCCTGAACCCTGCTAAATCCTAGCCCTCCTTAAGCATGAACCCTGGACCCACCCGGTAATATGGGAGGAGAGGGGGTCAGGGCAAGCGCACGAGATACCTCCTGAACCCTGCTTATGCCTGAACTTTAAACATTGAACCCTGAACCCTCCAGGCGCTTCAGCCTCAATACCTCCTGAACCCTGCTGATGCCTGAAACCTGCTGAACCCTGAACCCTTAACCTTGAACCCTGACCCCCTCCAGGCGCTTCAGCCTCAATACCTCCTGAACCCTGCTGATGCCTGAAACCTGCTTAACCCTGAACCCTTAACCTCAAACCCTGAACCCCTCCAGGCGCTTCAGCCTCAATACCTCCTGAACCCTGCTGATGCCTGAAACCTGCTTAACCCTGAACCCTTAACCTCAAACCCTGAACCCCTCCAGGCGCTTCAGCCTCAAGACGGTGCACCAGGGCAAGCGCATGAGCATGAACTACTTCCTCAGCAAGGCGCTCAACATTGAGCGGGCGGCGGCGGGCAGCGGCGGCCTGCAACCGATGGGATCCGGACCCCCATGTGGGTGGGGGTGGGGCACTTTTTATATGTGGCAGATGTCATGAACCGATTCATGAGCAATACACTCGACATTGCGCGGGCAGCAGTTATGCAAACGATGGGATCTGGACCCCCAGGTGGGTGGGGATGGGGGGGGGGGGACAATATTTATGTGTGGCTGCTGCACCATGGGATCTGACCGCGGCTGCGGGTGCAGTGCAACAAACCCTAAACCTTAAACCTTAAATTCTTCTCCCCTGAACCCTCCTACCCCCCCCGTTAGGCCCCAGCCTTGGTGCCCCGTCTGCTGCACCATGGGATCTGGTTGCGGCAGCGGCAGGCGACGCGCTGCTCAGCGCCCCTACGATGATCGCCCTGTCGACCCAAGGCTCTGACAGGTCGCTGCAGGTGCGTGGCCTTGGGCTGGGTTGATTGGCTACCTTCAGGTGGAGTGTAAAGAGCTGCCGTACAGAGTAAGGTAAACCCCTACAGAACAGGCATCGGCGAAATGTAAGTCTTCATACGATATCACCGGCACTGTACAAGATCGCATGACCTGGCCCCAGGGAAGTCCAACTAGTGCTACGGCGGAACGGGTGGCTTTTTTAATCCATGCCTCAGGGCGAGGGTCTTTCCGAAGGGAATTGTGCGGGAGGTGTCGGACTTGGCCCCGCCTGAACAGGTGCGCGCTTGAGCTTTTGGTTACTGGGACCTGTCTGAACAGCTTTTGGGTGGCTGGTGATGATTCCTTTTCGTTAACGACAAAGCTCTTTAACAGCACATAAAAAAGGTGTTCCGGTAAATGATTACCAGTGTGCCTGAAGGACTCTATACCTCTCTTTCCATTATTTTGTTGAATAAATACAATGCTTGAATTACAATGCCGGTACCGGTAAGTGTTCTATGATTTGAAGTATATTTTAGGTTGAAAAAAGGTTTATGTTCTCTCTGGCGCTTTCACTTAGGGTTTAGGGTTTACCCCTAGGTTAAGTAGCACAAGGGCAGGGATGCGATAGCTGTAGCAGGTGTGCCATTGGGCTGGCGACGGATGGAAGCACTGCTGTGTTGTAATGAGCGTCTGCGTGGCGCTTTGCCCGAGTGACCCATGGCAGTGGGAGCGTTGCGTTGAGTGATACGGCACAGGTTCAGCCGGATTGAGCTACCATGTTACGTGTCGCACTTTCTTATTCAGGTAGGTGCGTCATGTAGCAACTAAGTTTGAACAACATCTCGAACCAGTCTATCTAACAGTTGTGATGTTTGTTTTGTTCAGCTCTAGAAAGGAGTGTTATTCGAAGATTGTAAATGTTCGTTCGAACAGAAAATCGTTTCACGAACCATGGAGGATTTCACTGTCGTGCTCCCGCCTGTGGCTCACAATTTCAAATTCGATAAAAAAAAACATGTGGGGGAGGAAAAAGTATTTAAACGAATCATCCCCGCTGTGTGCTTACTCCGGAGTTTACCTCCTCCTGGCTTCATGCCGAACACCATCCATATCTTCTAGATTAATTAAATAAACGAACGATGAGATGCAACAAAATATGTTTCCTTAAAACATTACTGATCCGCTGTGTGCTTTCTCCGGCTGGCATCGAGTGCTGGACATCATCGACATCTTCAAATATATCAAAAACGAAAGATAGATTCAAAAACACCTTACAAATCATAACTTGACCCCCCCCACTGTGTGTTCTCTCCAGGGTCTACCTCCGGCTGGCATCATGCCGGACATTATCGACATCTTCAACCACAGCCGCAGCTTCATCGGGGTGCTGCACCTGAGCGAGTGAGTGCAGCAGCCTCATTTGCACATGGAAGGTTTAGGGGATAGAGTTCAGATGTTGGGGTTTGCAGGTTGTAAAGGATTTGAACCATCGCTTGTGAGTGCAACGGTCTCATTTGCAGATGAGAAGACTAGGGTTTAGGGTTCAAATGTCGGGGTTTGAAGGTGTGAAAGGGTTTGAACCTGAGCGAGTGAGTGCAACCCCATAATTTGCAGATGGGATGTTTAGGGTCTGGGGTTCAAACGTGGGGTTTGAAGGTTGTAAAGGATTTGAACCATCGCTTGTGAGTGCAACGGCATGGCCTGTGGATCCCTGGCTGGGTTCTAAGGCTGTACGGTTCAGATGTGGGGGCAGGGGTTTTGAAGGATTTGAACCTTTGCTTTGAAGTCAATGTATAGTGTTCAAGATCTCTTTAGGTGTGGGATTTTGGATATGTGTTTCATACTTTTCTACTTCCGAAGCGCTGAAGCTAGACTATTCGACCTGTTCCAATACCGGCAGTTGTACCGCCCCATGGGTTGCCTTGGGGCGGTACAAGTGTGCACTTGTACCGCCCCCCTCCGAGGGTGCAGTACTACATTACATCAGGTCGGTACACTAGATTCCGTTTTTCTATTACCGCCGCATGGGCAGCCGTCCCCACCTCCTCCTGTCGCATGTCATATGGGTGATCCACCGCTAGATTAAAAAACCAGAAACCTGCGTCAAGCTTTTACCAACGGCTTTGCAGCTACTGAACACACTGCCAAGCAGTCTATAACCTGGACCCTGAATCTCGCAGTTACATCCACCGCCCTAAGGGCAGTCTTCCCCCGTGCATCGAGCAGCGCGGCTACACCCGTGGGTCCCGCCTGAAGCCCTCTGACGCGGAGGAGCGCGCGGGGCAGGGCAGCTGCAAGAGCTGGAAGACAACGTTCAGGACCCTGCTCAATGGCAAGGCCATCACCATCCAGGACTACCTGGCCGCGCACCAGGTCAAGTAGAGGAATGAGAGGCCAGGAGCTGGAGGGCAAGGCGAGGAGCTGGAAGGCGAGGCCAGGAGCTGGAAAGCCAGGCAAGGCCGTCACACTCTAGCATTCCTGGCCGCGCACCAGGTCAAGTAGAGGAATGAGAGAGGCTAGGCTAGGCCATCACAATCTGCACAACCTGGCCGCGCACCAGGTCAAGTAGAGGAATGAGAGGCGAGGAGCTGGAAGGCCAGGCAAGGAACTGGAAGGCCAGGCAAGGAGCTGGAAGGCCAGGCAAGGCCGTCACACTCAAGCCTTCCTGGCCGCGCACCAGGTCAAGTAGAGGAATGAGAGGCCGGGAGCTGGAAGGCAAGGCCAGGAGCTGGAAGGCAATGCAAGGCCATCACAATCTACCCTGCTAGGCCGTCCACCTGGTAAAGAAGAGGAATGAGAAGCAACGAGCTGGAGGGCAAGGCCAGGAGCTGGCAGGCATGGCAAGGCCATCACTACCTAGACTGCCTGGCTGCGCGTCAGGAATGAGAGGCCAGGAGCTGGAAGGCCAGGCCAGGCCGTCACTATCCAGGACTATCTGGCTGCACAGGTCAAGTAGACGGAAAAGAGAGGCCAAGAGCTGGCGGGCCAGGCCAGGAGCGGGAGGGCAAGGCAAGGCCATAACAATCTGCCCTTCCAGGCTGCGCACTAGGTCAAATAGAAGTAATGAGGCCGGGAGCTGGAGGGCAAGGCAAGGAGCTGGAGGGCAAAGCAAGGCCATAGCAATCTGCCCTGCCAGGCTGCGCACCAGGTCAAACAGAAGGAGTGAGGCTGGGAGCTGGATGGCAAGGCAAGGAGCTGGAGGGCAAGGCAAGGCCATAGCAATCTGCCTGGCCGCCAACCATGTCCAGAAGCAGGAGGCATTGACCAGAATGACCGGAAGCGGTACCTCGTGCGTGCAAATGCCCGTATGTGCAAAGGCCTGGGCCTGTCTTTCTGTGGAAAGGCCTGGGCCTGCCTGTCTGTGGATGATTCTGGCCCTGCCTGTCTGTCTCAAGGCCCGTTAGTGTCCGTAGCCTCAGTCCTGACTGTTTGAACACGCGTGCCGTCAGCAGCTATCGGTATAGACTGCTTGTGGGAGCTGCACCTGCAGTGACCTTAAGAGGTGTGTGATCGATGTCAGGAGGCCGTGTAGATGGCCCTTCACAGGGGAACTGTGTGCCGTTTCGTCCGAACCCCGGTCAACGCAGCACCTTGAGGGTTTCGGAGCCAAGGGAGCTGTGACTGCTCCCTTTACTCCCGGAGTTTCCAGACCCCCCAACTCGTCAACGCGGGAACGACGCCGCTGTCCATTTGCGGCCTCTATCAGCTTCCCCCCCCGTTTGATCGCATTACCTGTAGGTGTATTATTTTTTGTTCACACTTCACAAAGGTTGTAACCCATCCGAACCCTGTTTCCCCAGTACCACTACTGTTTTTTGTTTAGGGTGGCGCGCGTCGGCTTGCATGGTTATTTTGCCACTCGCAGATTTGCGGCGGGATGGCGTGGGAGTTTCTCTCACAAATGTATTTGTTTTGGGGGGTTGGTGTGTGCGTGCGTGCGTGTTTGCGTGCTTGATAGTGTGAACATCGTTAGCTTGTGGGTGTGAACGCCAATTATGTGTTCACATTATGTGGACAACAGAGGGGCAGAAAAGGGCGCAAAGCCCAAACCTTTACCTGAGTCGATCCAAGAGGGGGCAGATGTGCTTCAACTGCCTAAAAGCAGTGTCTTGTTCATGTCCCTGAACGGCCCTGTCCTCCCTCTGTTCCTTTGCATCTTACAGCATGGCTATGTGTGGCATGCTGCTTCGGTGCCTCACTGTCTACGGGCCGAGAAGCGAACGCACCTCAAGCTTTGACAAGTGCTCCAAATTGAACGTCCGTGTTTTGATTGTCCTCGGCTTTTAAACATGTTATCTACAGGTCCTTTATATCCTCTAATGATGGCTGCTCTGCGTGCGTGTTAATGACGTCACACCGCTGGGCCATGCTGAAATGGCTGCTCTGCGTGTGTGTGACAGGTCCACGTGGTGTGGCTCCTGTCTGATGACAGCTGTTACTTTCAAGTAACTGCCCTCGCCTCATTCTTGCATCCAATGTGCTGTTACTTTCAAATAACCGCTATCCCTACATTTACACCCCTGAGTTGCACGGGTTGTTCCATCAACGGTTCTTTTTTGCAGCAGGTTTCGTTCTTTGTGTAATATTTTATTGCCGGTGCTGCCATCACTCTTTTCGCATGGACCAGTCTGGAGGTTGTGAGGTTGCACCTGCTTAGGGAGGGTAAATGACGTTACACCTCTGGGCCCTGCTTAAATAAAGCTGCCTGGGTGCACACTTTTAACCCTTTTACCTGATCCAAGGTTTGGAAGGGGGGTCTGGGAGCAGGGCGCTCAGCTCATGGCAATTGGGCCAGTGCTGGGGAGCAGCAACCAAGACGGCTTTTAATTTTTACCTTTTTCTCACTGCTGG
Organism: Limnomonas spitsbergensis; assembly: GCA_037349105.1. NCBI lineage: Eukaryota > Viridiplantae > Chlorophyta > Chlorophyceae > Chlamydomonadales > Limnomonas > Limnomonas spitsbergensis. The sequence goes on along the minus strand of JAYJMM010000093.1, from coordinate 1,735,378 downwards.
CTTTGGTGTCTCTGCTCATCAATACCGATAAATTAGCTTTCAGCATTGCCTTATGAATGTTTTCAGACCCTGTCCTGTGTCTCCTGTCTCCCGTACGGCAATCATTTAGTGCAATGCCTGCAGTGAACTTGCGTGACTCCTCCCCGTTGGGGTTTTATTGATCACCCCCGGCTATGTGCATGAGTTGATGGTTAACGTGTGAAAGTCCCATTCGCTTACGTAACATTCTGGAAACAAGGAATGAAATGCCAATGACGTAACACCTACGGGCCATGCTGAAAAGCTCAGCAGCGTGGGTGCCCGGCTGTCTGGTCGAAAGGTAAAGAAGGTGACGACGTCTATGGAGGTGGATGGAAAGGAACAGACGTAAAAAGGAGAAGGAAATGACCAATCCAACAAGTCAATGACGTTACACCTCTGGGCCCCAGTGGGTTTTAAGGTTTCAATCCAACAAGTCAATGACGTTACACCTCTGGGCCCCAGTGGGTTTTAAGGTTTCAATCCAACAAGTCAATGAAGTATGGAAAGTAATGGAATGTAGTAATGCCAACTATTTCCGTCTTTCGGTGTATGTGAAGTGTCCTTCTCCTTCTTTCCCTCTTCCCTGAAGTTTCTTTTCTTCCAACGGGACAGTTGGGCGCCTGCGCGGCCGAGCCTTTTGAGCAGGGCCCAGAGGTGGTATGCCATTATGACATTGGTATGTGAAGTGCGCACAAAACCAACTTTCAGGGAGCACCACTGGGCAAACGGGTTTAGAACAGTGCATACCCGCCAGGGTAATAACCTGGTACGGAATACGGTACGGTCAAATGGTACGGTTCGGGTACGGTACGGTACGGTGCGGTACGGTACGGTACGGACATAATGGGATGGGCTAGTAAGAAAATGGACAATACGGTAGTTCCGGATACGGTACGGGGTAACCCTGATACCCGCTGGGCCCTGCTGAACGCTCGGCCACGTGGGGCTGGTAGGGAATGAGTAAGCTCAATCAGGTACCATGCACAGCCTGGGCCATGGTGCAGCCATGCCACCCTCCTATGTGAGGGGGCAGGAACATGGAACACGGCGCTCTAGTCGGGGAGAGAGAGGAGATCGTGTGGTGGGTTCGATACCTCTACCTCTGGGTATGGATGCCACCAGCCTTTCACCACTGGACCATTTCCCCCCTGGACAAACAGGTATCAAATCATGACCGACTTTGGGCTTATGAACCAAGAGGCCCCCGCCACCCCGCCCCAGACGATTGTGTGGGGAGCCAAACATGTTTCATTGTGTTCTCGTGACGAAGTATGGTGGGACAAGAGTCGCAAGACGGGCTGCATGCACATGTGCCAGACAGCAGTGTATACTGTATACTGGTAAAGGCCACTGTCTGACTAGGTTCAGAGTGCAAGCTTTGGAGACGACCATGGCTGCCGCCACAATCAAGCAATGTGTTCACAAAATCACAATTATGGATGCCACATATCTCCTACTGTGTGTCTACGGCACATGTATCCCGCATTGGATGCTGCCTGATTTCCCCCTGCCACACCCTGCCGCCTTGAACCGGACCTCCTCTTGGTTAAAGGCCTGACCATTGCCGATCTCCACAGCTTTCCTCCCACCCGGCTTACCAAATTCTGCCCTCCTTCTTGACCTTCTGCATTTCAGCACCGTTGTACAATGAATCCACAATCTTGAACTTGGTTTTACTACCAATCTTCGATTCTGCCTTTCTAACAAACCCACAGCAAGCACAATTGGTACATTTCCTCCGCGCCGCTGGATGGACCCTCTCACCCTTTCTACCCCTACTACCATGACACCTCTTCCCTCCACTCCTCCACAACCTCTTCCTACTCTTCCATCTCCGACACCACCCCCTCCTGCTGACCCCTTCTTCCCGCATCCCTTTGTTCATTTAGTCATCATTGGCTGCTCTGGCATTTTCTATATAGACATCACGCACATTTTCCTGTTTTTGGTATTTCACCCCTCCCATATATGGTACTCTTACTACTCTGCTTCAACAGCTTTCCGTTCACACTTCCCGGTCAGGCTGTCCAGTCTGCATTTCCATCCATCGCTTTCGACATTATCTTGAAAAAAGTTCTGAAAACATATTGTCGGTAGGTGTCTCCCCCTGTTCTTACTGACCCACCCTTGTCCCATACTCCCATTGACCTTCGATTGGCCTTCTAGGACGGGTTTACAGACCGGGGCTTGGGCGTCTCGTTAGCTTGTACTTCCATAAATCCACGCCGCACGGCGTTCTCTTTTCCTTTTCTTTCTCAAGATTCAGGGCATGCGCGTCACTTGGGGGCTGCCCCAAAAGCACGGCTATAACTGATGACCGTCGTGCGTGAATGGAATTCGAATGGAGCCTTACGGTGCAGGCACGAACGAGAACTTCGACGTTCAAAAGCGCACGCAAAACTGATGGGAATCCGGCGTACAATCTATTTCGTTTCGGAGTACCGGTCGTCACACATATCGGGGCGGTGTCTTGCAGCCCGTTTCCGATTGACCCCGGAAAAGTTCCGGGGTCTTTCCGAGGTGAAACGGGCACCCCGGAAAAGTTCCGGGGCGCATGGATGCCGTACCTTTATGTACGGCATCGGCTTCTTTTCCGGCCGGGGGACCCCCCCCCCTCCTTGGAAAAATTCCGGGGTGTTTCCGTTGTCCACCTGCCTGGCAAGGCCCTTAGAAATTAGAATGAATTCTTCTGCTGATATCGCGCTGACTGCCCTATAGTGCTTATTGGTATCGCGCCGACTGCCATAGATGATCCGGATGATGATGCGATGCTGGGCCGTGGAGGCGGCGATGGCTGGGACGATCCTGGCCACAAACCGTATCAGAATGCTTGGGAGCCTCAACAGACGCAGTTCTCTTTGAACGGCCTCAAGAACCCTATCGTCTTGGTCCTATCGTCCTATCGTCTTGGTCCTAATGGACAGCAGCAGCAGCAGCAAAATATGACACACCAAAAGAAAGACGGCACAATACACCGTACAGAAAAGGGGAATCGCGAGATTCTGTCTCATGACATCAGTCGGAAACGACCACCCCGGAATTTTTCCGGGGTCCGTCGATCGATTTGGCTGAATTTTTTCCGGGGTCAATCGGAAACGGGCTGTTGGTCGTCACAGCTTGATCGTCGTCGTCGTACACAGTACAATCGTCATATCGCTCTTTCACTCGCATTCGGCAAGAGTAATGTCTGCTTGCTGCCGCCCCGATATTGGGGTGAGCCTGGGGAGTGCTAAATTACCAAAACCTAAAAAACCACAAGCCTGATGGATCGGTAGAGGCTGCTGTCATGCTGCTTTAGCGCACCGTGCGTATTACTGAATTATCAGTTCCTTGTTATGGATTCCTGTAGTCGAACCCTGTGTACAGTGCTGCTGTTGCAGTTACACTTGTGTGAATTCTCTGTAGAACAAGAGAAGTGTGTGTTTCACACTTTTTGCTCCTTCTTAGTGTCTGATGAAGAGTATGCAGCCACTATTTCTTTCTTACTTGAAGCCCTGATTTCGTAATCACCCTTTAATCTGAAGTTGCATAGTCACTCCTCATCGAGCAAGCACAAACACTGCTCACTTTACTTGAGCAAGCACAAACACTGCTCGAGTATCGAACCACCAAACAGAACAAGCACTAAAACTGTTCGATCCCTTTCAGTCTAAGCAAGCACAAACACTGCTTAGCCTTGAAGGTCTTCTCTTGATATTTCGGCCTTTATCAGGCATTCTCCAGCCTTCCAGCTGGTTTATCACCACCAACTTCATCAACTCTTCATCAACAGCCAGTCCAGAGGCTTCAAGTCGACTCCCTGATAGATCATCAAGCGAGTCTCCCCATCTGAAGATCGCCTACAAGCGACTTCCCACTGAAGATCATCGTACCCTGTCATCAGTGTACTACATCTTCAACTGCTGCTACAGTCACCTTCGGAAGGGTCGACCCATCAGGCAATCTTGTCAACAGTAGAGAATAGTCAGGTAAGTAGTCCAGGGGATACTTATCTTAAATACATCGACTGATTCCCAGGTTTACAGCTGGGAATTCGAGTCTCAACAGCAGTGACCAGGAATCTATCATATTCCTGAAGTCACAGCACTTTTCTAAATGAAAGGGTGTCTTTGTTACTGTTATAATTATTTTCCTAAGCTTGCGCAGCTTTTCTGCTTGCGCAGTTCTTAGCCCCGACACTGCAGCTTCATTTCTTTATATGACGCGTCCAGCGACATACATTGTCAACAGGTCAACTGGTCTACATTCTAAGCAGGGATCTCGAACGGTTTTCTTAGTGAAGAAATATTGGCTCTCTGAGAAGATTTTGGAAGGGCCAGCCCTGTCCAGAGACCCAATGTCATCAGAGCAAGTGCTGTCTAGGGATATTCTGGCAGGATACGATAGCAGGGTTGGTGGGGCAGATCTGTTGTCGTTCAGTAGAATCAGGAATTTGTGGCATGGCTGCATGCAGGACCTTGTCATGCGTGACCTGTTCACGATCAGGGTGGTGTCCCCAAGATTCGCAGCCGCTGTGATGGGAAGGGGCAGCCCCCGGTCGGGCTACTTAACGTCCGCTAGCTGCTGGCAGGCCCATTGACTGCCCACACATACTGGCATCCGGCCTAGAAGTTGCTGATGAGGGGGAAGGGAAGGAGGGGACTTGTGACAGGTGAGCCTACACATCCGCAAGTACTGTTCCCTTCAAAAAGAACGGTAGCCGGTGAGGGCGTGATGCTGTTTCTCACACCGGGGGGATGGGGAGCGTCAACTAAACAGGGGAGTCTTGGCTCAACTACACCGCATGTGGGGGGGGGTCTAAACGACACAGTGGGGGTCTGAGCTACATACCCTGGCAGCCTAGCAGTAAACTGCTAAGAAGAGTCATCAACTGCATTGCCTTCGGTGCAGCCAGCCTCCCCTGCTGCATCTGCCCTGGTTCCCCAGCTGCTTGTAACTGAGTGAAGGATGCCCCCCCGGTTCCCCTGCCCAAATAATAAACAAATCCCCAACAGTAAATGACAATTGTTAAGTGAATATCAGCTAGAGGCAGCTGTCCCAGAAGATGTAATACGCCCCCCTCCCGCTCGAATAACAAGTAAATCCCCAGCTAAAATAAGACCCGTTCAGCCGCAGCATTGAGTTGGGTACCAAGCATGAAGAGGCACAAATGTTTAGGGGTTCCGGGGAAATTGCCTCTTTCCCACACCCTCCTTCTCTGGTCCAACAGGCCACCTCTTCCCCGTGTCCACGTTGACGGGGCTTGTGGCGAGCTGAAGGCAAAGGCCCGGAGGCTGGCCAGGAGACACGCTTAATGGCTTGGAAGCAGGAAGGCCAGACGGCAGGCGCCACAGCTGGCCAGAAGCAGGAAGGCCCGGTGGCAGGCCTGAGGGCTGGTGAGGCGACGTGCCCCACACATGACCATCATGCAGCCCCGGCGGCAGGCCAGACAGCAGGGCAGCAGGCAGGCCCATTGACTGCCCAGCAGGCGGCCCCCACGGCAGGCCCGAGAGCTGCCGAGGCGACGCGCCCCAAATTAGGCCAGAAGGCAGCCCCGGCGGCAGGCCAGATAGCTGGGCAGCAGGCAGGCCCATTGACTGCCCAACAGGCGGCCCTGGCGGCATGCCCGAGAGCTGGCGAGGCGACGCACCCCAAACCTGGCCAGATGCCACACTTAAAAGCAGGCCAGACAGCAGGGAAGCAGACATGCCCGTCTGCAAGCTAGATGGCTGACCAGGCGGCAAGCCCCATGCCTTGCCATGAGGCAAGCCCGTCGGCTGGCCAGGAGGGAGGGCAGGCGGTATGCTGTGTCCGTGCCTTGCCGCTGACCCCCCTGCACCTGCTGCGCCCGTTGCTCCTTTTCCTCTGACATTTGGCCCTCCTACCTCTGCCGGCTGTGCGCCGGCATTACGCATTTGTCGGAGCGCTGGCAGCAACAGCTAATGCAGTAGTTGCAGCGGGTCTGCCGCACATCCAGACTCACTCGACAGTCGTCACAAGTCCTCTTGTCCCCGCGTGCTGCACCGCTGGGGGAGGTAGCATCTGCTGTGCTTGCTGCGGCTGAACGTCTTTATTCCCCTGTTTTGGTCCATGGACACGACAGGGCTCCACTGACCTGCCGGTTCCTCTTCGCCGTGAACGAAACTCATTTGTACAGGATGAACTTGCTGAGAGACAGGGCAAGGTAGCCACGTGCCAGTCCAGGGCAGCCGTCATCCAGGTTTGGGTTCCCCCCAGGCCGAGGAGGAGCTTCTCCAGAGTCCAGTTGCCTGATATGGCAGGCAGGCATGCAATATTAGACCGACCGGCAGGGGGGCCTGGGGCATGGGGCAGAGGCAGTGGGGCCGCGGGGATGTGGGGCAGGGGGCAGGGGGCTGCAGGGATGTGGGGTATGGGGGCAGGGGGCAGGGGGCAGGGGGCAGGGGGCTGCAGGGATGTGGGGCAGGGGGCAGGGGGGCAGGGGACAGGGGGCAGGGGGCTGCGGGGATGTGGGGCAAGGGGGTAGGGGGCTGGGGGCAGGGGGCAGAGGGCTGCGGGGATGTGGGGCAAGGAAGCAGGGGCCTGCGGGGATGTGGGGCAGGGGGGCAGGGGGCAGGGGGCAGGGGGCTGCAGGGATGTGGGGCAAGGGGGCAGGTGGCAGCAGGGCAGGGTGCAGGGGGCTGCGGGGATGTGGGGCAGGGGGCAGGGGGCAGAGGGCTGCGGGGATGTGAGGCAGGGGGGCAGGGGGCAGGGGGCAGGGGGCTGCGGGGATATGGGGCAGGGGAGCAGGGCGCAGCAGGGCAGGGGGCTGCGGGGATGTGGGGCAGGGGGCAGGGGGCGGGGTGCAGGGGGCTGCGGGGATGTGGGGCAGGGGGTCAGGGGGCAGGGGGCAGGGGGCTGCAGGGATGTGGGGCAAGGGGGCAGGTGGCAGCAGGGCAGGGTGCAGGGGGCTGCGGGGATGTGGGGCAGGGGGCAGGGGGCAGGGGGCAGGGGGCAGGGGGCAGAGGGCTGCGGGGATGTGAGGCAGGGGGGCAGGGGGCAGGGGGCAGGGGGCTGCGGGGATATGGGGCAGGGGAGCAGGGCGCAGCAGGGCAGGGGGCTGCGGGGATGTGGGGCAGGGGGCAGGGGGCGGGGTGCAGGGGGCTGCGGGGATGTGGGGCAGGGGGTCAGGGGGCAGGGGGCAGGGGGCTGCAGGGATGTGGGGCAAGGGGGCAGGTGGCAGCAGGGCAGGGGGCAGGGGGCTGCGGGGATATGGGGCAAGGGGCAGCAGGGCAGGGGGCTGCGGGGATGTGGGGCAGGGGGCAGGGGGCAGGGGGCAGGGGGCATGGGGGCAGGGGGCAGGGGGCAGGGGGCTGCGGGGATATGGGGCAGGGGAGCAGGGCGCAGCAGGGCAGGGGGCTGCGGGGATGTGGGGCAGGGGGCAGGGGGCAGGGGGCAGGGGGCTGCGGGGATGTGGGGCAGGGGGGCAGGGGGCAGGGGGCAGGGGGCTGCAGGGATGTGGGGCAAGGGGGCAGGTGGCAGCAGGGCAGGGGGCTGCGGGGATATGGGGCAAGGGGCAGGGGGCAGCAGGGCAGGGGGCTGCGGGGATGTGGGGCAGGGGGGCAGGGGGCAGGGGGCAGGGGGCAGGGGGCAGGGAGCAGAGGGCTGCGGGGATGTGAGGCAAGGAAGCAGGGGGCTGCGGGGATGTGGGGCAGGGGGGCAGGGGGCAGGGGGCAGGGGGCAGGGGGCTGCGGGAATGTGGGGCAGGGGGGCAGGGGGCAGGGGGCAGGGGGCTGCGGGGATGTGGGGCAGGGGGGCAGGGGGCAGGGGGCAGGGGGCTGCGGGGATATGGGGCAGGGGAGCAGGGCGCAGCAGGGCAGGGGGCTGCGGGGATGTGGGGCAGGGGGGCAGGGGACAGGGGGCAGGGGGCTGCGGAGACGTGTGGCAAGGGGGCAGGGGGCTGCGGGGATGTGGGGTATGGGGGCAGGGGGCAGGGGGGTGAGAGGATGTGAGGCAAGGGGGCAGGGGGCTGCGGGGATGTGGGGCAGGGGGCAGGGGGCTGCGGGATTGTGGGGCAGGGGATCAGGGGGCAGCAGGGCAGGGGGCTGCGGGGATGTGGGGCAGGGGGACAGGGGGCAGCAGGGTAGGGGGCTGCGGGGATGTGGGGCAGGGGTGCAGGGGGGCAGGAAGCAGGGGGCAGGGGGCAGGGGGCTGCGGGGATGTGGGGCAAGGGGGCAGGGGGCAGGGGGCAGGGGGCAGGGGGCTGCGGGGATGTGGGGCAGGGAGGCAGGGGGCAGGGGGCAGGGGGCAGGGGGCTGCGGGGATGTGGGGCAAAGGGGCAGGGGGCAGGGGGCAGGGGGCAGGGGGCTGCGGGGATGTGGGGCAGGGGATCAGGGGGCAGCAGGGCAGGGGCCTGCGGGGATGTGGGGCAGGGGGGCAGGGAGAAAGGGAGGCATCAGGCACGGGATAAACACCGTGTGAGGTACAACTTATTGCTTATCAGATTAGCTTTTCCCTTTTTTCTTCCAAATCCCCCCCTCCTTATTATAGCCTCTCCATGCCAGCCTTTGAGCATAGCCAAAGGTGACATCAAAAATCAGTTTTTGTCTTCCCTTCCTATTATGGCCTCTCCAGGCGAGCCTTTGGCCCACTATGTTCCCCATATTCCCGCACCATAGCATGGGCAGTCACCAGGTCTCCTTGCTCACGCAGCTTCTCGACTGCTTGGTAGCAGAGCCAGGAAAGGAAGCTCCTGTGCGGGCCGGTGAGCTTCTTGCCATGCTGGCTGGTGGCTTGGCCTGTGTGGTTCATGTCCCAGACGAAGGCGGCCGGGAACAGCTTCACATTCACTACGGTCCCCTTGGCCCAGCACTGCACCAGATACCGCTCCACGCCCTGATGAGTGGGGGAAATTGAGGGGGAGACATGACGGGTACAAATGGAGACGGTGTGTGGCGCAAAACTATGCTACATGTGCGCAGAGACATTCATCGTCTTGCCCAAACGCAAACCAGGAAACCGAGGAACAGCCATCAATGTTTGCTGAGCAGCGGTAACTTACCCATATGTCATGGTTGAGAAGGGGTGTCTCTGATGCCGGAAGCTGTGGCGTGCCGTCGATACCGTACATGACCCGGCCAGGCTGTGTGCCAGCAGCCGACCTGGGGCTGCCCCTTCCTATCACAGCGGCTGCGGATCTTGGGGACACCACCCCTGATCGTGACCAGGTCACGCATGTCAAGGTCCTGCATGCAGCCATGCCACAAACTCCTGAAAGACAGCAGATCTGCCCTGCCAACCCTGCTGTCGTATCCTCCCAGAGCATCCCTAGACAGCTCTAGCTCTGATGAGATTGGATCTCTGGACAGGGCTGGCCCTTCCAAAATCTTCTCAAAGAGCCAATATATATTCACCAAGAAAACCGCCCGAGATACCTGCTTAGAATGTAAAGACCTGTTGGCAATGATGTCGCTGGACGCGTAAAGAAATGAAGCTGCAGCCTCTACCGATCCATCAGGCTTGTGGTTTTTTAGGTTTTGGTAATTTAGCACTCCCCAGGCTCACCCCAATATCGGGGCGGCAGCAAGCAGGCATTACTCTTACCGAATGCGAGTGAAAGAGCGTTACCTAAGGGCCTGTACAGAACTGTACCCCACGAAGTGTGAGAGACCAACCAGGGTGGGACCTGGGGGGGTCGTCAGGTCTGCATGATTTGTTTTGCGTTTGCAGTACCGTAGTCACGGACGTATTTCGATGTTTTGATCGTTTGTCAGGGAACAACGAAATCAACTGTGAAAATGACTCTGACTGGAATTTTTGTTCAGGGGCAACGAATCAAAAAAACGCCAAACAGCGACTTTTTAAGCATCAAAGAAATTCGAAAACAACGAAACACGTCCGTGACTACGGTATTCTACCTCGACACGTTGTCTGTATTCATTTGTCAAATACGTGTCGTCGACATGACTCGCTGTTGATCGTCGCCTTTCCCTCAGTAGTTCCTCGTTTGTGCGACCCCATTTTTGCCTGACAGAACTGCTGGCGTGCATGCCGTTTTCTTACACGTTCAGACGCACACGTATTTGAAGAAGTGCGTCGCTCTATCTCTCAGGCAGCTGCTGGCTATAGGAGTTCATTGACGGATGACGATACCACGCGACACTTCATCCACCCGCTTGTCAATATTCTGATTGGCGCACACTACTACATACGGTTTTTGTGTGCTCGCTGTCTCTTTTCCAAACAAAGAAAAAAAGGCGCAGCCTAGCCTGCCGCCGCTACCACTGACCCCCTGTACTGACTGGCCAACCGCCACGGGGACCTTCATTGCGAAGAAACTGCGAGGTTCTCTGCCACAAGTAGAGCAACTATCATCCTAACAGGTCCCGCCGAGCCGCACTTCTGGCTTCCTCGCCTATCGAGGCGCCGATGAGGTATGCATTGATATTTCACTATATATGCATTGGCTTCACGCTGCTTGGGGCCGGCACACTCGTGTGATTTCGGATGCATGGCGCTTTCTGCACACATCAAATGCAATGGGACTTTATGTTTACTCTGCGGGTGCATTGCGCCCAATGCATGTAGCCACGGCCGATGCGAAAGGGGGGGGGGCACTGCAGCTAGATATCGAATGCCCTGCATCACCTTGTCTTATAGAACCAAAGCAAGGGATGTTGCGGGAAATATATGCGACACAGGCTACTTTCTTGCTTGCAGTTCGTTCGGCATTACTGCTTTCTCACTCGCGCACTTCATTTCGAACGGACAGACGTGGGTGATAACTAGCTCGCTCCCTCATTGGCGCACCTAATTTGAAATTGACTGACATGGGTGACGCTCTCGACCTCCTCACTGATTCATGCACCTCACTTTCAAATGGTCTTGCAGACAGAGTCACAGACATGGGTGACGCTATGGTGTCTGATGACGACATGATGCCGGCGCAGAAGAGAAGTGGTGAACGCAGCAGCAGCTGCGTCTCAAAATTCTCCCTCGCTTGGTCATCCTGCTTCAGCTTTTCCCGCAGCAGGGTCGAGCCCGATGTAGCAAGTGGAACAGCTGCAGCGCCTAACAGCAGCTCGAGGCAGCAGCAACAGAGGCAAAGCGTACGCAGCCGCACTGTCCACGCTCTCCCCTCCCAAGAGACCGAAAGCTATGGCTGGAGCTGCGAACCTTATGCCCAGCATGTGTCTAAGTATGGAAGCGACAGCTCCTTCCTAGGCGCGGGCGTCCTCACCGCTCCGGCTGCAGCACCTTCCGTACCACTTCGCCCCGCCGCTGCGGCTGGGGCCGGCCCTCGCTCAGTCAGCAGCCCCCTCTCGAAGCTGCAGCTGCGTCCGCTCTCTCGCCAGGAGTGGCTGCCCGCTGTGGATAGCGAGCTGGAGTCCTGCCGCCGTGCCTTGTCGGCGCGCCTTTCCGCCCTCAGCCGCAGCCAAACGGCGTCGTCCAACAGCCGGCTCATGAACGCCCGGCCGGGCACCCAAGGCAGCGTGGTCCCCAGCAGCTGTTGGAGGCGGCCCAGCAATGCCAGCGGCTTCTCCCAAGGCCTGTCCACGCGGGCCAGCAACGTCAGCATCAGCAACGTCAGCACCGGAGGCGCTCGGGCCAGTAACGTCAGCCTCGGCGGCGTCCTGCCCAGATTCCATTCCAAAAGCTCAGTGACGCCTTCCATCGCGGCCGGGGACGCAACGACCTGTGCGAGGAGTGGTGACACCACTCCCATTGTCGGCGGCGGCGGAAAAGGCCAGGATAGCTGCATGCCCATGTCACCCGCGGTGGATGGTACCAGCCCCTGCACGGACAGTGCAGGCGCTGGCCGTGGCGGTGGTGGTGGCGGAGAGGGAGATGGAGACAGCAGGCCCAGGACGCCGGGCCAGCTCATTCACAGAATCAGCCCGGGCGTACCTGCGACGTCTCCGGCGGGGGGTGCCTCTTACAGGGACTATGGTAGTGGCGCGGGCGGGCCCAGCACGTCGAGGAAGCTTGTGCACAGAGTCAGCAGCAGCCTTTGCGTTTCAGCAAAGTCCGCAACGAGAGGGCACCTGTTCGGCCCGCGGCTGGGAAAGTGCCGAGCTCTGCAGGTGAGCTCTTCTGCTTGCGCTAGCATAAGAGCCAATTCACACCTAGTTCAGTTCGTCGAGTTCGGTTCGGTTCAGTTCGTCAGTTTGGCGACTGGTTTCGCAACCTGCGTTCTCACCTAATTCACATCAGAAAAACTAAACCTTGCGGCCGTCGCATGCTTAGACGTCAGCTTATGCAGTGAAGTGGCCAGGAAAGCAACAACAACAGACAATACAGCACGGGCTAGCATGACAGCATGGTCGTCATTGCCATGCTGATCTGATGAGCACATCGGATGGCATGTCGTCCTCAGCCATGTCGTCCTCAGCCGACTCAACCCCATCCTCAGGGTGGGACAATTGGAGATATTCAATCAAATAACACATTCCTTTACTGCTGTGCCTTCTCATTCGGCATGACGTTCCTAGCAGGCTGTTTGATGCGCCCTTGCCTTGTAGTTGGGGTTTGATTGCTGCCGACAACCTTTATGGCAACGAGCAGTTGGAGTTATAGAAAGAACTACAGTTGAGGAAGCTGTAATTTGAAAATCAGGGCGCGGTATGTAGACCGCAGCGAGCAATGCCGACAAATCGTGACGAAACTTACGAAACCAGCCAACCTTGCGAAACCAGCCAACTGAAACTGGTGGTCCGAGACCGGTTTCAGTTGGCGTGGTTTCGTCGAACTGAACCGAACTGAAACCACGCGAAACAACGCGAAACCATGCGAAACCGATAGATGGGAATCAGGTGTGAATCCGCTCTAAGGGAAATAAAGAAAAAGGGGGAACACTGACGCCATAAATCAGGGTCCATTTCCCGTACCTATTCCCTTTGGGCGTCCGCTGGGAAACATCACTGGGCAGATTTGGAACAGACCCTTGTCTGGCCAATGGCAGGTTGTAAGGATGCACGGAACGTAGTTGAAGCGTAGTCTCCTTTCGGCATCGCGATACCTAAAAAGGACAGTGGTTGTAGTGGCTTTATAACCACTTTGTTAAGCCACTACACCCAGAGGTATCGCCACTACAACAGTAGGTATCGCGATACCTCTTGGTGTAGTGGCTTAACACAGGTGGCCCGAGCCGTAGGACCTGTAGCACCAGGCCCAGTGTCTCTTCTTTCGGCCACCAGGCCACCTTCGGCAGGCCACCCCGCAGCCACGGAAGACCCGAATGGGACCAAGCCTGGACTGGTCTACAACTGGTGGCTGGAGCAGCATGGCTGGCCATAAATGTGGCCGCCAGACAGAGGCCAGAGTGTAGCTGATATGTAGCCGAGTCACGAAAAAAGAAACACTGACCTGGCCCCCTTGGCCTTGAGCCAAGATACAGCTGAATAGCAGCAGGAATGCAGTAACGTGAGCAGTGGAGTAAATAGAGGCGCCGGTTGCATCCTTAACACGATTTTGACTGTTCCTTTATTGCGGCACCGTAAGCAGTGGGTTCGATAGAGGCGCCGGCAGCATCCTTAACACGATTTTGACTGTTCCTTTATTGCCGCAGTTGTTGGTGAACACGCAACGCGCCGCAAACCTGGTGTTCCGAGGCGGGCGCAGCACCCATGAATCCCAAGTCGCGCTCGAAGACGGCATCCACGCTCTCTCAAAAAACAGCTCTCCCGGTTGTCCTCTGACCAGCGCAGACGAACCAACAGGTGCCAGCATGACGGCGAGCTGGTGCCGCAGGCATCAGAGCACCCCTGGCTTCGGTTCAGTGCCTGAGGACGTCCCTGTGCCTGAGCCGCATGGGGAGTTACTTGTGGAGTCCACATGCTGTCAGAGCTCTCCCAGCAACATGCAGTAGAGCCCCGAACCAAGAGTGATGGGGCACGTTCCTGCAACATGGAGTAACTTAAGAGTGATGGGGCGTCGTGCACCTGAATCATTGAGTAACTTGAGTGATGGGATATCAGGTACGTGCAACATTGAGTAACTTGAGAGTGATGGGGCATCGTGTACCGGCATCGTCAAGTACTTAAGAGTGATGGGGCTTGCAGTTTTGCACCTGCATCAATGAAAGCTCGTGTGCCTCTTCATTACCTTCAGTTTCCTGTGACTCACGCTTCATCCTTATCGCCCAACTTAACTAATTAGCCTTATGACATGTGCAGCTATGTGTTCAGCCTGCAGGAGTATTTGCAATTTGTGGAGCAATGTGTTCAGCCTGCAGTGATTTTTGTGTTTTGTGAAGCTGTGTGTTCAGCCTGTTGTGATCCTCCTTCCAGCTGCAATTTTTGTTGCTTGCGTCAATTTTCAAGCCTGATGCGTTTTTCAGCCCCTTCCTGATCTGTAGCATCAAATCGGCGAATTTGTGGATCTTGATTTCTGCCATTACATCATGAGTAATTTTCCACGTGGAACGTACGCTGCCCTTGTTTCCCCCGTCCAGGGACGCCATGGCTTGTTTCAGCAGGTGTTTTCTGATGCTTGAATGTCCTAAAAATGCGGATATATTGCTTTGTCGAAGAAAGGGATTTTTTAATACCGGTACCCATGGCATGGTAGTGCTGGCTGCCTTCGCAAACTTGCATGAGACTTTTACATGTGTACGTGCTAGCTGCCTTAATGTTTGTGTTGTAGCAGGGCATGATTGCTTGAACTCCACCCCGATCTATAGCCACAATTAGAAGTAGTCGATGTTGCAAGTTGGTCGCCAGATTCCTGTATGTGATCTAGCCATAATGGGATCCACTGATGTCCATGCCCGGCTGACTTGGAGATCTACCTTCAGATTGCTGTATCACTGCACGTGGGAGTGGCAGTTTTTGTTGCGTAAGCAAGCAGCGCTTTGCGCTTCTGGTCCATTTCTATGACAACATTGCATGCCGGGTGCCATTTGTCAGTCAGATGTCTTTTAGTGGCCGAACGGAGACATCCATCCTGTAGAATTGCTCTACCCGGCAGATGTGGGGATTTCTGTTTTAATAAGAGGCACCTCCTATGACAAAAAGAATTTCTGATGCCCCAGAGTACGTGTGTGTGTGGTCCGCGTTTTAGTTTTCTGTGGACACGGATGGAGGTTGGCCGAAATATATATTAATTCATAGGCGAGGGGCGTTAACGGTATGTTGCTCCATGGGTGTAGTTTTCAGATGCCCTCCCCTTGGTGCATTTATTTTAGCTTGCGTTCGGGTGGGCGGGCCTTTTTGCCACAAGCACCTGTCAATGACGTTACACCTCTGGGCCCAGCTCAAAAAGGCTCGGCCGCGTGGGCGCCTAACTGTTGAGTTCACGAGGACCTCTGTGGCTAGTATTTGTGTCAATATATCTCCTTCCCTGATTTTGATTGATAGAGCCAAGCGAGAGCATCCTTCCTACGCTATATTTAGCTGTCACTCTGTCATCAGTAGGGTTCCTCTTAATCTGTCTCGTCCTTAAATTCCCAACCAGGTTTTTTTGACTCTGATGTGGTCGAGCCTTTTTGAGCATGCTGGGCCCGGAGGTCAAACGATGTAACACCAGCAGGGCCCAGATTAACGGCACTCAAACAGAACGTCTCTTGGAGCAGGTATGCTACCTACTAAAAAGGGCATGGAACGTCAGTGTTTACTGTTTACAACGTTTGCTCGAGGCCACTTACAGCAGGCCGCCAGGCGGCCACCGCTGGGCCTGTCGAGGCCAATCCTTGACCGGTTGCATAAGCATTTGGGCTTAATTTACCCAGCCTAGTCGGGCATACAACTAACCAGTGCTGTGCAGTTGCACCGTAATTCAGAAAGTTTGTATTGCATAGCGGTCCTTACTGGTCAATGCAACAAAGGTGGGCCTAAGGCGCCATCTTCCAACCCGCATCAGGCTGGCAGCTGTGTACGCAGCGCCTGCGGCCAACTACGGCGACGTGGTGTGGGCCACCAGCCACCTTCGGCCGCGGCATTGTCTCTCCAGCAAAATGCAGTCCAGCTTGCCTCAGCACCTACGCCAGGCTGCGGGCCTGCGGGGCTACCTGCATCAGCCGCCAGTTGGGGAGTCATGAGAGAGCTGCAGCTCCAGCCACTACAGCGAGACTGGTGGGCCCATGTCCTCCGCTTCTACAATGCAGCTGTGGCACCGGAGGCACAGCAATACAGCCCTCTCATGGCTCAAGCCATGGCAGCAGATATGCAGCTTGCAATCAGCCGGGCAATGGCAGCCGCACCTGGTGCTCTGATCTGCTGGGTGCATTAGAGGAGCTGGAGCAGGGGGAAACCACCCCCACCTTGCGTGAGGCAGCAGCTGCCATACAGCGCCTACCCATCACAGAGGTGTTGGCACTCGTTGACGCAGCCTACGAGCAAGCTCGGCTGGACGCAAGCGGCGGTGGGGACCCCAGGGACCACCACCTAATCACCACCGAGCACAGATCTGCGGCGACCTACCGCGCCTGGTTCCAGTTCACGGCGGGTGCCGTGCTGGCGCAAGCCAAGAGCCGCACTAGTCAGAGGGAGTGTGCTTGTGTGTGCATCAATTTGCGACTGCGGCTCAGCGCGATCAGTACGGCTAATACCAGAGGACGGCGCAACGGTCAGCGGCGACAGGAACGCTGCTGCCAGCGGTGTTGGGCACGGGGGGATAGCGAGCAGGTAGAGGATGTGCTGCATGTGTGCTTCCAGTGCCCTAGTGTCAGGGAGCAATTACGGGAGCGGGGGTGGGCAGGTCCTACGGGCGCCACCAGTTGTACCAGGCTGAGCATGGGTGGGACGCACTTGCTTTTGTGGACTGTGCTGTGGGTGTTATTGAGGGTTTGTCTCCAGGGTTTCTGAGGCCGATGTCGTTGGCCTTTCCGGCCTTCTCTTTTGGTCCTTTTTGCTGTTGTTGTTTGCCCCCTTTTTAGTTTCTTCTCTTCTCCCTTCTGATCAGTGGGGCGCCCTCGCGGCCAAGCAGGGGTGGGATACGCTTGCTTTTATGGACTTATCATTTCTTAGAGGCTTTGTTGAGGGCTAGTCTCTAGTGGAACTCGGGTGTTGGACTTGGTCTTCTTTGCCTTCCCGGCCTCTCCTTCCGTTCCTTTCCCCCTCTCTTCCTTTTAGTTCCTTCTTTACTCCCTTCTGAACAGTTGGGCGCCCACGCGGCCGTGCTTTGAGCGGGCCCAGAGGTGTAACGTTATTGACACAGGGATCCCGAATGCATTTTGAACGGCCCAGGGGTGTAGAATCATTGACCTAGGGATCCTGAAAGTCACATTTTGCATCATCAAGTCATCCTTGAAGGGAGGCTTCTATAACGGGATCGGCAGGCCCTTACACGCCCGGGCTTGTCAGCTGAACAACAGATGACCAATTAACAACCGTCTTTTATTTCCATTAAATCGTCAGGGCTCAGATTTCCTCCATTGGGGGCATG
This sequence comes from Limnomonas spitsbergensis, assembly GCA_037349105.1. Classification (NCBI taxonomy): domain Eukaryota; kingdom Viridiplantae; phylum Chlorophyta; class Chlorophyceae; order Chlamydomonadales; genus Limnomonas; species Limnomonas spitsbergensis. Next base: position 1,718,038 of record JAYJMM010000093.1, on the reverse strand, counting down.
GAGGCCCAGTTTCATAATACTTTAAAACCTAAACCCACATTTTATTTAGTGCCCAGCGCCGTAGCTGCACACACGCGCGCAGACCCAACACTTAAGCACAGCGGTCATGCCCTTTCAAAAACGGATATTTAATGGATGCCGTGAATTCGTAAAAAGCACCAGTATCCTCGAATCAGCTGGCCTTTCACACCCTCGCTGAGCATCATGAACTTCTTGACCTCTGGACGAAGCTCCGCACTCGTCCATTCAAAAAAGAGTGTAGGTCGACGAAAAAGAGTAAACATAGTTTTGTTACGTGGTTGAGACAACCGCCCTCAAACCAGCTGCGATGCCACCCCTTCGCTGAGCAGGTGCAGCTTCTTGGCTCCCTCGGTGTCGCCCCTCTTCTGGAGGAGCTCAGCAAGCCGGTCCATGCACTCAATGCGCTGTTGGGGAAGCATGATAGGGGCGGGAGCAGGGTTTAATGTGTTAGGGGTAGGGTCGGGGTTCTCCCGCAGAAGCTCTGAGAGCCGGTCCAGGCACTCAATGCGCTGTTGAAGGAGCATGGTAGGGGTTAGGGAAGGGGTTTACGTGGTATGGTGCTAAGGTCTAGGGGTGGGGTTCTCCTGCAGAGGCTAAGCAAGCCGGTCCAGGCACTCAATGCGCTGTTGGGGAAGCATGGAAGGGGTGGGAGCAGGGATTATGTGTTAGGGGGTAGGGTCTGGGTTGTCCTGCAGAATTTTGCCAGCTGCTATGTGCACTGAATGCGATGTTGGGGAAGCATGGGAGGGGTTGGGGAAAGGGTTTTAAGTGGTAGGGTGTCAAGGGCTAGGGGTGGGGTTCTCATGGAGGAGATCAGCAAGCTGCTCTACACACTCAATGCGCTGTTTGGGAAAGCATGGTATGAGTGAGAGTAGGGGATTGTGTGGTAGGGTTTAGGGGGGGGGGGCTTCTGGAGGACCTCTGCAAGCTGGTTCTGGGTTTAGGATGTAGGGTAAAAAGGGTTAAGGGTGGGTGGGGGGTCTTCTGGAGGACTTCTGCAAGCTGGTTCAAGCACTTAATATGCTGCAAATAAAGCAGTTTAAGGGTAAGGGCAAGGGTTCTTCTGTCGAGGCACATCAAGCCAATCCTCGCACTCCATGCCCACACACTCCATACCCAGGCACACGAAATGCTGTAGGCTTAACAGGGAGGAATCACGGGTCAAGGTTCATGGTTACGTTGAGGGTTCAGCCCTTAGGGTTTAAACCTTCACTAAACGGCTCTGCCATCACTGGGCCAATAGGACCAAACCATGCCCGGCCTTGGGCCTGGAGCCCTTGCAGCAGGGCTTGATGCACCAGGCCCCCGAGGCCACAGGCCCTGATGGCTTGATGCACCAGGCCCCCGAGGCCACAGGCCCTGATGGCTTGATGCACCAGGCCCCCAATGCCACAGGCCCTGATGTAGCTGAATGGTTGCTGAAGCGTGGTTATGAAACACTGTTGCAAGCCCTGGCTACTATACCTGCATTTGCACCCTCAATCAATGCCTCAGGCAACGGACCGAATCGGCAGAACTCCCAACACATTTCACACCCCTCCCCTACCCTTCCCTCCCTGCCCTGCCCTACGCACTCCTTCCCTCCCTGTCCTGCCCTACACTCCTTCCCTCCCTGCCCTGCCTTCCCTTGCCCTCCCTCCCGTGCCCATCCCTCCCTGCCCATCCCATCCCTTCCCTGCCCTCCCTGCCCTGCCCTGCGCACTCCTTCCCTCCCTTGCCCTCCCTCCCCTGCCCATCCCTCCCTACCCATCCCTCCCTGCCCATCCCTCCCTGCCCATCCCTCCCTGCCCATCCCTCCCTGCCCTGCCCTGTCATGCGCACTCCTTCCCACCCTGTCCTGCCCTTCCTTGCCCTCCCTCCCCTGCCCATACCTCCCTGCCCATCCCTCCCTTCCCATCCCTCCCTTCCCATCCCTCCCTGCCCTGCCCTCCCTGCCCTGCCCTACGCACTCCTTCCCTCCCTGCCCTGCCCTCCCTGTCCTGCCCTGCACCCCCCCCTCTCAACTGCCCTGTTGCCCTCCTCCCTGCCCTGCATTGTCCCCCCTCCCCTCCCTCCCCTCCTTGCCCTGCCCACCATGCCCTGCCTTGTCCCCCCTCCTCTGCCCTGCCTTGCCCTGCCCTGCCCACCATGCCCTGCCTTGTCCCCCCTCCCCTGCCCTGTCTTGCCCTGCCCTGCCCACCATGCCCTACCTTGTCCCCCCTCCCCTGCCCTGCCTTGCCCTGCCCTGCCCCCCATGCCCTGCCTTGTCCCCCCTCCCCTGCCCTGCCTTGCCCTGCCCTGCCCACCATGCCCTGCCTTGTCCCCCATCCCCTGCCCTGCCTTGCCCTGCCTCCCTCCCCTGCCCATCCCTGCCCTGCCCTCCTCCCTGTCTTGCCCTGCCCTTCCCTGCCTCCCTCCCACGCCCTCCCCGACCTGCCCTGCCTCCTTCCCCTGTCCTCCCTGCCTTGCCCTGCTGCCCTCCTCCATGCCCTGCCCTGCCCCCTCCCCCCCCTCCCCTCCCCCACCTGACCTGCTGCCGTCCTCCCCCTCTCACCTGCAGCATCACCTCTACGTATTGTGATGTGAGCTCCTCCACATACGCTGCACACAACCAGACATCCATTATCAATTTTAGGGTTTAGGGTTCAGTTACAAACCAGGCATGTATTGTCAGGATTTAGGGTTCAGGCTTCTCTAAAAAGCCAGGCCTCCACTGTTGCAATACAGTTGAAAAGCAGGCATCGATTATCGGGGTTCAGTTTTAAGCGAGACATCCATTCCTTCCTCTAGGCACACTTTTAAAGCACCCTTACACAAAACACGGGAATGCCAAATACAAGTATGGTGCCCTCCTTGGTGAGCTGGTCGACCAAGCATTAGGGCATGTTGCATCTGACCATCGGCCAGGGTACAGCCGAACTTAAGGTGAAGCACCCCAAATCAAACACTTTAAAGGCGTAGCTGGATTTTACCTGAAGCTACCCTTGGGGTGATAATGCAACCCACCAGTGGTGCCCTCCTTGGTGAGCTGGTCGACCAAGCATTAGGGCATGCTGCATCTGGCCATCAACTAGGGTACAGCCGAACTCGAGCTGAAGCACCCCAGATCAAACACTTTAAAGGCGTAGCTGGATTTTACCTAAAGCTACCCTTGGGGTGATAATGCAACCCACCTGTAGTGCCCGCCTTGGTGAGCCGGCGGACCAAGCATTAGGGCATATGCTGCATCTGACCATCAACCAGGGTATAGCTGAACTTAAGATGAGGCAACCCAAAGCAAACACTTTGAAAGCTACCCGGATTTTAACTGAAGCACCCGTAAGTTTAAAAATGCAACCCACCTGCAGTGCCTGCCTTGATGAGCTGGTCGACCAAACATTAGGACATGCTGCATCTGGCCATCAACTAGGGTGCAGCTGAACTAAGATGAAGCACCCCAAATCAAACACTTTAAAGGCTAGCTGAATTTTCCTGCAGCACCCTTGGATTCGTAATGCAACCCACCTGTAGTGCCCTCCTTGGTGAGCCGTCGGAGATGCTCGATGGCCGACTCAGCTGCCCCCTGCGTTGCAACACAAAATGCTTTTAATGACAGGGTGTTCACTTTTCACTGTTGGTTCTTACACTTTTTTTTTGAATACTGGTAGGTGCTCTGGTGCTTGACGGCCGACTCAGGCGCCCCCTGTGCAGTGACACGGAAAGGTTTTATTTTTTAATGAGGGCATGCATTGTATTTTGTTTACTACGTGGAGGTGCTCCATGGCCGACTGAACTGCCCCTCTGTGTTGAGACAACAAATGTTTGAATATTACTTTTTGATTGGAAGGTACTTGTTGTATTTTGGTTGTATACGGTTATTGGATCAGCTCGATGGCCGACTCAGCTGCCCCTGCATGCGACAAAAAACATGCACCTGCCGCCTTGCGCCCACCGGGCAGCTGCATGCCTCCCCACCCCACCCCACACACCTGCAAAACCTGGAGCCCCCCCCCTAATGCCAGCTCAGCACCCGCCGCCTTGCGCCCACCAGGCAGCTGCATGACCCCCCCTCCCCACCAGCATGCCTCTCCCCCCTCCCACCAACCTCCCCTCCCCCTCCACACATGCATGGCCTGGAGCGCCTACCCGAGCGCCAGCTCAGCGCCTGCCAGGCCCCTGTATGCCTCCCCCCCCTCCCTCACCAGCATGCCCCCCCACCTCACCAACACCCCTCACTCACACACCTGCAAGACCTGAAGCGCTTCCCCCAGCGCCAGCTCAGCACCCGCCGCCTTGCGCCCACTGGGCAGCTGCATGTGGAGCGCAGCCAGCTGCTTCAGGGAGGTGCCCAGCATGTGACCTGCCTGCACACGCTTCAAAGCCAGGCGCCTGCAGAAGGCAAGCATGGGGTCCAAATGACACGCGTCAAGACTTGATTTCAACCTTTGCGCAGCTTTTTCACAGTTTTACATAAGGATCAAAAGCTTTACATAAAAAAAAGTAGAGCAATCACGGGCTGGAGAAGGCCCAGCGAACCGGCGCCGGAACAAGTCTCGGCGACCCTCGCCCCCCCTCAGGTCGGACCCCACTTGCCATAAACCTGGGCCCCAGGGAATCTGTAGTCCCCTACCGTAGATTTGATTTGCATTCCCTCCGGCACCAACATTTTTTTATTTGCGTGCCGCCCTCAGGCGAACTGTCGAACAAAACTCTGAAATTCCGACTGGGAATTGGCGATGAGAATCAATTATTAGGAAATTCATGGATCCCTCAAGGAAACCCAAACAGCGTTTCTTATGAGGGAAGGAGAAGCGAATCTCCGGTAGTCTCTTTGGTCCAGAAAGGGTTGCGGGTTCACAACAGCTATAGAGGGAAGAAAGCTACGCCCTACTAGGGAGTGGAGGTCATGGGAACAGCGCAGCTTGGGGCCGCAGCCGCATCCGTGCCGTCACCCATATTTATAATAACCAGCTCCCACCTGGCCGCGTCTTGGTCCCCTTTGGCCCACCTGGTCGCGTCTTGGTCCCCTTTGGCCCAAGTGGCCCAGGTGGCAGTGGACCCTGGACCGGCAGTGCTGTACTCCTGCAGCAGCTCCCTTGACAGAGTGGCCGCATTGGTTGCATTCTGCAAGGCCGTCTCCTGGCAGCAGCAGGGTATAGGGTTTAGGGTTTATGCTTTAGGGTTAAGGGTTGACAGGGTGGCCGCATTGGTTGCATTATGAAAGGCCGTCTCCTGAAAACAGCAGGGCTTAGGGTTTAAAGTTTAAGGCTGACAGAGTGGCTGCATTGGTTGCATTATGAAAGGCCGTCTCCTGAAAACAGCAGGGCTTAGGGTTTAAAGTTTAAGGTTGACAGAGTGGCTGCATTGGTTGCATTATGAAAGGCCGTCTCCTGAAAACAGCAGGGCTTAGGGTTTAAAGTTTAAGGTTGACAGAGTGGCTGCATTGGTTGCATTCTACAGGGCCGTCTCCTGACAGCAGCAGGGGTAAGGGTTTAGGGTTTCGGGTTTAGGGCTTAAGTTTGACAGAGTGGCTGCATTGGTTGCGTTCTGCAGGGCCGTCTCCTGACAGCAGCAGGAGATAGCAGATGCAAGGGGTGGGAGGAGGGGGAGGCAATTAAGCAGATTAATTCAGGATAAGGAGGCGAGATTTTCACTGTGGCCATGCTGCAAGAGCCCGAGCCTGACCTCCAATGCACCCATGTTGAAGTCATGGTACAGGAACTGGACAAGCTTTGGCCGAGGAATCTCAAGGGTTTAGGGTTAAGGGTTAAGGGTTTAGGGTCTAGGGTTATTCCACGTGGACGAGGAATCTTGAGTCATAAAGAAAGCCTCACGACATGAATTAGTTGCATGAAATGCCATGTGGTGAAGGCCACCGGCCTCCTTCATGATTTAAACGTGGACGACTCAGGATGCACATCAGCCAGACAGCAAACACTGTCAAAGGTTTGCATCCCCCCCTCAACTGGGCCATCAAGCCCTTATGCCCCCTAACCCGCCGCACCTGACCCAGTTGGCCCTCCTCAACTGGACCCAAAGCATCCCCTCTGCACCAAACTCAGCTGCCTCTCCTCAACTGGGCCTAAACCCTACACCCTACACCCCAACCTGCCGCACCTGACCCAGCTGGCCCTCGATGCCCGCCAGCTTGCTCATGGACTGGACCACTGCAAGGTCTCGGCCAAACAGCTCCACCCTGGCACCCAGGCATGCGGCCATGGCCTCGTGTGCGGCCTTCAGCTGTTAGGGGGAGGGGAGTGGGGAGTGGGGATCAGGAAATGGGGATCGGGGGGTGTTGACAGTTCCACCCTGGCACCCAGGCATGCGGCCATTGTCTCGTGGGCGGCCCTCAGCTGGCAGGAAGGAAGGGAGTGGGGAATGAGATGAGCGGGGCAAATGGGGAGCGGATTATGGCCTCAGATACTAACAGCTGCATCCTGGGATTCTAACAGCTGCATCCTGCTGTTACATGCATGAGGCCACGGCCGGTTGGGCGCCTTCAGCAGTCAGGGGGAGGAGAGCGGGGAAAGAGACGAGCAAATTCGGGTATTCACAGCTCCATCCTGGCATCCATGCATGCCGCCATGGCCTCGTGGGCGGCCCTCAGCTGTTAGGGGGGATAGAGTGGGGAGTGGGGAGCAGGAAGTGTGGATCGGGGGGTGTTGACAGTTCCACCCTTGCAACCAGGCATGTGGCCATGGCCTCGTGGGCCGCCTTCAGCTGTTAGGGGGGGGAGAGTGGGGAGCAGGAAGCGGGGGGGGAGGTAGAGAGGGGAATGGGCTAGGTACGCCTTCAAGGAGTGTCAAAGTCTAAAATGAAGACATGCCCTAGACAAATGATGTACCCTGCGTCGCTGCTTCAAAGCTCCGCACCCAGTTCTTTGGCCGGACGGGTGGCTTCCTTTATACCCCTGCTTTATACCCCCTGCTTTATATAAGCCTTGGGGCGTATGATTATTTATGCATTGTAAAAGATCCCCACCTGTCGGCTCTCAAGGAGACAGTCCACCAGGCTGTCCGACAGTGCTGATGCCTGCAGAGTCAACAGATCTAGATCAGATGAAGGCACAGATCTAGATCAGATAAAGGGACAGATCAAATCAGATGCACGAACAGGGAAGTATCAAATGCAAACACAGATCTAGATTTAGAAAGATCAGTCTACCAGGCTGTTCGAAAGTGCTGAAGCCTGCAAATGTAACAGATCTAAATCAAATGAAGACATAGATCTAGATAAAATAAAGACACATATCTAGATTTATTATGATTGGTCTACCAGGCTATCTGAAAGTGCTGATGTCTGCGATCAGATAAAGACAAAGACCTAGATCAGATAAAGGCAAAGATCTAGATCAGATGAAGGCAAGGATCCATGCACCAGACCCACCCTCCCCACGGCTGACGTGACTGAATTGTAGCTGAATCGTAGCTGAAACAATGCAGAATAGGAACAGCACATCACCCTAAGTACTAATCTTCCCCAACACCCTCCCCCTCCTAAAGTGCACCTCCCCAAACACCTAACCTTGGTCAACCATCTCCCAAACAACTGCGCCTCTCCATGCACCAACCTTGCCCCCCCCCCCCAAAGTGTGTATATCCAAACACGGACCTTAGCCAACACCTCCCCCTTGTCCTCCCCCATGTAGTGGACAGCCTTGCGCACATATTGGGCGGCCTCCTCAGACTTGCCGATGCGCCGCAGCTCCACTGCCAAGTCCTGGAGCCAGAACAGGATAACGTTCACCTGTACGCTCTCTGTGGGGAGGGGGCAGAGTTGGTTTTAGTGCAATTCAGCTACATTGTGGCCAAGCTTCAGCTATAACACGGATTGCCCTCACCTGAACGCTCTCAGCGTGTGTGTGAGGGGGTGGGTGGGCAGAGTCGTCATCAGCGCAATTCAGCTACATTTAAGCTACATATACAGCCCCACTTAAGCTACATCCCGTTCTGAGGCCGGTGGCGCCTGGTACAGCAAGCCCTGTCGCTTGAACCACAGGCCACAGGCTCAACCAAGGTTTGGTCCCCATCGGCCTAGCAGCGGAAGCCTGGCAGCCCCCTCCCCCCTGTCTAGTGGTCTGGCGCGCAGTCAGGAAAAACACTGGGGAGGCCATGGCCACGAGGAGCAGGAGGAAGAGGAGATGGGGAGGCCATGGCCACGAGGAGCAGGAGGAGGAGGAGACGGGGAGGCCATGGAGATGGCCACGAGGAGCAGGAGGAGGAGGAGACGGGGAGGCCAAGGAGGTGGCCACGAGGAGCAGGGGGCCAAGGAGACGGGGAGGCCAAGGAGGTGGCCACAAGGAGCAGGGGGCCAAGGAGACGGGGAGGCCATGGAGGTAGCCACAATGAGCAGGAGGAGAAGGAGCATTTCATCCCTCTCAGGTTTAGGGTTTAGGGTTTAGGGTTTCCATATTACTGTTTGGCGTCTTAACCCATAGAAAGCGCTGTGCATGGGCTTTGCAAAAACACGGTCAGAGTGTGGCCAACTCTGCCACAGCGTTGCAAACTACGCCAGAGTGTGGCAACCTCTGTCAGAGCGTAGAAAACTACGCCAGAGTGTGGCAACCTCTGCCAGAGCGTAGAAAACTACGCCAGAGTGTGGCAACCTCTGCCAGAGCGTAGAAAACTACGCCAGAGTGTGGCAAACATGTAATTATGATGCAACGCATGACCTTGTCGCCTGATCACACCTGCAAGACTGCTAATGAAGCACCATCTGCAGGGAGCTCTGCGCGAGCCAGATCAAACACCCACATTCGAATTCAAATTCGGATGTAGGGCATCACTGCATACCGTAGATTTGATTTGCCTTCCCTCATGAGTAACACGTTGTTTGAGGTTGAGTAATACATGGATATACTAATTATCGATCGTCCACCAGTTTTCAATCTTAAATGAACAGTTTTGGTTGATAATTTTTCATGAGGGCAGCAGTCAGGGATGTTTTTAGTGGTTACTGGTTACGAGACCTAACCAAAATGGTAACAAAAAAACAATTCGGCGAAGCTGAGGGTCAGAAGCGTGGTAACGAAAAACGACGAAATCAATTAGGATCGGGAAAATTTCGGCGCGGGCGTCGCGCTATTCACCCAGTTCTCCCGGCTTCTGGTAACCAAAATCAATTCCGAATGTCACTGAAAGAAATCACTGGCAGCAGTAAACGAAATCTGTTCTTCGAACCTGAGAAAAGGCAAATTAAACCTTTGGTACCTGCCTAACTGCTTCCTACAGGACGGTGACTGCTTCCTTCATTATAAGCAGCGCTTGCGCGCCAGGTCAAGCAACCACATCCAAAGCACAATTGTGAAGTACGTCTGGATGTACGGACTCCTAGAGTACCGTAACTATTCCCACAAAGATGGCTACCGCGTCATAAGTCGTACGCAGCAAGCGCGCGAGTCGGGTCTAACCACTGCATTTCAATTGTTATTCGAATGCACCACATTCGACGGCCAGATCACACCATTCAGTTTGAATTCGAGTTCGAATGTACCTCCCGAGTCCTCCAGGATTGGTACCGCGTCTGTCATCGTCTGCAGCGCCTTTAATCAGATCACAAGACCCCATTCGAATTCAAATGCACCACCTGCAACAGCCAGATCACACACCACAATATGAATTCGAATTCGAATGCGCCACCTGCACACATTCAGCCTCCAGGGTTGCCACCGCATCTTGCATAATCTGCAGCGCTTTCAATTCAGGTCGCAATACCTCATTCGAATTCGAATACAACACCTGTTGCAGCCAGATCACACACCACAAGATGAATTCGAATTCGAATGCGACACATGCACACTCCAGAATTGCCACTGCATCCTTTATGGTATTCAGCGCTTACAAGTCAGATTGAAAAACCCCATTCGAATTCGAATTCACCACCTGTGACAGCCACATCACACACCACAGTTGGACTTATAACTAGAATGCAACTCTTGCACGCCTGCCTCCTCCAAGATTGCCACTGCATCCTTCATCATCTGCAGTGCTTTCGAGCCAGGTCGGAAAACCCCATTCGAATTCGAATACACCACCTGCGTCAGCCAGATCACAAACCACAATTTGAATTCAAATTTGAATGCACCACCTGCACACCTGCATCCTCCAGGATCGCCACAGCGTCTTTCATCATCTGCAGCGCTTTCGAGTCGGCTCCGCGGCCGCCTGCCTTGCGCGTGATGTGCGAGAGAGCATACATGCTGTCGGCGTACAAGAAACTGCGGGAGCCAAACATCTGTGTAGAACAAGGTTTCAGGGGAAAGGGTTAAGGTTCAAGGGTTTAGGATGTGGGATTAGCAAATGCAAAACATGTTATCTGCACACAATAAGCAACGAGTATTCAAACATATGCTTCACACGAGGGTTAAGCTTCAGGAGTTCAGGTTTTGTGGTTTTGTATTTTTGTCCTTTTGTGTATGTGGGGGGGGGCATAGGGGGGAAAGACGAGATGCAAGCGGGGGGTCAGGGTTGGAAAGCCTTTTACAGACCCTCATGACTGACACATCCAGGCGCTTCCTAACAAACAACATATGATGATATGAGTACATGACCCTACCGTACTTGGCCACTCTAAATGGCCACATTATTCAGCCACCAAATGTGACCACCCTCAATGGCCAATCAATATGGCCACCTCATTTAGCCGCTGGACATGGTCACCCTATTTATCCACTCAACAATCTTTCATTATGGATGTATGGCCACCTTATTCAGCCACCCAATATGGCCACCTCCCAGCAGCATTGCCTGCTATAAGAGGGGCCCATGTCAGCATCCACATTCTTCAGACAGGCGAAAGAAATACCACTAAAAAGACAAGGAAGGTTAAGCGGTACCACAAGGAAACCCTTTCCCCCAAGGTGTACAGCAAAAGGTGGGACACAGCGACAACTACAACCTCAAAAAAAAGTACTTGCAACCGCAACATAGAGCACCGGTACATGCAAACGCAGATAAAGAGTACATGTAGCCGAGCGTGGCCACACTGAAGGGTGTCCTGTTGTTCAGTGCAGCGAGGAAATATGAGAAAGACATATCCGCAACATTAAGAGGCAGTACACGAAACAATAACTGCAACAGTGCGAGCAACAACAACTGCAACAAAGACACAGTACAATCACCGAGTCATCACCCCAGGGTCCAGCAGCTTTCTTTCTTTCAAATGGTTGACCGAAGCTTGACCACTTTGTGCGTGTTCTCCAGCGAGCCTTACCAAGAAGGCCATCAGCCGTTCCTCAATACCAACATATGCAACAACTGCAATACGGGGGTACCACAAGCAAACAAAACACTCCCTAGGGGCGGGGGATGTGGCTCTCTTTCTTCTTAACCATCAACCGAAGCCTGACCGCTTTCTGCATGTTCTCCAGCACAACATCAACAAGGCCAAGTACCGTCCCGCAAGAAGAGCAACTGCAACAACAACAGAAACACATGCACCCAAGCACCCCCTAGGGAAGCGGGTGTCGTCCTCTTTCTTCTCACCGTCAATCGTAGCTTGACCACTTTCTGCATGTTCTCTAGCGCCATCTGATGCTTCCCGGCCGCCTCATACATCAGCGCAAGGTTGTGCATGGTGGCCACATAGAGCCAGTGCTTCTCGCCATAGATGAGGTCCAAATGAGAAAGGGCCTGCCAGAGGGGTGCATGATACAGGGCATGAAGGACGGCGCAAGGTTCAGGGTTTGAGGCACAGCTTTAAGGCACAGGGTTAAAGGCACAGAGTTTAAGGCACAGGGTTTAAGGCACAAGGTTTAGGGACAAGGTTTAAGGCACGGGGTTAAAGGCACAGGATTTAAGGCACAGGGTCTAAGGCACAGGTTTTGAGGCACTGGGTTTACTGGACAGGGTTTAAGGCACAGGGTATAGGGAACAGGGTACAAGGACAAGGTTTAAGGCACAGGGTTTAAGGCACAGGGTTGAAGGCACAGGGTTGAGGGCACAAGGTTTAGGGCACAGGGTATAGGGCACATGGTATAGAGCACAGGGTATATGGCACAGGGTATAAGGCACAGGGTATAAGGCACAGGGTATAAGGCACAGGGTATAGGGCACAGGGTATAGGGCACAGGGTATAAGGCACAGGGTATAAGGCAAAGGGTATAGGACACAGTGTATAAGGCACAGGGTATAAGGCACAGGGTATAAGGCACAGGGTATAAGGCACAGGGTATAAAGCACAGGGTATAAGGCACAGGGTATAAGGCACATGGTATAAGGCACAGGGTATAAGGCACAGGGTATAAGGCACATGGTATAGGGCACAGGGAATAAGGCACAGGGTATAAGGCACATGGTATAAGGCACAGGGTATAGTGCACAGGGTATAGGGCACAGGGTATAAGGCACAGGGTATAAGGCACAGGGTATAAGGCACATGGTATAGGGCACAGGGTATAAGGCACAGGGTATAAGGCACAGGGTATAAGGCACAGGGTATATGGCACAGGGTATAGGGCACAGGGTATAAGGCACAGGGTATAGGGCACAGGGTATAAGGCACAGGGTATAAGGCACAGGGTATAAGGCACAGGGTATAAGGCACAGGGTATAAGGCACAGGGTATAAGGCACATGGTATAGGGCACATGGTATAAGGCACAGGGTATAGGGCACAGGGTATAAGGCACAGGGTATAAGGCACAGGGTATAAGGCACAGGGTATAAGGCACAGGGTATAAGGCACAGGGTATAAGGCACAGGGTATAAGGCACAGGGTATATGGCACAGGGTATAGTGCACAGGGTATAGGGCACAGGGTATAAGGCACAGGGTATAAGGCACAGGGTATAAGGCACAGGGTATAGGGCACAGGGTATAAGGCACAGGGTATAAGGCACAGGGTATAAGGCACAGGGTATAGGGCACAGGGTATAAGGCACAGGGTATAGGGCACAGGGTATAAGGCACAGGGTATAAGGCACAGGGTATAAGGCACAGGGTATAAGGCACAGGGTATATGGCACAGGGTATAAGGCACAGGGTATAGGACACAGGGTATAGGGCACATGGTATAGGGCACAGGGTATAGGGCACAGGGTATAGGTAACAGGGTATATGGCACAGGGTTGAAGGCACAGGGTTGATGGCACAAGGTTTAGGGCACAGGGTATATGGCACAGGGTATAGGGCACAGGGTATATGGCACAGGGTATAAGGCACAGGGTATAAGGCACAGGGTATAAGGCACAGGGTATAGGGCACAGGGTATAGGGCACAGGGTATAGGGCACAGGGTATAAGGCACAGGGTATAAGGCACAGGGTATAAGGCACAGGGTATAGGGCACAGGGTATAAGGCACAGGGTATAAGGCACAGGGTATAAGGCACAGGGTATAAGGCACAGGGTATAAGGCACAGGGTATAAGGCACAGGGTATAAGGCACATGGTATACAGCACATGGTATACGGCACAGGGTATAAGGCAAAGGGTATAAGGCAAAGGGTATAGGGCACTGGGTAAAGGGCACTGGGTAAAGGGCACAGGGTATAAGGCACAGGGTATAAGGCACAGGGTATAAGGCACAGGGTATAAGGCACAGGGTATAAGGCACAGGGTATAGGGCACAGGGTATAGGGCACAGGGTATAGGGCACAGGGTATAAGGCACAGGGTATAAGGCACAGGGTATAAGGCACAGGGTATAAGGCACAGGGTATAAGGCACAGGGTATAAGGCACAGGGTATAAGGCACAGGGTATAAGGCACAGGGTATAAGGCACAGGGTATAAGGCACAGGGTATAGGGCACAGGGTATAAGGCACAGGGTATAAGGCACAGGGTATAAGGCACAGTGTATATGGCACAGGGTATATGGCACAGGGTATAGGACACAGGGTATAGGGCACAGGGTATAGGGCACAGGGTATAGGGCACAGGGTATAGGGCACAGGGTATAGGGCACAGGGTATAAGGCACAGGGTATAAGGCACAGGGTAAAGGGCTTAGAGATCAGGACTCGTTGATTCATGGTATACAACTCACGTTGCATGACTTGTGGTACAGGACTCTGGGCACACAGCTCGTGGTACAGCAGTTCGGGTAAACAACATATGGTGCATGACTACATTGGGGCAGGGTCACAAGAAATAGGGGTTCGGGGTTCAAGGTTCAAGGTTCAGGGTCCTGGGTTCGGGGTCCAGGGTCCAGGGTTCAGGGTTCAGGGTTCAGGGTTCAGGGTTCAGGGTTCAGGGTTCAGGGTTCAGGGTACATGAATCATGGACAGCGCTCCTTCTGGTACAGCTGCTCTGGCCGTCAGTACAGTAGGATCACGCACCTGCTGGTACAGCTGCTCCGCCTTCTCATACTGCCTGGGGGTGCGGTACAACTGCGACCTTGTAACAGAATCACAGCGCAACACACCTTCTGGTACAGCACTACAGCACTACAGCTGCTCCGCCCTTTAAAAACATTGCAAGATCACGCACCTGCTGGTACAGCTGCTCCGCCTTCTCGTATTGTCGTGTATTGCGGTAAAACTCAGCCAGGTTGTTCTGGCACGACGCGATGTGAGGATCCTTGGCGTCAAACCCAAGCTGAGGGGGCAGGAACAGAGCACGAGGGGGGGGGGGATGCAAGAGGTCACAAGGGAAAAGGAGGGCGATGTGCCAGTCCTTGGCGTCAAACCCAAGCTGAGGGGGCAGGAACAGAGCACAAGGGGGGGGGATGCAAGAGGTTACAAGGAGAAAGGAGGGCCATGTGCCGGTCCTTGGCGTCAAACCCAAGTTGAGGGGGCAGGAACAGAGCACGAGGGGGGGGGGATGCAAGAGGTCACAAGGGGAAGGGAGGGCGATGTACCGGTCCTTGGCGCCAAACCCAAGCTGAGAGAACAGGAACAGAGAAGGAGGGGGGGGGATGCAAGAGGTCACAAGGGGAAAGGAGGGCGATGTGCCAGTCCTTGGCGTCAAACCCAAGCTGAGGGGGCAGGAACAGAGCACGAGAGGGGGGATGCAAGAGGTCACAAGGGGAAAGGAGGGCGATGTGCCGGTCCTTGGCGTCAAACCCAAGCTGAAGGGGCAGGAACAGAGCACGAAGGGGGGGGGGATGCAAGAGGTCACAAGGGGAAAGGAGGGCGATGTGCCGGTCCTTGGCGTCAAACCCAAGCTGAAGGGGCAGGAACAGAGCACGAAGGGGGGGGGGATGCAAGAGGTCACAAGGGGAAAGGAGGGCGATGTGCCGGTCCTTGGAGTCAAACCCAAGCTGAGGGGGCAGGAACAGAGCACGAGGGGGGAGTATGCAGGAGGATTGTTACAAAGTTGACGCAACCACCCACAGCCTTTTGCGAAAGGGCCAGGCAGAGGGTCAAGGGGGAAAGGGGGGCGGTGTGAAGATCCTTGGCGTCGAACCCGAGCTGAAGCAGGCAGGATAAGAGCATGGGGGGGCACGAGGGGCAGGAGATGTGCAGACATTTCTGGGGGAAGGGGTGATTTCAAAAGTATATGAACTAGTTAAATCAAAGGCCTATTTGCATCACGGGGGACGGGGAGGGGGGGGGGGAGGGCAGGGGGGTATGAGGGTAAGGGGGGCGGTTTGAGGGTCCTTGGAACGATCCATGGCTGAGAGGAGCGAGAACAGAGCACGGGGGGGCACGAGGGGCAGGGGATGTGACGGGGGGCAAGGGGTATGAGGGTAAGGGGGGCGGTTTGAGGGTCTTGGATCGATCCCCAGCTGAGAAAAGCGAGGACAGAGCACGGGTGGCGAGGGTGAATGAGGGGGCTTCCTGGGGAAAGGAAACGCGGCAGGTCTCAGCACAATTAAGATGGAAGATGGGCAACTTCTCACTCCCCATCCCCTTCAAAGGCCTAGGCAGACACCGTTGTTACAAACCTTTTACGGCCCCAAGCTGCGTTATTTCCTTAACCTACACGCCCTACTAGGACGTACCTTTTTTCTTTCTTTCTTACACACCTTAGCTTCTGTGAGCGCCTCCAGGAACTTGACCTCAGCCAGCTTCAACCTGCGCAGCAAGGCCCCAAAACCAAAAAGAGTAAGACACTAGTGTGCGTGGGTGCGGCGACACTATCCCAATAGCAACCTGCGCAACAAAGCCGCCAAAACCAAAAGGAGTAAGACACGACCGTGGGTGCGGCGACACTATCCCAATAGCAACCTGCGCAACAAAGCCCATAAAACCAAAAGGAGTAAGACACGAGCGTGGGTGCGGCGACACTATCCCAATAGCAACCTGCGCAACAAAGCCCCAAAAACCAAAAGGAGTAAGACACGGCCGTGCGTGCGGCGATACTATCCCAATAGCAACCTGCGCAACAAAGCCCCTAAAACCAAAAGGAGTAAGACATGGCCGTGGGTGCGGCGACACTATCCCAATAGCAACCTGCGCAACAAAGCCCCTAAAACCAAAAGGAGTAAGACACGAGCGTGGGTGCAGCGACACTATCCCAATAGCAACCTGCGCAACAAAGCCCCTAAAACCAAAATGAGTAAGACATGGCCGTGCGTGCGGCGACACTATCCCAAAAGCAACCTGCGCAACAAAGCCCCTAAAACCAAAAGGAGTAAGACACGACCGTGGGTGCGGCGACACTATCCCAAAAGCAACCTGCTCAACAAGGCCACAAAACCAAAAAGAGTAAGACAGGAGCGTGGGTGCGACGACACTGTCTTAACTACCGTACTAGGGGCATGTTGGCTTGGAGTATGAGCGCGCTGACACATTTATGACAACCGGAGCAGGGGTCTTAGACGACTTCAGACCCTTCCCCAGGCATTAGTGTGGGTGCAGTGGCACTGACACACAAGTCAGGGGCAGGTTGCCTTGTAGTATTAGTGCATTAAGAGTTAGCGCTGAAGGGTCTAGGGCTTAGGAGGGGGGGTCGGGGTTTGCGGGCAGGTCGGCCTGGATTATGAGCGCGCTTAGGGTTCCAGGTTCAGGGTTCAGGAGAGAGAATGGAGGGTTTGGCGGTAGATCGGCCTGGAGTATGGGCATGTTGACTTTGTTACGGCAAAAACAGGGTGGTTGGCCACGTTAAGCCTCCCCCTCCCCCCCTCACACACACACATGCACATGCGTGGGTGTGGTGGCGATGTCGCAAGAAATAGGGTCAAGCTCTCCTAGATTATGGGTGCTTTGAGGCTGGCATGACAACCATGGAAGCGTTGGCCACTTCAGTATCCCCTCAGGGTTAAGGGCTCAGAGTTAAACCCTACACCTCCCCTTGAGTGCAGAGCCACCCAGCCTTGGCAACCTTTGTCCACATTCGGAAAGCAAAAGTGTGGAAATCTGAACAGGCATGCCTCTGAGGCGAAAGGAATTATGTAGAGGGCTGGGAAATTAATATCAATCAGAACATAGCGATCCAGCAAACATCCAGCAATCGCTACTAACTGCCATTCAAAGGATGTATTACCCAAAAGAAAATTAAGAGAAGTTTAAATTATGCAGCTATGGCTGCTGGCTACACTGCCGGACACGCATCTTAAATGTATTCAAATTACCCAACGAAACCTCAGTTACAGTGATCGCACACTTTATTCTTCAAAATTCACAAACAAAAGTGCTGTTTGCGGCTCACGTACAGCTGTTGTGGGGCAACGGAAAACCATTTCAATCTGACGAAATATCCCAACCAAGCCAGGTTTTTAATTTCAAATTCGACGAAATAATAGAAGACAGGCTTTGGATGAAAGTTTCATGAACTAACACGAAACATGTTTGAATTTCAAATTTCCCCACCCAGCTCACTTTCCAGCTTGGTAGTATTCGAGCGCCGACGCCCTGGCCATGGTCATGAGGGCTGTGTGTTCGTTGGTCACGGCTGGGTCCATTTCAAGTGGATGGTTGGAGGAAGGAGGGTCCTGCCCGCAGAGAAAGAGATGGGCATGTGAGAAGGAGGATCCTGCCCGCAGAGAAAACAGAGAGGGAGACGCACAGGTATGTGAGATGGAGGGCATCAGGGTCATACAATGGGTTTGGGGCCTCAAAGAGTTAGTCGGACTCGAATTTGGAGGAGGGGAGATCCTGTCCACACAGAAAGAGAGGGAGAGGCATCAGGGAAGCGGCAGCCGATCGGCTGCCGAACAGAACGGCAAAAACAAAAATATGGCCCATCGCCCAGCTAGGGGCGAATCGGCACTGGCCGAAAGAGAAAGAGGGGGGGCAGGCCAAAGGCAGGCCGCAGGATCCAATTCAAGTGGATGGTTGAATAAAGGAGGGTCCTGCCCGCACAGAGAGAGGGAGAGGCATCAGGGAAGCGGCAGCTGATCGACCGCCGACCGGAAAAAAAGATGTGGCCGATCGCCCAGCTAGGGGCGAATCGGCACTGGTCGAAAGAAAAAGAGGGGGGGGGGCGGCCGAAGTCATGCCGCAGGATCCATTTCAAGTGGATGGTTGGACGGAGGAGGAATCTAACCCCAGAGGAAGAGAGGGAGAGGCATCTGGGAAGTAACAGCCGATCGGCCGCCGACCAGAACGGTAAAAAAATATATGGACGATCGCCCTGCCCGCAGTAGAGACAGAAAGGGAGAGGCACAGGTATGTGAGATGGAGGGCATCAGGGTTATACAATGGGTTAGGGACCTCAAAGAGTTAGTCGGACTCGAATTATTTCCTCTTTGGTTTCATCCGAGCCCGAAACGTTTATTTTGTCCGGTTTCCCGAAAATGTGAAAAGTGTGATTTCCCCCTCTCAACAACCTCCTCCGCAAGGGCCTTCGGAGCCTTTGCTGGGCTGGCCTCTGGACTGTCCGCTATCTGTATGTGTGTGTCTCTCCGAAGGTCGGCAGAGGGCTCGCAGGTTCGGTCATGGTCAGGTAACCTTCAATTGGTTAGACGGGGTCTTCTTGAACTAAGATCGCAAGGTGGATCAGACGCGACAGAAGCTGTGCTGCATCAGTGAGGTCAATCTCTGCAATAACTTTGTACGGCTTGTCTTTCCAAGCCCCCAACACCCAGGATTGGTGGTTGAAAACGGCGGGACGCGGCCTCTTCCTAGCAGCTGGGTTTACGCCAGCCATTCGAGAACACAGATGTCATACATAATAACGCAAGCTTTAGTCGCAAAGCTCAAGTCGCAAAAGAAAGAGGAACAACCGGAGAAATAGTAGGCGCCGGACAAGATTCCTGGGCCTCCAGCCCCAACTGACCCAGCCGGAGAACATCCACACTTCCTCTTTATTTTTCTGGCTTCGCCGGGGGACCATCTAGCATTTCTCCGGCTTTTTCTTTGCCTTGTCCAAAAGTCCAAAAGTAACCGGCCGGTTTGTATACCCCTCGAGGGCATGCGTACGACCACGCTCTATTCTTCTTCTTTAAAGCAAATGTTTGAAGAGAGAGCCTTGTGAAGGAGCCCGGGTAAGTCGTACGAAAGGAGCCTCAACTTCAAGTGGAAGCCTCTCACAAGCCTCAACCCAAAGTCAGTGGTCACGTGGGCCTAAAGGCAGAAGAAAGCAGATGAGCCACTAAGCCCACCTTTTGAATAAGTCAATAACGTTACACCTCTGGGCCCGCTCAAACCTCGGCCGCCCATTTGAATAAGTGCGAGAGGTTGAAACAACACAGCATATCATAGACCATTCACTCCGTGCCATATCTGAGTTTGGTTAACAGGGGACACCTCCGTGGTGGGTCGATTAGTGTATATGGGCCCTGTCAGCCCAGAGCGTCCAGGAAAGACACCGATCTCAGTTTGTTTCATAAGCGGGATGGACAAAAGGAGAATCTTCTGTCCATCCTGAGCAGAATACTGTAATGGTGTGATTGGCACACGTCATTTGTCATGATTTTGAATGACCAATGATCTTCGTTTTCCAGGGAACGGGCTAGGGTGCTCGTCACATCAAAATGTTGCAATTAATACCCTATGAATCTGTCATTCTGATGGCCCAGAATTATAGAGAACTGAGGGTCTAGAGAATTCAGAGCCAAAATACACCATCGACCCACCACGGAGGTCTCCCTCTGTCAACCGAACTCGGATATGGCACAGAGTGAATGGTCTAATAAAACGTCGTCAAACTCTCGTAGGCTGGCTGAGCCATGGTAACAAAGCAAATCTTATCTCCTGGCAGGCATAAGAGAGGCTGAGTCCCAGGCTGAATCCATTACACAAGCGAGGCTGTCGGACTTGGTCTTCTTTGCCTTCCCGGCCTTTCCTTTTGTTCCTTTCCCCCCCTCCTCCTTTTAGTTTCTTCTTTTCTCCCATCTGAACAGTTGGGCGCCTACGCCGCCGAGCTTTGAGCGGGCACAGAGGTGTAGCGTTATTAGCGTTATTGAAACAAGCGAAATGAGATTCAGTGTCCTGCCATTGTCCTTGCCGTACCTTGGTGCGTGCTTCATTTTTATGTCAACAAGATGCCAAAATCCCAAACAATTCATGTTCGAACGACCGACCTGGATTGTTTTTCAAAACGGGCAATAGATGTACGAACTTGGTTCAGAAACATCAGGATCTAATCGCAAATCCAACATTGTGTTTCCATGGAAGGTTCAACGGGGCAACTGCCGGCAACCGACCAAATTGTGTTTCCATTGGCAAAGAATAGTGCCGGACCAGGCCTGCCAAAACTTTTTCTCTCTGTTATTTTGGACCCCCGTCCACGTGCATAGGGTACCCCGGTTCCCAATAAATAGACAAAAGCGTGGCAACGTACATCATCATCATAATGAACGTCAACATTATTGTGTTTGTGTTGATGGGTCCTCTCTAAAAAGCAGCGCGCTCTCATGCAACTGAACTTCATTTGAAAGACAGACTAATGCCACATGCTACTTTCCAAACGGGGGAGGCGCATTTGCGCTTTAGAGAATCATCGGGACCCGTCTTTAAGGGGTTGGAGAAGAAGCGGGGCCTCCTAAAGGGGGCCACGCTTCTTTTCTTGCTCGTACAAGTCTTCAAGAGTGATGTAGCATGTTACATATTTCATTGCACACATTTCTATCGATGCAAAAACTCTCAACCCACGCCTTACATGTTTCATCTGTCCAGAATTCAAAATGTAGGGCATGCCGTGTCTTTGCCAAACTCCCTGGTCATTGCAATACCGTAAAAACAATGTTCAGTGTAACTGTTCACAATACATGGCCATGTAAGATGTTGCAAGGAGCAGGGAACAACGGGTGTGCACCTACGGCACACACACTCTCGTAGCAGTCTTCACATAACTCGGGGAAGAGGGAGCAACTGTTCACAATGCTTGGTCATGTGTGATTTTGCAAGGAGCATGGCAGGGCAGGGGGGTCACACACCTAAGACATGTTTCACCCTGATAGCAGCGTTCACATCCCTTAGGTCAGTGGATGCAATTGTTTGCAATACTTGGTCAAGTGAGATGATTCAGGCGATAGGGCAGGGCAGGGCAGGGCAGGGCAGGGCAAGGGGTGCTCACGTGTTGCATGCAACACTCTAGGAGCAGTGCTCACACCACCGCAGTCAGACGATGAAGTGTTCAAAATGCTTTTTTCAGTGAGATGTTATATACCGCAAGGAAGGGCATGGGGGTGTGCGTCTGCTACATGCAACCCATACTTAATTGTCCCATATGCCTCGCCACTCTTCTGGCCAGAGTGATAGGCATGCTATCGTGATAATTGAAAATGTTACCGGGGTCACAGACACCATCCATGGGCTAGACAACATGTCTCTGCTCACAAAGGAGCATCAGTTGATGGACATGTCGCCGGAGTACAACATGCAACGACATTGGCATGGGTTTGGCAGCTATTGTGAAGCTTAAGGTTGTAAAATGGTGCAATGAGGACGTAGGGCTCACGGACCGTTCGACAAGATCTTTCACTAGCAAGCGTATCCGGATAAGGAGCTGAAGGCTAGGGACATGGTGGTTGCGCTTGCCCATGCCCTTGCATACTACGGCTGTGGTGGCAGCGGAAGCAGCAGCAACGCCGCTAGGAGCGACGGGCCGGGGCCTAGCGGTAAAAGCAGCCATAGCCTTCAGCTTTTCTTCCGGATACAGCTAATGCTTGCAGATCTTCTATGTACAGTTCACATGCCTTATGTCCTCATTGTACCATCTTTCAACCAAAAGCTTCACAACAACTGACACATGCCCATGCCATTGTAATTGCATGTTGTGCTCCGGCGACGTATGCAACAACTAATGCTAGTTTGTGAACAGATGCATTTTGTCTAGTCCATGGATGGTCTTCCCCACCCCCAGCATTCCGGCAACACTTTCCATAATTACATGGTCACGATAGCATACCAAGCGCTCCGGCCTGAAGGGTGACGAGACATCAGGAAAGGCAAGTATTGGTGATGTGTATACATGGTTCTTGGGTGGTAGTCCACATAACTCTCGTAAGAGGATGCAACTGTTCGTTCGCAATACCTAGTCATGTGAGATGTTGCAGGGTTAGCAGGGTACGTACAAGACAGGATTGAGTAGATTGAGGTCACGCACATACGACATGCAACCCCCCATTAGCAGTGTTCACATAACTCTAGTAACATATCCGGGGAGATTGCCCAGGCATGCACTCGGGGTGTGGGCCTTGCCGGGGGTCAATGATGGTGTTGGTTGGGCAGGGGTGGGGGTGGGGTGGGGGCGGGGGCGGAGGCGCTGATTGAATACGTGATGCGATATCCACTCTTGTTATGCGTACGCGTGTAGAAGAAAAAACGGCAGGTGTTATGCTGATAGCGAGCGCTGGTGGTCCTCGATTATGAGCGTGTCATGAAACGTTGCTTCCCCACTACTGCCGGATTTAGAAGCAGATCCAAGAGAAGACAGCTGCAGCTGTTAACCGAGTTCGGTCTTGTTTGTAGTGTTCGGGCACGCCTCGGCATTAGGCTTGGCTCGTGTTGCGCCGCATGTTTTGACAGTGCCATGTTTCATTTGGGATGCTTTGATACCGAGAAACGGTATCCAATGAAATGAAGAATGAAAGAAGCAAATGCCTGAGTAGACATTGAACTGTCGTGAAACAATTCAGGAGGAATGTCGAAATGGTCGAACCGTGCGCTGGCCGAGATAATCTACCATTGGCCAGTTTCATCTTTCACCAAATCTTTCACTTCAAAAATTATTGAAACATGAGAGAACGCACGGTCACACGAACGCGAAGGTCATGAATTCCTGGCCGCGCATGTTCGAACGACCGACCAGGATTGTTTGTAAAAAGGCCAATCAAATGCCAAATGAGATGTTGCAGGGAGCAGGGCAAGGCAAGGGGGTGCTCACCTACGGCAGACAAAACCCTAGTACCAGTGCTCATATCGTCATGTGAAGGGAATGCAACTGTTTACAACGCTTTATCCAAGTGAGATGTTGCGGGGGGCAGAGCAGGGAATGGGGGTCAAAGAGACACGCACCTACAGCATGCAACACCCCAGCAGCAGTGTTCACATCAGTCGATGACAGTGTACACCTCTGGGCCCTGCTAAAAAAGGCTCGGCCGCGTGGGCGCCTAACTGTCCCGTTGGACGTCGTCACATGACTTTAGTAAGAGGGTGCAACACCGCAACATACTTGGGCAAGTGGGAGCTTTGAGCAGGGCCCAGAGGCGTAACGTCATTGACTTGGGCCAGTGGGATGTGAGAGGACAGAACAAGTGAGGGTTCAAGGCTCGGTGTTGTACTTGCTGTCCGCTGCCGCCTGTAGATTAGGGTTAGGCGCTCAGCCTTGAGGTTACAAGGCTAGTAGCTATACCTACTGTCAGGTGCCCCCATAGATTAGGGCAAGGCGTTCAGGCATGAAGATAAAAGGTTGGGTGACACACCTGCTGTCTGCTGCGCCTGTATATTAGGGTTATTAGCTCTCAGGCTTAAGGGCATACGTCTGGCTGCCGCACCTGCTGTCCCCTGCCCTTGTATATTAGGGTTATTAGCTCAGATTTTAGGGTATGAGGCTGGGTTGGGTGGCACACCTGTTGTCCCCTGTCTGCCTTGCTTGTGTCCGAAGGAAGCAGCTGAGAAGCTGCCAGGCCGCCGGCGAGCAGCGCAGCAGCCTGCGTGGGGTACATAGGAGACGGGCGTCAGGGCTTGCTGAAATGTAGCTGAAAGGTAGTTGACAGATAGCTGAGATGTTGCTGAATTTCAGTGAGGAGGTCAGCCTCCTTGAGGGGAGGCACTAGAGGTGGGCGACAGGATGGGCAACAAGTAAGAAGTGAGAACTGCGTGTGGTTTCCAATCCTTCGTGATGTTTAACGGATCCCGAGGTATCGGTGATTAGACTTGCCCGAACGGGATATGCACATTCTTCCACGGGATACGTGCATTCTTCCCCGTGTCCTTGAAATTGTGGATCAATCACTCAACGATACCTCAGTTATCTTATGAGATTTCCCTCACGACCAGCTAAGGCATTTCACACTGAAAGGTTTTACCATTAACGATTATATGCCTCTAGTGGAATAGGCAGCAGAGAAATCAGCGTTCGTTTTTTCCCAGCAACAAATCAGACCCCACCATGCTAGCCAGTGGCCAGGCCCCCATCATGCTGGCCAGTGGCCAGGTCCCCACCATGCTGGCCAGTGGCCAGGCCCCCACCATGCTGGCCAGTGGCCAGGTCCCCACCATGCTGGCCAGTGGCCAGGCCCCCACCATGCTGGCCAGTGGTCAGGCCCCCACCATGCTGCCAGTGGCCAGGCCCCCACCATGCTGGCCAGCGGTCAGGCCCCCACCATGCTGGCCAGTGGCCAGGCCCCCACCATGCTGGCCAGTGGCCAGGCCCCCACCATGCTGCCAGTGGTCAGGCCCCCACCATGCTGGCCAGTGGCCAGGCCCCCACCATGCTGGCCAGTGGTCAGGCCCCCACCATGCTGGCCAGTGGCCAGGCCCCCACCATGCTGGCCAGCGGTCAGGCCCCCACCATGCTGGCCAGTGGCCAGGCCCCCACCATGCTGGCCAGTGGCCAGGCCCCCACCATGCTGCCAGTGGCCAGGTCCCCACCATGCTGGCCAGTGGTCAGGCCCCCACCATGCTGGCCAGTGGCCAGGTCCCCACCATGCTGGCCAGTGGCCAGGCCCCCACCATGCTGGCCAGTGGTCAGGCCCCCACCATGCTGGCCAGTGGCCAGGCCCCCACCATGCTGCCAGTGGTCAGGCCCCCACCATGCTGGCCAGTGGCCAGGCCCCCACCATGCTGCCAGTGGTCAGGCCCCCACCATGCTGGCCAGTGGCCAGGTCCCCACCATGCTGGCCAGTGGCCAGGCCCCCACCATGCTGCCAGTGGTCAGGCCCCCACCATGCTGCCAGTGGTCAGGCCCACCATGCTGGCCAGTGGCCAGGTCCCCACCATGCTGGCCAGTGGCCAGGCCCCCACCATGCTGCCAGTGGCCAGGCCCCCACCATGCTGGCCAGCGGTCAGGTCCCCACCATGCTGCCAGTGGTCAGGCCCCCACCATGCTGGCCAGTGGCCAGGCCCCCACCATGCTGGCCAGTGGCCAGGCCCCCACCATGCTGCCAGTGGCCAGGCCCCCACCATGCTGGCCAGTGGCCAGGCCTCCACCATGCTGGCCAGTGGCCAGGCCCCCACCATGCTGGCCAGTGGCCAGGCCTCCACCATGCTGGCCAGCGGTCAGGTCCCCACCATGCTGCCAGTGGTCAGGCCCCCACCATGCTGGCCAGTGGCCAGGCCCCCACCATGCTGGCCAGTGGCCAGGCCTCCACCATGCTGGCCAGTGGCCAGGCCCCCACCATGCTGGCCAGTGGCCAGGCCCCCACCATGCTGGACAGTGGTCAGGCCCCCACCATGCTGGCCAGTGGCCAGGCCTCCACCATGCTGGACAGTGGTCAGGCCCCCACCATGCTGGCCAGTGGCCAGGCCTCCACCATGCTGGACAGTGGTCAGGCCCCCACCATGCTGGCCAGTGGTCAGGCCCCCACCATGCTGGCCAGCGGTCAGGCCCCCACCATGCTGGCCAGTGGCCAGGTCCCCACCATGCTGGCCAGTGGTCAGGCCCCCACCATGCTGGCCAGCGGTCAGGTCCCCACCATGCTGCCAGTGGTCAGGCCCCCACCATGCTGGCCCGTTGCCAGGCCCCCACCACGGCGTGACCATGCTGGCCAGTGGTCAGGCCCACCATGCTGGCCAGCGGTCAGGCCCCCACCATGCTGGCCAGTGGTCAGGCCCCCACCATGCTGCCAGTGGTCAGGCCTCCACCATGCTGGCCAGTGGCCAGGTCCCCACCATGCTGGCCAGTGGCCAGGCCCCCACCATGCTGGCCAGTGGCCAGGCCCCCACCATGCTGCCAGTGGTCAGGCCCACCATGCTGGCCAGTGGTCAGGCCCCCACCATGCTGGCCAGCGGTCAGGCCCCCACCATGCTGGCCAGTGGTCAGGCCCCCACCATGCTGCCAGTGGTCAGGCCCCCACCATGCTGGCCAGTGGCCAGGCCCCCACCATGCTGGCCAGTGGCCAGGCCCCCACCATGCTGGCCAGTGGCCAGGCCCCCACCATGCTGCCAGTGGTCAGGCCCCCACCATGCTGCCAGTGGCCAGGCCCCCACCATGCTGCCAGTGGTCAGGCCCCCACCATGCTGGCCAGTGGTCAGGCCCCCACCATGCTGGCCAGTGGTCAGGCCCCCACCATGCTGCCAGTGGTCAGGCCCCCACCATGCTGCCAGTGGTCAGGCCCCCACCATGCTGCCAGTGGTCAGGCCCCCACCATGCTGCCAGTGGCCAGGCCCCCACCATGCTGCCAGTGGCCAGGCCCCCACCATGCTGCCAGTGGTCAGGCCCCCACCATGCTGGCCAGTGGCCAGGCCCCCACCATGCTGGCCAGTGGCCAGGCCCCCACCATGCTGCCAGTGGCCAGGCCCCCACCATGCTGGCCAGTGGCCAGGCCTCCACCATGCTGGCCAGTGGCCAGGCCCCCACCATGCTGGCCAGCGGTCAGGCCCCCACCATGCTGGCCAGTGGTCAGGCCCCCACCATGCTGGCCAGTGGTCAGGCCCCCACCATGCTGGCCAGTGGTCAGGCCCCCACCATGCTGCCAGTGGTCAGGCCCCCACCATGCTGGCCAGTGGTCAGGCCCCCACCATGCTGCCAGTGGTCAGGCCCCCACCATGCTGCCAGTGGCCAGGCCCCCACCATGCTGCCAGTGGCCAGGCCCCCACCATGCTGCCAGTGGTCAGGCCCCCACCATGCTGGCCAGTGGCCAGGCCCCCACCATGCTGGCCAGCGGTCAGGCCCCCACCATGCTGGCCAGTGGCCAGGCCCCCACCATGCTGGCCAGTGGCCAGGCCCCCACCATGCTGGCCAGCGGCCAGGCCCCCACCATGCTGGCCAGTGGCCAGGCCCCCACCATGCTGGCCAGTGGCCAGGCCCCCACCATGCTGGCCAGTGGCCAGGCCCCCACCATGCTGGCCAGTGGCCAGGCCCCCACCATGCTGGCCAGTGGCCAGGCCCCCACCATGCTGCCAGTGGTCAGGCCCCCACCATGCTGCCAGTGGTCAGGCCCCCACCATGCTGCCAGTGGCCAGGCCCCCACCATGCTGCCAGTGGCCAGGCCCCCACCATGCTGCCAGTGGTCAGGCCCCCACCATGCTGGCCAGTGGCCAGGCCCCCACCATGCTGGCCAGCGGTCAGGCCCCCACCATGCTGGCCAGTGGCCAGGCCCCCACCATGCTGGCCAGTGGCCAGGCCCCCACCATGCTGGCCAGCGGCCAGGCCCCCACCATGCTGGCCAGTGGCCAGGCCCCCACCATGCTGGCCAGCGGTCAGGCCCCCACCATGCTGGCCAGTGGCCAGGCCCCCACCATGCTGGCCAGTGGTCAGGCCCCCACCATGCTGGCCAGTGGCCAGGCCCCCACCATGCTGGCCAGCGGTCAGGCCCCCACCATGCTGGCCAGCGGTCAGGCCCCCACCATGCTGGCCAGTGGCCAGGCCCCCACCATGCTGCCAGTGGTCAGGCCCCCACCATGCTGGCCAGTGGCCAGGCCCCCACCATGCTGGCCAGTGGCCAGGCCCCCACCATGCTGGCCAGTGGTCAGGCCCCCACCATGCTGGCCAGTGGTCAGGCCCCCACCATGCTGGCCAGCGGTCAGGCCCCCACCATGCTGGCCAGTGGCCAGGTCCCCACCATGCTGGCCAGTGGTCAGGCCCCCACCATGCTGGCCAGTGGTCAGGCCCCCACCATGCTGCCAGTGGCCAGGCCCCCACCATGCTGGCCAGTGGCCAGGCCCCCACCATGCTGGCCAGCGGTCAGGCCCCCACCATGCTGCCAGTGGTCAGGCCCCCACCATGCTGGCCAGTGGTCAGGCCCCCACCATGCTGCCAGTGGTCATGCCCCCACCATGCTGGCCAGTGGCCAGGCCTCCACCATGCTGGACAGTGGTCAGGCCCCCACCATGCTGGCCAGTGGTCAGGCCCCCACCATGCTGGCCAGCGGTCAGGCCCCCACCATGCTGGCCAGTGGCCAGGTCCCCACCATGCTGGCCAGTGGTCATGCCCCCACCATGCTGGCCCGTTGCCAGGCCCCCACCACGGCGTGACCATGCTGGCCAGTGGTCAGGCCCACCATGCTGGCCAGCGGTCAGGCCCCCACCATGCTGGCCAGCGGTCAGGTCCCCACCATGCTGCCAGTGGTCAGGCCCCCACCATGCTGGACAGTGGCCAGGCCCCCACCATGCTGGCCAGTGGCCAGGCCTCCACCATGCTGGACAGTGGTCAGGCCCCCACCATGCTGCCAGTGGTCAGGCCCCCACCATGCTGGCCAGTGGCCAGGTCCCCACCATGCTGGCCAGTGGCCAGGTCCCCACCATGCTGGCCAGTGGTCAGGCCCCCACCATGCTGGCCAGTGGTCAGGCCCACCATGCTGGCCAGTGGCCAGGTCCCCACCATGCTGGCCAGTGGCCAGGCCCCCACCATGCTGGCCAGTGGCCAGGCCCCCACCATGCTGCCAGTGGTCAGGCCCACCATGCTGGCCAGTGGTCAGGCCCCCACCATGCTGGCCAGTGGCCAGGCCCCCACCATGCTGCCAGTGGTCAGGCCCCCACCATGCTGGCCAGCGGTCAGGCCCCCACCATGCTGGCCAGTGGTCAGGCCCCCACCATGCTGCCAGTGGTCAGGCCCCCACCATGCTGCCAGTGGCCAGGCCCCCACCATGCTGCCAGTGGTCAGGCCCCCACCATGCTGCCAGTGGTCAGGCCCCCACCATGCTGGCCAGCGGTCAGGCCCCCACCATGCTGGCCAGTGGCCAGGCCCCCACCATGCTGGCCAGTGGCCAGGCCCCCACCATGCTGCCAGCGGTCAGGCCCCCACCATGCTGCCAGTGGTCATGCCCCCACCATGCTGGCCAGTGGCCAGGCCCCCACCATGCTGGCCAGTGGCCAGGCCCCCACCATGCTGGCCAGTGGCCAGGCCCCCACCATGCTGGCCAGTGGTCAGGCCCCCACCATGCTGGCCAGTGGTCAGGCCCCCACCATGCTGGCCAGTGGCCAGGCCCCCACCATGCTGGCCAGTGGTCAGGCCCCCACCATGCTGCCAGCGGTCAGGCCCCCACCATGCTGGCCAGTGGTCAGGCCCCCACCATGCTGGCCAGCGGTCAGGCCCCCACCATGCTGGCCAGTGGCCAGGTCCCCACCATGCTGCCAGTGGTCAGGCCCCCACCATGCTGGCCAGTGGTCAGGCCCCCACCATGCTGGCCAGTGGTCAGGCCCCCACCATGCTGGCCAGTGGTCAGGCCCCCACCATGCTGGCCAGTGGTCAGGCCCCCACCATGCTGGCCAGCGGTCAGGCCCCCACCATGCTGGCCAGTGGTCAGGCCCCCACCATGCTGGCCAGTGGTCAGGCCCCCACCATGCTGGCCAGTGGTCAGGTCCCCACCATGCTGGCCAGCGGTCAGGCCCCCACCATGCTGCCAGTGGTCAGGCCCCCACCATGCTGGCCAGCGGTCAGGCCCACCATGCTGGCCAGCGGTCAGGCCCCCACCATGCTGGCCAGTGGCCAGGCCCCCACCATGCTGCCAGTGGTCAGGCCCCCACCATGCTGCCAGTGGTCAGGCCCCCACCATGCTGCCAGTGGTCAGGCCCCCACCATGCTGGCCAGTGGCCAGGCCCCCACCATGCTGGCCAGTGGCCAGGCCCCCACCATGCTGGCCAGTGGTCAGGCCCCCACCATGCTGGACAGTGGCCAGGCCCCCACCATGCTGCCAGTGGTCAGGCCTCCACCATGCTGGACAGTGGCCAGGCCCCCACCATGCTGCCAGTGGTCAGGCCCCCACCATGCTGCCAGTGGTCAGGCCCCCACCATGCTGGCCAGCGGTCAGGCCCCCACCATGCTGCCAGTGGTCAGGCCCACCATGCTGGCCAGCGGTCAGGCCCCCACCATGCTGGCCAGCGGTCAGGCCCACCATGCTGGCCAGCGGTCAGGCCCCCACCATGCTGGCCAGTGGCCAGGCCCCCACCATGCTGCCAGTGGTCAGGCCCCCACCATGCTGCCAGTGGTCAGGCCCCCACCATGCTGGCCAGTGGCCAGGCCCCCACCATGCTGCCAGTGGTCAGGCCCCCACCATGCTGCCAGTGGTCATGCCCCCACCATGCTGGCCCGTTGCCAGGCCCCCACCACGGCGTGACCATGCTGGCCAGTGGCCAGGCCTCCACCATGCTGGCCAGTGGCCAGGCCCCCACCATGCTGGCCAGTGGCCAGGCCTCCACCATGCTGGACAGTGGCCAGGCCCCCACCATGCTGGCCAGTGGTCAGGCCCCCACCATGCTGGCCAGCGGTCAGGCCCCCACCATGCTGGCCAGTGGCCAGGTCCCCACCATGCTGGCCAGTGGCCAGGCCCCCACCATGCTGGCCAGTGGCCAGGTCCCCACCATGCTGGCCAGCGGTCAGGTCCCCACCATGCTGGCCAGTGGTCATGCCCCCACCATGCTGGCCCGTTGCCAGGCCCCCACCACGGCGTGACCATGCTGGCCAGTGGCCAGGCCTCCACCATGCTGGCCAGTGGCCAGGCCCCCACCATGCTGGCCAGTGGCCAGGCCCCCACCATGCTGGCCAGTGGCCAGGTCCCCACCATGCTGGCCAGTGGTCAGGCCCCCACCATGCTGGCCAGCGGTCAGGTCCCCACCATGCTGCCAGTGGTCAGGCCCCCACCATGCTGGCCCGTTGCCAGGCCCCCACCACGGCGTGACCATGCTGGCCAGTGGTCAGGCCCACCATGCTGGCCAGCGGTCAGGCCCCCACCATGCTGGCCAGTGGTCAGGCCCCCACCATGCTGCCAGTGGTCAGGCCTCCACCATGCTGGCCAGTGGCCAGGTCCCCACCATGCTGGCCAGTGGCCAGGCCCCCACCATGCTGGCCAGTGGCCAGGCCCCCACCATGCTGCCAGTGGTCAGGCCCACCATGCTGGCCAGTGGTCAGGCCCCCACCATGCTGGCCAGCGGTCAGGCCCCCACCATGCTGGCCAGTGGTCAGGCCCCCACCATGCTGCCAGTGGTCAGGCCCCCACCATGCTGGCCAGTGGCCAGGCCCCCACCATGCTGGCCAGTGGCCAGGCCCCCACCATGCTGGCCAGTGGCCAGGCCCCCACCATGCTGCCAGTGGTCAGGCCCCCACCATGCTGCCAGTGGCCAGGCCCCCACCATGCTGCCAGTGGTCAGGCCCCCACCATGCTGGCCAGTGGTCAGGCCCCCACCATGCTGGCCAGTGGTCAGGCCCCCACCATGCTGCCAGTGGTCAGGCCCCCACCATGCTGCCAGTGGTCAGGCCCCCACCATGCTGCCAGTGGTCAGGCCCCCACCATGCTGCCAGTGGCCAGGCCCCCACCATGCTGCCAGTGGCCAGGCCCCCACCATGCTGCCAGTGGTCAGGCCCCCACCATGCTGGCCAGTGGCCAGGCCCCCACCATGCTGGCCAGCGGTCAGGCCCCCACCATGCTGGCCAGTGGCCAGGCCCCCACCATGCTGGCCAGTGGCCAGGCCCCCACCATGCTGGCCAGCGGCCAGGCCCCCACCATGCTGGCCAGTGGCCAGGCCCCCACCATGCTGGCCAGTGGCCAGGCCCCCACCATGCTGGCCAGTGGCCAGGCCCCCACCATGCTGGCCAGTGGCCAGGCCCCCACCATGCTGGCCAGTGGCCAGGCCCCCACCATGCTGCCAGTGGTCAGGCCCCCACCATGCTGCCAGTGGTCAGGCCCCCACCATGCTGCCAGTGGCCAGGCCCCCACCATGCTGCCAGTGGCCAGGCCCCCACCATGCTGCCAGTGGTCAGGCCCCCACCATGCTGGCCAGTGGCCAGGCCCCCACCATGCTGGCCAGCGGTCAGGCCCCCACCATGCTGGCCAGTGGCCAGGCCCCCACCATGCTGGCCAGTGGCCAGGCCCCCACCATGCTGGCCAGCGGCCAGGCCCCCACCATGCTGGCCAGTGGCCAGGCCCCCACCATGCTGGCCAGCGGTCAGGCCCCCACCATGCTGGCCAGTGGCCAGGCCCCCACCATGCTGGCCAGTGGTCAGGCCCCCACCATGCTGGCCAGTGGCCAGGCCCCCACCATGCTGGCCAGCGGTCAGGCCCCCACCATGCTGGCCAGCGGTCAGGCCCCCACCATGCTGGCCAGTGGCCAGGCCCCCACCATGCTGCCAGTGGTCAGGCCCCCACCATGCTGGCCAGTGGCCAGGCCCCCACCATGCTGGCCAGTGGCCAGGCCCCCACCATGCTGGCCAGTGGTCAGGCCCCCACCATGCTGGCCAGTGGTCAGGCCCCCACCATGCTGGCCAGCGGTCAGGCCCCCACCATGCTGGCCAGTGGCCAGGTCCCCACCATGCTGGCCAGTGGTCAGGCCCCCACCATGCTGGCCAGTGGTCAGGCCCCCACCATGCTGCCAGTGGCCAGGCCCCCACCATGCTGGCCAGTGGCCAGGCCCCCACCATGCTGGCCAGCGGTCAGGCCCCCACCATGCTGCCAGTGGTCAGGCCCCCACCATGCTGGCCAGTGGTCAGGCCCCCACCATGCTGCCAGTGGTCATGCCCCCACCATGCTGGCCAGTGGCCAGGCCTCCACCATGCTGGACAGTGGTCAGGCCCCCACCATGCTGGCCAGTGGTCAGGCCCCCACCATGCTGGCCAGCGGTCAGGCCCCCACCATGCTGGCCAGTGGCCAGGTCCCCACCATGCTGGCCAGTGGTCATGCCCCCACCATGCTGGCCCGTTGCCAGGCCCCCACCACGGCGTGACCATGCTGGCCAGTGGTCAGGCCCACCATGCTGGCCAGCGGTCAGGCCCCCACCATGCTGGCCAGCGGTCAGGTCCCCACCATGCTGCCAGTGGTCAGGCCCCCACCATGCTGGACAGTGGCCAGGCCCCCACCATGCTGGCCAGTGGCCAGGCCTCCACCATGCTGGACAGTGGTCAGGCCCCCACCATGCTGCCAGTGGTCAGGCCCCCACCATGCTGGCCAGTGGCCAGGTCCCCACCATGCTGGCCAGTGGCCAGGTCCCCACCATGCTGGCCAGTGGTCAGGCCCCCACCATGCTGGCCAGTGGTCAGGCCCACCATGCTGGCCAGTGGCCAGGTCCCCACCATGCTGGCCAGTGGCCAGGCCCCCACCATGCTGGCCAGTGGCCAGGCCCCCACCATGCTGCCAGTGGTCAGGCCCACCATGCTGGCCAGTGGTCAGGCCCCCACCATGCTGGCCAGTGGCCAGGCCCCCACCATGCTGCCAGTGGTCAGGCCCCCACCATGCTGGCCAGCGGTCAGGCCCCCACCATGCTGGCCAGTGGTCAGGCCCCCACCATGCTGCCAGTGGTCAGGCCCCCACCATGCTGCCAGTGGCCAGGCCCCCACCATGCTGCCAGTGGTCAGGCCCCCACCATGCTGCCAGTGGTCAGGCCCCCACCATGCTGGCCAGCGGTCAGGCCCCCACCATGCTGGCCAGTGGCCAGGCCCCCACCATGCTGGCCAGTGGCCAGGCCCCCACCATGCTGCCAGCGGTCAGGCCCCCACCATGCTGCCAGTGGTCATGCCCCCACCATGCTGGCCAGTGGCCAGGCCCCCACCATGCTGGCCAGTGGCCAGGCCCCCACCATGCTGGCCAGTGGCCAGGCCCCCACCATGCTGGCCAGTGGTCAGGCCCCCACCATGCTGGCCAGTGGTCAGGCCCCCACCATGCTGGCCAGTGGCCAGGCCCCCACCATGCTGGCCAGTGGTCAGGCCCCCACCATGCTGCCAGCGGTCAGGCCCCCACCATGCTGGCCAGTGGTCAGGCCCCCACCATGCTGGCCAGCGGTCAGGCCCCCACCATGCTGGCCAGTGGCCAGGTCCCCACCATGCTGCCAGTGGTCAGGCCCCCACCATGCTGGCCAGTGGTCAGGCCCCCACCATGCTGGCCAGTGGTCAGGCCCCCACCATGCTGGCCAGTGGTCAGGCCCCCACCATGCTGGCCAGTGGTCAGGCCCCCACCATGCTGGCCAGCGGTCAGGCCCCCACCATGCTGGCCAGTGGTCAGGCCCCCACCATGCTGGCCAGTGGTCAGGCCCCCACCATGCTGGCCAGTGGTCAGGTCCCCACCATGCTGGCCAGCGGTCAGGCCCCCACCATGCTGCCAGTGGTCAGGCCCCCACCATGCTGGCCAGCGGTCAGGCCCACCATGCTGGCCAGCGGTCAGGCCCCCACCATGCTGGCCAGTGGCCAGGCCCCCACCATGCTGCCAGTGGTCAGGCCCCCACCATGCTGCCAGTGGTCAGGCCCCCACCATGCTGCCAGTGGTCAGGCCCCCACCATGCTGGCCAGTGGCCAGGCCCCCACCATGCTGGCCAGTGGCCAGGCCCCCACCATGCTGGCCAGTGGTCAGGCCCCCACCATGCTGGACAGTGGCCAGGCCCCCACCATGCTGCCAGTGGTCAGGCCTCCACCATGCTGGACAGTGGCCAGGCCCCCACCATGCTGCCAGTGGTCAGGCCCCCACCATGCTGCCAGTGGTCAGGCCCCCACCATGCTGGCCAGCGGTCAGGCCCCCACCATGCTGCCAGTGGTCAGGCCCACCATGCTGGCCAGCGGTCAGGCCCCCACCATGCTGGCCAGCGGTCAGGCCCACCATGCTGGCCAGCGGTCAGGCCCCCACCATGCTGGCCAGTGGCCAGGCCCCCACCATGCTGCCAGTGGTCAGGCCCCCACCATGCTGCCAGTGGTCAGGCCCCCACCATGCTGGCCAGTGGCCAGGCCCCCACCATGCTGCCAGTGGTCAGGCCCCCACCATGCTGCCAGTGGTCATGCCCCCACCATGCTGGCCCGTTGCCAGGCCCCCACCACGGCGTGACCATGCTGGCCAGTGGCCAGGCCTCCACCATGCTGGCCAGTGGCCAGGCCCCCACCATGCTGGCCAGTGGCCAGGCCTCCACCATGCTGGACAGTGGCCAGGCCCCCACCATGCTGGCCAGTGGTCAGGCCCCCACCATGCTGGCCAGCGGTCAGGCCCCCACCATGCTGGCCAGTGGCCAGGTCCCCACCATGCTGGCCAGTGGCCAGGCCCCCACCATGCTGGCCAGTGGCCAGGTCCCCACCATGCTGGCCAGCGGTCAGGTCCCCACCATGCTGGCCAGTGGTCATGCCCCCACCATGCTGGCCCGTTGCCAGGCCCCCACCACGGCGTGACCATGCTGGCCAGTGGCCAGGCCTCCACCATGCTGGCCAGTGGCCAGGCCCCCACCATGCTGGCCAGTGGTCAGGCCCCCACCATGCTGGCCAGCGGTCAGGCCCCCACCATGCTGGCCAGTGGCCAGGTCCCCACCATGCTGGCCAGTGGTCAGGCCCCCACCATGCTGGCCAGTGGTCAGGCCCACCATGCTGGCCAGCGGTCAGGCCCCCACCATGCTGGCCAGTGGCCAGGCCCCCACCACGGCGTGACCATGCTGGCCAGTGGCCAGGCCCCCACCATGCTGGCCAGTGGTCAGGCCCCCACCATGCTGGCCAGTGGCCAGGCCTCCACCATGCTGGACAGTGGCCAGGCCCCCACCATGCTGGCCAGCGGTCAGGCCCCCACCATGCTGGCCAGTGGCCAGGCCCCCACCACGGCGTGACCATGCTGGCCAGTGGCCAGGCCCCCACCATGCTGGCCAGTGGTCAGGCCCCCACCATGCTGGCCAGCGGTCAGGCCCCCACCATGCTGCCAGTGGTCAGGCCCCCACCATGCTGGCCAGTGGTCAGGCCCCCACCATGCTGCCAGTGGCCAGGTCCCCACCATGCTGCCAGTGGTCAGGCCCCCACCATGCTGCCAGTGGTCAGGCCCCCACCATGCTGCCAGTGGTCAGGCCCCCACCATGCTGCCAGTGGTCAGGCCCCCACCATGCTGCCAGTGGTCAGGCCCCCACCATGCTGCCAGTGGTCAGGCCCCCACCATGCTGCCAGTGGTCAGGCCCCCACCATGCTGCCAGTGGTCAGGCCCCCACCATGCTGCCAGTGGTCAGGCCCCCACCATGCTGCCAGTGGTCAGGCCCCCACCATGCTGCCAGTGGTCAGGCCCCCACCATGCTGGCCAGCGGTCAGGCCCCCACCATGCTGGCCAGTGGTCAGGCCCCCACCATGCTGCCAGTGGTCAGGCCCCCACCATGCTGCCAGTGGTCAGGCCCCCACCATGCTGCCAGTGGTCAGGCCCCCACCATGCTGCCAGTGGTCAGGCCCCCACCATGCTGCCAGTGGTCAGGCCCCCACCATGCTGGCCAGTGGCCAGGCCCCCACCATGCTGCCAGTGGTCAGGCCCCCACCATGCTGGCCCGTTGCCAGGCCCCCACCACGGCGTGACCATGCTGGCCAGTGGCCAGGCCTCCACCATGCTGGCCAGTGGCCAGGCCCCCACCATGCTGGCCAGTGGCCAGGCCTCCACCATGCTGGACAGTGGCCAGGCCCCCACCATGCTGGCCAGTGGTCAGGCCCCCACCATGCTGGCCAGCGGTCAGGCCCCCACCATGCTGGCCAGTGGCCAGGTCCCCACCATGCTGGCCAGTGGCCAGGCCCCCACCATGCTGGCCAGTGGCCAGGTCCCCACCATGCTGGCCAGCGGTCAGGTCCCCACCATGCTGGCCAGTGGTCATGCCCCCACCATGCTGGCCCGTTGCCAGGCCCCCACCACGGCGTGACCATGCTGGCCAGTGGCCAGGCCTCCACCATGCTGGCCAGTGGCCAGGCCCCCACCATGCTGGCCAGTGGCCAGGTCCCCACCATGCTGGCCAGTGGCCAGGCCCCCACCATGCTGGCCAGTGGCCAGGTCCCCACCATGCTGGCCAGCGGTCAGGTCCCCACCATGCTGGCCAGTGGTCATGCCCCCACCATGCTGGCCCGTTGCCAGGCCCCCACCACGGCGTGACCATGCTGGCCAGTGGCCAGGCCTCCACCATGCTGGCCAGTGGCCAGGCCCCCACCATGCTGGCCAGTGGTCAGGCCCCCACCATGCTGGCCAGCGGTCAGGCCCCCACCATGCTGGCCAGTGGCCAGGTCCCCACCATGCTGGCCAGTGGTCAGGCCCCCACCATGCTGGCCAGTGGTCAGGCCCACCATGCTGGCCAGCGGTCAGGCCCCCACCATGCTGGCCAGTGGCCAGGCCCCCACCACGGCGTGACCATGCTGGCCAGTGGCCAGGCCCCCACCATGCTGGCCAGTGGTCAGGCCCCCACCATGCTGGCCAGTGGCCAGGCCTCCACCATGCTGGACAGTGGCCAGGCCCCCACCATGCTGGCCAGCGGTCAGGCCCCCACCATGCTGGCCAGTGGCCAGGCCCCCACCACGGCGTGACCATGCTGGCCAGTGGCCAGGCCCCCACCATGCTGGCCAGTGGTCAGGCCCCCACCATGCTGGCCAGCGGTCAGGCCCCCACCATGCTGGCCAGCGGTCAGGCCCCCACCATGCTGGCCAGCGGTCAGGCCCCCACCATGCTGGCCAGTGGTCAGGCCTCCACCACGGCGTGACCATGCTGGCCAGTGGTCAGGCCCCCACCATGCTGGCCAGTGGTCAGGCCCCCACCATGCTGGCCAGTGGCCAGGTCCCCACCATGCTGGCCAGTGGTCAGGCCCCCACCATGCTGGCCAGTGGCCAGGTCCCCACCATGCTGGCCAGTGGCCAGGTCCCCACCATGCTGGCCAGTGGCCAGGCCCCCACCATGCTGGCCAGTGGTCAGGCCCCCACCATGCTGGCCAGTGGTCAGGCCCCCACCATGCTGCCAGTGGCCAGGCCCCCACCATGCTGGACAGTGGCCAGGCCCCCACCATGCTGGCCAGTGGCCAGGCCTCCACCATGCTGGACAGTGGCCAGGCCCCCACCATGCTGGCCAGTGGCCAGGTCCCCACCATGCTGGCCAGTGGCCAGGTCCCCACCATGCTGCCAGTGGCCAGGCCCCCACCATGCTGCCAGTGGTCAGGCCCCCACCATGCTGGCCAGTGGTCAGGCCCCCACCATGCTGGCCAGCGGTCAGGCCCCCACCATGCTGGCCAGTGGCCAGGCCCCCACCATGCTGCCAGCGGTCAGGCCCCCACCATGCTGGCCAGTGGTCAGGCCCCCACCATGCTGGCCAGCGGTCAGGCCCCCACCATGCTGGCCAGTGGCCAGGCCCCCACCATGCTGCCAGCGGTCAGGCCCCCACCATGCTGGCCAGTGGCCAGGTCCCCACCATGCTGGCCAGTGGCCAGGTCCCCACCATGCTGGCCAGTGGTCAGGCCCCCACCATGCTGGCCAGCGGTCAGGCCCCCACCATGCTGGCCAGTGGCCAGGCCCCCACCATGCTGCCAGCGGTCAGGCCCCCACCATGCTGGCCAGTGGTCAGGCCCCCACCATGCTGGCCAGCGGTCAGGCCCCCACCATG
The DNA here is from genome assembly GCA_037349105.1 of Limnomonas spitsbergensis. Taxonomy (NCBI): domain Eukaryota; kingdom Viridiplantae; phylum Chlorophyta; class Chlorophyceae; order Chlamydomonadales; genus Limnomonas; species Limnomonas spitsbergensis. Next base: position 1,679,364 of record JAYJMM010000093.1, on the reverse strand, counting down.
CTGGCCAGTGGCCAGGCCCCCACCATGCTGCCAGCGGTCAGGCCCCCACCATGCTGGCCAGTGGCCAGGTCCCCACCATGCTGGCCAGTGGCCAGGTCCCCACCATGCTGGCCAGTGGTCAGGCCCCCACCATGCTGGCCAGCGGTCAGGTCCCCACCATGCTGGCCAGTGGTCAGGCCCCCACCATGCTGCCAGCGGTCAGGCCCCCACCATGCTGGCCAGTGGTCAGGCCCCCACCATGCTGCCAGTGGTCAGGCCCCCACCATGCTGGCCAGCGGTCAGGCCCCCACCATGCTGCCAGCGGTCAGGTCCCCACCATGCTGGCCAGTGGTCAGGCCCCCACCATGCTGCCAGCGGTCAGGCCCCCACCATGCTGGCCAGTGGTCAGGCCCCCACCATGCTGCCAGTGGTCAGGCCCCCACCATGCTGGCCAGCGGTCAGGCCCCCACCATGCTGCCAGTGGTCAGGCCCCCACCATGCTGCCAGTGGTCAGGCCCCCACCATGCTGCCAGTGGTCAGGCCCCCACCATGCTGGCCAGTGGCCAGGCCCCCACCATGCTGCCAGTGGTCAGGCCCCCACCATGCTGGCCAGTGGCCAGGCCCCCACCATGCTGCCAGTGGTCAGGCCCCCACCATGCTGGCCAGCGGTCAGGCCCCCACCATGCTGCCAGTGGTCAGGCCCCCACCATGCTGGCCAGTGGCCAGGCCCCCACCATGCTGGCCAGCGGTCAGGCCCACCATGCTGCCAGTGGTCAGGCCCCCACCATGCTGGCCAGTGGTCAGGTCCCCACCATGCTGCCAGTGGCCAGGCCCCCACCATGCTGGCCCGTTGCCAGGCCCCCACCATGCTGGCCAGTGGTCAGGTCCCCACCATGCTGCCAGTGGCCAGGCCCCCACCATGCTGGCCAGTGGCCAGGCCCCCACCATGCTGCCAGTGGTCAGGCCCCCACCATGCTGGCCAGTGGCCAGGCCCCCACCATGCTGCCAGCGGTCAGGCCCCCACCATGCTGGCCAGTGGCCAGGCCCCCACCATGCTGGCCAGCGGTCAGGCCCCCACCATGCTGGCCAGTGGTCAGGCCCCCACCATGCTGGCCAGCGGTCAGGCCCCCACCATGCTGCCAGTGGCCAGGCCCCCACCATGCTGCCAGTGGTCAGGCCCCCACCATGCTGGCCAGTGGCCAGGTCCCCACCATGCTGGCCAGTGGCCAGGTCCCCACCATGCTGGCCAGCGGTCAGGCCCCCACCATGCTGGCCAGTGGTCAGGCCTCCACCATGCTGGCCAGCGGTCAGGCCCCCACCATGCTGGCCAGTGGCCAGGCCTCCACCATGCTGGCCAGTGGCCAGGCCCCCACCATGCTGGCCAGCGGTCAGGCCCCCACCATGCTGGCCAGCGGTCAGGCCCCCACCATGCTGGCCAGTGGTCAGGCCTCCACCACGGCGTGACCATGCTGGCCAGTGGCCAGGCCTCCACCATGCTGGCCAGTGGCCAGGCCCCCACCATGCTGGCCAGTGGCCAGGCCCCCACCATGCTCGCCAGTGGCCAGGCCCCCACCATGCTGGCCATTGGTCAGGCCCCCACCATGCTGGCCAGTGGCCAGGCCCCCACCATGCTGGCCAGTGGCCAGGCCTCCACCATGCTGGCCAGTGGCCAGGCCTCCACCATGCTGGCCAGTGGCCAGGCCTCCACCATGCTGGCCAGTGGCCAGGCCCCCACCATGCTGGACAGTGGCCAGGCCCCCACCATGCTGGCCAGTGGTCATGCCACCACCATGTTGGCCAATGGCCAGGCCCCCACCACGGCGTGACTACGCTGGCCAGTGGTCAAGCCCCCACCATGCTGGCCAGTGGCCCGGCCTCCACCATGCTGGCCAGTGGCCAGGCCCCCCCCATGCTGGCCAGTGGCCAGGCCCCCACCATTATGGCCAGCGGTCAGGCCCCCACCATGCTGGCCAGTGGCCAGGCCCCCATCACGGCGTGACCATGCTGGCCAGTGGTCAAGCCCCCACTGCAATTGCCTGTGCCATACAATTATGTGCCATGCAGCCCTCACTATCCAAGCAACCACCAACACAATTGTCTGTGCCATTCAGTCCACCCCTCAAAGCCCCCACGCTACAGTTCCCAAGCAGCCCCTATCGTTCCTGCTCCTTGCAGTTCCTAGCATGTGCCATGCCATCCCTTCCTGTGCCATGCAGCTCTCACTATCCAAGCAGCCACCACAATACTTACCCGTGTCATTCAGCCCGGCCAAGAAAGCCCCTAGCCGAAGTTCCCAAGCAGCCCCACCATTACTGTGCCACGCAGATCTTGTCCAGTGCCATGCATTCCTTGCATGTTTCATGCAGTTCTCACTGTCCAATCAGCCACCAATACACTTGCATGAACCATGCAGTTCCTAGCATGTGCCATGCCATCCCTTCCTGTGCCATGCAGCTCTCACTGTCCAAGCAGCCACCACCATACTTACCCGTGTCATTCAGTCCACGATTTCACTGGCTTGGAAGTGCGGAGCATTTGCTATGGCACGCAAGTAATAGTTTCCTGACAGTCATCATATTTGCCAGATGCCAAGTCCCCGCCATAAGAGCCAGGGGTGAAGCCGGCAAAACACATGTAGCTGAGTCATGAAAAAAGAAACAGTGTGCAGTGCCTACCTATGGCTTGCAAGTTACGGTTTCCTGGCAGTCACCATATTTGCCAGATGGCATAGGCAAGATTGGTTGGAGCTTCAACACGGTGGCCAATGTCCAAGGCCCCTCCATAAGGGACAGGGGTGAAGCCGGCAATACACATGCCAGCTCGTGTCTGCGCCATGCACATGTCACACTGTAGATTCACAGTAGATTCACTTTGCCTTCCCTCCTAACGAATGTTGTTTGGGGTAAAGGGATTCATGAATATACTACTTATCCATTGTCGTCACCAGTTTCCAGTCAGAGATTTAGAGCTTGGGTTGAAATGTTTTGCACAGAGGGCAAAATGCAAATAAATCATTTTTTCACACCCGAGGGGAGGCTAAACAAATCTACGGCATTGGCCACCGTGTAAAAGCTCCAACCACACTTGCCTACGCCATTCAGCTCCCTGCCAGGGGCCATGCAAGTTATGGTGCCCTACCCACCATGACCCAGGCTGTGCATGGTAGCTGGAATTGAGCCTAGTCATTCCCTACCAGCTCCACGTGGCCCAGCAGGGCCCAGGGCCCAGCAGGGCCCTGCTCGGCCACGTGGAGCTGGTAGGGAATGACTAGCACGACGGACCAGCAAGGCCCAGCGGGGATCCAGTATGCACCGTTCTTAACCCGTCACACATTACCTGCCAGATGCCATTAACCACGACTGCAGTAGTTGCCATTATTGAGAGCCTCACTGCACTCGCCTGTGCCATGCTGTTCTTGGCGGCTGTGGAAGGGGCCAGTACGCCTCCCCTGCTTGGAACGAGCAAGGCGCAGCCGCTGCTGCTGCTGCCTCCGCTCGGGATGACAGCTGGTGCTGAGGCGCTAATAGTCCATTGATGCATTGCGGAGGCAGCGCGGCCTGCCGTTGGGCCTCTGGAGGCGCCTGCTGCGGCAGCGGCAGCGGGCACATGGCAGCCGGCATGCGCGCCGTTGCATGCGGCACATGCAAGGTGGCTGCTTCCAGCCATGGCCTGGAGCAGGAGCCGCGAGGAGCTCCTCATGCCTTTCTATCTGATCTGACAGATGTGTGACGTGAGATTCGCAGCGCCTTGTTATTCAGCAGTAGGGATCTTCGGGATGGATCTTAGGCCTTAAGGTGTAGGCGGAGGGAAGCAGTGAGCGGTGGTAATCAATGGAGTGCTAAACCCAAGCCCTGTTTTTGAGCGAGTTCCTTGTCGGAGAGATGAAAAATATGGCAGGGTATGGGTTGCTGGTGAGGCGTGGAAGTGTCAATGGAGGAGGGCACGCCTGCGGGGGGGAGCACTGTCGCAGCGTGTGGACCAGGGACAGGGAACCCGCCCAAGCTGTTCATACCCCATGTTCACACTGTTGCCATGCACTTTTTCAACAAGTCCGGACTACAGCACATATTCGTCTTGCAACTTTATATTACCATTTATTTTATCTAATTTCCACTGGACATGTGCATGAGGCGATCGCCTGTCTTAACTGCTCCATGACAAGCTCGTAGGGTCTTACTCTCCCTGACTCCCCCGTCCTTCGACATGCTGCTCTTCCGATTTACACTGCCTGACCTGTCGAAAATTATATTGAGCGGACGCGATGGAAAACGGGAAACGGCTTTTAGGTGGATGCGTCCAACAGTCGCTGTAACGACTTTGAGCAAACTCGGCCGTCCGCTGGTACACCGTCGTCGCATCCACCTTGTTGCCCCAGACTACACCTCTGACGGATCGCGGGCAGCATGACACGTTAAATGACGGCGTAGGAGTGCCGAGCAGGGGGTGCCGAGCACAGTGTATTAGTCACGAAGGTATCACGGCACCATGCACGATACTGTCTTTGGGGTCGATCGGATTGCACCGTGTGAAGAGGCGACCGTGCATGCACAGGTCATCGCTCATCGCATACCCGTTTTTGGCGCCTCTCCTCCTCCTGGGGCGCGTTCGCTTTGGCTCGAATCCAGTCGTTGGGATCATTTGCGGTCCAAGTGTGGAACTAGGTAGGACCTTTGTCGCCAGTTTCAGCTACTTGCAGGAATCCGTCAGCCACAGACGATTTCACAGTCAAGTTCTGATATCAACACACCACAATCGTCGTGGCGCGCTTATCACTGTTGCTATGAACACAAAGAAATCGCGCAGGGATCTCAAGCTTGTACCAGAGCATGTACCGACCGAGACTCTCAATTTCGCCATTGCACAGCACCTTTCCGCCTCGATGCAACATATTGCTTAATCACATTGGTTCCAAAATAACAAGCACGCGAACGAGTGAGACAAGCATGCATTCAATCGACATAGTTTTGAGTTTGCGTGAACCCTGACCTAGCCAGCGTGGCAGGATCATTTGGATCATTCTTTGACACTTTGGGAGCGATGCAAAATGTGGCACTCAACGGGTACGGCAGAGCCACGCTGGCGCCACGCTGGCGTTCCGGTGCCATTCCGGTGACAAGTGGAATTGGGGAGGGTGAGCTGGCATGCCATTTCCGCGTTCCGGTGACAAGTGGAATTGGGCCCTAACTGTCGCCCAACTCGCGCCTCTAGTGTGGATGTAGTCAGGATCATCCCAGGATTCTGTTCGGCGCCCACTTTTGGCTCGGATCACCCCCAAAGCGAACGCGCCCCTGATCCCCCCATATCCAGCTGTACACCATGACACCATGTGTGGCCATTTCCCCCATTCCTTTCCCAACAACCATTGCCTCTCAACCCAGGTGCCTAAAATCTCCATTGCTTTTGCCATAGGCCCATGCCCTCACCCGGATACCCCACTGGACTCCTTTGGTACCGGTATGTGGTTGTGAGTTGGTTGCTTGTCTATTGGGGGGATCAAAGTCTGTTTTTGTTTTTTCCAGCATCTTTATCTGGGGCAGCACGCAATGTCCTACACCTGAGCTTGGGTCACCACTCACCAGCTGTTTGGTGCGAAAGTTCGCCTGTTTAGAACAGTGCGTACAGTACTACAGTGTACCCGCTGGGCCCTGCTGAACGATCTTCTGCTTGGGGCTGGAAGGGAATGACTTAGCTCAATTCCAGCTACCGTACACAGCCAGGACCATGATGCAGCCATGCCACCCTCCTATGTGAGGGGGCAGGAGCATGGCACCCGGAGATCTAGACAGGGGGAGAGAGAAGATCAGAAGATCGTGTGGCGCGTTTAATCCCTGGAGGTTCGCCTGTGCCATGCTCTGGAAGTCTCAGACACCCCAGGGCACGCCAGCTTTTCGCCAAGGTTTAGTGCCAATTGGCGTGGCAGTGGCTGCCCTGTGGCCCCCTAAATGTGGTATGGTGCTCACTTGAAGGCGCCAGGCTGCATGGTCACCTGCGTCCGCTGCCAGCTGGGGGGTCATGAGGGAGCTGTAGATCCAGCCGCTTAAGGGAAGCTGGTGGCAGCATGTACTTCGCTTCTACAAAACAACGGTCGCACCAGCAGCACAGCAAGACAGCCCACTCATAGCGGCAGCCATTGCGGCCGACGTGCAGTTCACTGCCAGGCAGAGCTCAAGAGGACGCAATTGGTGGAGTAAATTGCCTTGCTGGAGCTGCAGCTGGGATCAGCCGTCCCAAAACTGCGTCAGACAGCGACTGATCGACAGTCGCTACCTGTCACATAGGTGCTAGCGCTAGTTGATGCAGCACACAAGCGGGCGCAGCTGGATGCAGCTGGCAGAGGGGCCCCCAGTATCCTGCTACTGAACACAGGTCTGCGACCGCCTACCGCACCTGGTTTCAGTCTTTGGCGGACGCCGTGCTGGCGCAGACCAGGAGCCGCACCAGCCGAAGGGAGTGTGCTTGCACATGCACGAACTTAAGGCTGCGGCTCAGCGCCGTCAGCACGGCTGACACTTGAGGACGGCGCGGTGATCAGCAGCGTGACAGACGGTGCTGCCAGCGATGTTGGGCTAGGGGAGACGGCGACCATGTGTGTGGAGGACGCGTTGCATGCATGCTTTCAATGAATGCCCCAGCGTGCAGGGTCAACTTCGGGAGCGGGGATAAACAGGTCCTCCAATCGGAGCTAGAGACTTCTTAGAGTTGTACTGGGGCAGGCTTGGATGGGATACCCTGGCGTTTGTGGAAGACGTGGTAGATATCGCTGAGGTGAAGACGTTTTCAGAGGCTGGAACTTCCTTTGTCTTCCTTTTTAAGCTTTTTGTCTTTCCCCCACTTCATTTCCCACTTTCCCTCCTTTTCCCCCCCAAACCCAACCCTTCAGATTGGCTCCCACGCGGCGGATTTTTTTGAGCCGGGACCAGAGGTGTAACTGACTTGTAGGCTTGAAAGGGGGGCAGGGATGCTTCGGGCTGCCTTTTCATTTGGGGGGGGGGTGTTTCTTTCTCCCTTGTGTTTTCTCCTTCTTGCCTGAAGTTTCTTTCCTCCCAACGTGACAGCTGGGCGCCCACGCGCCCGAGCCTTTTTGACAATGCCTAGAGGTATTATTAAATTAATTTGTATGGGATTGGTCGAGGGATGGACCATTATTTATTAAGTGCGCAAAATAACACCACAATCCCTGGGCATCACCCTCGCTCTCAAGATGCTGGGCTAAGCCCTGCACCCACAACCACCTCACAACCATAAGCAGGCACATGTCCCATGCATCAAATTTGGTCTTCTGTTGGACTGAAAAACTTCACAAACTTCACAGCGCCTCTGGGCTTGATTCAAGTGCTGCTTATCAGGCAGCCACAACAAGCATAAACAAAAACGAGTCACTAACGTTGTTAGGCCCATTTACAAGGTACGGCAGGAAGGTCAATAACATGACACCTCTGGGCCCTGCTGAAAAAGCTCGGCCGTGTGGGCGCCCACCTGTCCCGTTGGGAGAAAAGTCTGCTAGGTAGTTCCACTCTTTCCATTATCCTACATTGCTTCTTGCCCAGGGGGGTCACTGGTTTTCGCTCACTGTCCTAGCGAATATAGTGCCTGTACCGCTTTACGAGTCCCGTGCATCAAATGTCATGCCCCGCTGGACTGTAAAACTTCACATTCCCTCCACATTCCCTCCACTAGTTCCAGCTACGGCTGTGTCGGCAAGATGGAACACCATGATTTCCTCAGCAGCGATTCCTTTTTTCTTAGCTCGGCTGCAGCTCAGCATTAATTCAGCTACCTCACGGCCTCCAGCGGATGGCCCCATGCACAGCCAGCAACGCTGCTTAAGCCGCTTGCCGATCAAGTTTCTTCCCAATCCTGCCATTCAAGCCGCGGGCTGAACTCGTAGCCGAAAAAGTAAGCACTGCTTCAGAGCATGGTAGCACGATACGGCATGAAACGGTGCAATGGTTCAGCCGGATTGTACTACCAAAGTGCCACGATACGGCTTGATAGGTTCAGCCGGATTGTGCTACCATGCTTCTGAGCCCCCTTGGGGGAAGTTGTGCATGCTCTAGAGCATGGCGGTCAAGAGTGCGTGCACACCCCAGCAAAAGCCATGCTGCTGAAATAGCAGAATCATCGACCCGTGCCCAAAACGCAGTGCCGACATGTGGGTCAGGCGAACACACGCCCGCGCACGCCATGTAAAAGACGCATGGGCCTTCATAGACCTGCATGGGCGTGCATGGGCCTGAACAGGACCACATATTCCCACAGCGTTCTTTCACTCTCCTCTGCATGCCATGCGGCAACAGCACATGACTCAGAACTTGTCGATCGAGTCTTGGCTCGTCATCATGCTCTCCAGCTCGAAGCTGCCGCTGATGTCTTGCAGGATCAGCGCTGGCGCCTCCTCTTGGGGCATGCCCTGCTGTTGAGGCATGCCCTGCTGATGTGGCATGCCGTCCTGTTGAGGCATACCCTCCCATACACACTCACCGCCGCTATTGCTGCCCCCATGCCGGCGCAACCCCGGCGGCGTGGAGGTTCCACCCGCCCTTACACTGGGCGACGAGGCGGCGGCGGCTGTGGCGGCAGCTGCAGCGGTGGCGGAACGGCGGCTGGGGCTAACCAAGGCGCCGTTGGGCGCCAGTGTGGGCGCAAGTGTGGTCTTTGCGGGTAGAGCAATGGCCGAGGGTTGCAACAGGTCAGAGGCGGCGGCAGGCATGGGGCTGATTGGGTGATGCTGGACGATGCCTAGCAGGGCCTGGTGATGCTGCTGGTGCAGCCTGGCGGATCCGATGGTGAGGAGGGAGGTCCCGCTGGCAGCGCACATGCCGCTGAGGTGGGGGTCCTTCCAGCCGGTCCAGCTGGTTCTGTGCGATGAGGGTATGTGGGTAGAGATTGATTTTTTTAGGGATAGGTACAAGGAAAGGAAACAGAGCATAGTCAAGCGTCGTAGTAATATACTGAGGAGGGAGGTCCTGCTGGCAGCGCACATGCCGCTGAGGTGGAGGTCCTTCCAGCCCGTCCAGCTGGTCCTGTGCGATGAGGGTATGTGGGTGGAGGTTGGGTTTTAGGGATATGAACGAGGAAAGGAAACGGAGCGTAGTCATTGGCTGTGAAGGTGTATGCGATAAGCAGCCAGCTCGTGCCCCCCCTCCCCACCTTATGTCCCATCATTCGAAGGGTCAGGTTTAAGGGTCTGAGAATAAAAACCATCCCTAACCTCACATCCTGTCATTGAATTAGGGTTAAGCGTTACAGGAATTTGGGTAAGGGGTTAATAGTTGACAAACCTTTCCCCTGTCCCAGCTCCCGTCATTGGACCAGGGTTCGGGCTTTTAATTTGGGCTTAAGTTTAACAACTTTTCTCCTGTCTCACCTCCCATCATTGGGTCAGGGTTAATGGTTATAGGGGTTTGGTTGATGGTTTAGGGTTTACAAAGCTATCCCCTGCCTCACCAACCGTCATTGTATTAGGGTTACGGTTTATGGTTTATGATTTATTTATAGGGCTAAGGAAAAGGGTGTAAAAACCCTTCCCCTGCCTCACCTATCGTCATTGGATTACGGAGTAGGGTTCCAGTTCAGGGCTAGGGTTTACACACCTTCCCGCCTGCCTCACCTCCCATCATTGGATAAGGGGTTTAGGGTAAGGGCCTATGGATTGAGGTTAAGGGTTAGGGTCTGTGATTCGAGATAGGGTCAAGGGGTCGCAAATCCCTCCCATGCCTCACCTCCCGTCATTGGATTGTGTGCGTGGCCTCCCTCCACCGACTCCCAGCAGCTGCTTCAGCGCCACATGCGTCTGACTCTGCAGGTCGCCGCCACCGCTTCCGACAGGCCCCTTGAGCGCTTGGCTGCATTCAGCAAAACAACAGCCTCGTTACAATGTAGATGGATAGGCCTGAAGGTTGACATCTATGCTCGCATCGCCACCACCCACCGGTGGTGGGCCCCTTGCGGGATTGGCTAATTGCAGCAAAACAACAGCTTCGTTACAAGATAGATGGAGAGGCCTAAAATGCCACCACCACCCATACACGCCCCTTGAGCCTTCGGCTGCAAGCAAAAAGCAACAGGGATCCTTGTCTGCAGATAAATGGAAGACCAAAAGGGATGTTGCGCCCCTACCACTGGCACCAGCAAAAGGGATGTCGCACCTCTACCACTCACATCCCTACTACCACCCATACGCCCATAGAGCAATTGGCTGCATGCAGCAAGTAACGGCCTTGTCTGCAGATAAATGGAAGACCAAAAGGGATGTCTCCTACCTACCAATGGCAACACCAAAGCGGGGAAGGTGAAGCACCCGGCGGGATAAACACTTCAAAGTAACCTAAACAATAACCTTCAAAGTAACCTGATGACCGGCTCACCTCGAACTGTTCCGCTTGACGGGTGAACGCAGGGGAACATCCGGCGCCCCGCTCCCGCCCGCACCGCCCCCGCTCCCTCCACCCATGCTCGGAGACGGGAAACGCCTCAGAGCAGGGCGGGTAAATGCCACTGCGCTGCCAGCGCCGCCGCCGCTGCCGCCGCCGCCGGTGCCGGCGCTTTGCTGAGCACTCCCTGGGGACGAGCGCGCACTGGCCGACCCAGGAGCCCCGGGAGAGCCGGCAGCGCTGTGTGAGCGTTGTCTGAGCACCAGGTCCAGGTCCAGCTCCAGACCCTCACCTGTGCAATGGGGTTAAGGGTTTAGGTTGTAGGGTCCAGCTCCAGACCCTCACCTGTGGTATGGGGGAGGTAAAGGGAGGTGAAAGGTGGGGTGGGTAGGCACCTTAACCTGGTGCAGAGGCACTCTCCGTGGCACCAGATCCAGGTTCAGCTTCAGTCCAGCTGGGGTGCTGGTTAAAAATGGAGCTTAAGAGTTCAGGGTTTAGAATTTTAGGGGTTAAGGGTGAAGGGCTTGGGTGTAGGGTTTAGGGCTTAGGTGGGTTTAGGGTTTAGGTGGGTGGAGACCGGAACAGGTGCAGATTCACTCAGAATCAGATATACGCGCACTCTCCTTGGTACTTTGTCCATCACCACTTGAAAGAGGGCATCAGGGAGAGGAAAGGAGGTGGAGGATACTGCAGTGCTGTGGAAATACGTCAGCGGCACCAGGTCCAGCTCCAGTGCATCAGCTGCGGTACAGGGGAGATAAAGGGAGGTGAAAGTTGGGGTGGGTGGGGACCTTGAACTGGTGCAAAGGCACTCTCCGTGGCACCAGGTCCAGGCCCAGGTCCAGTGCTTCAGCTGCGGTACAAGGGAGGAAAAGGGAGGCATGATCTTGCATGCCTGGCTGGGGCCAAACCTTGAACAGGCAACGGATGGGCCACCGAAGCAACATGGTTTAGGGTCTAGGAATGAGGGATTAGGGTTAAGGACAACGGACATTGTCATTTTTTGTTTTGTTGATGAACCACCCGACTAAAGAGAAAAAAGGGACTGACCGGCCGGTTTGATCTCTGAGGGTGAAGTCGCTGATTTTCCGCCGCCGCTGTCTTGCAGCCGCAGCTTTGCAAAGGACACCAACGCCGTGCCGGCCTGCCTCGAAGTCCGCGGCGACGCCGATGCCGCAGAGCTGGGCTGCTTCGGAGTGCTCGGCTCCTTGGGAAGGAACGCCAAGAGGTGCGGCGTGTCCAATAGAGAGTCCTGGGACGGGCGGCTAAACATGGGGAGCTTCCCGGGGTGGTTCGGAGAGACGGCGTTGCCTCCGCTGCCGTAACCGCCCCCGCCGCCGCCGTCCAACAGTTCTGACGGGCTCGGCCCGCCCACGCCCGCCGCTCGCCACATCAGCATGGGGTCCTCCGGTCGGCCGTTCGGCTGAGCAGGGGATCGGAAAAGGGTGGTCAGTTTGAAGGTTTGGGGAGCAAGGGTGCGGAAAAGGGTGGTAAGTTTGAAGGTTCGGGGAGCAGAGGAGCGGAAAGGGTGGTAAGTTTGAAGGTTTGGGGAGCAGGGGTGCGGAAAAGGGTGGTCAGTTTAAAGGTTCGGCTGAGCAGGGGGGGAGGATAGAGTGGGGTGGGAGGCGGTGCTTATTTTTCCAGCTCGGTGGCCACATGAGGTTGCATCTAAAGGCCGGTCACGGTCCAGTCGACATCAAACTTTAGGTAATGTGGCAGAGTCACTGCACTGCAGGCCGCCCCACGGCCGCAAAAGGCCCGATTGGGACCAAACTTGGGACGGCCTACGACTGGTGGCCTAAGCAGCATGGCTGGCCACAAATGAGCCCCCAGGCCAGAGGCTGGAGTCTAGCTGTCATGTAGCTGAGTCACGAAAAAATAAAACTGAGATGCAGCTATATCAGAAGCTTCAGCAGGGGAGGCCTCGTACAGCAAATCCTGCTGCTTCAACCCCGGCTGTAGGCTGGTCAGGGGCTGTACCTCACCTGCCTAGTGGCCTGCCTGGTCCCCATCTGCCTAGTGGCCTGCCTGGTCCTCATCTGCCTAGTGGCCTGCCTAGTGGCCTGTCTGGTCCCCATCTACCTAGTGGCCTGCCTGGTCCCCATCTACCTAGTGGCCTGTCTGGTCCCCATCTGCCTAGTGGCCTGCCTGGTCCCCATCTGCCTAGCGGCCTGTCTGGTCCCCATCTACCTAGTGGCCTGCCTGGTCCCCATCTGCCTAGTGGCCTGCCTGGTCCCCATCTGCCTAGTGGCATCTGCCTAGTGGCCTGCCTGGTCCCCATCTGCCCAATGGCATCTGCGTAGTGGCCTGCCTTGTTCTCATCTGCCCAATGGCATCTGCGTAGTGGCCTGCCTGGTCCCCATCTGCCTAATGGCCTGCCTGATCCCCATCTGCCCAATGGCATCTGTCTAGTGGCCTGCCTGGTCCCCATCTGCCTAGTGGCATCTGCCTAGTGGCCTGCCTGGTCCCCACCTGCCCAATGGCATCTGTCTAGTGGGCAGTGGCATGTCTGATGCATACTGAACAAAACTGAGAACGGGAGTCCCTATGGTTTCCTCACGGAGCAACACATGGCAAGTATGCATGTCAAGCGAGCATGGCTAGTATGCATGGCAAACATGCATGGCAAGCATGCATGGCAAACATGCACGCTGCAAACAAGCAAATGGATGAATCTGGAGAGACGGGTGGTTAGTAGCAAGCCTCACCGACTTTGCGCCGAAGCCTAGGACTGGTGACAACCGTGGCTTGCTGATAGACCGACGAGGCGAGGCCTGCGAGCTGGACGCCGGTGAGCTGCGGAAATCCCTCGCACCGCTGCTGCTGGTGTTGCAACCGTCTTCGATCGGCAGGTTCAGAAGTAGTAGGTTTGCGTAAGGCTCCGACACGGGCCGCTCAGCCCCCCCGCCGCTGCTGCTGCTGCTCCGAACAAACGCTGCTGCAGGGTTTGAACTACTGCTGCTATTTTTCTCGCTACGGCTGGGGTGTCTGGGTGGGGTGGCCAATATGTGCTGGTCCTCGCTGCCAAAGACCATCTGAGGCTGTGTCGATGAAGAAGGTAGCGGTGGTGAGTCCATTTTGCCGCTCTCTTTTGCCTCCTTGCGCATTTATGCGACGGTTGTTGCTGCTGCCCTTCCCGCTGAAAGGCAGCAGTGTGTGTAAGCGTGACGTCACCAGACAACGGTGCACACATATGTCTCTGTTGCTGCCAGTGTTAACTGGCCACGAAGTTGCATTCAAGGATCGCTCTCAATCGGCGATGGGAATGCAGAGCTGCTGTGTAGCGACCATCGGTATCTCAATGTGCCAGTACCCCTGCACGTTCTGATGGGGTTAGGTTTGACCATGCTTCTATTTTCCCTACTGAGAGCCGGCCCGCCTTGGAGCCAACCGCGTTTGCTAGGAGGGAATTAAAAAGGAACCTTGCAGGGAAACGATGTGACTATGAAGCAGGCTCGTGACATAATTTACCGATGGAACCCGGATAGTAGGGACTTTTACGTTACAAATTCATGTACGTCTGCCTCGGTGGCGGAACATTTTGGAGCCATGTGATGGCATAACCTAGGCGTCTTGGCCCCTCATCCCTGGCTGCCTCAAGTGACCTTTGGTGTTTTTTAGGTTAATTTACCCGATTTCGGAATGGTCCACAACATGAGACCGCCCAGCGTTATAGGCCCCTGGGGAAACACAGCCACAGCTACTGCATGCTACCTGTCACAGTATATTACAGTATACGTGACAGAACCGCTTAGATCGCAGTTAGCGGCCTCGGGGACTCCGCAGCTTCTCTGCGGAGTCTACGGATTTGAACTGAGACCTAGAAACCCGCTTACGCAGGATAAGTTTGACAGGTTCTACCGTACTCTGAATTAGGGCTTGCCTGGTCCCTGTATCCCGGCAATTGCCTTGGCTAGTTACTTCGTCCCTTTCTAAAGGACAGACCTCTATTTGTAACAAGCACCGGCAGTCTTCGAGACCAGCAGCTTTCATATAAGTCAGTACCTCAACCCGAGTCAAGCCTAGCTCAGCCTCAGCTGAACTAGCTGGAGACAAGTACCCCAGTAGAGTACCGAGACCCTGCCGAAGAAGAAGTACGCAGTCTACGTCCCGTCTACCTCACCGCGTGTTGCGCGGTAAGTGCCCTTAACATAGCCCAGCTGGATCGCGCCCAGACGGCCAGAAGGCCTATGCTACCTAAGTCAATTGCCATACATACAAATAACCAGTTAGCTGCTTAACTCGTTGAGCACTCGCAGCCAGTGAAGAGTCACTGAGCCTGCCCGTAGGCGTCCATCACTGCCGTGAGGAAAGAAGTCCGCCACGGACCTGAAGCGCACATCGCGTGTCCTTTAGAAAGGGACGAAGTAGATTTAGCCTGATCAGCTTAATTTGCCAATTCCTGCTAAAGGTGCTTGTGCAGCGAAATTGGAAATTTGTTTGCATGCAAACGACCTTGGACAGCATTTGAACTGCACTTTGCTGTGGTAATCTCCATAGAGAGATTGCCAAGTTAAACTCTGAGAATCACTGAGCGTGGCAGCTTAGTGTTGAGTCCAGAAGAGGCTTGAAGATCTGGCTGTGGATTTATACACCCAGCAGATAATTTCCTGTGTGACTGCAGATTGTGATCAGGTGGATCCAATCTTTCATCATTGACAGAATTGAACTTGTGGATAGAACATCCAAGTTTGAAATCTTGTGGGTGTGCCAAAGGATCCCCGCAGGAACGCAGAGCTGAGCGGACACTACGCAAGAGGCAACATCCACGCAGGGCGTGTGACATCCACGCGGGACACGAGACACCTAGAAGCAGCCCTACCAGCAAGGTGGGAAGAATTGAAAGGGCGAAGGAGGATTCCGCCAGATTAAAACCAGTGAGCAGAATAGCAGGAAGGCGAGGCCTAAACTGCATAGTGCTGTGCCTGCCGACCGATCTTGACTTGCGAGCCCTCACCAGACTGCAGTAGGAACAAGGGAGCAGAAGCCTAGCGTTAGCAGATCTTGTAGAGGGTGTCGCCAGCACGCTTGCAGGACCGTGCGGTTCGTTAAATTGCCTGTAGAAATGACAGACGTAGATTTAAATCCCGATAGGCACCAGCACCCTGACGCCCAACGGAGAAGTGGGCGTCTGAGGGGGCTGGAGCCGGGTGTAAACCTGATGGAAGCTAGTGATGAGCTGGCTGCAGAAGCCCTGTTAATGGCGGAGAAGCTGGCAGGGCCAGTGGAACCATTAGCAGAGGACTGCAAGATGCCTGAGCCGGGCCGCGTACCGCCCAGAGAGGCAGGGGCGCAGGCAGATGGTGCAGTGCTCGTAACGCGCAAAGGCATTGGTCGGGGGGGTCCATTGCCCGCTGGTTCAGACAGCAGTCTGAATTACGAGCAGGGGCAGACTCAAGCGGGAACTCCAGAACTGATCTTGGATCAAGCAACGGAAGCGTCCCAGAGCTGTGACACGCGACAGAGAGGTGAACCTGAGGCCGCGCCGCAGCAGAGCCTGCGCAGGGTGGCAAGTGTTGCGCAACGGGTTAAGGAAGAGCCCAGCCAACCGGATCTAAGAGCCAAGGTAGCCGCAGCCCCAGGCGGGTTGGCAGGCAGGGATAAAACCTGCCCGGACAAACAGCGAATGGAAGCAGAGGACATGGAAATTGAGAGTATACTTGCAAAGGTCACGCGCATGGAAGCTGAGGTCCAAACGGCGGGAGCCAGGCAGGTCCAGAAAAGCAGCAGAAAGTCAGCTGTACCAGTGGGAAAGCCGTGGGCTGACCTAATATCTGAGGAGGAGCGGCCTGAGACGGTGCAAGAAGAGAAGGAGCGGCAGCCAGTGACAGGACTGCGCCTAAGACAGCCAATGCGACAGCGCAAGGTGCTGGTTAAAAGAGGGGTGGGATCCACAGTCTACGGGACACCGCTGTCCAAGTTTGCGCCCAGTGTGGGCAGACCTGCGCAGACACCCAGGGAGGGTTCTAGCAACCAGATGCAAGGCGGCAGCGGCGAGGGAATCCGGCGCAGATTTTTTCCAAGACCAGCGCAGGCGCAGGATGCCAAATCTAGAGGGCCAGAGCGCTCCAGGGCAGGGGAAGAAGTCAGCGTCGAAAAGGAACCAGAGAAGCAAATGCAGCCGCTCGGTTGGGCAGGACTTTTGCAGTGGGCAACCAGCTTGTGGAAAGAAGTATGCGCCAGGACGTTTTCGCAACTCCAGGATCAAATCGCAGCCATTGAGGAGTTCAGGGCCCATCATCTGCAGGGATGGGCAACAAAGGCCATGATGGGTATGTCCCACACAGGGCAGGACAGAGCAGTGCTGTTGGCCGCCCTTGGACAGGTGTCCAAGGGAAGGGTAGGACGTGAAGCAGCTCTAGCAGTCAAGGCTTTCGCAGACGAGTGGTGTGATGAGGTGACAGGACATCCAGTGGAGCACACTTCCGAACCAGAAGATGAGGAGGACCAGGTGTGGGAAGGATTCGAAACAGCAGCGCAACAGCCTGCAGATCTCAGGGAAGTCCAGAGGTGGCAGCAGCAGGCCAGGGCCGCGCCAACACCGACACCCAGATCGGAGTTTTTTGAGGTCAGCAGTGAGCCAAGCCTCAGGGGGCGGCCAAGGGGCAGGGAAGAACCCAGGGCCAGTAGCCCAGTCGCCAGCGAAAGAGTGGAGTTGACTAGCCGATCACTGGCCAGGATGGCTGAGCAGGGCGTAGCAACGCGCAGAGCAACCAGGCAGGAATCCTATGCACTCCTGCGCATCGTCGAGGACAAAGAGAACACATGCCAGGAAACCCAGTTGGATAACATTGAGGAATTCCTGAGGAACAGGCAAGAAGGAGCAGCAAGAGGAGCACAACAGGGTGAGCCAGCAGGCAGTGTGCGCAGCAGCGGATCAAGAAGGCAGGAAGCCAGAGGGGAAACGCAATCTGATTCCTTCGCCAGGAGTTACACAGGAGGAACGCGGCCAGGAAGACAGTACAGAGGGCAGCCCAGGGAGCAAGCAAGCAGTGAAGGACAGCAGTACTGGCAAAGCCAGGAAATACCCAGAGAGCAGGGAGACAACAGGGAACAGCCAAACCAGCAAGGCCAGGAGCCGCCCAGGGGGCAGGCAGACAGCTGGGAACAGCCAAGGCAGCAAGGTCAGGAGCAACCCAGAGGAGCCGATGAATGCAGCAAGGGAGCACAGCAGGAGCGACAAGACCAGGAGCCGCCCACGGGGCAGGCAGACAGCTGGGAACAGCCAAGGCAGCAAAGCCAGGAGCAACCCAGAGGAACCAATGAATGCGGCAGGGGAGCACAGCAGGATCGGCAAAGCCAGGAACCGCCCAGGGAGCAGGCGGGACCAGGCAGAGCACAGCCTTGGAGACCCGGGTCAAGCGACAGACCAAGCAGAAGGGAGACCGGGAGGCAGCCACGCGATGGGAGTCGAAGCTCCGCAGGAAGAGCAGGCAGACAGCCGTCAAGGGATGATCAGGAGGACAATGACAACAGATTCGACAGATACCGTCCAGGACGCAGCCCGTCAGGAGGCAGCGGAGGTGGATACGGATCGCGCTCAGAATCACCGAATTCAGATTCAAGGGGAGCGGACAGGCGCAGGCCAAGAACCAGGCAGGTGTCCAGCGACCAGGAAATGAAAAGGCTCGATAGGGAGCAGGCAAGGGTGAACCTGCAGCTGCAACAGCAGGTGGTCCTGCAACTGGCAGGGGTAGCCAAGGTCGCCAAGATCCCAGCCATCCAAGGCAACGTACCAGTCCTGGATATGTCACACCCAGGTGCAGTTGCAGCCAGGAAGTATTGCCAGGCGTGTGGATACTGGGGATCGCACAACAGGCTGGCAATGTCGGATGACCAACCAGCGCTGGCTGTGGTGGCAGGTGAAATAGCTGGGTCATGCCAGTCGCCATCAGGCATCAGCTATGACGTTGCTGCTCAAGTCGCTGGTCAAGCTGTGGGACAGCAAGCCGGCCAGCATGGGGCCACTGATGGCAGCCATCAGGGCAGCGCCCCACGCAGGAAACAGAATTGCCAGAGAAGTGGAGCGGATCAGGCAGCAGTGGATCGCCCCAGCAGAGGGGCAGGGTTGCGAGGCCTCGCTGCTCACTTTGTGGATCAGGGTGGTCCAGGCGGAAGTGGGAAAACCGACTTCAGAGGAGAGGACAGCCATCACTAACCTCAGGCTAGGAGTAAAGACTACCCTAGATCCGGACGTCAAGCCAGAGGAGACGGTGGAAGCATTTGCTCACAGAGTGCTGACAACGGCAGAGCTGCTGCAGATCTCAAGGGATGCAGTAGATCACTTCGGCAGAAGCCACTCAGTCTCGCGCATGTTCCACGATGGACTCCCAGCGGTTGCTAGAGCCAAGCTGAGCAAGTTCGTCATGACGGTGCCAGGGTACCTCAGCATGAACGACGAAGACCAGATCGCAGTACTCACACAGCAGGTGGTGCTGTGGGAGAGGTTTGCCATGGAAATGGGTGACCTGGGAGGAACTGGCTTCAGGCAGGTAACCAACAGCGGACCTGGCCAGGGAGATGCGCAGCCCAGCAGGGGCAGAAAAGAGAGAACGGGACAATGGGAGATGCGGACACGCCTTGAAGGGGTAGTGCACCCCGCAGGCTCGGCAGCGGTACCACAATTGCGGGTGGAGGGTAAGCCCAGAGGAGTTACCTGGGCAGACCAAACAGGGATGGCAAATTACAGCGCAGAGGGCGCCGCGGGAGCAGCCAAGGCATGCTACCAGTGTGGTAGCACGGCGAACCTGGCCAGGGATGAGCGCAGGCCTGTGCCCCTGGTTACAGACATCACACCTGGACCGGCCAGACAGCCGCAACAGCAGTATCCGCCGCAACAGCAGTATCCGCAGCAACAGCAGTACCCTCTACCGCCAAGGCCGCAGCAGGGACAGGCCGCAGGCAGGCCGTATGAAAGGAATCAGAACAATAGGCAGTATCCAAAGCATGGGCCTGGCCAGGGGGGTCAGGCGCAGCAGGCGGCCCACGTGTCACATCTCAGCAATGCAACGGTGCAGGCTGAGCCGGAAGGATGGCACCAGACCATGGCAGAGATGCTCAGCGAGTCCGTGGCACTCATGACGCAGGTTGGGCTGGTACCCAAGCCTGAGGTTTTCAAACAGGCGGTTCATAACGCCCGTCCTAAGTCGTTTAGGCCAGAACCGTTTCAGGAGGAGGAACCAGTGCCAGGATTCGTGGAACCTTCCTCCAGGAAGGGGGCAAAGAGGCTGGTATTGAGTAAACTAGCTGACGATATGTCTGACATCCGCCTACAGGTGTTCAAGTTGAACGAGAGGCTCTCAGCGCTGTCTTTCACCACGATGCCAATGGGAGCAGACAACTACGACTACCAGGGTGAGATCAGTAACACCAGGCCAGAGGGTAGAACGGTGACAGCTGCACCCCAGCTGCAGTATTTCAAAAATGACAGAAGCAACCTGGAGCAGTGTGTGGGACTTATGGTCAAAGGGAAGGTCCTGGTGGCTCAGAAGGCCCTCATGGACTCAGCCTGCACGTGCCATGTCATCACTGTCAATATTGCAGAGCAATTAGTTGCCATGGGGGCAGAGCTGGTGCGTACGGATGAGAAGATACGTACCACAGACAATGCAGGGGCAGATCTGTATGGAGTGCTGTTCATTTATGTGGTGTATGGATATGGGGGGCCCAATGCCATTATGGAGCCCACGGTGGTCAGGGTCGTTAAGACGCCACCAGACGCATATGAGCACTTGGTAGGGAACCCGGAGTTCCTCAAGTATAATGGGGTATTAGAGGCAGCAGGAAGGCTGACCTTACGGCCCAGAGAGGGCACACAGAGAGCGCAAGGGTTCAGGGACCTTACGCTGCCGCTAATAAGGGCATCTCCAGCAGGGGGGTACCAGGCAGCAGCAGTGGCATGGGCAGGTATCCAGTGTGGATTCGCAGAAAGAGAGAGGTGGCCCGCTGCAACAGTTGAAACAGAGCACGAACCGCTCTTACAGCATGCCATGGCCACGCGCGCAGGTGCCGCTATAAGAGCTGGACAGGACGCAGGACCGAGCAACACGGTCGACCCCAGGCTACAAAGACAAAGGACGGGGTTAATCGAGGCAGCAGGGGCAGAGGCCGCCGCAGCAACCTCAGAGGAGGTGACCAGAGCGCGCAGAGCCGCGGGAGTCTCTGACAAGGAGAGAGAGTTAGTCAGGGGCTTCATGCCAGCATGCCCTAGCCACCCGTGCGCCTTGTGCGGCAAGCCAGACAGTCACTCGGCAGAGGAGTGTGAAAGGAGGATTCAAGTCCTTTCGCGAATCCCAGAGACAGCGCCTGCGGTGCAGGCAGCGCCGCCCGCAGCAAAGCAGAGGAAATATGGCACAGCAGCAGCCGGCAGAGCTGCACAAGCAAAAATGGAGCTCAGCAGGGGAGAGCAGCAGCAGCAGCAGCAGCTGCAAGGGCAACAGCAGGTGGCAAGGCCTAGGGCGCAACACGCCAGCGACGGCGATGGCAGGCAGGCGCAACAGCAACGACAGCAGCAGCTGCAGGGGCAGCCAAGGGCAGCAAGGCCTACTGCGCAACCAGCAAGCGGCAGCGCTAGCGAGGCGCAGGAGGAGGAAGTGGAAGAGGAGGAGCAGGAGTGCAGCGTCGAAAAGGTTCCAGAGCCAGGGACCAGCAGGCGAGATACGCACGTCGGCAGGCTGACCGGGCGGATTACCGGGCTGGAAAAAGCTCTCAGGTGGAGAGAGGACCAGATGTGGAAGCAGGCAGCTGGTATCGTAGAATACCTAGGAGGCCAGCTGAGCAGGTGGAAGAGCATCCAGGATGCTCAGCAGGCCATGGCAGAGGTGCATCGGCAGTACATCCTGCGGGCAGATGAGCTGGTCAAGCTGCAGGAGGCCCTGGGTACACAACACTTAGGGGGGTTGCCAAACCACGGGCAGCCACTCCCAGTTGCACTGGACCCAGTGCTGGCGGGGGACTTCGAGAAAATGATGGAGATCCCGTCCCCGTTAGCAAGCGTGAAGAGCGAGCATTCCGACCAAGGGGAGCCGCAGGAAGAACAGCAACAGGCCGCGGGTCAGCACGGTGCTTCTAGCAGTGACGAGAGCGGCTCAGGGAACAGAAGACTCCGACAGCGCAGCAGGAGCGCGCAAAGGGCCACCAGTGAGGAGCGCCGCGGGATGGTGCCAACGCCGGCAGCCAGGACCCAGCGGCAAGGCGCGGTGCAGCGCAGCACCAGTGAGGGGCGGAGCAGGGACCGCAGGCAGCGGTCACCCAGCAGGGACCAGCCCAGGGGCAGGTCCAGGGAGCGTCACCTGGAGGAAGTGACCAGGCCTTACAGGCAGGGGCCGGGGTATCGGCGAGGCCCAGGCCTGAGTCCTCCGGGCAGGGCCCAAGCAGGGGGCAGTGGGGTAGCAGAGCCTAGGCGTAACCTAGGACCCCGCCATGGTGGAGTCTGTTTCAAGTGCAACAAGCCTGGGCACTTTGCCAACGAGTGCACCAACCCGGAGCAGGCAGGGCTAACAGGCGACAGGCCAGGGGCGCCTGCAGGCCCAGCGCGGGGCTATGGAGCCAGAGGGCCAGGCAGGAGCCAGGAGGTACCCGAGGGGAACCGGCGCCGGTACTTCGAGACGGCCATGGGAACACCCCGCGCAGGGGACTTCCAGCAGCGGGCCCAAGCGCGTGGCCAGGACCGCCAGCGCGGCAGGAACCACCAGCACAGGGCGAGCAGCCAAGGTGGGGTGGGGCCAGTAACCACACGTGCTTTATGACAAGCCACATGGAATTTAGCCAGGACAAGGGGGCCTACCAGGCTGAGGTCAGTCAGGCAGGACCAGTTCAGGTGGATCCCCAGAGGGTGCCAGAAGGGCAGGTGGCCAGTCAGGTAAACCACTGGACAATGGCAGTAGAGGCGTTGGCCATGAACCATTATGGGACCATGCCAGCAGGGTCGGCCAGATCTGTGACACACGCGATGGAATTCTTGAAGGATCTCCAGAGGAGGGGGTGCCCAGCTCCGTGTGAGGGATGGCCAGGTCTGTTGCAGAGGTTCCTAGACAGGGAATGGGACACGTATGATGCACAGTGGGATGAGTTTGAGAGACGCGAGCGGGAGGCAGTGCCCCAGCACAGCGTAGACGGGTGGGAGACCGATTCCGGTTCCAGCTTGTCAGCAGGCAGATATGAACCTAGAGAACCATCACCATTGCGTGAGGCAGAGTTTGCCCTGTTATGTCCAGGTACACCGGAGGGCAATCAAGACACAGGCAGAGGGGTAGCGGGAGCAGCCGCCGGGACCAGGGAGCCGACCAGCATGATGTCTCGATGCCCAGCAGCCAGAGGGGCCGCAGCAGGGAGCCAGCTGGACGATCTGGCGGGGCCCGTTAGGACCCACAAGAGCACTACCTCCCGGTGAAATGCTTGGGGAGGAGTAGACGAGGACGAAGAGACGCAGCACAGCAGTGAGAGGGGAGGGAGGTCTGGCGCAAGGGGCGGGGACAGCCAGCTTGACCAGCCTTTCAGCAGGGAGAGATCTTACAGCAGAGAACGGGCCTACATAGTGCCGAATCCGCCAGCTCCACCAGAGAGCGAGCCCTTTGTGCAGTATTACCGCCTGGGGGAAGAGATGCCAGAGGCGTCCACCTCCTTGGCCATGCTCACCATGCCAGCAGATTGCTTGGACGGGCTGTGTAGGGTGCAAAACCACAGGCTCCGGGAAGGCGGCGTGCAGATGTGCATGAACAGGCGGGCAGCCAGCCAGGCGGTCGCCCGGATGATCTTCCCGGGGGATGCAGTGACTGCGGTGTTACTGTTGGCAGCACTCAAAGGGTACATACGGCCCAGCACAAACATGCCCAGTTACATGGAGCGCAGGTGGGGAAGGCACCCCATCTATGCATGCTGCGTACATGAAATGGTGACTCTGGCAGTCGCGGAGGGCATCACAGCGGTGGAGGCAGCAGCCAGGGAGCACCCGGACATGCCCAACAGCGCGCACACAGAAGGGCTGTGGCAGGGCGCGCAGCCCGGGTTCATGCGCTCACCATGGGCGCAGGACTGCGTGCGTCAGCTGATGGGGAGCGTAGCTCTCAGAGACCGCGCATTCTATGTGCCAGTGCAAGCCATGGGCGAGTACGCAGGGTTCGAGGGAACAGCAGTCCCAGCCCCAGCCGCGGCAGGGCTGTGCCATCCGGGCAGGCCAAGGCGGTGCGAGGCGACCATTGAGGCGTCCATCGTCATTCCCAGGATGGTCGCAGGACAGGCCGTGCCATGGGGGGCGGCACCCGGGGAAGCCAGGTCGGCCATCCCGGTCCAGCAGCTAGTAACTTACTACTACGAGGAGGTGGAAGAGGGGGAGCTACCTGTTTCAGCAGCATGGATCCACATGCACGCCACTCAGGACGACAGGCCTGTCTACCTGTTCGCAAGGCACCAGGGCGACGTGGCAATCACTAAATGCGCGTCGGTGGATGAGGCAGAGTTCCACGCCTACACATACGCCAGGGGCGCAGATCCTACAGTGTGGATGCTCATGCTTTTGGCGCTGCAGCGAGCCTTGCTTCCAGGACAGCTGTCAGCGGCCATGCAGCACGTGTGGGGCGTAGAGGGGCAGTGGGCCCCTCTTGTCATAACAGCCTGCCCCACCTGGCCTTACGGGCCCCTAAGGACGCCAGCATCGGGAGCCATGTGGGAAGGAGAGGAGGAGCTTGCGCGCTCGCCGTTCGCAGTTGAACAACTGGAAGCATGCGTGCTCCAGTGGGTGCGTCAGGAAAGGAGAGCGTGGCACGACAATAGGGCAAGCAGCGTGCTACCCTATTGGCAGGCAGACGTCATCACCGTGCAGTTGTGGTGGCAGGCGCATCCGGCAGGGGTGCGTACGCTGCACCCCCTGTTCAGAGGAGCAGGGGAGGTCGGCATTGAGGAGGAATTGGAAGCCCTGGGGGACCAACCAGGGATAGGACACGGGATGGTGAGCAGGCGCGGTCCCGTCTCGGAGGAACCCACGGCTGCCACCGACGGCCCTATCCTGGAAGAGGAGCCAGCATGGACCCAGGCAGCATTTGTCACCACATTTGGGGCAGCTGCATCCTCATGGGAATTGCTGGAGCCCGTGGACGCCTTGGGGCTGTCAGCAATGGAAGCTGATCCTAGGGGACGGGCAGAGCCCCGGGCACCCCAGGACAATGCCAGCAACCCGCTCACGGGGGACGTAGAAAGCAGGAACCCAGAGCTCAGCGACGACTTTTCGGAGGGTCCACCACCGCTGGTGGAGATCACTGAGTCAGATGAGGAGTGGTACGAGGGAGGAGCCATGCCCCCGGACCAGGATAGCGTCGCCAGAGCAGAGGCTCGAGATGCAGAGGGCAATTATATGCCTTCCAACAGCGGCCCAGGACCAGGGAGTCCAAGGTACGACCTGGTGGAAGAGCTGCCACAGCTGCGGCGCGCGCGGATGCGCAGCGTCTTGCAGGAGCAAGCAGCAATGCGGGAGCGCAGAAGCAGGAGGGCCGCTATGGAGCTCAGTAACGGGGTCACACTGGAAGAGAAGGCACACCAGGTCGCAGTGGGGGTCAGCCCGCGGCAGGCAGCAGCCCAGCACGCTTGCAGTCCCAATGGGGCAGCAGCAGGCGAGGCGAGCAGCAGGCGCCCAGGAGACGCCCAGATCAGCCCACCAGCACAGGTAGCAAGGGAGCCCTGGGGTGATCCGGCAGCATACAGCACAGGGCGCTGGGTGGCAGTGCTCAGGAACTTCGTGGATCAGCTGGACGTGCTGAGAAGGCAGGAAATGGGGCAGCACGAGGCAGGCCAGGAGGCTAGCCTGCTGTTTCGACTCAGAATGCTGCCACAGCCCGACCCGAACCCCAGGATGGGAGGTTACAGCAGGGCAGTCAAGGAGCTACAAGAGGAGCTGACGGAGAGAGTAGCAGCCCTCCACACGATAGATGCAAAGGGAGTGACCACCCAACAGCCGTCGATGAGTCGCAGCAGCCAAGCCCGAACCAGCAAAAAGGAGGACCTTAGGCAGGCTGACAGCGCTAGGGAAACCAGGCGACAGGGCCGTGGGCCAGAGGGGCCCGCAGGTGCAGACAGCAGCAAGGCTGTGCAGCGCGTCACTCACAGGCAGGAGCGGCTGGCACAGGGCAGCGCAGGACAGATCCCAGGAGCAGGGCCAGAAAGGGCCGGTGCGGTTTGGGCTGACGCTGCCAAGCTGCGGGGGAAAAAGTCAAAGAAGGCTAGGCGACGCGCAGGAAAGGCGCAGAGGGCAGCCGCGGACAGGAACAGTGGCAGCAGACCAGGAATGGACTGCCCAGTCCTGCCACTCAGGATCAGCCAGGTCGACCTGGAGATCACATGGGCCAGAGGGCAGCAGAGGCCCACGCAGAGTGCAGAGCCATGCGTGCAGCCCACAGAGCACCTACAGCAGCCACCCACGAGGAAGATGCCAGCTTGTAGAGGACTCCTCACCTGTACAGCATTTAAGGGGATCCTTACGGGAACGCTCCAGCTGCTACTGGTGTGGCTCCTGCTGTCGGTGTGTGTGCCAGGGGCGCGAGCCACCGAGCAGGGGGTACGAGGGGGAGGATTTACAGCAGGCCAAGGAGCTTTTGTGTCAGGACAAGAGGCGGCAGCGAAGCTGTCGTCTGGATGGTTGCGCCCGCCAGCAGTCATCCCCACGGGGGGTGCCAGCAGGAGGAGTGCCTGCAGCCAGCAGGAGAGTTGGCACAGCGGCAACGCCACGGGCAGGGAAGAGCCGCCCGCGGAGGACGACCCGCAGGCGGCTGAGATGATCGACATGTTCCAGCCGGGGGGAGTAGTGGAGCCGCCCGCGGAGTACGTCAAGACCAAAGAGGGGTGGCTGCTGGGCCAGCACCCCGACTTCTCCGCGGAGCAGCAGAAGAGCCTGGAGCAGAGCCTCCGGGATCGTCAAGGAGCATTCGCTTACTCCATGGAGGATCTACCAGGCTACTGCGGCTCGCAGGGTGAGTTTACGCTGGCTTTAGAAGACGAGGTCAGTTCGTGCTTTCAGAAGGCCAGGGATATGCCACCGCCTAAGGCGGCGATTTTTAAGGAAAAGTGTCAGCCAATGATTGAGGCAGGTATCATAGTCAAGGTGCCCCAGGGGGGGCCTATCAGGTTTGCGGCCAACTCAGTGGTAGCAGCCAAGAAGAGTGCTGAGACTGGGGAGTGGACAGACCATCGGATAGCGCACGATATGCGCAGGTTAAACCAGCGTACAGCTAAGCAGGAATTTGCAATCCCCAGGATGGAGACTATTTTTCAGAACCTGGGCACTGCCAAGATATTCAGCAAAGTTGATCTCCGGTCGGGGTTCATGCAGATCCCTATAAAGGTCGAGGACCAGCCTAAGACAGCTTTCTGGATGGGACCTGAGCTTTGGATGTACACAAAGCTCAACTTCGGTCTGCGCAATGGGCCTCCCTTCTTTCAGCGTATGATGGAAGAGGAGATTGCCAGGGCAGGCCTGAGTGCGTTCTGCGTGGCATTCATTGACGATCTGCTAGTGTACAGTGACACACCGGCAGAACACATCAGGCATGTGGAGCTGATGTTGGACATGCTCCACAGTGTAGGATTAAGAGCGCACCCCGACAAGTCCCTGTTTGGGTGTGCAACAGTAGAGTACCTGGGTCACAATGTGTCGGCCCAGGGGCTCACGCCGCACGCAGCCAAGATAGCAGCGGTTATGGCACTGCCTGAGCCCACATCGGTGAAAAACATTCAGGAGTTCATGGGATTCCTGAATTTCTACCGGTGCTACGTCCCGGATTTCTCGAAGAAGGCGGCATGCATCAACGCATTGCTGGTCAAGGGGGTCCCGTTTGTGTGGGGGCCAGAGCAGTCGCAGGCGTTCCAGTTGATCAAAACAGAGATGTGCGAGGGCGGAAGAGTCCTGCGCAGACCAGATTACAGTGGGACAGGGTCAGACGGCAAGGGGCCGCCAAGGCCGTTCTTGTTGTACACAGATTTCTCTAAGCAAGGCATAGGCGCCGTGCTAGGGCAGTGTGACGACAGCGGGCGGGAGTATATGGTGGCATGCACGTCCAGATCCCTGAACAAGAGCGAGAGGAACTATTCCTCGTTCCAGGGGGAGATGCTGGCTGCAGTGTATGCAGCACGCACATACCGCCACATGCTGTTTGGGTGCAAGGTGCATCTCATCACTGACCATGAGCCGCTCACTTACCTCATGGACAATCAGACGTTGGTGGGCCAGCATGCTAGGTGGGCTCTCATGCTTCAAGAGCTCGACATCACCATTGTCCACCGCTCAGGGGCATGCCACCAGAATGCGGACATCCCGTCCAGGTCACCACTCCCATCCTCAGCTGACCGCACGGGGGCCAGGCTCGATACAGCCGCTCCAGAGCCAGCAGTTCAGAAGGAGGCAGGTGGGAAACAAGTAGCTTTGCTCACGGGGTTGGGCAGAGTGAACCAGTGGCATGCAGACCAGATAGTGCGCATGGCACAGGAGGTCAGAAGGAGAGTACAGATGTTGCGAGCTGCAGAAGCAGCTTGCGTGACAGCGCCGGTGGGGCAGGAGATATCCTCGGCCGCCACTGACGATGATGAGCAGGCGCAGCCTGTCAGTGCGGCAGAACAGGCATTCAGCAACAAGGAGCGGGCCAGGACAATGATCAGTGATGTTCTTGCTGACCTGCCTCGGGTGACACCCCCTCATTTACATGCAGGCCTGGACACAGCTTGCCTGTCGAGTGGGGCTGTGCGGGCCATGGAGACCGAGGGAGTCGTCCTTTTCGAGCCCTTTGGAGGTATGTGCTCAGGGCTGGAAATGGTGCTCAGGGCAGGTATCCCAGTGGTGCAGTACTTGTATGCTGATATCAGTGAGGAAGTCAGAGAGATCGCAGGGGGTCGCCTGTTGCAGTTGCACAGGAGATACCCTCAGTTGCTTCCGGTCCAAGCGTTTGATAAGGCTTTCAGAGCGTTGCACCAAGATGTGTATGCCATTACGGCGGAGCACCTCAAGGAGGCGGGCGCCCAGAAGGGGCGCCAGTGGTTCATGGTAGCAGGCTGGGAGTGCCAGGACCTCTCGTCAGCAGGCAAGGGGCGGGGACTCGAGGGAGAGAGAAGCAAGTCTTTCTTCCCATTAGTCAAGCTGTTGGGTACACTACAGTTCCTGCAGGGGCCTAAGCCGCCAGCGTACCTGATTGAGAATGTGGCTATGCAGTTGAATCAGAAGAGTGTGAAGGCCAGTGTTGAGGCTTTTCAGGAGGTGTGCAGGATTCTGGGAACACCGGCGTTGTTTGACGCAGCGCAGGTGGGGTCTTACGCCCACCGCACCCGCAACTATTGGGGGAATATCGCACCTGCGGCAGATATTGAGTTTGTAATTC
Source organism: Limnomonas spitsbergensis (assembly GCA_037349105.1). Lineage (NCBI taxonomy): Eukaryota > Viridiplantae > Chlorophyta > Chlorophyceae > Chlamydomonadales > Limnomonas > Limnomonas spitsbergensis. Next base: position 1,650,662 of record JAYJMM010000093.1, on the reverse strand, counting down.
GTGCGTCGACCAGACCCCACGAGGGGATAGTAGACGACATTCTAGACAAGGGCAGCAAGGCCCAGGTAGTCTCATGTCCGGACAGTGGGGGGTACCGCATCAACGTAACAGGACAGCCCAGGAAGGTGCTGCCGTGTCTGATGGCCACGCCCTCATCATATTCCTTTCGGAACGGGCAAAATGGGATGGTGTACAGACCCATGGGGGACTTGCAGGAACCCAATGCAAACGAGCGTGAGCGAGCCATGGGGTACGCTGTGGGGTCCACATTGCCGCGCCCAGACTTCCCAGAGGCGGCCAGGAGGGCAGCCTTGGGCAGGTGCATGGATTCGTGGGCACTGGGTGCATGGCTCAATGTGGCACTTGAGTGTGTTAAAATCATACCAGAGGAATTGACACGCAGGGCAAGGCTGCCAGGCCCGGACAGGGACCCAGTGCTGGGTGCAACTTTAATGTCCAGCCACTATGCCCTTGCTACTGCAGGAAACGCATGCTCTGGCAGCGGGGAAGTGGCCGCGTCATACAGGCAGTGCCTGGGAGAATCGGCTGCGGCAGACTGGGCCGACGCGGCACAGGAACCAGGTGGGAACACGCCTGAGGAGCAAGTTGATGTTGAAATCGTGGTGACCAGGGACACAGGGGGTGAAAAGGACCCGCCAGGATGCCCTGCAGGACCGTCGGTCAGGGTTGATGTGTGGGCAGACGAACCTGTATTAAGGTTTCTCCGTGAGAGAACATATGTTCAGGGAACAGAGCTAGGAGAACAGACCAGAATACAGCGCAGAGCGGCGCCATTCCAGTGGGAATCAGAGAGGGGAGGAGTACTGATGAGACTCATGCCTGACGGTAGACGTTGTGTGGTGCCCAGGCCAGAGGACAGGCTTGCAGTGATCCAGACAGCCCATGCCGGTACGGGCCATTTTGGCAGCCACCGCACGGCCTTCATGGTCATGCAGCAGCATTGGTGGCGGGGACTCAGAGCAGCAGTCAGGAAGGCAGTGCAGGAATGTGGTGTGTGTGACAGGGCCAGGGCGTCCACATTCAATCACATACAGCCCAACCTGCACCCACTACCCATTGAGGGGTTGTTTTTCCGGTGGGGAGTGGACCTGTGTGGTCCATTTGCGACCACTTCCAGGGGCAATCGGTTTGTGATGGTTTGTGTGGAGCATTACTCCAAATGGGTGGAGTTGATCCCCATTCCAAGCAAGGCGTCTGATGTGACGGCCTTAGCGTTCTTTCAAAATGTTGTTGCACGATTCGGGGGCTGCGCAGAAGTGGTGACAGACCAGGGGACAGAATTCCAGGGTGAATTTCAGGACATGTTGTTGGACTGCTTCATTGATCACCGCACCACTTCTGCCAACCACCCCCAGGCAGACGGGCTATCAGAGAGGGCTGTCCAGACCCTCAAGGCAGGCCTGCGCAAGTGCTGCGAGGAGGGCAGCAGCGACGAGTCCTGGGACAAGATGGTGCCCTGGGTAGCCCTAGGCTTCCGATGCTCGCCGCAGCAGGCCACGCGCATGGCGCCATACGAGGTGCTGTTCGGGCAGAGACCCACCTTCCCCTCCAGAGTGGGGGCGGACCTCTGGAGCACAGCCAAGGTGGCAACAGCAGAGGAGGCAGCAGACCTGCTCTTGGCCAGAGTGGCCAGGATCAAGGAGGCACTGCCAGTCGCGGGTGAGCATCTAAAAATTGCGCAGCACCGCGACAAGCTGCGATACGCACGCATTCGTGGGGGAGGGTATGTTCCCCAGGTCAGGCGTTTTGCAGAGGGAGATTACGTGTATGTGAAGTATTCATCAGAGCGACGCAGCCTCGATCCCAAGGCCAGGCCTGAGATCCTCAGGGTAAAAACACTGGGGGCGACGGGAACCTTGGTGTTGGAGGGGGCAGATGGCCTCACAGTAACAGAGAATGCTGTCAATTGCTCTCCATGCCACCTGCCCAACCTCCGGGGAGTGGTCGATTTCAGTGGAACCAGACCCAATAACAGCCTGTCATGCGAGGTGTGCCAGCTGCCTGATCGCGGAGAGGTGATGCTTCTGTGTGATGCCTGCAATACAGGTTGGCACATGGATTGCTTGGAACCAGCCCTCGAGGAGGTGCCCGAGGGCGAGTGGTTGTGCCCTACTTGCACGCCTGAGGACAAGGGAGCTGAGCCCGCGGCAAGGACAGGACCCGCTACAGAGGATTGCAGTGTGCAGGTCCAGGGGCGGCCGAGCCCAGCAGCCAGAGCAGCGGCCAGGACAGCACAGGAGGCCAACGTCATGGACAGGCCTGAGGTGGAAGTCATGGCCACCAACCCAGCAACAAGGCAGATGGAGCGGGGCATCGCAAGACCAATGGCGAACGGATTATACGACATCTCGTACACCACTGGCCGGGGAGAGGCCAATGTCACCCCGAGAGCAGTTACAAGAAGGGCTAAGGTGGCCAAAGAAGCAGCAAGGGAGGAAGAGGAGTCAGCCCTTGAGGAGCTTACCGAGACCTGAGGTCGAGCCCAGAGCGGCAAGGCCGCTGAGCACGTGACGTCACCCACGCCGTAACTGGCAAGGAGCGGGCAGGCGCCTACAGAGCAGGAATGCAGACGCAGCGCGGCTTGTCCTAGTACCCGGCAGGCAGTGGGCCGGCAGCCAGCGGATCGAGAACGGAAGATGCAGGAGTGGAGTTAAAGCTATCGCAGCAGCATAGTGAAATTTTGTTTCTCCAAAACACCATAGCAGCAAGGCTACGGTAGTACATATGTTATGACGATGATGAGCGAGGAGAATTAGTCAACTCGGGCAATGATAACACAGTAGGGGGCAGATCACGCTGCTACGGCGCACAATTCCTGTGGCCATTAAAGACCAGGCGGCTATGGCGCAGTGGGGCGAGAGCAGCGGTTGTTCTTAGCTTAACCTGATAACTTTGAAATTTCCCTGTTTGCTAGCCAGTAGTGGGCTGAACAGCTTGAATTTGTAGGATTCTGCGCATTGCGCTTCAGCTGAGACTCGTTGGATTTTTTTTAGTCTGATTGAAGAAGGCCTGAACCAGGCAGATTTGCTGAGACGATTTGAGCTTCTACGTACATATTTTTCCAGAATTTTTTTCAGTACCACCCCTTTTCCGGCTCCCCGCGCATGCCTGGAGGGCTTAACGCTGGGGAGCGGGGGGCGAGTAAAGTAGTAGGGGCGGTACCCTCGAGATGGAGACTTCTAGGCAGAGATATCCAGTTAGGAACTTCCAGTTACAGTTATCTTGTTAACAAGCTCTTGTCTGAAGTACAAGGAGCATGAGTGTACGGTGATGTACCGTATTTGTGAGTAGAGGACACCTCTCTAAGGTGTCCTGACCGGAGTTTACGGTATTTACCATAGTATTGCAGTTACTGCTTTATGGTGCGACAGCTGTCACAGTATATTACAGTATACGTGACAGAACCGCTTAGACCGCAGTTAGCGGCCTCGGGGACTCCGCAGCTTCTCTGCGGAGTCTACGGATTTGAACTGAGACCTAGAAACCCGCTTACGCAGGATAAGTTTGACAGGTTCTACCGTACTCTGAATTAGGGCTTGCCTGGTCCCTGTATCCCGGCAATTGCCTTGGCTAGTTACTTCGTCCCTTTCTAAAGGACAGACCTCTATTTGTAACAAGCACCGGCAGTCTTCGAGACCAGCAGCTTTCATATAAGTCAGTACCTCAACCCGAGTCAAGCCTAGCTCAGCCTCAGCTGAACTAGCTGGAGACAAGTACCCCAGTAGAGTACCGAGACCCTGCCGAAGAAGAAGTACGCAGTCTACGTCCCGTCTACCTCACCGCGTGTTGCGCGGTAAGTGCCCTTAACATAGCCCAGCTGGATCGCGCCCAGACGGCCAGAAGGCCTATGCTACCTAAGTCAATTGCCATACATACAAATAACCAGTTAGCTGCTTAACTCGTTGAGCACTCGCAGCCAGTGAAGAGTCACTGAGCCTGCCCGTAGGCGTCCATCACTGCCGTGAGGAAAGAAGTCCGCCACGGACCTGAAGCGCACATCGCGTAGTAAAGTAGTAGGGGCGGTACCCTCGAGACGGAGACTTCTAGGCAGAGATATCCAGTTAGGAACTTCCAGTTACAGTTATCTTGTTAACAAGCTCTTGTCTGAAGTACAAGGAGCATGAGTGTACGGTGATGTACCGTATTTGTGAGTAGAGGACACCTCTCTAAGGTGTCCTGACCGGAGTTTACGGTATTTACCATAGTATTGCAGTTACTGCTTTATGGTGCGACAGCTGTCACAGTATATTACAGTATACGTGACAGAACCGCTTAGACCGCAGTTAGCGGCCTCGGGGACTCCGCAGCTTCTCTGCGGAGTCTACGGATTTGAACTGAGACCTAGAAACCCGCTTACGCAGGATAAGTTTGACAGGTTCTACCGTACTCTGAATTAGGGCTTGCCTGGTCCCTGTATCCCGGCAATTGCCTTGGCTAGTTACTTCGTCCCTTTCTAAAGGACAGACCTCTATTTGTAACAAGCACCGGCAGTCTTCGAGACCAGCAGCTTTCATATAAGTCAGTACCTCAACCCGAGTCAAGCCTAGCTCAGCCTCAGCTGAACTAGCTGGAGACAAGTACCCCAGTAGAGTACCGAGACCCTGCCGAAGAAGAAGTACGCAGTCTACGTCCCGTCTACCTCACCGCGTGTTGCGCGGTAAGTGCCCTTAACATAGCCCAGCTGGATCGCGCCCAGACGGCCAGAAGGCCTATGCTACCTAAGTCAATTGCCATACATACAAATAACCAGTTAGCTGCTTAACTCGTTGAGCACTCGCAGCCAGTGAAGAGTCACTGAGCCTGCCCGTAGGCGTCCATCACTGCCGTGAGGAAAGAAGTCCGCCACGGACCTGAAGCGCACATCGCGTAGTAAAGTAGTAGGGGCGGTACCCTCGAGACGGAGACTTCTAGGCAGAGATATCCAGTTAGGAACTTCCAGTTACAGTTATCTTGTTAACAAGCTCTTGTCTGAAGTACAAGGAGCATGAGTGTACGGTGATGTACCGTATTTGTGAGTAGAGGACACCTCTCTAAGGTGTCCTGACCGGAGTTTACGGTATTTACCATAGTATTGCAGTTACTGCTTTGTGGTGCGACATACCGTCTAGTTTTTGGGTCAATTGACTCCAAAAGGTGTGTTGAAGGGAGGGACAGAGGCTAATGAGCCCAGGCCTTGCACACGCATGCACCTTTTCAGGAAGCTGGCACAAGAGCTTGTGGGCAGCAAGTGATGGCATAACCTAGGCGTCTTGGCCCCTCATCCCTGGCTGCCTCAAGTGACCTTTGGTGTTTTTTGGGTCAATTGACCCGAAGTAGGAATGGTCCACAACATGAGACAGCCCAGCGTTATAGGCCCATGGGGCCACACTTCCCCAGCTGATGCACGCAACCGCCTAGCTTTCGGGCCAATTCACCCCCAAAGTGCTGTTGCAGGGAGGGACAGGGGCTAATTAACCCAGGCCTTGCACATGCATGCACCTTTGCGAGAACCTAGCGCAAGAGCTTGTGGGCAGTAAGAGATGGCGTGGCCTGGGCATGTCCCCCCAGTCTTGGTTACCTTAGGACTATTGGGTCACTTGACCCGATGTAGGAATGGTCAACAACATGAGACAGCCCAGCGTTTTAGGCCCATGGGGCCACACTGCCCCAGCTGTTGCATGCCGCTGTCTGGTTTCGAGGTCAATTAACCCCCCCAAAAGATTAACCCCAAAAGTGATGTAGGGAGGGACAGAGGCTAATTAGCCCAGGCCTTGCACACGCATGCACATTTCAGGAACCTGGCAGAAAAGCTGGTGGGCTGCAAGAGACCTAAGCCTTTGTCCTCTCAGCCCCGGCTGCCTCGAGTGATCTTCAGCCGGTTGACCCCATGTAGGAATGCTAAGCATGAAGATACAGCCCGGCATAATAGGCACCTGGGGCCACACTGCCCCCGCTACTGCACGCAGTCACCTGTTTTGGGGTCAATTGACCCCCAAATTTGTGTTGCAGGGACAGAGGCTACAACTCACGCTTGAACACGCGCCTGTAGGATGTAACAGACTCAATAGGGCAAAACAAATGTGGACAAAAAGAGATAACGTGAGGCCTTTGGTCCACACGCCTGCACATTTTCAGGAAAATGACCCGAGGGCTGGTGGGCAACAAGAGACGGCGTTGCCTGGGCCTCTTGTCCCCTCAGCCCCGTCTCTCTCAAGTGACCTTCAGCTATTTGGGTCATTTGACCCAATGCGAGAATGGTTGGGAAGAAGAACAACTCGGTATAATATGCCCCGGGGGCCGCACTACCCATGCTGCACACAGCCACTTATTTCGGGGGTCAATTGACCCCCAAAAGTGGTGTTGCATGGACAGAGGCTACGGCCTAGGCCTGCTCACACACATGCACCTTCTCAGGAAACAACCCCGAGAGTTGTTGGGCAGCAAGAGACGGCATGACCTGGGCCTCTTGTCCCCAGCCCGGCTCCCTCAAGTGACCTTCAGCTATTTGGGTCAATTGATCCAATCAAGGTATGTTAGGGAACAAGACATAGCCCGACACAATAGGCCCCTGGGGGTAAACTGCCCCTGGTGCACGCAGCCACCTGTTTGGGGGGTCAATTGACCCAAAGAACAGGCTGCGGGGCAGTGTTGCAGGGACAGAAGCTATGGCCTGGGCCTGCGCATACGCCTGCACCTTTTCAGGAATCTGTCCCGAGGGCTGGTAGGCAGCAAGAGACGGCATGCCCTGTGCCTCTTGTCCCCCAGCCCTTGCTCCCTCGAGTGACCTTCAGCTATTCGGGTTATTTGACCCAATATAGCAATGTTCGGCAACAAGAGACAGCCCGACTTCATAGGCCCCTGGGGCTGCTCCACAACTGCAGTGCACACAGACACCTGTTTTGGGGGTCAATTGACCCAGGAAAGAGGTGGCGGCGCAGTGTTGCAGGGACAGAGGCTACGGCCCGGCCCTGCACACATGCCTGCTCCTTTTCAGGAAGCTAACCCAAGGCTGGTGGGGAGCAAGATACGGTGAGGCCTGAGCTTCTTGTCCCCCAGCCCCGGCTTCCTCAAGTGACCTTCAGCTATTTGGGTTATTTGACACTATGTAGCAATGTTGGGCAACAAGAGACAGCCCGACATAATAGGCCCCTGGGGCCGCTCCACAACTGTTGTTTGTGCACACAACCAACTTGTGATGGGGGTCGATTGACCCAAAAGGCAGGTGGCGGCACACAGTTGCAGGGAGCCTGGGCCTGCACACACGCCTGCTCCTTTTCAGGAAACTGACCCATGGGCTATGGGCAGCAAGAGTCGGCGTGGCCTGGGCCTCTTGTCCACCCAGCCCTAGCTCCCTCGAGTGACCTTCAGCTATTTGGGTTATTGAACCGATCAAGGAATGCTGGGGGACAAGACATAGCCCGGCATAAGAGGCCCCTGGTCACATATGTAGGCCCCGGGCACATCCCACCAAGCGTTCACGCTCCGACAGAACACAACGGGAAACATCACAGCTGCCAACATCGCCACTACCTCACGACTCTTTCACTCTTCTCCATCCACAGTCAAACCAGCAAATGCGTTGAGGCCACGCCTGCATATATCATCGCTGTTCTCATCATCCTCCTTGCCGCTGTCGCCGCCCTCTGCCAAGCTGGCACGCGGGCTGAGGGTATCCAGCCACCGGTCCACTGACGCTCTCAAAGTGTCCGTGCCCTCAGACCACGCAGTTTCTGGGATGTTGACGGAGTCACGTTCGATCCACCTGACCAGCAACAGCACCACAGAAGAATGTGGAGCACAGTCAGTAATACAAAACAAATGACGCGAGGTGCATCATGCCGATGATGAGCGATTTGATGCACCCCAGGCTTTCCACCTCCCCACAGGCACGAGAGCGCGTGCCCCCTACCTACATGAAAGCCGCTCTTCGAGCTCAGGTATATCCGCGTCAATTCCATGCCCCAAGCCCGCCCGCTTGCTCTTGGGGCATAGAAAATGCAAAATCACCATCATATGTCCAAAAAAGTGGAAGCGCATGCAACGGGCACAGTTTGTCATGCAACCCCTTGTGTAGCAGGCACATACACATGCGATACACGGCAAGCCATGTTTCCATGCCCACACCGTTCGCCACATGGAACTTGCCATATGTGAATACATTTTGTTGGCAGGGCCCTCCCATTCTTGTTAGCATTGACATGTGTAGGCGATATTGTACGCAATTTTGCAGAAGGCAGAGGAACGGCAGACTCACAGCTGATAAACAACGATTTAGATGCATAGGCATCAGGACCTATGCGGGAGTCAGTTGCTGCGATGTGCACTTCTGCATGGGTGTCATCCAACGCCCGGCAGCACGTATCAATCCCTTTCAATTGCCACGGCGATGGCCCATGCAGTTTCCATAGTTCAGCATTTGCTTCTCTGCAGCCTCAGTGCCTCCCATCCTGAACACCAGCCAAAGGATGCCACTTTCCCTCACATCCCGTCGTCACAATCTCACCTCATATTCTCAGCAAGGCGGATCGCCGCGCACGCGTGGAAGGTGAAGGCACGCTTGGAGGGGAGAGCGCGAGACGGGGAGGTGAGCTGCTTGCCGTCAAGTGACGCAGCATTCCAGTTGCCGAATGTCCAGTTTTTGAAGTCCTCTGGCAGAGGCCCCTTCTTGAGGTCGTCCTCGCACACCAGCGGCCTCCTGCACATACACAAACACATGTTTCCTGTCAAGCCTATACAACAAAGCCCAGCGAGCATCAGGGGTCACAACGAGCTTCGCAGCACATTTATAGATTTTGCCAAAGCCTATGTGTCGCACCAGCTGCTCTTTATGCATTTGCAAAGCGGCTGCGCATGCTTGTGGGGTTGCTGGTTATGATCCAAAGTTGTACGAGGGCAGGGTAAACGAGGTGCGGGACGGACACAAGCCAAGGGGGCGAGAGTTGCATGAATGAATCAAGCAAGGGTGCGCGCTTAGACTGCTGTTTTGCCTTAAACATCAGGTTGTATCATCTCTGACGATGGGCATAAGCAGCCTTCTGGCACTTCAATAATCCAAAAAACAAGCACTGTATCCCTCACCCTGAGCTTTAGTCCAGTAGAGAGGCATGAGCGCAGCGCATAATCGTGCATCCCACCAGCGACATCAATCATGTACCGAGAACCCCACTGCCCGCATCTTGCCAAAGCACTCACTTGTTTTCGGTGCCGCTGGTCAGGATGTCCCAGATTTTGGCCTTGCTCAAAGCTGGGTCGAGGAACTTCACCTGGGTGCAGCGCAGTAGCAAAATCAAAAGCAGAAGCAAGAGAAGAAGAATAGGCCACGGGGAACAATGCAGCACTAAGGTTTGAGAAGGTGCACAAGCAGCCCACGCACTTATGTCCTCAACAATGATACACTCAAGAACGCACCAATCAGTCAGGGGGGGGCAACAGCTTCCTAGAAGCAAACCATACACACACATCACACTTCCTAGAAGCAAACCATACACACACATCACACTTCCTAGAAGCAAACCATACACACACATCACACTTCCTAGAAGCAAACCATACACACACATCACACTTCCTAGAAGCAAACCATACACACACATCACACTTCCTAGAACCAAACCCTACACACATCACACTTCCTCTATTCGCTGTGCTCTGCCGCAAGCGGCATGCTCTGATAACAAAGCTTTGGATTCGGTGGCTCTTGCAAAGCCCTTTTTCCAGACTTCCCTGTATGGTTGGCGCTGGGCAATCGTCTGAGGTATTTTATGGGCCCAGTCATTGTCAAGAATATTCACACACTCACACACACACAACATGTCACAATTTGACGGGTGGGTCGCATCCCTTATCAGTGCTTTGATCTCAGTAGTGCCCATATTAACACAAACGCAAAGCGCTGACTTGGTTGTGCACAGAGCAAACCGCATACGTCCACCACATCTGCCACCGCTGCCACAACATGAACAACATACGTGCTCACCCGATAGTCGACAGGGCTGTGGCACAGCACGATCCAGCGCCCTCCATCGAACGTGTGCTCAAGCGCCTTGTGCATGATCTGCGAGGCAAGAGCCACCATGTGTCTGATAGTTGTGCGCGCGAGTGATGGCGGACGGCACCAAGCAATGACTTGAGTACCAATTAACATTTTGTGTTTTTCTACAGATTGCTGACGGCGTCAACTGAAAATGTGCTAGTTGTGAACATCAAACAAACATACGCAGGGTTGAAGGGCCAGAGGAAGGCGAGGTGGACTGTGCACTAGCCGTGTGCAGCGGCACTTGCATTAAAGCCATCGCACAGCATGCCATCTAAGCACCGCATGAAGCAAGACCTCGGTTTCTTGAAGGTCCGAGCTCGGAGTGTTTTGCCCCACAAAGACATATGGCTGCACGTTTTGCTGTGATGGATGCCGGTGTGCACCCTGCCTTTGCCATGCCTTTGACGTGGTCCTTGCGGCCGATTGCCCCGTACCCTCATTCAAAAGGATAATACAAGCTCACCTTGCCTTTCCTCCCCGCCAGATGCAAAGCACACTATGCCAGGCCCCATGATGACACATGACAGTAACAAAACTAAACCACTCAAAGCATGGCAACTTGGTAGGTACAATCAGCCGAGAACATATGCAAAGCGGCCGAGCGCACCATGACGTTCTTTGGGTCGTCAGGATCATCAAACTGCATCATCATCCCCATAGCTGACTGGCGTGATGTCGCTCCCTTGACGGACTTCCACCAGAAGCGAGGGGTAATGTGCGCCATACAGCAGTGCTCGGGCGGGAACTTGACTGTTTGCACCTAGAAAAGGTAAGTGGCCAGGGTTAGACACGATCCTGTTGAGATTGGAGCGTACTAACATTGCATCGCGCAAACCATGGCAATCAAGAAAAGTTCGCTGGACAATCCTCCTTAACAAGCATCAAGACTCAGCGCCTTCATCATCTGTAATTGGCCCAATTCTGGCTCACTCACCATGCACATCTGCATGCCACCCTCCAGCGTGGCGTACCACTTCTCGGCCGCTGCTTTGGCCTGCACACAACAACAACAAAACTTGGCTCGTCCGCTGCGCCAAATGGTCTGAAAATGTGTCTAGCATGCAACAACGTGGAGATTTTCTATTGCCGTTGCTGTCACCACTCCCGGATGTGTGTCAACGCACATTTGCCGCTCTGTGTAGTATGGACTCGCTCCCCGAAATGGATGACCCCCGAGAGTTTGGCAGGTGGAAGCGCTCCGTCATGACAACACTCAGCAAGTTGATGGTGAAGGGGTCCCCAATTGGTAGGCCTGCATGTGCGAGAACCGCGGAGGTGAATGGCATAGCAGTGCAATACCAAGTAGCACATGATGACAACCCTGGTCTCCCAGCTGCTCATGCGCTGCAGTCTCGTGACACTGCAGGGGCGGTCAGGCGGTCATGGGGGCAACCAGGGGGGCAGGAGGGCAACTAAGAGGGCTGGAGGGGGTTTAGGGCAAAGGAGGGCAGCCAGGGGGACAAGAGAAGCGTCAGGGGGGCTGGGGGCAGTACAACCCAGGGCCGTACGACCCAGGGGCAGTGCAATCCAGGGCCTGGGGGGGCCCTGGAAAGAAGGAAGCAAGCATGGCCTTCAACAGAGAATACACAAAGTGTAACTGCATCAGCAGTTCCGTACACAGAGTTAAGCTGCAGGAATCCTTAAACAAGGAACTGATAATTCAGTAATAAGCGCGGTGCGCTGATTCAGCATGACACAGATCTGCAGTTAGCTTCAGCACCTTGCGTGCTAGTGCAGCCCAAGTGCTCCTTTATACATCAGCCGCTTGCATTTTGTGCGGCCTGATAGAATGCCAAGCCCCAGCTTATTTACAAAGCAGATTTTGTCCCAAATGGGCTGGGGGTAGGCCCTGGCCCAAACACTGTATGTTCTAGCTCTTAGATTCCTACACATTTTAATCTATTTAAGCTTCGCTTCCTCCTGCCAAAAGAAACAATGTCAGACGATGGAAAACGAATAACACGAAGAGTGGTTTCCGGGCCTTCTTATAATAGTTTTTTGAGGTGTCGGCTGTACCGAGCTCATGCGGTACGGTACGGGTTTTCCGTCTGTGCAGGCCCGTCCCGGTAACCCTAGGTAGAATTTCCATATTTCCAGGGTCAGGGGTGACCCCCCACTGGGATCTGAGGAAGCTGCGTTGTCCTCGGGTCTATCAGAAAGGTAAGACAACACAAAATGTGAGTATTAAATCGTATTTTGCATTTTATCATTTCCAACCGCCTGCTGGGCTTGGCGATGTGTTCTAAAAGGCTTGGTGACTTATATAACAAATAAATATTGCTGCTTTTGTAGGCCGTCACATCAAGGGCCGCAAAAGGTGCCAAAGGGGCTGAGGCATGTGAAGGAGGGAGAAGAAGTCATCATGGACATAGATCTTCTCGCAGGTGGGTGGGCCGGAGGGCAGGTGTGGAGGGCAGGTGTGGAGGAAAGGTGTGGAGGGGCCCAGCGGCAGCTTGAGAGGGGCCAGCCTCAGGAGGGGTTTCCTGCCGGCCTTCGCTTCCGCGAGGGTCGCGTGGGGGGTGGACACATCGTGAAGCTTGTTCAAAGTTAAGGCGGGGGGGCAGGGGGGGGGCAAGAGAAGGCGTCACCATAATTATCCGGCAGCTGTAAAAACGTTGAGTCATACACGGATTACAAGTAATCCTCCCCATTCAATAAGGACATCCAATGTAATTATTCCATTACAACAGTGGGGATGCGGGAAGTCGCCCATGCTTCCTCCTGCAGCTCACAACAAATTGCAAATAGAGAACTGTAGTAGGGGAAGGGAGACCTGTGATGGAACTCCTCCTTCTAGTGCTCTTGTCAAGGGACCTTGTGTGAGGACAAGCACAAGGTAAGCAGTGAATATGTATGAGGGGGTTTATAAAAGGGGTGGCTCTACATGCCAGATCGTGGGTCCAGAGCAGAGCCAGCATGGGCTCGGACAAATCGGGGCAGAGAGGGCGTGTCAACAGGCTGTTTGCGGCCTAACAGGCCTTTGGCAGCTGCAGAGAGGCCTGCAAAAGGTGGTCCAACGGTACTGCGCAATGACTAGAATAAAACTGGTCTTCATTGTTGCGTAGTCTAGAAGGCGTTGTGCTTGAACTTCTCCCTCATAAAAGTGGCCGCCTAGCTGCAGACCAACAATGGATGCACCGCTGCCGCAGCACCCAGCGGCGCCATATGCAATACCAGCGCAAAGCAAGCTTCAAAAGCAAGATCCAAAGGCAGGACCTGAGGAACATGCAATGCGCACCTCCTTCTTGCCCCTGGTTAACAAACAGCGTCGCTCGCATGCCCACAAGCGCACCGTCTGCCCGTGCGATAGCAGCGCGATGCCAGCAGCAGCCGTTCAGACCCACCTCCCACCCACCTGCCCCTCCCGCCACACCCAAGAGCCCACCTGCGGCCGCCACTGGTGCCGCCGCCACCACTGTCGCAGCTGCACTCAGCAAAACATAGGATGTCAAACAATTAATAAGTTTAAAAAAATGGGACAAGAGTTGCACTATGGGAGGCCGGCAGTGCATCTTTTGAGAGAGTAGAACGCAGGCATGGTATATGGTGAGGGTTCGAAGCGGTACAGGCGGCGGAGGTCGGCAAGGGGGATGGCGGCAGCAGGGAGGTGGGCGTGAGGCAGGGCATACAAAGGGGTTGCAGGCCGTGCGAGCGCATGAGGCTCAAGGGGGGTCTCATAGAATGCAGTCTCAAGTGCATCTGGTGACCAAGAACTGAGGCTGCTCCCAGTAGGAAGGGCATGCGACGGAGGGCACATGGTTGGCCTGGTGCGGAAGCTTGAAGCGTCTTCAACAGTTTTTTTAAGTGAGGTTCAGCTACTTGTCCGCTACACTATGGTCTTCAGCTGGAGATCCCAGATATGGTCAGGCATGCTGTTTTGGCCTCCGCTCTAAGTTTGGGGCCTATCGGGGCATTGGGGTCCCGCGGGCATGCTGCACCAGGTACACAGCCACCAAATCAGGGCGGCAGGGGGGAAGAAGGGCCGAGGAGGAGGACATGCAGGAGGGCAGGCTGGAAAGAAGGTGGCTGGTTCACCCCTATGCTTGACAGGGCAAGGCAACAGGGGGGTGCGAGTGTGGGCAAGGCAGGGTGGGTATCAACAACAGAGGGCACGAGGCAAGGGGGGATGCTGAATTGCTGACCCCAGTCCAGTCAAGCAAACCCAATGCACATGCGATACGGGATACATCTGTGTTACAGGGCTGACAGGGAGAGCATGCAGCGAAGAGTCATATGGAGCATGCGCGCACGCATGGTATAAGGCTAGTTGGATGCACAATGCGTGACATTGCATGCCAGCAAGGCAACAAGCAACATGCGAGTTCATATGGGAGGGGACTTATGCCGGCCTCTTGGCCCCTTTCTTTTAACCAACAACTCCAAACCAATCAAATCTGAAGCAAACAGTGTAGCGCGGGCGTGCGGCAGGGCACAGAAAAAGGGGCGCTGGCTGATGCACACAGTTGCGCACTCATCCACTAGGCTCCAAATGCACGGAGATGGGACAGGTGCGGGGCAAAGAGGCGGGTGGTAGCGTAGGTGGGATGGGCGTGAGTCAGGCCTGCTCTCGGGGCTCTGAACAGGTACACGCAGGGGGACAGCAGGGTGCACCACTGCAGCCATCTCAGCAGCTGTGAATTCCCTCTTGAGGGCCCCTGGACCCAAGATGCCAAGGCAGGAGGGCGCATGGCGTCAGGAGGGCGACATGCAGGAGGGCAGGCCGGCAGGGGGGCTGGCAGGAGGGTTCGGGTGATCAAAGGAGGTGCAGGAGTTGAGAGAGGGGCGTGCTCAGGTGGTGCGTCAGGATACGGCTGGGATACAGAGAGGAGAGGGAGAGCAGGCCACATGGGGCCGCATGGCGCATGCATGCATGACCATACAGTGCCAGTGGACAAGCACGTGGTCCCAGCTAAAACTAGGGCCTTGCCTGGGCTAGGGATGGAGCAGAAAGAGTCATGGGCGGGGGGAGAAATACGGGCAGCTTCGGATCTGGAAGGAAGCTGACAGGGCCGGCATCAGCCAGGGGAGCTGGAAGGTGGTCAGACGTTCAAGGCGGCAACATAGAGGCCTTTATCAAAAACTTCATTCCCCATGCACTCCATTGCAGCCCCATGCACGCGCCCACCCAAAGAGACAAGGATCCAACGGCAGGAGCACCCCCATGCACGCATGCGGGATCTTCGGACCCATGCGGGACCCCATGTAGTACCCCATGTTGGACCCATGCAAGAGGCAGCATAGCGGTCGAGAGGCAGGTACAGATGCACTTCTGAATCTGCTATATTATCCTTTAAGAGGCATGCATGGGGGCGGCCGCGACATGGGAAGGGCGTAGGCTACAGGGCGGGGGCTACCTGCGCGTTCGTTGAGCAGTGCCTTGATGCGGCTCGCAGTTCTCGTGGAGTCGTTACCACGAAAGTACCCCTACGCAACCGCATCTGTCATGCCCGAGAATATGGCCTCAGCGCGATCCCTCAGATCTTGAGGCAGCAGGTCCTCCGGAATGGCATCAAGGCCCCGCTGCCATGCTGCTGCCTCTGCCATGATCTGGACAGCAGGGGTAAGGAGATAAGAGTGATCCTCTTAGCCAAGCCTTGCAGTCTGCTGTCCCCCAGGTGACAAGGTTCGATATTCCTGCAATCTAAGATCCTCCCTCTAAAGCCTCCTGTCACGGACGGCTCGGAAGTGAGGATTGCAAGGGAGAGGCCAAAAGCAATTGTGAGGCGACACCCAATTCGCACTTTGTCCTGGCCACTGCTTGCTATCCTCATTCCGGAAGCCAAAGGTTCCCACAGGTTAGAAGGTTTTCAAAAGACATCTGTAACAAAGAGACTGCAGGAAGCAACGTATTGCAAAGAAGAGGTCAGGCGTAGTAGCGAGTTAGTCGACGTCATGGTCAAAAACAAGAAGGAAGCCAAGGAAAGCAAAAGAGTCAGCTTCAAGACTCGTCTCACCTCTTAGCCTGAAAACACAAAGATTCCTCTTGGAGTGATTATTTGGTCCGCTTGGCTTTTTTAGCTCGATTACGCACACCTCACAAGCCAAGCGAGGGAAGCGACGAACAGGCAATGAGTGAAGGCAGAAAACGCAAAGGTGTCGACGCAGATTTTTGAGCAGGATTTGGGGGTAGGGCTTTTGGTTAACGCACGATTAACAGCAAGGAGAGGGCAGTCTCCATCGCCCATGATCTGGATGTGAATCAATCGGGCTGCGTAAAGGGCGCATGAGGGGCTGCGTCGCCCTTTAAGAGGAGAGGTGTCATAGGGATCATGGGCAGTGTCCAGGGTAATACGGGGCTGCATTGCTCCTCTGAAGGTGAAGCTAGTTGTTAGGCAAATGTAGGTGCGTCGAGGGCGCGCGGGGCTGCGTCACCGAAGACGGTGGATATGGACTGCATCCCGGCCCGGCCCTCTTGTCATGCACCGGCAGGTTAGAAGGCTCACAAGTCTGCGTTTCTGACGAATCGGGCCTCCACCTCTGCACAAGTGGTGCCGGCGCTGTTACCTGCTGCGGATCGGGCACAAGGTGATTCTACCGGTGCTGCCCTCCGGCAGCCTAGGTGCTGGAGCGGATGCGAGAGTGCTAGCAGGCTGGCTGGATGGATGGGAGGCGGTCGGGTGTCCTGTGCATGATTGGGGGGGGCTTGGCCTAGCTGGTTGCATGGGAATGGGAGGCTGACGTCACGCTTGGGCTGTTGCAGGTTGCTGCCTGGGTCACATAGGCATGCTGCACTTGCGGGGTAAGGGCGGAGGATAATGGATTACGCATCATGTCAATTGGGTTCAGAGGACGCGGCAACTCTAGAGCATTGCGCTCGTATGGCTGATGAGGCAGCACAGCTACTTCAACGGGGCCTTGGGGAAACAGGCACACCTACTGGGCACCCGTGCTTGCACAGTGCACAGATGCAAACACACGGGTGTTTTGAGGGCCAGGCATGGCAAGACCACATCATATGGTACACATCTGGTAAACAATTGCAGCACGCATACATGCCTTCGCACCCCGTTTGAGCGCGACACATACACTCTGCAAGCACACACACACGCCTTCTTGCCCCCTGTGCGTGCGACATAGCAAGCACACACAAATGTGCCTTTGCGCACCTTGCACACAACAGGTCTGGCGAGACCTTGTGATGGCGCACGCCCACTGTGCTTAGCTGACCAAGGAGGTCGCTGCCCTTGGTGGAGGCCAAGCAACAGAGCAGCACGGCGGCATCCATGGGCAGCGATAACAGTCTGCCCGTCCTCCCTGCTTCCGAAATAGCGGCGAGTGTGTGCACCCGGAGCAGCTACTGCCGAGGGTGCATCTACATGAAATCCAAGCACACTGCGGATGAGGCGGTGACGGATGCTGAGGCATCAGCATAGGGTGGCCGGCAACAGCTGCTTGACAATGGGTGGGCGGCAGCACCTAAGGCGCTGACAAGGATGGACCGGCGCGACACCCATGCCGACGACGCGATGGCGGCTGCGGCTGCTGCTGCCATCAGATGGGGTCCGGCAGCGGAGGCAGCACTCACCACGAGGATCTTGGTATCGTTGCTTGCAGAGCCGAGAGCTTCATAATGAGCTCCTGGAGGCTGCCATGTGAGGTGGGGTGTGTAGTGGGGGAGAGGAGGGCAGCTACGTCTTCCTCTGCTGTCGGCTGCTGGCAGGGAGGGGTGTGATGGGGCTGGGGGAGATGGGGACCCCCATGGCCAGCAGTTTCACACAAACTGAAGTTTGGCTTCTGAGCCTGAACAAGCTTGCCGGGAGCACTGCCAGTTGCACTGCCTTTGGTGCGGTTGAGATGAATTCAAAAGGCATCAATTCCCTCGGGCAGATGTGCATAGTTGTGATGCCGTTGGAGGTGGCCCCTGTGCCCCCTCTCCCCCTCTTCCCCTGTCATTAAACCCTCTCTGATGCATGACCCCTTTCTGCAGGGTTTGCATGCCTTCTGAAATGGAGTGAGACTCCCAAGGCACAGGGTATGCATGCTTTGTACAAGGTGCCATTGTTGCCCCCAAACCATCTCCCTTAAGCCCAGGTGGTTTGTACAAGGTGCCATTGTTGCCCCCAAACCATCTCCCTTAAGCCCAGGTGGTTTGTACAAGGTGCCATTGTTGCCCCCAAACCATCTCCCTTAAGCCCAGGTGGTTTGTACAAGGTGCCATTGTTGCCCCCAAACCATCTCCCCCCCTTAAGCCCAGGTGGTTGAGTCACGGGGCAAGGAGCCGCAGCAGCGCTGAGAGCATCTGGTCCGACAGCAGGCTATCGACGATTGCACGGCGTCACCCTGCAATTCCACACATTCGGCATCTGTGCAGTGCTGAGGGCATCAGTGTTTATTGAATTATTGTAGTCCGCGCCAGAGCACCTTCAGGGGGCTGCCGGGCAGCCATTACTGGGCCGACCGGGACCAAACCTTAACTGGCCCATGGCCACTGGCCTGGGCAGTAGGCCCCTTCTTGCACCAGCCCTCCACGGCCAAAGGCCGTAGGGTAGCTGAATTGTAGCTGACATGTGCCAAACTGGCCTGAGCAATAGGGCCTCTTGCACCCGGCTCTAAGGTAGCTGAAATGTAGCCGACATGTGCCAAACTGGCCTGAGCAATAGGGCCTCTTGCACCCGGCTCTAAGGTAGCTGAATTGTAGCTGACATGTGCCAAACTGGCCTGAGCAATAGGGCCTCTTGTACCCGGCTCCAAGGTAGCTGAATTGTAGCTGTCATGTGCCAAACTGGCCTGAGCAATAGGGCCTCTTGTACCCGTCTCCAAGGTAGCTGAATTGTAGCTGACATGTGCCAAACTGGCCTGAGCAATAGGGCCTCTTGCACCCGGCTCCAGGGTAGCTGAATTACAGCTGACATGTGCCCAAATCACCACTGTTGATCATTGTTCTCATCGATCGCATGTGCCTGCCTGCCTGCCTCTCCTGGCCAGGTATCTAGTCCACCTGGAGATTGACTTGAACTTCCCAATCGTGGGAGAAAGAAAGAAAGCTACGCCCTATTAGGGCATGGAGGTTAAGGAGACAACGCAGCTTGGGGCCGTAGCCACATCCGCACCGTTACCCTGGGAGAAGAATACGTTCCATATATGACCATCACTCAGGCAGCCAACACCGGCTTCGCTGTTGGGTCAGAAATGAAAGCTCGCGTGAGTAGCCGGAAGATGTTTCAACGCAAGCAAATCATAAATGTGTTAACAAGTTTTAAAATTAATATTATGTATTTAAAAATCATCTATACCGGTAGACCTCAAATTCCCGCTAAGCAAGACATGTAAAATAACGTGTCAGGATAGATAGGCAAGCCCCCCCAGTCGGTGATAGAGACGCGTTTCCACGCGTTGTACCCGCCGGGCAGGCTTGGGTGGGATGCCCTGGCTTTCGTGGACGATGGGGAAGATATCGTTGAGGCTTACACGTTTCAGAGGCTGGGGCTTCCTTCGACTGCCCTTCTTTCCTATGACTTTGTCTGTCCCTTGGATTTTTTTTTCATTCTCTCTCTCCCGACCCACTTTTGTTTGTTTCTATCCTCCCAACCGATTTGTTGGGCGCCCACACGGCCGAGCCTTTTGGTCAGGGCCCGGAGGTGTAACGTCGTTGACATATCAGAATCAACAGATACCCGCATGAATGACAATGAGTACCATTCCCAGGCTTCCGGATCCAGAGGTCAGATTTGACGAACTGTCCTTCTTAATACTTGTACCCATAACGCGTCCCCTGTCCTGTCCCGCCCTCACCTACCTCCTCCTCCTCCACCCCTGCTTCCCTCATGTGTCATTTGAGTGTGCACTCACTAGACCACCTTAGCCAGGCCGCTGGGCAGCCGCTACTAGACTGATGGGGACCAAACCTTGACCGGCATGCATCCGGTCGCCCCAGCAGAGGGGCTTGCTGCACCAGGCACAACCCTTCAGTCCCTGGGCCGTGATGTAGCCAAATTTTACTATTGTAGCTGATTCCACACCCTAACATAAACAGTGTCTCCCTTCAACCACAGGTGCTTTCGTTCGAAAACAACACAATCTTTGCAAAGCTTTTTGGTGGCGGGCGGCGAAGACAGACCTCGGTACAGTACCAAGCGAGGAGCATGTACCTCGATGTCCTTGTGTCCGACTACTACCTCATTGCGCCCTCTGATGCCAGCGTCGGAGGCTGCACCTGCCAAATCGAAGATTGCGGGTACTCTCGATTCAATTGCCCTAGTGCAGGCAGGGTAACCCAGTACGGAATACGGTACGGTCAAACATACGGTACCGTATCAGTACTGATATAATGGGATGGGCTAGTAAGAAAATGGACAAAACGGTAGTTCCAAACGGCACGGTCAAACGGTACGGTACGGGATTGAATTAGGATAACCTTACTTTTTGGGGGGGGGGGGACCGTACTTAGGGGGACCGTAAGTTTTTGACGGACCATAAGTTTGCAGACTTTACGGCCGTGCTGGGTAACCCTGAGTGCAGGGAGGGATTATTACTACTGAGAGTGCAAGGCAGGTTTCACATCCTTGGCCCCTGCCTTGTTCAGATGGGAAGATGGTAATGGGTTCCATGCACCTTCTGGCGCCACATGGACAACCTCTGGAGATGCAGCTGCAATGCCGTACAGATAATTAGAGTGCTCTGAGATTTAACAAGCCAAACGGGACGAAAGGAGCAGTAAAGCAGATCCCCCACATGAAGCAAAATACTGGAGTTAGAAGGAAATAATGGGGGCTGTACTGCCTGGGTCTGAGGTACAGGTACCATGCAGGCACAGCCTGCAGTTCACAGGTTGATTGGTTCTCCATCCCACCGCATTGTGGTTCTCCATCCCACTGCATTGTGATTTGAAACGTGGGCAATTGAAACGTGTGTGGAATTAAAGCAAAATACACATAATCTATGAACGTGCCTATGGTTGGGCGCCCTCACGGCAGAGCCTTTTGAGCAGGGCTCAAATGTGAAATGTCATTGACATAATCTTTGAACGTGCATGACGTGTTAAGCTGTAGTTCTGGATCCCTGTCTCTCTGAGACTGCAAGGCAACAACTTACATGCAGAAAGCTTCAGAATTTAATAATGAAGTGAGGCCGCGCGACCCAACAATGATCAATTAATAAACGTGCAATAGACGCGTGTTACTCCGCGCGAGCCAATTAACATAAAACGGTGAAAATTCCTTCGGCAGTCAAACAGCCCCTCCCTCCACCACTTGATGGGGCAATCAGGGAAGGCTCGGTGCTTTATCCCCTCCAGCCCTATCCGGCCCCCTCAGCTGCTCTCCGCGTGGCCACCCTGCCCCCCTCCGGCTGCTTTCTGCGTGCTCTCCTCGGCTGCCTTTAGCCCCCCTTGCTTCTATCCCCTTTTGCCCTACTGGGCCCCCTTACTTCATCCCCATCAGCCCTATTCGGCCCCCTCAGCTGCTCTCCGCGTGGCCTCCTCCCAGATCGATCCAGAAGAGGAGGAGCAAGAAGAAGATGCCGGGCTCATCCTAGAATCTGCCACCTCTGCAACCAAATCTCCACGACCCACAGCCAATGGATCTTCCGCTCTTGAAGCCAAAACCTGTGAGTTACGGCTGCCACTCCTCACCACCACCGCCGCAGGGGCTGCACCCCGCTGCTGCAACTTGCAGCCGCTTGGCTGTGCGGACGATGAGGGGACGGTGGCCTTGGATGAGCCGCTGGCGGCTGCGAGGGGGACCCGGGGGCCGACACCCAGGGACTGCTTCCCGGCTCCGAAACCCGGCGACCTTAAGCCAATGACGTCCACACTTTCAAAGCAATCATCATCCTTTCTCCGTCTCCCTCGATCGCTGTTGCTGCTTCCGCCGCTGCCGCTGCTGCTGCTGCTTTTGCCGTCGCTGTTGTTTCTACCCCTGTGTTGCTCCTGGCTTGAGTGCCGGACGCTAGCAGATTGGGCAACAGCTGCCGCAGACGCCTGCCCCAGCTGACCGTCCTGGATGAGTCTGCGTCCAGCTCCTCCTCTTCTGTCCTGGTCATGCCGCCTTGCCGCTCCTCCTGCCGACCCCGCCTCTTCACCCCTCCCCGCCGCCCCTATCAGCTCCGAGTTGTCCTGATGCCACTGCTTCTTCAGCTGTTGTGGCGGCCCTGCTGTCCGGCTTCGTATTTGTTGCTGTGGGTGATGCTGGTGTTGCTCCGTACTGTCTGGCTGCTGTTGCAGCTGCTGCAGCTGTTGGATGTGGTGGTTGAGGTGGTCCTGCTGATCCGTCCCGCCTTGCTTTCCAAACAGCACTTCCGCAGGGAGGGTGATGCCGTGTCGCCGCGCGGCAGACAGGAGGGCGTTGCGCTCCTTGCGCACTGTGCGCAGCGTATCCTCGCGGCTCGCCAGCGTCGTCTCTAACTCCTTCACCCTGCGCAGAAATCAAGGACAATAATCAGCGTTCGGATTTGAATTCTGCGGTGCTTTCAGATCTTTGTGTAAAGCGCTCAGCACATCCTTGCGGCTCGCCAGCGTCCCCTCCAACTCCCTCACTCTGCACAGCAATCAGAATTAAGTTAACGTTTGGATTTGAATTCAGTCGTGCGTTCAGCTCGTCCAACTCCTTCACCCTGCGCATAAATCAGAAGGAAGACCACGCCTGGGCTTGAATTTAGAGGTACTTTCAGCTCTTTGCCCACCTGCCCCTCTGGTCTTCCACTCAAGTATAAACTCCCCCGCCCACCTGGATGACTCCTCATGCCCCCTGTTGTCCTTCCACCCATCTGCCTCTCTGATGTCACACATCCTCCTCCTCCGCCCACCTGCCCCCTCTGGTCTCACACTTCAGTGACCTAACCCTCCTCCGCCCACCTGCCCCCTCTGGTCTCACACTTCAGTGATCTAACCCTCTCTGCCCACCTGTCCCTCTGGTCTCCCACACATTACACCTCTGGGCCCTGCGCAAAAAGGCTCGGCCGCGTGGGCGCTCAAATGTCCCGTTGGGAGAAAATAATATGAACTTGAGGGGGAAAGGAAAGAAGGACAAGAACACAAAGGAGAAAGAAATCCCCCCCCTCCAAAAGGAAAAGGGCGCCAAAAGTCTCCCACACAAGTATCACCTCCCCCGCCCACCTGGATGACTCTTCCTGTCGCTTCTTGTCCTGAAGTCGAGTGAGCTGGCGCTCCAGCTGCCTAGAGACCACCACTGCCTTGGATGCCTCACGCTGAGCCACTGTGAATTCAAATTCAAATTAACAAGTTAGCAGCCGAGACCAAATTGCCTTGTGTGGCCCTTGCCCAGCCACTTTGCAGGAATTTCATATTCAAATTATTGGATAAACTGCCTACAGATTACTTCTGCTCTTCATGTCTCACGCTGAGCCACTGCAACGGAAATTAAAATCCAACTTACGGAACAACTGGGGAGACCCCAACTGCCTTGGGTGCGTCCTGCTGCTCTGCAGCCAGGGCCTGCTCCATGCTGGTTGGCCAGGGCACATGCTCAGGGACTGTGGTTGAGGGGGTTCTCAACCCTCAACCCCTATCCCTCAACCTCAACCCACCGGATGCGTCCTGCTGCTCTGCAGCCAGGGCCTGCTCCATTCTGGCTTCCCAGGCAGTACGCTCCAGGGTTGTGGTTTAGGGGCCCCTCAACTTCCAACCATTATCCTTCAAGTCGTCAACCTACCGGTTGCGTCATGCTTCCCTGCAGCCAGGGCCTGTCCCATGCCAGGAGACCCCAACTGCCTTGGGTGCGCCCTGCTGCTCTGCAGCCAGGGCCTGTCCCATGCGGGCTCGCTAAGTGACACACTCTGGGATTGTGGTTTTGAGCACCGTCAACCCTACACTCTGAACTAGGTTAAGGGGTTTGGGCACCGTCAACCCTACACTCTGAACTAGGTTAAGGGGTTTGGGCACCGTCAACCCTACACTCTGAACTAGGTTAAGGGGTTTGGGCACCGTCAACCCTACACTCTGAACGAGGTTAAGAGGTTTGGGCACCGTCAGCCGTCAACCCTTAACCATCCGGCTGCGTCCCGCTCGTCCTCAGCAATCCCGTGTTCCATGGTGGCTCGCTAAGTGGCACACGCTCTGGGATTGTGTTTTGGGGCACCGTCAACCCTAAACCCTTATCCCCCACGCCCTGCTCGTCCTCGGCGTTTACTTGTTCCATGGTGGCTGACCTGGTGGCATGACCAGGGTTTAGGGTTTAGGGAGCAGGGTGGCCTCAACCCTTATCCCTTCACCTACCAGATGCGTCCGGCTTTACCTCGGCCAGGGCCTGCTCCATGCTGGCTGTCCCGTGAACCCGCTCCGTGACTGTAGTTTGGGGGAACCTCAACCCTCAACCCTTATCCCTCAGCCCTGATCCTTTAACCCTAATACCTCGACACTTATCCCTCAACCCTAATCATTCCACCTACCAGCTGCGTCCCGCTTCTCCTCAAGCCAATGCCTGTTCCATACCGGCTTGCCGGGTAGCCCGCTCCAGGGTTGTGGCTTAGGGGGCCCTCAACCCTCAACCCTCATCCCTCAACCCACCGGCTGCGTCTCG
Organism: Limnomonas spitsbergensis; assembly: GCA_037349105.1. Taxonomy (NCBI): domain Eukaryota; kingdom Viridiplantae; phylum Chlorophyta; class Chlorophyceae; order Chlamydomonadales; genus Limnomonas; species Limnomonas spitsbergensis. The sequence continues at coordinate 1,626,152 of JAYJMM010000093.1, read as the reverse complement.
CTTCTCCTCGGCCAGGGCCTGTTCCATGCTGGCTTGCCAAGTCAACCGCTCCGCCTCCGCCCCGTCATGCACAGCCTGCAACCGGCTACGCAGCTCTGCAGCCTCAGCCTCAAACCTGCATTTGTATTCCGCCATGGTGAAGGAAATGCGTGAAATGGTGTGGGAGTGAGGTATGGAAGTACCCGTCGTGCGCAGCCTGCAGACAAGTCACCAGCTCCGCAGCCTCATGCCTGCAAGCAGCTCATCAGACGTCCCTTCAACCCCCTCACCTCCCCACTTCATCCCGCAAGTGCCGCAGCTCGTCAGACGATCCCACTGCCTCCCGCTGCCTCCTGTCTGCCTGGCGCCTCGAACGGGCTGCCAATGCTGCACGCGCTTGAGCCACCTAATTCACGGTGAAGGGAGTAGGGTTTACGGTTTAGGGTTTAGAGAGCGGGGTACAGATTCAGCCGATGCTACACGCGCTTGAGCCACCTAATTCACGGTGAAGGGAGTAGGGTTAAGGGTTTAGAGAGTAGGGTGCAGAATCAGCCAATGACGCACATGCTCGAACCACCAAGATCATGGTTTCGGGATCAGGGTTAAGGATCAGGGTTAAGGATCAGGGTTAAGGATCAGCACAGACTGCGTGAGTCTTTTTAACCTGGTTCAGGGTTCAGGGATCAGGGCCTGGAATCCACCAAAGCCCCACGTGCACGAGCCAACAGTGAAAGGTTCAGGGTTCAGGGTTTATAATCACCCAATGCCGCACACACAAGAGCCACATCGGTCGGGGTTCAGAAAGAAAGGAAGATCTACGCCCTGGGGCGTGGATTAAGGAAGGCACCCGTTCGGCCGTAGCACTGGGTAACCTACCATCGAGCTTCGTGTGCAGCTTGCCGGCTACCGCGACTCCCAGAGGTCTGCCATCCCCCATCCGTAATTCATCGATGTCGGGATTTAATATCCAGGGTCAAGAATGAGCCAATGCCACATGCGCTTGTGCCACCTACCGGTGGTTGGGGATAAATCATTTATGGTTTAGGGTTTGAGGTTCAGGGGCGGCCAGTGCCGCTCGCCCTTTTGCCACCTAGGTCCTGCCGTACCCCCTGTACTGCCACCTAGGTCCTACCGTACCCCCTGTACTGCCACCAAGGTCCTGCCATACCCCCTGTACTGCCACCTAGGTCCTGCCATACCCCCTGTACCGCCACCTAAGTCCTGCCATACCCCCTGTACCGCCACCTAAGTCCTGCCATACCCCCTGTACCGCCACCTAGGTCCTTCCATACCCCCTGTACCGCCACCTAGGTCCTGCCATACCCCCTGTACCGCCACCACCAGGCCCCCTCCTGCACCGCCACCGCCAGGCCCCCTCCTGTACCGCCACCACCAGGTCCCCTCCTATACCGCCACCGCTAGGCCCCCTCCTGTACCGCCACCACCAGGCCCCCTCCTGTACCGCCACCGCCAGGCCCCCTCCTGTACGACCACCACCAGGTCCCCTCCTATACCGCCACCGCCAGGCCCCCTCCTGTACCGCCACTGCCAGGCTCCCTCCTGTACCGCCACCACCAGGCCCCCTTCTGTACCGCCACTGCCAGGCCCCCATCCTGTACCGCCACCACCAGGCCCTCTCCTGTACCGCCACTGCCAGGCCCCCTCCTGTACCGCCACCACCAGGCCCCCTCCTGTACCGCCACTGCCAGGCCCCCTCTTGTACCGCCACCGCCAGGCCCCCTCCTGTACCGCCACTGCCAGGCCCCCTCCTGTACCGCCACTACCAGGCCCCCTCCTGTACCGCCACCACCAGGCCCCCGTCCTGTACCGCCACCGCCAGGCCCCCTCCTGTACCGCCATTGTCAGGCCCCCTCCTGTACCGCCACTGCCAGGCCCCCTCCTGTACCGCCACCGCCAGGCCCCTCCTGTACCGCCACCGCCAGGCCCCCTCCTGTACCGCCACCACCAGGCCCCCTCCTGTACCGCCACTGTCAGGCCCCCTCCTGTACCGCCACCACCAGGCCCCTCCTGTACCGCCACCACCAGGCCCCCTCCTGTATCGCCACCACCAGGCCCCTCCTGTACCGCCACCACCAGGCCCCCTCCTGTACCGCCACCGCCAGGCCCCTCCTGTACCGCCACTGCCAGGCCCCCTCCTGTACCGCCACCACCAGGCCCCTCCTGTACCGCCACTGCCAGGCCCCCTCCTGTACCGCCACCGCCAGGCCCCTCCTGTACCGCCACTGCCAGGCCCCCTCTTGTACCGCCACCGCCAGGCCCCTCCTGTACCGCCACTGCCAGGCCCCTCCTGTACCGCCACTGCCAGGCCCCCTCCTGTACCGCCTCCGCCAGGCCCCCTCTTGTACCGCCACTGCCAGGCCCCCTCCTGTACCGCCGCTGCCAGGCCCCGTCCTGTACCGCCACCGCTATGCCCAGCCACGCCTCAAACCGCCCTCCAACGCCCGCTATGGACATAGCCTTCTTTTTTATTTCCCTTTTTCTTCCATTCGTGCCTCACTTGATGCACCAGCTGATCCAGCCGTACCTCCACACTATGAGCTACGCCCTCTCCCGCCCGCTGCCCCACCCCCTGCTCCATATCCTCTTTTTTCTTCCCAATCTTTCACACCCATTTCCTCTAACTATTTCACTCCTGCTGCTCCAGGCGTACCCTTCAATGCCATGCCCTCCACCCCAACCCCAAACCCTGAGGCAAAGTCTCCCTCTTTTTCAGATCTGCTGCACCAGCTGATCCAGTCGCACCCCCTGTATCGCCACCGCCAGGCCCAGCCACGCCTCAAAACCTTGTGTAATGCCCTCCACCACCTGCTATGGCCATAACCTAATTTGTGTTTCCCATTTCACTCAAACTCTGCCTCGCTTGTTGCACCAGCTGATCCAGCCATACCCCTGCACTATCACCACCAGGCCCAGCCACGCCCCTAAGACCATGAGCCCATACCCTCCACCGCACTCTGTGGGCGAAGCCTTCTTTTCCATCCCCATTTTTATTCCATTATTCCACACCCGCTCCTCCCCATTATTTCACACAATGCTAACGTCATTTCACACCTGCTGCACTAGCTGATCCAGCCGCACTCCCTGCACCGCCAACGCCAGGCCCAGGCGCGCCTCAACGCCGTGAGCTATGCCCTCCACCGCCCGCTGCCCAGCATCCACTGCCTGCCCAGCCTCCAGTGCCGCATGATCCCGGGCTGCCTGACGGTGCTGATGCGTAGCCTCTAAATGCATCACCTAGATAGGTTTTATGGGGGGTTAGGGGTTACGGGTTGAGAGTTGAGGGTTAACGGTTAAATGTTTAGGGTTAAGGTTACAGTTTTAGGGTTACAGGTATATGGTTTAGGGTTTAGGGATGTGTGCAGGATTGGGAATCTGCCTGATGTTAATGATGCGCGGCCTCCAGCTGCCTCACCTGGGCAAGTTTGGGGGGGCAAGGGGTAAGGGTTCACGATCTTACGATTTAGTGCACCTGCTGCCTGATGGTATTGATACGCGGCCTCCAGCTGCCTCACCTGGGCAAGTTTGAGTGGGGGGGGGGGGTAAGGACGTAGGGTTTAGTGCACCCGCTGCCTGTCTAGCCTCCAAACCTCAAGATCACGAGCTGCCTGGTGGTTCTGGCACGCAGCTTCCAGCTGCCTCACCTAGGTCGGTTTAAGGGTTTAGGCTTTAGGGTTAGGGTTAAGGGTTTAGGGTTATGGGTTATGTCATATGTGCAGCATCGGCATAGGTCGGTTTAAGGGTTTAGGCATAGGTCGGTTTAAGGGTTTAAGGTTTAGGGTTATGGGTTATGTGCAGCATCGGCATAGGTCGGTTTAAGGGTTAAGGCATAGGTCGGTTTAAGGGTTTAGGGTTTAGGGTTATGTGCAGCATCGGGAATCTGCCTGGTGGTGCTGGCGCGCAGCCTCCAGCTGCCTCACCTGTCAGCTACTTATCCCCTCAGCTACTGCCTCACCTGTCAGGTAGTGTCAGCTACTCGTCACCTACTGCCTCATCCCATTCGAGCTGCCAACCCCCCTGCTCTCAACCCTCCCGCCTGCTTCAACAGTCCACCATCTCCTCGCTGTCTCACCTGTCAGCTACTTGTCACCTAATGCCTCATCCCATTCGAGCTGCTAACCCCTCTGCTCTCAACCCTCCCTCCTGCTTCAACAGTCCGCCATCTTCTCGCTGTCTCACCTGTCAGCTACTCGTCACCTACTGCCTCATCCCATTCGAGCTGCTAAACCCTCTGCTCTCAACCCTCCCGCCTGCTTCAACAGTCCGCCATCTTCTCGCTGTCTCACCTGTCAGCTACTTGTCACCTACTGACTCATCCCATTCGAGCTGCTAAACCCTCTGCTCTCAACCCTCCCGCCTGCTTCAAAAGTCCGCCATCTTCCTCTACGGTGACACGTGCCAGGTGGGGACCTGCAGGGGGGCACTCAACCCTCATCCTGCTTAAACCTTCTTGGAAATATTTCAACTCTTAACCCTCTTCCTGTCTACCTGCTTCAACAGCCCATCTTGCTTTACAGTGACGCGTGCCAGGTGGAGGCCTGCAGGGGGCCCCTCAACCCTCATCCAATTGAAGCTAATTCTCCCCCCAAACATTAACCCTCCCACCATCTTGGAAAGGGTTCGACCCTCAACCCCTCGTGCCTACCTGCTTCAACAACCCATATCGCTCTACAGTGACGCGAGCCAGGTGGGGACCTGCAGAGTTGCCCTCGACCCCCATCCTGCTCAAACCTTCTTGGAAAGGTTCCAACCCTCAACCCTCTTCCTGTCCACCTGCTTCAACAGGCCATCTTGCTATACAGTGACGCGTGCCAGGTGGAGGCCTGCAGGGCCGACATCTGACCTCTATCAAATTGAAGCTGATTCCCCTCTCAAACACCAACCCTCCCACCTGCTTCAGCAGACCGTTCCTCTCCCCACTTATAATGAAACCCTCTTGGAAAGGGTCCAACCCTCAACCCTTCCAGCCCACCTGCTTCAACAGCCCATCTCGCTCTACAGTGATGCAAGCCAGGTGGACCTGCAGGGCTGCCCTCGACCCCCTTATCGAATTGAATCGAATCCCCCCCTCAAACATCAACCCTCCCACCTGCTTCAGCAGGCTGTTCCTCTCCCCGGTTACACTTCAACCCTATTAGAAAGGGTTCATCCCCTCAACCCTCTTCCAGCCTACCTGCTTCAACAGCCCATCTCGCTCTACAGTGACGCGTGCCTAGTGGACCGGCAGGATAACCCCCGAACCTCATCCTGCTCAAACCTTATTGGAAAGGGTCCAAACCCCAACCCTTCCAGCCCACCTGTTTCAACAGCCCATCTCGCTCTACGGTGACGCGTGCCACGTGGGCCTGCAGGGCCGACATCTGACCCTCCCTAGCCGCACCCTCGATGCGCAGACGTGCCCTGTCGGACACATCCTCGGGAGCTGCGGAGGAGCAGGGAGGAGGGGGGAGTGGGGGGGGAAGGGGGGGAGGTGGGGGGAGGGTGGAGAGGGGAAGAGGGGAGGAACAGGGGAGGAGGGGGAAGGGGGAGTGGAGGTGCAGTTCAGACACATGCTCAGGGAGCTTCGGGGAAGGGGTGGGGGAGGGTGGAGAGGGGAAGAGGGGAGGAACAGGGGAGGAGGGGGGAGGGGGAGTGGAGGTGCAGTTCAGACACATGCCCAGGGAGCTTCGGGGAAGGGGTGGGGGAGGGTGGAGAGGGGAAGAGGGGAGGAGCAGGGGAGGAGGGGGGAGGGGGAGTGGAGGTGCAGTTCAGACACATGCCCAGGAAGCTTCGGGGAAGGGGTGGGGGAGGGTGGAGAGGGGAAGGGGGGAGGAGCAGGGGAGGAGGGGGGAGGGGGAGTGGAGGTGCAGTTCAGACACATGCTCAGGGAGCTTCGGGGAAGGGGTGGGGGAGGGTGGAGAGGGGAAGGGGGGAGGAGCAGGGGAGGAGGGGGAAGGGGAGTGGAGGTGTAGTTCAGACACATGCCCAGGAAGCTTCGGGGAAGGGGTGGGGGAGGGTGGAGAGGAAAAGGGGGGAGGAGCAGGGGAGGAGGGGGAAGGGGAGTGGAGGTGTAGTTCAGACACATGCCCAGGAAGCTTCGGGGAAGGGGTGGGGGAGGGTGGAGAGGGGAAGGGGGGAGGAGCAGGGGAGGAGGGGGGAGGGCAGGAGTGCAGTTCAGACAAATGCTCAGGGAGATTCAGGGACGGGGGGGGGGAGGGGGGAGAGGGGAAGTGGGGGTGGGAGGGGGGAGTGCAATTCAAATACATCCTCGGGAGCTTCAGGTAATGAATAGGCGAGGGTGGAGAGGGGAAGGCGAGGTTGGGAAGAGGGGAGGGGGGAGTGGAGGTGCAGTTCACACACATGCTCAGGAGCGGCAGGGAAGGGGTGTGGGGGAGGGTGGAGAGGGTCGGTGCCAACACATGCTCAGGAGCTGCGGGAAACAGGGAAGGGGGGGGAAGAGGGGGAGAGGCGGTGGGGGGAGCACATTCTCGGGAGCTGAAGAGGGCAGGAAGGGGGGGGGGGGAGGGGACGTGGCACACATCCTCAGAGGTTGTGAGGGAGAGGAGTGGGCGGGGCGGACACATCCTCTGGGGCTGTGGAAAAGTGGGGGAGTGGGGGAGTAGAGGTGGGGAAATGGTCAAGGGGAAAGGAGGGAGTGGAGGTGGGGAGAGGGAGAAGAGGGAAGTGGGAAGGGGGAAGGGAGAATGCAGAAAGGAGGGCGTTGACATATCCTCGGGAGCTGCAGGAGTGGGTCTGCAGGGAGTGGGTCTGCAGGGAGTGGGTCTGCAGGGAGTGGGTCTGCAGGGAGTGGGTCTGCAGGGAGTGGGTCTGCAGGGAGTGGGTCTGCAGGGAGTGGGTCTGCAGGGAGTGGGTCTGCAGGGAGTGGGTCTGCAGGGAGTGGGTCTGCAGGGAGTGAGTCTGCAGGGAGTGGGTCTGCAGGGAGTGGGTCTGCAGGGAGTGGGTCTGCAGGGAGTGGGTCTGCAGGGAGTGGGTCTGCAGGGAGTGGGTCTGCAGGGAGAGGGTCTGCAGGGAGTGGGTCTGCAGGGAGTGGGGCTGCAGGGAGTGGGTCTGCAGGGAGTGGGTCTGCAGGGAGTGGGTCTGCAGGGAGTGGGCCTGACAGCCACAAAAGTGTTCCGCCATGTGCATGCAACCACAAGGCAACAGCCTGCTTAGCGAGCGTCAGGCGGGATGCATGCAACCGCTAGGCAACAGCGCTCGTATACCTCCCACCCCTCACCCACCTAATGCAGCATGGGCCTGCTTGGCGGCAACAGCCTGCTTAGCAAGCGCCAGGCGGGATGCATGCCACCACTAGGCAACAGCGCTCGTATACCTCCCGACCCCTCACCCACCTAATGCAGCACGGGCCTGCTTGGCGGCAACAGCCTGCTAAGCGAGCGCCAGGCGGGATGCATGCCACCACTAGGCAACAGCGCTCGTATACCTCCCGACCCCTCACCCACCTAATGCAGCACGGGCCTGCTTGGCGGCAACAGCCTGCTAAGCGAGCGCCAGGCGGGATGCATGCCACCACTAGGCAACAGCGCTGGTATACCTCCCGACCCCTCACCCACCTAATGCAGCATGGGCCTGCTTGGCGGCAACAGCCTGCTTAGCGAGCGCCAGGCGGGATGCATGCAACCACAAGGCAACAGTGCTGGTATACCTCCCGCCCCCTCACCCACCTAATGCAGCATGGGCCTGCTTGGCGGCAACAGCCTGCTTAGCGAGCGCCAGGCGGGATGCATGCAACCACTAGGCAACAGCGCTCGTATACCTCCCGACCCCTCACCCACCTAATGCAGCATGGACCTGCTTGGCGGCAACAGCCTGCTTAGCGAGCGCCAGGCGGGATGTATGCAACCACTAGGCAACAGCGCTCGTATACCTCCCGCCCCCTCACCCACCAAATGCAGCATGGGCCTGCTTGGCAGCAACAGCCTGCTTAGCGAGCGCCAGGCGGGATGCATGCAACCACTAGGCAACAGCGCTCGTATACCTCCCGCCCCCTCACCCACCTAATGCAGCATGGGCCTGCTTGGCAGCAACAGCCTGCTTAGCGAGCGCCAGGCGGGATGCAGTGATCGACAGCCTGGAAGCCATGCCTCCGAGCCGCTCCGAAGCCCAGTCCAGGGCAGCTGCCCGGGCCTGCCATTCCGCATGTGCCTGGGACATGAGGGCCCCGACAGCCTGCATAGACAGTGAATGGTCCTGATTCAGGGTTTATTATGTAGGGTTAGGGTCCTGAGGTGTTCAGTTGGAGGCTTAGAGGTGTTGACAGCCTGCAATGCCAGAGAGTGGTCCGGATTCAGGTGTCTTCCTTAATCCACGCCCCAGGGCATATATATTTATTTCTTTTTTGTTCTGATTCAGGGTTTATAATGTAGGGTTAGGGTCCAGAGGTGTTCAGTTGGAGGCTTAGAGGTGTTGACAGCCTGCAATGACAGTACACAGCCAAGGTTTGGGGTTCAAAGCTTAGTTGTTCCTTATGTAGGGCTTGGAATTTAGGGTTTAGACAGCCTGCAGGACAGTGGATGATTAGGGTTCAAGGTTTGGGGCATAGGGGGCTTTGGGTGTGGGGTTTAGGGTTTGGGGCGTAGGGGGCTTGGGGTGTGGGGTCCATGGTTTGGGGCGTAGGGGGCTTGGGGTGTGGGGTTCAGGGTTTGGGGCGTAGGGGGCTTGGGATGTGGGGTTCAGGGTTTGGGGCGTAGGGGGCTTGAAACGGTCAGGCATGGTTCACCTGCATCTGCTGGTACAAATCCCGCTCCGCAGCATCTGCTCGTGCCTCTGCCTGACCAGCCCGGGTCTGCCAGGACAGCTGCTCTACACGAGTAGCTTCTGCGCGCGCCTCGGCCTGCGCTGCTCGGGCATGCGAGGCCACCTGATCTGCCTGAGCGGCCGCCGTCACGAGGCGCTGCTCCTGAAGCTGCTGGTGCAAGACCTGTGGTTAGACGGACACGAGATTTGGGTTGGTGGGTTGAAGGTGTTGAGGGGAATGGGCCCAAGCAGCAGGTACCTTGCTGCACAGGGCATCCCCGGCCGCAAGGCGCCAGCCACCATGTTTAGCATCATAGGCGAAGAACCCTGTGGTGAAAAGTGGACAGCAACCAACCTGCACCAGCCCTTGGACCTGCAAGATCGCGCCACGCATGCCGCCCGTATGACCATGCATGCAGAAACCCATGCGACCTTGCAGCCTGTATGACGATGCATGCAGAGACCCATGCGACCATGCAGCCCGTATGACCATGCATGCAGAAACCCATGCAGCCATGCAGTCCTTCCTAGCCGACGCGATCATGCAGGCATGCAGCCCTGGTAAGCTCGTGAGCCATGTGCCCATGGAAGCAGAGGTCCATTCCCATGCGGCCAAGCATGCAGAGGCCCATGCAACCATGCCGGCCTTCCTGGCCCATGTGACCATGCATGCAGAGGCCCATGCAACCATGCCGGCCTTCCTGGCCCATGTGATCATGCAAGCAGAGGCCCATGCAGTTATGCCTTGTGCAGCCCATGCGGCCCTGCAGTCCTCCTTTAAATGCTTTGCGACCATGCAGCCCTTCAAAATCCCACGTCACCAAGCAACCCTTCCTAGCCCATGTGAGCACGCAGCTCTTGCTAGTTCACACGACCATGTAGCCATGGTAACCCATGCGACCATGTGCCCATGCATGCAGCAACCCATGCAACCATTCACCATGTGCCAACCACCTGCACAAGCTCCTGGACCTGTTGGATGGCCGCATGCGTGTCCACCACACCCGTGCAGCTCTTTCAACCTCATGCGACCCTTTTAAGCCCATGCAAAAATGCAGCCCTTGCGAGCGATGTGTGACCATGCACACACAATCACAGACGCCCATGCGACCATGCAAGCCCATGTGCCACCCACCTGCACGAGCTCCTGGACCTGCTGAAACGCATCCTGCATGCTCGCCACACCGGCCCGCAATGAGTCCCGCTCCAGCTCTGCTGCTGCCAAGTCAGGCGCAGGTGCTCCCTCTAGTGCAACTTCCTCCCCTACTGAAGCTAGTGCTGACGCAGGTGACGGTACTGCCTCTTGTACTGCTGCAACTGTTGTCAGCGGCGGTACTGCTGCTGTTGCACCAGCATTGTCCACTGCTGCTGCTGTCTGTACTGCTGCCTCTGGTACTCCTGCTGCTGCTACTGCCTCTAGATCCGCTGCTGACCCTAGATCTGCTGCTGCTGCTAAAGCCTCTTGATCTGCTGCGGCCGGTCTCTTTGGTGCCTTGACTGCTACTGCCGTATCCACTACTGCAGCCATCTCCGGGCCTGTGTGCGCCTGAGCCTGCCACGTCGACGTTGCTGACGTTCCAGCAGCTGATGTTGTTGCTGCAACGGTTGCAGCTGCTGTTGCTGCTGCCGCTGTAGCAGCAGCACTTCTTGCTGCTGCACCCTCAGGTGTCGCCCCTGTTGCCAGCCGCTCCCACTCGGCCGCGAGCGCCTCCCGGGCCGCCGCCAGCTCCCGCCTCTCCCCCGCTTGCGCCTTCCGATCCGCCGACAGCGCCTGCTCGGCCTCCCGGCAGCGGGCAGCCAGCATGGTGATCACACCATCCCGTTCCTCGACCCCCCGCTGAAGCAGCAGCACGCTCCTCTCGAGTGTCTCAAGCTCGTGGGAGGGCCGCGGCAGGAGCGGCGGGTGCGGAGCCTGCTGGTGCGGGTGCGGGTGCTGGTCAGGCTTCTGCAGCTGCTGCCGTTTCAGCTGCTCCTGCTGCTGCTGTTGCTCCGGCTGTTCCTGGTAATAATTTTGCTGCTGCTGCAGCTGTTGCTGCTGCAGCGGCGGCGGCTGGTCAGGCTGCTGTTGCTGTAGCGCCAGTTCGTTATCTTGCTGGTTAGAATTTTGCTGCAGCGGCGGCGGTTGCGGTTGCGGCAGCGGCAGTTCCTGTTGCTGCTGGTCAGACCTCTGCTGTTGCTGCGGCTGTTGCTGCGGCGGCGGTTGCTGTTGTTGCTGGTGAGACAGCTGCTGCTGTTGTTGCGGCCCCTGCTGTTGCTGGTATGGCTGATACGGAGGCGGTGGCTGATACATGGCCCTGGGAGCCGATGATGCTGGGTGAGACGGCAGCAGAAGCTGCCCAGTATCTACAGGAAGCTGCCCAAAAGCTGTATCTGCGTAGGCATTGGTGCTGACATCGGGACGGGTGAGATGATTGTCCAGCAGCTGCAGCTGAGGCATAGCTGCCCTCATCATCAATGTGTACCTGTACAGGGGGCAGAGGGGAGGGAGGGGAGGGAGGGGGCAGCGCTGTTTTTGAAGCACTTCAGCTGCAATGCAGCCCCTTTCTGGCGGGAGTGGCGTGAAGCAGAAAGGTGCATCATGGACAAGGGTGCATGGCGAGTGGTTTGAAAGGTCCGTGTGCATTATTGACTAAAGTGGGAAGTGTGTGTGTGTGGGGGGGGGGCAGTGTTGTTTGAAAAGCACTTCAGCTACACTTCAGCTACACTTCAGCTACCTCCCGGCCTGTGGCTCAAGGGTCTGGGTGCATCCCAGGCCTGGGTACATGGAGGCATACTAAAGGGGCGCTTGTTCAGCTGCTGAAGCTGAGGCACTGCTACCGTCAGCACCAAGACATTGCCGCACAGAGAGCAGAGGGGAGGGAGCGGAAGGTGGCGGAGGGAGGGGGGAAGAACAGCGTTGCAGTTTATCGCATCTCGGCTACAATTCAGCCACGTCCTGACATTTTATTTTATTCCTGAGCCCCAAGCATTGAGCCGTAAGCGCTTAGCCCTAAGCCCCTTAACCCTACTCCCCAAGCCCTTACCGCTAAACTCTACTCACCTTGGGATGGAGCACACAGGGTTGCCCGTTAGATCCAACTGCCTGAGAGAAGGAAGTGCTGCGAGCGTAGATACCTATTTAGGCCACGAAGGGCACGTGCACGTTAGTTTGAGCATGTAGGGTTATGGGTTTAGGGTGAAGAGAGCGCGCAGCGCTGCCAGCGTGGGTACCTGATTAGGTGCATCACTGGCACATGCATGTTAGGCTTGAGCGCATAGGGGTCTGGGTTTAGGGTTCAGGGTTAAGAGAGCATGCAGTGCTGCCAGCGTGGGTACCTGATTGGGTGCATCAATGGCACATGCATGTTGGGCTTGAGCATGCAGGGTTGGGGGGTGAGGGTCTAGGGTTCAGGGTTTAGGTTTGTGAGTTGAGGGTTCCCGTCAGGTCCAACTGCTGCAGAGCGGGGAGTGCCGCAATCATCGAGACCTAACGATGTGGACACTGGGGATATGCATGTTAGGCTTGTGCACGTAGTGTTAAGGGTTAAGGTTTGTGCGTTCAGGTTGAGTGTGTAGCTATGCTGGGTTCCTGGCGTACTTCCTCCCTCCCTCCCTGCCCTCCTTCACTCCCTCCCTCCCTACTCTCCCTTCCCTCCCTCCCTCCCTGCCCTCCTTAACTCCCTCCCTCCCTACTCTCCCTCCCTGCCCTCCTTCACTCCCTCCTCACCCTCCCTGCCCTCCTTCACTCCCTCATCACCCTCCCTGCCCTCCCTCCCTGCCCTCCTTCACTGCCCTTGTTCACTCCCTCCCTCACTCCCACCCGGCCCTCCTTCCCTCCCTCCCTCCCTCCCACCCTGCCCTCCTTCACTCCCTCCCTTCCCTCCTCCCTTCCTCACTGACCTCCCTCCCACCCTCCCTGCCCTCTCCCCCTGCCCTCCCCCCCCTCCCCCCTGCCCCCCCCCCCCTCCCCCCAGCCCTCCCTCCCTCCCCCCTGCCCTCCTTCCCTTCCCTCCTCCCTTCCTCACTGGCCTCCCTCACACCCTCCCTCCCTGCCCTCCTTCCCTCCCTCTCTCACTGGCCTCCCTCCCTCCCTCCATCCCTGCCCTCCCTTCCTCCCTCCCTCCCTGCACTCCTTCACTCCCTGCCCTCCTCCCTGCCCTCCCTCCCTCCCTGCCCTCCCTCCCTCCCTCCCTTCCACCCTCCATGCCCTCCCTCCCTCCCTTTCCTCCCTCCTCTCCCTCCCTGCCCTCCCACCCTCCCTGCCCCCCCACCCTCCCTGCCCTCCCTCCCTGCCCTCCTTCACTCCCTCCCTCCCTCCCTCCCTCCCTGCCCTCCCTCCCTCCCTCCCTCCCACCCTCCCTCCCTGCCCTCCCTCCCTCCTTCCCCTCCCTCCCACCCACCCTCCCACCCTCCCTCCCTGCCCTAGTGCACTCCCTCCCTCCCTCCCACCCTTTCCTCCATCTCTCCCTCACCCATTCTCCAAGCTTGAGGCAGTTGACCGAGAGGTCCAGCAGCGCCAGGTTGGTCATGTTAGCAAAGCTAGGAGATATATCCTCACTGCACAGTACAGGGTCAGTGGGTATAAATAAATAATTTATTAATACGCCCGGAGATTTGGCCATAGCACTGTTTCGCCGTAGCACTAGGCAAGCCACCAGTGGGTAACAATAGAAAGGGCCGTTTTATTTACGAAGGTTTTAAGGCTTATTATGTTATTTGGTTCTGTGTGGCTCTGTTTCTTCCTCGTTGGAATTTGCTCATATGGAATTCTGTCATATCTTGGTCTTCCGTGCTGGTTTCTCCCGGTTTGCTCTGCCTGGCCTTTTTTGGTTTTGTTGCTGTTCTCCCCTTGGGTAGCTCTGCCTGGCCCTTTCGAAAAAGGCTCTGGGTGGTTGCGTCAACTTTGTGACAGCCAAGCTGGGCAAGATACGCTCGCTGTACACGCAAGAGAGGCAGTGATGGCCTGATAGGGGTGCACCAGGGCAGCAGACAGTGGGTTATAATCAGCCCCAAGCTGCATTCTTTCCTTAACCCCCATGCCCTAATGGGGCGCAGTTTCTTTCCTTCTTTCTTTCTAGGTGGGTCGTGGTAGCTAAGCTGGGCAGGATATCCGCTCTGTACACGCAAGAGAGGCAGTGATGGCCTGATGGGGGTGCACCAGGGCAGCAGACAGTGGGTTATAATAAGGTGGGTCATGGTAGCTTAGCAGGATAGGATATCGATATCCTCTCTGCACACGGAAGAAAGGCAGTGATGTATGGGGGTGTTGTAAGACAGACGACAGTGGGTAAGGTGCGGCGCTGATTTCCATGCGCTCCAGGCCCTGCATGGAAGGGAAGCTCGGCAACCACCACTGAGACGATCAGGACCAAGCCTTTCCAGGCTTGCAGCCAGTGACCCGTGATTCCTTATGCTGTAGCTCGGTATGTGGCTGAAGTGTGCCTTAAGTGCAGCTGAAGTGCTAAATCAAATTGGATCGTGGCAACTGCCTTTTCACATCTAGAGTGCTGGCCGACGTACAGCGAGGGACAGAGAGCATGCCACATCCCATACCACCATGCCATGCAGAGGCTCATGTGCCCATATGCCCATGCATGCAAAAGCTCAGGCAACCATGCAGCCCCTGCAAAAGCCCGCGTGCCCATGTGCCCATGGTATACAGAGTCGTGCAGAGTTACCAAGGGTATACCGTAGTCACGGACGTGTTTCGTTGTTTTCGAAGTTCGCTGTTGCTTAAAAAGTCGCTGTTTTGGCGTTCTTTTTAATTCGTTGCCCCTTAACATGAAAATTTCCATCCAAAAACATTTTCACAACTGGTTTCGCTGCTCCCTGAACAACGATCAAAACAACAAAATACATCCGTGACTACGTACGGTACATGGTTGTTCCATGCAATGGGCTGGATGTTCATGCTGCTGACACAATGACACCGCTGACGCTGCTGCTTTTGATGATGTCTCTATCCTCAACTTATAGATATATCATGTGGCGACGGGATATGTCTTACATTTGATTGCTGCCCAGCTGGAGCTCTTTGAGGGAGGCCAGGGCATGCAGGTTGTCCAGGATGCGGATATTGTTGCGCGACAGGTTTAGCCGCTCGAGAGCCGATAGGGCGGCCAGGTTTTCGATTTCACGAATGCCTGAGCGCAGGCAGCAGGGAGGGAAGTTCAAGCGTGAGGGATCCGTCTTGGCGACGAGCTGTCGGGAAGTCGCAGCCATGTGCATCAGGCTTACAGTTGCCCGACAGGTTCAAGCTCTTTAATTCCGGATAGGATTCTGCGATGTCCTCAATTAATGCGGCAGAGATGCGCTGCAAAGGCTCCTCCTCTTCTTCCGCCTTCCCCCGCTCGCGCTCAGCCATGATGCTTATTTTGGCGCCCAGCAGGAAGCGCAACGAGAAGGTCAGTTCAGTATGACATCATCTAAAATATTTGAGCTGGCTCAGGACAGAAGTCCACTTTCGATTGTAAAAACTCCCAGCCAACTTGAGCCAACACGGAAAAATGAAAATTCAAAAGCGAGTACGACCGGCTGAATCATTTGAATCCTCTCAGGCTGAATCAGAGTTGAGTGATGGATACGTTTCAGGGTGATCTAGAAAAGTCTCATCATTTTTTATACGAAGTGCCTGGTATCCAAACCCAAGCTTGGAATGATACAACTCAAACTTGCGAGTAACCATGGATGCCATGAAAGTGCCACCTCATTTTAAAACAAGGGGAGAAAGACCCCTCCCCCCTGGCTGGAAATGATGAAATCACCACTTCGGCTTTTGACAGCAACCTGGTGGCAGAGATTGGTTGAATCCATGATATTTTAGTGTACGCCAGTATGTGTTCCAAAATTTTGAGATTCCGCTGCATGCCTACACAATAAGATCCGCTCCCAACTCCCGAGAAGGCAAACCTAAACATTATCTTCACGAATGGTCTTACCCAAGATATTAAGCCTTCATGTACCTTGGGTACACGATTTTTCATGGTCTGTACCCATTCCCCTTTGACTGGCCGCCGGGGAGCCATCCCTCCACCGATGAGAATGACATGATATTGGATGGCTCAGTGCGGTGGGCTTGCTACACCAGGAAACCGTTTGGCTGTTAGACACTAAGTTGATGAGTGACAGCTGATGCACATGAATTCTACCCAATTTATGTCGAGGTTCAATTGTGGGCCACTAGGCCCCTCCCAAACAGAGTTCCTCAAATACCGTCATGGTAAACAGCAATCATGATATTTAGGCTATCTCCTCCACTGACTCCACTTACACCATGTCTTGACTCGCTCCAAAGCAGCAAGATATCGTGATGTCAGTCTTACACCAGGCGGTGACACCTCGGAACACCTACCCATGGCCCATGCCACTGACGTTGTGCTTTGCCCATGCCCTTGCATCTGCCCATGCCCATGCTCATGTCAATGCCCTTAACCATACACATACCCACACCCATGCACATGTCCATGCCCATACTCATTCCCATTCAAATTATCGTGCCCATGTCCATGCTTATCAGCTTATCAGCTTATGCCCATACCCATGCCCATAACCCTGCCCATGCCCAAACACACGCCCATGCACACACCCACGCCCATGCCCATGCCCATGCCCATACCCATGCCCAAACACACGCCCATACCCATGCCCACACCCATATCCATGCCCATACCCATGCCCATATCCATACCCATGCCCACACCCATGCCCATATCTATGCCCATGCCCATACCCATGCCCATACATATGCCCATAGCCCAATACCCATGCCCATATCCATGCCCATGCCCATACCCATACCCATACCCATATCCATACCCATATCCATGCCCATGCCCATGCCCATATCCATACCCATGCCCATATCCATGCCCATGTCCATGCCCATACCCATACCCATGCCCATGCCCATATCCATACCCATGCCCACACCCATGCCCATATCTATGCCCATGCCCATACCCATGCCCATACCCATACCCATGCCCATGCCCATATCCATGCCCATACCCATATCCATACCCATACCCATGCCCATGCCCATGCCCATGCCCATGCCCATGCCCATGCCCATGCCCATGCCCATGCCCATGCCCATGCCCATGCCCATGCCCATGCCCATGCCCATACCCATACCCATGCCCATGCCCATGCCCATGCCCATGCCCATGCCCATACCCATATCCATGCCCATACCCATGCCCATACCCATATCCATGCCCATACCCATATCCATACCCATATCCATATCCATGCCCATATCCATGCCCATACCCATATCCATACCCATATCCATATCCATGCCCATACCCATGCCCATATCCATGCCCATATCCATGCCCATGTCCATGCCCATATCCATACCCATATCCATATCCATGCCCATACCCATGCCCATACCCATGCCCATATCCATGCCCATGCCCATGCCCATGCCCATGCCCATGCCCATGCCCATGCCCATGCCCATATCCATGCCCATATCCATACCCATGCCCATATCCATACCCATATCCATATCCATGCCCATACCCATGCCCATACCCATGCCCATATCCATGCCCATACCCATGCCCATACCCATGCCCATACCCATGCCCATACCCATGCCCATATCCACATCCATGCCCATATCCATACCCATACCCATGCCCATGCCCATACTCATGCCCATACCCATGCCCATACCCATGCCCATACCCATACCCATATCCATGCCCATACCCATGCCCATACCCATACCCATGCCCATACCCATGCCCATACCCATGCCCATACCCATACCCATATCCATGCCCATGCCCATACCCATACCCATATCCATACCCATACCCATGCCCATACCCATGCCCATACTCATGCCCGTACGTGTAGCACCGTACCCGCACCCAGCCGCCCATGCCTATGCCCATACCATGTCCGTGTGTTGATATTGTAGGTGGGAGAGCAGGAGTGTTGTGACCGTATCAGGTATTGGTACTCAAGCAGGTTGAAGTTCTAGGGAATCGCCGATTCCTTGTTCCATTCCAAAGGGACTTCAAAGCAGCAGCCCCGTCCTTGTAAGTGCTAGTGGGTGTCTCAGAAACTGCTTTTGTATAATATTTACGCACGGATTGAGGGATAACGAAGGCAACTCATGAACGCAGACATAGCCCGCGCAATTCAAAGCGGGGCGCCTATTATCGCCCAAGAGGTGTGTGACGGGTACAACGATGTTGCAAAACGCGGTACATGGCAGAAGTACAGCATCATGCTGGGAGGCTGCCTAGCGTGCAGTCATCCCTTAAACATCTCCCACGCACATACCGGTTATCTTTGATTGGCAGGATAATCGCCACCTCTCATACTAGACGTAGCCAGGCATTAGCTTCAGCGTTGCACCATAACCCCTGAACGCCCCCGCAACAACACTTAAGGATCCGACCTCTTCGACAATTTTATCAGTGGCTATCACTAATTTCAAGGTATGATTGGCTTATGCATGCTGCTCGCACAATTCTCGGAATTTTACTGTCACCATGTTGGATATCGTTTCCCTCGTGGCCGCGCTCTTGGATACGCCATCGCATTTGAATCATGTGTGCACACATTCATATTTGTCGTGTCGCATAGGAGCTTCAGCGATAGATGCGTCTCACAGCTTCACTGACATGCCTGCATTGTCTCAACCTCTGCCCAAAGGAGAGCGCAATGACAGTTCGCGCTGATAACACGCCCGAGCCGCATACCGAGTTCGAGGAAGCGCAGAAGTCCTTCTTCAGCTACAGCAAAAAGGTAATAATGCCTCTCGGACCCGCCTCACACAAAATGTGCCGTTTTGCTTGATCACAT
Source organism: Limnomonas spitsbergensis (assembly GCA_037349105.1). Classification (NCBI taxonomy): domain Eukaryota; kingdom Viridiplantae; phylum Chlorophyta; class Chlorophyceae; order Chlamydomonadales; genus Limnomonas; species Limnomonas spitsbergensis. The sequence goes on along the minus strand of JAYJMM010000093.1, from coordinate 1,607,612 downwards.
GCGAAAATGGATTGTAGCCAAGAGGGTCTGCAGGGCTCGATACCGGTATCATTGATCACCACAATCAGGTACATCAATAATCATTGAACGGAGGAAGTACATAACACAATGGCTCCATGCTACCAGTGTTGCTAATCCGCTGTGTAGCATATGAGGCCATGCTGGCACTCGCATGGTCGCATGCCATCGCGTGCAACATTTTGACTTATCAGCAAGGGAGCAGGATGAGGTTGCAGGCTGGACAGCTGAGGCTGGGGCTACAAGACTGGAGCTGTAAGGCTGGGGGCGGGGACGGAGGAGGGGGCTGTACGGAAAGAGCGGGAGAGGGAGTGCGCAGGAGAGATAAGACGATGCGTCCTGCCTCTGAATTGCCTGAGAGACTCCGCTGCATTGGCTTAGGACGCTGCACTGATGTCAGATACTCAGATCTGGTGGATCCAAGTCCAGTGGCCCTGGCCACACACAGTTGGCACCTCCCTGTTGACCCGGCTTTGGTGCATAGGGATGAGCTGGAGGGAATCTGGCAGCTGTAGGTCGTGGCGTGATGGCTTGGGCTTATACCTCTGGCCTACCCATATGCACCTGAGCAGGGTCAGCACTCAGCAGCAACGTCTCAGAACGATATGGCATGACACGGCAACATTGGGCCCAGGTTTAGCCGGATTGGACTAATCAGGAAGGCATCAGCTGGTCCAACCCACGTGGCGTTGGCTGATAGCGAGAAACACTTGCAGCATGTGGAAGAAGAAGCTGCTAGCCCCTTACTGACATACATGTTTCGCCAGGCCCTGCCGCACAAGGAGCATTTCCCTTCCCGTAGAGGACCTTGGAGTGACATCTCTCTCCTTTTTCTTGTAGCCTCTCACACTAGTATGAGAGGCAAAATAAGAATAAGTGCAATTTGGTTTTCTTCTGTTTCTTTGCGCCGATTTTCATGGTAGTCCAACGGCGCATCTGATTTGATGCATGTGACGGGATGACTACCGTAGTGCCTACAAACAGGCCGAAGGAGCGTTCTGTTATGCCCCAGTCTAAGAGACCGTTTGCCCGTCAGTGCCCCACACGACAAGCAGCATTTCCCCCCTCAGTTTATGACTTACCAAATGTCCCTTAAACTTACCAAACGTCCCTTGTCCCACAGTCCAAGAAGCAGAGTCCTTCAATCCCTCACTTTCCCCCCATTTTCTGACCAAGCGTCCCCTACTACTCCGCAGTCCAAAAAGTAGATATCCTCTCAGTCCCTCGCTTATCTCTGACCGAGCGTCCCTTTCTGATCCACAGTCCAAAAAGCAGGTTTCCTCTAAATTCCTCACTTCCCCCTCACTTTTCTGACCAAACTTCCCCTTATGATCCACAGTCCAAGAAGCAGTTTGCGGGGCGCACCAGCTTCATCCCCGTGAACCACAGCCCGGGCCCCGGAGCCTATGACCCCAACACCTCCAGCGTCAAGCAGGCGGCGCCCAGAGCAGCGTTTGGTGCGTTTGTGGAACAGTTTAGGGTGAAGGGTTCAGTTATTTTCCCTGCAGCCCGTCAGCCACACCCTCAGGCCTACTACCCCAACACGCGGCGCCCAGGACAGCATTTGGTGCGTCGATAGACTAGGCTAGGATCCAGGGTTGAGGGTTTAGGGTTCGATTTTCCCTGCAGCCCATCAGCCACACACCCTGGGGCCTACTACCCCAACACCTCCAGCGTCATGCATGCGGCGCCCAGGGCAGCATTTGTGCGTCGATGGACTGGTCTAAGATCCAGGGTTTAAGATCCAGGGTTAAGGGTTTAGGGTTCGATTTCCCCCCTGTAGCCAGTCAGCCACATACTCTGGGGCTTGGAATCTACTACTTCAACATCTCCAGCCACTCACCTTCAACCTAACATGTGAAACCTAATTCCCAGACCCCTAAACCTGGACCCTGCCTTCCCTGATCCCTGATGCCTGAACCCGTCCCGCCCTGAACCCGTAACCCTGATCCTTGAACTTTTCCTGAACCCTGAACCCTGAACCCTGAACGACAGGCACTGCCAGCCGCGACAATGAGGCCGGAAGGTTCATCTCCAGTGAGCATAGCAAGGGCCTGCCCATTGCCTACACACCCGGACCAGGCACTTACCGGTGAGGGTAAGGGGGGCTGGGGAGAGGAACTGAATGGCACACTAAAAGCACAGTCGCTCACAGGAATGCACGCGCCGAGGCCTATGAGCGGTGTCCCTAGCACTCCTTCACACCAGCCTGGTGCCCACAAAGTCAAACACTGAAATGCACATTGAAAACTAAAAATACAACTACAAGTCCACATTCCGGTCAGCACTGAGATGCACATTGAAATCTAAACATACAACTTAGAGTCCACACTCCGGTCAACACTGACATCCACACTCCGGTCAACACTGAAATCCACACGAATACAAACTATGCCGTGCAGGACTGCACGCGCCGAGGCCTACGAGCGGTGTCCCAAGCACTCCTTCACACCAGCCTGGGGCTTTGGCACTGCGCCGCAGCGCTTGGACGACATGAAGGCTTTTGCGGCCAAGGTGTGTGGCAGTACGGGCTGTACAGTGGGTGCACTGAAGTACACATATACCTGATAGTGTACCTTATGGGCATCTTGGCAACCTGGGCTTCCCCAAAGCCATGGCGTATCGGCGTTATATTTTACTTTATTTTTAAGCGTGCTGAAGGTGCCTGAATTGTACATGATGTTGTACACATGTACATTTAAGTACCTTGTAGTAATTTTATTGATGTTTAGTGTTTTTTTCTCTGGAGGATACGGTGAGGAGTCTGTGACAGTTTGGTTGCAGGTTGCAGGTACCCAGCCCGTTGTGCAGATGTACATTGATGTACGCTGATGTCATTGAAAGTGTGTCCCATATGTGTACCTCAGGTGCCTGGCCCGATGTACAAGCCGGAGCCGCCTACCTCGGCACCATCTTACTCCTTTGCGCCTCAGGGCCAGTATGAGCTAGGGAGGACGAGGACGCGACAGGACGGCGACAAGGTAGGGCACACATGGCTTGTGGCGGTAGGATTCAGGCTAAAAAACGAAGGTTAAGGGTCCAAAGAGTCAGGCCTTTGGGGTTTAGGGGTTGAGGATTGAGGGGTTAGGGTAAAGGATTGAGCTAGGGATAATGAGGACGCGACAGGGTGGTAGCAAGGAAGGGCTTGGGTTAAAATAATCAAGGGTTTAAGGCGTAAGGTTTGAGCTCAGGGAGAAATGTCTCAGTTTTAGGGGGCAAGGAATATGAGATTTTAGGGTACAAAGTGTGAGGGTTTAAGGTACAAGGATGAAGGGTTTAGGCCCTTGGCCAGGGTTGGGCAGGATATGGATGGGACTGGATGGTGTTGAACAGGTTCTAGGGGTCAGGGTTTACAGACTGGATCTTGTCGAGCAGGTTTTATGGTTTAGGGTTTAGGGGTTAGAGACTGGACGGTGTTGAGCTGGGATTAGGGTTTGGGGTGTTAGGGTTTAGAGACTGGATGGTGTCAAGCAGGTTGCAAGGTAGGGTATTGGGGTAGGGTATGGAATTTAGGTTGTTTGGAGTTTAGGGTTAGGGGTTTAGAGACTGGATGGTGTTGAGCAGGTTTGAAGGTAGGGTATTGAGGTAGGGTATGGAATTAAGGTTGCAAGCATCTGATGTACAAAAAATGAACCCGATATGGTTCACTTCACCCTGTGTGATAAGGGTTTAGGGTGTAGAGACCCTAAAAACCCCAACCCTTGACCCTCAACCATGCAACATATATAGTAATACATTAACTCTGAGGTTGGGGACCTGAACCCTGAAGCCAGCAACCTGAACCCTGTACTGAGCCACCTTAACTCTGAACTCAGCAACCTAAACCCTGAACTCAGCCACCTAAACCCTGAACTCAGCCACCTAAACCCTGTACTCAGCCACCTAAACCCTGAACCCAGCCACCTAAACCCTGAACTCAGCCACCTAAACCCTGAACTCAACCACCTTAACCCTGAACTCAGCCACCTAAACCCTGAACTCAGCCACCTTAACCCTGAACTCAACCACCTAAACCCTGAACTCAGCCACCTAAACCCTGAACTCAGCCACCTAAACCCTGAACTCAGCCACCTAAACCCTGTACTCAGCCACCTAAACCCTGAACCCAGCCACCTAATCCCTGAACTCAGCCACCTAAACCCTGAACTCAACCACCTTAACCCTGAACTCAGCCACCTTAACCCTGCACTCAGCAACCTTAACCCTGCACTCAGCAACCTAAACCCTGAACCCAGCCACCTTAACCCTGAACTCAGCCACCTAAACCCTGAACTCAGCCACCTTAACCCTGCACTCAACCACCTAAACCCTGAACTCAGCCACCTTAACCCTGAACTCAGCCACCTAAACCCTGAACTCAGCCACCTAATCCCTGAACTCAGCCACCAAAACCCTGAACTCAGCCACCTTAACCCTGAACTCAGCAACCTAAACCCTGAACTCAGCCACCAAAACCCTGAACTCAGCCACCTAATCCCTGAACTCAGCCACCTAAACCCTGAACTCAGCCACCTTAACCCTGAACTCAGCCACCTTAACCCTGAACTCAGCAACCTAAATTCTCAACTCAGCCACCTACACCCTAAGCCTGGCGGCCTGAACCCTGAATCTGCTGTGCAGCTGTTCATGTCGGAAGCCCATTCAAGAGCCGACAACTTGTTGGTAGTCAAACAAGATGTCTCGGCAGTGGGCCCAGGGCAGTACGACACGATTGATAACTTGGAGATGTCGTCACCGAAGAGGAAGGGCGCTAGGACAGTCTTTGGGCGGGAGCACCGTGACGCAAAGGTGAGGAGGAGGCAGGACTGAATGGGGGGGGTAGTATGAATTTGAGGAAATGTGCATACGAGGTCATCAAACTTGGAGATGTCTGCACCAAAGAGGAAGGGCGCGAGGACAGTCTTTGGGCGAGAGCACCGGGATGCAAAGATGAGGAGGGGGGGCAGGACTCAATGGCTGGGGGGGGGGAAGTGAATTTAAGGTCATCCAACTTGGAGATGTCGTTACCAAAGAGGAAGGGCGCGAGGAAAATCATTGGGGTTGAGCACCAGGATGCAGAAGTGAGGAGGGGCAGGACTCAATGGCTGGGGGGGAGGGGGGGGAGGGGTCTAAACCATTTGTTACACCCCCTTTGCACCTCCTCCCATGACCCTTCATTGCGCCCACTCCCTGCCGGAGTTCGATGTGCCTGTCTGCCCTCATGGCCGAGCCTATCACTCCTCTTGCTTAAAACGGCGCCCCTTTCTGCAACCCATGCCTCTTCCTCCCCTCTCCCTCCCTTCACGCCCCCCCATTGCACCCACCCTTGCCTCTCCCTCCCTGCCACAATTTGATGTGTCAGACTGGCCTCATTCCTGCAACCCATGCCTCTTCCTCCCCACTTCCTCCCTTCACCCCCCCACTGCACCCACCCTTGCCTCTACCACCTTGCCTCTACCCCCTGCCAGAATTCGATGTGTCAGGCCGCCCTCATGGTCGAACCGATTGCATCAACCGCGTCCAAGGCGCCCGGCGCTATCTACGAGTACCCAAGCACGCTGGACAAGCATGGCATCAAGTTTGGAAACAGCGTGCAAGTGTACTCGCCGGAGAAGGGGAGCTCCACTGCGGGGCCTTACCTGTCAAAGTGAGTAATGTGTGATGAGTGATAAGTAGTGTGACGAGTGATGTGTGATGTGGTAAGTGCAGTGGCAGTGTGCAAGTGTACTCGCCGGAGAGGTAGGCATCCACTGCGGGGCCTTACCTGTCAAAGTGAGTGATGTGTGATGAGTGAAGTGGGGTGTGATATGAGTGAAGTGCGGTGTGATGAGTGATGTGGGGTGTGTTGAGTGATATGGGGTGTGATGAGTGATGTCGGGTGTGATGAGTGATGAGTATACTCGCTGGAGAAGGGGACCTCTACCGCGGGGACTTACCTGTTGAAGTGAGTGATGTGTGGTGGGTGAAGAGTAATGTGGGGTGTGAAGATGAATGTGGGATGTGATGAGTGATGTGACAAGTGCAGGGTACTCGCCAGATGCTGCTCCCTTATCTATCACCCCCCCCACTTATATTCAGGGGCCACGAGGGTGCCATGAAGGGAATCCAAGGCCCCGGCCCCGGCAGCTACGACCCTCAGGGCGGCCGCAACAAGGCTGTGGGCGGTCTCGGAGACGGGCCCACCTTCGCCATAGGCCAGCTGCTTGGCAAGCAGGGGCCAGGCACGGGGCTACTCAATGTACCTGGGCCTGGGACGTATAACCCTAGGGATGTGAGTGGTCGGATCAGGGATTTAGTACGAGCTTAGAGATGTGAGTGGTCAGGCCGGGGCTTTAGTACAAACTTGGAGATGTGAGTGGTCAGGCCGGGGCTTTAGTACAAACTTGGAGATGTGAGTGGTCAGGCCGGGGCTTAAGTACAAACTTGGAGATGTGAGTGGTCAGGCCGGGGCTTTAGTACAAACTTGGAGATGTGAGTGGTCAGGCCGAGGCTTTAGTGCGAACTTGGAGATGTGAGTGGTCAGGCCGAGGCTTTAGTGCGAACTTGGAGATGTGAGTGGTCAGGCCGGGGCTTTAGTGCGAACTTGGAGATGTGAGTGGTCAGGCCGGGGCTTAAGTACGAACTTGGAGATGTGAGTCGTCAGGCCGGGGCTTTAGTACAAACTTGGAGATGTGAGTGGTCAGGCCGAGGCTTTAGTACAAACTTGGAGATGTGAGTCGTCAGGCCGGGGCTTTAGTACAAACTTGGAGATGTGAGTGGTCAGGCCGGGGCTTTAGTGCGAACTTGGAGATGTGAGTGGTCAGGCCGGGGCTTAAGTACGAACTTGGAGATGTGAGTGGTCAGGCCGGGGCTTTAGTACAAACTTGGAGATGTGAGTGGTCAGGCCGGGGCTTTAGTACAAACTTGGAGATGTGAGTCGTCAGGCCGGGGCTTTAGTGCGAACTTGGAGATGTGAGTCGTCAGGCCGGGGCTTAAGTACAAACTTGGAGATGTGAGTGGTCAGGCCGGGGCTTAAGTACGAACTTGGAGATGTGAGTCGTCAGGCCGGGGCTTTAGTACAAACTTGGAGATGTGAGTGGTCAGGCCGGAGGTTAAGTACAAACTTGGAGATGTGAGTGGTCAGGCCGGGGCTTAAGTACGAACTTGGAGATGTGAGTGGTCAGGCCGGGGCTTTAGTGCGAACTTGGAGATGTGAGTGGTCAGGCCGGGGCTTTAGTACGAACTTGGAGATGTGAGTCGTCAGGCCGGGGCTTTAGTACAAATTTTGAGATGTGAGCGGTCAGGCCGGGGCTTTAGTACAAACTTGGAGATGTGAGTGGTCAGGCCGGAGGTTAAGTACAAACTTGGAGATGTGAGCGGTCAGGCCGGGGCTTTAGTACGAACTTGGAGATGTGAGTGGTCAGGCTGGGGCTTTAGTACAAACTTGGAGATGTGAGTGGTCAGGCCGGGGCTTTAGTACGAACTTGGAGATGTGAGTGGTCAGGCCGGGGCTTTAGTACAAACTTGGATATGTGAGTCGTCAGGCCTGGGACGTACAACCCTAGAGATGTGAGTGGTCAGATCAGGGATGTAGTACGAGCTTAGAGATGTGAGTGATGAGGCCGGGGCTGTAGTACCAACTTGAGATGTGAGCAATCAGGCTGGGATGTAGCACAGATTTGGGGATGTGACATTTGAGTGGTCAGGCAGGCCAGGGATAAGTATGAACTTAGAAATGTGAGTGATGAGGCTGGGGTTTTAGTATGAGCTTAGAGATGTGAGCAATCAGGTCGGGGCTGTAGAACGGTTCAAACGGTGAGGGATCAATCACCCCCCCCCCTGTTACACATCACTCATCACACTCCATCTCAAACTATGATTGCAGAACGCGTCCTCTGCGGTCCAGACCAACTGCTCCTTCAGCATGGGGCCCTGCTTGCGGACCAACTTTGACATTATCGGTCCCGGAGTAGGCTCCCCCTCCCCCGCGGCTTATCAGGTCATGGAGGCGTCACGGCACGATGCTCGCAAGTGAGTTGGATTTAGTATGAACGGGTTTAATTTGAACGGGATTGAGTATGAACGGGGTTCATTTGAATGGGATTAAGTATGAACGGGGTTGATTTGACCGGGATTGAGTATGAACAGCATTATAGCCCCCTTTCCCCGGAGTAGGCTCCCCCTCCCCCGCGGCTTATCAGGTCACTGAGGCGTCACGCCACGATGCCCGCAAGTGAGTTGGATTTAGTATGAACGGGCTTGATTTGGACGGGATAAAGTATGAACGGGGTTCATTTGAACAAGATTAAGTATGTGCAGGAGTATGGCCTTTTCCATCGGGAGCTACAAACTCCCTCTCGCTCACCCCTCTCTCCCCCTCTCCCTCGCTCCTTCGTTGCAGGGCCAAGGCAGCTGCCTTCTCAATCGGGAGCCGTCCCCTGATATCAGACGCCACGTGTTCACCCGGGCCAATGTACAACGTAGGTCCCATTGACGTCGGCCACGGCCGCGGGTACAGCTTCGGCCTCAAGGAGCGGAACTTGCCCAACTCCACGGTTGGCGTCAGGTGGGGAGGGGAAGAAGGGTTGCACGATATAGTAAATACAGCACGAAACGGCTGATACAACACGATACGGCAAAATGCGGCTTTGGACTCAAGGAGCGGAACTTGCCCAACTCCACGGTTGGCGTCAGGTGGGGAGGGGAAGAAGGGTTGCACGATATAGTAGAATACAGCACGATACGGCTGATGCAACACGATACGGCAAAATGCGGCTTCGGCCTCAAGGAGCGGAACTTGCCCAACTCCACGGTTGGCGTCAGGTGGGAAAAGGGAGGAATGTGGCACGATCCGGCCCAAAAGAAAGAAAGAAAGCTACGCCCCGTGAGGAGCGTGAGAGTTCAGGAAACAGCGCATCCTGGGCCCGGTACCGTATACAATCCGGCTCAATGTGGTATAATTTATAATTTGGCTCGGTGCGTTTTTGCAGGAATCTGCCCAACTCCATGGTTGGCGTGTTTAAATAATAATAATAATAATGTTTTTTTAATCGAGCTTTCAAATAGAAATGATGGGATCCAAACCCGGGCGGGCGGGATAAGAAATTCAAAAGTTCAAAAACGAAACAAGAAAATGAAAGATTGCTTTGCGGTATGCCCGAATGAGAGCAAAGTAGATATTTGGAACCTGACGTCAGGAAATAAGTACCGGCACATTTTGTTACCGCTTTTATTTTCTTAATTGTTTTGTTTGTCCTTCCTCCTGCAGGTATCAAGGGCCCCTGGCTATCCAGTAGAACATGGGGACAACAGGGCCTGGTCCAGTTTAGAGTTTAGGGTTTAGGGTTATGGGTTTTTCTTACCTGTTTTACTTGTCCTTATTCTTGCAGGTACCACGGGCCCCTGGCCTCCCAGCAGAACATGGGGACATTAGGGCCTGGCCCAGTGTACGACACCAACTCCAGCGCCAGCAAACTCTCTGGCAGGCGTGACATGCCGAACATCAAGGTGTGAATCAAGTGCATGAATAATAGCTAGTGTATACGGTGGACAAGCCCCGGCACTGGTGAATAAATAGCGGTACATGTACATCTATGAATCCGGCGCTGGTGAATAAATAGCGGTACAGGTACATGAATAGATTGTAAATTCCGGCACTGGTGTTCACTCACCAATACTGCTATTCATTAGCGGTACTGCTACATCAATAAAGAACATAATACTGGTTTCGGTGCTCGTGCGTAACGAAGAAAGGAGCTCTCAGGCAGGCGGGAGATGCCGAATATCAAGGTGTGAATCAAGGTGTGAATCAAGTGCATGAATAATAGCTGGAACATGGTTAAATCCCGGCACTGGTGAATAAATAGCGGTTCATTTCCTCCCTTTATCTATCACTCTTCTCCATCACTTTTTATTTGGTTTATTTTTATACAAATCAAAGCACTGGTGAATGAATAGCGGTTCATTTCCTCCCTTTATCTATCACTCTTCTCCATCACTTTTTATTTGGTTTATTTTTATACAAATCAAAGCACTGGTGAATGAATAGCGGTTCATTTCCTCCCTTTATCTATCACTCTTCTCCATCACTTTTTATTTGGTTTATTTTTATACAAATCCCGGCACTGGTGAATAAATAGCGGTTCCTCCACTTCCCTCCCGTCACATTTACACATTCCTCCACTTCTTTCCCCTCACGTTTTTGTATTCTTCCACTTCCCACCCCTCAATTTGGTACGACCAAAAGAGGCATTGTATCCAAACGATTGTCTCCCTCCCTTTCATTCTTATATTCCTCCACTTCCCTCCCCTCACATTCTTATATCCCTCAACCTTACTCTCCTCAGTTTGGTACGGCCAATAGAGATATTGGGTCCAAGCTCTACATCTCCAGACAGCACGGGGAAGCTGAGGGCCTGGGGATCGACTCCCCCGGACCCGGCTCGTACGACATCAACCAAAGAGAGGTCGCCGACGTCACGAGCAGGTGCGAGGATCGGCAAGGAGAATTCAAAACTAAGTTTGTAACTAGGAATTAAATTACAAAGATGTTTTATTGTGGGTCAGGAAATATATTTTTACCTCTATAGCGGGCACGTCAGTGGGTTTCACCTGGCGTTATATATTAATATACGGTACACGAAATGATATATTGCTAACTTGTTTCCCCTGTGCGCACCGCACCACTCTAAACTAGTAAAAGATATGCTATACCGTACGGTTCGGTATGATATATACGGTATATATATATATATATATATATATATATATATATATATAAATGTTTTTTTTAATGCGTACCGTACCAGACCGCCTTCAGCCAGCCACTGGGCGACTCCCACTGAACCGAAGGGAACTTAACCTTGACCGTCTGACCGACCTACGGCCGGTGGTCTTAGCAGCATGTAATTTGCTGTTCAAGGCACCCCTAGCTGTTAGGAATGATGTAGCTGGATTGCAGCTGGGTCGTAGCTGAATTGTGGCTGAATTGTAGCTGAACTGTAGCTGTAGGCTGGATTGTAGCTGAATTGTAGCGCCACTGGCCACTGGAAGCCATGCGCCATTTGCACGGACTGATGCCGCAACCACAGGACTGGAAAGGATCCAGCCCCATCCCTTCCTTGCTCATACTGCTTGCCCTCGGCATCACCGGCATTACAGGTGATAACCCCTAAATCCTTAACCCTAAACCTCAAGCCCGTTAATCCTTAACCCTAAACCCGTTAATCCTTAACCCTAAACCTGAAGTCTGTCAATCCTTAGCCCTAAACCGTTAACTCTCAACCCTAAACCCCTGAATCCTTAACCCTAAACCCCTGAATCCTTAACCCTTAACCCGTTAATCCTTAACCCTAAACCCGTTAATCCTTAACCCTAAACCCGTTAATCCTTAACCCTAAACCCGTTAATCCTTAACCCTAAACCCGAAGTCTGTCAATCCTTAGCCCTAAACCGTTAACTCTCAACCCTAAACCCCTGAATCCTTAACCCTAAACCTTAAGCCCGTTAATCCTTGACCCTAAACCATTAACCCTAAACCCCTTAATCCTCAACCCTAAACGTAAACCCTCACCTGGAACTGCAGGTCTTGCACCCTAAACCCTTAACCAATCATGCAAGCCTACTGCCTACTTTTCAACCCGATACCCTAAAACTCAACCAAAATACCATACCTCAACCAAAACACCACACCTCAACCTGTGAGCAGGTACAAGAAGGCGGCCACCTCGGTCTTCTCTACGGGACCTCGATTTGAAAACAAGTCCTCCACCTTCTGATGATGTCCGCTCGAGTAATACGAGAAGAGGGAGGGATGGGCGCGATGCCATCTTGAATTGTTCACGAGTCCTGTACCTTCTGATGACATCCGCTCCAGTAAGAGAAGGACGTGCGCGACGTCACGTTGAATCGCTCACGAGTCCTCCACCCATGGACGACCTGCTCTCCAGCCAGGGAGAGGGACATGTGCGACGACACGTTATATCGTTTTCACAAGTCCTCGACCCACTGACCACCTGCTCTCTACTTCCCTAAAACTGGGGCTGAGTTGGCCCACGGGGTACTCCTGTACCCGTGGGTATGTATGAGCTAGCCCCTGTGCTCCTGACTAGCAAGGAGAGGGGGATGGGCTTGATGTCACGTTATGCTCTTCAGCAAGGAAGGAGAGGCACACAAACGATGCCACGTCCTGATTCTGGGTGGGTGCTTCCGACTGTGCGTCTGAGGCGACTTGAATCGTTCCTGGGCACTCAGGATCCGATAAACCAGCCGTAGCCAGAGGTAGCCAGAGGCAGGCAGCCAGCTAGCCGCAGCCAGCCAAACGTAGCCAGAGGTAGCCAGAGGCAGCCAGCCAGAGGTAGTCAGAGGCAGCCTGCCAGCCGCAGCCAGCTAGCCGCAGCCAGCCAAACGTAGCCATCCAGGGATGGGCCATGGAACCATTTGCACCATGCTATCAGTTTATGACGTTACCTTCACCCATGCTATTAATTTAGCTATATTTTGTACCAGTAGCTGTTGAGCGAGCTGAATAAACGTGCCTTCAGGGTTTTTCAGGATAGGGTTTGGAGTGTGCAGGTGGGAGGGTAAGGTTTTGGGGGGCTTCTCTGCCCCAATGAGTTTTCTCTGTCTTGGAATATAACGGTTGCTTCTTATCAAACGACTTGGTTCCACCCTCTGTCTAGTCAGCTTTTTCCTGGTTTTCTTTACATTTAGCCCTTATCTCCAGTATCCGACTGGTTTGTTGAGCCCTGATCTGATGAGTGCGCGGCAGTTTGCAGGTTTCGTGTAACTGCTTCCATGCTGTCATTGTGATTAAGTGAATAGTTGCAGTTACTTCATTAGCAATGGCACGTACTAGTAGACTACTAGAAGCAGCAGGACCTACCGGCGATAGTGCCATGGGGCAGAAGGGATATCAAGGACGCTGGACAGCAGTCGGCGTTCGGTCGGGTCGGGAGACCCGGTTTACATTGTCGGGTCATGGAGCCCGGCCGGACTCGTTTCTATTTTATTTTTGTCGGGACCACACGTCTCGGATAACTGGGGGTAATTTTATGTTCCTGCCTTTTTGCCATCCTGGTCATTGAGCCGGGCTGTTTTTCACATGTTCATGAAGTGCCTGAACTGGCTTGTCTAGTGCCTGAACTGGCTTGTGTAGTGCCTGAACTGGCTTGTGTAGTGCCTGAAGCGGTTTATGTACCGGTAGTGCCTGCATTGAACTAACGGGTAACGTTCCCGTGCACCTGCTGGTGCCCCATGGTGTGCCAAATTCTTACGCACGCAAAACAGGCGCTGGGCTAGCTGGCTGATGAGATGTAACAAGCTGAGAATTGCTCATTCAAAATCATGTACGGAATCAGCAGCCTGCTTGCTGGCCAGTCTCCATTTGCTCCGATACCTGCTCCTTGTTGGTATTCACTCTTTCTGGGGCCTTATTTGCTGAGCTGTCGCGGTATAGCACTGTAACAGCTAGCAGAATCACGCTGAAGAGTAATCGCTGTACACCACTGCGTGAGGTGCGAATATGTTGTGTAGTTTTACAATCCAGCACAAGTCCCATGCATCAAATGTGATGCCACGCTGGACTGTAAAACTTCACAGCAGAGCGTGTCACATTGAGTGCAGTCGTGCGTTGTGAAGTTTATACGGACCAACAGAGCATCACATTTGAATATTTCATGCAAGGGACATGTGCCCGTAAACAAGTACATGCTCTATATACGCTAGGACAGCGAGCGAAATGCACCGCCCCCCCCTGAGCAAGCAACTAACCATAAGACAGTGGCGAAGGAATGCCCCCCATGGGAGAGCGGGGTTTCCAAGAGTTTCAAGCTAGTCATTGGGGTATTTTTGAGTTGAGCTAGTCATGGGAGTTGTGTGGGTTAGCACCACAACGGGCTAGCCAGGGCATAGCTTGTCACAATATATTTCCGTTAGTGCTCGGTATGAAACAGTACATGTCTGTAAAGTGTACCGAAACCGGTTATCCCGACCAATAAAAGATACCCAGTATAGGATCCAACACCCATTGGTAGTGGCTGAGGAGCCCACCACCTTTTCCCCCTGACCACTTTCAAGTGTGGCTATCCGCGGGGGGTACGCCTCTCCTCGGAATTTCGGATGCCTTTTTTGTGTGGGGATTACAGGTTGCCGCGAACTGCACAAGCATATATGGTTTCATACCGAACACGGGATACACCGGCATCTGTCGCGCATCATCTCATGAAAAGTGTTATAATGATAACAACACACTGCCGTAAATCGGGTAGACTTCGCTCAAAGTTAATTAATGATTGGTGTGCGCGGACTTGATATGAATTCAGAAATCGCCGCTGCGCGGACTTTCAGCCAGGTGCCGCTGCGCAAAGCGTCAGCCAGGTAAAATTGATATTATCGTACCTGATGCGCGGCGTTAATTAAATGATCTGCAACATTTTCGCTGCTGTGCGGCTATTTTGATTTTTTTTTTTGGCAGCGCGAAGAAAATTTAAATTCATTGTCTGGGGGGGTTCGCGGACCCTATCTGGTTTTACGATATATCCCATCCAGTACCGTGCTGTGTGTAAGAGGATAAATGCACGAAAGTGTCCTATCACACAACTCAAGTTACCCTTTGCCGGAGTGGTCCATCACTCGGTATGTGCCAATACGACATGGGCAGTTCGCTCCCTACTGACCCCAGGTTGATGATTGCGGTGATGAGGAAGTCTGGCACCTGCGACACATAGCGGAGTACAAGTGTATTATCTGGACTCCAGGGGACATGTGCTGAGATAATATCCCGGGATCTTCCACCCACCATATCTCAGCACATGTCGCCGAGTAATGAGACATTGATTTTTATTTGTTTTTTCGTTGGTGTGTAGCGATTTAGCTCTGTGCTGACAGAAGCGCTGCACAAGTATGGTACCGTGCAGGCGTACATGAGACCAAGTTACGAAATAAAACACTTTCCATTGAACAAGAAGTCGGGCCAGTCCGGCACCTGTCATGACGCATGACTGCAGCTTAGTCCCTCTAGTGAGAACTGAGGGGCTATGAGCCGCAGTCATGTGTCATGAGGTGCCGGAATGGCCTGACTTATGCCTAGTTGTTTACGCACAAAAATTGGCGTGCTGCGGTTTAGCACTGTGCTGCGGTTTAGCACTCTACTACTGACACTGTTTCCGCTACACGCTACCAGACCGGTGAACGCGTTTAGGTGGTCCGTTGAACGCGTTGAGGTGGTCCGTTGAACGCGTTCAGGTGGTCCGTTGAACGCGTTTAGGTGGTCCTTTGAACGCGTTTAGGTGGTCCGTTGAACGCGTTTAGGTGGTCCGTTGAACGCGTTTAGGTGGTCCGTTGAATGCGTTTAGGTGGTCCGTTGAACGCGTTGGTCCGTTGAACGCGTTCAGGTGGTCCGTTGAACGCGTTCAGGTGGTCCGTTGAACGCGTTTAGGTGGTCCGTTGAACGCGTTTAGGTGGTCCGTTGAACGCGTTTAGGTGGTCCGTTGAACGCGTTTAGGTAGTGGTCCGACAGTGTGGTGGTTCAAGATGCCGGTAAACATTTTTACTTATTGACTTATAAGGTGCAGACACGTGGCATGATAGGTGCCAAGCTAGCCCACCTCCTCCAAGTTCTTTTCGGACAAAAGCCCCACGCACATTGTGAAGGATCACCATTGTGAAGGATCACCAAAACCCGCATCCCACCATGTGGGGTAGCGGGTTTCGGAGGACGGGTGCTAGTTTTGCAACCCCGCGAATCAAATTAGTGTCCCCGATGGTAATTGGCCCAACACTAGCCCTCCAATTTTTACAGCCCAACAGTGCAAGATCACATTTGCTGCATGGGAAGGTGCAAGATCACATTTGCTGCATGGGAAGGTGCAAGTTGATAGCTCCCCATGGATAGCAATAATCTTACACCCATCGTTGTCTAAAGTGAAATATGCCGATGTCTGCAGGGAGCATAATTCTAGCACGATAATTTCATATGTACGGTTCCCCCTGGCCACTGGGTGCCCGAAAATTATTTAGGCATGGGATTGATCGTGCCTCCGTGACACCGGTAGGACATGTCACCAGTGAACATTTGTTAACTTTGTACGGTGCAAATACAGGCGGCTCTGGTCTGCACGTTGGGGCATGCACCAAAGGGTCACATAAAGGACACACTGCCTATGATATCAGTGTAGCGGTACATCAGTGTACATGAATGGACCGCCTGTTCAGCCCAGCATTGGCACCGTGTCTGGACTTTCATCAGATGTGCAAACCAGCTGTCAAGTGCTGCCATTTGCCCCTGCATCTTAGAGGCATAAAGTGCGTGTGAAGAGAACGAGGCCCATGAGCGTGTGCCTAACTGTGGTCCCCGCTTGTTGCTTTCCGAACATTAGGGACTGCTGTATTGCCGGGCACCTGGACCATCCCCGATGGCCGTATTGCTGTATTGCCGGACACCTGGACCATCCCCGATGGCCGTATTGCCGTATTGCCGGGCACCTGGACCATCCCCGATGGCCATATTGCCGTATTGTCGGGCACCTGGACCATCCCCGATGGCCATATTGCCGTATTGCCGGGCACCTGGACCACCCCCGATATAACAGGAGCCTCTCTTACTTGTGAGTGAGAGCTTCAAGGGAAATGAACCGGGGAGACTTCAACGTCGGGGAGTCCGGGGAACGACGATCTCTTGCTTGTTACAAAGACGGACGGCGGTCCAATAGATCAATCCAATAACAATCTACTGGACAAAGGAAACTCAAAGTATAAGAAGGCAAGGCAGACTAGGCATGCCCTAGTCTATGACAAATAACAATTACTACCATGACTAGTAGAGTTATGCACACAATCAGAGTGTCATGGAACTTAGTCAACATGTCAGCATGCCATGGTGTCATGGCTACAGCCAGCTAGTCATGGCAGTTGTAGTAATCACTGAGCTCGGAAGGAGATTCGGAAAAGAGACACAAACGGAAACGGCTTCAGTCCGCCTAGAGTAATAGGTGAACTAGCATAACTAATGGTTTGATATCCTAGCTACTAGCATGGATACAATAGACATGGAAACAAGAAGGCATTATAAGGCATTATAAGTGCCACACTGTTACATTCTCCCCCCCTTTCAATCAGGCGACGCCCTCGGAGCCTTACTACGTCAGATCAGCTGATGTCCTGCGGATATAGTCAGCAATTAATCCATCTACTAGCCCGTCTTGCATATCCACCCTGAGTCGGGTCTCGGTAATCCAAACATTCTCATCTTCACCGTAGCCAATCCACTTGACCAGGTAGGAGGTCTGACGTCGCTGTCCTTTCCCCCGGAACCGATGCGATCTGATCGCCTCTACATGGAAATACTCTTCCTCTTCCTCATCATCACCTTGAACGACCGGCGGCGGAGGGGCTGTGTATGCCGGGCGCTGCGGGAAGTCTAGGGATCCGTCCTCATTCGCTTTGAGATGCGAGATGTGAATGACGGGATGGATTTTGAAGTGAGCCGGCAACTCCAACTTGTACGCAACGTCCGACAAAACCTGGATGATTTTGTACGGGCCATAGTACCTAGGCTGGAGCTTTCTCGTTGCCCTCAGTGCTCTAGGCAGGCGGAGATGGGTTGCAGCAAGCCAGGCTGTGTCGCCCACCTCAAACGTAAACTCCCGACGGTGTTTGTTTGCGTTCTTAGCCATCCTATCTTGAGTTGCCTTCAAAGCTACTCGAGCTCGTTCCCTTTCAGCCCGCAACCGGGAGGTGTACTCCTTGACCCTTTCAGAGCTAGGCTCCTGATCTGGTTTGAGAACCATGCTGAGGGGAACCCTTGGGTGACGACCGTGAGTCAAGTAGAACGGTGTGAACCGGTGACTAGCATGCTCAGAGTCATTGTAAGCGAATTCGCATGATACGAGGTGCTCATCCCAATCATCTTGATACGGCGACACGTACGCCCGTACCATATCCTCAACCGTCTTGTTAGCATTCTCCGTCTGACCATCTGTCTGAGGGTGATTTGCCGTGGACATATTGAGGCGTGTTCCTAGCTGCGACTGCAGCGCTTTCCAAAAATCAGAAGTGAACCGGGGGTCTCTGTCACTGATGATGGACTGAGGCATGCCGAAACGCCTGAAGATATTGGAACGGAACAACTCAGCAGTGCCCTCTGCTGTTACTTCGACTGACGTTGGCGCTAGAACTACTAGCTTGGTCATGCGATCGACGAATGTACAAATGCTGTCATGCCCGTGTTTCGTGCGGGGGAGACCGGTGATGAAGTCCATTGACCACGATGCACCAGCCTCGACAGGGATAGGCAAGGGATGTAACAACCCCATCTTTCTTTGATGGCTCGGCTTAATAGCCTGGCACGATGGACATGTACTGCAGTACTGATCCACCATATGATGCTGCCTAGGCCAATAGAAGGCGCGTGAGAGACGTTCGTAAGTCTTGTCGCACCCTAAGTGGCCGGAAAGCGGGGCATCATGAGCCTCAAACAACAGCTTATGTCGCAGATCGCACTGCGGCACATACAGCCTGGACCCCTTGTAGAGCAATCCACCTGTCAGCTGGAAATCCTTCCGCGAGCCCTTCTCTACAGCCTTGAGAGTGCGCTGGTACTCCGGATCAGATATCAATGCGGTGCGAACATGCTGGAAGAGATCGTCATCTGCTTAACCACGTTAATGCGTTCACCGTGTAGTCCGGACGACGGGACAGTGCGTCGGCTACAATGTTCTCTTTGCCAGGACGGTGGACAATGTCGAAATCAAACTCAGCCAATGTGCTCATCCAGTTCATCTGTCTGTGGTTGAGTGTTGGTTTTGTCTGAATGAACTTCGTCGCCCAATTATCCGTGACTATGACGAACTTCTTCCCCCTAAGATGGAAACCCCACTTCTTGAGCGCGTGTATGACAGCAAGCAACTCTTTGTCGTGGTTCTCATAACGCGTCTCCGCATCAATCATCTTTCTGCTTTCGTACGCGACGACGCGCAAATCCATCCCCTCGCCTTGGGTTAGAACTGCGCCGACAGCGAAGCCGGACGAATCGCATGTGACTACAAATGGCTGTGTATAGTCGGGGGGAGCCAGGATGGGAGCGTGGGTAAGGGCATGTTTCAGTAGCTTAAACGATGCCTCTTCTGCTGGACCCCACGCCCATTTGACGTTGCCAGTGAGTGCGGATAGCGGGGCTGCTATCATGGAGAAGTCCTTGACGAACTGTCGGTAGAACTCTGCCAAGCCTTTGTCCAGTAGATTGTTATTGGATTGATCTATTGGACCGCCGTCCGTCTTTGTAACAAGCAAGAGATCGCCGTTCCCCGGACTCCCCGACGTTGAAGTCTCCCCGGTTCATTTCCCTTGAAGCTCTCACTCACAAGTAAGAGAGGCTCCTGTTATAATTGTATTGGCGTTTAGGCGGCACTGCAGGCAGTTGGCAGCGAAACAATCAGTCAACCGAGATTACGCAGCTTCTCACTGGCTAGTTCACAGTGAACTTCTGTCGTTGCACAACCGCAAGTGTGAAATGCTGTGAGGTCGCTGAAGGTCGCTGGGGTCGCAGGTAAGCAAATCAGCGAGACCGGGTGTCAAGCAAATTTGCAAACGAGTACCACTAACTATGCTGGAACTAAGGTCGCAGGTAAGGGATTCAGCGAGACCGGGTGTCAAGCTTATCCTCGAACGAGTACCGATGACAACTAGACGGAAAATGGGTCGCAGGCCAGAAATCAGCAAGACCGTGTGTCAGACTGATTAACAGGCGAGTACCTTGCCTAAGTAAACAATTAAGGCGAAAACACAGGCACCGTGACTGACGTGCCGCGAATGTACAAGCCAATCGTGAGTTGGCGAGTATTAGGGGCAGTGACACAACGGAATGCAGTCAGTGCGCGATAGGTCCGCACCAATTGTCAGGAATGACAATTCAGGATCAATTAGGCAATCTGAAACCAATTATAACAGGAGCCTCTCTTACTTGTGAGTGAGAGCTTCAAGGGAAATGAACCGGGGAGACTTCAACGTCGGGGAGTCCGGGGAACGGCGATCTCTTGCTTGTTACAAAGACGGACGGCGGTCCAATAGATCAATCCAATAACAATCTACTGGACAAAGGAAACTCAAAGTATAAGAAGGCAAGGCAGACTAGGCATGCCCTAGTCTATGACAAATAACAATTACTACCATGACTAGTAGAGTTATGCACACAATCAGAGTGTCATGGAACTTAGTCAACATGTGAGCATGTCATGGTGTCATGGCTACAGCCAGCTAGTCATGGCAGTTGTAGTAATCACTGAGCTCGGAAGGAGATTCGGAAAAGAGACACAAACGGAAACGGCTTCAGTCCGCCTAGAGTAATAGGTGAACTAGCATAACTAATGGTTTGATATCCTAGCTACTAGCATGGATACAATAGACATGGAAACAAGAAGGCATTATAAGGCATTATAAGTGCCACACTGTTACACCCGAGGGCTTTGAAGCAGCCACAAGAGAATTGAAGCAACTTAAGACATGGAACGCCACCCTGTCCAACACACAAGCAATGCGTGAATGAATGAATGAATGAATGAATGAATGCGTGAAGGTTTTGCAGTCCAACACAGTTTATCACTAAAGCAAGTGATGCTTGTGTGAAGGGGTCTGGCATGCCGTCGAAGCGTGTGCTCACGAGGGGTCTAGAAGGGGTGATGTGCTCACCTGCCTGTCCACCACCCAAGCACGGAGTGTGATGTCTCCACCACCTAGCAAACAGCGTGATGCACCCAGCTCCCACATTGTAAAACCGTTGATGCAACGAACCACCTGGTGACTGATAGCTGAGCAGCGGATGGCATTTTGCATGCAATGTCCTCCCTGCCATCAGAAATGCCAACATTGCTGGCCGCAGCTGAACACTGGCCGGCCTGCACTGAAGTAGTATGAATATATCCAAAGTTGCATGTTGCCCTGCTACCCAGCTCGTGTGTTTGTGAAGTTTTTACAGTCCAACGGGGCGTCACATTTGATGCATGGGACTTGTGCCCGTAAACCAGGACGGGCACTAAATAGGAAAGCGAGCGAAAACCAGTGACCCCCCTGGGGAAGCATGTTTTAAGGCCAACTGCTCTGATGCCCAACTTCTGATCCGGCCTACTGCTGCCCTACCGCCTACTCAGCTTCTAGTTAATGGCTACGTCTGCTACCCTCCTCGCTCCCCATCGAAGCTCTTGTGCATGGCGCCCTGCTCTTCCAGCCACCTGGGGTGCTCGAAACAAAACCAAACGTCCGAATTACTAAAAACGATGATGCAGGAAACGGGAAACTCGGTAGGCGGGTACAGGGGCCAGTCACTTGATATTACACTAACCTTTTTTCATGCAATATCATCTCAGCCATCAGACTCAGCTATTATAGACCCAGACCAGCATGGCTTCTTGCAAATGAAGTACTGGTAACGTACTTGGTACCGTGCAAATGAAGTCTTCCTGGTAAGGTTCTTGGTTATAGCCGAGCGAGCAGCAGAAAAAATGCATGATCACTTCTGCTATCAGACCCAGACGATTTCATGCAGATTAACTATTTGTTTTTATCTTCGGAGCCGCAAATTGCGTGCATTGTCTCTTTCGCTATCAGACCCAGAGTCCCAGACCCACATGTCATCATGTAAATGAACTATTTGGTTATAGCTGAGCAAGCAGCGGAATATATGCATTACCTCCTTCGCTATCAGACCCAGGCCCAAATGACTTCATGCAGATGAAGTACTTCGTTATAGCCGAGCTGCATTTTGCGAACACTATCTTCTCTGGTATCAGACTCTGCTATCAGACCCAGACCCACATGCCATCATGTAAATGAACTATTTGGCGATAGCTAAACAGCGGAATACGCGCATTAGCACCTCTGATGTTTCACACAAGATCCACACAAGTGACTTCCTGTCACAAATTAACTACTTATAGCTGAACAGCAAAATGCATGCCTCATGCATAAGCTCCTCTTTCAAACTCAGATCCAGAAGAATTCATGCAAATGAACTTCTTGGTGAAGGCTGAACATTGGAATACAAGCCTAAGCACGGTTCACTGGTTTGCACGCTGTCTTAGCGCATCAAGTGCCTGCTCAGATTTACGGGCACCTGTCCCAGGTATCAAACGAAATGCCCTGCTGGACTGTATAAACTTATCAAAACTTCCGCCTGCCCGCACTAGTGCCACAGGTCCCTCATCGAGCTGATCCAGCCTGAGAGCCCCCCAGCAGCAGAGGCGGCTGCACTTGAGGACAGGAGACTGCCGGGCAACAGCACCCCTGTTGTTGCATCCCGTGGGTCACGGGGTCTGTCAGAGTCAGGTGGACCATGAGGCACGTCAGGCGACATTGTCAGCCGAGGCGCATCCCACAAGGCACAGGGTATGCCCGTGTCATGCGGCCCATGCGCCTCGTCGTGATGATGGGCCTCGGCATCAAGCAGCAACCTGGGGAATTATGAGGGATAGCGGGGATATAAGGCGCGATGTGCACTGGGAAACATGCATGGGGGATGTGCACTGGGAAACATGCATGGGGGATGTGCACTGGGAAACATGCATGGGGGATGTGCACTGGGAAACATGCATGGGGGATGTGCACTGGGAAACATGCATGGGGGATGTGCACTGGGAAACATGCATGGGGGATGTGCACTGGGAATCATGCATGGGGGATGTGCACTGGGAAAAATGCATGGGGGATGTGCACTGGGAAACATGCATGGGGGATGTGCACTGGGAAACATGCATGGGGGATGTGCACTGGGAATCATGCATGGGGGATGTGCACTGGGAAAAATGCATGGGGGATGTGCACTGGGAATCATGCATGGGGGATGTGCACTGGGAAACATGCATGGGGGATGTGCACTGGGAATCATGCATGGGGGATGTGCACTGGGAAACATGCATGGGGGATGTGCACTGGGAATCATGCATGGGGGATGTGCACTGGGAAACATGCATGGGGGATGTGCACTGGGAAACATGCATGGGGGATGTGTACTGGGAAACATGCATGGGGGATGTGCACTGGGAAACATGCATGGGGGATGTGCACTGGGAAACATGCATGGGGGATGTGCACTGGGAATCATGTATGGGGGATGTGCACTGGGAATCATGCATGGGGGATGTGCACTGGGAAACATGCATGGGGGATGTGCACTGGGAATCATGTATGGGGGATGTGCACTGGGAAACATGCATGGGGGATGTGCGAGAGGGTATTTTCATGGGGGCATGTGCATGAGAGCATGTGCATGGCGACATGTGCATGGCGGCATGTGCATTGGGAATCTGCAAGGGGGCATGTGCATGGGGGTATGTGCATGGGGGCCTGTGCATGGGGGCATTGGGAGCATGTGCATGGGGGCATTTGCATGGGGCATGTGCATAGGGGCACGTGCATGGGGGCATGTGCATGGGAGCAGGTGCATAAGGGCAAGTGCATGGGGGTGAGCTCATGGCGATGGGACAGGAATGCTTGGGAACAAATCATTGGACACAAACAGACCTGCCCAAGCATTTAGACAAATAATATCGCGCAACACATGACACCAGACACAAGGCCCTCCAGTCCTCTGGCATGCTCTAAACACGCCACTAGCTACTGCTTGTGTGCCGCACCCACCGCAGTCCGCCACCGCTTCTCGGCGAAACCGACGCGTTACTGGTGCGCACCGCCCACAGCCGCTGCATCCCATCAAACCGCACAAGGCCCTGCGGTGTCTCTCCCCCCGCCTCGGCATCATCCCCAGCGGACACAAAGGGTGCTGCAGGAGGCTGATCCAGATCCAAGGCATTCCTGCAAGGTGGCAGATCTAGATCTAGATCCAGAGCCGATGAATCCTTGCACGGAGGCAGATCTAGATCTGGATCCGCCGCCAGGGACCGCGGGTGCCGCTGATCTCTTCTGCGACCTGCCACCTCAGGCTCGAGCGACGATGCGGACGGCGGGCAACGCAGCTGCTGCTGCGCCCCGTCTTGCACGCCTCCCTTCTTCTTCTTCTGCGCCCTGTCTTGCATGCCCCCCGCTGCCCTAAACGGCGGGCCAGGCGCCTCGGACGGCACCTCCACTGCAAACAGCAAGCGCTGGTGATAGCTGGACAGCGGCATGCGCGAGACCTCTGCACCGCTGTTGGACCCAGACTCAGGCGACGTGACGGGGTTGTGGGGCGCAGGGTGCTCGGGGCCGGCCAAGGAGGGTGAGTCACTGCAATGGAGGCATTAGGGTTTAAGGATAATAAGAGTAAGGTTTGAAAATAAACGTGGGGAGTGAAATTGCCTGAGACGATGGGTCCCCAAAAATAAAAAAGACAGGAGTCCATGACCCGACGATGTAGACCGAGTCACCCGAATAGAGCAAGGTTTGGGAATAGTACGGTACACAAGAATACAACTGAAGAATTTGGCAAAAAATATGGGCATGCTAAATTGTAACCCTGAACCCCTTTATGGCGTATAGGAGCCAAGCTCATGAAAGACCGTAAGACAGAGAAAGCTTTCCCTCCAACTACTCTGCTTAAAGTTCATTTCATTTTCAGGCATTTACCAGGGGGGGAGGAATAAAATCCTCTATTTTGGCTGACCCGCCGCCCCCTTCCCCACACACCTCCTCTCTGTCAGACAGGACAAAAATCTGGGCATTGACATCAGAAAAACACTTTTATACCGAGCGATTTCCAGGTGTGCACCTGGAGCCAACCCTGGAGGGGATTTGCATGCAACATGGACAGTCTGATTGGACACGTGGTGCACCCTGCTGCTGATGTGATCTAATGGACGAGAGTGCTGTACTGCTCTTCATCTGACATGCACCGTGCATGGCTGCATGCAACATGGGCACATGGTGCAACCAGCTGCTGATGTGATCTCATGGACGAGAGTGCTGTTCTGCTGTTCACTAGCCATGCACAGTGCATGGCTGCATGCAACATGGGCACATGGTGCAACCAGCTGCTGATGTGATCCCATGGACGAGAGTGCTGTTCTGCTGTTCACTAGCCATGCACAGTGCATGGCTGTATGCAACATGGGCACATGGTACACCCAGCTGCTGATGTGATCCCATGGACGAGTGCTGTTCTGCTGTTCATTAGCCATGCACAGTGCATGGCTGTATGCAACATGGGCACATGGTACAACCAGCTGCTGATCTCATGGACGAGTGCTGTACTGCTGTTCACTAGCCATGCACGGTGCATGGCTGCATGCAACATGGGCACATGGTGCACCCAGCTGCTGATCTCATGGACGAGTGCTGTACTGCTGTTCACTAGCCATGCACAGTGCATGGCTGCATGCAACATGGGCACATGGTGCAACCAGCTGCTGATGTGATCCCATGGACGAGAGTACTGTCCTGCTGTTCACTAGCCATGCACAGTGCATGGCTGTATGCAACATGGGCACATGGTGCAACCAGCTGCTGATGTGATCCCATGGACGAGAGTGCTGTTCTGCTGTTCATTAGCCATGCACAGTGCATGGCTGCATGCAACATGGGCACATGGTGCAACCAGCTGCTGATGTGATCCCATGGACGAGTGCTGTTCTGCTGTTCATTAGCCATGCACAGTGCATGGCTGTATGCAACATGGGCACATGGTGCACCCAGCTGCTGATGTGATCCCATGGACGAGTGCTGTTCTGCTGTTCATTAGCCATGCACAGTGCATGGCTGTATGCAACATGGGCACATGGTGCAACCAGCTGCTGATGTAGTCCCATGGACGAGTGCTGTTCTGCTGTTCATTAGCCATGCACAGTGCATGGCTGCATGCAACATGGGCACATGGTGCAACCAGCTGCTGATGTGATCTCATGGACGAGAGTGCTGTACTGCTGATCATTAGCCATGCACAGTGCATGGCTGCATGCAACATGGGCACATGGTGCAACCAGCTGCTGATGTGATCCCATGGACGAGTGCTGTTCTGCTGTTCATTAGCCATGCACAGTGCATGGCTGTATGCAACATGGGCACATGGTGCACCCAGCTGCTGATCTCATGGACGAGTGCTGTTCTGCTGTTCATTAGCCATGCACAGTGCATGGCTGCATGCAACATGGGCACATGGTGCAACCAGCTGCTGATGTGATCCCATGGACGAGTGCTGTACTGCTGTTCATTAGCCATGCACAGTGCATGGCTGCATGCAACATGGGCACATGGTGCACCCAGCTGTTGATCTCATGGACGAGTGCTGTTCTGCTGTTCATTAGCCATGCACAGTGCATGGCTGCATGCAACGTGGGCACATGGTGCAACCAGCTGCTGATGTGATCTCATGGACGAGAGTGCTGTTCTGCTGTTCACTAGCCATGCACAGTGCATGGCTGCATGCAACATGGGCACATGGTGCAACCAGCTGCTGATGTGATCCCATGGACGAGTGCTGTACTGCTGTGCATTAGCCATGCACAGTGCATGGCTGCATGCAACATGGGCACATGGTGCACCCAGCTGTTGATCTCATGGACGAGTGCTGTTCTGCTGTTCATTAGCCATGCACAGTGCATGGCTGCATGCAACGTGGGCACATGGTGCAACCAGCTGCTGATGTGATCTCATGGACGAGAGTGCTGTTCTGCTGTTCACTAGCCATGCACAGTGCATGGCTGCATGCAACATGGGCACATGGTGCAACCAGCTGCTGATGTGATCCCATGGACGAGTGCTGTACTGCTGCTCATTAGCCATGCACAGTGCATGGCTGCATGCAACATGGGCACATGGTGCACCCAGCTGCTGATCTCATGGACGAGTGCTGTTCTGCTGTTCATTAGCCATGCACAGTGCATGGCTGCATGCAACATGGGCACATGGTGCAACCAGCTGCTGATGTGATCTCATGGACGAGAGTGCTGTTCTGCTGTTCACTAGCCATGCACAGTGCATGGCTGCATGCAAAATGGGCACATGGTGCAACCAGCTGCTGATGTGATCCCATGGACGAGTGCTGTACTGCTGTTTGTTCTTTCGCCATGCTCTTTCGCCATGCACGGTGCATGGCTGCATGAAAGGCCTCAGATGTCCCCTGAGCTCTGCATGAGGCTGGGCCCAGACCCCCCCCCCCTCAGTATAAATGAATAATAAATAGGTAGTGCCCATGCCCCCTCGCTGTATACACGCAATTCTGATCATAGGCATTCCTGAAATGCTCGTGTACCGGTATTGGCCTTTTATTTATACGTGTACAACAGTATTCAATGAACATTTCAGAAATATACAGCTTTGAGTTGTAAACTTCAGACTGTGCCATCGGCCAGCCCTGGGTAGTTGAAACTGGCAAACACAAGACGCCGCACCTGTCATGCGAAGGGCTCTCTCCCTCGCCCGACAAGCTCTCGTCATACGTCCGCCTTCCATCGGGACCGCCCGCATGGCTGCCAGCTGCGCTCAAGCATGGAGTCATGAAGCTTTCGTCGTACGTCAGCCTACCTCCATGGCTGCCTGCTACGCTCATGTGAGGAGTCGCAAAGCTGTCAGAGGTAAGTCTATCCTCTACATTATCTGGGCTGCATGATGCAGATCCGACCATGCACCTGTCCTCAACACCAGGGCTGGCTGCATGGCTTGGGCTGGGTGACGCAGATCCGCCCATGCACATGTCCTCATCGCCAGGGCTGGCTGCATGACTCGGGCTAGGTGAAGCAGATCCGCCCATGCACCTGTCCTCATCACCAGGGCTGGCTGCATGGCTCAGGCTAGGTGATGCAGATCCACCCATGCATCTGTCCTCATCGCCGGGGCTGGCTGCATGGCGCAGGCTGGGTGATGTAGATCCGCCCATGCACCTGTCCTTATCACCAGGGCTGGCTGCATGGCTCGGGCTAGGTGAAGCAGATCCGCCAATGCACCTGTCCTCATCACCAGGGCTGGCTGCATGGCTCGGGCTAGGTGATGCAGATCCGCCCATGCACCTGTCCTCATCACCAGGGCTTGCTGCATGGCTCGGGCTGGGTGATGCAGATGCACCCATGCACCTGACCTCAACACCAGGGCTGGCTGCATGGCTGGGGCTGGGTGATGCAGATGCACCCATGCACCTATCCTCAACACCAGGGCTGGCTGCATGGCTCGGGTTAGCTGATGCAGATCCGCCCATGCACCTGCCCTCAACACCAGGGCTGGCTGCATGGCTCGGGCTGGTTGATGCAGATCCGCCCATGCACCTGTCCTCAACACCAGGGCTGGTTGCATGGCTCGGGATGGGTAATGCAGATGCACCCATGCACCTGTCCTCAACACCAGGGCTGGCTGCATGGCTCGGGCTGGGTGATGCAGATGCACCCATGCACCTGTCTTCAACACCAGGCCTGGCTGCATGGCTGGGGCTGGGTGACGCAGAACCGCCCATGCACCTGTCCTCAATACCAGGGCTGGCCGCATGGCTTGGGCTGGGTGACGCAGATCCGCCCATGCACAAGTCCTCATCGCCAGGGCTGGCTGCAAGGCTCGGGCTAGCTGATGCAGATCCGCCCATGCACCTGCCCTCAACATCAGGGCTGGCTGCATGGCTCGGGCTGAGTGAAGCAGGTCCGCCCATGCACCTGTCCTCATCACCAAGGCTGGCTGCATGGCTTGGGCTGGATGATGCAGATCCTCCCATGCACCTGTCCTCATCGCCAGGGCTGGCTGCATGGCTCGGGCTGGATGATGCAGATCCTCCCATGCACCTGTCTTCATCGCCAGGGCTGGCTGCATGGCTCGGGCTAGCTGATGCAGATCCGCCCATGCACCTGCCCTCAACACCAGGGCTGGCTGCATGGCTCGGGCTGAGTGAAGCAGGTCCGCCCATGCACCTGTCCTCATTACCAGGGCTGGCTGCATGGCTCGGGCTGGGTGATGCAGATCCGCCCATGCACCTGCCCTCAACACCAGGGCTGGCTGCATGGCTCGGGCTGGATGATGCAGACCCTCCCATGCACCTGTCTTCATCGCCAGGGCTGGCTGCATGGCTCGGGCAAGGTGATGCAGATCCGCCCATGCACCTGTCCTCATCGCCAGGGCTGGCTGCATGGCCCTCCCCCGTGATGCCGCTGCCTGCGCCAGTCGTCCCATAGCCAACATCACTGTTGCCGTCGGCAAGGTCCAGAGCTAGGCGGGCGAAGCCCATCACCAGATCTAGATCCTGGGGGCAGTACTGACCGCCCACAGCTGGGCTGGCAGTGCCTGGATCTTGAGGGTAGCAGTGGGCGACTGTTGCTGACCTGGCAAAACCCATATCCAGGTCCTGAGGGCAGTAGTGGCTGGCTGCTACTGGGCTTGTAGAGGCCAGATCCAGATCTAGATCCTCTGGACAGTCCGGCCTGTCTGCTCCTGGGCTGGCAAGGCCCATTTCCTGGGGACAGTAGGGCCTGCCAGCTGCTGGGCAACCAGAGCCCAGATTCACATCCTCAGGGCAGTGAGTGCTGCCTGCTGATGACCTGGCAGAGCCCATATCATGATCTTGGGGACAAAAGGGCCTGCCTGTTGCTTGTCTGGCAGAGCCCAGATCCAGATCCTCTGGCCAGCGATGGCTGCCTGCTGCTGAGCTCTCAGAACCCAGATCTAGATCTAGATCTTCGGGGCTGTGACGGCTGCCTGCTGCTGGGCTGCACCTGCTGGGTGGTGCAACGGAAACCCTCAAGAGAACCCCAGACGACTGCGATGGCAGTAGAGCATTTGTATTTAGGGTTGAAGTGGTGCCTAAACCCTGAGCAGCTGTGTTGGCAGTGAAATGCTCATCTTTATCTGTAGGGATGAGGTGGTGCGCAAACCCCTGACCTGGCTGCGTTGGTAGTGGAGCATTTGTATTATGGGTTAAAGTGGTGCCTAAGCCCTGAACAGATGTGATGGCAGTACAATAGGCAGCTTTAAGGTTGCTGGCCGGGGTTTAGGGCTTACCGCGGCTAATGGCTAGGCTAGATTAGGTTAGGCTAGGCCAGACTATAAAGATAGTAATATACATATTTCACTGCCAGGCTCTGCACAGCAGGTGGGTGACCAGTGGATGGCGGGGAGGGGGCATAGGGTGAAGGGGGTGCCTAAACCCCGAGCCCGGCTGCGTTGGCATTTAAATGTTTATATTTATCATTGGATTAAGGTGGTGCCTAAACCCCAAACCCGGCTGTGTTGGGAGTGAAGACGGCCACTCTTGGGGCGCTGGTTGCTTGCCAATGGGCTTAGGGTTCAAATACCACCTAAATGCTGAACCTTTTACCCTGAACAACTACTGAACTCACTCTTCAGTCGCTGGTTGCTTGACAATGCGCAAAGGGTTCAGGTACCGCCTAAATGCTGGACCCTAAACTACTGTTGAACTCACTCTTCAGCCGCTGATTGCTGGCCTATGCGTGTAAGGTTGAGGTGCCACCTAAATGCGGGACCCTAAACCACAAGTCGGTGTCCACGTCACACTTAGGATCAAGCGGCTTCAAGCGTTAGAATTACCTTTGAACTCCTTATAACCCTTATCTGGGGAGGTGTGTCCAACTCACTCCACATACGCTGGCGGCACGCCAAAGGGATAAAGATCTAGCCATATTTCATTTGTTTAAAGATATAGCCATTTTGGGGTTTATGAGAGGTTGAAGAATTAAGATTCAACCCTACAACCAGATCAGGGGAGCAATATATAACTCACTCATCATTTGTTTGCGGCTCGCTAATGCCTCTTCTGCTGTGAGTGGGAGGGATCCGGCGCCCGAACGCTGGAGGAGACAGCGTGCGCTCAAGTGGCGGAACCTGGAGCGGCGGCACGGGGCCGACCGGGGGCCGGAGCGGGGGCGAAGCAGGAGCGCGGCCAGGGGACGTGAGCGGGAACGGCGGCGAGCAATCAAGGGACGGGAGCGAGAGCATGAGCAGGGGAGAGGGATCAAGGAGTGTGTGTGGGAGCAGAGGCCCAGGGCCGACCACGGGCGAGATCTTGGAAGGAGGTGTCTGATCAGAGAACGGCGGCGCGGGGTCGGCCGGGTGGTTGGAGCAGCAGGGTGCAGTTTGAATACCGCTGGGGGAATGGCAGACGGGAAAGTGGTAGAGGTGGGGTGAGGACGAGGTGGTGGCAAAGGGGAAGAGAGGCGGGATGCCGAGGGGTCGGTGGACGGAGGAGTCAGCTGAGGCAAGTGGAGAGGCCACTGCTTTGGTGAGGGAGGGAGGGGGGTTGCTGTACGTGGCGCCGGCAGGCAGGGGTGGGGAGGTGATGCGGAATGAGCACGTCGGGGAGGGCGGGGCCCTGGAGGTGGCGGAGGGAGGCAGGGGTGGGGAGGCGCTGTTGCCGGTAGGGGGTGAGGCGGAGGTGGAGCCGGGGGAGGCGGTGAGGGAGGCGGGGCGGATGAAAGGGGAGAGGGTGGTGGCCTGGTCTTGAGAGGGTGAGGGTGTTGAGGAGGTGGGAGAAGAGGTGAGGGAGCCGGGGCGGATGAAAGGAGAGAAGGTGGAGGCCTGGTCATGAGGGGGTGAGGGTGTTGAGGAGGTAGGAGAGGAGGTGAGGGAGGCGGGGAGGGCTAAGGGGGGGAGGGGGGAAGCCTCGTTCACACTGCCAGCCTCAGGCAGGTGCACACCGCCAGCCCAAGGCAGATCCACACTGTCGGCATCAGGGAGATCGACACTGCCAGCCTTAGACAGATCTGCAATGCCAGCTTCAGGTACATGTCTCAGCCCATCCCAAGGCAGGTCCACACTGCCAGCCTCAGGGAGATCCACACTGCCAGCCCGAGGCAGATCCACACTGCCAGTCTCAGGCAGATCCACACTGCCAGCCTCAGATTGGTCCACACTGTCAGCCTCAGGCAGATCCACACTGCCATGCTCATGCTGGTCCACACTTCTAGACTCAGACATATCCACACTTCCAGGCTCAGGGGAATCTACACTTCCGATATGATGCAGATCTCCTGCTGCCGCTGCTTGGCTGTCCACATCCCAATCATGACCTGCTTCTGCGGCTGTTGGGCAGTCCATGTCTCTACCAGCTGCCATTGATGCTGCTGGGCTGTCGATATCCCCGTTAGCGGCCAATGTTGCCGCTGCCGCTGCTGCTGGGCTGTCCATGACCCACGCATGTCCTGCCCTCTGCCCGCTCTGCGGCGGCTGGTCACCTCCACAGCTCTCTTCTCCGACAAGCTGCATAGCATCAGCTACCGGACGCACATCGGCTGTGGCGGCGAACGCTGTCATCATGCCACGTGGCAGGCCTGCCCTCTGCCCGCTCTGCAGCCACTGGTCACCGCCGCAGCCGTCTTCAGCAGCCAGGTCCGACGCACCAGCTGGCGGGAGCACATCGGCTGCGGCTGTGAATGCCGCCATCATGCTGCAAGGCGGCACAGCCGCAAGCTCGCTCTGCAGCCGCTGGTCGCCTCTGCAGCCGTCGTCTCCAGCTAGGCAAAAAGGACCAGCTGCCGGGAGCACATTGGCTACGGCAGGGAACGCCGCCAGTATTTTCCCGCGTGTCAGGCCCGCGTTCTGCCCGCTCTGCGGCGCCTGGGTGCCTCTGTAGCCCTCGGCGGCAAGTGAGCCAAGGTGGACGATGCTCCTGGTCTGATCAGGCAAACATGCGGAGGGGTAGGACAGTCAGAGCATGGCGGCGCACGCAAGGCATACAGCAAGTGAGTATGCGGTGAGGCCAGGTGAGGCCAAGTGAGCCAAGGTGGACGATGCTCCTGGTCTGATCAGGCAAACATGCGGAGGGGTAGGACAGTCAGAGCATGGCGGCGCACGCAAGGCATACAGCAAGTGAGTATGCGGTGAGGCCAGGTGAGGCCAAGTGAGCCAAGGTGGACGATGCTCCTGGTCTGATCAGGCAAACATGCGGAGGGGTAGGACAGTCAGAGCATGGCGGCGCACGCAAGGCATACAGCAAGTGAGTATGCGGTGAGGCCAGGTGAGGCCAAGTGAGCCAAGGTGGACGATGCTCCTGGTCTGATCAGGCAAACATGCGGAGGGGTAGGACAGTCAGAGCATGGCGGCGCACGCAAGGCATACAGCAAGTGAGTATGCGGTGAGGCCAGGTGAGGCCGAGTGAGCCAAGGTGGACGATGCTCCTGGTCTGATCAGGCAAACATGCGGAGGGGTAGGACAGTCAGAGCATGGCGGCGCACACAAGGCATACAGCAAGTGAGTATGCAGTGAGGCCAGGTGAGGCCAAGTGAGCCAAGGTGGACGATGCTCCTGGTCTGATCAGGCAAACATGCGGAGGGGTAGGACAGTCAGAGCATGGCGGCGCACGCAAGGCATACAGCAAGTGAGTATGCGGTGAGGCCAGGTGAGGCCAAGTGAGCCAAGGTGGACGATGCTCCTGGTCTGATCAGGCAAACATGCGGAGGGGTAGGACAGTCAGAGCATGGCGGCGCACGCAAGGCATACAGCAAGTGAGTATGCGGTGAGGCCAGGTGAGGCCAAGTGAGCCAAGGTGGACGATGCTCCTGGTCTGATCAGGCAAACATGCGGAGGGGTAGGACAGTCAGAGCATGGCGGCGCACGCAAGGCATACAGCAAGTGAGTATGCGGTGAGGCCAGGTGAGGCCAAGTGAGCCAAGGTGGACGATGCTCCTGGTCTGATCAGGCAAACATGCGGAGGGGTAGGACAGTCAGAGCATGGCGGCGCACGCAAGGCATACAGCAAGTGAGTATGCGGTGAGGCCAGGTGAGGCCAAGTGAGCCAAGGTGGACGATGCTCCTGGTCTGATCAGGCAAACATGCGGAGGGGTAGGACAGTCAGAGCATGGCGGCGCACGCAAGGCATACAGCAAGTGAGTATGCGGTGAGGCCAGGTGAGGCCAAGTGAGCCAAGGTGGACGATGCTCCTGGTCTGATCAGGCAAACATGCGGAGGGGTAGGACAGTCAGAGTATGGTGACGCACGCAAGGCATACAGCAAGTGAGTATGCGGTGAGGCCAGGTGAGGCCAAGTGAGCCAAGGTGGACGATGCTCCTGGTCTGATCAGGCAAACATGCGGAGGGGTAGGACAGTCAGAGCATGGCGGCGCACGCAAGGCATACAGCAAGTGAGTATGCGGTGAGGCCAGGTGAGGCCAAGTGAGCCAAGGTGGACGATGCTCCTGGTCTGATCAGGCAAACATGCGGAGGGGTAGGACAGTCAGAGCATGGCGGCGCACGCAAGGCATACAGCAAGTGAGTATGCGGTGAGGCCAGGTGAGGCCAAGTGAGCCAAGGTGGACGATGCTCCTGGTCTGATCAGGCAAACATGCGGAGGGGTAGGACAGTCAGAGCATGGCGGCGCACACAAGGCATACAGCAAGTGAGTATGCGGTGAGGCCAGGTGAGGCCAAGTGAGCCAAGGTGGACGATGCTCCTGGTCTGATCAGGCAAACATGCGGAGGGGTAGGACAGTCAGAGCATGGCGGCGCACACATGGCATAC
The DNA here is from genome assembly GCA_037349105.1 of Limnomonas spitsbergensis. Lineage (NCBI taxonomy): Eukaryota > Viridiplantae > Chlorophyta > Chlorophyceae > Chlamydomonadales > Limnomonas > Limnomonas spitsbergensis. The sequence continues at coordinate 1,573,281 of JAYJMM010000093.1, read as the reverse complement.
AGCAAGTGAGTGTATGGTAAAGCCATCAGGCCAAGTCAGTACCGCAGATTCGATTTGCCTTCCCTCGGGCGGTATACAAATATATAAGTAAATGCATGGATCCCTCAACCCCCAACAACGTTAATTATGAGGGAAGGCAAATCTACAGTAGAGATGGTCAACAGTTGGTATTTTGATCAGATACACTCCTTCTCGCTTGGAGGGGTAGTGCAGTCAGAGTATGGCGGCACACGCGAGGAATAACGCAAGTGAGTGTGCGGTAAGGCCATCAGGCCAGGAGAGGAGATATGGTCAGCAGTGGGTATTTTGCTCAGATACACTCCTTTGCGCGGAGGGGTAGTGCAGTCAGAGTATGGCGGCGCGCAGAGTTTCTGTTTTCGAATCCAAGTTCAACTTCGGCAGGCCGCACAGCGGCCGCCCAAAGGCCTGATAAGGACCACACCTGGACCAGCCTGTGACTGGTGACAAGAGCAGCAAGGCTGGCCACAAGGGGAGCCAACGGCCGGCGACCCAGGTGTAGCTAACATGTAGCTAAGCTATGAAAGAAGAAACACTGGCGGCGCGTGCATGGAATATGGGGGTGAGTGTGTGGTGAGGGTTGTTGTTACATACGCCACCACCCACAGCCTTTTTTCGCAAAGGCCAGGCATAGTGAATCGGGAGGAAACCATCACAGGACACCAACACGAAACGGCAGCTGAGGGTTGAGTGTGTGGTGAGGGTTGAGTGAGGAGTTCGTAGGTCGAGGGTTAAGGTGACACGCTTGCTTGCGATGTCGAGGGTGGATCAGGTTAAAGGATTTACACGACGCCCATGTGGATGGGGGGTTGAGAGAGGGTAAGGGTTTGTAGGTCGAGGGTTCAGGTGACGCTTGCTTGCGATGTTGAGGGTGGATCAGCAGGTTAAAGGGTTTCTACGACGCCCACGTGGATGGGGGGTTGAGGGAGGGTAAGGGTTTAGGCTTGTGATGATGCATGTGTGGGACGATTTGGGGAAGATCCGGCAAAGCCCATCCTGCTTCTCCAAGCGTTGCTGCAGGTCCAAACCCTCAACCCTTAACCCTAGGCTTCTAGGGTTCTAGGCTCCCTATAACTGCGCACTTCCAAACCCTGATCCATGCACCCAGTTAAGCCCTTAACCCTAGGCTAATCAACTGGGGTTGCCGCAAGACTAAACCCCAAGCCCTGATTCAAGAGACCTTTTAAGCCCTTCACCCTAGGCTTCTCAACTGGGGTTGCCGCAGGTCTTTACTCTTAGCCATGAATTCTAGAATTCACACCTGGTGTTGCTGCAGGTATAAACCCTAAACCCTAGGCGTCACGCCTGGTGCTGCTGCAGGTCCAAACCCTAAATCCTCCACCCCAGACTCCACACCTGGTGTTGCTGCAGGTCTAAACCCAAAACTTTCACCCCTGAGCTTTGCACCTGGAGTTGCTGCTGCTGTGCTGTCCGCGGCATCTCAAACAGCTCTGAGCCAGATGCCATGTCCACTGCTGCAAGAAGAGGGGAAAGCGACGCCTCTGCAGCTGCTGCTGCGGTACCTTCTCCTGGGCTGTCCCACTGGGCTGGAATAGGGGAGAGGGCAGGTGCTGCGGCTGAAAGAGAAGGGGCCGCTTGGCGCTCCTGCCTCTCCTCCTTCTCCTCCTCCTCCTCCTCGGGGAGCACAACGGCTGCGCGCTCCTCCTCCTCCTCCTCCTCGGGAAATGCAAAGGCCACGCGGCGCTCCTCCTCCTCCTCCTCCTCCTCGGGGAATGCAAAGGCCACGCGGCGCTCCTCCTCCTCCTCCTCCTCCTCCTCGGGGAATGCAAAGGCCACGCGGCGCTCCTCCTCCTCCTCCTCCTCCTCGGGGAATGCAAAGGCCACGCGGCGCTCCTCCTCCTCCTCCTCCTCCTCCTCGGGGAATGCAAAGGCCACGCGGCGCTCCTCCTCCTCCTCCTCCTCCTCCTCCTCGGGGATTGCAAAGGCCACGCGGCGCTCCTCCTCCTGCTCCTCCTCCTCCGCCTCGGGGAATGCAAAGGCCACGCGGCGCTCCTCCTCCTCCTCCACCTCCTCTGCCTCGGGGAATGCAAAGGCTACCCGCGGCTCTCTCTCCTCCTCCACCTCCTCCTCCTCCTCTTCCTCCCTCTCTCCTTCCTCAGCAGAGAGCGCAAAGGCCACGCGGCGCTCCTCTTCCTCCTCCTCCATTCCTGGCACACAAGAAAGCAGATAGCAGGCCCCCTCCTCCTCCTCCACCTCTAGCATGCAAGGAGGTGGAAAGCAGTCCTCCGCTTCCTCAGCCTCCACCCCTGGCATGCAAGAAGGCAGAAAGCAGTCCTCCTCCTCCTCCTCCTCTGCCTCCACCCCTGGCATGCAAGAAGGCAGAAAGCAGTCCTCCTCCTCCTCCTCCTCCTCTTCCTCCACATCTGGCATGCAAGAAGGCAGAAAGCAGTCCTCCTCCTCCTCCTCTGCCTCCACCCCTGGCATGCAAGGAGGCAGAAAGCAGTCCTCCTCCTCCTCCTCCTCCTCCTCCTCTGCCTCCACCCCTGGCATGCAAGGAGGCGGATGCGGGTCCAGCCAGTCCTCGGGGCTGAGGTCCTCGGAGAGCTCTCCCCGCGGGATCCTGCCGCAAAGTGTGGACGGCACGACCTCACACAGTCTGCTGCTGCAAAGTGTGGACGGCACGACCTCGCACAGGCTGCTGCCGCAAAGTGTGGACGGCACGACCTCGCACAGGCTGCTGCCGCAAAGTGTGGATGGAAATACCTCAGAGCTGGCCGGCGAACGTGGGAACATGCAGCCCTGCCCCTTAACGCATGTGCCCCCGGGGGCCTGCTGATCCGCTCGTGAAGAGTCTGCAACCTGGTCCTGCTGATCCGCTCGTGAAGACTCTGCAACCTGGTCCTGCTGATCCAACCATGAGCAGTCCGTAGCTTGGTCCTGCTGATCTGCCCATGAAGATTCTGCAGCCAGGTCCTGCTGAACTGAGCATGACAATTCTGAAGCCTGGTCCTGCTGATCTGTCCATGAGGAGTCTGCAACATGGTCCTGCTGATCCGGCCATGGGGAGACTGCAGCCTGGTTCTGCTGATCTGCGGCCTCAGTGGAGAGCAGCCTCGCGCCGCACTCATCCCACGTCACCGAGGAACCTGCGGGTGCCTGCAGCAGGCCAGCGCACGCCTCCTGGTCCCATCCCTCGTGCGCTTCACGGGAGCTGCCCCCCACAGATCCATCCCGCGAATCATCGGCGGCAGATCTTGCTCCCGGCAATGACGAGATATCCTCGGTGCCCCCCGACGGCTCCGGAACCGAGTCCGCACCAGGGGCACCGGCAGCAGTGGCACCCCGCGCAGCGCGCACCGCCCCCGCCTCTCCGCTGCCCCCCATGCAGAATGCGCCTGGGCTGCTCGTCGCCGCCCATTCACGCCCCGCCGCGACCGACGCTGGCCCCGCGACAGCCGTCTGGACGCCTGGCCAAACAACCGCTGCGCCCGAGGCCTGAAAAAAAAGGCCCTGAAGGCTGCCGGCGGATCCAGATCCGATCTGCGGATCCGACCGGCCCCTAAGATCCCGAGATGCGGAGCCTCGAGGCCCTGCCATCGCCGGGCTGGAAGCAGGCAGCAGAGGGGGAGGACACCACTGGTGACCTGACTCATCCTCCACCTGACCTTGCACCACCTTCTCGGAGGCATCATCAGTTCTTTCAGCCAAGGATGCCACCTCAGCAAGGGATGCCACCTCATCGGATCCGGCAAAATATGTCACGTCAGCAAAGGTTGCCAACTCGATAGATCTGGCGAGGGATGCCACATCAGCAGATCCAGCGGCTGACAGCTCGTCCTCCCCCTCCAGGTCATCAGCTGAATGCTCCCCAGACTCATCCTCTTCGTCAGCAGATCTAACAGCAGATCCATCAGCAGATCCATCAGCAGATCCGGTCGACTGCACCTCCACTTCCTCCTCACCATCAGCCAACTGCTCCTCTGACTCATCCTCTTCATCAGCAGATCGATCAGCAGATCCATCAGCAGATCGATCCGCAGATCCAGTCGATTGCTCCTCAGCCTCCTCCTCGCCATCAGCCAGTGACCCCTTCTCTTCCTCTTCACCAGCAGATCCATCAGCGGATCCTGCCGACTGCACCTCCTTCAATGCAGGACCAGCGGGGAAAAGGCTCCTCACCGATGCGCCCCAAAGCGGGGGCACGGAGGCAGGCGATCCCTGACGGCTGCCCGCGGCGGCTGCCGGCAGCCGAGAGGCGCTTCCGAACAGAACGCGCAGCGGTACATTGATCCGGGCGCCGCTGAGCGTCGCGCTGGCGTCCAGCAAGGCGCTGCTGCCGCCGCCGCCGCCAACATCCAGCTCAGGAAGGCTGCCGACCAGGCCATCTGTGCTGATGTCACTGCCGGTCACGCGGGGCGTGTTGGTGGCGTGGGTGGAGGTTTCGGTGAGTGGGGAAGAGGAGGCGAGGGGGCTGCCCGTCAAGCGGGGCGTGCTGGTAGGGGAGGTGGAGGCTGGGCTGGCATGGGACGAGGAGGCGAGGGGGCTGCCCGTCACGTGGGGCGTGCTGGTGCGGGAGGTGGAGGGCGGGGTGCCCGTCACATGGGGCGTGCTGGTCGCATAGGTAAAGGCCGGGCTGGTCCCATTCTCTGTATCGCCCCTCTCCTCCGTCCCGGCGTTGTCCTGCTCCACTGTCCCGCTATCCTCCAGCGCCTCCATACCGCCGTCGTACCGCCCCTGTGCCCCGTCACCCTCGTGCTCGTCCGGGTGCCACAAAGCGCCTCGGGCCGTACCAGGTACCAGGATAGACCTGAGGATTTGGAAAGAGTGAACAGTATGATCAACAGGATGTACCTGACGAAAGCTCGAGGCAGGGGTACAAACGTAAGTGTGACTGGGGGTTTGACACTCCAGCCCGCATCCAGGAGCATCACCTGCTCAGCCTGTCCCTCGGGAGCTCCAGACAGGATTGTGTGAATATAATTGTCACCATGGGTTTGGACAAAAGACGATGAGTGTGAAGCTACAGCCCCACAAGCCCAGCCCGTCCCAGAGGTACTCCATACAGGGGGCATAAATATAAGTGTGACCATTGATATGTACAATATCAGGACCAAAAGCAGGAGCACCAGTATGATATTGTGTAGGAAGTTCGGTTACTCAGTTTGGCTTTGCACATTAGTGTGACTATTGGTATGAGGACAATACAAACACAAAACCACGCTACAACCCCACCTGCCCAGCCTTTTATCTCCCATACGATCAAGGCAGGGGTTTGGACAACAGTACGACCATGGGTGTGAACTAAAGTGTGGCCAGGTGGATCACACTTCAAACCCACATGTCCGACCTCTTATCTCTCGTAAGATCTAGGCAGGGGTATGGACAACAGTACGGCCATGGACGTGAGCAATAGTGTGACCAGGTGTATCACACTTCGAACCCACCTGTCCGACCGCTTGTGTCTTAGACGATCCAGACAGGGACTGGCGGTACCCTCGGGGCTCAGCACCGGGCTACGATGGCTGGCTGCGCCTTCGGGGAGTAGTGTGGAGCTGCTCTCAGGGCAGAGGCTGGCCATGCTCTTGGGGATGACAGCGGGGCTGTAAGAGCTGGACTTCCGTGCGAGGCTCAGCACCGGACAGTGAGGGCTGGACTTGTCTTCCGGGAGTTGTGCGGAGCTGCTCTCAGGACAGAGGCTGACCATGCTCTTAGGGATGAGTGCGGGGCTGTAAGGACTGGACTTGCCCACAGGGTTTAAAGCAGGGCTTTTCTCACGGCAGGCACTCCGTTCAAGGCGTGGACTGTTTGTAGCTTCGGGAATATGAGTGGGGCTGTAAACATTGGACTTGCCCTTGGGGACGAGTGCAGAGCTGCTCTCAAAGCAGGGACTGCCCTCCAGGCCAGGGCTGGCTGCACCCTGAAGGATCTGAGTGGGGATGCTCTTGTCTTCAGAGCAGAAACCCGCACCCGCCTCCACTCCCACCACCTCCCCCTCCTCATTTCTCTCCACCTCCCCCTCTGCTTCCCCCTCCTCCTCCTCCCCCTCTCCTCCCTCCACCTCTTCTTCCGCTCCTCCCTCCACCTCGTCCACCTCTTCTCCCCCCTCGCTCACGCCTCGTCCGTCCACACCGTAGACCGCGGCGTAGGAGTGACTGGGCACCGCCGGACTGCCGGACCGCGGCTCGTCGGCTCGCCAGGGGGAAGTGCGGAGCGGCTGGCGCCGCAGGCACCACAGACCCCCAGAAGACGAGGTCGGGGCGTCCCTGGGAACATTCCTGGCAGCGACGACGGCAGACGGCGGCGCGGCACGAGAAGCAGCGGCAGAAGAACTACCTGTGGGCACAAGGGGAGGGGGGGGCGGATTGGTATCGGGTAATGATGAGGCTGGCACGGTTGGGGAGGCCCAACCAAGATATCCTGCAGCAGCCATGTCTGAAGAGGCAGGGGCAGCGGGCCAGCCCGATACACCTTCGATGGGGGCCATGCTGTAAACACTGAGTGTTTTAACACTCTGGCAAAGGGTAACTCGAGTTGTGTAAGCGGACACTTTCGTGCATTTATCCTGTTACACATGCACCTGCTAGGCCTGCCTGCAAGACCAACGGGGGACGTACCCGCCTCAGCAGCAGCAGCAGCAGCTGCGGGGGAGGCGGCGGCGGGCCAGCCCGCAACGTCCCCCACGGAGCGGCGCTCAGTCGCGGTCGAGAAGGGAGGGAGCGGCATGTCGTACACGTCGTCCGGCGTCGTCCTTGCTGACCGGGCGGCGATCTCGGCCAGGAGGCCGCGGCCGCGTGCGTCCGCCGCGGGAGACAGCGGCGGCGGAGAGAGAGCACGGCAAGCGCCCCGGCTGCCGCCGCCGCCGCTGATGCTTCCGGGTAGATAGCAGTACAACACCGCCTCTCCTCCTCCTCCTCCACCGCCACCGCCAGCGGTCGCCCCACGAGAAACTCGCCGCACGCTGCTGCTGTCGCCGTCCATGTCGCGGCCACACCCAGGATCCTCGGAGTCCTTGAGCAAGAGGGACGCCGGCCACGGCAGCGAGCCCCTCACCGCTAAGGAGCCATACACCATGCCGTCGTCAACATAGCCAACGAGGGCCGACGAGGCATCAAAGCGCCCCTCCCCGCCCGCCGCCGCTGCCTCCGGCTGATACCCCTCGCTCGCAACCTCCTCCGGCGTGCTAGCGACCAGCTCCGACGCTCCGGACCCCGCCCGGTCAGCGCCCGCCTCCTCCTCCTCCTCGTCCACAGGAGAGTCAGGTCTGTAGGCAGCATTGTATTCGATGCGGTGCAAGCGCCCGAAAGAGATGCTCGAGCCGCCGCCGCCGCCGATGCCGCCCGGCACCCAAGGTGCGGCCGCGCCATACATGCCATCGTGGCTGGCGTGCACGCTGCTCATGCTGTCGAACGGGGACAGGGGCGGAGAGCCCACCGCGGTCTCCACGAAAGCGGCGGGCGGTGCGGCGAGGTCCGGTGGGAGGCCCGTGGCGCTGTCCGCTTCCGAAACAAGAAAGGGAGAGGGAGAATGGAACAGCGGCGGCGGCGGCGGCAGCGGCTCCTCCGTGGGCTGGGCACCCTGGGCAGCAGTAGCGGCAGCAGCCCGGGATGAATGAGGCCGTTGGTGGGGACCTGCCTGCTGGCAGCGGAGTGGCGGGGAGGTGGTCTCGGGTTCCAGCTCCGGAACCCCGTCGAGAGAATCCGGCTCCGAAGCCCCGTGGTCAGGATCCGGAGCATCCGCAAGAGGTTCCGAAGCCCCGTTGAGAGGTTCTGGAGCCCCATTGACGCTCTGGTCCAAGGAACCCTCCCTTGATGTGCGCTGGGAGGTTGATTGGGCCGGGGATGCGCTCGGCAGCAGCGGCGGCATCGACGGCTCTCTCGATCCTGGCCCAGCCGCATGCAGAGCTGAATACGGCTGGTTGGGGAGCAGTGGTGACATGGGGCTTGCTGCCGCTGGCGCCGCTGCACCTGCTTCCCCTGCTGATGCGAAAGGTAGGAAGGGGCTTCCGCTGCACGACCGTGACGGAATGGACGGCGGCTGCTGCGGCGAGCAGAGTTCGGAGGGCACTGAGATGGACGAGGGCAGCGGCGAGGTCGCATCCCGGTCATCCCCTCGACCGTCGTTGGCGGCACCGCCCTCGGTCGCCACCATGGCCCGACGGCCCCCCCAGGCGCTGGCAGCCGCCGCCGCGGCGATCAGCATGTCCGCCTCCTCGTCACTCGGTCCTTCTTCTGCCTCCTGAGGGTCCTCAACTGCGGAGGCCTCCCAAAGGATGGGCAGTTGGGGAAAGGGCTCCAGGTCCGCGGCCGAAGAGGAGCTCAGCGTCTCCTCAGGAGACAGTGGCTCGCCCCCGGCTGAGATCTGTTTTCGCCACCCGGAGCACGCCGCCGGATCCGGATTCATCCGGTTAGGTTCGGAGCTGTGACGGAGCATCGTGCCCCTCGAAGCAACGGCAACGGGGACGTTGTACGCTGCCGCCGCGTCGGTGGCGCCGGGCGGCTGCAGGTTCCCGCTCTCCACCTCGGCATTCACCTGCGCCAGCGATAGTGGCGGTACCATACTCACAAATGGCGACAGCACCATGCAATTTAAATACAGCGGTACAATGCGCACAATGGTACAATGCGCAGACCTGGTACCATACTCACGAAGGACACTGATACCCTTAAAGTGCAGCGGTACACAAGTGTGAAAGGGCAGCAGGACATAACTCACAACTGACATTGCGCATTACTCACAAATGGCATTGCACCTTACTCACAAATGACAGCAGTACCACATTGCCGGCATTGGCCTTAAAGAATGGCCCTGCTTCTGCCGCTCTCAATGCCGTTTCGTGATCAGCTGCTTCTGAAACGGGCGGGCCGCCGAGAGGGCTCCTGAAAACGGCAGCGCGGTCGGCAAGGGCCCCGCTGCCTGCCGCTGCTGCAACGCATACTGTTGAGGACGCGAGCATATCTTTGTGGGGATATCCAGATGAGGCCATCAGCTGAGGTCTTGGTCTTGGAGCCACTCTCGGGTGAGATGCAGGTAGGGACGACCCCTGCGGAGACCCGGTTAGGGGCATCAGAGGCGAACCAGACAGGGCCGCAGTGTGGGAGGATGCAGCTGCCGCAACGTAGAGCTGAGGAGGCTGGGATAGAGTTATCCTTGGAGGTCCAGCAGGGGAGCCCCTCTGGGGGGAGGCAGGCGGGCCAGACCAAACAGCACTAGCTGCACATTGCCCTGTGACCGCAGAAGGGAGTGCGGCAGCCGCCGCCGCCTGGCTCACCGGCGCGGCACCAGGTGCGTTCTCCTGTGCGACTGCAGGCAGCGCAGCTGCAGCCGCCACCGCCGCCGCTGCTGCCTCGTTCACCAGTGCAGCACCAGCTGTGTCATTCCCTCCGGAGGCATGCAGCGCAGCTGCAGCTGCGGCCGCGGCCGATGTTGGCGCCACCGCCGCCGCCGCCGTCAACGCCGCGGCCGCTTCGTTCACCAGCCTAACCAGGTCTGAGAAAGCTAGCGTGACCATGCCGCCGTGAAGTACTGCCACAGGTGCGGAGGACGAAGCGGGCAGTACAAGTTCGGAGGACGTACCGGGCGGTACACCGCCGATCGGCAGAGTGGCTGCAGTTGCACTTGGGGCTGCGGGGACCACAATGTTCCCTGCTGCTGCCGCAACAGCAGCCGCAGGAAGCTCTACCACCTGGCTTCCCACAGGATTGCAGTTGCTGGCAGGGCCTGTACCGCATGGACCAGGACTTGTACTGCAGGGGGCGGGGAGCGTACTGCAGGGGTCAGGACCTGTACTGATGGGGCCAGAGCTTAAACCGCAGGGGTCCGGCGTGGCCCAATGTGCCAGAGAGGGACAGCCGGCCCGCGCCGCAGCCGTCCTGTCAACGGAACGCGGCGCCCTTGCACGGGGGCTCGATCGGGGGTCGAGAGAGGCGGTGGCGGCAGGCGGCGTGCCGGGCGTGTGAGCTGCGGTGTTCCAATCCTCGGCGATGGCCAAGGCATCGGCCGCGGCGGCAGGCGCGTGCGTGGGTACAGGCACCGAGACGAGGTCGGAGGCCGCATCCTCAAATGCCGTCGCTGCTTGCGGCTCGGAGGCGAGGTCGAAAGCCAGAGGAAGGCTGGATCTGTCCCTGCAGCGGACAGGGCAGTTGGACTTGGTACCGCTGAACAGAGTACAGCTCGGTACAGTCCAGAACCGTGTCTCTCAGCACCATACCGCTCCGGACTGTACAGCTAAGTACATAACCATTCAGGACAGCTCAGTGTAGTACAGCTCGTCACAGCTCGGCACAGTACAGCTCATTAATGCTCGGCTCAGTGCAGCTCAGGACTGCTCAGCGTAGTACAGCTCAGGACAGCTCAGCGTAGTACAGCTCAGGACAGCTCAGTGTAGTACAGCTCAGGACAGCTTGGCACAGTACAGCTCAATTCAGCTCGGCACAGTACAGCCCAGTACAGCTCGGTACACCTCGACACAGTACAGGATCACACAGATCAAGACATCACAGCTCGGTAAAGCTCATCACAGTACAGAGCTGCAGCCCCGCTCATCACAGAGCAGCTCGTCACAATACGGGTCAGCATAGCACAGATCAACATATAGATCAGTACAGCAAAGCACAACACAGCTCAGCAACAGGTTGGAAGCGGTACAGCAGCAGTAATACAACAGCAAGGCCCACAATCCCACCCCACCAAAACAGAACCCGACTCAGACCCCCAGTACCGCAACGTAGTGGCCCTCACCTGCTGCTAGCCTAGCCCAGGGTTTAGCCTCATCTGCCGCTAGCCTAACCTAGGGTTTCGCCTCACCTGCGGCTTGCCCAACCTAGGGTTAAGCTCTATGCAGCAACGAAGCGGACAGTGCTGTGCCGATTACAGTCCTTACAGTGGCTGAATTACGTGGCTGAGCCTCTGTCACCGTAATTTCAGGGCGGATTCAGCAACTTTTACCAGAAAGGGGCTGTAATTACCACCACGATCTATAAGTAATGTACCGGTAGCTGAGTTTCAGTTATTTCAGGGCAAATTCAGCTGATTTCACCAGTAAGGGGCTGTAATTATTTACAAGGTTTCTGAAATACAGCACAAATGCACAGCACCAGTAGTTGCCCTCACCTGCAGCTAACCTATTTTAGGGTTTAGCCCCACCTGCTGCTAACCTATTTTAGGGTTTAGCCCCACCTGCTGCTAGCGTAGTTTAGGGTTTAGCCTCACCTGCTGCTGGCGAGCCACGGCGGTCTCATCAGCGGCCATGCAGAGGCCGTGGGAGTGTCTTGGGGCTCCATGGATGATTTGCAGCCGGATCCCGGCTCCGAAAACGATTGATGCTGCCGACCCCGGCTTTGGCTGGGATGACGCAACTGCAACTGCACCTGCTGCTGCTCTTGATGCCGCTGCGCCGGCGGTGAAGAGTGCTGGGGCATGGGGAGCTCTTTCTTTCCATCTGGCTGGAACATGGGACCCAGTGCCTCCATGCACAGTGGGAGCAGGCGCGCCGCAGCGCCCGAGGGAGAGGCTCGCCGGCCCCTCGGCGGGGCTGGTGCTGGTGCTGCTGCTGGTCCTGACTCCGCGGCAGAGGGAAACCCGTGCTGCTGGCTCACGACCGAAGCCGCCGCTGCTGCTGTTGTTGGTTCGAGGGCGGAGGGGGGGCGCCCAGATTGCGGGCCGTCACGATTCTTAACCGGGGAGGATGGTGTGTGCACGCACCCGCTCTCAGTCACGGACGTGGCAGCTGCTGGCATCATAAGTTGCGGCGGCACCGGCGGCGGCGGCAGCGGCTCGGCCACCAATCGCCGAGCGGCCATTTCGGCCAGCAGGCCTCGCCAGACAACATGCTCCACCGCTCGGCTGCCGTGCATCCCTTCCCGCTCCCGCCTGCCGCTGACCGGGAAAGGCAGCGGTGCATCCTCGCAGGCGGCTGGAGAACTGGAGGGCTGTGGGGGCTGCGGGCGCCCGTGCTCGTGGCCCTCCGGCCCTCCCGGTGACACGTGCGTCAGGTATGGGGTGGGCGCGGCCACGCGCTCCGGGTGGGCCCGGGGGGGCAGGTACCGCCCGTTGCGGCTGGATTGTAGTCCAGCCGCGAGAAAAGCTGCAGCACCAGGCGTAACACCAGGCGCAACACCAGGTGCAACACCAGCCTGAGGCTGAGATGAGGGGCCCGCGTTCCAATCAATGGAGGTGGCGGTGGTTGCACCGGGCCGCGCGGAGTGTTGGGAGGACTCTGTTGAGGCTCCGGGAAGCCGGTTGGAGGTGCCTGTGCGGTACAGTACTCATTTCAGTGTGCTTGTGCGGTACAGTACTGATTTTAGTGTGATTCTGTGGTACAGTACTGATTTCAGTGTGATTGTGCAGCACAGTACTGATTTCAGTGTGATTGTTCGGTACAGTACTGATTTTAGTGTGATTATGTGGTACAGTACTGATTTCAGTGTGATTGTGCAGTACAGTACTGTTTCAGTGTGATTGTTCGGTACAGTACTGATTTCAGTGTGGTTGTGTGGTACAGTACTGATTCAGTGTGATTGTGCGGTACAGTACTGATTTCAGTGTGGTTGTGTGGTACAGTACTGATTCAGTGTGATTGTTCGGTACAGTACTGATTTTAGTGTGATTCTGTGGTACAGTACTGATTTCAGTGTGATTGTGCAGTACAGTACTGATCTCAGTGTGATTGTTCGGTAAAGTACTGATTTTAGTGTGATTCTGTGGTACAGTACTGATTTCAGTGTGATTGTGCGGTACAGTACTGATTTCAGTGTGATTGTTCGGTACAGTACTCATTTCAGTGTGATTCTGTGGTACAGTACTGATTTCAGTGTGATTCTGTGGTACAGTACTGATTTCAGTGTGATTGTTTGGTACAGTACTGATTTTAGTGTGATGCTGTGGTACAGTACTGATTTCAGTGTGATTGTGCGGTACAGTACTGATTTTAGTGTGATTCTGTGGTACAGTACTGATTCAGTGTGAATGTGCGGTACAGTACTGATTTCAGTGTGGTTGTGTGGTACAGTACTGATTCAGTGTGATTGTTCGGTACAGTACTGATTTTGGTGTGATTCTGTGGTACAGTACTGATTTCAGTGTGATTGTGCAGTACAGTACTGATTTCAGTGTGATTGTTCGGTAAAGTACTGATTTTAGTGTGATTATGTGGTACAGTACTAATTTCAGTGTGATTGTGCGGTACAGTACTGATTTCAGTGTGATTGTTCGGTACAGTACTGATTTCAGTGTGATTCTGTGGTACAGTACTGATTTCAGTGTGATTGTGCAGTACAGTACTGATTTCAGTGTGATTGTTCCGTACATTACTGATTTTAGTGTGATTCTGTGGTACAGTACTAATTTCAGTGTGATTGTGCGGTACAGTACTGATTTCAGTGTGATTTTGCAGTACAGTACTGATTTCAGTGTGGTTGTGTGGTACAGTACTGATTTCAGTGTGATTGTGCGGTACAGTACTGATTTCAGTGTGATTCAGCTAAAATCCAGCTAATATTCAGCTAACACTCAGCTACAATTTCGATGCATCACGGCTGACGACTGTGCAGGACACTTGTAGCTAGCCTAGCCACTCAACGAAGGCAGGCCAAGGTGCGGTCCCAATAGGAGCAGTGCTGCCGTGGTGGTCGCCCGGTGATTCATTCAGTGCGCGCCAGACCACCTTTGGGGGGCCGCCGGACGGCCACCACTGGGCTGGTTGGGGCCAAACCTTGACCGGCCTATGCACGGGGTCCAAGCAGCAGGCACTTTGCTGCACCAGCCCCTCACATTCCATGGACCGTGATGTAGCTGATCTGCAGCTACAAGCAAGCTCAAGTAAACACTGGTGGATCCCCCACCAGGTGGTTTAGCGCACACACCCTGCGCAAACTTCACAAACGCCAGTAACCTGTTGCAGGTGCCGTTGTTGCTGCAGTTTTTGTTTGTTGCGTACGTACATAGATGGAGGTGCCAGTTTCCCCCCCCTTCAAAATATGCAATTAATTGTAAAACGCCTGAGGTGTGAGAAAGTGTGGACGACGTGAGGTGCATAGAGGTCCACTTTGGGGGTCAAGACACAGATTAGCATAGCGTCGGTTTCAATTAATGTCTTCCCCGTCTCCGGTAGTCCAATTGCCTGGCCTTGCAACAGCGCGGTCGCGGCCTCTGCCGCGCTGTTACCCTAACCCTCACACACGTCCCTGTGGGGCGTCGTTTCCTCTCTTTCCTACATTGCCTGGCCTTGCGATATCGATAAACTTATCCAAGACAGGTACGGGGGTACCCTAAACCCTTAACCCTTTTGACCCAAAACAGAAAAAGCAGACAAGGTTTCTGGTGCACCCGTGCACCTTGGCACATTTAATGCCAGGTAGCACGATACAGCAGGAAAGGAAAGGAAGGAGCGCTGTTTGAGGCTTGGGTTAAGGATGGCAAAGTGTGCTCACAGTCTAAGCTGCATGAGCCCCTCCCCCCCCACCAAATCTCGCCCCCTTCCTCTTGGCACATTTTAATGCAAGATAGCACGACACGGCAGGAAAGAAAAAGAGGGAACGCCGTTTGAGGCGTGGGTTAAGGATGGCAAAGTGTGCTAGATGTGGGTGGGCTAAGGATGTGGCATGGCTTGAGCAGGATTGTACCGCCAAGGTAGCATGATATGGCTCGGTTTACCACAGGTTAAGCTGGGTTGCACAACCAAGGTAGCTCGATACGGCATAGGTTCAGTACTTTAGTTAGATTCTGCATTTGTGCTAAAAAACAATCATGCAGCTCGTAAAAGGCAATGCAAGTGCTACTGGCTTCACACTTTTGCTGGGGCAAAGCTGTACATGAAGTTCAAGTGTGTGATGTGCATGCGGTACAGTTAGGTCTGCATGCGGTACAGGCATACAGCTAACATTTCTCACCCAACCCTACCTTGCTGGTTGCGTCCTTGTGAGCCCATGCCAGCCTCTGCAGCATCTGCATCCCCGCTGGGTGCTGCCAGGACAGCGGACCCACGCCTCAGCTGCCGGAGCCCAGCAACGACGGCTTCCGCCGCGGCCGGACGCTGCAGGGGGATCTGCTCGCTCCCGGCGGTACCGGGGCACGCGCCGTCAGGATCGCCACCCAGCGCCTTTGATGCCGAATACACTGGAGGAGGCTCGACGGGCGATGGGGCAGCGTGGTCAGGAGAGGAGCCAGCCGACGCCCGTTGTCGCACACTCCCTGCGGAGCTTCTGCCGTCCCTGCTCTCTGACGGAGAATTGCGCGTCTCCACCGCCACCGGACCTTTCCGCTTGCGGGCCTGGCGGGGGGGTCTGTGCCGGGTTGCGGATGAGGACGCCAGAGAGGCCTGTGACGGGGAGGCGAGCGCGGAGGAGGAGACGGGGGAGGCACGGGGAACGTCCTCGTCTCGTGCGCCTTGCTGCGCTGGCGGTGCCTCGCCAGCTGTGGGCGTGCTGCCTTGACAGAGCTCGGAATTCGCTTGGGGTGGCGGTGAGGGGGCGATGACAGGCTGCTGCGGGAGCCTGTGATGAGGCAAAGGTGAGGGGAGAAAGCATGGAGTTCATAGTAAAGTTTATTAAAGGTGCGACCGTAAGGAGAGGAAATGTGGAGGGAGAAGACATGAAGGGGGCTAAAAACAAGTTTGCAGACGTGAAGGAAGAAAGCATAATGTTCGTATCAAGGTTCCTTAGGGTAGCGGTTAGGGCGAAAGGACTTGCTGCGGAAGCATGTGATGCAGCATGTGATGGGGGCAAGAAGGAAGGGAGACAATGGACACACGGGGTAATCACAGTATTGGGCTCAGGCACAGTAAAAGGGACTCCAGTGTAACGTAAGAGGGTCTGTTACACTGTAAAACCACCAATTGATCACCACCAACCACCAACTGACCACCGCCACCACCAACGAACCAAAGCATAACATAAGAGGTTATGTTACACTGTAAACCCAGAGGGGGTTAAACAGTCATATTCTGAATGAAGAACCAATCAGTTAAGTGGCACCGTAATGAGGCTGAACGTCACGACCAAAAATTGCAGACCCCTGGGTACTGATTCATGATGCTCCCGCTCCCGCTCTGGATATAGGTCTGATGCTCCCATCCCTCTGGGAAAAGGTCAGTTGCTCCCACCCCTCTGAATATAGGTCTGATGCTCCCATCCCTCTGGAAAAAGGTCAATTGCTCCCACCCCTCTGAACATAGGTCTGATGCTCCCATCCCTCTGGAGAAAGGTCAGTTGCTCCCATCCCTCTGAACATAGGTCTGATGCTCCCATCCCTCTGGAAACAGGTCAGTTGCTCCCACCCCTCTGAACATAGGTCTGGTGCTCCCATCCCTCTGGAAAAAGGTCAGTTGCTCACACCCCTTTGAACATATGTCTGATGCTCTTACCCCTGCCCCCACCCCTCTAGGTATACGATACTCTTATCCCTCCATACAGGCCCTCTAGCCCTAGCCCTACACAGCCCTAGCCCTCTTATCCCTCCATACAGGCCCTCTAGCCCTAGCCCTACACAGCCCTAGCCCTCTTATCCCTCCATACAGGCCCTCTAGCCCTAGCCCTACACAGCCCTAGCCCTCTTATCCCTCCATACAGACCCTCTAGCCCTAGCCCTACATAGCCCTAGCCCTCTTATCCCTCCATACAGGCCCTCTAGCCCTAGCCCTACACAGCCCTAGCCCTCTTATCCCTCCATACAGGCCCTCTAGCCCTAGCCCTACACAGCCCTAGCCCTCTTATCCCTCCATACAGGCCCTCTAGCCCTAGCCCTACACAGCCCTAGCCCTCTTATCCCTCCATACAGGCCCTCTAGCCCTAGCCCTACACAGCCCTAGCCCTCTTATCCCTCCATACAGGCCCTCTAGCCCTAGCCCTACACAGTCCTAGCCCTCTTATCCCTCCATACAGGCCCTCTAGCCCTAGCCCTACACAGCCCTAGCCCTCTTATACCTCCATACAGGCCCTCTAGCCCTAGCCCTACACAGTCCTAGCCCTCTTATCCCTCCATACAGGCCCTCTAGCCCTAGCCCTACACAGCCCTAGCCCTCTTATCCCTCCATACAGGCCCTCTAGCCCTAGCCCTACACAGCCCTAGCCCTCTTATCCCTCCATACAGGCCCTCTAGCCCTAGCCCTACATAGCCCTAGCCCTCTTATCCTTCCATACAGGCCCTCTAGCCCTAGCCCTACACAGCCCTAGCCCTCTTATCCCTCCATACAGGCCCTCTAGCCCTAGCCCTACATAGCCCTAGCCCTCTTATCCCTCCATACAGGCCCTCTAGCCCTAGCCCTACACAGTCCTAGCCCTCTTATCCCTCCATACAGGCCCTCTAGCCCTAGCCCTACACAGCCCTAGCCCTCTTATCCCTCCATACAGGCCCTCTAGCCCTAGCCCTACATAGCCCTAGCCCTCTTATCCCTCCATACAGGCCCTCTAGCCCTAGCCCTACACAGCCCTAGCCCTCTTATCCCTCCATACAGGCCCTCTAGCCCTAGCCCTACATAGCCCTAGCCCTCTTATCCCTCCATACAGGCCCTCTAGCCCTAGCCCTACACAGCCCTAGCCCTCTTATCCCTCCATACAGGCCCTCTAGCCCTAGCCCTCTTATCCCTCCAGGCAAGCCTACGGTACTCCTACCCCTGCCGATATGGGTCTGAAGTTCCTAACCCTCTTGATATCGGATGGGCTGGATGCCCCCACCCCCTCTGGGCATGCCTATCTTTGATACAATCAAGTGCGTTAATGTAACACAGGCGTCCAGCCCCTCGGATCTGCCTTACCTGAACTGCAAAGCCCCTCGAGCCAGGGGGCCTTTGTTAGGCTGAGGCCCTGTCATCTGCCCGCTGGCTGCTCGTGGCGTCACCAATGGGCTGCTGGCCGCCACCTTTGCCGCCGCTGCTCCGCCCAGTGAGCTTTGACCGACTGCTACCGACAACGGCAAGCGGGACGGATCCAGCCCGCGCTGCCCGTCCGACCCCGCTGAGGCCTCCGAGCGCAGCGGCTGGTGCGGACGCGGGGGGTGATGTTGTTGCTGCTGAAGATGCAGTTGCTGCTGAAGATGTTGTTGCGGTGGCGGCTTCTCCTTCGAGGGCGGCGGTGGCGGGCGCTTGCGGGAAAA
The DNA here is from genome assembly GCA_037349105.1 of Limnomonas spitsbergensis. Taxonomy (NCBI): domain Eukaryota; kingdom Viridiplantae; phylum Chlorophyta; class Chlorophyceae; order Chlamydomonadales; genus Limnomonas; species Limnomonas spitsbergensis. The sequence goes on along the minus strand of JAYJMM010000093.1, from coordinate 1,555,218 downwards.
CAAGGCCTTGAGCTTTGCTTTGAGGCCGCTGGCTGGCCGCAACTCCGCAGTGGGCTCTGACCTTCCCACAGCGGCGGCGGAGCCCGTGGCCGAGGCGGTGCGCTGCAGTGCGGCCGGGGGCGGCCCCCCCCCTCCACTGGTCCCGCCGTTGGCGGCAATGGCCATGGCCTCCATGCGCCGAGCTCTGTATAGCAGGCTCGGTGCCTGCGACAACGGGTCCAGGGGGATGTCAGCATGGCTGCGGGTGCTGCCGCCAGTGCCGCGCCTGCTCGAAGGGCCAGCCGAGGTTCGAGGGCTGGTGTGGGCCCGCTCCCCGCCGCCACTGCTGTCGTTCTCTTTGCAGCTGCCGCTGCTGCCGCCGCCACTGCTGCCTCGGGTAGCTTTTCTCCCACCGCCATGGGCTGCCTGTGCCATTCGGCGGAAGGTTGCCAAGCCCTCCATGTTGGCGATTGGGTGCGGCCCCGTGGACGCATGCCGCATAGCACCTGGGCCGACGGACATGTATCTGCGGAGGGAGGCTGCGGAGGGTGGCAAAACGCCGCCGCCGGTTGCGTACCGTAGCCTGGCGGCTTGCAGCGAGGGCGCTTCCGCCACGGGAGCTGAGGACAAGCTTGAGGCCCTGTACAGACCCGAGGGCCCCTGCAGTCCCGTAGGGGTGCCTGCGCCACCGCCTCCTGTTGTCCTCGCATGCAAGGTTTGTGCATGGACCTGCCGGTCCGAGCTGCCCTCCCAAGCCGCGCCCCGAGGGACGGGAAAGTCGTCGTACTCATCCGTGTTTTGCGCTGACAGGAAAGAGACGGAGCGGTGGAGAGGTGAGTGCCAGCCGTCAGGGGAATGAGGGTAGGAATTCCGATCCCTTGGGGCCACAATGGCATGCCAAGGCATCGTATGTCTCACTGGGTGTCACAGTCATGCAGCGGTAGGCCAAATGAATGAACTGGCATGCCTGGCTGCATGGTAGCCTACGTGGTGGCGCGTAAGAACAGGTGGCTCAATTTATCCAATGCAACATTTAGCTCAGCACTCCACTGCGATTCTTGACCCTGGCTATAGACCTTGCCGAATCATCTGCCCCCCACACCTCATGTATCACACAGCGCCTACCTGCCGTTTGGAACCCCGCGCCTACGGAGGCATTGCGCCTGTGCAGGTTCGGCTGGAACTCTCCTGGCTGCATTTATCGCAGTAGCTCGGTCCAATCTAGGCGACCGCCTTGTTTAAAGCGAATACAGCATCGTCAGCGTTGTCGACGCTCGACAAATCTTTAGTCTGATGTCTCAGCTGCGTCATTTGGATTTGAAATAGGGAAGCGTGTTCATCTCCTTGCGCTTATCTTGCCTCCGGCCTTAGGATGGACGTGGGAAATCGAACGACTCCTGACAGTCTGACACAGGCTGACCCAGTGTGGATTTCAAATTGGCATGACAGGTTGCTGGCCGCGCCTGTGGCCTGTCGACAAAAAGGCGCGCAAACAAAACGAATCGGGCTAGCTGATTTTCGAATCAAATGCCCACCCTTACCGTTTGTTGCTCTACGTGCCTGCCGCCTGTCGCAGACCGAAGCGTCCTGCTGCCCCTGCACTCCAGCAAGTCCGTCAGCAAACAAGGGTGCAGCCTTGAACCCTGGGATCCCCTGTACCCATAGTCCCGGAGTAGGGTAGTTTGATTCAGCCCAGGTTTAACACGACGATGCGACCTCCCCTGATGCAATCCTTATCTGAATGATTACCAGAAAATATGCTAGAGAGTTGTTGAGTGTTGGATGGGCTTACTCGCGTCATCGGTGGGGTGACTCGGGTCCGTGGGCGACTGCCTGGGCGTTACAGCAGTATCGGATTTACGTCCACTGTTAGTTCACATATTCGCTCCAGCAGGGGGACCCCTGGTTTGCATTGCATATCCCAGTCGAAACAGTTGGGTAAGGTAGTTAGGGAGGTAGAAGCTCCTCAGGTACAAGCACGCCGTGCACGGCTGCACCTTGCTGATGGCTTGATGCCCCTACTGGGTCACTTCCACATATACACAGGGCTTGGGGGGAATGGCTCAACTATCTACTAGCGAAGTCATGCAGTCGGTGCAATCCTCAGTTGCGCCAGCTCTCTTGACGTCTCAGGATAAAAATACAACTCTATAGGTTTTCCGAACCGTTTAAGTGTGGAGCCCCTACTGTGTGAACAAAAAGCTCATGATCGACTCATCAGCCACACACCATGTGTAAACAGGTGACAAAAAACGAAGCGTAAGTTGCCAAGCCTAATCCAGCAGCTCTTTCGAGGTTACACAGAGGAAAGACGAGGCATCCGATGACCGGAAATCCGGCCGGGGACCCAGCTCACAAGAACCAGGGCCCGGCCAATGGCCGTAATTGTTCGATTTTGCTGTGTATGCCTGTAATTTTCGGTCATTCACCTGTAATTTACGGTTTTTCGATTTACCGTTCTATGCCTCTGAGATGACTGTAGTTTACTGCATCCAAAATCACCGTAATTATGCTGTCAGTGAAATCATTTACACCGTAAAAGAAAAAACGTGAATCGCTCAACACTGATTCCTTTTCTTTATCCTTACCCTTCTTTACGGTATCTTTTATCCTTAAGTTTATTTTCCTCCCGACCAGACAGTCGGGCACCCATGCGGCAGGGTCTTTGCATCATGGCCCAGACTCCCAGAGGTTAATGGCATTACACCTCTGGGCCATGCTTAAATAAAGCTCGTTCACGCCGAGCATCATGGTCTAGCGGTGTAACGTCATTGACATACGCCTGTCTAACCTCTATAGACTGCATATTATGTGGGTCAGCTCGATCTTGTCAACTATACTGAGGCCACCGTCGTCCACGTCTGGAAGGCCCGCCAGGACTAGAATCCATGGCATTTGGGGATGAAATAAGGGGTCAAACAGCGGACCGTGAAATTCATTCTGCTGTATTCTTTTCGTTCACTTTATTCTATGCTCCCCGCCCTCAATTTCCCCACTACCCCTCCGCCACAGAAATTCAAGGCAACAAGCCAAGAATCAGGGACCAGGGACCCTTCTAGCCCTCGCTTGGGCTCCACACAATTTAGGGAACCGGTTAGAGAAGCAACATACGCAAAACACGCGGTGTGGAATGGACACACTATCACCCCTTCCACGAGCACCTCGGACGACTCAACTTTGAGACATCTCAGCATAATAGATCTCATAGTCATATCTGATTATAATTCCTACGCCATCTTCAAACTTGAATTTCCACACTCGACACTGTCTACTCTCATTTGTCTCGTCTCGTCCAGCGATCACACCCTCGCGTCGGTAGATTACCTTACTTACTTATCCGTGAAGCAAGCACGTCCGCAATAAAAGCAACAGGAGCAGCAGTAGCTTGATCGGAGGCCTTCCGCGCAGCATGGGAATATGGATGTCTAGGTGAGGTAGCTAGGTGTCACCGTGTCTGTGCTGGTTTGCACCATCTCGCCAGATCCTCTGCGTACCTTCATGACGCAGCGTGCAGGGTCCTGCCGGGTGACAAGAGGAACCAGCGAAGCAAATGACCCATGGGGTGGATCTTCCCGTTCCCTTCCCCCTGGATACGTTCGAGCAGCTTCCCCCCTCTTGTACCTGTCCACAGGCTATTCAGCTACTTCGGCGACAGAGAGGCGCGTATCCTCGTCCTAGGCCTGGTGCGTGTTTCGATCATCTCGAAAGCTACTCAGTGCGACGTCTCGTTTCTGCCCCCACACTGTCCCCATCCACACCGCATGCACCGCACGAGTCATATTCTGTGTAGGACCTGTTATGGTCGGGGGGCTTAGTGCTATGTGCCTGTATCGATAACAGGTCTGATTGGGGTCTGATGCAGCAGGAAAAATCTGGCCTGCGGAGTGCATGAGGCAGGATGGAGCATGGAGATTGTGGCATGCATGCATGCCGCACACTCCATGCTATTTCCTGCAGCTGCCAGCTCTGGGGCGCATGAAGCCAAGCCGCAGCTGTTTCCGTGACAGGGCTGCAAACAGCAGAACCCATCGCAAGCGCATGTTTCAAATTTGCACTGCAGTGTTCAAATTCAAATGGCAGCTCTGCTTGGCCATCAGGCCGTCACGAGGTCATATATTCCATGTATATATTCCATGCAGAATATTGCTCTGTGGTGCTAGAACAGGCAGCCCTGGACGGATGAGATCTTCGCTGCCACCTGATACAGCTGCCCATCTCATTGCATACAAAGCACCGACATACTCCCTCCCCCATGCCCACCTACCACAGGCTTGCGTAGTGTGCAAAAGTGCCCCACACCCACCTGCTGCAAGATAATGTTTCATGAGAAGCGTGGAAGTTCCCCACAACCACACATTGCAGGAGAATGCAGGGAAAAGTACTTTGAACAACCAAACCCCGATATCTTCCAAGCGCCAAACCCCGATCTTGTGCATGCACCGAACCCCGCAGGACAATGCAGGGAAAACGACCATCCTGTATCGGCTACAGGTCGGGGAGGTGGTGTCCACTATTCCCAGTGAGTACTAGTATCCAATTCACGGATGCTCAGCACATGCAACCACACACGCATGGATGCTCAGCACATGCACCCACACACGCACAAATGCTCAGCGCATGCAGCCACACACGCACAGATGCTCAGCACATGCAACCACACACGCACAAATGCTCAGCACATGCAACCACACACGCACAAATGCTCAGCACATGCAACCACACACGCACGGATGCTCAGCACATGCAACCACACACGCATGGATGCTCAGCACATGCAACCACACACGCACAAATGCTCAGCACATGCAACCACACACGCACGGATGCTCTGCACATGCAACCACACACGCATGTATGCTCTGCACATGCAACCACACACGCATGGATGCTCTGCACATGCAACCACACACGCACGGATTCTCAGCACATGCAACCACACACGCATGGATGCTCTGCACATGCAACCACACACGCATGGATGCTCTGCACATGCAACCACACACGCATGGATGCTCAGCATAGCAACCACACACGCATGGATGCTCAGCACATGCAACCACACACGCATGGATGCTCTGCACATGCAACCACACACGCACAAATGCTCAGCACATGCAACCACACACGCACAAATGCTCAGCACATGCAACCACACACGCACGGATGCCCTGCACATGCAACCACACACGCATGGATGCTCTGCACATGCAACCACACACGCACAAATGCTCAGCACATGCAACCACACACGCATGGATGCTCAGCACATGCAACCACACACGCACGGATGCTCAGCACATGCAACCACACACGCACAAATTCTCAGCACATGCAACCACACACGCACGGATGCTCAGCACATGCAAACACACACGCACAGATGCTCAGCACATGCAACCACACACGCACGGATGCTCAGCACTTACAACCACACACGCATGTATGCTCTGCACATGCAACCACACACGCATGGATGCTCAGCACATGCAACCACACACGCATGGATGCTCAGCACATGCAACCACACACGCACGGATTCTCAGCACATGCAACCACACACGCATGGATGCTCTGCACATGCAACCACACACGCATGGATGCTCTGCACATGCAACCACACACGCATGGATGCTCAGCACATGCAACCACACACGCATGGATGCTCAGCACATGCAACCACACACGCATGGATGCTCTGCACATGCAACCACACACGCACAAATGCTCAGCACATGCAACCACACACGCACAAATTCTCAGCACATGCAACCACACACGCACGGATGCTCTGCACATGCAATGACACACGCTCACATGCTCAGCACATGCAACCACACACGCACAAATGCTCAGCACATGCAACCACACACGCATGGATGCTCAGCACATGCAACCACACACGCATGGATGCTCTGCACATGCAACCACACACGCATGGATGCTCAGCACATGCAACCACACACGCATGGATGCTCAGCACATGCAACCACACACGCACGGATGCTCAGCACATGCAACCACACACGCATGGATGCTCAGCACATGCAACCACACACGCACAAATGCTCAGCACATGCAGCCACACACGCACGGATGCTCAGCACATGCAACCACACACGCACGGATGGTCTGCACATGCCACCACACACGCACGGATGTTTAGCACATGCATTGACACACGCTCACATGCTCAGCACATGCAACCACACACACACTCATGCTCAGCACATGCAGCCACACACTCATGGATGCTCAGCACATGCCACCACACACACACGGATGCTCAGCACATGCAACCACACACGCACGGATGCTCTGGACATGCAACCACACACGCACGGATGCTCTGCACATGCCACCACACACGCACGGATGTTTAGCACATGCATTGACACACGCTCACATGCTCAGCACATGCAACCACACACACACTCATGCTCAGCACATGCAGCCACACACTCATGGATGCTCAGCACATGCCACCACACACACACGGATGCTCAGCACATGCAACCACACACACACGGATGCTCAGCACATGCCACCACACATGCACGGATGCTCAGCACATGCAACCACACACGCTCACATGCTCAGCACATGCCACCACACACGCACGGATGCTCAGCACATGCAATGACACACGCTCACATGCTCAGCACATGCAACCACACACGCACGGATGCTCAGCACATGCAACCACACACGCTCACATGCTCAGCACATGCAACCACACACGCATGGATGCTCAGCACATGCAACCACACACGCATGGATGCTCAGCACATGCAACCACACACGCATGGATGCTCAGCACATGCAACCACACACGCATGGATGCTCAGCACATGCAACCACACACGCACAAATGCTCAGCACATGCAGCCACACACGCACGGATGCTCAGCACATGCAACCACACACGCACGGATGCTCTGCACATGCCACCACACACGCACGGATGTTTAGCACATGCATTGACACACGCTCACATGCTCAGCACATGCAACCACACACACACTCATGCTCAGCACATGCAGCCACACACTCATGGATGCTCAGCACATGCCACCACACACACACGGATGCTCAGCACATGCAACCACACACGCATGGATGCTCTGCACATGCAACCACACACGCATGGATGCTCAGCACATGCAACCACACACGCACAAATGCTCAGCACATGCAACCACACACGCACGGATGCTCAGCACATGCAACCACACACGCACGGATGCTCAGCACATGCAACCACACACGCACGGATGCTCAGCACATGCAACCACACACGCATGGATGCTCAGCACATGCAACCACACACGCATGGATGCTCTGCACATGCAACCACACACGCATGGATGCTCAGCACATGCAACCACACACGCACGGATGCTCTGCACATGCCACCACACACGCACGGATGTTTAGCACATGCATTGACACACGCTCACATGCTCAGCACATGCAACCACACACACACTCATGCTCAGCACATGCAGCCACACACTCATGGATGCTCAGCACATGCCACCACACACACACGGATGCTCAGCACATGCAACCACACACGCACGGATGCTCAGCACATGCAACCACACACGCACAAATGCTCAGCACATGCAACCACACACGCACAAATGCTCAGCACATGCAACCACACACGCACGGATGCTCAGCACATTCAAACACACACGCACGGATGCTCAGCACATGCAACCACACACGCACAAATGCTCAGCACATGCAACCACACACGCACGGATGCTCAGCACATGCAACCACACACGCATGGATGCTCAGCACATGCAACCACACACGCACAAATGCTCAGCACATGCAACCACACACGCACGGATGCTCTGCACATGCAACCACACACGCATGTATGCTCTGCACATGCAACCACACACGCATGGATGCTCTGCACATGCAACCACACACGCATGGATGCTCAGCACATGCAACCACACACGCATGGATGCTCAGCACATGCAACCACACGCACGGATTCTCAGCACATGCAACCACACACGCATGGATGCTCTGCACATGCAACCACACACGCATGGATGCTCTGCACATGCAACCACACACGCATGGATGCTCAGCACATGCAACCACACACGCATGGATGCTCAGCACATGCAACCACACACGCATGGATGCTCTGCACATGCAACCACACACGCACAAATGCTCAGCACATGCAACCACACACGCACAAATGCTCAGCACATGCAACCACACACGCACGGATGCTCTGCACATGCAACCACACACGCATGGATGCTCTGCACATGCAACCACACACGCACAAATGCTCAGCACATGCAACCACACACGCATGGATGCTCAGCACATGCAACCACACACGCACAGATGCTCAGCACATGCAACCACACACGCACAAATGCTCAGCACATGCAACCACACACGCACGGATGCTCAGCACATGCAAACACACACGCACAGATGCTCAGCACATGCAACCACACACGCACGGATGCTCAGCACATACAACCACACACGCATGGATGCTCAGCACATGCAACCACACACGCATGGATGCTCAGCACATGCAACCACACGCACGGATTCTCAGCACATGCAACCACACACGCATGGATGCTCTGCACATGCAACCACACACGCATGGATGCTCTGCACATGCAACCACACACGCATGGATGCTCAGCACATGCAACCACACACGCATGGATGCTCAGCACATGCAACCACACACGCATGGATGCTCTGCACATGCAACCACACACGCACAAATGCTCAGCACATGCAACCACACACGCACAAATGCTCAGCACATGCAACCACACACGCACGGATGCTCTGCACATGCAACCACACACGCATGGATGCTCTGCACATGCAACCACACACGCACAAATGCTCAGCACATGCAACCACACACGCATGGATGCTCAGCACATGCAACCACACACGCACAGATGCTCAGCACATGCAACCACACACGCACAAATGCTCAGCACATGCAACCACACACGCACGGATGCTCAGCACATGCAAACACACACGCACAGATGCTCAGCACATGCAACCACACACGCACGGATGCTCAGCACATACAACCACACACGCATGTATGCTCTGCACATGCAACCACACACGCATGGATGCTCAGCACATGCAACCACACACGCATGGATGCTCAGCACATGCAACCACACACGCACGGATGCTCAGCACATGCAACCACACACGCATGGATGCTCTGCACATGCAACCACACACGCATGGATGCTCTGCACATGCAACCACACACGCATGGATGCTCAGCACATGCAACCACACACGCATGGATGCTCAGCACATGCAACCACACACGCATGGATGCTCTGCACATGCAACCACACACGCACAAATGCTCAGCACATGCAACCACACACGCACAAATTCTCAGCACATGCAACCACACACGCACGGATGCTCAGCACATGCAACCACACAGGCATGGATGCTCTGCACATGCAACCACACACGCATGGATGCTCTGCACATGCAACCACACACGCATGGATGCTCAGCACATGCAACCACACACGCATGGATGCTCTGGACATGCAACCACACACGCATGGATGCTCAGCACATGCAACCACACACGCATGGATGCTAAGCACATGCAACCACACACGCACGGATGCTCAGCACATGCAACCACACACGCATGGATGCTCAGCACATGCAACCACACACGCACAAATGCTCAGCACATGCAACCACACACGCACGGATGCTCAGCACATGCAACCACACACGCACGGATGCTCTGCACATGCCACCACACACGCACGGATGTTTAGCACATGCATTGACACACGCTCACATGCTCAGCACATGCAACCACACACACACTCATGCTCAGCACATGCAGCCACACACTCATGGATGCTCAGCACATGCCACCACACACACACGGATGCTCAGCACATGCAACCACACACGCACGGATGCTCTGGACATGCAACCACACACGCACGGATGCTCTGCACATGCCACCACACACGCACGGATGTTTAGCACATGCATTGACACACGCTCACATGCTCAGCAAATGCAACCACACACACACTCATGCTCAGCACATGCACCCACACACTCATGGATGCTCAGCACATGCCACCACACACACACGGATGCTCAGCACATGCAACCACACACGCACGGATGCTCTGGACATGCAACCACACACACACGGATGCTCAGCACATGCAACCACACACACACGGATGCTCAGCACATGCCACCACACACGCACGGATGCTCAGCACATGCAACCACACACGCTCACATGCTCAGCACATGCCACCACACACGCACGGATGCTCAGCACATGCAATGACACACGCTCACATGCGCAGCACATGCAACCACACACGCACGGATGCTCAGCACATGCAATGACACACGCTCACATGCTCAGCACATGCAACCACACACGCATGGATGCTCTGCACATGCAACCACACACGCATGGATGCTCAGCACATGCAACCACACACGCATGGATGCTCAGCACATGCAACCACACACGCATGGATGCTCAGCACATGCAACCACACACGCACAAATGCTCAGCACATGCAGCCACACACGCACGGATGCTCAGCACATGCAACCACACACGCACAGATGCTCTGCACATGCCACCACACACGCACGGATGTTTAGCACATGCATTGACACACGCTCACATGCTCAGCACATGCAACCACACACGCACGGATGCTCTGGACATGCAACCACACACGCACGGATGCTCTGCACATGCCACCACACACACACGGATGCTCAGCACATGCAACCACACACGCACAAATGCTCAGCACATGCAACCACACACGCATGGATGCTCAGCACATGCAATCACACACGCACAAATGCTCAGCACATGCAACCACACACGCACGGATGCTCTGCACATGCAACCACACACGCATGGATGCTCTGCACATGCAACCACACACGCACGGATGCTCAGCACATGCAACCACACACGCATGGATGCTCAGCACATGCAACCACACACACACTCATGGATGCTCTGCACATGCAACCACACACGCATGGATGCTCAGCACATGCAACCACACACGCACGGATGCTCTGCACATGCCACCACACACGCACGGATGTTTAGCACATGCATTGACACACGCTCACATGCTCAGCACATGCAACCACACACACACTCATGCTCAGCACATGCAGCCACACACTCATGGATGCTCAGCACATGCCACCACACACACACGGATGCTCAGCACATGCAACCACACACGCACGGATGCTCTGGACATGCAACCACACACGCACGGATGCTCTGCACATGCCACCACACACGCACGGATGTTTAGCACATGCATTGACACACGCTCACATGCTCAGCACATGCAACCACACACACACTCATGCTCAGCACATGCAGCCACACACTCATGGATGCTCAGCACATGCCACCACACACACACGGATGCTCAGCACATGCAACCACACACGCACGGATGCTCTGGACATGCAACCACACACACACGGATGCTCAGCACATGCAACCACACACACACGGATGCTCAGCACATGCCACCACACACGCACGGATGCTCAGCACATGCAACCACACACGCTCACATGCTCAGCACATGCCACCACACACGCACGGATGCTCAGCACATGCAATGACACACGCTCACATGCTCAGCACATGCAACCACACACGCATGGATGCTCAGCACATGCATAAACACACGCTCACATGCTCAGCACATGCAACCACACACGCACGGATGCTCTGGACATGCAACCACACACGCACGGATGCTCTGCACATGCCACCACACACACACGGATGCTCAGCACATGCAACCACACACGCATGGATGCTCTGCACATGCAACCACACACGCATGGATGCTCAGCACATGCAATCACACACGCACAAATGCTCAGCACATGCAACCACACACGCACGGATGCTCTGCACATGCAACCACACACGCATGGATGCTCTGCACATGCAACCACACACGCACGGATGCTCAGCACATGCAACCACACACGCACGGATGCTCAGCACATGCAACCACACACGCATGGATGCTCTGCACATGCAACCACACACGCATGGATGCTCAGCACATGCAACCACACACGCACGGATGCTCTGCACATGCCACCACACACGCACGGATGTTTAGCACATGCATTGACACACGCTCACATGCTCAGCACATGCAACCACACACACACTCATGCTCAGCACATGCAGCCACACACTCATGGATGCTCAGCACATGCCACCACACACACACGGATGCTCAGCACATGCAACCACACACGCACGGATGCTCTGGACATGCAACCACACACGCACGGATGCTCTGCACATGCCACCACACACGCACGGATGTTTAGCACATGCATTGACACACGCTCACATGCTCAGCACATGCAACCACACACACACTCATGCTCAGCACATGCAGCCACACACTCATGGATGCTCAGCACATGCCACCACACACACACGGATGCTCAGCACATGCAACCACACACGCACGGATGCTCAGCACATGCAACCACACACACACGGATGCTCAGCACATGCAACCACACACACACGGATGCTCAGCACATGCCACCACACACGCACGGATGCTCAGCACATGCAACCACACACGCTCACATGCTCAGCACATGCCACCACACACGCACGGATGCTCAGCACATGCAATGACACACGCTCACATGCTCAGCACATGCAACCACACACGCACGGATGCTCAGCACATGCAATGACACACGCTCACATGCTCAGCACATGCAACCACACACGCATGGATGCTCTGCACATGCAACCACACACGCATGGATGCTCAGCACATGCAACCACACACGCATGGATGCTCAGCACATGCAACCACACACGCATGGATGCTCAGCACATGCAACCACACACGCACAAATGCTCAGCACATGCAGCCACACACGCACGGATGCTCAGCACATGCAACCACACACGCACGGATGCTCAGCACATGCAACCACACACGCACGGATGCTCTGCACATGCCACCACACACGCACGGATGTTTAGCACATGCATTGACACACGCTCACATGCTCAGCACATGCAACCACACACACACTCATGCTCAGCACATGCAGCCACACACTCATGGATGCTCAGCACATGCCACCACACACACACGGATGCTCAGCACATGCAACCACACACGCATGGATGCTCTGCACATGCAACCACACACGCATGGATGCTCAGCACATGCAACCACACACGCACAAATGCTCAGCACATGCAACCACACACGCACGGATGCTCTGCACATGCAACCACACACGCCTGGATGCTCTGCACATGCAACCACACACGCACAAATGCTCAGCACATGCAACCACACACGCATGGATGCTCAGCACATGCAACCACACACGCATGGATGCTCTGCACATGCAACCACACACGCATGGATGCTCAGCACATGCAACCACACACGCATGGATGCTCAGCACATGCAACCACACACGCACGGATGCTCAGCACATGCAACCACACACGCATGGATGCTCAGCACATGCCACCACACACGCACGGATGTTTAGCACATGCATTGACACACGCTCACATGCTCAGCACATGCAACCACACACACACTCATGCTCAGCACATGCAGCCACACACTCATGGATGCTCAGCACATGCCACCACACACACACGGATGCTCAGCACATGCAACCACACACGCACGGATGCTCTGGACATGCAACCACACACGCACGGATGCTCTGCACATGCCACCACACACGCACGGATGTTTAGCACATGCATTGACACACGCTCACATGCTCAGCACATGCAACCACACACACACTCATGCTCAGCACATGCAGCCACACACTCATGGATGCTCAGCACATGCCACCACACACACACGGATGCTCAGCACATGCAACCACACACGCACGGATGCTCTGCACATGCAACCACACACACACGGATGCTCAGCACATGCAACCACACACACACGGATGCTCAGCACATGCCACCACACATGCACGGATGCTCAGCACATGCAACCACACACGCTCACATGCTCAGCACATGCCACCACACACGCACGGATGCTCAGCACATGCAATGACACACGCTCACATGCTCAGCACATGCAACCACACACGCACGGATGCTCAGCACATGCAATGACACACGCTCACATGCTCAGCACATGCAACCACACACGCATGGATGCTCTGCACATGCAACCACACACGCATGGATGCTCAGCACATGCAACCACACACGCATGGATGCTCAGCACATGCAACCACACACGCATGGATGCTCAGCACATGCAACCACACACGCACAAATGCTCAGCACATGCAGCCACACACGCACGGATGCTCAGCACATGCAACCACACACGCACGGATGCTCTGCACATGCCACCACACACGCACGGATGTTTAGCACATGCATTGACACACGCTCACATGCTCAGCACATGCAACCACACACACACTCATGCTCAGCACATGCAGCCACACACTCATGGATGCTCAGCACATGCCACCACACACACACGGATGCTCAGCACATGCAACCACACACGCACGGATGCTCTGGACATGCAACCACACACACACGGATGCTCAGCACATGCAACCACACACACACGGATGCTCAGCACATGCCACCACACATGCACGGATGCTCAGCACATGCAACCACACACGCTCACATGCTCAGCACATGCCACCACACACGCACGGATGCTCAGCACATGCAATGACACACGCTCACATGCTCAGCACATGCAACCACACACGCACGGATGCTCAGCACATGCAATGACACACGCTCACATGCTCAGCACATGCAACCACACACGCATGGATGCTCTGCACATGCAACCACACACGCATGGATGCTCAGCACATGCAACCACACACGCATGGATGCTCAGCACATGCAACCACACACGCATGGATGCTCAGCACATGCAACCACACACGCACAAATGCTCAGCACATGCAACCACACACGCACGGATGCTCAGCACATGCAACCACACACGCACGGATGCTCAGCACATGCAACCACACACGCACGGATGCTCTGCACATGCCACCACACACGCACGGATGTTTAGCACATGCATTGACACACGCTCACATGCTCAGCACATGCAACCACACACACACTCATGCTCAGCACATGCAGCCACACACTCATGGATGCTCAGCACATGCCACCACACACACACGGATGCTCAGCACATGCAACCACACACGCATGGATGCTCTGCACATGCAACCACACACGCATGGATGCTCAGCACATGCAACCACACACGCACAAATGCTCAGCACATGCAACCACACACGCACGGATGCTCTGCACATGCAACCACACACGCCTGGATGCTCTGCACATGCAACCACACACGCACAAATGCTCAGCACATGCAACCACACACGCATGGATGCTCAGCACATGCAACCACACACGCATGGATGCTCTGCACATGCAACCACACACGCATGGATGCTCAGCACATGCAACCACACACGCATGGATGCTCAGCACATGCAACCACACACGCACGGATGCTCAGCACATGCAACCACACACGCACGGATGCTCAGCACATGCAACCACACACGCACGGATGCTCAGCACATGCAACCACACACGCACGGATGCTCAGCACATGCAACCACACACGCACGGATGCTCTGCACATGCCACCACACACGCACGGATGTTTAGCACATGCATTGACACACGCTCACATGCTCAGCACATGCAACCACACACACACTCATGCTCAGCACATGCAGCCACACACTCATGGATGCTCAGCACATGCCACCACACACACACGGATGCTCAGCACATGCAACCACACACGCACGGATGCTCTGGACATGCAACCACACACACACGGATGCTCAGCACATGCAACCACACACACACGGATGCTCAGCACATGCCACCACACACGCACGGATGCTCAGCACATGCAACCACACACGCTCACATGCTCAGCACATGCCACCACACACGCACGGATGCTCAGCACATGCAATGACACACGCTCACATGCTCAGCACATGCAACCACACACGCACGGATGCTCAGCACATGCAATGACACACGCTCACATGCTCAGCACATGCAACCACACACGCATGGATGCTCTGCACATGCAACCACACACGCATGGATGCTCAGCACATGCAACCACACACGCATGGATGCTCAGCACATGCAACCACACACGCATGGATGCTCAGCACATGCAACCACACACGCACAAATGCTCAGCACATGCAGCCACACACGCACGGATGCTCAGCACATGCAACCACACACGCACGGATGCTCTGCACATGCCACCACACACGCACGGATGTTTAGCACATGCATTGACACACGCTCACATGCTCAGCACATGCAACCACACACACACTCATGCTCAGCACATGCAGCCACACACTCATGGATGCTCAGCACATGCCACCACACACACACGGATGCTCAGCACATGCAACCACACACGCACGGATGCTCTGGACATGCAACCACACACACACGGATGCTCAGCACATGCAACCACACACACACGGATGCTCAGCACATGCCACCACACACGCACGGATGCTCAGCACATGCAACCACACACGCTCACATGCTCAGCACATGCCACCACACACGCACGGATGCTCAGCACATGCAATGACACACGCTCACATGCTCAGCACATGCAACCACACACGCACGGATGCTCAGCACATGCAATGACACACGCTCACATGCTCAGCACATGCAACCACACACGCATGGATGCTCTGCACATGCAACCACACACGCATGGATGCTCAGCACATGCAACCACACACGCACGGATGCTCAGCACATGCAACCACACACGCACGGATGCTCAGCACATGCAACCACACACGCACGGATGCTCAGCACATGCAACCACACACGCACGGATGCTCAGCACATGCAACCACACACGCACGGATGCTCAGCACATGCAACCACACACGCACGGATGCTCTGCACATGCAACCACACACGCACGGATGTTTAGCACATGCATTGACACACGCTCACATGCTCAGCACATGCAACCACACACACACTCATGCTCAGCACATGCAGCCACACACTCATGGATGCTCAGCACATGCCACCACACACACACGGATGCTCAGCACATGCAACCACACACGCATGGATGCTCTGCACATGCAACCACACACGCATGGATGCTCAGCACATGCAACCACACACGCACAAATGCTCAGCACATGCAACCACACACGCACGGATGCTCTGCACATGCAACCACACACGCCTGGATGCTCTGCACATGCAACCACACACGCACAAATGCTCAGCACATGCAACCACACACGCATGGATGCTCAGCACATGCAACCACACACGCATGGATGCTCAGCACATGCAACCACACACGCATGGATGCTCAGCACATGCAACCACACACGCATGGATGCTCAGCACATGCAACCACACACGCACGGATGCTCAGCACATGCAACCACACACGCATGGATGCTCAGCACATGCAACCACACACGCACAAATGCTCAGCACATGCAGCCACACACGCACGGATGCTCAGCACATGCAACCACACACGCACGGATGCTCTGCACATGCCACCACACACGCACGGATGTTTAGCACATGCATTGACACACGCTCACATGCTCAGCACATGCAACCACACACACACTCATGCTCAGCACATGCAGCCACACACTCATGGATGCTCAGCACATGCCACCACACACACACGGATGCTCAGCACATGCAACCACACACGCACGGATGCTCTGGACATGCAACCACACACACACGGATGCTCAGCACATGCAACCACACACACACGGATGCTCAGCACATGCCACCACACATGCACGGATGCTCAGCACATGCAACCACACACGCTCACATGCTCAGCACATGCCACCACACACGCACGGATGCTCAGCACATGCAATGACACACGCTCACATGCTCAGCACATGCAACCACACACGCACGGATGCTCAGCACATGCAATGAGACACGCTCACATGCTCAGCACATGCAACCACACACGCACGGATGCTCAGCACATGCAACCACACACACACGGATGCTCAGCACATGCAACCACACATGTGACCACACATGCTCACGTGCAGTGGCTAGCAAGTGGTCGAGGTTGCTTCACCAAGCCCTGCTTGCCTTAAGCCGGATCTCAGCTGAATTGAAGCTGAAGCACACACATGAGCATATGCTCACACACGGTGGCATGCAATCAGCATGAAGCAATCTGCATTAAGCCCTGCTAAGCCTATGCCGTATTTTAGCTGATTTTCAGTTTAGGCACGCACATGTGCACATTTCCCACACATGGTTGCTTGCAAGCGGCAGGGAGTGCTGCACCAAACCCTGTTGGACATAGTAAGCTGGATTGTAGCTGGACTTAAGTTGAAGCACACACATGTTCACATTCCCACACACATTGGCAATTTGGCATGCAAGCAGCTGGGAGTGCTGCATTAAGCCCTGCTGGGCTTAGTGGGCCAATGCCATGCTTAGGCTGAATCTCTGTTGAGGCACCCTCCTAAATATTAACTGCCCTGCCCGCAGCCATTGGATTCAACGTCGAAACGGTGTGCTACAAAAACATCAAGGTATGAGCGATTGAGCGCGACACTGAATAACATATGAATGACAATATTAATACATGAATGGCATGTGAACATATGAATAAGACGTGAATAACATACGAATGGCATATTAACATATGAATATGGTAGCATAAAATAATACAGTGGTCATTAGATTTTGGGTTTTTTCGGGAGGGGTCCATGGGTTCAAGGTGTGAGAATGACGCAGAATAACATGTCAAAATATGAATATTTTGTAGCATAAACGAATGCAGTGATTACTGGTATTAGGGTTTTGGGTAAGTAGGGAAGGGTGCATGGGTTGAGAATATTGTGAGTGTGCAGCAATGTACGGAGCAGGGTCACCCAGGACGGCCGTGTACCATGCCGAACCGCACTGTTTATCGATACCGTATCGTGTTAAAACACCGCGTCGGCTATTTTTTTACCGTTTTGGCCATCCGATTTTCCGTACACTGCTACTACCCGTACACGGCTGCACTCTGCCCTGCACTTCCTCCCTCCCCAAACTGTTCACACTTCACAGTTTCAAGTGTGGGACCTGGGCGGCAAGACCAGCATCCGGCCGTACTGGCACTGCGACCACCCCTACACTCGAATCAGTACTTTTTGACTCCCCAAACTGTCCACACTTTCACACTTGTTCACGCTTAACAGTTTCAAGTGTGGGACCTGGGCGGCCAGACCAGCATCCGGCCGTACTGGCGCTGCTACTACCCTAACACACAGGCCATCATCTACGTAGTGGACAGCAGCGATACGGAGCGTATTGGGTGGGTTCTTAGTGTGAATTGGGTGGGGTTTAGGGTTAAGGGGTTTCGTATAAATAATGAGTGGGTTTAAGGTAAAGGGTGTAAACCCTACACACAGGCCATCATCTATGTAGTACTGGTGAGCAGTTGCACCACGGAGGACACAAGGTGGACATAGTGTGGACAGGTATGATATGGAGCGCATTGAGTGGGAATAGTGTGAACAGGTGTGACATGGCGCACATTGAGTGGACAAAGTGTGGACGGTAGGGACATGGAGCGCATTGGGTGACCATAGTGTGGACATGGTGTGGGCAGCTATAAGAGGGGGGAGCGCATTTGGTCTGTCCATGTGCTTTAGGGTAAAGGGTTTTGTTTAGGCTTTAGCCGGATTAAACCCTAAACCCTAAACTGGGGACCCTCTGTCAGGCCTCTTGACTGCAGAGCTGTGGCTTTTTCTCAGGGCTGGTTTCACACCCTGTCCACAATGTTGTTTTGAGCAGGATTGTCGTGACGAATTCCTTGCAGTCCTGGATGAGGGAGCCGCAACAAACAAAAGGGGTTAGATTTCATCCTTGTACAACTAATTTTATTTAATTAACGGCAATCAAACCAAGCGTGACCTCGATGCTGTGAACAGGATCTCTCGTCACAGAGTTCCATGCCATCTTGGATGAGGTAGCAACAACAAAACCCTAAACCCTTAACCCTGAACAGGATCTCTCGTGACGAGTTCCATGCCATCTTGGACGAGGAGGAGCTGAAAGATGCTGTCATCTTGGTGTATGCGAACAAGCAGGTGACGAGAAGCGTTGTAGAGGAAAATAAACTACGCTCCCCTAGGGGCGTGCGGGTTAAGGGAACAGCGCAGCTCTTTGAGCGGAATCTACATCCGCACCGTTACCATGGGCAGCCTGGGTCCTGAGTGCTTATTCTAGTCGGTGCTGAGAGCTCAGCTCTGGGGAGGAAAGAGAAAGAACTACGTCTCCGTAAGGGCGTGCATGTTAAGGGAACAGCGCAGCTTTTGGGGCTGAAGCTACATCCGCACCGTTACCATGGGCAGCCTGGGTCCCGAGTGCTTATTCTAGTCGGTGCTGAGCACAGCGCTGGGGATGAAAGGGAAAAAACCGCTTCTCGGTTGGGGCGAGCAGGTTAGGGGAACAGCGCAGCTCTTGGGGATTATATGCAAACGAGCAGGTGAGGAGCAGCGGCGTGACGAAGTGCTCATTTCAGGCAGTGCCCACTTCACTGTGCATGAGGCCCCCTTTGGCGGACGGGGTGTGTGAGCAGGTAATACGTGGTATGTCAAAAATAAGTGCCATAGTTTTGCTCTGCCTTCCCTCAGAATTAACGTTCTTTGAGGTTTTGAGGGATCCAAGGAATTCCTTGTTATCGATTGTCAATGCGAGTTTTCTGTCAGAAAGTTTGGCGAACAGTTTGCCCTGAGGGCAGCATACAAAGAAACCATGGTTTGACGTCCGAGGGAAAGCAAGTCAGATCTAAGGTATGTGAGGATCATGGAGGTGTGATTTTCGGTTGTGTAGTGTCTTGTTGATGGACCCTCCCTCGAAACCATAAAACCCATCGCTCGCAGGACCCGCCCAATGCGTTGACTACGATGCAGACCCCTGTCCCTCCGTGTTGATGGACCGTCCCTTCTGACCATGAAAATCCCTCTTGCAGGACCTGCCCAATGCATTAACTGAGGCACATTCCCTTTGACCTCTCGCTCAAGGTCCCTCTCTCTAAACCCTACCCCCCTACACCTTAACCCCCTTCACCCCAAACTCACCATTGCAGGACTTGCCCAATGCATTAACTGGGGCACATCCCCCTGACCTCTCACTCAAGATCCCTCTCTCTCTAAACCCTTGCCCCTTTAACCTTAACCCCCTCACCCCTTCACTCCAAACTTTCGATTGCAGGACTTGCCCAATGCATTGACTGAGGCACATCCCCCTGACCTCTTGCTCAAGTCCCTCTCTCTAAACCCTAACCCCCTTAACCTTAACCCCCTTCACCTCTTCACCCCAAACTCTCCATTGCAGGACTTGCCCAATGCGTTGCTTGAGGCACACACCCCTGACCTCTCGCTGAAGGTCCCTCTCGCTAAACCCGAACCCCCTTAACCTTAACATGAACCCCCTTCATCCCAAACTCTCGATTGCAGGACCTGCCCAATGCGTTGACTGAGGCACAGATTGCAGAGGCCATGGGGCTCCACGACATCAAGACACGCCCATGGTCCATCTTCAAGACCTCGGCTGTAAAGGGGGATGGCTTGTTCGAGGTGCGTTACTGCGTCCGGGGTAACGGCTCGGCTAGACCTTCCTGTTTGAACTCGACATGCGTGCTGCGTTCAGTGAGTGGTATATTATTATCAGCTACAGTTCAGCTACACTGTGGCCCCCGGCCACAAGCCCCTGGTGTGGCCAGCCTTGCTGTTTGGACCACCGGCCGGAGGGCGGTCCGGGTTTGGTGGGAATCGGCCCAAGGGTGGCCGCAGGGCGGCCCAGCAAAGGTGGTCCGGTACCCACTGAAAGAAACGCTGGCATGCAACCCTCAACCTGTGTACAAATGGCTACACTGTCACATACCTTAATCCGCTCCGCAGCCTTTGCGTGAAATTACTTGTTGAATGGGCTGCGCGGACCTGCTGCGCGCTAATCGTAGTTCGAAAACACGCCGGTGCGCACTTCTTTTGCCTACAGCGAAAACGAAAACGCGGTCCAGTTCTGGCACGGTAGGTTCCCTGTGTCCTACCAGCAAGGCATGGCCCGTTTTTTTCTGTCACGTTGTTACACAAACTCTTTCAGAATGTCCAGTACCACAAAGGCCTTGATGTTTCGACGGCACAGGCTAGACAGGAACCATGCCTGTCTCTTCATAGTGGGCGTTCCTCAGGAAATCTGTCCTCGGGGAGTTCTGACCTTGTCAGACAGCAGGTCGCTCGTGCCACAGTCAGTCCCTCCTGCATGTGGTTCACACAGTACATGGGTCACACAAACCGGGTCACACAAGCTGAGTCACACAAGCTGAGTCACACAGTACATGGGTCACACAAACTGGGTCGTACAGTAAATGGGTCACACAAACTGAGTCACACAGTACATGGGTCACACAAACTGAGTCACACAGTACATGTGTCACACAAACTGAGTCACACAGTACATGGGTCACACAAACTGGGTCACACAGTACATGGGTCACACAAACTGAGTCATACAGTACACGGGTCACACAAACTGGCAGACAGGCACACAGCCATGCACACACATACACACTCACGGCCCACGCGGCCGAGCGTTCATTAGCGGGTATGCACCGTTCTAAACACATGCACGCACAAACTTGTTCATGCTCTCTTCAATCTCTTCGCCCTCTGCAAGCCTTGCCGCTCTTCCTGGATGACTGGTAGTTTGCTGCATAGCTTTGGTTGCATGAATGCCTGATGAGCGAGAACTTCCCAGGCCTCAAACGATGGCTTCTGACGGTGATGCGCGGCAGAGTGAGGGCAGACAATCGATGCTTACGGTATCACACTTTATCTGTCGTGCGTCACACTTTCGTCACCTTGGCCCCTATTGGTGACCCACCGTAACTTACAGGGACTGGACTGGCTGGTCAACACGCTGAAGACCCGCGGGCGGTAAAATCTCCGTCCTTGAACAGGATGCAAGGAGGACGGTGGCGGCAGTGAGCGCGATGCGAGGGGGGCCGGCTGGATGCAACGGCGGGATGAGATGCACGGAGGACGGCGGCGGCATTTGAGCGTGATGCGAGACTGAGGGAACATGTTCAAGCAGGTGGTGTGAAAGCCTGTATTGGCAGAGCTTTCTTTGGAGGGCGTTCCGGAAGAGAATGAGGGGGGCCGGCTGGGTGCAACGGCGGGATGTGATGCAAGGAAACATTGACTAAATCAGGCGTCCGTGTGCGGGTGCCCCGGCCGCAGGTTGGAAAGGGTATATTTTCTATATGGTTTTCGGTATTATAGGTGGAATTGGGTCCCATAGGTGGAATTGGGTTCCATAGGTGGAATTGGGTCGCATAGGTGGAATTGGGTCCCATAGGTGGAATTGGGTTCCATAGGTGGAATTGGGTCGCATAGGTGGAATTGGGTCCCATAGGTGGAATTGGGTCCCAATTTTTTCTTTTTTGGCGTTATGATACAACCCAGGTTATAACCGGTAGGCTTTGTCCTGCGGTCGAATGTGGCAGTTCAAGCCTGGTCCCTATTGGCCTAATGGTGGCGGCGCACAGGTCTGCCGAAGGTGGTGTACATGCATCAAAATAAGCGCTTGTGGGTTTGTTTCTGTTGATCGAATTTTATGGTTTCGTCACGACGAGGAGCCACAAGTGAAGGTGTGATGGTCGCCTTTTTCAGGTTTTGATTGGTTTTCGGATTTTATTTTGTTAAAACAGGTTAAAAGTGTCCACCCTTAGCGCGGCTACTTGAGAGCTGTATGGCTGTGCAGTTTCCTTTGTCACTCGGGTTTGATGCTCACCTTTATGATCTACTGGCAATTAAGAACACAGCATTCTTGAACAAAGCAACCGCAATCCGGCAACCAGAGCGACCTATCGCTGAGAATCATAAGCAACCACTGAGCAATTTCATCACATATAGAAAAAACGATTCCGACGTGGTCATTTTACCCCGGGGTTTCACCCATGTCTTAGTCAGGCATACCGGTGAATATTTTACAGTCCAGCAGAGCATCACATTTGATGCATGTGACATGTGCCCGAAAGCCGGTACAGGCACTTGATACACTAGGACAGTGAGCGAAAACCAGTACATCAACTGATCAAATTGTCCAGCATTACAGAACTGGTGACGCAGATGAGCACTACCTAGTAGGACTGCTCAGTGCAGGTCAGTGGGCCACTGGGCCTCCTCCTCTTGAGCCCCAGTTTGGAGGAGAGGCCTGCTCTCATGAGCAGCTCAGAGAGGGCGCTCAGGCGGGGGAGAGGGGGGCACGTAGCCACGTAGTGGTAGCTGCTGCTAGGAACGTTGTGTTAGGGCTTTGAATTCGAACATGACTCAATGCCAATATTTATGTTTGGTTGCGTCATGCTGATGTAGCGCACCGTGCGCATTACTTATTTATCAGTTCCCTGTTCAAGGATCCCTGCAGTTTAACTCTGTGTACGGAACTGCTGTTGCAGTTACACAGTGAAAGGGTGTCTTTGATGCTTGCTTTACTTTGTTTCCTGTACTTGCGCAGTCATTTACTCGGTGCAGCGCTTAGCCCCGACAGTTGTAAGTGCTGAGCAGTCATATATGAACTCAGATCTGTCATGTGCAGTTTGTGAAGTTTTTACAGGACAACGGGGCATCACATTTGATGCATGGGACTTGTGCCCGTAAACCGGTACAACCCTAAACCCTAAACCCTAAACCCTAAACCCCAAGTCATGAGCATCGTATGTTGCCAATGTGCTTAAGAGTCAGCTGGTTTACAGGCAGGAAAGAGCAGGGTTATCCAGTACGCCCGTATCCCGTACCGTACCGTTTGGAACTACCGTATTGTCCATTTTCTTACTAGCCCATCCCATTATATCTGTACCGTACCGTACCCGTACCGTACTGTTTGACCGTACCGTATTCCGTACCGGGTTACCCTGGGAAAGAGCCAGTCCCCAAGGAGGAAAAACAAAGACAACAAACCAGCCCTCAACAAAGTCTACCACTTCATCAACAAAAGTCAGAGCCTCCCACCCACGCCTGCCCTGGTACAACTACTGCTGACAATTCGTGGCGCTCTCCGGTGGGCCTGTCCAACCTTTCGCCCTCAGCCTCTCCTTCACGCCAGGGCACTGAAAGCACACATTGACATCCTTTCTTTCCGCGTATGCCTTCTCCCTTCACTTTCCTAGCTGTCTTTTTGTTTGCCGACGTGGCCGAGCTTCATTCCAGCATGGCCCAGAGGTGTCATGTCATGAACATGCAGCGTTAGTACCGTAAGTGATTCCCAGATACTGGTAGTCTGATCAGGAGTGTCAAGTGTGTAGTCGTGATGGGGTGGGGGGCATAACTTACAAATCGTACCCCGTCATCATAAATTGTGGAGCTTCATGAGATGACTCCAAATCTGGTCTTACTACCGTAGTCAATGACGTTACACCTCTGGGCCCTCTGCTCAAAAAAGCTCGGCTGCGTGGGCGCCTAACTAAAGTGTTGGGAGGAAAGATGGAAAGGACACAAAAGGGGGCAGGAAAACAGAAAGGGAGAAACAGTGGAAATGCAGTGAAGGGACAAAACAAATGGCTGGAAAACACAAAATACATAGGAAGTTCCAGCCTCTGAAAAAGTCTACGCCTCAACAATATCTACCACGTCGTCCACAAAGGCCAGGGCATCCCACCCAAGCCTGCCCCAGTACAACTCAAGATATTCTCTAGCACCGTTCGGAGGGCCTGCCCATCTCCGCCTCCTACGTTGATCCAGCACGCTGGGGCTTTGAAAGAGTGCATGCAACGCATCTCCACATGCTCGCTGTCTCCCCTAGCCCAACATCGCTGGCAGCACCGTCTGCCACGCTGCTGACCACTGCGCCGTCCTCGAGTGTAAGCCGTGCTGACAGCGCCAAGCCGCAGTCTTAAATTCGTGCGCACTCCCTTCGGCTGGTGCGGCCCCTAACCTGCGACAGCACGGCGCCCACCGAAGAGAAACCAGGTGCGGTAAGCAGCCGCACACCTGTGTTCAGTGGCAGGATCTCTGGGGTCCCCTCTGCCAGCTGCATCCAGCTGCGCCCATTAGTATGCTGCATCAACTAGCGCTAGCACCTCTCTGACAGGCAGCAGCTGTAGCCTATAGGTCAGTCGCTGTCTGACGCTACTGACGCAGCAGATAGGGGGTAGATAAGTAGGCAGGTTATAAGTATCCCGGGCTGGATCCCATGTCTGCTCTCTGTGACGTTTTGTGAAGTTTTTACAGTCCATCCGTCAGAGCATCACATTCGATGCATGGGACATGTGCCTGTAAACCGGTTCAGGCACTTGATACACTAGGACAGAAGCGAAAACCAGTGAACCCCCTCGGCAAGCAATGAACTAGCACATCACCACGATAGTGGCGTGGGAATGAACCCCATAGTGCAGGAGATAAGCCATGAAGCCCCAGCCATAAAACATGACGTGGGCGCAAAAGAGCACCGCCTAGAGAATTGAAGGGGAGACGGGAGATTTTGCAAATTTGTTTTCTTCCTTGGACATTTGAGCCTTCACAACCAGCTAAATTGCCAGATACCATGAGAGCGCTTTGATCTGCTGGCGGGATAAGACCCCTCAGTCGATGGTGCCCGGTAATTCTGATTTTCCCTGAGAGATTTAGTTCCGGCTCGTGGATGTGCGAACCTACATGAATTGCGATTTTTGACGTGCAGCAATCGTGCACCTTGAGCATGGGACAAAGAGGGTAGTTATAAAGGCAACTATAAACTTCTTTTTACACCAGCAAGCACTAAAACTCAGCTACCCCGCATCTAGACATATGGACGGGCTGAAGACACCGGAGGGTACGAAAAATAACCATAGACATGCGATAAAACATAGATTCAGCCGGGAAGTACTAAAAAGGAGCACAATACGGCACGATATGGCACAGGTTAAGCCGGATTGCCTCACTGCGGGAACTAACAACAGAGTGCTAAGGAAGCACCTGCCATGGAAGGCCGCTAAAAATAACCAGGCTGCTTTTACGGAATTGCACACACGAGAGGTACACTGAGCATATCCATCAGCAGAAAATCTTCGCTGCGAAGCGGTGAAACTAGATTCTGGAAGGCCGGGAATATGCCGGGTGGAGGAAGGCATGCAAGTCAAACTAATAAGCCGAAGTAGGCTCGGAAAGGAGTCGGGAAATCCGATCAAGCCGAGTCAATTGAGTCAAGGGAGATGGAAAGGCACGGAAACAGGTCACGAAAGCCGACTAGCAGAAGTTAAAGATAGCAGGTACACTTAGAAAGGCACCCAAGGACATCTGGGCAGGGAAGGAACAGTCAACAAACAGTTAATGACGTTACACCTCTGGGCCCTGTTTAAATAAAGCCCGGCCACGGAGGCAAGCATGATGTCAGGTAGGAAAGTCAAGGGAAGTCGACAAACAGTAAACCATATTATTTTTGTGCTGTTTAGAGAGGGCCGGTAATCAGAAAAGAATGCGACTGACTTAAGTGACTCGTAAACATGTCTACATCTACCCAGCGGCCAGATGGTCCCACCCCTACATATCCTACATAGCACCACACCTCACACTTTGTATACCGGTAGCCAGGGGCAACCAGACGGCGCTACCTGTGTATGCCCTGCTTACCACCATCGGATACCTCACACTGTTTTGTACACTCTCATTTTCTCCGTCGCTCGAGCTCAAACGCTTGTGGGCACTCAGCCGAGTAAGAAACTCTCAAACTGAAAATCATTTGCAAGACACAGCCTTCCATAATGAGGATGTGGATGCTCTTGAATGAAAAGTATATATGACACACGCAATCAGATGTTTTATTCCTGTCTAATACTAATATTTAGGTATGAAAAGTATGTATACAACGCGTCCGCACACAGTCCATTATCAATCAAGATGCTGCCCTTCTCTGCTCGCACACTCAATCAAGCATATTTCTCAGTCACAAGGAAACCTACCATACAAAATACCGGGAAGTCACATAACGCACGCTCTAAGAAACTAGAAGGGTAATGAGGGTATATACATAAACGCTGCAAATGGAGAGGACAGGGCCGTCGGAGAAAAACTAAAAGAGGGGGGGGGACAGAACGAATAATGGGGAAATGTCAAAACGGCTCTGGCGACGCGCCTGATACCGAGAAAGAATTATGGGAGCAGAAACGGTCCAGGTGATGTACCTGACACTAAACCCCTAAGCCCTAAACCCTAAACGGCCCAGTAGATGTGCCTGACACTTAAACCCTAAGCCCTAAACGGTCCAGTAGATGAACCTGACACTGAGTAACAATACCGGGAGTGGCACCCAGTGTTGATTTAAAAGTGCGCTGGACGTCCCATTGAGGAGGGAGGGCCGCCACTAGGCAGCTGCCGCTGGGCCAAGCCTTGTTCAGCCTATGGCCCTAGAAGGGCTCCTTGCACGAAGGCCCGGCGGCTTTAGCTGAAGTGTAGCTTGGAGGTGATCATGGGCGTGGCTGATGCAACATTTCAGCCTGATGCCTCCTCAGCCGCACCCTTTTGTTGATCAGGAGGCTGTCCAGTTGTGTCACTGCCCATGAATATTACAGGGCTCGGGGATCTGATGGTGATGGGCGTGGCTGTTCTAGCATGTTCAATCCTCAGTCGTGCCCTGCTGACATGCCGGATGGTGGTCCGATGCTACCTCAGTCGCACCCGTCTGACAATCAGCAGATTTGCGAGTCATGTCGCGGCCCACAACAACTGAAATATTGGGCTCGGGAACTGGAAGGTGATCATGGGCGTGGAGGTTGGAACATGTTCAGCGTGATGCCTCCTCCGTTGCACCCTTCTACTGACAATCAGCAGACTCTCGAGGCGTGTCGCGGCCCACACTACTGAAATATAGGGCTGCTCCAACATGATCAGCCTGATGCCTCCTCACTCTCACCATGCCCCTGATCATATGAGGGTGTCCAGTCGTGTCACTGACCACACAAAAAAGGGCTCGGGAACTCGAAGGTGATCATGGGCGTGGAGGTTGTAAGTTTGTAACATCATCAGCCTGATGCCTCCTCCGCTGCACCCTTCTGCTGGTCAGGAGACTGTCCAGTCGTGTCACTGACCACGAATGTGGGGCTCGGAAATTGAAAAGCCTCGGGGAATTTGAAGGTCATTAGCTCCTGCAAACAGCAACCACAAAAACGAGTATGAATGCCGGATGGGGAATCGGGGATTCTGCACGCACGCGAGAGACCAACTAACGCCAGGGCCAAACAGGGTTCTGGACAACTGGGATCAGTGCTCTGTGGAGGATCCTTCAGCTACACTTCAGATCTACGCCCGGCAGAGCTCTGAGCTTTCTGGCTTACTCCCAGCAGAGCCTTGCGTAGCAAGGTGCCTGCTGCTTGGGCACACTGGCCATAAGCCGATCAAGCAGGAGCGGGTGGGAGCGAGCTGAGGCTGCATGTGACAAGCGCGAAAACCACACGGAAATCTGCCGCATCAAGAAGAAGAAAACTACGCCCTGCAGGGGCGTGAGGGTTAAGGAAACAGCGCGGCATGGGCCTAGGCGGCAATCAAGCACCGTGCGTGATGACGGCAAGCACGGAGAATCGCTGCTGCTGAAGACGTGCGCGTACAAGCGTAGTATCTGCTCCGTACAAAGTGTAATAACTTCACTGGCAGAGGAACACCCACAACCCGCCATCCACTACCTGTCCCTCCACTATGAAGGAGCGGGTCTGGGTGTAAGGGGCGGGTTTTGGGGTGTAAGGAGCGAGTTTTGGGTGTCAGGAGCGGGTTTTGGGGTGTGAGGAGCGAGTTTTGGGTGTCAGGAGCGGGTTCCTGGGGTATTTGGAGCGGGTTTTAAGTGTCAGGAGCGAGTTCGGGGGAATTCGGAGCGGGTTTTAAGTGTCAGGAGCGGGCTTTGGGGTATTCTGAGCGGGTTTTAAGTGTCAGGAGCGGGTTTTAGGGTGTAAGGAGCGAGATTTAAGTGTCAGGAGCGGGTTTTGGGGTGTAAGGAGCGAGTTTTGGGTGTCAGGAGCGGGTTTTGGGGTATTCGGAGCGGGTTTTAAGTGTCAGGAGCGGTTTCTGCATGTGAGGCCCCCAAAGCTGGCTAAGATCGACCCCTTCAATTACCTGGTGTTTTGACGTGCGCGCTCAAGCGTATGGTAGTATCTGTTCCGTGTAAAGTATTATAATTTCACTGGCGGCCCCCAGAGTTGGCTGAGATCGCCCCCCTGAATTACCTGGAGCTTTGACGTGAAGCGCTTGCGGCGGAGGCGGCGGAGCAGGATGCCCCAGCGGTTGGTGTTGAGCCTCTTGCTGGTCTGGCTGACCTCATCCGTCAGCAGCTCAGTCACAGCTACCTCATAGGCCCTGTTTGCTGCGGACCTGGAGGAGGGAGTGACGGGGACTGGATATAATTGTGGGTTGCTGAGAGAGACCTAAGGATGGGTGTTGAGCCCCTTGCTGTTCTGCGTCTGGCTGGCCTCATCGCTGAGCAGCTCTGTCACAGCTACCTCATAGGCCCTGTTCGCTGCGGACCTGGAGGAGGGAGTGACGGGGACTGGATATAATTGTGGGTTGCTGAGAGAGACCTAAGGATGGGTGTTGAGCCCCTTGCTGTTCTGCGTCTGGCTGGCCTCATCGCTGAGCAGCTCTGTCACAGCTACCTCATAGGCCCTGTTCGCTGCGGACCTGGAGGGGGGAGTGATGGGGACAGAATTTAACTGTGGGTTGCTGAGAGAGACCTAAGGATGGGTGTTGAGCCTCTTGCTGGTCTGGCTGGCCTCATCCATCAGCAGCTCAGTCACAGCTACGTCATAGGCCCGGCTGACTTCGGACCTGGAGGGAGGGGGAGTAAACTGAGCCTTAGGGAGCCACGGGGAGCAGCACTAGGTTGGCAGCGGACCTGGAGAGGGAGGGACATAAGTGAATTGAGATGGGTGGAGAGAAGCAGCTGAAGGCGTATTAATGAGCCACAGAGACACACACTGAGGAACAATGGGACAGGTGCTTACTGGCGGTCAGGCTGTAAGGGGAGTGATAGCGTCACGGAGACTCGACACACAGAGAAACAATGGGACAGGTGCCTACTGGCTGTCAGGCTGGAGGCCCGGAGGAGGAGCTATGGAGTCACAGAGATTCATAGAGGAACGATGGAACGGGCGCCTACTGGCCGTCAGGTTGGAGGCCCCGAGGAGGAGTTATAAAGCCACATGGAAAAGTGCTGGGACGATAGCGCTTGTTTTTGAATATCGGTGGGCTTCAGATCGGATCTTGCATCTTTTTTGAAACCCTCAACTCTGCAAAATCCGGGGCATGATTAATGCAAAGTGATAACCGTTTTCCACCCCAGTGAAAAACGCGGGACTGCGCTTGTTTGAATGAAGGTAGGTTTTGGATCGGATTGTGCACCTGTTTTTAAAACCTCAATCCTTCAAAACTCGGGGCATTATAAATGCAAAGTTAGGACCCTTTTTTTCCAGTACAGAACGCGGGACCGCGCTTGTTTGAATAACGGCAGGCTTCAGATCGGATTGTGAACCTTCTTAAAAACCTCAACCCTTCCAAACTTGGGGCATAATTAATGCAAAGTGAGAACCGTTTCCCCCCCCAGTAAAAGAAGCGGGAGCTCGCTTGTTTGAATGACGGTACGCTTCGGATCGGGGCGTTCACCTCAATAATTGAAACCCCTGAACCCTTGACAATGCAGGGCATGATGCATGCATAGTGTGGACTAGCACAAAAGTGGGACTACACTTCTGACCCTGCCGATGTTTGTTTCACACAAATTTACCTGTTCAGGCGCAGGAGGGTCTCTGACTCCTCCTTCTCCTCCGTCTGCTCCTCAGTCGGACCCTCACTGGGTGTGGCGAGGCAGGCAGCCAAGCCCATAGGTGAGGCTGGCTGGTTGGTGTGTGAATTGTCCACACTTCCCACCAACAGCAGGACGCGGATGTGTGGAGGCACCACAGATCCGCCGCTGGCGGCGGCGCCGCCTCCGTCGACGATCATCAGACTTGGCGCCGACATAACTCGAGGCCGGCCGTAGGTCGCCTCACAGGTCGCGGCGGACAGCCAGGTCACGTGCATGCTGCTCTCCATCACGATCTCCTCCTGGACAGCCTGAGACAGCGCCGCTGCGGCAGGGGGGGCGCTGCCGTGTTGCGGGTTTGACACCTCCGTGCCCGGGGCGGCGGCGGCCGCGGGGGCGGCGGAGGCTAGCTGGTGCATGGTCATCGCGGTGGCGGCGGTGGCTGCGGCCAGCTGGAGCAGCGTGTGGGTGACGTCAGACGCTGCGGAGGCGGAATGCGATGCGCTTTCGCGGGTGGGGGACTTAGTGCTCCTTGAAGGGATCTGGATTCGCTGCATGAGGAGTGGAGGCAAGGGCAAGATGTGTTAGTCGTTGTGACCGGGTCGAGGCGACCATGGAATTGCTGCCAAGTTAGCAGGACAGGGCATGATGGAACGGTAAAGGTTCAGCCGGATTATACCACCCAGGTAACCTTTCAATACAGCTCACTATGGTTTAGAGTACATGGTTTAGAGTACATGGTTTAGAGTACATGGTTTAGAGTACATGGTTTAGAGTACATGGTTTAGAGTACATGGTTTAGAGTACATGGTTTAGAGTACATGGTTTAGAGTACATGGTTTAGAGTACATGGTTTAGAGTACATGGTTTAGAGTACATGGTTTAGAGTACATGGTTTAGAGTACATGGTTTAGAGTACATGGTTTAGAGTACATGGTTTAGAGTACATGGTTTAGAGTACATGGTTTAGAGTACATGGTTTAGGGTAAATGTTATAGAGTACATGGTTTAGGGTAAATGTTATAGAGTACATGGTTTAGGGTAAATGGTTAAGCCAGACTAGTGCTACCTTGAAAATCGTTTTTTATGAAAGGCAAGGAGGTTTGACAGCCGGTGGTGCAAAGAAAGTTGTTATGATGTGAGAATGTCAGTGTACCGTAGGCAGAACTCCAGCAAGGCCCAGTAGGCCCAGGAACACTGAGTATGGAATAAGGTAATACAACACGGTGCGATACGGGAGTTTTGGCCAATACGGGACAAAAGTGTGGATTTCCAGTCGGATTACGTTAGTGGACCGTATGGATACAATACAATACGGGATTTTTGCCAAAACGGCCTATATCCTGTGTCCATGGCAAGGCCTTGCCAGCACGAGCACGAGGACAGTTATTCTCTCTAGCTCCGGTATGCAACGGTAGGGTATTGTGGGCATTATTAGCCAGTCACAGTAGGTGGTGGGTGACCTGCATTGAAATCTGGTGGCTGGGTCAGAGCAGATGATTTGTTTGGCGGGTGATTTTGGGGGGATGGTGTCGGGCGGCAGGGTAACCCGGTACGGTCAAACGGTACGGTACGGACATAATGGGATGGGATAGTAAGAAATGGACTATACGGTAGTTCCAAACGGTAAGGTACGGTCAAACAGTATGGGATAAGGTATGGGATTTTTGCCGATACGGCCGTACTGGGTAACCCTGGTGTCGGGC
Source organism: Limnomonas spitsbergensis (assembly GCA_037349105.1). Lineage (NCBI taxonomy): Eukaryota > Viridiplantae > Chlorophyta > Chlorophyceae > Chlamydomonadales > Limnomonas > Limnomonas spitsbergensis. The sequence goes on along the minus strand of JAYJMM010000093.1, from coordinate 1,521,528 downwards.
GGCAGCCTGACGGCACTGCGGGTCAGACTATCAGTTCAAGGCAGGCAACAGCAGGGAATGGCCAAAGGGTGGCAGCAGTCGCCCATTCCAGTCAGATGGGGTGAAGGGGCGATTTTTCCTCATCAGGCAGACACTGGCAGCTGGGTCATCAGAGGATTCATCAGAGCGGGTGGTCAGTCTGGCGACTAAGTACTGTAACACATACTGGTTAACTTGATTGAATGATCTCTGACGGATCTGATCGGTAAATCATCAATGAGAAAAAATCAGCAGGCAGGAGGATAGATCGGGCACTGGGCTGGTTCGTGTCAGGAAAAGCAGGGATTCAGTCTACATGGGTGTGCTAGGATTTGGGGCGCTTGGATGCGACGCGAAAGGAGGCTAGCAGCTGCTGTGGCCTCCAGACAGTCACTATAATCAATTATTACGAAACTCGTCAAATAATTACACTATCAACGAAAATGGGAACTGGTGGATAGGAACGTGGTTGCTGGAACTCCGGACAGCGCGGCCTTCGAAGCTGGCTCGAAGCTGGGAGATCGAATTCAACTTACGAGCCTCAAGCGCAGCTGCCTTATGGCCAGCAACGCTGGACTAACGCCCACCGAGACGCAATAGAGATGCAAGCCACAATCGCCTGTGAACAGCGCAAAGAGAGCCACTTGCCTGGCAATACCGGTAGCCGATCATTCATTGCCTACCTGCGCACTGGGTGTGATGACATCGCGTGGCAAGGCGCGCCGCGACGTGACGACGCTGCTGACAGATCTCCTGTGCAGTTGAGCCACCGAACCCAGCGCCAAATCAGGGTACGAAGCAGACTTGATCATTCTGGAGGCCCGACAAATTGGCGCCCACATGCACGTTCCAACTTCCGCAACCTCGGCTAGAATCAAGGTGGTGCAGCAGCTGTCGCCGAATTGTCTGATATGAGGTGGAACCTGCTGGCGCCAGAGAGTGCGTGATAGACAATGCGGGCGGGAATGAGACACGCGACATAAATGTGTGAGGGATATTCTTCTAATTCGAAATGGCGTTTCTGAAAGTATCTGGATCGCAGGTACGGACAGGTGGGGGCGGATTGCAACGAACAGCTTCCTGCCACTCGATGGACAGCCTGCCTGCCTTGGAGCTGTGTTGAGGGCGTTTGGAGCCCCCAACCACCTCAACCGAAGCCAGCATCGCAGGCGTTTCGCACCCACAACCGAAACAACCGAAGTCGTTGGTGCTGCAATGTACCCCTGGCCTGCATGCGCCCCGGCCTGCCGGCCTGGTAGCTGAGAAGCAGCGAAATCGATAACAAAATTGTGCAATGCGCAACACTTTGTTCTTGCTCGAGAATGCAACCGACTTCTGAGAACGAATTTCCTGACCAAAGCAGAGGACGCTGGACCCAAGTCTGGATTTTCGACTGGAAAACTGCCGGTGCGCACTGAAAAAGCGACGAATCTGTGACGAAGGTCACTGGATTTCGGAAGGCGCAGTTTTCAGAAACGCTAGCAGGCTGGCACACTGCGACTCAGGTAGTTATGTTTACGTCGTCGTCACCTTCAAGGAAAGGAAAAAGAGGGAACACGCCAAGTTATTCGCCGTGGATATTGACAGGTACAGGCTAACAAACAGGACCCCTACCTAAGCCCCGGTCTGTAAACCCTGACGGTTTCACCCATTCCCGCTTCTTTCACACCCAACCCAGTGGCAAACCCTGTCTCACCCGGTAATTTTCCCACATCTTCCACCTCACTTTCCTTCAAGATTCTTGTACCTGGTTCATCAGCTGTCGTAAGGTGGAGTTTATAAACTGTTACAAAATACGGGTTCAAGAGTACCATCAGGAATGCAGAAACACATACAACATGATGTTGAAACTTCATTTTTATGTTTTCCAGCCTTTTTGTTTCCCTTCTCTTTATTTCCCACTTCCCCCCCCATTCTTTTGTTCTGCCCCCTACTGTGTTTCTTTCCATCTTTCCTCCCAACTCTTTATTTAGGCGCCCACGCGGCTGAGCCTTATTTTAGCAGGGCCCAGAGGTGTAACGTCATTGACATGCAACATACGGCATCATGTTCCCTAGGCATGTTCCCTGCACGTAAAAGGTCGGGCAAGCGACAAAGGTTGAACGTGCGTCAAAGGTTGGGTGCCGATATATCATTATTGGTGGAGACGTTGTCAGCCGCTGTGGGGTGTGATTCTGGTGGTAGTGTGCTTTAGCTAGAGGGGTGTCGTGGCGGGAAAGCAGTTTTTTTGTAGACCTTGCGTATGAGTTATTGCGGCCGTGTGAGTGCTTGTTGGTCGTGTGCCTTGCATGTTCATGTTCGCCTTTTCTCAGCTGCTGACAAGGGCCCCATGCTCACCTTGGCTGTTTTTTGTGTTAGCGTCACAGGTTTTCTAGGGTTGGGCGGCTGGCCTCACACCTTATTAAGTCCAAGCAAAAGTCTAAGAAAAAGAGAAAATAAAAGATTAAGGACGGACCAACCAAAGGCAGTCAACACCCGATCCCCTCTCTAGCTCACCGGAAACCTTGGGAACTGCAACCAAAACCCCGAACCCAATTTTAAATAGGAATCATACTGAGGAGGAGGGACGGAAGACTTGCGGCAACAATGTTCACAAGGAGCTAAAATGAGGAAGGAATAAACGCAAGAGCACTTTGCAGCGACTGTTATCTGACGCCCCTGATCTGACGTGTTATCGGACCTAGGGGATTTTTGTCCACACTTCTCCCCAACCATGGACCCCCAACCACTCTATTTCAAAAACGCTGGGAACTACACGGGCGTGGCCAAACTTTTCATGTTATGATGATGGAGACATCCGAACCAGAACAATATGCGAAGGGCCGCATTAAGGCCATCTGTCGTGCAGCGACGCATCGTATATGCTCCGGCCAGGTCATCCTCGACTTGCCCACAGGTGCGCATTCTGCAGCAGACGAGGTCTCCGAACACCCGCGACCCCGGACATCGTATGTAGCCCAATTAAACAAAAATATGAATCGTTGCCACTAGTTCTGCCAGCCTTCCAGAAAGGCCATGGCTAGGCATGGCCTGGTGCTTTACCAGGATGACAGGATCCAGTCAAGCATGGGGCCGCATGGCAAGTCACGGCAAGAGGGCTAGCCTTCAGCGGATGTGACCTTTCTCTACGATTTTCTGACTGCAGTTTCAATAGAACCTTTCTTTAACCTTAAGCCAGAGGCGCTGAGTTGCAGCCCCCTCAGGCAGCCGACACCTTGTCGCATCTACAGATGTTAATGGGATCCGATTCCTTGCAGTTCCTCAACGCGTCAGCCCTCCTTCCCAGCGCCACCAACTGGTTACCCCTCCCCCCCTCTATTTTTGTTGCCTTGTTTAGCCCCTGTCTTTGATTGGTTGCGCGGAATTATGCCAGGTCACGCTGCATGGACCATTGTCATCAGGGACTGTGCGCAGCTGTGTATAAACAATAATGAATCCGCCCTGACGTGTTGATTAAGGAAGCTACCCATTCGACCGTAGCACTGGGTAGGATACCAGGGCTGCTGTGTGCATTAAGAGCTTCATCTGGTTTTCGAAGCTGCCTGATGGCTGCTTACACATGGTGTCATGGTCTGATCGCGCATGGCCAATGGTCTGATTGCACAAGGCTAGGTTGCCACATACACATGGACTGATGGCCACATGCACATGGCCTCGTGGCGCATGGACTGATAGCCACATGCACATGGCCTCATAGCACATGGCCTGATGGCCACATGCACATGGCCTCTTGGCGCATGGACTGATGGCCACATGAGCATGCTCTCGTACCCAAGGGAGCCAAGGCTCTATGCCTGAGCGGCGAAGCACTGCGGCCTGCGGACGCCTTGAATACGCACTTTACTCACCCTGCCCCTTATTCTTTGCAGCTGTTAAAGAGCTGATCGAGAACGCACTCGATGCCGGGGCTACCAACATCGAGGTGCGGGGCGCAGGGTGGGGCTGAGCTGTGCGTGTAGCAGGCGCAGCAGGCTAACGACAGTAGAAGGCCGAGGAAGCTGCCCGATTCCATTACGGCAGAGCGCTGCGTTTTGCTTTCCTGCCATTACCGCATGTCACCCGCGGGGATGCAGGAGGGCTTGCTGCACCCGCCTCCTCCAGCCTGGCCCGGGGCCTGTATGAATTGCAGTTCAGTTAAAGGGCCGGAAAGTATGCAGCGGAGGCCAGACCATGGTAGCACGACATGGCACGTTACGGCACGATACGGCACAGGTTGAGCCGGATTGTGCCACCAATGTAGCACGGCATGGTAGCAGTATACGGCATGATACGGCGCAATACGGCACAGGTTCAGCCAGATTGTACTACAAAAGTGCAGCGATACGGCTCGATACGGCACAGGTTGAGCCGGAGTGTGCTATCATGTGGCACGATACCGTTATGATACGGCGCGGGTAACCTGGATTGTGCTACCAATGTAGCACATGGCGGCACGATACGGCGCGGGTACGCTGGATTGTGCTACATGATTGTGCTACCAATGTAGCACGGCATAATACGGCACCATGCAACACAGGCTGAGCCAGATTATAAGACCAATGTAGCAGGATGCGGCACATGCTAAGCTGGACTGTCCCACCCAGTAGGCAAGCAGCAAGATACAGCACAAAGTACGCAAGTTGAGCCAAACTAAACTACCAATGCAGCGCGACACTGCACATGTTTTGATGGATTGAACAACCAATGTAGCACAGTATGGCACGATGCAGCGCATGCCTTGCCGGACTGTGCTGCCATGTATCAGGCAACCCGAATGCATTCCATCTGCTTAAACCCAGCGTTTCTACACAAGTACACATGCTTTCAAAAAAACAGGCATTGCAGGATTAGTAAATAGGGTTATTATCCAATTATATCAGATCAGTAGATCACTTATCCAATCATATCTTCAAGATATTACGGTTATTACTAAACCCTAAACCCTAAACCCTAAACAGATATTGGCACCGGTGAGGCACGTGTGTACATGGTTCGTGTGACTTTGGTTTTAATCGAAATAGGGAACCAACAGTTTCCGCTTCAAGCTGCGCAGCTTCAGGACACCTGCGGGAGCTGTTGCACGAATTTCAGTAGGTTTGCAAGAACCCCAGGCATTACTCCAGGTTTGGTCGTCGAGCCGCCCCCCCTCGCACACGCCAAGTCCAGGTCACCCTAGAACTCTCCCAGCTCCCCCCCCCCCCCACACACACACTTCTCCTTCAGTCGTTAGTGGGCACCAGACCACCCGTAGGGGGCCGCCGGGTGGCCACCGCTGGGCCCATGGGGACAAATCTTGACCGAACTTAAGCCGGTGGCCCATGCAGCAGGCACCTTGCTGCCCCAGGCCCCCACTGCCCCAGGCCATGATGTAGCTGAACTATAGCTGAACTATAGCTGAACTATAGCTGAACTATAGCTGAACTATAGCTGAACTATTGCTGAAGTGCGCTAGAAGGAAACACTGCCACACACCCTCATCTTCAGGTATTTCCCCCAATGGTGACGGCGCGGATGAGGCTTCGGTCCAAGGTCCACTGTTTCCTTAACTCTCACGCCCCCGACAGGCATTTTTTTTTGTTACCCTCCCCCCCTCCCCTTTACCCCCCCCTTCCCTTTACCCACCCCTCCCCTTTACACCCCCTCCCCCCCCCCCCGTCCCCTTTACCTCCCACCCCCCTCCCCTTTACCTCCCCCCCTCCCCTTTACCCCCCCTCCTCCCCTTTACACCCCCCATCCCCCTTTACCTCCCCTCTCCCCCCCCCGCCCCCCTTTACCTCCCCCCCCCCCTTTACCTCCCTCCCTCCCCCTTTACCTCCCCCCCCCCCCTTTACCTCCCCCCCTCCCTTTACCTCCCCCCCCCCCCCCTTTACCTCCCTCCCCCCCCCTTTACCTCCCCCCCCCCCTTTACCTCCCCCCCCCCCCCCTTCACCTCCCCCCCCCTTTACCTCCCCCCCCTCCCCTTTACCTCCCCCCCCCTTTACCTCCCCCCCCCCCCTTTACCCCCCCCCCCCCCCCTTTACCCCCCCCCCCCCCTTTACCCCCCCCCCCCCCTTTACCTCCCCCCCCCCCCACTTTACCTCCCCCCCCTTTACCTCCCCCCCCTCCCCTTCACCCCCCCCCCCCCCCTCCCCTTTCACCCCCCTCCCCCCTGCCCCCTTTCAGGTCCGCTTGCGCGACCATGGCTCCACGCTGATTGAGGTTGCGGACAATGGCGGCGGAGTGCCCCCTGCCGATTACCAGGCACTCACACTCAAGTACCACACCTCCAAGATTAACGACTTTGCAGACCTTGCGGTGAGACGCGGGCGGTGGGGTTAATGGTTAGGGTTTAGGTTTAGGTTGAGGGTTAAGACCTGGCGGTGAGACGTGGGCAGCGGGGCCGTTCGCTGAAACCTCGACCTCCACCTTGACCCTAAAGCCTCAACATTTGACAATAATCTGTTACCTTCAACCCTCGAGCTTCAGTATTGAACCCTTGACACTTAAGCTTACACCCTAACCAGAGCCCTAAACCTTATACCCACAACCCTAGCTTCACATTTTGACGGCCATTGCGGTCAGACACCTTGAACCTGAACTTTTGGCCCTTAACCATTGACCTTGCATCCTTGACCCTAAACCCTAAGACACCAATGGGCCTTACATCCTGGACCTAAGGTGATGGCAGACCTTGAACGCTGGACCCTAAACCCTAAGGTGATGGCAGACCTTGAACCCTGGACCCTAAACCCTAAGAGGTGAAGGGCCTTGAACCCTGGACCCTAAACCCTAAGGTGATGAAGGGCCTTGAACCCTGTACCCTGAACCCCAAGGTGATGGCAGACCTTGAACCCTGGACCCTAAACCCTAAGGTGATGACGAGCCTTGAACCCTGGACCCTAAACCATAAGGTGATGGCAAACCTAGAACCCTGTACCCTAAACCATACGGTGATGAAGAGCCTTGAACCCTGGACCCTAAACCCTAAGGTGATGACAGACCTTGAACCCTGGACCCGAAACCCTAAGGTGATGGCAGACCTTGAACCCTGGACCCCAAACCCTAAGGTGATGAAGGGCCTTGAACCCTGGACCCTAAACCCTAAGGTGATGTAGGGCCTTGAACCCTGGACCTTAAACCCTAAGGTGATGAAGAGCCTTGAACCCTGGACCCTAAACCCCAAGGTGATGAAGAGCCTTGAACCCTGGACTCTAAACCCTAAGGTGATGAAGAGCCTTGAACCCTGGACCCTAAACCCTAAGGTGATGGCAGACCTTGAACCCTGGACCCTAAACCCTAGGTGATGGCAGACCTTGAACCCTGGACCCTAAACGCTAAGGTGGTGAAGGGCCTCGAACCCTGGACCCTAAACCCTAAGGTGATGAAGAGCCGTGAACCCTGGACCCCAAACCCTAAGGCATCAGCATGACTCGAACCCTGGGCCCTAAACCCTAAGATGATGAAGGGCCTTGAACCCTGGACCCCAAACCCTAAGGCATCAACATGCCTTGAACCCTGGGCCCTGTACCCTACGGCACCATCATGACTTAAACCCTTGACCATAAACCCTACAACCTAAGCCCATGATGGTCCTTCAACCCTGGACCCCAAGCGCCTTGCTCCCTCCTCCACACCACAGGACCTCCACACGTTTGGGTTCCGCGGCGAGGCCCTTAGCTCCCTGTGTGCGGTCTCGGAGCTAGCCGCCGTCACTCGGACCGCAGATCAGGAGGTGGGTTCGGGTCGGTGCCTCTCATGGCTGTGTAGCGGGGCATCTGTCATACAACCTCCTACTGCCGGAAAATCAATGAGTGCGGTCTCGGAGCTAGATGCCATCACTCGCTCCGCAGATCAGGAGGCTAGCACCGGTTGTTGTTTCAGAGTTGCAGCCGAGGCGTAGCCACCCACGGCCTTTTTCCTAGGAGTGATGCTGAGCGAACTGGGGGTGACCCCAGCGACGTCGGGTTGGGCTGTACGGGTCAAGCCGTACATGGCAGGGCAGCAGTCGCGCCAACGTCTGCCCCAGCCAACAAAATGTTTTGTTACAAAGTTGGCGCAACCACCCACAGCCTTTTTTCGAAAGGGCCAGGCAGAGCGAACCGGGAGGAAACCAGAACAGAAAACCAGAACGAAACCGCAACGACGACTAGACAGAGAAGCTAAAAGGATAACCTCTAAACAAACAGACTAGGGACAAACAGGTTAACCTATAAACAAACAGACTAGGGACAAACAGGTTGACCTATATTTCTGATGGTCCTTTGAGTGCGCCCAACAAGTGGTGTTTTTCATATCGCGCCTCAGCTATAATTCAGCTACGATTCAGCCACATCACTGCTGTTGGGGCCCGGTGCAGCCAGCCCTGCTACGCACACCACCGCCGATAGACAGGTCCAGGTCCAGGTTCCCATGGGCCCTACAAAGCAGGCTTTAAGCCCTAAACCCTAAACCCTAAACCTAGGCAGGTCCAGGTTAGGTTCCCATGGGCCCTTCAAGGCAGGCTTTAAACCCTAAACTCTTTAGTCACTAAACCCTGCAACTGTGCAGGTCCAGGTCCAGGTTCCCATGGGCCCTACAAGGCAGGCTTCAAACCCTAAACCCTTCACCTTCATGGGTTTGGTTTCCATGGGCCCTGTGGCAGTCCCCCGTCCGCCCACGATCTTGTGGCCTGGCACAAACGTAAATGGACACTAGTGTACAGGAACTGGGGACAGGTGGGCAGAGTTTGGCTGAGACGGTAGGCTGTCCAGCCAGTTGGTTTGGCACACACGTTTATAAACTGGCGTGTGTGTAGGTTTGACCAAGACAGCAGGCTGTCCAGCCGTTTGCCGGTTCTGTCCTCATATGCCCAGTAGCAGTCGCCGGTCCGCCCCCCGACAGTTGGTCTTCTGCGCACTCCAATACACGCTCTTGTGTGTGAAGGTGTGCATGCAACTGCAGGATGACCGAGACAGCAGGCTGTCCAGCCGTTGGCCGGTTCTGTCCCCATATGCCCAGGAGCAGTCGCCGGTCCGCCCCTCAGCGGTCGGTCTGCCAAGCACTCCAATCAACGCTGTTGTGTGTGTAGGTGGGCCCGCGGACGGAGTTTGGCCGATGTGGCAAGCTGTCCAGCCTAGTGGCGTGTCTGAGGGTGGCCTGCCGTGGCCGTGGCCTGCCTGAGCACTTAAATGAACCCTGTTTTATGTGTAGGTGGGCACGCGGCTGGAGTTTGACCGCGATGGCCAGCTGTCTAGCCAGGTGGCATGCCCGAGGGCCGTGGGGACCACGCTGGCAGTGAAGGACCTGTTCAAGGCGCTGCCAGTGAGGCATAAGGTGTGAAAGAGTGGCCAGTGACACACATATGTGATCAATAGTATGACATGCCTATGGGCCGTCGGGCCACGCTGGCAGTGAAGGACCTGTTCAAGGCGCTGCCAGTGAGGCATAAGGTGTGGAAGAGTAACCAGTGGTTCACATATGTGATCAATGGTGTGACATGCCCGACGGCCGTGGGGACCACGCTGGCAGGGAAGGACCTGTTCAAGGCGCTGCCAGTGAGACATAAGGTGTGAAAGAGTGGCCAGTGACACACATGTGTGATCAATAGTATGACATGCCTATGGGCCGTCGGGGCCACGCTGGCAGTGAAGGACCTGTTCAAGGCGCTGCCAGTGAGGCATAAGGTGTGGAAGAGTAAATAGTGGTTCACATATGTGATCAATGGTGTGACATGCCCGAGGGCCGTGGGGACCACGCTGGCAGGGAAGGACCTGTTCAAGGCGCTGCCAGTGAGGCATAAGGTGTGGAAGAGTAACCAGTGGTTCACATGTGTGATCAATGGTGTGGCACGCTACTCGTTTGTGCACCTGAAGGTGTCCTTGAGGACCTTCAGAGCCTGCCTCCCCCCCCCCCCCCTCTGAAGCTTGCCCCCTCCCCCCCCTCTCTCAGACTGCCTGTAGCATTTGCCCCATCCCCCCTCAGGAGTTCCTCCGCAACCCCCTGTATGCCCCCTCCCCTCCCCACCACCCGTCTGCCTGTCTGCCCTCAGGAGTTCCCCCGCAACCTCCTGTATGCCCCCCCCCCACACACACCCCGTCTCCCACCTCCCAACCCTGTGCCCCCTCCCCACCATCCCGTCTCCCCGTCTCCCCTCAGGAGTTTCTCCGCAACCTCAAGCGCGAGTACTCCAAGCTGCAGGTGGTCCTCCAGGCCTACGCCATCATCAGCACCTCGGTAAGTCACACCCCTGCACTGCATGGGTCACACTTCTATACTGCATGGGTCACACCTCTGTACTGACTGGGTCACGTTTTTGCTATGCATGGGTGGCACTGATGTCCTGCATGGGTCACATTCTGTACCACGTGTGTCACACCTCTGTACCACATGGGTCACACCTCTGCACTGCTTGGGTCACATTCTGTACCACATGTGTCACACCTCTGTACCACATGGGTCACACCTCTGCACTGCATGGGTCACATTCTGTACCACATGTGTCACACCTCTGTACCACATGGGTCACACCTCTGTACCGCATGTGTCACACCTCTGTACCGCATGTGTCACACCTCTGTACCGCATGTGTCACTCCTCTGTACCGCATGTGTCACCTCTGTACTGACTGGGTCACGTTTTGCAATGTTTGGGTGGCACTGATGTCCTGCATAGGTCACATTCTGTACCACATGTGTCACACCTCTGTACCACATGGGTCACACCTCTGTACCACATGTGTCACACCTCTGTACCGCATGTGTCACACCTCTGTACCGCATGGGTCACACCTCTGTACCGCATGTGTCACTCCTCTGTACCGCATGTGTCACATTCTGTACCACATGGGTCACATTCTGCACCACATGGGTCACACCTCTGTACCACATGGGTCACACCTCTGTACCACATGTGTCACACCTCTGTACCGCATGTGTCACACCTCTGTACCGCATGGGTCACACCTCTGTACCGCATGTGTCACACCTCTGTACCGCATGGGTCACACCTCTGTACTGCATGTGTCACTCCTCTGTACCGCATGTGTCACATTCTGTACCGCATGGGTCACACCTCTGTACCGCACGTGTCACACCACTGTACCGCATGGGTCACACCTCTGTACCGCATGTGTCACTCCTCTGTACCGCATGTGTCACACCTCTGTACCGCATGTGTCACACCTCTGTACTGCAGGGGTCACACCTGTACCGCATGGGCCCGCCAGAAGGACCAGTGCCCCACCGCACCTGCTCGTCCTGCTCGTCTCACACTTAACCCTGCCCAGCCCCACACTTATCATGGCATGCCCATGCGCCCACCTGTCCGCGCAGGTACGCATCGTGGTCAGCCACCAGGGGGCCTCCTCGGCGCGCAGCGTCGTACTCATGACGCCCGGCAGCAGCGGCGGCGGTGGGAGCAGCGGCGGCAGTGCCCCTCCCGCAGGCGGCAGTGCAAGCGCGGGCGGCGGCGCGGGCGGAAGTGTGCCCCCCGCAGTCGGGAGTGCGATCGCCGGCACGGGTGCAGGCGCAAGCGGGCAGCCCTCAGGCTGCGGGATGCGGGACACGCTTGTCGCGGTGTTTGGGACCAAAGTGGTCGACACATTGGAGCCCCTCAGTTTTGAAGTCCCGGAGCTTTCGGTCAAAGTCACCGGGTGAGCGAAACGCTGGATTTTATATGGATGGTAATCGGTCGAAGTCACAGGGTGAGATCCTAGAAACGCTAGATCCTAGAAACGCTAGATCCTAGGACGCTAGATCCTAGAAACGCTAGATCCTACGCAGGGCGACAGTTCACCTTCCTGAACACAACTCCCTCTCCAATACCTCAGAACCTTACAGCCTGGTCCTCTTCCTCGCTGCCGCCTGCAGCTATGTGTCCAAGGCCAACCAAGGTGCCGGGGTCGCAAAGCGACAGTTCACCTTCCTGAGCACAACTCCCTCTCCAATACCTCAGAACCTTACAGCCTGCTCCTCCTCCTTGCTGCCGCCTGCAGCTATGTGTCCAAGGCCAACCAAGGTGCCCGGGGGGACGCAGGGCGACAGTTCACCTTCCTGAGCACAACTCCCTCTCCAATACCTCAGAACCTTACAGCCTGCTCCTCCTCCTTGCTGCCGCCTGCAGCTATGTGTCCAAGGTCAACCAAGGTGCCCGGGGGGACGCAGGGCGACAGTTCACCTTCCTGAGCACAACTCCCTCTCCAATATCTCAGAACCTTACAGCCTGGTCCTCTTCCTCGCTGCCGCCTGCAGCTATGTGTCCAAGGCCAACCAAGGTGCCCGGGGGGACGCAGGGCGACAGTTCACCTTCCTGAGCACAACTCCCTCTCCAATATCTCAGAACCTTACAGCCTGCTCCTCCTCCTTGCTGCCGCCTGCAGCTATGTGTCCAAGGCCAACCAAGGTGCCGGGGTCGCAAAGCGACAGTTCACCTTCCTGAGCACAACTCCTTCTCCAATACCTCAGAACCTTACAGCCTGCTCCTCCTCCTTGCTGCCGCCTGCAGCTATGTGTCCAAGGTCAACCAAGGTGCCCGGGGGGACGCAGGGCGACAGTTCACCTTCCTGAGCACAACTCCCTCTCCAATATCTCAGAACCTTACAGCCTGCTCCTCCTCCTTGCTGCCGCCTGCAGCTATGTGTCCAAGGCCAACCAAGGTGCCGGGGTCGCAAAGCGACAGTTCACCTTCCTGAGCACAACTCCCTCTCCAATACCTCAGAACCTTACAGCCTGCTCCTCCTCCTTGCTGCCGCCTGCAGCTATGTGTCCAAGGTCAACCAAGGTGCCCGGGGGGACGCAGGGCGACAGTTCACCTTCCTGAGCACAACTCCCTCTCCAATATCTCAGAACCTTACAGCCTGCTCCTCCCCCTTGCTGCCGCCTGCAGCTATGTGTCCAAGGCCAACCAAGGTGCCCGGGGAGACGCAGGGCGACAGTTCACCTTCCTGAGCACAACTTCCTCTCCAATACCTCAGAACCTTACAGCCTGCTCCTCTTCCTCGCTGCCGCCTGCAGCTATGTGTCCAAGGCCAACCAAGGTGCCCGGGGAGACGCAGGGCGACAGTTCACCTTCCTGAACACAACTCCCTCTCCAATATCTCAGAACCTTACAGCCTGCTCCTCCTCCTTGCTGCCGCCTGCAGCTATGTGTCCAAGGCCAACCAAGGTGCCCGGGGAGACGCAGGGCGACAGTTCACCTTCCTGAACACAACTCCCTCTCCAATACCTCAGAACTTTACAGCCTGCTCCTCCCCCCGGAGATATGTGTCCAAGGCCAACCAAGAGTGTAGGATGCAAGCAGTATATGGCTACGGAGCTATGGTACGAGGGCTTAAAACCTGACAGCCTGCTCCTCCCCCTGCAGATATGTGTCCAAGGCCAACCAAGAGTGTAGGATGCAAGCAGTATATGGCTACGGAGCTATGGTACGAGGGCTTAAAACCTGACAGCCTGCTCCTCCCCCTGCAGATATGTGTCCAAGGCCAACCAAGGCGCCCGGGGGGACGCAGGGCGACAGTTCACCTTCTTAAATGGCCGGCCGGTCGACCTGCCCCGGGCCCTCAAGGTCCTTAACGACACTTTTAGGTAGGCAAACGCTACAGGCAGCCTGAGAGAGGGGCAGGAGCAAGCTTCTTTTTCCAGCAGGAAGTATTACTAATAGGGTTCGACGAATTTTAAAGTGGGCCCTGAAGGTCCTTAAAGACACCATCAGGTTGGCAAAGTACTACTGGAGGGAAGAGTAGTGCTCTGCTATTATGTAGAATTTGGGTTGGAGTTAAGCTGTGTAAAGAGCTCCGCCTCGCTCAAACGCTACAGACAGCCTGAAAGGAGGGGGGGAGGGGGCAAGCTGGGGGGGGGGGAGGGGGCCTGGGCCCTCAAGGTCCTCAACGACACCTTCAGGTAGGCAAACGCTATAGGCTGCCTGAGAGAGGGAGGGGGGGGGGAGGGAGGGGGGGGGGCAAGCTGGGGGAGGGGGGCTGCCCCGGGCCCTCAAGGTCCTCAACGACACCTTCAGGTTGGCAAACGCAACAGGCTGCCTGAGAGAGGGAGGGGGGGGGCAAGCTTTTCATAAGTAGGGTCTACCATAAGGGTACACTGGTTAGCTAGTAGAGTTGACCGGCCAGTAGGGTTCACCAGAAGGGGTTTGCTGGTGAGCCAGCAGGGTTTACTAGTAGGTTTAACTGGTTGGCTACTTGGGTTTACTAGTAGGGTTTTCCCATTTACCAGAAGGGTTTACCTGTAGTTGTTTGTACCGGTCATCCTAAAAGGTTTGCCAGTAGGTTTCAGCATGCATCTTCCATTACCACTAGGGTTTAACTGGTGACCCCAAAGGGTTTACTGGGAATCCCAAAGGGTTTACTGGTGACCCCAAAGGGTTTACTGGGAATCCCAAAGGGTTTACTGGGAACCCCAAAGGGTTTACTGGTGACCCCAAAGGGTTTACTGGTGACCCCAAAGGGTTTACTGGTGACCTCAAAGGCTTTACTGGTGACCCCAAAGGGTTTACTGGGAACCCCAAAGGGTTTACTGGTGACCCCAAAGGCTTTACTGGTGACCCCAAAGGGTTTACTGGGAACCCCAAAGGCTTTACTGGTGACCCCAAAGGGTTTACTGGGAACCCCAAAGGCTTTACTGGTGACCCCAAAGGCTTTACTGGTGACCTCAAAGGCTTTACTGGTGACCCCAAAGGGTTTACTGGTGACCCCAAAGGCTTTACTGGTGACCCCAAAGGCTTTACTGGTGACCCCAAAGGCTTTACTGGTGACCCCAAAGGGTTTACTGGTGACCTCAAAGGCTTTACTGGTGACCTCAAAGGCTTTACTGGTGACCCCAAAGGGTTTACTGGTGACCCCAAAGGCTTTACTGGTGACCCCAAAGGCTTTACTGGTGACCCCAAAGGCTTTACTGGTGACCCCAAAGGGTTTACTGGGAACCCCAAAGGCTTTACTGGTGACCCCAAAGGGTTTACTGGGAACCCCAAAGGCTTTACTGGTGACCCCAAAGGCTTTACTGGTGACCTCAAAGGCTTTACTGGTGACCCCAAAGGGTTTACTGGTGACCCCAAAGGCTTTACTGGTGACCCCAAAGGCTTTACTGGTGACCCCAAAGGCTTTACTGGTGACCCCAAAGGGTTTACTGGGAACCCCAAAGGCTTTACTGGTGACCCCAAAGGGTTTACTGGTGACCCCAAAGGCTTTACTGGTGACCTCAAAGGGTTTACTGGGAACCCCAAAGGGTTTACTGGTCTACCAGTAGATTTCAGAGTGCATCCTCTTCAACCAGAGGTTCGAGGTGAGGATACGATTCTGTTGGCAGCACGCTGGCTACTTGTCTCTGCCCCTCCCGCCTTGTACCTGTTGACCAGCTTTGCCCCTCCCGCTTTTGTTGCAAAAAGGTCGCTGGGCAGCGCAGTGAGTGGTGCTGTGCGACCAGTCGCGGCCCTTGCCTTCGACACGCCGCGCGACATGTGCGACGTGAACGTTACCCCCGATAAGAGGAAGGTTTTTATGCAGTCAGAGGCGGCGCTCATGGCAGCACTGGAAGCGGTAAGGCAGGGGTGCTGAGTGTGACAAAAGAGTGGTGAATGTGACATAAGGGTGATGAGTGTGACAAAAGAGTGATGGGTGTGACACACATTGTGTCATGTGTGACGTGAACGTCACCGCCGATAAGAGGTAGGTGTTCATGCAGTCGGAGGCGGCGCTCATGGCAGCACTGGAAGTGGTGAGGCGGGGGTGCTGAGTGTGCCAAAAGAGTGGTGAATATGACACAAGGGTGATGGTGTGGCAAAAGAGTGGTGGGTGTGACACGCCTTGTGATATGTGTGATGTGAACGTCACCCCCGATAAGAGGAAGGTTTTAACGCAGTCGGAGACGGCGCTCATGGCAGCATTGGAAGCGGGAGGCAGGGGTGATGGGTGTGGCAAAAGAATGATGTGTGTGGCACGTGTGCCATGTGTGACGTGAACGTGACTCCCTTTAAGACGAAGGTGTTCATACAGTCGGAGGCCGCGCTCATGGCAGCGCTGGAGGGGGTGGGAGCAGGGGTGATGGGTGTGACAATAGAGTGGTGGGTGTGACACAAGGGTGCTTGGATAGACATATGGTCACAAGAGTGGTGGGTACGGTACAAGAGTGATGGGTGTGATGTATTGCAAATTGCAATGCCACCCGACCTGCAGGCCCTGATAGGTGTGACATAGGCGATCGGTGTGACAAGGCGTGTAATAGGTGTGACACAAGGGACATGGGTGTGATAACAGTGTGATGGATGTGATCTCTTATCAGGACACCTGGCCTGCATTTCCTGATAGTTGTGATGCAGGGTGTATAGGTCTGACACAAGAGTGACAAATGTGACACACGGGGTATATGTGTGACACAAGGGACATGGGTGTGATCATGGGGTGATAATAGTGTGTTGGGTGTGATCTCATACAATTCCACTTGACCTGCAGGCCCTGATAGGTGTGATGCATGGGGTATACGTCTGACACAAGAGTGATGTGTGTGATAATGTGGTGATAACAGTGTGATGAGTGTAATCTCATACAATGCCACCTGACATGCAGGCCCTGAAGGCCCTTTGGGAGCCTTCAAGGTACACGTATGCTGCCAGAGGAGCCGGTGCCGTCATCACCGCCTCGACGTCCGCAGCGGGCGTGCAGACGGCGGCGGCGCTGGGCAGGAAGCGCGGGCGGGCTGCCGCCGCCGGTGCAGGCCTGGGGGATAACAGCGGAGGAGGAGGAGGAGGAGGAGAAGACTGCAACCCGCTGCTTGCCTTCGCTCGAGGTGTTTCTGAATCGGCGGGTGGGCGCGCCGCAGGAACGCAGCGGGGAAAGCGGGCTAGGGACGGCGGCGGCGACGGGGCGGAGGGGAGCGGAGAGGAGGGGGTGGAGGGAGGGGGGGCTGCCGTCCGGAGCCAAGGGGGGGCCGAGGACGCCGCCATGGGGGAGTTGGAAGAAAAGGGAGGTACGATTGGAGGAGGAGGTGGAGGAGGAGGGGAGGTGGGAACGTGTGGAACGCCTGGATCCGAATCTGAGGGTTTAGAGCCGGCAGCTCTGGAACCTGATGCCGTCGGCCCTGATGATGATGACAAGCGTGACGACCCGCCCGGTGGCCAGCGGCGGGCCTCTGCATCGTCCGGCGAGGGCTGGGCTGCCGGCAGCGCCGCGCGGCCGCTGCCGCCGTCCTTACGGCTCCACCAGGCAAAGCTAGGGTGGGCGATCCGGCCAGACGAGGGGCTCACTGGCCCCACTGACGGTACGCAACAAGCAGGAGGCGGTACGCAACAAACGGGAGGCAGTACGCAACAATCGGGCGCCCTGCAGCAGCCTCCTCAAGACTTACCCGCGAACGCTGCGGGCACTGTCTCATCAGCAGCATTGTTGGGAGAGGAGCAGGAGCGGGATCAGGGGGCTGGTGGAGGAGGGATCGGCCGACAGGGTTCAGCGCGCTCCAGTGAGGGAGGGTTTGGGGTCTGTGGGGAGGGTCCAGGGGATGCGGCGGTACAACCCGGCTGTGAGGTCCAGCCAGACAAGGAACTCACCGGCTCCTCTGACGGTACGCAACAACCGAATGGCGGGACGCAACAAACTGGAGGCGGGACACAACAACTAGAAGACGGGATGCAACAACTAGAAGATGGGACGCAACAACCAGAAGATGGGACGCAACAACCGGGGTATGACACATGCAGTCCCGTGTCGACGGGGGGGCGCGGTGGCGGTGTGCTGCCGCCTGTCCCCGCGAGAGGCCCAGGGTTAGGTAGGCACGTGAGTCCCCGTAAGGCCGCCTTCCTGGCCAAGATGATGCCTAGCGCCGCGCGCCGCGGCGGCAGCGGCAAGGGTGCCCCGGCGGCGGCAGCGGCCGCAGGCAGCGGCAGCGGGCATGCCACTTACACTTACCCGGCGCTAGCTGACTCTGCTGAGCTCCCGAGGAGCCAAGGAGATAACGGCGATGGCCACCAGGATCAGGATCTGGATAGATCTGGTGTGGATCTAGAAATAGATCCGTCAGATGCTGTAGATCCAGAGGACCCGGCTTCCTCCCCGGTCCTGTCTGATGCTGCTGAGGACGACGAACACGTCGCGTCAGAGAGCTCCTCTTTGGATGGCGAGGGGCAGGAGGCAGGCCCCACCTCGGGCTTGCCTCCTGCTCCCCCAGAGGCAGCAGGCCCGCGGGTCGCCTTGGCGGCGAGGGACGCGCTCGCTTGCGACATGGCCCAAATCAGAGCGGCGTCTGGCATCCGCACTCGGAAGATCCTGGAGCGGGCCGCGGGCGGGGCGGCGGCGGCGGCGGCGGCGGGGCATGGACGGTTCCGGAGCTCTTCCCTGCTGGTGGGTGGTGGCG
Source organism: Limnomonas spitsbergensis (assembly GCA_037349105.1). Classification (NCBI taxonomy): domain Eukaryota; kingdom Viridiplantae; phylum Chlorophyta; class Chlorophyceae; order Chlamydomonadales; genus Limnomonas; species Limnomonas spitsbergensis. Next base: position 1,503,226 of record JAYJMM010000093.1, on the reverse strand, counting down.
ACAAGGGCGGCTGGTGTCACATATCTGCTGCTTGCTGAATTTTCCCGCATTCCACTGGTGTCACATGTCTCCTGCCTGCTGCCTTTCCCTGCTATCCTTGGTGTCACATATCTGCTGTCTGCTGCCTTTTCCCGCATTCCTCTATTCCTCTGTTGTTAAGGAGGTGCCGCCTGCTGGTGGGTGGTCGCGACAAGGGCGGCTGGTGTCACATGTCTCCTGCCTACTGCCTTTCCCCGCTATCCTATGGTGTCACATGTCTCTTTTCTAGTTATCATCAACTAGCTCACTTATTATCAACAGAGCTTTGAGTAATTAATAACTGACTTATGACTTTTAGTAGCTATAAATACCGGTAACTGAGTTGTGATTTATGGTATTCACGAATATGTACGTCCGCCTTCCTGAATTTTGAATCTCCTTGCATGCACGAGCCTGCCAGTGCTGCATGCACGAGCCTGCCAGTGCTGCATGCACGAGCCTGCCAGTGCTGCATGCACGAGCCTGCCAGTGCTGCATGCACGAGCCTGCCAGTGCTGCATGCACGAGCCTGCCAGTGCTGCATGCACGAGCCTGCCAGTGCTGCATGCACGAGCCTGCCAGTGCTGCATGCACGAGCCTGCCAGTGCTGCATGCACGAGCCTGCCAGTGCTGCATGCACGAGCCTGCCAGTGCTGCATGCACGAGCCTGACAGTGCTGCATGCACGAGCCTGCCAGTGCTGCATGCACAAGCCTGCCAGTGCTGCATGCACAAGCCTGCCAGTGCTGCATGCACGAGCCTGCCAGTGCTGCATGCACGAGCCTGCCAGTGCTGCATGCACGAGCCTGCCAGTGCTGCATGCACGAGCCTGCCAGTGCTGCATGCACGAGCCTGCCAGTGCTGCATGCACGAGCCTGCCAGTGCTGCATGCACGAGCCTGCCAGTGCTGCATGCACGAGCCTGCCAGTGCTGCATGCACGAGCCTGCCAGTGCTGCATGCACGAGCCTGCCAGTGCTGCATGCACGAGCCTGCCAGTGCTGCATGCACGAGCCTGCCAGTGCTGCATGCACGAGCCTGCCAGTGCTGCATGCACGAGCCTGCCAGTGCTGCATGCACGAGCCTGCCAGTGCTGCATGCACGAGCCTGCCAGTGCTGCATGCACGAGCCTGCCAGTGCTGCATGCACGAGCCTGCCAGTGCTGCATGCACGAGCCTGCCAGTGCTGCATGCACGAGCCTGCCAGTGCTGCATGCACGAGCCTGCCAGTGCTGCATGCACGAGCCTGCCAGTGCTGCATGCACGAGCCTGCCAGTGTTGCCATACGTCTGTTTCCCTGCTTTGCTGGCATGGATGTGTGCCGTGCAATATGTGTGAACTTCACTGTTTGCGACTGGTCGCAGCTGGCCTGTCGTCAGTTGTCACCTATCATCATTGCAACAGACGGTTCACAGACACGGGCTGCCAGGCTCCCCCAGCGCAACTTTTACCCCTTAACCCTAAACGCTAAACCCATAATCGCTGAACGCTTGAGGCCCAGAATCTACACGCCTGGCTCCACAGTAGGAAAGGGGTGTTAGATTTGCGATAGAAATGAAAAGAGAACGCCGATGCGGCGTGGATTTTGGGTCCAGTGCCTGGAAGTCTCCAGATGTGTGGCTCCACGGTTGAGAAGGAGTGTCAGCGACACCAAGCCAATTGCTCGCCCATAAAAGTGCGTATCGTGTCCATGTTGCCTGCTGCCCATTAATCTGCAGGCAGCAGGCGCAGCCACTGGATCGGCGGCAGCGGCGGCGGCTGACCGCGCAGGGTCAGGGGACGTGGCCGAGTCCTATATTTTGTAAAACGTGGCTGATTGGAACACCTCCTGCTGCCTGCTTGTTGCCTGCTGCCCGTTGATCTGCAGGCCGCAGGCACAGCCACTGGATCGGCGGCGGCGGCGGCGGCTGGCCGCGCAGGGTCAGGGGACGTGGCTGAGTCCTATATTTTGTAAAACGTGGCTGATTGGAACACCTCCTGCTGCCTGCTTGTTGCCTGCTGCCCATTAATCTGCAGGCCGCAGGCGCAGCCACTGGATCGGCGGCAGCGGCGGCGGCTGGCCGCGCAGGGTCAGGGGACGTGGCCGAGTCGTCTATTTTGCAAATTGTGGCTGATTGGAACACTTCCTGTTGCCTGCTTGGTGCCTGCTAACCGTTGATCTGCAGGCCGCAGGCACAGCCACTGGATCGGCGGCAGCGGCGGCGGCTGGCCGCGCAGGGTCAGGGGACGTGGCTGAGTCCTATATTTTGTAAAACGTGGCTGATTGGAACACCTCCTGCTGCCTGCTTGTTGCCTGCTGCCCGTTGATCTGCAGGCCACAGGCACAGCCACTGGATCGGCGGCGGCGGCTGCGGCGGCTGGCCGAGCAGCGTTAGGGGACGTGGCCGAGTCGTCTATTTTGCAAATTGTGACTGATTGGAACACTTCCTGTTGCCTGCTTGTTTCCTGCTGCCCGTTTATCTGCAGGCTGCAGGTGCAGCCACTGGATCTGGGGCGGCGGCAGCGGCTTGCCGCGCAGAGTCTTAGGCCGCTGCCGAGTCCTACATTTTGCACACCGTGCCTGATTGGACCTTCTCCTGCTGCCTGCTGCCCGTTGATCTGCAGGCCGCAGGCGCAGGCACTGCATCGGCGGCAGCGGCAACGGCCGGCCGCGCCGAATCAGAGGCCGCCGCCGAGTCTGAGCTAGAACGCGTGTTCCGCAAGGATGATTTCGTTCGCATGGCGGTCGTCGGTCAGTTCAACCTCGGCTTCATCATTGCAAAGTGGGTGCTGCAGGCGCTGTCTCTCTCAGGATGCTTCAGCTACAATTCAGCTTCTTTATTGAATGTGCGTCAGCTACAATTCAGCTTCCTCATTGAATGTGCGTCAGCTACAATTTAGCTACGTCACGACCTGCAACCAGGGGTTCCCTGCTGCTGTTATCCCGGTGCCGCTTTGGCCATTGGTTGGTCTGAGATCGGCCCCAGTCCGCCTAGTCATGGCCGCAAGCAGGCCTGCCGAAGGTGGTCTGATGCGCTCTAAAATCAGCCTAGGCTTTATCGATTGACCCCAGTTCGCCATGGTAGCACGCCATGAGCTTGGGGGAGCGTTGACAGGGTGATGCTCATGAGGAGCAGTACGCCTTTGTTGGGCCTAAGGTCATGGTCATGGCCACAAGCAGGCCTGCTTAAGGTGGTCTGGTGCGCTCTATAATTAGCGCGGGCTACATCGAGGAGGCATGCGCGTATGGCAGGGTGAACACAGGGCCATGGGGGAAACTGGCTTCTGTCGGGGAGGAAGGTTTTAGGGTTAAGTAAGGAGGGTTTAGTAAGGAGGGTTAAGTAAGGAGGTCGACTGGAGGGGTGGGATAAGGAGGGCGTCCATAGAGGCTATTCAGGCTGGTGTGACAGGGTATCAGTTCTTGATGGAAGCGGGGGGGGGGGGGGGATCCCACCCCCTCCACACCTCCTTCAATACCCCCCCCTCTTCCTGGGACCCTCTGCCGGTCTGCCCCCCTTCTTCACATCGATTTGAAAGAAGGGGTGTGGAGGAGGATCCCACCCCCTCCTCACCTCCTTCAATACCCCCCCCCCCTCCCCTTCCTGGGCCCATCTTCCCCCCTTTTTGCCCCCAGTTTGAAAGAGGGGGCGGGGGGAATCTCCAGCCCTCCTCACCTCGTTCAAATGCCCCCCCCCCCCCTCCTGGGACACCTCTCTTGACATAAATTTGAATAGGGGGTGTGGGGGAGGATCCCACCCCCTCCTCACCTCCTTCAATACCCCCCCCCCCCCCTCCTGGGACACTCTACCCCCCCTCTTGCCCCCAGTTTGTAAAATGGGGTGGAGGGGGGGATCCCACCCCTCCTCACCTCCTTCAATATCCCCTCTCCCTGCTGGGCCCCTCTGCCCCCCTTTTTGCCATCAGTTTGAAAGAAGGGGTGTGGGGGAGGATCCCACCCCCTCCTCACCTCATTCAAATGCCCCCCCCCCCCCCCTCCCCTTCCTAAGCCCATCTGCCCCCCTTCTTGCCCCCAGTTTGAAAGGAGGGGTGTGGGGGGATCCCACCCCCTCCTCACCCCAGCAATATCTCCCCCCACTGGACCCCTCCGCCCGCTTTTTAGGCCTCAGTTTGTTGTCGTAACAAAGAAAACGCAGCCAACCCCTCCTCACCCCCTTTGGTAACACCCCTCTCCCATTGGCCCCTCCTCAAGGGGTCTCCGACTCCCCTCACGGGCTGGATTCCTGAAGGGGTCTCCAACTCCCCTCACGGGCTGGATTCCTGAAGGGGTCTCCGACTCCCCTCACGGGCTGGATTCCTGAAGGGGTCTACGACTCCCCTCACGGGCTGGATTCCTGAAGGGGTCTCCGACTCCCCTCACGGGCTGGATTCCTGAAGGGGTCTCCGACTCCCCTCACGGGCTGGATTCCTGAAGGGGTCTCCGACTCCCCTCACGGGCTGGATTCCTGAAGGGGTCTCCGACTCCCCTCACGGGCTGGATTCCTGAAGGGGTCTCCAACTCCCCTCACGGGCTGGATTCCTGAAGGGGTCTCCGACTCCCCTCACGGGCTGGATTCCTGAAGGGGTCTCCGACTCCCCTCACGGGCTGGATTCCTGAAGGGGTCTCCGACTCCCCTCACGGGCTGGATTCCTGAAGGGGTCTCCGACTCCCCTCACGGGCTGGATTCCTGAAGGGGTCTCCGACTCCCCTCACGGGCTGGATTCCTGAAGGGGTCTCCGACTCCCCTCACGGGCTGGATTCCTGAAGGGGTCTCCGACTCCCCTCACGGGCTGGATTCCTGAAGGGGTCTCCAACTCCCCTCACGGGCTGGATTCCTGAAGGGGTCTCCAACTCCCCTCACGGGCTGGATTCCTCGGAACTGTAAGGTTCAGATGGCCTTGAAATGGCATTATAAGACCGATTGCAATAATCGCTGCGTTCTCAAAGGTCACGATTTGCAGAAATGTGAATCGCGAGGTACATTAAGTTCGGACCCTCTTCCAAACGTTGCGACCACGCCAGGCAATGCTAATCGCAGATATCTATAGCATGATATTCAAGCAATTCACCTCCCCCCCCCCCCTTGGGCCCCTGCGCCCACCATCTTGCCCCTAGCTTGTATTCTGGGTAGGATTCCACACTTTGACCGGCCGACAGGCCCAGGCCCAAGCAGCATGGCTGGCAGCTGGCCGGGGAGGGGTCCACACTTTAACCGGCGAACAGGCCCAGCCAACAGGTCCAAGCCCAATGGTTTGCCGGCTTGAGGCAGGCCTATTTTTTCCGGCCGTCACTAGGCGGACAGGGACCAGACTTTGACAGGCCGACAGTCAAAGCAGCCGGGATTATTGCCCCAGCCCAACTAGAACCTTTCAACCTCAACCCCGCAGGCTGGGCCAGGATTTGGGGGTCAAGTAGCACTTAACTAAAATCCTGGACCCTGAACCCTGCAGGCTAAGCCAGGGTATAGGGTTTAACTGAAACACTTCACCCTAAATCCTGTGCATGCTGGGCCAAGATTTAAGGTTTTACTAGGTTTTAACTGAAACCCTCCCCCCTTAACCCCTGCAGGCTGGGCCTGGACCTCTTCACCCTAAACCCTGTGCAAGTGTGCATGCTGGACCAAGATTTACGGGTTTACTAGGGTTTAACTGAAACCTTCCCCCCTTAACCCCTGTGCAGGCTGGGTCAGGACCTGTTCATCGTTGGCCAGCATGCTGGGCCAGGGTTTAGGGTTTTACTAGGGTTTAACTGAAACCTTCTCCCCTTAACCCCTGTGCAGGCTGGGTCAGGACCTGTTCATCGTGGACCAGCATGCTGGGCCAGGGTTAAGGGTTTTACTAGGGTTTAACTGAAACCCTCCCTCCTAAACCCCTGCAGGCTGGGTCAGGATCTGTTCATCGTGGACCAGCATGCTGGGCCAGGGTTAAGGGTTTTACTAGGGTTTAACTGAAACCTTCTCCCCTTAATCCCTGTGCAGGCTGGGTCGGGACCTGTTCATCGTTGACCAGCATGCTGGGCCAGGGTTTAGGGTTTTACTAGGGTTTAACTGAAACCCTCCCTCCTAAACCCCTGCAGGCTGGGTCAGGATCTGTTCATCGTGGACCAGCATGCCGCGGACGAGAAGATTACCTTTGAGCGCCTCCAACGTACATTCGTGTTGAATCGCCAGCCGCTGCTAGTTCCGCGGCCTATCCCAGGCCTCACGCCCCACGACGAGTCGATCATCAGGTACCTGTTCTCTCTCTTGAGTTTGACTTTGACACCCTACTTTGAAACCCTAAACCCTAAGCCCTGCTGGTTCCGCGGCCCATCCCAGGCTTCATGCCCCACGACGAGTCGATCAGAAAGAAAGAAAGAAAGAAAACGACGCCCCGCAGGGGCGTGAGGGTTGAGGAAACAGTGTGGCATGGGCCTAGGACGCGTCCGCGCCTTTACCCTTACACGAGTCCATCATCAGGTGCCTGTTCTCTCTCTGGAGTTTGACTTTGACACTGTCGTAGCTTCAGGTTGCCTTTCCGCAAAACATTGTTTATGTTGGGGTGCGCGATAGGCCGCGCAAACTACCGGTTTGAAGTACAGTAAGACATGTCGGGGATTAATTGACAATGTTTTTTTAGGGGGACGGTTAAGCTATTTTAATCTACCGGTACGGTACCGGTATTTTACTGTTCTCCACTTACCGTATAACCGAATAAACTCCGCGCACCACAATTTCATTTTTCACCACGCAGCAAAACATCAATTAAAAAACGGCGATATTTTGTCATATAAATTTTAATACCGGTATTCCGTCGCGCATCAGTTACGATAATTTTAACTTGGGTCAACGCAGCGCTTTCAGCCACTGCAGTCAACTCAGTCGCAACCCTCATTGGATGCCTGGAAGAACAGTACGAGGTCAGCAATAATGCATGTCGTCCTCCTCCTCCTCCTCAATTGCTCAACTCCTCGATTGCTTAACTCCTCAACTGCTCAACTCCTCATCTGCTCAAACTCTCAACTGCTCAACTCCTCAACTGCTGAACTGCTCAACAATTTAACTGCTCAACTCCTCAACTGCTCAACTCCTCAACTGTGCAACACCTCAACGGGGCAACACCTCAAAGCCGAACTGCCTTTGAAGCCAATCAACCCTTTCACTCTCCCAAACCCAGGGACCACCTGGAAGTCTTCCGCCGAAGCGGCTTTGACTTTGTCGACGCCCCGAGTAGTCTGCCCGCCGGCCCGCCCCATGAGGCCTCTGCGGGAAACGACGCACAGCTGGAGGGAGGGCCGGCCGCCGGCACCCCGATGAGCGCTGAAGCAGAGCTGATAGGGAAAAGGTTGTACGGGGAAAGAGAAGCTTCAAGAGCAGGGGATTTGTTTGAAACCGATGCTGATGCTGATGCTGATGCTCCTCCTGGGGGCTCGGCAGCAGCGGCAGCGGAGGAGCAGTCGCCGCGGCTGCTGCTGTCGTCGGTGCCTTTCTCGCGCAACACCACGCTCGGCGCGGAGGATGTCGCCGAGATCGTCGCTCGGCTGCGGGAGGGCCGCGAGAGGCCGGAGGACGTGCGGCCGGTGCGGGTGCGCGCCATGCTGGCCAGCCGCGCGTGCCGCTCGTCCATCATGATCGGCCGATCGTTGGACGCGCCGGCCATGGGGCGGGTGTTGGCGGGGCTGGCGGGGCTGAAGCAGCCGTGGAACTGCCCGCATGGTAGACCAACCATGAGGCACGTGTGTGCGGTACCACTGCCCTCTTGAAATGGATCCCTAGAGCCTGTCCTTTTAAAGGGACGAAAGTAAAGGGGCCTCATGCACTGCCGGGTGAACAAGATCCTTATTGACTAAGCACGGGAAAGTCCACCTCAGCTCATTCCTGCTACTTTCGACTCACAGACTCCGTGACAGGGACTCGGAGACGCCGCTGCTATAATCTGCGTAATATACGGTTATGTCACGTGTACGGGAATTACCGTGACAGCCAGCGTAGGGCATCGAAAATGAAATAGAAGTTATGCTTATTAATTGTACTTTTGAGTTCAGTCGCCAGGTCTATCACATTATATGCATTATGTTGCTTGTCCTGCCCCCGTGCTCGAGAATTGAACGAGGTTAAAAGGGATCTTTTAAGTAAACATTGGCTGGTGGGGACACAGAGTTGTCGGAATCAGACAGCGTTCGTGAGGCGGAGAGGTGGCAGCGCAGATTTACAAGTGGTAGCACTCTAGTTTGTCAAGCTAGGGTCAGTTAATGACGTAACAGCTCTGGGCCCTGCTTAGATAAAGCTCGGCCACGTCAGCAAACATAAAGTCAGTTAGGAAAGGCAAGAGGGAAGGCACACGAGGAAAGAAAGGAAATTAAGTTCACCTTACAAACAACAAGAACAACAGCAAAAAGTAAAGGTAAACCGAAGCCCTTGCCCCTGAAGAGACTAGCCTACAAAAAAACTGAACTACAAGTTCCACAAAAGCCAGGGCCACCCACTCTTGCCTGCGAACTATCCAAGTCAATGGCAAGTAAATGGCAGAAAGCCCAGTATTAATGTGAGGCCTCATCTATCATAGGTAAGTCAATAACGTAACACCTTCTCCCTTGTGATCAGTGGGGCGCCCTCGCGGCCAAGCAGGGGTGGGATACGCTTGCTTTTATGGACTTATCTTTTTTACAGGCTTTGTTGAGGGCTGGTCTCTAGTGGAACTCAGGTGTCGGACTTGGTCTTCTTTGCCTTCCCGTCCTCTCCTTTTGTTCCTTCCCCCCCCTCTTCCTTACAGTTTCTTCTTTTCTCCCTTCTGAACAGTTGGGCGCCCACGCGGCCTAGCTTTGAGCGGGCCCAGAGGTGTAACGTTATCGACTTCTGCCATAGGCTTGAGAGGGGCAAAGATACTTAAGGCTGCCTTTTCCTTTTGAGGGGGGTATTTCTTCTCCTTTGTGTTCTTCTCCTTCTTTCCCTCTTACCTTGAGTTTTTTTTCTTCCAGCGGGACAGTTGGGTGCCCAAGCGGCCGAGCCTTTTTGAGCATGGCCCAGAGGTGTAATGTCATTGACATGCCGATCTACCGGGCAAGCAAGGCTCCGTCGCTAGCAGAGCAGTGGCGGCCGGCGGTATGCGGCGGCGCCGCTGTGGGAGGTGTTGGCAGAGGTCATGAGAAGCTGAAGTGGAGCATCGTGAATGGACTCGTGGACGAGGCGGCGGTGAAGGCGAGGACGCGGAATGAGGGACGTATGTAGGGAGCATCTACGAGGAGTAAGGTTCCCCAGGATAGCCGTTTGAGCCTAAGCCCCCTTTACCGTATCGTACCGCATTTGAACTAAGAAAAACGTGCCGATAATTTTCTGACTAGTCTATTGACTTTGTCCGTTCTGTACTGGTATCCGTACCTTACCGTTTGACCGAACCATATTCCCGTACCCTTTGCTCGTACCGGGTAACCCCGGAGAGGAGATGAGGGGCAATGACATATATAGGAATGGCTAAAACAGTGGAGTAGGTTCCTTGTTGAAGGCCAGGACGAGGACGACGGACGAGGGAGGGTACTGAGGGAGGATGGGAAGATGAGATGGCAGCACAGAATGGGTGGCCAAGGAATGTAGGGGACAGTAGAGAGTGGGGGAAAGAAAGTCGAGAGCGAGGCCAATTCACAGTGGGGAACCGTGGGGGCGGTTCCATGTCATGGCAACCGGTGGGCAAAATCCAGCATGGAGCTGCCATGCATGTTACATGGGTGTCAATGACATGGAGTGGACGAGCCAGGGAGGTCCGAAGGCATGTGCCAACATGGAGCTGCATGGAATTTCGAGAGTAGAGAGTTGAGTCGATAAGCCAGAAAAATCGAAGAGCATACCAGGTGAGCCAGTGAGAATTTCGGGGGGCGACAGCTGCCTTTTGAGCCCGTCTCAAAAGCCCTACGAGATGGGGACCCTGCCACTTGGTTGCTGAGGCTTCGGAGACTGACACTAAATTGATAGGATCAATTTTTTGTGTTCTTGTTTATTGGTGGGTGAACATGCTATCCTTTCTTCCCTCTTGTGCCTTCTCCCTTTCCTTTCCTAGCTGACTTTCTGTTTGCCGACGTGGCCGAGCGTCATCAGCAAGGCCCAGACTTGTAACTTCATTACATAAATTGATAGGGTCCTCCTTGGAAGACATCTGCATTAACAGGTGGGTGACTAGGCAGAGATCTCGGTGTTGCAAAATGCCGTACTTCGAGTCTTCCACACTCCTCCAACCTGTCGGTATCACTCACAACTCGTCTACGACTGATCACGCTGGCTCTACACCTCTGCGACACAGATGTGCGCATGCAAATAAAGCGACAATAAAAATTGAACTAACTCCTTCATTTCCGCGGTCTATGCCTCAGCACGCGCTGTGACCCCCTAAAGCGAGACCACGACCTTATAGCATATTTCCTATCTGTCTCGAGCCCAATCCCTTGGACAGGATCGCAGCAAGTATCAGCTGCAGCAGTAGTAGCAGCTGCGGCACCTACGCAACCTTTACGCAGTGACTCAGCAGCTGTTTCGCCCCCTGCTAGAGCGCGACTCGGTAGAAAGGAGGTGGCGAGACGAGACATGTTGATGCTATCCAGCGCCCAAGCGGTGGAAAGGTTCAGTGTCGATATCCGCCTGCTGGATGCGGATGAACGGCCTGGAGACAAGGTGGGGGGCAGGGCAGAGGTCTGACCTGCTATATTTGACCTGACATGACAACAATGTCAGGGGGCAGAAAATTGCTTGCTCGCCATGTTTGAACATTCATGTCTGGGAGGGGGCAGGGAAGGGTGCTGGACAGAACCGGGCGCCTCTTGCTATATTTCACCAGACATGGCATGGGGCAGCGTGCACCCCGCACCAACCCGATCCCTGCCAAGCCGCAACCATACTAATTGGGTGAGAACAACAACAGCAGATCCTGATGCAGCAGAACCAGAGGCTGAGCAAAACGCAGCATCAGTGGGTGGCATAGCTGCATGGCCTCGATACCATGCGGCTGGGCTGGCTGCATGGTGTGCCCGCCATGCGTCTGGGCTAGCTGCATGGGGTCCGTGCCATGCGTCTGGGCTGGTTGCATGATCTCTATGATATGCAGCCGGGCAGGCTGCATGGTCTTTTTGTCAATCGGCTTTGCTGATTGCATGGTATCCACGCCATGCCCCTGAGCTGGCTGCATGGTGTCCATGCCAGGCAGCTCGGTCGGTTGCATGGCCTCCATGCCAGGGAGTCGGGCAGGTGGCATGATTTTCATGTCATTAGGCTGTGCTGGTTGCATGGCATCCACGCCATGCAGCTGAGCTGGTTGCATGGGGTTCGTGCCATGTGGTTAGGCTGGTTGCAATGTTTCCTTGCCATGCAGCTGCTGGTTGAATGGACTCCATTCCATGGAGCCGGGCAGCGGCATGGTGTTCACGTCATTCGGCTGCGCTGTTTCCATGGTTTCCAGGCCATGCAGCTTGGCTGTTTGCATGGTGTCCATGCCATGCAGCTAGGCTGTTTGCATGAGGTCCAGACCATGCAGCTGGGCTGGTTAGATAGTGTCCATGCCATATGCCTGGGTTAGTTGAATGGTCTTCATACCATGCAGTCGGGCAGGTGGCGTGATGTCCATGTCATTCAGCTGTGCTGGTTGCATGGCATCCACGTCATGCAGCTGGGCTGGTTAAAAAAACTCCATGCCAGGGAGGCGGGCAGGTGGCATGGTGTCTATGTCATTCGACTGTGCTGGTTGCATGGTGTCCATGCCATGCAGCTGACCTGATTGCATGGGTTTTTTGCCATGAGGTTGGGTTGGTTGCATGGTATTCTTGCCATGCAGCTGGGCTGGTTGAATGGACTATATGTCATTCGGCTGTGCTGTTTGCATGGGGTCCATGCCATGCAGCTGAGCTGGTTAGATAGTGTCCATGCCATATGTCTGGGTTAGTTGAATGGTCTTCACACTATGCGTCTGGGCTGGCTGCAAACTCTCCATGCCATGCAGCTGGGCTGTTTGCATGGTGTCCATGCCATGCGGCTGTCATTCATCAGGTAGGCCAAAGTAAACATATGCATGTATGCGGCCCTTCACTTGTCTAGTTGCTACAATCATTTCCTCAAAACCCGTGGGATAGCAACAGTTCAGCTACCGTTCAGCTACAGTTCAGCTACAGTTCAGGTACCTACAGGCCTTCAGCTGGTGGCCCCATACTGCTTGGGCCTCTGTCTGTAGGCCGATTAAGTTGCCCCCCTATATAGGGTAAATTCGCAGACGAAAAAAATAAACATTGCGGCTAATTCTTCTGTCTGTAGGCCGGTTAAGTTTAGGGTTAAGGGTTTAGGGTTAAGGGTTTAGGCTTAAGGGTTTAGGGTGGATTCGCAGACGAAAAAATAAACACTGCGGCCACTTCTTCTGTCGGCCTGCCATCAAGATCCGGAAGGGCCTGCGTTTAACAAGTTGCCCTAGCTAGCTTTCAGCTTTCACACCCTAGCGTCTCGAAATTGGAATAGTACCGGCAGAGGTTGTAAGCTTAAAACCCTATCCCCCATTCCCCCATAAATGCGTCCGCCCCCCAATCGTCAAGAACTGGATTGCAAGCTTCACCGCCGTGTTCAAAATCTTCTCCCTGCTCCCTGCCCCCCATGTCCCCGATTGTATCTGATTTCAAAATCCCAACATATTTTTCTGGGAGCCAATCAGCCAACGGTGGGGAAAAGTGTGAACATGGGCACTCGCCTTCGGGCTGCCGTACTTGCCGATATCTTTTGGCAAGTGGCTTGGCTGAAATCGCCAATTGACTCGCCCTACTGGTTGCCAATGGCTACCACTTGCCTTATACAGGACGACTTGCCCCCCTAACCCCCTCTCCCTTCCCCTCCACCAGTTTGTCCGTCTGCCGATCGTCAAGACTGAGATGGCCAGCCTCACCGCCGCGTTCAAAAGCTTGCCCCTACCTCATACCTGCCCCCCCTTCCCCCCCTTCCCCCTCCCCCCTCCTCCCCTCCTCTAGTCTCCCCCAAAAGCCCCTGCCCCCCTTCCTGCCCTTCAAAAGCTCCCTGCCCCCCCCCCCCCCCCTCCCGCTTCATTTCCACCAGTTCGTACGGCTTCCGATCGTCAAGACGGAGATGGCCAGCATCACCGCCGCGTTCAAAAAGTTACACTTTCCCGGGGAACGCGTCGTCCTCAGCTCCAGCCAGCTCCTGGAGCAGTTTCTTATAACTGCCGGGCAGCAGTTTGGGAAGGATGCCAGAAAGTGGTACCAGATAGGTGAGGGGTGACAGATAGGCGGGGGGGGCTCAGCTACAGCCAACGGTTGGAGCTAGGACTTGTCAGCTACAGCCAGCGGTTAGAGCAAGAAGCCCTCAGCTACAGCCAACGGTTGGAGCAAGAAGCCCTCAGCTACAGCCAGCGGTTGGAGCAAGAAGCCCTCAGCTACAGCCAGCGGTTGGAGCAAGAAGCCCTCAGCTACAGTCAGTGGTTGGAGATAGGATTCCTCAACTACAGCCAGCGGTTGGAGCAGCTTCTTGTGAAGGCTAAACGTATGGAACGTGGCCCTGGGGCATTATGTGGGGAAGTTGCAAACAAATCTAGATATAAGTGTTAGAGGGTATCAGTCCTCCTGTCCCGCCTGTTTCAGCGCTTTCCGCCACTCATCCCTCCGGTTGCAACATTTTCCTCCACCTGTCCCGCCTGTTGCAAGGTTTTCCTCCACCTGTCCCGCCTGTCCCGCCTGTTGCAATGCTTCCCTCCACTTGTCCCGCCTGTTGCAACGTTTCCCTCCTCCTGTTCCGCCTGTTGCAACGTTTCCCTCCTCTTGTCCCGCCTGTTGCAACGTTTTCCTCCACTTGTCCCGCCTGTTGCAAGGTTTCCCTCCTCCTGTCCCGCCTGTTGCAACGTTTCCCTCCTCTTGTCCCGCCTGTTGCAACATTTCCCTCCACTTGTCCCGCCGGTTGCAACATTTTCCTCCACCTGTCCCGCCTGTTGCAAGGTTTTCCTCCACCTGTCCCGTCTGTCCTGCCTGTTGTATGTTTCCTCCTCTGTCCCGCCTGTTGCAACGCTTCCCTCCACTTGTCCCGCCTGTTGCAACGTTTCCCTCCTCCTTTTCGGCCTGTTGCAAGGTTTCCCTCCTCTTGTCCTGCCTGTTGCAACGTTTTCCTCCACTTGTCCTGCCTGTTGTACTGTTTCCTCCACGTGTCCCGCCTGTTGCAAGGTTTCCCTCCTCCTGTCCCGCCTGTTGCAACATTTCCACCACCTGTCCCTCCTGTTCTGCCTGTTGCAACATTTTCCTCCTCCTGTCCTGCCTGTTGCAACGTTTCCCTGTTGCAGGCGATGCGGAGATCCAGGTGACTGAAGAGGGCGGGCTGAGAATATTCCGCACGACTTGTGTGCTGTCCGGCGTGGAGCTGAGCCTGTTCATAGAGCCCAATCTGTATGACTCGAGGTGGGTCAGTTGGGTGGTTGGTTGGTTGGTTAGTGGCTGGGTCATTTGGTTGGTTGGCTGGCTGGTTGTGGAGCTGAGCCTGCTCATAGAGCTCTTTCTACGTGACTAAGTTCGAGCGCATGCATCACACCTTGCTCGTCACACATCACACCTTGCAAATGACAGTATTATCACACATCACATGTCTCACATCACTCCTCATTTGTTACATGTCAAACCATGTAATTCATACGTCGGCACATCACACATCACATGTCTCACATCACTCATCATTTGTCACATATCACAGCATGTAATTCATACGTCGGCACATCACACATCACATGTCTCACATCACTCATCATTTGTCACATATCACACCATGTAATTCATACGTCGACACATCACACATCACATGTCCCACATCACTCCTCATTCATCACACATCACACCTCATCACACTGCCAGTTCCCAAGGCTGTGACGCAGCTGCCGTCACGGGCCGTCACATGCCCACGACACCTACCACACCTTGCATGTCACACATATTATCCCTAGGCAATCACACATGTCACACCTCAGCATCCACAAAGATTACACCTCAGGGTTCACACATCATACAACAGTATCCACACATCACCCCTCCTCAGGTTACCAGTCCACAATGATGCAACTGAGCCGCCGCCTTTCACGGTCAAGCGAATGAAGATTGAATCCGACGAAGCTTGGCAGGAGGTGAGTCACTGAGGGGGTTTCATATCAGGGGGGAGTTACTTAAGTCAAGGGAGTTGCAAAGCCGAAGGAAGTTATCACAGGAGTTACGCCAACTCCGTCCAGTCCCCCTTTGAGACCCATCTTCTCCTATTTCCTCCTCCCTCCCTTCCCCCCTCTCTGCCCCCTTCCCTCCCTCAGGCCATGCGTGATCAGCCCATGAGCCTCAGCCTGAGGCGTCAGCTCGCTTCAGACTTCATGCTATCCACTTCCGCCCCCACCTATTAACCCACTCGACCCCCCCCCCTCTACCCACACGCCCTCCCCCCCCTCCCTGCCCCCCTCCCTCCCTCAGGCCATTCGTAACCAGCCCATGAGCCTCAGCCTGAGGCGTCAGCTCGCTTCAGACTTCATGCAGGCGAAGATGGCCTCAGACATGCCAGAGCTTCAGTCCGAGGGCTGTCATGGGCTGTGGGAGCTGAGTATCAACCGGGAACATCATGCGGACGTCTCCAGCGACTGCATGGTGCAGCTGCTTGTGATGATTGATTCGAACGATATTAAGGTGAGGGTTTGTAACCCTAAAATCTTAGGCTAGAACCCGAAGCTGCATATGATGATTGTTGGACTGATCGATCGGAGCTCCAGTCCGAGGGCTGTCATGGGCCGTGGGAGCTGAGCATCAACCGGGACCATCACGCGGAGGTCTCGAGCGACTGCATGGCGCAGCTGCTTGTGATGATTGATTCGAACGATATGAAAGTGAGGGTTTGTAACCCTTAACCCTTAAGCCAAACCATAAACCTTAGCCCTTAACCCCAAACCTTAGCCCTTAACCCCAAACCTTAGCCCTTAACCCCAAACCTTAGCCCTTAACCCTAAACCTTAGCCCTTAACCCCAAACCTTAGCCCTTAACCCCAAACCTTAGCCCTTAACCCTAAATCTTAGCCCTTAACCCTAAACCTTAGCCCTTAACCCCAAACCTTAGCCCTTAACCCCAAACCTTAGCCCTTAACCCTAAACCTTAGCCCTTAACCCCAAACCTTAGCCCTTAACCCCAAACCTTAGCCCTAAACCCTTAACCTTAGCCCTAAACCCTGAACCCTGAACTCAAAGATGCTCATGATCATTGATTCAACTGGGCCTGAACCCTGAACTCTAAACTCTGAACCCGAAGCTGCTCATACTGATTGATTGGACTGATTTCACTATTGGAGGAGGTAAGGGGGGGAGCCCAGCATCAACCGGGACCACTATTATGCGGACTTCTCTAGCGCGTGTTTGGCGCAGCTGCTCATGATCATTGACTGGGCTGATATAAAGGTGAGGGTTTAACCCTGAGCCCTCTACGTGACACGAAGGTACTGCGACCTTGCTCGCCCATCGCCTGACCTGGCTTATACTGCTGCCGCACGCAGGTCGCCAGCTTGGCGGCGGCTGCCCTGTGGGGCCTGTCGACAACCAGCAGCTGTCGCCGTAAGCTGGCCATGCTGGACGTCATCCCCTCTGTCATACGGAACATCAAACGGTCGCTCAAGATGACACCAGTGCCGGACCCTTCCCCACAGCCGACCCCGGAGCCATCCCCACCGCCCGCAGTGCCGGAGGAGGAGGAGGCCAATGCCGCGGCGGCCACGGCCGCCGCTGTAGACGACGGCGCCGCCGCCGAGGCGGCGGAGCTGCCGGCAGCGGCCGCCGCCGCTGCTGGGGCGGAGGCCCCATTTGCCGCGTCGCCCCTCGCTGAAGCCTCCCTGCCCTTCTCTGCCTCCGCAGCTGCCGCTGTTGCTGCTGTTGTGGTCGAGGGCGTGTCTGCGTCCCACCCCAATCCGCCCCCCGCACCCTCCGACGGCCACCACCACCACCACGCTCCGCTAGACTTCGGCGACGGCAGCGAGCTCACTGAAGCGCACCGCACCACCTTCCAGCACCACCTCCTGGGGGCGCTGGCGATGCTGCTGGTGGACCGCTGTTGCCGCATGCCGTACATCGCGCTGGAGCCGAGCTTTGAGACTTTGTTTGAGCTGTGTAAGAACCTTCCCGGGTACACGAACGAGAGGGACGCGGCGACGAGGCGCATAACCACCGTCAAGGTGTGTCCCAAGTGTGTGGAAGTGTGTCATTTTGTGTGGACTTGTATCAAACGTGTGTGAAGTCGGAAGTGTGAACCAAACTCCAACCGACCCAACCTATCCAACTGACCCAAACCACTCCATGCGTTTGGTCCCAGGCTCTAGCGTGCTAGATGCTACAGAGAACTACGAGGCCCAACCGACCCAACTGTGAATCCCAACCGACCCAACTTACCTAACTGAACCAATCCTTGTGTTTTCTCTCCAAGCGCTAAAAATCCTGATGCAACGGGACTGACAGTCCCAACCGACCCAACTGCGATGCCTAACCCACCAAACTGTTAAGTCCAACCGCCCCAACTGACCCCAGCTGACCCGTAGGTGTGTATGTGTGTGTTTGTTTCCAGGCGCTAACAAGCCTGATGCGACAGGACAGCGAAGCCCAACCGACCCCATTGTGAAATCCAACCAACCCAACTGATCCAACCGACCCCTAACTGACCCCAACTGACTGTCCGTTACCCCCCCCCCCCAGGCGCTAACAAGCCTGATGCAACGGGACGGCGAGGCCCGTTTGAGCCTGGTCAGATCAGGATCACTTAAGGAAATGCTGAAGCTTCTGGCGCCCGAGGTGCGCCTGCATGTTACGGTTCAGGGATATTAACCTCAAGTCCTAAACCCTTGATCTGTTACTCCAAACCCTACACACTGGTCGGACCTAGATCACTCGAGGACATACTGGGGTTCCTGGTGCCCAAAGTGCGCTCGTCGGGTAAGGGTTCGGGAGAAAACCCCCGTAGCCCTAAACCCTGGGTATGCCAGCCTGAACCCTTAACACTGGCCGGATCTAGATCACTCGAGGACATGCTGGGGTTCCTGGCGCCCAAAGTGCGCTTGTTGGTTAAGGGTTCAGGAGAAAGCCCCAAACCCTGGGTACGCCAGCCTGTACCCTACACTATAGCCAGATCTAGATCACTCAAGGACATGCTGGGTTTCCTGGCGCCCAAAGTGCGCTCGTGTGTTAAGGGTTCGGGGGAAAACCCAAAGCCCCAAAGCCTGGGTATGCCATCCTGAACCCTTAGCTCTGGTCAGATCTGGATCACTCTAGGACATGCTAGGGTTCCTGGCGCCCGAGGTGTACTCGTAGATTAAGGGTTTGGGAGAAAGACCTGAACCCTGAAAACTCTGGTCAGATCAGGATCACTCAGAGACATGCTGGGGCAACCCTGAACCTAAATCCTTATTTTCACCCCTTCGACTGTACACGTGTACCGTACACTTTTTGTAGGGCCCCGGTCAGACCATGGTCCAGTTCTGTGCGGCGTCCATGCTGGCCACTGTCGTGCTGGACGATGAAGCGATGGACGTCATCAAGCATCGCAAGGAGGGAATGATTCTGTTCGAGGTGATGTCGTGGTGACAGGTGGAATGATGTTGTTTGAGGTGATGACGTAGGAGGGTTTAGGGTTTAGGTGATGCCGTAGGAGGGCTTAGGGTTTAGGTGATGCCATGGGGTCAGGAAATCGAGGTGACGCCGTAGGAGGGTCAGGCGGACCTGTGCGTTTTACCAAGTGCATGCCCTGCTGTTTGAGGTATGCCTTAGGAGGGTCAGATCCTTCCCTCCCTCACCCCCTCACCCCCCTCCTTATCAGTGCTTTGCCGACTACGATCCTTATGGTAGCTGCATTACGTACCGTAGCTGAGTTTCAGCCACCGTAATTTGAGGCAAATTTAGCTACTTTTACCCGCAAGGGACCGTAATAACTAAAATGATTTCTGAATTACGGCACAATGGCACAGGCGCACAGCACTGTTCCTAATCCCTTAACCCTCGCACCACCCCCCAGGCATCCCTGAAGCTTCTAGACCACTCGCTGGAGGCTCTGCACGAAGAGCTGCTCCGGCAGCTCAACGGCGGGTTCTCGGGCGGTGGGTTCTCGGGCGGAGGCGTGGGCCCCGGCGGGGCGGGGGCCGGGCCGGGCGGGGCCGCGGCCCGTAGCGGCAACGCGGACGCCGGCCCCATTCCCGAGTACGACCTCCTGCTGGGCGTTCGAATGACCGAGGCGGCGGGGCAGGTGAGCTTCAATCCACGCATGGCTGTCATGGATCTTGTTTTGGTACCAATGGGTGCAAAGCCATGTGATGCCCATGCAAACTTGTGCATGCCGTACGCGAAATCCATGTACGGTAAAACCCATACATATCCTATGCATGCCCCATGCATACACCATGTATACCTCATGCATGCCCCATGCATACCCCTTGCATACCCCATGCATAACCCA
Source organism: Limnomonas spitsbergensis (assembly GCA_037349105.1). Taxonomy (NCBI): domain Eukaryota; kingdom Viridiplantae; phylum Chlorophyta; class Chlorophyceae; order Chlamydomonadales; genus Limnomonas; species Limnomonas spitsbergensis. The sequence continues at coordinate 1,483,800 of JAYJMM010000093.1, read as the reverse complement.
TGCAAACCTCATGCATACCCCATGCATACCCCTTGCATACCCCATGCATACCCCATGCAAACCTCATGCATACCCCATGCATACCTCATGCATACCCCTTGCATACCCCTTGCATACCTCATGCATACCTCATACATACCCCATGCATACCTCATACATACCTCATGCATACCCCATGCACACCTCATGCATACCCCATGCATACCCCATGCATACCTCATGCATACCCCATACATACCCTATGCATACCCCATGCACACCTCATGCATACCCCATGCATACCTCATGCATACCCCTTGCATACCCCTTGCATACCTCATGCATACCTCATACATACCCCATGCATACCTCATACATACCTCATGCATACCCCATGCACACCTCATGCATACCCCATGTAACCCCATGCATACCTCATGCATACCCCATACATACCCTATGCATACCCCATGCACACCTCATGCATACCTTATGCATACCTCATGTATACCTCATGCATACCCCATGCATACCTCATGCATACCTCATGCATACCCCATGCATACCTCATGCATACCCCATACATACCCTATGCATACCCCATACATACCCTATGCATACCTCATGCATACCTCATGTATACCTCATGCATACCCCATGCATACCCCATGCATACCTCATGCACACCTCATGCATACCCCATGCATACCTCATGCATACCCCATTCATACCCCATACATACCCTATGCATACCCCATGCACACCTCATGCATACCTTATGCATACCTCATGTATACCTCATGCATACCCCATGCATACCTCATGCATACCTCATGCATACCCCATGCATACCTCATGCATACCCCATACATACCCTATGCATACCCCATGCACACCTCATTCATACCTAATGCATACCTCATGTATACCTCATGCATACCCCATGCATACCCCATGCATACCTCATGCACACCTCATGCATACCCCATGCATACCTCATGCATACCCCATGCATACCTCATGCACACCTCATGCATACCTTATGCATACCCCATGCATACCCTATGCATACCTCATGCATACCCCATGCATACCTCATGCATACCCCATGCATACCCCATGCATACCCTATGCAAACCTCATGCATACCCCATGCATACCTCATGCATACCTCATGCATACCCCATGCATACCCCATGCATACCTCATGCATACCCCATGCATACCCCATGGATACCCCATGCAAACCTTATCCATACCTTATGCATACCTCATGCATACCCCATGCATACCCCATGGGCGGCGGGGCAGGTGAGCTTCAATCCATGCTTGGCCTTCATGGAATATGTTATGAAGCAATGGGTGCAAACCCTTGCGAAATCCATGCAAGACCCATGCTCGCCTCATGTGGAATCCTTGTAGAATCCATGCAACACCCATGCACAACCCATGCACAACCCATGCACAAACCATGCAAGACATGTTAACCCATGCAGAACCTGTCTATACCCTATGGAAAACCTATGCAAAAAATATGCAAGACCCATGCAAGACCTACACGACACTCAAGGAAGAACCGGGTGAAATCCAAACATATCCCATACAAACCCCATGCAGGCACATGCATGTGAGGGGCGCAGCGTGCAGCTGCAGATACACCCCTCCACCCCCCTTCCACAACTCCGCTCCACACCCCATCTCCACACTGACCTGCTGTTTGCAGACCATGTGGGGCGCGGCGTACAGCTGCATCCACATCACCCCGACGCAGTTCCACACCTTCGCTCCTCACCCCAACTCCACACTTCCTGATATCCACACTCCCCGATGTCCACACTTTCTGATGTCCACACTTCTCTCAGGCCATGTGGGGCGCGGCGTACAGCTGCATCCACATCACCCCGACGCAGTTCCGCATGGAGCACATCCTGAAGCTGTCTACTCTTGCGGCCGACTGCTGGGAAACCAACGAGCTACCACTCAGGCAAGAAAACTGCACCCTAAACCCTAAACCCGTAACCCTTAAGTCTGAACCCTGCATCTTGAAGCTGTCTACTCTTGTGGCCGACTGCTGGGAAACTAACGAGCTCCCACTCAGGCAAGGAGACTGCACCCTAAACCCTAAACCCTGAAAATTTTTGAAATCGATCCTAAACAATCAACCACTGGCGAGCTCCCACTCAGGCAAGGGGACTGCACCCTCTTAACCCTGAACATTTTGAACCCTGAACATTGACCCTAAACAACCAACCACTAGCAAGCTCCCACTCAGGCAGGGGGGCCGCATGCTAAAATCTGACCTGTAGACAAAAAACCTTTGTCCTGAAGCTGTCTACGTTTGCGGCCGACTGCTGGGAAACCAGCGAGCTACCGCTCAGGCAAGGGGGCCGCATGCTAAAACCTCGTAACCCTGAACACTTTGAAATTGATCCTAAACAACCAACCACTAACGAGATACCAATCGGGCAGGGGGGGGCCACATACTAAACTGTGATCCGTAAACAATCAACCGTTTGTCCTGAAGCTGTCATCGTTTGCAGCCCACTGCTAAGAAGCTACCATTCAGGCAAGGGGGGGACCGCATGCTTAACTCTGATCTGTAACAATCAACCGTTTGTACTGAAGCTGTCTTCCATTGTAGCCGACTGCTGGGAAGCTACCATTCAGGCAAGGGGCTTTCACGCTTACAACTCTGTACCCTAATTGGGTAACCCTAAACTGTTAACCCTAAACTGGTAACCTTAAACTGGTAACCTTAAACTGGTAACCCTAAACTGGTAACCCTAAATTGGTAACCCTAAACTGTTAACCCTAAACTGGTAACCCTAAATTGGTAACCTTAAATTGGTAACCCTAAACTGGTAACCCTAAATTGGTAACCTTAAATAGGCAACCCTAAACTGGTAACCCTAAATTGGTCACTTGTAAGTGTGAACCCTGTATTCTGAAGCTGTCCTCGTTTGCGGCCGACTGATGGGAAAGTAAGAAGCTACCATTCAGGCAAGGGGCATTCACACTTGAAATCGTAACCCTTAACTCATAACTCTAAACTCATGACCCTAAACTAAGAACCCTAAACTCGTAACCCTAAACTCATAACTCTTAACTCGTAACCCTAAACACATAACTCTGAACCCTGTATCCAGAATCTTCCCACTCTTGCGGCGGACTGCTGGTAAGCTAGCGAGCTACCCCTAGGGCAAGGGGGGCGCATGCTACACTGTTAACCCTAAACTATAAATTCTGAACCCTGAACCGGTACTCAGAAGCTTTGCAGACGACTGTTGAAAAAAATAATGAATACACCATGGGGCTTGGATTACCGAGAATTTACTTATTTATAGACTGCTGGGGAAGCAAGGAGCTAACACTCAAGCAATGGGACTGCACCCTCAACCCTCAACCCTGAACACGTTGAAATCAACTTTAAACAACCAACCCTGTATTATAAAGCTGTTTACCCTTGCGGCCGACTGCTGGGAAGACAAGAGCTGCCTCTTAAGTGCACCCGCAGTCCTTAAACCTAAGCCCTGAACTCTGAACACTTTTGAAATGGCCCTAAACACTTAACCCTGCATCCTTAAGCTGTCTAAACCCTAAAACCTAACCCGGCGGAGTCCTGGGAAACAAGGAGCTACCTCTCAGGCGAGGGTAGTGCATTGCCTGTGGTAACTCCTCAGACAGTAACTCCCAATGCCATCGGTTGTAACTCCTTAGACTGCCTGTTGTAACTCCTGCACAGCTGCGTCTCTCATGCGGTGCTGGGCGTGCTGGCACTCCCTAGACAGTAACTCCCAATGCCATCGATTGTATCTCCTTACACTGCCTGCTGTAACTCTTGTGCAGTCGCGTCTGCCACGCGGTGCTGGGCGCGCTGGCGTCCATGGCAACCATCGCAGAGACGGCCGACATGATCATGGCATGCCCAGGGGACTTGGCAATCAGGTAATGATTATAGCATATTAAGGCATGTGCATTCAACTCCACACTTCCACACTCCCAGTCCACACCTCCACACTGAGGGTGTTGTCGCAGCTGGCGCTCATCTTCCAGTCAAAGTTGTTTGCTTGGGTTGGGTATGTGAAAGCGTTCAAATGCATATCCCACACCTCCATACAAACCACACCTCCACACTTTGGTTGCTGCTTCAGTTGACACTCATGTTCGCTACCTGGTTTGAGTGGGCTGGGCATGTCAAGGCGTTCAAGTGCATCTCCCACACCTCCACACCTCCCATAACATATGAAGGCATGTGCATTCAACTCCACACTTCCACACTCCCAGTCCACACCTCCACTCTCAGGGTGCTGTTGCAGCTGGCGCTCATCTTCGAGACTGAGGTGTTTGAGCGGGCCGGGCATGTCAAGGCATGCGCATGTGCAGCGGTGGCGTTCTTGGCGTGCCATCCCGTCGGCGCCATGGGAGAGGATTGCATGCAAGGCCCATACAGGTGTGAATGACGGTACAGGTGTTAATGTAGTACAGGTGTGGAAGTACTACGGGTGTGAATGACAGTACATGTGCAGCGGAGGCGTGCTTGGTGTGCCATCCCGTTGGCGCCATGAGTGACAATTGCATGCGAGGACCGTACAGGTGTGAATGGCGGTACATGTGTGGGAAGGGGTGGGAGGGTGTGGGAGGTGTGAGAGTGTACAAATGCAGTGCAGGTGGGGGAGGGAGTGTAGGAATGGCGGAACAGGTGTGAGGATGTGTGGAATGGGGGACAGGCAGGTGTGGATTAGCCAGAGTGTGGAGGCTTCAGTGCCGTACCTGCTACCTCCTTCCGTTCCTTCTCCTGTTTCGTCTGCTCCTGTTGATCCTGGTTCTGATCCTAATGATCCAGATGATCCTGATCCTGATCCTGATCCTGCTTTGATCCTGATCCTGATCCTGCTGATCCTGATTCTGCTGATCATGATTCTGATACTGGTCCTGCTCCAGCTCCTGATCTTGGTCTTGCTGGTTCTGATCCTCTCCCTGCTCCCGCTCCTTCTCCGGCTCTAGCTCCTGAACCTGCTGATCCCAGTCCTGCTCCTACTCCTGCTTCTGCTCCTGCTCCTGTTGATCCTGATCTGATCCCGATCTTGCTCCTGTTGACCCTGATTCTGCTGCCCCTGCTCCTGATCCTTCTCCGGCTCTAGCTCCTGAAACTGCTGATCCCAGTCCTGCTCCTACTCCTGCTTCTGTTCATGCTCCTGTTGATCCTGATCCTGATCTTGCTCCTGTTGACCCTGATCCTGCTGATTCTGATCCTTCTGCTGCTCCCGCTCCTGACCCGGTTGATCCTGCTTCTGCTCAGCTTGCTTCTGCTGATCCTGCTCCTGTTCCTGCTGCTAACGCTTTGTTGTTGCTAGCATCAATCCTTCTGCTGCTCCCGCTCCTGACCCGGTTGATCCTGCTTCTGCTCAGCTTGCTTCCGCTGATCCTGCTCCTGTTCCTGCTGCTAACGCTTTGTTGTTGCTAGCATCAATCCTTCTGCTGCTCCCGCTCCTGACCCGGTTGATCCTGCTTCTGCTCAGCTTGCTTCTGCTGATCCTGCTCCTGTTCCTGCTGCTAACGCTTTGTTGTTGCTAGCATCAATCCTTCTGCTGCTCCCGCTCCTGACCCGGTTGATCCTGCTTCTGCTCAGCTTGCTTCTGCTGATCCTGCTCCTGTTCCTGCTGCTAACGCTTTGTTGTTGCTAGCATCAATCCTTCTGCTGCCCCTCCCCCCTCCTCCCCCCCTCACAGGACCAAGCTGCTAGAGGCAGATGCATTTGGCACGCTGCTTCAGGCCTCTCTGGCCGAGGTCCGCGACGAAGCCTGCAACCTGATCGTCCAGCAAGCGGCCGCCGTGGGACTCATGTTCCTTTGCACGATGGCCGGCGACGTGTCGGCCGCAGATCTGTCTATGTACTCCACGATTCTAATGGGCGGAGGGAACAGCCAGATGGTGGAGTACCTCATGGCGGGCTTCTGGATTCTTCTCAAGTGGGTGATGGGTTAGATTGGTAGATCTTGAGATGTATATATGTAGATCTGGAGACTTGTCGGCCGCAGATCTGTTCATGTATTCCACGATTCTAATGGGCGGAGGGAACAGCCAGATGGTGGAGTACCTCATGGCGGGCTTCTGGATTCTTCTCAATTGGGTGGTGGGTTAGATCGGTAGATCTTGAGATGTGTAGATCTAGATCTGGAGACTTGTCGGCCGCAGATCTGACGATGTACTCCATCAATGATGGGCGGAGGGAACAGCCTGATCGCGGAGTACCTCATGGCGGGCTTCCGGATCCATCTCAAGTGGGTGGATCGGTAGATCTTGAGATGTCTATATCTAGATCTGGGGACGTGCTGGCTGCAGATCTGTCGTTGTAACCCACCATTCTGATGGGCGGAGGGGACAGCGAGATGGTGGAGTACATCTTAGATCTAGCTCAAGTGGGCTGCAGGGTGGGTTGACGGTAGATCCTGAGATGTGTAGATCTGGATAGCATGTCCTGCAGGAGCTACATGTCAGCTACAGTTGAGCTACCGGCAGCAGCTGGGGACCAGCCTTCCACCAAACTTGGGGTGTAGCTGAACTGTAGCTGACATGTAGCCGATTCAAGTGTTTGGTCCTTGCAGGATACCAGTAATTATTTTTTCGGCCTCAAGTCCACCTTCGGCAGGCCGCCCCGCGGCCATGAAAGGCCCGATTGGGACCAAACTTGTGCCGGCCTACGGCTGGTGGCTAAAGCAGCATGACTGGCCACAAATGGGCCCCTCGGCCTGAGGCAGGAGTGTACCTGACATGTAGCTGAGTAACGAAAAAACAAGCACTGCAGGATACCCAGCCACCGGCAGCTGCTGGTGACCAGCCTTGCACTAGACCCGGAGTGTAGCTGACGTGTAGCTGACATGTAGCTGGCGTGTAGCTGACGTGTAGCTGACATGTAGCTGATACTCAGCATACCCCAATACTCGGCAACAACGGGGGACCAACTTTGCACCTAGCCTGGGATGTAGTTGGACAGTAGCTGAAATGTAGCTGATACCCTTTTTGTGTGTGTTTGCAGGAACCCCAATACTCGGCAACAGCTGGGGACCAGCTTTGCACCTAGCCTGGGATGTAGTTGACATGTAGCTGAATTGAAGCTGATACCCTTTTTGTGTGTGTTTGCAGGAACCCCAATAATCGGCAACAGCTGGGGACCAGCTTTGCGCCAAACCCGGCCAAGCCGCTCGCCATGGGGATTGCCGAGAAGATCAACGATGTCATCACCATGAACGAGGTCACGGATTTTGCCAGCGAAAAGGTGATAGATCTAGGACAGGATTCTGGATCCAGGACAGGATCCTGGATCTAGGACAGGATCCTGGATCCAGGACCGTAATCTCTGTTTGCCCTGAAAATCATCATTATAAATTTTGTCGCGGACTTTGCCGGCTTTGGGTAGAAAGTGGAGGGGCTAGAGCAGTGCTGTGCAATTGCGCCGTAATTCAAAAATCGTGTTAGTAATTACGGTCTCTTGCTGGTACAAGAAGCTGAATTTGCCCTGGAATTGCGGTGACTGAAACTCAGCTACGTGATTCATTCTCCGCAAGGACCGTGATTGACACAGCACTGGGCTATAGGCCATGATGTAGCTGAATGGCTCTGAATTGTAGCTGAAAATGCCTGTCTGTCCTGTCCCCAAAACACTCCTCGGTGCGGAGCATGACGGTGAAGCGTAAACGAGGCAAAGGGTGACAAAGTGGAGGGGCAGTAGGTCGTGTGGTGGCCGAAATGTAGCTGAACTGTAGCTGATAAATGCCCGCCATTCTTCACCTGCAGCACTCCTTGATGAGGAGCATGACGGTGAGGAACAAACCAGGCTCGGGGGACAAAGGGGAGAGGCAGTAGGCCGTGTGGTGGCCCAAATGTAGCTGAATTGTAGCTGAATTGTAGCTGATAAATGCCTGCCATTCTTCACCTGCAGCATTCCATGGTGCGGAGCATGACCGTGAAGCGCAATCAGGGCCTCGATAATATTGTGGAGGGGCACGATGAGGACGAGGAAGTCAAGACGTCGCCCCTCGGCCTCAGCAGGTGGGCAACCAAGACGCTGCACCCTAAAATGATTCATCCTACACCCTTTACTCCGCACCCTAAACCCTTAACCTTTAACCTAAACCCTTCACTGCATCCTAAAACCCTGACTCCTAAATCGTTAACCCCTGAACCCTGTGTCCCTAACTCCTACACCCATGCTCCTCACACTAAACCCTACAGCGCCTACCGGCATCCCTTAATCGTTCACCACTGAACCCTTCATCCAAAACTCCTACACCCCTAAACCCTACACCTCACCCGACAACCCCGACCCATAAATCATGAACCCCTACCCTCCCCCCCAAACACTTACAAATCTCCACCCTACACACTTAACCCTGACCCCTAGACCACGGATAAACACAACTCTAGATCGGTCCATAGTCAGCGTCTTGTTTGGGTTTATCTGCGGCACATCCCCCTTTAGTGTTGATTCGCTGGCTGCAGAGGTGTCCCTTGCGAATAAGGGTTAAGGGTTTAGATAAACAAAGTCTGGAACCTAACTCCAGACTTTGTTAGGGTTTAGACACCCTGAATCCTTAACCCTTGACCCTAGATCCTGACCAGGGTCGGCTCATTTATGAAGAACTGTCGCACCAGTGAAAAGTTGGATTCTTCAACCCTAAATCCTTAACCCAAAATCCTGACCAGGGTCGGCTCGTTCATGAAGAACTGCCGCACCGATGAAGAGCTTGAGAAGGGCCTGCTGAGCCTAGATGTTGCGGACGGCCTCTTAGATGTCGCCGAGGGGCTGGGCTACGGGGACATGTCCGGCGCGGGTCTCTCCGAGATTTGGAGCCAGAGGGGAAGCGTTGACGGCTTGAGCGGCTTGGAGCGCAGGAGCTCGTCGATCGGCAGAGGCATCATTGCTCTGGGTCGACTGAATAGCAGGTGAGGATGACATTACGGGCGGTGGGTGAAGGGTGAAGGGTGAAGGGCACTCTGCCGTCTGCCATCTGTCATTCTCACTCTTCACCACTCTCCCTCCCCCACTCTCAGGCGCGTGTCGCAGGATCTCGACTCAGATCCACATACCGCCAGGCTGTTGCGCCAGCTGTCCACACAGCTATCGCGCCAACTGTCACGCCAGCTCACCAACGAGGACAACAAGGCGGTGGAGAAGATCGCCACAGATCTGGTCGTCAAGTTTGACAAGAAGCTTGGCGATAACTGGGGACTCATCTCGCTAGTCAAGGTGACAAAAAGTAACTAGGGTGACGTGAGGGTGACCAAAGGATGATATCAAGTGTGATATATAGGAGGACAGGAGGTCGCCACAGATCTGGTCGTCAAGTTTGACAAGAAGCTGGGCGATAACTGGGGATTCATCTCGCTAGTCAAGGTGACAAAAAGTAACCAGGGTGACGTGAGGGTGACCAAAGGATGATATCAAGTGTGATATATGGGAGGACAGGTGGTCGTCTCAGATCTGGTCGTTAAGTTTGACAAGAAGCTGGGCGATAACTGGGGATTCATCTCGCTAGTCAAGGTGACAAAAAGTAACCAGGGTGACGTGAGGGTGACCAAAGGATGATATCAAGTGTGATATATGGGAGGACAGGTGGTCGTCTCAGATCTGGTCGTTAAGTTTGACAAGAAGCTGGGCGATAACTGGGGATTCATCTCGCTTGTCAGGGTGACGTAAAGTAACTAGGGCTTGCTTCATCTCACTGATCAAGGTTTTCCATAGGGTAACGTGAGAGTGACCAAAGGGTGGTATAAAAGTGTGATATAAAGGAGGACAGGAGGTCGCCACAGATCTGGTCGTCAGTTTGGGCTGACAGCTGGGCAATAACAGGGGCCTCATCTCACTGAGTAAGACACGGTCGTTGTTGGTTTTATGGCCATTGGTTACTCTTATGTCATTATGTCATTATGACGTGTGGTGAGGTGTGACGATGTGTGATATCACTGGCATACTTAGGTGTGATTATGCGTGATATCACTGGCATACTTAGGTGTGATTATGCGTGATATCACTGATGAGATGATGTGTGATGACGTGTCATATCACTGGCATAATGAGGTGTGGTGATGTGTGATAGCACTGACGTGATGAGGTGTGATGGTGTGTGATGTGCAGGTGGGGGAGACGTGGATGCCATCGATGCTGGAGCAGGACAAGACAGGCGTGGCCAGCGACATGCCTGTGCTCAAGCTGTTTGAGTTCCTGATCTCCTCCTTCTGCCTATTCATGATCGACGAAGATGTGGAGGTGAGTGACCATTGTGGTTAGTGTGAACAGTGTGATCAGTGTGGCCAGTGTGACTTGTCATATACAGTCCGGATTACGAGCGGATTACGGCGAGCGGATTTGGGCCCAGATATGATCGTGCCGATGTAGAAGGAGGAGATCAGGAAGTGTTGCCGCACTCACAGTGGAATTCACAGTAAGGTCAGCCCTGCCCACCCAGTCCTGCCCGCAAAACATCAGCTTCAAGTGCAAGAATGGCCTCGATATAGGCCTGCGTAGTCTCGCATACAAGTGAATCTGCATTAACAGATGTGCGGTGCAGGCATACTGAAACCCCGCGCTTCCGACAGGTTCACCGTGCCACTGAGACCTTTCAAAAGCAGTGCTGATGTGACGGGCATGGCGGCAACGCGACGTGGGTAATTAGAAACGTGACTAACTATCGATCGAGCAACAGTGCGCTAAGAGCACGTTGTGATTTGCGAAGCAAGCGCAATACGCTGCGCATGGTTTAGGCTGATATTCCGTGGGCAGGGCTGGGTGGGCAGGGCTGACCTTGCTGTGAATTGCACTGTGAGTACGGCGAGCGGATTACGGCAAGCGGAGGGTTCCTTTACTTGTAAGTGTGCAGTACACATCTTAAATATAGTATCACAAGCAATACCCCCCATCAAGAAAAGAGAACCCCTGACCCCAAACCACAACCTTGTCCTGACCCGGAAACCGCAACCCTAAACCCCAAACCACAGTCCTGGCCCGGAAACCGCAACCCTAAACCCCAAACCACAGCCCTGAATCAGAAACCGCAACCCTAAACCCCAAACCACAGTCCTGAATCAGTAACCGCAACCCTAAACCCCAAACCACAGTCCTGAATCAGAAACTGCAACCCTAAACCCCAAACCACAGTCCTGAATAAGAAACTGCAACCCTAAACCCCAAACCACAGTCCTGTATCAGAAACTGCAACCCTAATCCCCAAACCACCGTCCTAAACCAGAAACCGCATCCCCAAATCGGAAACCATAAACCAAAATCCAGAGCCCCAAACCCTGACCAGCTGTGTTTCTTATAGGATGACAGTCGGGGCCTAGGCCTGCTCATGGTGACAGCCGGGCGAGACATCTGTATCTCCGCGTAATCCTAAGACCTTGACCATAAACTCCAAGCACATCAAACCCGCCTTGTTAAACCTCATCCTCCACATTTGTTCTCTAGGACAAGGGGCAGGACCTGGTAATGCAAGGCTGCAAGGCCAATATTCCCAAATTCTCGACCTCTATGTATTTTTCAATAGGGGAGGCGGGAGCTGGACCTGCTCATGCCACGGCTGCAAAACGAGCATTCCTAAACCCTAAGCCATAATCTTCCACGTACATCCAATCCTACTCGTTAACCCTCGTCCTCCACATTGGTTCTCTGAGGCGAGGGGTGGGAGCTGGACTTATTCATGCTGGCCGCAAGGCCAACATTCCTAAATTCTCGGCCTCCATGACTTGTTCAGGAGGACAGGCGGGAGCAAGGCCCCTGTCACCTAGGGGGTCGGACCCATCCCCACAAAACAGGGACCCTCAACCCTGTGCCCTAAACCCTAAACCCTAAACCCTAAACCCTGTGCCCTAAACCGTCAACCCTGTGTCCTAAACCCTCAACCCTGTGCCCTAAACCCTCAACCCTGTGCCCTAAACCCTCAACCCTGTGCCCTAAACCTAAAACCTGTGCCCTAAACCCTCAATCCTGTGCTCTTAACCCTATACCTAAATTAGGCGGGAGCTGGACCTGTTGATGCCGGCTGCAAGACCAACATTCCCCAATTCTCGATCTCTATGTATTTTTCAATAGGGGAGGCGGGAGCTGGACCTGTTCATGCTGGCAGCTAGACGAGCATTCCTAAACCGTAAACCCTTTACAGCTACGTACATCCAACCCTTCTTGTAAACCCTCATCCTCCACATTGGTTCTCTAGGACGAGAGGCGGGACCTGGACCTCTCCACGCCGGCTGCAAGACCAGCATTCCTCAATTCTCGACCTCCATGTCTCTTTTAGGCAGAGAAACGTGAATAAGGCCCCCGTCACCTAGGGGGTCGGACCCATACCCACAAAATAGGGACCCTCAACCCTCAACCGTTTCCTCTAAACCCTAAAACCTAAACTAGGCGGGAGCTGGACCTGTTCATGCTGGCAGCTAGACGAGCATTGCTTAACGAGCATTGCTAGGCCAACATTCCTAATTTTTCAACCTCCACATGTGTTCTCTAGGACGAGACGCGGGAGCTGGATCCCTCTATGCTGCCCGCAAGAGGATTAATCTTAACCCCTGGACCATAAACAGCCACGCACATCCAACCCTACTCGTAAATTCTCAACATCCACATCTGTTCTCTAGGACGAGAGGCGGGAGCTGGACCTGTTCATGCTGACCGCTCCTCCGGGCGTACGGACAAACACTTGGTGGACAGTCAACGCACATGCTCCAGAACCAGACGCAGTGGTTGACCCGACGCAGGTACGAGGAAGGGGGGCTGTGTGTTATCTCTAGGGTTTTGGGCGTATGGGTTGACCGGATACATTGTTCGACCCGGTGGACAGTCTAAGCACATGCTCCGGAACCAGACGCAGTGGTCAACCCGATGCAGGTACGGGGGGAGGGGGGGCTGTTTTTAATGTTAAAGTTTTGGAGTTAAAGGCTGCAGGGTTGATTGGATGCATTGTTCAATCTGAAAGTGTGAGACACTGGTTAAGGGATGAGCGATGAAGGATGCTGGGATGAAGTGTTGGGGTTAAGGGTTTAGGGTGGGGTGGGATTAAGTGTTGGAGTTAGGTTTTGGGGTGGGGTGTAGTGTTTCAGAGTCAAGGGTTAAATCGGCTGCAATGGAGCGGGGGGAGGGGTGGGGTGAGATGGAGTGGGCCATCTAAACCCCAGACCCTGGAACCTGGACTTTAAACATTTGCATCGAAACAGCCATCGTGATCCTGCTTTTCACGATCGCGCTCCATCCGACCGCGGTGTGACAAAGCGTCTTAGGTTTGAGACCCTTGCCAAAGTCCGTATTTTCGTCCACCTGTCAAGCCTCAAACCTCGGGGTTCAGTCGCTTGACATAGTCCGTTTTTCTTTTCGTTTGCAAGATCGCGCCATCGAGATCATCCTTGTCACGATCGGGCTGCATCCGGCATGAAAATAAGTGTATCGGGGTTACGTCGCTTGCCAAATGCCATGTTTTGTTTTCTGTTGCAGGATCGCGCCATCGAGATCCTCCGTGTCACGATTGGGCTGCATCCGGCATGGAAATAAGTGTGTATCGGGGTTAAGTCGCTTGCCAAATGCCATGTTTTGTTTTCTGTTGCAGGATCGCGCCATCGAGATCCTCCGTGTCACGATTGGGCTGCATCCGGCATGGAAATAAGTGTATCGGGGTTGAGTCGCTTGCCAAAGGCCAATTCTTTCGTGTTCCGTTGCAGGATCGCGCCATCGAGATCCTCCTGGCAATCATCGGTCTTCATTTGGTCGCGGCTTGGAAGAGCGTGCAGCTCAGCGTGTTGACCATATGGAACGTCTCGTGTCGCAGCGGGAGCATCGAGCGGAGGATGATCGAGAACGGGGCCGTGGCCAAGGTGATGACAAAACCTGAACCCTAAACCGCGGCCAAGGTGATGGACAGCCTTTCTTTTTACGGCTACGAGTCCGATTTCGGCAGGCTCTTTCACTCTGACACACCCTCATACATCATGGGCATTGTCTGCATTGAGGCTTTCCTCACTGATACGTATTTTCACTCTTTACTCACTCAGGCTCTCCCTTTTCACCCCTCACTATATCACACCCTCAAAGTTCCTGTACATTTTTGGCTTTGAGGAGTGGCCACCCTCACTGATGCTCACTATCACTCTCACTTTTTATCCCTCACTCTGTCACACCCATACAGCTCCTGGACATCGTTTGCTTTGAGGAATGGCCGCCCTCTTTAAGAGAGATGGCCGGCGGTCTGCTGAGCTTTCTCACTGAGAGGCACTCCAACCTGAGAAGGTGGGAGGGGTATGAGGTGTGAACATGATGATCTGTGTGTGGACAAAGGTGTGGACAGAGTATGGACAGAGAGAGGGAAATAGCCGGTGATCCGCTGAACCTCGTAACCAGTGCTGTGCCAATGCACCGTAATTCAGAAATTGTGTTGGTAATTACGGTCCCTTACTATTTAAAGAAGATGAATTTGCCTTGCTACGTAATTCTGCCACCGTAAGGACCGTAATTGGCACAGCACTGCTCGTAACGTGAACGAAAAAAGATTGGGGAAAATAACATTGGGGCAGCTACCACCTGATGCCCTAAACCCTGGGATCCTCTCCCACTCCTCCGCCCGCCCTAAACCCTGGGATCCTCTCCCACTCTTCCGCCCACCCCCTAAACCCTTAACCCTGGGATCCTCTCCCACTCTTCCGCCCACCCCCTAAACCCTTAACCCTGGGATCCTCTCCCACTCTTCCGCCCGCCCTAAACCCTAAACCCCGACCCTTCCCCGCCCCGCCTTGCACCTTCTCTACGCGGTATGCCCATAAATCATCAACCCCCTCCCGGCCCTCCTCACCCGCAACCCATCTTCCACCCAGCTTCCTGTCATTAACCTGCCATTTGTCGATTCACGCGTTATCCCCATAGACCCTCAACCCCCTCCAGGCCCCTTCCAACCCCACCTTCTACGCAGTTTCCCATTATAAGCTGTATTTTTACGCTCCATACCTTCCACCCCTCACCCCTTCCCGGCCCGCCTTACCCTCCCATTCTACGCAGCTTCCCTATTATCGAGCTCCCGGATGCAGTCCAGTGGGACCTTCCCCGTGCGCCAACCTATGGCCTGGTACCTGCCATAGCTGGCTATATAAACCTGATCAACAGCAGGTGGGTGCAGGGTTCAGGGGTTAAGGTACATAAACCTGATCAACAGCAGGTGGGTGCAGGGTTCAGGGGTGAAGGTACATAAACCTGAATCACAGCAGGTGGGTGCAGGGTTCAGGGGTCAAGGTACATAAACCTGATCAACAGCAGGTGGGTGCAGGGTTTAGGGGTTAAGGTACATAAACCTGATCAACAGCAGGTGGGTGCAGGGTTCAGGGGGTTAGGGTACGTAAACCTGATCAATAGCAGGTGGGTGCAGGGTTCAGGGGTGAAGGTACATAAACCTGATCAACAGCACGTAGGTGCAGGGTGCAAATTTTAGAGTTAAGGGTCCACAAACCTGATCAACAGCAGGGGGGCACAGGGTTCAGGGCTAAACCCTATCCCCTCATAAACTGGGGTTAGGCTACATAAACCTGATCAACAGCAGGGGGGCGCAGGGTTCAGGGCTAAACCCTAACCCCTTCTAAACTGGGGTTAGGCTACATAAACCTGATCAACAGCAGGGGGGCGCAGGGTCCAGAGCTTAACCCTACCCCCCCTTCTAAATTGGGGTTAGGCTACATAAACCTGATCAACAGCAGGGGGGGGGGCGCAGGGTTCAGGGCTAAACCCTATCCCCCCATAAACTGGGATTAGGCTACATAAACCTGATCAACAGCAGGGGGGGCGAAGGGTTCAGGGCTAAACCCTACCCCCCTCCTAAAGTGGGGTTAGGCTACATAAACCTGATCAACAGCAGGGGGGGCGCAGGGTTCAGGGCTAAACCCCATCCCCCCCTAAACTGGGATTAGGCTACATAAACCTGATCAACAGCAGGGGGGGCGAAGGGTTCAGGGTTAAACCCTACCCCCCTCCTAAAGTGGGGTTAGGCTACATTAACCTGATCAACAGCAGGGGGGGCGCAGGGTTCAGGGTTGAACCCTACCCCCCCCTCCTTAAGTGGGGTTAGGCTACATAAACCTGATCAACAGCAGGGGGGGGGGGGGGGGGCGCAGGGTTCAGGGTTAAACCCTACCCCCCCTCCTAAAGTGGGGTTAGGCTACATAAACCTGATCAACAGCAGGGGGGCGCAGGGTTCAGGGTTAAACCCTACCCCCCTCCTAAAGTGGGCTTAGGCTACATAAACCTGATCAACAGCAGGGGGGGCGCAGGGTTCAGGGCTAAACCCTGTCCCCCCTTAAACTGGGATTAGGCTACATAAACCTGATCAACAGCAGGGGGGGCGCAGGGTTCAGGGGTAAACCCTACCCCCTCTCCTAACCTGGGGTTAGGCTACATAAACCTGATCAACAGCAGGGGGGCGCAGGGTCCAGGGCTACACCCTACCCCCCCCTCCTAACCTGGGGTTAGGCTACATAAACCTGATCAACAGCAGGGGGCGCAGGGTTCAGGGCTAAATCCTATCCCCCCTCCTAAAGTGGGGTTAGGCTACATTAACCTGATCAACAGCAGGGGGGGCGCAGGGTTCAGGGCTAAACCCTATCCCCCCATAAACTGGGATTAGGCTACATAAACCTGATCAACAGCAGGGGGGGGCGAAGGGTTCAGGGCTAAACCCTACCCCCCTCCTAAAGTGGGGTTAGGCTACATAAACCTGATCAACAGCAGGGGGGCGCAGGGTTCAGGGTTAAACCCTACCCCCCTCATAAAGTGGGCTTAGGCTACATAAACCTGATCAACAGCAGGGGGGGCGCAGGGTTCAGGGCTAAACCCTGTCCCCCCTTAAACTGGGATTAGGCTACATAAACCTGATCAACAGCAGGGGGGCGCAGGTTTCAGGGGTAAACCCTACCCCCTCTCCTAACCTGGGGTTAGGCTACATAAACCTGATCAACAGCAGGGGGGCGCAGGGTCCAGGGCTACACCCTACCCCCCCCTCCTAACCTGGGGTTAGGCTACATAAACCTGATCAACAGCAGGGGGCGCAGGGTTCAGGGCTAAATCCTATCCCCCCTCCTAAAGTGGGGTTAGGCTACATAAACCTGATCAACAGCAGGGGGGCGCAGGGTTCAGGGCTTAACCGTAAACCCTTACATAAAGCCTAACAGGATGACGCTTAACCCTAAACCCCAAACCCTAACAGGATACATTTTAGCCCTAAACCCTAACAGGATACCCCTAACCCCTAACAGGATACCCCTAACGCCTAACAGGATACCCCTAACCCCTAACAGGATACCCCTAAACCCTAACAGGATACCCCTAAACCCTAACAGGATATCCCTAACCCCTAACAGGATACCCCTAAACCCTAACAGGATACCCCTAAACCCTAACCCTAATCCCATGTCATTCCTCCGGCCCTACAGGATACCGCTCCTGGAGTATCGCGGCGGCATCGGGATTGCTCGCATCACCTACTTTGCTCCCTACGGTATGTTTGCATAAGCCTGTTACTGGTATTATATACCCTACTTTGCTCCCTATGGTATGTATGCCTGTTACTGGTTTTATATACCCTACTTTGCTCCCTATGGTATGTATGCATCCCACCCTTAACCCTAAACCTTAAACCTAAACCCTAAACCCTACTTTGCTCCATAGGGTATGCATGCATCCCACCCTAAGCCCTAAGCCCTAAACCCTTAACCCTACTTTGCTCCCTACGGTATGCATACGCCAGTACGGTAGGGCGAGTTCAAAACAAGTTGGATTTGCAATTTCAAACTAGCCACTCGCTCAAACAACTTGGCAGGCCGAAGGTCAGTGCCAACGTCCACACTTTTCCACACAAATCCACACATTTGACTCCTAGAAAAGTAAGTCTGGATTTTGAAATCAGAGACACTGCCTCTCCCCCTCCGCCCCAGCCTCCGCGACAGAAAGCAGAATGCTGCGCCCACCTCATAGTGTTTTTTTCATTTTCAGCTACATGTCAGCTACGTGTCAGCTACACTCCGGCCTCTGGCTTAGGGGCCAATTTGTAGCTAGCCATGCTGCCTAGGCCACCAGCTGTGGGCCAGCCCATATTTGGTTCCAATCGTGGGGCGGCCCGCCAAAGATGGACTCGTGACTGGAAAAATAAAACTGCCCCCGTTACTCAGCCTTACCCTCTGTAGGTTTTTGGGGGATTTAGGGTCTCCAGCCCAGTTTCACCCTCTGAGGTTCCAGACGTGTACCGCCTTGTACAGCTGTTCCTGGGGTCTTATTGTGAGGTCTGAGGGAGTCCTGCGGACTTCCGTCTCTTTGCAGACACTTCTCGCGTTTCCCGCCACACCCTCCCAAGCACCTGCCACCTACTGACACGTCCCCCCACCAGCAGACAGCCTGGATTGCCAGTCCCCCTGCACCCTCACACCCCCGCACCCCCACGCCCTGCACCTCCGCTCCCCCACACACCCACAAACTCACACCCCCACACCCCCACACACCCACACCCCTGCACCCCCACACCCCCACACCCCCGCAACCCCGTACCCCCGCACCCCCACACCCCCGCACCCCCGCGACCCCGCACCCACACACCCACACACCCGCACACCCGCACCCCCACACCCTCACCCCCCCCACCCCCCCACCCCCCCACCCACCCCACACCGCCATACCCCCACACCCCCACACCCCCACACCCCCACACCCCCACACCGCCACACCCCAACACACCCACACACCCACACCCCCGCACCCCCACACCGCCACACCCCGCACCTGTCCTTTCCCTCTTGGGCACCAGTGCCTCTACAAAAGGTCCCTCCCTCTCCCCCCTAAGCACCCCTGCACCCCCGACCCCCCCCGTGTGCTGCTGTCCACATTGCCGCGACTATGACAAAATGGCAGAGGCTGTCGTCGCTATGCTATGTGGTGTGAGGCGCTCATATTTCGCTGTTGAAGCGTGCTCTCCACCCCCTCGCTCCTTCTCAGTCGTAGGCTGCCCATACGGCCATAACTATGTCAATGAGGCCAAGGCTGTCGTCGCGATGCTGGGTGGCGTCGAGGCGCTAATATTTCGCAGCTGACATGCGCCCTCCGCCCCCTCGCTCCCCTCACAGGCTGCCCAGACGACCGCGACTACGTCAACGAGGCGAAGGCTGTCGTCGCGATGCTGGGTGGCGTCGAGGCGCTCATCTCGCTGCTCAAGCGCGCCAACCGCCGATACCACGATCTCGTCACCGGCAAGTCGCTCACCGGCAACCGGCCGTCGTACCGCAGCGCGCACGACACCCCCGACGTGGCAACCTTTCAGAAGGACATGGGCTCGCTCAGCGCCCAACAGGTGCTCTTGGACGCTGGCAACGAATCCCTAAACCCTAAACCCCGAACCCTAATTCCGAAAGCCCGAGACCCTGAATCATTCAGACGGAAACCCCCACGTGGCCACGTTTCAGAGGAAAAAGGGCTCACTTGTCTCCCAACATTTTTAAACCATCGACCCCTAACCCTTATCCCTTGAACCTAAACCCGCAAGTGCGAACGACACGCTGACAGGGCCCACGGTCAAGAAATCAGCCCTTGAACACAGAAAACTTTCAACCCTTGAACCCTTAACCTCATACTCATTCCCTCACCGCCATCCCGCTGCTGCAGGACGTCTACTTTGCCTTCTTTGCCCTTCCTCTTACCACATCTGCCTGTTGCGCAACATGCTGCCCCCCTAAACCCTCCACCCACCCTTCCTCCCACCCACCCCACTTCATTTCCGCACGACGTTTACTTTTCCTGCTTTGTCGCGCCCCTCGACATCAGCCTGTCGCGCAACATGCTGCCCCCCTAACCCCTCCACCCACCCTTCCTCCCACCCGCCCCACTTCATCTCTGCAGGACGTCTACTTTGCCTGCTTTGCCGCGCTCCTCAACGTCAGCCTGTTGCGCAACGTGCGTCCCCTGGTCGCCAAGCGCGGGCTGCACGTACTCCTCGGCACCAACACTATGCTGGCCGGCCGCGTCGACGGCGGCGCCGGCTTCGTGCTCCCCGCGGGGGAAGCTGAGCGGAAGCTACTGCACCTCTGCAGCTCCATCGTGCGAAATGTGTCGTTGCATCCGGAGAACCGAACGCGTATGTACAAGGCTGAGCTGGCGGGCGGGCGCATCTTGGACAAGTAGGACATAACGCGGGGGAGGGTGTGGTTTAGGGTTTAGGGTTGACGCACGCGGGTGTACAAGGCTGAGCTGGCGGGCGGGCGCATCTTGGACAAGAAGGACATAACGTGGGGGGAATAATTCCTCCTTTCCCTCCTTTCCCTCCTTTCCCTCCTTTCCCTCCTTTTCCTCCTTTCCCTCCTTTCCCTCCTTTCCCTCCTTTCCCTCCTTTCCCTCCTTTCCCTCCTTTCCCTCCTTTCCCTCCTTTCCCTCCTTTCCCTCCTTTCCCTCCTTTCCCTCCTTTCCCTCCTTTTCCTCCTTTCCCTCCTTTCCCTCCTTTCCCTCCTTTCCCTCCTTTCCCTCCTTTCCCTCCTTTCCCTCCTTTCCCTCCTTTCCCTCCTTTCCCTCCTTTCCCTCCTTTCCCTCCTTTCCCTCCTTTCCCTCCTTTCCCTCCTTTCCCTCCTTTCCCTCCTTTCCCTCCTTTCCCTCCTTTTCCTCCTTTCCCTCCTTTCCTTCTTTTCCTTCCTTTCCCTCCTTTCCCTCCTTTCCCACCTTTTCCTCCTTTCCCTCCTTTCCTACCTTTCCCTCTTTTCCCCTCTTCCCCACTTTTCTCTCCTTTCCCGCCTTCCCCACCTTTCCCTCTATCCCTTCTTCCCCTCTTTTCCCTATTTTCCCTCCTTTCCCTCCTTTCCCACCTTTCCTTCTTCCCCTCTTTTCCCTCTCTTCCCTCCTTTCCCACCTTTCCCTCTTTCCCTTCTTTCCCTCTTTTCTCTCCTTTCCCTCCTTTCCCACCTTAACCTTTTTCCCTTCTTCTCCTCTTTTCCCTTCTTTCCTGCCTTCCCCACCTTTCCCTCTTTCCCTTCTTTCCCTCTTTTCCCACCTTTCCCTCTTTCCCTTCTTTCCCTCTTTTCCCACCTTTCCCTCTTTCCCTTCTTCCCCTCTTTTCCCTCCTTCCCCTCCTTTCCCACCTTTCCCGCTGACCCTACATTGATGGCTAACGATTATGCATTGGCAAAACTCCAAGGCGGCTTGCACGAGGAAGAGGTTTCCTTTCCCGCCCTTAAGCGCTCCTCTCACCCTTACCTGCAAAGGTTCATTGAAAACGAGACGGAGGCTGAACACGAAGACGGCTTGCGCGAGGTTGCGGGCTGCATGTCCCCCCTACGTGGCGTTCAGAAACGGTACCAAGACATGCAGAACCAGCTGCTGAGGGCCTCTGCGCCCACAGGCTTCTTCAGGGAGGCGAGCGGAGGGGAGGGAGCGGGGGCAGAGCGCGCAGGAGCAGAGGGAGGAGGAAGGGAGGAGGATGGCGCTCCGAGGGAAACTAGCGGCAGTGCTGGTGTTGTTGATGTCGGCAGCGGCGGCGGCGGCGAGGACCGCGGCTGGAGCTCAGGCGGCACGCGGCCGCGGCCGCTCTTGTCAAAGGCGGCGGCGCTGGGCGCGGGCGCCGGGAGGAATGCGGCGAACGCCGTGGTGGCGACGCGGCAGGCGCGTGCGACGACGGCGCCGATCCGCCGCCACCCCTTGGTGGAGAAGGACGTCGTTGGGGCGGTGAGTCTGTGCGAGTGTGCGTGGCGGGGTAAGGTTTGAGACCCCAATTAACCCTGAACCTTGAACCTTCAATCCTGAACCCTAAATTTTACACCCTAAATCCTACACCCTGAACCCCGACCCCTTAAAATCCTTAAACCGTGCCCATTTACCTCCAGGTGCGTCCCAAGGCGGTCTTTCCGCCGATCGTCGAGACGCGCGAGGAGTTGGCGTACGCGAAGGGTAAAGCCGCACCGGGCCAGGCGCTCTCGCGGCCCACCAGCATCAACCAGCACCGGAACGCGAGCAACAACCAGCGCCTGACCGATTCGCGCACGCGGCGGCTGGACGCGCGGGAGTCGTTCCTCGGAGCGGTCGGGGCGGCGACGGGTCACCGCGGAAGGTCGGCAGTGGGCCTGCCCGGATCGGCGGGGCTCGGCGGGGTGTCGCCGGGCGGACGCAGCGTTTCGGGGATGGGGCCGTATGGTTCGGGCGGGGTCGACCCTTTCGCCGAAGAATTCCCTGGTGAGGCGGAAGCATAAAAGCGAAGGGCCGATATGGGGGGGGGGGGCGGTTATGGGTGTCGCCGGGCGGACGCAGTATGTCGGGGATGGCGCCGTCCGGCTCGGGCGGGGTCGATCCTTATGCTGACGAGTTTCCGGGTGAGGCCAACAAAAAAAATATTCAGCGTTTAGGGTTTCAACCGTGCACCCCCCTCATTGTAGAAAGAAAGAAAGAAAGAAAACGCCTGAGCGTATCCTTACGCAGGCATCTACACGAAAGTGTGTTTTTTCGACTGGCTGGACGATGTGGACCGTGTCATAAGGGTTGAAAGTTGAGGGTGTAGGGTGTGAACTTTCAACCCTCAACGGATCACATTGCACCCTGCACCCCAAACCAGGTGGTTATACGAAAGAGAGTTTTTCTGACTGGCTTGACAACGTGGATTGGCAAGACGGCGGGGAGCCTGGGGGTGAGGGGCTGAGCGAGGTCAACGCGCTCCCCTTCTCCAAGTCGCGGCACGAGGGGCGCAAGTCCTCCAGGTGAGGTTGACGTAGCATGCTAATGTGGCATGATGACATGACATGGTGATGTGGCATGACGACATGGCATGCTGACGTGGCATAATGACATGACATGCTGATGTGGCATGCTGAACGAGGTCAGCGCGCTCCCCTTCCCCAAGTCGCTGCACGAGGGGAGCAAGTCCTCCAGGTGAGGCTGACGTAGCATGCTGATGTGGCATGATGACATGGCATGACGACATGGCATGCTGACGTGGCATAAAGACATGGCATTCTGATGTGGCATGCTGAGCGAGGTCAGCGCGCTACCCTTTATGGCACAAGGTGCGCAAGTGCTCCAGGTGAGGCGATCGTGGCAATGCTGATGTGGCCTACACTCTAAACCCTGCACCCTGAACCATATACTGTTTTGCAGGATCACGTGTTGGATGCTGATGGGGAGTGGGTCGGTCCAGAGCTAGATTGTATGCGCGACCCTAACCGCCTGCTATGCCGCCCCAAAAATCCTTCAACCCTGATCCCTGATCCCTAAACCCTGCACCCTAAACCCTGTACTGCTTTTGCAGGAAACACGTGTTGGATGCTGATGGGGAGTGGGTCGGTCCGGAGCCAGAGAGTACGCGCGGCCTCAACCGCCTGCTATGCCGCCCGATGAACCATCTGTGGATGGACTCCCCTGAAGCTCGGTTACGGCATGGGCAGGTGAGTGGTGATGGAGGGGTGATGGGAGAGGGGTGTGGATGGACTCTCCTGAAGCTCGGTTGCGGCTTGGACAGGTGAGTGGTGATGAGGGGGGGGGGGGTGATGGGGGGAGGTGAGGGTGGCGGGGGGGGGGGGGGGTAAGTGGATGGTCTCTCCCGAAGCTCGGTTACGGCATGGACAGTGAGTGGTGATGAGGGGGGGGGTGATGGGGGGAGGTGAGAGTGGCGGCGGGGGAGTAAGTGGATGGACTTGTCTGAAGCTCGAATACCCTTGTCCATCAGGCACTTAGCCTGTCCCCCCCTCTGTCAGGCACGTTGGGCGCCGGCCGTCTCAGAGTACCAAGAGGCCAGCACTGCCATCTCACCGGTCATGTCCCACGTGGCGGTGCACCTCATGACGGCGCGGCCACCGAAAGACAGCCCGGATCTCCTGGCCTCTGCCGGCCAGATGATGGCCACGGGGAGGTGGGAGTCAGACAGGGGAGGGGGGGAAAGAGGGGGGAGAGGGAGGGAGGGGAGGAGAGGAGGGGGGGGGGGCAGAGGAGGAGAGAGGGAGGGAGGGGAGGGAGGGAGGGAGGGGTCACACAGAGGAAGGGAGGGAGGGAAGTATTCAAGGACAACCCGGACCTCCTGGCCTCTGCTGACCAGATGGTGGCCACGGGGAGGTGGGAGTCAGACAGGGGAGGGAGGGAAGGGGGGGGGGGGGGCAGAGGGAGGGAGGGAAGGGGAGGGGGGGACAGAGGGACAGAGGGAGGGGGGGGGGGGGGGGGGGGAGGAGAGGGGATGGAGAGGGAGGGGAGGAGAGGGGATTGGGGGTGGGGGGAGGGGGGGGGGAGGGGAGGAGAGGGGCGGGGATGGGGGGGGGGGGGCAGGGGGGAGGGAGGGTAAGGAGGGCAGAGGGAGGGATAATATTAGGGATTAGGGTTTAGGAATGATGACAGGGCACAGGTGCTCAAAGGTTCCCCAAACTTACCACCCTTCGACGTAGAATGCTCTCCCCCTTCTGCCCCCCCCCCCTCCCCACATGTGCCCCTCCCCCTCCTCTGCTCTGCTCCTCCCCCCCTGTGCCCCCTGTCCCCTCCCCTCCCCCCCTGCGCCCCTAACCCCCTGCTGCTCCGCCCCTTCCTTCTGCTTCGCTCCCCTCCTCCTCTTCACACATCATTCCTGGCTGCTTCTCTGTGGTTCAAGAGCCCCGCCTGGACCCCTCCCCCCCTTCCCCCCCCTTGTGCCCCCTGCCACCTTCTGCTCAGCTCCCTCCCCCCTTTGCCTCTCGCCCCGTGCACCCCTCGCCCCCGTCTGCTCTGCCCCTCCCCCCTGCACCCCTCGTCCCCCCTTCTGCTCCTCCTCTCCCCCCCCTCAAACATCATTCCTGGTCACACCCCTGCCCAGGTTCAAGAGCCCCGCCTCGACCCCTCCTCCCTTCCCCCCCCTGCCTAATCCCTAAACCCTGAACTCTGTCCAGGTTCAAGAGCCCCGCCTCGGCCTCTGCGAGCTCGGTCGCAAAACGACCAGGAACCGCGCTCAGGCGTAACGGCCAGATCCCGCTGACCGTCCTGCGGCCAAGCACCGCCGCGCCAGGCGGCCCCTCGGCGCCCTCGGGCCCACTCGGGGCCATGCTCGCGGGCGCCCGCGCCGGCGGCCGTGCTCAGACCGCGCCGGCGAAGCTTAGCCATGTCTCGACGGTCGGGACGTCGGTGGTGGCCGTGGGGAAGTCCGTGAGCGGCGGCGTGCAGGCCGCGGCGGGGGCCGCGGGGGCGGCGGCGGCCCAGGCCCAGGCAGCTTCGGGCGGGGGCATCTCGCCGATCAAGGCCTTGTTCAAGGGGGATTGGACGCAAGGGCCTGTCAAGGAGGTGGTCAAGGAGGAGCCGCCTGTACAGCTGAGGGTGAGTGGGGCTGATGGGGGGTACAGCACTACAGCAGTGTCGCACTGCGGTGTTGCATGGGTGGAGAAGTACAGGATAAATGCAGTACGTCACTGCAGTTAGGCCTATCAAGGAGGTGGTCAAGGAGGAGCCGCCAGTACAGCTGAGGGTGAGTAGGGCTGATGGCGGTACTGCAGTACAGCAGTGCTGCACTTATGGTATTTCATGGGTGGAGAGGAACAACACACAAGCAGTACGGCACTGCAGTAAGGCCTGTCTAGGAGGTGGTCAGGGAGGATCTGCCTGTACAGTTGAGGGTGAGTGGGGCTGATGGGGGGTACAGCACTACAGCAGTGTTGCACTGTGGTATTTCATGGGTGAAGAAGTACAGCACAAAAGCAGTACGGCACTGCAGTAAGGCCTGTCAAGGAGGTGGTGAAGGAGGAGGTTTAGGGCTGAAGTACAGCTGACTGTGCAGGTTGTACAACACATGCAGCCAGCGCATGCACTGGCGAGAGCTGTATACACCAAGTTCAAATTCAAAATTTAAATCACACCTCCATGGCTGGTGTGCATGGGCCCCAAGTGTGTGCGTCAGATCATCTCCTTTGAGGGAGAGAGCTTCATGCACACATCAATTTCGAATCCAAAATGCAAACACCCCCTCTCGGCAGTTGTGCATGGGCCCCAAGGGTGTGCGTCAGATCATTTCCTTTCAGGGCGAGAGCTGCAAGAGCTGCATACGCAAAATTCGAATTCAAAATTTAAATCGCCCCCCCCCTGGCAGGTGTGCATGGGCCCCAAGCGAGTGCGTCAGATCATCTCCTTTGAGGGCGAGAGCTTCATGCACACTGACCCGACGCAGCCAAAGCTGTCGATATTCGAACATGTGGAGGGCAGCCGCGTGTCCGAGGGTCTCTTCCCCGTCTATCAGCTCCCGAACGGCAAGCAGGCCTTTATGTATTATAATGGAGGACAAGTGCTAGATGAGGTGGGAACACAGACGGGGGGGGGAGGGTTACCTGTGCAGAGTAACAGATGGGGGTTACCTGTGCAGAGTAACAGATGGGGGTTACATGTGCAGAGTAACAGATGGGGGTTACATGTGCAGAGTAACAGATGGGGCTTACCTGTGCAGAGTAACAGATGGGGCTTACCTGTGCAGAGTTACAGATGGGGGTTACCTGTGCAGAGTAACAGATGGGGGTTACATGTGCAGAGTAACAGATGGGGGTTACCTGTGCAGAGTAAGAGATGGGGTTTACCTGTGCAGAGTAACAGATGGGGGTTACATGTGCAGAGTAACAGATGGGTGATACATAAACAGGGTCGCAGATGGGTGGTTACATAAACTCTGTAGCAGATGGGGATTAACTATGCAGAGTAACAGATGGGGGTTACATAAACATTGTAACAGATGGGGGTTACATAACCATGTATCAAACCCATCCGCTGCTCTAAATCCATGTGGATGCCACGCTGCCTCCTGCGCAACCAACCTCCGTGCCTCAATCCAGACCGAGGACATTTACCAAATCCCTTAACCCTAAACCCTGCCCCCTGCTCCCTGCTCCCTGCCCCCTGCCCCCTGCTCCCTGCTCTCTTAAACCAGCACCCTGCTCCCACCCTATAATTGCCCCCTGCCCCCTGCTCCAGGTGCATGTGGATGCCACACTGCCTCCTCCGCGACCGACCTCTGTGCCGCAGGCCCTCCAGCAGAACATGCCTCTGGCCAATGTGCTGGACAGGTGGGGGTTTGGTTGTAGGGTTCAGCGTTAGGCTTTTTGGGACGCTTTTTTCTCTTCCAGCAGAATATGCCTCTGGCCAGTGTGCTGGACAGGTGGGGTTTTTGGTTGTAGGGTTCAGCGTTAGGCTTTTTGGGACATTTTCTCTTTTCAGCTGAACAAGGCGCTGGCCATTGTGGTGGACATCGTGACACCTCCAGACACGGACTCTGCTCAGTAGAATAACCTAACCCTGATTCCTGAACCCCCAAATCCTAAAACCCTAAACCCTGTTTGTGTACAGCATCATGACGCCTCAAAACACAGATTCGCTGCTCAGTAGAATAACCCTAACCATGATCCCTTAACCCTACAATCCTGAAACCTTAACCCTGTTTGTGTACAGCATCATGAAGCCTCCAGGTACGGCTCCTCCTTTCACCCCATACAAGCCGGTCCCGTACCTTGTACCGCTTCCGTACCGCCACACCCTGTCGGTGCGACGTCCTTCGGAGCTGGAGGCTGAGTCAGCGTATGGCGACCTCAGCGATGACTGCCTGCAGCTCCTGATCAAGGTGTGATTGTGTGACCCTAAACCCTTAATCGGATGAGTCGCCGGATGTGTGACCAGATGTGTGGCAGTGGGATTGTGAAGGGGGAGTGTGAATGGTGTGATGGGGTGTGACTTGGGCGGTGGGCCGGAGCGCTGTTTTTTTAATACTTTCAGGGCTGGAACCAGTGGGCTCGCTCTTTAGCTGGTTAATTAAATACAAACATACATAAAAAAAGGACAGGCCCTGATGCTGCTCACACCTAACAACTCTCCATGAGCTTCCGAAGATGTACAGCCCAAATTGCAGACCAGCTTCCAAAAGCTTCATGAAAGATTCTCCAAAAACCGGCATGTCCTATCTACTGCCAGCTTCTACTATCTACTGTGCCTCTGTCCTATTTTAAAATTGGAGTCTTTGAGCCCGGTACCAGTGTGGGTATAGCTTTGGCACAGGCTGCGCTGTATCCTAACTCTCACGCCTTCCTCGTAGCTTTTTCCTTTCTGTGTTGCTGCCGGTTTTGTGGCACCTGTCCCATGCATACCGGTATTCTCATCAATTGTAGTTTTCCAGATGGTTTTGTGGCACCTGTGGCACCTGTCCCATGCATATTCTCATCAATTGTAGTTTTCCAGATGGTTTTGTGGCACCTGTGGCACCTGTCCCATGCATATTCTCATCAATTGTAGTTTTCCAGATGGTTTTGTGGCACCTGTGGCACCTGTCCCGTGCATATTCTCATCAATTGTTGCTTTCCAGCCGGGTTTCTGTACCTGTCCCGTGCATATTCTCATCAATTGTACTTTTCCAGATGGTTTTGTGGCACCTGTGGCACCTGCCCCATGCATATGTCTCATGCATTTTATTTTCCCAGCCGGTTTACAACATCCGTCCCATGCATTTTCCCATGCATTGTGAATTGTTAGCCGATTTTACGGCACCTGTCCCATGCAAACGCAAAATGTGGTCATTTGCTTGACACCCGGTGTTCTTGACATGCAAAGGTACACGAGGTCCGGCGGACAGATACCAAGACGCGAAACGAGAACATTGAAGTGTTGTACCGCCCGCCCTGGCTGCTCCCGGAGAGCGTGTTCCGGCCGCGGGCCAAGGAGTCCGACGCCAAGGACTTTTGGGACACCGATAACACACAGGTGAGGGTTCAGGACATAGGGTTTAGGGCTTAAGGTTCAGGGCTTAGGGTTTAGGGACAACACGGACAACAAGCAGGTGTGGGTTTAGGGTCAAGGGCTTAGGGTAAAGGGCATAAGGTTAAGGGCTTCAGGTTTAGGGACAACACGGACAACAAGCAGGTGTGGGTTTAGGGTTAAGGGCAAAGGGCATAAGGTTAAGGGCTTCAGGTTTAGGGACAACACGGATAACACGCAGGTTAGGGGTGAGGGTTTAGGGGCAACCCGGATAAGAGTGGGAAATAAGCGGGTTTCCCGGCTACAAGTCCACCTTTTGCGGGCGGCCCTGCCGCTGCCAACGGCTGGACTGGTACCCAAGTTAGACCGGCAGGAGACAGGCGGCCAAAGCAGCATGGCTGAGGCCTAGAGTGTAGCTGGAGTGTAGCCGGAGGCCAGAGTGTAGCTGACGTATAGCTGACGCATGGCTGACATGAAGCAGACGTGTAGCTGACGAGTAGCTGACATATAGCTGCGGTTTAGCTGAGTTGTAGCTCTGTCACGAAGAAATAAGCATTTGGTGGGGAGCGAGGCTGGTTCGGTGGAGCGTCGGTAGACTTCTGGTGTTCTGTCAGCATTCAGATCCTATACCCTGAACCCTCAACCCTAAACTAGGGGATTTAGAGGAGGGGGGGCGAACAGGGGTAGAAAAGCAGTGGGAAGTTGCTGCTTCTTACAACCTTCAGATAAGGGGGGGCCAACTGTAAGCCTCACCTAGCAGATTCTGACCAGTTATCAAGCTAGGGCTGATTGAGCGCAGGCAGCAGGCGCGTCTACATCAATCAGCCCTGGCTTGATAGCTGGTCAGAAGCTGCTAGGTGAGGCTTACACGAACAGGGGCAGAGAAGCTGTGGGAAGGTGCTGTTGCTGTGTGCAGGCCAAGATGTGTGACTCCTCAGTGTGGATGTGTGACTCGACAGTGTGGATGTGTGATTCATCAGTGTGGATGTGTGACTCGTGCGTTGCTTCTGTGCAGGCAAAGAAGTGTGTCTTGTTGGTGTGGACGTGTGACTCTTGTGTTGCTGCTGCTCCGTTATGTCGATTGCCAATGTGTGTGACTTGTTAGTGTGAACGTGTGGCTGTCTGGTGTGGATGTGTGACTTTCTGGTGCTGATCTGTGCAGGCAAAGATGTGTTACTCATTAGTGTTGATGTGTGACTCATTGTTGCATATGTGTGACTACCGAGTGTGGATGCGTGATTTGCATGTTCCTTCTCAGTGCATGCAAAAGTGTGACTTGTCAGTGCGGAAGTGTGACGTGTGTGATGCTGCTTTGCACAGGCCAAGATGTTTGAGAGGGACTGGGTCAGAGTATGTGTCCATTTCCATATGTATGACTCACAAGTGTGGATGTGTGGCCATTGGTGTGGATGCCTGACTTGTGTGAAACTGCTCTGCGCAGGCCAACATGTTTGAAAGGGACTGGGTCAGAGCATGTGTCCATTGTCCATACGTATGACCCATTAGTGTGAATGTGTGACTGTTGGTGTGGATGTGTGAATTGTGTGATGCTGCTCTGCGCAGGCCAAGATGTTTGAGAGAGACTGGGTCAGAGCGTGTGCTAAGGACAAGTTTGCGGGTGAGCCAGGGAGAGGGGGGGGGGGGTGGAACGAAAGCGGTGTATAGGTATTTGAGGGGTCAAGATTTCGAAAGCGGTGGGTGGGTGTTAGAGGGGATTGGAGTTAAGGGTTTATAAAGCAGTATTTGGGTGTTTGAGGGGTTCAGGGTTTGGGGTTTAGAAAGCGGTGGGTGGGTGTTTGAGGGGTTTAGGATGTGGGGTTTAGAAAGCGGTGGGTGGGTGTTTGAGGGGTTAAGGATGCTTTTTTATTTAGAGGGATGAGAAGTGAGGAGGAGGGGCCTTTAGATTTACGTTTGCGGAAACTCTTGAAGCTCAGGAGTCGGTGGAAATATTTTCCGTCTTGAGTACACTTTGTTTATCTGATTTACTTGCTCTACCTTTGCAGTCATGATGTCACGTGAGAACCCTAAACCCTAAGACCTAAAACCCCTTTGCAGTCAGGATGTCACGCAATAACCCTTAACCCTAAACCCTAAAACCCCTTTGCAGTCATGATGTCACGCGAGAACAAGGCCAACAAGTCGACCAAGACGCCAAAGAGCGACAAGGACATGTTGGCGGAGGTGCACGACGTCTTGCTGGACTACTACAAGCAGGTGATTCGCAATTCTGGGATCCCGAGGGTTTTGAGTCTTGGCGCCTAATCCTACAAAGAGATGTAGGTAGAGGTGCACGACATGCTGCTGGACTACTACAAGCAAGTTTGAGATTCCTATGTTCGCTATCTTTTGGCTGATTTGGGGTTGTATTTCGGCCCCAGAAACAACAAGGAGATTCAACCACCTTAATGTTCGCCCGTCCCGCAGTGGTACTCCTGCTTTGTGTACTATGCGTCCAGCAGACCCTCCTCCCTTGTACTGCCGCGTCCACCCGCCCACCTTCCCGTACCGCCTGTAACGCAGTGGTACTCCTGCTTTGTGTACTACACGTCCAACAGCAGCGCCGACCCGTACCACATGACGCTCAACGCTTACACAAGCTACTTAGACGACCTGCAGGTAAAAAAGGGGGGGGGACCCTAAACCCTAAACCCTAAGCTACTTAGACGACCTGCAGGTAAAAAAGGGGGGGGACCCTAAACCCTAAGCTACTTAGACGACATGCAGGTAAAAAAGGGGGGGGGACCCTAAACCCTTAACCCTAAGCTACTTAGACGACCTGCAGGTAAAAAAGGGGGGGGGGAACCTAAACTCTTAACCCTACGCTACTTAGACGACCTGCAGGTAAAAAAGGGGGGGATCCTAAACCCTAAGCTACTTAGACGACCTGCAGGTAAAAAAGGGGGTGAACCCTAAACCCTAAGCTACTTAGACGACATGCAGGTAAAAAGGGGGGGGGGGGACCCTAAACCCTTAACCCTACGCTACTTAGACGACCTGCAGGTAAAAAAGGGGGGGGACCCTTAACCCTTAACCCTAAGCTACTTAGACGACCTGCAGGTAAAAAAGGGGGGGGGGAACCTAAACTCTTAACCCTACGCTACTTAGACGACCTGCAGGTAAAAAAGGGGGGGATCCTAAACCCTAAGCTACTTAGACGACCTGCAGGTAAAAAAGGGGGTGAACCCTAAACCCTAAGCTACTTAGACGACATGCAGGTAAAAAGGGGGGGGGGGGACCCTAAACCCTTAACCCTACGCTACTTAGACGACCTGCAGGTAAAAAAGGGGGGGGACCCTAAACTCTTAACCCTACGCTACTTAGACGACCTGCAGGTAAAAGAGGGGGGGAACCTAAACCCTAAGCTACTTAGACAACCTGCAGGTAAAAAAGGGGGGGGACCCTAAACCCTAAGCTACTTAGACGACCTGCAGGTAAAAAAGGGGGGGACCCTAAACCCTAAGCTACTTAGACGACCTGCAGGTAAAAAAGGGGGGGAACCCTAAACCCTAAGCTACTTAGACGACATGCAGGTAAAAAAGGGGGGGACCCTAAACTTTTAACCCTAAGCTACTTAGACGACCTGCAGGTCAAAAAGGGGGGGAACCCTAAACCCTTAACCCTAAGCTACTTAGACGACCTGCAGGTAAAAAGGGGGGGGCCCTAAACCCTAAACCCTAAGCTACTTAGACGACCTGCAGGTAAAAAAGGGGGGGAACCCTAAACCCTAAACCCTAAGCTACTTAGACGACATGCAGGTAAAAAGGGGGGGACCCTAAACTCTTAACCCTAAGCTACTTAGACGACCTGCAGGTAAAAAAGGGGGGGGGACCCTAAACCCTTGACCCTAAGCTACTTAGACGACCTGCAGGTAAAAAAGGGGGGGATCCTAAACCCTAAGCTACTAAGACGACCTGCAGGTAAAAAAAGGGGGTGAACCCTAAACCCTAAGCTACTTAGACGACATGCAGGTAAAAAGGGGGGGGGGACCCTTAACCCTTAACCCTACGCTACTTAGACGACCTGCAGGTAAAAAAGGGGGGGGACCCTAAACTCTTGACCCTAAGCTACTTAGACGACCTGCAGGTAAAAAAGGGGGGGACCCTAAACCCTAAGCTACTTAGACAACCTGCAGGTAAAAAATGGGGGGGACCCTAAACCCTAAGCTACTTAGACGACCTGCAGGTAAAAGAGGGGGGGACCCTAAACCCTAAGCTACTTAGACGACCTGCAGGTAAAAAAGGGGGGGGACACTAAACCCTAAGCTACTTAGACGACCTGCAGGTAAAAAAGGGGGGAACCCTAAACCCTAAGCTACTTAGACGACATGCAGGTAAAAAGGGGGGGGACCCTAAACTCTTAACCCTAAGCTACTTAGACGACCTGCAGGTCAAAAAGGGGGGGGGGGGGGGGAACCCTAAACCCTTAACCCTAAGCTACTTAGACGACCTGCAGGTAAAACAGGGGGGGGGCCCTAAACCCTAAACCCTAAGTTACTTAGACGACCTGCAGGTAAAAAGGGGGGGGGAACCCTAAACCCTTAGCTACTTAGACGACATGCAGGTAAAAAGGGGGGGGACCCTAAACCCTTAACCCTAAGCTACTTAGACGACCTGCAGGTAAAAAGGGGGGGGACCCTAAACTCTTAACCCTAAGCTACTTAGACGACTACAGGTAAAAAAGGGGGGAACCCTAAACCCTAAGCTACTTAGACGACATGCAGGTAAAAAGGGGGGGGGGGACCCTAAACCCTTAACCCTACGCTACTTAGACGACCTGCAGGTAAAAAAGGGGGGGGGACCCTAAACTCTGAACCCTACGCTACTTAGACGACCTGCAGGTAAAAGAGGGGGGGAACCTAAACCCTAAGCTACTTAGACAACCTGCAGGTAAAAAAGGGGGGGGACCCTAAACCCTAAGCTACTTAGACGACCTGCAGGTAAAAAAGGGGGGGACCCTAAACCCTAAGCTACTTAGACGACCTGCAGGTAAAAAAGGGGGGGAACCCTAAACCCTAAGCTACTTAGACGACATGCAGGTAAAAAAGGGGGGGACCCTAAACTTTTAACCCTAAGCTACTTAGACGACCTGCAGGTCAAAAAGGGGGGGAACCCTAAACCCTTAACCCTAAGCTACTTAGACGACCTGCAGGTAAAAAGGGGGGGGGCCCTAAACCCTAAACCCTAAGCTACTTAGACGACCTGCAGGTAAAAAAGGGGGGGAACCCTAAACCCTAAACCCTAAGCTACTTAGACGACATGCAGGTAAAAAGGGGGGGACCCTAAACTCTTAACCCTAAGCTACTTAGACGACCTGCAGGTAAAAAAGGGGGGGGGGACCCTAAACCCTTGACCCTAAGCTACTTAGACGACCTGCAGGTAAAAAAGGGGGGGATCCTAAACCCTAAGCTACTAAGACGACCTGCAGGTAAAAAAGGGGGTGAACCCCAAACCCTAAGCTACTTAGACGACATGCAGGTAAAAAGGGGGGGGGGACCCTTAACCCTTAACCCTACGCTACTTAGACGACCTGCAGGTAAAAAAGGGGGGGGACCCTAAACTCTTGACCCTAAGCTACTTAGACGACCTGCAGGTAAAAAAGGGGGGGACCCTAAACCCTAAGCTACTTAGACAACCTGCAGGTAAAAAATGGGGGGGACCCTAAACCCTAAGCTACTTAGACGACCTGCAGGTAAAAGAGGGGGGGACCCTAAACCCTAAGCTACTTAGACGACCTGCAGGTAAAAAAGGGGGGGACACTAAACCCTAAGCTACTTAGACGACCTGCAGGTAAAAAAGGGGGGAACCCTAAACCCTAAGCTACTTAGACGACATGCAGGTAAAAAGGGGGGGGACCCTAAACTCTTAACCCTAAGCTACTTAGACGACCTGCAGGTCAAAAAGGGGGGGGGGGGGGGGAACCCTAAACCCTTAACCCTAAGCTACTTAGACGACCTGCAGGTAAAAAAGGGGGGGGCCCTAAACCCTAAACCCTAAGTTACTTAGACGACCTGCAGGTAAAAAGGGGGGGGGAACCCTAAACCCTTAGCTACTTAGACGACATGCAGGTAAAAAGGGGGGGGACCCTAAACCCTTAACCCTAAGCTACTTAGACGACCTGCAGGTAAAAAGGGGGGGGACCCTAAACTCTTAACCCTAAGCTACTTAGACGACTACAGGTAAAAAAGGGGGGAACCCTAAACCCTAAGCTACTTAGACGACATGCTGGTAAAAAAGGGGGGGGGGGGGGAACCCTTAACCCTTAACCCTAAGCTACTTAGACGACCTGCAGGTAAAAAGGGGGGGGGGGACCCTAAACCCTTAACCCTACGCTACTTAGACGACCTGCAGGTAAAAAAGGGGGGGGACCCTAAACTCTTAACCCTAAGCTACTTAGACGACCTGCAGGTAAAAAAGGGGGGGACCCTAAACCCTAAGCTACTTAGACGACCTGCAGGTAAAAAAGGGGGGGAACCCTAAACCCTAAGCTACTTAGACGACCTGCAGGTAAAAAAGGGGGGGGGGACCCTAAACCCTAAACCCTAAGCTACTTAGACGACCTGCAGGTAAAAAAGGGGGGGAACCCTAAACCCTAAGCTACTTAGACGACATGCAGGTAAAAAAGGGGGGACCCTAAACCCTAAGCTACTTAGACAACCTGCAGGTAAAAAATGGGGGGGACCCTAAACCCTAAGCTACTTAGACGACCTGCAGGTAAAAGAGGGGGGGACCCTAAACCCTAAGCTACTTAGACGACATGCAGGTAAAAAAGGGGGGGACACTAAACCCTAAGCTACTTAGACGACCTGCAGGTAAAAAAGGGGGGGAACCCTAAACCCTAAGGTACTTAGACGACATGCAGGTAAAAAGGGGGGGGACCCTAAACTCTTAACCCTAAGCTACTTAGACGACCTGCAGGTCAAAAAGGGGGGGGGGGGGGAACCCTAAACCCTTAACCCTAAGCTACTTAGACGACCTGCAGGTAAAAAAGGGGGGGGCCCTAAACCCTAAACCCTAAGTTACTTAGACGACCTGCAGGTAAAAAGGGGGGGGGAACCCTAAACCCTATGCTACTTAGACAACATGCAGGTAAAAAGGGGGGGGGACCCTAAACCCTTAACCCTAAGCTACTTAGACGACCTGCAGGTAAAAAAGGGGGGAACCCTAAACCCTAAGCTACTTAGACGACATGCTGGTAAAAAGGGGGGGGGGGAACCCTAAACCCTTAACCCTAAGCTACTTAGACGACCTGCTGTTAAAAAGGGGGGGGGGACCCTAAACCCTTAACCCTACGCTACTTAGACGACCTGCAGGTAAAAAAGGGGGGGAACCCTAAACTCTTAACCCTAAGCTACTTAGACGACCTGCAGGTAAAAAAGGGGGGGACCCTAAACCCTAAGCTACTTAGACGACCTGCAGGTAAAAAAGGGGGGGAACCCTAAACCCTAAGCTACTTAGACGACCTGCAGGTAAAAAAGGGGGGGGGACCCTAAACCCTAAACCCTAAGCTACTTAGACGACCTGCAGGTAAAAAAGGGGGGGAACCCTAAACCCTAAGCTACTTAGACGACATGCAGGTAAAAAAGGGGGGACCCTAAACCCTAAGCTACTTAGACGACCTGCAGGTAAAAAAGGGGGGGACCCTAAACCCTAAGCTACTTAGACGACCTGCAGGTAAAAAAGGGGGGGAACCCTAAACCCTAAGCTACTTAGACGACATGCAGGTAAAAAAGGGGGGACCCTAAACTTTTAACCCTAAGCTACTTAGACGACCTGCAGGTCAAAAAGGGGGGGGGGGGGGAACCCTAAACCCTTAACCCTAAGCTACTTAGACGACCTGCAGGTAAAAAAGGGGGGGGGCCCTAAACCCTAAACCCTAAGCTACTTAGACGACCTGCAGGTAAAAAAGGGGGGGAACCCTAAACCCTAAACCCTAAGCTACTTAGACGACATGCAGGTAAAAAGGGGGGGGACCCTAAACCCTTGACCCTAAGCTACTAAGACGACCTCCAGGTAAAAAAGGGGGGGATCCTAAACCCTAAGCTACTTAGACGACATGCTGGTAAAAAAGGGGGGACCCTAAACTTTTAACCCTAAGCTACTTAGACGACCTGCAGGTCAAAAAGGGGGGGGGGGGGGGGAACCCTAAACCCATAACCCTAAGCTACTTAGACGACCTGCAGGTAAAAAAGGGGGGGGCCCTAAACCCTAAACCCTAAGCTACTTAGACGACCTGCAGGTAAAAAAGGGGGGGAACCCTAAACCCTAAACCCTAAGCTACTTAGACGACATGCAGGTAAAAAGGGGGGGGACCCTAAACTCTTAACCATAAGCTACTTAGACGACCTGCAGGTAAAAAGGGGGGGGGACCCTAAACCCTTGACCCTAAGCTACTTAGACGACCTGCAGGTAAAAAAGGGGGGGATCCTAAACCCTAAGCTACTTAGACGACCTGCAGGTAAAAAAGGGGGTGAACCCTAAACCCTAAGCTACTTAGACGACATGCAGGTAAAAAGGGGGGGGGGGACCCTAAACCCTTAACCCTACGCTACTTAGACGACCTGCAGGTAAAAAAGGGGGGGGACCCTAAACTCTTAACCCTACGCTACTTAGACGACCTGCAGGTAAAAAAGGGGGGGACCCTAAACCCTAAGCTACTTAGACAACCTGCAGGTAAAAAAGGGGGGGGACCCTAAACCCTAAGCTACTTAGACGACCTGCAGGTAAAAAAGGGGGGGACCCTAAACCCTAAGCTACTTAGACGACCTGCAGGTAAAAAAGGGGGGGAACCCTAAACCCTAAGCTACTTAGACGACATGCAGGTAAAAAGGGGGGGGGACCCTAAACTCTTAACCCTAAGCTACTTGGACGACATGCAGGTAAAAAAGGGGGGGGGGGGAACCCTAAACCCTTAACCCTAAGCTACTTAGACGACCTGCAGGTAGAAAAGGGGGGGGCCCTAAACACTAAACCCTAAGTTACTTAGACGACCTGCAGGTAAAAAAGGGGGGGAACCCTAAACCCTAAACCCTAAGCTACTTAGACGACCTGCAGGTAAAAAGGGGGGGGACCCTAAACTCTTAACCCTAAGCTACTTAGACGACCTGCAGGTAAAAAGGGGGGGGGACCCTAAACCCTTAACCCTAAGCTACTTAGACGACCTGCAGGTAAAAAAGGGGGGGGACCCTAAACTCTTAACCCTAAGCTACTTAGACGACTACAGGTAAAAAAGGGGATGATCCCTAAACCCTTAGCTACTTAGACGACATGCTGGTAAAAAAGGGGGGGGGGGAACCCTAAACCCTTAACCCTAAGCTACTTAGACGACCTGCAGGTAAAAAGGGGGGGGGACCCTAAACCCTTAACCCTAAGCTACTTAGACGACCTGCAGGTAAAAAAGGGGGGGGACCCTAAACTCTTCACCCTACGCTACTTAGACGACCTGCGGGTAAAAAAGGGGGGACCCTAAACCCTAAGCTACTTAGACGACCTGCAGGTAAAAAAGGGGGGAGACCCTAAACCCAAAACCCTAAGCTACTTAGACGACCTGCAGGTAAAAAAGGGGGGGAACCCTAAACCCTAAGCTACTTAGACGACATGCAGGTAAAAAAGGGGGGGACCCTAAACTCTTAACCCTAAGCTACTTAGACAACCTGCAGGTAAAAAAGGGGGGAACCCTAAACCCTTAGCTACTTAGACGACCTGCAGGTAAAAAAGGGGGGGACCCTAAACTCGTAACCCTAAGCTACTTAGACGACCTGCAGGTAAAAAAGGGGGGGGGGCCCTAAACCCTAAACCCTAAGCTACGTAGACGACCTGCAGGTAAAAAAGGGGGGGGGACCCTAAACCCTAAGCTACTTAGACAACCTGCAGGTAAAAAAGGGGGGGGGACCCTAAACCCTAAGCTTCTTAGACGACCTGCAGGTAAAAAAGGGGGGGGGACCCTAAACCCTAAACCCTAAGCTACGTAGACGACCTGCAGGTAAAAAAGGGGGGGGGACCCTAAACCCTACGCTACTTAGACGACCTGCAGGTAAAAAAGGGGGGGGGACCCTAAACCCTAACCTACTTAGACGACCTGCAGGTAAAAAAGGGGGGGGGACCCTAAACCCTAAGCTACGTAGACGACCTGCAGGTAAAAAGGGGGGGAGGGACCCTTAACCCTAAACCCTAAGCTACTTAGACGACCTGCAGGTGAAAAAGGGGGGGACCCTAAACCCTAAGCTACTTAGACGACCTGCAGGTAAAAAAGGGGGGGGCCATAAACCCTAAACCCTAAGCTACGTAGACGACCTGCAGGTAAAAAAGGGGGGGGGGACCCTAAACCCTACGCTACTTAGACGACCTGCAGGTAAAAAAGGGGGGGGGGACCCTAAACCCTAACCTACTTAGACGACCTGCAGGTAAAAAAGGGGGGGGGACCCTAAACCCTAAGCTACTTAGACGACCTGCAGGTAAAAAGGGGGGGGGGGGACCATAAACTCTTAACCCTAAGCTACTTAGACGACCTGCAGGTAAAAAAGGGGGGCCATAAACCCTAAACCCTAAGCTACTTAGACGACCTGCAGGTAAAAAAGGGGGGGGACCCTAAACCCTAAGCTACTTAGACGACTTGCAGGTGAAAAAGGGGGGAGGACCCTAAACCCTTAACCCTAAGCTACTTAGACGACCTGCAGGTAAAAAAAGGGGGGGACCCTAAACTCTTAACCCTACGCTACTTAGACGCCCTGCAGGTAAAAAGGGGGGGGGGGGCCTTAACCCTAAACCCTAAGCTACTTAGACGAAGTGCGGGTAAAAAGGGGGGGGGGGCCTTAACCCTAAACCCTAAGCTACTTGGACGACATGCAGGTAAAAAGGGGGGGATGCCCACCTGCCCGTGAGCCTTGAACCCTGAACCCTCAGATGTAGCCCCTGCCGCATGCCGCTCATCGCTTACACAAGCTACTTAGACGACCTGCAGGTGAAAAAGGAGGAAGCCCACCTGCCCCTGATGCCCATCCCTAAATACTGGACCCTGAATCCAACCCCTAGACCTTATACCCTTACCCTAAACCCGAAACCCTAAATCCTATGATGTCGCTCAGCTCCAGCCCCTGTGCTGCATGGCACTCAACTCGTGAACAGAGGGCCTGGACAACCGGCAGGTAGAAAAATAAAAAAATTCCCCTCTGACCCAGAAGCTAATCCCTACAAAACTCAACCCTGGACCCTAAGCCCTGAACCCTACGACCCCTCCACTTAAGACCGTACTGCATGGCACTCAACTCGTGTACAGAGTGCTCGGACGACTTGAAAAATTTGCACCTGGCCTGAAGGCACTCCCTGAATAATTGAACCCTGAACCCTGAGCCCTGAACCCTATGAAATATGATGTTTGAACCCTCAGCTCTAGATTATATCGTATTGTCCGTATGACACTCGAGGCATGCAGAATCCTTTCGGTCCCCCAACTCGAACCTACGCCACCCTTTCTTAACTCCTGAACCCTCGCAGGTCCCCAATGCCGAGAGTCAGCTTTGCATGCGCAGCGATTGCCATACTTTACCCTTGTATGCACTTCCATACCGTCCATACTAAACTCCCGAACCCTCGCAGATCCCCGACGCCGAGATATTCAGT
The DNA here is from genome assembly GCA_037349105.1 of Limnomonas spitsbergensis. NCBI lineage: Eukaryota > Viridiplantae > Chlorophyta > Chlorophyceae > Chlamydomonadales > Limnomonas > Limnomonas spitsbergensis. The sequence goes on along the minus strand of JAYJMM010000093.1, from coordinate 1,443,507 downwards.
CGTGTTAGCACAGCAATTGCGTCACGTACTCCACTCTTGTGTCCACTCGTATGCACTTCCATACCGTCCATACTTAACTCCCGAACCCTTGCAGATCCCCGATGCCGAGAGCCAGTCGTGCAAGCGCAGCGATTGCGACACGCTGTTCATCGTCTGTAACTACCAGGTGGGAATTCGTTGGCAGTTACAAGTTGGTTGATCGGCGGTTAAACATGTGCCGCCGGTTACTCAGCGGTTACACATAGGGTGGAGGACTGGAGGTTATTCAGAGGTTACATTAGCGTTACACATATGTGCACCAATGTTACACGTATGTACACTAATGGTACACATACATGTGCAGTAAGGTTACACAGATGTACACAATGGGAACACAAATGTACACTTATCTTACACAGTTGTACACTAAGGTTACACAGATGTACACTAAGGTTTCACAGATGTTCATTACTGTTGCCGTGCAGCCAAACAAAAATACTGTGTTGCACAAATATTGAGGGCCCAGATCAACAGCAGCAAGAACAAAATAATGACAGCAAAGCCTTAACCTGAACTCTGAACCTGAGCTTGAACCTGAACCCTTGCAGCCAGACAAGAGGGTAGCAAAGGCCCAGAAACACAAAAACTACAACAGCAACAAAGAGAATAAATTGTCTTTCTACCACCCTGTGACACTGCCACCCTGCCCTGATCCCTGATCCCTGATCCCTGAACCAAACCCTAAACTAAAATCCCTTAACCCTGAAACCTCAACCTTTGACCCTGAACCCTGACGTGCAGCCGGACAAGAAGAGCGCCGAGGCACAGATCAATAACGAAAACGGCATGATGCGGTACGAGTTCCTCGAGTGCCTCTGCCGTACCGGCATCGCAAAGTACGGAAAGGGGCAGCACACCGAGGACGTCGCCGAGGCGGTACGGATGTTGCTCGGGCAGAACATCGTCCCCAACCTGTCCCCGGCGGCCGCGCTGTTCAGCAACGATTTCCGGAGCCAGAGGCTGTACTGCGAGGAGGTGGACGACCTGCTGAAGAAGCACGTCACTCTTCTCAAGGCCATGTACAGCAGGTGATGTACATGTCACACTTCGACAGCCGTTGTACGAGCGACAAAATGCATTGTTGCAGTTTTCGAGGCAGGTCAACACGCAGATAGGAAACTAGCATGTGAACCTCTACCCCCATCTACCCGCCCGTCTGGACAATCGCCCGCCTACCTGCCCGCCCATTTGCCACCACCTCTCTTTTCCACTCTTTTTAGCCCCACCCAACCACCATCTTAACCAAGACTGACCTGCCTCGCCGGCACCCTAAACCCTCAACCCTGCACATGTCCACCCATAATATTTGTCATCCCACACAATCCCACAGCCAAAAAACACTGAACCCTTAACTCTGAACCCTAAACCCAGAACCCCCCTACCCCTATGCTCTCACCCTTTGTTGCCCACACGACCACTCACCTACTCACACATCCCTGCCCTCTCACTCGTATCGTCCCATCCACTCACCCACCCCGTCCTCTCACTCTGTGTCACCCCACCCCATCCCCACGCTCTTACTATGCCATATTTTCCCATTGGCTGGCAATCTCACCCACCCACCCACCTACCTACTCACCCACCCACCCACTCACCCACCCACTCACCCACCCACCCACCCACCCACCCACTCACCCACCCACCCACTTGCGCTACGCAGATACCGCATGAAACCGAGCCGGGGCGGCCTGCGTCCTAAGGTGCTCCACCACGACGGGTGGATGTGCCTAATGGGCGAGGCCCACCTGCTGGATGCGCAATTCACAGTTCAGGTGCGTGCCTTCATACTGTATCCACACTTAGTCCACACTCAACAGCCTGCGCCCCAAAGCGGTCCACCAGGACGGGTGGATGTGCCTAATGTGCGCAACCTGCTGGACCCAATTCACACTGTCGGGTGAGAGCCACCACACTCCATACACAATTACTCGAGAAGGTCACACGTTTTCACACTGGATCCACACTTCAGATGTAAGGCATTCAACTATCCACGCGGAGCAGCAACAGGAGGACACTGGGTTCAAGGTTCACGTGTGTGTCTCCACACTAAGTCCACACTTCGTCCACACTTCATTAACACAGGATGCTACGCTGGCGTTCCTGTGGAGCCGCATGCAGGTCGTGGACGAAGTCAAGGATTATCAGAAGTACACGTCGCTCAGCTTTGTGGATTTCATGGAGGCGCTCGCCCGTGTGGCCGAGATGAAGAGCTTGCCGCCGCAGGATTCGCTCAAGGCAGCAGGTGTGGATTTGTGTGAATGAGTATGGGCACGGCAGGTGTTAAAATGGGTGAACCCTGAACCCTCTCAAAAAATGTGTACGAGCTCAGTCACGACCGTAATGGTTTGCCCCCCCTACATTTTCACACCTCCACACTTCAACAAGCGCCTCCTTAGTTGGGCTGAGCAACTACCATACTGGTATTCCACACTCTGGTTCACACCTCCACACTTGTGCAAGCGCCAAGTGGTACCTCCCCCCCGGATGGAATCCCCCCCCCAATATGGTATCTCGCCCCCTTCATTACTCCAATTTCCCGGAACACCCGGATGGAATCCCCCCCCCCAATATGGTATCTCGCCCTCTTCATTACTCCAATTTCCCGGAACACCCGGATGGAATCCCCCCCCCCCAATATGGTATCTCGCCCTCTTCATTACTCCAATTTCCCGGAACACCCGGATGGAATCCCCCCCCCCCAATATGGTATCCTGCCCTCTTCATTACTCCAATTTCCCGGAACACCCGGATGGAATCCCCCCCCCCCAATATGGTATCTCGCCCTCTTCATTACTCCAATTTCCCGGAACACCCGGATGGAATCCCCCCCCCCCAATATGGTATCCTGCCCTCTTCATTACTCCAATTTCCAGGAACACCCGGATGGAATCCCCCCCCCAATATGGTATCTCGCCCTCTTTATTACTCCAATTTCCCGGAACACCCGGATGGAATCCCACCCCCCCAATATGGTATCCTGCCCTCTTCATTTCTCCAATTTCCCGGAACACCCGGATGGAATCCCCCCCCCCCAATATGGTATCTCGCCCTCTTCATTACTCCAATTTCCCGGAACACCCGGATGGAATCCCCCCCCCCCCCCAATATGGTATCTCGCCCTCTTCATTACTCCAATTTCCCGGTATACCCGGATGGAATCCCCCCCCCCCAATATGGTATCTCGCCCTCTTCATTACTCCAATTTCCCGGAACACCCGGATGGAATCCCCCCCCCCCAATATGGTATCTCGCCCTCTTCATTACTCCAATTTCCAGGAACACCCGGATGGAATCCCCCCCCCCCAATATGGTATCTCGCCCTCTTTTTTACTCCAATTTCCAGGAACACCCGGATGGAATCCCCCCCCCCAATATGGTATCCTGCCCTCTTCATTACTCCAATTTCCCGGAACAACCCGGATGGACTCCCCCTCCCCCAATATGGTATCCTGCCCTCTTCATTACTCCAATTTCCCGGAACACCCGGATGGAATCCCCCCCCCCCAATATGGTATCCTGCCCTCTTCATTACTCCAATTTCCCGGAACACCCAGATGGAATCCCCCCCCCCAATATGGTATCCTGCCCTCTTCATTACTCCAATTTCCCGGAACCCCCGGATGGAATCCCCCCCCCCAATATGGTATCCTGCCCTCTTCTTTACTCCAATTTCCCGGAACCCCCGGATGGAATCCCCCCCCCCAATATGGTATCCTGCCCTCTTCTTTACTCCAATTTCCCGGAACCCCCGGATGGAATCCCCCCCCCCCAATATGGTATCTCGCCCTCTTCATTACTCCAATTTCCAGGAACACCCGGATGGAATCCCCCCCCCCCAATATGGTATCTCGCCCTCTTCATTACTCCAATTTCCAGGAACACCCGGATGGAATCCCCCCCCCCAATATGGTATCCTGCCCTCTTCATTACTCCAATTTCCCGGAACACCCGGATGGAATCCCCCCCCCCCAATATGGTATCCTGCCCTCTTCATTACTCCAATTTCCCGGAACACCCGGATGGAATCCCCCCCCCCAATATGGTATCCTGCCCTCTTCATTACTCCAATTTCCCGGAACACCCAGATGGAATCCCCCCCCCCCAATATGGTATCCTGCCCTCTTCATTACTCCAATTTCCCAGAACACCCGGATGGAATCCCCCCCCCCCCAATATGGTATCCTGCCCTCTTCATTACTCCAATTTCCCGGAACACCCGGATGGAATCCCCCCCCCCTAATATGGTATCCTGCCCTCTTCATTACTCCAATTTCCCGGAACATCCAAATGGAATCCCCCCCCCTAATATGGTATCCTGCCCCCTTCATTACTCCAATTTCCCGGAACCCCCGGATGGAATCCCCCCCCCCCCCAATATGGTATCCTGCCCTCTTCATTACTCCAATTTCCCGGAACACCCAAATGGAATCCCCCCCCCTAATATGGTATCCTGCCCTCTTCATTACTCCAATTTCCCGGAACCCCCGGATGGAATCCCCCCCCCCCTAATATGGTATCCTGCCCTCTTCATTACTCCAATTTCCCAGAACACCCAAATGGAATCCCCCCCCCAATATGGTATCCTGCCCTCTTCATTACTCCAATTTCCCGGAACCCCCGGATGGAATCCCACCCCCCCAATATGGTATCCTGCCCTCTTCATTACTCCAATTTCCCGGAACACCCGGATGGAATCCCCCCCCAATATGGTATCCTGCCCCCTTCATTACTCCAATTTCCCGGAACACCCGGATGGAATCCCACCCCCCCAATATGGTATCCTGCCCTCTTCATTACTCCAATTTCCCGGAACACCCGGATGGAATCCCCCCCCCCAATATGGTATCCTGCCCTCTTCATTACTCCAATTTCCCGGAACACCCAGATGGAATCCCCCCCCCCCAATATGGTATCCTGCCCTCTTCATTACTCCAATTTCCCGGAACACCCGGATGGAATCCCCCCCCCTAATATGGTATCCTGCCCTCTTCATTACTCCAATTTCCCGGAACACCCGGATGGAATCCCCCCCCCCCCTAATATGGTATCCTGCCCTCTTCATTACTCCAATTTCCCAGAACACCCAAATGGAATCCCCCCCCCCCTAATATGGTATCCTGCCCTCTTCATTACTCCAATTTCCCGGAACACCCAAATGGAATCCCCCCCCCTAATATGGTATCCTGCCCTCTTCATTACTCCAATTTCCCGGAACACCCAGATGGAATCCCCCCCCCCCCAATATGGTATCCTGCCCTCTTCATTACTCCAATTTCCCAGAACACCCGGATGGAATCCCCCCCCCCCCAATATGGTATCCTGCCCTCTTCATTACTCCAATTTCCCGGAACACCCGGATGGAATCCCCCCCCCCCAATATGGTATCCTGCCCTCTTCATTACTCCAATTTCCCGGAACACCCGGATGGAATCCCCCCCCCCAATATGGTATCCTGTCCTCTTCATTACTCCAATTTCCCGGAACACCCAGATGGAATCCCCCCCCCCCCAATATGGTATCCTGCCCTCTTCATTACTCCAATTTCCCAGAACACCCGGATGGAATCCCCCCCCCCCCAATATGGTATCCTGCCCTCTTCATTACTCCAATTTCCCGGAACACCCGGATGGAATCCCCCCCCCCTAATATGGTATCCTGCCCTCTTCATTACTCCAATTTCCCGGAACATCCAAATGGAATCCCCCCCCCTAATATGGTATCCTGCCCCCTTCATTACTCCAATTTCCCGGAACCCCCGGATGGAATCCCCCCCCCCCAATATGGTATCCTGCCCTCTTCATTACTCCAATTTCCCGGAACACCCAAATGGAATCCCCCCCCCTAATATGGTATCCTGCCCTCTTCATTACTCCAATTTCCCGGAACCCCCGGATGGAATCCCCCCCCCCCCTAATATGGTATCCTGCCCTCTTCATTACTCCAATTTCCCGGAACACCCGGATGGAATCCCCCCCTAATATGGTATCCTGCCCCCTTCATTACTCCAATTTCCCGGAACACCCGGATGGAATCCCACCCCCCCAATATGGTATCCTGCCCTCTTCATTACTCCAATTTCCCGGAACACCCGGATGGAATCCCCCCCCCTAATATGGTATCCTGCCCTCTTCATTACTCCAATTTCCCGGAACCCCCGGATGGAATCCCCCCCCCTAATATGGTATCCTGCCCTCTTCATTACTCCAATTTCCCGGAACACCCGGATGGAATCCCCCCCCCCCTAATATGGTATCCTGCCCTCTTCATTACTCCAATTTCCCGGAACACCCGGATGGAATCCCCCCCCCTAATATGGTATCCTGCCCCCTTCATTACTCCAATTTCCAGGAACACCCAGATGGAATCCCCCCCCCCTAATATGGTATCCTGCCCCCTTCTTTACTCCAATTTCCAGGAACACCCAAATGGAATCCCCCCCCCCAATATGGTATCCTGCCCTCTTCATTACTCCAATTTCCCGGAACACCCGGATGGAATCCCCCCCCCCCCTAATATGGTATCCTGCCCTCTTCATTACTCCAATTTCCCGGAACACCCAGATGGAATCCCCCCCCCCCCAATATGGTATCCTGCCCTCTTCATTACTCCAATTTCCCAGAACACCCGGATGGAATCCCCCCCCCCCCAATATGGTATCCTGCCCTCTTCATTACTCCAATTTCCCGGAACACCCGGATGGAATCCCCCCCCCCTAATATGGTATCCTGCCCTCTTCATTACTCCAATTTCCCGGAACATCCAAATGGAATCCCCCCCCCTAATATGGTATCCTGCCCCCTTCATTACTCCAATTTCCCGGAACCCCCGGATGGAATCCCCCCCCCCCCAATATGGTATCCTGCCCTCTTCATTACTCCAATTTCCCGGAACACCCAAATGGAATCCCCCCCCCTAATATGGTATCCTGCCCTCTTCATTACTCCAATTTCCCGGAACCCCCGGATGGAATCCCCCCCCCCCCTAATATGGTATCCTGCCCTCTTCATTACTCCAATTTCCCAGAACACCCAAATGGAATCCCCCCCCCCAATATGGTATCCTGCCCTCTTCATTACTCCAATTTCCCGGAACCCCCGGATGGAATCCCACCCCCCCAATATGGTATCCTGCCCTCTTCATTACTCCAATTTCCCGGAACACCCGGATGGAATCCCCCCCCCAATATGGTATCCTGCCCCCTTCATTACTCCAATTTCCCGGAACACCCGGATGGAATCCCACCCCCCCAATATGGTATCCTGCCCTCTTCATTACTCCAATTTCCCGGAACATCCAAATGGAATCCCCCCCCCCAATATGGTATCCTGCCCTCTTCATTACTCCAATTTCCCGGAACACCCAGATGGAATCCCCCCCCCCCAATATGGTATCCTGCCCTCTTCATTACTCCAATTTCCCGGAACACCCAAATGGAATCCCCCCCCCTAATATGGTATCCTGCCCTCTTCATTACTCCAATTTCCCGGAACACCCGGATGGAATCCCCCCCCCCCCTAATATGGTATCCTGCCCTCTTCATTACTCCAATTTCCCAGAACACCCAAATGGAATCCCCCCCCCCAATATGGTATCCTGCCCTCTTCATTACTCCAATTTCCCGGAACCCCCGGATGGAATCCCCCCCCCCAATATGGTATCCTGCCCTCTTCATTACTCCAATTTCCCGGAACACCCGGATGGAATCCCCCCCCCAATATGGTATCCTGCCCCCTTCATTACTCCAATTTCCCGGAACACCCGGATGGAATCCCACCCCCCCAATATGGTATCCTGCCCTCTTCATTACTCCAATTTCCCGGAACACCCGGATGGAATCCCCCCCCCCAATATGGTATCCTGCCCTCTTCATTACTCCAATTTCCCGGAACACCCAGATGGAATCCCCCCCCCCCCAATATGGTATCCTGCCCTCTTCATTACTCCAATTTCCCAGAACACCCGGATGGAATCCCCCCCCCCCCAATATGGTATCCTGCCCTCTTCATTACTCCAATTTCCCGGAACACCCGGATGGAATCCCCCCCCCCCAATATGGTATCCTGCCCTCTTCATTACTCCAATTTCCCGGAACACCCGGATGGAATCCCCCCCCCAATATGGTATCCTGTCCTCTTCATTACTCCAATTTCCCGGAACACCCAGATGGAATCCCCCCCCCCCAATATGGTATCCTGCCCTCTTCATTACTCCAATTTCCCAGAACACCCGGATGGAATCCCCCCCCCCCCAATATGGTATCCTGCCCTCTTCATTACTCCAATTTCCCGGAACACCCGGATGGAATCCCCCCCCCCTAATATGGTATCCTGCCCTCTTCATTACTCCAATTTCCCGGAACATCCAAATGGAATCCCCCCCCTAATATGGTATCCTGCCCCCTTCATTACTCCAATTTCCCGGAACCCCCGGATGGAATCCCCCCCCCCCCAATATGGTATCCTGCCCTCTTCATTACTCCAATTTCCCGGAACACCCGGATGGAATCCCCCCCCCTAATATGGTATCCTGCCCTCTTCATTACTCCAATTTCCCGGAACCCCCGGATGGAATCCCCCCCCCTAATATGGTATCCTGCCCTCTTCATTACTCCAATTTCCCGGAACACCCGGATGGAATCCCCCCCCCCCTAATATGGTATCCTGCCCTCTTCATTACTCCAATTTCCCGGAACACCCGGATGGAATCCCCCCCCCTAATATGGTATCCTGCCCCCTTCATTACTCCAATTTCCAGGAACACCCAGATGGAATCCCCCCCCCCTAATATGGTATCCTGCCCCCTTCTTTACTCCAATTTCCAGGAACACCCAAATGGAATCCCCCCCCCAATATGGTATCCTGCCCTCTTCATTACTCCAATTTCCCGGAACACCCGGATGGAATCCCCCCCCCCCCTAATATGGTATCCTGCCCTCTTCATTACTCCAATTTCCCGGAACACCCAGATGGAATCCCCCCCCCCCCAATATGGTATCCTGCCCTCTTCATTACTCCAATTTCCCAGAACACCCGGATGGAATCCCCCCCCCCCCAATATGGTATCCTGCCCTCTTCATTACTCCAATTTCCCGGAACACCCGGATGGAATCCCCCCCCCCTAATATGGTATCCTGCCCTCTTCATTACTCCAATTTCCCGGAACATCCAAATGGAATCCCCCCCCCTAATATGGTATCCTGCCCCCTTCATTACTCCAATTTCCCGGAACCCCCGGATGGAATCCCCCCCCCCCCCAATATGGTATCCTGCCCTCTTCATTACTCCAATTTCCCGGAACACCCAAATGGAATCCCCCCCCCTAATATGGTATCCTGCCCTCTTCATTACTCCAATTTCCCGGAACCCCCGGATGGAATCCCCCCCCCCCCTAATATGGTATCCTGCCCTCTTCATTACTCCAATTTCCCAGAACACCCAAATGGAATCCCCCCCCCCAATATGGTATCCTGCCCTCTTCATTACTCCAATTTCCCGGAACCCCCGGATGGAATCCCACCCCCCCAATATGGTATCCTGCCCTCTTCATTACTCCAATTTCCCGGAACACCCGGATGGAATCCCCCCCCCAATATGGTATCCTGCCCCCTTCATTACTCCAATTTCCCGGAACACCCGGATGGAATCCCACCCCCCCAATATGGTATCCTGCCCTCTTCATTACTCCAATTTCCCGGAACATCCAAATGGAATCCCCCCCCCCAATATGGTATCCTGCCCTCTTCATTACTCCAATTTCCCGGAACACCCAGATGGAATCCCCCCCCCCCCAATATGGTATCCTGCCCTCTTCATTACTCCAATTTCCCGGAACACCCAAATGGAATCCCCCCCCCTAATATGGTATCCTGCCCTCTTCATTACTCCAATTTCCCGGAACACCCGGATGGAATCCCCCCCCCCCCTAATATGGTATCCTGCCCTCTTCATTACTCCAATTTCCCAGAACACCCAAATGGAATCCCCCCCCCCAATATGGTATCCTGCCCTCTTCATTACTCCAATTTCCCGGAACCCCCGGATGGAATCCCCCCCCCCCAATATGGTATCCTGCCCTCTTCATTACTCCAATTTCCCGGAACACCCGGATGGAATCCCCCCCCCAATATGGTATCCTGCCCCCTTCATTACTCCAATTTCCCGGAACACCCGGATGGAATCCCACCCCCCCAATATGGTATCCTGCCCTCTTCATTACTCCAATTTCCCGGAACACCCGGATGGAATCCCCCCCCCCAATATGGTATCCTGCCCTCTTCATTACTCCAATTTCCCGGAACACCCAGATGGAATCCCCCCCCCCCCAATATGGTATCCTGCCCTCTTCATTACTCCAATTTCCCAGAACACCCGGATGGAATCCCCCCCCCCCCAATATGGTATCCTGCCCTCTTCATTACTCCAATTTCCCGGAACACCCGGATGGAATCCCCCCCCCCCAATATGGTATCCTGCCCTCTTCATTACTCCAATTTCCCGGAACACCCGGATGGAATCCCCCCCCCCAATATGGTATCCTGTCCTCTTCATTACTCCAATTTCCCGGAACACCCAGATGGAATCCCCCCCCCCCCAATATGGTATCCTGCCCTCTTCATTACTCCAATTTCCCAGAACACCCGGATGGAATCCCCCCCCCCCCAATATGGTATCCTGCCCTCTTCATTACTCCAATTTCCCGGAACACCCGGATGGAATCCCCCCCCCCTAATATGGTATCCTGCCCTCTTCATTACTCCAATTTCCCGGAACATCCAAATGGAATCCCCCCCCCTAATATGGTATCCTGCCCCCTTCATTACTCCAATTTCCCGGAACCCCCGGATGGAATCCCCCCCCCCCCAATATGGTATCCTGCCCTCTTCATTACTCCAATTTCCCGGAACACCCAAATGGAATCCCCCCCCCTAATATGGTATCCTGCCCTCTTCATTACTCCAATTTCCCGGAACCCCCGGATGGAATCCCCCCCCCCCCTAATATGGTATCCTGCCCTCTTCATTACTCCAATTTCCCGGAACACCCGGATGGAATCCCCCCCCTAATATGGTATCCTGCCCCCTTCATTACTCCAATTTCCCGGAACACCCGGATGGAATCCCACCCCCCCAATATGGTATCCTGCCCTCTTCATTACTCCAATTTCCCGGAACCCCCGGATGGAATCCCCCCCCCAATATGGTATCCTGCCCTCTTCATTACTCCAATTTCCCGGAACACCCAGATGGAATCCCCCCCCCCCCAATATGGTATCCTGCCCTCTTCATTACTCCAATTTCCCAGAACACCCGGATGGAATCCCCCCCCCCCCAATATGGTATCCTGCCCTCTTCATTACTCCAATTTCCCGGAACACCCGGATGGAATCCCCCCCCCCTAATATGGTATCCTGCCCTCTTCATTACTCCAATTTCCCGGAACATCCAAATGGAATCCCCCCCCCTAATATGGTATCCTGCCCCCTTCATTACTCCAATTTCCCGGAACCCCCGGATGGAATCCCCCCCCCCCAATATGGTATCCTGCCCTCTTCATTACTCCAATTTCCCGGAACACCCGGATGGAATCCCCCCCCTAATATGGTATCCTGCCCCCTTCATTACTCCAATTTCCCGGAACACCCGGATGGAATCCCACCCCCCCAATATGGTATCCTGCCCTCTTCATTACTCCAATTTCCCGGAACACCCGGATGGAATCCCCCCCCCAATATGGTATCCTGCCCTCTTCATTACTCCAATTTCCCGGAACACCCAGATGGAATCCCCCCCCCCCCAATATGGTATCCTGCCCTCTTCATTACTCCAATTTCCCAGAACACCCGGATGGAATCCCCCCCCCCCCCAATATGGTATCCTGCCCTCTTCATTACTCCAATTTCCCGGAACCCCCGGATGGAATCCCCCCCCCCTAATATGGTATCCTGCCCTCTTCATTACTCCAATTTCCCGGAACATCCAAATGGAATCCCCCCCCCTAATATGGTATCCTGCCCCCTTCATTACTCCAATTTCCCGGAACCCCCGGATGGAATCCCCCCCCCCCCAATATGGTATCCTGCCCTCTTCATTACTCCAATTTCCCGGAACACCCAAATGGAATCCCCCCCCCTAATATGGTATCCTGCCCTCTTCATTACTCCAATTTCCCGGAACACCCGGATGGAATCCCCCCCCCCTAATATGGTATCCTGCCCTCTTCATTACTCCAATTTCCCGGAACACCCGGATGGAATCCCCCCCCCCCCAATATGGTATCCTGCCCTCTTCATTACTCCAATTTCCCAGAACACCCGGATGGAATCCCCCCCCCCCCAATATGGTATCCTGCCCTCTTCATTACTCCAATTTCCCGGAACACCCGGATGGAATCCCCCCCCCTAATATGGTATCCTGCCCTCTTCATTACTCCAATTTCCCGGAACATCCAAATGGAATCCCCCCCCCTAATATGGTGTCCTGCCCCCTTCATTACTCCAATTTCCCGGAACCCCCGGATGGAATCCCCCCCCCCCCAATATGGTATCCTGCCCTCTTCATTACTCCAATTTCCCGGAACACCCAAATGGAATCCCCCCCCCTAATATGGTATCCTGCCCTCTTCATTACTCCAATTTCCCGGAACACCCGGATGGAATCCCCCCCCCCTAATATGGTATCCTGCCCTCTTCATTACTCCAATTTCCCGGAACACCCGGATGGAATCCCCCCCCCCCTAATATGGTATCCTGCCCTCTTCATTACTCCAATTTCCCGGAACACCCGGATGGAATCCCCCCCCCTAATATGGTATCCTGCCCCCTTCATTACTCCAATTTCCAGGAACACCCAGATGGAATCCCCCCCCCCTAATATGGTATCCTGCCCCCTTCTTTACTCCAATTTCCAGGAACACCCAAATGGAATCCCCCCCCCCAATATGGTATCCTGCCCTCTTCATTACTCCAATTTCCCGGAACACCCGGATGGAATCCCCCCCCCCCCTAATATGGTATCCTGCCCTCTTCATTACTCCAATTTCCCGGAACACCCGGATGGAATCCCCCCCCCCCAATATGGTATCCTGCCCTCTTCATTACTCCAATTTCCCGGAACACCCAAATGGAATCCCCCCCCCCAATATGGTATCCTGCCCTCTTCATTACTCCAATTTCCCAGAACACCCGGATGGAATCCCCCCCCCCCAATATGGTATCCTGCCCTCTTCATTACTCCAATTTCCCGGAACACCCGGATGGAATCCCCCCCCCCCAATATGGTATCCTGCCCTCTTCATTACTCCAATTTCCCAGAACACCCGGATGGAATCCCCCCCCCCCAATATGGTATCCTGCCCTCTTCATTACTCCAATTTCCCGGAACACCCGGATGGAATCCCCCCCCCCAATATGGTATCCTGTCCTCTTCATTACTCCAATTTCCCGGAACACCCAGATGGAATCCCCCCCCCCCCAATATGGTATCCTGCCCTCTTCATTACTCCAATTTCCCAGAACACCCGGATGGAATCCCCCCCCCCCCAATATGGTATCCTGCCCTCTTCATTACTCCAATTTCCCGGAACACCCGGATGGAATCCCCCCCCCCTAATATGGTATCCTGCCCTCTTCATTACTCCAATTTCCCGGAACATCCAAATGGAATCCCCCCCCCTAATATGGTATCCTGCCCCCTTCATTACTCCAATTTCCCGGAACCCCCGGATGGAATCCCCCCCCCCCCAATATGGTATCCTGCCCTCTTCATTACTCCAATTTCCCGGAACACCCAAATGGAATCCCCCCCCCTAATATGGTATCCTGCCCTCTTCATTACTCCAATTTCCCGGAACCCCCGGATGGAATCCCCCCCCCCCCTAATATGGTATCCTGCCCTCTTCATTACTCCAATTTCCCGGAACACCCGGATGGAATCCCCCCCCTAATATGGTATCCTGCCCCCTTCATTACTCCAATTTCCCGGAACACCCGGATGGAATCCCACCCCCCCAATATGGTATCCTGCCCTCTTCATTACTCCAATTTCCCGGAACACCCGGATGGAATCCCCCCCCCCAATATGGTATCCTGCCCTCTTCATTACTCCAATTTCCCGGAACACCCAGATGGAATCCCCCCCCCCCCAATATGGTATCCTGCCCTCTTCATTACTCCAATTTCCCGGAACATCCAAATGGAATCCCCCCCCCTAATATGGTATCCTGCCCTCTTCATTACTCCAATTTCCCGGAACACCCAGATGGAATCCCCCCCCCCTAATATGGTATCCTGCCCTCTTCATTACTCCAATTTCCCGGAACATCCAAATGGAATCCCCCCCCCTAATATGGTATCCTGCCCCCTTCATTACTCCAATTTCCCGGAACCCCCGGATGGAATCCCCCCCCCCCCAATATGGTATCCTGCCCTCTTCATTACTCCAATTTCCCGGAACACCCGGATGGAATCCCCCCCCTAATATGGTATCCTGCCCCCTTCATTACTCCAATTTCCCGGAACACCCGGATGGAATCCCACCCCCCCAATATGGTATCCTGCCCTCTTCATTACTCCAATTTCCCGGAACACCCGGATGGAATCCCCCCCCCCAATATGGTATCCTGCCCTCTTCATTACTCCAATTTCCCGGAACACCCAGATGGAATCCCCCCCCCCCCAATATGGTATCCTGCCCTCTTCATTACTCCAATTTCCCAGAACACCCGGATGGAATCCCCCCCCCCCCAATATGGTATCCTGCCCTCTTCATTACTCCAATTTCCCGGAACACCCGGATGGAATCCCCCCCCCCTAATATGGTATCCTGCCCTCTTCATTACTCCAATTTCCCGGAACATCCAAATGGAATCCCCCCCCCTAATATGGTATCCTGCCCCCTTCATTACTCCAATTTCCCGGAACCCCCGGATGGAATCCCCCCCCCCCCAATATGGTATCCTGCCCTCTTCATTACTCCAATTTCCCGGAACACCCAAATGGAATCCCCCCCCCTAATATGGTATCCTGCCCTCTTCATTACTCCAATTTCCCGGAACACCCGGATGGAATCCCCCCCCCCTAATATGGTATCCTGCCCTCTTCATTACTCCAATTTCCCGGAACACCCGGATGGAATCCCCCCCCCCCTAATATGGTATCCTGCCCTCTTCATTACTCCAATTTCCCGGAACACCCGGATGGAATCCCCCCCCCTAATATGGTATCCTGCCCCCTTCATTACTCCAATTTCCAGGAACACCCAGATGGAATCCCCCCCCCCTAATATGGTATCCTGCCCCCTTCTTTACTCCAATTTCCAGGAACACCCAAATGGAATCCCCCCCCCCAATATGGTATCCTGCCCTCTTCATTACTCCAATTTCCCGGAACACCCGGATGGAATCCCCCCCCCCCCTAATATGGTATCCTGCCCTCTTCATTACTCCAATTTCCCGGAACACCCGGATGGAATCCCCCCCCCCCAATATGGTATCCTGCCCTCTTCATTACTCCAATTTCCCGGAACACCCAAATGGAATCCCCCCCCCCAATATGGTATCCTGCCCTCTTCATTACTCCAATTTCCCAAAACACCCGGATGGAATCCCCCCCCCCCAATATGGTATCCTGCCCTCTTCATTACTCCAATTTCCCGGAACATCCAAATGGAATCCCCCCCCCCCAATATGGTATCCTGCCCTCTTCATTACTCCAATTTCCCAGAACACCCGGATGGAATCCCCCCCCCCCAATATGGTATCCTGCCCTCTTCATTACTCCAATTTCCCGGAACACCCGGATGGAATCCCCCCCCCCCAATATGGTATCCTGCCCCCTTCATTACTCCAATTTCCAGGAACACCCGGATGGAATCCCCCCCCCCCAATATGGTATCCTGCCCTCTTCTTTACTCCAATTTCCCGGAACCCCCGGATGGAATCCCCCCCCCCTAATATGGTATCCTGCCCTCTTCATTACTCCAATTTCCCGGAACACCCAAATGGAATCCCCCCCCCCAATATGGTATCCTGCCCTCTTCATTACTCCAATTTCCCGGAACACCCAAATGGAATCCCCCCCCCTAATATGGTATCCTGCCCTCTTCATTACTCCAATTTCCCGGAACCCCCGGATGGAATCCCCCCCCCCTAATATGGTATCCTGCCCTCTTCATTACTCCAATTTCCCGGAACACCCAAATGGAATCCCCCCCCCAATATGGTATCCTGCCCTCTTCATTACTCCAATTTCCCGGAACCCCCGGATGGAATCCCCCCCCCCCCCTAATATGGTATCCTGCCCTCTTCATTACTCCAATTTCCCAGAACACCCAAATGGAATCCCCCCCCCCAATATGGTATCCTGCCCTCTTCATTACTCCAATTTCCCGGAACCCCCGGATGGAATCCCCCCCCCCCAATATGGTATCCTGCCCTCTTCATTACTCCAATTTCCCGGAACACCCGGATGGAATCCCCCCCCCAATATGGTATCCTGCCCCCTTCATTACTCCAATTTCCCGGAACACCCGGATGGAATCCCACCCCCCCAATATGGTATCCTGCCCTCTTCATTACTCCAATTTCCCGGAACACCCGGATGGAATCCCCCCCCCCAATATGGTATCCTGCCCTCTTCATTACTCCAATTTCCCGGAACACCCAGATGGAATCCCCCCCCCCCCAATATGGTATCCTGCCCTCTTCATTACTCCAATTTCCCAGAACACCCGGATGGAATCCCCCCCCCCCCAATATGGTATCCTGCCCTCTTCATTACTCCAATTTCCCGGAACACCCGGATGGAATCCCCCCCCCCCAATATGGTATCCTGCCCTCTTCATTACTCCAATTTCCCGGAACACCCGGATGGAATCCCCCCCCCCAATATGGTATCCTGTCCTCTTCATTACTCCAATTTCCCGGAACACCCAGATGGAATCCCCCCCCCCCCAATATGGTATCCTGCCCTCTTCATTACTCCAATTTCCCAGAACACCCGGATGGAATCCCCCCCCCCCCAATATGGTATCCTGCCCTCTTCATTACTCCAATTTCCCGGAACACCCGGATGGAATCCCCCCCCCCTAATATGGTATCCTGCCCTCTTCATTACTCCAATTTCCCGGAACATCCAAATGGAATCCCCCCCCCTAATATGGTATCCTGCCCCCTTCATTACTCCAATTTCCCGGAACCCCCGGATGGAATCCCCCCCCCCCAATATGGTATCCTGCCCTCTTCATTACTCCAATTTCCCGGAACACCCAAATGGAATCCCCCCCCCTAATATGGTATCCTGCCCTCTTCATTACTCCAATTTCCCGGAACCCCCGGATGGAATCCCCCCCCCCCCTAATATGGTATCCTGCCCTCTTCATTACTCCAATTTCCCGGAACACCCGGATGGAATCCCCCCCCTAATATGGTATCCTGCCCCCTTCATTACTCCAATTTCCCGGAACACCCGGATGGAATCCCACCCCCCCAATATGGTATCCTGCCCTCTTCATTACTCCAATTTCCCGGAACACCCGGATGGAATCCCCCCCCCAATATGGTATCCTGCCCTCTTCATTACTCCAATTTCCCGGAACACCCAGATGGAATCCCCCCCCCCCCAATATGGTATCCTGCCCTCTTCATTACTCCAATTTCCCAGAACACCCGGATGGAATCCCCCCCCCCCCAATATGGTATCCTGCCCTCTTCATTACTCCAATTTCCCGGAACACCCGGATGGAATCCCCCCCCCCTAATATGGTATCCTGCCCTCTTCATTACTCCAATTTCCCGGAACATCCAAATGGAATCCCCCCCCTAATATGGTATCCTGCCCCCTTCATTACTCCAATTTCCCGGAACCCCCGGATGGAATCCCCCCCCCCCAATATGGTATCCTGCCCTCTTCATTACTCCAATTTCCCGGAACACCCGGATGGAATCCCCCCCCTAATATGGTATCCTGCCCCCTTCATTACTCCAATTTCCCGGAACACCCGGATGGAATCCCACCCCCCCAATATGGTATCCTGCCCTCTTCATTACTCCAATTTCCCGGAACACCCGGATGGAATCCCCCCCCCCAATATGGTATCCTGCCCTCTTCATTACTCCAATTTCCCGGAACACCCAGATGGAATCCCCCCCCCCCCAATATGGTATCCTGCCCTCTTCATTACTCCAATTTCCCAGAACACCCGGATGGAATCCCCCCCCCCCCCAATATGGTATCCTGCCCTCTTCATTACTCCAATTTCCCGGAACACCCGGATGGAATCCCCCCCCCTAATATGGTATCCTGCCCTCTTCATTACTCCAATTTCCCGGAACATCCAAATGGAATCCCCCCCCCTAATATGGTATCCTGCCCCCTTCATTACTCCAATTTCCCGGAACCCCCGGATGGAATCCCCCCCCCCCCAATATGGTATCCTGCCCTCTTCATTACTCCAATTTCCCGGAACACCCAAATGGAATCCCCCCCCCTAATATGGTATCCTGCCCTCTTCATTACTCCAATTTCCCGGAACACCCGGATGGAATCCCCCCCCCCTAATATGGTATCCTGCCCTCTTCATTACTCCAATTTCCCGGAACACCCGGATGGAATCCCCCCCCCCCCAATATGGTATCCTGCCCTCTTCATTACTCCAATTTCCCAGAACACCCGGATGGAATCCCCCCCCCCCCAATATGGTATCCTGCCCTCTTCATTACTCCAATTTCCCGGAACACCCGGATGGAATCCCCCCCCCCTAATATGGTATCCTGCCCTCTTCATTACTCCAATTTCCCGGAACATCCAAATGGAATCCCCCCCCCTAATATGGTGTCCTGCCCCCTTCATTACTCCAATTTCCCGGAACCCCCGGATGGAATCCCCCCCCCCCCAATATGGTATCCTGCCCTCTTCATTACTCCAATTTCCCGGAACACCCAAATGGAATCCCCCCCCCTAATATGGTATCCTGCCCTCTTCATTACTCCAATTTCCCGGAACACCCGGATGGAATCCCCCCCCCCTAATATGGTATCCTGCCCTCTTCATTACTCCAATTTCCCGGAACACCCGGATGGAATCCCCCCCCCCCTAATATGGTATCCTGCCCTCTTCATTACTCCAATTTCCCGGAACACCCGGATGGAATCCCCCCCCCTAATATGGTATCCTGCCCCCTTCATTACTCCAATTTCCAGGAACACCCAGATGGAATCCCCCCCCCTAATATGGTATCCTGCCCTCTTCATTACTCCAATTTCCCGGAACACCCGGATGGAATCCCCCCCCCCTAATATGGTATCCTGCCCCCTTCTTTACTCCAATTTCCAGGAACACCCAAATGGAATCCCCCCCCCCAATATGGTATCCTGCCCTCTTCATTACTCCAATTTCCCGGAACACCCGGATGGAATCCCCCCCCCCCCTAATATGGTATCCTGCCCTCTTCATTACTCCAATTTCCCGGAACACCCGGATGGAATCCCCCCCCCCCAATATGGTATCCTGCCCTCTTCATTACTCCAATTTCCCGGAACACCCAAATGGAATCCCCCCCCCCAATATGGTATCCTGCCCTCTTCATTACTCCAATTTCCCAGAACACCCGGATGGAATCCCCCCCCCCCAATATGGTATCCTGCCCTCTTCATTACTCCAATTTCCCGGAACACCCGGATGGAATCCCCCCCCCCCAATATGGTATCCTGCCCTCTTCATTACTCCAATTTCCCAGAACACCCGGATGGAATCCCCCCCCCCCAATATGGTATCCTGCCCTCTTCATTACTCCAATTTCCCGGAACACCCGGATGGAATCCCCCCCCCAATATGGTATCCTGTCCTCTTCATTACTCCAATTTCCCGGAACACCCAGATGGAATCCCCCCCCCCCCAATATGGTATCCTGCCCTCTTCATTACTCCAATTTCCCAGAACACCCGGATGGAATCCCCCCCCCCCCAATATGGTATCCTGCCCTCTTCATTACTCCAATTTCCCGGAACACCCGGATGGAATCCCCCCCCCCTAATATGGTATCCTGCCCTCTTCATTACTCCAATTTCCCGGAACATCCAAATGGAATCCCCCCCCCTAATATGGTATCCTGCCCCCTTCATTACTCCAATTTCCCGGAACCCCCGGATGGAATCCCCCCCCCCCCAATATGGTATCCTGCCCTCTTCATTACTCCAATTTCCCGGAACACCCAAATGGAATCCCCCCCCCTAATATGGTATCCTGCCCTCTTCATTACTCCAATTTCCCGGAACCCCCGGATGGAATCCCCCCCCCCCCTAATATGGTATCCTGCCCTCTTCATTACTCCAATTTCCCGGAACATCCAAATGGAATCCCCCCCCTAATATGGTATCCTGCCCCCTTCATTACTCCAATTTCCCGGAACACCCGGATGGAATCCCACCCCCCCAATATGGTATCCTGCCCTCTTCATTACTCCAATTTCCCGGAACACCCGGATGGAATCCCCCCCCCCAATATGGTATCCTGCCCTCTTCATTACTCCAATTTCCCGGAACACCCAGATGGAATCCCCCCCCCCCAATATGGTATCCTGCCCTCTTCATTACTCCAATTTCCCAGAACCCCCGGATGGAATCCCCCCCCCCCCAATATGGTATCCTGCCCTCTTCATTACTCCAATTTCCCGGAACACCCAGATGGAATCCCCCCCCCCTAATATGGTATCCTGCCCTCTTCATTACTCCAATTTCCCGGAACATCCAAATGGAATCCCCCCCCCTAATATGGTATCCTGCCCCCTTCATTACTCCAATTTCCCGGAACCCCCGGATGGAATCCCCCCCCCCCCAATATGGTATCCTGCCCTCTTCATTACTCCAATTTCCCGGAACACCCGGATGGAATCCCCCCCCTAATATGGTATCCTGCCCCCTTCATTACTCCAATTTCCCGGAACACCCGGATGGAATCCCACCCCCCCAATATGGTATCCTGCCCTCTTCATTACTCCAATTTCCCGGAACACCCGGATGGAATCCCCCCCCCCAATATGGTATCCTGCCCTCTTCATTACTCCAATTTCCCGGAACACCCAGATGGAATCCCCCCCCCCCCAATATGGTATCCTGCCCTCTTCATTACTCCAATTTCCCAGAACACCCGGATGGAATCCCCCCCCCCCCAATATGGTATCCTGCCCTCTTCATTACTCCAATTTCCCGGAACACCCGGATGGAATCCCCCCCCCCTAATATGGTATCCTGCCCTCTTCATTACTCCAATTTCCCGGAACATCCAAATGGAATCCCCCCCCCTAATATGGTATCCTGCCCCCTTCATTACTCCAATTTCCCGGAACACCCGGATGGAATCCCCCCCCCCCCAATATGGTATCCTGCCCTCTTCATTACTCCAATTTCCCGGAACACCCAAATGGAATCCCCCCCCCTAATATGGTATCCTGCCCTCTTCATTACTCCAATTTCCCGGAACACCCGGATGGAATCCCCCCCCCCTAATATGGTATCCTGCCCTCTTCATTACTCCAATTTCCCGGAACACCCGGATGGAATCCCCCCCCCCCTAATATGGTATCCTGCCCTCTTCATTACTCCAATTTCCCGGAACACCCGGATGGAATCCCCCCCCCCCAATATGGTATCCTGCCCTCTTCATTACTCCAATTTCCCGGAACCCCCGGATGGAATCCCCCCCCCCCCTAATATGGTATCCTGCCCTCTTCATTACTCCAATTTCCCAGAACACCCAAATGGAATCCCCCCCCCCAATATGGTATCCTGCCCTCTTCATTACTCCAATTTCCCGGAACCCCCGGATGGAATCCCCCCCCCTAATATGGTATCCTGCCCCCTTCATTACTCCAATTTCCAGGAACACCCAGATGGAATCCCCCCCCTAATATGGTATCCTGCCCCCTTCATTACTCCAATTTCCCGGAACCCCCGGATGGAATCCCCCCCCCCCCTAATATGGTATCCTGCCCTCTTCATTACTCCAATTTCCCAGAACACCCAAATGGAATCCCCCCCCCAATATGGTATCCTGCCCTCTTCATTACTCCAATTTCCCGGAACCCCCGGATGGAATCCCCCCCCCCCAATATGGTATCCTGCCCTCTTCATTACTCCAATTTCCCGGAACACCCGGATGGAATCCCCCCCCCTAATATGGTATCCTGCCCTCTTCATTACTCCAATTTCCCGGAACCCCCGGATGGAATCCCCCCCCCCCAATATGGTATCCTGCCCTCTTCATTACTCCAATTTCCCGGAACACCCGGATGGAATCCCCCCCCCTAATATGGTATCCTGCCCTCTTCATTACTCCAATTTCCCAGAACACCCGGATGGAATCCCCCCCCCCAATATGGTATCCTGCCCTCTTCATTACTCCAATGTCCCGGAACACCCGGATGGAATCCCCCCCCCTAATATGGTATCCTGCCCTCTTCATTACTCCAATTTCCCGGAACACCCGGATGGAATCCCCCCCCCCCAATATGGTATCCTGCCCTCTTCTTTACTCCAATATCCCGGAACACCCGGATGGAATCCCCCCCCCCCCTAATATGGTATCCTGCCCTCTTCATTACTCCAATATCCCGGAACACCCGGATGGAATCCCCCCCCCCCCTAATATGGTATCCTGCCATCTTCATTACTCCAATATCCCGGAACACCCGGATGGAATCCCCCCCCCTAATATGGTATCCTGCCCCCTTCATTACTCCAATTTCCCGGAACACCCGGATGGAATCCCCCCCCCCTAATATGGTATCCTGCCCTCTTCATTACTCCAATTTCCAGGAACACCCGGATGGAATCCCCCCCCCCCTAATATGGTATCCTGCCCTCTTCATTACTCCAATTTCCCGGAACACCCAAATGGAATCCCCCCCCCTAATATGGTATCCTGCCCTCTTCATTACTCCAATTTCCCGGAACACCCAAATGGAATCCCCTCCCCAATATGGTATCCTGCCCTCTTCATTACTCCAATTTCCCGGAACACCCAAATGGAATCCCCTCCCCAATATGGTATCCTGCCCTCTTCATTACTCCAATTTCCCGGAACACCCGGATGGAATCCCCCCCCCCCAATATGGTATCCTGCCCTCTTCTTTACTCCAATATCCCGGAACACCCAAATGGAATCTCCCCCCCCAATATGGTATCCTGCCCCCTTCATTACTCCAATTTCCCGGACCACCCAAATGGAATCCCCCCCCCCCAATATGGTATCCTGCCCTCTTCATTACTCCAATTTCCAGGAACACCCGGATGGAATCCCCCCCCCCCAATATGGTATCCTGCCCTCTTCATTAATCCAATTTCCCGGAACACCCGGATGGAATCCCCCCCCCCCTAATATGGTATCCTGCCCTCTTCTTTACTCCAATTTCCCGGAACCCCCGGATGGAATCCCCCCCCCCAATATGGTATCCTGCCCCCTTCATTACTTCAATTTCCCGGAACCCCCGGATGGAATCCCCCCCCCCAATATGGTATCCTGCCCTCTTCATTACTCCAATTTCCCGGAACCCCCGGATGGAATCCCCCCCCCCCAATATGGTATCCTGCCCTCTTCTTTACTCCAATTTCCCGGAACACCCGGATGGAATCCCCCCCCCCTAATATGGTATCCTGCCCCCTTCATTACTCCAATTTCCAGGAACACCCAGATGGAATCCCCCCCCCCTAATATGGTATCCTGCCCCCTTCTTTACTCCAATTTCCAGGAACACCCAAATGGAATCCCCCCCCCCATTATGGTATCCTGCCCTCTTCATTACTCCAATTTCCCGGAACACCCGGATGGAATCCCCCCCCCCCCTAATATGGTATCCTGCCCTCTTCATTACTCCAATATCCCGGAACACCCAAATGGAATCCCCCCCCCCAATATGGTATCCTGCCCTCTTCATTACTCCAATTTCCCAGAACACCCGGATGGAATCCCCCCCCCCCAATATGGTATCCTGCCCTCTTCATTACTCCAATATCCCGGAACACCCAAATGGAATCCCCCCCCCCAATATGGTATCCTGCCCTCTTCATTACTCCAATTTCCCAGAACACCCGGATGGAATCCCCCCCCCCCAATATGGTATCCTGCCCTCTTTATTACTCCAATTTCCCGGAACACCCGGATGGAATCCCCCCCCCCCAATATGGTATCCTGCCCTCTTCATTAATCCAATTTCCCGGAACACCCGGATGGAATCCCCCCCCCCCTAATATGGTATCCTGCCCTCTTCTTTACTCCAATTTCCCGGAACCCCCGGATGGAATCCCCCCCCCCCAATGTGGTATCCTGCCCTCTTCATTACTCCAATTTCCCGGAACCCCCGGATGGAATCCCCCCCCCAATATGGTATCCTGCCCTCTTCATTACTCCAATTTCCCGGAACACCCGGATGGAATCCCCCCCCCCCCAATATGGTATCCTGCCCTCTTCATTACTCCAATTTCCCGGAACACCCGGATGGAATCCCCCCCCCCCCCTAATATGGTATCCTGCCCTCTTCATTACTCCAATTTCCCGGAACACCCAAATGGAATCCCCCCCCCAATATGGTATCCTGCCCTCTTCATTACTCCAATTTCCCAGAACACCCGGATGGAATCCCCCCACCCCAATATGGTATCCTGCCCTCTTCATTACTCCAATTTCCCGGAACACCCGGATGGAATCCCCCCCCCCTAATATGGTATCCTGCCCTCTTCTTTACTCCAATTTCCCGGAACCCCCGGATGGAATCCCCCCCCCCCAATGTGGTATCCTGCCCTCTTCATTACTCCAATTTCCCGGAACCCCCGGATGGAATCCCCCCCCCAATATGGTATCCTGCCCTCTTCATTACTCCAATTTCCCGGAACACCCGGATGGAATCCCCCCCCCCCCTAATATGGTATCCTGCCCTCTTCATTACTCCAATATCCCGGAACACCCAAATGGAATCCCCCCCCCCAATATGGTATCCTGCCCTCTTCATTACTCCAATTTCCCAGAACACCCGGATGGAATCCCCCCCCCCCAATATGGTATCCTGCCCTCTTTATTACTCCAATTTCCCGGAACACCCGGATGGAATCCCCCCCCCCCAATATGGTATCCTGCCCTCTTCATTAATCCAATTTCCCGGAACACCCGGATGGAATCCCCCCCCCCCTAATATGGTATCCTGCCCTCTTCATTACTCCAATTTCCCGGAACACCCGGATGGAATCCCCCCCCCCAATATGGTATCCTGTCCTCTTCATTACTCCAATTTCCCGGAACACCCAGATGGAATCCCCCCCCCCCCAATATGGTATCCTGCCCTCTTCATTACTCCAATTTCCCAGAACACCCGGATGGAATCCCCCCACCCCAATATGGTATCCTGCCCTCTTCATTACTCCAATTTCCCGGAACACCCGGATGGAATCCCCCCCCCCCAATATGGTATCCTGCCCTCTTCTTTACTCCAATATCCCGGAACACCCAAATGGAATCCCCCCCCCCCAATATGGTATCTCGCCCCCTTCTTTACTCCAATTTCCCGGAACACCCGGATGGAATCCCCCCCCCCTAATTTGGTATCCTGCCCCCTTCATTACTCCAATTTCCAGGAACACCCAGATGGAATCCCCCCCCCCTAATATGGTATCCTGCCCCCTTCTTTACTCCAATTTCCAGGAACACCCAAATGGAATCCCCCCCCCCAATATGGTATCCTGCCCTCTTCATTACTCCAATTTCCCGGAACACCCGGATGGAATCCCCCCCCCCCCCTAATATGGTATCCTGCCCTCTTCATTACTCCAATTTCCCGGAACACCCAAATGGAATCCCCCCCCCCAATATGGTATCCTGCCCTCTTCATTACTCCAATTTCCCAGAACACCCGGATGGAATCCCCCCCCCCCAATATGGTATCCTGCCCTCTTCATTACTCCAATTTCCCGGAACACCCGGATGGAATCCCCCCCCCCCAATATGGTATCCTGCCCTCTTCTTTACTCCAATATCCCGGAACACACAAATGGAATCCCCCCCCCTAATATGGTATCCTGCCCTCTTCATTACTCCAATTTCCCGGAACCCCCGGATGGAATCCCCCCCCCCCCAATATGGTATCCTGCCCTCTTCATTACTCCAATTTCCCGGAACACCCGGATGGAATCCCCCCCCCCCAATATGGTATCTCGCCCTCTTCATTACTCCAATTTCCCGGAACACCCGGATGGAATCCCCCCCCCCCAATATGGTATCCTGCCCTCTTCATTACTCCAATTTCCCGGAACACCCGGATGGAATCCCCCCCCCCCAATATGGTATCCTGCCCTCTTCTTTACTCCAATATCCCGGAACACCCAAATGGAATCCCCCCCCCCCAATATGGTATCTCGCCCCCTTCTTTACTCCAATTTCCCGGAACACCCGGATGGAATCCCCCCCCCCTAATTTGGTATCCTGCCCCCTTCATTACTCCAATTTCCAGGAACACCCAGATGGAATCCCCCCCCCCAATATGGTATCCTGCCCTCTTCATTACTCCAATTTCCCAGAACACCCGGATGGAATCCCCCCCCCCCAATATGGTATCCTGCCCTCTTCATTACTCCAATTTCCCGGAACACCCGGATGGAATCCCCCCCCCCCAATATGGTATCCTGCCCTCTTCTTTACTCCAATATCCCGGAACACCCAAATGGAATCCCCCCCCTTAATATGGTATCCTGCCCTCTTCATTACTCCAATTTCCCGGAACACCCGGATGGAATCCCCCCCCCCTAATATGGTATCCTGCCCTCTTCATTACTCCAATTTCCCGGAACACCCGGATGGAATCCCCCCCCCCCAATATGGTATCCTGCCCTCTTCTTTACTCCAATTTCCCAGAACACCCGGATGGAATCCCCCCCCCCAATATGGTATCCTGCCCCCTTCATTACTCCAATTTCCAGGAACACCCGGATGGAATCCCCCCCCCCCAATATGGTATCCTGCCCTCTTCATTACTCCAATTTCCCGGAACACCCGGATGGAATCCCCCCCCCCCTAATATGGTATCCTGCCCTCTTCTTTACTCCAATTTCCCGGAACCCCCGGATGGAATCCCCCCCCCCCAATATGGTATCCTGCCCTCTTCATTACTCCAATTTCCCGGAACACCCGGATGGAATCCCCCCCCCCAATATGGTATCCTGCCCTCTTCATTACTCCAATGTCCCGGAACATCCAAATGGAATCCCCCCCCCCAATATGGTATCCTGCCCTCTTCATTACTCCAATTTCCCGGAACCCCCGGATGGAATCCCCCCCCCCCAATATGGTATCCTGCCCTCTTTTTTACCCCAATTTCCCGGAACACCCGGATGGAATCCCCCCCCCAATATGGTATCCTGCCCTCTTCATTACTCCAATTTCCCGGAACACCCGGATGGAATCCCCCCCCCCCAATATGGTATCCTGCCCTCTTCATTACTCCAATTTCCCGGAACACCCGGATGGAATCCCCCCCCCCCAATATGGTATCCTGCCCCCTTCATTACTCCAATTTCCCGGAACACCCGGATGGAATCCCCCCCCCTAATATGGTATCCTGCCCCCTTCATTACTCCAATTTCCAGGAACACCCAGATGGAATCCCCCCCCCCTAATATGGTATCCTGCCCTCTTCATTACTCCAATTTCCCGGAACACCCGGATGGAATCCCCCCCCCCCTAATATGGTATCCTGCCCTCTTCATTACTCCAATTTCCCGGAACCCCCGGATGGAATCCCCCCCCCCCCTAATATGGTATCCTGCCCTCTTCATTACTCCAATTTCCCGGAACCCCCGGATGGAATCCCCCCCCCCTAATATGGTATCCTGCCCTCTTCATTAATCCAATCTCAGCTTTTGAGCGCAAGGGCACGGTGTGTCAACCGCTGGGGGAGGGGCAATCCACGATGGTGACCGCCGGCCTGATTATGGCGTCACAAGAGTTCTAGGATTCTTCATTCAAAAAAATTCCTGTCATTGCTCGCCTTTTCTCAGCTGTCGACGAGGGCCACAAGTGCACCCGGGCTGCTGCTTCTGTGCTTGCTTCTCAGGTTTCCCAGGGTTGGGCAGCCAGCCGCACACTAGGTTCACTTCAAGCAAAAGGAAATATGAATATTCATTGTGTTACAGAACGTCATTTGGTTACACCAGAGTCACTTTTTTACAGGGTCAGAGCCCAACACTGCAAAGGTTACACCCCCCACTCCCACACAAGGCAGTTCGCATTTTCGGTTTGTTTAGTTGCACGTTCACAGGTTTCAAAAATCCTCAACCACCGGTGTTCTCCCCCCGCCACTGACGGTGTATTCGCCCACCTCCATAATTTGATCTGCAGGCTTTTTGTTTTTCCAGAACGTATATTGCCCTTCCAAACCCTAAGCATATACCCTAAACCCTAAACCCGTAACCTTGAACCCTTGGCACCCTCCCTAGGATGTGGGTTCAGACACTGATAGAGTATTTTCCCACCACCGTTTCATCGGCAGGCTCTTGGTCTGCCCAACATTAGTATTGCCCCCTGAACCCTTGCACCCTTGCACCCTGAACCCTTGCACCTTGAACCCTTGCACCCTGAACCCTTGCACCCTTGCACCCTTGCACCCTGAACCCTTGCACCTTGAACCCTTGAACCCTAAACCCTTGCACCCTTGCACCCTGAACCCTTGCACCCTTGCACCCCAAACCTGAGCCCTTGGCACATTTACTAGGAAGTGGGTTCAGACACTCATGGTTTATTCATCAGGCCATCACTCTTCCAAGAGTTAGAGTGTATGGAGAGTGTTGACGCCAAGAGCACCATCACTCTTCTGTCACACCCATCACTCTTGTGTCACACCACTGGCAGGCTTTGAGCACATCCTGGAGTGGTTCCAGGAGAGGGAGCGCATGGAGAGCATTGACGCCAAGACTCCCATCACTCTTGCGTCACACCCATCACTCTTGCGGCGCACCCATCACCCGTGTGTCACACCCATCACTTATGTGTCACACCCATCACTCTTGTGTTACACCTATCACAGGCTTTGAGCACATCCTGGAGTGGTTCCAGGAGAAGGAGCGCATGGAGAGCATTGACGCCAAGACTCCCATCCCGCTCCAGAACCCCGAAGAGGACGTAAGCCTCCACGACACAGCCGAAGGCGCCGCCGCCGCCGCTGCCATTACGCAGGCGGTGCGCCGCAACGAGGCGTTCCGGGAGCGGCTCAGCGCCGGGTGAGAGTTGTGTGTGTCTGGGGGGGGGGCGGGGGGCATGTCAGGATCTTAAGGTGTCCTATACGGTAGTTATGTTACAGGTCATGCAACAGGTTATGTAACAGGTCATGTAACAGGTCATGCAACAGGTCATGTAACAGGTAAGCCATGCAACAGTTCATGCAACAGGCCTTGCAACAGGTCATGCAACTGGCCTTACAACAGGCCTTGCAACAGGTCTTGCAACAGACCTTGCAACACGTCATGCAGCAGATTCAGCCATGCAACAGGCCATGAAGCAATGTCCAGACCACTCGTGCTGAGTGATTGGCTGTCAATTAAAATAACGTGTCTTCGTTTTCGTAGGTATGGTCGCGAGCAGTCTCGCCCCCTG
Organism: Limnomonas spitsbergensis; assembly: GCA_037349105.1. Taxonomy (NCBI): domain Eukaryota; kingdom Viridiplantae; phylum Chlorophyta; class Chlorophyceae; order Chlamydomonadales; genus Limnomonas; species Limnomonas spitsbergensis. The sequence goes on along the minus strand of JAYJMM010000093.1, from coordinate 1,413,849 downwards.
GTTCACAAGCTCGACGTACTGCTCGACCTGGTCTTCCGCCGACTGTACTACAATGCGGACGAGCCGACGGCACCCTTCCTGTACGAGGGACTAATGAAGAATATCAAGCGTATTGATAAGGAGCTTGGCCCATGAGTACAGACCCGCAACATCTGGTAGCACGATACGGCATGATACGCAATACGGTACAGCCGATTGGTTTGTACGACCATGGTCACACGATAGGGCACGATACGGCTCGAGACGGGCACACATTCAGCCGGATTCTGCTGCAACACAGGGTCGAGGGCAGCGACAACGACGAGCTCTGACCCTGAGTTTGGACCATGTGTGTGGACTATGAGTATGGACCATCAGTGTGGACCATGGGCCCACCACGCCCCTTTATTACGAGGGACTCATGAGGAACATAACGCGTATCAATTAGGAGCCCGGACAGTGAGTGTGCTCTCAGCAAACAGCACGTGGACGGAGAGCTTGATCGGCCTTTGATTCTGCAAATTAGCATCATGGGTACAAAGAGGCCGGGGCCGGGGACCTGGGCCCTTTGAGTGTGCAGCATGCGCGATGCGTCATTCGTTCAGCGTGCAAGTGTGCAACATGCGTGCGGCATGTAAGTGTGCAGCATGTGCATCGGAGCTTGACTACTTGGTCTTGAGGACCTTCAGGTTACTTGCAACTTACATGCAGCCTACCTACAGACATGTGTGTGCAGAACTACAGAAAGCAAGCATGGGGTTGAGGAGGTTGAGGACAGATTTGTACAGTGCACATGGTGTCGGCGGGTGCGTACCACTCGTTACCTGGAACCTAATTGAGCTTGATTTGCCCTTGTGAGCTATGATGCAATATAGGAGGCTGAATGGCGGGGATGGCGGTCTTGGACCGGGCCCCCCGGGGAGCTTGCCAGCCCCCTGAGGATGAAACTTCAAAACCGTGGCGAAATCTGAAAGCATGGCAGGTTATCTACTTGGTGCTGTGTACTTGTTATAATGATGTTGTGTCATATCTTGAGCAGATCTGATGGATCTGCGTGGATCTGGTGCAGAGACGGATCTTGTGCAGATCTCATGCATATTGTTTTTCTTGCAAGGTTAGTTGTTACTAGATCTGGTGTAAATACGTTACGAATCCTTGGTCGCATCGCGGCACAAGGTTCCACCCTGTCGAGCGGTGGAAGCCTTGATTCAGAAAGAACTTGAAACTTCAAGAAGCTGGGGCAAGTATGGTTCTGCCATGTGAAGTGAAGTTTTTACAGTCCAGCGAGGCATCACATTTGATGCAGGGGACTTGTGCACGTAAACTGGTACAGGCACTAAATACGCTTGGACAACGAGCAAAAACCAGTGACCCCCCTGGGCAAGCAATTAACACACAATCACCGAGCAGTGCCGTGGGAATGGACCCCATAGTGCAGAAGATTAGCCATGTCAATGACGTTACACCACTGGGCCATGCAGCAAAGCTCGGCCGCGACGGCGCCCAACAGCAAGTTGGAAACTAAAGAGAGAGAGGAAAGAGACCCCCTCAAAAACAAAACAAAAAGTCCTAATCCCAATCCAACTACAGGAAGCTCAAGAGGTCTGGGCCATGCTCAAAAGACTTGGCCGCTCGGGCGTCCCACTGTCAGAAAGGGGGGAAAAGGAGGAGAAAAACTGGAAATTAGAAGATTAGCCATGTAGTGGAGGCTTCGGCTAATGCAAGTCCATGACATTACACCTCTGGCCATGGTCAAAATGCTCGACCGCACGGGCGCCCGATTGTCTGGTCAGCAGGAAAAGAAACTACACGCGGCAGGAGAAAGGAAATAAACTTGCTTTTGAGGCCTTTCCCTTGAAAGGCTTTGTTCAGGGCTACCCTCTAGTGGAACTCAGGTGTCGGACTTGGTCTTCTTTGCCTTCCCGGACTCTACTTTTGTTCCTTTCCCCACCTCTTCCTTTTAGTTCCTTCTTTTCTCCCCTTTGAACAGTTGGGCGCCCACGCGGCCGAGCTTTGAGCGGGCCCAGAGGTGTAACGTTATTGACAGGCTGGGTGAGAAAGGAAAGCAACAAGCGAAACAGGAAAAGACCCCCCCCCCAAGACAAAGGAATTTTGAGAATCCCCGCCCCGTCCAGATTCTAGCCCTCAACGAAGAGGAAAGATACAAACAACCCAGTCAGTTGGGCTGGGGAATCAGGTAAAGAAAAACAGGAAAGGAACACATAAATGGCTGGGGGAAAGGTTAAAGAAAGGAAGCCCGGCCTCTCAAACGACCATGCCTCAATGATAGCTACCACGTTATTTACAAAGCCAATGCATCCCACCTTAGCCTGCCCAGGTCATTGACATTACACCTCTAGGCCATGCTCAAAAAGTCTTGGCCGCGTGGGCGCCCAACTGTCCCGTTGGGAGGAAAGAAAAGGAACATGAGGGTACAAGGCATGGGCGTCTCTAGCACCGATTAGGGGGCCTGCCCAACCCCGCTCCTCAACACTTATATCAAGATTATTTGCCTTCGTTCGATTTCAGGATTGCGAAGCTTTATAATTTAATTTTCTTTGAATTTGTTACTGTCCAACAGAGCATCACATTTAATGCATTGGACATGTGCCCGATTTAATGCATTGGACATGTGCCCGATGGATCACTCAATCGAACTCTTTTGCACCCACGTCATGTTTTATGGCTGGGGCTTTTCTTCTGCACTATGGGGTCATTAGTTCCCACGCCACTGTCGTGGTTGTGTGCTAGTTGCTTGCCCAGGAGGGCCAGTGGTTTCAGCTTTCTGTCCTAGTGTTATAGTGTATCAAGTGCCTGTACCGGTTGACGGGCACATGTCCCATGCATCAAATGTGATGCTCTGATGAACTGTGAAAACTTCACAAAAACTTAACCGGTACATGCACTTGATGCCCTTGCTTGATACGCTAGGACAGCCAGCGTAAAGCAGTGGATTATCCATGGACATTCCCGTTGACGGCCCAAAGGGCCTAGTGCAAAATAACATATATTGCTTGAGCCACCGGCCGCACGCCGACCATAGTGTAATCCCGGCCATAATTCAACCCCAGCTATCATTGAACCCCGGCAATATTTGAATATCCGCCGTTATTTAATGCCGGCAACAAGTGCATCCCGTGGTGGCCGCTTGGTGGTTTCACAAAAGTGGCTAGGCACACATTAACACAAGGACACATTGGCCACGGAGGCAACCCTTATCCAACCCGTGGCGTGGACCGTGCTAGATCATGCGCATTGCGAAGTCCTTAACGCAACTCCAAATGTAAACAATAAATCGGCATGGTTTATGCCGGGATGTGGAGTGGCGCCGGCTGTATTGTCAGCACTCATGTCGAGTCCTGTGGCAAGTCAATACCTCGTGTGCGTTCACAACAGGGGGGCGGGAAAGGAAAATAGTGACTTCGCAGGGTTTGTCCCAACCCGCGAATCCAGCTCCGGAACCCAGCTTTCGATGACGCCGCAGCCAGCCGCAATATTCACCCTTTGATAATCCTTTTCGCGCATGCTCAGGCACTGCGTTCGATCTCTGTCTTTCAAACTCTCTGTGACAGTGCCATCCCGAGCCTCATCGCCCAGAACCCCGCTTCACCCCAGACAGCATCTGCAGAGAGCTCCCGTCGCAACCCACTGCTTCGATCCCTCCGCAGCGATGTCAGCGCCAGTGCTCTCCCCAGAGGTGACTGCGATGCATCATCATCGCATATGTAATTACGAGCGTCTGCAGAGCTGCACTAAAATGCCTAGTTTGACACTCTTAGTGCAAAACCAGTAGGAGGGCCTGAGGGATACACCCTTGGATGCACTGATGCCGATGCTGCTGTTGAAGATGATGACGATGGGGTCTAGAATTCAAATGCATGTGAAAATGTTGTTGTGGAGAGCTCACACGGCATGCAACACGAACCCAAGGGATGGGCGCTGCCATCCGAGGGATTGTCCGGTAGCACCCTCGCTCCCGGGGGCGATATCCCCTACATCCGTTTTTTCACTTCGAGCTCGCCGCGACCGAATTTAACGCCCCGCGCCTCCTCTTCCCCGCATCTACGCTATATGATGCATGAATCAGGTATGCACTCAGCGTCGGACCCCGCATGGCAAAAATCCCTAATGCCTTGGCCAGTGTCATGCCTCTTTCCATGTCCGTCCATGCAAAGCACCAAGCTCGTCACACAAGATTCCCATGAGACAATACATGCCCGCAAATGTTCCTCCACTCCCACACATCTTTTCTTTGAGCTTAACAAGGTGTGAGGCCGGCCGCCCAACCCTAGAAAACCTGAGACGCTGACACACAAGAAAACAGCCCGGGTGCGCATGGGGCACATCCCTCCCCCGCATTCACATCCCATACCCTGCACCCCTGCCCCTCCCTCATACCCCCTCCACACTTCTACCCCCTACTCACCACCCATGACCTGTCCCCCCACGCAACTGCCCCCTACTCACCATCCACACCATTGCATGCCCCATCACGTCATCCTACATACCCACCCCACCCCACCACCACACACACACACACACATACAAACACTCAACTACCACTCAACTACCAGTCAACTACCACTCAACTACCACTCAACTACCACTCAACCGACGTGGCCGAATTACTTTCAGCATGGCTCAGAGGTGTAACATCATTAACACACACACCACACAACCACCAATCAACCACCACACACTTCACGCCCAGCCTCCACCACTTCCGCAACATCCACCACACACTCACTACACCACACACCCACACCATTCACCCCAACGCTTACCCACCACCCGCCCACATGCACCTCATACCCCTCACCCACACACCATTCACCCCATGCCCTCACCACTCATCACTCACCCGACCGGCCTCCACTGATGTCTGGTTCGCCAAGAAGAGCACCAGCGCCCCCCCCCCCCACACGCATATCCACCACCCCCAACCCACACGGCTCACAACACCCCACTCATCAACCAACCATCGTCCCGGCCGGCCTTCAATGATGGCTGATTTGCCAAGAAGGGATCCAGCGCCCCCCCTCCCCCAAACGGCTCACAACACCCCACTCATCAGCCAACTGTTGCCCCGTCAGGCCTTCGCTGATGGCTGGTTCACCGGTCGCCACTCACGGCTCACCAATGTCCCACCAGGCCTGCAACAATGCCTGGCTCTCCACTCACCCCTTACCGCCCACCACTCACACTCCAACTGTCACCTGCCACTACCCACAACTCACCACTCAGATGCCAGTTCAACAAGCTTAACGGTACCATCGCTCACCTCTCTTTACTCACCCCTCACCCACCAGTCTTCCAATATTGACGGGCTATTCAATCACCTCTCACCCGTCACCACTCACCCGTCAATCCTTCAGCAAAGAAATGGTCCCCCACTCACCTTTCACTACCCACCACTCACCTGGCACCCACCAGGCCTTCAACAATGACTGTTTTATCCCACAGCTCTCACTACTCACCACTCACCCAGCAGCCCCTCCACAACAGCCGGCTCTTCACTCACCACTCACCGCTCACCACTCACCCACCAGTCTTCCAATATGGACTGATGAAGAGTAGACGCGCCCAGTCTGAAACAATCAATGCGCATGAAGCCACCAGGCCTTCAAGGATGGTCTGTTGACAGAGAAGAGCGAAATCCCTCCACCATCACTCACCATCACCATCACTCACCACTCCCACTCCCACCTCTCTTCATTCACCACTCACCACTCCCACTCCCACCACATGTCCTCCATCCCCCCCCACACACACACGCTCCGCTTACCACACCCCCACACATCAACCAACCGTCGCCTCCAACAGGCCTTCAAGGATGGCTGGTTCACCGAGAAGAGCACCATGTGGCCGGGCCAGGGGCTGTCCATCCAGTACGACGAGATATTGTTCAACAAGCAGTCTGATTTCCAGGTAGGCAATACAACAGGTGTCATTTCCCCTCGGGCAGTACAGTGGTGTCACTGTGCTTCGCTGCTGCTACTGCTACTGCTACTGCTGCTGTTGCTGCTGCTGCTGCTACTACTACTGCTACTGCTGCTGCTGCTGCTGCTGCTGCTGCTGCTGGTTTACCACAACACATTGACCTAAACCCGTAACCTGAAACCCTCACTTGACCCCTCTCGCAGCACGTCGTCGTGATGAGCACGAAGGCATACGGCAAGGTGCTGCTGCTTGATGGTGGGTTTCGGGTAATAGGGCTTGGGGTTTTACGCTAATTCTGATGGTGCTACTGCTGAGGGTACCCTACATCACTTCCCACATCCTGTTCCACTGACCCCTGACCCCTGACCCCTAAGCCCTGACCCCTGACCCCTTACCCCTGCTGCTGGCTACAGGTGTCATCCAGGCCACCGAGCGCGACGAGCATTCCTACCAGGAGATGATTGCCCACCTGCCCCTGGGGGGCCTAGAGGTGTGTACTGTGTAGTACGAAACCCCTGTATCCTGTACAACCCGTACCGCCATGTACGCCTCGTACTGCCCTGTATGCCTTGTACCACCCTGTACTGCCTTGGAGTGCCCTACTGGCCTGCACGTTCAATACTACCCAAATCGAATCCTGTAGGCCTAGTGTACTGCCTGTACGTTCCGTACTGCCATGTACACCTTGTACCGCCCTGTACGACCACGCCGCGCCCTGTATGTTTGGTGCAGCCCGAACCGCACCTTGTATGCCTAGTACTGCCTGTATGATCTGTACTGCCCTGTTTGCCTTGTACTGCCTTGTACTACCATGCATCGCCCTGTACATTCCAATACCACCTGAAGGCCTAGGACTGCTGGTAGCCCTTGTGTGCAGCGGCAGCGCAGTCGCCGCCCCTGCTGTATCATCCTTTGACCCGGTTAAAGTTATTAAGGAAGCTGTGGCTGTGGCTGCCGCTTCTGTTTCGCCTTTCAACCGGATTTCTAAGCTATTCAAGCAGCTCTGCTGCTGCCACAGCTGTTTCGTCCCTATTCCCAAAATGGCAATATTTAAATCTGCTAAGGCAGCTGCTGTTGCTGCTGCTAGTTTGTCCTTACACTTTGTTTATCCCCGTACCTGGTATTCAACGCTATTTAGACAGATATTGCAGCTGCTGTTGCTGCTGCTGCTGCTGTTGTTGCTGTTGCTGCTATTGTAGTTGCTGTTGCTGTTGTTGCTGCTGCTGCTGCTGTTGCTGATGTTGTTGCCGCTGCTGCTGCTGCTGCTGTTGCTGCTGCTCCTGCTGCTGCTGCTGCTGTTGCTGCTGTTATTGCTGTTGCTGATGTTGTTGCTGCTGTTGCTGATGTTGTTGCCGCTGCTGTTGTTGCTGCTCCTGCTCCTGCTCCTGCTGCTGCTGTTGCTGCTGCTAGTTTGGCCTTACACTTTGTATTCGTTTATCCCTGCACCCGGTATTCAACGCCACGAAGACAGATGTTGCTGCTGGTGTTGCTGCTGTTGCTTTTGCTGCTGCTGATGTTGCTGCTGTTGCTGTTGCTGATGTTGTTGCCGCTTCTGCTGCTTGTTTGTCCTCACACCCTGTACTCAAAGCTATGAAGGCAGCTGCCTCTGCTGCTCTGATGCTGCCTCTGCTGCTCTGATGCTGCCTCTGCTGCTCTGATGCTGCCTCTGCTGCTCTGATGCTGCCTCTGCTGCTCTGATGCTGCCTCTGATGCTCTGATGCTGCCTCTGCTGCTCTGATGCTGCCGCTGCAGCTCTGATGCTGCCGCTGCTGCTCTGATGCTGCCGCTGCTGCTCTGATGCTGCCTCTGATGCTCTAATGCTGCCTCTGCTGCTCTGATGCTGCCGCTGCTGCTCTGATGCTGCCGCTGCTGCTCTGGTGCAGCCCCTGCTGCTCTGATGCTGCCGCTGCTGCTCTGATGCTGCCGCTGCTGCTCTGGTGCAGCCCCTGCTGCTCTGATGCTGCCTCTGATGCTCTAATGCTGCCGCTGCTGCTCTGATGCTGCCGCTGCTGCTCTGATGCTGCCGCTGCTGCTCTGGTGCTGCCCCTGCTGCTCTGATGCTGCCGCTGCTGCTCTGATGCTGCCTCTGATGCCCTAATGCTGCCGCTGCTGCTCTGATGCTGCCGCTGCTGCTCTGATGCTGCCGCTGCTGCTCTGGTGCTGCCCCTGCTGCTCTGATGCTGCCGCTGCTGCTCTGATGCTGCCGCTGCTGCTCTGGTGCAGCCCCTGCTGCTCTGATGCTGTCGCTGCTGCTCTGATGCTGCCGCTGTTGTTTCGTCCCTTCACCCGGTGTCCAAAGCTATTTAGGCAGCTGCCGTTGTCGCTACTTGTTAATCCCTGCACTCGATATTCAGCGATATTAAAGCAGCTGTTGCTTCTGATATTGCTGCTGTTGCTGCTGCTGTTGCTGCTGCTGGTGCTGCTGCTGTTGCTTTGTGCATAGTTGCTATCAATTGGTATGCTGCTTATTGGCCCATTTGGGTTTGGGTATGGTATGCTGCTTATTGGCCCATTTGGGTTTGGGTATGGTATGCTGCTTATTGGCCCATTTGGGTTTGGGTATGGTATGCTGCTTATTGGCCCATTTGGGTTTGGGTATGGTATGCTGCTTATTGGCCCATTTGGGTTTGGGTATGGTATGCTGCTTATTGGCCCATTTGGGTTTGGGTATGGTATGCTGCTTATTGGCCCATTTGGGTTTGGGTATGGTATGCTGCTTGTTGGCCCATTTGGGTTTGAATATGGTATGCTGCTTATTGGCCCATTTGGGTATGGTATGCTGCTTATTGGCCCATTTGGGTTTGGGTATGGTATGCTGCTTGTTGGCCCATTTGGGTTTGAATATGGTATGCTGCTTATTGGCCCATTTGGGTTTGGGTATGGTATGCTGCTTATTGGCCCATTTGGGTTTGGGTATGGTATGCTGCTTATTGGCCCATTTGGGTTTGAATATGGTATGCTGCTTATTGGCCCATTTGGGTTTAGGTATGGTATGCTGCTTATTGGCCCTTTGACGCCTTCTATGGCCGATCACTTTGCTGCTAATTGATTCCACGAGAACGCCTTGAAATTATTGCAGGGGAGTGGAGGGGGGGGGGCAGCGGCGCTGTGTTGACCCTCGGCCCTTCACACTTAATAATACCACTGCTGATGCTGATTTGCACGTTCAGGATGCCCCGAAGCGAGTGCTGGTGGTGGGCGGCGGTGACGGCGGCGTGCTACGAGAGATCAGCCGCTACCCTAGCATCCAAGAGATCCACATGGCCGAGATTGACAAGTGCGGCATGCATGGGCTGGACCGGCTGCATGACTGGCATGGGAAGTTGTTCTCATGGTTGTTTTGCATGGGGTGATCAGCTGCCACCCTAGCATCCAAGAGATCCACATGGCCGATATGGGCAAGTGCGGCATGCAGGGGCTGATCAGCTCGGGATGATAGGCATAGGGTGATCAGTAGGTGTGATAAGAATGAGGAGATCTACATGGGGTATACCCGCTGCATGGTTGCATGGCTGCATGGCTGCATGGGATTCCTGTACCATGCAGCCATGCTGAGCAGATACACTTTATGCATGTCCTGAGGATGTGCCCTACACGAAGATGCTGTGCGCAGCACTAAGATAGAGAGTTGTCCCCTTGGGTACCTCGTTTCAGCACAATTTGTGATCAGTGTGTTTGCTGGTAAAGGCACTGCTGTTCTAGCACACAATCAGTGTGTTTGTTGGTAAAGGCACTGCTGTTCTAGCACACAATCAGTGTGTTTGTTGGTAAAGGCACTGCTGTTCTAGCACACAATCAGTGTGTTTGCTGGTAAAGGCACTCTGTCGATTCAGCACAATTTGTGATCAGTGTGTTTGTTGGTGAAGGCACTCTGTGCACTACCCTGCAGGATGGTGCCCGAGGTCAGCAAGCTGCTGATCCCGCAGGTGAGGTCAGGCACGAACACGGGTTAAGTGCAGGGTTTAGGGTTAGGGTATAGGAACCCTGAACCCGTAACCCAAACTCCCGCAGGTCAGGTCAGGCACCAGCGTGAGTAATGAGCGGGTTGAAGGTCAGGGCAGGGCGTAGGAAATGGTTATGGTGAGGGTAGAGGAACCCTGAACCCTAAACCCCCGCAGGTCAGGTCAGGCACCAGCGCCAGTAATGAGCGGAGTGCATAAGGGCAACGACTCAATGCATGAGGTTAAGATTAGGGTTCCGGCACTTTTGGTAAGGGCGAAGGGTCAGCGTAGCTGGTTGATTGGGATGGAAGGGCCCTTAATCTTCAGACACCAACTGCCACTGAACCCTAACAAACGAAGTGCCTGGACCCCTCCAACCCATACCAACTGCCCCCGCCCACTCCTGCCGCTGTCGTCTTTCAGCCTAAACGACCCTTTTGTGCATCGTTTCAGCACTTCACCCTAAACCCTGCCCCCCCCTCTCTCCTCCCTCTCTCCCACCTCCTGCCACAGCTATCTGTCAGCTTCAGTAAATCTCTGGTGCACTGTTTCAGTACCCCAAACCCTAAAACCTGTCCCTTATTCTCCTCCCCCCTTCCGTACCCGTATATCATTGTCAGCTTCAGCGACCCTCTTGTGCATTGTTTGCGCACTTATACCCAAACCCTGCCCCCCTCCCTCCCTCCTTCTCCCTCCCTCCCCACTCCTGCCGCTGTCGTCTGTCAGCTTAAGCGACCCTCTTGTACATTATTTGTGCACTGATACCTTAACCGTGCCCCCCCCACCTCCCTCCCTACTCTTGCTGTAGTTGTCTGCCAGCTTCAGTGACCCTTTAGTGCATCGTTTGAACCCCAAACCCTAACCCCCTCCCTCCCTCCCCCCCCCTTTCCCCTGCCACAGTTGTCTGTCAGCTATAACACCTAGAATGCTTTGCTTGAGCACTTAACCCCTCCCTCCCTCCCCCTCATCCCCTGCCACATTTATCTGTCAGCTTCAATGACCCTCTAGTGCATCTACTGAACCCTATCCCCCCTCCCTCCCACCCCATCCCCTATCACAGTTGTCTGTCAGCTAAAAACAAACCTCAAATGTTCGTTTAAGCACTAAACCCTAAACCCTGCCCCCCCCCTCCCGCCCTCCTGCCGCAGATGTCTATCGGCTTCAACGACCCTCGCGTTCAGCTGCACATCTGTGACGGCATCAAGTAGGTCCTGAGGGGGGTCGAACTGAAGGATCAAGGGTTTGGGGTTTCCTCTGGTTTTGGTTTTAGGGTTCCTCTCTGGTTTAGTGTTAGGGCTTCAGCTGCAAATCTGTGATGGCATCAAGTAGGTTCCCAAAAAGAAATGACTGAAGGGTTACCGGCGTCAAGGGTTTCTCTTCGGTTTAGGGTTTAGGGTGTTCTCTCTGGTTTAGAGTTTAGGGTTTAGGGCTCCTCTCTGGTTTAGGGTGTAGGGCTCCTCTCTGGTGTAGGGTTAAGGGTTTAGGGCTCCTCCCTGGTGTAGGGTTTCAGCGTCACATCCTTACCCTCAGCGTCAAACCCTGTACCCTAAACCTTGTTCCCTAATTTCCCCCGCAAACCCTGTGCCTTCAACCATGTACCCCAAACCCGGAAACCTAACCCCTGTACCCTTATCCTGTACCGTGTACCCTGAACCTTGTCCCCTAAACCTCTGCATAGGTACGTGCAGGATGCTGAGGAGGGCTCCTTTGATTGCATCATTGTGGACTCATCTGATCCAGTGGGGCCTGCCGAGGTCCTCTTTGAGGAGGTGAGTCTTGGGGCCTGCCAAGGGGATGAGTAGTGAGGCCTGCCGATGGGATGGGTGGTGGGGCTTGCTGCGGTCCTGTTGGACTGCAAAACTGTGGATATCAGGGGTACAATGATGCTTGTCGAGGTCCTGCTTGATTGCATCATTGTGGACTCATCCGATCCAGTGGGGCCTGCTGAGGTCCTCTTTGAGGAGGTGAGGGGTGGGGCCTGCCAAGGGGATGGGTAGTGGGGCTCGCTGCGTTCCTGTTGGGGTCAGGAGAGTTCTTTTGACTGCATGATTGGGAATTCATGTAATCCAATGGGGCCTGCCGAGGTCATTTTTGAGGTGGGTGGTTGGGCCTGCCAAAGGGGTGCGTGGTGGGGCTCGCTGCCGTCCTGTTGGGCTGCAAAACTGTGGATGTCAGGGGTACAATGGGGCCTGTCGAGGTCCTGCTTGATTGCATTATTGTGGACTCGTCCGAGCCGGTGGGGCATGCCAAGGTCCTTTTTGATGAGGTTGTTGGTGGGGCCTGCCAAGGCGGGGGCTGAAGGGGGTTCCTTTGACGGCATCATTGGAGATTTTTCTGATCCAATGGGGCCTGCCAAGGTCATTTTTGAGGAGGTGGGTGGTTGGGCCTGCCAAAGGGGATGGTGGGTGGTGTAGCCTGTCAAGGGGGAGGCGCTGCTGACCTCCTGCTTGAGGAGGTGAGCTAGGGTTTGAGTAACAATTTTTAGGGTGCAGGGTTCTGTGTCCTAAACCCTAAACCATGTTTGAGGAGGTAGGCTATGGGGTCTTCTGAGGTCATGGTTGAGGTGGGTGGTGGCGCCCTTTCACCGTCACAGTGACCCTTAACACCGCAGCCTTTCGAATGGGGGCTCCCTCTGTATTACTCCATCATCCCTCTGTATTACTCCATCATCCCTCTGTATTACTCCATCATCCCTTTGAGTTACTCCATCCTGGTTTCTCAACCCCTTTCCCGCAGCCTTTCAAAAAGGTGCTGCAACATCCCTCTTATGCTACTCCATCCTGTTTTCTCAACCCCTTTCCTGCAGCCTTTCTTCCGCGCCCTGCACCGCGCTGTGCTACTCCCATCCTGTTTTCTCAACCCCTTTCCTGCAGCCTTTCTTCCGCGCCCTGCACCGCGCTGTGCTACCCCATCATCCCTCTTGAGTTACTCCATCATCCCTCTGTATTACTCCATCATCCCTCTTGAGTTACTCCATCATCCCTCTGTATTACTCCATCATCCCTCTTGAGTTACTCCATCATCCCTCTATGCTACTCCATCCTGTTTTCTCAACCCCTTTCCGCAGCCTTTCTTCCGCGCCCTGCACCGCGCCGTGAAGCCCGGAGGCATTGTTTGCACCCAGGCAGAGTCCATCTGGTTCCACCTGCCCATCATCAAGAGTCTGGCCACCATGTGCGGAAAGGTGCGGACTCTTGGACATCCATTAGTGTTTAGGGTTAAAACCATAAACATTTAACTGTTAACTATTGACTATTGGGCATCTCTTCCAGATGTGAGGAACATACTCAGGGTTTAAATTCCCTGTTGCGCTCAGTCCAGGTCGGTTACGGACCTTAGAATTCTACTCGGCCGAATTTGGTCGGCCGCAATATTTTTTGCGTTCTCATTATTCATCCGAGTCGGTAGTCGGTCTTATTTCTAGCCTCAGTCTGTGTTATGCCGTGCCAGACCTTCCACCTGCCCATTATCAAGAATCTGGCCGCCAGGGCGGAAAGGTGCGGAACATTGGGCATTTCTTCTTGACCGGAGGAGCAGACTCTGGGTTTGATTTCCCTGTTGCGCTCTGGGTTTGATTTCCCTGTTGCGCTCTGGGTTTGAATTCCCTGTTGCGCTCTGCGTTTGAATTCCCTGTTGCGCTCTGGGTTTGAATTCCCTGTTGCGCTCTGGGTTTGATTTCCCTGTTGCGCTCTGGGTTTGAATTCCCTGTTGCGCTCTGGGTTTGAATTCCCTGTTGCGCTCTGGGTTTGAATTCCCTGTTGCGCTCTGGGTTTGAATTCCCTGTTGCGCTGAGTCAGTGCTATGCCGTGCCAGTACAAGCAGACCTTCCACCTGCTCATGATCAAGAGTCTGGCCGCCGTGTGCGGAAAGGTGCGGACTATCGGACATGCCTCGTCAACGCGGTCGTGTGACTCAGTGTGATTTAGGGTACAGGGTTCTTTAAACCCTGGGCAGTGGCTCCCGGTGTGGTTAAGGGTAGAGGGTTGTTTAAACCCTAGGCAGTGGCTCCTGGTGTGGTTTAGGGTAGAAGCTTCTTTAAACCCTAGGCAGTGGCTCCCGGTGTGGTTTAGGGTAGAGGCTTCTTTAAACCTTCGGCAGTGGCTCCCGGTGTGGTTTAGGGTAGAGGGTTCTCTAAACCTTCGGCAGTGGCTCTTGTTGTGGTTTAGAGTAGAGGGTTCTCTAAACCTTCGGCAGTGGCTCCCGGTGTGGTTTAGGGTAGAGGCTTCTCTAAACCTTCGGCAGTGGCTCCCGTTGTGGTTTAGGGTAGAGGGTTCTCTAAACCTTTGGCAGTGGCTCCCGGTGTGGTTTAGGGTAGAGGGTTCTCTAAACCTTCGGCCGTGGCTCCCGGTGTGGTTTAGGGTAGAGGCTTCTTTAAACCCTAGGCAGTGGCTCCCGTTGTTTGTTGAAGTGCGCAACAAAGGTAAACTTAGGGAGCCTGCCGTCACTGGGCCGATTGGGACCAAACCTGGAACGGCTGATGGCTGATGGCTTACGCAACAGGGCTTGCTGCACGAGACCTTTGTGGCACGGTGTCTCGTGAAGTGTGCACTTCAGAGGGTGGCAGCAACTCACCCTCGAGTGAAAGCCCTACCACTTCACCCCATAGTAAACGGTGCCACAGACAACACATTTTTTGTGTTTGAGCGCACTTGGCATTCCATACGCGCACACCACCATCCTGATTTACCCCTCTAAAACCCTTAACACGTAACCCTGCTCACTTGCACTCGACCCCAACCCTGGTGCAGAGAGGGCGGCAGTGTCTCATACGTGTGCACCACACTCCTGACCTACCCCCCTCAACCTTAACCTAAACTCTGCTTTTCTCTGCTCAAACCCGACCCGCCGCAGATCTTTCTAGGCGGCAGCGTTTCATACGCGTGCACCGCCAGCCCATCCTATCCGTCTCACCCCAAACCTGAACTCTGCTTTCCTCCGCTCAAACACGACCCTCCCGCAGATCTTTAAGGGCGGCAGCTTGACATACGCAATAACGCGCACACCACCAATCGCGACCTACCCCGCTGAGCTCTAAACCTAACCCACCCCTGAGCTCTTAAACTTCATTGGCAACCCTGTTCAAACCCGACCTAAACCCAACCCCTATGCAGATCTTTGAGGGCGGCAGCGTGTCATACGCGTACACCACCATCCCGACCTACCCCAGCGGACAGATTGGGTTTATGCTGTGCTGCAAGGCCAAGCCAGGCCAGGACCCCGTCGACCCACGCGTGGCGCGCCAGACGCCGGGTGCCCTCGTGCCCCCCCTGGGAGTCAAGGAGCTGCAGTGAGTTTGCAGGGGAAGAGTGACTTGGGGGTCAGTGGAGTAATTAGAGGGGCAGAAGTGTAACTGTGGGGGAGGGTAAGGGGGCTGCTTGTGGCATGCTAGACTAGCAGGGTGGGAGTAACTGGGGGGGGGGGTGATGTTGAGGAGTGTGACTGGGGGGGGGCAGGGGGCTACATTGGGGGGTGTTCAGGGCAGGGGGGGGCAGGGGTCTACATTGGGGGGTGTTCAGGGGGGGACAGGGGGCTACATTGGGGGGTGCTGGGCAGAGTGTTTAGAGGGCATTAAAGGGATTCGCCAAGGGACTGCAGTCCAGTGTTAATTTCAACATGCTTCTGCTACAATTCAGCTACCTCAAGGACTGCGGCCGTGGGGGCCTGGAGCAGCAAGCCCTGCTACTTGGGCACCGCCCATACGCCTGTCCAGACTTTGTCCAAATTGGCTCAGTAGTGGCAGCCCAGCGGCATGCTTTAAGTCAATGACGTTACGCCTCTGAGCCCTGCTCAAAAAGGCTCGGCCGCGTGGGCGCCCAACTGTCCCGTTGGGAGAAAAGAAAAGGAACTTAAGGCCTGCTTAAAGTGGCCTGGTGCGTACTGAAATAAGCACTGGACTGCAGTCAGCAATGCGGGTGGGGAAGGGCTTGTGGCCTGGTGCGTACTGAAATAAGCACTGGACTGCAGTCAGCAATGCGGGTGGGGAAGGGCTTGTGACCTGGTGCGTACTGAAATAAGCACTGGACTGCAGTCAGCAATGCGGGTGGGGAAGGGCTTGTGGCCTGGTGCGTACTGAAATAAGCACTGGACTGCAGTCAGCAATGTGGGTGGGGAAGGGCTTGTGACCTGGTGCGTACTGAAATAAGCACTGGACTGCAGTCAGCAATGCGGGTGGGGAAGGGCTTGTGACCTGGTGCGTACTGAAATAAGCACTGGACTGCAGTCAGCAATGCGGGTGGGGAAGGGCTTGTGACCTGGTGCGTACTGAAATAAGCACTGGGCTGCAGTCAGCAATGCGGGTGGGGAAGGGCTTGTGACCTGGTGCGTACTGAAATAAGCACTGGACTGCAGTCAGCAATGTGGGTGGGGAAGGGCTTGTGACCTGGTGCGTACTGAAATAAGCACTGGACTGCAGTCAGCAATGCGGGTGGGGAAGGGCTTGTGGCCTGGTGCGTACTGAAATAAGCACTGGACTGCAGTCAGCAATGCGGGTGGGGAAGGGCTTGTGACCTGGTGCGTATTGAAATAAGCACTGGACTGCAGTCAGCAATGCGGGTGGGGAAGGGCTTGTGACCTGGTGCGTACTGAAATAAGCACTGGACTGCAGTCAGCAATGTGGGTGGGGAAGGGCTTGTGACCTGGTGCGTACTGAAATAAGCACTGGACTGCAGTCAGCAATGCGGGTGGGGAAGGGCTTGTGGCCTGGTGCGTACTGAAATAAGCACTGGACTGCAGTCAGCAATGTGGGTGGGGAAGGGCTTGTGGCCTGGTGCGTATTGAAATAAGCACTGGACTGCAGTCAGCAATGCGGGTGGGGAAGGGCTTGTGACCTGGTGCGTATTGAAATAAGCACTGGACTGCAGTCAGCAATGTGGTTGGGGAAGGGCTTGTGACCTGGTGCGTATTGAAATAAGCACTGGACTGCAGTCAGCAATGCGGGTGGGGAAGGGCTTGTGGCCTGGTGCGTACTGAAATAAGCACTGGACTGCAGTCAGCAAGTCGGTGGGGAAGGGCTTGTGACCTGGTGCGTACTGAATAAGCACTGGACTGCAGTCAGCAATGCGGGTGGGGAGGGCTTGTGGCCTGGTTGCGTACTGAAATAAGCACTGGACTGCAGTCAGCAATGTGGGTGGGGAAGGGCTTGTGACCTGGTGCGTACTGAAATAAGCACTGGACTGCAGTCAGCAATGTGGGTGGGGAAGGGGCTTGTGGCCTGGTGCGTACTGAAATAAGCACTGGACTGCAGTCAGCAATGTGGGTGGGGAAGGGCTTGTGGCCTGGTGCGTACTGAAAATAGCACTGGACTGCAGTCCAGCAATGCGGGTGGGAAGGCTTGTGACCTGGTGCGTACTGAAATAAGCACTGGACTGCAGTCAGCAATGCGGGTGGGAAGGGCTTGTGACCTGGTGCGTTCTGAAATAAGCACTGGACTGCAGTCAGCAATGTGGGTGGGGAAGGGGCTTGTGACCTGGTGCGTACTGAAATAGCACTGGACTGCAGTCAGCAATGCGGGTGGGGAGGCTTTGTGGCCCTGGTGCGTAACTGGAAAATAAGCACTGGACTGCAGGCGCATGTGGTGGGGAAGGGCTTGTGGCCTGGTGCGTACTGAAATAAGCACTGGACTGCAGTCAGCATGCGGGTGGGGAGGGCTTGTGACCTGGTGCGTACTGAAATAAGCACTGGACTGCAGTCAGCAATGTGGGTGGGGAAGGGCTTGTGGCCTGGTGCGTACTGAAATAAGCACTGGACTGCAGTCAGCAATGCGGGTGGGGAAGGGCTTGTGCCTGGTGCGTACTGAAATAAGCACTGGACTGCAGTCAGCAATGCTGGGTGGGGAAGGGCTTGTGGCCTGGTGCGTACTGAAATAAGCACTGGACTGCAGTCAGCAATGTGGGTGGGGAAGGGCTTGTGGCCTGGTGCGTACTGAAATAAGCACTGGACTGCAGTCAGCAATGCGGGTGGGGAAGGCTTGTGACCTGGTGCGTACTGAAATAAGCACTGGACTGCAGTCAGCAATGCGGGTGGGGAAGGGCTTGTGACCTGGTGCGTACTGAAATAAGCACTGGACTGCAGTCAGCAATGTGGGTGGGAAGGGCTTGTGACCTGGTGCGTATTGAAATAAGCACTGGACTGCAGTCAGCAATGCGGGTGGGGAAGGGCTTGTGGCCTGGTGCGTACTGAAATAAGCACTGGACTGCAGTCAGCAATGTGGGTGGGGAAGGGCTTGTGGCCTGGTGCGTACTGAAATAAGCACTGGACTGCAGTCAGCAATGCGGGTGGGGAAGGGCTTGTGGCCTGGTGCGTACTGAAATAAGCACTGGACTGCAGTCAGCAATGCGGGTGGGGAAGGGCTTGTGGCCTGGTGCGTACTGAAATAAGCACTGGACTGCAGTCAGCAATGGGGTGGGGAAGGGCTTGTGACCTGGTGCGTACTGAAATAAGCACTGGACTGCAGTCAGCAATGCGGGTGGGGAAGGGCTGGCCTGGTGCGTACTGAAATAAGCACTGGACTGCAGTCAGCAATGCGGGTGGGGAAGGGCTTGTGACCTGGTGCGTACTGAAATAAGCACTGGACTGCAGTCAGCAATGCGGGTGGGGAAGGGCTTGTGGCCTGGTGCGTACTGAAATAAGCACTGGACTGCAGTCAGCAATGCGGGTGGGGAAGGGCTTGTGACCTGGTGCGTACTGAAATAAGCACTGGACTGCAGTCAGCAATGCTGGGTGGGGAAGGGCTTGTGGCCTGGTGCGTACTGAAATAAGCACTGGACTGCAGTCAGCAATGCGGGTGGGGAAGGGCTTGTGACCTGGTGCGTACTGAAATAAGCACTGGACTGCAGTCAGCAATGCGGGTGGGGAAGGGCTTGTGACCTGGTGCGTACTGAAATAAGCACTGGACTGCAGTCAGCAATGCGGGTGGGGAAGGGCTTGTGACCTGGTGCGTACTGAAATAAGCACTGGACTGCAGTCAGCAATGCGGGTGGGGAAGGGCTTGTGGCCTGGTGCGTACTGAAATAAGCACTGGACTGCAGTCAGCAATGCGGGTGGGGAAGGGCTTGTGGCCTGGTGCGTACTGAAATAAGCACTGGACTGCAGTCAGCAATGTGGGTGGGGAAGGGCTTGTGACCTGGTGCGTACTGAAATAAGCACTGGACTGCAGTCAGCAATGCGGGTGGGGAAGGGCTTGTGGCCTGGTGCGTACTGAAATAAGCACTGGACTGCAGTCAGCAATGCGGGTGGGGAAGGGCTTGTGACCTGGTGCGTACTGAAATAAGCACTGGACTGCAGTCAGCAATGCGGGTGGGGAAGGGCTTGTGACCTGGTGCGTACTGAAATAAGCACTGGACTGCAGTCAGCAATGTGGGTGGGGAAGGGCTTGTGGCCTGGTGCGTACTGAAATAAGCACTGGACTGCAGTCAGCAATGCGGGTGGGGAAGGGCTTGTGGCCTGGTGCGTACTGAAATAAGCACTGGACTGCAGTCAGCAATGCGGGTGGGGAAGGGCTTGTGGCCTGGTGCGTACTGAAATAAGCACTGGACTGCAGTCAGCAATGCGGGTGGGGAAGGGCTTGTGACCTGGTGCGTACTGAAATAAGCACTGGACTGCAGTCAGCAATGTGGGTGGGGAAGGGCTTGTGACCTGGTGCGTACTGAAATAAGCACTGGACTGCAGTCAGCAATGCGGGTGGGGAAGGGCTTGTGGCCTGGTGCGTACTGAAATAAGCACTGGACTGCAGTCAGCAATGTGGGTGGGGAAGGGCTTGTGGCCTGGTGCGTACTGAAATAAGCACTGGACTGCAGTCAGCAATGCGGGTGGGGAAGGGCTTGTGACCTGGTGCGTACTGAAATAAGCACTGGACTGCAGTCAGCAATGTGGGTGGGGAAGGGCTTGTGGCCTGGTGCGTACTGAAATAAGCACTGGACTGCAGTCAGCAATGCGGGTGGGGAAGGGCTTGTGGCCTGGTGCGTACTGAAATAAGCACTGGACTGCAGTCAGCAATGCGGGTGGGGAAGGGCTTGTGGCCTGGTGCGTACTGAAATAAGCACTGGACTGCAGTCAGCAATGCGGGTGGGGAAGGGCTTGTGACCTGGTGCGTACTGAAATAAGCACTGGACTGCAGTCAGCAATGTGGGTGGGGAAGGGCTTGTGACCTGGTGCGTACTGAAATAAGCACTGGACTGCAGTCAGCAATGCGGGTGGGGAAGGGCTTGTGGCCTGGTGCGTACTGAAATAAGCACTGGACTGCAGTCAGCAATGTGGGTGGGGAAGGGCTTGTGACCTGGTGCGTACTGAAATAAGCACTGGACTGCAGTCAGCAATGCGGGTGGGGAAGGGCTTGTGACCTGGTGCGTACTGAAATAAGCACTGGACTGCAGTCAGCAATGTGGGTGGGGAAGGGCTTGTGGACCTGGTGCGTACTGAAATAAGCACTGGACTGCAGTCAGCAATGTGGGTGGGGAAGGGCTTGTGGCCTGGTGCGTACTGAAATAAGCACTGGACTGCAGTCAGCAATGCGGGTGGGGAAGGGCTTGTGGCCTGGTGCGTACTGAAATAAGCACTGGACTGCAGTCAGCAATGTGGGTGGGGAAGGGCTTGTGACCTGGTGCGTACTGAAATAAGCACTGGACTGCAGTCAGCAATGTGGGTGGGGAAGGGCTTGTGGCCTGGTGCGTACTGAAATAAGCACTGGACTGCAGTCAGCAATGCGGGTGGGGAAGGGCTTGTGACCTGGTGCGTACTGAAATAAGCACTGGACTGCAGTCAGCAATGTGGGTGGGGAAGGGCTTGTGACCTGGTGCGTACTGAAATAAGCACTGGACTGCAGTCAGCAATGCGGGTGGGGAAGGGCTTGTGACCTGGTGCGTACTGAAATAAGCACTGGACTGCAGTCAGCAATGTGGGTGGGGAAGGGCTTGTGGCCTGGTGCGTACTGAAATAAGCACTGGACTGCAGTCAGCAATGCGGGTGGGGAAGGGCTTGTGGCCTGGTGCGTACTGAAATAAGCACTGGACTGCAGTCAGCAATGCGGGTGGGGAAGGGCTTGTGACCTGGTGCGTACTGAAATAAGCACTGGACTGCAGTCAGCAATGCGGGTGGGGAAGGGCTTGTGGCCTGGTGCGTACTGAAATAAGCACTGGACTGCAGTCAGCAATGTGGGTGGGGAAGGGCTTGTGACCTGGTGCGTACTGAAATAAGCACTGGACTGCAGTCAGCAATGCGGGTGGGGAAGGGCTTGTGACCTGGTGCGTACTGAAATAAGCACTGGACTGCAGTCAGCAATGCGGGTGGGGAAGGGCTTGTGACCTGGTGCGTACTGAAATAAGCACTGGACTGCAGTCAGCAATGCGGGTGGGGAAGGGCTTGTGGCCTGGTGCGTACTGAAATAAGCACTGGACTGCAGTCAGCAATGCGGGTGGGGAAGGGCTTGTGGCCTGGTGCGTACTGAAATAAGCACTGGACTGCAGTCAGCAATGCGGGTGGGGAAGGGCTTGTGACCTGGTGCGTACTGAAATAAGCACTGGACTGCAGTCAGCAATGTGGGTGGGGAAGGGCTTGTGACCTGGTGCGTACTGAAATAAGCACTGGACTGCAGTCAGCAATGCGGGTGGGGAAGGGCTTGTGGCCTGGTGCGTACTGAAATAAGCACTGGACTGCAGTCAGCAATGCGGGTGGGGAAGGGCTTGTGGCCTGGTGCGTATTGAAATAAGCACTGGACTGCAGTCAGCAATGCGGGTGGGGAAGGGCTTGTGACCTGGTGCGTATTGAAATAAGCACTGGACTGCAGTCAGCAATGTGGGTGGGGAAGGGCTTGTGACCTGGTGCGTATTGAAATAAGCACTGGACTGCAGTCAGCAATGCGGGTGGGGAAGGGCTTGTGGCCTGGTGCGTACTGAAATAAGCACTGGACTGCAGTCAGCAATGTGGGTGGGGAAGGGCTTGTGACCTGGTGCGTACTGAAATAAGCACTGGACTGCAGTCAGCAATGCGGGTGGGGAAGGGCTTGTGACCTGGTGCGTACTGAAATAAGCACTGGACTGCAGTCAGCAATGTGGGTGGGGAAGGGCTTGTGGCCTGGTGCGTACTGAAATAAGCACTGGACTGCAGTCAGCAATGCGGGTGGGGAAGGGCTTGTGGCCTGGTGCGTACTGAAATAAGCACTGGACTGCAGTCAGCAATGCGGGTGGGGAAGGGCTTGTTACCTGGTGCGTACTGAAATAAGCACTGGACTGCAGTCAGCAATGCGGGTGGGGAAGGGCTTGTGACCTGGTGCGTACTGAAATAAGCACTGGACTGCAGTCAGCAATGTGGGTGGGGAAGGGCTTGTGACCTGGTGCGTACTGAAATAAGCACTGGACTGCAGTCAGCAATGCGGGTGGGGAAGGGCTTGTGGCCTGGTGCGTACTGAAATAAGCACTGGACTGCAGTCAGCAATGTGGGTGGGGAAGGGCTTGTGGCCTGGTGCGTACTGAAATAAGCACTGTACTGCAGTCAGCAATGCGGGTGGGGAAGGGCTTGTGGCCTGGTGCGTACTGAAATAAGCACTGGACTGCAGTCAGCAATGTGGGTGGGGAAGGGCTTGTGGCCTGGTGCGTACTGAAATAAGCACTGGACTGCAGTCAGCAATGCGGGTGGGGAAGGGCTTGTGACCTGGTGCGTACTGAAATAAGCACTGGACTGCAGTCAGCAATGCGCGTGGGGAAGGGCTTGTGGCCTGGTGCGTACTGAAATAAGCACTGGACTGCAGTCAGCAATGCGGGTGGGGAAGGGCTTGTGACCTGGTACGTACTGAAATAAGCACTGGACTGCAGTCAGCAATGTGGGTGGGGAAGGGCTTGTGGCCTGGTGCGTACTGAAATAAGCACTGGACTGCAGTCAGCAATGCGGGTGGGGAAGGGCTTGTGGCCTGGTGCGTACTGAAATAAGCACTGGACTGCAGTCAGCAATGCGGGTGGGGAAGGGCTTGTGGCCTGGTGCGTACTGAAATAAGCACTGGACTGCAGTCAGCAATGCGGGTGGGGAAGGGCTTGTGACCTGGTGCGTATTGAAATAAGCACTGGACTGCAGTCAGCAATGTGGGTGGGGAAGGGCTTGTGACCTGGTGCGTATTGAAATAAACACTGGACTGCAGTCAGCAATGCGGGTGGGGAAGGGCTTGTGGCCTGGTGCGTACTGAAATAAGCACTGGACTGCAGTCAGCAATGTGGGTGGGGAAGGGCTTGTGACCTGGTGCGTACTGAAATAAGCACTGGACTGCAGTCAGCAATGCGGGTGGGGAAGGGCTTGTGACCTGGTGCGTACTGAAATAAGCACTGGACTGCAGTCAGCAATGTGGGTGGGGAAGGGCTTGTGGCCTGGTGCGTACTGAAATAAGCACTGGACTGCAGTCAGCAATGTGGGTGGGGAAGGGCTTGTGGCCTGGTGCGTACTGAAATAAGCACTGGACTGCAGTCAGCAATGCGGGTGGGGAAGGGCTTGTGACCTGGTGCGTACTGAAATAAGCACTGGACTGCAGTCAGCAATGCGGGTGGGGAAGGGCTTGTGACCTGGTGCGTTCTGAAATAAGCACTGGACTGCAGTCAGCAATGTTGGTGGGGAAGGGCTTGTGACCTGGTGCGTACTGAAATAAGCACTGGACTGCAGTCAGCAATGCGGGTGGGGAAGGGCTTGTGGCCTGGTGCGTACTGAAATAAGCACTGGACTGCAGTCAGCAATGTGGGTGGGGAAGGGCTTGTGACCTGGTGCGTACTGAAATAAGCACTGTACTGCAGTCAGCAATGCGGGTGGGGAAGGGCTTGTGGCCTGGTGCGTACTGAAATAAGCACTGGACTGCAGTCAGCAATGTGGGTGGGGAAGGGCTTGTGGCCTGGTGCGTACTGAAATAAGCACTGGACTGCAGTCAGCAATGTGGGTGGGGAAGGGCTTGTGGCCTGGTGCGTACTGAAATAAGCACTGGACTGCAGTCAGCAATGCGGGTGGGGAAGGGCTTGTGACCTGGTGCGTACTGAAATAAGCACTGGACTGCAGTCAGCAATGTGGGTGGGGAAGGGCTTGTGGCCTGGTGCGTACTGAAATAAGCACTGGACTGCAGTCAGCAATGTGGGTGGGGAAGGGCTTGTGGCCTGGTGCGTACTGAAATAAGCACTGGACTGCAGTCAGCAATGCGGGTGGGGAAGGGCTTGTGACCTGGTGCGTACTGAAATAAGCACTGGACTGCAGTCAGCAATGCGGGTGGGGAAGGGCTTGTGACCTGGTGCGTTCTGAAATAAGCACTGGACTGCAGTCAGCAATGCGGGTGGGGAAGGGCTTGTGACCTGGTGCGTACTGAAATAAGCACTGGACTGCAGTCAGCAATGTGGGTGGGGAAGGGCTTGTGACCTGGTGCGTATTGAAATAAGCACTGGACTGCAGTCAGCAATGCGGGTGGGGAAGGGCTTGTGGCCTGGTGCGTACTGAAATAAGCACTGGACTGCAGTCAGCAATGTGGGTGGGGAAGGGCTTGTGACCTGGTGCGTACTGAAATAAGCACTGGACTGCAGTCAGCAATGCGGGTGGGGAAGGGCTTGTGACCTGGTGCGTACTGAAATAAGCACTGGACTGCAGTCAGCAATGTGGGTGGGGAAGGGCTTGTGGCCTGGTGCGTACTGAAATAAGCACTGGACTGCAGTCAGCAATGTGGGTGGGGAAGGGCTTGTGGCCTGGTGCGTACTGAAATAAGCACTGGACTGCAGTCAGCAATGCGGGTGGGGAAGGGCTTGTGACCTGGTGCGTACTGAAATAAGCACTGGACTGCAGTCAGCAATGCGGGTGGAGAAGGGCTTGTGACCTGGTGCGTTCTGAAATAAGCACTGGACTGCAGTCAGCAATGTGGGTGGGGAAGGGCTTGTGACCTGGTGCGTACTGAAATAAGCACTGGACTGCAGTCAGCAATGTGGGTGGGGAAGGGCTTGTGGCCTGGTGCGTACTGAAATAAGCACTGGACTGCAGTCAGCAATGTGGGTGGGGAAGGGCTTGTGGCCTGGTGCGTACTGAAATAAGCACTGTACTGCAGTCAGCAATGCGGGTGGGGAAGGGCTTGTGGCCTGGTGCGTACTGAAATAAGCACTGGACTGCAGTCAGCAATGTGGGTGGGGAAGGGCTTGTGGCCTGGTGCGTACTGAAATAAGCACTGGACTGCAGTCAGCAATGTGGGTGGGGAAGGGCTTGTGGCCTGGTGCGTACTGAAATAAGCACTGGACTGCAGTCAGCAATGCGGGTGGGGAAGGGCTTGTGACCTGGTGCGTACTGAAATAAGCACTGGACTGCAGTCAGCAATGTGGGTGGGGAAGGGCTTGTGGCCTGGTGCGTACTGAAATAAGCACTGGACTGCAGTCAGCAATGCGGGTGGGGAAGGGCTTGTGGCCTGGTGCGTACTGAAATAAGCACTGGACTGCAGTCAGCAATGTGGGTGGGGAAGGGCTTGTGGCCTGGTGCGTACTGAAATAAGCACTGGACTGCAGTCAGCAATGTGGGTGGGGAAGGGCTTGTGGCCTGGTGCGTACTGAAATAAGCACTGGACTGCAGTCAGCAATGCGGGTGGGGAAGGGCTTGTGACCTGGTGCGTACTGAAATAAGCACTGGACTGCAGTCAGCAATGTGGGTGGGGAAGGGCTTGTGGCCTGGTGCGTACTGAAATAAGCACTGGACTGCAGTCAGCAATGCGGGTGGGGAAGGGCTTGTGGCCTGGTGCGTACTGAAATAAGCACTGGACTGCAGTCAGCAATGCGGGTGGGGAAGGGCTTGTGACCTGGTGCGTACTGAAATAAGCACTGGACTGCAGTCAGCAATGCGGGTGGGGAAGGGCTTGTGGCCTGGTGCGTACTGAAATAAGCACTGGACTGCAGTCAGCAATGCGGGTGGGGAAGGGCTTGGTAGCGCAATCTGGCTTACCATTGTGCCTAACATTGTGCCCAACATCGTGCCATATCGCACTACTTTGTAGGAAAGAAGGGAGGGGTGGGGGAGGGTGTAGTGAGCTGTCCAAAGTAATGCGGGCGGGTGACAAGAGGAGAGAGGGAAATGTTGCAGGAGGGAGCTCGCCTTGATCCTTGAACCGCAACCCTCAACCTGCGTCCCCTGAAGTAACCGCAATCTATCCGCAGGTACTACGACGCCGGCGTGCACGCGGCCGCGTTCGTGATCCCCAAGTTTGCGCGCAACGCGATCGGCGAGCACCTGACTTTCCAGAAATAGTTCGGTGGATGGTATGGCTGCTGCTGATTGAGAGCAGGGACTTACGGAGGCGAAAGTAGTGCGGCAGATGCCGGACAAGGACTGCTGCAGTGTGACCATTGGGGTTACACTATGTGAACGCTAGTGTGACCTAGGCCAGGCCCTTTCAAATGTGACTTTTGGATGGATGTGTTGACGCTGTAACATCCTCCTGGACAAAGTTAAAGACGTAAAACGTCTGGGCCCTGCTCAAAAAAAGGCTTGTGGCCGAGTGGGCGCCTAACTGAAGGGTCGGGAGGACAGAACGACACAAATCAGGGAACATACGGAGAAAATGGGAAATAAAGTGAAGGGGCAGACAAAAGGCTGGAAAAGAAAGACAAAGGAAGTGCCAGCCTCAGAAAAACGTCTACGCCTTAACGATGTCTACCACGTCCTTTGGTTTGATGTGTAGATGCTGTAACATCCTCCCGGAATGAGTGTAATGGAGGCCTGCCTGGGCCTGCTGAAATGAAGCTCGGTCACGTAGGCAAACAAGAAGTCAGCCCCGGAAAGAGTCAATGACGTTACACCTTTGGGCCCTGCTGAAAAAGGCCCCGGAAAGAGTGTGATGAAGACCTGTTGGGGCCTGCTCGTGAGGCAAGGCCCATATTTGAATTGCTCTACCTCAGACATGGATTCATTGCCTGCCAATGACACCACACTTCTGGGCCATGCTGAAAATGCTCGGCCACATGGGCGCCCGACCGCCTGGTCGGGAGGAATAGAAGCAGAGAAGAGGAGAAATAGGAATACCATCCCCCCAAAATAAATGAAGTCCGAAGGAACCCCAGCGCGCCCAGATCCATGACTTGGGCTAGTATTTCCTTCAATGCTGGCCTCCGGCCAAATAATTGACCGAACTGTCGATTTCTGAATGAAAATGGGCATTGACATTGCAACGACCATCACTTACTAGCATTCAGAACAGTTGGGCGCCCACGCGGCGGAGCCTTCATGTGCATGGCCCAGAGGTGTAATGTCATTATTTGACTCATAAGTATTCGTGTGGATCCCCTAACCCAAAACAATTTGTGAGACTGGGCAAAGTAACTGTATGGTAGTGCTGGCGCTAACAAAATATCGACATAAAATATACATACCGTGGAAAGGAGTGCAAAAAAGAAAGTCAAACACCCCATCCTAATTTTTTTGTCAAACGACCCCTGGCTACCCCCCCTCCCCCCGCCCCCCCCCGCCTCCGGAACCTAGTAAAACCTTAATTTCTCAATCAAAAACCAGAATGTAAGGAAGGGAGCGGGGTCAATTTCAATCAGCTCATCAGTGCGCTTCTAATACTGTCGATAAATGTAGATGGTTCACAAATGTTAAGCGGTGAAACAAAAGAATAAACCATACATCTAGCTACCACCTGCCACCTACCTATCCTCGCTAGAGACCACGAGGCTCCAGAAACGAGAGCTGAGGGAGTAGCAGGAGTAAAAGAGGAGTATAATGATGTGATTGTGCACTGTCGCTTTGTCGAATTCTCCCTGGCCAGCTTGTCAGCTCCTCTCTTGCACTCTTTCCCCTGTTGGTGCTTCCTTAGGGCCACTGGGTTGTCTGAGAATATTATGACCTTCATACAATGTTCACAATAGGTTGTCATTGCTTAATTCATAGCAACTACCAATGTAGCTACACCGTGTGAGTCCATAATGGGTGTACGCACAACGGTGCATGTGGTTTCGGAGCCATGACACCCCCCCATGCCGTATTTGCATGCCAAGAGGGGTCTAGTATTCTGTGTGAAATGTTTCATGATGCATATCTGTAGAAAATGACAGGAGGAATGCAACGGTGTAGCTATCGTCTCAATCTGTCGTTCAAAAAAAAAGTGATACAATTTCGCTGAATTTTCCCAGGTTGTGAGAGAGAGAAAGTTAAGCAGTAGCAGCATCACCACACTCCTGCATCATGCCACTGTGACACCACGCTCAAATTGTTCAAATTGGAGACCAGCAGATCTCTATCTGTGCACTGGTGAACTCCATTGTCGAAAGGAAAAGCTGAAACCGGTATGCTGCTATGGTACAATGTGCTGAATGGGGCTAGTTTAGGAAGGGGTGGAAACAGATAAGGTAATTTAATAGGTACCGTAAGAAGAATTTAGTAGGCAAACAGGGTGGCTCCCAAACACAGCTGAAATGCTGAATGAATGACAGCACTATCCACACTCCAAGGCTTGTGTGTGTGGACTGGTATTGACATGGGGAAATTGGGTTCATGTCGCACCATAAAGCAGTAACCGTGCCAAAATGGTGTAAGCTGTCCTTACTGCCTTAGAGAGGCTCAAAGTACTCACAACTAAGGTTCAACACCTGTACACACGTGCCTCTTGTACTACACTGCTGAGGTACAAGGGCTGTAAAGGGGTAACTTGGTACAGCGTACCTCATAAGAGCTAAGGCTGGGATAAGGCTGGCCTACCCGGGCGCCCCTAGCTGTGGGTACCGCCCCTACTTTACTCGCGATGGTTGCTTCTGGTCCGTGGTGGACTTCTTCCCCACTGAGTGGCGGACACCTACGGGCGGACTCAGCGTCTACACGCTGGCCGCGTATGCGCAGCGCGTTAAGCTGTGGCTGGAACTTCTAGATGACAGGCGTGGAGCTGGTCGCTTGTAGAGCTGCGACTAATGGCCTGTCGGGTCGCGAGCCCTGCAGGTCGTTATGAGTCACCCACCGCGTGTAGCGGGCGGAGCCGTAGCCGTAGACTGCGGACGACGTAGTCCTAGGTTGGGCTGGGCTTCGGGTTAGGTGTTCTCGAGCTTGCTAGATGGCGCTGTCGCTGATCTAGGCTTGACTGACTTAGTGGTACTGGCTTTGTTGCACTTCACTGGGTAGGTCTCCGAGATCTAGCCGGTGCTGGTTACAAAAAGAGGCCTGTCCACTTAAAAGGAACGAAGTAAATGTCAAGCGTGCAAGCCGGGATTCAAAGGTCCCGGCAAGCCCTATTTACTGAGTACGGGAAATCCTGCCTCAGACCTTCCCGAAAGTGGGAAGCTGGGCTCCTAACCCTAAAAAGGGGGCTCCGCAGGGAAGCTGCGGAGTCTACGGGGACGCGTCAGTGGTCCCTACGGTTTTGGCACGTATACTGCATTATACCGTGACAGCTGTCGCACCATAAAGCAGTAACCGTGCCAAAATGGTGTAAGCTGTCCTTACTGCCTTAGAGAGGCTCAAAGTACTCACAACTAAGGTTCAACACCTGTACACACGTGCCTCTTGTACTACACTGCTGAGGTACAAGGGCTGTAAAGGGGTAACTTGGTACAGCGTACCTCATAAGAGCTAAGGCTGGGATAAGGCTGGCCTACCCGGGCGCCCCTAGCTGTGGGTACCGCCCCTACTTTACTCGCCCCCCGCTCCTCACGAAACGCACACCGGGCGTGCGTGGGGAGCCGGACTAGGGGTGGTACTGAAACTGAGATCGGAAAATATGTACACTCAGAACTGGTCAGTTCCCTAACACGGAATCCTCCGAAACACTGGACTGCAATACAGCCAGTCGGCTGAAAAAAGAATCCACTGAAGAAAATCCACTGCAGGAAATCAACAAAAGGAAATTCACCAAAGAAAGGCACCAAAGAAAACTCACTGAAACCCGTGGCGAACCCTAGGTCCAACCAAGGTACCGAAAACTCGACTCAGGCCTCTGGGTTCCCGGTCTCTCTCTGGCCTGATCAGGGCATACAGAATCCGGTACCGTCACCATTGTCATGCTTGTTGGAAGTCAAGAAAGGGTCAGAACCCCTGAAAAACCATCAGAACTACGGGAAGCCAGCGGCCCTCAGAATCCATCAGAAATTGTCAGAATCCCTCAGAAATCAGAACGCATCGGAAACCATCAGAAACCAGATTTCCACAGAAACCATCAGAAATCAGAAGTCAGAAATTATCAGACCTCAGAACGCATCAGAAACCATCAGAACCCAGAATTCCTCAGAGACCATCAGAAATCTACAGCGGGTCGCATGAGAATGAACCGAATCTTCAGTGGGGCTCATCCGGGCCTACAGACTTCTCCTGTTATTCAACCCTCAGCTCTTCATAGGAACACGGAAACCCGCTGCTCTCGCCCCACTGCGCCGTTGACACCTGGCCCTAAGCTACAGGAGACGTGTGCAGTAGCAGCGGTGCTTCTCCCAACCCGCCTCTACAGGTGGCTGGCCCTGTGGCGGTTCTATGGCTATTATCCCTCCCTGTCCCCCTTGGCTGTCTGCCCCTAGGCAACTGTCTCCTCCTCTGCTCTTGCTGCGTCGGTGGCCGCTTTGGCCCTGCGCTGGACTGCCCTGGGGGTGACGTTGGCTTCTCCTCTGCCCGTTGTGTATGAAATGTCATACAGCCCGTTGGGCATGGGCCTGGCGATGCCCCGCTCCATCTGTTTAGTGGCCGGATTGGTGGCCATGACCTCCACCTCTGGCTTGTCCATGGCTCCTGTCTCCTGGGCTGCTCTGGCGGCTGCCCTGGCTGCCCGGGGCGCTGTCTCCTCGTGATGGGCTGGTTTGTTCGGTACTGCTGCTGCGGCCGGGCCCGTCTCTTGGCTGGTCCTTGATGCTGGCTCGCACCTGGGGCACATCCAATCGCCCTCGGGTATGGCGTAGAGCGCCGGCGTGAGGCAGTCCATGTGCCAGCCGGTGTTGCATGCGTCGCACAGGAGCATGACGTCCCCCCGGTCGGGTAGGCGGCAGACTTCGCAGGACAGGCTGACGTTGGGCCTGGAGGTGCTGAAATCCACCCTGCCTTTCAGGTTGGGGAGGTGGCACGGGGAGCAGTTGACTGCGTTCTCTGTTACGGTCAAGCCATCGGCGCCCTCCAGCACCAACGCCCCCGTCTCCCCCAGCCTCTGCACCCGCAGGATTTCCGGCCTGGCTTTGGGGTCGAGGCTGCGCCGCTCCGAAGCGTACCGGACGTACACGTAATCCCCAACGGCGAACCGCCTGACCTGGGGTACATATCCTCCTCCACGGATCCTGGCGTAGCGCAACTTGTCCCGGTGCTGTGCGATCTTCAGGTGCTCTCCCGCGACCGGAAGGGCCTCCTTGATCCTGGCCACCCTGGCGAGGAGCAGGTCTGCGGCCTCCTCCACCGTTGCTACTCGCGCTGTGCTCCATAGATCTGCCCCGACCTTGGAGGGGAACACTGGCTTCTGCCCGTACAGGACCTCGTAGGGAGCCATGCGCGTAGCCTGCTGAGGCGAGCACGGGAAACCCAGCGCTACCCACGGGACCATCCTGTCCCACGAGTCGTCGCTGCTCCCGTCCCCGCAGCACTTGCGCAGGCCCGTCTTGAGGGTCTGGACAGCCCGTTCGGATAGCCCATCCGCCTGGGGATGGTTGGCGGAGGTGGTGCGATGGTCAATGAAGCAATCTAGTAACATGTCTTGGAACTCTCCCTGGAACTCTGTCCCCTGACCGGTGACCACTTCTGCGCATCCCCCAAACCGTGCGACCACGTTTTGGAAGAATGCCAAGGCCGTCACGTCAGACGCCTTGCTGGGGATGGGGATAAGTTCCACCCACTTGGAGTAGTGCTCTACACACACCATGACGTACCGGTTGCCCCTAGGCGTGGTAGTGAACGGCCCGCACAGGTCCACACCCCAGCGGAAAAATAAACCCTCAATAGGGAGTGGGTGCAGGTCTGGCTGCGTGTGATTGAACGTGGACGCCCTTGCCCTGTCGCACACCCCGCACTCCTGGACAGCCTTCCTGACCGCTGCCCTAAGCCCTCTCCACCAGTGCTGCTGCAGGATCATGAAGGCTGTGCGGTGGCTGCCGAAGTGACCTGTGCTAGCGTGAGCTTCCCTGATTACTGCCTGTCTGTCCTCGGGCCTGGGAACTACACACCGCCGTCCGTCTGGCATCACCCGCATCAGCACGCCCCCCCTCTCTGGTTCCCACTGGAAAGGTGCGGCTCTGCGCTGCACCCTGGCCTGTTCCCCTGCCTCTGCCCCAGGGGGGTGCATTTTTGATTGCAGGTAGTGCAGGACTGGCACGTCTGTCCATACGTCCACCCGGGCTGCAGGCCCTGCTGCGCATCCTGGCGGGTCCACGACCTCCCCTGCCTCGTCGTCAGCTACCCGGACGGGATCTGGGTCTGGGTCAGACTGCCCACCTGGTTCCTGGGCTGCATCCGCCCAGTCTGCTGCCGCTGACTCCCCCAAGCATTGCCGATACGTTGCAGCCGCTTCGTCCTCGCCGGAGCATGCTTTGCCTGCACTGGCTAGGGCGCAATGTGTGGACGTCAGGGTCATGCCGATAGCAGGGTCGCGGTCCGGGCCTGGTAAACCAGCCCTGCGGGCCAGCTCTCTAGGGATGATCTTGGCCGCCTCGAGGGCTATGGTGAGCCAAGCCTCGAGAGCCCAAGCATCCATGCACCTGCCCAAGGCGGCCCTCCTATCTCCCTCAGGAAAGTCGGGGCGGGGCAAAGTGGACCCCACTGCGTACCCCATGGCCCTCTCCCTTTCATTTGCATTTGGTTCCTGCAGGCCCCCCATGGGCCTGAAAACCATGCCGATCTGCCCGTTCCGGAAAGCGTAGGATGCGGGGGTGGCCATGAGGCAGGGCAGCGCCCTCCTTGGTTGCCCAGACACATTGATACGGTACCCGCCGTTATCGGGGCAGGCCACGACCTGCGCCCTACTACCCTCGTCCAGAATGTCATCCACAATACCGTCGTGCGGCCTATGCGATGCCTGGATAACAAACTCAATGTCTGCAGCTGGTGCTAGGTTGCCCCAGTAGTTGCGCGTGCGGTGGGCATAGGAGCCCACTTGCGCTGCATCAAACAGGGAAGGCCTGCCCAGCATCTTGCACACCTCGCCGAAAGCCTCTACGCTAGCCTTCTCGCTCCTCTGGTTTAGCTGCATAGCGACATTTTCAATCAGGTATGCTGGCGGCTTGGCCCTCTGCAGGATCTGCAAGGAGCCGAGCAGCTTGATAAGCGGGAAGAAAGACTTGCTCCTGGCCCCCTCGAGCCCCTTGCCCTTGCCTGCAGCCGACAAGTCGTGGCACTCCCATCCTGCTACCATAAACCACTGGCGACCTTGCTGTGCCCCAGCCTCTATGAAGTGCTGGGCAGTAATGGAGTACACGTCCTGGGGCAATGCCCTGAACGCCCCCTCGACAGCAGGCGCTGGGAGCAATAGCGGGTATTGCTTGTGCAGCTGCACCAGTCTCCCCCCCGCGATCTCCCGCATGGTGGCACTGGTGTCGGCGTACAGATACTGGATGACCGGGATGCCTGCTCTAAGCACCATCTCAAGCCCAGAGCACATACCTCCGAAGGGCTCGAGCAGGACCACTCCCTCTTGCTCCAGGGCGTACACCGCCGCTGTCGGTAGGCATGCCGTATCCACCCCTGCATGGAGGTGGGCCGGAGTCGAGCGGGGCAGGTCGGTCAGCACATTGTTGATCAGGTCCCTGGCCCTGGCCCTGCTATTGAAAGCTCTTTCTGCAGTACTGGCAGGCTGTGCCTGCTCATCGTCCTCATCCTTTGCGCTGGATATAGCCTGGCCGCACGGGGCCATTGTACATGCCGTCTCAGCGGCCCGCAGGCGGCGCACGCCTCGTCTGCCCTCTTGTGCCAGGCGCACCACCTGATCTGCGTGCCACTGGTTTACCCTGCCTAGGCCTGTGAGCATAGCGACCTGAGATCCGCAGGTGGTCCCACTAGGGGTGTGCGGTTCAGGTGCGACATCGTCTAGCCGCGCTCCTGTGCGGTCGTCAGATGACGGGAGGGGTGACCTAGACGGGATATCTGCGTTCTGGTGGCAGGCCCCTGACCGGTGGACAATGGTAATGTCAAGCTCCTGGAGCATGAGTGCCCAGCGTGCGTGCTGCCCCACTAGGGCCTGGTTATCCATGAGATAGGTGAGGGGTTCGTGGTCTGTGACCAAATGCACCTTGCACCCAAAGAGCATATGACGGTACGTCCGGGCAGCGTACACAGCGGCGAGCATTTCCCCCTGAAATGACGAGTAGTTCTTTTCGCTTTTGTTCAGGGAACGGGAAGTGCAGGCTACCATGTACTCCCTGCCGCTGTCGTCACACTGCCCTAGCACCGCCCCTATACCCTGTTTAGAGAAGTCGGTGTACAACAGGAATGGCCTTGGTGGCCCCTTGCCATCTGGACCCGTTCCGCTGTAGTCAGGTCTGCGTAGCACCCTGCCTCCTTCGCACATCTCAGTTTTGATCAGCTGAAACGCCTGGGCCTGCTCGGGACCCCACACAAACGGGACCCCCTTGACAAGCAATGCGTTGATGCATGCGGCTTTGCGAGAGAAATCCGGGATGTAGCACCTGTAGAAGTTAAGGAATCCCATGACCTCCTGAATGTTCTTGACCGATGCGGGTTCGGGCAGAGCCATGACGGCCGCTATTTTGGCTGCGTGCGGTGTGAGACCTTGGGCCGAGACGTTGTGGCCTAGGTACTCCACCGTGGCACACCCAAACAGGGACTTGTCAGGATGCGCTCGCAGTCCTACCGCGTGGAGCATGTCTAGCATGAGCTCGACATGCCTGATGTGATCTGCAGGTGTGTCACTATACACCAGCAGGTCGTCAATGAAAGCCACACAGAAGGAGCTCAGGCCCGCCCTGGCGATCTCTTCCTCCATCATACGCTGGAAGAAGGGAGGCCCGTTGCGTAGTCCAAAGTTCAACTTTGTGTACATCCATAGTTCTGGGCCCATCCAGAAAGCCGTTTTGGGCTGGTCCTTGACCTTGATCGGGATCTGCATGAATCCTGACCTCAGATCCACCTTGCTAAACACTTTAGCTGTGCCCAGGTTCTGAAAGATAGTTTCCATCCTGGGGATAGCAAACTCCTGCTTGGCCGTGCGGAGGTTCATTCTCCTCATGTCATGCGCAATGCGGTGATCTGACCACTCGCCTGTCTCGGCACACTTCTTGGCCGCTACGACCGAGTTGGCCGCAAACTTGATGGGCCCTCCCTGGGGGACTCTGACAATAATGCCTGCCTCTATCATGGGCTGGCACTTCTCTTTGAAAATGGCTGCTTTAGGGGGTGGCATGTCCCTTGCTTTCTGAAAGCACGAGCTGTGCTCGTCCTCTAGGGCCAACGTAAACTCACCCTGTGCACCGCAGTAGCCTGGCAGTTCAAGCATGGAGTAGGCGAACGCCCCTTGACGGTCCTGTAGGCTCTGCTCCAGCTGCTCCTGCTGCTCCCCAGTAAAGTCGGGGTGCTTCCCGAGCAGCCACCCCTCCTCAGTTTTGACGTACTCTGAGGGTGCATGCACCACCCCTCCGGGCTGGAACATGTCGATGACTCCCCCTGCCAGCGGCTCCCCTGTCACTGCCTGTGGCCCTGCGCTGGATGTGCCCTGATCCCAGGTGCTTTGCGGACGGGGGGGCCGAGGGGCGGGCATATCCACTGGGGGTCGCAGCCAACCAGGCTCCAGCTTGGCAGCTGCCTCCCTGCTGCAGACGAATGCTCCTTGTCCGGCAGTGAATCCCCCTCCTCGCACGCCCCTTCCGCTGGCCTGTGCCCCAGGGAGGCAGGAGAGCAGGAGCCACACCAATGCCAGGTGGCACAGGCAAGCCAGAAGGCCCCTGAACGCTGTGCAGGGAAGGAGACCCTTGCAGGCCGGCTGCTGTCTGGGGCTGGGCTGTGGTCCTGCAGGGGCTGCCGGTGACGGCACTGCTGGCGGGCCCCGGTCCTCTGGTCCCTCCCGCCAGGAGATTTCCAGCTCCACCTGGCTGATCCTGGTGGGCGGCGATGGGCACCCTGTGCTGTTACTGGCGTCTCTTGCCGCTGCTTTCCTGCGTCGTTGGCGCGCGCGGGTCCTGGCGTTCCTTGCCCTTCGCGCTGCTGCGGCCCTGACCTTGGAGGAGTCCGCTGGTCTGTTTTCGCCCCTGCTGGTGGGGGTCTGATGTCCCTCTGCCGCTGTTGGACCTGTGCAGCCTGCAGCGGATCTGTAAGCGCCTTCCGGGCTGACAGTCTGGGCTCTGGCGCTGCTGCTGCTCCTGGCTGCGCTGCGCGGCTGTCTGCCCAGCTGGTGGGGCTGGAGCATCGTTCGCTGGATGGCCTGGTAGTTCCATAGGCTGGTTCTCTCCGGAACCCCCCACTCCACCGGCCAGTCGTCCAATGGCTCGCCTGCCTCTGGCCACCGCCCCTCGTCATTGGCCTTGATGAGCTCTGCCCCGATGGACAGGATCTGGGCGTACTGGACCGCGTGCATGGACGGCTGTAGGGGCTGGTCTGCTGTTTCCCTGTACCATTCCCTGAATGGCACTGGGCGCTGCTCCCCCCTTCTAGCCTGGTTGGCCTCGTCCTGCCCTCGCTCCTCGATGGCCTGCCGTACGTCGGAGATGGTTGCCCTGCTGTGCGCTGCCTTGAACACCACCTCCCTTTCGCCGGGCAAGGCTTCCTGCGCGCTGCACCACCATCGCACCCCGAGCCTGGAGTCCTCCTCCATCTGCCTTTGCCTGATGAAACCCAGCGACTGGTTCCTCTCGGGGCATGCCATGGCTAAGTGCCCCTGGTGGAAGCAGATGGCGCATCTGCCCTCTCGCAGGCGTGGTGCGGGGCAGGCGTGGTAGTCGTGCCCCCTTTTTCCGCAGCGTTCGCACGGCTCGCTGTGGACGGAGTGGTGGCCCCACGCCGGGGGAACTGCATCGCTGCAGCCGCAGCAGGCCCACACCCCTCGCCGGGTACCTCCTATGCCCGGCTTGTCCATGCAGGTGCCGCATGCCTTGGCGTGGCAACGACAGCAACGCCTGCTGGGCTGTTCTGTTGGGCCAATGCTTTCCCCGCATCCCAAGCAGCTTGGCAGCCTGGCCTCGGGGGTCATGCAGAACTGGCACACCCTGGCTGCCCCTGTCCGCGGTGTTCTCATGCACAGGTCATGCCATGCTGTTCCGCATGCGCTGCACCAGATCAAGCGCTCGCCTGTGCGGGCCTGGTCGCATCCTGCGCATGGCTCCTTGCGCTCTTGGCCGGAGCCAGAGGATTGGCTTGAGGTCCCGGCGCCGCCTGTGCCTGGGTCCCCCTCCAGCGCTGGCGGTTGTGCCTCGCTGAGGGCCCTTAATCGGCCGCGGAATGCCTGCCGCAGCTCCTCCGCTGCCTGGTTGCGTCCCTGCAGCCTGGGGTCGGGGCTGGGGTCTGGGACCATGCTCAGCCTGTAACGCAGGCTAGCCTCGATGCGGCCGCCCCTGGGCTCGGGGCCTCCCTGGGGGGCTGGCCATGGTGCCCCGCCCTCGAGCCGCTGCCTGTCCCGTTGGGCCACAAACTGTCGTAACTCGTCATCCCACTGCTCCTTGCTGAGATCTACACTCCTGTTATCGGGCTCCCCCTCGGCTGCCAGGTGTGGCGCGCCGGGGTCCCCAGGATCAGGATTGCTGGCCTCGCTGTCGGTGTCGCTGAGCCCCCTGCTCCAGCTGGGTGAGGTGTCAGCCTGGACCCTCAGGGATGCTGCAGGCTCTGGCCGCCCTTCTGGGGCTCTGCTCTGCTGGCTGTCCCCTTGCCCGGCTGAAGGTGCAGTCTGCTCGCCGGGCATTGCCACCCTCCCCTCTGGTGGCGCGGTGGCTGCCGGTTCTTCCTCGGAATCCGAGTCCTGTAGGAGCTGCGGCAGTCCTGCCAGGCTGTCATCTTCGTCTGACTCGGGCCAATCCACCTCGTAGTTGTCCCCCCTCAGGGAGGTGAAGAAAGAATGCTCCCTGCTGCCTGGCTGCATGTTGAGGGTAGTTTCGTCGGGGCTGTGAGTGCTGCCTGGGCTGGTTGACTCCCTGAATGCTCCCCAACGCCCCCGCGGCGTCTCATGGCGGTCCGCTATGCCCCTATCCAGCAGGCCTGTCAGGTCCCTCAAGGCCTCATCGTGATTGCCGCAGCTGAATAGGGGGTGGAGCGTGACTGCTCCCCTGGGGTGCCTTTGCCGCCACAGGCGGACGGTAGCTGCTGGGGCGGA
Source organism: Limnomonas spitsbergensis (assembly GCA_037349105.1). Taxonomy (NCBI): domain Eukaryota; kingdom Viridiplantae; phylum Chlorophyta; class Chlorophyceae; order Chlamydomonadales; genus Limnomonas; species Limnomonas spitsbergensis. The sequence goes on along the minus strand of JAYJMM010000093.1, from coordinate 1,375,818 downwards.
CCAGTGAGGCAGCAAGATGGATGGGACGCCGTTGTAGTAGGCTGCCTGCTCCACCCGCAACCACTGCTGTAGGCAGCTCTGCAGCCTGCCCTGGGCAAAGGCTGAGAGGGTAAGTGCCTGCTCGCCCCGCCATGCAGTTGCGCCCATTTCTGGCGTGCCGTGCGCTGACACCTGCGTGGGGCAGTCGGCTCTCTCCTGGGGTGCCCACAGCTCGTCCACTATCTCGATGTTTTTGACAGCTGCTGACATCTGTCCTGGCAGCAATGTCCTGTTAAGGGCCATCATCATGATGGCCCACACCGCTGGGTCTGCCCCTCTACAGGTGGACACCGCGTGCTCCTCTGCCCGTTCTACGGAGGGAAACCGGTCACTCTGCACCTGGGTAGCTGTCCTGAAGAAGAACCACACGGGCTGGTCATCGCGCGTGGCGTGCATGTGTATCCACGCCCGCGGTGCTGGGTGTGGCCACCGCCCCTCCCTGTCCTCGTGGTAGTATGCCACCGCCAGCCTAACCGGGATAGCGGCCCTGGCGTCACTTGGCTCATACCCCCAGGGGACCGCCTGGCCCATGACCTCTCTGGCGATGTCTTGCCCCCTCTCAACGATCTCGGGGCATTGGCGAGGCGTTCCTGGATGGAGGATCCCGGCACCGTCGTACCCGCTGTGGTTCCGCAGCGCCGCCAGGGCGTACGCCTGCCTGGCTGCTGCTTGTGTGGGTACGCAGACGGCCTGGTTGGCCAGGCACGGGTGGCGAGCGAGAGTCATGACGCAGTTCTCTGCCCACGGTGTCCGCATGAACCCGTCGTGGGCGTGCTGCCACATGCCGTATGCTCTTGCCGCGTCTGGTATTTCCGGGCTGGCCCTGAACTGCTCCTCTGCTGCAGTAATCCCCTCCTTGACGACGCTGCCCAGGAGTTCGCTGACGCAGTTGGCGTGGAGGGGAGTTGGCCACGTGGAGCTCATGAACTCTTCCATGGCCGTGCTAGGTCTGATGTGTCCTTTAATGGCCGCAGCCAGGAGCCCCGCTGTGACAGCGTCCATGGGAAAGACCAACCTTGCTACTGCCTGCATTGCTGCCTGTCTGTCAACACAGATGACTTCCCCCCGCGGTACGCACCAATGGTTTTGCAACCTGCACGGGCCGTCCGCGCCCGCGCCGGGAAGGGTGATCATGGCCGCGGTGGTGGCTACCTCTGGCATGTCTGTACCTGCCGGGTACCACTGCACGAAGCACTGCCTAGGCCAGGGCCCGCCAGGCCCTGGGCCCGGTGCGTCGAGGTCCTCTGCGTCTTCTACCGCGCTGAGGTCGCTGTCTCCCCAGTGGTCTGGGTTCTGCGGCTCCTCTGGTTCCCACCCCTGCTCTCTTTCGCTGGGTACCTCCTCCTGCATCCATGCCCTTCCTGTTGGTCCGTGCTCTGTCCTGCAGCTGCGGTGCCCGCTGCCTGCGGCTGGGGGCCGGCTGGTGACGCCCCCTGTGGCCCCATGGGCCTGCAGCATGGAGCTGCTACCGCCTCCTTCCGCGGAAGCTGCTGGCCTTGGGCCTGCGGCGAGGGCCCCTGCCTCCGGGGTACCTGGGCACAACACGTCGGGGGGGTCGTAAATGCCCTGGGAAACGTCGTCTGATTCCCCCTCCTGCCCTGAGGCCTCCCCTGATATCTCAGGGTCCTGTCTGTGGGAGCTGTCCTCTGAATCGCTGTTGCCCTGGTCTTCCCTGGCCCTGAGCGTGACTAGGAAATCTGCGAGCAAGGCGAGCCACCCCTCTTGAGGGGCTGGTGCTCCCATGCGTCGCAGGTAGTCCAGGAGTTCTAGGGCATGGGCTGTGCTCTTAGGGGCGTCTGCGGGCATGGTCAAGAGGCCATTGGTGGCAATTGCTTCCACGGCCACCCGCCAATGATGGATTTGCCGGGGCACCTCTCCGTTCCGTGCCTCCGTGGCTATCCCCTCTGGGTCCAACCCTGGCTCAGGCTCGCGTCCTTCATGAAGGCCCAATGGGTGTCTTGCCTGCTCTTCCTGCCCTTCTAGGTATGCGTCATCCCACTCCTGCTCAAACCAGGTGTCTGGTTCGCCGAACCCTGGGTCGTGCCCCCTGGGGATGGTGGCAAAGCACCCATGGGCCCCTTTGTCCGCCCACCTGGGTCCTTCCGGCGGTCCTGGCCGAAAGCTGGCGGGCGGGGCGCCTGCCTGCCTGGCTGCCCATACCTCGAATGACTCATCCTTGGCTGCCTCGAACAGGTCGCGGAGGCGTTCGCGCTGCTGGTTGCCGCTGGGGTGTTCCTCCTGCCTGAAGCGACCGTGTCCCAGGTTGTCTTGGGCTTGCGCTCGGCCCACGCCCCCGCCGCTGGGCCTCCAAGGCTGGGCCTGCGTCTGGTTGCATTCGAAGGCGAAGTGGCCACTACCTCCGCACTTGTAGCATGCTTCCTTCTGGGTAGGGGGTGCTCTGCCGGCCCTGCCCCGGGCAGAGTCCTCCAGCGGTGCCCACCTGACCATCCTGTTCTCCCCTGGCTCCTCGGCTGTCGCACGCCCACCGGGGCTGTGGGCCTGGCGTTGCCTAACGGGGCTTCTGGCTCTGCCCTGCGGCCAACGCTCGCCGCGGGGGCTGCGTGGCGCCTCCCCTTCCCAGCGCCTGCCGCTCCCGCCCTCGGGTTCTCTGCTGCCGTGGTTGGGTGGGTTCCCTGGGGTAATGGGACTGCGGCTGCGGGTTCTTCTGTTCCTGCTCCCGCCGTCTGGGCTGGGGGCCTCCCTGCCCCTGGGCCGCTGGTTGCCACCGCTGACGCCCGGCGGGGGCGGAGGCGGCCTTCTGTTCGGCGACCTCGCCCGAGGCTGCTGTGCGCTGTTCCTTCCCTCTGTCGGTTCCCCCGGCCGGCGTCCGTCCTAATGCTGCTCGGTGCTTGGAGCCCGCCGCTCCCTGCTGTGGCTACTGCGCCGTGGGCTCCTTTCCCTTGGCTGACGCTCTGCGGCGCTGGCGCTCCTGGGTGCCCTGCCGCTGTCGGGGTTGCGGCTTGGGCCGCTGCCTGACTCCCTTGCCCGTGGAGAGGGGGTGCGGCTGGCCCTTGCCTTGGGGTGACTGCTCTGCTTGGGCTGGGCTCTATTGTCCCGTAGAGACTGCAACATGTCCTCCGGGTAGTCCCCTAGGCCAGGGTCGGCGAGCTCACTCAGGACCTCCTGCACCTCAGTGGGCTTACCCTTGGGCGCTCCTTCTTGGCCGTCCTGCCCTCCTCCCCTGGCCTCCTCGCTTGGTGCCGCGTCCTGCTGCGGGGGCTCGACAGTCGTGTCTGCCGCAGGCTGCTGCTGCCTGGCTTCCCTGGCCCCGTTGCAGGCCTCCCGCAGGGTTCCACAGGGGCGCTGGGGGCCCGGCTCAGGGGCTGCCTCTGTGCCCTTGTACTCCTCCTTGTACCTCCTTTTGAGCTCATTCACCTCTATGATCCACTTGGCGCATTCGCCCTTCCACCGTGCCATCTCCCTGTCTGAAGCGCCGTCTGCCATTGCCCGGGCCTGCTCCATCTTGAAGGAATAGATGTCTGCCTCTCTGCTGGCGATTCTCTGCCTGGCTGCTGTCCGGATGGCCCTGTTCAGGACCTGGACCTGGGCCTCCAGGCTGCTGACGACGGCTGCCCTGGGAGCGTCCCTGTCTGCCTGCAGCTCAGACTCTGATTCAGTGGTTCCCTCATTGCTGGGGCTGGTGTCCTGAGTGTGCGCAGCCGGAGAGCCTGGCTGGCAGCTGCCTCTGCTGTACGTGTCTACTCCCCGGCCCGGCTCGTTCTCCAGGAGCTCCCCTAGCCGCCGCTCGCATTCCTGGTCCGTATGCGATCTGCGCATGTCGCAATACGCGCAGGGGCCGTCCCTGTTGCGCATGGCATTCCTGACCTCCTGTCGGACGGTGTGCTCCTGCTCCATGGCTAGCCTCGCTTTGTCCCGCGCTGCTACGGGAGGGTCCACGGCTTTGCCGTCCTTGTCCCGCGCTGCTACTGAGGGGCCCACGGCTTCGCCGCCCTTGTCTCCGCTGATGGGCCGGCTCCCGGTACCCCTGGTACCGTCCGGGTCCGCCGGCGCTGCGTGAGCCTGGGTACGGGCTACTGGGTCTGCCTCTGGCGCTGCAGCAGGGTTGGTTCCCTTTTGCCCTGCTGGCTGGCGCGCTGCCTCAGTACCTGCGCCACGGGCCCCTTTGGCCTTGGCCGGCTTGGCTCCTTCTGGTGCTGCCGCAGGTGCCTCTGCCGCGGGCAGACGGGTGACGCGATTTGCGGCGACTGTAGTATGCGTCGCAGGGCCGCCTCCTGTACCTGTCACCATGGCACATTGTGGGGTTAAGTCTGGGTTCATCTCGCCCCAGTCTGCCGGCCACTCCTCAGGCACCCAGGCGGGGTCGTCCAAGCCTGCCCAGGTTGCTGCGGCCGCCTGGTGGGATCCTGCTGGTGATATCAGTTCTAGCGGCAGGGTGAGCCCGTCGGCTCCCCCTTGAGGGAACAGGGTGAGGCGCCCTGCGGCTTCTAGGACTCCCCCATACTTGAGGAATTCGGGGTTCCCTACCAGGTGCTCATACGCGTCAGGAGGCGTCTTGACCACCCTGACCGCTGCTTTCTCCACGATCGCATTCGGGCTTCCATACCCGTACACGACGTAGATGAACAGAATCCCGTATAGGTCTGCTCCCGCATTATCGGTTGTCCTGATCTTTTCATCCGTCCTCACCAGCTTGGCCCCCATGGCTACCAGCTGTTCTGCTATGTTGACGGTGATGACGTGGCATGAACATGCCGTGTCCATTAGTGCCTTCAGGGCCACCAGCACCTTTCCTTTCACCATGAGGCCTACGCACTGGCTGTAATCTCGCCTGTCGTTTGTGAAGTATTGCAGCCTCGGGCTGATGGTGATCTTACGACCCTGACCTATTCAGCCCGGCTCACCACGGACCGGCGTGACTCCCATGGGCATGGTGGTGTGCGCCAGCGCTGTAAGTCGTTCATTGATGTAGCCCACCTGCGCACGGACATCGCACAGGCCGTCAGCTAGTCGCCTAAGAGCAAGCCTTTTCTCTCCCTTCCTGGAAGGGTGTTCAATAGCCAATGGCTCTTCCTCCTCCTCACTGCTAGAGGCGGGTCTAAAGGACCGTGGCCTGGCGTTGTGGGCTGCCTGCTTGTACTCTCCAGGCTTGGGTGCCAGCCCAACCTGCGTCAGGAGGGCCACGGACTCGCTGAGCATTTCGGCCACCGTTTGGTGCCACCCATCCGGCTCAGCGAGCTCGGAGGGGCCAGAAAGGTGAGACAGATGAGCTGACTGCTGGCCATGCCCCGCCTGCCCCTGCGGCTGCCTCTGGGCCGGCCTGCCTCCTTGGTTCCTGTCGTAGGTCCTGTTCACGGGTGGCCCCTGCGGTCTTGGGGGCGGTGGGTACTGCTGTTGAGGCGGCCGTGCCTGCCCCATGGTGATGTCAGTGGCCAGGGGAGCAGGGCGGCGTTCGTCTCTAGCCCTGGGAGTCCTGCAGTCCCTTGCCAGGTGGTCCAGGCTGCCGCATTGGAAGCAGGCTTTGGGGGCGCCCCCAGTGCTGTGGGTGCTGGTTGTCAAGGCTGTGGCTTGGTCGGCCCACGTGACGCCCTTGGCCCTGCTTTCCTGCCTGGCAGGCTGGCTGCTGTTCTGGTATGGCGCAACTCCTGGTCCATCCCCTCTGGGCCTGGCTTCCCACTGGCTGGGCCGATCTCGCCTACCGCGTCCCGCCTGTTGCTCTCCCTGGCCCCTCTGCTGATGGTCTCCTGGCCCTTGCCTGGTGTCCATGGCAGCTAGGTCCCCCAATTCCAGGGCGAACCTCTCCCACAGCAGCACCTGCTGCGTCAGGACCTCTACCTGGGCCTCGTCTGTCATGTGTAGGTAACCTGGCACGGTCATGATAAAAGCTGTCAGCTTCACTCTGACTGCCCCTGGCAGCCCCTCGTAGAACATGTGGGCCACCGAATGCCGCCTGCCGAAGTGGTCCACTGCGTCTCTGGAGATTTGCAACAGTTCTGCTGTAGACATGACTCGGAAGGCAAATGCCTCCACTGTCTCCTCTGGCTTGACGCCTGGGTCCAAGGTGGTCTTGACCCCCAGCTTCAGGCCGGTGATTGCGGCCCTCTCATCTGAAGTTGGCTTGCCCACCTCCCGTTGGACCACCCTGATCCACAGGGTTAGCAAGGATACCTCACAGGTCGGCTCCTCCGCTGGGGTTCTCCATGCTTCCCGGATCCGCTCGACCTCCCTGGAAGCTTTGTCTCCTTGGGGTGCTGATCGTATGGCGACCACCAGTGGGCCCACGCAGGCCGGCTTGGCTGTCCACATGCCCACCAAGGAGCGGACCAACAGGGCCATGGCTGAAGGAGACTGGCAAGACCCTGCAATCTCCCCAGCCACCACAGCCAGGGCTGGCGGCTCGTCCGATAAAGCCAGGCGGTTGTGCGAGCCCCAAGAGCTGCAGGCCTGGCAGTATTGCCTGGCTGCGACTGCCCCCGGGTGGGACATGTCCAGCACTGGCACGTTGCCCTGAATGTTGGGGATCTTGGTGAACCGCGTTCCCCCAGCCAACTGCAGGATCATCTGTTGCTGCAGCCGTATGTTTGTCTCCGCCTGCTCTTGGGCTATCCTTTCCCTTCTGCGCCTCGCAGATTCCCTGCTGGAGCCTGGGCCGCGCCCCTCTGTATCCTCCGAGCCTGACATGCTGGGGTCCGAGCCAGATCCTCCGCCGCCGTTCCTGGTCGGGCTCTGCCTGCGCCGATCCCGCTGGTCTCTGCGGTCTGCGCTCAGGTGGGATTGCCTTCTACCGGATGGCCTGCTGCCCTCCGAAGGCTGCCTTGCCGGGTCCTGGCTCCTACCCCCTTCTGACTCTGCCTGCCTGCTGGGCTGGTAGCTGCTATGCCTGCTGGGCTGCGTTCCACCTGTGTACTCCCTTGCCTCGGAAGCTGACAGGCAGTCGTCCCTGCTTTCCTGTCTCTGCTGGTAGTCTCCCCCCGTGGGGCCTGCCGGGTTGATTTCCTGAACGACCCTCCTTCCCTGGCTGGGGCCTTGGCTCCTCTCCGGCCTGCCACGTGCCTGTGCTGCTTGTCCTCGCAGGAACTCAGCAATGTGGTCCACCTGGCTCTCTTGGCCGCCGTGCTGATCTACGAAGCGCAACAAGTCGTGAGATTCTTGCCTGCTGGCCCTCCTTGGCGCTGGGTCCTGCTGGAAGCTGGTTGCCCTGGGCTGTTCGCTGGCCGCTGGGCTGCTGGGTCTGGGTCTGCGCTCTACGTCTAGCCGCTGGTTTCGGAGGCTGGGCTCACTGCTGGCTTCCAGGCTCTCCCATCTGGCCTGTCTTGCAGCAGGAATGGTCCCTTCCGTCTGCTGCTGCCATTGCACCTCCATGCGGTCGTCTTGCTGTAGCCTGGATGCCTCGAACCCTTCCCACTCCTCGAGCTCCTCTTGCTCTGATTCGGGCCCCTCCAGATCCCCTGCTGTGCCGTTGCACCACCCGTCGGCAAAGGCCTTGACAGCCAGAGCCGCCTCTGGCCCTGCTGCTCCTCTGGACACTCTGCGCAGGGCCGCCAGCAGCGTTGCTCGGTCCTGTCCCGTGTGCGGGATGCCCATAAGGGCCTTTGTTGCCCATTCCGCCAGGTGGTGGCTTTGGAACTCCTTGATAGCCCGGGTCTGATCGCTGAGGTGGACGAAACACTTGGAGCACACCTGCTGCCATAGCCGCCCTGCCCATTGCAGGATGTCTGCCCATCCAATGGGCTGGAGTCCTGGTGGCTCTGCTGCCCCCGGCTGGCTTATGCTCCATGCGCGTTCTCCTACTGCCGGGTGCCGCTCTCCTGGGATGGGCGTCCACTCTGGATTGCTGAAATATCCGTAAAGGCTGTGGGCTTGGCCACTGTCCTCCTTTTCCCTGCTGCTGCCCTCTGCCACGGCCTCCTGGCTTGGCCTGTTTGCACTGGCTGGGAACCTGGACTGGGGTGTGCCGTATGTCGATGCCTCTGTTGCTTCCTCTGCCGGGATACGGGGCGGCCTTGCCTGTTTCACCCTGTGCAGATCTGGCCTGGGCGGGATTCCCGTTGGCGCCTGCATTTTTCCGTGCTGATCTGGCGGCACTACCTTGGCGTGTGGATCAGCCTGCGGCTGCCATATTCTGGTAGCCTGCGTTGTTGTGGCTTGTGTGTCGCTGTATTTCTGCAGCTCCCGCGGCCTCCCTGTTGTTTCCGCTGACTCCCCTTGGGACTGCTGTTCGCTGGATCTTGTCCGCTCCATCCTGACCATTGTTGACTGGACCATCCCCTTGACCACTGTGGGGTCAAGCTGGGGCTCCTGGTCTGGTCTGGGCTCAGCCTCGCCTCCTTCCCTTTTTGCCTCCGCAGGCAGGTCATCCGGAGGTCGCGCTGGCCCGCCACCCTCTCCTACACCACCGGTCTGAGACCTCACAGTGGGTGGCTCTGAGGTCGGATCCAGGGACTCATCGTCGGGAACTGGCCATTGCTCGTCCTCCTGGCTTGGGCCAGGGGGGATGCGCGCTATGCCGCCTCGTCCGATACCCCTGCGCGTCACTTGAACTTGCACCATACCCTCATCCAAGGCTAGGGTGCTGTCGGCCCCTTGGACCTTGTTTTCCATTATGCCTGTATATTCACCATCTGACAACCCAATGGCAATTAGCCTAGCTTCCTCTGCTACGGCTGCATTGCTGGGTGTTATGGGGTCACTGCCTGGTTCCATTCCTCTCACTCGTGCACTGCGTCTTGCAGCCTCTGGATGCAGGTGACGATCATGATCTACCACTGCGTCCTGCATTGTACTATTGCTGGGTGCTGAGCAGCCGTGCCGGCTCGCTGTGTGGGCTCACAGCAGCAGGTCACTGGCTCAAAGCTTGCTTCCGTTCTCCTCTACCTTCTGCAGGCTGGTTAGGCGTTGCTAGACAGGTCAAGCACGGGTAAATTTTTTAAACTGGTTCTGGCGGGTATTTTCACCTTCTGGGCTGCTGTCTGTCAGCTATCTTGCCGGTCTCGTCCGCTATTCCTCCGCTGATTTGCCGCGCAGCTTCCTCCTCAATCTCTGCAGGTCCCGCTCGGGCTGCAATCTGCAGCTTCGGATATTCCTGCACACAGTCTTGGGTTGCCTGCTTTTAAACTCGGATCCCAGATCCTTGCTCACTTCTGTCAACACGCAGGCTGTGCACTCTACCACGGATGCAGGCCGCGTGCACAGGCAATATCAGCTGGGTTTATAACTCCACAGCCTGATCTTCAAGCTACGTCTGCTTCTGGGTTGCCACGCCCAGCGCAAGCAGGTATTGACTTGGGTTCTATGGAGAATCCTCTGCTAAGTGATTTCGAGCTGTCCAAGGCAGATCACTGCCTTCAAATAGAAATTCAAGTTCACAGCACATGCACCATTAGCAGGATTCAATGGATCAAGCTGAGCAGGCTAGACCCACTTCGTTCCTTTTAAGTGGACACGCGATGGTTGCTTCTGGTCCGTGGTGGACTTCTTCCCCACTGAGTGGCGGACACCTACGGGCGGACTCAGCGTCTACACGCTGGCCGCGTATGCGCAGCGCGTTAAGCTGTGGCTGGAACTTCTAGATGACAGGCGTGGAGCTGGTCGCTTGTAGAGCTGCGACTAATGGCCTGTCGGGTCGCGAGCCCTGCAGGTCGTTATGAGTCACTTACCGCGTGTAGCGGGCGAAGCCGTAGCCGTAGACTGCGGACGACGTAGTCCTAGGTTGGGCTGGGCTTCGGGTTAGGTGTTCTCGAGCTTGCTAGATGGCGCTGTCGCTGATCTAGGCTTGACTGACTTAGTGGTACTGGCTTTGTTGCACTTCACTGGGTAGGTCTCCGAGATCTAGCCGGTGCTGGTTACAAAAAGAGGCCTGTCCACTTAAAAGGAACGAAGTAAATGTCAAGCGTGCAAGCCGGGATTCAAAGGTCCCGGCAAGCCCTATTTACTGAGTACGGGAAATCCTGCCTCAGACCTTCCCGAAAGTGGGAAGCTGGGCTCCTAACCCTAAAAAGGGGGCTCCGCAGGGAAGCTGCGGAGTCTACGGGGACGCGTCAGTGGTCCCTACGGTTTTGGCACGTATACTGCATTATACCGTGACATTCAGGTTGAATCGAAGCTGCCGTGGGAGAGAATTTGTACGCTACTTGCTCCCTCCCGGTTTTGGCCAGGCAAATCTCCTTCCTCTGCCCACCACAATCCTTGCACCTCCACCCTCAGCCCAGCCAAGCCCGACAACCCCTCCACCCTACGCCCCCTCCTACCCCCTCCGTTGGCACGATATACCGGCATATTACACCGATGGCTCGGCCCTATCTACACCTGGCAAAAGCACAGCCACGGGTGCGGCCTTCTATTGTACTCAAGACACCACTACCTACACAGTCCACCCCGATGGCCGGGCTGAAACCAACACTATTACACGGGCTGAGCTTGCTGGCATCCATGCTGCCCTCACTCATGCCGCCTTACACCACACCGGTGATCTTACCATTTTCTCAGACTCCTTGGTTTCTCTCTATGATACGCAGAAGGCCCTTCGCCACCCGCACACTTTGCTTGAATGTAAGCACGCCCCCCTTCTCCTCGACATTCGTGCTCTCATCCTTACCAGGCTACGCCTCCGCCACCATTTTCACCTGTACAAGGTCAAATCTCACATCGGCATCATTGGCAATGAACTCGCAGATAAGGGTGCTGCACTCGCCCTCCAATCCCCCGACCAATGTGACTTCACATGCACCTCAGATGTCCAACACTTCGCACACCTACCAGCATGGCCATGCCTCCCTCCCCCCCATGACACGGACGAACCGTGGTTTGCATCAGACCTTACCCATTCTTTGAAGGAACACATGTCCCGAAACTGCCCCCTTCTCACAGATGGTCCTACTTCTCCCCCTCTGCCCTTGCGCTATGTCCGCATGCAAGTCCTCGTTGCCTCTGCCCTCGCCTCCTACCTTCCCGTCTTATGGCACATGGGTCTGCCCTTTAGTGGTATTCGCAACATCCTCAAATCGCGCACCAATACCCTGTGGACTGCATCTACAGCCATGCATATGAACCGCCCTTACAAAACAGCTGTAGGCACTCGCACCACCCCCCACTGTCCCATATGCTCCCATCCCAATGATACCCCGGGCCATCTTTTAGGCGGTTGTGCTCATTCCTCCATGTCCGCCTCATACATTGCTCGACACAACCGAGCTGTATGCATCATCCAAACTGCTATTGCTAATGGCTCCCTAGGCTCCTCTTTTACTATCATGGATGCCACTTCCCGTGCTAACCTTCCCTTCGGGGTCTATGACACCCGTCTTCCACGCTGGCTAGTGCCCCGACGACCCCCCACTTTCCCTGACACCTTTGATTACTGTGACAAACTGCGACCGGATTTGCTTATTGTCCAAGGTCTCCCACATTCCGAATTCCTTCGTCTTTACCGCGCTGGTCAACTCTCTAGCTCACAAACTATGTCTCGGCTCCAGAGGACTTGCACTGTACACGTAGTTGAAGTCGGTTACACCTCCGAATTTTCTTTCGAACAATGCCATGCCCGTAAATCAGAACAACATTTACAACTTATCCTTCTCCTCAAACATAATGGTTGGACAGTTTCCTTGGCACCCGTTCTCCATCCTGCCCTTCCACCTGATCCTTCGCCGACCGTGCCCATCCCCCCCCCTCATCCTTCCCCGCCTTCTTCTCATACACATATCATCCTTCTGGGAACCGCAGGCTTCCTCTTTCGTCCTGCCGATAAAATCCTCAGCATGCTCGGTGTCTCCAAACACGACATCTCCTCCGTCCTCAGCCGTCTCACGAAGCATACCATACGCTGCCATATAAACATCCTTCGTCAGCGTCGCCATCTGGAAAACTCCCCTGCCCATTATTGTCCGGTACCCCTTGACGACCCTCCTTAACCACAAAGCTTTTTGTCTCCCGGTGTACGGCATTTAAAATCCCGTATTCCTCAAGCCACGCTCAGGCGTTTTCTTTCTTTCTTTGTAAGAACTCAATAATCTTGTATCAAGCCTGGACTTACGCCAGATGAACCCTGAATAGTAAGGCCCCTTCTTTACTTTCCAACTTTTGACAAGCTATCAATCCTTACCTCCCCGTGTCTGTTCCTCTTTGTATCGAACTCTCGCCAGTGACTACCTCTTCAAGGTGGAGAAACTGGCAGATGCTTTCGTACCTGAGCCACATCCTAACGCCATAATTACAATTTACCCTCGACCTCCTACCGCAGCTGCTTCTAATCGGGGATTCCGGAGTTGGAAAGTCGTGCTTGTTGCTTCGTTTTGCCGTGAGTCAGCTGTTGAAAGATTCCCTTCCAACACACACATCTTGATCTTGTTATTATTTTTGCCCCGCAGGATGACACGTACACGGAGAGCTACATCAGCACAATCGGGGTGGACTTTGTACGTCATGTCCTTGCATTGTCTCTCTGTCTGCATGTCACTTTCCATTGCGAGCTCATGCGACCCTGTTTCCGTCGCAGAAAATCAGAACCGTTGAGCTCGACGGAAAGGTCATAAAGCTGCAAATTGTAGGTCCCGCGTGCTCTGCTTTGTAGGATTCTGCTTGCATTGCACTTCGTACCTTCGGCGACCCCTCGCGCACTGTTTTTTACAGTGGGACACGGCGGGGCAAGAGCGGTTCCGCACCATCACCAGCAGCTACTACCGGGGCGCCCATGGCATCATTGTAAGGCCCTCAATTCACTCGGCAGCAAATAAGATGCCTCACACACTGTGATGGCTGGCCTTCATGCCTATGGGGGGTAGTTGAACGCCCCTCTTGGGACATCCTCACTTGGGACATCCTCACGAAAAAAACAAAAACAACCTACCGCTCCACAGCTCTGCTCCTCGCCTCAAGCTTAACACCGTCGTGCTAGCGCAGGTGGTATACGATGTTACTGACCAAGAGAGCTTCAACAACGTGAAACAGTGGCTGAATGAGATTGACCGCTACGCCAGTGAGAATGTGAACAAGCTGCTTGTGGGCAATAAAAGCGACTTGACGAGCAAGAAGGTTGTTGACTACGCAACGGCCAAGGTGGGTCGGTGTTTCCGGACGCAGTGTCCTGGGATGCCGCTGAGAAACCAGCTGCAGGAGGGTCACCAACAGCCCTCTCTCACTGCTGCCTAAAATGACTTTGCACTGTAACTCATGGTTGGCTGGCATCAGGTTTTCATGGCATGGCATGACATCCTCATGCAACCCCATGCAACCTCATGCAACTCCCATGCAACCCTCATGCAACCGTCATGCAACCCTCATGCGACCCCATGCAACCCTCATGTGAGGCTCAAATTTCACGCACACCTCCTGTGAATCCCATGCAGCCTTCTTGCCAACCCCATGCAAACACCCATGCAAACACAGGCATTCGCCGATGAGATTGGCATCCCCTTCTTGGAGACATCTGCGAAGAATGCGACAAACGTTGAGCAGGCCTTCATGACGATGGCCGCAGAGATTAAGAACAGGTGCGAGCGGGGGGGCCAGCAAATCAATTTTCATGGAGCATGAGACCGCCTTTGGGGCTGCCTTGCAGACACCTCCGGGCAGAGTGTGACACAAACGTGACCGGCCTACGGCAGCTGGTCTGTGAAACCGACTTGTAGAAACAGGTGCCGTGTGTCGCAGACCGTGACTAGCTGAATCGAAGCTGGCGATACGCTGGAAATAAAACCCCGCTGAGATGGGTAGAAAATAATAAAATAAAACTTTGCTGAAATCGGCTGTAACAGGCCGTGACTAGCTGAATTGAAGCCGAGATACGCTGATTTATGACACCCAGCTGAAATAGGCAGAAAATAAAACTCCGTTGGAATGGGCTGAAAATGACACTTTCGTGGGACGGGTTGAGATCATGATTGTGAAGCAGGTCAAGGCCCGAGCCACGGACTCCTACTGGCATGAGCACGTGCTTGGAATGGTGGCTCCAGGGCCTTGTTATTTTTGTCTTCGATTTTGTTGGCATGGCATGCGGTTAATGATCTCACGAGTAAACGAGCCCCACGTGCCTCCTGGGCTAGGCTGTAGGCACCTGTGAAGTTTTGTGAAGTTTTTACAGTCCAACAGAGCATCACACTTGATGCATGGGACATGTGCCCGTAAACCGGTACAGGCACTTGATACACTAGGACAGAAAGCGAAAACCAGTGACCCCCCTGGGCAAGCAACTAGCACACAACCACGACAGTGGCGTGGGAATGAACCCCATAGTGCCTTGTCCTGCTGGCCTCGCTTCCCTGTTCATTGAAATATGACACCTGGAAATGTAGTTGGGGAACCTTTTTATCGGCTGGGTTGTATCTGGAGTACCCCGACATGAAATAGCGCTGCTGTGTGGTATGCGTCTGCTCCCACAGCATTGTCCTGCTGGCCTCGCTTCCCTGTTCATTGAAATATGACACCTGGAAATGTAGTTGGGGAACCTTTTTTTATCGGCTGGGTTGTATCTGGAGTACCCCGACATGAAATAGCGCTGCTGTGTAGTATGCGTCTGCTCCCACAGCATTGTCCTGGTGGCCTCGCTTCCCTGTTCATTGAAATATGACACCTGGAAATGTAGTAGGGGAACCTTTTTTATCGGCTGGGTTGTATCTGGAGCACCCCGACATGAAATAGCGCTGCTGTGTGGTATGCGTCTGCTCCCACAGCATTGTCCTGCTGGCCTCGCTTCCCTGTTCATTGAAATATGACACCTGGAAATGTAGGTGGGGAACCTTTTTTTATCGGCTGGGTTGTATCTGGAGTACCCCGACATGAAATAGCGCTGCTGTGTGGTATGCGTCTGCTCCCACAGCATTGTCCTGCTGGCCTCGCTTCCCTGTTCATTGAAATATGAGGCAGAGGAGGGAGGCCGGGGCCTAAATATGAGCCCTGGCCTTCTTCAAGTCTGGAACCTTCATTCTCGTGTGCCAGACCAGCTTAGGGTGGAGGCCACGATGCCACCACAGGTTTGATTGGGACAGTATTTCCTAGACCGGCCATTGGACAGTGGGCTAAAGGAACATGGGAGTCTGATCCGGCCTCGGCGAGTGGGCTCAATGAACTTGGGAGTCTTTACCGGCCATCGGCCAGTGGGCTAAAGGAACAGGGCTTGCTGCGCCTGGTGCCCTGTTGATAGGATGGGGTACAGCTGAATTGCGCTGAACATATTACGCAGGTCTGAAAAAGAAACATTCCATGCCCGTTTTGTTTTTGAAATCGGTAACTGCAGAAGAAGAATTTACTTCCCGGCCCCACGGAGGGTATATTAACTAAAAACCAGGATGGCAAGCCAGCGCCCTGTACTTTTTTTTTTGAAAATGGGTAACTTACCAAGAATACTTGCCAAGGAAAATATCAGTGCACTCTTTTGCCTGCAGGATGGCAAGCCAGCCTGCTGCTCGTCTTGTTTTTGAAAATTGGGAGCTTGCCATTGAATATTCGCTGACAAAATTACAATGCGCCCTTTGCCTGCTGGATGGCGAGCCAGCCTGCTGCTCATTTTGTTTTTCAAAATCGAGAAGTTACCTAAAATGCTTGCTAACAAAATTACAACGCGTTATCTGCAGGATGGCGAGCCTTGCCAAAAATACTCGCTTATGAAAAGACCTTTGCGCTCTTTGCCTGCAGGATGGCAAGTCAGCCCCCTGCACGCCCAGCTGGCGGCGGCACGGTGCAGCCCGGGGCCGGGAAGCCTGTCGACTCTAGCAAGTCGGGATGCTGCTGAGGCGCGTGGACTATAGCAAGTCGGGGTGCTGCTGCGGCTTCAGGGTCTAGGGTTTAATGCCTACCCTGGATTTGTCGGCGGTTGGTACAGCTAGGGGCCGGAAAGAAAATTGCTTCCAGCAAGTCAGGGTGCTCCTGGGGCCCTAGGTTTCAGGGTTAAGACTCAGACCCAAACTAGAGGCTGGGGCGGTGCAGCCTGGTGTGGAGAGGCCTGTCGATTCCAGCAGGTTGATGTGCTGCTGAGGCACCGCTGGCAGGTGTGAGTCTAATGACGTCACACCTCTGGGCCCTGCTCAGAAGGTTTACCCGCGCGTGTTCCCAACTAATCGGTTGGGAGGAAAGAAACTGGCAGCTGTGGGTGCAGCTGCCGCCCGTGGCTTGGCAATGCTAGAGCTGAACAATGTGCAGGCAAGTTACCCCTTCGCAGGATTGTGTCTGGCATGCCCCCCATTCACTGGTACACACTCCACGGCGTGGTTTAGGAGCATGCTAGCGGTGAGGTGAACTTGTATGTGCGTGAACTCGTTTCTTTGGGAAGGATATCGAAGTTAGAACCAGTAGCATACCGTATATAATGTTTGTTAACCAAGGGCTGATTTGTGTAAAGTATATGGTTATTGACGCGCGGCCGGTTTGAATCCATCCTTACACCATTCAGTAGGTTAAGAACAGTGCCTACCCGCTGGGCACTCCAACGGCACATGCTGAGGGATCTGCTGGAAGACTGGTTGACTGCGATGGCGGTGCGGGGGGGAATGCCTAGTCAGACCCCCTTGACCCCGGTAATGACCGGCCCATCGCCATCACCAGCGTGCTTTACCGGCTGTATGCCAGCATGCTCACGGCCATCACTGATGACTGTGCACAATTGCACGGCCACGTCTCTCCTGAGCAGTTTGGGTTTCAATGACGCCGTAGCACGCTCCAGGCCGCTTTCCCCTGGCGTGGAGTCCATGCTCAAAGGGCAGCTGCAAGCCGTGGCTAGCTGCATGTGGCCGTTGTGGACTTCATCAAGGCCTACGTTAGCGTGCCGCAGGGAAAGCTATGGCGGTATTTGTGCGAGCACCTTCACATGCCTGCATGTCTATTACGCAGCGCCACCGTAGTATCAGTCGGATTTGTTTTTGATGATTTTTACTCGGGTTTTTAATCAAAAATCAATTATTAAAACTAACAGTTTCATGTACTAAAGAGAAAAACCCGAGGAAAAAACCACCAGAAAAATCAAATATTTCGGGTACCACCAGGGTTTCCCCCCCCCTTTTTCCTCCCCATTCTGCGCCACTGCGACCAATCTCGATCTACAATGAAGAGGCAGAGGCAGTCCGGAATAAAAAGGCAGGCCTGTTTCGTTCCTATTCTACGCCCACTGCGACCCATTTCTACCCTGAATCTAGAATGAAGAGGGAGTTCGGATTATTAGAGTCATTCGCAAGAGAGAAGGTAAAGAACGTAGAAAGGGCGGCAAAAGTTGTTTGGTAAGTTGATGAGGTGTTTCCGGGACCTGCACCAGGAGAGGCGGGCCCCAGCAGCGACAGTCCTCTTGTCCGTGCATTTGAGGGGGATATGGGGCAGTAACTGGCGAAGCATGTCCGATAGCCACTGACTGCCGGTACGGTACCGTATTCATATTTTATTCTAATTACCCGGTAGCAAAGTCGGCTTCAGGTTCCTTTCTGACTGTCAAACCTAGCTGCAGGGCTGAGGCGCGGTTTTTTTCAGGTACCGGGTAATAAACCAAATTTCCAGACGATTAATTAGCTCTTAAATAAAACCAACCACTGACATTCGTTATTTAGGTACACAAAATAAAAACTTACCATTAAAACCAATCATGCGACTGTATAAAGTCGGGGTACAAAAATAGAAAGCAACACAAAATAAAACCAAATCCAACAGATAGTACGGGTAGTATATATTGGTTCAGTTTACACCCTAGCAGAAGGCCACAAGCGAACTGGTCCTGTGCCTGCACCTGAGGCATCAAGCAGGGCTGTCCTCTGAGCCCTCTGCTATTTAGTCTATACCTCAGCGACCTGCCGGTCATGCTTGCAGCCAAGTGCCATGCAGAGGGCATTGCGCTACAGGCGGGCGACAGCTACGCTGCCTGCTGTATGCGGACGACCTCTCCTTGCTAGCCCGCACCCCAGCAGGGCTGTAGCGCATGCTTGATGCCCTGCTTGAGTCAATGACATTACACCTCTGGGCCCTGCTCAAAAAGGCTCGGCCGCGTGGGCGCCCAACAGTCCCGTTGGAAAAAAAGAAACTGAAGGTAAGAGAGAAAGAAGGAGAAGAACACAAAGGAGAAAGGAATACCCCCCACAAAAAGGAAAAGGCAGCCCGAAGTATCTTTGCCCCTGTCAAGCCTATTCCCCAAGAAGGAAAAGAAAAGCAACAAATCTAGGCCTCAACAAAAGTCAGAGCCTCCCATCCAAGCCTGCCCCGGAACAACTGCTGAAAGTCTTTGGCGCCCTCCGGGGGGCCTGCCCAACCTCTGTCCCTAAGCCTCTACTTCACGCTAGGGCATGAGTATGCGGCAGACAAACAGATAAAAAAGAGGGCCATGCAAGGTAGAGAGGCGCCTTTGGCTACGCGCTGCACCGCGTTCGCCGCATGGCTGCTAAGGTGCGCCTTAGGAATCATCTGCCAACACGCATCAGGTTGGCAGCTGTTTACGCAGCGCCTGCGGCCAACTACGGCGATGTGGTGTGGGCCACCAGCCACCTCCGGCCACGGCAATGTCTCCACAGCAAGATGCAGTCCAGCCTGCTTCAGCTTTTACGCCGTGCTGTGGGGCTCCCGCATCAGCCGCCTGCTGGGGGGTCATAAGAGAGCTACAGATCCAGCCTTTACAGCGAGACTGGTAGACCCATATTCTCCGCTTTTACAATGCAGCGGTGGTACCGGCAGCACAGCAATTTAGCCCTCTAATGGCTGAGGCCATGGCAGCAGAAATGCAGCTGGCAGTCAGCCAGGGCACTGGAGGATGCACTTGGTGCTCTGATCTGCTGGGTGCACTGGAGGAGCTGGAGCGGGGGGCAGCCTCCCCAAATTGCGCGAGGCAGCAGCTGACCTACAGCGCCTATTCGTCAGAGGTGTTGGCTCGTTCACGCAGCCTACGAGCAGGACGCAAGCGGCGGGGGGTACCCCAGGGACCCGACCACTGAGCACAGGTCTGCGGCGACCTACCAAGCCTGAATTCAGACCACAGCGGACGCCGTGCTGACGCAAGCCAGGAGCCGCACCAGCAGGAGGGAGTGTCCTTGTGTTCGCACAAATTTGCGACTACGGCTTGGCACAATCAGTACGGCTGATACCAGAGGACAGCGCAGCGGTCAGCGGCGAGAGGCACGCTTCGGACAACGATGTTGGTCAAGGGGTTATGGCGAGCACGTAGAGGATGCACTACATTCTTGCTTCCAATGCCCTAGTGCCAGGGAGCAGTTACGGGAGCAGGGGTGGGCAGGTCCCCCGAACGGTGCCACAAACTTCCAGCAGCTGTAACAGGCCGGGCAGGGGTGGGATGTACTGGCGTTTGTGGACGCTGTAGTAGACTTAATTCAGGGCTAGTGGCTAGAGGAGCTCAGATGCCGTCAGTCTTGTTTGCCATCCTGGGTTCTCCTTTTGTTCCTTTATTTCGTGTTCTATCTTCCTTTCATTTTTGCTTTTCTCCCATCTGAACAGTTGGGCGCCCACGCGGCTGAGCCTTCTTTTTCATGGCCCCAAAGTGTACCGTCACTGACCCGCTGGGCTCTGCTAAACGCTCGGCCGCGTGGGGTTGGTAGGGAATTACTATGCTCAATTCCAGCTACCATGCACAGCCAGGACCATGGTGCAGCCATGCCATCCTCCCATTCGGTTGGGGCAGATGTTCACACCTGGAAAGAGGTTGACTTTCAGGGGTAAGGGACGACATAAATTCACAGATGTAGCATCAGTCAGATGTAACAGATGTAACAGATGTAGCGGACATCAGTCACATCAAGGTTATCAAGGGAAAACACAATTAGCCGACTGGAAACAGATATCAGTAATTAAACAATCCAGTGAGATGCAAGTCCATGGACTATATCAGTAGCTATTTTCTATTTTTCTGGGCGGTTCAGCTCACAGCTTACGGCTCTGTGACCTTGGTGCTGCAAGCTCTGCTGCTTGGCCCCACCTTTGTGTTCTTGTTGCTTGGTGGGTGAACTTGCTATCCTTTCTTTCTTCTTGCTGTGCCTTCTCCCTTGGCTTTCCTAGCTGACTTTTTGTTGCCCGAGCTTCATTTCAGCATGTCCCAGAGGTGTAACGTCATTAGCTTGGCCCCACAGCCGGAAGCCAGTCAAGATTTGGTCCTCACTCCTCACCACCCCCCCGAGGCTGCCCAGGCGCCCCACTAAGGATAGTCTGGTGTGCTCTTAATTATTACGGCCAATTTTCATCGAGCTGCTAATAACAAGCAATGGTGTGTATGATCTTCTCTGGGCATTGTCAGAACACTTTCAGAACCTGGGACGGTCACTGAGCCCCAGGTCACAGTCATGGCCATCCTTTGCCTTTCCTTTCCAGCCTTTTGGCTGTCCCTTCACTTTTTACTCATTTCCCTCTCTCTTTTCCGCCCTTTTCTGATTTTTTTTCTGCCCCTACTTTTCTGCCCGCGCGGCCGAGCCTTTTTTTAGCAGGGCCCACAGGTGTAACGTCATTGAGTCATGGCCAGTCAATGACGTTATACCTCTGGGCCATGCTGAAAAGGCTTGGGCGCGTGGGCCCCCGCCTGTCTGGTCGGGTGGAAAATAAAGTAAAGGCTAAAGGCTAGAGGTCGGGAGGGAAGGAAAGGAACAGACGGGAAAAGGAAGAGGAAAAGACGGAAAAAAATAAAGGCACCTGAAGATTCCCCAGCCCGTCCAGGCAGATCCTAGGCTCCTAGCCCTCCCCTAAGAGGAAAGAAACAAACATACCATGCAATCGGTCAGGACAACCTGGACAAGTAATAACAAAGTAAAGGTCAAGGAAAGTGTGGAGAAGAATTGGTGGCTCTATGCTTTATCTCTAGTCGTTTTCATGACCTATTTCCTTCGTTTGTTGATGCTGAGCCTTCACGCCTCAGCCAGGTCTTCAAACATTTGCGTGTGTTTGTACATCCTTTCAGGAGGCCATTCACCATGCTATGAAAGCGGTGTACTTATCAGCATGGAAAATATGGCATCGTAAAGTGCGGCGGAAGCGCATCTAAGATCGTCAACCATTCTTTGTGGCTATGTATCGAAGGACCCCTCAAGGACCCTTGCTACAATCCAACTATGTATCGAAGGACCCCTCAAGGACCCTTGCTACAATCCAACTATGTATCGAAGGACCCCTCAAGGACCCTTGCTACAATCCAACTATGTATCGAAGGACCCTTCAAGGACCTTTGCTACAATCCAACTAAGTATCGAAGGACCCCTCAGTCAAGGACCCTTGCTACAATCCAACTATGTATCGAAGGACCCCTCAAGGACTCTTGCTACAATCCAACTATGGTCTGTGGTTTATGCACAAATATTTAGTTGTCACTGCTTTAAGGTCGTGTGATGAAAACTTTCAGTATGAAGTCCCTCCCCCTGTCTAGATCACCGTGTTCCATGCATGCTCCTGTCCCCCTCATGTAGGAGGGGGGCATGGCTGCACCATGGTCCTGGCTGTGCATGGCAGCTGGAATTGAGGTTGCTCATCCCCTACCAGCCCCACACGGCCGAGCAGGGCCCAGCCGGTATGCACCGTTTTTAACTAGAAAGTCACGATCTGAAAGCCTTAATTGCCACAGTTAGCTGCTGCCTTCACTTCCCACGGCACCCCAGGGCTGCAGCGCATGCTTGATGCCCTGCATGAGTATGCTGCAGATAAACAGCTTCAGGTCTACGTCAGCTAGACAGAGATCATGGAGTTTGGCAGCCGCTCAGCAGCGCAGCGCCGACAGCCAGCCAATGTGTGCGTGTATGGCCCTGACCGCGCCGCGCTCAAGCGTGTCCAAGAATTCAAGTTTCTGGGCATCATTCATCAGCTTGAAGAGGGCCATGCAAGGTAGAGAGGCGCCTTTGGCTTCCACGCTGCACTGCGTTTGCCGCATGGCCGCTAAGGTGCGCCTAAGACATCATCTGCCAACACGCATCAGGTTAGCAGCTGTTTTGCAGCGTCTGCGGCCAAGTACGCGACGTGGTGTGAGCCACCAGCCACCACTGGCCGCGGCAATGTTTCCAAATCAAGATGCAGTCCAGCCTGCCTCAGCACTTGCGCCGGGCTGCGGGGCTACCCGCATCAGCCGCAAGCTGGGGGTCATGGGAGATGCAGATCCAGCGTTTACAGCGAGACTGGTGGACCCATATCCTCAGCTCCTACAATACAGCGATGGCACCGGCAGCACAGCAAGACAGCCCTCTAATGGCTAAGGCCATGCATGGCAGCAGATATGCAGCTGGCAGTCAGCCAGGACACTGGAGGATGCATTTGGTGCTCCGATCTGCTGGGTGCACTGGAGGAGCTGGAGCGGGGGCAGCCGCCCCCAAATTGCGTGAGGCAGCAGCTGACCTACAGCGCCTACCCGTGACAGAGGTGTTGGCTCTCGTTGACGCAGCCTACAAGCAGGCGCAACTGGACACAAGCGGCGGGGGGGGCCCCAGGGACCCTACCACTGAGCACAGGTCTGCGGCGACCTGTCGCGCTTGGTTTCAGACCACGGCGGGCGCCGTCCTGACTCAAGCCAGGAGCCGCACCAGCACCAGGGAGTGTCCTTGTATTTGCACAAATTTGCGACTACGGCTTGGCGCGATCAGCACAGCTGACCCCAGAGGACGGCGCAGCGGTCAGCGGCGAGAGGCACGCTAGTACTGGCAACGATGTTGGTCAAGGAGTGTTGGCGAGCATGTAGAGGATGCACAGCATACTTGCTTCCAATGCCCTAGTGTCAGGGAGCAGTTACGGGAGCGGGGGTGAGCAGGTCCCCCGAACGGTGCCACAACATTCCACCAGCTATACCAGGCCGGGCAGGGGTAGGGTGCACTTGCTTTGGTGGACGCTGTTGTAGACTTTGTTATGGGCTAGTTGCTAGAGGAGCTCAGATGCCGTCAGACTTATTTGCCTTACAAGCTTGTCCTCTTGTTCCTTTATTTTGTGTTCCTCTTAAGTTTTTCTTTTCTCCCATATGAACAGTAGGGTGCCCATGCGGCCGAGCCTTCTTGTGCTTGGCCCAGAGGTGTACGATCATTGACTTCCCACAGCATTTTGTTTATACCGGTACTTATGAAACGGTAGCTAGGCATGCTGTTGGGGTATTTTGCACAAATGAATGACAAACTCCCGATCTTTTTCCCAAAGTGACAGATTCACGAACAAGATGTTATGAGATTGACACTCCTTCGTTGCTTGTCACTATAGCCTTAATACAGCACCAGGTCAACGTCAGCAAGACAGAGATCCTGGAGTTTGGCAGCCGGCCGCTTAGCGCGACGTCAACAGCCAGCCCAGGCCTGCGTGTACGGCCCAGATAGGACAGTGCTGAAGCGTGACCAAGAATTCAAGTTTTTAGGTGCCGAATGGCCGCCAGGGTCTGGTTGTGGTACCACCTGCCTACACGCATCCGGCTAGCGGCTGTGTATGCAGCGCCTGCGGCAAACCACGGAGGTGTGATGTGGGCCACAGGTCACCGTCGGCTGATGGCAGCACGTGCTTTGTTTCTACAATGCAGCGGTGGCGCCAGCAGGACTGCAAGACACTTCACTCATGGCGGTAGCCATGGCGGCCGAGCTGCAGATCGTAGATTGATAGAACACCGGAGGGCGCACATGGTGTAGTGAGCTGATGGAGGCACTCGAGGTGTTGGAACGGGGTGCAGCTGTCTCCAAAGTGCGCCAGGCAGTCTCTGACCTGAAACCACTTCATCCCGTCCCAGAGATTCTACAGCTAGTGGACGCAGCCTACGAGCCCGCGCAGCTGGAGCCGACTGGCGTAGGCGAACCAAGGGACCCCACTACCGAGCACAAGTCTGCAGCCGCCTAGGCGCCTACCGTAACTGGTTTCTGCCTATGGCAGGAGCTGACATCAGCATGGATGCTGGCATCTCCATTGCACGTGACAGCATTACCTGTAGTGCGTAGGCCGCAGGTGTGCACCATGCTACCTAGGGCAGGCCGCCTGTCTGTTTACATTTTCAAACAAGGACAATTGTCGCGCTCACTATATGTTGTCTATCTGGTTCGGCAAATGATGCAATAGCAGCGAGAGTAGCAGTATGTTTTATGTGCGAAGAGGTGTTTTAAAAGATACATATCATGCATGCAGGGGTTGTGGACAAGTCATAGTTAATGTACCTCAGCTAAGACCAGGCCAACCACTGGCCCGTAGGCGGGGTTGTGGACTTGTGGTGCAGTAAGCCCTGTTGCCCAGCCTGTTGGTGGGGCATCAGGCAATATGCTGACCAAGGTTTGGATGCAATAGGCTCTGTTGTGCCGCCAACAACGGCCTGACACAAGTGGTCTGGTCTCACTAAAATAAAATACTCCTGATCTTGTGGAGCTATGGGGGGCAGAGTGGCTTAGCGCCCCCTTACCACGACAGTTCCAACCTCCTACCTTCCATGTTTAGTTAAATCAGCTCTTATGGAAGTGAAGGGCAGCATAGCTTGTTTTCAGGAAGTATTCAAACTGAGGAATCGCGGAGAGGGGTCGAAGCAGCTCATGCTCATGTGGTACTGGTGACCAGAGTCGGGCTCTTAGCGTCGGCTGTTTACTATACAATACGGGTCTAGTGGTTCTAACTGTCGCAATCATTCTCATATTTCAAGACCTTTCTCTATTTCACGTGCATGACTTCCGGGACGGTATGGAAGCACACGCAACATGCAGAGGGCGCAGGGTGTTGCAGGGGCCGAGGTATATCGTCAGGTGTTTGAAAATAAGCGAACATGAACCGCGCACCACCCCTGCCTTCCTTCCAGCTCCCGTTCATCAACAATGGGGACCAGGGAAAGGAGGGCTGACACCGGCTGAGTCAGCATCGCTGCCAAGCTATACCCTGCCCTATCTAGGACGGTACAAATTTGCGTGGCAGCCAAATCTCTGCCAAATCTTTGTTGACACATCCCGACAAGCAGCTTGCTTCAAAGTATATCCATTTCGGCGTCCTGTCTACATCGCTGAATCCACCTGGTAAGCTTGACTTGAAACCCCCACCGTGTCCCATCACGACCGTGTACACTTCCCCTCACGTTATTATTCTACACTGGAGGGGTTTATTGCTTTCGGGAGCCGGCACGCTTAGGTTGCATTCTCTCTCAGCATTTCATTTCTCCCACCCACCCACCCACCATTGCCCACCGCCTCGCCAGCAATAACATGAGGCAAGCATGAGTGAAGCAGGAATGCGAACGATCTATGGTATTGAAATATGTTCTACACTGGCATAATGAGCGAGTTGAAGATAGGTGACCCGAAGCTCAGCCTGAGGCTTCCTTCTTGCCACTCGGACAGTTCATTTTAGAAAATGACATACATTTATATTCTTTGCGCTTAACTCTCTTGTCTTTGTTATGCCTGCAGACATCCTTCCGTCAAGATTGACATGCTCAGGAACTTCTGACAAGCCCCACAACGCGTATATCACTCTTGCATACTTCTATAGGTAAGATTCATGCCGTTCTAGGCTTTGTTGGCGCCTCTTGTCACTGGCATATTCATTAGTGAACCATCTTACGCGGCCCAGTCGCCTTCTTGTGCTAGACGGCTGTATTATATTTAGTTGTCGCTGATATTTCTAATTTCCCACCTTTCCGTTGCTCACAGCCTCCGAAAAATGGCCATTGACGAGTCATTTCTCCAGAACCGTCAGCTGATGGCCCACTTACAAGCGAACCAAGGTCTGGCCTTCTCTGGAGCGCAGGCCCAGCCCGCGCCGACCATGATGCGACCTCTCGCCTACGGCCAGCAAAAAAACTTTCAGGGTCATCCCGGGATGCAGAATCACGCCCTTCCCCAGCAACCGCGCGTCGGCAATGCCCCTGTCATGCCCAACCAAATGGCTCTAATGCAGGCCTTGGCCCAGCACCAGTTTAACAACGGGGCCAATACGTTCCAGAACAACAACCCCGCGGTCAATACTGCTGCCGTTGCGGCCGCCCAGCAGGTGAGGCCCCAAGTCGAGAGGCGACGCTTAAAGCATCGTCCAGATTATGCCCGTCAACTGTTGACCAGAGAATTCTCGACACAAGCATATTCATAAGGACATCTTTCGAGGTTGGGAAAGTTTGGATGTTTACAAATCTGAGGATTAGACCAACCTGTCCTGTTTCCTGCATCACAGGCCCAGGTCCGAGCAGCTCAGGCCCAGGCCCGCGCTACTGTGGCCAACATGCTGCAGCAGCAGGAGCGCGCTAACCAGCAGGCTATGGGTCCTAACGGCGCCTTCAACAACAACGGCCTTCATATCACTGGCCTGTACCAAAGGCCTGCTAACAACAATGCCCAGCCGATGAACCTGCAGAATGCCCAGCAGCAGCAAATGACCATGGTGGCTGCCACGCAGATTGTGCAGCAGTACCAGGCCCAGCAGGCTGATCAGGCCCGGCGCGCGCAGATCCTGAAGAATGCGCAGCAGCTCGCATTTGCGCAGCAGCAGCAGTTTTCGGCGGCTGTGGCTATCAACCCGAGCCCAGCTGCAGTAATGCAGGCACTCCTGAAGCAGGCTCAGCTCAAGCAAGAAGCGCAACAACGTGCGCTGCAGCAGCAGCAGCAGCTAGGCGGCTACCCCTTCAGCCAGGCTCAGCAGGCCCAAGCCCACGCCCAGGCCCAAGCCCAGGCTCAGGCTCATGTGCAGCATGCCCAGAGGCAGGCCCAGGTGCAGTTGCAGGCGCAGGCACAGGCCCGTCACAACATGCAGGCGCTTGCCTGTCTGACTCCCGCGCAGCTCCAGGCGCTCAGCACCAACCCTGCGCTCGCACAAGCGCTCCTGCAGGCCCGCTCCGCTGCCCAGCAGCAGAACATGAACCAGCAGCACCAGATTTCCCAGGTCAACATCGCTGCCCCTGTGGCCATGGCGGCTCCAGAAGCCAAGCGCGCCTCGGACCCTCGCTTCAGGTTCAACTTAGCCACCGGAGGCATGAATGGAGCGGGCGGCATTGTGGGCCCGCCAGACTTTGTCTCTCCGGTTTCGTCCAACGCGGGCAGCCCGCCGCCAACCAGCAGCGCTGTCGGCGTCAACATGAGCAAGGAGCAGCGCCGCACTGCCCTGGCCTGCGTCGCACTGCAGCTGGCGCGCAGCGGCATGACGGTGGACCAGGCTATCCACTCCGGAATCATGGGCGGTATGAGCGTCATGGACGTCAGCTTCATTGTCGAGGTCTACAACAAAGAGGTCGCTCGAGTCAAAGCCGAAGCCGTCGCCGACGCCAGCAAGAACACCAAGAGCACCTCTGCTGCTGAAGGGGATGCGGTGTTTGCCGCACAGCAGTACAAGCAGGCGCAGGTTAGCCGCCTGCCTTCCAGCGACTCGCATTCGAGTTACGCTGGATCTGAGACTGGCCTCAGTGCGCTTGGCGGCGGCCGCTCGTCCCGCGCTGGCAGCGTAGTCGACAGCGCTGCGGATCTTCAGCAGGAGCTGCCCTTTGATGCCTTTACTTACGGCTTCTTCGGCGAGGGTGGAGCCGATGCTGGCATTGAAATCCCCGCCGAAGGCCTGCTTGGTGAGCTGGAGTCTGAGCTGGAGTCTTGCGGCCTGGGTGATGCTGTGGACATGACTGCTGATGAGCAGGTTTGGATGCAGGAGCAGCACAGTGTCCTGGGTATGGGTTCCCCCACTCCTTGGAGCCCCGAGGCAGAGGACAAGAAGAAGGTGCCTGAGGCCAAGAGGGATGATGTGGCTGAGCGCCTGGCTAACCTGGACCTGGGATATGGCTTCTTCTGAGCAGGCTCGCTCGTTTGCCTCTGCCTGAAACACTACTGAAAAGGCGGTGTGTACCTGGCTAGAGGCTGTGGTGCAGGTGTATCATGTGCGATCATGTCATGACACTTCCGAGTTTTTCATTTCTTCCTGGTATTACTTTAATGATGACATTTTTTTGAACAAAAGTGGTATCTTTCCTATACTACCTGGCTTGAATTCTAATTTTCTACAAATTAGTGTTTTGAATAGGCATACTGAGTGCGTAGGCATCAGCATGTATGTAATATGCAGATGCGGTGCATGTGTCCATACGGTGGCTGGGACGAGGTACATATTGGTATAGGATGGCATGTGTTTGTCACACCAACCCTGTCCCCCTCCCGTCCATTTTGCTAATTAGGCTTGACATTGTCGCAGTCTTGAAGTATGTTGGAAGCACTTTTGAAGTATGATGGTTGCATGGCGATGTGGTTTGGCTACATGAAAATCAGAAACCTTTCTGTAGATCAGAATTTTGTGTGCACACCGCGTTCAGCATCTGACCTGGATGTTTTCATTTTGTGCACCCTTTTGGGTGCAGAATATAGGCTGTGTACTATATGAGAGAGAGGTATATAGTGCAGTGGTGCCCTAGTGATGGGTACGGTCGTCATCAGCTGCCACGAGCAGATCAGATGGATTGAATTGTTTTTCTTTTACGTACTGAAGGCCTGGGGGCCCTCCTCCATTAACTCTCTTGTTGATGCTTTCTTGTTTATTTGCACCCACTATAAAATGCTATGTACCCACTGACAAGATATCATTTGGTTTCCTTACGAGGTTTTTCGCTGGAGAGTGATCCTGGCCTCATTTTTCCGGTCGAATTCCCTGTAGTAGACATGCTCAACTTGCATGTACAACTACTGTCACATTGGCTCTGCTGCTTCATGCAGTGCAGTCAGCTCGCAAGAGATTCATTTGACTTGTGTGTTGCTTTTTCAGGATCAGCAGTAGTGAGTACAGACGGTTGTGTCGGGTGGTTATCATGAGGAATGTTTGCAGGGAGTGTACCTTTCTTTTGTAGAGGAGGCATGGGACCTGGCAACGGTGATCCGATGTGTTCTGATATTTACGTACTCTCCAGTCTCCCTTTTACTCAAAACAATTGCTGATTGTCATCTCTCACTTGTACCAAAATGTTGTACATAATTCGAGATCTCTTAAATTCTTTTCAGAAATACGCATTTCCACCTTAGTCTCTGGATACTCTAATAAGAGGAATGTGTGGACAGTTGAACCAGAAGTATGTCGGCAGTTCAACGTCTTGATGTTGTAGTTACTATGATGATTTGAATGTTATAAAACCGAGTGTGTAAATCATGCGCTCCCCACTCTCGAGACTCTGCCCTCTTCTGCTGTACTGGAAGAAATCGGAACGTTCCTAGTCACGCTCTGTTGGGACACAATAAGCTCAGCCTCGACGGAGTTCACCTGTTTGGTTGTAAGCTGAAGGATGGTAAGGGAGAAATTAACTAACGAGTTTCCTTACATCCAACTTGGCAGCTTGATTCCTTGCCCCTTACAAATCAAGGCTTTAGCGAGGCCTGCCAACTCTTGCTCACAGGCACTGGCGTGATGCAGCAGCATTTATTCTGTCTCTTCAGTCGTGACGCTGAAACTGCACCATGCTCAAAGAGGCCGAACCTGAAATGTTCGGACAGTCTGTGTTGGGCCAGGGAAGATTGTATACCTTGGTGCGAACTACAACAAAACATTGCAAGGCAGATACCTTGGTTGCATCGAGTGCTGCACTGGTGAATTCTCTGCTGTGCTTGTTGGAACGATTAAAGAAAACAATCTCCAGCATTCCTGTGCCTTCTTGGGGAATAGGCTTGAGAGGGGCAGGGAAACATCGGGCTGCCGTTTCTTTTTGGGGGGGTATTTCCTTCTCCTTTGTGTTCACCATCTTTTCCTCTTACCTTCAGATTATTTTCTTCGAACGGGACAGTTGAGCGCCCACGCGGCCGAGCCTTTTTGAGCAGGGCCCAGAGCCCCAGAGGTGTAATGTCATTGACCTCTGGGCCCTGCTCAAAAAGGCTCGGCCGCGGGGGGCGCCTAACTAGAGAGTTGGGAGGACAGATGAATACAAACACTAGGGGGCAGGACAAAAGAAAGAAGGAAAAAGTGGGAAATAACGTGAAGGGACAAAAACAACAGGCTGGGAAATAAATACAAAGGAAGTTCCAACCTCTGAAAACGTCTACGCCTCAACGATATCTACCACGTCTAATACAAAGGCCAGGGCATCCCACCCAAGCCTGCCCCGAGACAACTATAAAAAGCCTCTAGCACCGTTCGGAGGAACTGCCCATCCCCGCTCCCTAATTTGATCCTCTCCACACGCTGCAGCATTGAAAGCATGCATGCAGCGCGTCCTCCACATGGTCGCCGTCTCCCCTAGCCCAACATCGCTGTCAGCACCGTCTGTCACGCTGCTGACCACTGCGCCGTCCTCTAGTGTCAGCCGTGCTGACGGCGCCGAGCCGCAGACAAAAGTTCGTGCGCACAGAAGCACAATCCTTTTGGCTGGTGCGGCCCCTGGCCTGTCTCAAGCGCCCGCCGTAGACTGAAACCAGGTGCGGTAGGCGGCCGCAGACCTGTGGTCAGTGGCAGGATCTCTGGGGTCCCCTCTGCCAGCTGCATCCAGCTGCGCCCGCTCGTATGCTGCATCAACTAGCGCCAGCACCTCTCCTCTCAAGCGTATTCCCCAAGAAGGCAAATAAAAGCAACAAATCTAAGCCTCAACAATGCGTACAACGTCCTCAACAAAAGCCAGAGCCTCTCATCCAAGCCTGCCCTGGTACAACTGTTGAAAGTGTTTTTGGCGCCCACCGGGAGGCCTGCCCAACCTGTCTCCCTAAGCTTCTCCTTCACGCTAGGGCACTGGAAGCAGACATGCAGCGCATCCTCCACATGCTCGCCATCTCCCCTTGCCCAACATCGTTGGCAGCACCGTCCGTCACGCAGCTGACCACTGCGCCGACCTTGAGCGTCAGCCGCTCTGACGGCGCCGAGCTGCAGCCTTAGGCTCGTGCGCACGCAAGCACACTCCCGTCGGGTGGTGCGGCCCCTGGCCTACGCCGTAGACTGAAACCAGGTGCGATTGGCGGCCGCAGACCTGTGTTCAGCGGCAGGATCTCTGGGGTCCCCTCTGCCAGCTGTATCCAGATGCGCCCGCTCGTCTGCTGCATCAACTAGCGCTAGCACCTCTCTGACAGGCAGCGGCCGTAGGTCAGTTGCTGTCTGACGCAGTTTGAGATCGGCTGATCCCATCTCCAGCTCCAGCAAGGCATCTAGCAAATTACTGCACCAATTGCGCCCTCCGGTGCCCTGCCTGACAGCAAGCTGCATGTCGGCACCCATGGCTGCCGCCATGAGAGGGCTGTCTTGTTGTAAGAGGGGTTTGAGGCGTTTGCTCAGTGGAATGTCGAAAGGGCCGGTGGGAGGATGGAGATGCAGGAAAGGGTGAGACTGTGGAGTCGTGGACTAAAAGGATGTCTAGACGGAGGCCTGGCAGTGTGTCAGATAACATGACGTATGACTCAACGACGTTACACCTCTGGGCCCTGCTCAAAAAGGCATGACGTATGACTGCACCGCACCTATTGGTGAGCGGGGTGCTTCCCACCCAACCGGACCTCATCGTCCGGTTGCGGGAACCTTTCAACCTCGGGTAGATAGCGGCATCGACGTGGTGGGAGGTCAGCCTGATACTGGCCAGCCAGCAGGAAGCTGTCAAACCATCCTGACCTGGAGAGCTGATAAGGCGCACATTTACAGCGCCGCGCTAGCCCGCGATTTGCAGGGCCTACAGCGTTTCAGCCTGGCCATTGTGGCAAGTGACGACGAGGCAGCCGCAGTGGCACTCACTGCTGTGATTTGGTCTGCGGCCGAAGCTGCTGGCATGACGCGCACTCTGCGGCCCCATGCCCGGCGTGGCCAGCATCAGCGCCCCCCCTGGTGGGATGCGGAGGTTCAGAGCGCCTATGCTGCGCTGCGAGCGAAGTCGCTTTGCAGCGCCCCGGGCCCAGAGCGCAAGGCAGCCAGGCAACGCTACAAGTCCACAGCACGACGACGTCGCCGCTACTTCACGCGCCATATGTCAGCAGCTATAGCTGACAGGCTGCAGCATAGCGAGTGCACCGTCTACCGGGAGCAGCTGCAAGAGAGGCGGCAGACCTGCCCCACCACGGCTGTCTCCTCCCTGAAGTGGGAGGCACACCTGCGACAGCAATTCACCGCCACTGTGCCCCCCTCTCCTGCGGCGCCACAGGCAAACTTGTCCACTGCCACCGCTGAGGACCTAGGCGTGTCAGCTGAGCAGCTTGCCTCTTGCTTCGCAAGGGCTTTCTCCCGCATGCGGGTACACACCGCGGCGGGCCTAGACGGTCTGGCGGCACCCTTTATCAAGTTGGCTATGGTAGAGGACGATTCGGAGGGGGAGCAACGGCACGTGCTGAGGGATCTGCTGCAAGACTTGTTGACTGCGATGGCAGTGCGGGGGGGAATGCCTAGTGCCTGGCAGCCAGTCAGGATTCAGCCTGTTTACAAGATGGGCGACCCCCTTGATCCCGGGAATAACCGGCCTATCGCCATCACTAGCGTGCTTTACCGGCTGTATGCTAGCATGCTCACTGTCATCACTGATGAGTGGGCGCGATTGCACGGCCACGTCCCTCCTGAGCAGTTTGGTTTTCAACAGCGCCGTAGCACGCTCCAAGCTGCTTTCCTCCTCAGACATGCAGTCCATGCTCAACGGGCAGCTGCAGGCTGTGGCAAGCTGCATGTGGTCTATGTGGACTTCACAAAGGCCTATGACAGCGTGCCCCAGGAGCAGCTGTGGCGGCATTTATGCGAGCATCTTCACATGCCTGCATGCCTGTTACGCGCGGTGCAAGCGCTTTATGCCATTGCAGTTTACACGCACACTGACGGCCACAAACGCACTGGTCCTGTGCCTTGCACCAGAGGCATCAAGCAGGGCTGCCCCCTGAGCCCCATGCTCTTCAGCCTTTACCTCAGCGACCTGTCGGCCATGCTCGCAGCCAAGTGCCCGGCAGAGGGCATTGAGCTGCAGGCGGGGCGACAGCTATGCTGCCTGCTGTATGCGGACGACCTCTCCTTGCTAGCCCGCACCTCAGCAGGGCTGCAACGCATGCTTGATGCCTTGCATGAATATGCCGACATAAACAGCTTCAGGTCTATGTCTGTAAGACAGAAGTCATGGAGTTTGGCAGCCGCTTAGCAGCGCAGCGCCGACAGCCAGCCCATCTTTGCGATTACGGCCCTGACCTAGCCGTGTTGAAGCGTGTCCATGAATTTAAGTTCTTGGGCATCACTCAGCACGAAAGCGGCGGCCTGAAGAGGGCCATGGAGGGTAGAGAGGCGCCTTTGGCTGCCGCGCTGCACCACGTTCGCCGCATGCGGGCAGCCAAGGTGGGCTTAAGGCGCCGTCTTCCAACCCGCATCAGGTTAGCAGCTGTGTACGCAGCGGATGCGGCCAACTAGGGCGACGTGGTGTGGGCCACCAGCCGCCTTCGGCCGCGGCAATGTCTCTCCAGCAAAATGCAGTCCAGCTTGCTTCGGCACCTACGCCAGGCTGCGGGGCTACCTGCATCAGCCGCCAGTTGAGGAGTCATGAGAGAGCTGCAGCTCCAGCCATTACAGCGAGACTTGTGGACCCATATCCTCCGCTTCTACAATGCAGCGGTGGCACCGGCGGCACAGCAATACAGCCCTCTCATGGCTCAAGCGATGGCAGCAGATACGCAGCTTGCAGTCAGCCAGGGCACTCGCGGCCGCACCTGGTGCTCTGATCTGCTAGGGGCATTAGAGGAGCTGGAGTGGGGGGCAGGCACCCCCACCTTGCGCGAGGCAGCAGCTGCCCTACAGCGCGTACCCGTCACAGACGTGTTGGCACTCGTTGACGCAGCCTACGAGCAAGCACGGCTGGACGCAAGCGGCGGTGGGGACCCCAGGGACCTACCACCGAGCACATATCTGCGGCGACCTACCGCGCCTTGTTCCAGTCCACGGCGGGTGCCGTGCTGGGTCAAGCCAAGAGTCGCACTACCGTAGCCAGAGGGAGTGTGCTTGTGTGCGCATAAATTTGCGACTGCGGCTCGGCGCGATCAGCACGGCTGATACCAGAGGACGGCGCAACGTTCAGCGGCGAGAGGCACGCTGCTGCCAGCGGTGTTGGGCAAGGGGAGATAGCGAGCTTGTGGAGGATGCGCTACATGCGTGCTTCCAGTGCCCTAGTGTCAGGGAGCAGTTACGGGAGCGGGGGTGGGCAGATCCTCCGGGCTCTGCCACTAACTTCCACCAGCTGTACCAGGCTGAGCTGGGGTGGGATGCACTTTCTTTTGTGGACTGTGCTGTGGGCATTGTTGAGGGTTAGTCTCAAGGGATTCTGAGGCGCGGTGTCGTTTGCCTTTCCTGCCTTCTCTTTTGGTCATTTTTTATTGTTGTTGTTGTTGTTTGCCCCCTTTTCAGTTTCTCCCATCTGATCAGTGGGGCGCCCTCGCAGCCAAGCAGGGGTGGGATACGTTTTTTTTAAGGAGCTTTGTTGAGGGCTATGCTGGTACCGTAGTCACGGACGTGTTTCGTTATTTCTGAATTTCGTTGTTGCTTAAAAAGTCGCAGTTTTTGCGATTTTTTTGATTCGTTGCCCCTTAACATGAAAAAATTCCAGTCAAAAACAATTTCACGACTGATTTCGTTGCTCCTTGAAGAACGATCAAAGTAACGAAATACGTCCGTGACTACGGTACTCTCTAGTGGAACTCAGGTGTCGGACTTGGTCTTCTTTGCCTTCCCGGCCTCTCCTTTTGTTCCTTCCCCCCCTCTTCCTTTTAGTTTCTTCTTTTCTCCCTTCTGAACAGTTGGATGCCCACGCGGCCGAGCTTTGAGCGGGCCCAGATGTGTAACATTATAGACCTTTTGATGTCCAGCTGATACTTGTTTGTCTTATGTGGCGCATGTACCAGTAATGGATGTTGAAATTTTCAGTTGCCAAGCCGCAGGCAAGTGAAATTGCAACGCATGTGGACAATCTGCGGATGATGGTGGTACCAGAACTCCAGAAGGGGCCAGGGGGTGGTACCATAAGCCTTGGAAATTGGAAGACCGCATGCGATTACGAATTTATCGTCAATGGGAAGTGAGGTAGCACAAGTATTTTGCTTGGACTTCACAATGAGTTGTGCCCGTGACTTCCTGAATACTAGAGTTCGTTCAGCTCAACCGTTCAAAATCAGCTACACGGACCGACGGACGCGGACGCAAGCTAGACGGTGGCCAGTGGAGGATAAACTACGTGCCATGGAAGCGACAAGGATATGAACCTATCACGGGTCATCTTTATCAGAATCGTGTAAAGACCCAGCTGCGTCGAAGAACGTGCTTACCGATTAAGCGTAAATCTGTCAGCATGACAATTGACAACCGCTCGCGCTTGCGCTCAATGATTGAATGGGGTTTTGGGTTCGAAAACTGATGAAAACCGGTGTCATGATCGCGCAATGCAGCGTAAGTTTTCTGCCGATGCACAAACTTGACTTGCACGTCGCTTAAGATCTTCTGCAAACCTCCGGTAAGCAACATCTAGAAACCCTTTCGTCCCGTGTTCACGATACAGCACAGAATTGTAAACTTAACGTAAGGATCCTGATCACGTTATTGCATCAGGAGAGGTAACGGTAAGCAATACTTCATCGAGACCAACCCGAGTCGCAAGATGGCCATTCCCAAGGTGCGTAAAGCGATCCGATCATCGGAAGCAACCTCCACGATTACTCCATGGTGCCATCGCAAATTCTCACCCAGAACCGGTTCCACCCCTGCCAACGTCGTCTGAATTGTGAGATCAGCAATCATCGTCATCTATGAAATTCTCTGGTCACTGAAACACTGTCATTACAAATCGAATCAAGGGATCCGTCTCTCTGACGTCAGCTGACGTGTCTGGTGCTGAGCGAGCTGCCCACAGCCCAGTGCTGAAAACACAAACCGTTTCGACTACCTTCAATTGCATCGGTGACTCTGGAGGCCCGACTTCTGTTGCATGCAACCCTCCACTACCCTCGCACCCTGGCCTCTCTCCTCCTCGGCAGCACTGCGAACCTTCTGTGTGGACCCATGGTGTGAATCTCTCAGAGCTGAGATCAAAGATGTACACCCAATGAGTTATTGCGGCCGTGTGAGTGCTTGTTGGTCGTGTGCCTTTCCTGTTCCTGCTCGCCTTTTCTCAGCTGCCGACGAGGGCCCCATGCGCACCCGGGCTGTTTTTGTGTGTGTCAGCGTGTCAGGTTTTCTAGGGTTGGGCGGCCGGCCACACACCTTGTTAAATCCAAAGAAAATGGACAGCACCCAAGAGCCCATTTTTATGTCTTTCAAATTGCTGTCAGTTCCATCTTGTGCTCTCAGGCTGGAGATCAGCTTCCCGACATCGTCCTACAAGAGGGCACCCCCCTGACTGAGGTGCGTGACTACGTGGTGGTCTTGAGTTGGGGCATGCACGTCTCATGAAGCATGGGCAGGCAAGGGTTTGAACTGAATCTGCTCAGGTTCACCCTCTCTTCCCAACAAGATATTTTATTGTTGTACTCTTGCCATGCTCAGCCCATCTCAGCCCAGCCCTGCCTAGCCCAACCCCGTGTACCACGTGGCTCTTTCAAGCCCAGCTTGCCCCCTGTGATGCCAGTCGAGCCGATAATACCAGGCATTGCTCATTGTCCCTGACTTTCCTACCCTGCCCTATTTGGTTTCGAGTTTTCCCCTGCCCTGCCCTGCCCTGCCCTTTTCGTTTTCGAATTCCCCCCAGCTTTGCCCTGTCCTTTTCGTATTTTGAATCCTGCCCTACCCTACCCTACCCTGCCCTGCCCTGCCTAGATCAAACCCGACGTCCCTCCTGTGGCCCCGATCAAGCTGAGGGATGTGTTTGCGGGCAAGAAGGGGGTGTTGGTCGGCGTCCCCGGCGCCTTCACCCCTGGCTGCTCAAAGGTTAGTGAATAACTAATCAATCGACGATGAAGCTGAGGGATGTGTTTGCGGGCAAGAAGGGTGTGTTGGTCGGCGTCCCCGGCGCCTTCACCCCTGGCTGCTCAAAGGTTAGTGAATAAATAATCAATCGACGATGAAGCTGAGGGATGTGTTTGCGGGCAAGAAGGGTGTGTTGGTCGGCGTCCCCGGCGCCTTCACCCCTGGCTGCTCAAAGGTTTGTGAATAAATAATCAATCGACGATGAAGCTGAGGGATGTGTTTGCGGGCAAGAAGGGTGTGTTGGTCGGCGTCCCCGGCGCCTTCACCCCTGGCTGCTCAAAGGTTAGTGAATAAATAATCAATCGACGATGAAGCTGAGGGATGTGTTTGCGGGCAAGAAGGGTGTGTTGGTCGGCGTCCCTGGCGCCTTCACCCCTGGCTGCTCAAAGGTTTGTGAATAAATAATCAATCGACGATGAAGCTGAGGGATGTGTTTGCGGGCAAGAAGGGTGTGTTGGTCGGCGTCCCCGGCGCCTTCACCCCTGGCTGCTCAAAGGTTAGTGAATAACTAATCAATCGACGATGAAGCTGAGGGATGTGTTTGCGGGCAAGAAGGGTGTGTTGGTCGGCGTCCCCGGCGCCTTCACCCCTGGCTGCTCAAAGGTTAGTGAATAAATAATCAATCGACGATGAAGCTGAGGGATGTGTTTGCGGGCAAGAAGGGTGTGTTGGTCGGCGTCCCCGGCGCCTTCACCCCTGGCTGCTCAAAGGTTTGTGAATAAATAATCAATCGACGATGAAGCTGAGGGATGTGTTTGCGGGCAAGAAGGGTGTGTTGGTCGGCGTCCCCGGCGCCTTCACCCCTGGCTGCTCAAAGGTTTGTGAATAAATAATCAATCGACGATGAAGCTGAGGGATGTGTTTGCGGGCAAGAAGGGTGTGTTGGTCGGCGTCCCCGGCGCCTTCACCCCTGGCTGCTCAAAGGTTAGTGAATAACTAATCAATCGACGATGAAGCTGAGGGATGTGTTTGCGGGCAAGAAGGGTGTGTTGGTCGGCGTCCCCGGCGCCTTCACCCCTGGCTGCTCAAAGGTTAGTGAATAACTAATCAATCGACGATGAAGCTGAGGGATGTGTTTGCGGGCAAGAAGGGTGTGTTGGTCGGCGTCCCCGGCGCCTTCACCCCTGGCTGCTCAAAGGTTTGTGAATAAATAATCAATCGACGATGAAGCTGAGGGATGTGTTTGCGGGCAAGAAGGGTGTGTTGGTCGGCGTCCCCGGCGCCTTCACCCCTGGCTGCTCAAAGGTTAGTGAATAAATAATCAATCGACGATGAAGCTGAGGGATGTGTTTGCGGGCAAGAAGGGTGTGTTGGTCGGCGTCCCCGGCGCCTTCACCCCTGGCTGCTCAAAGGTTTGTGAATAAATAATCAATCGACGATGAAGCTGAGGGATGTGTTTGCGGGCAAGAAGGGTGTGTTGGTCGGCGTCCCCGGCGCCTTCACCCCTGGCTGCTCAAAGGTTAGTGAATAAATAATCAATCGACGATGAAGCTGAGGGATGTGTTTGCGGGCAAGAAGGGTGTGTTGGTCGGCGTCCCCGGCGCCTTCACCCCTGGCTGCTCAAAGGTTAGTGAATAAATAATCAATCGACGATGAAGCTGAGGGATGTGTTTGCGGGCAAGAAGGGTGTGTTGGTTGGCGTCCCCGGCGCCTTCACCCCTGGCTGCTCAAAGGTTAGTGAATAACTAATCAATCGACGATGAAGCTGAGGGATGTGTTTGCGGGCAAGAAGGGTGTGTTGGTCGGCGTCCCCGGCGCCTTCACCCCTGGCTGCTCAAAGGTTAGTGAATAAATAATCAATCGACGATGAAGCTGAGGGATGTGTTTGCGGGCAAGAAGGGTGTGTTGGTCGGCGTCCCTGGCGCCTTCACCCCTGGCTGCTCAAAGGTTAGTGAATAAATAATCAATCGACGATGAAGCTGAGGGATGTGTTTGCGGGCAAGAAGGGTGTGTTGGTCGGCGTCCCCGGCGCCTTCACCCCTGGCTGCTCAAAGGTTAGTGAATAACTAATCAATCGACGATGAAGCTGAGGGATGTGTTTGCGGGCAAGAAGGGTGTGTTGGTCGGCGTCCCCGGCGCCTTCACCCCTGGCTGCTCAAAGGTTATTGAATAAATAATCAATCGACGATGAAGCTGAGGGATGTGTTTGCGGGCAAGAAGGGTGTGTTGGTCGGCGTCCCCGGCGCCTTCACCCCTGGCTGCTCAAAGGTTAGTGAATAAATAATCAATCGACGATGAAGCTGAGGGATGTGTTTGCGGGCAAGAAGGGTGTGTTGGTCGGCGTCCCCGGCGCCTTCACCCCTGGCTGCTCAAAGGTTAGTGAATAAATAATCAATCGACGATGAAGCTGAGGGATGTGTTTGCGGGCAAGAAGGGTGTGTTGGTCGGCGTCCCCGGCGCCTTCACCCCTGGCTGCTCAAAGGTTAGTGAATAAATAATCAATCGACGATGAAGCTGAGGGATGTGTTTGCGGGCAAGAAGGGTGTGTTGGTCGGCGTCCCCGGCGCCTTCACCCCTGGCTGCTCAAAGGTTTGTGACTGAGTAGGACAAATTGTTTGCAGGTTTGCTTTTCCTTCGAGGGTGATAACCATTGTTTGGGGGTGAGAAAGACTTTCAAATACTAGCCATCCATCACCGTCGCCACGTAACAGAAGAAATTGCCGGCCTTAGGCCGGTCCAGGTTTGGTCCCAATCAGGCCTTTGGCGGCGGCAGGGCGTCCCACGCAGCCGAGACAAAAACCACTGCCTGAGATTTTGGGGTACTTTCAGCACTGAGGGACTGCACTTGGCTAAATATCCAACAATTGTTTGATACGATACTGTGTTTCAGTGCAGGTCGCACTCAGTACTGAGTTCCTGACTTAAAGTATCCCTGGTCCTTGCCCCCCCCAACAGACCCACTTGCCCCCACCCAACTGATCCAACTGATCCAACTAACCCAACTGATACACCCAACTGATCCAACTGATCCACTTGCCCCCGCCCAACTAATCCAACTGATCCAACTAACCCAACTGACCCAACTGATCCCCCCGCCCCCCCCCCCCAACAGACCCACTTGCCAGGCTTCGTCGCGAGCCTGGATAAGTTCAAGGCCGCTGGCGCCGAGGTGATTGTGTTCACCGCTGTCAACGACGCCTTCGTCCTGACTGAGTGGGGTGTGGTGAACAACGCCACTGGGAAGGTGAGGTTTGCCATGGTCGTGACTGAGTGGGGTGTGGTGAGCAACGCCACCGGGAAGGTGATGCATGCACTGCAAAGGAGAGGTTGTATACGATGGGTGAGGCCAGTCAGTGTTTTTGCCAGTGCAGTGGGGAACAAATTGAACCTCCGCTGCCACCTCATGTAGGTTTCCTGCTAGCCCTGTGACCCTGACCCCCTTAACCCTTATCCATTCCCCCCCCCCCCCCTCGTCTTCCGCTGCCACCTCATATATGTTTTCTACCAGCCCTGTGGCCCTGCCCCCTGCCCCTGTTATCCATTTCCCCACCACCGCCCTCCTTCCGCTGCCACCTGACGTGTCTCCTGCCAGCCCTGTGGCCCTGCCCCCTGCCCCTGTTATCCATTTCCCCACCACCGCCCTCCTTCCGCTGCCACCTGACGTGTCTCCTGCCAGCCCTGTGATCCTGCCCCCTGCCCCTGTTATCCATTTCCCCACCACCGCCCTCCTTCCGCTGCCACCTGACGTGTCTCCTGCCAGCCCTGTGGCCCTGCCCCCTGCCCCTACTATCCATTTCCCCACCACCGCCCTCCTTCCGCTGCCACCTGACGTGTCTCCTGCCAGCCCTGTGATCCTGCCCCCTGCCCCTGTTATCCATTTCCCCACCACCGCCCTCCTTCCGCTGCCACCTGACGTGTCTCCTGCCAGCCCTGTGGCCCTGCCCCCTGCCCCTACTATCCATTTCCCCACCACCGCCCTCCTTCCGCTGCCACCTGACGTGTCTCCTGCCAGCCCTGTGGCCCTGCCCCCTGCCCCTACTATCCATTTCCCCACCACCGCCCTCCTTCCGCTGCCACCTGACGTGTCTCCTGCCAGCCCTGTGGCCTTGCCCCCTGCCCCTGTTATCCATTTCCCCACCACCGCCCTCCTTCCGCTGCCACCTGACGTGTCTCCTGCCAGCCCTGTGGCCCTGCCCCCTGCCCCTACTATCCATTTCCCCACCACCGCCCTCCTTCCGCTGCCACCTGACGTGTCTCCTGCCAGCCCTGTGGCCTTGCCCCCTGCCCCTGTTATCCATTTCCCCACCACCGCCCTCCTTCCGCTGCCACCTGACGTGTCTCCTGCCAGCCCTGTGGCCTTGCGCCCTGCCCCTGTTATCCATTTCCCCACCACCGCCCTCCTTCCGCTGCCACCTGACGTGTCTCCTGCCAGCCCTGTGATCCTGCCCCCTGCCCCTGTTATCCATTTCCCCACCACCGCCCTCCTTCCGCTGCCACCTGACGTGTCTCCTGCCAGCCCTGTGGCCCTGCCCCCTGCCCCTACTATCCATTTCCCCACCACCGCCCTCCTTCCGCTGCCACCTGACGTGTCTCCTGCCAGCCCTGTGGCCCTGCCCCCTGCCCCTACTATCCATTTCCCCACCACCGCCCTCCTTCCGCTGCCACCTGACGTGTCTCCTGCCAGCCCTGTGGCCCTGCCCCCTGCCCCTGTTATCCATTTCCCCACCACCGCCCTCCTTCCGCTGCCACCTGACGTGTCTCCTGCCAGCCCTGTGGCCTTGCCCCCTGCCCCTACTATCCATTTCCCCACCACCGCCCTCCTTCCGCTGCCACCTGACGTGTCTGCTGCCAGCCCTGTGATCCTGCCCCCTGCCCCTACTATCCATTTCCCCACCACCGCCCTCCTTCCGCTGCCACCTGACGTGTCTCCTGCCAGCCCTGTGGCCTTGTACCCTGCCCCTGTTATCCATTTCCCCACCACCGCCTTCCTTCCGCTGCCACCTGACGTGTCTCCTGCCAGCCCTGTGATCCTGCCCCCTGCCCCTACTATCCATTTCCCCACCACCGCCCTCCTTCCGCTGCCACCTGACGTGTCTCATGCCAGCCCTGTGGCCCTGCCCCCTGCCCCTGTTATCCATTTCCCCACCACCGCCCTCCTTCCGCTGCCACCTGACGTGTCTCCTGCCAGCCCTGTGATCCTGCCCCCTGCCCCTGTTATCCATTTCCCCACCACCGCCCTCCTTCCGCTGCCACCTGACGTGTCTCCTGCCAGCCCTGTGATCCCGCCCCCTGCCCCTACTATCCATTTCCCCACCACCGCCCTCCTTCCGCTGCCACCTGACGTGTCTCCTGCCAGCCCTGTGATCCTGCCCCCTGCCCCTACTATCCATTTCCCCACCACCGCCCTCCTTCCGCTGCCACCTGACGTGTCTCCTGCCAGCCCTGTGATCCTGCCCCCTGCCCCTGTTATCCATTTCCCCACCACCGCCCTCCTTCCGCTGCCACCTGACGTGTCTCCTGCCAGCCCTGTGGCCCTGCCCCCTGCCCCTGTTATCCATTTCCCCACCACCGCCCTCCTTCCGCTGCCACCTGACGTGTCTCCTGCCAGCCCTGTGACCCTGCCCCCAACCTTTAATCCCCTCCCCTCCCCCCCCCCTACACTCACTTCGTCCCTTGCCGCCTCAGACCTACTTCCCCCCAGTCACCCACTGCAAGCTAGCTGAAGCCTTGGATGTTGCGCCAGGATGCCAGTGACCCTATCCCCTTAAGCCCTTATCCATACCCACCTACTCACTTCTTCCCCTGCCGCATCAGATACGCTTCCTTGCCAACACCCACTGCAGGCTGGCTGAGGCCTGATGAATCTCATTATCTCCCCCCCCTTATCCCCCCCCCCTCCCCCTCACACTTTTCCCCCTGCCGCCTTAGATCTGCTTCCTTGCAGACACCCACTGCAGGCTGGCTGAGGCCTGATGAATCTCATTATCTCCACCCCCTTATTACCCCCCTCCCCCTCACACTTCTTCCCCTGCCGCCTTACATCCGCTTCCTTGCGAACACCCACTGCAGGCTGGCTGAGGCCTGATGAATCTCATTATCTCCACCCCCTTATCCCCCCCCCCCCCCCCTCACACTTCTCCCCCTGCCGCCTTAGATCCGCTTCCTTGCGAACACCCACTGCAGGCTGGCTGAGGCCTGATGAATCTCATTATCTCCACCCCCTTATTCCCCCCCCCCTCCCCCTCACACTTCTTCCCCTGCCGCCTTAGATCCGCTTCCTCGCGAACACCCACTGCAGGCTGGCTGAGGCCTGATGAATCTCATTGTCTCCACCCCCTTATCCCCCCCCCCCCCCCTCACACTTCTTCCCCTGCCGCCTTAGATCTGCTTCCTTGCAGACACCCATTGCAGGCTGGCTGAGGCCTGATGAATCTCATTATCTCCACCCCCTTATTCCCCCCCCCCTCCCCCTCACACTTCTTCCCCTGCCGCCTTAGATCTGCTTCCTTGCAGACACCCACTGCAGGCTGGCTGAGGCCTGATGAATCTCATTATCTCCACCCCCTTATTACCCCCCCCCCCTCCCCCTCACACTTCTTCCCCTGCCGCCTTAGATCCGCTTCCTTGCGAACACCCACTGCAGGCTGGCTGAGGCCTGATGAATCTCATTATCTCCACCCCCTTATCCCCCCCCCCCCCCCCTCACACTTCTCCCCCTGCCGCCTTAGATCCGCTTCCTTGCGAACACCCACTGCAGGCTGGCTGAGGCCTGATGAATCTCATTATCTCCACCCCCTTATTCCCCCCCCCCTCCCCCTCACACTTCTTCCCCTGCCGCCTTAGATCCGCTTCCTCGCGAACACCCACTGCAGGCTGGCTGAGGCCTGATGAATCTCATTGTCTCCACCCCCTTATCCCCCCCCCCCCCCCTCACACTTCTTCCCCTGCCGCCTTAGATCTGCTTCCTTGCAGACACCCACTGCAGGCTGGCTGAGGCCTGATGAATCTCATTATCTCCCCCCCCTTATTCCCCCCCCCCTACCCCCCTCACACTTCTTCCCCTGCCGCCTTAGATCCGCTTCCTTGCGAACACCCACTGCAGGCTGGCTGAGGCCTGATGAATCTCATTATCTCCACCCCCTTATCCCCCCCCCCCCCCTCACACTTCTTCCCCTGCCGCCTTAGATCCGCTTCCTTGCGAACACCCACTGCAGGCTGGCTGAGGCCTGATGAATCTCATTATCTCCACCCCCTTATCCCCCCCCCCCCCCCCTCACACTTCTTCCCCTGCCGCCTTAGATCTGCTTCCTTGCAGACACCCACTGCAGGCTGGCTGAGGCCTGATGAATCTCATTATCTCCACCCCCTTATCCCCCCCCCCCCCTCACACTTCTTCCCCTGCCGCCTCAGATCCGCTTCCTTGCGAACACCCACTGCAGGCTGGCTGAGGCCTGATGAATCTTATTATCTCCACCCCCTTATTCCCCCCCCCCCCCCCCCTCACACTTCTTCCCCTGCCGCCTTAGATCCGCTTCCTTGCGAACACCCACTGCAGGCTGGCTGAGGCCTGATGAATCTCATTA
This sequence comes from Limnomonas spitsbergensis, assembly GCA_037349105.1. NCBI lineage: Eukaryota > Viridiplantae > Chlorophyta > Chlorophyceae > Chlamydomonadales > Limnomonas > Limnomonas spitsbergensis. The sequence goes on along the minus strand of JAYJMM010000093.1, from coordinate 1,331,602 downwards.
TCTCCACCCCCTTATTCCCCCCCCCCCCCCCCCCTCACACTTCTTCCCCTGCCGCCTTAGATCCGCTTCCTTGCGAACACCCACTGCAGGCTGGCTGAGGCCTGATGAATCTCATTATTTCCACCCCCTTATCCCCCCCCCCCCCTCACACTTCTTCCCCTGCCGCCTTCGATCCGCTTCTTGTCAGCCCTGTGGCCTGTGACCCCACCCCCTCAAACCCTCATCCTTCCCCTCCCCCCCGCCTCCTCTTGTACCGCCTCAGATCCGCTTCCTCGCTGACACTCACTGCAAGCTGGCTGAGGCCTTTGACATTGTACTGGATGCCACTGCGGGCCTGGGCAATAGGCGGGGCAAGAGGTGGGTGTTTGTAACATTATGACAGCATGAAAGCCACCACACATAAGCCTGTGATCATTTAGTGCAGCGCTGGCTGTCGCTGCGGGTCTGGCTGCCACTGCGGGCTTGGTCAACAAGCGGGGCAACAGGTGGGTGGTCGTTACAACATGCACGCTACCAGCCTACCACACATTAGCTTGTAATCGTTTCATGCAGTGTTGGGTGCCACTTGGTTTGGTCAACAAGCGGGGCAAGAGGTGGGTGGTTTTTACAGCATCTACGCTACCAACTAGTTAGCTTGTGATCATTTTATGCAGTGCCGGGTTTGGGCAACAAGCGGGGCAAGAGGTGGGTGGTTTTTACAGCATCTACGCTACAACTCATTAGCATGTGATCGTTTTATGCAGTGTTGGGTGCCACCCTGATACCCTCTCCAGGCGATAACCCTGAACTCAAAATCCTGAACCCTGATGACCTCCCCAAGCATCGTTCCTGAACTCAAAACCCTGAACCCCGATGCTCACCCCAGACGTCCATACATAATTCAAAACCCTGAACCCTCATGCCCTCCCATGACATAAGCCCTGAACTCAGAATCTTAGCCCTATTGCCCTCCCCAGGTGTCAACCCTGAACTCAAAACCCTGATGTCCTTCCCACACTTACGCCCTTCAAAACCTTTCTCCCGGATGCCCTACCCTTGCTATCCTTTCTCTCCTCTTGTGCCTTCTCCCTTGCATTTCCTAGCTGACTTTTTGTTTGCCGACGTGCCCGAGTTACATTTCAGCATGGCCCAGAGGTGTAATGTCATTACCCCCCCAAAAACGGATGCCCTCCCAGGCGTCAACCCCGAACTCAAAACCCTGATGCCCTTCTCACACTTCAGCCCTTCCAATCCCCATGGTGCCCCCTGATGCCCTACCCAGGTTCTCAGCTGTCATCAACGACAACGTCATCATGCACTTCAACTTGGATGACGGTTTATCATGCTCCCTGGCTGACCCAACACTGGCGCAACTCAAGGAGGTTTGAGGTGGTATATGTCAATGACGTTACACCTCTGGGCCAACTCAAGGAGGTTTGAGGTGGTATATGTAAATGACGTTACACCTCTGGGCCAACTCAAGGAGGTTTGAGGTGGTATATGTTAATGACGTTACACCTCTGGGCCAACTCAAGGAGGTTTGAGGTGGTAAAAGTTCATGACGTTACATCTCTGGGCCAACTCAAGGAGGTTTGAGGTGGTATATGCCAATGACGTTACACCTCTGGGCCAACTCGAGGAGGTTTGAGGTGGTATATGTCAATGACGTTACACCTCTGGGCCAACTCAAGGAGGTTTAGAGGTGGTAAAAGTTCATGACGTTACATCTCTGGGCCAACTCAAGGAGGTTTAGGGCTGGTATATGTGTTGAGGTATATATATCTGAGGAAGCTGTGGAGGCTTTTAAGGAATACACCGATACCTGAGATTTCTTGTTACTGGTTATTGTATAACGTGTTAACTCTGGGCCCTGCTCTAGAGGGCTCAGTCGCGGTGTCGACTAGCTGCCATTGCATTTTACCTGGGACTGAACAATTATGTTAACACCTGCTATGCGACATTTGCGACACAGACTGGTCTTCCATTTCGTTGTCTAAGGCCTTTGCAGTTCTTGGTTGACACCTGTAGGGGAACATGTGAATGAATTATCAAATACGGGCCTTGTTCAAAATGCTTGGTCACGTGGGCGTCCAACGGATCGGTTTGGGGGAAACGTGGTCAGGAATTCTTGGTCGGGAAAGGAGGGGTATGGGGGAGTCAAATTAGTGGCAGGAGACGGATGGACTGTTGGGAAAATAAGGGCAAAGAGGGGCCTCTCACCTGGGGAGCCAGTCGATGACGTTACACCTCTGGGCCCTGCTAAAAAAGGCTCGGCCGCGTGGGCGCCTAACTAAAGGCTTGGGAGGACAGAGCGAAACAGTCAATAATGTTACACCTCTGGGCCCGCTCAAAGCCCGGCAACGTCACCGCCCAACTGTTAAGAAGGGAGAAAAGAAGAAACTAAAAGGAAGAGGGGAGGGAGAACATTGGGAGATTCCGGGAAGGCAAAGAAGATCAAGAACGAAACATTATCCATCCCCTCTCACCTGGGGAGCGGGTATGCACCGGTCCAAAGCTAGTGCTATGGCCCATGCGGCCAAGCTTTTTCAGCATAGCCCAGAGGTGTTATGTCGTTGCAGGATCAACTAGATCAACTTAGGGTGCGGGGATGAGCCGCGCCTCCGAACGGTGCCAGAGGTTTTTTAGTACCGGGGCAGGCTTGGGTGGGATGCCCTGGCCTTCGTGAAAGACATGGTAGATATCGTTGAGGCGTAGACGTTTTCAGAGGTTGGAACTTCCTTTATATTTATTTTCCAGCCTTTTGTTTTGTCCCTTCTCTTCATTTCCCGTTTTTTTCTCCTTTCTTTTGCCCTGCCCCCTTTTGTTTCTTTCTATCTTTCCTCCCAACTCTTCAGTCAGGCGCCCAAGCGGCCGAGCCTTTCTGAGCAAGGCCCAGAGGTGTAAAGTCATTGACAGGCTTTGCAAACACATGCTTGATGCCTTGCATGAATATGCCGACATAAACAGCTTCAGGTCTATGTCTGTAAGACAGAAGTCATGGAGTTTGGCAGCCGCTTAGCAGCGCAGCGCCGACAGCCAGCCCATCTTTGCGATTACGGCCCTGACCTAGCCGTGTTGAAGCGTGTCCATGAATTTAAGTTCTTGGGCATCACTCAGCACGAGAGCGGCGGCCTGAAGAGGGCCATGGAGGGTAGAGAGGCGCCTTTGGCTGCCGCGCTGCACCACGTTCGCCGCATGCGGGCAGCCAAGGTGGGCTTAAGGCGCCGTCTTCCAACCCGCATCAGGTTAGCAGCTGTGTACGCAGCGGATGCGGCCAACTAGGGCGACGTGGTGTGGGCCAGCAGCCATCTTCGGCCGCGGCATTGTCTCTCCAGCAAAATGCAGTCCAGCTTGCTTCAGCACCTACGCCAGGCTGCAGGGCTATCTGCATCAGCCGCCAGTTGGGGAGTCATGAGAGAGCTGCAGCTCCAACCACTACAGCGAGACTGGTGGGCTCATATCCTCCGCTTCTACAATGCAGCGGTGGCACCGGCGGCACAGCAATACAGCCCTCTTATGGCTGAAGCCATGGCAGCAGATATGCAGCTTGCAATCAGCCAGGGCACTGGCGGCCGCACGTGGTGCTCTGATCTGCTGGGTGCATTAGAGGAGCTGGAGCGGGGGGCAGCCACCCCCACCTTGCGCGAGGCAGCAGCTGCCCTACAGCGCCTACCCGTCACAGCGGTGTTGGCACTCGTTGACGCAGCCTACGAGCAAGCACGGCTGGACGCAAGCGGCGGTGGGGACCCCAGGGACCCTACCACCGAGCACAGATCTGCGGCGACCTACCGCGTCTGGTTCCAGTCCACGGGCGGGTGCCGTGCTGGCGCAAGCCAAGAGCCGCACTAGTCAGAGGGAGTGTGCTTGTGTGTGCACCAATTTGCGACTGCGGCTTGGTGCGATCAGCACTGCTGATACCAGAGGACGGCGCAACGTTAAGCTGCGACAAGCACGCTGCTGCCAGCGGTGTTGGGCACGGGGGGAAAGCGAGCAGGTAGAGGATGCGCTGCATGTGTGCTTCCAGTGCCCTAGTGTCAGGGAGCAGTTACGGACTTACGGGAGCGGGGGTGGGCAGGTCCTCCAGGCGCTGCCACTAACTTCCACCAGTTGTACCAGGCTGAGCATGGGTGGGACGCTTTTGCTTTTGTGGACTGTGCTGTGGGCATTGTTGAGGATTAGTCTCCAGGGTTTCTGAGGCCGATGTCGTTTGCATTTCCGGCCTTCTCTTTTGGCCCTTTTTTGGTTGTTGTTGTTGTTTGCCCCCTTTTTATTTTCTTCTCTTCTCCCTTCTGATCAGTGGAGCGCCCTCGCGGCCAAGCAGGGGTGGGTACGCTTGCTTTCCTGGACTTTTCTTTTCTTAGAGGCTTTGTTGAGGGCTAGTCTCTAGAGCAACTCAGGTGTTGGACTTGGTCTTCTTTGCCTTCCCGGCCTCTCCTTTTGTTCCTTTCCCCCTCTCTTCCTGTTAGGGGTCGGTCAGACTGCGTTACGTTTGAGGTTGCGTTTGGCAGTTGCGTTTGGGTTGCGTTTGGATTTAGCGTGAAGCTGACGCTAAACTGGTGATACTGCGTTTGGGCAAGACGGCAGGGCAAGACGATGTCGTGGCACGACATGGTACATTTTTGTGCGAATTCCGTCTCCCAGCAACTCGGGGTTGATATTTCCTTGTATTGTAACATATATATTGTTCGTGTCCAGCTTAAGATCAAGCTTCAGTTGGAATTCATGAAAAATCTCAAACGCGAAAACTCACCCCCCCCCCCTGCGTTTGCGTTTCGCGTTTGGGCGCGTTGCGTTTGGCGTTTGGGTAGTGTGACCGGCGTCGCGTTTGCACTTTTTCGTGACGCAACCTCAAACGTAACGCAGTATGACCGACCTCTTAGTTCCTCCTTTACTCCCTTCTGAACAGTTGGGCGCCCACGCGGCCGAGCTTTGAGCGGGCCCAGAGGTGTAACGTTATTGACACCTCTGGGCCCTGCTCAAAAAGGCTCGGTCGCGTGGGTGCCTAACTAAAGAGTAGGGAGGAAAGATGGAAACAAACAGAAGTAGTAGGCTGGACAAAAGAAAGGAGGAAAAAGTGGGAAATAAAGTGAAGGGACAAAACAAAAGGCTGGAAAATGAACACAACGGAAGTTCCAACATCTGAAAACATGACTCATGAGTGTTGTCCCACGGGCACGATTGATGAGCGGTCGGCTGAGTGGCCTCCGAGCCTTTTGTAGCAGGGCCCAAAGGTGTCAATGACCCACGCGGCCGAGCCTTTTTGAGCAGGGCCCGGAGGTTTAACGGCGCCTAACTAAAGGGTTGGGAGGAAAGAACGAAACAAACACCAGGGGTCGGTCGGAAAAGGGGAAGTGGGGAAATAAAGTAAAGGGGCAGGCACAAAGCAGGGCCCAAAGGTGTAACGTCATTGACTGATGCCCTGACACGCACGCCCACGAGCGCGTTTCTGGTGCGCAAGACGTTCACGCCAAGGAAAGAACGAAACAACCACCAGGGGTCGGAAAAGGGGAAGTGGGGAAATAAAGTGAAGGTGCAGACACAAAGCAGGGCCCTAAGGTGTAACGTCATTGACTGATGCCCTGACACGCACGCCCACGAGCGCGTTTCTGGTGCGCAAGACGTTCACGCCAATGCGGATATTTGCAGGGCGCAACGTTGTACAGTTCATACACGTACTCCCCAGTTACCACCCACGTCACTCTGAAACACATGTGTACTTGGATCTGCATCATCCTGACCTGATCATGACATGTCTGGCTGTCAGTCTGTCACGGGTGACAGTCATAATCGCATCGCCCCGGACGCACCTTAACAGCCCACACTCAACAGTTAACAACAGTTTCCAGGGTTGACAGCCATCATCCAATCAATTTGCATGCCAGATTGCCAACATTGCAGGCAACCGCCTCGCTAGAGTGGTACGTTCCCTTGGTTGTCATGCTAGCATGGGTCACATGCGCCAAACTCTGCCAATCTTGCGCCCCCAGTCTACAGTCGCAGCACTCGCGAATAACGCCATATAATAGCCTAGTATATCAACTTGTAGTAAAAGCAAACAGCGCTCTATCTAGACTGCTCAACACCCTGTCGTCGCTTCATGGGATGCCTACACTCCAAAGCCGAGCAACAGGTCTCGTCGCCCAATGCTGCAGACAAGCTCATCGCGGCAAGTGCAGAATTAAATTGTGACATATCTTTGGCTCTAGCAGCCAATACTCACCGTCTGCAGGAGCTGCAGCTACAGCAACAGCGCCAGCCCCCCCCTTCCGTGCCAGTCACGAGCCCCGCCAACAGGCTCTCTACTAGCACCCGGCTCCCCCGGCCCCCGTGTAGCGTTCCAGCTCCCCGGCCCCAATCAGCGGCAGCATCTGCAGCTGGATTAACGCAAGCATCTCAATCGACGCCAACGCCATCGGCATCCGCCTACTCCTCGCGGCGCCCCTCGTTCGCTCCCAACGATGACCCCAACGTCAGCATGTCTGCCAGCGACCGTCGCGTGTCGAAAGATAGCTTCGTGGCAATGTTTGCAAGCGCCTGTTCCGAAGACGGTGTCACTCTAAGCTCACTAGTGGACCGATCCGGGCGTTTAACGCCGCGCATGAGGCGAAACCTGTCCACCCTCAGCAACTGCAGGTTTGTTCCTCCGGATCGCTCTGTCTAGTCCTTTTCGTGAGCGGCTGTTGGATGCCTGCAATTTAACGCTGCAATACGCAACTGCAGCGTTCGCAAGTCCGGCTCCGGCTTTGCAGCGGAGCCGTTGGTAGTCCTGCTCGATGACGATACGGGTGAAGCCATCTCGATCAAGAAAGTGATCGGAGAAGGAGGTGAGGCGGATCGCGGACCATCTGCATGGTCTGCGTTCAAAGTGTAGCAGCCCTGGGAAACCGAATGCCATGCTGGCTACCTGCTTTCTGGAGCAGCACATGGCCAGCTGCGCGCCCTCTGTTCCCAAGCATGCCATCCATGCCCCTATCTTCATAAACTCATGCATGGTGCATGTCCAGCTCATGCCTCGCATGCAAGCCCCCTATTCCCATGCCATGCCTTCCATGCCCCTGTGTCTTCATTTACTCATGCATGGTGCATGTACAGCTCATACCTCGCATACCTTCGGCCCAGGCTGCGCTGTTTCCTTAACCCTCACGCCCCCACGGGGCGTAGTTTTCTTTCTTTCTTGCAAGCCCTCTGTTCTCATCCCATGCCTGCCTTATATGCACTTGTCTCCTGCCATGTTTGCTCCAGGCATGCAGACTGCCAGGTATGCCCTATGTGCTCCCGCGAGCTTTCCATGACCAGTTGTAGGATTAAGGGGCTGAGATTTTCCATGCTAAAGAATCAGGCCATCAAGCCATAAATGTCACCAGTGGTATTTTAGTAGGTTTGCAATTCAATTGCTCGGTGTGTATACCATAGATTTGATTTGCCTTCCCTCGGGTATGAAAACATGATTTCTTTTAATGCTGCCTTCAGGGCAAATTGCCGACCAAAACCCTTAATTCCTGACTGAAAAACTGACATTGACAATCCTTAAAGAGTATTTTTTTCTTTCTTGGATCCCTCAAACCCCAAACAACGTTAATTATGAAGGAAGGCAAAGCAAATCTACAGTACCGACCTCAGTGGTTCAACTCCATGGCTCTTCACACGCTTAACACAAATCTGTTTTTTTTCGTGCTTTGGTTTCGTGACCTTGCTTTTTTCTGGTATAGCTATATGGTATGCATACCTCTAACTTTGCTCCATAGCTCACCGCAGACTAGAACAAATATATTTCCCCCCTCGCGATTTGGCTTTTTCTGGCATTCTTTCGGTACTGAAGAACTGCTCTAGACTCAAAGATTAATAATTGTTCGACACCGTGCTTCGACCAAAAAAGAGAAGCTGCTGGCAATCATATTTGTAATGCATTTAAACTTAATTTCAGCCTGGCGCCAGCCACAGGCCGACAAAACCGAATGCAGCGTACAATGTTGCCTGAACGGCCAGCAGGGGGCCGACAACGTTCTGGTCCAGACTGACCCATGGATGGTCGCATAGCCTCTAGCGGTCTGCCCCCCAAGAGGGTGCCTGTAACACACTCATATCAACGTTCAGATGTGGCCGGGGATTCCTTTCAGGGGAAAGACACGCCGTGGCGCGCTGCGCGCTGTTGCAGAACTTTGTGGTTCAAGACTGAGCTTGACAAAAACATCGTGAAGCCTGAACATGACCCTGAATCCTTGACCCTGAACCCTGAGCCTGAACCCCTAAAATTGAACCCTGCGGAACAGGTTATGGCTGAGTGTTCCTGGCAGGTTATGAAAATCGACAAAAACCCGGAACCCTGAATTCTGCGTTATAGGTTATGGCCGAGTGTTCCTGGCAGATTACAAAGGGCGGCCGGTGGCAGTGAAGGCCGTCCATGGGCTGCGGGGCAATATGGCCAACACTGACGAAAAGACGCAGCGGGAGGGCATGGTGCAGGTAAGGGCGAAAAGACGCAGCGGGAGGGAGGTGTACAGGTTTTGAGCCCTATAACATACGATTGATGCTTTCAGTTTTGAAGCATTGGTCACAACTGGTCTCGAGCCACCCAACGTCGTGGAGACGTTCAAGTGCCTGTCGATTTCCAAAAGAAATACAGCCATTCCCCAACCTCCCCCCCCCACACGCTCGTGTTTCTTTTTCCAGTTTGAGGCGCTGGTCATGTTCTTGGTCTCGAGCCACCCCAACATCGTGGAGACGTACAAGTGCCTGTCATCTTCACACAATTTAATCTAGCTATTCCCCATTCTCCCAATAACCTCCCCCCACCATGCTTGTGTTTGTTTGTTCAGTTTGAGGCGTTGGTCATGTCCTTGGTCTCGGGCCACCCCAACATCGTTGAGACGTACAAGTGCCTGTCCTCCTGGCGGGACGTCGGGACAGTCACGGAGCTGAGCGAGGCATGCAGCCACGGACGGGTGCGTCAAAACTCCTAGACCCTGAATCCTGAAATGTCAAAAACCCTTGACCCTGAAATGTCAAACCCTTAACCCTAAACCCTCGCTGACCGCTTTTTCTGGCGGAATGTGGAGACCGCTATGGAGCTCTGCGAGGCAGCCATCCGCGGATGGGCGCGCCTAGACTGAACCCCAAACCCTAGACCCTCGCTGACTCCTACCTATCTTTCTGGTGGAATGTGGAGTCCGCTACGTAGCTGTGCGACGCATCCATCCGCGGATGAGCGTGCCTAAACCCTGAAACTTTCAACCCTTAACCCTTAACCCTAGACCCTAGACCCTCGTTGACTTCTGCCCATATTTTTGGCGCAATGTGGGGACCGCTAAAAATCAGTGCAAGACATCCATCCGTTAATGGGTGCGCCTAAACCCTGGAACGTTCAACCCTTAGCCCCAAACCCTAGATCCTCGCTGACTCCTGCCTACATTTTTCGCGGGACGTGGGGACGGCTAAAAGATCTCCGTGAGGCATGCAGCCGCGGGCGGGTGAGCGGGCGAAGAGCACAGGGGGATGAGCCTGACCCCTGAATGAATCTTGCAACAGCAGGCGGGTGTGGCTCATGTGCACTCAGCCGCAACGCTCTGAACCCTCAGACTACAAACCTCAACCCTCAACCATAATCTGGACAGTAGCTGCCCGTCTTCCTATTAAGATGCCGTGACGGGTTTCGGAGCTCAGCAGAGCGTGCAGCTGCGGACGCGTGGGCCCAACCCTCAACCCTCAACCCTCAACCCTCAACCCTTCATCATAATCCGGACATTAGCCGCTTGTCCTCCTGGTGAGATGTTGTGACGGGTTTCAGAGCTCAGCGGAACGTGCAGCTGCGGAGGGGTGGGCCTAATGTGCGCGGCGCCCTAAGCACGTAGCCCTAAACACTTAACCCTCATCACTGAGCACTTAGCCCTAAACACTGAACACTGAATCCCCAAACACTTAACAATGAACCCTAGACACTTAACACTCACCTCTAAACGCTCACCCCAAAACCCTTAATCCTAAACTCTAAACACTGAACCCTAAACACTGAGCCCTTCACCCTTAGCCATGGTCTCAAGATGAGGTTGACTGTCTTCAGGGCGGGGTGTGGAAACGTGTTTCGAGGATCAGCGAAACGTGCAGCTGAAGACGGGATGCTGCTTGGCTAAATTGGTTTCGCCCTGATCTGGCAGCAAAATCGTTATCTGCGTTATTGAGATAGCGCAGATACATCGACATGCGTTATCTCTGGTGTATGTCGACTGACGACCTCCCTGCCGCTGTGACACCTGTACTGCTCTGCTTCCCCCTCCCCTCTTGCGGACCAAAGTGCAGTACAAGTGGTTCATGATCATGGTGTACTGCTTACCGCTGATGTGTCACCTGTATTGCCCCCCTTCCCCCCTTTTGTCACTACAAGACAAAGTGCAGTACGAGTGGTTCTTGATTATGGAGTATTGCTCACTGTCGCCGTGTCACCTGTACTGCTCCCTCCCCCCTTGTACCCCCCCCCTTTGCTCTCAACCAAACAAGGTGCAGTATGAGTACTTCATGATTATGGAGTACTGCTCACTGTCGCATTGCCACATGTACTGCCCCCCTAGTTGCTCTCAACAGACCTATGTGTAGTACGAGTGGTTCTTGATTATGGAGTATTGTTCACTGTCGCCGTGTCACCTGTACTGCTCCCCCCCCCCTGCTCTCCACAGACAAAAGTGCAGTACGAGTGGTTTATGATTATGGAGTACTGCTCACTCGGCACATTGTGGCACGCGATGAGGACAGGTGCCTTCCACCACCCGGTAAGGTGGCCGTAAAGCCTAGAGCAAAGATAACAAAATAGTTGATTCGAGTGGATAAGAATCTACACAGGGCCTTTCACCATTCACGTAACACGATGAGAACAGGTGCCTTCCACCACCCGGTAAGGTGGCCGTAAGGCTGGAGGAAATAATATAAAATATTTAATGTGATTCGATAAGAAGCTGCATGGAGCTTTATTTCAATATTAACTTTACACAATATGGGGTCAGGAACCTTTCAGGCTTCCACCACCCGGTAAAGAGGCCGTAAAGGCTGGAAGAAAGAATACAAAAAATGATTTGAGTCGATCAGAATCTACGAAGAGCTTTCTTTTCAATATTAGCATAACCCAATATGGGGACAGGAGCCTTCCACCATCCGACGCGAACCCTCCATCGTCAACATTTTAGGAGGCCACTCAAGGTTTGTCACAACGAAATAGGCATTGCCTGATAAAACACTTCAAAAAACTCCAGCAAAGATGTAGTATTCAAGCAGGACCTCTTTGTCGGCTCAAATACCGCAGGGTGTCGTTTTTGCAGCAGGGCAGTGTTTCGTTTTTGGTGACTCAGCTACATGTCAGCTACATGTCAGCTACATGTCAGCTACACTTCGGCCTCTAGCCGGAGGCCCCGTTTGTGGCCAGCCATGCTGCTCTGGCCACCAGCCGTAGGTCCAGGTGTGCTCCCAATCGGGGCTCTAGCAGCCTGGGCCCAGAGCGGACTGCCAAAGGTGGGCCTGCCAAAGGTGGGCCCAGAGCGGCCTGCCAAAGGTGGGCCCATGGCGGCCTGCCAAAGGTGGGCCTCGCGCGGCCTGCCAGAGGTGGGCCCAGGGCAGCCTGCCAAAGGTGAGCCAAAGGTGGGCCCAGGTCGGCCTGACAAAGGTGGGCCAAAGGTGGGCTCAGGTCGGCCTGACCAAGGTGGGCCAAAGGTGGGCCCAGGGTGGCCTGCCAAAGGTGGACTCGTAGCCGAAAAAAGAATTACTGCCACAGGGCAGAGCAGGTCCCTGTCATTGATACACACCTTGAGCAGGGCCCTGCGCAATGCCCAGCCATAGGTTAGGCCCCTTTGACCAACCTGTCGTTATTTAATTCTCGTTGCACGGCTCAGCGATAAATAGGTACCGGTTTGCTCGAAAAACACTATACAAGAAAATTTGGAAATTTGAGGAGGCTACGCGGAGGCCCCTCCACCAAAAGGTGCCCACAATCTGCTAACCACGTAGTGGAGGCGCTGGTTTTTGTAACCCCTCGAGTTCCAAGCACACAACTAGGGTACCCCTAACCCCTACAACCAATGTCCCGCTACCCCTAAGCCATACGCCCCCTGCCCTATTACCCCTAAACCATAACCCCCTGCCCTAATGTCCTGTGCCCCCTAAATCCTGCATCCACTGCACCGTAAACCCTACACTCACTGCCCCACTGCCCTGCTTCCAGGCAGATGTGGGCCCCAACCCTCCGCTGCCCCCTAAACTATTCACCCACTGCCCCTAAACCCTTCACCCACTGCCCCTAAACCCTGCGCCCACGGCCCCTAAACCCTGCACCCACTGCCCCTAAACCCTGCACCCACTGCCCCTAAACCCTACACCCACTGCCCCTAAACCCTTCACCCACTGCCCTTAAACCCTTCACCCACTGCCCCTAAACCCTTCACCCACTGCCCCTAAACCCTGCACCCACTGCCCCTAAACCCTACACCCCATGCCCCTAAACCCTACACCCCATGCCCCTACACCCTGCACCCAATGCCCCTAAACCCTACACCCAATGCCCCCAAACCCTACACCCAATGCCCAAATGGCCCGCTGCCAGGCGGATGTGGGCCCCAAAATGCCCGCTAAAGCCAGCAGCGTGGGCGCGCCCGACGCCGTCAGCCAGCCGCCGCAGCCGCCTCTGTCTGGATCCGGTATCCGCAGCCCCCTGAGCTCGGACCGAGGGGGCGGCCAGACAAAAGCGCCCGCGCCGGACATGATGTATTGGGATGCTTGGAATGTGCTTCAGATTCTGGGGGAGGTCATCTCGGCGCTCAAGGTGGGTGCAGATCCGAGCTGTAGATCCGTGCCGCAGATCCTGGGGGAGGTCATCTCTCGGCGCTCAAGGTGGGTGCAGATCCGGGCTGCAGATCCGAGCTGTAGATCTGGGCTGCAGATCCGTGCCGCAGATCCTAGGGGTGGTCATCTCTCGGCGCTCAAGGTGGGTGCAGATCTGGGCTGCAGATCCGGACTGTTGATTCAGGTTGTAGATCCCAGCCTGCAGATCCTGGGAGAGGGCATCTCAGCGCTCAAGGTGGCTGCAGATCCCAGCCTGCAGATCTGGGCTGCAGATCCTGGGGGAGGTCTTTTCGGGTACTTAAGGTGAGTGATGGCGTCAGTCTTGTTTGTGCGGGGAGTAGCTAGACCTTCAGATCCTGCAGATCCTAGTCTACAGATCCTGAGCTTCAGATCTTGGCTGCAGATCCTGGGAGAAATAGTCTCTTCACTGAGGGTGGGTGGTGGCTAAAGCCTTGTGTGTGCGAATCATTATGTAGCTGAATTGTAGCTGAGGCACACGACATCATTATGTAGCCCAATCGAAGCTGAGGCACAGGACATGATAATGTAGCTTAATTGTAGCTGAGGCACACAACATGATGTAGCTGAATAGTAGCTGAGGCTCTTGCCATCATGATGTAACTGAATTGTAGCTGATGCACACCTCGTCACGATGTAGCCGAGTTGTAGCTGAGACATACTGCATTGTAAATTTATGATGTAGCTGAACTGTGGCTGAGGTGCACCCCGTCAATCTGTAGCTGAATAATATCCGACACGCAACTCGTCATTACCGGCCTTGCCCACCCCTCGTGTGTGTGTGCCTCCCTTTGCAGTACATCCATAAAAACGGCACCATGTCTAGATCGAGCCAAGTTGTAGCTGAGACGCACCACGTTATGATGTAGCTGAATTGTAGCTGAGCGGTGTTGCCCCTCTTGTGTGTGTGTGCCTGCCTTTGCAGTACATCCATAAAAACGGCATCGTGCACGGAGATCTCAAGGTGGGTCTGTCGGAAGGTGTGGAACATAGATCTCAAGAGTCGTCTGTCGGAAGGTGTGGAACATAGATCCTTAGATCCATAGATCTAGGCAGGGTCTCAGGGCAAGGTTATGGTTATATCTGTGTCCTTATCGCAGGCTGCAAATATCTGGCCAGCCTCACCTGGCCTAAATTGCTTAAGCTAGTCTTCAGGACCTAAATATATTTATGTTTAATTTGTTATTGTATTTATATTGTATTTGATTAATTATATATTTATTTGTGTTCAGGCTTCCTTTGTCCTCATCTGGCCTAAACTCTTTAGCTAGTCTCCAATACCGTAGATTTGCTTTGCCGTCCCTCTTTCAATTAACGTTGTCTGGGGTTGAGGGGTCCCTGAATGAATTCACTAAGGATCGCTTTATTGTCAATGCCAGTTTTAAATCAGAAAATAAGAGCTGTTGTCGACCTGTGGCCCTGAGGGCAGCACTAAAAGAAAAATTGTTTGATGCCCGACGGAAGGCAAATCAAATCAAATCAAATCTAGGTAATAGCACACTATTCATTTATGTTTGCTAATTTTCTTACTGGTACTTATTTGCATATGCTTTTCCCGTGTCGAAATCGCAGGCCGCTAACATTTTGCTGGCCTCCAGCAACATTGACAACCGAGGCTACACATCCAAGCTGGCAGGTACGTGCTGTACAGGCCAGAGCCAAGGGGCCATTAGGTCTGGGACCATTAGGTCCGGGGCAAAGGGGCCATAAGGTCCGAGGCAAAGTAGCCATTAGGTCCGGGGCAAAGGGGCCATTAGGTCGGGGCCATAAGGTCCGGGGCCATGGGGCCATTAGGTCGGGGGCCAAGGGGCCATAAGGTCCGGGGCCAAGGGGCCATAAGGTCCGGGGCCAAGGGGCCATTAGGTTCGGGGCCAAGGGGCCATTAGGTCTGGGGCCAAGGGGCCATTAGGTCCGGGGCCAAGGGGCCATTAGGTCCGGGGCCAAGGGACCATTAGGTCTGGGGCCAAGGGGCCATTAGGTCCGGGGCCAAGGGGCCATTAGGTCCGGGGCCAAGGGGCCATTAGGTCTGGGGCCAAGGGGCCGGGGCCGGTACGTGCTGTACAGGCCGGGGCCATTAGGTCCGGGGCCAAGGGGCCATAAGGTCCGGGGCCAAGGGGCCGGGGCAGGTACGTGCTGGAGAGGCCGGGGGCAAGTGGCTTGGGCATTAGGTCCAGGAATCTGATTAGGTTTAGGGAATTTTATTAGGGTTTAGGAATAAGGCTAAGGCCTAGGGACTGAGGGTCCAGCACTTGGATTGGGGTTCAGGAATGTAATAAGGGCTTAGGAATGTCATTAGGGCTTAAGAACATGATCAGGTTCAGGAATGTAATTAGGGTTAAGGAAACTGATTCAGGGCCCAGGCTAGGAGCCAGCATTGTGTAATGAGATGCTTTCTCCCAGTATCACAAACAAAAGAGCCATATTGTGATACACTGCAGTACACTGCGGTACACCAGTATGTACTTTGTGACTCTCATTTCACACGCAAACAAATCGAGTTTTGTCATTGTTGGACGGGCTGTTGTGCCGCAGATTTTGGCTTGCGCGCTTCATGGCAGCCAATCAGTATAATGCCATCACCATCATTTTTTTAACTTAATTTTTCCATGTTGTCATTGACGCGTTGCAGATTTCGGCTTTGCACGCTTCATGGCAGCCAATCATTCCTCCATTATGACTGAGGCCTACGGCACCGTCACGCACCAGTGAGTTATTGTCGGCTTTGGGTCGGAGGTCAAGGGTTTAAGGTTTAAGTTGGAGGGTTGAGATGTTAGAGTTAGTTACACACCAGTGCGTTATTGTCAGCTTAGATGTCAAGGATGGAGGTTCTAGATTGGAGGGTTGAGATTTAAGGGTTTAGCTTGGAGGGTTTAGGTTGGAGGTTTGAGAATTTAGTGTTTATATTGGAGGGTTGAGAGTTGAAGATTTGAATTGGAGGGTTGAGCGTTTAGGTTAAAGGGTTTAGGGTAAAGGTTGGAGGGTTGAGAGTGAAGGGTTTGAGGGTTTAGGTTGGAGGTTTGCGAGTATAGGGTTAAGGTTGGAGGTTTAAGGTTGGAGAGTTTAGGGTGTAGGTAAAGGGTTGAGAGTTTAGGGTAAAGCTTAGAGGGTTACATGTCAGGGTTGAGGTTGGAGGGTTGAGAGCTTAGGGTAAAGGTTTGAGGGTTAAGAGTTGGTCATGCACCAGTGAGTGATTGTCGTCTTAGAGGTCAAGGGTTAAGGGTTTAGTTTGTAGGGTTTAGGTTGGAGGATTGAGAGTTTAGGTTCGAGATTTTAGGGTTTAGGTTCAAGGGTTGAGGGTTTACAGTGGGTCGTGCACCAGTGAGTACGTGTGGGTTAATGGTTCCAAATTTGATGAGTGGGTTTAGGCAAGGCCTTCTGTTGTCCCAAAGTAGGTGGTGGGTTGAGGGCTTAGGGTTGAGGGCTTAGGGTTGAGGGCTTAGGGTTCCGTATTTTTGATGCCCCAAAGTAGGTGGTGGGGTTACTAAGTTCCACATGTTTTGTGTTTCCCTTGTTCTCAATGCTGTCTTGGGCTGTTTAGCACTTGAGGCTTATGATATGCTTAACGGGTTGGGTCTCTCGTCGCCGTGACCAGCAGGGTTAACGGTTCCGTCCAAACGCATGTGAACCTCCTATGATACGATGATATGCTCGCCTTTTCATAACCATCCCTCTTTCTCGGTGCCCATTTAAATAAGCGGGCATGGTGGGACCTTGCATTGCTGTCACCAGCAGAATGTGCTGAATGCATTTGAACCTCCTATGATATGCTCGCCTTTTGATAACCATCCCTCTTTCTCGGTGCCCATTTAAAATGGCGGGCGGGTTGGACATTTCCTTGCCATGACCAGCAGTATGCGCCGGACGCATGTGAATCTTCTACGATATGATTTGCTAGCCTTTTAATAACCATCCCTCCTTCTCGGTGCTCCCTTCCAATTCGCCGGCTGGTGGGACCTTCCGTTGCCATGACCAGCAGGCTGCACAAAACAAAGTGGAATTATTGATTCCAAACACTCGCCTTGGTATAACCATTCCTCTGTTTTTGTAATAAACATTCCTCTTTTAGTAATAACGATTCATCTTTTTTGTAATAAACTAATAACCGTTTCTCTTTTTTGAATCCCTTGTCCAGGCCCCCAGAGATGCTGCGGAGTGGTGAGTCATAGCAAGCTGTTAGCTGAGGAATGGGCATGCCTTGATCAGCATTTGCCAGGCTGTCATCACCGACATAGGCTGGGCAATGGGCATGCCTCGATCAGCATTCTGCCAGGCTGTCATCACCAGCTGAAGGCTAGGCAATGGGCATGCCTCTTTCAGAACACCGCCAGTCTATCATCGGCGACAAAAGACTGGGCAATGGGCATGCCTCTTTCAAAATGCCGCCAGGCTGTCATTACCAATTATAGGCTGGGTATTGGGCATACCTCTCTCAGCATTCCGCCAGGCTGTCACCGGCGACCAAAGACTGGGCGATGGGCATGCCTCTTTCAAAATGCCGCGAGGTGTCATGATGTTTGCAAGAAATGTATGTGTGTTCAGGTTGAAATCTCAACCCAAATTTAAACCATGAACCTTAACATGCCACGTAGAGCTGTTGACACGTTGACGTTGTGCCTTCAAGGTATCATGATGCCTGTGAAGGATGTGTGCAGGATGAGGGTTTAGGTTGGTTTTGTATCCTCAAGCCCAGCACAAGCCCTGAACCCAAACCTAAACCCTGATCCTAAACCCTAACATGCCACGTTGTGCCTCCAAAGGTGTCATGATGCCCGCTACGGATGTGTACGGCTTTGGTGTGATGATGTGGGAGGTGTTCACTGCCCAACATGTGTTCCAGGTGAGTCAAAAGTATGTACCGATGTATGAATACCGTATGAGAAAATGTAAGGATAATAAGATTCTCTGTGATATGTTCTGAAGGGATGCGGAGTGAGGGGGCCCAGGTCTGCATATTCATTGTGGTGCGCTTAGTGTCCACTGCCGAGTATGCGTTCCAGGTGAGTGTGGACCTCAGCATGTGCCTAGTCTTATATGATCTAGTTAGATCTCATCTTATCGAGTTAGATTTCCTTTCTTAAGCCGCTCCCCCCCTGTAGTATCAGTTGATCACCCTTACACCCTCAACCCCCCTCGTTTCACCCTGTTCCACCCCTCCTGTCTCTACCCTCTTCCCCCTTCCCTCCCGACCCTGTTTTTCCCCCTGCGCCCCCCCTCCTTTTCACCCTGGTCCACCCCTCCTGTCTCTACCCTCTTCCCCTCCCCTCCCGACCCTGTTTCTCCCCCTGCGCCCCCCCTCCTTTTCACCCTGTTCCACCCCTCCTGTCTCTACCCTCTTCCCCCTCCCCTCCCGACCCTGTTTTTCCCCCTGCGCCCCCCTCCTTTTCACCCTGTTCCACCCCTCCTGTCTCTACCCTCTTCCCCCTCCCCTCCCGACCCTGTTTCTCCCCCTGCGCCCCCTCTCCTTTTCACCATGGTCCACCCCTCCTGTCTCTACCCTCTTCCCCCTCCCCTCCCGACCCTGTTTCTCCCCCTGCGCCCCCCCTCCTTTTCACCCTGGTCCACCCCTGCTGTCTCTACCCTCTTCCCCCTCCCCTCCCGACCCTGTTTCTCCCCCTGCGCCCCCCCTCCTTTTCACCCTGGTCCACCCCTGCTGTCTCTACCCTCTTCCCCCTCCCCTCCCGACCCTGTTTCTCCCCCTGCGCCCCCCCTCATTTTCACCCTGGTCCACCCCTCCTGTCTCTACCCTCTTCCCCCTCCCCTCCCGACCCTGTTTCTCCCCCTGCGCCCCCCCTCATTTTCACCCTGGTCCACCCCTCCTGTCTCTACCCTCTTCCCCCCCCCCCCCCCCCCCCCCCTCTTCCTCACCCTGCTTTATCCCCTCTTCCCCCCCCCCCCCCCCCCCCCTCCCCCCCCCCCCCCCTCCCCCCCCCCCCCCCTCTTCCCCCCCCTCCTCTTCTCCCCCCTCCCCCCCCCCCCCCCTCTTCTGGCCCTCTTCCCCCTTTCTCTCCCCCCCCCCCCCTCGTTCCCCCCCCTCTTTCCCCCCTCCTTCCCCCCCTCTTCCCCCCCTCTTCCCCCCCTCTTTTCCTCACCCTGCTTCCCCCCATCTCTTATTTCTCACCCTGCTTCCCCACCATCTCTTATTCCTCACCCTGCTTCCCCCCTCTCTTATTCCTCACCCTGCTTCATCCCACTCTCTTATTCCTCACCCTGCTTCATCCCCCATCTCTTATTCCTCACCCTGCTTCATCCCCCATCTCTTATTCCTCACCCTGCTTCATCCCCCTCTCTTATTCCTCACCCTGCTTCATCCCCCCTCTCTTATTCCTCACCCTGCTTCATCCCCCCTCTCTTATTCCTCACCCTGCTTCATCCCCCCTCTCTTATTCCCCACCCTGCTTCATCCCCCATCTCTTATTCCTCACCCTGCTTCATCCCCCCTCTCTTATTCCTCACCCTGCTTCATCCCCCCTCTCTTATTCCTCACCCTGCTTCATCCCCCTCTCTTATTCCTCACCCTGCTTCATCCCCCCTCTCTTATTCCTCACCCTGCTCCCCCCCCCCTCTCTTATTCCTCACCCTGCTTCATCCCCCTCTCTTATTCCTCACCCTGCTTTCCCCCCTCTCTTATTCCTCACCCTGCTTCCCCCCCCTCTCTTATTCCTCACCCTGCTTCCCCCCCTCTCTTATTCCTCACCCTGCTTCCCCCCTCTCTTATTCCTCACCCTGCTTCATCCCCCTCTCTTATTCCACACCCTGCTTCATCCCCCTCTCTTATTCCTCACCCTGCTTCATCCCCCCTCTCTTATTCCACACCCTGCTTCATCCCCCCTCTCTTATTCCTCACCCTGCTTCATCCCCCCTCTCTTATTCCTCACCCTGCTTCATCCCCCCTCTCTTATTCCTCACCCTGCTTCATCCCCCCTCTCTTATTCCTCACCCTGCTTCATCCCCCCTCTCTTATTCCTCACCCTGCTTCATCCCCCTCTCTTATTCCTCACCCTGCTTCATCCCCCCTCTCTTATTCCTCACCCTGCTTCATCCCCCCTCTCTTATTCCTCACCCTGCTTCATCCCCCCTCTCTTATTCCACACCCTGCTTCATCCCCCCTCTCTTATTCCTCACCCTGCTTCATCCCCCCTCTCTTATTCCTCAGGACCTGTCCGATAACGAAGTCGTGAAGGAAGTGGTGCTGAAAGGCCTGCGGCTGAAATGGCCCGAAGATACACCAGAAGGGTAAGTTGCAGAAAGAAAGGGAAAAAAAAAAAGCTACGCCCCGTGAGGATCTAGTTAGGAGAAAGAAAAAGCTACGCCCCGTGAGGATATAGTTAGGAGAAAGAAAAAGCTACGTCCTGTGAGGGGCGTGAGAGTTAAGGAAACAGCGCAGCCTGGGCAGAAGCCACATCCGTGCCGTTACCGTTGGGTAGGTAGCAGCCCTTCCACTGGACCTGAGCCCTAGTCATCTCAACGTGAACGCCGTTACCCTGATCTCTAAGAAACTGGAAATCCTTAACCCCAAACCCTGATCATGAAAGTCCTGTTAAACCCTAAACTCTGAACGCCGTTACCCTGATCCTTAAGGACCTGTTCCTGCGAGCCGGATCCTGACGCACGCTGGACCAACTCAGATTCAAACCCTCTACACCTGGATCCCATGAAACCAAAGATGCCTTGAGCTTCTTACCCAAAGATGCCTTGAGCTTCTTACCCAAAGATGCCTTGAGCTTCTTACCCAAAGATGCCTTGAGCTTCTTACCCAAAGATGCCTTGAGCTTCTAACCCAAAGATGCCTTGAGCTTCTAACCCAAGGATGCCTTGAGCTTCTTACCCAAAGATGCCTTGAGCTTCTAACCCAAAGATGCCTTGAGCTTCTAACCCAAAGATGCCTTGAGCTTCTAACCCAAAGATGCCTTGAGCTTCTAACCCAAAGATGCCTTGAGCTTCTAACCCAAAGATGCCTTGAGCTTCTTACCCAAAGATGCCTTGAGCTTCTAACCCAAAGATGCCTTGAGCGTCTAACCCAAAGATGCCTTGAGCCTCTAACCCTAAGATGCCTTGAGCTTCTTACCCAAAGATGCCTTGAGCTTCTAACCCAAAGATGCCTTGAGCTTCTTACCCAAAGATGCCTTGAGCTTCGTACCCAAAGATGCCTTGAGCTTCTAACCCAAAGATGCCTTGAGCTTCTAACCCAAAGATGCCTTGAGCTTCTAACCCAAAGATGCCTTGAGCTTCTTACCCAAAGATGCCTTGAGCTTCTTACCCAAAGATGCCTTGAGCTTCTAACCCAAAGATGCCTTGAGCTTCTAACCCAAAGATGCCTTGAGCTTCTAACCCAAAGATGCCTTGAGCTTCTAACCCAAAGATGCCTTGAGCTTCTAACCCAAAGATGCCTTGAGCTTTTGACCCTACGATGCCTTAACCTTCAACCCTAAGATGCCTGAACCTTCAACCCTTAACCCTCAAACCCTAAGATGCCTGCATTCTTCGCTTTATTGGAACCATGAAATAGCAGATTGGTCCTCGGGACATGAACTCTATGCCCTCTAACTGAAACCCGTAGGCCTTTAACCTTCAAACTCGAAGTTGCGTGTATTTTTCACTTTACTGGAACCATGGGAGAGCTGATAGGTCCTCAGGCAAAGGGTTTGAACACTGAACCCTGAACCCTAATTCCCCAACCCTTAACCCTCCGCTGGACAGGAACAAGGACCTTGCCGAGTGGTGCAGGCAAGAGGACCCCTGGCTAAGGGTCGTAGCCCGAAATCCTTATTCTCAAACAAAAACACACACAAAAAACGCTTGACAGTTACACAGAAATTGCCGAGTGGTGCAGGCAGGAGGACCCCTGGCTAAGGGTTTGAACCCTAATCCCTGTACCCTAATTCCCTATCCCTAAACTCTAACCCTTAACCCTCCGCTGGACAGGTACAAGGACCTTGCGGAATGGTGCTGGGACGAGAATCCCTGGCTAAGGTTTTGAACCCTCAACCCTAATTTCCAAAACCTAAACCCTGAACCTGAAACGCTGGACAGGTACAAGGACCTTGCCGAGTGGTGCAGGCAGGAGGACCCCTGGCTAAGGGTTTGAACCCTAATCCCTGAACCCTTACTCCCTAACCCTAACCCTAACCCTAAACCCTCCGCTGGGCAGGTACAAGGACCTTGCAGAGTGGTGCTGGGACGAGGACCCCGACACGCGCCCGACGCTCGACGAGCTGGATGTGGGCCTGCGACGGCTGCAGCTCGAGCTGTGCGGCGCAGCCGGCGGCGACGCGACGCCGGGCGCGGGCCGGCTGCTGCTCCAGGGCAAGGCGCCCCGGCAGTCGTTCCCGCCCCCCGGGGCCACGATCACGAGCTCGCAGCCGCTCAACTTCGATTTCTTGACCGGCGGAGGATCTGTGGGCGGGACGGGGACCTCGCAGCATCTGGGCTCACCCTTCGTGGTGCCGCTGTCGCCCCAGTCTGCGCTTCGAAGCATCCCACCATGCCTTGGCTCCTCCGCCATGTGGACTCGCAACATGAGCAGCAGCCGCCTCAGCGGAAGCCAGAGCCTGGATCCAGCGGACCAGGATCTCCCGGCGGGGGGATCGACAGGGATGTTCAAAAGCCCGCTGCACTCCACACTTAGCAATGTGATCACAGGCAGGGGCGGGGCTGGAGGTGTACAACAAGCCAGCCTGCCAGCTCACGCCTCGCAGCGCTGACGAGGAACTTTTGAAAAGTGGGTTTTTGGATCCCACTGGATTGTGTGTCTGTGTGTCTTGTGTGACTCGTGTGACTGCTTGCACCTTGGGCAGCAGAAAGTGTGAGCGGTGATACAAGTGATAAGAGTGACACGAGTGACATGCGTGTGTGTGTGTGTGTGTGGATTTATGTGTGACTCGGGATTTTGGGGGGGATCCCTGGTTTTGAAAAAGAAGGGTTTGTTAAGGTTTAAGGCAGGGCGCTGACCGGGGTATATGCAGCACTCTGAGAGGCTACATCTCAGCTACATATCAGCTACATCTTAGCTACTTCTCAGCTACATCTCTGAGAGACGAGTGTGGCGGTTGCGATGCACATCAGGCTGGAGTGTTGGGCGATTCCACCGTAAAACAACCGTGACTGTAAATTGCCCAAAACACATCAGACAGGAGTGTGCACACGTGTATATGGGAATATAAACCGACTCTCAGCATGGTGACGGCGCGGACGCGGCCCTCAGTGTTTCTTTTTGCGTGTCTCAGCTACATGTCAGCTACATTCCCGCCTCGCGCCGGAGGCCCCATTCGTGGCAAGCCTCGCTGCTTTGGCCACCGTGTTTAGGCCGGTCCAGGCTTGGTCTTAATTGGGCATTTGACGGCCGCTGGGCGGCCTGCTGAAGTTGGACTCGTAGCCGGGGGGGAACTGGCGGCCTCGGCCCATGCCGCGCTGTGTCCTCAACCCTCAGATGCCCCTGCGGGGCGTAGGTTTCTTTCTTGTTTTCTTTCTGTCTGGCCCTTAGCAAGTGACCCGATGCCTGACGTTGCTACCCCTGTTGGCTCTGGAGCAGGGGCACGTGCAGGGAGGCTGGCAGCAAGACGCACGGCACGAGGACCTACCGCTCTCTCCGCGGATGGCGGCTACATCTCAGCTACATCTCGGCTGCATCTCAGCTACTTCTCAGCTACATCGCGGCGTGTGGCCTTCGGGTTGTTGGGTGTAGCCAGCCTACCTGTTTGGGCCGTCGGACGTAGGCTGGTCCAGGTTTGGTCCACATCTAGTGTTCATTTTTCGGCTACAAGTTCAACTTCAGCAGGCTGCGCAGCAGCCGCCAAATGCCCAATTAAGACCAAGCCTGGACCGGCCTAAGATGGTGGCCAAAGCAGCAAGGCTTGCCACAAATGGGGCCTCCAGCCAGCAGCCGGAATGTAGCTGACTTGTAGCTGAGTCATGCAGAATGAACCACCGCCCCCATCAGCCCTGCGGTAGCTGACGCCTGGCCTGCCGAAGGGGATGCAGGTGCTCGCTGGTCATGCAGATGGCGGTGGCTTGCTTGCCCAGCCGCGGAGATCCAAGCAGCGACCGGCTTCGATGTTCTCGAGCCTACCATGCTGGGAACATGATTGCGGCTTTCTCAATGAATGCTGGTTCAGCGTCAAAATCGGCTGTTCAAGGTCAATTGATGGAAATAGCGTAATACCCAGGTAGGGTGGAGCTGCCTTGCTCCGGTCGATTCCCGTGAGTGCAAGTGTGTGTTACCTAGGAGCTGATAGTGTGTCGCCAAGTTGTTGGTGTGTCGGCAAGGTGCTAGTTGGTTCGTTCGCCCTGTAAATACGGGCGTGAAGTCGTAACAAAAGCGCTGCGCAGGCATATGAAGGGTCTCGGTCACATTCAGCTTTTTGGCCTGCTTCTGATTCAGTCTGTTTCGATTTCGAATAGCTTAGTGGTATGTTGACTGTTGTGGTCTGGGTCTGCTGACGGGAGTGCTCCTTTGCTTTTGCAGGCAGCAGCCGGCCTCAAGCTTTTGATGCCTACCCTTCTTGCTCCCAAATAGCATGTATAATGAAAAGATTTATAATAAAAAGATTTCTCGTACAGGCCGCAGCCAGCCAACAGCTATTGATATGACTTTCACTCTTGCCCTAACAGCCCTATTTGGCTGTATTGCTGTTTGTGGTGTTGGAAGACTGCGACCTGCTGGCATTGTCTGGAAGCGGTTCCAACACTAGAGTTTAGGGTTTGTGAGTTGTTCCAGCACTAGGGTTTAGGGTTTGTGAGTTGTTCCAACACTAGGGTTTAGGGTTTGTGAGTTGTTCCAACACTAGGGTTTAGGGTTTGTGAGTTGTTCCAGCACTAGGGTTTTGGGTTTGTGAGTTGTTCCAACACTAGGGTTAAGGGTTTGTGAGTTGTTCCAACACTAGGGTTGAGGGTTTGTGAGTTGTTCCAGCACTAGGGTTTAGGGTTTGTGAGTTGTTCCAGCACTAGGGTTAAGGGTTTGTGAGTTGTTCCAACACTAGGGTTTAGGGTTTGTGAGTTGTTCCAACACTAGGGTTGAGGGTTTGTGAGTTGTTCCAGCACTAGGGTTTAGGGTTTGTGAGATGTTCCAACACTAGGGTTTAGGGTTTGTGAGTTGTTCCAACACTAGGGTTTAGGGTTTGTGAGTTGTTCCAACACTAGGGTTTAGGGTTTGTGAGTTGTTCCAACACTAGGGTTTAGGGTTTGTGAGTTGTTCCAGCACTAGGGTTTAGGGTTTGTGAGTTGTTCCAACACTAGGGTTAAGGGTTTGTGAGTTGTTCCAACACTAGGGTTTAGGGTTTGTGAGTTGTTCCAACACTAGGGTTAAGGGTTTGTGAGTTGTTCCAACACTAGGGTTAAGGGTTTGTGAGTTGTTCCAATACTAGGGTTTAGGGTTTGTGAGTTGTTCCAGCACTAGGGTTTAGGGTTTGTGAGTTGTTCCAGCACTAGGGTTAAGGGTTTGTGAGTTGTTCCAACACTAGGGTTCAGGGTTTGTGAGTTGTTCCAACACTAGGGTTTAGGGTTTGTGAGTTGTTCCAGCACTAGGGTATAGGGTTTGTGAGATGTTCCAACACTAGGGTTTAGGGTTTGTGAGTTGTTCCAACACTAGGGTTTAGGGTTTGTGAGATGTTCCAACACTAGGGTTTAGGGTTTGTGAGTTGTTCCAACACTAGGGTTTAGGGTTTGTGAGTTGTTCCAGCACTAGGGTTTAGGGTTTGTGAGTTATTCCAACACTAGGGTTAAGGGTTTGTGAGTTGTTCCAATACTAGGGTTTAGGGTTTGTGAGTTGTTCCAGCACTAGGGTTTAGGGTTTGTGAGATGTTCCAACACTAGGGTTTAGGGTTTGTGAGTTGTTCCAACACTAGGGTTGAGGGTTTGTGAGTTGTTCCAACACTAGGGTTTAGGGTTTGTGAGTTGTTCCAGCACTAGGGTTTAGGGTTTGTGAGATGTTCCAACACTAGGGTTTAGGGTTTGTGAGTTGTTCCAACACTAGGGTTTAGGGTTTGTGATATGTTCCAACACTAGGGTTTAGGGTTTGTGAGTTGTTCCAACACTAGGGTTTAGGGTTTGTGAGTTGTTCCAGCACTAGGGTTTAGGGTTTGTGATTTCCACTGGTTTTAATCCCTGTTTTTTTTGCGGTGTCATTTGCGGTTTTAATCCATGGATTTTTATGCGGTTTTGTTTTTCTTCTTCTGAAGCAAGAGGTGAGGCTCATCTTCAGTAGCTTTATTCAGCTGCATTCTTCAGCTGCATTCCGTCCTTGTGACGTGGAGTGCTGTTAGGAGGCCGGTCATGTCTTGGTCCTGATTGGCTCAGTGGTGGCTGCGCAGCGGTCGGGCATGCACTACAAAAATTAAGCACTGAAAAAAAGTGCAAGTTTTTACTGACCTCCTTTCTCTGCGGCTTTCGTTTCCTGTCGCCGCTGGATTTTCTTGTAGTAGTGGGCAACGGTTTCGGGGGTGCAGGCTCTGAATAAGCCGATAGGAGGCCGGTCGTAGTGGGTTGACCAATTGGGTGACCTGCTGGCTGTGTGTTAGTTTTTAGTGCTGATGATAAAAACATGGGCCGATGGTAGGCTATTGGCCGATTGGCCGATGGTAGGCAGCTGGCCGATTGGCTGATGGTATGCAGCTGGCCGATTGTAGGCAGCGATTGGGCCAACTGGGACTGAACCTGGTCCAGCCCTGCTAGCCACCAAGCATCCGGGCTCGCTGGGTCACCGGGCCCCAGCCGTATGCAGCTGAATTGTAGCTGAATTGTAGCTGACGCACCCTGAAATAAAAGGAGGGGCATTTGAGTAGTGTTGAGTAGCAGGCTAGCAGTATTATATTAACTTTTGCGATACCTGGGGTGTAATTAAATAATGATGTTATGAACCAGTGCAAGACAGTTCATTATGGTGCATACCCGCTGGGCCCTGCTGAACGCTCGGCCGCGTGGGGCTGGTAGGGAACGACTTATCTTGATTCCAGGTACCATGCACAGCCAGGACCATAATGCAGCAATGCGACCCTCCTTATTTAAGGGGGCAGGATGGAACCCGGCGATCTAGACAGGGGGGAGAGAAGAGTTATGAACCAGTGCAATCCAGTACACTTAAACGATGATTGCAAGGCTGTTGACACGGAGCATCTGCAGGAAAACTAAGACCGTGACAGGGACCCCTTTTAGAGCAAACAAGGCACAACTTGACATCGAGGATACAAATTGTGTACCGCTTATAAAATTAGGAGGCGACTTCAGTTCTTGACAGGTCTGGCCCTGGTGAACATGAGGTCAGTCATGCACTCATGCATGAAGCATGCGATCGGGTCAGTCAGGCGTGGAACACGCCATGGGTTCATCTCATGTATGTTGCTCTCTGGGTGATCAGTTTTAAAGTGTAGCTGTGAAGTTCGTACAGTCCAGCAGAGCATCACATTTGATGCATGGGACATGTGCCTGTAAACCGGTACAGGCACTTGATACGCTAGGACAGCAAGCGAAAACCAGTGATGCCGCTGGGCAAGCAACTGGCACACGCGTTAGTGTCTATGACGTTACACCTCTGGGCCCTGCTTAAATAAAGCTGAGCCGCTTCGGCAAACATCAAGTCAGCCAGGAAACACGCGTTAGGAAACTATGATATGTTCCAATTCCGAACCGTATTCCTTCTCACAACACAGCTGCGACACTTGAAAACTGAAGATCAAGAGAGCAACATACATGAGACAAACCCATGGTGTGTTCCACGCAGGACTGACCCGATCGCATGCTTCATGCATGACTGACCTCATGGCAGTGCGCCCACTCCGTTTTGCAGTGAATCCTGTGACCTGCACAGCCTGCCTCTTCTAATATGAAATTAAAATAAATCAGATATTAATAGGCGTGGCTACAGAGGTGACATGGCACAGTTGGACGCTCTGGTATGGCCCAATCCTAGAAACGGAAGTGTTTTTGGCGCTTTGGGGAGTCCATCGGGGCTTCAGTGACATCCCAGTGAAGAACGCACGATTATGGTATACCGCAGGTGGCCATATCTCGAAGATCTTTCTTCTGTTTCTCGTTTGAGGGTTGTACAGCCCAAACCTTCACGCCGTTAACTAGCTCAGGAACACGATTTCTTCCTCTTTCACCACCCAGTGATTTATTTAAGGTATTCTTAGCCTTCGTTGGGAAGTGAAGCATTGCCGACACGGGAAATGAGAGAAGATCTCCTCTGCCTCCTCGGAATACTGTGCACTTTATTTACGAAATTCAAGATGCCAGATTTCATCTATGCCTCTACTGCATGACATGTTCTTTCAGAGTCAGGAAAGTTGGTGCATGGCCCTGAAAGCTGTGTACGGTTTCCCTGCAGATGGGTCGCGTCATTCGAGCTCAGCGTAAGGGAAGAGGTTCTATCTTCAAATCCCACACAACCCACCGCAAGGGCGCCGCCCAGTTCCGCCTCATGGACAATGCCGAGCGAAACCACTACATCAGGGGTGTTGTTGCAGACATCATTCACGATTCAGGGCGTGGGGCGCCACTGGCCAAGGTTTGTTGAGCGCTGCAAAGAGCGAGAGGGAGTGCATGGCTAATTTCATCCATATTTCCGGCCACATCGGTCCGAACCAGCGAACTGCAGCCGTCGGCGCCATCAGCGGATGCCGTGCATGTGCCCACGAATGATTGCATGTGGAGAGGGGGCATCAGAGACTACAAAAGGGCCCTGGCAGACTCCCCGCTCACATTTCGTGATCAAGCGAAGCATGGAACCTGCCACCTCCTCGCCGACTACCACTCAGGGCCCTTTTACCGTTTGATGCTTTGCCACCGCAGGTAACGTTCCGCAACCCGTACCACTACAGGCACGACAAGGAGTTGTTCATTGCAGCGGAAGGCATGTACTCCGGTCAGGTGCGTTCGAACGAAAATGACTCGGGCACGGGCAACCGCGGGCGGGCTTAAGGTCGCGCACCCCAATACAGTGCGTCTACTTTCACGGTTAAGGTAGAGTGCGACTGCACACGTCCATGACCTCTTATGCTCCTCGTCTCTCCAGCTCCATGTCAGACATGGGGCAGCCAATTTTGGGGTGCTTCAGCTACACTTCTGCTGCATTGCTGCCAGGCGGGGGGGGATGGGGGAGGGGCGTAGCTAGAGGCCTCAGCCAATTTTGGGGTGCTTTAGCTACACTTGCTACATTGCTGCCGGGGAGGGGGGAAGGAGCGCAGCTAGAGGCCTCGGCCAATTTTGGGGTGCTTCAGCTACACTTCTGCTGCATTGCTGCCGGGGGGGGGGGGGGGGGGGGCGTAGCTAGAGGCCTCAGCCAATTTTGGGGTGCTCCAGCTACACTTCTGCTGCATTGCTGCCAGGGGGGGGGGGAGCGTAGCTAGAGGCCTCGGCCAATTTTGGGGTGCTTAAGCTACACTTCTGCTGCATTGCTGCCCGGGGGGGGGGGAGCGTAGCTAGAGGCCTCGGCCAATTTTGGGGTGCTTAAGCTACACATCTGCTGCATTGCTGCCAGGGGGGGGGGAGCGTAGCTAGAGGCCTCGGCCAATTTTGGGGTGCTTCAGCTACACTTCTGCTGCATTGCTGCCGGGGGGGGGGGGGGAGCGTAGCTAGAGGCCTCGGCCAATTTTGGGGTGCCTCAGCTACACTTCTGCTGCATTGCTGCCGGAGGGGGGGGGGGCGTACCTAGAGGACTCTGCATGGGCCACCAGCCACACGGCCATGGTTTGGTCATAAAACGTCCAGTGATGGTAGCAAGTGGCTTCCAAAGGTGGTATTCCGTGCACCCCGGAAGCACTGGGCAGAAGCCTCACTTTTGCCCGACACATGTGTAGTCTGCAGTGCATGTACCGAGGCAAGGAGGCCACCCTGCACACCAGGCTTCACACATCACTCTATCATTGTATATCTTTTTTCAGCCAGGATTTGTACCTTCAGCAGGCCGCCTCGCGGTCGCGAAAGGCCTGATGGGGATAAAACCTAGACCGGCCTAAGACTGGTGGCCAAAGCTCCATAGCTGGCCACAAGCGGGGCCCCAGGCTGGAGGCCCCAGTGTAGCTGACATGTAGCTGAGTCACGAATAAAGATAGACTGATCCATCTTCTCGTTTGCCCCTCTCTTCATCGGCTCGCAGCAATTCTTTTAGTCAGTACTGAGTACCGTATGACCCGAACTGAAACACAGTACCGGTATCGAACAATTATGGGGCCTCCAGTTGTGCGCAGCCGCTCGGTACCGGAAAGTTGCCCGAAAGTGAATCTCTGTCCCCATGCCTCACTGATGGCCCCATTCTTGAAATGCAGTTTGTGTACTGTGGCAAGAAGGCCACCCTGCATGTTGGCAACGTGAAGCCCATCGGCACCATGCCTGAGGGAACCATCGTGTGCAACCTAGAGGAGGTGAGGATCAGGACTCCGGGATTACTAGTATGTTCCGGGGATGTTCCGGGGATAACTAGTATGTTCCGGGGATTACTAGTATGTTCCGGGGATGTTCCGGGGATTACTAGTATGTCCCCGTGATTACTAGTATGTTCCGGGGATTACTAGTATGTTCCGGGGATGTTCCGGGGATTACTAGTATGTTCCCGTGATTACTAGTATGTTCCGGGGATTACTAGTATGTTCCGGGGATGTTCCGGGGATTACTAGTATGTTCCCGTGATTACTAGTATGTTCCGGGGATTACTAGTATGTTCCGGGGATGTTCCGGGGATTACTAGTATGTTCCGGGGATTACTAGTATGTTCCGGGGATGGGGGCAGGGCAGGTGCTCCTCCGGAAGGAATAGATAGTCCTTTATGCTTGATCACACCTGTGTGATCCATCACCTGCGCTCTGCTGGGGTCAGGGTGATTCTAGATTTTTTAATATCTGGCCTAGATCCCTTTTTGGGGGGTGACACAAACTGGTAAGACTGACTGTCAGAGCACAAGCAGCAGCAGCAGCAGGCTTCGCATGAGCAGCTGCCCTCTTAATTTCAGAGCTTTTCCACATTTTCCATGCGAGCACAGCCCCCCCTACGCATGGTAACGCCCGAAATAAAGCACACCTCGGCTACCTAATGAATTTGGTATGGCCTGGACAGGGAAACAAACTCAGGGTCTGGCTGGGTTAGGGTTTCCGGGTCAGGGCTGGCTGGGGACAGAATTGTAGAATTAAACCCTAACCCATGAACCTGGGACCTCTATTGACCCTTCACCCCAAAGACAGCTAGAGACCGCGGCTCTTTGATGCAAGTCTCCGCCGCTTTGAATTCGAACCTCAACTGCTGTCTCCCCCTGATGATCATTAACCCAAACAGAAAGCTGGTGACCGCGGCTCCTTGGCGCGAGCCTCCGCCTATTTGAATTGCAAACCTCACCTGCTCTTGAACCCACAGAAAGCTGGTGACCGCGGCTCCTTGGCGCGAGCCTCCGCCTATTTGAATTGCAAACCTCACCTGCTCTTGAACCCACAGAAAGCTGGTGACCGCGGCTCCTTGGCGCGAGCCTCCGCCTATTTGAATTGCAAACCTCACCTGCTCTTGAACCCACAGAAAGCTGGCGACCGCGGCTCCTTGGCGCGAGCCTCTGTCAATTTGAATTGCAAACCTCAACTGCTCTTGAACCCACAGAAAGCTGGTGACCGCGGCTCCTTGGCGCGAGCCTCTGGTGATTACGCCATCATTGTCGCTCACAACCCCGATGCTGGCATCACGCGAGTGAAGCTGCCATCTGGATCCAAGAAGGTGGGATCCCTATTTTGTACAATGTGCTGGAGGGAGTGCGGTTAACTGCAATTGCTGGAGGGTGTGCGGTCATAACTGCTACTATAGGACTGCGGTACAAGCTGTACTAACTGCTATTTTAGGAGGTAGCTCTTTGCTGACTGCCGCTGCAGGAGGTAGTGCGGTAATAACCGCTACTCAAGGGGAGGGTATTCAATCAGCGATGGAGGATGGCTGTGTTTTTATTTCAGCTTTTGATTTGGTTGCCCGCCAGACACTGATCTCTTTTGCAGCGGTGTGCAGCCCTTTGGTAATTTGTGGGGCAATGTCAACTTGAATGGAAAATTGTGATTGACCTGCGAATCGCCACCAGTGAAATCATCTGTCTGCACGTTTCCGCCTTTCGCTGATTTCCCAATTATTTCCAAACTTTCCCACTCAGTACCGGTAGTGAATTTCGGACCGATTCCTCGCAACAAGATGATACAAATAGATCGCTGCCGCCAGAGCATCCCACGGGGGGGAACGGCTTAGTGGCATTCACTTGTCCACTAAGCCACCTCCTGAAATTGCGTCCCAGATGGGGGTGACAAAAGCTTGGCTGGCCTTCGGCTGGATGTATGAGCAGCAGGGCTCGCCGCACCTGGCCCCCATGGCCTTAGGCCGTGATTTAGCTGAAGTGAGGCTCAAGCATGCGTAAATAAAACGGTGGTTATGGTTTCTCAATCGGACGACAGGGTGCAATTTTCCAGCCAATGGTTCGCCTCCTTCGCAGTGCCCCTCGCCCTGGTTGAGGCCCAAGGAATTCAAAACCGAATTGGGGATTTAAATTTAAATTCGAATGCAAGGTTCAACAGCTGCTGCCCATCATCGTACCAAGAGGCCGATGCCAAAATCTGCCAGGGCCTGCCAAACTCTTGCCCTTGGATTTGAATTTGAATTTATATGTCTGTTGCAACAGGTTCTGCCCAGCACATGCCGTGGCACCGTTGGACAGGTTGCGGGCGGCGGTCGTACCGAGAAGCCAATGCTGAAGGCTGGCAGGGCTTTCCACAAGTACAAGGCCAAGCGTAACAGCTGGCCCAAGGTGGGTTGATTCGTAACCCTCAACCCTAGAAATGAGAATTCTCGAAGTACAAGGCCAAGAGTAACAGCTGGCCTAAGAGTGGTTGATTTGTAGCCCTGAATCATAAAATCAAGACTTGAAGTACAAAGTCAAGGTGGCCAGCTGGCCCGAGGATTCTTAACCCTGCACCCTAAATGTTACACGTACACAAACGCAAGACGAAGCGTTACAGTTTAGGGTTTAGACTAGGGCAAGATGCTCTGTAAAGCCACTCATCCTCTCCCTCAGCCTCTTTATCGACATCTTCATTTCCGCCCTTCTTACCCTCCATCCTCCATCCACCCACCCTCCTCACCCTGCCCCTCACTGCCGTGCACCCCCCTCCCTCCCCTCAGGTCCGAGGTGTGGCCATGAACCCTGTGGAGCACCCCCACGGAGGCGGCAACCACCAGCACATTGGTCACTCTTCCACCATCTCGAGGGAGGCCCCACACGGAAAGAAGTGCGGTCTCATCGCCGCCCGCCGCACGGGTCGCCTACGGGGCACAAACAAGATCAAGGACGATGTTTAAGCTGTTGTTCCTGCTGCTGCCGCAAACAAGATGCAGAACTATGCATGAGTTTCTGCTGCTGCTGCTACTACTGCTGCCAGGAGGATAAAAGAGGATGCTCCATTGCGACATGGACAGTTTTTTGCTGCCCCAATGCAGGTCTAGGGCCGCTGCTGCATTTTGTGGGCCAGTGCAATGGCCGACTTAGCTGCTGCTACTTGAGCATTCTTTGCGACGTGTTAGTGATTGTCTTGTTTTTCAGTGTGTTGCTGTCTGTCACAACGTATGATCGCGACTTTTCGTGATGTTTTTGTCTGAGAGCTACGAGGACTGATGTGTATATTGTAATGAGGACTGAGGCAATGAGGAATTCGTTTTGATTTGTCCGAATTCAAGCAGGACCACATGGGTTGCTGCAAGCCATGTGCCCATGTACCTGTGGACTGATTAAGCTGATCGAGGCTTGTTTTCCATCAGCACAGTAGTGTTTCGATGGCGACACGGTAAATTTCCCAGGTTTATCTGATGCGCCCTGAGATAAAAGCACTGGGATCCAAAATTAGCGGGAATGTCGGGAACTGTCAAGCCCGCTCGGCTACCGTGATTCAGCTACTCATTTGAGTTTGAGAGTTGGCCTGGCCCTCTGGGTTAGGCAGATCGCAGATAAAAATCCAGCAAACCACGAACGGCTCGCCTTGTCATTTATGCCACTCAGCACCATTTCCCCCTCGTCACCTGTGGGACCGACAGCTGCTCGCATTTGTATTCGTGACCCCCTAGACCTGTTTCACATATTTTTTCACTGTTGGGGACCGACAGCTGCCCCTCCGTCCCGAAGAGTTTATACTTTTATTTACCCCTTCTGTTCGCACTGCCTGGCGCTTACGGAAAAGGCCATTGCGTGCACAACCTCCACCTGATAGATGTCCACACTCGAGGACGACGTCATTGCGTGGTGCCGAAAGCTCGGCTACGCGCCCAAGGACGCGTCTTTATCGAAATCCAACGTGGCCAAGCTATGTCGTGCGCCTGGAGCAAGAACATTCCTGGAGTATGCTGTGAAGGTATGTACGGGAGACATCCCGTTTTGAAATGGCGATGCCCGGCCATGTCGAAAAATGCTTGAGAGGGGTTGCGTACGCGCGGGGACAACAACATCCCAGGACGAACTCATGCCGAGCGCTCCCCTCTCACGCGGGAGCATGCAAGGATGCGTTGAGCTAGCGGCAACACATCTGGCATGGCTGCATGGCATTGAGCGCCATGCGCTGCGGCTGCACATGCCCATCTGCGCTGGCGCGCATGGGGGAAATGTGCCCATGATGCCACGAAACTGCATGCACAGCCCTAGGATGTGTTTTGCAAACCTGCAATGGCACTAATAAACGCCTGTCCTTCCGTCCACAATCCTCTCTCCGATTCACAAACATGTTTGCCACGGCACATTTTTCACGGGTGGCATGAGAGTCTCCCTTTACCCATGCTCCACACCAAACATGTCAACCTACACGTTATGCAACGTTCATCCTTTCTGTGGAAACCTGGGCAGTCTGAGAAACACGTCTCTGTGTCCTGCCTGGCTATTTTTTTACAAAAGCAGGCTCGGCTGGCACCAGCCTGAACCCAATAACATCGAACGCCTTCATTTTTAATCTCACCATTCTGTTGGGCAAGTGTAGATGCTGTTACAAAGAGTGTACCTGCAAGGCTCTTGTGTGGATGTGTACTGCTTATGTAGTACACATACTATGTACCATCAAATGCTTTTATTTTTAATCTCACCATTCTCTTGGGCAAGTGTAGATGCTGTAACAAAGAGTGAACCTGCAAGGCTCTTGTGTGGATGTTAATAACGTTACACCTCTGGGCCATGCTGAAAAGAAGCTCGGCCACGTCGGCTAACAGAAAGTCAGCTAGTCTTGTGTGGATGTGTGGATGTGTGGCAACCTGCACACCTGGTGCACAGGTATTAAAGTATTAACGTTGTGACGAGCACCGCCTCGCTCTGTACTGTCTGTTCCTCCTTAGGATGTGGTATATCATCCATGGCACAGTCCAGATGTACATCTGTACATCAATATTCCAACTCATACCTACCCCAGACTTCATTTGCCTTCCATTGGGTATCAAACATGATTTATTTTATTGCTGCCCTCAGGGCAAACTGTCGACAAAAAACTTTTAATTTCAGTCTTCAAACTGGCGTTGACAATCGATAAACAGTAGATTCATGGATCCCCCAACCCCAACCCCAAACAACGTCAATTATGAGGGAGGGCAAAGCAAATCTGCGGTAGTAGCTTCAGGAACGCTACAGGATGTGTGAACGTTATACCTAGCCATTTGCCTCCCATGCAGAGGGTTTAGGGTTAAGGAACGCGACAGGATGTGTGAAGTGTGGACGTTGTCACGAGCCATTTGCCTCCATGCCATACAGAGGGTTTAGGGTTAAGGAACGCGACAGGTTGTGTGAAGAGTGAACGTTGTAGCAAGCCAATGGCCTCCATGCCATACAGAGGTTTAAGGTTTAGGGTTCAGGGTTCAGGAACGAGACAGGTTGTGTGAAGTGTGGACGTTGTCATAAACTATTTGCCTCCATGCCATGCAGAATTTCCATGGAACCTCCGACGTCATGGCCATGCGCGGACGGGCGGAGTTGACCAAGCGGGACGACTCTGCGAGAGAGGCTGCCCGGGTGGCTGCGCTCACCTCCCTGCGCAGGTATGAGACACGGTTCCGGAGTTTCGTAGTGGCCCATGTCTTTTGCACGTCCACACTTTTCTCCACACTTTGGGCTGTAGAAACAATTAGTTGGTCAAGACAGGAGAACAAATGATAGTGGACTGGTGGCCATGGCGGCAGTGGTCGCGGCTAGGGCCCCGAAGGTTGAAGATGCAGCATGGGCTCCAGGTGCCAATGCCTATCCCAAAGCATGCATCCCTCCTCCCCTGCTGGGTCTTTCGGGGTATAGCTGCGCTTGTTTCCCAGGGCGGGGCAGAAGCTATCTGCCAGGGGTTGGCGGGGCTCTGCCCCTTACATCCCGTGGAGCGGTTTAATTTGGGTTTCCTCTGTTATCCACTAGGGGTCCTTCGCAGCACCAGAGGGGGATTGTGCGCTTGGGGGGGTGGGGCAGGGAGCAATGCCGTTTGCCGAAGAAGCTGCCTCTTTTAGGGGTTAGGGTTTTAGGTTGAAGGGATCAGGGTAAGGGTTTTAGGTTGAAGGGATCAGGGTAAGGGTTCTAGGTTGAAGGGATCAGGGTAAGGGTTTTATGTTGAAGGGATCAGGGTAAGGGTTTTAGATTGAAGGGATCAGGGTAAGGGTTTTAGGTTGAAGGGATCAGGGTTAGGGTTTTAGGTTGAAGGGATCAGGGTAAGGGTTTTAAGTTGAAGGGATCAGGGTAAGGGTTTTAGGTTGAAGGGATCAGGGTAAGGGTTTTAGGGTTAGGAGATCAGGACGAGGGTTTTAGGATGAAGGGGTGAGGGTTTTAGGATTGAGGTGTCAGACTCTCCCTCAGCACTTCAGCAGTAAGTCTAAGGGAGGCACAATACTGCTCAACCCTAGCGCCATAAAGAAGAGGGTGGCGGACAGACACATGCGCCCCCAAGCTATGGGGCATATGACGACAGTTGCTGCAACGTTCGCACCCGTCCCCCCGCCTAAGAGCTTTTTAGGTTCTGAAGGCAGCGCGCCTCAAACCTCTTTCCGCCCAGGAAAAACATAAGATGCAAGCAAAGAAGGCAAATTTATGTCGGTATCACCGTCCCTTGGGGGCAGGGCGGCGCTGCCCCCGAGTCTTTTAGGGTATGATGGTTGTGTCTCTAAAACCTCTTTCCGCCCGGCAAAATCGCAAATTTAAAGTACCCTACTCCGCGCACATGCAGGGTAGCGCTGCCCTAGATCGAGCAGAACAACGCGGTCCTGAAATTTTAGAAAATTTACATGACAAATTTCTGAATTGATGTCGGTACCCCCGTCACCTGAGCGCAGGGCGGCGCTGCCCAAGATCGAGCAGAACAACGCGGCCCTGAAGAAGATGCGAGATATGCATATGGTGAGCACGCCCTGGTAGTGCTAGCATATGACGCACAGGTTTGTGCATATGATGACAGGAGCTTGTGTGTTGATATGCCACTTGATCTCACTGGACCTCACTGGATTCCACTGGAACCCACTGGAACCCACTGGATCTCACTGGATCTCACCGAATCTCACCGGATCTCACTTGATCTCACCGGATCTCACTGGATCTCACTGGATCGCATTGAACCCCACTTGATCCCACTGGATATCACTGGATCCCACCGGATCTCACTGGATCCCACTGGATCTCACTGGATCTCGCTGGATCCCACTAGTCCACGCTAACGTGACACCTGTCTCATTGTAGAGATCACAGTATCACACGGACGGATATCATATGGCATAAGGGAAGGCGGAGATCCCATCCCGTTTACACACACGAACATGCTATGCTGTCACATATTCTGCAAATGTATCAGCGGAAGCGGTACCACTCACACATATAAGTACATGACATGCATGTACTGTTGGTACATATGCTGCAAATGTTGCGACCTGTTGCAACTGAAGCAGTACCAAGCTAAGCTTTCAAGTCTGATAATACCCTTCCCGCTCACACACATTCACATAGACCCACACCTACATTGACTGCTGGTGTTGCTACAGACACAAGAAATAAAGGTACGCCCCGTGAGAGGCGAGAGAGTTAAGGAAACAGCGTAGCCTGGGCCGAAGCCACATCCGCGCCGCTACCGTGGAAAGACAGTCACAACATAATTGATCACGTGGTCTTGTGTGTTATATGTACTGCAGCACAGTGCCCCATTTTTGTATGTACTGCTGGTATTGCAACCGACGCAGTGCCATGCCAGGTTTGCTGCTGCTTTCAAGTCGGATTATACATCCCCCGCCCTGAATACACGTTCACACACCCTCACACATATGACATATGTACCGCTGGTGCTGCCACAAAAGCGGTACCAAGCCAAGGTAGATGATGCTGTCAAGTCTGATCATACCCACTCCTCCCACACACATACTGACATACATGTACTGCTAGTGTTGCCACAGAAGCGGTACCAAGCCAAGGTAGATGCTGCTGTCAAGTCTGATCATACCCACTCCTCCCACACACGTACTGACATACATGTACTGCTGGTGTTGCCACAGAAGCGGTACCAAGCCAAGGCAGATGATGCTGTCAAGTCTGATCATACCCACTCCTCCCACACACGTACTGGCATACATGTACTGCTGGTGTTGCCACAGAAGCGGTACCAAGCCAAGGTAGATGATGCTGTCAAGTCTGATCATACCCACTCCTCCCACACACGTACTGACATACATGTACTGCTGGTGTTGCCACAGAAGCGGTACCAAGCCAAGGTAGATGCTGCTGTCAAGTCTGATCATACCCACTCCTCCCACACACGTACTGACATACATGTACTGCTGGTGTTGCCACAGAAGCGGTACCAAGCCAAGGTAGATGATGCTGTCAAGTCTGATCATACCCACTCCTCCCACACACGTACTGACATACATGTACTGCTGGTGTTGCCACAGAAGCGGTACCAAGCCAAGGTGGATGATGCTGTCAAGTCTGATCATACCCACTCCTCCCACACACGTACTGACATACATGTACTGCTGGTGTTGCCACAGAAGCGGTACCAAGCCAAGGTAGATGCTGCTGTCAAGTCTGATCATACCCACTCCTCCCACACACGTACTGACATACATGTACTGCTGGTGTTGCCACAGAAGCGGTACCAAGCCAAGGTAGATGATGCTGTCAAGTCTGATCATACCCACTCCTCCCACACACGTACTGACATACATGTACTGCTGGTGTTGCCACAGAAGCGGTACCAAGCCAAGGTGGATGATGCTGTCAAGTCTGAGGCCCGACGGCTAGGTGACAGGCAGAACCGCGAAAACAAAGAGCTACAGGTGGGTTGATCTGGCAGAGTGTGAGACTGTGAGGACGAGGTGTTGCAGGCGGGCTGTTGTTGCAGAATGCTGGGACGAGTCTTTGCAGGTACCGGTAGTTGATGTTGTAGAAGGCCAGGAAAAGGAGAAGAAGGTGGGTTGTTGTTGCAGTCTTGCAAAACGCAAGAACAAAGTGTTGCAGATGGTTTGTTGTTGCAGAACGCAAGTACGAGGATCTGCTGGTGGGCTGTTGTTGCAGATCGTAAGCATGAGGATCTGCTGGTGGGCTGTTGTTGCAGAATGCCAGGACAAGGAGGTGCATAGGGATTCCTGCTATTTCTTCAAATTCCAATCAAATGAAGTTTTGATCGCCCGCCATGTGTGCCCACTTGAGCTTTTTCTTCTCCTTTCAATCAAAAAGAAGCCTTCCCCAGTCACCACCTAGTTGAGCCATTTCTTCGAATTCAAATAACAGATAAGTTGCAAACTGCCTGCCCAGCCCTGCCTATTTGAGCCATTTCTTCGAATTCGAATAACAGGTAGGTTGCAAACCGCCTGCCCAGCCCTGCCTATTTGAGCCATTTCTTCGAATTCGAATAACAGTTAGGTTTCAAACCGCCTGCCCAGCCCTGCCCAGTTCTGCCATTTCTTCGAATTCAGATACCAATTGAGTTACGAACCACCTGCCCATGTGCGAAGTTGGGCCATTTCTTCGAATTCGATTGAGTTGCAAACTAACTGTTTTTGTGTTATCTCTGAGGTGCAGGCTCTGTGAATGCCTATCAGATTCCATTCCGATTTGATTCAAACCTATGTCCAACGTTATGGAATAAACAACCTTACGATGCGCCCAATTAAGCCATTTTTCGAAATCTAAGTAGATTTTAGTTGCAAGCCACCTGCTTGTGTGCTATCTTTGAGGTGCAGGCTCTGCGAATGCCTATCAGATTTCATTCAAAATATGAATGCAATTTCAAGCCACGCAAAGGAATAAACCCTTAACCCTAAACCACCCTACCATGCGCCCAGTTGAGCCATTTCTTCGAATTCCAATCCACTTCAGTTGCAAGCGGCCTGCTTGTGTTTATCTCAGAGATGCAGGCTCTGCGAATGCCTGTCAGATCCCAATCTAATTTGAATCAGAGCTTAGTCCACGTTATGGAATGAACCTTTAACCCTAAACCCTATCTGCCCATGCCCCCTCCTTCAGCTGCATGCTATGCGGGCCTACCGACAGAGATGGGAGGCCGTGTTACCCTCCCTGGCCCTTCTGCATCAGAGGGTGGAGTCGGCCAGGTCCTGGGCCAGGGGCAGGACCTCACCAGAGGCAGCGGTAGCAGAAGGTGTGAAGGGCTCAGGCTTTGAGCTATTTAAGGCCGGAAGGAAGGGGACAAGAAGGTTTGCCAAGTGTGTATCAGAGATTGTGGAGTCGGCCAGGTCCTGGGCCAGGGGCAGGACCTCACCAGAGGCAGCGATAACGGAAGGTGTGAAGGGCTCAGGGCTCAGGCTATTTTTAGGCAGGAAGGTACGGGACAAAAGAGGGGGCACAGGTTTGTCAATGGAGTACTGCAGAGGGTGGAGTGGGCCAGGTCCTGGGCCAGGACCTCTCCAACAGCGACATCAACATTAGGCTGGAAACTTCCTCCCTGTATTGCTGTCTTACACTGTTGACATGGATGGGAAGATATCAGCATTAGGCTGGGAGCTTCCTTCATCACTGTTTCATACTGTTGACAGGGTTGGGATGATTTCAACATTAGACTGGAAGCTTCCTTCATCACTGTTTCACACTGTTGACAGGGTTGGGATGATTTCAACATTATACTGGAAGCTTCCTTCATCACTGTTTCACACTGTTGACAGGGTTGGGGTGATTTCAACATTAGACTGGAAGCTTCCTTCATCACTGTTTCACACTGTTGACAGGGTTGGGATGATTTCAACATTAGACTGGAAACTTCCTTCATCACTGTTTCACACTGTTGACAGGGTAGGGATGATTTCAACATTATACTGGAAGCTTCCTTCATCACTGTTTCACACTGTTGACAGGGTTGGGGTGATTTCAACATTAGACTGGAAGCTTCCTTCATCACTGTTTCACACTGTTGACAGGGTTGGGGTGATTTCAACATTAGACTGGGAGCTTCCTTCATCACTGTTTCACACTATTGACAGGGTTGGGATGATTTCAACATTAGACTGGAAGCTTCCTTCATCACTGTTTCACACTGTTGACAGGGTTGGGATGATTTCAACATTATACTGGAAGCTTCCTTCATCACTGTTTCACACTGTTGACAGGGTTGGGGTGATTTCAACATTAGACTGGAAACTTCCTTCATCACTGTTTCACACTGTTGACAGGGTTGGGATGATTTCGACATTAGACTGGGAGCTTCCTTCATCACTGTTTCACACTGTTGACAGGGTTGGGATGATTTCAACATTAGACTGGAAGCTTCCTTCATCACTGTTTCACACTGTTGACAGGGTTGGGATGATTTCAACATGAGACTGGAAGCTTCCTTCATCACTGTTTCACACTGTTGACAGGGTTGGGATGATTTCAACATTAGACTGGAAGCTTCCTTCATCACTGTTTCACACTGTTGACAGGGTTGGTGTGATTTCAACATTAGACTGGAAGCTTCCTTGCCTTCCTTCCGTCATCACTCTTTACAATGTTGACAGGGATGCGATGATTTCAAAAGCTTCAAGTTTAAGTCGAATATTCCAGCTTCCTTGCAGAGCGGACCGGGTGGGGAGGAACCAGCGACATGAACCCAAACATAACCTAAGATGCCCAAACATAACCTAAGATGCCCAAACATAACCTAAGATGCCCAAACATAACCTAAGATGCCCAAACATAACCTAAGATGCCCAAACATAACCTAAGATGCCCAAACATAACCTAAGATGCCCAAACATAACCTAAGATGCCCAAACATAACCTAAGATGCCCAAACATAACCTAAGATGCCCAAACATAACCTAACATGCCCGCAACAAGGAGGCGTGCGCCGATGGACGGAGCACCTAAACAAAGAAAACGGGAAACAAAGGGCATGTGCCCTCCTCACACGTCCCCTCGCCTCTGCCCCCTCTCTCGACCCCCCTCCCTTCAAACCTTACACTTGAGTTGACCTAGCTGGTCACCGACCTCGTCTCTCCCGCAAGGCCGATTGAGGGCCAGGCAGTGGAATGGTCCATGACCCCTTGGGATGACATGGTGGGCCTGCCGGTGGCGGACTTGGTGGCATATTACCTGGAGGGTGATGGAAACCCTTTCGAACAACGCAGGGAGGTCGCATACCGGTGTGCGTGTACATGCACGCGGTTGACACCAGAGGCCGGTGACGGTGGCCACGTCCTCCTCTCTATCCTAGCACCCTTAATACCCTCCCTCAAGTCTTGAGCCTCAACTGACCTAGCTGGTCAAAAATCATGTCACCTTCCCTCCTCTATACTCCCCCCCCCTACCTTTGACATGGAGCCTCATCTGGTCACCCACCTCACCTCATCCCCCCTTTCCCCTAAACCCTCGAACTCTAAACCCTAAACCCTCCCTCCTCAGACCTTGAGTCTCAATATGCCTAGCTGGTCACCAATCTCGTCGACTTCCCTCTCTGTACTCTTTCCCCTCTCCCTCCAACATGGAGCCTCATCTGGTCACCCTCCTCCCTTCA
Source organism: Limnomonas spitsbergensis (assembly GCA_037349105.1). Classification (NCBI taxonomy): domain Eukaryota; kingdom Viridiplantae; phylum Chlorophyta; class Chlorophyceae; order Chlamydomonadales; genus Limnomonas; species Limnomonas spitsbergensis. The sequence goes on along the minus strand of JAYJMM010000093.1, from coordinate 1,288,868 downwards.
TCCCCCATTTCCCTAAACCCTTCAACCCTTAACCCTCCCTTCTCAGACCTCGAACCCCAACTGACCCAGCTAGTCACAGATCTCGCTGCTGCTCTGGAGCGCACTCTTGCACAGAACCACAGCCTGCATCTCTCCGCTCCCACCTCCGGCACCAGCACCGGCACAGGCAGCGCCGCACATGCACCGCACGGACCAGCGGGCGGCGGCGGCGGCGGCGGCACGAAGCGGGAAAGCGCCGCCACGGGGGATCCCCGTCTCCATCGTCGTCATGAAGTTGGGGGCCTTCTGGGGGGCGGTGGCGCGCAAGAGGTTCAGGAGAGGTTGAGGGTGGTGGCCGGGGCGCTTGTGCATCATCCACTCGGGCAGGTGTTCGCTTTGTTGACCAAGGTGAGGGAGAGAGGAGGGGGAGAGAGAGGGGGGATGAGGGGGGAGGTAAGGCTGCGGGTAGTGGCCGGGGCGCTTGTGCATCATCCACTCGGGCAGGAGTTTGCAGTGTTGACCAAGGTAAGGGAGGGAGGAAGGTGTCATGCTGAGCTCTGCCCTAAACCCTCACTGCAGGTGTCATGCTGAGCTCTCCCCTTAACCTGAACCTTCATGCTGAGCTCTGCTCTAAACCTGATCCCTCATGCTGAGCTCTGCCCTAAACCTGAACCCTTCCTGTAGGCTTCGCGCCAGGCCCGCTTTGACCTGCCTTCAGACATTGCCGCCCTGAGCAGTGGACAACCGGGCGGGGAGGCAGCTGGTCCGTGCAACGACCCGTTTGAGCTTATAAAGGGGCATGAAAGGGTGAGACCACCGATTTTTGTGTGGGGGGGAGGACATCTGCATCGAGGGAGGGGGAGACGCAGAGCTCTGGCTTGTTGCTTCCTGGTTAGGGGAGGCACGGGAATGACTGCCGTTCGCTTGACCTGACAATGCTTGCATATGGGTAGAGCATGAGGACAAATAAATAAGGAAGGGGAATACCGCTACCGATCTGCCCGGGTGACTTCCTTCTCACTCCCTTTTAATCAGCCCTGACCTCATTTTCAGGCAATCCCACCCTCCCTCTAAAGGTCCCCCCCCAGCCCCACACACCCTCCACCACGGCTGTAACACGTTCCAACTGGTGTCCACATTTTGAGCTACAGGAATTTTATTGGGCAACACGAAGTACGAAGAAAATCGATTCGCTCCCATTCCATCAACAGGCTCACCTTGAGCGGTTCGTGGACGTGGAGGTGGAGCGTACTGCCTGCTACGAAGCGGTACAGGAGGTTGAGCGACTGATGTCCGGCCCTGAATTCAGCAACATGTGCCAGGCGCGTCCGCTGTACTCCCTGCAACTCAAGGTGGGTGTGCTCTGTACCGCTGTTAACAGGGTGTTGTACAGCTGTTGGCAGTTACTTTTATCAACTTGTCTTGCACGCCGCTGGCCAGAGCGGATCTGGGGTTTCACACTCGTTACCCTAAACCCTCAGCATCACCCTTGTCAACGACTAGCTGGCCGCAGGTCAGAGCGGGTATTGGCTTTCAAACTCGTTACCCTAAACCCTCAGCATCACCCTTGTCTGCTTTGCCAGCTGCTGGCCAGAGCGGGTCTGGGGTTTCAAACTCTTCACCCTAAACCCTCAGCTTGATCCTTGTCAAACGTCGTATGCAGGCTGCTGTCCAGAGCGGGGTTTCGGTTCCAAACTCGTAACCCCCAACCCACTGCAAAACCCTTAAAGGCTTAAACCTCCGACTTCCGTCAAACTTTCTCGCAGGCTGCTGGCCAACAAGCGCGCCTGACTGCTTTATCCACAGAGGCTCGCAGGCTGGCCGCGCAGCAAGCACATGACTCTGACCTCAAACGCCAGGTACGGTGGGCTGCTGCTTTATGGTTTATGGTTACAACCCTAAACCCGAAGCCGGGTACGGCGGGCTGTTTGTTTAGGGTAAAGGACCCAAGCCCTAATCCCAAACCATGTACCGCAGGTTGTTTGTTTAGGGTAAAGGAATCAACCCTAATGTCTTAACCAGATCCGGCGGCTGTTTCTTCCACTGTCCCTTTCAGGGTGCTACAGATGCTGACTGGCCTAGGGCCTTAAATGTTTGGTGCTGCTTTGTGCACCATGACCCGTTGCATGGGCCATTGGCCGTAGTACGGTCGGGGCTTGGTCCCCATTTGCTCATTTGTGGCGGCACTGGAAGTCACCACAATGGTCACACGGTGCGCACCTCCTCTGTAAAGATTGTTTTGTGTGCATGATATGCAGCGGGAGGATGATGATTAGGTGTAGGGTGCAGACTTGTCTAGACTAGAAGACTAGATGTAGAATAGGTGCAGACTAGGTGGAGACTATATGTAGACTAGATGTTGACTAGACTAAATGTAGACTCCGGGAGTCCGGGTAGAGTAGACGTAGACTGCTCTACACTAGACTAGACGTGAACTAGATGTTGCAGTGCCCAAACACACCGGTCGGAAGCATTCGAAAACATCAAGATTCCTTGAGGAGCAGGCGGGTTACAATGCTCATCTTTGTGCTGGACTGACACCTGCAAATGCCTGGATGGGAGGGCGCTACAGTAGATGTTGCAGCGCCCAAACACACCGGTCGGAAGTATCCGAAAGTATCAAGTATTTGAAATTATCAAAATTTACATGCTGAGCTTTGTGCTGGACTGGCACCTGCTGATGCGTTGATGGGAGGGAGCTGAATGGTTCTGCAGGGGAAGGCACCGGCCCCAAATCACCCCTGCCGGAGAAAATTCACGATTCCCCCTTTTTCTCGGCTTTGTCGGTACGCCTGTATAACCGCCTGCTGACTCACCCGTTGTGGTTGTGTAGGTGGATAGCAGCTGCCTAGAAGGTACCTCCTCTGACCAGCAGCTGGGTCGCATTAGCCAGGATGACTTCTCTTGTATATCCGCCTGCTGACTCACCCTTTTGTGGTTGTTTAGGTGGACAGCAGCTGCCTAGAAGGTACCTCCTTGGACCGGCAGCTGGGGCACATCAGTCAGGATGAGTTATCTTGTGTAACTGCTTGCTGACTCACCCACTTTGGTTGTGTAGGTGGACAGCAGCTGCCTAGAAGGTACCTCCTTGGACCGGCAGCTGGGGCACATTAGTCACTTCCAGCCGCAGCTGGGCGACATGTGTAAAGCGCTTACGGCAGCCTGGGTGGAGATCGACAGAAAGACAGGGTAGGTACAGGGTGTCTGGTAGCTGCCTGGTAGTTGCCTGGGTGAAGATCCACAGAAAGGTAGGACATGTATAGGGTTTCTGGTAGCTGCCTGGTAGCTGTTAGGGTGGAGATCAGAATGACAGGGTAGGTACAGGGTGGCTGATAGCTGTCTGACAACTGCCTGGTAGCTGCCTGGTAGCTGCATAATATCTGTTTGGGTGGAGATCGACAGAAAGACAGGGTAGGTATAGGAGTGTGTGGCTGGGTGCCAAAGTGTATGCCTGCTTGCTGCATGGTAGCTGCCTGGGTGGCAAATGACAGGAAGGCTAGGTAGGTGCAGGGGTGGGTCAGGTGAGGTTAAGTAGTGCTCATCGTGTGTGTGTGGTGGGGGGGGGGGGTCACCTGTAATCGTGTTTGGGGGGGGTCAGGTATCTTTGTTTTCTACGTTAGCATTTTTTTTTAATGTGGAACATTTTCCTGTTTAAAAAGAGCTTCAAATAATTTTTTACTTTAACACAAATCGAATAATTGTATTTTGAAACTAGAGAAAATTGTTCAGCCTGTGGCCGTCGGCTAATCAAGGTTTAGGGTTTTAGGGCTTGGGCCCCATCAGCCTGATATGCACCGATAGTAAGGCTGACGGAAGGGGCGCCTTGGCTAGGCAACCGATGGTAGTTTTAACACGTTTCAGGCACTACCCAGGCACATCATGGCCTTCAGCCGAGAGGCATGGCAAGCCCTGCTGCCCAGGCACATCATGGCCTTTGGCTGAAAGGCATGGCAAGCCCTGCTGCCCAGGATACCAGAGTATAGCCTTTGGCTGAAAGGCATGGCAAGCCCTGCTGCCCAGGATACCGGAGTATGGCCTTCGGCTGAAAGGCATGGCAAGCCCTGCTGCCCAGGATACCGGAGTATGGCCTTTGGCTGAAAGGCATGGCAAGCCCTGCTGCCCAGGATACCGGAGTATGGCCTTTGGCTGAAAGGCATGGCAAGCCCTGCTGCCCAGGATACCGGAGTATAGCCAGTCCTGAATGTCCCCGGACTGTTCTCCTGGGCTTTGCCTCTTGCAGCGCTTGGGCCTCCATTGCCTGGAGGTCTTGCTGCCTCCCCTAAAGAGATGCTCGATGCCCTGCCCCGCCCCCGCTAGGGGTGGGGCACCCATAAGGCATGCGTGCAGGACTGAAAACTTGGACTGTGGCGTCGTCACGTGCCTCCCTCCCAAAGTTATGTTTAGTTTAATACGATGGACCTCAAGTAGGCTGCATGAACGGTGCCCCTTGATCGACATTGCTAGCTTCAAGTGCGCCAATTCCGGTGTTTCCTTTTTCGTGAGTCACAGAAAGCTGACAGCTACATGTCAGCTACAGTCCGGCCTCTGGCCGGGGGGCCCACATGTGGCCAGCCATGCTGCTCTGGCCACCAGTCGTAGGTCGGTGTAGGTTAGGTCCCAATTAGGCTTTTTTGCGGCCGCGGGGCGGCCTGCCGTAGGTGGACTTGCAGCCGGGGAAAAAAAAAACAGGTCCACTCAAGGTAGCCAGATACAGCAAATATATCATACCATACAGCACGGGTTTAGGGTAAAAAAAACTCAACCCTAAACCCATGCTAAACCCGCACTAGTTTAGGGTTAAGGGTTAAGGGATTTTACCCTTAACCCTTAACCTTAACCCTGAACTGCAGTAGTGCCGACCAAAAAAAAATCTGCAGGTACCCGAAGGTAAACAAAAAATCTTAGACCATGCAGGTTCAAATGCCAGATTAGGTTACGGCCAGGGTTTCGGCACTCTTTTTCAAACAAAAAAAAAGATTCCGGAGATTTTTCAAGACTGAGGGTAATCCAGATATGAGGCTTCCAAGCCTTTGACTTGCTCCAAGCCCCTCTCGTGAATGCATACAGGTCCTGGATCCAGGTGGAAATTCCCAGAATCTGCGAAGAGGCGTCCCTCAGCTCAAGTCGTGCCCACAACTGCATCGCCGGGGAGGTAGCTGCCTGGAAGCTGCTCCCGCTCCACTTGATCGCAGCTAGGCCGATGCAGCAACGGGGAGTGCTGACGACCGACGCTCGCAGGCAGCTTCCAGACAGCTTCCAAGCGGCCGGCGCCGTCGCGGGGAAGCTGGGGCTGAGGCCCCAGGGCCTCCAGGCCAGGTGTGCGCTGGCCGCGCCCCACGTCGCGGCACTGCCCTCACCTTTGGGGACGGGAACGGCAGCCGGCAGCCGTGCCGGTGCTTCGCCCTCGCCATCCTCGCTGTTGTGCGTTTCGGTGGCGGCGGCGGCGGCGGCTAACCGGGGCCCGGCCCACGGCTGCCGCCGTGCAGCTGCGTCGCCGGAGCCCGCCTTGTCGCAGCTGCTCCGGGGCGCCGCTGAGCTGGACTCTGTGGCGCCCCTACGCTGCCCTGCCAGCCTGCCACTGCTCATTACAGGTACGCTGAACCCTGAACCCTGAACCCTGAACCCTGAACCCTGAACCCTGAACCCTGAACCCTGAACCCTGAACCCTGAACCCTGAACCCTGAACCCTGACACTGCTTGTAGCAGTTGCACCTAAGCCCTCAACCCTGAACCCTGCACCTGCCCGTAACAGGTTCATTTAAACCCTGAACCCTGCACCTGCCCGTAACAGGTTCATTTAAACCCTGAACCCTGGGTCCAGCAACTGCTCGGAACAGGTACCACTGAGTGGGGAGCCTACACGCTTGCCCGACTATTGCCTGAGCTGCCTTCTAGGGTTAAGCACAATACAGCACGTTAAGGCTCGATACAGCTCAGGTTGAGCCTGATTGTACCAATGAAGCAGCAACATACGGCACAATATGGCACCGGTTTAGCTAGATTGTGCCACCAAGATGATGTATTCATCCTCAGTCAATGCAGATCGCCTCCTCTGATACATGCCCCTCTCCCCTCCCACGGACCTGCTTTCACGCGCCCATTAGCTGCCCCTTCCTCCAGCAATACCACCATCCTAATAGCATGGTAGATTCGAAAAGCCTTCCCACGTCATTCACGTAAATTAAGCGGATTTTGATGCCCCGAGGGAACGGAATGTGAAATACAACCTCATGCCCGAGGGAAGGCAATTATAATCTGAGGTAATGGTAGTCAAATCTTGGACACGGTAATCTAGTTTTAATACCTACCAGTGATGGTCAAGCATGTGTGTTGATCCTCACATACCCTAAGCCCTGAACCCTACACCCTAAAAATCCTTAACCCTAAACCCTACGTGTCCGCTCAGGCCATCGGCAGCATCTCATGCAGCTCCAGCTATGCACGGCGGAGTCCCGGAGGCTGTTGCACGGGCCTGCCACGCACCTTGACCAGCACTACAGGCGGTACCGCGACATCCGCAGGGCGATTGAAGATCTGTACAGGGCGGATCAGCAGGACAGGTGCGTGTGTGGGGCAGCGTGGGGCTGGGGTGAGAGACACCTGAACACATCTAACTGTAAAAGGACGGCATGTGGAACCTAGTTTAGGGTTCAGGGTGGTCCAGCCGGTGCTCCAAGCAGCAGGGCTGGCCGAACCAGGGGCTTGTGGCTGGGGGCCACAGCGTAGCTGGACTGAAGCTGATAGTGGTATACCACTCACTACAAAAAAAACTGCCATGCAGGCTGCCCCTCGCACATCGCGCCTTGGAGCTTCTGCTGTGCCTTCTACACTTTCTCACACCTCGGGCATTTTTTCTCTTGATTCCTGAAATTGGATATAAACATGACAGGGTGGCAGGGTGTGAACCTTTCCCACCTCCTGACTCCTTGCCATGCATGCAGGCTGCCCCTCGCACATCACGCCTTGGAGCTCCTGCATCACCTGCAACAGCATTGCGACGGTCCCTTCCAGAGGACACGCACGGACTGGGTGGAGCTCCCTGCGGTACGCCTGCTGCCCGATGTCAAGGTGTGAAAAGGGATGGGGGGTCACACCAATGGGCGCCTGTTGTTGATGCATATTTAAGAAATTGCAAGTTTCACTCTATTTTTTACTCGAGCAGTCTTACAAGTCGGACAAGGTCGACGGCATTGTGTTAGCAGGTGGTTGGTCACATGCTCCTCTCTCACCACCCAGGCACCCATGCCGTGGACTTATTACCCAGCCCACCTACTTGTTGGCATTGTCGTGCGATCCCTGGGATGTCCTGCCCCCCTCATACCGACCGCCCTGCGGACTCCATGACCCACTCATCCTGTTTGTTGGCCTGTCATGCAGGTGGACGGCTTCTCAGCCGGGGAGTGGCTGGATGCGATGAGGCAGGTGCACGCGGACCTGCGGCTGGCAGAGGCAAGCGCGATGATGGCGGAGTGAAGAGGGACGCATGGGTTGCAATTCGAAACTGATGCTACCTATCAACCTGGAGCAACATGAGTGGTGCATTAGTGTGTGTGTAACGTCAGTAATTTGTGTGTGTGTGTGTGTGTGTGTGTGTGTGTGTGTGTGTGTGTGTGTGTGTGTGTGTGTGTGTGTGTGTGTGTGTGTGTGTGTGTGTGTGTGTGTGTGTGTGTGTGTGTGTGTGTGTGTGTGTGTGTAAGGACAGCTTGCACGGGTTGATGAACAATTGCAACATCGTTTTTGCAGCACTCATCCCAAGAGATTTGTACCATGGAACCAAAGGTATTCGTGCGATGTAAGGATAAAGCACAAAAGCACATGGTTGCAAAGTTACCTCTGAGTCAGAGGCTCTGACAGTGATAAGCTGGAATTGAGCTTGCCCATTTCTTAATAGCCCGAGAAGGGAATGACGTTACGCCTCCGGGCCCTGCTAAAAAAGGCTCGGCTGCGTGGGCACCTTAAAAATAGGAGCAGGGGAAAAAGAAAAGGGGGGAATGAAAGTGAAGGAACTGACAAAAGGCTGGAAAAGAAAGGCGCGGGGAGTTTCAGCTTCAGAGAACATCTTCGCCTGAACTATATCTACCACGACTTCCACAAAAGGTTTCTTAGGGCCGGGACTTCCTTTTTCTTCTGTTTACTAGTGGGTTTGTTTATTTTTTTTCTTTGTGAAGGGCTAGGATCCGGACGGGCTGGGATTCTTCAGACGTCCTTTCCTTTGGGGTTGGTCTTTTCCTTCTTATATTTCCGTCTGTTCATTTTCTCCCTCCTCTAAGCCCTAAGTTTCCTGTTATTCCGGCCAGACAGTTGGGCGCCCACGCGGCCGAGCATTTTCCACAGGCTTTTCAGCATGGCCCAGCGGTGTAATGTAATTGACCCAAAAGTTGAGAGATCGAACCCGCCACACCATCCTCTCTCCCCCCCTGTCTAGATCGCTGGGTTGCGTCTTCTTGCCCCCGCACACAAGAGGGGGGCCTGGCTGTGCACAGTAGCTGGAATTGAGCTTAGTCATTCCCGACCAGCATGTCTGTTGTACACAGGAATACGGCTCGGAATTGGAACCTAATATAGCTTCCTGCACTAACGCATGTTTTTGTCATTCTTTGGAAAGTGAACTTCCATTCATTCCTCTTGTGCCTTCTCCCGTGACTTTCCTAGCTGACTTAATGTTGACCGACGTGGCCGAGCTTTGTTTAAGCAGGGCCCTGAGGTGGTAGTGATAAGCTGGAATTGAGGTTGCACATCCCCCGATATCCCGAGAAGGCCAAGGACCTTCCCATCAGATATGCACTGTTTCAGGTAAACAACTTAAAACTGTTTTTTATCTCTGTGGCCCTTCAGAGAAACGCTTTTGATAGATTGATTTAACGTTGTAACACCAGCTTTTACCTAAGATGCATATCAAAGATATGGCGCCTATGGACCCTGCTAATAAGACTCGGCCCCGTGGGTGCCCCACTGCCTGGTTGGGAGAACAGAAAACAAGACATGACAGTGGCATTACACCTTTCGGCCATGCTGAAGAGGCTCGGCCGCGTGGGCGCCCCAATATCTGGTCAGAAGAATTGAAACTAAAGGCGAGGAGAAAGAGGAGAAAGGAAAGGAACAGACGGAAAACGGAAAAGACCATCCCCCAAAGCAAAGGAAGTCTGAAGACCCCCATCCCACCCAAATCCCAGCCCTCAACAAAGAAAAAGGAGCAAACATACCGGTACCAGGTATGAAGTCAGAAAAACCCGGAAAGAGGAAGCAAAGTAAAGGGACACACAAATGGCTGGGAAGGGGGAGGAAAGATAATGAAGCCCCGGCCTCTGAAACGAACAAGCCTCAACGGAAGCTATTCGGAAGCTACCACATCCGTCAAAGCATCCCTCCCTAGCCTGCCCTGGTACATATCGTGTTTGTCAAGAACTTCAAACCAGCCCTTCCATCTCCATAAATTGAAAACTGGGACATTGCGTCCATGACTTACAACCTGCTCGCTTTGCAAGGCCCTTTCAAAGCAACTGCAAGGCCCTTTCATAACTACTGCGAGGCCCTTTCAAAACAACCGCAAGCCCCTTTCAAAACAACTGCAAGGCCCATTCAAAACAACTGCAAGGCCCATTCAAAACAACTACAAAGTGACACAAATTTCAAGATTAGGCACCAAATCTCAACGTCTTCATACAGCCCCTCTTATGTCTTATCATGGCATCATATCTGCTATCGAGGAGCAAGATAAGAGGGCATGCAAATAAGATATCACACACACATGTGCACAAAAGTTGTTTCAGATTCCGATCAGAAAGTCAGAAACAAACCAACAAAATTAACTCCCACAACGTTGTGTTGGGTATTGTTTCCTTCATCAACTCCTACATTCATTAACTCCCACATCACTTGTTTCCTTCATGGCGCTTCAGCAAACAAATTACCTACATCCAGGCCTTTTCTTGGCTGAGTGAGCACCAACATGACACTGAATTACTTGCAAATGGTGGAAATGGTCAAGTGGTATAACGCTGGTGGCATCCTTACCCAGAGGTTCAGGGATTGAATCCGCCTCACGATCTTCTCTCTCGCCCCACCCTCTCTCCCCCCACCAACACTGGGTTCCACGTTCCTGCCCCCTCACATACGAGGATGGCATGGCTGCACCATGGTCCAGGCTGTGCATGGTAGCTGGTATTGAGCCTAGTCATTCCCTACCAGCCCCACGTGGCCGAGCGACAAGCAGGGCCCAGCTGGTATGCACTGTTCTAAACTTGCAAAGGATGAAAGGAAGGCATTTTGAAGGTGTCAAGGGATTTGGAGACGACCCATTGATGTCACGTTGGCCGCCATTCCAGTCCACACAGGTCATGTAACTTCACTCGGGTGGTTCAAGTCCAGTGGAGTGAGTGACGCCGTTCAAATTCACTCCAGCCACTGAGGTCTTATCGAGACTTATCTACCCAAGGTAGCTAAGAAGCAACGACAATATCGCAGGGTGCTTTGCAGCTCGAACTATTGCCATGCCCTCCTGGCAGTCAGCGCGTGGCGCATGCTCGGGCCAATCCAGTAGCATGCGCACCATAGCCTGCTGGCAACCCCTGGCTGCATCAATTAACGCCTTTCCATCCTGGCAGTCCGCGCGAGGTGCATGCGCTGGCCAACTCAGAAGCATGCGCGCCACAGCCTCATGCCCGTTGAAAGCTGCGTTGATTAGGGCTTCGCCATCATGGCTGTCGGCACGAGGTGCATGCGTCGGCCAACTCAGAAGCATGCGCATCAAAGCCTCATGCCCCCCATGCGCCGCCCAGCACAGCGCCATGCCTTGCTGACAGTCTGCTCGCGGCGCATGCTCCGGCCACTGGAGGAGCATCTGGACTAAGGCTTGGTCGCCACGGAATGCAGCATTCATTATAATACGTTCTTTAAAATGATTTAGGTCCCAGTAGTCAGCTTGCGCACGTTGCATGAGCTGCCCCAAAAGTGCGCGTGTGTCCACTGCCTTGCTGCCACATTGGGCTGCTCGCTGGAGCGCCAAGTTGAGGCCGTGGACCTCAATCAGGAGATCACTTAGGCGGGACGGGCAGTCGCGTACGCAGTCGCGCCACTCCCGGCACACGTTCCAGGCCGCAACGGAGGTCCCTGCCGCAACCCATTTGCCCACTCGGCTGAGGATGTTGCCGAGCACGTCTGGAGTGAGGTCCTGGATCATCGATTCGCGAACATACGTGTCTCTAGTCACATTTATCTCGCTGCTCATGATTCGTTGATAAAGAACTTACAGAAGAAAGACAGAAAGAAGACGCTAAACAGCAGAGACTCTGCTACAAAGTGTGGCCCAGGATGTGGCCGTAAACAAAGTACGGCAGGTATTACCGACGCACAGCAACATTGTAATTTGCAGGGGGGGGGAACTTCGTCGTCACAGCTTCGTCGACATTGGTTGAGTCGGTTGGGGCAAAATGCTGGCATCCAGCTGGCACCATGGCGAGGCTCTGGTTGGCACCACGATTACGATGCGTTCAAGGTGCTGCGCAGCAGCGTGACCTTTTTTATTCCGCTCCAAACTAATACAAGTGGGGCGTCGGTGCCGTACTGGCGCCCTGGGCGCCACATCAGCACTTCAGCAATGATTTGACAGGTCCAGGATCGGAGCTACCGCTTGCCGCCTGTCAAAGGCACATTGTTCCTGCCTGGTGTCCCAAACTGCTAGAACAATTCGATTAAAATGCCTGCTGTGCGTAAATGCTTTAAGTGCCCTCCTCAGAGGTAGGTGCCAGCTGGATGCCAACCTGTTGCCTAAACAGACTCAACCGATGCCGACGAAGCTTTGACGACGAAGGGCCCAATTCCACCTACGCCTCGCCGGGATTAATCCCGGTGGCAGTTTTTCAGGTTGAAAACAGAGGGCTGGCGAATACGGCAAATGCAATTCCACTAGAGCATGCGAGATTTTCGGGTACGGGCGAAACCAAATCTCTTCACATTACAGCCTTTCAACCAGTCTCTTTGTGCTGCTAGGCGCTGCTCATGTGTTTTCTTCTCTCGTTTGCGCTGATCTTTGCTCTTATTTTATTTTATTTTATTTATTTGCTAGGTATCTAAGGCAATCTTTATTCCGAGCATGAGCTCTGGTATGTAGGTAGACAAGGTAGTCCACCTCTTATGAGGGTTGCCCGGTACATACCCCCTAAGAACGGGCCCCCTTAGTACAGTCCCCCTAAGTACGCCCCCCCCCCCCCCCCCAAAGTACGGTTATCCTATTTATCTCGTACCGTGTCCCGTCCCGTACTGTACCGTTTGACCGTACCGTACCTTTTGGAACTACCGTATTGTCCATTTTCTTACTAGCCCATCCCATTATGTCCGTACCGTACCGTACCGTTTGACCGTACCGTATTCCATACCAGGTTACTGTGTTCACCACGTCAGGACCCTTGCCTCTCCGGCCAAGCTTGCAACGTAGAGGCTATTCAATGCATTTAAAATAGGATGTGCTTAGAGCGGATTCACACCTGGCTGCCTGGTTTCGCTGAGGTTGGCCGGTTTGGGTATCTCGGTTTCGCACGGTTTCGTAACTTGGGGTCCGACCCCCAGTTTCAGTTCGGTTGGTTTCGCATTGGTTTGGTTTCGCCAACCTGAGCTTCCCGCAAGAGGGCTTTCTGACGCCGAGCCAACCAACCGAAACGGCGAACTGAACTAGGTGTGAATTGGCTCTTAGCAATTAGGCTTGCTGTTGTCCTCTTCGCATCGTCACTCTGTATCTGGCATGGACGGCAATACGGGACATGTGTAAATTGTGACAAGCATAGGGATCCGGCAACATTCGGAGAGAGAAGCACGAGCTTGGAGCAGATCTGCGGGGGTGATTTGCTTGTTCACCTTGCTAGATACTTGGCAGCATACCCTCTGAATGCCCTGCCGCGTGGGCGCCCAACTGTCCTCTCTGGGCCCTGCTAAAAAAATGCTCTGCCGCGTGGGCGCCCAACTGTCTAGTTGGAAGAAAGAGAAAAAAATTGAAGGTAAGAGGGAAAGAAGGAGAAGAAAACAAAGGAGAAAAAATACTCCCCCCAAAAACAAAAAGGCAGCCCGAAGTATATTTGCCCATCTCAAGCCTATTCCCCAAGAAGGCAAAGAAAAACAACAAAAACTAGGCCCTAACAAAGCGAACGACGTCCTCAACAAATATCAGAGCCTTTGTCGGGTGTAAAAGTACAGGGAAACCTGCTGGGAGCTCCCAGATCAGAGCCTTTATGGGGTGTAAAAGTATAGGGAAACCTGTTGGGAACTCCCTGATCAGAGCTGGAAGCCCAGCCACCTTCCATGCCTGGAGGAGGTGCTGATTGATGATCGCCAGCCACTCCAGCATAGTGGTCGCCCATTCATGGCCTCTATCATGGCCTTCCTCTACCAGGGCCTCTACCAGGCCTTCTCTCTCTCTCTCGTGGCCTTCCTCAACCAGGTAGACTTTGGTGACATCTGGCAGGAGCTGCATAAGCAACATCCTCTGGCTCTTGTGGTTTTTAACAGCGCCGTAGCACGCACCATGCTGCTTTCCTCCTCAGGCATGCAGTCCATGTTCAACGGGCAGCTGCGGGCCGTGGCAAGCTGCACGTGGCCTTTGTGGACTTCACAAAGGCCTATGACAGCTTGCCCCAGGAGCAGCTGTGGCGGCATTTATGCGAGCATCTTCACATGCCTGCATGCCTGTTACGCGAGGTGCAAGCGCTTTATGCCGCTTTACACACTCACTGATGGCCACAAGCGCACTGGTCCTGTGCATTGCACTAGAGGCATCAAGTAGGGCTGCCCTCTGGTCCCCCTGCTCTTTAGTCTTTACCTCAGTGACCTGCCGGCCATGCTCGCAGCCAAGTGCCCTGCAGAGGGCATTGAGATGCAGGCGGGGTGACAGCTCCGCTGCCTTCTGTATGCGGACAACCTCTCCTTGCTAGCCCGCACCCCAGCAGGGCTGCAACGCATGCCTGATGCCTTGAATGAATATGCGGCACATAAATAGCTTCAGGTCAATGTCAGTAAGTTTGAGGTCATGGCGTTTGGCAGCCGCTTAGCAGCGCTGCGCCGACAGCCAGCCCATGTTTGCGTTTATGGCCCTGACCGTGCCGTGTTGAAGCGTGTCCAAGAATTCAAGTTCTTGGGCATCACTCAGCACGACAGCGGCGGCATGAAGAGGGCCATGGAGGTTAGAGAGGCGCCTTTGGCTGCCGCGCTGCACCGCGTTCGCCGCAAGGCAGTCAAGGTGGGCCTAAGGCGCCATCTTCCAACCCGCATCAGGTTATTGGCAGTGTTTTTTTCTTCAAAATATGCAATTAATTAAAAAAAACCTAGGGTGTGAAAAAGTGTGGACGGCGCGGCAAAGCCGCGCGGGGGGGTGCGGGGGGCCCCCCCCGCCTGGGGATCCGGGGGCCAGCGGCCCCTGGTGGGGGTTTGGGGGCGAAGCCCCCAAAGTTCAGAACCAGTGTGTGGTTTCAACTCTAGATTCTTGTCCCAAATCTGTTGTAATCTAACTGTGTTAGTCCATTAGTCCATTCAGTCAATGGCCCTGCCTCTCCCGGCCCAACCGCTGATGGCCCTGCCTCTCCCGGCCCACCCGCTGATGGCCCTGCCTCTCCCGTCGGCTCAACCGCTGATGGCCCATGCCTTGCTGCAATCTTTGGAATCCCCTTAGGGCGCCCAGGCCTTTTCACCCCATGCCCATGTCTATGAAGAAGTACGGATTGTGACTGATGGCCGGAAAGAAAGCTGAGAATGCCTACTTGGCGAGGAGAAGTGGCCCTCGAGAGATCGATTTCATCCTTTCGACGCTTCACGGGCCGCCCAGAATGACTAGAATCAGTAGATGATCTAGACATATTAAGCGATTCACGCGAGTCGATAGTGTTTCGATGATGCGGAGATAAAGGCGGTACCGAACAGCGATTGTGAGCGACTCCGGAGCGAGCTACAGGCGTACAGCCGCTGCGCAGCAGCGAAAAGCCCCTGGGCCAATGTTTCAGTCAGGCTTTTCTCCTCAAAATATAATTAATAAAAAGCCCAATTATCGCCTGAGGCCATTTATCGCCTAAAAAAACACTGGTTATTGACTTGTGAGCCAGCACTTGGGCCCAGAGGTGAAATGCGATTGACTTGGTAGCCAGCAGCGTCAGCTGGCACTGAGCGAAGTAGGGGGCTGGGACAGCATCCCAGCCAGCATACTGAGGCTGGTATGCCCAACTGCCATTGCACCCTTATCGGTATCGACGGACACCGATGGGTGTGGACAAGGGATCACGGCGGGTGATCGAGGAAGTTTAACATTTGGACTGAAAGTTGCAGCGAAAGAAAGAAAGTTAAAGCTCTTCTGGTATCCAGAGTCTTCATTTAGTTGCTTGGAGTTTATGAAGTGCGAGGCGGCTGGCCGATGGCGCCCAGCCCTTGAAAACCCTGGACGCAAACACAGAAAAGCAGGGCTGCGGGCCACCCGAATGCGGGTGGGGATTGTCTCCGACAGCACACGCCCGGGCACACGCCTTGTAATGGAGAAGTCATGGACACGTCAGCTCCGCGTCGGAACCTGGTCGGAAGATCCCCGACTGGATCGCCCATGCCATTGTGCTGTATTCGCTGCCTCGTCATTATATCTGCTTACCATTTTCAATTTCCGAACAGGTGCCTCTTTATTCTCAAGTTATCATCTGCATTTCTCCTATTTCCATCCGTAAGAGTGCGGGCGACGACATCTGCTGTCGAATTCGCTCGAAACCATCCCGACATCTTTGCACAGCCATGGCAGAAAGCTCCAGAATTTGTATGCGCTCTCACATCGACAATGCGGACACCCGTAGTCAAGACCAGGTGGGACCCCTCCCCCAAAATAGCGGCAACTACCGGTAGCCATGACCCGGATGGACGGGTCGGGAATCGGGACTGGTGTCGGTTAAAGTGCTAGGGATGCTTCGTCAGGTCGAGTAGGGATTCCACAAGAAATTAGCACCTGGGAAGGTTACGGAAATGTAGCAGACTCAGATGATGCCCTGTGCAATCCCGCGCTGACGAGAAGCTAGCGAGTCGAATTGGAGTCAAATACGTTTTTCCGGCACCAGGCTGCTGACTGTCACCCTGGCTGGCTAGGAGGAAAACGCTGGGCAGGATACGGGCTTTTTCTTTGACTGTGCACCAGACCATCTTTGGCAGGCCGCCACAGAGCTGATGGGGGGCAAATCTTGACAAGCCTACTCAGCAGGCAGCAGCGGCAGCACTGCCCGACAGCAGGACCAGTTGCTCCACTGATGCCCCCACGGCCGTAGGCCATACATACATATATAGATATATACATACTGGGCCTCTATGAATCCGAGCTGCAGCATTGTCAGCTGTTAGTTGCTGCATCACCTAAAACTGCCTGTTGCGCCTGGATTACGACCGTCTTTGCTGCTGCTGCTGCTGCTGCAACACCCATGGCTGCCTGTTGCAACTTGACCATGACTTTGTTAATGCTTTGTTGTTATTGCTGCTTCAACATCCAGGGCTGCCTGTTGCGACTGGATCAAGGCTGTCTATTCGTTAATGCTGCTGTTGTTGCCCTAGCTGTTGTTGCAACATCCAGGGCTGCCTGTTTCGACTGGACCAAGGCTGTCTTTCTTAAAGATGTTGCTCTTGCTGCTGTTGCAACATCCAGGGCTGCCTGTTGCGACTGGACCATAACTGTCTTTCGTAACGATGCTGTTGTTATTGTTGTTGCAACGTCTAGGGCTGCCTGTTTCGACTGGACCAAGATTTTTTTTTTAAGGATGTTGCTCTTGCTGCTGCTGCAACATCCAGGGCTGCCTGTTGCGACTGGACCATGACAGCCTCACCGTCATCGCACAAGCAGCGAGGTGAGGGGCTGGCGCATGTACATCAGCAGCAGTACATAAGTGCATCTCTAGCAGTACTGCAAGCACACTACTAGATGCATAGGCAGATGTGGCTTCGGCCCAGGCTGCGCTGTTTCCTTAACTCACGCGCCCCCCACGGGGCGTAGCTTTCTTTCTTTCTTGCATAGGCAGGTGCATCCACAGGTAAGAAGCGTCACCGTGCTACCCTTTTTGTTATATGAATCGGCGAATTGCTTGATACCCTAAACCAGTATTGTGGCATTCTCACTCCAACAGTCTATGAGGAGAATCTAGGCGCCTGTACAGGCCCCCTGGAGACACACATTTGTAATGTGCATGCAGCTCCCAGATATTACTGTGCCTACTAAAGAGTGATGACAAACACTTACTGCGCCGGATAGTGGCTTTCGGAAAGAAAGAAAGAGAACAGCGCAGCTCGGGGCCGAGGCCACATCCGCACCATGACCATCAAACAAGGGGCTTCCATTTACCACAATAGCGCCAGCACGCAGGTCTGAACCATCAGGTCGGTCGATGTCCAGAACAGGAAGATCGGTCTGGTTGTACCAGGTGACCTGCATGGCCATTGGCCAAGCGTGGCATTCCGCCAGATATGTGGTCATTGTTCATACCTGTTACACCTTCTTAGTGACGTAATGACGGCCAACTCTTAAGGGGCGCCTTCACTCCAGCCCCTTTCTCCCAGCATGGTAGCACAGTGCTAAACCTGTGCAATATCGGTCCATGTCATGCCGCATCATGCTACTTTGGTAGTGCAATCCGGCCAAACATGTGCCATATCGTGCTACCTCCCCCCCAGGTGCATCATATTCATTACTCTCAACCCTTGGCCCTCAACCCTTTGCCCTCAACCCTTGGCCATCAACCCTTGGCCCTCAACCCTTGGCCATCAACCCTTGGCCCTCAACCCTTGGCCATCAACCCTTGGCCATCAACCCTTGGCCATCAACCCTTGGCCCTCTACCCTTGGCCCTCAACCCTTGGCCCTCAACCCTTGGCACTCAACCCTTGGCCCTCAACCCTTAGCCATCAACCCTTGGCACTCAACCCTTGACCATCAACCCTTGACCCTCAACCCATGGCCCTCAACCCTTGGCCCTCAACCATTGGCCCTCAACCCTTGGCCCTTAACCCTTGTCACTCAACCCTTGGCCATCAACCCTTGGCCATCAACCCTTGGCCCTCAACCCTTGGCCCTCAACCCATGGCCCTCAACCCTTGGCCCTCAACCCTTGGCCCTCAACCCTTGACCCTCAACCCTTGGCCCTCAACCCTTGGCCCTCAACCCTTGGCCCTCAACCCTTGGCCCTCAACCCTTGGCCCTCAACCCTTGGCCCTCAACCCTTGGCCCTCAACCCTTGGCCCTCAACCCTTGGCCCTCAACCCTTGGCCCTCAACCCTTGGCCCTCAACCCTTGGCCCTCAACCCTTGGCCCTCAACCCTTGGCCCTCAACCCTTGGCCCTCAACCCTTGGCCCTCAACCCTTGGCCCTCAACCCTTGGCCCTCAACCCTTGGCCCTCAACCCTTGGCCCTCAACCCTTGGCCCTCAACCCTTGGCCCTCAACCCTTGGCCCTCAACCCTTGGCCCTCAACCCTTGGCCCTCAACCCTTGGCCCTCAACCCTTGGCCCTCAACCCTTGGCCCTCAACCCTTGGCCCTCAACCCTTGGCCCTCAACCCTTGGCCCTCAACCCTTGGCCCTCAACCCTTGGCCCTCAACCCTTGGCCCTCAACCCTTGGCCCTAAACCCTTGGCCCTAAACCCTTGGCCCTCAACCCTTGGCCCTCAACCCTTGGCCCTCAACCCTTGGCCCTCAACCCTTGGCCATCAACCCTTGGCCATCAACCCTTGGCCCTCAACCCTTGGCCCTCAACCCTTGGCCCTCAACCCTTGGCCCTCAACCCTTGGCCCTCAACCCTTGGCCCTCAACCCTTGGCCCTCAACCCTTGGCCCTCAACCCTCAGCCCTCAACCCTCAGCCCTCAACCCTCAGCCCTCAATCCTCAGCCCTCATTCCTCAGCCCTCATTCCTCAGCCCTCATTCCTCAGCCCTCATTCCTCAGCCCTCATTCCTCAGCCCTGAGCCCCTAATCGTGCTCCCCTTTCTTAGGTGCATGCTGTTTTATACCTCATCCCTCATCCCCCATTCCCCATCCCTCAATCCTGCTCCCCTTTTTCGGGTGCATGTTGCTTTTGATACCTCAGCCCTCATCCCTCTTTCCTCATCCCTCAATCCTGCCAATCAGGTGCATGGTGTTTCTATGACCTCAACCCTCAACCCTCAGCCCTCATCCCTCATCCCTCAATCCTGCCCCCCTTTCTCAGGTGCATGTAGTTTTTTAAACCTCAACTCTCAGCCCTCAGCCCTCATCCCTCATCCCTCAATCCTGCCGCCCTTTCAAGGTGCATGGCGTGTCTGAGCCATGAACCCTCACCCTCACCCCCCTAACCCTGTACCCTCGATCATTTACCCCCGTACCCTCGAAACTGAACCCTCAACCCAGCCTCCCCCTTTTAGAGGTGCAGGAGGGTTCTTTGAGCCCCACACATTTTTTTTTGCATGCACCGGCAAGTAACCTCCAAAAACCTCGAAATTAAAAAGAGATTTAAAAGCCTCCACTGTCATGCCTTTCCAGCGGACGTGCCAGTTGTCGGCTTCGTCACCAAGCATATCAGCAAGCTTGTTTCGTGCATTGGATACCATTGCTTCTTTTTCGTGACTCAGCTACGTGTCACCTGCACTCTGGCCTCACTGGCAAAAGGCCCCAATTGTGGCCTGCGAAATTTCCTTGGGCACCAGTCGTAGGCCGGTCCTGGTTGGGTCTCAATCAAGTTTTTGGCGGCTGTGCGGCGGCCTGCCGAAGGTTGGCTCGTAGCCCTCCCAAAAGAAACACTGGACTCGAATCGAATCTAATCGATGCCAGGGGGTGACGCCAAGGTCTTCTTAAAGTAGGGTGCACATCGACCCCTCTTTTTAACTCCCAACCTCCCTTCTATGCATTAGCTCCCCTAACCCCCTTAACCCTACACCCAAACCATGTACATCGACTCCTCTTTTTTGACTCTCAACCTCCCTTCTGTGCATTAGCTCCCTTAACCCCTTAACCCTACACCCAAACCCTGTACATCGACCCCTAATCCTTAACTCTCAACCTCCAACCCAGGCATAAGCTCCCTTAGCCCCCTAAACCACGAACCCTCAACCACCCTTCCTAGGCATGCCAGCAGCCGTATGCCTCACCACAACGACAATCCGCCGGCGTCACTCGTGCATAGGATGGCGTGCAGCTGCTCCGAGCTGCTGAAGGCGGTGGTGGCCACGAGTGAGCGGCTGCAGCTGGACGCAGGCCGAGAGCGGCACACCCCTGGCTGGTGGGTTAGGGCACACCCCTGGCTGGTGGGTTAGGGCACACCCCTGGCTGGTGGGTTAGGGCACACCCCTGGCTGGTGGGTTAGGGCACACCCCTGGCTGGTGGGTTAGGGCACACCCCGGGCTGGTGGGTTAGGGCACACCCCTGGCTGGTGGGTTAGGGCACACCCCTGGCTGGTGGGTTAGGGCACACCCCTGGCTGGTGGGTTAGGGCACACCCCTGGCTGGTGGGTTAGGGCACACCCCTGGCTGGTGGGTCAGGGCACACCCCTGGCTGGAGGGTCAGGACACACCCCTGGCTGGTGGGTTAGGGCACATTCCTGGCTGGTGGGTTAGGGCACACCCCTGGCTGGTGGGTTAGGGCACACCCCTGGCTGGTGGGTTAGGGCACACCCCTGGCTGGTGGGTTAGGGCACACCCCTGGCTGGTGGGTTAGGGCACACCCCTGGCTGGTGGGTCAGGGCACACCCCTGGCTGGAGGGTCAGGACACACCCCTGGCTGGTGGGTTAGGGCACATTCCTGGCTGGTGGGTTAGGGCACACCCCTGGCTGGTGGGTTAGGGCACATTCCTGGCTGGTGGGTTAGGGCACACCCCTGGCTGGTGGGTTAGGGCTTAAGCGGTCATGACTCGTGGAGGGGTGTGTGTGGGGGAGGATTTAGGGTTCCGAAGGTAGGCAGGGTTTGTAGGTTTCAGAAATCACCCCTGGCTGGTGGGTTAGGGGTTAAGTGGTCATGAGTCATGACTCGAGGTGGGAGATGGGAATTCGGGGGGGGGAGGGTTTAGGGTTCCAAATTGCAGGGTTTGTATGTTTCAGAAATCACCCCTGGCAGGTGGGCTGGGGGTTAAGTGGTCATGACTCAAGGAGGGAGATGGGAATTTGGGGGGGGGGTAGGGTTCCAAATTGCAGGTTTCGAAGGTTTCAGAAATCAGGAATGTTAGGGCTTAAGATTTGATGTTGTCAGGGCTTAAGATTTGATGTTGTCAGGGCTTAAGATTTGATGTTGTTAGGGCTTAAGATTTGATGTTGTTAGGGCTTAAGATTTGATGTTGTTAGGGCTTAAGATTTGATATTGTTAGGGATTAAGCGGCGACGCGCCCTTAGCTGCCTCCTTGTCTTGTACCGCAGGTGGTAGTCCCTGCTCCGAGACCAGGAGAGACGCGCCCGCTGGCCGGAGACCCCATTTGTGGCCATTCTTGCTGCTTTGGTCACCAATGGGTCCTTTGGCGTCCGCTGGGCGGCCTGCCAAAGTTGAACTTCGTTGAGCTGAAAAGGGAAACACTGCCGGGAGCCTCACCACCACCCAGCCGGCCTGCTGCGCCCTTTTGGATACAAATCTTCTGCCTTCCTTTGAATCTTCAGGCATCTGCCCCCCACTCTCCGTCTTATACTGCAGGTGGTCAAACCTGCTCCGGGACCAGGCGTGCGACCTGCACCTCGAGCTGCTCAACGTCACCGGGGCCTCGCCACTTCTCCAGGAGGACCTGCTGCTGCCCCTGCTCGCTACTCCCACCTTGAAAGGACTTTCCGGGCTTGGAACCATGGCAAGCCCCGTGACAGGCCAGGCGACACCGGAGGAGCCCAGGTCTGCCCCGTTGGCGTCGGCCCAGCCGGGTTTGGTCCAGCCAGGTTCGGCCCAGCCAGGATTAGCCCAGCCAAGATTCGCCCAGCCAGGTCCTGCCCAGACAGGCCCGGCCCAGCCACGATTCGCCCAGCCAGCCTCGCTGCCCTTGGACAAGGTGCATGTACCAGCGCCCATGCAGCTCGTCAAGACGAACAGCGCTCCCGTATCCTCTGTAGCCTTCCTAAGACCAGGGTACTCAGGCATCACAGCCCTAACCCTCCGCTGTGCCCCTGGAAGTGCGGCCATTAGCAGCAGCGGCGGCTGCGGCTTCAGTGGCGGCTTCGGCGCTGTTGCGGACGCCGCCGCCGACGGCGGCTGGCCGGCCGCCTCGATCAGCTCGCTGCTTCTGTTGCTCCCCAGTTTGAACCTGCTGGACCTGCGGTGTGTTGGCGCGCCGGAGGTGCCTGAGGGGCTGGTCCCGACGGGAGAGCCAGCGGAGGGCGCGGCATTCATGACGGAAGCAGCTATGGCGGCCGATTCTAGAGCTGCAGCGAGCGCCGCGTCGGCGGCAGCGGCGGCGGGTCCCGGCGGGTCGGCCTACCCGTTTGACGGCAGCAGAAGCAGCAATGGCAGTAGCGGCAGCGGCAGCGGCGGTGGCGGCGTCAGGCGACATCCAGGTATGGGTGCCACGGGTGTGGCTGCCATCGCGCCGGCGCTGCGCCGCCTCACCGGGCTGAGTCACTTGGACCTCCAAGGCCACTGCTTGGGCGCGACGGGGGCCCGGGCGCTGGCGCCGGCGTTGCAGGGACTCACAGGTCTCACATACCTGCAGCTGGGCGGCAACGGCCTTGGATGCGGGTCCCGGGGCAGCAGCGGCGGCAGCAGCGGCCGCAGCAGCACCGATCTCGGGGAGGGCGGCGGCGGTACTGACCTCCGAGTCATCAGCGGTGGTGGCGGTTTGGATAGTAGCTGCGGCGGCCTGTGTGCCCTGGCATCCGCGCTGCAGCAGCTGTCTCGGCTGCAGGTTCTGGGGCTGAGCCGCAACGCGCTCAAGGACTACCACGCGGCTACGCTGGCTTCGATCCTCACCCACCTGGAGGTGCGTGACCGCATCAACATGACCGCGACGGGAATACTGTTGATGTGCTTTACCTTCCATTATAGTTAACATTGTTTGGGGTCGGGGGATCCTTAAATAGACTGAGGGTCGAAAGTTTGCTCCGAGGGCGTTGGTCGATTGTGAACGTCAGATTTCAGTCAGAAATTAAGAGTTTGGGTCGAAATGTTGCTCCGAGGGCAGCACCAAATAAATCATGGCTTTCAAATCTGAGGGAAGGCAAATCAAATCTACTTTAGGACAACTGAAATAGATATTTACCAGATATCCTGGATGCGACCCTGCCTTGACCCAAGGCTTGTGCACATTGATCAATAAAACCCGCCTGATAAAGCGGAACCTGCAACGTTCACAAAGAGTGCCAGCCCGCGGCCGCCCACCATCTGTATTTTTGTGACTCGACTACACGTCAGCTACATTCCAGCCTCTTTACCTGAACCCTGAATCATGCACCTACCACCCACCCCGTCTTCTCTGCTTCAGGGTTTGCGTTGCCTGGATCTCAGCGACAATGCTATGGGCACGACCGTCGGCGCAGCGGACCTTGCCGTCGGCCTGCAACAGCTGCCTACGCTCCGGCGCCTCAACTTGTGCAACAACTGCAACAACAGCATCCGTCAGCACACCGAGGTCTCAAAGGCCTGGCTGCGGATCAAGGCGCAGCTGCCTGCTGCTGGGGTGGACATCCTGCTGTAGCTGCTGCAGCCGCCTCAACTGCTGCAACAACTGCAACAACAGTGCCCGCCAGATCAGCAAGGTCTCGCCGTGTTACCGGTACACGTAAGGAGCACAAAATGACACGCTGCTAAATTACACTCAAAAGGGCTCTGTTGTGCTGGTCTATAAATTGGAGCAACATTCAGCCATGACCGTGACAACTTAAGCACTCTGCCCTACCATCCATCAGAGTGGTGTCGTTTCATGCACTTGTCGCCAGCAGAGCAGTATAATGTTGCGGCTGCTCCAGGAGCATTAGCATGCGGGGGTGACCATCACAATATCATACCGAGGGTTTAGGGTTTAGGGGATCCCCTTTCGGGAATTTCCCCAGGGTCCCAGGGTGCGCTTACTTCCGATTCGATAGTCAGTGCAATTGCCTGCCGCCGTTACCCGTAGGGCAATATCTTGTTGCTTTATGGTACAGTTGACTTTTGTTGCGGCTTTAGATGGCATGGGATTATGCTTCGATCTTATGAACAAAGAAGTGACCTGGTCGGCATTTCTCGACTTCTCCCCTGATATGATGATATGAAAACTACAAGGACGTAGGATCCATAATCTTGGTTGATGGACGCGTTTGAATTCCAGTTGTTTGTGCTTGCTTGTTGAGCGACATTCCGTCTTCCCCAACATCATAATTTTGCCATATTGTCCCCGGATGTACATTCCGGGAATGATGACAAAAGAGCCTATCTATTCATACGTAGGCGGGTATTCAGTTTTTTTTGCGGTGCGCTTCTGCCGCGACGTTGTTTCTTTTTTCCTTCTAATGTCCGCTTGTCATTGCGGTGCTTGCTTGTGTGTACGTTGTAGCACGGTCTGTCCCCCCCTCCCACCTCAGCCTTCTCACCCCCTTAACCTCATATCCCCTCTGCCCTTCCTCCTCATCCCCCTCGGCTCTTTGCCCCTCTGCGGCTCTTCGCATCTCCTCTTCACCCTGCTCAGCACTGCCCCTCAGCCCTTCAGCCCACGGACTGGAGGCAGTCTCACACTCGGTATTAAAAAACTTCTAGAGCAAGTGGGGTGTCAAAAAACGCATGGTACATTATATAGGCTACACATCCACCCCGCAGTTTGTGGGACGCACCCCGCCAGTGCATGATCAGAAACTTAAATGGCGACGTACATCTTGATTTATGATTCCCCCAACATGAGGCGCATACCTGTAGCTGTAATCTGTCCCTCTCAGCCTCTTTTGCTGGTGGGCTTTCTAGGGTTTAGGGTTTAGGGTTTCTAGGGTTTTGCTGGTGGACTTTCCAAGAAGTGCCTCTTTTGCTCGTGGGCTTTCCGGAAGTGCCTCTTTTGCTCATGGGTTTTCCGCAAGTACCTCTTTTGCTCGTAGGTTTTCCACGAGTGCCTCTTTAGTTCGAGGGATTTCCATAAGTGCTACTTCTGCTCGTTTCTTCCCCTGCTTTTGGACTTGGTGCATTGGCCATGTTTTACCGACCGGTCAGATAACGAGAACGGAGGAAGCAAGCCAAGCTGCCTCCTCCATTTCTTCTTTAGATTTGCATGCTTATAATTAGATTTGCTCATAATTAATTGGAACTCTCGGGTTGCATACATCTCATATACCGCTTTTCAGATGCATAGGAGTATAGGAGTATGCGGTGCCTACACAACTTTTCACACGTGTCTTTTCCTTCCTCTTTTACTTCCCTTGTCCCTCCCGATCGGACGGTGGGGCGCCCACGCGGCCGAGGCTTTTTTGAGTAGGGCCCAAAGGTGTAACGTCATTGTCTATCCTGAACCCCAAACTCCATATTTCCACACGCGTCCCTAAACCCCTGAACTATAAATCTCCACAAGCTCCCATAAATCCCAAACCCTGAAGTTCCACCAGATCCCTGAACCCTACATTTCCACAAGCTCCCACAAACCCCAAAACCTAAATTTCACAAGCTCCCCATAACCGTAATTTCCACATGCTCCCATGAACCCCAAACCTCGGGTGAAGATACGAATTTCCGGAAAGTCCGGAGGTGCATCAGATTTAATGCATGAGCTGGTGCATGAGATGATGCATGAGCTGGTGCCTGCTGACTCGTTCGGGCACTAAATAAACGATTGCTCAAACCAGCTGTTTTCTGTCCTAAGTAAACCAGGGCAGAGAACAAAGCAGTGGCCATCCTGGGCTTCCACCCAGCAAAAATACCTTCGAAATAGCGGTGTGGGCACGAGCCAGAGACGATCCCCACAATGTAGCAGATGAATCACGATCATAACGCCTGACTTGCTTGATGTCGCACGATATTTCGGTAATCGTGATATAATGGTATCCATCCATTATATCCCATCCAGTACCTTACCAGTGTAGTGGGATCAAGGAAATTCCCAGGAAGGTCCGCACAGAGCTAGGGCTGTGCCACCGCGAGGTTACGTTCTGGACATAATGGATGGATACCATTATATCACGATTACCGAAATATCGTGCGACAGCTGTCACAGTATATAACCGTAAACGATACAATACGGTATATGCTTGAATTAGGATTAAAAGGTACCGTATTACATTAGAAAGCACCGTATTAGATGTGGGCCGTATTAGAGGAAGGTGCACGGTGTATTGGTCTAAACTTTAAAAACATTCAGCTACTTTACCAGTAAGAGACCGTAATTACTTGCATGATTTCTCGCTTGCTTTTCTGGACTTTTCTTTTCTTAGAGGCTTTGTTGAGGGCTAGTCTCTAGTGGAACTCAGGTGTTGGACTTGGTCTTCTTTGCCTTCCCGGCCTCTCCTTTTGCTCCTTTCCCCCTCTCTTCCTTTCCGTTCCTTCTTTACTTCCTTCAGAACAGTTGGGCGCCCACGCGGCCGAGCTTTGAGCAGGCCCAGAGGTGTAACGTTATTGACTTCCATGATTTCTGAATTACGGCGCAATTGCACAGCACTGATTAAAATACATTATCATTGGTATGGCTTCTTTGCCACCTAAAACTCGAGCTCCTCCTTTGGGTTTCTTCAGCAGTTCCAGGCCAGTTTTTTTGGCCTGTCTAGTGTCTATACTTGCCCTCAGTTGGACAGAACCATAACGTTGAGGAGTATGAGACGCGCATGGAGGCGTTGCAACAAGAGACAGAGCAGCTGATCAAGCGCTGCACTTGCATTGGGACGGGGGCCGTCTTCAATGCAGGCGTCTCGCATGCATGGCAGCGGACGAAGCCTCATGTATAGCCGTGCGGACCACGCCTCTGCAATCTACCATGCATCTGAGCTGAAAAACACAGGGCGATTTGTGGTGACTGGTGAGCCGCCCAGATTATTGAAGCCGCAGACCCGGGCGCAATTTTAGGAAGCTGGTTTTAGGAAGCTGGTTTTAGGAAGCTGTTGCTCACACTCAGGCCACTAGGGAAACAAAGGGGACGCAACATTCATAGCTGGTATTGGTCGGTCCTGCGTGCCAGCGTGGACCACATTGCTGTGCACCATGCCCTGTGGGGACAGGTGGAGGCCAGCGCGGTGCTGCTCACCAAATCGAATCTTTCGGATCATCAATAGACTGGTCGCGGTCACCCTGAAGCCACCCGGACACCGCGGCATTGATGTGGGGGAATGTCAGCCTCCATAGTAGTCCTCCTGCTCCCCGCTGGCTGGTCACCTGGTCAGGTGACCAGCCAGCAGGAAGCAAGGCATCCGAACAGAAGCGACCCCCCCAGGGAATAACCACCATTGGAAGTGGTTGGGGGGGGAGTAGGTAGGTGGGCTCCTCAACCACTACCAAGGGGTGTTCGTACATGTACTGGATTCCTTTCATGGTGGGATCTACCGTTATCGCCACGCTTCACCCGCATATACCGTATTGTATCGTTTACGGTTATATACTGTGACAGTGATGCATGGACACAGGATATGGGCCGCTTTGGCCGAAAACCCCGAATTGTATCGGAATTGTATTGTACCAATACGGTCCACTGCGGTGCACCGACTGGAAATCCGCTCATATGTCCCGTATCGGCAAATATCCCGTATGGTATCATACTACCATACTCCGTATCCTGTGTCCCTTAACTTGATGCAATGACTATACATGAAGAGGCAAAGAAAGCCGTACCCATCAGGCCGTCCTCAACATAGTTCGATAGCGGAGACCGTGTGGGATACCAGTATTAGGGCCCATATAAGCTTCAAAAAATAAAATACAGGCACCAGGCCGAACTAGGGAAACTATCAGACACTACCGATTGTCCCCAAACCAGGTCCAAACCACCCCCCTTCATAGCTACGGAAATAATGGGGTTCAGAAACCGGTTCAACCTTAATTCTTAGAGGGGTCCAAACTAGGTTGAAACCAGGCAACTACCGGTAATGGAAGAAATGCTATCTACCCTGATATTTACTTCCTGCTTTTGCTCGTTAAATACAGAAGGTTGAACCCTACACTGTCAGTGTCTTTCTGATAATCTCCAGGGGCAATGCAAAACTTTCTAGTCCATCGGAGCATGGTATTCTATGCCTACCGGTAGGACAGGTGCCTCAGAACCAGTTTGAGAACTAAGGGGGCTAGTTTGTGAACTACCTAGTTTGGAAATGCGCACACAAGAGGCCAATATCAGTCAATGACGATACACCACTGGACCATGCTGCAAAAGCTCGGCCGCATCGGCGTCCAACAGCAAGGTTGGAAACTAAAGAGAGAGAGGAAAGAGACCCCCTTAAAGCCAAACCAAAAAGTCCTAATCCCCAATCCAACTACCGGAAGCTAAAGACGTCTGGGCCAAGCTCAAAAGACTCGGCCGCGTGGGCGTCCCACTGTCAGAGAGGGGGGAAAAGGAGGAGAAAAACAGGAGATTAGTGCTCAACCAAAAAGCAGGCACCTGTCCCAAGCGATACCGCCAATATCAGTGAGGTAGCGGAGATCCTCAAGCTTCACTCATCGATCCGCAAAACAGCCGCCATTTCGAAGAAAAGGGGCAGCTCGGCAGATCCAGCACATTTCCAAAGCCCCGTCAATGTAGCTAGCTTCGCACTTTCGGGCCTTGCTGGTATGGTCACGGCGCGGAATATGGGGATGGCTGAAAAGAGCCCGTAGCAAGATTCACAAGTTGTGCCCAGGAGAGTTTGAACGGCGGATAGCTGGAGTCCTTCTCCTCCTCCTCCCCCTTATTTTCCCCCTTCCTTGCTGGAAGAAGTAGCGTAGTTAGCTGGAAGTAAGCGCGTAGGAGAGGTTGGACGGCAGGTAGCTGGAGTCCTCCTCCCCCTCCTCCTCCCCATCCTCCTCCTCCTGGGAGGGGGCTAAGGGAGCTTGTAGCAGAGGCCGCTGGGAGAGGTTAAACCCCGGTATGTGCTTTGAAGATTTCTTAGGCTTGCCCAGGTGCTCCATGTGTGGGTAGGTGTGAGGCGCAACTAGGAGAGGTTAAAGGGCGGATAGCTGGAGTCCTCCTCCTCTTCCTCCTCATCCGCTTCACCATCTGCTCCATTGTCCACCTGGATTTCCCGCTCCCTATCCTCACGATCCCTCTCCAGCTCCTCCATCACAGCCTGCAAACAGAATATGAGATCAGGACGGAAAGGGTGGAGTGAGAAACCACAGGCAAATGCAAGCATGACCGGCATGGCAAAAGCATGACTTGCATGGCAAAAGCATGACCCGCATGTCAAAAGCATGACTTGCATGGTCAGAGCATGCCCCGCATGGCAAAAGCATGCCCCGCATGGTAAAAGCATGCCCCGCATGGTAAAAGCATGACCTGCATGGTAAAAGCATGACCGGCATGGTAAAAGCATGACCGGCATGGTTAGAGCATGACCGGCATGGTCAGAGCATGACCCGCATGGCAAAAGCATGCCCCGCATGGTAAAAGCATGACCCGTATGGCAAAAGCATGCCCCGCATGGTAAAAGCATGCCCCGCATGGTAAAAGCATGACCGGCATGGTAAAAGCATGACCGGCATGGTTAGAGCATGACCGGCATGGTCAGAGCATGACCCGCATGGCAAAAGCATGCCCCGCATGGTAAAAGCATGCCCCGCATGGCAAAAGCATGCCCCGCATGGTAAAAGCATGCCCCGCATGGTAAAAGCATGACCGGCATGGTAAAAGCATGACCGGCATGGTTAGAGCATGACCGGCATGGTCAGAGCATGACCCGCATGGTAAAAGCATGACCCGCATGGCAAAAGCATGACCCGTATGGCAACAGCATGACCCGTATGGCAACAGCATGACCCGTATGGCAACAGCATGAACCGCATGGCAAAAGGATGACCTGCACTAGTCCTCAGTAGATGTTGCCCCCGTGTACGTCTACGCAACCCCCCAACAGCCATCCTTGAAAGGGTCGGGCAGCGACAAGGTCAGGTCACAAGAGGCGATTGTTTACAGCACGCGCACCTTGACTTGCTCAAATATATCGTCTGGCGTGAGAGTTGCATCGAATACGTTGCACTGATCTGTGGCCGTGAAATGATCTCGAACCTGGTACGAGGCGGGCCAGGGTTAAGGGTTCACAGATTACGATCCACACGGGCAAGGATTCAGGTTTCAGGCTGTACCACGAGTAGGGGAAACTGTCTCTGCAGACCTAAAATGATTGGAAACCTGGTGCGAGGCAGGCCAGGGTTCGGGGTTTACGATTGGTGTAAGGATGTAGGTTGCAGGGTTTCAAATGGGTAGGGTACAGGGTATAGGGTTTACGATGGGTAGGGGCTACTCTGTTGGCAGACGTGAAGTGGTCGTGCAAAGGTTAGGGTTTTCGATAGGCATAAGTAAGGATTAGGGTTAGGGTTGCCAATGGGTGGAAGCTACTGTATTGGCGGACATGAAGTGGTCGTGTACCTGATTGGTAGACAGGTTAGGGTTTTCGATAGGCATGCGTAAGGATTAGGGTTTAGGTTTTCTGTGTTGGAGGTTTTCTGTTTTGGAGGACAAGAAATGGTCGCGCATCTGATGGGGGGGGGACATGGTCGGGTTTAAGGGATTTAGGGTAATGGAATGTTGAAGGAAGGAATAAAGTTAGGATTCAAGATCCAGGGTTAGCAGTTGGTAAGAGTTCAGGCTAAAATAAGGTCAGGGGTTGAGGTACGAATACCTCAAGATTGATTAATTATTGACCTGCGCGGACATGGCTGCGCAGTAATGGTATAAAAATTGCCGCTGCGCAGAGTGTCAGTCAGGTGCCCAAACAACTCTTGAGGGGGTGCGCACTATGAATTATAATATAAAGAGCAAATATAAAGAGCAAATATAAAGAGCAAATATAAGGAGCAAATATAAGGAGCAAATATAAAGAGCAAATATAAAGAGCAAATATAAAGAGCAAATATAAAGAGCAAATATAAAGAGCAAATATAAAGAGCAAATATAAAGAGCAAATATAAAGAGCAAATATAAAGAGCAAATATAAAGAATCACGCGCTAGTGCGCAACTGTGTGAATCGATATCTGTTCGGTGTTCCTTACGCCAGTCCCCGTAGCAAAGCTCGATCCTGGGGGCAGAGACGGGTGCTGACGACTGCTGACGTTCTGGAGGCGCTAAAGGAACCGGCGGAGGAGGAGGATGATCATTCCCAGTTATACTGACCTTGAAGTATCCTTTCTAGGATCAAACAAGGGTGTTGACTGAGTTTACTGTACAGGCTGAAAGTGCTGCGCTGACGGAAATTAATATTTTCGTACCATACTGATGCGCGACGTTGAATTAAATTACTTGCTGGGCGGCCTTAAATTTAATTTATATTTCCGCAGCTGCACAGCCGCTTCTAAATTGTTTTCTGCTGCACAAAGAAAACATCAATTACAAAAACATTGCTGAGCTGACTCGACCACGACCCGTAACCCTATACCCTTCAACACCTCAACAGTTTCGAGCAGTTGAGGGTTTGGGGTTTAGGGTTTAGGGAGGGTCTTGTTGACGAACAGCTGGGTTAAGTTTTTAGGATTTAGGGTTCAGGATATAGTTTTTAGGATACAGGGTTAATGATTTAGGGTTTAGGGCTTAGGATTAAAAATTCGGGTTT
The DNA here is from genome assembly GCA_037349105.1 of Limnomonas spitsbergensis. Taxonomy (NCBI): domain Eukaryota; kingdom Viridiplantae; phylum Chlorophyta; class Chlorophyceae; order Chlamydomonadales; genus Limnomonas; species Limnomonas spitsbergensis. The sequence continues at coordinate 1,257,302 of JAYJMM010000093.1, read as the reverse complement.
GTGGCTAAGGGTTAAATATTAAGGGTTAAGGGTCGTGGTGCGTACCGGGAGGGTCTCGTTGACAAACGTCTGGTACTGGTTGTCAAAGTCCTCCGAGCTGCATGTGAAAGGGGAATGCAATATTTAGTTTTAACAGCTTAGGTGAAAGAGTTCCATCCTTGTACTGGTTGTTAGTGCCAGCCAGGCTACGTGCAAGGGAAGGGCATGCCCATGTTCATTTCAGGAACAAGATTACAAAGTTGTTCCCGAGTACAGGTTGTCAAAGTCAGCCAGGCTGCATGCAAGGGAAGGGCATGCCTGTTTTATTTCGAGCACACTCAGCTACAAATTAACGAATTTAAGCTACATTTAGACACTTAAGCTACAGGTAAGTGCGCTTCAGTTACAATTTTTAGTAATACAGCTACACGTTTAAGTTCTTTAACTGCTGTTTAGCACCCCCCCGCCTCCCATTCCTCTTCCGTCTCTTACCCCTCCCCCACCTCCCATCCCCCCCCCCCACAAGCCAACGCGCCTCCTCCTACCACCCTTGCCTCACCTGATCACTCCCTCCGCCCCCCACACCTCACCTCTCTATCCTCTCCCCCCCCCCTTCTTTCATTCTCACCCCCCTCCTCCCTCCCCCCCCACACCTCACCTCACCTCTCTACCCCCCCCCCCCTTCCCCTCCCCCCTCACGCCAACATGCCTCCTCCTAACATCGTCGCCTCACCTCATCACTCCTCCCACCATCCTTGCCTTCGCGACATCTTCCGGAACATCAAGGAAGAGGACGCCATGGCATTTGCAAAGCCCTCCCTCAACTAGAGAAACCTGCGGTGGGTAGCAGCCAGGAAAGGGAATAGGGGGGTAAGGTCTCAGATCAGTACGCGGGAGAACCCTAAAACGTGAACCCTAAAACGTGAACCCTAAAACGTGAACCTTTTTTTTTTGAGTGGGTACTGCGTACCAAAATCACCTTAAGCAGGCCGCTCCGCAGCCGGCAAAGGCCCGATTGGCCCCAACCTTGACCGGCGGCCCAAGCAGCATGCCTGGCAAAACCTGCCCCCCCCCCCCCGCCGTAGGCCGGACTGTAGCTGAAATTTAGCTGAAGGCCTCTAAAAAGAACACTGCCCTTTACTTCTCCCCACTTGTTCCATTGACCATGGGAAGACATTGACCAGCATGAACCCGTGGTGCAGGGTTCCAATCCCCTAACCCTAAACCCTCAAATCCCCCAACCCTAAACCCTCCACACTTCTGACCCTAAACCCATAACTTTTCCCCACTTTGACCAGCATGAACCTGTGGTGCAGGTCCAATCCCCAATCCCCAAACCCTCCAATCCTCAAGCCCTCAACCCTTAACTTCTCCCCACTCTTTGCATTGACAGTTGAAGGCATCGGCCAGCATGGCTGGGTGCTGATATGTCAGTTTCCCGGCAGCTTCCTAGCAGCATGACTGGGTGCTGATATGTCAGTTTCCCGGCAGCTTTCTAGCAGCATGACTGGGTGCTGATATGTCAGTTTCCCGGCAGCTTCCTAGCAGCATGACTGGGTGCTGATATGTCAGTTTCCCGGCAGCTTCCTAGCAGCATGACTGGGTGCTGATATGTCAGTTTCCCGGCAGCTTCCTAGCAGCATGGCTGGGTGCTGATATGTCAGTTCCCGGCAGCTTCCTAGCAGCATGGCTGGGTGCTGATATGTCAGTTCCCGGCAGCTTCCTAGCAGCATGGCTGGGTGCTGATATGTCAGTTCCCGGCAGCTTCCTAGCAGCAATCTCACACATTCCATGGGCAGTGGGAAGCCCTCCTAGAGCATAACCAGGTGCTGATATGACAGCTTTCTGCCAGTCTCCTGACTGCTTCCCAACAACTTCCGCACTTGTTCCATTGAACGTGGGAAGCCATCCACCAGTATGACCGAGTGCTGGGACAACAGCTTCCCAGCAGCTTCCCAACAACTTCCCTGCAGCTTCCTCACCTGTTCCATTGACCGTGGGAAGCCATCCACCAGTATGACCGGGTGCTGAGATGACAGCATTGCCTTTTTGAGAAGAGTGATGGACACCTGGAGGAGATCACAGGGGAGTAATGGAGTGAAGGATCAGTGTGTGGGAAAGTGAATGAGTAATAGAGTGGTGAAGCCTGGAGGAGGACACAAGGTATTAATGGAGCTATGCAGATTGTGCGGTGAAGAGTTTCAGCGGTTAAGCAACAAGCAAGAAACAACAAGCAACAAACCATCAGGGCAGGGGGGGAGGGGTGATGGAGGGAGCTTATCCCTACCTCCTGCTCTACTCGCCTGATAAGGTGCGAGCTTGCCAACTGAAAAAAAATTGCTACATCTGAGGGTCAGGGGCCAATGCTCAACCTCCCCCCCCCCGTCCCCCCCCTGCTCACCTGGTTGGGGATGAGCATGCCCACGTAGGGTTCATGCATTAGGGCTCAGGGGTTCAGGGGCAAATGCGGAACCCTACCCCCCCCCTCCCCCCCCTGCTCACCTGGTTGGGGATGAGCATGCCCACGTAGGGTTCATGCATTAGGGTTCAGGGGGTCAGGGGCAAATGCTAAACCCTCCTCCCCCCCCCTGCTCTGATCACCTGATTAGGTATGCGCTTGCCCTTTTCGGATAAATAGATGATCGCCTAGGTTCAGAGACGAATGCTGAACCCTACCCCCCCCCTGCTGAACTAATTGGGGATGAGCTCGCTCAAACAGGGTGCATATGCATCATGAATCAGGGTTCAGGGTCAGAAGCTAATGCTGAACCCTGCTATGCTCACCTGATTAGGTACAAGCTTGCGCTCTTAGAGTTGGTTGATTAGGGATCAGGGTTCAGGGTCAGAAGCTTGTGCTCAACCCTAACCCCTGCTATGCTCACCTAAATTGGGTACAAGCTTGCACTCTAAGAGTTGGTTGATTAGGGATCAGGGTTCAGGGTCAGAAGCTTGTGCTCAACCCTAACCCCTGCTATGCTCACCTAAATTGGGTACAAGCTTGCGCTCTTAGAGTTGGTTGATTAGGGATCAGGGTTCAGGGTCAGAAGCTTGTGCTCAACCCTAACCCCTGCTATGCTCACCTAAATTAGGTACAAGCTCGCGCTCTTAGAGTTGGTTGATTAGGGATCAGGGTTCAGGGTCAGAAGCTTGTGCTCAACCCTAACCCCTGATATGCTCACCTGATTAGGTACAAGCTCGCGCTCTAAGGGTTGGTTGGGTGGGATCAGGGTTCAGGGTCAGAAGCTTGTGCTCAACCCTAACCCCTGATATGCTCACCTGATTAGGTACAAGCTCGCGCTCTAAGGGTTGGTTGGTTGGGTTCAGGGTTCAGGGTCAGAAGCTTGTGCTTAATCCTAAACCCTGCTATGCTCACTGATTAGGTACAAGCTTACCGCTCTTAGGATTCTAAGTATAAGGGTACATGGATCAGGGTTCAGGGTCGGAGATTGAGGCTCGTTCCAACCCTCCCCCCTTCATGGATTAGGCTCAAGGTCAGAGGCCGATGCTTTACCCTACCCTCCCCCCCCCCCCTGCTCTGCTTGCCTGATTAGGTACGCGCTTGCCCTCTTCAAGTACATGGATGTGAAATAAATAAATAAGTATGCAGGCAAGTGCGTGGATCAAGGAAGATGCCCATTTTGGCCGAAGCATGGGACAAGGCTGCCGTGATAAATGGGTCGTAGTTGAGGGTCAGAGGCCAATGCTTACCCCCCCCCCCCCTCCACCCCACTCTCGGCCCGCTCACCTGATTAGGTACGAGCTTTCCCTCTTTCATCAAGCTCTGGGCCCACTTTCCTGCAACATTCATGTCCACAGTTTGTTTGAAAGAAAGAAAGATACGCCCTATTAGGGCGTGGAGGTTAAGGAAACAGCGCAGCCTCGGACAGTTTGTTAATACTACGGATATAAACTGCCCGAGAAGAGCTCGCGCTCCGCCATCAGGTGCTCGGGCCACCTGCCTTCAAGTCGATCAAGGAGACGGAGGAAGACAGGTACATTTGAATCAGGGGTTTTAAAGTCGATCGAGGAGACGGACGCAAATTTAAAGTGTACAATTGCATCCACAGTTAAACGTTTACATTTTATAGATAACAGTTTTAGGTTACCAGTCTACAGTACGGTACTACATTACGCAGTCGTGCATTCTACAGCAGTACAATTTACAGTAGTACATTCGACAGTAGTAGAGTATACAGTAGTACATTCTGCAGTAGTAGAGTACACAGTAGTACATTCTGCAGTAGTGCAGTCTGCAGTAGTAGAGTATACAGTAGTACAGTCTGCAGTAGTACAGTCTGCAGTAGTAGAGTATACATTAGTACAGTCTGCAGTAGTACAGTCTGCAGTAGTACAGTCTGCAGTAGTACAATCTACAGTCGTACAGTCTGTAGTAGTACAGTATGCAGCAGTACAATCTGCAGTAGTACAGTCTGTAGTAGTACAGTCTGCAGTAGTACAGTCTGCAGTAGTACAGTCTGCAGTAGTACAGTCTGCAGTAGTACAGTCTGCAGTAGTACAGTCTGCAGTAGTACAGTCTGCAGTAGTACAGTCTGCAGTAGTAGAGTACACAGTAGTACAGAATATAGTTCACAGACACATTAACAGTTTAAGAACCACCATGCCCGCTTAATGCCGTCCCCCTCGCGGCATCCCAACGAAGCCGATCCCCTAATTCGCAGGCCGAGAGGATAGCCCAAAGGAACAGGATGCTGATCTGTTGGCATCCTTAACCTAACCACCTCAGCACCCCAATAGTGCCGCCCCCCTTGTAGAAATGGCGCACACCCGAATGCTGGACCTACTCCCTTGTTATGCTGCCCCCCCCTCCCCACACACACACGTCTCACACTTATGAGAAATAAAAAAATCCCACCCAACCCACCTAATGCTGTCCCTCTCGCGACCTCCTCCTGCAGCAGGTCCCCTGTGCTTTTGCTACATTTCCACACTGTCCACACTTCTGAATCATGCAAAAAACAACCATCGATAAACACACCTAGTGCTGTCCCTCTCGCGACCTCCGTGCGCAGAAGGTCCCCTGTGCTTAGGTCACACTTTCACACTTTCACACTGTTTACAACCTGAATCATACCGAAACAACTTCAATACGCACCTAGTGCTGTCCCTCTTGCGACCTCCTCACGCAGCAAATCCCCTGAGCTCAGGTGCGTGTATCCAAGCCTCTCCGCCAGCCGCTTGCATTGCGTGCTCTTGCCGCTGCCCGCAGCACCCAGCACAAACACAATCGTGCAGTCAGCTGGTACCTTATCCATGACCTGTGTAGGTTTAGGGGGGCACCAGGGGCAGGCCAGGAATGACCAGGAGTGACCAGGAGTGACCAGGAGTGACCAGCACAAACACTATCGTGCAGTTAGTTGGTACCTTATCCATGACCTGGGTAGGTTGAGGGGGGCAACAGGGGCAGGCCAGGAATGATCAGGAGTGACCAGGAGTGACGGCGAGTGACCAGGAGTGACCAGGAGTGACCAGCACAAACACTATTGTGCAGTCAGTTGGTACCTTATCCATGACCTGGGTAGGTTGAGGGGGGCAACAGGGGCAGGCCAGGAGTGACGGCGAGTGACCAGGAGTGACCAGGAGTGACCAGCACAAACACTATTGTGCAGTCATTCGGTACCTTATCCATGACCTGGGTAGGTTGAGGGGGGCAACGGGGGCAGGCCAGGAGTGACCAGGAGTGACCAGGAGTGACCAAGAGTAACCAGGAGCGAACAGCACAAACATAATGGTGCAGTCATTTGGTACCTTATCCATGACCTGGGTAGGTTGAGGGGGGCAACAGGGGCAGGCCAGAAGTGGCCAGGAGTGACCAGGAGTGACCAAGAGTGACCAGGAGCGACCAGCACAAACACTATCGTGCAGTCAGTTGGTACCTTATCCATGACCTGGGTAAGTTGAGGGGGGCAACAGGGATATGCCAGGAATGACCAGGAGTGACCAGGAGTGACCAGGAATGACCAGCACAAACAATATTGTGCAGTCAGTTGGTACCTTATCCATGACCTGGGTAGGTTGAGGGGGGCAACAGGGGCAGGCCAGGAGTGACCAGGAGTGACCAGGAGTGACCAGCACAAACACAATGTTGCAGTCAGTTGGTACCTTATCCATGACCTGGGTAGGTTGAGGGGGGCAACAGGGATAGGCCAGGAATGACCAGGAGTGACCAGGAGTGACCAGGAGTGACCAGCACAAACACAATGGTGCAGTCAGTTGGTACATTATCCATGACCTGGGTAGGTTGAGGGGGGCAACAGGGGCAGGCCAGGAGTGACCAGGAGTGACCAGGAGTGACCAGCACAAACACAATGTTGCAGTCAGTTGGTACATTATCCATGACCTGGGTAGGTTGAGGGGGCCAACGGGGGCAGGCCAGAAGTGACCAGGAGTGACCAGGAGTGACCAGGAGGGAACAGCACAAACATAATGTTGCAGTCAGACGGAAGTTTATCCATGACCTGGGGTACAACATGGCGGGGGAGGGTGGCTGCAAGGGCAGGCCAGTCAGGGTTTGTTTCCTTAGCCTGGATCAGCAGGTGGGACATTGGTGGGAGTGACCAGGATAAGCCAGGAGTGACCAGGAGTGACCAGGAGTAGCAAGAGGGGAATACCTGGCTCTGTAGAAACACCCATGGTAGCATGATACGGCATGATACGACATGATACGGCATGATACGGCATGATACGGCATGATACAGCACAGGTTCAGACGGATTGTATTACCAATTTGCCATGATATGGCTTGAAACGGTACAGATTCAGCCGGATTGTGCCACCATGGAAACACAGCTCGTATTCTCTGCCAACCCTGATCTGCGCCCCGAAAATCTGCCTCACACTAGGTGTTGCCCGTGGTGTGTCCGTTGTCTCTGTTGCTGGCGTTTCTATTTGGTCTCTTACCCTTGTTTCGGTTTCCGCTTGTAGGTTCCTCCCGGTTTGCCCTGCCTGGCCCTTTCGCCAAAGGCTGTGGGGGGGGGATGCGTCAACTTTGTAATACCAACTCAAGCTCGTGTGGACAAAATAGCTTGCCGTATTGTTTCAGTCCCTTGGTTAGAGTGTGACAGTACACCATCCTGAACCCTCCTGAACAATCCCCACCTCGACCCTGAACCCAGCACCTTCTAGGGCGCTTTGCTCAAGTCCAAACCCTGAGCCCTAGACCCCTCATGTCTGCCAAACCTCACCCCATAAACAAACTCCGTACCCCACTAAAGAAGTAATCCCGCACTTCACATGAGCCCTGTTCTTGCCCAAACCCTGAGCCCTAGACCCCTCATGTCTGCCAAACCTCGCCCCCATAAACAAACTCCGTACCCCATTAAAGAAGTAATCCCACACTTCACATGAGCCCTGTTCTTGCCCAAACCCTGAGCCCTAGACCCCTCATGTCTGCCAAACCTCACCCCCATAAACAAACTCCGTACCCCATTAAAGAAGTAATCCCACACTTCACATGAGCCCTGTTCTTGCCCAAACCCTGAGCCCTGGACCCCTCATGTCTGCCAAGCCTCACCCCCCTAAAGAAAAAAACTCTGCACCCCATTAAAGAAGTAACCCCGCACTTCACATGAGCCCTGCTATTGCCGAAACCGTAAGTCCCAGACCCCTCCCCTCGACCCCTCACGTCCGCCAAACCTGAACCCCCTATACAAACAAACTCCACACATCACTTAAGAAGTAACCCCACACATCACATGAGCCCTGCTATTGCCGAAGCCGTAAGTCCCAGACCCCTCCCCTCGACCCCTCACGTCCGCCAAACCTCAACCCCCTAAACAAACAAACTCCACACCTCACTTTAGAAGTAATCCCACTCTTCACATCAGCCCTGCTATTGCCTAAACCCTGAGATACAGGCCCCACCCTTCCGCTAAACCTCAACCCCCTGAACAACCAAACTGCACACCTAACTATTCAAGTAATCCACTTCACATGCGCTTTGCTCTCGCCTAAACCTTAAGCCCTGATCCCTCATCACCCATAAACCCTTAACCATAAACCCCCACCCCCTGCGCCTCATAGGTACTTTCCTCGCGTCTACAACAGAAAGCTTCATCCCCTTACCACCCTGAACCCCTAAACTCTCAGGATACTTTGCTCCTCGTCTAAACCCTCAAAACCTCTCTCCACCCCTAATAGAAGCCCCTCACCTCCCAGCCTCTCACGGCGCTTTTCTCCGTGTGCCTTAACCCTAAACCCTTTGCTTAGGCATAATCCCTTAACCCCTCACCCCTCAGAGCGCGTTGCCATCGCCTGAACCCTTTAACCCCTTCTCTCCCCATACCCTGAAACTCAACCCCTCCCAGCTTCACAGGGCAATCTGCGATTTGCATCTAAAGCCAAAATCCTTTGTTTCCGTCATAACCCTAAACCCTGAAACTCTCTCAGGGCGTTCTTATCTCCAGCTGAACCCTTACCCCCCTCACCGCCAACGGCGGTTTGCTTGCCGCCTAAACCCGCAGCCCTTCACCTCCTGAAACAGATAATTCCACACCTCCCAACTTCCCCGAGTACTCTGTTCTTTAGGTTAAACCCTAGACCATTCCCTTTCGCCTAACCCTCAACCTGGGCTGTTTGCTCCCCGTCTCAACCCTCAAAAACCCTCCCCAAACCCTGAATTCCACCCCTCAAAAACCCTCCCCAAACCCTGAATTCCACCCCTCCCAGCCCCCAGGGCAGGGTACTCTGCTCTCTGCGCCTAATTCTAAACCCTTCCTTTTCGCCCAGCCCCTCCACCCCTCACCTACCAGGTTGCTGTGCTGTCACCTAAACCCTTAACCTCCCAGGCCCCCAGGGAACTCTGTTCTCTGCGTCTGAACCATGGACCCTTCTTTTAGACCTTATACCTGAAACCTGTTCTCTGCGTTTAAACCATGGAACCCTCTCGTTGGCGTTTTACCTGAACCCTGTTCTCTGCGTCTGAACCATGGACCCCTCTCTTCGACGTTTTATCTGAACCCTGAACCCCTCACCTCCCATGGCGCTTTGCTCTCTGTGCGTTTTGCCAGGCCCATCATGGGATTGCCATTCTCCTCTACCCTGCTGGCAGCAGATCTCGCCGCCGTCAGGGCCGCGGAGGACGATGCTGGGCCTGTTGTAATATATGCCTGCATGGGGTGCATGGGGTGCATGGGGTGTATGGGTTGCGTGGAGTGCATGGGTTGCATGGAGTGCATGCGGTGCTTGGAGTGCATGGGGTACATGGGACGTATGGGGTGCATGGGGTGCATGGGGTGTATGGGTTGCGTGGAGTGCATGGGTTGCATGGAGTGCATGGGGTGCTTGGAGTGCATGGGGTACATGGGACGTATGGGGTGCATGGGGTGCATGGGGAAGTGCTTATTTTAGTGCATGCCGTACCACATGAGAGAGTTGGTCGAGCAGCCACCATGGGGCCGATGGGGACCAAACCCTGAACGGCCTACGGCCAGTGGCCCAAGCGACAAGCCTTACTGAACGAGGCTGCCATGGCAGTTGGCCGTGATGAAGCTGGGATGAATCTGGAGCATGGAAACATATGTAGTAGCATGGGGTGCATGGGCTGTGTCGTGAGCATGTGCTGCATGGCCCAGGCTCGATTCACACAATTCTCGTCCATCGCTTGTAGATGAATTGCGGTGAAATAGTCTTTATAGATGCAGGGCCTCTGTACCATCAGGGGAGTTGCTTGTCTGCCGCCTGCGTAGCTTTGTCGAATGTACGACACGTGACACGTGCTCTGTTGTTCGCCCCCCGCCCCCGGCCCTGACTCTTGTTTTCAATCCGGCGTGGCGCTGTGTACGCCGGAGTGAACTTGACCGTGCGGGGCCTACCTTAGGGCCTGTGTCTTCCAGCTCGGTGTCGACACCCGCGGAAACTGCATCTTCTGCCTGCTTGCTAGAACCGCCGCCTGGGAGCAGATGACAGCAGCGGTCAACAATGCAAAGCAATCTCGTGCATCGAACTGTGCAGCGTGCGATTCAACGTGGCACGTGCTACCAGCGTTATTCCTCGAGTTTCTCACCCATGACTCTTTCCTTCCTCTATCCGGTGCCCCTCTCCCACTCTCAACTAAATGAAGGGACGCGATTAGGTGACGCAATCAATTAGGGACGTCGTAAGCATGTGTAAAACACTGCTTTCAAATTATAGGTATCAGTAGAGCATCTTCGTGATCAGAGGCGCCTAAGCGACTTGTATTTCTGACTTGACCATTTTGTCGAATAGACTCTACCTCGACGAGGGCCTGCCACCTATTGTGTTTGCTGTTTGCTGTTTTTTTATTTGATGCTTGATCACACTCTTCCCAGCTGTGTGTGATATGATGGTCTGCTGAGCTTCAATGTGCTTCACATCAGGACGATTGAGACGGTGCATGGCGCTTGGCGCATGGCATGCGGCATAGCATGGCTCTAGATGCATGGCGGGTGACGCATGATGTGCGCAATCTCTGCAAGTGATCAGCGACAGGTAAATCTTCTCTCTTGCTGTCAGGGGCGGGGATCATTCGGTTCGTCTTTCCGTTTTCTTGGGGGGGGGCCTTTGTCCTATGTGCTTCTCTCTGTCTTTCCTCTTGCTTGCCTTCATTTCCATTCCTTTTTCACAGGACAGGACAGGACAAAGGAAAGCCTGTAGACAAGGGTGGGAGGCACTGGCTTTTAAGAAGCATGTAGTTGAGCTTTTTGAAGGCTAGTCTCTTCAGGGGCAGGGGATACGGATTGCCTGACCTTTTGTTGTTGTTCTTGTTGTTTGGAGGGTGGACTTCCTTTGCTCTTGTGCCTTCTCCCTTGAATCTCTTGGGAAGGGGCAGGTATCCTTGATCTGCCTTTCCGTTTTCTGGAGGGATGTTAGTTTTCTTCGCCCATTGTGCGCCTCTCTGTCTTTCTTCTAGCCTTTGCTTCCCTCCTACCAACCAGACAGGACGTCGGAGAGCCCGCAGGCAGGGGTGGGAGGCCCTGAATTTTGTTCTTTTAGTTGAGTTTTGAAGACTAGTCTCTTCAGGGGCAGGGGATACGGTTTGCCCAATCTTTGTGTTCTTGTTGTTTGGGGTATGGAGGATGGACATGCTTTCCTGCCTTTCCTCTTGTGCCTTCTCCCTTGTGTTTCCTAGCTGACTTTTTGCTTGCCGACGTGGCCTGGCTTTATTTAAGCAGGGCCCAGAGGTGTAATATCATTAACTGGTTTAGTGATGCCTGGATTGTTTTGATGCCTCTTGCTTGTTTCTGGATGTGAGCACTTCAGTTATCTGTATTTTTTGGCGGAGCGCTAGATTTAAGTCATGTGAACGGTGCCAACTGATGATAACGTGCTGGGAGTCACAGACCAGTTTGATGTTATCAGAGCTCAACTCATCACACTCACTTCAGATTTGAGTTTTGATTCGGCCTCTGGCTGAGAAATTTCCTAGCCATATTATTGGGTTACATTCATTCCGTTCTCCCCCTCGATTTAGCACAATGTTGCAAGTCAATGACGTTACACCACAGGGCCATGCTGCAAGGCTCGGCCGCGTCGGCGTCCAACAGCAAGGTTGGAAACTAAAGAAAGAGACAATGTTGCAAGTGATACCGCAAGTGGTACCTGCTGTAAACCCACGCGGCCGAGCCTTTTTGTGAGCAGGGCCCAGAGGTGTAATGTCATTGACCTGCTGGAACCCTGAAAATAATTTCGAACTGCCTGTAGCCACCGGGTAGTAGGTAGGGACGGAGTAGGAGATGACAAGCAGACCAATCAGTGCAGTGCTGATTACGGTCCTTAAGGTGGCTTAATAACGTAGCTGGATTTCGGTAATTTCATGGCAAATTCAGCTATTTTAAGGGACTGTAGTTACTCACACGATTCCTGAATCACTGCGCAATCGCACAGCACTGATTGGTCTGCTTGTCAGCTCTTACTCCCTACCTACTACCCAGTGGCTACAGGCAGTTCAAAATTATTTGCAGGGTTCCAGCAGGTCAATGACATTACACCGCAAATCGCAAATCGCAATTGCACATCACTGATACCAATGCTAATGATGTGCCTTAACTTCCCCTTTTTCTTCCAACGGGATAATTGGGCGCCCATGAGGCCGAGCAGGGCCCAGAGGTGTAACGTCATTGACCATTGAGAGTGATACCTGCCGTAAGCCTGAAACATGTTTTTTGAACTGCCTGTAGCCACCGGCGGGTAGTAGGTAGGAAATAGGAACTAACTAACAAGCAGACCAATTCTGCTGATGTGCTTTTCCTCCCCCCAGACTCAACGATGTCTCAGGTTGACTGGAAGGATGCATTTTTGTGAAAAGAATCCTGAATCATCGATGCCGGTTTGAAGTAGGAAGCTGAGAGGAGGTTCGGTCGATATTTGGCCCTTCGAACAACATAACAGAAGAACACTGTTTGAAAACCAAAAAACGGTAACCGGCAGTTGATATCTGCGGTATGGGGTGGTTGTTCAGCACCGCGGTGAAGCACCGGAAAAATAATTGACAGTGCTTATGTGATAAGTGGATGAAAACAATTTAGTCCAGCCGAGCATCACTGACTTTTGGTGCATGGGACATGCTAGACATGCACAAGCCTTAACGAAGGTACAGCTACGCGCCATTCAACCACAATGGGCGGGGTGTTGCGCATAGCAGCAACAAAGCGATTTTCTCAAAAACGGAGGGGCGTCATGGTGACTGCCCAATAAACTGCCATGCCATGGCTGTGGGAACAAAGCCCACTGCAGTGTTTATTATAGTTGAATAAAAGGTCATGGGCGAGGCCGGTGGCCGCCGCCGCAGGACGGCGGGGCAAAGCTCTCAGATTCTGGACCGCTGAAAACCAGAAAATTACGGGTCAAGTACTGAGATACAAGAAATCAATGTGTGGCTCCCCTCGTAGAACAGCACTAAGCAAGTACATAAGAGACACGTTAGATATCGGTGTGAAAAAACGGCCGGTATCCCCCAAAAGGGCGAAGCGGATACCATTGAAAACGGGCAATACAAGTGTAGGAAAACGGCCGATTTCGGAAACTGTCGTTTTCACTAAAATTATCCGTTGCAGCCGAATTCAGTCGAACACACGAACAACAGAGATAAGCGATTGGTACAGGGAAACTACGGCGGCTGTTCAGAAACGAACGAATGTGCTATCAGAGTGGAGCCGACAGTTCGACGGTAACAGCACCGGCGCAGGCAGGCGCAACCTACGTGTTGGGGGGGGAGGTGAGGGAGTAAGCATGCCCGCATCGACATACGACGCCCGCCCACGAGTCTCAGCGTGACAGCTGCCATGATGGCGTCGCTGCCTCATCCCCCTCCCCCACAAAAAAAAACGTAATCAGTACGGGTTCTAGCAAGTGTGTGTGTGTGTGTGTGTGTGTGTATGTGTGCCTGCTGCATCCCTCCGCCCCGCACAAAAAAACGAATCAGTACTGGTACTAGCCAGTGTGTGTGTGTGTGTGTCAGAGTGTGTGCCTTTCAATATCTCGCACACTGCAGGAGATCAGTGAAGCAAGGCCCGCACGTCAGTGGGGGCCCAAGGAGGGTTGAAGGGTGCGCAGCTGGATTCCGCCTCCTCCGCATCCGCCTCATCAGCATGCTGGCCCTAGCTTCGCGTGCTCCCTCCAGACTATTCATCACTGCCAAAGGTGGACCTGTAGCCGGAGCGCCTTGGAGAGGTTGAAGGTCACACAGCTGGATGCCTCCTCTTCCTCCGCCGCCTCATCAGCGTGCCAAAGGTGGACCTGTAGCCGTAGCACCTAGGAAAAGTTGAAGGGGGTGAAGCTGGAGTCCTCTTCCTCCTCCTCCTCCTCGTCATCGTCAGCGTCCTGGATCTATTGCTCCCTGAATTCGCATGTTCTCTCCAGACCCTCCATCACCACCAATGGTGGACCCGCAGCCAAATTAAACGAAGGGGGCGCCTAGGAGAAGTTGAAGGGGTTAAAGCTAGATTCCTCCTCCTCCTCCTCCTTATCGTGCTGGGTCTCCTGCTCCCTGGCTTTGCGTGCCCTCTCCAGACTATTCATCGCCGCCAAAGGTGGACTCGTAGAAAAATTGAACTAAGGGGGTGCCTAGGACTCTAGGAGAGGTTGAAGGGCGCGTAGCTGGATTCCTCCTCCTCCTCCTCTTCATCGTCATCGTGCTGGGTCTCCAGCTCCCTGGCTTCACGTGCCCTCTCCAGCTCATCCATAACAAACTGCCAGAATGAGGGCAGAAAAGGCACAGTGAGAAAAGACAAAGCAGTTTGCAAGTTCTCATGTTATAATCTTATAATAGTATACTATAATTATTACACTATAATATACTTTCTCCTGCTCCTCCACTATCCATAATAACCTGCCAGAACGAGGGCGGAAAAGATGCAGTGAGAAGCACACAAAAAGTTTGCAAGTTCTCATATTAGATACGCTTCTTCAAGCTTTGCCATCGTCTGCCAGAATGAGAGAAGGGGGCGGGAAAGGGCACGCTGAGGAAACCAAATCAAATGCAAGCTTTTATGGCAGATCAGGGCAGAAAGGGTGAGGAAAGAGTGAGGAGAGCAAATCAGAATCCATGCCTCGTGTGAAAGACCCCGTCAGAATTCCCCCCGGCCTCAGGGATGAGAGAAGCTTATGTCAAACCCTATCTTATGTCACACCCTAAAAGTGAGGTTGGTTTTGCATTGAAGTGTGAACCTCCTCTGTCCTGCCTCCCACCCCACACAACGTTCCCCGCGGCGCACCTTGACTTGCTCAAATATTTCGTCAGGCGTGAGCGTTGCATCGAATATGTTGCACTGATCGGTTGCCGCGAAGTGATCGCGAACCAGGTATGAGGAGAAGGGTTGGGATCCGAACAAAAAGGCATTTTGCATTCTTATACATATATTTTGCATTTTTTTGTGAGGCGTTTAGACGGGACTCTGATTGGGCAGGAGTTCGGGTCTAGGTTTCCGGTTGAACAAAAGGTGTAAGCTGCTGCCTTGGCGTTTTTGAAGTGATTGCAAAGAAGTCAGAACTACGTTGGTGAAGTGATCACACACCCAGTGAATACATTCCCCCCCAGGGTTTAGGGTTTAGGGTTTAAGGTTAAGGATTCAGGGTTTAGGGTTAAGGGTGAAGGATTCAGGGTAAATGGTTCAGGGTTAAAGATTCAATGTTTAGGGTTAACACTGAAGGATTCAGGGTGAAAGATTTAGGGTGATGGATCCAGGGTTTAGGGTTTACGGTGAAGGATTCAGGGTGAAGGGTTCAGGGTTAAGGATTCAGGGTTAAGGATTCAGGGTGAATGATTCAGGGTTAAGGATTCAGGGTTAAGGATTCAGGGTTAAGGATTCAGGGTTGAGGATTCGGGGTTAAGGATCCAGGGTTAAGGATTCGGTATTAAGGATCCAGGGTTGAGGATTCAGGGTGAAGGGTTCAGGATTCAAGGTTCAGGATTCAGGGTGAAGGGTTTATGGTGAAGGGTTCAGGGTTAAGGATTCAGGGTTAATGATTCATGGTGAAGGGTTTAGGTTGAAGGATTCAGGGTTGAGGATTCAGGGTGAAGGGTTTAGGGTGAAGTATTCAGGGTGAAGGGTTTAGGGTGAAGGATTCAGGGTGAAGGGTTTAGGGTGAAGGATTCAGGGTTAATGATTCAGGGTGAAGGATTCAGGGTGAAGGGTTTAGGGTGAAGGATTCAGGGTGAATGGTTCATGGTTAAGGATTCAGGGTTGATGATTCAGGGTTTAGGGTGTGGGGTTAAGGATCCAGGTTTAAGGATTCATGGTGAAGGATCCAGGTTTAAGGATTCAGGGTGAAGGATCCAGGGTTAAGGATTCAGGGTTAAGGATTCAGGGTTAGGGATTCAGGGTTAAGGATTCAGGGTGAAGGATTCGGGGTTAAGGATTTGGGGTTATAGATTCAGGGTTATGGATTCAGGGTTTAGGGTGTAGGGTGAAGGATCCAGGTTTAGGGATTCAGGGTGAAGGATCCAGGGTGAATAATTCAGGGTTCTCAAGAACTAGAGGGGATATATTTATATAACCTTACTTAGGTCACTTGGGCAACATTTCACGTTCTATTTCCTAGGTTCACTTGGGTAACGAGTGCACTTTATGTGTCCAGGACACTCTGTAGCATGTCAACACAAGACACATGACACCTTTGTCAAGTAGCAACACAGCCTCAGCTAAGCAGCAGCAGCAGCAGCAGCAGCAGCAGCAGCAGCAGCAGCAGCAGCAGAGCAACAGCAAAACATAGCAATTAGCCTCAGCATATGAAACTTAGCAGGAGATTTTTCGAAACATAATTATGGATTTAAGGTGGAGGTTTTAGGGGTTAAGGGTTCATGGTTAAGGGTTGTGGTGCGTACCGGGAGGGTCTCCTTGACAAACGTCTGGTACTGGCTGTCAAAGTCCTCCAAGCTGCATGCGAGGGAGGGGCACGGCGGAGTTAGTTAAATGGTTTACGTCAAAGAGTTTAATCCTGGAAACGATTGCAAGTCAAACGGGCTGCATTCAATGAGGGGCATGCCAGTAGTATTTTGAATGGATGGAAGCTACAATTCAGCTACAGTTATACTATGCTTCAGCTACGTTTTAGGGTTTAGGATTTAGTCTCCCCACACCTTTGCCTCACCTCATTCCTCCAGACACCATCCTTGCCTTCGCGACGTCCTCCGGCACGTCAAAGAAGAAGACGCCATGACACTTGCAGAGCCCTCCCTCAACTAGAGCAACCTTCGGTGAGAAGCAGCAAGGAAAGGAAATAATAGGGGAGTAAGGTCTCACATCAATATGTGGCAGAAAAAAAGAAAAAAGGCAGTATGTGCAATCTATGAACCCTTAACCCTGAACTTCTCCCCACTTGTTCCATCGACCCTCTCTCAAATAGAGCAACCTGCGGTGGGTAGCAGTCAGATAAGGTGATTGTGTGTGGGGGGGTCATGGGGTGGGGTCATGAGGTCAGAGAAGGTGAGTGTGTGGGAGGTGGGTCAAAGGTTCATGCGGCGGGCAGATATGGATATGTGTTGAGTGTCTGGGGTGGGTGGGGATTGCGGTCAACGGTGTACGGCAGTCAGACAGGGAGAGTGATGGGACATACAGGCAGTAGGAATATGTGGTAGGCACATGTCAAATTAGGAGAAGTGGGTCAGGGTGCAGTTGGCAGCAGTAAGAGATGGAGTATGTGTGTGGAGGGGGGCATGCGGTCTGCAGCAGCATGTGGTGGGCACCTGTCAAATGAGGAGAAGTGGGTCAGGGTGCAGTTGGCAGCAGAAAGAGATGGTGAGTGTGTGTGGAGGGGGGCATGCGGTCTGCAGCAACATGTGGTGGGACCTGCCAAATGAGGAGAAGTGGGGTCAGGGTGCAGATGGCAGCAGTAAGAGATGGAGTGTGTGTGTGAAGGGGGGCATGCGGTCTGCAGCAGCATGTGGTGGGACCTGCCAAATGAGGAGAAGTGAGGTCAGGGTGCAGTTGGCAGCAGTAAGAGATGGAGAGTGTTTGTGTGAAGGGGGGCATGCGGTCTGCAGCAGCATGTGGTAAGACCTGTCAAATGAGGAGAAGTGGGTCAGGGTGCAGTTGGCAGCAGAAAGAGATGGAGTGTGTGTGTGGAGGGGGGCATGCGGTCTGCAGCAGCATGTGGTGGGACCGGCCAAATGAAGAGAAGTGGGGTCAGGGTGCAGATGGCAGCAGCAAGAGATGGTGAGTGTGTGTGGAGGGGGGCATGCAATCTGCAGCAGCATGTGGTGGGCAGCTGCTAGGTATGGAGAGTGTGGGGGGGGCATACAGGGAGCAGCAGCGTGTGGTGAGCAGCTGCCAGATGATGAGGTTGGGGGTCTAAGAACCGCTGTCCGGCGGGCGCCGTCAGGTATGGATCTTCTTGGCAGCTTCCTCACCTGGATCGTTGACCGCGGAAAGCCATCGACAACCATCACCAGGTGCTGAAAAGCAGCTTCCGGGATGCTACCACACCTGCTTTGGATAATCGAAATAGCTTCCTGGCAGCCTCACGACAACTTCCCAACATCTTCCTCACCTGTTCCATTGAACGTGGGAAGCCATCCACCAACCTGACCGGGCACTGTGACCAAAGCTTCTCAACAGCTTCCCGGCAACTTCCCCACAGCTTCCTCACCTGTTCCATTGACCGTGGGAAGCCATCCACCAGTATGACCGGGTGCTGAGATGACAGCATCGCCTTTTTGAGAAGAGTGATGGACACCTGGTGGAGGTCACAGGGCAGTGATGGTGTGATAGAGTGATGAAGATCTGGGTTGGGTACTAGCTTGCCCCAATAAGTTTGATGGACCAGGGTTCAGATTTCATACTTCATAGCTTAGGACTCAGGCTTCACCCTACCTCCTGCTCTGCTCACCTGGTTGGGTACAAGCTTGCCTTCTTTCATCAAGCTCTGGGCCCACTTGCCTGCAGGTCGATATTGGAATGGGCAGCATGTCACACATCTGGATCCTGCAAACAAGTTCAACAAACGCACCTAGTGCTGTCCCTCTTGCGACTTCTCCCCGCAGCAGGTCCCCTGAGCTTAGGTCACACTTTCAAAATGTTCACACTCCTGAATCATACCAAAACAGTATAAAACGCACCTAGGGCTGTCCCTCTTGCGACCTCCTCACGCAGCAAATCCCCTGAGCTCAGGTGTGTGTATCCCAGCCTCTCCGCCAGCCGCTTGCATTGCGTGCTCTTGCCGCTGCCCGCAGCACCCAGCACAAACACGATCGTGCAGTCTGACGGAACTTTATCCATGACCTCCCACGGCGCTTTGCTCTCGACGCGCTTCGCCAGGCCCATCATGGGGTCTTCGTCCTCCTCCGCCCTGCTGGCGGCAGACTTCGCCGCCGCCTGGACCGCAGCAGGGACAGTTCGAAGGTTAAGTGCTAGCCTTCTTGTCTTATTTAAAGCCTAATACTAACGCTGGACCTGTGGTTGTGCATGCCTGCATGGGTTGCATGGGTTCGCGTGGGTTGCATGGGTTGTATGGGGTGCATGGGGTGCATGGGGTTGCATGGGTTGCATGGGTTGCATGGGTTGCATGGGTTGCATGGGTTGCATGGGTCGCATGGGTTGCATGGGTTGCATGGGTTGCATGGGTTGCATGGGTTGCATGAGTTGCATGGGTTGTATGGGTTGCATGGGTTGCATGGGGTGCATGGGGTGCATGGGGAAGTGTTTAATAAGTCTGTGCCATACCACCCTCGGGGTTCAGCCGGACAGCCACCGATGGGCCGATTGGGACCAAATTGTGATTGGCCTACGGCCAGAGGCATGGTAGCACAATCCGGCTGAATCTGTGCCGTATCGAGCCGTATCATGGCACTTGGGTAGTACAATCCGGCTGAACCTGTGCTGTATTGCGCCGTATCATGCCATATCGTGCTACCATGGCCAGAGGCTTAAGCATCAGGCCTTTCTATACCATGCTCCTCAGCTGTAAGCCGCGATGTAGCTGAAATGTAGCTGAACCGCGCTAGAATAAGCAGAGGCATACGGTGCAAGTGCATGGGCTGCATGGTGAAGACTCAACATATGCATGGAACCTGTTGTTCGTCCATACATTGCTTGCAGAGCCATTTACAGCAATGAATAAGATCTATCATTATTTATAGCTCCTGCACTCTGAAGTGAGCTTCTTGTCAGCCTGCTGTGCACGTACCTTCTTCCAATGTGTGATGAGAGGTGATAATCAACTACCTGGTACCGGTAGTTGGGCCGGTAAGGGAGGTTGTTTAATTTGCGCACCCCTGCTCTGGCTCATCGCACGGACTGCGTCACCGGTGCTTCGATTGTAATCCAGTGTGACTGAGTTCGGCCCCGACTGCGCGAGACCTACCTTCGAGCCTGTGTCTTCCAGCTCGGTGTCAACACCCGCGGAAACAGCATTCTCCGCTTGCGTGCTCGCTCCGCAACCTGTGCGCAAAAACATAATTGTTCCCGCTTCGACGCCCTCTCGTTTCCCTTCAACTGTACAACGTGCAGATCAACGTGGCAGTGGCACATGCTACCTGTGTTAGGTTGTTAAGGTTTCTCACCCATGACTTCTCCTCTCTCTCTCGGTCGCTCTCTGTAAATGAAGAGACGCTGTCGACCAGTATCGCTGGAAGGGCGGATGCCGTGTGTCGAATTAATCAGGCAGCGGGAACGCGTCCTTAGAGACCTCTGTTTTCTCTTTTTGCGAGCTCAATATTTTTGAAGACTCGACACCTTCCAAAAATAACTAGGCTGATTAGTGAAGTACCGGTAGTCCTCTCTCGAAAATAAATCTTAATGAGAGAAGAGAAGAGAACGCCGATGCGGCGTGGATTTGCTAAGTAGCAATGGCTAGGGAGGTCGTATGTATGGCAGTGTCGCCCGTCGCTGTCAGGATGGGTTGCCGTACGCCTTATGCGCACCTGCCTGCACCTGCTGTCTGCTGTCTCTGTCAGCCTGTCAGCGGGTCATCTTTTGAACTTCCGGTATTACACCGGTATTACACATTGGCTGAGATAAAACAGCGGCCAAGCTAACAACATCATGTCGGAAAGTGGAAGGGTATGACTCTGCAAACCAATTTCTGCTCCGAACCATAAAATCCCGATAAATTGATCCAAAGGGAAGCCAAGCATTCCAAACGAGATTATGTTGGTTCCAAGCAGGGTTCCAAGGTGGCAGTGTGGCACCAGATGGACATGCCCGGTGATATGATATTCATATGGCAGCGAATGAAGTGGAAGGAATGAAAGGAAAGAGGCTACAAGGCAGCTTGCAGATGAGTGTATGGTCTCGACAAAACCCTGTGCAACACAGGGGAAGGGCATCATGGTCTCATGGATCGATTAATGACGAAACATCTACGGGCCCTGCTTACATAAAGCTCGGCCATAAAATCCGGTAGGAAATGGTGTAGACCTTAGTCTCGTGGTTGAAAATGTGAAAGATCGAGTGCAGCAAGCCCTGTCGGTACTTTCGTGCAGATAACGGTGCGGATGTGGCTTCGGCCCCGAACTGCGATGTTTCCTTAACCTCCACGCCCTAATAGGGCACAGCTTTCTTTATTTATGTAGAAAGTGCAGTCTGGCTGGTTGCAATGCTCAATTGCTTGGACAGGTACCATAGGGCTTGAATTAATGAGCGGACCCTGGCGGGCGAAAAAAGCCCCCCACCCCACTTGAAAATTTGGATCAATAGCGGGTCCATAGGATACGTTGGATTAGGGTTTAGGGTTCCGTTAGAAATTAATAAGATGCATCGGATAAATGTGTGACAGGGGTTAAACTTCGCAGTTGGGCGCCCGCGCGGCCGTGCCTTTTCAGCAGGGCCCAGAACGTCATTGACACGCTTTGGGGGGCTAGCATTATGGCTGCCACCGTTTAGGGGGCTAGCCACCACCACTTGGCCGCCACCACTTGGCCCGTAGAGACGGCCCCAAGCTGCGCTGTTCCCTTTACCGGTCCCTTAACCCGCACACCCCTAGAGGGGCGCAGTTTTCTTTCTTTCTTTCTGGTCGATGGAGACTACGGTAGGTGGCAATATTTATCTACCGAACCTATATTTGTTTTGAACGCGACGGGGACTCGGACCCTCCCTCAGAAAGTAATTTCCCCGCAAGAAAACCAGTCAGTGCAGCCTCGCCCCTCCGGTTCAAGAGATGGAGGGTGCCATGGGACCAGCCTTAACTCTTTTCCAGCTGCCAGCCACCCTCTCTGGACTGCGGCTTGAAGAAGAAGGACCTTGTTTGATGGTAACGGTGCGGATGTGGCTTCGGCCCCGAGCTGCGCTCCTCCCTTAACCCGCACGTTGAGCACGACATTTGAAATGCCGTCCACCCACTACACCGGGAAACAGAAATTAAGTTGGTTAAGGAGGGTTGTCAAGGGGGACAGGACAATAATGCCCAGGTTTCAGCGCCCAGGTTTCAGCGCCCAGGTTTCAGATTCAGGCTTCAGCGCCAAAGTTTCAGTGCATATAGGGTTCAGGGTTTATGGTTGAATGTCGCTCACCTCCCATCAGCCACAAGAACGACAGCTTTGACCCTGACCCCGCAGGGGCGATGCAGGGGTTGGGGTTAAGGGTTCAGCGCGCAGGGTTTAGGGTCCAGGCCTAGGTTCAGAGTTTGGATGTGAGGTTAGGGTTCAGCGTACGGTGTTGGGTTTGGGGTTGAGGATGTGAGTTTAGGTTACAGCGTATGAGTTGAACCGGTGAAGGGTGTGAGTTGAGGGTCCAACATCGCGCAACATGTCGCCAAAAAAACGACGGTGTTGACCCGACTCTGCTGATAGCCGGGGCGGTGCAGTTTGATTTAGGGTTAAAAGCCGTCAGGATTCAGGGTTCAGGGTTCATATTGTGTTTTGGAATTCAGAGTTTAGGGTAACGCACCTCCCATCAGCCACACAAACTATGGCCTCGATCCCGACCCCGCTGATGACTGGCGCGGTGCAGCTGAGCACCTCTCCCGGGAACAGCCTAGCACCTCTCCTGGTAACAGCCGAGAACCTCACCCGGGAACAGCGGACGGCACTTGGCAGCCGTGTGCGCCGGGTGGCGAGTTTCAGGGTTTGGGCTTGAAGGTCAAACACCTCCCGATGGGCTCCAAACACGACGACCGGGGCCGATAGCGACTACTTTATTCAGCTCTGAATCAAAGCTGTACCGCGGCGGTGCAGCTTTGATTTGGGGTTGGAAGGTGAAGCCATCAGCATTGTGGGGTTAGGGTTAAAAGGTTGCGGATTTAAAGTTTAGAATTACGTTTTTTTTTAGATTTAGGGTTTAGGATCCAGATCTGTGCAGTCACGCACCTCCCATCAGCCACAAAAACGATGGCCTCGACCCCGACCCCGCTGATGACCGGGGCAGTGCTGTTTGATCAAGTGTTATAATTCGGCATGGTTCAAGGTTCAGGGTTCAGCGTTCAGGGTTCAGATTATGTTTTGGGTTCTAGAGTTTAGGGTAACGCACCTTCCATCAGCCACAAAAACGATGGCTTCGACTCCGACCCCGCTGATGACTGGCGCGGTGCAGCCGAGCACTTCTCCCGGAGACAGCACTTGGGCACCGTGAGCGAAGGGTGGCGGGCGGCCAGGCGCTGCTTTGCCAGCTGGATGGCGGTGCTGAACTGTATGGTGCTCGCCAGGACTAGGTGGGCGCCGGGTCTAGGGGGGAGGCAGGGAGAAAAACATCGTTTTGCAAGGCAGTTTTGGCTGTGTCGAAAAGGACAACATAGCTGCTTTGCCAGCTGGATGGCGGTGCTGAACTGGATGATGCATTGGTGCTCATCAAGACTAGATGGAGGTCGGGCCTTGTGCGGGGGATGGGGAGTAGGAACAAAGCGGAAGTTGGAGAGGGGTGGTTGAAAAGGACAACATAGGTGCTTAGCCAATTGGATGGCGGTGCTGAACTGGATGATGCATTCGTGCTCATCAGGACTAGATGGGGGCCGGGCCTTGTGCGGGGGAGGGGGAGTAGGAACAAAGCGGAAGTTGGAGAGGGGTGGTTGAAAAGGACAGAAGCGTTGCTTTGCCAGCTGGATAATGGTGCTGAACTAGATGGTGCCCGCCAGGACTAGGTGGGCGCCGGGCCGTGTGCGGGTGGGGAGGGGCGAGGAGGGGACAATTTGTACAAAATGGAGTTGGAGAGGGGTGGTTGAAAAGGACAGAAGTATTGCTTTGCCAGCTGGATGGCGGTGTTGAACTGGATGGTGCCCACCAGGACTAGATTGGGGCGCCGGGCCTGGCGCGGGTGGTGAGGGGTGAGGGGGGGACAAGTACAAAAATCGGAAATTGGACGGGGGGGGTTGAAAAGGACAACACGTTTACTTAGACAGCTGGATGGCAGTGCTGAAAACAGGATGGTAACCACCAGAACTAGGTGGGGCGCCGGGCCTGGCAAGGAGAAGGGGGGGGGGGGTGAGGGGGCATCACTGCCCATAGAGCAGCACTAGTAAAATATTGACCATGGCAATGTATTTCACACAACACTTAGATTCAGAAGTAACAGCCCGCAGGCCAGCACTCGCAACAAGTTGACCTCCGCAGCCTGTACCACGCAACATTAACATGAACAAGTGAGAGCTTGACGGCCCGCAACAAGGCAGTACTGAGTCACTCACAAGAAGTTGAGCTCCACTGTCTCATGCAGGTGGTCGATGTCAATAGAGCTTTTCACAAAGTAGTAAAAGTAGGACAGCACTCACAAAAAGCCGGCCATGGCATTCGTTTCATAAAAAAAGCCCACCGGCCCTGACATGTGCAACAGCCCGCAACATGGCAGACCTGGGTCACTCACAAGAAGTTGAGCTCCACTGTCTCATGCAGGTGGTCGATGTCAGTAGAGATATCCACAAAGAAGTACCGGGTACAGGCAAGGGAACACTAAAAAATGGCCATGGCATTCCGTTTCACAAAAAACTACCCGCTGGCCCTGTCAAGCGCAATAGCCCGCAACAGGGCAGTACTGAGTCACTCACAAGAAGTTATATGGCCCCCGTCTGAAGACCAAACTGTAGCTGAGCTGTAGCTGAACTTAAGCTGAGCTGCAGCTGTGCTGACACAAAACAAACACCAGTGCTCCTCGTTCAAAAAATGTAATCGCTTCTTCTTCTCCCCTTTCCTTCTCCGTCTTTTGACGGCAGCTGTGTTCCGTTCATTACCGCTGCTCTCAATTGCAATATTGCCTGATGAGTGTCCCCCCTCCTTCTCTGACCTCTGTTCCCCTCAACCCTAAGCCCTATACCCTGATTTTGTGACATACAATATCTATTTCCAACAATGCCCATGCACTGGCAACCCTGCCCCCCCCTTCCGCCCTGATAAATATCTCCCTTCAACTTAAGCCCCATACCCTGGGTTTTGTGGCACACAGCATCCATTACCGCCTGACGGTCGATCTCGTGACATTCTATCAGAGGATCATAAGACCCCGTACACCCCCCCTAAACAGAAGTGTTTATTTTAGTTATTGATTGCCAGAGCACCTTCGAGCACCAATACATAACCTACATCAATTATAACACATACAGGGAGAGACTTAAATGGGTTTGAATGAATATAATGCATTTACATAGGTCGACACTCTCTCATTCCCGTTTATATATTCAGGACCGCACTACTATCATAAATGATTGCAATTATTCCTTCATAACCCGCCAGCATTTTCATTTCAAACAAGTACATTTCCGTCTTCGGAAGTTGGAACCATCAGCAAGACGCATCGTCTACTCCAAGTACTGACATAACCAATTCAATCAACGCCGCTAACAACTATACATCTCATTGTCAATTCCCAGTGCCGTACAACGCAACTTCAAGCAACGCTGCCAACAAATATTTTCACACCCACCCAGCAACGCGAGGTCACAAGACACACTAAAACCGCATGCACACTTCCCAGGGGGGGCACTGGTTTTCGCTCGCTGTCCCAGCGTATGCAGTGCTTGTGCCGCTTTACGGGCACATGTCCCATGCAATAAATGAGATGCGCTGCTGGACTGTACAAACTTCACACAACCTCACACACCCACCCACCTACGCGAGGTCACAAGATACACCAAAACGAATTGCACACTTCGGTAACGGCGCGGATGTGGCTTCGGCCCAGGCTGCGCCCTTTCCTTAACTCTCACGCCTCCCACGGGGCGTAGCTTTATTTCTTTGCTCACTCACTTCGGTTATACAATGGAGGGGGCCCATCAAAGGCGCCCTAAACCCTAAACCAGAGAAAACGCCGCCCCAAAAACCCAGACATCCAACACAATTTGTTCACTCGACCGGCTCTCCCCAAAACAGAAAATGGCATAGAATACCAGCAGCCAGCAGCAACGCCATGCATTCTGAGGCATTGCATCATCAGAAAGATGACACAGAGGGTGAAAAGAGATGGCCAGACGAGGCAGGCAGCGCTAGCAATACAAGCGTGCTGGTCTGAGGTTAGCAAGCCCCACCAGCAACGTTTCTTTTTCCGGCTATGAGTACAACTTCAGCAGGACGCCCAGCGGCCGCCAAAGGCCCAATTAGAAACAAAACTGGACCGGCCTGCAACTGGCGACCAGAGCAGCAAATCTGGCCATGATCGGGGCCTCCGGCCAGCGGCCTGAGTGTAGCTGACACGTAGCTGAATCCCGAGAAAATAAACGCAGCCCACCAGCGGAGCCGTTTGCCAGGCCCCCCGCCTGCCAGCATGGCCGCCTCTTATTCTGTACCCCTCGAGAGGCTTGATTGGATATGTTGAGTTTGTAACAGCTTCACGGCTCCTCAGCCCAGTCCTCCACCGGGTCCATTTCCACCCCCTAGGCAGCATGGTAGCACAATCCGGCTGAACCTGTGCCGTATCGAGCCGTATCGTGGCACTTTGGTAGTACAATCCGGCTGAACCTGTGCCGCATTGCACCGTATCGTGCTATCATGCTGGGCAGGGCTGGCGTATGTTGCCGACGCTGACAGCTCCACACGTGTCCACATACTGTACAGCAGATTCACACCCTGCATGCATAAAAATGGATTTGATGAAAGGGATGTTCGACGGCATCTAGGTATGCGAATCCATAATGTAGCTGATGAGTAGCTGAACACACACCGTGCCCCGGCTGTAAGAAGGGCCCAGAGGTGTCTCGTCCTTAACACACACCGCGCCCCGGCACCCCCGCAGGTATCTGCCCCACACACCACATGCTTCACAGGATCTTGAAGGCCGGGGTGTTTGACGGCAAGTAGGTTTGCGAATCCATACTGTAGCTGATCAGTAGCTGAACAACCCTCAGATCAGAGTGCTCAGTGACAGGCTGGGGTGTTGGGCGGCCACTGGCTGCGGCTGCGGCCAGCTGGCGGCTGGCTGGGGGAGGCTGCGGTGTTGTGGCCAGCGGTTGGGGCCAGCAGCAGCGGCGGCTGGCTACGGCAGGCTGGGGTGCTGGACGGCGGCTGGCTACGCATGGGCAGCTAGTTTCCTTCTCCCAAACCACGGAACTCCACCCTGCCTTTTCATGCCCCCACCCTCCTCCTCTCGCAGCCGCGCCCCTCCTCTCCCCCCCCCCCCCCCCTCCTCTTTCCCTCCACCTCCCCTTCCCCCCCCTTCCTCTTCCCCCCCCACCTCCTCGTTCCCCCCCCCTTCCTCTTTTCCCCCCTGCCTTTCCCTCCCTGCCTCCTTCCCCCCCTGCCTCCTCCCCCCCCTGCCTCCTTCCCCCCCCTCCTCCTTCCCCACCCCTCCTCTTCCTCACCCCTCCTCTTCCCCCCCCCCCTTTCTCCACCCTTCCCCCCTTTCTCCATCCCCTCCTGCCTCCTTCCCCCCCTCCTCTTCTTGCCAATGCTGCCGCCCTGCTCACCGTTCCACAGCACCTCCCCTCCTCTTCCCCACCCTTCCTCCTTCCCCGCCCTGCTCACCGTTCCACAGCTCCTCCCCTCCTCTTCCCCACCCTTCCTCCTTCCCCGCCCTACTCACCATTCCCCAGCCCCTCCGCCACAGTTTCCATGCTGAACGTGTCATACAGGGACCGGCATGCTTGGAAGTTGTTCGGCAGCTGGCTCTGAGATGCCGGCAGGACCAGCCAGTCGTTGCTAGCCTCTAAAAAAGGGCACGCGCCCGCATTGGCATAGAACTGGGCTAGGTCTTCGAATGATGTAAAGGAAGCTGTGAGGAGGGAGGGGAGTGGGAGGAAAGGGTCACACGTCGCTAGTTTCCAAGAAGGGGCACGCGCCCACATTGGCATAGAACTGGGCTAGGTCTTTGAGTGATGTAAAGGAGGCTGTCAGGAGGGAAGGGAGTGGGAGGAAAGGGTCACACGTCGCTAGTTTCCAAGAAGGGGCACGCGCCTGCATTGGCATAGAACTGGGCTAGGTCTTTGAGTGATGTAAAGGAGGCTGTCAGGAGGGAAGGGAGTGGGAGGAAAGGGTCACACGTTGCTAGTTTCCAAGAAGGGGCACGCGCCCGCATTGGCATAGAACTGGGCTAGGTCTTCGAGTGATGTAAAGGAGGCTGGAAGGAGGGGGGGAGTGGGAGGAAAGGGTCACACGTTGCTAGTTTCCAAGAAGGGGCACGCGCCCACATTGGCATAGAACTGGGCTAGGTCTTTGAGTGATGTAAAGGAGGCTGGAAGGAGGGGGGGAGTGGGAGGAAAGGGTCACACGTTGCTAGTTTCCAAGAAGGGGCACGCGCCCACATTGGCATAGAACTGGGCTAGGTCTTTGAGTGATGTAAAGAAGGCTGGAAGGAGGGAGGGGAGTGGGAGGAAAGGGTCACACATCGCTAGTTTCCAAGAAGGGGCACGCGCCCACATTGGCATAGAACTGGGCTAGGTCTTTGAGTGATGTAAAGGAGGCTGGAAGGAGGGAGGGGAGTGGGAGGAAAGGGTCACACGTTGCTAGTTTCCAAGAAGGGGCACGCGCCCACATTGGCATAGAACTGGGCTAGGTCTTCGAGTGATGTAAAGGAGGCTGGAAGGAGGGGGGGAGTGGGAGGAAAGGGTCACACGTCGCTAGTTTCCAAGAAGGGGCACGCGCCCGCATTGGCATAGAACTGGGCTAGGTCTTTGAGTGATGTAAAGGAGGCTGGAAGGAAGGGGTGAGTGGGAGGACTGGATTGATGCTCTCATCGCTAGCTGAACGTCGCTAGCCCCCAAGAAGGGGTTATGCTCTGATTGGCGTACAACTGAGCTACATATTTGAGTGATGCAAAGGAGTCTGGAAGGAGGGAGGGGAGTGGGAGGATTGGGTTACCCGCCTCTGGCTTCCAAGGGAGGGTCAATGCTGTCATTGGCGTAAAAACGGGCGACTTCTTATGAGTACTGTCAAGGGAAATTGAAGGGAAAGAAACGGGAGGATATTAGCCAATTTTAGATCAGCCCAATTCCAGTTCAGCCCCAGCTGGGGTTAACGCTGCAATGCATTCTTTATTGTGCGGTCGATGTTTTACCCCCTAGGTCCCACCTTGAATACTGATCGTGCACGTGGCCGCCACTTCGCTCCCACTTGTGCAACCACCGCACACCCCACCTCTGTTGTGTGGCCCGTGCAACACCCCTAGCCCCCACCTTGAATACTGATCATGCATGTGGCACATGCAAGCCCCCTAGATCCCACCTTGAATACTGATCGTGCACGTGGCCGCCGATTCGCTCCCACTTGAGCAACCGGCACACCCCGTCGCGGTTGGGTGAGTGGATAAGCCGGACGTGAAATTCGGACTGCTGGTCATGCGCTCCATGAAAGTGTGACAGAGTGATAAGGATGAGGTCGGGGCGAATAGGGTCCAGGTACACGGGGTAGAGGGTGTTGGCGGAATCGGGGAGGGGGAGGGGAGGGGAGGTTGGGGAGGTGGAGTGGGGGAGGGGAGGGAAGGGGGAGAAAATGAGAAAGGAGAAGGGGGGAGGGGAGAGGGGAGAAGAAGTGGGGGAGGGAGAGGGGACGGGTGGGTAGGGGTAGGGGGAGGGGGAGGGAAAGGGGGGAGGGGACGTGGGGGAGGGAGAGGGGAAGGGTGGAAGGGAGGTGGGGGGGGGAGAAGGGAAGGGTGGAAGGGAGGTGGAGGAGGGAGAGGGGAAGGGGGGGCGGGAGGTGGGGGAGGGAGAGGGGAAGGGGGGAGGGGAGGAGGGGGAGGGAAAGGGGAATGGGGGGCGGGAGGTGGGGGAAGGAGTGGGGAAAGGGGTAGGGGAGGTGGGGGGGGGAGTGGGGAAGGGGGGAGGGGAGGTGGGGGAGGGAGAGGTGAAGGAGGGAGGGGAGGTGGGGGAGGGAAAGGGGAAGGGGGGAGGGGAGGTGGGGGAGGGAGAGAGGAAGGGGGTAGGAGAGGTCGGGGAGGGAGAGGGGACAGGGGTAGGGGAGGTCGGGGAGGGAGAGGGGGCGGGGTAAGAGGGGGAGGGGGAGGGGAAGGGGAAGGGAGGATGGGAGGTGGGGGAGGTATAGGAGAATGGGGGGGATGACGTGGGGTAGAGGGGGGATAAGAGGGGAGGGGAGGGGTTAGAGGGGAAGGGGGGAGTGGAGTGGGAGGGTAAGAGGGGATGGGATGGGATGGTGGAGGAGGGGATAAGGGGGGAGGAGGGGAGAGAGGAGTAGGGGGAGGGGAGGAGGGGGGAGGAGGGGGGAGAGGGGGAGGAGAGGAGGGTAGAGGGGATAGGAAAGGAGGAGAGGGAGTAGATGAAATTGATGATTGGGTTGGCGGTGGAGGAGGGGGTGGGGGCCGCAAGTAAGGTGGGGGTGAAGGGGGAGGGGGCGGGAGCTGGAATGAAGGTGGGGGTGGCGGGGGCGGGGGCGGCAAGAAAAACGGGGATGGGGGCCGCAAGAAAGGCGGAGGTGGGGGTGGGGGCGGCGTTGGGGGAGGTGGAGGGGAGGAGGGGGGAGGAGGAGAGGGGGGAGGAGTGGGAGGGGATGAATCATAATATTGTATTGGCGGGGGAGGGGGCGGTGGGGGCTGCGATAAAGGCTTAGGTGAAGATGGGGGCAGTGTCAAGGGCGGGGGCGGGGGGCGGGGGGGCAATGGAGGGGGTGGCGGGGGAGGGGGAGGCGGCGGCGGTGGGGGCGGTGGTGGGGACGGGGGCCGCGTAGAAGGCGGGGGAGGGGGTGGGGGCGGTGTGCGGGAAGAGGGAGGGAAGGAGGGAGGAGGAGGAGGAGAGGAAGGGGGGGAAAGGGAAGCTTGCATCAATGGGGGAGGGGGGGGTGGGTTTCCAGATGGGGTCAAAGGAAAAAATGAGGCAGTTTTTGGTTGTGGAGGCAGGGGGCGGGGGGGCAATGGAGGTGTTGGTGGGGGAAACGAAAATGGGGACAGGGGCGGAGGTAGGGTCGATGGCGACGGAGGTAGGGGAGGATAGGGTGGCTGGATAGGGGGTGCAGGCGGATAGGGGGGTGGGGGCGGGGCCGGTGGCGTGGGCGGACTTGGCGGCGGCCAGGGGGGTAGGTTGAAGGTGTAGACGCTGTAGGACTCGGATCCGCCTGACAGAACAAAGCAGCAGGCAATGAGTAAATAAATAAATACCGTAGGTACAATAAACGACTAACGGTACACCGATGAATAGATAAATAATGAGTAAATAAATATATGCTCAAACAAGTGAGAGGAATGGCAATGTTAGCGTGTGGGGGAAATCGAAGATGCAGACGTTGGGATCAAAAGCCTTGCCTGAACGGCCTGTCTTGAGACAAAACGCAGGAGTCCAAGCTGTCCCACGCCTAAACCCTAAACCCTCACTGCAGGTCAGCTAGCTGTCCCCACTAAAACCTAAATCTTCACCTCAGATCAGCGAGCCATCGGCCCCGAAACCCTGAACCCTCACCTCAGATCAGCAGCCATCCCCCCGAAACCCTAAACCCTCACCACAGATCAGCGACCCATCCCCTCCGAAACCCTAAACCCTCACCGCAGATCAGCGAGCTGTCCCCCCGAAACCCCTAAACCCTCACTGCAGATCAGCAAGCTGCCCCCCCTAAAACCTTAACCTAAACCTAAACCTAAACCCTCACCTCAGATCAGCTTGCCACCCCCCCTAAAACCCCAAACCCTCACTGCAGATCAGCGACGTTGTCCCCCCCGAAACTTTAAACACTCACCTCAGATCAGCGAGCTGTCCCGCCTAAACCCTCACCGCAGGTCAGCGAGCTGTCCCCCCTAAATCCTTATAACCCTCACTGCAGACCAGCCAGCTGTCCCCCCAAACCTAAAACCTCACCGCAGACCAGCCAGCTGTCCCCCCAAACCTACACCCTCACCGCAGATCACCGAGCTGACCCCCTAAACCCTCTCCGCAGGACAGAGAGCTGTCCCCCCTAAACCCTCACTGCAGGTCAGCGAGCTGTCCCCCCTAAACCCTCTCCACAGATCAGGAAGCTGTCCTCCCTAAACCCTCACCGCAGGTCAGCGAGCTGTCCCCCCTAATCCCTAAAACCCTCACTGCAGATCAGCGAGCTGTCCCGCCCTTAACCCTAAACCCTCACCGCAGGTCAGCGAGCTGTCTCCCCTAGACCCCCAACCCTCACTGCAGGTCAGCAACCTGTCCCCCCTAAAACCTAAACCCTCACCGCAGGTCAGCGAGCTGTCCCCCCTAAACCCTTAACCCTCACCGCAGGTCAGCGAGCTGTCTCCGGTGCAAGGCAAGTTGCAGACCCCCTCCAGAATGACGGGTATGCCTAGGGTCAGCTTCTGTGGCCAAGAGGAGAAAGAGTCCGATGCGTAGCAGACTGCGGGGCATGGGGGGCGCGAGAGCACATGATTAGTTTTAGGGTACATCCTTATTTCAGAGCACATAAATGGTGTAAGGGCACATAATTATAAAGGGCACATAATTAGCTTTTGGGGTACATCCTTATTTCAGGGCACATAAATTGTGTAAGGGCAGTAGGGCACATGATTATGAAGGGCACATAATTATGAAGGGCACATAATTACGAAGGGCACATAATTATGAAGGGCACATAAATTGTGTAAGGGCACATAATTATGAAGGGCACATAATTAGCTTTTGGGGTACATACGGGTAAAAAAAACTCTGGGTAAAATCATCTGCAAACAGTCATTGTTGAAGGTTCATTTTAATTTTGAAGGTACATCATTACTTTCAAGGTACATAATTATTTTGAAGGCACATACCTAAGTATTGTAAAGGCACAAGAGTACGGAAGGGTACCGGTACATGCTTACAATCCAGGGTATCGTATCGGTAAGTCTCTTTGACACAATAACTGACTTACATCGGCCACGGATAGTTCCAAAGTAACTGCTGCCCTGCTGCGCTGCAATCCCCGCGCAAAAAGAACTTACATCGGCCACCGATAGTTCCAAAGTGGCTGCTGCCCTGCTGCGCTGCAATCCCCGCGCAAAAAGAACTTACATCGGCCACCGATAGTTCCAAAGTGGCTGCTGCCCTGCTGCGCTGCAATCCCCGCGCAAAAAGAACTTACATCGGCCACCGATCGTTCCAAAGTGGCTGCTGCCCTGCTGCGCTGCAATCCCCGCGCAAAAAGAACTTACATCGGCCACCGATAGTTCCAAAGTGGCTGCTGCCCTGCTGCGCTGCAATCCCCGCGCAAAAAGAACTTACATCGGCCACCGATAGTTCCAAAGTGGCTGCTGCCCTGCTGCGCTGCAATCCCCGCGCAAAAAGAACTTACATCGGCCACCGATAGTTCCAAAGTGGCTGCTGCCCTGCTGCGCTGCAATCCCCGCGCAAAAAGAACTTACATCGGCCACCGATCGTTCCAAAGTGGCTGCTGCCCTGCTGCGCTGCAATCCCCGCGCAAAAAGAACTTACATCGGCCACCGATAGTTCCAAAGTGGCTGCTGCCCTGCTGCGCTGCAATCCCCGCGCAAAAAGAACTTACATCGGCCACCGATAGTTCCAAAGTGGCTGCTGCCCTGCTGCGCTGCAATCCCCGCGCAAAAAGAACTTACATCGGCCACCGATAGTTCCAAAGTGGCTGCTGCCCTGCTGCGCTGCAATCCCCGCGCAAAAATCGAGCGTCATCCAGGAGCTCGCCTGGATGGTCAGTTCGCTTTGCTGGTAATCGTCGAGTAACGCGAAGAGGGGCTGGAGGCATCCGAGGTACTGCAAAGAGGCTGGAATGACAGGAAGAGAGGGGGGGCAGCAGGGGCACATGGGTATTAGGCATATGGGTAGAGGGGCTGAATGCATCCAAGGTACTGCAAAGCAGCTGGAGTGACAGGAAGAGAGGGGGGGCAGCAGGGGCACATGGGTATTAGGCATATGGGTAGAGGGGCTGAATGCATCCAAGGTACTGCAAAGCAGCTGGAGTGACAGGAAGAGAGGGGGGGCAGCAAAGGCTCATGTGTATTAGGCATATGGTTAGAGGGGCTGAATGCATCCTAGGTACTGCAAAGCAGCTGGAGTGACAGGAAGAGAGGGGGGGCAGCAGGGGCTCATGGGTATCAGGCATATGGGTAGAGGGTCTGAATGCATCCTAGGTACTGCAAAGCAGCTGGAATGACAGGAAGAGAGGGGGGGCAGCAAAGGCTCATGGGTATCAGGCATATGGGTAGAGGGGCTGAATGCATCCTAGGTACTGCAAAGCAGCTGGAATGACAGGAAGAGAGGGGGGCAGCAGGGGCTCATGGGTATCAGGCATATGGTTAGAGGGGCTGAATGCATCCTAGGTACTGCAAAGCAGCTGGAATGACAGGAAGAGAGGGGGGGCAGCAGGGGCACATGGGTATTAGGCATATACATGTTATGCACATATGTATCAGGTAAATGGCTTTAATGCACAGTATTAGGCACATGGGTATAAGGCGCATGAAACAAAATGGAAATAACAGCATGCAGTTCACACCAAGTTCACACCTGCAGAGACCAGCGGCACGGCTGGTGGGAGGCTGGGCCAGGGTGGCGAGGGTGTGCCAGGCGGCGGCTGCGGCGGTGGTGGCGGTGGTGGCGGAGGGTCGGGACCGGATCTCAGCGGGGGCGGCGAAAACTGCGCTGCAGTCCTGGGTTGCAGCGCAGGTTTAAGGTGTAAGGGTTCAGGCTTTCCAGTTTTTTCCTAGGTGTCAGGGCTTCAATTATTTTTTTGATATGCAGAAAGTATAGTTCGCACCTGGCCGTCGGCGGGCCTTTCGTGTACCTGGGGCACGTTCACTATGGGCGAAATCCTGGCGAAAAAAGTGGCCGACGACTCGCCGTACGCAATTCTGAGATGATCCTAACTGGACGTTAACGGCGCGGATGAGGCGTCGGCCCAGGCTGCGCTGATTCCTTAACTCTCACGCCCCCCACGGGGCGTAGCTTTCTTTCTTTTTTCCTACCACTTGAGTGGGGCAAAATGATCATAAGTAGATTCGCACCATGGCCGCCAATGATCCCGCCGTATTGCAGCCGAGTTTAGATTTTGAGTTAAGGGTGAGTGCTTGGTGGTCATGTGCCTTTCCTGTTCCTGATCGCCTTTTCTCACGACGAGGGCCACATGAACACCAAGGCTTTTTTTAGAGTTAGCGTCTCAAGTGTTAGCGTCTCAGGGTGTTTTTAGGGTCGGCGTCTCAGGTTGTATAGGTTAGGGCGGCCAGCCTCCCTCTTTGTTAAGTCCATGCAAAAGTAGGGAAATATTTCGGAGTGAACCCGCCCATGGGTGGCAACGTTAGGTTTCTTATTTGAGGTTTGAGGGCTAGGGCCTTAGATAGGGGACAAGGGTTTCGGTCAGGAGTCTTGATCGCACCTGGGCGGCGGAGGACTGATAGAAGGCGACGTTGCCTCGTATATTTTCGTCCATGACGTCGGCTGCCCGCTCGGCAGGTTCGCGCCGGGCGGGGATGTGCACGGCGCGTAGACGTACATCACGGGGACGATCGGCATGTTGCTGTACATGCCCTCAAGGGTCTGACCGAAGGATGCGGGCATGTACTCGTAAATCACGCTCAAAGCGTTGGCCGCGAAACTGAAGCTGTAGTCGTAGGAGGCCGTGACGGGGAGAGCGGAGCAAAGCACGGCGAGCGCGTATGGGGCCGACGGCAGCGCGGGCGCTCCGGTCGGGCCCTTTCCAATGGTGCAATTCTCGACGTTGTAGGTTGCGCCGGATCGTTGCATTGCCTGGTTGATGCTGTAGCAAGTGAAGCCCACGGGGCGACCTGACACGACGGGCACCGCAAAGCAGAAGGCGCTGCATGTCGCAGCGCTCTTTACGCCTACGTGTGTCGCAATATGCGGAGATCGCGTTGTCAGCACCGGTTTCAATGTGTAACATTTCATTCAACATATTGGTGCACCTAAACTAGGGGGCCGCCCTGGACAATCCTTGATGAAGAAACCTACATGGTCGAACTTAGCGTGTGATGCATCACTGGTCACACCTTAACACAGAGGCATACCCTACAATTAGTGTGGACACAAAATGCCCAGGGCATGCCCCTCTTGCGCATGTTGACGTGACGTGCCAAAGTGTGGCAAGAGCAAGACCCAGTCTGATCATGACATGCCCATGATGAACATGACAGGCCCCAGTGTGGGCATTGCATGCCTCATTGCCCCTGCTGCTCATGGCGGGCCCCTGCGCAGTCATTGCATGCCATGGTTGCTCGTGGCAGGCCCCGGTGCGGTCATGGCGTGCCACTGCTGCTCATATGACTAAACCTTTCCTCAATGCGGCCATGGCAGGCTCCATTACAATCCTGCCAAAACTGTGCTGGGGCATGCCACGAGCAGGAGCAATGCCGGTCTAAAAGCTGATTGTCCGTGAGGCCCGCACTAGGGTGTTTCATGAGCTAGTGGGGCCTGTCGTGACTGCGTTGGGGGGTTCAACTTGGAGCATGCCATGGGCAGCATGGGCCTGCAATTACCGCATTGGGTACATTGGGACCTGTCATAAGCAGCATGGGCGTGCAATGACGGCACTTGGGCCTGCCATGAGCACTGGAGCAGCTATGACATGATGTGATTGTGTTTCTCATGACATGCCCCAGGGCGGTCATGGCAGGTCCCAGTGCGGTCATGACAGGCCTCTGCTACTCATGACAGGACCCCATGCGACAACTGCATCTCCGCCTGCTAGTGATATGCCCTAACGCAGTCATGGCAGGCCATTGTTGGTCGTGACATGCCCCAACGCAGTCATGGCAGGCCCTTGTTTCTCATGATATGTCCCAGTGCGTTCATGGCAGGACCCAGTGCGGTCATGGCAGGCCCATGCCGTTCATGGCAGTCCCATGTTGCTCAAGTGCGCATGGCAGGTCCCAGAGCCATCATAGCATGCCTTTTCTACTCATGGCGGGCCCAAGTGTGGTAGTCACAGGCCCATGAAATCCCCCAGTGTGGTCATTGCATGGTCATGTTGCTCATGGCAGGCCCCAGTGCAGTAGTCACAGGACCATGCTGTTCATGACATGTCCCGATGTGGTCATTGCTTCAGCTGCTCATGGCAAGCCACTGTGCAGTCATGGCATGCCCATGTTGCTCACGGCAGGCCTTGGCGCAGCCATGCTGGGCCCCAGTGCGATCATGGCAGGCCCCGGTGCGGTCATGGCAGGCCTCTAATACTCGAGAGCTCAATCAGCGAAGGTGGTACACAAATCCCTACAAAACAAAAGGAATCATCTTATACCATCATGTTAACCTGATCAAATTGCCACCCCCTTGGAACACTAGGGTAAATGGCTTAATTTCCGACTGCAAACTGGCTCGGCAATTGATAATTAGTAAATTCACGGATTCCTCAGCCCCAAACAACGTGAATTATGGGAGGAGGAAAAGCGAATCTACGGTATACGATTAGGGCCCAGTCGGCCGCACCATGTGAACCTGCTAAGAAACCAGTCTAGCACTGATTCTTTTAGCGCGCTTCAGCTACATGGGCATCTGGTGCAGCGAGCCCTATTGCTCGGGCCACCGGCCGTAGGCCAGTCATCGTTTGGTCCCAATCGGCCCAGTCATGGCCGCCCGGTGGGTTCTCAAAGATGCTCCGTCACGCACTATAAACAAACACAGCAAGTCTTACGCAATCAAGGGCGCCTGGGAAACTGCCCTTAATGGAAATGTAGGAAATGGGGCCCCCCATCCCCCTAGGATTTAAGGCTTGGATTTCTTTGTCCAAAAGTATCCGGGGACCGACTGTTTTTTAGCCCTAGGGGATGGGGGGCCCCCACCCCCCTAGGATTTAAGGCTTGGATTTCTTTGTCCAAAAGTATCCGGGGACCGGCCGTTTTTTAAGCCCTAGGGGATATGGGGGGCCCCCACCCCCTAGGATTTAAGGCTTTAGACCCTAAACTAGATATCTCACTAAATGACTTAATCCTTGACCCTATGCTCGATGCCTTCCTGACCTGAATCCCTGAAGCCTTAAAGTAGATTCCTTCACGGATGAGTCAGCCCGGGACATTTTTATTTAACATTCCCGTGGAAACATCGGTTTCGCAAGGACAACACAGGTGGATGGCAATGCACAGAACAATGAGGTTGCACGACACATCACGGGTTGAGCCGGATTTCACTCCCAACATAGCACGATACGACATGAATTAAGCTGGACTGTTATACCAAGATAGCAAGATGCGGCTTTGGTCAATCCGGATGTCTCCGCCGTGCAAAAAGACCAAGAGGCAGACATGGACATGCTGATGAAAACATGAAGTGAACACCAGTACACCCCCTATGAGCATGCATTCATGACGCCTCATAAGCATGGATCTATGAAGCCTCGTGACCCAGTACACCGTTACGCCTATGAGCATGCATTCATGACGCCTCATGAGCCCGGGACACCGGTGCGCCTATCAGCAGGGATTCATGAAACCTCCCAATCATGCCGGAGTATAGGACACAGCTGATTCAGTCATGCACAGGGTTACCCGGTTCGGGAATACGCTACCGTCACACGGTACGGTTTTGCCAAAATATACGGACTGGTAAGAAAACGGCTGACACGGTGTTTTCAACACGGTACAGGATTTGGGCCCAAACAGCCGGACTGGGTAACCCTGGTAATGCACGGCGTCTTGGGCTCTAGGGGTTCAGCAGCCAGTCTCACACTTTGCACAGCCCATGTTTAATTAATTCATGCATGGCGACTCACCAAGCAGGTTCGTCACAAGGAGCATGAGGATGGGGAGCATGTGGATGAGGATGAGGATGGGGAGCATGAGGATGAGGATGAGGATGCAGAGAAACAGCCCATGCTGTGTGACATGAGGGTCTTGTGGCAAGTAACCAATGGCATGTTTGCACCAATGGTATGTTTGCATGACAACCTTGACCGGCGATGTTGTCAAATGGGCATGAGAATGATCAATTGATGATGCGTGAGGAACGACCCATGCTGCCACACCCGGCCCCCAAGGCCGTGATGTAGCTGAATTGTAGCTGAACCACCCTGGATTGAATAGTGATGCAGGCATGCATGGCGGCTCACCCAGAATTTTGTCAGAAGGAGCATGAGAGGATGGTGAGCTGACGCAAACGGCCCACGCTGCATGGCTCGTGCATGATGCATGCATGGCTACTCACCAAGCAGATTTGTCATGTAGAGCAAGAGGATGATAAGCTGATGACGATGCAGAGCTGAGAAACAGCACAGACATTTGCTGTTGGGTGTCTTGAGGGACGGCAGCCTACCCTGGGCCGCCCGGCCTTGCCCGCTGCCGCCATGGCTGCGTTGCGAGTGAACCATGGCAGGCATCCAGGAGATGCGCCCAGAGGAGGAGTCAGAAGGAGCGAATCGGCAGGAGGGAAGGAAGAGATGTGCCGCTGTTGACAGGTGCCCTGCACCTGGCCTTTTCGAAAAAGGCTGGATGGATGTCTGTTGGCGGGTCTGTTAGCTGGAGCAACAACAGGCGATGCTGCTGCCGCTGCTGCTACTGCTGCTGTCGGGGAGCTCCCGTCACGAGCAGGTGCTCGAAATTTAATGCAATCGATGCGGTCCAAGGTGCCGGTAAGCAAAACGCACGCTCCCGTCGCCCTGAGTTCAAATGTTTAGGCGCCGAGCTCGCTCCAGCCGAGCGACAAGTAGGACGTGTGCACGCTGATTTATCGGGCCAATAGACGCATCGCCTCTGATCTATGACCATGAATTGGAATATAAGACAGGACGGTGTTGCTGGAAGCTGCCGTGAGTTCAAAATCGCTGCGTCTGATGTGCACCTGTTGTGGGAAGCTGCAAGAGAGCAGCAGTTTGAATTGTGACGAGGCCTTGCAGGCAGTTGATGCGTACGATTTTATTGGCAGCCCTGAGAATTAAACGTGTTGAGGTATGCGTCGAATAAGTAAGGGGGGGCGGGCTTGGATTGAAGATACCTGTTAATTTACAGGTAGGGATTTTGAATCGGGCATGCCAACACGAATGGTTGACGGGGCCAAGGACATGACGCTTTTGTGGCGGTTGGCTGCCCCCCACGGCTGCCCCCCGCACAGCGCCCCCGGTTGGTGCAACATGCGGGTGTGACACATGCCGGCCTGTCTTGCATGCGTGTGTGATATGCGCCATTTCGTCCCATGAAGAGCTGGGCCTTGAATTTTCATTCGCGTAACCTTCCCTGACGTTTCTTTGCCGGGACATCACATTATCACAACAATGATGAGGCTGGTCGCTCAACTCCTTACCGGTAGATTGTCAGGCACAAATATGATCAAATTCATCCCTATATACCCATAACATAACTTCCGAAGCTCATTTGCAGCATCGGGTCGCTGTTGCTGGCAGGGTAGAGTGTATAGCGACAGTGTGAACATTCCCAAGCCAATCGGGAGGTGAAGTGTATGAACAGGAGTTGACACGGTGGCGGTGGTTGAGTAGTTGGCCCCATGCCAAATTCAAAAAGACGCATCCATCTGAATTAACACCTTCCCACTTCCCAGCAACATCAGGATCACAAATCCGGCCCCACACTGTGTTCGAACAACCACAGGAGCATTCAAATCAGTTAGCCTCTTAAAGGTCCACCCGCGCACCCATCCACTCCCGGGTATACAACCTTCTACGAAGCCCTCTCCCCAATTCGACAACCAGCCAATTTGCCAGACCAAGCCGCCCACGTATCAATCCTGATCATTTCACACGTCCAATACATCGGAGTTAGGCACGAAGTGCCCTCGCATTTGTTTCTACACACTTGCAATTGGCAGCAGCAAGCGAACTGCCACCGAGCAGCTGCTGTGCAGTCAGCCCCGCCTGCTGCGTCCCAACAGAAGCGCACTAGCATCGCGAAGGCACCTGTCAAGTAATAAGGCTGCCACAGCTGCAGGTGGTTGCCGGGGCCCTAGTTCACACTGATTTTCACACTTCCGACAACCCATGGGGACCAGCATGGGGACCGATGTGTGCCATCGGGGCGGACAACCTTCAAGATGCAGCAGCAGCAACAGGAGTATCGTTATTGGCAGCAGCAGCGGCAGCCTCACCAGCACCAGCACCAGCAATAGCAGCAGCACCAGCATGAGCATCCGCAGCGACAACAACGGCAGAAAAAACGGGGATGACTTCACCTGGCTGAGGCGTGGGCATGGGCTTGTGACTGCCCTCCTGCTGGCCTGGGCTATCCTGTTCGCAATTTGCGTCTCACCAGGTGAGAAATAAACATTTTTCATTTTAGCACGCTTCAGGTACCGGTACATTATGGGGTTCATTCCCACGCCACTGTCGTGGTTGTGTGCTAGTTGCTTGCCCAGGGGGGTCATTGGTTTTCGCTTTCTGTCCTAGTGTATCAAGTGCATGTACCGGTTTACAAGCACATGTCCCATGCATCAATTGTGATGCTCTGATGGACTGTAAAAAAGTCACATACTTCACATAGGTACATTATACGCTACCGTAGATTTGCTTTGCCTTCCCTCATAATTTAGGTTGTTTGGGGATGAGGGATCCATCAATATACTAATCATCGATTGTGGACGATAGTCAGAAATCCAGAGTTTCGGTACATAATTTGCCCTGAGGGCAGCATTCAAAGAAATCAGGATTTGTGTCATACCCAAGGGAAGGCAACTTAAATCTACGGTATGGCCAATGGGGCTTTGTGCAGCAAACCCTGCTGCTTAGCACTGATTATTTTAGCGTGCTTCAGCTACATTTCAGCTACATCATGGCCTACGGCTGTGGGGGTCTGGTATAGCAAGCCCTACTGATCGGGCCACCGGCCGTAGGCCAGTCAAGGTTTGGTCGCAATGGGCTCAGTTTTGGCCGCCCGGCGGCCCCCGGAAGGTGCTCTGGCACGTACTAAAATAAACCCTGATACCTAGGGGTCGGTCAGACT
Source organism: Limnomonas spitsbergensis (assembly GCA_037349105.1). Classification (NCBI taxonomy): domain Eukaryota; kingdom Viridiplantae; phylum Chlorophyta; class Chlorophyceae; order Chlamydomonadales; genus Limnomonas; species Limnomonas spitsbergensis. The sequence goes on along the minus strand of JAYJMM010000093.1, from coordinate 1,215,759 downwards.
ATCGCGTTTGTTGGTTTATATCTGTTAGCCCACCGGCCTTAGAACACCCCAGTGGCGCCAGCCTGGCCGCTCCCAAAGGTGATCTGGTGCGTAATAAAAGAGTAAACACTGACTGCCAGCAGCTGTCTGGCCCCTACCATATATTTGTAATTTCCATCCCTCGGGTACTGTTGTAAAGGGATTGCTGCTTAATGTACATGCTTTTCACCGGCCATGGCCATGGAGGTGAGAGATGCCAGCTGTCAAAGAGAATGCCACTCTACCACTGCCTGGGCCATTCGATGGGGGGGGGGGGGGGGGAATCCTGCATTTTCCACTCAACACAGCCTTTCGGAAAACAAATGGGGTGGATCTCATGCATATGCTGTACTCACGCGCCTGATCTGCAATGCATGTGTAAGTCTGCATGCTGTATTAACGTCTCTCATCTGCAATGCATGACTAAATTTGTATGGAGTGTTAGCTGTATTCACGTGACTCATCTGCAGTACATGCTAGTTAAGTGCACACCAGGTTGCCTTCAGCAGGCTAGCAGGACACTAAAAGATAGGGGTAGCCATCCACCAGGTTGCCTTCAGTAGGCTAGCTGGGCAGTTACCAACGGGCCATCGGGGACCAATCCTAGACCGGCCTATGGCTGGGTGGCCCAGGCATCAGGGCTTGCCGCACCAACCCCTGCCAGCCGTAAGCTAGGAACTACCTGAAGTTCAGCTGTCACATTGTTGTCATACAATGTAGCTGAAGTGTAGCTGACATGCGTTTGCATCTTGTTTAGCTGATGTGCAGCTGTCGTCTTTTTGCATGTGATGTGGCTGATGTGTAGCTGTCATAATTTGTGCATGGGATGTAACTGATATGTAGTTGATGCGTAGCTGATGTGTAGCTGTCATAATTTGTGCATGGGATGTAACTGATATGTAGTTGATGCGTAGCTGATGTGTAGCTGTCATAATTTGTGCATGGGATGTAACTGATATGTAGTTGATGCGTAGCTGATGTGTAGCTGTCATAATTTGTGCATGGGATGTAACTGATATGTAGTTGATGCGTAGCTGATGTGTAGCTGTCATAATTTGTGCATGGGATGTAACTGATATGTAGTTGATGCGTAGCTGATGTGTAGCTGTCATAATTTGTGCATGGGATGTAACTGATATGTAGTTGATGCGTAGCTGATATGTAGCTGAAGCACAATCAAATTTTCCCTGCTGATGTGTCTTCGTAGGTGGATCCTCCGCCGACGCAATCGGCATCCCATCGCTTGGGTGAGTCTCTTACTCTCCGAGCAGATTTCCTGATTTCAGTAACCTTCAGCTACAACTCAGCTACATCACGGGCTACGATTGGGTGCAGCAAGCCCTGCTGCTTGGGCCACCGGATGTGTCCAGGCTCGTTCCCCAATCGACCCGGTAGTGGCCGGCGTTTCTTTTTTCGTGACTCAGCTGCATGTCTGCTACACTCCGGCCTCTGGCCGGGGGGCCCGTTTGTGGCCAGCCATGCTGTTTTGGCTGCCAGCCATAGGCCGGTCCAGGTTTGGTCCCAATCGGGCCTTTGCCGGCTGCGGAGCTGTCTGCCTCAGGTGGATTCGTAGCCGAAAAAGAAACAATGGTAGTGGCTGCCAGGAAAAAAACATACAAATTAAGAAATTAATTTATTACGAATAAAAAAGCTTTTATACATTAAGTTTAATAAACCTTTACCTAGTATTATTTCTACGATAAAAAATATAAAAATGTTATGTTAAACAGAAAGCCTGTCAAAGGTGCTATTATGTTGAATTAAAACGAATTTAAGTGGTAGGGCCAAGGGGGCCATATAAGTTATTAGGTTGATTTAAAGGAATTTAGTGGTAGGGCCATAGGGTATGTGGAGGTCCTCCAGCTGTGCCTCAAGCTAATGTCAGCTTACCCAGTCCTTGGGCCAAATGGCCCCCTTCATCCATGCCTCGGGGTGTATCATTTATTTAATTATTTATTTATTTCTGGTTCAAGCTACAGTAAATTCGTTTATATATATTTATTTTTGCGGGGACCAAGCCTGCCTACTTTGTAACGACAACCGGTGTGGCATGGGTCAAAACCACGCCGCCCCATCACTTGCAGGTCATCAAGACGTCTTAGTCAAGATGTTACCACCTGTGTCGACCGAATCAGCTGCTACGTCGTACGCTCACGCGGGGACCAAGCCTGCTTGTTGTGCTCCCTCCTCACTGGGGAGGTCCAGGCAAGTGGCTAGCCACCTCAGCCCTTCAGGCCCTCAGGCCCTAAACACTAGTCCCTAAACCCAGTACTTAGGGGACCAAGCCTGCCTGCTGTGCTACCTCCTCACTGGGGAGGTCCAGGCAAGTGGGTGGCCATCTCAGCCCTTCATCTCTTGCCACAATCCCCCCTAAACCCTAAACTATAAACCTACACCCTAAACCCAAAACCCTAAACATGTTCCGAAAGGGGATCAAGCCTGCCTGCTTTGCTCCCTCCTCAACGGGGAGGCGCAGGCAAGTCACTTGGCCAGCCTTCTCTCCCCTGACTCTCTATAATAGATTCCACAAAACGTCCGTGGCCCGCCTTCTCTCCCCTGACTCTCTACAGTAAATCCCCAAAAACGCCCGTGGCCCGCCTTCCCTCCCCTGACTCTTTAGAATAGATCCCTCACAATTTCTTGACCCCCCTTAACCCCCTAAACCCTAAACCCTTAACCCATAGCCCAGTTTGCATGTAACTCTTTTCACCCCTTAAAATGTAACTCCTGCCCGGTATGCATTTAACTCCTTCCACCCCTTGGCATGTAACTCCTTCTGTCTAGTATGCATGTAACTCCTTTCACCCCTTGGCATGTAACTCCGTCTGTCCGGTATGCATGTAACACTTTTCACCCCTTGGTATGTTACTCCTTCTGTCTGGTCTGCATGTAACTCCTTTCACCCCTTGGCATGTAACTCCATTCACCCGTTGGCATGTAACTCCTTCTGTCCAGTATGCATGTAACTCCTTTCACCCCTTGGTATGTTACTCCTTCTGTCTGGTCTGCATGTAACTCCTTTCACCCCTTGGCCTGTGCGTAACTTCAGGACGCATGCTTCAGCTGCTCGTGCAGCGCCGCGTCCCTCGCTCCCGGAGGCGATGCAATGGGCACGTGTGGGGCTTGCAGGTGATACTAAGTGCCATGCAGACCCTGTACCCCATGTAGCCCATGCAACGCATGGAGCCCATGCAGCCCATGCAACTCATGCAGTCCATGCAGCTCAAGCAGCCCATGCAACTCATGCAGCCCATGCAGCCAATGCAGCCAATGCAAATCATGCAGCCCATGTAGCCCATGTAGCCCATGCAACGCATGCAGCCCATGCAGCCCATGTAGCCCATGCAACTCATGCAGCCCATGCAGCCCATGTAGCCCATGCAACTCATGCAGCCCATGCAGCCCATGTAGCACATGCAACTCATGCAGCCCATGTAACCCATGCAGCCCATGTAGCCCATGCAACTCATGCAGCCCATGCAGCCCATGTAGCCCATGCAGCCCATGCAACTCATGCAGCCCATGTAGCCCATGTAACTCATGCAGCCCATGTAACTCATGCACCCCATGCAGCCCATGCCCCCATTAGGCTACATGGGTATTTTGGGCTACATGGGCGGCATGTACGACATGAGCTGAAAAACTGCATTTTTTGTGTGCAACATGAAGCCATACCTACTTGCCTGCCACGCCGCATCCTCGCTGCTCGATTTGAATTCAAATGTTTGAATCTGCATTCCCCCACGCAGCTTTAGGGCGTATCCGCTCGCCTGTCTCGCCGCCTTGAAACCGCCACCAACTGCCCAACCTCCACCATCCAAGATCTCGCCCTCGACCCCGCCCCCGCCTACACCCTCGCCCACGCAACCGTTGCCTTCTCTTTCGACGTCGCCTCTGCAGCTGTCGCCTCCTCTTCTGCCTTCACTGCCGCCCCCCTTGTCTTCTCCTCCTCCACCTCGTCTAGGTAATTTCATGTTTGGGTTCAGGCTTGGCGGTTAAGGACAAACAACAAGTAATCAAGGACGGTGCGTCCCGCATGAGACTGTGCACCACATAATATTTACTTTATATAGTTTCTCTGTCTGTGGGGCAGTGTGAATGCGGCTCCGGCCCCGAGCTGTGCCGTTCCGTCAACCCACAAGCCTCTAAAGGGCCGACATTTGATTCCCTTATTTTGTTGTCCGTAGGGCGTTAACAGACAGATGGCATCCGCGCACCCTTGCTGTTGATTCATTGCATCTTGGCTGCACTTGCCACATTCTCGCTGCTTAATTTGAATTCAGATTTATGAAGCTGTTTTTTCCCCGTGCTAAACCCCTATACCCTAAACCCTAACCCTAAACCCTTAACCCTAGGGCGTTAACAGACAGACGACATCCGCGCACCCGTGCTGCTGTTTTACCGCATCTTGGCTGCGCTCGTGCTGTCATCAAGCCCCGGCGTTTTGAACCTCCCGCTCCTGCATTTGTTGCAGGTCCCATCTGCATCGACCGCAGCAGCTGCTATGCCGCCCGCTCCACCGGGGACCAACTCTGTCTGCTCTGCTCTGTGCTCACGGGTGCAGTACAGGCAAGTTATAAACCCTGAATCAAATAGATCAAACAACCCACCCTCAATCACCTTTGCCACCCTCAACCATCCTCAACCACCCTCAACCATTTCAACAAGGCATGCCCTCCAGAATAAAACATGAGTGTTGTACATGTACTGCCTGCCCACTGGTGCTTTACAGGCAAGTAATAAAACGTAAATCAAGTAAATCACCCTCGACCACCACAACCACCTTAACTACCCGGGCCCTCGGGTACCAAACCTGTTTGCTGTTATCACACCCAAGAGTGCAGTACGGGCCATTTATAACCACCTCAACCACCTCAATTACCCGCACCCATGGGTGCCAACCCAGTCTCCTGTGCTAACTGCTCAATATTGCAATACATGTGATGCCTTAACCACCAACCACCTCAACCGCCTAAACCGTCCGTGCCCTAGGGGGGCCAGCCCTGCCCGCTGCGCTCCCTCCTCAACGGCGTGATGCAGGCTGACGAGGCAGTTTTTAAATGCAATATTTGTGGACATATATTCCACAGTCCCTAAACCCCACAGTCCCTAAACCCCACGATCCCTAAACCCTAAACTAGGCTCACTACACGCTGATTCCAGAGTCCCTAGGTTAAAGACTATGACCCTGCATTGAAACGTCATTCTTACATCTCAAACCCCAAAGCTTCCGGTTGTGCGTAGAAAGAAAGAAAGAAAGCTACGCCCTATTGGGGCGTGGATGTTGAGGAAACAACGCAGCTTGGGGCCGCAGCCACATCCGCGCCGTTACCATGAGGCAAGAAGAAAGAAGCAACTTCCTCACGGTGGTTTTCTCGGTTGTGCGTAACTACCAACTTACTGACCTCGGTATTCCTAGTTTGCGTGCTGTCGTGGGAGCGGCGAGGGACGTGCGGGGCGGGCTGAGCGGGGATGCTGGCTGGGCGCGGCCGCTGCTGCAGTATACCTCGTTTGTGATGGCGTTGAGGCAAGCTGCCTCGGTATTCCTAGTTTGGAGGGGTCCTTCAACTGTGCACGCAGCCCTGCCTTTCTCACTCCCACCAGCAACGCAATGAGCCCCGAGCCCACCTGACTTGAACCATTGTCCCGTTCACTCTCGACACATGTCATGTACACTAGTGTGTAACTTCTTCCTCCCTCAACATGTCTTCGACTGCAGGAGGCTTGCTACAAGTGCGTATGCAGCCCAACCTCCCTCACTCGCGGTGTCAATGCAATGACCACGTGTGGGGAATGCAGGTGAGGTCATGCAGTCCATGCAGTCCATGCAGTCCATGCAGTCCATGCAGCCCATGTAGTTCATGCAGCCCATGCATTTCATGCAGCCCATGCAGTTCATGCAGCCCATGCAGTCCATGCAGCCCATGCAGTTTATGCAGCCCATGCAGTCCATGCAGCCCATGTAGTTCATGCAGCCCATGCAATTCATGCAGCCCATGCAGTTCATGCAGCCATGCAATTCATGTAGCCCATGCAGTTCATGCAGCCCATGCAGTTCATGCAGCCCATGCAGTTCATGCAGCCCATGTAGTTCATGCAGCCCATGCAATTCATGCAGCCCATGCAGTCCATGCAGCCCATGCAGTTCATGCAGACCATGCAGTTCATGCAGCCCGTGCAGTCCATGCAGCCTATGTAGCCCATGCATCCCTGCCTCCTTCATTCCCGGTGTAATTGCAATGGCTATGTGTGGTTTAGGCAGGTGAGGTCATGTGCCATGCAGGTCATGCGGCCACGCTCCAGGCAGTCCATGCAGACCATGCAGCCCATGCAGTTCATGCGGTTCATGCAGACCATGCAGTTCATGCAGGCCATGCAGTTTATGCAGCCCATGCAGTTCATGCAGACAATGCAGGGGCATGCATGAGCGGCAACGTGCAATGCAGCCCATGTAGACCATGCAGGTCATGCAGACCAAGTAGCAATGTAGACAATACAGACCTATCTCCCTCACTCCTGCTGTCAATGCTGTGTTCATCTGCAACAAAAGCGGAAGAAATTGCACGCCATGTGGCCCATGCGATCTACGCAGCCCATGCGGCCCATGCTATGTACGCAGCCCATGCGGCCCATGTTCCTGATACAACTGATAGTACACCGGTTTGCTCTGCCTGGCCTTTTCATAGAATCCCGTGGGTGTTTGCATGAATGCTGTATCAAGTGAGACAGCCTATTCAGCTCATGCAGCCTAGCTCATGCGGCTTGTGCTAGCTCATGCAGCCTAGCTCATGCAGTGCGTATCAAATGAGACAGCCTATACAGCTCATGCAGCCTAGTGAAGTCCATGTATCCCATGCGATGTCAGGCAGCGCATTGCCAGCCAGTCTCAAATTTAAAAAGGGGGGGAAATGGCCACATCTCCCCGGACTCTCTTGCTATGATCCCTCCAACCCTAGGCCCTGAACCCTAGGCCCTAAACCCTAGGCACTAAACCCTAGGCCCTTAACCCTAGGCCCTTAACCCTAGGCCCTAAACCCTAGGCCCTCAATCATAGGCCCTAAACCCTCTATTTAGGGGACCAAGCCTGCCTGCTATGCTCCCTCCTTAATGGGGAGGAACAGGCAAGTCGAGAAATGACCACCGTGCCTGCATGTTTTAAGCTCTGTTCTATTTTTAAATTGTGGCACACTTGCAGCTTGACGGCCAAGCCGCTGCCATGTTTGTAAGCTCTGTTATATTTTCAATTCCACGCACACTTGCAGCTTGACGGCGAAGCCTCTGCCATGGTTCGATGCCTTGGACATCTCATCCTCGGCAAATCCCCTGCCCACACCAGCGCCACCATGCCTGCATGTTTTTAAGCTCTGTTTTATTTTGAACTCCTGGCACACCTGCAGCTTGACGGCCAAGCCGCTGCTTTGTTTTTAAGCTCTGTTATATTTTCAATTCCCCGCATACTTGCAGCTTGTCATCCAAGCCGCTGCCATGCTTTGATGCCTTGGACTCCTCATCTTCTGCAAAGCCCCTGCCCCCGCCAGCGCCACCGCCAGCGGCCTCCCCCCCCCGGCGGCCCTCGCGGCCCTCGACACCCTCGCCGGCCCCGCCCCTGCCACCCCCACGTAAGTCATGTGCCCATATACCGGTAGTCAGCTACAATTCAGCAGTGCCTAAGCAATACAGTCAGGTACAATTCAACTGCTCGTCAGCAGTACAGTCAGCTACAATTCAGCTGCTCATCAGCAGTACAGTCAGCTACAATTCAGCTGCTCGTCAGCAATACAGTCAGCTACAATACAGCTGCTCATAAGCAACAAAGTCAGCTACAATTCAGCTGTGCCTAAGCAATACAGTCAGCTACAATTCAACTGCTCGTCAGCAGTACAGTCAGCTACAATTCAGCTGCACTGAAGCAATATAACCAGCTACAATCCAGCTGCTCCTAAGCAATATAGTTAGCTATAATTCAGCTGCTCATCAGCAGTACAGTCAGCTACAATTCAGCTGCTCATCAGCAACATAACCAGCTACAATTCAGCTGCTCATAAGCAATATAGTCAGCTACAATTCAGCTGTACTTAAGCCTGCAACCAAGGATTTAGTATACATCTCACGGTAACGGCGCGCACGTGGCTTTGGCCCAGGCCGAGCTGTTTGCTTAACTCTCACGCCCCCCGCAGGGCGTAGCTTTCTTTCCTTCTTACATCTCTCCAGCCAGTAGCTACAGTCGGTAGGGAAATTTGGTGATGCGGTTTGATACGGCACACTTCCCCAAGATTGTTTACATTGATTGAATATTTTAAATAATAAAATAATAAAATAAATTCCTCCTTAATTTTTTGTAACTCTTTTTCTATTTTTTTATTTGTTTATTTGATCATTATACCGGTATTTGACCATTAGACAGGTATTATTTTACCATTATTTGACAGGTATGATTTGACAGGTATTATTTGACAGGTATTATTTTACCATTATTTGACAGGTATTATTTGACAGGTATTATTTGACAGGTATTATTTGACCATTATTTGACAGGTATTATTTTACCATTATTTGACAGGTATTATTTGACAGGTATTATTTTACCATTATTTGACAGGTATTATTTTACCATTATTTGACAGGTATTATTTGACAGGTATGATTTGATAGGTCCTTTCTGCATCAATCCCCCCCCCACAGAATCCCAGCCCCACAATCCCACGCTCGTCCAGGGTTTGATACAGCACACTTCCCCAAGATGATTTGCATGTTTGACTATTTACCGGTCTATAAAAGGTCCTTTCTGCATCGACCCCACGCTCGCCCAAGGTTTGTTTGCATTTATTACAGCTTCACATATTTGGCAGGCCCTGTTTGTTTTGACCTGCTACGCCCCACGCTCCCCCAAAACCGTTTGCATTTATTTACCGTTTGATCATTGCATTTGTCAGATCCCATCTGCATCGACCGCAGTAGCTGCTACGCCCCACGCTCCCATATAACCGTTTGCATTCATTTACCGTTTGACCATTCAATTATACGCATTTTTTGCTGCATCGACCGCAGTAGCTGCTACGCCCCACGCTCCCCTAAAACCGTTTGCATTCATTTACCGTTTGACCATTCAATTATACGCATTTTTTGCTGCATCGACCGCAGTAGCTGCTATGCCCCACGCTCCTCTATAACTGTTTGCATTTATCTACCAGTTGACCATTCTATTATACGCATTTTGTTCTGCTGTTTTACTGCATCTTGGCTGCACTCGTGCTGTCATCAAACCCTGGCGTTCTGAACCTCCCGCTCCTGCATTTGATCCAGGTCCCGTCTGCATCGACCGCAGTAGCTGCTACGCCGCACGTTCCACGGGGGATCAAACCTGCCTGCTGTGCTCCTTGCTCAAAGGGGCAGATATCCAGGTACCAGATCTGCCTCATGATCTGCCAGATCCTCTGACTGAGGACCTGCCTAAAGATCTGCCTAAAGATCTGGCTGAAATTCCTAATGAAGATCTGCCTTGAGATCTGGCTGAAATTCCGAATCAAGTCTCATACATACAAAGAACTGCCTGTATATCTGACTGGAGCTCTGAATGAAGTTCCATGCATATAGATCTGCCTATAGATCTGACTGAATTCTGACTGAAACTCCGAATGAAATTCCATGCATATTTAGATATGCCTAAAGACCTGCCTAAAGATCTGCCTAAAGATCTGGCTGAAATTCCTAATGAAGATCTGCCTTGAGATCTGGCTGAAATTCCGAATCAAGTCTCATACATACAAAGAACTGCCTGTATATCTGACTGGAGCTCTGAATGAAGTTCCATGCATATAGATCTGCCTATAGATCTGACTGAATTCTGACTGAAACTCCGAATGAAATTCCATGCATATTTAGATATGCCTAAAGACCTGCCTAAAGATCTGCCAAAAGATCTGACGGAAGATTCACCTGGAGATATGCTTCATGATCTACCTATAGAGAACCTGCCTGCAACCTGATTTGTAACCCACATGCGTGCCACTGCAGGCGCTTTGTTACAGCTGCTCATGCAGCATCGCCTCCCTCGCACCCGGCGGCAGTGCATTAAACACCTGCGGCGCCTGCGGGTAAGAAGATATGCCATGCAACCCCATGCAACCCATACAGCCCATGTAGCACATACAGCCCATGTGGCCCATGCAACCCATGCCGTCCATGCAGCACATGCAGGCCATGCAGTCCATACATCACATGCAGCACTTTGCTTGTCCTCTCTGTCCTTGTTGACACCCGCAGCCCCCTCCTCTCCCTTGCAGGTTCAACAAAGACCCGGAAGCGTGTTACCTGGCATTCCTAAACAGTCCACCTCCATCGCATCCAACGCCCCCATCTCCAACGCCCGTCGTCTTCCCGCCCCCCCCGCCCGTCCCATACCCGCCCACTGCCCCGCTTCCGCCGTACCCGCCCCCAACACCGCCACCACTGCCCCCGCTGCCTCCACTGTCGCCGCTGTCGCCACCCTCCCCGCCGCCGCCTCCTTTCCCTTCACCGCCGCCCCCTTGCTTCACAAACCTGGAAGGCTGCCTCCAGGTATGAAGGGGTGTGAAGGGGGTAGCTGACGGGGTAGCTGAAGAAAGGTGCTGCCATCTTGCTGTAGCAACATGGTAGGATAGCCCCAGGTGTGAACAGGTGTGAAGGGGGTAGCTGACGGGGTAGCTGACGGGTAGCTGAAGAAAGGCGCTGCCATCTTGCAGTAGCAACATGGCAGGATAGCCCCAGGTGTGAACGGGTATGAAGGGGGTCTCTGAGGTGCAACAGGGGGTCACTGAAGGAGGTTATTGCCCCCTTGCTTCACAATCCTGGCGAGCTGCCTCCAGGTGTGAACGGGTGTGAACGGGGGTAGCTGACGGGGTAGCTGGGGGAGTAGCTGAACAGAGTCGCTGCCATCTTGCTGCACCAACAGGCAAGGATGCCTCCAGATGCGGCGGGGTAGCTGAAGCATAGGGGTAGCTGAAGGGGTACCTGAGGGGGTAGCTGAAGGAATCCGCCGCCGTCTTGCTGCACCAGGAAGCCTCCAGATGCAGCAGGGGTAGCTGAATTGTAGCTGAATCTCCCTTGAGATACCAAGAAAGCTGGCGTTTCTGTTGTCATCTCACTCTCTGTCCAATGCCGCTTTTATCGTGCCCTCACACTTATATCTTATCCCCACACTTGTATCTCAGCCCCACACTTGCATATTATCCCCAAACTTGTACCTCATCACACTTTGCCCGATGCCTCCCGCTTTGTCATTTGCTGCCTCTCAGGCGAGCTGGATGCAGACCTCAAACTGCCAGGCCTGTCTCAGCCTTTCCCTGTCCCGTCAGCCTGGGTGCTTTGCTTGCCTGTGCGGCGGCACCGAAGCGAGGACATGCGCAGGTGCGAGGCTGCATGGAGGCACATGGGAGGTGCATGGATACGCAAAGGGCCGCATGGGAATGCATGGCCCTGCCTGGGATGCATGGGAATGCATGGCCCTGCCTGGGGCCGCATGGGCATGCATGGGTCTGAAAGGCACTGTCAAGCCTGTCTCAGCCTGCCCGCATCCCACCAGCACGGTTGCTTTGCTTGCCTGAGTGGCGGTGCCAAAGAAAGCACATGTACAGGGGCGGGGCTGCATGGGAGCGCATGCGGCCGCATGGGAATGTATGCAGCTGCATGGGGCCGCATGGGACTGTATAGAGGTGCACAGGACTGACAGACCTGTCTCAGCCTTCCCTGTTCCTGCCAGCACGCCACTTTGCCTGCCTGTGAGGAGACATATAAGCAAGCACATATACAGGAGCGGGGCTGCATGGGAGCGCATGGAGCTGCATGGGATGTATAGAGCTGCATGGGGACGCATGGAGTGGCATGGGACTGCATGGGCCAAATGCTGCTGCTGTTACATAGACTGCTGCTGCCAATGTTAATGTTGCCCATGCTGCCACCTCCACTGCTGTCCTTGCTGCTGCCGCTGCTGCTTTGATTGCTGCCAATGCCAATGCCGCCCATACTGCCACCTTCACTGCCCATACTACCGTCTCCACCTCCATTCCTGCTGATTTTCCTGCTGTGCAGCCTGCAGCCTAGACAAGGCTGTGGACAGCCGCGTCTGTTTGGCGTGTGCCAGGTTGCGAGTGCCAGCACAGCTCTGCGGGTGAGAAGCCCATCCCTTTCCTCCAGGGGTGCCCATCCCCTTCTGGGGTGTCCATTTTTGAATTGTTTCTGCGCTGCAGATTGTAGATTTGAATTGCCTTCCCTCAAGTAGGAATTAATTCAAGTAGGAACTAACTAGATAACTAATAAATGTTTGGCGTGCGAGTGCCGGCTCAGCTCTGCGGGTGAGAGGCCCGTTTCTGGTTGCCGGGGATGCCCATTCTTGTTTTTTTCGCGCTGCACATTTAAGATTTAAATTGCCTTCCCTCGGGTAGGAATTAATTAATTAATTGATGCTTGGCGTGTGCAAGGCTGGGAGTAGGAACTAATTTATTAATTAGTTTATTAATGCTTGGTGCGTGCAAGGCTACCAGTGCCAGCACAGCTCTGCGAGTAAGTCGCCCATCCCTTGCCAACAAGGGTGTCCATTCTCGATTTGTTTCTGAACCGCAGATTGTACATTTGAATTGCCTTCCCTCAGGTAGGAATAAATTAGTTGAGTAATGCTTGGCATGTGTGTAAGTGGCCCATCCCTTGCCAACAGGGATATCCATTTCTTACCTCCGTATAGCAGACCGTACATTTAAATTGCCTTTCCGCAGGTAATGAATCCATTATCTCGCCTGCTTCACCTGAGTCAGGGGCCCCAATGTGTCCTGCCTGCTACCTGACATGTACCGCCTGCTACCTGACGTGTACCGCAGTGCCTGCATGCACGGCCACGTAAGACATTGCTGCCTGCTTCTCCTGTGTCACCAACCCGATGTGTACTGCCTGCTGTCTGGATTGTACCGCTTTATATCTGACATGTACCGCAGTGCCTGCGGCGCCACAAAAGACGTTGCTGCCTGCTTCTCCTGTGTCATAAACCCCGATGTGTACTGCCTGCTGCCTGACTTGTACCGCTTTACATCTGACATGTACCGCAGTGCCTGCGGCGCCGCAAAGGACGTTGCGGCCTGCTTCTCCTGTGTCACAAACCCTGCACTATCGCACTCAACCGTTTCCCAGGTATGCTTCTCACGCCTAAACCCTTGACCCTAAACCCTAAATCCTTAATCCTTGACCTCGACCCTAAACCCTTGACCCATGACCATAAGCCCTTGACCCTAAACCCGTTACCTTAACCTAAAACCCTATTCCTTGCGCCACAATCCCTGGACTGTCGCACTCGGCCGTCGCCCAGGGAGGTCTTATGTATCCTGAACCCTACACCCTGGATTATTGGCCCTGAATCATGAACCCTGAACCGTACACCCTGGACCACAAACCAGGAATATTATCCCTCAAACGATTACTCTGTGTCACCGACCAGGGACTGTTACACCTGAACCCTAACCCTAAACCCTAAGCCTACCGACCAGGGACTGTTACACCTCAACCCTTACCCCAACCCCTAAGCCTAAACCCTAAGCCTACCGACCAGGGACTGTTACACTTCACCATCACCCAGGTAGGCTTCCTACACCCTTAACCCTTAACCCTGTATCTTAACCCTGTATCTTGAGAGCATTTAAATAGCGTTGCGGATCCTGACTGCCGCTTTTAAGCCCTGCCGAGGCTTGAGACCACCCCATGAAGTCTTAAACCGAGACTACGCTACACCCTTACGTCTAAACCGAGACTACACCCTAATCCCTAAACCAAGACAACGCCCGTCGTCCAGCGAATCCTCCTTGACCCTGAGCTATGATCCCTTAACCCTAAACCCTTAACCCTCAACCATAGACTTTGCTGCACTGCCGCACTCTCTTACGTCGTCCAGCGAGTCCTCCTTGAACCTGAGCTATGAACCCTAAGCTATGCAACGCAGACGTTGCACTGTCACACCTAACCGCCACACAGGTGGGCCGCCCTGGTTCTAAGCCTACAGCCTTAGATCTCGGTCAAAAAGAATTCCACGGTAACGGCTCGGATGTGGCTTCTGCCCAGTCTGCGCTGTTCCCTCCACTCTCACGCCCCCCATGAGGCCCAGCTTAATTTCCGTCACAGACCCCTGCTCTGTCGAACCCCAACTGCTGCCCAGGTAGGCCTCCCAAGCCCTCAACCCTTAACCTTTAACCCTAAACCCTGTTGGTAGGCATCCTTAAACCTAAATATTGTATTTAGGAACCCTTTACCCTAAACCCTAAATACTCAAAGGTGATTGTCCTCACCCGCGCCAATGCTGCTTTTGCTTATGCTCGTTTGCAGTCAGGCTGCATAGCCTGCTCTGGCCTCCCGTACCAAGCCCCACAGCTCAGGGCGCACTCGAATAACCACCACTTACTGCTGATGAACCTGATGTTTATTACAATGCTCCTGCTGCTGCTGCTATCTTGCAGTCAGGCTGCATAGCCTGCTCTGGCCTCCCGTACCAAGTCCCACAGCTCAGGGCGCACTCGAATAACCACCACTTACTGCTGATGAACCTGATGTTTATTACAATGCTCCTGCTGCTGCTGCTATCTTGCAGTCAGGCTGCATAGCCTGCCCTGGCCTCCCATACCAAGCCCCAGAACTGGAGGCCTCCATGTCCACCAACAAATGATGCCCCTGACCCTGACCCTGACCCTGACCCTGACCCTGACCCTGACCCTGACCCTGACCCTGACCCTGACCCTGACCCTGACCCTGACCCTGACCCTGACCCTGACCCTGACCCTGACCCTGACCCTGACCGTACTGCTGCTGCTGCTATGTTGCAGTCAGCCTGCATAGCCTGCTCTGGCCTGCCGTACCAAGCTCCACAACTGGAGGCCTCTATGACCGCGGCCTGCCATGCGTGCGTCCTCAGCACTGGAAGCCTCCTGAACACGCCGCTGCCAGGCTCACAAGAAGCGACAGACCCGCGCGTCTCGTACTGTCCCGTGTGCGGGTGGGTGGGTGGGTGGGTGGTGTACATGTGGGTGCGGGTGTGCGGGTCTTGTACTGCCATGTGTGTGTCCTTAACACTGGGAGCCTTTTTAACACGCCCCTGCCAGGCTCACAAAAAGCGACAGACCCGCGCGTCTCGTACTGTCCCGTGTGCGGGTGGGTGGGTGGGTGTTGTACCGCCGCAGCGGGGACCACAGGATGCAAAGGATCGGTGTGAATCGTACTGCCCTGTGGGTGTGTGGATGGGTGAGTCCTGTACTGTCTTGATGGTGGGTTTCGTACTGCCTTGTGTGTGTGTGGATGGGTGGGTTCTGTACTGTCCTGTGGGTTTGAGGATGGGTGGTTCCTGTACCGCCATATGAGTGCGTTGGTGGTTCTTGTACTGCCCTGTGGGTCGGTGGGTGGACCTCGTATGTCCCTGAGTGTGTGTGAATGGGTGGGTCTTGTACTGCCCTGTGAGTGCATAGGTGGGTCTCGTACGTACCTGCCTATGTAAGGTGGGCCGATGAGTCATATGTACCGCCCCGTGTATATGAGGGAGGATGGGTGGGTCTTGTACTGCCATGTAGGTGGATGAGTGGGGGTGTCTTGTACATCGCGGCATACTTTATTTTATAACTATCGTCTCATTTGTGCACCCTGCCGAAGGTACCTGCCATCTCCAACCGCATGCTTCGGATGCCTGCAACAGCGGGATATAGCAACCTCTTTCTGTACCGCCCTCCCACCGCCCCTACCCCCTCCGGTGAGCACACTGCCGATAGTTGTGGAGAAGATGAGCAGGTGGGTGTATGGCTTCCCCTTTGATTCGAATTAGGACGCCTACAACAGTGGGAAATAGCAACCTCTTTCTGCGCCGCCCTCCCGCCGCCCCTACCCCCTCCGGTGAGCACACTACCAATAGTTGTGGAGAAGATGAGCAGGTGGGTGTATGGCTGCCTCTTTGATTCGAATTAGGAGGCCTGCAACAGTGGGAAATAGCAACCTCTTTCTGCACCGCCCTCCCACCGCCCCTACCCCCTCCGGTGAGCACACTACCGATAGTTGTGGAGAAGATGAGCAGGTGGGTGTATGGCTGCCTCTTTGATTCGAATTAGGACGCCTACAACAGTGAGAAATAGCAACCTCTTTATGCACCGCGCTCCCGCCGCCCCTACCCCCTCCGGTGAGCACACTACCAATAGGTGTGGGAGGATGAGCAGGTGGGTGTATGGCTGCTCGTAACCCTTAACCCTAAACCCTAGTGTGTCCTTGCCGTCCCAGCTTCCCAGCCTCACCTCAGCACTGATGCCTTAAATTCATAAACCCTCAGTGATTCTTTTAGTTGGTACTGGGTACGACTCGTACCGAAACACGGTATCGAACAATGATCGGTCTTGGAGTTCAACGTAGTTGCTGGGTACCTAAAATATCCCAAAATGGGGCGGGAAACACTGAGAATCGAGAATTGTTTGCGCCTGCGGCGCTCGTTTCTAGGATTCCAGTACCCAACAATGAATGGCCAGAATCACTAATGGCCAAAACCACTAAAAGAATCACTGCTCATCACGGATGCCTAATATTTATAGACTCTCAAACCTCAACCTTAAAGCCTTCTACCAGTTGCGTCCCCCGCCGTCCCCGCCGCCAGTGTCCCATCGGGTTTGAGTGCATGATATCCGGGATGTAGATTAGTCAAGTACTCAATATATCATATAAATGTAAACCTTCAACATAAACCTTTAAACCCTCCTTTCAGGTGCGGCCCCCGCCACCCCTGCCGCCAGCGCCTCGTCCACCACCTCCCTCCAAGCCGGAGCCGCCGCAGCCGCCCGCCGCGCCACCGCATGCTCCGCCCCTGCCTCCGGTCCCCATCGCGGTAGTGCCTCGGTTCACATCGTACTCGACGTGTACCGCAGTGAGTCAGCATGCCCATGACTCCATGCACCTCCCTCCCATGCCAATGTGCCATGACGCCATGCACCTCCCTCCCATGCCAGAAAGCTTATACCTGCCTCCCCTCCTCTGTGCATGCAGGCGGGATACGTGGATGACGATTGCAGACAGTGTTCATACCTGCCGACGGACCGTCAAGCCACCTGCTACTCTTGCCTGGGAAACGGCGTCGCGGGACCGAATTGCATGCAATGCGTGTGGGAGGTGCGCTGCTGCTGCTGCTGCTGCTGCTGCTGCTGCTGCTGCTGCTGCTACTGCTGCTGCTGCTACAGCTGCTGCTGCTGCTGCTGCTACTGCTGTTGCTGCTGCTGCTGCTGCTGCTGCTGCTGCTGCTGCTGCTGCTGCTGCTACTGCTGCTGCTACTGCTGCTGCTGCTGCTGTTGCTGGTACTGCTGCTACTGCTGATGCTGATGCTGCTGCTGCTGCTGCTACTGCTGTTGCTACTGCTGCTGCTGTTGCTACTGCTGCTGCTGCTGCTGTTCGTGCTGTTGTGGTTTAATATGATAAAGCACATTGTATCAATCTTCTATGCTGGCTGAGGAGGAATTGGGGGATATCCCCCGAAAGGAGGAGTGCATACAGTGCGTGTGGGAGGTGACCTGCTGCTGCTGCTGCTGCTGCTGCTGCTATTGTTGTGGTTTAATATGATAAAGCACACGGTATTCATCTTCTATACTGGCTGAGGAGGAATGGGGGGATCTCCTGCTTTAAACGCCAAACCTCCGACCCTCATTATCCCGAAACCCTTGTTCTTGCAGCCGACCCTACCAATCAGTACTTTTGTCACAATTGCCTCAAACGTGGGGCCGAAGCCTCCACGTGCAACACCTGCTTTAAACGCCAAACCTCCGACCCTCAATCCTTATCCCCAAATCCTTGTTTTTCGCAGCCGGACCCCACCAAGCAGTACTTTTGTTACGATTGCCTCAAACGTGGGGCCGAAGCCTCCACGTGCAACACCTGCTCGTCCTTGTCCTCGTATTCCGGAATGCTTGCCTGCATCGATTGTGTGTCAACACCGGTGAGCACCCAGACCTTTAAAACCAACCGAGGCCTAAACCCTTACCCAAACCCACAGCCTGCTTGTAACATTTGCTCGTCCTTGTCGTCGTATGCCGGAATGCTCGCCTGCATCGACTGCGTGTCATCACCGTTGAGTGACCAGCCCTTAAACAGGAACATAAACCTGAAGTGTATTCCCATCAGCATCGATTGCATGCATGTGCACTCTTGTGGTCGTTAAACCCTTAAACCCGACTAAAATTCCTGGAGCTTAAACCCTCGACATATTCCCGACACCATTGACTGTGTGTCCAAACCAGCGAGCTCCCAGACCTTCATCCTAACCTACCCTGACCTTAAACCTCACCTTAACCTAACCTAACCGTAAAGCGACCCTCACCTTAACCTACCCTAACCTTAAACCTCACCTTAACCTAACCTAACCGTAACCCACCCTCACCATAACCTACCCTAACCTTAAACCTCACCTTAACCTAACCTAACCGTAACCCACCCTCACCATAACCTACCCTGACCTTAAACCTCACCTTAACCTAACCTAACCGTTAACCTAACCTCACCTTAACCTCACCTAACTCAACCTAATACTAAACCTTTTACCCTGGGACATAAGCCCTTCATGGCTTCATGTATGCCTGTCAGCAGTGTTTGCGTGTCCACGCCAGTGAGCGCCCAGCCCTGAACCCAACCACCTTTACCCTAAACCCTGAGCCCTGCCTGATGCATCTCCAGGTCATCCAGGAGAACCCCTAACCACCTTAACCCTAAACCCTGAGCCCTGCCTGATGCATCTCCAGGTCATCCAGGAGAACCCCTAACCACCTTAACCCTAAACCCTGAGCCCTGCCTGATGCATCTCCAGGTCATCCAGGAGAACCCCTAACCACCTTAACCCTAAACCCTGAGCCCTACCTCCTGATGCATCTCCAGGTCATCCAGGAGACCCCCCAAACCCCTAAACCCTCAACCCTTAACCCTGAACCCTTAACCCTAGCCCCTGTCTATAGGTCATCCAGGAGACCCCCGACGCCGTGTCAATGTGCTTTGCATGCTCCCACAAAGGAGAGGCGGGACAAAAGGTGAGGCACTGAAAAATAAATAAATGAAATAAATAAATAAAGGTAAATAAACTGAAAAGGCTGGGCCCTGAGACATGAATTATGCAATCGAAACCCGTACCTGAATTATGCAATCGAAATCCGTACCTAGATTATGCAATCGAAACCCGTACCTGAATTATGCAATCGAAACCCGTACCTGAATTATGCAGTCGAAACCCATACCTAGATTATGCAATCGAAACCCATACCTAGATTATGCAATCGAAACCCGTACCTGAATTATGCAATCGAAACCCATACCTAAATTATGCAATCGAAACCCATACCTAAATTATGCAGTCGAAACCCATACCTGAATTATGCAATCGAAACCCATACCTGAATTATGCAATCGAAACCCATACCTGAATTATGCAATCGAAACCCATACCTAAATTATGCAGTCGAAACCCATACCTAGATTATGCAATCGAAACCCATACCTGAATTATGCAGTCGAAACCCATACCTAGATTATGCAATCGAAACCCATACCTAAATTATGCAGTCGAAACCCATACCTGAATTATGCAATCGAAACCCATACCTGAATTATGCAATCGAAACCCATACCTGAATTATGCAATCGAAACCCGTACCTGAATTATGCAATCGAAACCCATATCTGAATTATGCAATCGAAACCCGTACCTGAATTATGCAGTCGAAACCCATACCTAGATTATGCAATCGAAACCCATACCTAGATTATGCAATCGAAACCCATACCTGAATTATGCAATCGAAACCCATACCTGAATTATGCAATCGAAACCCATACCTAAATTATGCAATCGAAACCCATACCTAGATTATGCAATCGAAACCCATACCTGAATTATGCAATCGAAACCCGTACCTAGATTATGCAATCGAAACCCGTACCTAGATTATGCAATCGAAACCCATACCTGAATTATGCAATCGAAACCCATACCTGAATTATGCAATCGAAACCCGTACCTAAATTATGCAATCGAAACCCATACCTAGATTATGCAATCGAAACCCATACCTGAATTATGCAATCGAAACCCATACCTGAATTATGCAATCGAAACCCGTACCTGAATTATGCAGTCGAAACCCATACCTAGATTATGCAATCGAATCCCATACCTAGATTATGTAATCGAAACCCATACCTGAATTATGCAGTCGAAACCCATACCTGAATTATGCAATCGAAACCCATACCTGAATTATGCAGTCGAAACCCATACCTAGATTATGCAATCGAATCCCATACCTAGATTATGTAATCGAAACCCATACCTGAATTATGCAGTCGAAACCCATACCTGAATTATGCAATCGAAACCCATACCTGAATTATGCAATCGAAACCCATACCTAGATTATGTAATCGAAACCCATACCTAGATTATGCAATCGAAACCCATACCTGAATTATGCAATCGAAACCCGTACCTGAATTATGCAGTCGAAACCCATACCTAGATTATGCAATCGAAACCCATACCTAGATTATGCAATCGAAACCCATACCTGAATTATGCAATCGAAACCCATACCTGAATTATGCAATCGAAACCCATACCTAAATTATGCAATCGAAACCCATACCTAGATTATGCAATCGAAACCCATACCTGAATTATGCAATCGAAACCCGTACCTAGATTATGCAATCGAAACCCGTACCTAGATTATGCAATCGAAACCCATACCTGAATTATGCAATCGAAACCCATACCTGAATTATGCAATCGAAACCCGTACCTAAATTATGCAATCGAAACCCATACCTAGATTATGCAATCGAAACCCATACCTGAATTATGCAATCGAAACCCATACCTGAATTATGCAATCGAAACCCGTACCTGAATTATGCAGTCGAAACCCATACCTAGATTATGCAATCGAATCCCATACCTAGATTATGTAATCGAAACCCATACCTGAATTATGCAGTCGAAACCCATACCTGAATTATGCAATCGAAACCCATACCTGAATTATGCAATCGAAACCCATACCTAGATTATGTAATCGAAACCCATACCTAGATTATGCAATCGAAACCCATACCTGAATTATGCAATCGAAACCCGTACCTGAATTATGCAATCGAAACCCATACCTGAATTATGCAATCGAAACCCATACCTGAATTATGCAATCGAAACCCGTACCTGAATTATGCAATCGAAACCCATACCTGAATTATGCAATCGAAACCCGTACCTGAATTATGCAATCGAAACCCATACCTGAATTATGCAATCGAAACCCATACCTGAATTATGCAATCGAAACCCATACCTGAATTATGCAATCGAAACCCATACCTGAATTATGCAATCGAAACCCATACCTGAATTATGCAATCGAAACCCATACCTGAATTATGCAATCGAAACCCATACCTGAATTATGCAATCGAAACCCATACCTGAATTATGCAATCGAAACCCATACCTGAATTATGCAGTCGAAACCCATACCTGAATTATGCAATCGAAACCCATACCTGAATTATGCAATCGAAACCCGTACCTGAATTATGCAATCGAAACCCATACCTGAACTATGCAATCGAAACCCATACCTGAATTATGCAATCGAAACCCATACCTGAATTATGCAATCGAAACCCATACCTGAATTATGCAATCGAAACCCATACCTGAATTATGCAATCGAAACCCATACCTGAATTATGCAATCGAAACCCATACCTGAATTATGCAGTCGAAACCCATACCTGAATTATGCAATCGAAACCCATACCTGAATTATGCAATCGAAACCCGTACCTGAATTATGCAATCGAAACCCATACCTGAATTATGCAATCGAAACCCGTACCTGAATTATGCAGTCGAAACCCATACCTAGATTATGCAATCGAAACCCATACCTAGATTATGCAATCGAAACCCATACCTGAATTATGCAATCGAAACCCGTACCTAAATTATGCAATCGAAACCCATACCTAGATTATGCAATCGAAACCCATACCTGAATTATGCAATCGAAACCCATACCTGAATTATGCAATCGAAACCCGTACCTGAATTATGCAATCGAAACCCGTACCTGAATTATGCAATCGAAACCCATACCTGAACTATGCAATCGAAACCCATACCTGAATTATGCAATCGAAACCCATACCTAAATTATGCAGTCGAAACCCATACCTAGATTATGCAATCGAAACCCATACCTAGATTATGCAATCGAAACCCGTACCTGAATTATGCAGTCGAAACCCATACCTAGATTATGCAATCGAAACCCATACCTAGATTATGCAATCGAAACCCGTACCTGAATTATGCAGTCGAAACCCATACCTAGATTATGCAATCGAAACCCATACCTAGATTATGCAATCGAAACCCGTACCTGAATTATGCAATCGAAACCCATACCTAAATTATGCAATCGAAACCCATACCTAAATTATGCAGACGAAACCCATACCTGAACTATGCAATCGAAACCCATACCTGAATTATGCAATCGAAACCCATACCTGAATTATGCAATCGAAACCCATACCTGAATTATGCAATCGAAACCCATACCTGAATTATGCAATCGAAACCCATACCTGAATTATGCAATCGAAACCCATACCTGAATTATGCAGTCGAAACCCATACCTGAATTATGCAATCGAAACCCATACCTGAATTATGCAATCGAAACCCGTACCTGAATTATGCAATCGAAACCCATACCTGAATTATGCAATCGAAACCCGTACCTGAATTATGCAGTCGAAACCCATACCTAGATTATGCAATCGAAACCCATACCTAGATTATGCAATCGAAACCCATACCTGAATTATGCAATCGAAACCCGTACCTAAATTATGCAATCGAAACCCATACCTAGATTATGCAATCGAAACCCATACCTGAATTATGCAATCGAAACCCATACCTGAATTATGCAATCGAAACCCGTACCTG
Source organism: Limnomonas spitsbergensis (assembly GCA_037349105.1). Lineage (NCBI taxonomy): Eukaryota > Viridiplantae > Chlorophyta > Chlorophyceae > Chlamydomonadales > Limnomonas > Limnomonas spitsbergensis. The sequence goes on along the minus strand of JAYJMM010000093.1, from coordinate 1,192,727 downwards.
AATTATGCAATCGAAACCCGTACCTGAATTATGCAATCGAAACCCATACCTGAACTATGCAATCGAAACCCATACCTGAATTATGCAATCGAAACCCATACCTAAATTATGCAGTCGAAACCCATACCTAGATTATGCAATCGAAACCCATACCTAGATTATGCAATCGAAACCCGTACCTGAATTATGCAGTCGAAACCCATACCTAGATTATGCAATCGAAACCCATACCTAGATTATGCAATCGAAACCCGTACCTGAATTATGCAATCGAAACCCATACCTAAATTATGCAATCGAAACCCATACCTAAATTATGCAGACGAAACCCATACCTGAATTATGCAATCGAAACCCATACCTGAATTATGCAATCGAAACCCATACCTGAATTATGCAATCGAAACCCATACCTAAATTATGCAGTCGAAACCCATACCTAGATTATGCAATCGAAACCCATACCTGAATTATGCAGTCGAAACCCATACCTAGATTATGCAATCGAAACCCATACCTAAATTATGCAGTCGAAACCCATACCTGAATTATGCAATCGAAACCCATACCTGAATTATGCAATCGAAACCCATACCTGAATTATGCAATCGAAACCCGTACCTGAATTATGCAATCGAAACCCATACCTGAATTATGCAATCGAAACCCGTACCTGAATTATGCAGTCGAAACCCATACCTAGATTATGCAATCGAAACCCATACCTAGATTATGCAATCGAAACCCATACCTGAATTATGCAATCGAAACCCATACCTGAATTATGCAATCGAAACCCATACCTAAATTATGCAATCGAAACCCATACCTAGATTATGCAATCGAAACCCATACCTGAATTATGCAATCGAAACCCATACCTGAATTATGCAATCGAAACCCATACCTAGATTATGCAATCGAAACCCATACCTGAATTATGCAATCGAAACCCATACCTGAATTATGCAATCGAAACCCATACCTGAATTATGCAGTCGAAACCCATACCTAGATTATGCAATCGAATCCCATACCTAGATTATGTAATCGAAACCCATACCTGAATTATGCAGTCGAAACCCATACCTGAATTATGCAATCGAAACCCATACCTGAATTATGCAGTCGAAACCCATACCTAGATTATGCAATCGAATCCCATACCTAGATTATGTAATCGAAACCCATACCTGAATTATGCAGTCGAAACCCATACCTGAATTATGCAATCGAAACCCATACCTGAATTATGCAATCGAAACCCATACCTAGATTATGTAATCGAAACCCATACCTAGATTATGCAATCGAAACCCATACCTGAATTATGCAATCGAAACCCGTACCTGAATTATGCAGTCGAAACCCATACCTAGATTATGCAATCGAAACCCATACCTAGATTATGCAATCGAAACCCATACCTGAATTATGCAATCGAAACCCATACCTGAATTATGCAATCGAAACCCATACCTAAATTATGCAATCGAAACCCATACCTAGATTATGCAATCGAAACCCATACCTGAATTATGCAATCGAAACCCGTACCTAGATTATGCAATCGAAACCCGTACCTAGATTATGCAATCGAAACCCATACCTGAATTATGCAATCGAAACCCATACCTGAATTATGCAATCGAAACCCGTACCTAAATTATGCAATCGAAACCCATACCTAGATTATGCAATCGAAACCCATACCTGAATTATGCAATCGAAACCCATACCTGAATTATGCAATCGAAACCCGTACCTGAATTATGCAGTCGAAACCCATACCTAGATTATGCAATCGAATCCCATACCTAGATTATGTAATCGAAACCCATACCTGAATTATGCAGTCGAAACCCATACCTGAATTATGCAATCGAAACCCATACCTGAATTATGCAATCGAAACCCATACCTAGATTATGTAATCGAAACCCATACCTAGATTATGCAATCGAAACCCATACCTGAATTATGCAATCGAAACCCATACCTGAATTATGCAATCGAAACCCATACCTGAATTATGCAATCGAAACCCATACCTGAATTATGCAGTCGAAACCCATACCTGAATTATGCAATCGAAACCCATACCTGAATTATGCAATCGAAACCCGTACCTGAATTATGCAGTCGAAACCCATACCTGAATTATGCAATCGAAACCCATACCTGAATTATGCAATCGAAACCCATACCTGAATTATGCAATCGAAACCCATACCTGAATTATGCAATCGAAACCCGTACCTGAATTATGCAATCGAAACCCATACCTGAATTATGCAATCGAAACCCATACCTGAATTATGCAATCGAAACCCATACCTGAATTATGCAATCGAAACCCATACCTGAATTATGCAATCGAAACCCATACCTGAATTATGCAATCGAAACCCATACCTGAATTATGCAATCGAAACCCATACCTGAATTATGCAGTCGAAACCCATACCTGAATTATGCAATCGAAACCCATACCTGAATTATGCAATCGAAACCCATACCTGAATTATGCAATCGAAACCCGTACCTGAATTATGCAATCGAAACCCGTACCTGAATTATGCAATCGAAACCCGTACCTGAATTATGCAATCGAAACCCATACCTGAATTATGCAATCGAAACCCATACCTGAATTATGCAATCGAAACCCATACCTGAATTATGCAATCGAAACCCATACCTGAATTATGCAATCGAAACCCATACCTGAATTATGCAATCGAAACCCATACCTGAATTATGCAATCGAAACCCATACCTGAATTATGCAATCGAAACCCATACCTGAATTATGCAATCGAAACCTGTACCTGAATTATGCAATCGAAACCCATACCTCAATTATGCAATCGAAACCCATACCTGAATTATGCAATCGAAACCCATACCTGAATTATGCAATCGAAACCCATACCTGAATTATGCAATCGAAACCCGTACCTGAATTATGCAGTCGAAACCCGTACCTGAATTATGCAGTCGAAACCCATACCTAGATTATGCAATCGAAACCCATACCTAGATTATGCAATCGAAACCCATACCTGAATTATGCAATCGAAACCCATACCTGAATTATGCAATCGAAACCCATACCTAAATTATGCAATCGAAACCCATACCTAGATTATGCAATCGAAACCCATACCTGAATTATGCAATCGAAACCCATACCTGAATTATGCAATCGAAACCCATACCTGAATTATGCAATCGAAACCCATACCTAGATTATGCAATCGAAACCCATACCTAGATTATGCAATCGAAACCCATACCTGAATTATGCAATCGAAACCCATACCTAAATTATGCAATCGAAACCCATACCTAAATTATGCAGACGAAACCCATACCTGAATTATGCAATCGAAACCCATACCTGAATTATGCAATCGAAACCCATACCTGAATTATGCAATCGAAACCCATACCTAAATTATGCAGTCGAAACCCATACCTAGATTATGCAATCGAAACCCATACCTGAATTATGCAGTCGAAACCCATACCTAGATTATGCAATCGAAACCCATACCTAAATTATGCAGTCGAAACCCATACCTGAATTATGCAATCGAAACCCATACCTGAATTATGCAATCGAAACCCATACCTGAATTATGCAATCGAAACCCGTACCTGAATTATGCAATCGAAACCCATACCTGAATTATGCAATCGAAACCCGTACCTGAATTATGCAGTCGAAACCCATACCTAGATTATGCAATCGAAACCCATACCTAGATTATGCAATCGAAACCCATACCTGAATTATGCAATCGAAACCCATACCTGAATTATGCAATCGAAACCCATACCTAAATTATGCAATCGAAACCCATACCTAGATTATGCAATCGAAACCCATACCTGAATTATGCAATCGAAACCCGTACCTGAATTATGCAATCGAAACCCATACCTAGATTATGCAATCGAAACCCATACCTGAATTATGCAATCGAAACCCATACCTGAATTATGCAATCGAAACCCGTACCTGAATTATGCAGTCGAAACCCATACCTAGATTATGCAATCGAATCCCATACCTAGATTATGTAATCGAAACCCATACCTGAATTATGCAGTCGAAACCCATACCTGAATTATGCAATCGAAACCCATACCTGAATTATGCAGTCGAAACCCATACCTAGATTATGCAATCGAAACCCATACCTAGATTATGTAATCGAAACCCATACCTGAATTATGCAGTCGAAACCCATACCTGAATTATGCAATCGAAACCCATACCTGAATTATGCAATCGAAACCCATACCTAGATTATGTAATCGAAACCCATACCTAGATTATGCAATCGAAACCCATACCTGAATTATGCAATCGAAACCCGTACCTGAATTATGCAGTCGAAACCCATACCTAGATTATGCAATCGAAACCCATACCTAGATTATGCAATCGAAACCCATACCTGAATTATGCAATCGAAACCCATACCTGAATTATGCAATCGAAACCCATACCTAAATTATGCAATCGAAACCCATACCTAGATTATGCAATCGAAACCCATACCTGAATTATGCAATCGAAACCCGTACCTAGATTATGCAATCGAAACCCGTACCTAGATTATGCAATCGAAACCCATACCTGAATTATGCAATCGAAACCCATACCTGAATTATGCAATCGAAACCCGTACCTAAATTATGCAATCGAAACCCATACCTAGATTATGCAATCGAAACCCATACCTGAATTATGCAATCGAAACCCATACCTGAATTATGCAATCGAAACCCGTACCTGAATTATGCAGTCGAAACCCATACCTAGATTATGCAATCGAATCCCATACCTAGATTATGTAATCGAAACCCATACCTGAATTATGCAGTCGAAACCCATACCTGAATTATGCAATCGAAACCCATACCTGAATTATGCAATCGAAACCCATACCTAGATTATGTAATCGAAACCCATACCTAGATTATGCAATCGAAACCCATACCTGAATTATGCAATCGAAACCCGTACCTGAATTATGCAATCGAAACCCATACCTGAATTATGCAATCGAAACCCATACCTGAATTATGCAGTCGAAACCCATACCTGAATTATGCAATCGAAACCCATACCTGAATTATGCAATCGAAACCCGTACCTGAATTATGCAGTCGAAACCCATACCTGAATTATGCAATCGAAACCCATACCTGAATTATGCAATCGAAACCCATACCTGAATTATGCAATCGAAACCCATACCTGAATTATGCAATCGAAACCCGTACCTGAATTATGCAATCGAAACCCATACCTGAATTATGCAATCGAAACCCATACCTGAATTATGCAATCGAAACCCATACCTGAATTATGCAATCGAAACCCATACCTGAATTATGCAATCGAAACCCATACCTGAATTATGCAATCGAAACCCATACCTGAATTATGCAATCGAAACCCATACCTGAATTATGCAGTCGAAACCCATACCTGAATTATGCAATCGAAACCCATACCTGAATTATGCAATCGAAACCCATACCTGAATTATGCAATCGAAACCCGTACCTGAATTATGCAATCGAAACCCGTACCTGAATTATGCAATCGAAACCCGTACCTGAATTATGCAATCGAAACCCATACCTGAATTATGCAATCGAAACCCATACCTGAATTATGCAATCGAAACCCATACCTGAATTATGCAATCGAAACCCATACCTGAATTATGCAATCGAAACCCATACCTGAATTATGCAATCGAAACCCATACCTGAATTATGCAATCGAAACCCATACCTGAATTATGCAATCGAAACCCATACCTGAATTATGCAATCGAAACCTGTACCTGAATTATGCAATCGAAACCCATACCTGAATTATGCAATCGAAACCCATACCTGAATTATGCAATCGAAACCCATACCTGAATTATGCAATCGAAACCCATACCTGAATTATGCAATCGAAACCCGTACCTGAATTATGCAGTCGAAACCCGTACCTGAATTATGCAATCGAAACCCATACCTGAATTATGCAGTCGAAACCCATACCTGAATTATGCAATCGAAACCCATACCTGAATTATGCAATCGAAACCCATACCTGAATTATGCAATCGAAACCCATACCTGAATTATGCAATCGAAACCCATACCTGAATTATGCAATCGAAACCCATACCTGAATTATGCAATCGAAACCCGTACCTGAATTATGCAATCGAAACCCATACCTGAATTATGCAGTCGAAACCCGTACCTGAATTATGCAATCGAAACCCATACCTGAATTATGCAATCGAAACCCATACCTGAATTATGCAATCGAAACCCATACCTGAATTATGCAATCGAAACCCATACCTGAATTATGCAATCGAAACCCATACCTGAATTATGCAATCGAAACCCGTACCTGAATTATGCAATCGAAACCCATACCTGAATTATGCAATCGAAACCCATACCTGAATTATGCAATCGAAACCCATACCTGAATTATGCAATCGAAACCCATACCTGAATTATGCAATCGAAACCCATACCTGAATTATGCAATCGAAACCCATACCTGAATTATGCAATCGAAACCCATACCTGAATTATGCAATCGAAACCCATACCTGAATTATGCAATCGAAACCCATACCTGAATTATGCAGTCGAAACCCATACCTGAATTATGCAATCGAAACCCATACCTGAATTATGCAATCGAAACCCGTACCTGAATTATGCAATCGAAACCCATACCTGAACTATGCAATCGAAACCCATACCTGAATTATGCAATCGAAACCCATACCTGAATTATGCAATCGAAACCCGTACCTAGATTATGCAATCGAAACCCATACCTGAATTATGCAATCGAAACCCATACCTGAATTATGCAATCGAAACCCATACCTGAATTATGCAATCGAAACCCATACCTGAATTATGCAATCGAAACCCATACCTGAATTATGCAATCGAAACCCATACCTGAATTATGCAATCGAAACCCATACCTGAATTATGCAGTCGAAACCCATACCTGAATTATGCAATCGAAACCCATACCTGAATTATGCAATCGAAACCCGTACCTGAATTATGCAATCGAAACCCATACCTGAATTATGCAATCGAAACCCATACCTGAACTATGCAATCGAAACCCATACCTGAACTATGCAATCGAAACCCGTACCTAAATTATGCAATCGAAACCCATACCTAGATTATGCAATCGAAACCCATACCTGAATTATGCAATCGAAACCCATACCTGAATTATGCAATCGAAACCCATACCTGAATTATGCAATCGAAACCCGTACCTGAATTATGCAATCGAAACCCATACCTGAACTATGCAATCGAAACCCATACCTGAATTATGCAATCGAAACCCATACCTAAATTATGCAGTCGAAACCCATACCTAGATTATGCAATCGAAACCCATACCTAGATTATGCAATCGAAACCCGTACCTGAATTATGCAGTCGAAACCCATACCTAGATTATGCAATCGAAACCCATACCTAGATTATGCAATCGAAACCCGTACCTGAATTATGCAATCGAAACCCATACCTAAATTATGCAATCGAAACCCATACCTAAATTATGCAGTCGAAACCCATACCTGAATTATGCAATCGAAACCCATACCTGAATTATGCAATCGAAACCCATACCTGAATTATGCAATCGAAACCCATACCTAAATTATGCAGTCGAAACCCATACCTAGATTATGCAATCGAAACCCATACCTGAATTATGCAGTCGAAACCCATACCTAGATTATGCAATCGAAACCCATACCTAAATTATGCAGTCGAAACCCATACCTGAATTATGCAATCGAAACCCATACCTGAATTATGCAATCGAAACCCATACCTGAATTATGCAATCGAAACCCGTACCTGAATTATGCAATCGAAACCCATACCTAGATTATGCAATCGAAACCCATACCTAGATTATGCAATCGAAACCCATACCTGAATTATGCAATCGAAACCCATACCTGAATTATGCAATCGAAACCCATACCTAAATTATGCAATCGAAACCCATACCTAGATTATGCAATCGAAACCCATACCTGAATTATGCAATCGAAACCCGTACCTAGATTATGCAATCGAAACCCGTACCTAGATTATGCAATCGAAACCCATACCTGAATTATGCAATCGAAACCCATACCTGAATTATGCAATCGAAACCCGTACCTAAATTATGCAATCGAAACCCATACCTAGATTATGCAATCGAAACCCATACCTGAATTATGCAATCGAAACCCATACCTGAATTATGCAATCGAAACCCGTACCTGAATTATGCAGTCGAAACCCATACCTAGATTATGCAATCGAAACCCATACCTAGATTATGCAATCGAAACCCGTACCTGAATTATGCAATCGAAACCCATACCTAAATTATGCAATCGAAACCCATACCTAAATTATGCAGTCGAAACCCATACCTGAATTATGCAATCGAAACCCATACCTGAATTATGCAATCGAAACCCATACCTGAATTATGCAATCGAAACCCATACCTAAATTATGCAGTCGAAACCCATACCTAGATTATGCAATCGAAACCCATACCTGAATTATGCAGTCGAAACCCATACCTAGATTATGCAATCGAAACCCATACCTAAATTATGCAGTCGAAACCCATACCTGAATTATGCAATCGAAACCCATACCTGAATTATGCAATCGAAACCCATACCTGAATTATGCAATCGAAACCCGTACCTGAATTATGCAATCGAAACCCATACCTAGATTATGCAATCGAAACCCATACCTAGATTATGCAATCGAAACCCATACCTGAATTATGCAATCGAAACCCATACCTGAATTATGCAATCGAAACCCATACCTAAATTATGCAATCGAAACCCATACCTAGATTATGCAATCGAAACCCATACCTGAATTATGCAATCGAAACCCGTACCTAGATTATGCAATCGAAACCCGTACTTAGATTATGCAATCGAAACCCATACCTGAATTATGCAATCGAAACCCATACCTGAATTATGCAATCGAAACCCGTACCTAAATTATGCAATCGAAACCCATACCTAGATTATGCAATCGAAACCCATACCTGAATTATGCAATCGAAACCCATACCTGAATTATGCAATCGAAACCCGTACCTGAATTATGCAGTCGAAACCCATACCTAGATTATGCAATCGAATCCCATACCTAGATTATGTAATCGAAACCCATACCTGAATTATGCAGTCGAAACCCATACCTGAATTATGCAATCGAAACCCATACCTGAATTATGCAGTCGAAACCCATACCTAGATTATGCAATCGAATCCCATACCTAGATTATGTAATCGAAACCCATACCTGAATTATGCAGTCGAAACCCATACCTGAATTATGCAATCGAAACCCATACCTGAATTATGCAATCGAAACCCATACCTAGATTATGTAATCGAAACCCATACCTAGATTATGCAATCGAAACCCATACCTGAATTATGCAATCGAAACCCGTACCTGAATTATGCAGTCGAAACCCATACCTAGATTATGCAATCGAAACCCATACCTAGATTATGCAATCGAAACCCATACCTGAATTATGCAATCGAAACCCATACCTGAATTATGCAATCGAAACCCATACCTAGATTATGCAATCGAAACCCATACCTGAATTATGCAATCGAAACCCATACCTGAATTATGCAATCGAAACCCGTACCTGAATTATGCAGTCGAAACCCATACCTAGATTATGCAATCGAATCCCATACCTAGATTATGTAATCGAAACCCATACCTGAATTATGCAGTCGAAACCCATACCTGAATTATGCAATCGAAACCCATACCTGAATTATGCAGTCGAAACCCATACCTAGATTATGCAATCGAATCCCATACCTGAATTATGCAATCGAAACCCATACCTGAATTATGCAGTCGAAACCCATACCTGAATTATGCAATCGAAACCCATACCTGAATTATGCAATCGAAACCCATACCTAGATTATGTAATCGAAACCCATACCTAGATTATGCAATCGAAACCCATACCTGAATTATGCAATCGAAACCCGTACCTGAATTATGCAGTCGAAACCCATACCTAGATTATGCAATCGAAACCCATACCTAGATTATGCAATCGAAACCCATACCTGAATTATGCAATCGAAACCCATACCTGAATTATGCAATCGAAACCCATACCTAAATTATGCAATCGAAACCCATACCTAGATTATGCAATCGAAACCCATACCTGAATTATGCAATCGAAACCCGTACCTAGATTATGCAATCGAAACCCGTACCTAGATTATGCAATCGAAACCCATACCTGAATTATGCAATCGAAACCCATACCTGAATTATGCAATCGAAACCCGTACCTAAATTATGCAATCGAAACCCATACCTAGATTATGCAATCGAAACCCATACCTGAATTATGCAATCGAAACCCATACCTGAATTATGCAATCGAAACCCGTACCTGAATTATGCAGTCGAAACCCATACCTAGATTATTCAATCGAATCCCATACCTAGATTATGTAATCGAAACCCATACCTGAATTATGCAGTCGAAACCCATACCTGAATTATGCAATCGAAACCCATACCTGAATTATGCAATCGAAACCCATACCTAGATTATGTAATCGAAACCCATACCTAGATTATGCAATCGAAACCCATACCTGAATTATGCAATCGAAACCCGTACCTGAATTATGCAATCGAAACCCATACCTGAATTATGCAATCGAAACCCATACCTGAATTATGCAATCGAAACCCGTACCTGAATTATGCAATCGAAACCCATACCTGAATTATGCAATCGAAACCCATACCTGAATTATGCAATCGAAACCCATACCTGAATTATGCAATCGAAACCCATACCTGAATTATGCAATCGAAACCCATACCTGAATTATGCAATCGAAACCCATACCTGAATTATGCAATCGAAACCCATACCTGAATTATGCAGTCGAAACCCATACCTGAATTATGCAATCGAAACCCATACCTGAATTATGCAATCGAAACCCATACCTGAATTATGCAATCGAAACCCATACCTGAATTATGCATTCGAAACCCGTACCTGAATTATGCAATCGAAACCCGTACCTGAATTATGCAATCGAAACCCATACCTGAATTATGCAATCGAAACCCATACCTGAATTATGCAATCGAAACCCATACCTGAATTATGCAATCGAAACCCATACCTGAATTATGCAATCGAAACCCATACCTGAATTATGCAATCGAAACCCATACCTGAATTATGCAATCGAAACCCATACCTGAATTATGCAATCGAAACCCATACCTGAATTATGCAATCGAAACCCATACCTGAATTATGCAATCGAAACCCATACCTGAATTATGCAATCGAAACCCATACCTGAATTATGCAATCGAAACCCATACCTGAATTATGCAATCGAAACCCATACCTGAATTATGCAATCGAAACCCGTACCTGAATTATGCAATCGAAACCCATACCTGAATTATGCAATCGAAACCCGTACCTGAATTATGCAATCGAAACCCATACCTGAATTATGCAATCGAAACCCATACCTGAATTATGCAATCGAAACCCATACCTGAATTATGCAATCGAAACCCATACCTGAATTATGCAATCGAAACCCATACCTGAATTATGCAATCGAAACCCGTACCTGAATTATGCAATCGAAACCCATACCTGAATTATGCAATCGAAACCCATACCTGAATTATGCAATCGAAACCCATACCTGAATTATGCAATCGAAACCCATACCTGAATTATGCAATCGAAACCCATACCTGAATTATGCAATCGAAACCCATACCTGAATTATGCAATCGAAACCCGTACCTGAATTATGCAATCGAAACCCATACCTGAATTATGCAATCGAAACCCGTACCTGAATTATGCAATCGAAACCCGTACCTGAATTATGCAATCGAAACCCATACCTGAATTATGCAATCGAAACCCATACCTGAATTATGCAATCGAAACCCATACCTGAATTATGCAATCGAAACCCATACCTGAATTATGCAATCGAAACCCGTACCTGAATTATGCAATCGAAACCCATACCTGAATTATGCAATCGAAACCCATACCTGAATTATGCAATCGAAACCCATACCTGAATTATGCAATCGAAACCCATACCTGAATTATGCAATCGAAACCCATACCTGAATTATGCAATCGAAACCCATACCTGAATTATGCAATCGAAACCCGTACCTGAATTATGCAATCGAAACCCATACCTGAATTATGCAATCGAAACCCGTACCTAGATTATGCAATCGAAACCCATACCTGAATTATGCAATCGAAACCCATACCTAGATTATGCAATCGAAACCCGTACCTAGATTATGCAATCGAAACCCATACCTGAATTATGCAATCGAAACCCATACCTGAATTATGCAATCGAAACCCATACCTGAATTATGCAATCGAAACCCGTACCTGAATTATGCAATCGAAACCCATACCTGAATTATGCAGTCGAAACCCATACCTAGATTATGCAATCGAAACCCGTACCTAGATTATGCAATCGAAACCCATACCTGAATTATGCAATCGAAACCCATACCTGAATTATGCAATCGAAACCCGTACCTGAATTATGCAATCGAAACCCGTACCTGAATTATGCAATCGAAACCCATACCTGAATTGTGCAATCGAAACCCGTACCTGAATAATGCAATCGAAACCCGTACCTGAATTATGCAATCGAAACCCATACCTGAATTATGCAATCGCAACCCATACCTGAATTATGCAATCGAAACCCGTACCTGAATTATGCAATCGAAACCCATACCTGAATTATGCAATTGAAACCCATACCTAAATTATGCAATCGAAACCCGTACCTGAATTATGCAATCGAAACCCATACCTAAATTATGCAATCGAATCCCATACCTAAATTATGTAATCGAAACCCGTACCTGAATTATGCAATCGAATCCAGTACCAGACTACATGTACAATTTTTGCATGCTTTCATAGGGGGCATGTGGGACAGAAGGTGAGACCTTGCATTTTAAACCGTACATGACTGAAAAACCCAAAGATGGTACCGGTCAATGCCGTTACACCTCTGGGCCATGCACAAGAAGGCTCAACGGTGAGGGCGCCCAACTGTTCAGATGGGTGAAAAGAATAAACTAAAAGGAATTGGGGGAGGGGGGTGGCAAAAAGGAGAGGTCGGGACGGCAAACAAGTCCGGACACGGTACCGGTGAAAACTCGTTCCGGTGTGACTTTTGCTTGCTCCCACACAGGGATGTGGGACAGAAGGTGAGACGCGGATAAGCATGACGCCCAGATTCTTTTTTCCTGAGCCCTTCACTTTTGCTTGCTCTCACGATGGGGATGCGGGACAGAAATTCATTTAACCCATAGAGCCCCAGAAATTAGTTTCACCCCGTTTTAATAGAGCCCCAGAAATCAATTCAACCCCTTTTCAATAGAGCCCCAGAAATCAATTCAACCCCATAGAGCCCATCATTCCTTTCGTGCTTGTGCTGATTTACCTTACTTACCCGGTTAATGACGTTACACATCTTGGCCCTGCTTAAATAAAGCTCGTCAGCAAACAGGAAGTCAGGTAGGGAAGTCAAGGAAGAAGGCACAAGAGCAAAGAAAGGAAACAATGCTTTGCCGCCGCCTGCGCGCCGTGCAGTGGACTCGGTACTGTGCCCCCAGGCTGGACGCCTAGGCCAAAATATTGTTTTCAACACCTACGACTGCAGGTATGCAATCAGTGCCTTCGGACGCAGCCCTACTTCGTCTCGGCCTGCATGTCATGTGGCGGACTCAGCAATGCTCCCAGGCTTGACTCCTTCAAGGCTTGGCATTTCTTCTCTGTCAAATCGAAATAAAAGTTGATTTAAATCCCTGAATTTGCAGGAATGCAATCGGTGCCTTCAAACACAGCCCAACTTCGCCTCAGCTTGCGTGTCATGTGGCGGACTCAGCAATGCCCCCAGGCTGCTCGCCCTAGCATTTTTTCACCATTAAATCAAAACTCCCAAATCTGCAGGTATGCAATCAGTGCCTTCAGACACAGCCCTACTTTGCCTCAGCCTGCGTGTCATGTGGCGGACTCAGCAATTCTCCCAGGCTTGATGGCCGTCTCAGCCAATCGGCGTCCTGCTACAGCTGCCTGGCTGCGCTGGAGAGCGGCGACCCGCAATGGCTGTGTACCTCGGGCAATGCGTGAAGGGAGGAAGGACGTGCGTAGAGGCAGGCCCGGGCAGGATGCTTGCTGCAGCTCCGGCAACTCGTGACCGGAAGGAGGTACTTGCGGAGGAAGGCCCGGGCAGGTTGCTTGCTACAGCTCCGGCAAACATGAGCAGAGGGACGTGCAGAGGCAGGCTCAGCCAGGTTGCTTGCTGCTGCTCCGGCAACGCGTGTGTGGCAGAGAAGACATTGTACCTCCGGCAACGCGTGAGGGGAAGGAGGGACGTGCGGAGAGGCAGGCCCGGGCAGGATGCTTGCTGCAGCTCCAGCAAATGTGAGCGGAAGGACATGCGGAGAAGCAGGCCCGGGCAGGTTGCTTGCTACAGCTCCGGCAAATGTGAGCGGAGGGACGTGCAGAGAAGCAGGCCCAGCTGAGCTGCTTGCTACAGCTCCGGCAAATGTGAGCGGTGGGACGTGCAGAGACGCAGGCCCAGCTGAACTGCTTGCTATAGCTCCGGTAAATGTGAGCGGAGGGACGTGCAGAGAAGCAGGCCCAGGAAGTGTGGAGAAGCAGGCCCAGGAAGTGTGGAGAGGCAGGCCCAGGAAGTGTGGAGATGCAGGCCCAGGAAGTGTGGATAGTCAGGCTTAGCCAGGCTGCTTGCTGCTGCTCCGGCGACACATGTGCGGCAGAGAAGACAGTGTACCTCCAGCAACGCGTGAGCGGAAGGAAGGACGTGCGGAGAAGGGTACAAAAAAGAAAGGCGGGGGCTACGAAACGTTTAGCAGCACCGCCGGCAACTCGTGAGCGGCAGTAAAGAAGTGTGCAGAGGCAAGCCCAGCCCAGAAGCCTCCTTCAGCTCTAACAACGTAGTGTTTTGGTCCCAATCGGTTGTGACCCCTTGTTATACCCCTGGTTATACTGACCCATGATAGGCCCGTAGTGTTTTGGTACCAATTGGTTGTGGCTCCTTAAGGAGGTTCTGGTGCACAAGAAATGACAAATGCACCACTACAGTGCAAATTCCAGATTTTGCACGAATTCCAGATTTGTACGGATTCCAAGATTTGTACGAACAACGGATTTGAACTGGATAGTGTCTCACACGTTCAGGTTTTGCGTGCTCCTGTCCCATGCAATGAAGGTGATGCCCCGCAGAACGGTTCGGACAAACTGGGGCATTGGTTTAAGTACCGTAAACCGGATAGGGTCCGCGCACCCCTGTTGAGAACTATTATATCAAATTCATCGCGCAGGCAAAAAGTACCCTACTCCGCACGCACGGCTAAATGTTTTTGAAATTTTGTGCCGGAAACACTACTCCGCACACCCCAAAAGTAGTTGCTAATTAATCTTCTATCGCGTATCAACTCCGCGCACCCCCAACAATAATTGATTAATTGCAGATTTAAACCCGCTCTACGGTATGAAAGAAAGCATAAGAAGCATCTGATGGTCCGTTTACCAGCGAAGGCCACGTGAGTTTATAAGAAATGTTCACAACTTCTTGGCATGCTCAATTAACCAGTAACTTTGCGCACTTTTTCTGACTCCATAGGGTTTGTGAAGTTGTATATGCATGGGACTTGTGCCCGTAAACCGGTACAGGCACTTCATACTCCACATGGGTTCCTGCAGCCTGGGACTGGCCCTGATTTGGCACGTGGGCAGTCATGACAGCTTCATCTCGTTTTTTCTGCGACTCTACGAGAAGATTTCACAGTCCAGGAGAGCAGCACATTTGATGCATACAAAATGCAGTTAATCGGTACAAGCACGAAGTTAACTATGGGGTTAATAACGTTACACCTCTGGGCCCTGCTTCAATAGCTTGGCCACGTCGGCAAAGAAAGTGTGTTTGTGTGCGCACGAGATTCAAAGCCACGGCTCGGCGCCATCAGCACGGCCGACACAAGAGGGAGATGCAGCAGTCAGCAGCGTGACTCACGCTGCTGACTGCGATGCTGGGCTAGGGGAGACGGCGTGCACGTAGAGGACGCACTACATGCTTGCTTCCAATGCCCTAATAATGTCAGAGAGCAGTTACGGGAGCGGGGACGGACAGGTCCCCCGGACGGTGCCACAAACTCCCACCAGCTCTACCAGGCCGAGCAGGGGTGGGATGCACTTGCTTTTGTGGATGCTGTTGTAGGCATTGTTGAGGGCTAGTTTCAAGAGGTGCTGAGGTGTCGGACTCGTTTGCCTTTCCGGCCTTTCCTTGTCCCCCCCACCTCCCTTTTCCTTTTAGTTTAACTTATTTTCGCCCATCTGTACAGTCGGGCGCCCCGAGCCTTCTTGAGCAGGGCCCAGAGGTGTAACGTCATGGACATGACAGCTGCGACCTACGTGACTTGCGTGGTGCCTTGGAGGCCCTGGAGCAGGGAGCAGCCGTCCCCAAATTGTGTCAGGCAGCGACTACTCCAAAGCCTCTACCCATCACAGAGGTCAATGACGTTACACCTCTGGGCCCTGCTCAAAAAGGCTCGACCACGTGGGTGTAGTGGGTGCCTAACTAAAGAGTTGGGAGGAAAAATGGAAAGAAACACAGAAGGGGGCAGGACAAAAGAAAGGAGGAAAAAGTGGGAAATCAAGTGATAAAACAAAAGGTTGGAGAAAAGAAAATACCGTACTCGTAGTCACGGACGTATTTCGTTGTTTTGATCATTGTTCAGGGAGCAACGAAATCAATCGTGAAATTGTTTTGGACTGGAATTTTTTATTTGAAGGGGCAACGAATAACAAATCGCTAAATCAGCGACCTTTTAAGCAACAACGAAATTCAAAAACAAGGAAACACGTCCGTGACTACGGTACAAAGGAAGTTCCAACCTCTGAAAATGTCTACGCCTCAACGATATATACGGTACCACGTCACCGAGGTGCTGGCTATAGTGGACGCAGCCTGTGAGCGGGTGCAGCTGGAGGTGACCGGCCAAGGAGATCCCAGTGACCCAGCCATCGTATAGAAGTCTGCGGCCGCCTACCGCGCCTGGTTTCAGCCTCAGGCGGGTGCAGGCCAGGAGCCGCACCAGCAATAGGGAATGTGCTTGTCTGCACACGAACTTAAGACCGCAGCTTAACGTAATCAGCACGGTCGACACTGGAGGACGGCGTAAGGGTCAGTAGCGTGACACATGCAGACACGCTGCTCTTAGCGATGATGGGCTGGGGGAGTCGTTACACCTCTGGGCCCAGCTCAATAACAAAGCTTGGCCACGTTGGCAAACAGAAAGCTTTGAATCTGCAAGTTAACTATGACGTTACAACTGTGGGCCCTGCTTAAATAAATCTCGGCCACGTCGGCAAACATTCAGTCAGCTAGGAAAGTCCAGGGAGAAGGCACAAGAGGAAAGAAAGGAAAGCAAGTTCGCCTTCGAACCTACAAGAACAACAACGAAAAGGTCAGGCAAACCGTAGCCCCTGTCCCTGCAGAGACTAGCCTTAAAAAGCTCAACTACCAGTACGAGTTCCACAAAAACCAGGGCCTCCCACTCCTGCCTGTGATCTATCCTAGTTCCTGTCTCGAAGGGAGAAAAGTGAGAAGAACTAACGGCAAGAGGAAAGACAAAGAGGCGCATAAATGACACCCCCCCCCCTTCCCAGAAAATGGACGGATGGACCTACGGTACCCGTCCCTGAAAATAAGAGAGACAAAAAGGGGAAGAGCCAGTTCTCCAGGATCAAAAACGAAGAAAACAAAGTAACCCTAAACAAAGCCTACTAAGTCCTCAACAAAAGCCAGAGCCTCCCATCCACCCATGCCTGCCCTGGTACAACTGCTGGAAATCCGTGGCGCCCTCCAGGGGGGCACGGATTTTCAGCAGTTGTAACTGCCCAACCTCTCACCATCAACTTTTCCTTCACGCTAGGGCACTGAAAGCACTGAAGGGCACTGAAAATCCTCCACATGCTGGCCGTGTCCCTCATCCCAGCACCGTTGACAGGAACGTGTGTCAGTCATAGTGTCACGCTGCTGATCGCTGCGCCATCCTCTATTATCAGCGGTGCTGACCGCACCGAGTTGCTGCCTCAAGGACGTGCACACACGTGCGCACGCCCGTTTGCTAGTGCGGCTCCTGGCGTGCACCAGCGCCCCGCTGTAAGCTAAAACCAGGCGTGGTAGGCGGCTGCAAACACCAGGAGCCGCACTCGCAAAAGGGCGCCCTGCACGTGTGTGCAATCTTTACTGGTATCATTTCTTGTGGGATAGGGTCTTCATGAGTTGGGGATTCAGATTACCTTTCCTTTTTGGGGCGGGCCTATTGTGCCCCTCTTCATCTCTACGCCCTCTTTGCTCTTGCACAGCTGAGGGCCAGGATCTGGAGAGGCTGGGGAATCTTCAGACTTCCTTCACAATTGTAGGGTGTCTTCTCGTTCTCATACCCCATTACCCTAGGTCCCCCCTCCCAACAGTGAGGCGCGCGCCCACACTGCCGAGCCTTTTTCTGAGCACAGCCCAGAGGTGTAACGACGTGACCACGCTACCAGGTATCCTGCAAAATGTCCCCTATTATAGCATTGTTTAGCACAGCCCAGAGGTGTTAATGACGTAAATGAAGCTCAGCCAGTGCCTCCCACTCCTGCCTGCAGGCAATCCCAGAGGTGTAACGTCGTTATCACGCTACCAGGTATCATGCAAAACGTTTTTTTAGCACATCTCAGAGGTGTAACGTCGAAACCATGTTACTTGGTATCTTGCAGAATGTTGCCTGTTCAGCGCAGCCGTTTGAATGCCCCAGCTCCCCATCTTCCAGACATGGCTGAGCTTCCTCCTACTCTAGCGCATTCCGTCTGCTGAAATCTCGCAAAGCATCACAATTTACGCATGGCGTATACTGCTAGCGCAATAACCAGCCTTAACAGACACTAGCCAACCAGTTGCACGCTGATGCGGCCGAGCCCTTGTCTGAGAAGGGCTATGATGTTACACTTCTGGGCCATGCTCAAAAGGCCCGCATGGGCGCCCAACAGTGAAGTTGGGAGAAAGAAACTGAAGTTACGAGGGGAACGAAAGACAGGGCCCATAGGGGTAACGTCATTGACATGTCAGCCAGGCCACCGAGAGCAGGTGAGGACTGCGTTTTAAAAGTGCACGAGCAACGTTTACAACACCAAACTCCTATTTTTGAACATAGCACATTTGTGTGATCTCAATTGAGGCCCAAAGCCTTGCTCGTACAGCATCTAGGCATACCGTCATCCGACTCCCATATCCAACTTGCTAGACGAGCTAACCCCATCCAATCCCAAATTCGGTACTACCAACAGCTCAGCAAGCAGCGCGGACATTTGGACGGGCTTGATGCAATTTCACGGTGGCCACGTGCTGAAAGAGGCGCATGCCAGCCATGCATGGCGCAGTCCCCACCACATGTCAGTAGGCTGGCCATGCCTGCCAGCCATGCATGATCGCATGGCGCAGTCCCCGCCACATGTCAGCAAGCTGAACATGCCTGCCAGCCATGCATGATTGCATGGCGCAGTCCCCGCCACATGTCAGCCATGCATGATTGCATGGCCCGGTCCCCGCCACATGTCAGTAAGCTGACCATGCCTGACAGCCATGCATGATTGCATGGCGCAGTTCCCGCCACATGTCAGCCATGCATGGTTGCATGGCCCAGTCTTGCCGTATGTCAGCAAGCTGGCCATTCATGCCAGCCATGCATGATCGCATGGCCCGGTCCCCGCCACATGCCGGCCGGCCATGCATGGTCGTAGAGTCCAGTCTGTCAGCAGGCTGCCAATCCGTCAAGTCAGCATCTCTACTTGGGAGGGGCCTCCTTCTGCAGGGGTGAAAAACAAATATGAGAGACAGTATCTTTTAGTGAGTGTGATTGTGGTGGTGGTGGGGTGTATGTGTGTGGGGGGCGCACTTCTGCAAGAGCGAGAGACAAATTGTGACAGGCAACTCCTCTAAGTGGGGGGCCTTCCTTCTGGCTGCTATCTCAGGAACACGCTCGTCAAATTAGACGAGAGGGGACACCATGACCTTGCCCATGCTGACCAGGTCCGTGAACGCCACAAGGACCACAAGGGTGATACAAACTATGCAAAGTTGCTGGCTGCTGCCTCAGGACACACGCCGACATGCACGCCAAATTAGACGAGAAGGGACACCATGACCATGGCGGGCTGAACAGGTCAGTGAACACCACAAGGACCACGAGGGTGATGAAAATTGTGCATACGCAAGGTGCCGGCCGCATTTCCGAATCAAGCTCACACACACGAATGTAGACAAATGGGGACATGATAACCGCGCCAAGCGTCGTCAATCCAGGGAAGTTCAAAACGTCAAGGGCACTACGAGCTGTGCTTGTGCGAGGTGGACTCGTGCTAACCAAGGACACGCAAACACACAAGCACGCACACCCACCTGAATGTAAGGGTTTGGGGTTGCCATGACGATGCCTGGGATGGCAAGTCTGTTCCACACCGAAGACCTGCTCCTCCACTGTGTGTCTCTCCACATAGTGGAGAAACACGTTGGGCCACATAGGAGTCTATCTAGAGTATGAATGATATGAAGTAAAAAATAGGGCCCGCTTTATACCTGTGCGTGCGCCGAAAAGCGTACATGCAACTCAAAAATGCTCGTACAACGACCTCAATGTGCATGGACAAGGTTGCTGTGCCCATTACAGTCCTTACGGTAGCTGAATTTGGTAGCCGAGTTGCAGTCATTGAAATTTCAAGGCAAATTTAGCTACTTTTAACAGTCATGGACCGTAATTATGTACACAATTTCTGAATTACGGCACAACGATGGACAGGGATGCCATGACGATGCCCGGGATGACAAGTCTGGTGAAAGGCCTGCTTAAATCTGTTTGTGTGCCGAAACACGTGCAACGTCCAGCCGCCAACACACTAGGAGCACACACTAAACACACACGCACGCGCTCCCACCTCGATGTACACAAACAGGGATGCCATGACAATGCCCGGGATGACGAGTCCGGTGAAGGGCACGAGCACTGAAGGCGCCCAGGAGGGAGGGATGAAGGGGTATCCCTCGGTCGCGCTGGCCAGCGTGGACACCAGGTTGGCGGCCTCAGCCTACAGTGGGGGAGAGGAGGGGATTTTAAGTCTGCTTGTGATATGAAGATATAATCTGAGCCCCTGTAAACAAGGGGGTTAATAAAGTACGAGGGAAGCAAGCGTTATCCGGCATTATTAGGTGTCATCAGCAGCAGGCAGGAGGACAGGTAGGTCCTGAGGGCAAGGGGGGAGGGAAGCGGGGGATACACCACAGAAGGCGGTGAACGATAGCTAGGTCACGAGGGCGGGGGGGAGGGGACTGCCCCACGGCCTTCCGAGGGGGCTCTGGAGCACACCAAAATGAACGCGGCATTGCGGCTCAGATGGCACATCGAAAAGGCAGACAGCACAGTCCCATGCCGCCGCTTAACGACCGAGCACAAGGTTTGCCGAGCTCAACGACCGAGCACAAGGTTAGCCGGGCTTAACGACCGAGCACAAGGTTTGCCGGGCTTAACGACCGAGCACAAGGTTTGCCGGGCGAACCTCGTTTCCCCCCTGCCTTTTAGGCGCAATGGATCGCAGGGGCCTTTAGGTGCATGCCTGCACAATTCCGACTACCACTAGCATGTCATAAAACCCAAAAAGCTCGCAGTACAGACCTACAGGCCCGCAGAACAGTCCTACAGGCTCATAGTACAGCCCCACAAGCCTGCAGTACAGTCATACAAGCCCGCAGAACAGTCCTCCAGGATCGCAGTACAGCCCTACAGGCTTGCAGTACATCCCCACAAGCCCGCATAACAGTCCTACAGGCTCGCAGTACATCCCCACAAGCCCACAGTCCAAACCTGCAAGCTCGCAGTACAGCCCCACAGGTTTTCTGCACAGTCCTATAGGCTTGCAGTACAGCTTTGTAGGCTTGCAGTCCAGCCTTATAGGCTTGCAGGACAGCCCAAACGTGCTGGGAAGGACACAACGTGCCTGTGTTGCGCCCTCCTGCCAATTACACTATTACAGTGCTCAGAACACAGCGCTTCTGTTACCGCATAGTTCAATTGCGTCCCTCGTAGAGATATGGATCCACGACTATACAGAACCCCGACTCTCGATTCCCGACTCGAAACAAGCATCGATTTTCAACCAGTACTGTAATGCGTCCTGCTGTCAAGTAACGCTCGCCCTGGACAACGACAATCATGAGGCAAGGCCAAGCTTACATGCAGTGCACTTGGCTGCTAAAACATGCCGGGCCTTGGTATATATACTGGCTGGCACCTAATCAGTGCTGTGCCCATAACTACCCTTACAGTAGCTGAATTGCATAGCTGGGTTTCAGTTGCCGTAATTTCAAGGTGATTTCAGCTACTTTCCCCTACTATGGGACCGTTATAACTAACACAAGTCTGAATCACCTCACAATTGGACAGCACGGTATATAATCCAGCCCTGTCTGATTAGGTCATCCCTGCGCCTACAGCAGCTGGGCCCTGACTCCTGGAGTCAGCCCTGTCTGATTAGGTCATCCCTGCGCCTACAGCAGCTGGGCCCTGACTCCTGGAGCCAGCCCTGTCTGATTAGGTCATCCCAGCGCCTAGAGCAGCTGGGCCCTGACTCCTGGAGCCAGCCCTGTCTGATTAGGTCATCCCTGCGCCTACAGCAGCTGGGCCCTGACTCCTGAAGCCAGTCCTGTCTGATTAGGTCATCCCAGCGCCTACAGCAGCTGGGCCCTGACTCCTGGAGCCAGCCCTGTCTGATTAGGTCATCCCAGCGCCTAGAGCAGCTGGGCCCTGACTCCTGAAGCCAGCCTTGTCTGATTAGGTCATCCCTGCGCCTACAGCAGCTGGGCCCTGACTCCTGGAGCCAGCCCTGTCTGATTAGGTCATCCCAGCGCCTAGAGCAGCTGGGCCCTGACTCCTGAAGCTAGCCCTGTCTGATTAGGTCATCCCTGCGCCTAGAGCAGCTGTACCCTGACTCCTGGAGTCAGCCCTGTCTGATTAGGTCATCCCTGCACCTACAGTAGCTGGACCCTGACTCCTGGAGCCAGTTCTGTCTGATTAGGTCATCCCTGCGCCTAGAGCAGCTGTACCCTGACTCCTGGAGCCAGCCCTGTCTGATTAGGTCATCCCAGCGCCTACAGCAGCTGGACCCTGACTCCTGAAGCCAGTTCTGTCTGATTAGGTCATCCCAGCGCCTACAGCAGCTGGGCCCTGACTCCTGAAGCCAGCCCTGTCTGATTAGGTCATCCCTGCGCCTAGAGCAGCTGGGCCCTGACTCCTGGTGCCAGTCCTGTCTGATTAGGTCATCCCTGCGCCTAGAGCAGCTGTACCCTGACTCCTGGAGCCAGTCCTGTCTGATTAGGTCATCCCTGCGCCTAGGCAGCTGGGCCCTGACTCCTGGAGCCAGCCCTGTCTGATTAGGTCATCCCTGCGCCTAGAGCAGCTGTACCCTGACTCCTGGAGCCAGCCCTGTCTGATTAGGTCATTGAGCCAACCCTGTCTGAGTCATCCGATTGGGCCAGCCCTGTCCGATTGAGCCAGCCCTGTCTGAGTCATCCGATTAAGCCAACCCTCAGCATTTACTCATATACCAGGAGGGCCCCAACCCAGTCCTGCCTGACTAGTCCAACCCTGAGGCTAGCGCCTAGGTCCTCAGCAGGACAGGTCCAGCCTTGCGCCTTACCCAGCCCTGTCTCGATTGCCCCGACGAGCCATACCCCGGAGTTAGAAAGATAGAAACTACGCCCCGCGAGGTGCGTGAGAGTTAAAGAAACAGCACAGCCTTGGCCGAAGCCACATCCGCGCCGTTGCCGTCCCTCAGTGGATACCAGCTGGGCCCTCACCCAGTCCTGTCTGACTAGTCCAACCCTGAGCCTAGCACCAATGTCCTCAGCAGGACGGGTCCAGCCTTGCGCTTTACCCAGCCATCTCAAGTGCCCCGACGAGCCATCCCTCAGAGTATATCAGCTAAGGCCTTACCTAGACTGGGCCAGCCCTTGGCCCCGGGCCTGGGGCCTTACCTAGACTGGGCCAGCCCTTGGACCTGGGCCTGGGGCCTTACCTAGACTGGGCCAGCCCTTGGACCTGGGCCTGGGGCCTTACCTAGACTGGGCCAGCCCTTGGCCCCAGGCCTGGGGCCTTACCTAGACTGGGCCAGCCCTTGGCCCCAGGCCTGGGGCCTTACCTAGACTGGGCCAGCCCTTGGCCCCAGGCCTGGGGCCTTACCTAGACTGGGCCAGCCCTTGGCCCCGGGCCTGGGGCCTTACCTAGACTGGGCCAGCCCTTGGCCCCAGGCCTGGGGCCTTACCTAGACTGGGCCAGCCCTTGGCCCCAGGCCTGGGGCCTTACCTAGACTGGGCCAGCCCTTGGACCTGGGCCTGGGGCCTTACCTAGACTGGGCCAGCCCTTGGACCTGGGCCTGGGGCCTTACCTAGACTGGGCCAGCCCTTGGCCCCGGGCCTGGGGCCTTACCTAGACTGGGCCAGCCCTTGGCCCCGGGCCTGGGGCCTTACCTAGACTGGGCCAGCCCTTGGCCTCGGGCCTGGGGCCTTACCTAGACTGGGCCAGCCCTTGGCCCCGGGCCTGGGGCCTTACCTAGACTGGGCCAGCCCTTGGACCCGGGCCTGGGGCCTTACCTAGACTGGGCCAGCCCTTGGACCCGGGCCTTAACTAGACTGGGCCAGCCCTTGGACCCGGGCCTGGGCCTCAAGCTAGATGAGTCCAGCCTCGGGCCCATGGCCTGGATCTTAAGCTAGATGAGCCCAGCCCCGGGCCTAGGTCCTTAACCAGCCTGCTCAGGGTGCCTGATCAAACCAGCCCTTAGTGTACACAAGCAATGGCCTCATTTAGCCCTACACGACTAGGCCAGATTCGGGCCCGGTCTATCAAACAGCCCCACCTGATTAGGCTAGGCCATGGCTGACTATACAACATAGACCTAGACCCGCTGGGCCCTAATCCAATAAGGCCAGCCCATGCGGCCATGCCCCACAGATTCCCAACCCCAGCCAGCTCTGTCCAATCTTGTCAGGTGTGGAAATGGTGTGGAGGGTTGGCACAAGCACCATCAGACTAGGCTAGCCCAAGCCTCAATCATGCCATGCCCCATAGACTCCTGATCGAAGCCACTTCAATCAAATATTATTTGATGTGGAGGATAGCCAGCCACAAGCACCATCAGAATAGGCTAGCCCAAGGCCCATGCCTGAAACGAGCCATGCCACACAGACTCCTGACCTCATAGATATTGATGTAACGACACTAACCTACTGAGACATCTGGCGCCAGATGTCTCAGTAGCTTAACCTCGTTACATCAACAATAGACCCTTTAGCCAGTTAAATCTCGTATGGTGGGAGACTCCCAGACCCAGCCAGTTTGAAAACACATCTCATGTGCTGGGTGATATTAGGTACCCAAGCGCATCCAGATATTACAAACATCGCATTCTCATCACATCACAGCGTCCAATTGTCGCCCCCTCCGTCCAAGTTCGAATGGGTCAGGCATTTTGAGCTGGGACATTTCAGAAACTAATCAGCAAAAATCTGTGATGTTATGTGCTGTGAAAAGAGGTCGGGCAGCTCTCCCGAAGAAGGGGTAGCCATATGTACAGTCTTTGGCCATCGTCAAGCTATGATTGCGACTGTATCAAAGCCTATTGAATGGATGTTTTCAAACGTTGGCACCTCGACGATTCACAAGGCGGCAAGATCATAAAGCGGTGGACGCAGCAGCATTAGACAGAGCGGAAGGTTTGTAAGGTGAGAACTCGTTTCCCCCCTTCTCGCCCTTCGGGGGCAATGGATCGCAGTAGCATAGGTGCATGCTTGCACAATATATATCACCGCAACCGTAACATGTCCGACAGAATAGTATGCGCGAACAGGCCTGGACGGAGCGTTTTTTCAGCTGAGACACAGAGTCCAGTCGGCATGCATCCCTAGCCTATCACGGTTGCCAGAGCAGTCTCTTCCTGTCTCAATTCCTTCCCTCGCACCCAGTGCCTGAAAAGAGCAGGCCTGCCGAGTTTGTACTAGACCAGGAAACAGTAACTCACGGGGGCAGCGATGATGGCAGCCAAGCTCCCGACAACAGCCAGCGAAGCAGCAGCCTTCTGGACATTCATCGCAGCGACAGGGCGCACGGCAGTAGTGCGCTGCACCCTTCGGGAGACTGCGACCTTGGAGGAAGACGCGGAACGCATGGAGATGGCCATCGCGTGATTTCGATTGGAGATGTCGGGGGTAGATAGTTGCAGAACGATGACACGAAGCGCTTCTTGGCAAGGCAGAGGTCACGATGCTGGATCTTTCATGTGTCGGTTCAGATACCGAAAGAGGTTCCGGAGCCATCACATGTGTAACAAATGACAACCCCCCTGTCAAGAACGCCAGGTATGAAATCGCCAGGAATGAAAGGTACAGGTCGCTGAGTCTCACAACGTCTCACAACTTTTTATATCGCAGAATCGTGTTCCCCTCATGCAATTTGGTATCCTATTAAATCGGGGTCTGCAGCCTGAGGCTAATCGCTAGCGCCCACCTGATTTCGCACCGGATAACGATGGACGAGCAAAGTAGCCAGGAGCTCAGTGGCATCTTAGCCTCGCATCTGCATCAGCCCATGTCTACTGCCGGCAGTGTCAGAACCTTGCGCAACCAGAATTTCGTCATACCGCTGGGCTCGGTAAGATGCATCCCGCCTGGAGAAACAGCGGACGAGCTAGTTGATCAGAAGTTCGTGGATGCCAGAATTCTGGACGCTGCCTCAACGACGGGCTTCAGGTCAACCGCCAGGGAGGCAGTGAAGAGCCTCTTCGCTGCCCTCATGTCTTTTTGGCCAGCTCACTTCCAGCTTTACTGGCCCACATCTGCAAGACTAGCCTCGTTTGGCCATGTCGGGTCAGCTGGAGCAGCAGGGACAGGTAGTGCTGCAGGGGCAGCAGACACAGCGGGGCTGGCAGCTGGGTCAGCAGAGCCAGCTGGGACTTCAGAGACAGCAAGGGCAGCATGGACAGCAGGGCCAGAATGGTGGCCACAACCGTCAAGCCGTGCAGTCCTCATCCAGAGGCCAAGTGAAACCAACCGCACGAAGGCCTTGGGTAAAGCTGTCCATGAGGATGCCCAGTGGTACTTCTGTAGCTGCTGTGTGCAGATGCAAAACGGGTGCCCCGGGGCATGCATGCTCATGCAAACTCGCGATGCTCCAGGCAAGCTGCGCGTGGTCTTCAACGGAGATTGCCAGCACACCTCAGGCGGGAGAGTGGTAGGAAGACTCTCTGGGGCAGCACGCCAGGCAGCTGTCACCACAGCGGTAGGCTGAGCACCAGCCTATGCGCATGCACTCAGCCTCAGTGCCCGGCCGCTTGTGCACCAGCTTGACAACACAACCAGCTTGGTTGGCACCTCTTCCCAAGTCCTTAGGCAGGCGATCTCGGAGGAGCGCAAGCGGCGTTTCATC
The DNA here is from genome assembly GCA_037349105.1 of Limnomonas spitsbergensis. Lineage (NCBI taxonomy): Eukaryota > Viridiplantae > Chlorophyta > Chlorophyceae > Chlamydomonadales > Limnomonas > Limnomonas spitsbergensis. Next base: position 1,164,947 of record JAYJMM010000093.1, on the reverse strand, counting down.
CGCCACATCTGCATCTGCATCAGCCCATGTCTACTGCCGGCAGTGTCAGAACCTTGCGCAACCAGAATTTCGTCATACCGCTGGGCTCGGTAAGATGCATCCCGCCTGGAGAAACAGCGGACGAGCTAGTTGATCAGAAGTTCGTGGATGCCAGAATTCTGGACGCTGCCTCAACGACGGGCTTCAGGTCAACCGCCAGGGAGGCAGTGAAGAGCCTCTTCGCTGCCCTCATGTCTTTTTGGCCAGCTCACTTCCAGCTTTACTGGCCCACATCTGCAAGACTAGCCTCGTTTGGCCATGTCGGGTCAGCTGGAGCAGCAGGGACAGGTAGTGCTGCAGGGGCAGCAGACACAGCGGGGCTGGCATCGTTCATCGTCACGGACCATGAAATGGCCTTGATCAACGGCCTGTGTCTTGAGCTGAATGGAAAGAAGTAAGTGTATGAGACTTTTGAAAAGGTGTGACATTATGTCCGTAATCCGTGATGCTTTTTCAATGCCACAGGCTAATTGTGGGCGATGATTGCTACCTCAAGACGATGAGTGGCCTCCTGGATGAGGCATGTGGGGAGCATGCCGTCAACGGAGACAGTCAGAGGTATGGCTCATGTGAGTGTGTCAGTGTTTAGGGCTGCCCACAGATCTAGAAGCTCCTTTCTTTTGCTGCAGGTATCTGGAGATTCAGGCGCGGATCCAGTCGATGACGCACTTTTTTCTGTGCCTGTACCACGGCCCCAAGGCCCTGAAGCGCCTAGTGAAATATGGTGCTGGCTTCAGGAAGGAAAAGAGTGAGTTCTGTTGATGATGGAAGTTTTGAATATTTGTGGTATCTCTGTCCTTGCCTAATCTTGCGTCTTTCTTCAGGGAAACATCTGTGGGAGTTTCTGCTGCCGCTCGCGCTCTCCGCACCCTCGAAGGGCTTGCGGTTTAGGGGCATCCTTCAATGGACTGAGGCTAAGTCATACTTCGCAGGCATGGTGAAGGCAAGTCCCCTAGCCTATTTCTTCAGGGCTGGTGCAGAGTGCCCCCCCCTCCTGGGTGGCTGGTGGGTGATTGTGATGATGATGAGTGATTATGATGCCTTTCACCCTTGCTGCAGGTCTTCAGCTCAAGGTTCCTACAGGTCCGAGTGGGCGGCATCGGGGGCCACGTGTCTATCTACCCGGCAGTGCCTGAGGATCGAAGGGAGAATCGGCCACAGCCAAAGTACATGGCATGGTTCAACAAATTGTTGCTGAGGGATGGCACATGCTTCAAGGTATGTTTTTTGGCCCATTCAAAACTGATTGTTTGTGAACCAAGCGCGCCCGCTTGGAGAAAATGGGGTGATCAGGGGCCCAAATCAAGTTTGTCATAATTCATCAAGATTTGCAGGATAGTCCTAGCTGCCTATGCTGATGCATAATATTTTGTTCTCCTGTTGAAATCAGACTTTTCTTGGACCACCTGCTGCGTGCCTGCGCTTAAAGCGGGCTTTGAGCGTGCCGGCTTGGGGCAAAATGGGGTGATCTGGGGCCAAAATTGAGTTTGTCAGAATTTATCACGATTTGCAGGATAGTCCTAGCTGCCTATGCTGATGCATAATATTTTGTTCTCCTGTTGAAATCTGACTTTTCTTGGACCACCTGCTGCGTGCCTGCGCTTAAAGCGGGCTTTGAGCGTGCCGGCTTGGGGCAAAATGGGGTGATCTGGGGCCAAAATCTAGTTCGTCAGAATTTATCAAGATTTGCAGGATAGTCCTAGCTGCCTATGCTGATGCATAATATTATAATATCGCATTGCAACAGCACAAAGCACTGCAATACAGACCAGCCGGGATTCAACCAGCTGGAGAAGCCCCAGTGAGTGTTCGTGCACCCAAGAGAGTGCAGAGCAGCTCTAGCAACAGCTTTGTCACTCCAGAGCTTGCAGCCTTGGCTACCCTGCATGATCTGTGAAACTGTTGCTTCTGGAACGTTAGCCACTCTGAGGTTACCCCGGTAGTTGTTATCATGATTTTCTGGAGTTCATTTTCTGGTATTAGAACCGTATTGATTAATTATGTTCACCTTCTAGTGTTTATTTACGGTTTGACAATTATGTTAGTCTTGTATTGTTAGGGTATGGTTGAACAATTACCACTGCTTCAGGCTGTGTGCAATCACTGTCGCTAGCGTAGCAACTGCCGGTACCGCTACTTCAGGGTGTGTGCAAACATTGTCACTACCGGTGCGGCTGCATTGTTGCTGCCGTTACCTCTACTTCAGGCTGTTTGCAATCACTGTTTGAAATCACTGAACAGCCAATACCCCTTTGGCTTGGCTTTGGCTGCCTTGCAGAATCTGTGAAACTGCTATTTTAATCTAGGAAACTGCTATCTTTCTGGAACGTTAGGCACGCTTAGGTCACAGTGGGCCCGAAGCATGGACATAGGCTATAGGAATTAGGAATGGGCTCTGAAGGCATTGAGTTGTGGCCCTATGGTCCAGCCGTAGGTTTTGAATTTAATCAGTGACATCGGGCTGAACAGCCGTCATAAGCTCAGGCCAGTGGGCCCAAAGCAATGGGCATAAACTGAAGGAATTAGGAATGGGCTATGAAGGCATTGAACTGTGGCCCTCACTATTGTCCAGCCCTAGGTTTTGAATTTACTTGTTACATCAGTTTGAACAACCAACAACCTTGCGTCATAGTGCACATAAACTGAGGCCAAGCAAAGGGCACCGCAGCAAAGCCACTGACGTACCAACCGACAGCTGCCACAACGCTCCGAGATGCGCATTATGTCAGTCACTGCAATATAAAAGGCACATTGGGCCTCTCAAAATTGTATGGGCCTAGCAGCCTAACAGCAGCTTATCGAAAGGGTCACCCCACAAGTCCGCCCAAATGGTACTTGAAATTTGCAAAGCTAGGGGATCTCAGCCTCAATTTGTTTGTTCCTGCAAAGCCAGCTCATCTACTTACTCACACGTGGCCCATGCGCTCCAGAATACCGTTAATAAATGAAGGGTATACCCCCGCGTCCCTCAGCTCAATCCTCAAGGCAGCAACATCGGGCGCCTCATCGACAGAACACTCGGCACAACGGAACTTGGCCACCATGTTGTAGCCGCCCTTCTCCAAGGGGCGACGAGGCGCAATGACGACCTTAATGGCCTCGGCGCCACCCTTGGAGATGGTGGCGCTGCCGCAGTCATGGCACGTGGCAGTCGGGCTGATGCCATGGGACACAGCCATGCAGCGGCGCAACCGCCGGATGGGGAACCACTCGCCGGTGGAAACCTCGTGGCCCGGCAGCTGGGCCAGGACAGGCCTCTGGTTGACCTGAAAGGTCACCTTCTGCGCCCTGAGGGCGACAATATAGTCGTCTGCCGGCGTGCATGGTGAGGACCGCTTCCTGCCCCTAGGTGAAACCTGGCTCGGGGCAGCGGGTGCGGATCGAGGGCGAGTCGAGGGGCGGGTGGGGGGGTGAGAGGAGGGGCGGTAGGTGGAGGGGCGGGTTGAGGTGTTCATGTGTGGCTGGGTGGAAGGGCCAGCCGGAGGGCCAGCTGCTGGGCGACATGGGCCACGTGACAAGGCAACGGCCGGCGTTGCTGCATTGAGGTTGTTGGCGGGGAGGGCTGAGAGGCCAGCAGAGGGGCCGGCAGCGGGGCCCGCATATGACAGCCGAGATGGCACAGCCGCCCTGGACTGCACCTCGTGACGCCGCGGCGAGCGTCTCGCAAGCACTTTCGGAGCCAAGGCCTCCTCCTCCTCTTCCTCCCCCTCCTCCTCCTCAGAGAGCTCATCCGAATCGTTGTCCTCCTCCTCCCAGGCCTCTTCGTCCTAGGGTGGCAAGGGGAATCCAGGGATCAAGTCAAGATGTATGTGGTACAAAAGAAGTAGTTGCATCTCATGCCGGTCCAAGGAGTTAAGCAATGAACATACTCCCTAAACTATACCGAGGCCAACTGCCGATGCCGCCATATCTGCTTAGCGCGCCATTTCTGCTAAAGCGATGACAAATGCAAATGCAAATGCAAATCCAGACAAATGATAGACATGGACCCCAAACCCGAGGTTAGCTAAGGGCCAGCGGGTCGACTTCGAACTTCTCGTAGGCGACAGCTACGAGACCCGCGCTAGATCATATGCAGTGCGAAGTCCTTAACACAGCCCAACATATTTTCAAAAGCAAGAAAGCAACGTCTTTTATGTCGGGACGCGGAGTGTCATCGACTGTACCTTTCATTCCTGGCGATTCCATACCTGGCGTTCTTGACAGGGGGACTGACAACACTGTGTTCCCCAGCGGGTGTTTCCGTAGGAGGAATAGCGAGACAGCCGAAGGCAGCCGTATACAAACGACATGGTTTGATTCCAAAAGAACAGTGGGAATAGGCATCAATGCACATGTTCTTCGTGTTCCTTTTCATCGACAAGTGGGGGCGGAGTCTGGGGCGGGGTGCTGCTCTGTTCCAAAATAATATACGACAGCATGGCATGTTGACTCACAGCTCAATCGATTGCTTCTTGGCAAGATGTTATGTTAATGAAACTTGAAAGATGCAGCCTTTAAACTGAAGCATACTATAGGGTGGTGATGGATTCGACATCACGATTCCTTTGTTGCTCTCCCGTCAGGACACTCGCGGCAGAATGTATGCATGTCAAGATGGCGTCCCGTTACCTTGGACCAACTTGACCGTTCCAGACACACTGCGGCCGGTTCAGATCTTCCCGTTCCTGCAGTGCAAGCTTTCCAGGGCAACATAGAAGCACGAGGTGATACCGGAACACCCACTGCATGCTGGCCACAGGTTAAGGGTTGTCCCGCAAGCGAGAGAGCCTAAGTCCAAAATCGAAGCACCTTCTAGCATGGGGGATTGGGCGAATCGAACGCCCGAACTCTTCCACCCTAAAGAAGAATCATACCACTGGACCAAATCCCCGTACTTGTTGTACCATGCGGTACAGTTTGGTACAGTACCTTGGCAGTACCACACAGGGGCTAGGCCGTACGGGGGAACAGTCCAACGGTCCAATATGCGTGAAGTCACCAAAAGGCAAGTACAGGCCTCATGCAACCCATGCATCGCTCTGATCATGACATGTTGAGGGGTTGTCATGTTCAGGTTCTACACAACCTTGGACAGCGCTAGAAACAGCATGGCCCCACCAGGGCGTGCATCAACTAACACACAACCACTGACGTGTAATAAAGGAATGAGGCCCGGCGTGCGGCAGTCACACATTTGAGTGCAAAAATATAGCATGAGGGCTGGGATACCCGTACCGCGCGCGGTGTGGAAGTATAGTATGGAAATACAGTATGAAGTACAGCAAGGAAGTGAAGCCGGGGCCGGCGCCGGGGAAAATGAGCTAGTGTACAGGTACTTAAGTACAAGTGCGGTATGGACAATGGGGATGGTGCTCTTGGTAGAGTAGGGTGACATGGTGTCCAAGGGCATGCCATGGCCCCCCGCTGACCTTTTGGATTCACTGTACGCACACAATCATATCTAAAGCAAGAACCGAGGGCCACTCAGTGATGCATACCCATATAAGGTCATAATGAAAATTGTGCTTAGAAATTTGAAGGTGACAAAATAAAAATAAACAACCACCGCATGTGGGACTGGTGCACAGCCTGATGTTAAGGACACAGCTTTCCAAATACCCATGCATTAATGCACGGGCCTTGTAATAGAGCTGGCACGTAACAAGTGCCATGCTAATGATAGGTAGATTAGATGTGGAAGCTAATAAGATACCATGCTTGAAGGATTGCTAGTTGTGTATTTCTATGCATGGACTGAAGATGTTATCTCACACGGATATTCTAGATAGAGGCTTGCGGAAGGTAGCTTCGCTTCACTCTATTGTGTAAGCTGTTGGTTGCTAGGCTTCACTCTACCTTGTAGCTACCTGTAGCCAGCAGACTCGGCATAATCCTTTCGTAACTCTCTGTTTAAAGGCCTGCCTTTGCCTTCTTATACTGAGAGTCTGTAGTTTCGTGATCTGATAATATGCTGACTTTATTGTGCTATGATTGTATCTATATGTAACCAGCAATTCTCTACCGTGTCCCCGACTCCCCGGTCTCCGCTCACTCCCGTGCTTAAGCAGCAGTGACAATGCCCATGACACAAGTAAAGGGCACTATTGATCCTGAGTATTGCACCGAGCCAAACGAAGGTACCGGTATCAGATAGACCTGCTTTTAGTCAATGGCATTATTATTACACCTCTGGGCCCTAAACCCTGCTTTCAGCCAATGACATTATTACACCTCTGAGCCCTAAACCCTAAACCCTGCTTTCAGTCAATGACGTTATTACACCTCTGGGCCCAGCTCAAGAAGGCTCGGCCGCGTGGGCGCCCAACTCTTCAGTCCTTCTAGAAAGTGCTCATCTGAGTTACCAGTAGCTAGCGTTTTGCTGTCAGACAAATTGGCAACACTTTTGCAGGGATCAATGAACGAATGTCGAATCAATCAGTACGGTAGTCGCGCTTTATATTTGGCACCAGTAAAAATAATCCGTGCACTCGCGAGATATTTGTTTTGGCCAGTGACTGACCGGTCGTGCGGCGGCGATTATTGAATTTACTTTAACACGCAGCTGGTTTGTGCACCCCCAAATTATTAATTCGGTGACACGGTCACACAGAGTCAAGCCGATTCTACGGTAAACCTTAACTCTGAACCTCCAGTTGTAAGCCTATAACCTAAATCCGCACCGCCGACCCCAGTCCCGACATCAGATCCAATCCAATCCAATGCATGGCAAATAGGACACCGATGCATGAGGCCTCGCCCAACATGCATGCCCACCGCAATTGATTTTAATGTGTCACAGCTGGTCCCTACACCCCCCAAAATGATAAATTACGGAAACACTGTAGCGGAGTCAAACCGGTTATACGGTAAGTCATTAACCCTAAACCACCTAAACTCTGAATCTCCAGCCTACAAATAACCTTAGCCTTTGACCTAATTTGGCACCGCCGACCCCAGTCCCGACATCAGATCCAAACCAATCCAATGCATGGCAAATAGGACACCGATGCATGAGGCCTCGCCCAACTTGTATGCCCACCACAATTGATTTTAACGTGCAGCTGGTCCCTGCACCCCCCATATTGATCTATTACAGAAACACAGTAAAGGAGTCAACACCGGATATACGGTACCGGTAAGTCGGTAACCCTTAACTCTGAATCTCCAGCCTTTAAATGACCCTTAACTTCGCCTTGAACCTAGATTGGCACCTCTGTCCCTAGTCCTAGTCCATGGCTTACTGAGATTGCGCCTTGCATGCGCATGGCCGACTATGGTTTTGCCTTGCCTAAAGCCGCGGCCTAGGGACTCCCCTACCCATGCATCACGCCACCGCCTCGCGATGGATTAGTCTTTCTTTCTTTATTTTGCCTTGCCTGCGCATGGCCAAATGAGATTGCACCTTGCATGCGCATGCTGTTTAAATTGCACTCGCCTTATATTAATTTGACTAGGCGCCCTCTCCCACCCAAACTCACCATCCTGTGTGCGGCTTGCACCACTGTATGTAGTCGATGAGATGGTACAGGAAGGCGGTCGTAAATGGGAGTGGGCATGATGGAGGGCAGCATGGATGGATGCCTCCATGCATCCAACTTCCCGACTCCAGCTCGTGTGCATGGGGAAGGCTGTGCACGTGAACGTTGAGCTAGATAGCAGTAGAAAGTACCTAATCGGGTGATGGCTTGGTGCATAAATGCAAATGTAGAAACAAAGAGTCTCGAGAAGAGCTAGGACGAGAGAACAGGGACGTCGGTCCACGTGTCCTGGACTACTGGTGAACCTCATGCTGCTCGCTTCGCTTGAACTTCGTTCGTATCCAGGTTCGTACATGCGCAGTACAGTGTAATGTGACACTTGTTACTAATTGCATATTCCAGTTTTCGACAGAGCTCCCCCGGGCGGCCGAAGCCCCCAGAGTCACCCCGTATCCGTCCGTCAGTCTGTATGTCCGTCAGCCCGATGTTTCTGGAACGTCCCGGAAACTACAGCGCAAATCAATCAAATGTATTTATAAAGGTTATTCCTGTCAGACCTCAAAGGTCGAGATGCAGAAATGTTAAACTCAGCTACCAAGCAAGGCTGGATCTCACAGCGGATGACGTACGGTGCGTGTCACGCGACAGCTGCAACTTCGCTTCTCTATACGCAATTAGAATATTAGATACGCATAATTAACAACACGCACATAGCCAGCGATACAGTTGTGACACATATTTTGAAATCATACATCATGGCGAGGGGGTTGCAATATTTGCATAGGGTCCAGGTGACCCCGCCGTCCGCACCTGCGCCTGCCCTCTGAAAAGTCACATACCCGACTGCTCTGCCGATTCTCGTGCTGCGCAGCAGCACATCTGATCACTTGTCTGTTGAATCACCCGTGCTTCAGGGCATCAACGCCAATATAATGAAAGATAAACACTCGACGTTGACTTATGCGAACGCGCCCCTTGCTTCTGTGACGACGGTGGACCGAAACAGCGAGCATCGATCGCATGTCCCACCCATACATAGGAGAACTAACCCCATAGAGACTTTGGCCGTCCGGATGGAACGAAGTACGCCAGAAGAAACGGGAGGTCTCCTCGCATGCTATGCGTAATATGCATCTTGGCCAACGATGCTCTCCAATACATGGCTTCCCTCCCAGCTTGGCCTTGCCTAACCCAAGACGATACTCAAGCAAACGGATGCACACGACACCCCTTGATTGGTTCACTTCTGACCTCACCTCCTCCATCAAGGCATACCTTCGCTCTTCTTGCCCTCATGTCACGGCCGGTGATACCAGTATACCACCATATCTTGTGCTACATATACCCGCATCATCGAAGAAAATGCCCACTCTTTACCCCTGTATCACATGTGGCAGTCTTTTGCTTGCCACTTTTCTCTGAAGCGCTGCATCCTCCGTATGCGCGCCAACCTCTTATGGACAGCTTCCCTACAAAACAACAGTCTGCTCGTTTACCGATTGCCTTTGCCCCATATGTACACCACCTCCTACTGGCCCACCTGACGCTACATACTTCTGACACACAGGGACACATGTTTGGAAGATGCATGCATGCATCCCCGTATGTAAGCCTCTTATATCTCCCGACACAACAAGGCCCTCTGCCTCATCCAATGTTTCCTCCACAGAGGCACAAAGAGTGGTATGTTCACAATAATGGATGCAACACCAGCTACATCCCTCCCACCAGGCATCTATGACACCCGTATCCCACAATGGATGCTTCCCGCTGTCCCCCCTGCCACACTCTGCCGCCTTCGTCCTGATCTCCTCTTAATTGAAGGCCTTACCATTGCCGATCTCCACAGTTATCCTCCCACCCGGCTTGCCGACCCTGCCTTCCTTCTTGACCTCCAACACCATTGTACTATCCATATTGTCGAGCTCGGGTTTACCTCCAATCTACAATTCTGCCTTTCCCACAAATCCTCACAACATGCACAATTGGTACAATTGCTTCGCGATGGATGGACCCTCTCTACACCTATCATGGACCCTCTCCTTACTCCTGCCCCCCACCCTCTTCCACATCCGTACATGATATCTTTGGGGACGTGCATGGGGTGGTAACGCATGGACCCCCTGCACGTCCCCAAAGATATCATACCGGTACACCTCTTTCCAGTCCTTGGTATCCCACCCCTCCACGCCCCCCCACTGCTTAAACAACTAGCAGTTCACACTGTCCAGTCTGCCTTTTCCATCCATCGATTCCTTGAAAACAGTCCAGCCGACTGCCGTCCTGCATCTCCCCCTGTTCTAACTGACCCGCCATAACCCTTTCCCCCTTAGGGTATACAGACCGGGGCTTGGGCGTCTCGTCAACCTGTACTTCCCATAATCCACGCCGCATCGGCGTTCTCTTTTCTTTTCTTTTCTCACCTGATTTGAACCTGTAGATTGAACGTATCGCTAAGTATCGATGGCGCCAAATATCTCGACCACCCCAAATGCCGTAGAGGCCTTCCCCGGAAAATAAAAACCCAAACGCCGACCATAGTGAAGCAGCCAGCAGCACGCGCTCCCTCTGCAGCTCCGCCTAGCCATATGTCGGATCTCAGCTGCCTCATCCGGCAGGAGGCGACGGAGCGCTACCTGGGCCAGGATTCGACCGCCGCCCAGCCGGGCGCCCCTGAGCATCATGCGGTCCAGTTTGATGCTGCCTTGCAATCCCACATGCAGCACTCGGTAATCCTGATCTCGGAGGTCGCGGGAAACCTTAACGCGCATGGCAAGGACAAGGACCAAAGCAGTAGCAGCCACACCATCGCCATGCCGGCCCATGCGTCACCAGTCGATCGACTCGCAGCAGTGGCAGCGGCGCGGCTTGCTGCGGGTGCTGCCAAGGGGCATGCGTCACGCGCCTCATGCGCCGGAAAAAGCAGCGTCACCAGCCAGCCAGCCATCCTCGTTAATCCAGAAGTGGGTCCCCCCCCCCATGCATGCATTGGCAATGCCAATTTTGCATGGCTCTACGGTGTTAATTTCATAGCGACCCAGGCATACCGTAATGCAACTACAATTCCGTTACATAAAAAAAATGCCGTTGGGCACTGGTGCGGCACATGTGTGAAAGTATGGCGCTGACCTGCCATTCAGTGCCCTATGTCCTGGCACACTGTGGGTGTGTATTATAGAAACTTTTTTTACACACTTTTTTACAGTCTCCCATAAAGGAGATCCCTAAAGAAAGAAAGAAAGTATGCCCGGCAGGGTGTGTATCGTATCAGCATGAAACTCTTAACCTTACACCCGAACTCTGTAAAACTCATCCTCGAACCCTAAACCCTTGGCACGCTGCGCAGGTGTCTCATGTCACCATGAAACCCTGAACCCCACATCTTGACAACCTAAACCACGGCCTTGGCACCCTAGGCATTCTTACACATGACCACGGCCCGACAGCTCCTTGATTTCAAAACCTTAGCACGCTGTGCAGGGGCATCATGTCATCATGCAACCCTACACCCTACAACTTACACCTTACACCCAAAACCTGAACCCTACAACTTACACCTTACATCCAAAACCTGAACCCTGAAACCCTCCACCCTTGGCGCACTGTACATGTGTCTCAGCTCGTCATGAAACCCTATCCCCCCGAATCACCACCCTTAAGCCCCAAACCTATACCCTTAACTTCACAACCTGAACTCTAAAGCCTCAACCCTTGACCTGCTAAGAAAATCCTTTTCGCACTGTGCAGGTGTATCAGCTCATCATGACACCCTACACCTTACACCCTACACCCTTAAACCTTAACCCTACACCCTACACCCTACACCCTACACCCTTAAACCTTAACCCTACACCCTACACCCTACTCTTTAAGTTATTTTTCCTGAATCCTTGTCGCACTGTGCAGGTGTATCAGCTCATCATGAAGGCACAGGCGGAGCTGAACCAGCTGCATCACGGCTCAGAGTGAGAGAGCAGGCTCGGTCTTGAGGTCTAGAGAACTTGGTCCCGAGGTCTATAGAGCTCGGTCTAGAAGGGTACAGGACTTGGTTTAGAAGTCTAGAGAACTCGGTCTAGAGAGCTCGATTTCGAGGTCTAGAGAATTCTGCCTAGAGAGCTAGAGAACTCGGTTTAGAGAGCTAGAGAACTCATTTTAGGAGTCTAGAGAACTGTCTAGAGAGCTGAAGAGCTCGGTCTAGCGGTCTGGAGGTCTCCTTCTGCTGTCGCATGCAGTCGAGCACTGTTTCTTTTTCTGGGCTGTATGAGTCTGCCTTCTGCAGACCGCCCTTAGGCTGTCAGAGGCCCGATTGGGGCCATGCCGATTTGTTGTGTGACTCAGCTACATGTCAGCTCCCTCCCGGCCTCTGGCTGGAGTCCCCGTTTTTGGCCAGCCATGCAGCCTTGGCCGCCAGTCGTGGGTCGGACTAGGTTTGGTCCCAATCAGGCCTTTGGCGGCCGCAGGGTGTAATTCTCAAGGTGGCCTCGTAGATGAACACCCAAAACCCAAAACTTTAAACCTTTACCTTTTACCCTTTACTCTAAACTCTGGCCGTCGTGCCCCCTGTGGTGCGGGAGCGGCCGGTGGCCCAAACAGCACCTCTCCCCTCCCTCCTCTTCCCCCCCCCCCCCCTATCTTTCCCCACTTTTGTCCTTACCTCCCTGCCCTTGCCCTTGCCCTTGCCCTTGCCCCGCCCTGCCCTGCCCTGTCCTGTCTTGCCCTGCCCTGTCTTGCCCTGCCCTGCCCCGCCCTGCCCTGCCCTTGCCCATTTTGCTCTTACCTCCCTTTACCTGCCCTGCCCTTCTCACCTTCCTCTGCCCTGCCTTTGCCCTTTGCCCTGCATTGAAAGATTCCCGGGGACCAAGAAGAGCCATTGGGGCCGTTTCTCGAAGTTCATCCGAATTCGGTGAGCGGGAACACGGGCGGAACAGCTACGGAATGAAGGCGGGGCTATCGGGGAATCCTATCGAGGCAGCTGGGGAAGGAAGGTGGGGGGGGGCACAGGCGCAGATATTTCAAAATCAGCCAAACGAAAAAAAGCTAAAACCCTCATCCCTAGACCATGTACCATCGTCCCTACTCCCTTTGCCCTTCACCCTCGTCCCCAAACAGTCGACACGAATTTCCAATTCCTGAAGCTTAAACCCTTATTACCTCATCCCTAATCCATTGTCCCAGATCCACATACCCTTAACCCTGATCCCCAAACACGAACCCCTGAACCTTGAGCCCTGAACCAGAACCCTCGTCCCCCAACAGTAAACACGCACCTCTAAACCCCAATTCTTTACTCAAAACCCTCATATCCCCCAACACGAATCTCTGAACCCTTATTCCTTTCCTCGAAACCCTCACCCCCCAACGCTAAAAGAATCACTGATCCCTCATTCCTCAAACCGAATCCTGTATCCCTAAACATAAAGCACGCATGCCCAAACCATGCGTCCTTAACTCTGAACCCTCATCTTTCTGCAGTGGGGGGCAACGGGGAGGATAAGGAGGCTGCAGGCAAAGTCACACCAGATGGTTATGGACCCCTCAGTAAAGTAAACACCCTAAAAATTAATACTTAACCCTCGAATTCAATCGCTTTTCTTATCCCTTAACCCTGAGCCCTAAACCCTCATCATTCTGCCGGGGAGTCAACAGGGAGGATGTGGAGGATGCAGGCTAATAAGTCACAAAACAAAGTTGTAAACCCATTTCTAGGGTTGACACCCTAAAACATGAACACTTTACCCTTACCTTAAAACCCTTAACCCTCAACTTTAATTATTATACCCTTGACCCTAAACCCTCCGCAGGGGCAGCAACGGGGAGGACGATGCGGACCTTGGACGCTGGCAGTATCCTGAGGGCACCGGGCCCTGGCCACCGCCCTCCCCCACTAAGGTCAGTTTCTTTATTGAGGATATTATTGACAGATCTATTCTTAGTATCTTGCTTTTATATGGTATTTAAGGTTCCTACTCAAATATCTTGTTTAAGGACCTTTCTCAAGGACCTTGGACCCTGGCAGTACCCGGGGGGGCACCGGGCCCTGGCCACCGCCCTCCCCCACCAAGGTCAGTATTTTTAAAAATTCAAGGATCTTGTTTAAATGTCTTATTCTAAGGATCTTGCTTACTTGTCATATCAGGATTTACTGAAATATCTTGTTTACGGATCTTATTTAAGGATCTTGGACCCTGGCAGTACCAGGGGGGCTCCGGGCCCCTGGCCACCGCCCTCGCCCACTAAGGTCAGTTTCTTATTTGAGGATATTATTTAAATATCTTTTCTTAGTATCTTGCTTTTATATCGTGTTAAAGGATCCTACTCAAATATCTTGTTGAAGGATCTTTCTCAAGGATCTTGGACGCTGACAGTTCCCGGGGGGGCACCATGCCCTGGCCACCGCCCTCCTCCATCAAGGTCAGTTTCTTATTTGCGGATTTATTTAGTTATCTTATTATCAGGGTCTTGCTCACGTATCGTATTACAGAATCCTACTCAAATATCTTGTTTAAGGACCTTTAGTTAAGGATCTTGGACGCTGGCAGTTCCCGGGGGGGCACCAGGCCTTGGTCACCGCCCTCGCCCATCAAGGCCAGTTTTTAAGGATTTCAAGATGTTTTTTTTTATGCCAATTATAGTTATATATATGATATGCCAGTTATAGTTATATGTATTATATGTAAATTATAGTAATACATATTATATGTCAATTATAGTTTCTCCCGGCAATGGATCATTTCCAATCGGAGGAGTGTTTGCTGCTGGAACCAAAGGGATCCTACGCGCGCTCCAACCAATCGCCCCCCCTCTTCATCTTCCACGACTTCAAATCTGCCCCAGAGAACCATTGCCTTTGATCAACCCTAAACCCTAAACCCTAACTCAGCTACTAAAAAATCGGGTGAATTGCGGGAACTCTTAGCTCTTTCAGCATCAGCTCCTTTTGACCTTTCATGAGACAAAGGACAGCCGCAGGGGGGCACCACCTTTGATGAACCCTGAACCTCAACCCCTCAACCCCTGTCCCATGAACCCTGATCGCTGATCTCAAGTTAATGTAAGCGATTAAAGTTGTGGCGAATTGCTGAAACCTAAAGATTTGCAACATCTTCTCCTTCTGACATTTTAAGGGATGAAGGACAGCCCCGGGTAGCCACCGTCTTTGATTCACCCTAAACCTTAACCCTTATTATGATTCCTGAACCCTAACAGTTGATCCCCTTCTTTTATCTGTCAGGTGATTCAAGTCAGCTCCAGAGGACCACTGCATTTGATGAACCCTAAACCCTGGACACTCAACATAAACCCTGCACCCTGACTGCTGTTCTCCTCCTCTTGACCATTGACGGGATAAAAAACAGCCCCAGGTGGCCGCCACCTATGATCTACCTTAACCTTTAAACCTAAAACTTTGACCCTTGAACCCTAATGGCTGACATGGAGCTATTTCAAGCCATTATCAAATCGGATGCATTGCTTAAGCCGTTCCAATATGTTCTCCTACTGTCGGTCCAGGAGCTGAAGGACAGCGCCAGGGAGCCTCCGCCTTTGATTCACCCTAAACCCTAAAACCTCGTAACCCTAAACGTGAATCCTGGACCCTAAATGCTGATATCATCTGCTTCAAATCCGTTTGCATTGCTGTAACCCTACACTTTTGCTCCCTCATCTCCGTCTGACCGTTCAGAAGCTAAAGGACGGCGCCAAGGAGCCTCCACTTTTGATTCACCCTAATACCTCAAAACCCTTAACATGAATCTTGGACCCTAATTGCTTATCTCCTCCACTTGACTGGTCAGGATATAAAGGACAGGCCCAGGGAGCGACCGCCTTTGATTTACCCTACACCTTCAACCCTCACACCTTGCCCCTTTAACCCGCATGGCTGACATAAAGCTATTGCAAGCCAATATCAAATCAGGTGCATTGCTGAAGCCCTTCCAATATGTTCTCCTACTGTCCGTCCAGGAGCTAAAGGACAGCGCCAGGGGAGCCACCGCCTTTAATTCACCCTTAACTCCAAAACCCTGTACATGAATCTTGGACCCGAAAAGCTGATCTCCTCCACTTGACAGGTCAGGAGGTAAAGGACAGCGCCAGGGGAGCCACCGCCTTTAATTCACCCTTAACTCCAAAACCCTGTACATGAATCTTGGACCCGAAAAGCTGATCTCCTCCACTTGACAGGTCAGGAGGTAAAGGACAGCGCCAGGGGAGCCACCGCCTTAAATTCACCCTTTACCTCAAAACCCTGTACATGAATCTTGGACCCTAACTGCCGATCTTCTCAACTTGACAAGTCAGGAGGTAAAGGACAGCGCCAGGGGAGCCACTGCCTTTGATTCCCCTAACATCTCAAAACCCTGTACATGAATCTTGGACCCTAACTGCTGATCTCCTCCACTTCAAAACCGTTTGCACTGCTGCAAACCTACACTCTTGCACCCTCATCTCTTTTCGACCGTTCAGGAGCTAAAGGACAGCCCCAGGGAGCCACCGCCACCAATGCCCAAGACTCGGAGGTCTTCCAAGAGAGTTCCCTTCACGACCAAGTATGGCCCGGGCTATATGCTGCGGAAAGAGGTGAGGGCTGCTGCGTTTGGGTTTATGGTTGAGGGTTTAAGGTATACTGATGGAACCCTTACCCCCTCAACCTTTATGCCTGGGATACATGCTACGGAAGTATATGAGAGCTGCTGCGTTTGGGTTAATGGTTGAGGGTTTAAGTTATACTGATGGAACCCTTACCCCCTTAACCTTTATGCCTGGGATACATGCTACGGAAGTAGATGAGAGCTGCTGCGTTTAGGTTAATGGTTGAGGGTGTAAGGTATACTGATGGAACTTTTACCCCCTTAACCTTTATGCCTGGGATACAGGCTGTGGAAGTAGATGAGAGCTGCTGCGTTTGGGTGTAGGGTTCAGTGTTAAGGGTGTAGGGTTCAGTGTTAAGGGTTGTAAGCCTTAGGGTTGAAGGGTTCGTGAGTGAGTAATCTCCGGATACAGGCTGCAGAAAGAGGTGAGAGCTGCAGTGATTGGGTAAATGGTTGAGAGCTAATTTTGTGTGGTGTACATTCGAGTCTGACCTCCCCACGAAATGATCTTTCTCGAGGGATTTGAGGGATTGTAAAAAATAGTCATTGTTTCGATTGCTAGGCTTGCAACATCTAGCGTACATTGAGCATACATCAGATGTAGGGCATGCATGCAGTACCAGGCTTACGCCGGGGTACATCAGGCGTACCATATTCACTTATTTACAACCTGTGCCCTAACTCCCCACTCGCTCCTTGAATGGGTAATCCCTTATCATACAACTATATTAAACCTGAACCCTTATTCCTCTATCCTTATCCCACACTCTAAAACCCTAAGAAACCATTAACCCTAAACCCTAATCCCTCACTCACACCTTTGAAGCATAAACCCCAACCCCTGAACCCTACACCCTTATCCCTCACGCCCATCCAGACAATATAAATCCTGAACCCATAATACCTGAACCCTAATCCCCTACTTGCACCTAAAACAGGATAAACCCTCACCCCCCCAAACCTCAAACCCCATCCTAATCCCTCCCTCCCACCTGAACAGGGTTAACCCTAATACATTAAACCTATACCCTTATCCCTCTATTGTATCTGGACAGGATGCCTAAGACGTCTCTGACTTCGAAAAAGCATAGACCCCAAGCCCTGCCCTCCCTCCCACCTGGACAGAATTAACCCCCAACCCTAAATCCTAAACCCAAATCCCTCTAAAGCATCTGGACAGGATGCATAAGACGTCTCTGCCTTCAAAAATGCATAGACCCCTGGCCCTGTCCTCCCTCCGACCAGAACATAATTAAGCTTCAACCCTAAATCCTAAACCCGAATCCCTCTCTTGCATCTGGACAGGATGCCGAAGATGTCTCGGACTTCCAAAAAGTGGAAACCCCGGAGCCCGTCCTTCCTCCGGAAAGCTCCACTGACGGCTTGGGTCTGTTGTTCGGTCTCAACGACCTTGGTGACGGCCTCGGCCTGGCGTCAGAGCTGCAAGGAGAGTATACGGAGGGCTGTGACGACCCCGTCACCCAGTACTCAGAAATGTGGATAATGAGGTGAGGCGGTGGAAAAACTAGGTGTTGTGGCTGTCTTTCAGCCGACCACTCACTGTCCCTTAGTCAACCACCCATTGCCCATTAGTCAACCATTCACTGTCCCTTAGTCAGCCACCCACTGTCCTTTAGTCGACCAGTCACTGCCCATTAGTCAACCACCCACTGTCCCTTAGCCAACCACTCAATGTTTCTTAGTCAACCACCCACTGCCCCTTAGTCAACCACCCACTGCCCCTTAGTCAACCACTCACTGCATTGTATTCAACCACTCACCACCCCTTAGTCAACCACTCAATGTCCCGTAGCCAACCACGCACTGTCCCTTAGTCAACCACTCACTACCCCTTAGTCAAACACTCACTGTCCCTTAGTCAACCACTCACTACCCCTTAGTCAAACACTCACAGCCCATTCGTCGACTCACGAGACGCCTTGCTTCTGCCTTATGGGTCTCAGTCCACTCTAACCACTCATGACCAATTGGCACGTAGGCAGCACCTGTCTGAAGCGCTGCCTTCTCTGCGTTATGGGTGTCACTTAACTCTATCCACTCACTGTCCCTCTGTACGTAGGCGGCGCTTGATAGATGATCCTCTCGGTCTTCTGGATGGGCCCCTGGGCTCTCATGCGCCGGAGCTGCAGCCTGTTCCTGAGGACGGCAGGTTCAGCGCCGCCGGCCAGGGCGCCGCCGGGCCGAAAGCAAACGGGCAGAGCGCCGGGAAGCGCGTGGCCGCGCGGTTGAGGTCCACCGGTCGCAACGTCGGCAAGCTGAACGCCGCGGGTTTCAACACGGCGGGGTTCGACATGGCGGGGTTCAACGCGGTGGGGTTTAATGCGGTGGGGTTGAACGCGGATGGGTTGACCGCGAGCGAGGTCAGCGCTGCAGTCATGCGGGCCGCGGGGTTGGACGCCGAGGGGCTCAGCGCGGCGGTGAATGCTGCGGGGTTAGGCGCAGCCGGACGGAATTTTGCGGGCAGGTTCAACGCGGCAGGGTTCAACCCTGCGGGGTTCAACGCGGCGGGTTTGAATGCCGCGGGGTTCAACGCAGCAGGGTTCAGCGCGGCAGGATTCAACATCTCAGGGTATAGCGTCGCAGGATATAATGTGGCAGGGTTCAACGCGGCAGGTTTCAACGCAGCAGGGTTCGATGCGGAAGGATACAGTGCCGCAGGGTTCAACGCAGCGGGGTTGAACGCGGCAGGTTTCAACGCGGCAGGGTTCGATGTGGAAGGATACAGCGCCGCAGGGTTCAACGCAGCAGGTTTGAACGCAGCAGGGCAGGGAGATGCAGGTTTCTACGCGGCAGGGCAGGGAGATGCAGGTTTCGACGCGGCAGGGCGCAGTGTTGGCGGCGGGCTGGGGGCGGATGGCGTGAGCGCTGACGAGCTTGACGTCGCCGGACGGGGCGGTGCACGCCTGAGCAATGCAGAGCTGGCCGCCGGCGGGCTGGGGGCGGATGGCGTGAGCGCTGACGAGCTTGACGTCGCCGGACGGGGCGGTGCACGCCTGAGCACCGCAGAGCTGGCCGCCGCCGCCGCGCTTCACGCGTCAAGGGTAAATGCGGCAGGCCTCAACCCCGAGGGACTCAGCGACGCCGAGCTGTACCGGCAGCTGGAGCTGCGGCGGCTTGGCGCGCGGATGGAGCCTGGTCGCGGCGGGGTTGGCGGGGAGGGGACGATGTACAGCAGGGGGCAGTTGGTTGGAGGTCAAGCAGGAGCTTCTGAGGCCGGCGAGGGGCGGGGGAGCGCGGAGCCGGGATGGGTGCACGGTGGTGTAGGCGGGCGATGTGGAGAAGGGGCGGAGGGGCAAGGCAAAGAGGAGGAAAGTGAGGAGCGCGGGCGGGCGGAGTCGACGCAAAGGTTTGGTCACCACTCGCTTCCTGGACACATGGGTGAGGGACGCCTTGGTTGAAGGTTCAGGCTCAGAGGGTGAGGGTTAGGGTTTAGGGTTTGGAGTTGAAAGGGGGAGTAGCGTGGGCGGGCAAAGGTACCTCAAAGGTTTTGTCGTCACTCGCTTCCTGGAACGACAGGCGGGGGACGCCTTGGCTGAGGGTTCAGGCTCAAAGGTTTAGGGTAAGGGTTAGGGTTGGGAGTTGAAAGGGGAGGGAGCGCAGGCGGGCAAAGGTAGCGCAAACGTTTGGTCGCCACTCGCTTCCTAGACAAAGGGCTAGGACATGGGTTCAGGGCCTAGGGTTGGGGTACAGGGGGTAAGGGTTGGGGTTAGGGTTTGGGGTAGGAAGTTGAGGGTTTAGGGTGAGGAGAGTTGGCGGCGAAGTTGACGCAAAGGTTTCACCGCCACTCACTCCCGGACTCCTGGGTGAGGGACGCCTTGGTTTGGGTTTAGGCTCGGAGGGTGAGGGTAAGGGTGAGGGTTTGGAGTTGGAAGGGGAAGGCGCGCGAGCGGGCGGAGTCGACGCAAAGGTTTCACCGCCACTCGCTCCCTGGGCTCACAGGTGAGGGTAGCCTAGGTTGAGGGCTTAGGCTTAGGGTTTAGGGGTGTCGGGTCTGGGTTTGAGGTGACAAGTTTAGGGTTAAGGATTTGACGTTTAGGTGTGAGGGTCCTAGGGTTTAGGGTTAGGGCCCAGGATCGAAAGTCGAGGTTGCATCAATGGTTAAATTTTAGGGTTTTAACTTAAGGTTCAAGGGTTAGGGTTGGAGGTTTTCCTGTCCAAAACCCTGAACCTTGATCCCTGGATGCAGGGGTCCGTGAGCTCAACTTCTCTGAATCTGAACCCGGGACACCATGGACATCCACCTCAACCACTCTCAACCTAAACCCTGATCCCTGTGGATGCCCGGGCCCTGAACCTCAATTTCTCTAACCTGAACCCGGGACACCATGGACATCCACCCCAACCACCCTGAGCCCAAACCCTGAGCCCTGAATACTAGGGACCAAAACATAAATTTATCTGAAACTGAAGTGTTTGGCACCTTGATCATTAACCCAGCCGCCACCCCGCAAGCACCCTAGCAAGCACCTGGACATCAGCCCAGCAAGCACCTGGACATCAGCCCAGCAAGCACCTGGACATCAGCCCAGCAAGCACCTGGACATCAGCCCAGCAAGCACCTGGACATCAGCCCAGCAAGCACCTGGACATCAGCCCAGCAAGCACCTGGACATCAGCCCAGCAAGCACCCGGACATCAGCCCAGCAAGCACCTGGACATCAGCCCAGCAAGCACCTGGACATCAGCCCAGCAAGCACCCGGACATCAGCCCAGCAATCACCTGGACATCAGCCCAGCATCAACCCTTGACCCTCAGCCCTTATAAACCCTGAACCTTGAGCCTTGAACCCTGAACTCTGAACCTTGAACCCTAACCCTGAACCCTCACAGCGTATCCCTTCTCTACACAACTTCTTCAAGTCAAATCCATCAAACGCAAGTCAGGGGCAAAAGGCCCTAAACCTGATTCACACCTTTACCCTTATACCCTTAACGAATCATCTTGCCCACACAACTGTAGGTGAGGATGAAATGCCCAGCGATTGCCCCCCCCCCAGCATCAACCGTTTTGCCCTAGAACCTTAACCCTGCAAGGTTTGTCTTGCCCACACATCTGTAGGTTGGTATGGTATGCCCAGTAATTGGCCCCACTCAGCATCAACTCGTTGACCCTAAACCCTGAACCCTGCAAGATCTCTCTTGCCCACACATCTGTAGGTTGGGATGATATGCCCAGTAATTGGCCCCACTCAGCATCAACTCGTTGACCCTAAACCCTAAACCCTGCAAGATCTCTCTTGCCCACACATCTGTAGGTTGGGATGATATGCCCAGTAATTGGCCCGACTCAGCATCAACTCGTTGACCCTAAACCCTAACCCTTGCAAGATCTCTCTTGCCCACACATCTGTAGGTGAGGATGGCATGCCCAGCGGTTGGCCCCACCCAGCATCAACCGGTTAACCCTGAACCCTAAACCAAACTTTAAACCTTAAACCCTGAACCCTGAACGATTTCTCTGGTCAACACATCTGTAGGTGAGGATAGTAAACCCAGCAATTGGCCCAACGATTGGCCACTGAAGACTAACGAACAACTGCTGCAAGACCTCTTTGACTGCGAAGATGACTTCCACCAACGGAGGATGGATGGCGGGTCTGCAGCTGCGCGGGTGAGGGCGGGAATGGAGAGGGAAGGGGGGGGGGTGAGAAGTTTAGGGTGGGGGGAGTGTGGGGATGAGAGGGTATGAAGGTTAGGGGGGGGGAGTGTGGGGTTGGGAGGGTGAGAGGGTTAGGGTGGGGGGAGTGTGGGGATGAGAGGGTGCGAGGGTCAGGGTGGGTGGAGTGTGTGGGGATGAGAGGGTGAGAGGGTTAGGGTGGGGGGAGTGTGGGGATGAGAGGGTGAGAGGGTTAGGATGGGGGGACTGTGGGGATGAGAGGGTGAAAGGGTTAGGGTGGGGGGAGCCTATGGGGATGAGAGGGTGAGAGGGTTAGGGTGGGTGGAGTGTGGGGATGAGAGGGTGAGTGGGTTAGGGTGGGGGGAGTGCGGGGATGAGAGGGTGAGAGGTTTAGGGTGGGTGGAGTGTGGGGATGAGAGGGTAAGAGGGTGAGGGTGGGGGGAGTGTGGGGATGAGAGGGTGAAAGGGTTAAAGTGGGGGGAGTGTGGGGATGAGAGGGTGAGAGGGTTAGGGTGGGGGGAGTGTGTGGGGATGAGAGGGTGAGAGGGTTAGGGTGGGGGGAGTGTGGGGATGAGAGGGCGAGAGGGTGAGGGTGGGGGGAGTGTGGGGATGAGAGGGTGAGAGGGTTAGGGTGGGGGGAGTGTGGGGATGAGATGTTGAGAGGGTTAGGGTGGGGGGAGTGTGGGGATGAGAGGGTGAGAGGGTTAGGGTGGGTGGAGTGTGGGGATGAGAGGGTGAGAGAGTTAGGGTGGGTGGAGTGTGGGGATGAGAGGGTGAGAGGGTTAGGGTGGGGGGAGTGTGGGGATGAGAGGGTGAGAGGGTGAGAGGGTGGAGATAAAATCCAGGGATGAGTGCCAGGGTAAGGGGCCTGTCACTTAGGGGGTTGGACGAGTCCCCCAATATCCGCAGTCGACCCTTGGGATGGGGTCTTGATTAAATTACTGGCGTCCAGGAATCTAGATTTTTAACATGGAAGGAAACGTCGTTTTTCCCCCTTGTGTAACTTTGGGGGTGAAAAGGCTCCAAACCGGCCGAAACCCCTTGTTTAAGGGGACTCGTCCGACCCCTTAGGTGACAGGCCCTTTGCCAGGGTGGAGGTGACCCTTAAAGTTGATCCCTAACCTATTTACGCCGTAGGGGTATTCCTCCCTCACGTTTTTGTTAACCCTAAACCCTCAAACCTTAAACAAAACCTTTACCCTTTCATACTATTCATGCCACAGGGTTATGCCTCCCGCGGGCTTTCACGAACCCTAAACCCTCACTGTTGCTGTGACCCTAAACCCTGAACCCTAACGTATTTACGTCGCAGGGTCGTGCCTCTCGAGGGTCTTCCAGGAGGCATTATTTAGCATATGAGCTAGATCACGGCACTGCCTACCTGAACCCTAAACCCTTAACCCTGAACCATAAACCCTAAACCCTGACTTAATCAGCTGCAGGACCATGCGTCCCAAGGGTATACCTAAACCCTTCACCCTAACCGTAACCACAACCATTAACCCTAAACTCTAAGCCTTTATCTATTTATGCCACAGGGTCATGCGTCTCGAGGGTCTCCCAGCAGACAGTTTTCAGCTTCAGATCTAGATCTGTGTGCTGCCTTAGATCCAAAGATGATCCAGCAGTCTACCTTAATCCTGAACCCTAACCCATGTACTCAGCAGGGCAATGCCTCTCGAGGGTCCCCCAGGAGGCAGTTTTCAGCTTCAGAGCTGGATCCGGGCGCTGCCTTGGATCCGAATACGATCCAGCGGTCCAGGTCGGCCCGGCTGCGCCGTGAGGGGCCGCGTCTCAATCGGCTTTGGCGCCCCGGTGGCGTCTGCTCAGACCTCGAAATGTAGGTTTTCCCAAAACTCTTAAGGGACCAAATTTGGACGGCAGTTCGGCCGGCTGGTCGGCCGGCCGGCCGGCCGGTTGACCCCGGCTGCCTCCAGCAGTTTGCCTACGGCCGACTAGATGTTTTACAAGAATGAAAGAAAGCTATGCCCTATTTGGGCGTGGAAGTGAAGGGAGCAACGCTGCTTGGGGCCGTAGCCACATCCGCGCCGTTACCATGTATGTTTTACGTCCGTGGCTTCCCTGGTGTGATGGGATCCTTAGAGAGGCGGGTGGCTGAGCCAGCCAGTCGAGCAGGCACATGTTAGACGTGCTGCGCCTCTCCTAATAATCATAATTGCTGACGTTTATTACCAACTATGTTTATTAGCTGCGAATAAACACACTTAACAACTATGATTATTAGCAACTGCGGTAGAACGCGTTTGACCCTGCTATTAAATAATTATGTTGGGGGCGAATTTGATCTATTTGTTCTCAAAAGGGGTGCGCGTACCCTATCCAGTTTTACGGTATTATATTATACCAGTGCACATCATTGCTTCCAGGGCGAAACCTGAAAACTGAAACCACGAATGCTTATGACAGGGCCCTGGGCTGTGTGTTTTGGTACAGATTCAACGCATGGGCACAAAGCCTTTCACGAAGGGGCCAGGCAGAGCGAACCGGTTGGTAATTAGCAGCAGGAACCAAGTGATAACGTTGAGGGGTTTAGGGTTTAGGGTTGGGTATCTGTACCAAGGCGCTCCCCAAGCCATAAACTATTTATGTTCATAACATAGCCCTGGACTGTTTTCCTGGAGCGCTCCCTTAACGCTGAAACCTCCCAACTCGTGACAGGGCCTTGCAGCATGTGTCAGATCTGAACTTGGGCGTTCCTGAACTTGAGCTTTCTGTCCATGACAGGGCCCTGGATTGTGTTTTCAGACCTGTGCTAGAGCGCTCTCTTAAAGCGCCCTGCCCATGACAGGGCCTTGGATTACTTTCCAGACCTTTGCTAAAGCACTCCTTAAACCATAGATCCTCCCTCCTCGCGACAGGGCCTTGGCCTATGTGTCATATCTGTACCTCGGCGATCCCTAAACCTTAAAACATCAATGCTGGTGATATGGCCCCGGATGACTCTTTATACTTGTGCTAGAGCGATCCCTGAACCCTTAAACCTCAATGCTCATGACAGGGCCCTGGAGTATGTGTCATATCTTTGCTAAGGCACTCCTTAAACCATAGGTCCTCAATGCTCGCGACAGGGCCCTGGATTATGTGTCAGAACTGTACCTAGGCGATCCCTCCTCGTCCGGGAATCTGCAATTCGGCCCGGGAGGGAAGGCGCCCGGATCTACGTTCCAGCGGTGGCGTTCAACCGTGAAGTTGGAGGCGCTGAGGTAGGTTGCAGCGTCATTCGTCCAATGTCTTGCGCCATGCACCATGTGTTATGCTCCAAGGGCCATGTGCCATGCAACGTGCACCATAGGCCATGCAACGTGGACAATGTGCCATGAGCCATGCACTATGTGCCATGAGCCATGCACCGTGCACAATGAGCCATGCAACAAGCACAATGTGCCATGTAACGTGCATAATATGCCATGCAGCGTGTACAATGTGCCATGCAACGTGCTTAATGAGCCATGCAACATGCACAATGTGCGCAATGAGCCATACAACATGCAACGTGCACAATGAGCCATGCAACATGCGCAATGAGTCATGCAACATGCAACATGCACAATGTGCGCAATGAGCCATGCAACATGCAACGTGCACAATGAGCCATGCAACATGCACAATGTGCGCAATGAGTCATGCAACATGCAACGTGTACAATGAGCCATGCAACATGCTCCACTCACCATTAACCATACACCATGAACCATGCACTATGTGCCATGTGTCATGCACCATGTGCCATTCGCCCAATGTCTTGTACCATGTGTCATGCGCCACGTCATTTACAATGTGCCATGTCATATACCATGTGTCATGCGCCATGCGGAATGTACTATGCCTCAGGCCCCAGTCGCCATGTGTAAGGCGTGTCCTGCAACGTGTGCCCATGTGTCTTCTGACATGTGTCATGCACCATGTGCCCATGTGTATTCAGACTTTTGTACTATGCCTCAGGCCCCAGCCGCCATGTGTTAGGCGCGTCATGCGCCAGGTGCGTCATGCACCATGTGCCCATGTGTCTTCAGACATGTGTCATTTGCCATGTGCCATTCATTTGAGTGTTTCCTGTAGCAACTGTCCCTTCCGGTGCCCATGACACGTGCAGCGAATACGAATACATATCCGAGCCTTACAACCCGGCCTCGATTTCAACTGGAGCGGCAGGCAGCAAGGTGAGGAAACGTAATACGGGATATATGATCAATAACAATTTGGAGATAATAATGAGGGGAGGCGTGTGATCACGTTGATGGTGCTGCTGAGCCTTACAACCCGGCCTAGTTTAGGGTTCAGGGTGTAGGGTTTGTGAACTGGAGCAGTGGGGTTCAAGGTGACGAAGCGTAACGCGTGAAAAAAATATATATTAGTTTTTGGACATTATGATTTTAAGGGTTAAGGGTTTGTGACCCTGTTGGTGGTTTAGGGTTAAGGGTTTGCGAATCTGTTGGGGTTCAGGGTTCAAGGTTTGTGATTCTGTTGGTGTTGTAGGATTCAGGGTCTATGACTCTGTTGGTGGTTAAGGGTTAAGGATGTGTGACTCTGTTGGTGGTTCAGGGTTCAGGGTTTGTGACCCTGTTGGGGTTCAGGGTTCAAGGTTTGTGACTCTGTTGGTGGTTTAGGGTTCAGGGTCTGTGACTATGTTGGTGGTTAAGGGTTAAGGGTTTGTGACCCTGTTGGTGGTTCAGGGTTCAGGGTTTGTGATCATGTTGGTGGTTAAGGTTTAAGGGTTTGTGATCATGTTGGTGGTCAAGGTTTAAGGGTTTGTGATCCTGTTGGTGGTTAATGTTGAAGGGTTTGTGATCCTGTTGGTGGTTAAGGTTTAAGGGTTTGTGATCATGTTGGTGGTCAAGGTTTAAGGGTTTGTGATCCTGTTGGTGGTTGATGTTAAAGGGTTTATGAACCTATTGGTGGTTTAGGTTTAAGGGTTTATGAACCTGTTGGTGGTTAAGGTTTAAGGGATTGTGAACCTGTTGGTGGTTAAGGTTTAAGGGTTTGTGATCCTGTTGGTGGTTAAGGTTTAAGGTTTGTGATCCTGTTGGTGGTTAAGGTTTAAGGGTTTGTGACCCTGTTGGTGGTTAATGTTTAAGGGTTTATGATCATGTTGGTGGTTAAGATTTAAGGGTTTGTGATCCTGTTGGTGGTTAAGGTTTAAGGGTTTGTGATCCTGTTGGTGGTTAAGGTTTAAGGGTTTGTGATCATGTTGGTGGTTAAGGTTTAAGGGTTTGTGATCATGTTGGTGGTTAATGTTTAAGGGTTTGTGATCCTGTTGGTGGTTAAGGTTTAAGGGTTTGTGATCCTGTTGGTGGTTTAGGGTTAAGGGTTTGTGACTCTGTTGGTGGTTTAGGGTTAAGGGTTTGTGACCATGTTGGTGGTTTAGGGTTAAGGGTTTGTGATCCTGTTGGTGGTTAAGGGTTAAGGGTTTGTGACCCTGCTGGTGGTTAAGGTTTAAGGGTTTGTGATCCTGTTGGTGGTTAAGGTTTAAGGGTTTGTGACCATGTTGGTGGTTTAGGTTTAAGGGTTTGTGACCCTGTTGGTGGTTAAGGGTTAAGGGTTTTTGACCATGTTGGTGGTTTTGGGTTACGGGTTTGTGAATCTGTTGGTGGTTTAGGGTGTAATGGTTTGTGACCCTGTTGGTGGTTAAGGGTTAAGGGTTTATGATCCTGTTGGTGGTTAAGGTTTAAGGGTTTGTGATCCTGTTGGTGGTTAAGGTTTAAGGGTTTGTGACCCTGTTGGTGGTTTAGGGTTAAGGGTTTGTGACCATGTTGGTGGTTAAGGTTTAAGGGTTTGTGACCCTGTTGGTGGTTAAGGTTTAAGGGTTTGTGATCATGATGGTGGTTTAGGGTTAAGGGTTTGTGACCATGTTGGTGGTTAAGGTTTAAGGGTTTGTGACCCTGTTGGTGGTTAAGGGTTAATGGTTTATGATCATGTTGGTGGTTAAGGGTTACGGGTTTGTGACTCTGTTGGTGGTTTAGGGTTAAGGGTTTGTGACCATGTTGGCGGTTAAGGGTCAAGGGTTTTTGACCATGTTGGTTGTTTAGGGTTACGGGTTTGTGACTCTGTTGGTGGTTTAGGGTGTAGGGTTTGTGACCCTGTTGGTGTTTAAGGGTTAAGGGTTTATGATCCTGTTGGTGGTTAAGGTTTAAGGGTTTGTGATCCTGTTGGTGGTTAAGGTTTAAGGGTTTGTGACCCTGTTGGTGGTTTAGGGTTAAAAGTTTGTGATCATGTTGGTGGTTAAGGTTTAAGGGTTTGTGATCCTGTTGGTGGTTAAGGTTTAAGGGTTTGTGACCCTGTTGGTGGTTTAGGGTTCAGGGTTTGTGACCCTGTTGGTGGTTAAGGGTTTGTGATCCTGTTGGTGGTTTAGGTCAAGGGTTTGTGACCCTGTTGGTGGTTAAGGGTTAAGGGTTTGTGATCATGTTGGTGGTTAAGGTTTAAGGGTTTGTGATCATGTTGGTGGTTTAGGGTTTAGGGTTTGTGATCATGTTGGTGGTTTAGGGTTAAGGGTTTTTGACCCTGTTGGTGGTTTAGGGTTAAGGGTTTGTGACCATGTTGGTGTTTAAGGGTTAAGGGTTTTTGACCCTGTTGGTGGTTTATGGGTACGGGTATGTGACCCTGTTGGTGGTTAAGGTTTAAGGGTTTGTGATCCTGTTGGTGGTTAAGGGTTTAGGGTTTGTGACCCTGTTGGTGGTTTAGGGTTAACGGTTTGTGACCATGTTGGTGGTTAAGGTTTAAGGGTTTGTGGCCCTGTTGGTGGTTAAGGTTTAAGGGTTTGTGATCATGTTGGTGGTTAAGGGTTAAGGGTTTGTGACCATGTTGGTGGTTAAGGTTTAAGGGTTTGTGACCCTGTTGGTGGTTAAGGGTTAATGGTTTATGATCATGTTGGTGGTTAAGGGTAAAGGGTTTGTGACTCTGTTGGTGGTTTAGGGTTAAGGGTTTGTGACCATGTTGGTGGTTAAGGGTTAAGGGTTTTTGACCATGTTGGTTGTTTAGGGTTACGGGTTTGTGACTCTGTTGGTGGTTTAGGGTGTAGGGTTTGTGACCCTGTTGGTGGTTAAGGGTTAAGGGTTTATGATCCTGTTGGTGGTTAAGGTTTAAGGGTTTGTGATCCTGTTGGTGGTTAAGGTTTAAGGGTTTGTGACCCTGTTGGTGGTTTAGGGTTAAAAGTTTGTGATCATGTTGGTGGTTAAGGTTTAAGGGTTTGTGATCCTGTTGGTGGTTAAGGTTTAAGGGTTTGTGACCCTGTTGGTGGTTTAGGGTTCAGGGTTTGTGACCCTGTTGGTGGTTAAGGGTTTGTGATCCTGTTGGTGGTTTAGGTCAAGGGTTTGTGACCCTGTTGGTGGTTAAGGGTTAATGGTTTGTGATCATGTTGGTGGTTAAGGTTTAAGGGTTTGTGATCATGTTGGTGGTTTAGGGTTAAGGGTTTGTGATCATGTTGGTGGTTTAGGGATAAGGGGTTGTGATCATGTTGGTGGTTTAGGGTTAAGGGTTTGTGACCATGTTGGTGTATAAGGGTTAAGGATTTTAGACCCTGTTGGTGGTTTATGGGTACGGGTATGTGATCATGTTGGTGGTTAAGGTTTAAGGGTTTGTGATCCTGTTGGTGGTTAAGGGTTAAGGGTTTGTGACCATGTTGGTGGTTTAGGGTTAAGGGTTTGTGACCATGTTGGTGGTTAAGGTTTAAGGGTTTGTGACCCTGTTGGTGGTTAAGGTTTAAGGGTTTGTGATCATGTTGGTGGTTTAGGGTTAAGGGTTTGTGACCATGTTGGTGGTTAAGGTTTAAGGGTTTGTGACCCTGTTGGTGGTTAAGGGTTAATGGTTTATGATCATGTTGGTGGTTAAGGGTTACGGGTTTGTGACTCTGTTGGTGGTTTAGGGTTAAGGGTTTGTGACCATGTTGGCGGTTAAGGGTTAAGGTTTTTTGACCATGTTGGTTGTTTAGGGTTACGGGTTAGTGACTCTGTTGGTGGTTTAGGGTGTAGGGTTTGTGACCCTGTTGGTGGTTAAGGGTTAAGGGTTTATGATCCTGTTGGTGGTTAAGGTTTAAGGGTTTGTGATCCTGTTGGTGGTTAAGGTTTAAGGGTTTGTGACCCTGTTGGTGGTTTAGGGTTAAAAGTTTGTGATCATGTTGGTGGTTAAGGTTTAAGGGTTTGTGATCCTGTTGGTGGTTAAGGTTTAAGGGTTTGTGACCCTGTTGGTGGTTTAGGGTTCAGGGTTTGTGACCCTGTTGGTGGTTAAGGGTTTGTGATCCTGTTGGTGGTTTAGGTCAAGGGTTTGTGACCCTGTTGGTGGTTAAGGGTTCATGGTTTGTGATCATGTTGGTGGTTAAGGTTTAAGGGTTTGTGATCATGTTGGTGGTTTAGGGTTAAGGGTTTGTGATCATGTTGGTGGTTTAGGGATAAGGGGTTGTGATCATGTTGGTGGTTTAGGGTTAAGGGTTTGTGACCATGTTGGTTTTTAAGGGTTAAGGATTTTTGACCCTGTTGGTGGTTTATGGGTACGGGTATGTGATCATGTTTGTGGTTAAGGTTTAAGGGTTTGTGACCCTGTTGGTGGTTAAGGTTTAAGGGTTTGTGACCCTGTTGGTGGTTAAGGTTTAAGGGTTTGTGGCCCTGTTGGTGGTTAAGGTTTAAGGGTTTGTGATCATGTTGGTGGTTAATGTTTAAGGGTTTGTGACCATGTTGGTGGTTAAGGTTTAAGGGTTTGTGACTCTGTTGGTGGTTTAGGGTTAAGGGTTTGTGATCATGTTGGTGGTTAATGTTAAAGGGTTTGTGATCCTGTTGGTGGTTTAGGTTTTAGGGTTTGTGGCCCTGTTGGTGGTTAATGTTTAAGGGTTTGTGACCCTGTTGGTGGTTAAGGTTTAAGGGTTTATGATCCTGTTGGTGGTTAAGGTTTAAGGGTTTGTGACCCTGTTGGTAGTTTAGGGTTAAGGGTTTGTGACCCTGTTGGTGGTTAATGTTTAAGGGTTTGTGACCCTGTTGGTGGTGCTGGTATTGCTGCTGCTGCGGCTGCGGCTGCAGCTCAGCCTGCGGCTGCTGAGAGTGAGGGCTGCAGCTGCTGCTGCCGCTTCCACGGCTGCTGCGAACACTGTTGCTGCTGCTGCTGCTGCCGCTTCCACGGCTGCTGCGAACACTGTTGCTGCAGCTGCTGCTGCAGCTTCCACGGCTGCTGTGAAGACTTTTGCTGCAGCTGCTGCTGCCGCTTTCACGGCTGCTGCGAACACTGTTGCTGCAGCTGCTGCTGCCGCTTCCACGGCTGCTGCGAACACTGTTGCTGCAGCTGCTGCTGCCGCTTCCACGGCTGCTGCGAACACTGTTGCTGCAGCTGCTGCTGCCGCTTCCACGGCTGCTGCGAACACTGTTGCTGCTGCTGCTGCTGCCAACCAACTTATTGTACCTAAGACACCCTAGCCCTTGCCCTACACTCTTTACCCCTTCCTACACTCTTATACCCTTCCCTACACTCTTAACCCCTTCCCTATACACTCGTATTTTTCCACGCAGGGCCAGGCAGGCTTGCCTCTTTTTAGGCCCTGGGGTGCCTCCCAACAACAGCCAAGCCCTCAGCAGTCCCTGTCCGGAGGCTCGTCCCATGTCAGGCGGGAACATGGGTCACTTTCTGGGCCTGCCTTCGCCCACGGGCCTGCCTTTGCCCACAAGCCTGCCTTTGCCCACGGGCCTGCCTTCGCCCACGGGCCTCCTCGCGCCCACGGGTCAGTCCACGGGTCAGGCTACGGCCAGGTTGAGCTAGCATGTGACCAGTACAGCGGTACAGCAAGACAGCAGTGCAGTACGGCGGACCGTCCCTTGGTGAGTAAAAGGATCCAAACTTCTAGTTTGTGTAGCAGATAGTGTGGATGTACAGTGTGCACGTGGCAGTTAGTCTGCCTACACACGGGCTGTGCCGCAGATCAGTGCAGCAGTGCAGCACAGCGGACTGCCCCTAAACCCTAAACCCTAAAAACCTTTACTTACAAAGCATAAACCCTACAACATTCAACTCATAAACCCTTAACCCCAAACCCTGCACTCCTAAACCCTAAACCCCAACACTCTGTACTACTAAACCCTGAACCCATTTGGGCACTTACGGCTGGCCATTCCGAGGATGGGCTGGTCTCTGACCTGAGTGGCCGCTGCAGCATGAGGCTGGCAATTGAAACTGAATCACGGTAACGGCACGGATGTGGATTCAGCCCAGGCTGCGCTGTTTCTTTAACTCTCATGCCCCCCACGGGGCGTAGCTTTCTTACTTTCTATTTGGCCATTGAAGCTGCTTCTGAGGGGTCGTGGGTGTGGATTCAGCCCAGGCTGCGCTGTTTCTTTAACTCTCATGCCCCCCACGGGGCGTAGCTTTCTTTCTTTCTGTCTTTGTTGAACCTGCTTCTGAGGGGCGTGGGTGTTCGGTCGCACTCCACGACAGAGCCAAGGCCGCTTGGCGTAACCAATTTTCCTTGTGGTTTCTGTGTCGAAGCACCGCCACAGCTTGCCCTTGCTCGCAAATTGGGTTGCATAGTAATACAGGACAGGACAGGACAGTACAGTGCAGTACAGTACAGTGCATAGTAGTACAGTGCATTGCAGTACAGTACAGTACAGTGCAGTGCAGTACAGTACAGTGCATAGTATTACAGTGCAGTGCAGTACAGTTCATAGTAGTACAGTACAGTGCAGTGCAGTACAGTGCATAGTAGTACAGTGCAGTACAGTACACTGCATAGTAGTACAGTACAGTGCAGTGCAGTACAGTGCATAGTAGTACCGTACAGTGCAGTGCAGTACAGTGCATAGTAGTACAGTATATTGCAGTGCAGTACAGTGCATAGTAGTACAGTACAGTGCATAGTAGTACAGTGCAGTGCAGTACAGTATAGTACAGTGCATTGTAGTACAGTCCGTGGCAGGAGGACCTAGTCACCAACGAGACTGGTCATTGAGGCTGCTCGTGGATGGTGATGGGTGTCTGGCTATACTATCCTCGCCTCGCATGCACGGATAGCTCCTAGTTCCGCTTCGGCACCAAGCTGCGTTGTTTCCTAAGCCTCCACGCCCTAATACGGCGTAGCTTTCTTTCTTTCTTACTTTTTGTTCCGCTTCAGTGCCGCAGCCGCTTGACGTGTTGAATTAATTGCACTGTGGGGGTTTGGTGTCGAGTCACAGCCACAGCCCGCTCCCGCTCCCGCTCTCGCTCTCCGGTCACACATTTCCCCTCCGGTCACACATTTCCTAATTAGCTGAGTCCGTGTTTGGGAAGAACACGTCAACATGAGACTGGTCGTTGAGACTGCTTATGGGTGGTGATACGTGCATCGTCCCGAAGTTACCCACGATCTGCAGGCGGTACAGGGTACAGCGGGGGTAACGGGTGTGTCCTGAAGAGTGACAGGAAGAGTGAAATTGTAACTTGAAAAAAGTGGGGCGCTCACTCTTGTTAGAGTGAAAGGAAGAATGAGTGCCGGTCTATGAATCTATGGGTGATGATACGTGCAAGTCACATTTGATGGTGCGTGCAGGTAGGTATTGGTTCCACGTCAGAGCCAAGGCGGGTTCCGGCACATTCCCTTGTGGTTGTGGTGTCGAGAGTCAAAGCCCCCGCTCGCTCCCGCCTGCACATTTCCTTCCTGATACAATGCTTGGTTTAGCAGGGAGGATCACTGCCTGCCATGATGAACCCTGTAATCCTAATTCCTCAACCCTCAACCCTTAACCTCGAATACTGAAACCTCCCATTGCGCAGCATGGTCTGTGGTTCATTATTACGGACCGTGCCGAATGAGGTGCCTGTCCTGACGAACTCTTGTCCCTAAATCCTTATCCATTTACCCAAATCTCTTTACCCGAAATCCTAATATATTTACCCTAAACCTGAACCTCTTTACCCTAATCCCTTTACTCTAAACCCTGATCCCTTTACCCTAATCCCCTTCACCCTTCACCCTGAACCCTCCCGTTGCGCGACATGTTCCGTGGGTCAATACCGGTAACACCTGCCCTGATAACCAATTGACCCTAAATCGGTTTACACACTAAACACTGAACCCTTAACCTTGGTCTCTCCCATTGCGCAGTATGGCCCGTGGGTCAATACCGGTAACGCCTGCCCTGATGAACTATTCACCCTAAACCGGTATACCCTAAACTCTGGACCCTATAACCCGGTCTCACCCCCTGCGCAGCATGGCCCATGGTTCAACTCCGGTAACGCATGCCCTGATGAACCACTGACCCTAAACCCGTACCCATTTACCCTAAAGCCTGATCCATTTACCCCTATCCACAATCCCTCTACCCTAAACCCTAATTTTTTCTCCTAATCCCCGGTCTCTCTCACCACCCAGCATGGCCCGTGGGTCAACTCCGGCAATGCATGCGGTATCCCGGGCGTCCTAGACTTCGGGCCTAACAGTGGGCCGAATGAGGGATCAAACGGCAGGCCCAGTGGAGGGCATCATCAAGGGCTTAGTCAGGGACCCAATGAAGGACCCAGTGGGGGACTCCTTGGGGGGCCTGATGGGGGATCAAGCACGGGACTCGTCAATAGGGGTGGTCTTCAGTCCACGTTCGACGGCGTCGCTCGGGAGCACTGGCCTGATGCGCCGCCGCGTGCGTCGCTTGAAGGTCGAATCGGGGTGAGAGAGGAGGTTGGTGGTGGAGGGGTGTAGGAAAGAAGGAAAGAAAGAAAGCTACGCCTCGTTGGGGGCGTGAGAGTTAAGGAAACAGCGCAGCCTGGGCCGAAGCCACATCCGCGCCGTTACTGGGGCCAGTCTTTAATCTGTGTATTTCGTGCTCAAAGCGGGGTGAGTGAGGAGGGTGGTGGCGGAGGCTGTACAAATAGTTTGTTGCTCGAGGCTACGCTGCCGGGGCCAGTGTTGGGAATTTTTGTATTTAGCGCTCAAACCGGTTTGCGAGCTACTATATCAAATGTGATGCTCTGCTGGACTGAAACATTTCACAACTCTGGAATCTGTTTATTTTTGCAAAGTAGCACCTACGGCCATTTCCCGCTTCCTGCAAAGTGTCCCCTGATGCTAAGCTGATCGGTGGCCATCATGTAGCTGAGTCGTAGCTGAATCACCTTCATACGGCGGTGGCGTAGCAGATTTGTAGCTGAAGCACCGCCTGAAAGCACCGCTGCTGTCACCCTGCCCTCCCTCTGGCCATTCACCGCTACCTGCAAGGCAGCACCTGATGCGAAGCAGGTCACAGCCCATTAAGTAGCATTGTAGCTGAGTTGTAGCTAAAGAATCCTAATAAGGCCATGATGTAGCTGAGTTATAGCTGAATTACCGCCATGATGTAGCTGAGCTCTAGCTGAAGGCATCGCTGCTGACACCCTTTACTTCCTTCAGCCCTTCCCCGCTTCCCGCAAGGTGTCCCCTGATGCTAGGCTGGTCGTGGGCCATCATGTAGCTGAGATGTAGCTGAGTTACAATCATCAGAGCTTGATGTAGCCGAGTTTTAGCTGAAGCACCCTAATCAGAGCTTGATGTAGCTGAGGTCTAGCTTATGTACCCTAGTGAGAGTTTGATGTAGCTGAGTTACAGCCGAAGTACCTCCGTGATGTAGCTGAAGCACCGCCGTGATGTAGCTGAAGCACCATCTGAAACATAGCTGCTGCCTCCCTGCTCTTCCTGCAGCCATGCCTCGCTCCCCGCAAGGCAACACCTGACGCCCGCACGTCCAGCAGCAGCGCCTGTGACCTCACACGGGATGAGCAGGAGGTGGTGTTGGCAGCGCCAGGCTTTGTGAGAAAGGGGGGGGGTAGGCTATATGGGGGCAGAGGATTTGTGAGAGGGGGGTTGGTTTTAGTCGGGGTAGAGGATTAGTGAGGGAGGGGGGGGTAGGGCTTCGTCGGGATAGAGGAAGCGGTGCTGTTTGGTTTCAGAGCATATGGTTAATTTATTTATTTGGTGGTTGTTTGTGGGATGGAGGATTTGTGAGAGGGGGGGTCGGGTTGAATTGGGTCAGAGGATTTGTGAGAGGGGGGATCGGGTTGAATTGGGGCAGAGGATTAGTGAGAGGGGGGATCGGGTTGAATTGGGTCAGAGGATTTGTGAGAGGGGGGGTCGGGTTGAATTGGGTCAGAGGATTTGTGAGAGGGGGGGTCGGGTTGAATTGGGGCAGAGGATTAGTGAGAGGGGGGATCGGGTTGAATTGGGTCAGAGGATTTGTGAGAGGGGGGGTCGGGTTGAATTGGGTCAGAGGATTTGTGAGAGGGGGGGTCGGATTGAATTGGGTCAGAGGATTTGTGAGAGGGGGGATCGGGTTGAATTGGGGCAGAGGATTAGTGAGAGGGGGGATCGGGTTGAATTGGGTCAGAGGATTTGTGAGAGGGGGGGTCGGGTTGAATTGGGTCAGAGGATTTGTGAGAGGGGGGGTCGGGTTGAATTGGGTCAGAGGATTTGTGAGAGGGGGGATCGGGTTGAATTGGGGCAGAGGATTAGTGAGAGGGGGGATCGGGTTGAATTGGGTCAGAGGATTTGTGAGAGGGGGGGTCGGGTTGAATTGGGTCAGAGGATTTGTGAGAGGGGGGGTCGGGTTGAATTGGGGCAGAGGATTAGTGAGAGGGGGGATCGGGTTGAATTGGGTCAGAGGATTTGTGAGAGGGGGGGTCGGGTTGAATTGGGTCAGAGGATTTGTGAGAGGGGGGGTCGGGTTGAATTGGGGCAGAGGATTAGTGAGAGGGGGGATCGGGTTGAATTGGGTCAGAGGATTTGTGAGAGGGGGGGTCGGGTTGAATTGGGTCAGAGGATTTGTGAGAGGGGGGGTCGGGTTGAATTGGGGCAGAGGATTTGTGAGAGGGGGGATCAGGTTGAATTGGGGCAGAGGATTTGTGAGAGGGGGGGTCGGGTTGAATTGGGGCAGAGGATTTGAGAGAAGGGGGTAAGTCGAAATTGATGATTTGTGACAGGGGTAGGGTTTATTTGGGATTGTGGGGGTTTTGAGGGGGTGGGTTAAATTTATTCAGGATAAAGGATTTGTGAGAAGTAGGGTTGGGGTGAAGTCGGGATAAAGGGTTTGTGAGGGGGGTTAAGTCGAGGTAGACAATTCACATGAGGGTGTTCATGGGGCTAAGACGAGACAGCATTTTTGAGAGGGCCGTCATGCCGTCAGGGTAAGTTATAAAAAGGGGTTTGTGAGAGAGGGGGGGTAGGGCTTCTTTGTCCGGGCAGAGGTTTTGTGAGAGTAGGGTTGGGTTTTATTTGGGATAAAGGGTTTGTGAGGGGGGGGGGGGGTAGGGTTTAGACGATACAGCATTTGTGAGAGGGGGGGGGTAGGGTTTAGACAATACAGCATGTGTGAGGGGGGGGGGTAGGGTTTAGACGATACAGCACTTGTGAGGGGGGGGGGGTAGGGTTTAGACGATAGAGCATTTGTGAGAGGGGGGGGGGGGGGGGTAGGGTTAGACGATACAGCATTTGTGAGAGGGGGGGGGGTATGGTTTAGACGATACAGCATTTGTGAGGGGGGGGGGGGAGGGTTTAGACGATACAGCATTTGTGAGAGGGGGGGGGGGGGTAGGGTTTAGACGATACAGCATTTGTGAGAGGGGGGGGGGGTAGGGTTTAGACGATACAGCATTTGTGAGAGGGGGGGAGGTAGGGTTTAGACAATACAGCATTTGTGAGAGGGGGGGGGTAGGATTTAGACGATACAGCATTTGTGAGGGGGGGGGGGGTAGGGTTTAGACGATACAGCATTTGTGAGGGGGGGGGGTAGGGTTTAGACGAAACAGCATTTGTGAGGGGGGGGGTAGGGTTTAGACGATACAGCATTTGTGAGAGGGGGGGGGGGTAGGATTTAGACGATACAACATTTGTGAGGGGGGGGGGTAGGGTTTAGACGAAACAGCATTTGTGAGGGGGGGGGGTAGGGTTTAGACGATACAGCATTTGTGAGAGGGGGGGGTAGGATTTAGACGATACAGCATTTGTGAGAGGGGGGGGGGGGTAGGGTTTAGACGATACAGCATTTGCGAGGGGGGGGGGGGTACGGTTTAGACGATACAGCATTTGTGAGAGGGGGGGGGGGGTAGGATTTAGACGATACAGCATTTGTGAGGGGGGGGGGGGTAGGGTTTAGACGATACAGCATTTGTGAGAGGGGGGGGGTAGGGTTTAGACGATACAACATTTGTGAGAGGGGGGGTAGAGTTTAGACGATACAGCATTTGTGAGAGGGGGGGGGGGTAGGATTTAGACGATACAGCATTTGTGAGGGGGGGGGGTAGGGTTTAGACGAAACAGCATTTGTGAGGGGGGGGGGGTAGGGTTTAGACGATACAGCATGTGTGAGGGGGGGGGGTAGGGTTTAGACGATAGAGCATTTGTGAGAGGGGGGGGGGGGTAGGGTTAAGACGATACAGCATTTGTGAGAGGGGGGGGGGTAGGGTTTAGACAATACAGCATTTGTGAGGGGGGGGGGGAGGGTTTAGACGATACAGCATTTGTGAGAGGGGGGGGGGGGGGTAGGGTTAAGACGATACAGCATTTGTGAGGGGGGGGGGGGGTAGGGTTTAGACGATACAGCATTTGTGAGGGGGGGGGGGGAGGGTTTAGACGATACAGCATTTGTGAGAGGGGGGGGGGGTAGGGTTTAGACGATACAGCATTTGTGAGAGGGGGGGGGGTAGGGTTTAGACGATACAGCATTTGTGAGAGGGGGGGAGGTAGGGTTTAGACAATACAGCATTTGTGAGAGGGGGGGGGTAGGATTTAGACGATACAGCATTTGTGAGGGGGGGAGGGGTAGGGTTTAGACGATACAGCATTTGTGAGAGGGGGGGGGTAGGGTTTAGACGATACAGCATTTGTGAGGGGGGGGGGGGGTAGGGTTTTAAACGATACAGCATTTGTGAGAGGGGGGGGGGGGGTAGGATTTAGACGATACAGCATTTGTGAGGGGGGGGGGGGGGTAGGGTTTAGACGATACAGCATTTGTGAGAGGGGGGGGGTAGCGTTTAGACGAAACAGCATTTGTGAGAGGGGGGGTAGAGTTTAGACAATATAGCATTTGTGAGAGGGGGGGGGGGTAGGATTTAGACGATACAGCATTTGTGAGGGGGGGGGTAGGGTTTAGACGAAACAGCATTTGTGAGGGGGGGGGGTAGGGTTTAGACGATACAGCATTTGTGAGAGGGGGGGGGGTAGGGTTTAGACGATACAGCATTTGTGAGAGTGGGGGGGGTAGGATTTAGACGATACAGCATTTGTGAGGGGGGGGGGTAGGGTTTAGACGATACAGCATTTGTGAGAGGGGGGGGGGGTCGGATTTAGACAATACAGCATTTGTGAGAGGGGGGGGGGGGAGGGTTTAGACGATACAGCATTTGTGAGAGGGGGGGGTAGGGTTTAGACGATACAGCATTTGTGAGGGGGGGGGGTAGGGTTTAGACGATACAGCATTTGTGAGGGGGGGGGGTAGGGTTTAGACGATACAGCATTTGTGAGAGGGGGGGGGGGTAGGATTTAGACGATACAGCATTTGTGAGGGGGGGGGGTAGGGTTTAGACGGAACAGCATTTGTGAGGGGGGGGGGTAGGGTTTAGACGAAACAGCATTTGTGAGAGGGGGGGGGGGTAGGATTTAGACAATACAGCATTTGTGCGAGGGGGGGGGGGATTTAGACAATACAGCATTTGTGCGAGGGGGGGGGGTAGGGTTTAGACGATACAGCATTTGTGAGAGGGGGGGGTAGGGTTTAGACGATACAGCATTTGTGAGGGGGGGGGGTAGGGTTTAGACGAAACAGCATTTGTGAGGGGGGGGGGTAGGGTTTAGACGATACAGCATTTGTGAGAGGGGGGGGGGGTAGGATTTAGACGATACAGCATTTGTGAGAGGGGGGGTAGAGTTTAGATGATACAGCATTTGTGAGAGGGGGGGGGGGTAGGATTTAGACGATACAGCATTTGTGAGAGGGGGGGGTAGGATTTAGACGATACAGCATGTGTGAGGGGGGGGGGGATTTAGACAATACAGCATTTGTGAGAGGGGGGGGGGTAGGGTTTAGACGATACAGCATGTGTGAGGGGGGGGGGTAG
Source organism: Limnomonas spitsbergensis (assembly GCA_037349105.1). Taxonomy (NCBI): domain Eukaryota; kingdom Viridiplantae; phylum Chlorophyta; class Chlorophyceae; order Chlamydomonadales; genus Limnomonas; species Limnomonas spitsbergensis. The sequence continues at coordinate 1,125,177 of JAYJMM010000093.1, read as the reverse complement.
GGTTTAGACGATACAGCATTTGTGAGAGGGGGGGGGGGGGTAGGGTTTAGACAAAACAGCATTTGTGAGAGGGCGTCAGGCAGTCGGGGTTTTGGGGAAGAGGGTTCGTGAGAGAGGGGGGGGTAGGGTTTTGTCAGGGGAATTGTGTGAGGGGGGCGGGGGGCAGGGTTTAGACGAGACAGCATTTGTGACAGGGGGCAGGGATTAGTTGGGATGGAGGATTTGTGAGAGGGGGGGAGAGCTGGGTCAGACGAGGTTTTAATTCTTTCAAGGGGGGTGAGTATTTTGCCGGGACAGAAGAGGTCGTGCTGGCAGCATGAGAGGGTGCGTGGGCATCAGGGTTACCCTGTGCGTCCGTTTGGATCGAAATCCTGTACCCTTTACCGTATCGTATCGCACCGTTCAACAATACGGTACCGTGTTAAAAGACCGTGTCGGCCATTTTCTTACCTTTCCGGCCATTTTGGCCGTACTGTATCCGTACCGTACCGTTTGACCGTACTGTAATTTTGTACCGGGTAAACCTGGTGGGCATGTGTTGGAAGACCTGATGATCATGCCAGGCTGTGCTAGGGTGGGGCCAGGATAAGGAGAGGGGGGTGTTGGGCTAGAGGCGGAGGGCTTGCTGGTTGTGCCAGGCTATGTTAGGGATGGGCCTCTAAACCCTCAACCCTAGACCCTAGGTTCGGGATGGGTAAGAGGGGGGGGGCACCCTGCGCCCTAACCCTGAGCCTGAGCCCTTAAACCTGCCTCCTTTTAATTCCCTACTCGGACTGGCATCCGTGTACTTCCACCCCCACCGCTTGGCCTTAAACCCCGAACCCCTAACATTCCAGATCCGGACATTATGCCCTCAACGGCTCAACCCTCCTCCCTTCTTCATTTCCTGCCCAGGCCGGCATCTCTACGCGCATAGTAACATAGCCAGACCCTAAACACCAAACCCGACATGCTAGTCTTAAAACCTGAACCCTCCCCCCTTTCTCCTGTCCAGGCTGGCATCCCCGTGCACATAGAAACATACAAGACCCTGAACCCTAAACGCAACCCTACAACTGTGCCCTAAAACCGAACTCTGAACCCTGAACCCTCGCCCGTTTTCATACATTGTTAAGTTACCCACCCTAATCCTTCTTCATCTGCTGCTCAGGCTGGCATACCAGTGCACATCGTCACCAACCGAGACCCTGAACCCTTCAACATAACCCTTAACCCCAACCCTGACCCTAAACCCCGATTCTGACCCTAAACCCCAACCCTGACCCTAAAGCCCGAACCTGACCCTAAACCCCGACCTTGAACCTAAACCCCGACCCTGACCCTAAACCCCGACCCTGACCCTAAACCCGACCCTGAACCCCTGAACCCCGACCCTGACCCTAAACCCCGACCCGAACTTCCCGTTCAGGCCAGCATACCAGAGCGCGTAGTCATCAACCGGGACCCTTATACATTACCCTTAACCCAACCCTGACTCTTAACCCCATTCAGACCGGCATACCGGTGCGCATCGTCACATATCGAGACCCTGATGGGAGCCTCAACAGTCTGGTTATTCGCATACCGCAGCTCGGAGACCATCGGGAGCATGAGATGGAGGTAGGGCTAAGTACAGCTTGGGGATTTAGACTTCATGAGATGGAGGGTTTGGTTCAGGGGATGACAGGCTTCAGGAGTTGAGGTCACAGCTCGGAGACCATCGGGAGCATGAGATAGAGGTAGAGTTACATGCAGCTTAAAGACCATCGGGAGCATGAGATAGAGGTAGAGTTACATGCAGCTTGGAGACCATCGGGAGCATGAGATGGAGGAGGGCGTAGGGGTGTGGATGAAAGACAACAGGGCCATTATGGGGCGCGTGGAATTGAGGGTTAACGGGTGAAGGGCTGAAGGTAACAGTCAGGTGAGCATGAGATGGAGGTGGGGGTAGGGGTGTGGATGAAAGACAACAGGGCCATTATGGGGCGCGTGGAATTTAAATTCCACACTCTTGAGGGTTCGTTAAGGGGTGAAGGGCTGTGAAGGTGGACATGGGAGGGCTGAAGGTGAGCATGAGATGGAGGTGGGGCTAGGTACAGCTTCGTGACCCTTGGGAGGCAGGGCTTAGGTGGCAGGTCACAGGCACATACAGCTGGGTGGTTATAGGGTGAAGGGTTTAGGGTTTAGGGTTGGGACCCTAAACACTAAACCATACAGTTGGTTGATTATCGAGTGAAGGGCTTAGGGTTGGGACTCTAAACACTAAACCATACAGTTGGGTGATTATGGGGGGGGGGGGGGGGGGTGATGAGCTGAAGCCAACTGCTCGGAAATCATCGGGAGCATGAGCTGGAGGTAGGGCTAAGGAGGTCGGCCGCGCACCCAAGGTTTTGCTTTTAGGCAGGCAACCCCGTCCAGTTCGACACGATGAGCCGAAAGAGCCGTACCGACCTGCTAGGGCAGACCTTTGGCTGTGCCGTTCTGACCTCACACTCCTCTTACCTCGTTTGATCTGATGCCCTGATGCAACTCACCGTCGTTCTTTTTCAGCACACACTGAACTAATATTGATCGTTAAACGTTTTGCCCCTTTCAGGGTGGCACGCCCTCCCAGTTCGACACGATGAGCCAAGAGTGCCGTGCCGACCTGCTCGGCCGGACGGTGGCCGCCGTCCTGTCCTTCCAATCCGGCACGCTCGCCAGCCAGAGCATCCAGGAGAGGCAGCAGACGCAACGGCGGTGGACGCAGCAGTGGCACATGCAGCAGCAGCGGAGAGGGGGCTTCCGGCGCCTTCAGCACGGCAGCAACGACCCGGAGCTGACCATCGCTGGAGTCGCAGCGCCGAGGCTGCACATGGGCGGCATGTCGGCGCAGCCGCATAGATACCAGGCGCTGCTGGGGCCGCCTTTCCTGTACCCGAACGGACAGCTGAGCCCGATCCAGAAGCAGGTAGCAGTTGGAGGAGGAGGAGGAGGAGGAGGAGGAGGAGGAGGGGGGGGAGGAGGAGGAGGAGGAGGAGGAGGAGGAGGGGGGGGGGGGAGGAGGGGGGGGAGGAGGAGGAGGAGGAGGAGGAGGAGGAGGAGGAGGAGGGACGGGAGGAGGGGGGGGAGGAGGAGGAGGGGGGGGGAGCAGGCGTCTCTGGCGGTAGCCGGCTTCACTTGCGCACCCTGGCCCAAAGCTTTGCGCGCCCAGGCCCGCAGGCGGTGCTCCCGCCGCTCGAACACCCCGTGATCGACCGCGACCGCGGGGTTCAGAGAGTGAGGTACCGCGGACGGCGCGCGAGCATCGCAGAGTGCAGCGGCATCGAATGCACGGGTTACGCCCCCCGTCCCAGCGGCGCGGCGGCGGCGGCAGCAGCTCCGGGGGCCGTTGCGTCGAGCCCGCTCCCGCCGTCCCCGCTGCTCCCACCACTGTATGGCGTCGCGCGGTCGTGTCCGCTGTTGAGGAACGTCGTGGGCGGCTGCTTCCCGACGGCTTCTCTTGTGGGAGCAGGGGGAAGTACCGAGGCTTTGGCGCAGGCCGCGGCAGCGCCGGGTCTGTGCGCGGGCGTAGGTTTCGACAGCGCCGGCCAGCCGCCTGAAGTTTGCAGTCCCAAGAGGCTCCTTGGCGGGTTGCAGGGAAGGTCACTGCATGCCATGGCGGCAGCGGCTGCCGCGGCCCCGCATAACGGCAGCTCTGCCTTTAAATCGGCTGTGGGCTGTTCAGGGTTCCATAGCTCCGCTCCCAGGTGGGTGGCCCTGGGGGGAAGGAAGGAAGGAAGGGGATTTCCTCTTCCTCATATACCTTGTTGGCCAAGTGGTGGTTTTTGTAGTTAACAAATATTCAAGTCTGCGCCTGGTTAGTATTTTGTGTGCAAGATTTTCAAGGGGCAACGGCTGCCACGCATGGGATTCCTTTTGTTTTTTTGTTAGTGCCATTGCATGGTTTGAAGGCACCTCTGCCATGCATCCAGCCTGATCAACCTCCTAAAAGATCGGTGATAAACACCAAAACAAAAGCTCTTTAAACAAGCTCACAATGATCGTAACAGACTAAAAAACAAACTCAGAAAAAAGGAAACTTGAGAATCTATTATTGCAAACAAAAAATAAGTAACTCTAAAACAACCCCCCCCCTAAATTATCAAACTGACGAAACGCACGCCCCCAAAATAACCAACTCAAAAAAAAACGAAATCCCCAAAACTAACAGACTCTCAATGCTGCTCGCAGCGCCTTCCACACTGCGGCCGACAGCCCCCTCGCCGGCCTGTCCTCCTCGGACGCCGTGTCCGGCTCCGCTTTCACCGGCGCGGCGATCAGCGGCTCGGCATTCAGTGGCTACTACCCCCTCCTGGGTTCCGCTTCAATCCTGCAGGGCTCGATGCCGGTGCTGGGCGCCGCCCGCGGCGTGACGCACGGCGACGAGGGTGCGCTGCCGGCTGTTTTGAACACACTGGCTGTTGCCAACAGCGTCGGTCTTCGGATGGACAGGATGCCGCTGCAAGACCCGGTACAGGCGCTCTTGATGCAGGTGGATTTAGTGTGATAAGTGTGATGACGATGTCGTTGCAAGATCCCGTGCAGACACTCCTGATGCAGGTAAATTAGTGTGGTGGTGTGAGAAGTGTGGTGCAGAAGTGCGATACAGATGCGGTTGCGAGACCACGTTCAGGCGCTTCTGATGCAGGTAAAATAGTGCGAGAAGTGTGGGGATAAGTGTGATGCAGAAGTGTGGCACATTTGTCAATTTAAGGCCCAGTACAGGCGCTCCTGATGCAGGTAATTAAATGTGATAGTTTAACAAGTGCGTCTTATTTATAAACTTACCGCACGGATTTTTATTAATTAACTCGACCATTGTTCATTTTATTCACACCCTCATCCCCCGCAGGGACAGCACACACAAACATTTTGCTTCTTTGATCCACACCGCACCTGACAATACAATTTGCTTCTTTGATCCACACCGCACCTGACAATACAATTTGCTTCTTTGATCCACACCGCACCTGGCAATACAGTTTGCTTCTTTGATCCACACCGCACCTGGCAATACAGTTTGCTTCTTTGATCCACACCGCACCTGGCAATACAGTTTGCTTCTTTGATCCACACCGCACCTGGCAATACAATTTGCTTCTTTGATCCACACCGCACCTGACAATACAATTTGCTTCTTTGATCCACACCGCACCTGGCAATACAGTTTGCTTCTTTGATCCACACCGCACCTGACAATACAATTTGCTTCTTTGATCCACACCGCACCTGACAATACAATTTGCTTCTTTGATCCACACCGCACCTGGCAATACAATTTGCTTCTTTGATCCACACCGCACCTGGCAATACAGTTTGCTTCTTTGATCCACACCGCACCTGGCAATACAGTTGCTTCTTTGATCCACACCGCACCTGGCAATACAATTTGCTTCTTTGATCCACACCGCACCTGGCAATACAATTTGCTTCTTTGATCCACACCGCACCTGGCAATACAATTTGCTTCTTTGATCCACACCGCACCTGGCAATACAATTTGCTTCTTTGATCCACACCGCACCTGGCAATACAATTTGCTTCTTTGATCCACACCGCACCTGGCAATACAATTTGCTTCTTTGATCCACACCGCACCTGGCAATACAGTTTGCTTCTTTGATCCACACCGCACCTGGCAATACAATTTGCTTCTTTGATCCACACCGCACCTGGCAATACAGTTTGCTTCTTTGATCCACACCGCACCTGGCAATACAGTTTGCTTCTTTGATCCACACCACACCTGGCAATACAGTTTGCTTCTTTGATCCACACCGCACCTGGCAATACAGTTTGCTTCTTTGATCCACACCGCACCTGGCAATACAGTTGCTTCTTTGATCCACACCGCACCTGACAATACAATTTGCTTCTTTGATCCACACCGCACCTGGCAATACAGTTTGCTTCTTTGATCCACACCGCACCTGGCAGTACAGTTTGCTTCTTTGATCCACACCGCACCTGGCAATACAGTTTGCTTCTTTGATCCACACCGCACCTGGCAATACAATTTGCTTCTTTGATCCACACCGCACCTGGCAATACAGTTTGCTTCTTTGATCCACACCGCACCTGGCAATACATTTTGATTCTTTGATCCACACCGCACCTGGCAGTACAGTTTGCTTCTTTGATCCACACCGCACCTGACAATACAATTTGCTTCTTTGATCCACACCGCACCTGGCAATACAATTTGCTTCTTTGATCCACACCGCACCTGGCAATACAATTTGATTCTTTGATCCACACCGCACCTGGCAATACAATTTGCTTCTTTGATCCACACCACACCTGGCAATACAATTTGCTTCTTTGATCCACACCGCACCTGGCAATACAGTTTGCTTCTTTGATCCACACCGCACCTGGCAATACAATTTGCTTCTTTGATCCACACCGCACCTGGCAATACAGTTTGCTTCTTTGATCCACACCGCACCTGGCAATACATTTTGATTCTTTGATCCACACCGCACCTGGCAGTACAGTTTGCTTCTTTGATCCACACCGCACCTGGCAATACAGTTTGCTTCTTTGATCCACACCGCACCTGGCAATACAGTTTGCTTATTTGATCCACACCGCACCTGGCAATACAATTTGCTTCTTTGATCCACACCGACACCTGGCAATACATTTTGATTCTTTGATCCACACCGCACCTGGCAATACAATTTGCTTCTTTGATCCACACCGCACCTGGCAATACAGTTTGCTTCTTTGATCCACACCACACCTGGCAATACAGTTTGCTTCTTTGATCCACACCGCACCTGGCAATACAGTTGCTTCTTTGATCCACACCGCACCTGGCAATACAGTTGCTTCTTTGATCCACACCGCACCTGGCAATACAGTTGCTTCTTTGATCCACACCACACCTGGCAATACAGTTGCTTCTTTCAACCACACCGCACCTGGCAGTACAGTTTGCTTCTTTGATCCACACCGCACCTGGCAATACAGTTTGCTTCTTTGAACCACACCGCACCTGGCAGTACAGTTTGCTTCTTTGATCCACACCGCACCTGGCAATACAGTAGCTTCTTTGATCCACACCGCACCTGGCAATACAATTTGCTTCTTTGATCCACACCGCACCTGGCAATACAATTTGCTTCTTTGATCCACACCGCACCTGGCAATACAGTTGCTTCTTTGATCCACACCGCACCTGACAATACAATTTGCTTCTTTGATCCACACCGCACCTGACAATACAATTTGCTTCTTTGATCCACACCGCACCTGACAATACAATTTGCTTCTTTGATCCACACCGCACCTGGCAATACAGTTTGCTTCTTTGATCCACACCGCACCTGGCAATACAATTTGCTTCTTTGATCCACACCGCACCTGGCAATACAGTTTGCTTCTTTGATCCACACCGCACCTGGCAATACAATTTGCTTCTTTGATCCACACCGCACCTGGCAATACAGTTGCTTCTTTGATCCACACCGCACCTGGCAATACAGTTTGCTTCTTTGATCCACACCGCACCTGACAATACAATTTGCTTCTTTGATCCACACCGCACCTGGCAGTACAGTTTGCTTCTTTCAACCACACCGCACCTGGCAATACAATTTGCTTCTTTGATCCACACCGCACCTGACAATACAATTTGCTTCTTTGATCCACACCGCACCTGGCAATACAGTTTGCTTCTTTGATCCACACCGCACCTGGCAATACATTTTGCTTCTTTGATCCACACCGCACCTGGCAATACAGTTTGCTTCTTTGATCCACACCGCACCTGGCAATACATTTTGATTCTTTGATCCACACCGCACCTGGCAGTACAGTTGCTTCTTTGATCCACACCGCACCTGACAATACAATTTGCTTCTTTGATCCACACCGCACCTGGCAATACAATTTGCTTCTTTGATCCACACCGCACCTGGCAATACAATTTGCTTCTTTGATCCACACCGCACCTGGCAATACAATTTGCTTCTTTGATCCACACCGCACCTGACAATACAGTTTGCTTCTTTGATCCACACCGCACCTGGCAATACAATTTGCTTCTTTGATCCACACCGCACCTGGCAATACAGTTGCTTCTTTGATCCACACCGCACCTGACAATACAATTTGCTTCTTTGATCCACACCGCACCTGGCAATACAGTTTGCTTCTTTGATCCACACCGCACCTGGCAATACATTTTGATTCTTTGATCCACACCGCACCTGGCAGTACAGTTTGCTTCTTTGATCCACACCGCACCTGACAATACAATTTGCTTCTTTGATCCACACCGCACCTGGCAATACAATTTGCTTCTTTGATCCACACCGCACCTGGCAATACAGTTGCTTCTTTGATCCACACCGCACCTGGCAATACAGTTGCTTCTTTGATCCACACCGCACCTGACAATACAATTTGCTTCTTTGATCCACACCGCACCTGGCAATACAGTTGCTTCTTTGATCCACACCGCACCTGACAATACAGTTTGCTTCTTTGATCCACACCGCACCTGGCAATACAGTTTGCTTCTTTGATCCACACCGCACCTGGCAATACAGTTTACTTCTTTGATCCACACCGCACCTGGCAATACATTTTGCTTCTTTGATCCACACCGCACCTGGCAATACAATTTGCTTCTTTGATCCACACCGCACCTGGCAATACAGTTTGCTTCTTTGATCCACACCGCACCTGGCAATACAATTTGCTTCTTTGATCCACACCGCACCTGGCAATACAATTTGCTTCTTTGATCCACACCGCACCTGGCAATACAATTTGCTTCTTTGATCCACACCGCACCTGGCAATACAATTTGCTTCTTTGATCCACACCGCACCTGGCAATACAGTTTGCTTCTTTGATCCACACCGCACCTGGCAATACAGTTTACTTCTTTGATCCACACCGCACCTGGCAATACAATTTGCTTCTTTGATCCACACCGCACCTGGCAATACAATTTGCTTCTTTGATCCACACTGCACCTGGCAATACAATTTGCTTCTTTGATCCACACCGCACCTGGCAATACAGTTGCTTCTTTGATCCACACCGCACCTGGCAATACAGTTTGCTTCTTTGATCCACACCGCACCTGGCAATACAGTTTGCTTCTTTGATCCACACCGCACCTGACAATACAATTTGCTTCTTTGATCCACACCGCACCTGACAATACAATTTGCTTCTTTGATCCACACCGCACCTGGCAATACAGTTTGCTTCTTTGATCCACACCGCACCTGGCAATACAATTTGCTTCTTTGATCCACACCGCACCTGGCAATACAATTTGCTTCTTTGATCCACACCGCACCTGGCAATACAGTTGCTTCTTTGATCCACACCGCACCTGGCAATACAGTTTGCTTCTTTGATCCACACCGCACCTGGCAATACAATTTGCTTCTTTGATCCACACCGCACCTGGCAATACAATTTGCTTCTTTGATCCACACCTCTGGGTGGATCATTGACAGTTCTCATCTACCGTACTTTATAATTAACGTCACTAAGTTACCTTTGCCTCCCCCCCCTCCTTCCCCCCTCCTCCCCCCCCCCCCTCCTCCCCCCCTCCTCCCCCCCCCCCTCCCCCCCCCCCCCCCTCCCCCCCCCCCTCCCCCCCCCCCTCCCCCCCCCTCCCCCCCCCCCCCCCTCCCCCCCCCCCTCCCCCCCCCCCTCCCCCCCCCCCCTCCCCCCCCCCCTCCCCCCCCCCTCCCCCCCCCCCCCCCCCCCTCCCCCCCCCCCCCCCCCCCTCCCCCCCCCCCCCTCCCCCCCCCCCCCCTCCCCCCCCCCCCCCCTCCCCCCCCCCCCCCCCCCCTCCCCCCCCCCCCCCCTCCTCCCCCCCCCCCCTCCCCCCCCCCCTCCTCCCCCCCCCCCCTCCTCCCCCCCCCCCCCTCCCCCCCCCCCTCCCCCCCCACTCACCCTCCTGTAGGCGCAGCACACACCGCACCTGCTGCCAGCAGTACAGCTGGCTTCCTTCATCCACACCTATGGGCAGATTCTTACTAATTTCCTGCATTTGCAAGTGACTTTGCTGATACTGATTTTTTTCACAACCCTCTCCTGTAGGCGCAGCACACCCCGCACCTACTTCCAGCAGTACAGCAACCTTCTCCAGCGGACAGACGCTCCAACACGAAGCTTCCCTTCCTTCTGCACAAGGGTCCCAGCGGGCCCCTGCCACTACGCGCCGACGCCCTGTCCATTGACACATACAACCTGCCCTTTGCGACGGGGATGGCCGCCGTGAAGGAGCATGCCGCTGAGGGCCGGTCAGGAGCGCGACGCTGAGGGCCAGTCAGGAGCGCGACGCTGAGGGCCGGTCAGGGGCGCGACGCTGAGGGTCGGTCAGGGGCGCGACGCTGAGGACCAATCAGAAGCATGCCTTCCCTTCCTTCTGTTCAAGGGCCCCAGCGGGCCCGTGCCACTCCGCGCCGACGCCCTGTCCATAGACGCATACAACCTGCCCTTTGCGACGCTGAGGGCCTGTCAGGAGCATGCCGGTGAGGGCCGGTCAGGAGCATGCCGGTGAGGGCCGGTCAGGAGCATGCCGGTGAGGGCCTGTCAGGAGCATGCCGGTGAGGGCCGGTCAGGAGCATGCCGGTGAGGGCCGGTCAGGAGCATGCCAGTTAGGGCCGGTCAGGAGCATGCCGGTGAGGGCCGGTCAGGAGCGCGACGCTGAGGGCCAGTCAGGAGCATGGCGCTAAGGGCCGGTCAGGAGCGCGACACTGAGGGCCGGTCAGGAGCATGCCTTCCCTTCCTTCTGCACAAGGGCCCCAGCGGGCCCCTGCCACTCCGCACGGACGCCCTGTCCATAGACGCATACAACCTGCCCTTAACGACGGGGATGGCCGCCGTGAAGGAGCATGCCGCTGAGGGCCGGTCAGGAGCGCGACGCTGAGTCACAGGTCATCATTCGAGCAGCATGGCAGGCCGTGGATGACATTTACCCTCAGGCCTGAGACCGGGTGGTAGCTGCCGGGTGGTAGCTGCCGGGTGGTAGCTGCCGGGTGGTAGCTGCTGGGTGGTAGCTGCCGGGTGGTAGCTGCCGGGTGGTAGCTGCCAGGTGGTAGCTGCCGGGTGGTAGCTGCCGGGTGGTAGCTGCCGGGTGGTAGCTGCACGTTAGCTGCACAGAAGCTGAGCCACGGAGAAATGAAGGTTGCCCTGGAGGTTTTTCTGTTGTCGCCGCAGCGGCGGCTGTGCAGCTGCCACGCTGCTACCATGTAGCCACTGAGTAGCTACCAGACACTTACCGTGTAGCTACCGGAGCGGCGATCTTGGTTGCCGAGTGATGTTGTTGCAGCCAGGCACACAGGCTGAAGGTGCGGACGAGGGGTTAATGACCTTACACCTCCGGGCTATGCTCAAAAGGCTCGGCCGCGTGTGCGTCTGACTGTCTGGTAGATAACAGTAGACAGGGGTCGAGGGGTGATGAGTGGCCGTGTGAGCGGTGAGTGGTGGTATCAAAGTCGGCTGCATGGCGAGCTAGATGCTTGCATGGCCCCATGCTCCCATGCGTGCCTGCCAGCATGGAGCCGGCTGCATGGCGAGCTGGATGCTGGCATGGCTCTATGCTCCCATGCGTGCCTGCCTGCATGGAGCCGGCTGCATGGCGAGCTGGATGCTTGCATGGCGCCATGCTCCCATGCGTGCCTGCCTGCATGGAGCCGGTAGCATGACGAGCTAGATGCTGGCATGGCTCCATGCTCCCATGCGTGCCTGCCAGCATGGAGCCGGTAGCATGACGAGCTGGATGCTGTCATGGCCCCATGCTCCCATGCGTTCCTGCCTGCATGGAGCCAGTAGCATGACGAGTTGGATGCTTGCATGGCCCCATGCTCCCATGCGTGCCTGCCAGCATGGAGCCAGCGGCATGACGAGCTGAATGCTTGCATGGCCCCATGCTCCCATGCGTGCCTGCCAGCATGGAGCCGGTAGCATGAAAAGTTGGATGCATGCATGGCCCCATGCTCCCATGCGTGCCCGCCTGCATGGAGCCGGCAACATGAAGAACTGGATGCTGGCATGGCTCCATGCTGCCATGCATGCCTGCCTGCATGGATGCTTGCATGGCTCCATGTTGCCATGGGTGCCCGACTGCATGGATCCAATTTCGTTTATTATTGCAATCGGGGCATGGCTTTCTTTTTGGAAAAGCTGATGGCTTGCCTGCAAGATCAGGGTGCAGCCCTCTTTCTTTTTGGGGTGTAGCCTGGGCCACCCTGTCAGGCCCTCGCTGTGGGCGCAGCGGGGGCCCGCTGTGGGCACACGCGACGCAACATGATGAGGCAGATGCGATCTTGAACAAGCGCGTGTGCAACAACATATGTGGGGACAACTACTAACTACTGCCTATGTACATGTTTGAACAAATCTGAGGTTTCGAGTTCCATGCAATCAATGGTGGGTGACTGGCTGAGAATGGCAGTGTGTGTTCCCGGTTACGGTAACGCACAACTGACTGTACCTTACTACTCACGGAAGTTACGGATCCGAAGAACTGACGGTACCGTACTGCTCACGGGACCACACCGCTAACGGTATGAGCATATGTTTTTGACCACAGCTCTCTGAATTCTCGAGGTTCTCAGGGGGCGTCGACTTGCTGATGTGTGTGTGCAAGGTCTAGATATAATTTCTTATTTTAAGTGCTTCAGTTCAGCTGTATCATGGTCGGAAGGGGAGCTCGTGCTGCAAGCCCGGGTCTTGGGCCAGAGGCAAGTAGGCCGGTCAAGATCTGCTTCCCATCGGCCCAACATTGGCTGCACGGGGTCCACCCAAAGGTCAATGAGGTTGCTCCTCTGGGCCCAGCTCAACAGGCTTGGCCGCCTGGGCACCCAACTGAAGCTGATGTTTTTCGCTCAGGCGTGTCTGCGTGTTTTTATTCATTCTAGTGTTCACTACCAGTAGTACCGTAACTTCTTCGAGATTTCCCATCGGTTTCCATCAGGACTGTCCGTGCAGACATCAATAAACAAACAGGTATTTATAAAGGTGGCCGCGCCTTTAGGCGTGGATTTATGATGCCACTCGCTTCTCTGGCTTTTCTGGCTTTTGTAGTCGAGGTTTTTGAAGGCTAGTCTTTTCAAAGGCATGGGATACGGTCTGTCTGGCCTTTTTTTTTGTTCTTTTGAAGGTCAACTAGCTTCCCTTCCTTCTTCCTTGACTTTCCTAGCTGACTTCATGTTCGTTGACGTGGCCGAGCTTAATTTAAGCAGGGCCCAGGGGTCTAACGTCATTAACTTGGTACGGGTGGGGGGCCCGTGCCTTCAAATACGAAATAGATCATTAATGGGAGAACTTTATAATAGTCTTAACGTCCTAAAGTAGGGACCCTAGGTCAATGCCGTTTCACCTCTGGGCCATGCACAAGAAGGCTCGGCCGCGTGGGCGCCCAACTGTTCAGATGGGAGAAAAGCAGAAACTAAGCGGAAGAGAGGACGTAATGAAGTGGGGAGATATAAGGTGAAGGCTCAGAACATGTATCTGGTAATTGACAGAGCATAAGGGTTCTGCGGTAAATAAAAGTCATGTTTTGGGGGTCCATATGGCGGGGCCATCTCCTGATCGATGGGTGTGAAACCTTGACTGGCGTTCAAACCACGATTAAAGAAACCGGGCTTCATGCACCATCCTTGCAGACCGGGATCTCGTACTTGACTCTCAGGTGTCGGACTTGGTCTTCTTTCCCTTCCCGTCCTCTCCTTTTGTTCTTCCCCCCCCCTCTTCCTCTTAGTTTCTTCTTTTCTCCCTTCTGAACAGTTGGGCGCCCACTCGGCCGAGCTTTGAGCGGGCTCAGAGGTGTAACGTTATTGACTTGAGAATGTGCCTACGCTGCTTAACAGGAAAAGTGCATTTTAAACATCGTAACTGAGCCTAGTGCAGCATTGTACTAGATGCATGGGACAGGTGTCGGCAAACAAGTTTGAGCCATGCTGGTAAGTAGATGGACCAAGGAAACGAAATGAGCAAGTGCCCCCAAGTGAGCCAGCGCCCCTGAGTGCCCCGGAATGAGCCAGTGCCCCTGAATGCCCCCAAATGAGCAAGTGCCCCCAAATGAGCCAGTGCCCCTTTCGGGGCAAGTGCCCCGAAATACCTCTTAAGTGCCATAAAATGAGCATTATCCCTACCTGGGCTACCTACCAGAAATCAACTACGCGCTGTGTGTCGCATGCTGATCTGGTAGCTGAATGATGTGCTGCATCTATTTTGAACTGAGCATGGTCAGCGGGTCCACTGCATTAACTAAATCATGTGGACTGAATTGGGGGCAGATTCTGGAACTAAATCATGATGACAGAATTGGGGGCAGATTCAGGAACTAAATCATGATGACAGAATTGGGGGCAGCTGCAGGAACTAAATCATGGCGTCAAAGAAACAAATCTCATGGGGTATGAATTATGAGATGAAGCAAATAACCCCTAGGGGGTGGCGGTGAGCAACACTATATTTTTATGGAGCGGAATGAGGGACAACCCCGTATGGTGCGGAATGAGGGATAACCCCGTATGGAACGGAATGAGGGATAACCCCGTATGGAGCGGAATGAGGGACAACCCCGTATGGAGCGGAATGAGGGATAACCCCGTATGGAGCGGAATGAGGGATAACCCCGTACGGAGCGGAATAAGGGATAACCCCGTATGGAGCGGAATGAGGGATAACCCCGTATGGAGCGGAATGAGGGACAACCCCGTATAAAGCGGAATGAGGGATAATCCCGTATGGCGCGGAATGAGGAATAACCCCGTATGGAACAGAATGAGGGATAACCCCGTATGGAGCGGAATGAGGGACAACCCCGTATAAAGCGGAATGAGGGATAACCCCGTATGGAGCGGAATGAGGGACAACCCCGTATGGAGCGAAACGAGGGATAACCCCGTATGGAGCGGAATGAGGGACAACCCCGTATGAAGCGGAATGAGGGATAACCCCGTATGGAACGGAATGAGGGATAACCCCGTATGGAGCGGAATGAGGGATAACCCCGTATGGAGCGTAACAAGGGACAACCCCGTATGGAGCGGAATGAGGGACAACCCCGTATGGAGCGGAATGAGGGATAACCCCGTATGGAGCGGAATGAGGGACAACCCCGTATGGAGCGGAATGAGGGATAACCCCGTATGGAGAGGAATAAGGGACAAACCCGTATGGAGCGGAATGAGGAACAACCCCGTATAAAGCGGAATGAGTGATAACCCCGTATGGAGCGGAATGAGGGATAACCCCGTATGGAGCGGAATGAGGGACAACCCCGTATGGAGCGGAATGAGGGACAACCCCGTATGGAGCGGAATGAGGGACAACCCCGTATGGAGAGGAACGAGGGATAACCCCGTATGGAGCGGAATGAGGGACAACCCCGTATGGAGCGGAATGAGGGACAACCGCGTATGAAGCGGAATGAGGGATAACCCCGTATGGAGCGGAATGAGGGACAACCCTGTATGGAGCAGAATGAGGGACAACCCCGTATGGAGCGGAATGAGGGATAACCCCGTATGGAGCAGAATGAGGGATAACCCCGTATGGAGCGGAATGAGGGATAACCCCGTATGGAGGGGAATGAGGGACAACCCCGTATGGAGCGGAATGAGGGATAACCCCGTATGGAGCGGAATGAGGGATAACCCCGTATAAAGCGGAATAAGGGATAACCCCGTATGGAGCGGAATGAGAGATAGCCTTGTATGGAGCGGAATGAGAGATAGCCCCGTATGGAGCGTAACGAGGGACAACCCCGTATGGAGCGGAATGAGTGATAACCCCGTATGGAGCGGAATGAGGGACAACCCCGTATAAAGCGGAATGAGGGATAACCCCGTATGGAGCGGAATGAGGGACAACCCCGTATGGAGCGGAACGAGGGATAACCCCGTATGGAGCGGAATGAGGGACAACCCCGTATGAAGCGGAATGAGGGATAACCCCGTATGGAACGGAATGAGGGATAACCCCGTATGGAGCAGAATGAGGGATAACCCCGTATGGAGCGTAACAAGGGACAACCCCGTATGGAGCGGAATGAGGGATAACCCCGTATGGAACGGAATGAGGGATAACCCCGTATGGAGCGGAATGAGGGATAACCCCGTATGGAGCGGAATGAGGGACAACCCCGTATGGAGCGGAATGAGGGACAACCCCGTATGGAGCGGAATGAGGGACAACCCCGTATGGAGAGGAACGAGGGATAACCCCGTATGGAGCGGAATGAGGGACAACCCCGTATGGAGCGGAATGAGGGACAACCCCGTATGAAGCGGAATGAGGGATAACCCCGTATGGAGCGGAATGAGGGATAACCCCGTATGGAGCAGAATGAGGGACAACCCCGTATGGAGCGGAATGAGGGATAACCCCGTATAGAGCAGAATGAGGGATAACCCCGTATGGAGCGGAATGAGGGATAACCCCGTATGGAGGGGAATGAGGGACAACCCCGTATGGAGCGGAATGAGGGACAACCCCGTATAAAGCGGAATGAGGGATAATCCCGTATGGCGCGGAATGAGGAATAACCCCGTATGGAACAGAATGAGGGATAACCCCGTATGGAGCGGAATGAGGGACAACCCCGTATAAAGCGGAATGAGGGATAACCCCGTATGGAGCGGAATGAGGGACAACCCCGTATGGAGCGAAACGAGGGATAACCCCGTATGGAGCGGAATGAGGGACAACCCCGTATGAAGCGGAATGAGGGATAACCCCGTATGGAACGGAATGAGGGATAACCCCGTATGGAGCGGAATGAGGGATAACCCCGTATGGAGCGTAACAAGGGACAACCCCGTATGGAGCGGAATGAGGGACAACCCCGTATGGAGCGGAATGAGGGATAACCCCGTATGGAGCGGAATGAGGGACAACCCCGTATGGAGCGGAATGAGGGATAACCCCGTATGGAGAGGAATAAGGGACAAACCCGTATGGAGCGGAATGAGGAACAACCCCGTATAAAGCGGAATGAGTGATAACCCCGTATGGAGCGGAATGAGGGATAACCCCGTATGGAGCGGAATGAGGGACAACCCCGTATGGAGCGGAATGAGGGACAACCCCGTATGGAGCGGAATGAGGGATAACCCCGTATGGAGAGGAACGAGGGATAACCCCGTATGGAGCGGAATGAGGGACAACCCCGTATGGAGCGGAATGAGGGACAACCGCGTATGAAGCGGAATGAGGGATAACCCCGTATGGAGCGGAATGAGGGACAACCCTGTATGGAGCAGAATGAGGGACAACCCCGTATGGAGCGGAATGAGGGATAACCCCGTATGGAGCAGAATGAGGGATAACCCCGTATGGAGCGGAATGAGGGATAACCCCGTATGGAGGGGAATGAGGGACAACCCCGTATGGAGCGGAATGAGGGATAACCCCGTATGGAGCGGAATGAGGGATAACCCCGTATAAAGCGGAATAAGGGATAACCCCGTATGGAGCGGAATGAGAGATAGCCTTGTATGGAGCGGAATGAGAGATAGCCCCGTATGGAGCGTAACGAGGGACAACCCCGTATGGAGCGGAATGAGTGATAACCCCGTATGGAGCGGAATGAGGGACAACCCCGTATAAAGCGGAATGAGGGATAACCCCGTATGGAGCGGAATGAGGGACAACCCCGTATGGAGCGGAACGAGGGATAACCCCGTATGGAGCGGAATGAGGGACAACCCCGTATGAAGCGGAATGAGGGATAACCCCGTATGGAACGGAATGAGGGATAACCCCGTATGGAGCAGAATGAGGGATAACCCCGTATGGAGCGTAACAAGGGACAACCCCGTATGGAGCGGAATGAGGGATAACCCCGTATGGAACGGAATGAGGGATAACCCCGTATGGAGCGGAATGAGGGATAACCCCGTATGGAGCGGAATGAGGGACAACCCCGTATGGAGCGGAATGAGGGACAACCCCGTATGGAGCGGAATGAGGGACAACCCCGTATGGAGCGGAATGAGGGATAACCCCGTATGGAGCGGAATGAGGGACAACCCCGTATGGAGCGGAATGAGGGACAACCCCGTATGGAGCGGAATGAGGGATAACCCCGTATGGAGCGGAATGAGGGATAACCCCGTATGGAGCGGAATGAGGGACAACCCCGTATGGAGCGGAATGAGGGATAACCCCGTATGGAGCGGAATGAGGGATAACCCCGTATGGAGCGGAATGAGGGATAACCCCGTATGGAGCGGAATGAGGGACAACCCCGTATGGAGCGGAATGAGGGATAACCCCGTATGGAGCGGAATGAGGGATAACCCCGTATGGAGCGGAATGAGGGACAACCCCGTATGGAGCGGAATGAGAGATAGCCCCGTATGGAGCGGAATGAGGGATAACCCCGTATAAAGCGGAATGAGGGATAACCCCGTATGGAGAGGAATGAGGAACAACCCCGTATGGAGCGGAATGAGGGACAACCCCGTATGGAGCAGAATGAGGGACAACCCCGTATGTAGCGGAATGAGGGATAACCCCGTATGGAGCAGAATGAGGGATAACCCCGTATGGAGCGGAATGAGGGATAACCCCGTATGGAGCGGAATGAGGGACAGCCCCGTATGGAGCGGAATGAGGGATAACCCCGTGCGGAGCTGAATGAGGGATAACCCCGTATGGAGCGGAATGATGGATAACCCCGTATGGAGCGGAATGAGGGACAGCCCCGTATGGAGCGGAATGAGGGATAACCCCGTATGGAGCGGAATGAGGGATAACCCCGTATGGAGCGGAATGAGGGATAACCCCGTATGGAGCGTAACGAGGGACAACCCCGTATGGAGCGTAACGAGGGACAACCCCGTATGGAGCGGAATGAGGGACAACCCCGTATGGAGCGGAATGAGGGATAACCCCGTATGGAGCAGAATGAGGGACAGCCACGTATGGAGCGGAATGAGGGATAACCCCGTACGGAGCGGAATGAGGGATAACCCCGTATGGAGGGGAATGAGGATCGACCCCGTATGGAGCGGAATGAGGGACAACCCCGTATGGAGCATAACGAGGGACAACCCCGTATGGAGCGGAATGAGGGATAACCTCGGATGGTGCGGAATGAGGGATAACCCCGTATGGAGCGGAATGAGGGATAACCCCGTGCGGAGCGGAATGAGGGATAACCCCGTATGGAGCGGAATGAGGGATAACCCCGTATGGAGCGGAATGAGGGACAACCCCGTATGGAGCGGAATGAGGATCGACCCCGTATGGAGCGGAATGAGGATCGACCCCGTATGGAGCGGAAAGAGGGATAACCCCGTATGGAGCGTAACGAGGGACAACCCCGTATGGAGCAGGATGAGGATCGACCCCGTATGGAGCGGAATGAGGGACAACCCCGTATGGAGCGGAATGAGGGACAGCCCCGTATGGAGCGGAATGAGGGATAACCCCGTACTGAGCGGAATGAGGGATAACCCCGTATGGAGGGGAATGAGGATCGACCCCGTATGGAGCGGAATGAGGGATAACCCCGTATGGAGCGTAACGAGGGACAGCCCCGTATGGAGCGGAATGAGGGACAACCCCGTATGGAGCGGAATGAGGGATAACCCCGTACGGGGCGGAATGAGGGATAAACCCGTATGGAGGGGAATGAGGATCGACCCCGTATGGAGCGGAATGAGGGATAACCCCGTATGGAGCGTAACGAGGGACAACCCCGTATGGAGGGGAATGAGGGATAACCCCGTTTGGTGCGGAATGAGGGATAACCCCGTATGGAGCGGAATGAGGGATAACCCCGTATGGAGCGGAATGAGGGATAACCCCGTATGGTGCGGAATGAGGGATAACCCCGTATGGAGCGGAATGAGGGATAACCCCGTATGGAGCAGAATGAGGGATAACCCCGTATGGAGCAGAATGAGGGACAACCCCGTACGGAGCGGAATGAGGGATAACCCCGTATGGAGCGGAATGAGGGATAACCCCGTATGGAGCAGAATGAGGGATAACCCCGTGCGGAGCGGAATGAGGGATAACCCCGTATGGAGCGGAATGAGGGACAACCCCGTATGGAGCGGAATGAGGGATAACCCCGTATGGAGCAGAATGAGGGATAACCCCGTATGGAGCGTAACGAGGGACAACCCCGTATGGAGCGGAACGAGGGACAACCCCGTATGGAGCGGAATGAGGGACAACTCCGTATGGAGCGGAATGAGGGATAACCCCGTACGGAGCGGAATGAGGGATAACCCCGTATGGTGCGGAATGAGGGATAACCCCGTATGGAGCGGAATGAGGGATAACCCCGTATGGAGCAGAATGAGGGACAGCCCCGTATGGAGCGGAATGAGGGATAACCCCGTACGGAGCGGAATGAGGGATAACCCCGTATGGTGCGGAATGGGGGATAACCCCGTATGGAGCGGAATGAGGGATAACCCCGTATGGAGCGGAATGAGGAACAAACCCGTATGGAGCGGAATGAGGGATAACCCCGTATGGAGCGGAATGAGGAACAAACCCGTATGGAGCGGAATGAGGGACAACCCCGTATGGAGCGGAATGAGGAACAAACCCGTATGGAGCGGAATGAGGGATAACCCCGTATGGAGCGGAATGAGGAACAACCCCGTATGGAGCGGAATGAGGGACAACCCCGTATGGAGCGGAATGAGGGATAACCCCGTATGGAGCGGAATGAGGGATAACCCCGTATGGAGCGGAATGAGGGATAACCCCGTATGGAGCGGAATGATGTATAACCCCGTATGGAGCGGAATGAGGGACAGCCCCGTATGGAGCGGAATGAGGGATAACCCCGTATGGAGCGGAATGAGGGATAACCCTGTATGGAGCGGAATGAGGGATAACCCCGTATGGAGCGTAACGAGGGACAACCCCGTATGGAGCGTAACGAGGGACAACCCCGTATGGAGCGGTATGAGGGACAACCCCGTATGGAGCGGAATGAGGGATAACCCCGTATGGAGCAGAATGAGGGACAGCCCCGTATGGAGCGGAATGAGGGATAACCCCGTACGGAGCGGAATGAGGGATAACCCCGTATGGTGCGGAATCAGGGATAACCCCGTATGGAGCGGAATGAGGGATAACCCCGTATGGAGTGTAATGAGGGACAACCCCGTATGGAGCAGAATGAGGGATAACCCCGTATGGAGCGGAATGAGGGATAACCCCGTATGGTGCGGAATGAGGGATAACCCCGTATGGAGCGGAATGAGGGATAACCCCGTATGGAGCAGAATGAGGGACAGCCCCGTATGGAGCGGAATGAGGGATAACCCCGTACGGAGCGGAATGAGGGATAACCCCGTATGGTGCGGAATGAGGGATAACCCCGTATGGAGCGGAATGAGGGATAACCCCGTATGGAGCGGAATGAGGGATAACCCCGTATGGAGCGGAATGAGGGACAACCCCGTATGGAGCGGAATGAGGAACAACCCCGTATAGAGCGGAATGAGGGACAACCCCGTATGGAGCGGAATGAGGGATAACCCCGTATGGAGCGGAATGAGGGATAACCCCGTGCGGAGCGGAATGAGGGATAACCCCGTATGGAGCGGAATGATGTATAACCTGTATGGAGCGGAATGAGGGACAGCCCCGTATGGAGCGGAATGAGGGATAACCCCGTATGGAGCGGAATGAGGGATAACCCCGTATGGAGCGGAATGAGGGACAACCCCGTATGGAGCGGAATGAGGGACAACCCCGTATGGAACGGAATGAGGGACAACCCCGTATGGAGCGGAATGAGGGATAACCCCGTATGGAGCGGAATGAGGGATAACCCCGTGCGGAGCGGAATGAGGGATAACCCCGTATGGAGCGTAACGAGGGACAACCCCGTATGGAGCGGAATGAGGGACAACCCCGTATGGAGCGGAATGAGGGATAACCCCGTATGGAGCGGAATGAGGGATAACCCCGTATGGAGCAGAATGAGGGATAACCCCGTGCGGAGCGGAATGAGGGATAACCCCGTATGGAGCGGAATGAGGGACAACCCCGTATGGAGCGGAATGAGGGATAACCCCGTATGGAGCAGAATGAGGGATAACCCCGTATGGAGCGTAACGAGGGACAACCCCGTATGGAGCGGAATGAGGGACAGCCCCGTATGGAGCGGAATGAGGGATAACCCCGTATGGAGCGGAATGAGGATAACCCCGTATGGAGCGGAAAGAGGGATAACCCCGTATGGAGTGTAACGAGGGACAACCCCGTATGGAGCAGAATGAGGATCGACCCCGTATGGAGCGGAATGAGGGACAACCCCGTATGGAGCGGAATGAGGGACAGCCCCGTATGGAGCGGAATGAGGGATAACCCCGTATGGAGCGGAATGAGGGATAACCCCGTATGGAGGGGAATGAGGATCGACCCCGTATGGAGCGGAATGAGGGATAACCCCGTATGGAGCGTAACGAGGGACAGCCCCGTATGGAGCGGAATGAGGGACAACCCCGTATGGAGCGGAATGAGGGATAACCCCGTACGGGGCGGAATGAGGGATAAACCCGTATGGAGGGGAATGAGGATCGACCCCGTATGGAGCGGAATGAGGGATAGCCCCGTATGGAGTGTAACGAGGGACAACCCCGTATGGAGGGGAATGAGGGATAACCCCGTTTGGTGCGGAATGAGGGATAACCCCGTATGGAGCGGAATGAGGGATAACCCCGTATGGAGCGGAATGAGGGATAACCCCGTATGGAGCGGAATGAGGGATAACCCCGTATGGAGCGGAATGAGGGATAACCCCGTATGGAGCGGAATGAGGGATAACCCCGTATGGAGCGGAATGAGGGACAACCCCGTATGGAGCGGAATGAGGGATAACCCCGTATGGAGCGGAATGAGGGATAACCCCGTATAAAGCGGAATGAGGGATAACCCCGTTTGGAGCGGAATGAGGGACAGCCCCGTATGGAGCGGAATGAGGGATAACCCCGTGCGGAGCGGAATGAGGGATAACCCCGTATGGAGCGGAATGAGGGATAACCCCGTATGGAGCAGAATGAGGGATAACCCCGTATGGAGAGGAATGAGGGACAACCCCGTATGGAGCGGAATGAGGAACAACCCCGTATGGAGCGGAATGAGGGATAACCCCGTATGGAGCGGAATGAGGGATAACCCTGTATGGAGCGGAATGAGGGACAGCCCCGTATGGAGCGGAATGAGGGATAACCCCGTATGGAGCGGAATGAGGGATAACCCCGTATGGAGCGGAATGAGGGATAACCCCGTGCGGAGCGGAATGAGGGATAACCCCGTATGGAGCGGAATGATGTATAACCCCGTATGGAGCGGAATGAGGGACAGCCTCGTATGGAGCGGAATGAGGGATAACCCCGTATGGAGCGGAATGAGGGATAACCCTGTATGGAGCGGAATGAGGGATAACCCCATATGGAGCGTAACGAGGGACAACCCCGTATGGAGCGTAACAAGGGACAACCCCGTATGGAGCGGAATGAGGGACAACCCCGTATGGAGCGGAATGAGGGATAACCCCGTATGGAGCAGAATGAGGGACAGCCACGTATGGAGCGGAATGAGGGATAACCCCGTACGGAGCGGAATGAGGGATAACCCCGTATGGAGGGGAATGAGGATCGACCCCGTATGGAGCGGAATGAGGGACAACCCCGTATGGAGCATAACGAGGGACAACCCCGTATGGAGCGGAATGAGGGATAACCCCGGATGGTGCGGAATGAGGGATAACCTCGTATGGAGCGGAATGAGGGATAACCCCGTGCGGAGCGGAATGAGGGATAACCCCGTACGGAGCGGAATGAGGGATAACCCCGTATGGAGCGGAATGAGGGACAGCCCCGTATGGAGCGGAATGAGGGATAACCCCGTATGGAGCGGAATGAGGATCGACCCCGTATGGAGCGGAAAGAGGGATAACCCCGTATGGAGCGTAACGAGGGACAACCCCGTATGGAGCAGAATGAGGATCGACCCCGTATGGAGCGGAATGAGGGACAACCCCGTATGGAGCGGAATGAGGGACAGCCCCGTATGGAGCGGAATGAGGGATAACCCCGTACTGAGCGGAATGAGGGATAACCCCGTATGGAGGGGAATGAGGATCGACCCCGTATGGAGCGGAATGAGGGATAACCCCGTATGGAGCGTAACGAGGGACAGCCCCGTATGGAGCGGAATGAGGGACAACCCCGTATGGAGCGGAATGAGGGATAACCCCGTACGGGGCGGAATGAGGGATAAACCCGTATGGAGGGGAATGAGGATCGACCCCGTATGGAGCGGAATGAGGGATAACCCCGTATGGAGCGGAATGAGGGACAACCCCGTATGGAGCGGAATGAGGGATAACCCCGTATGGAGCGGAATGAGGGATAACCCCGTATGGAGCGGAATGAGGGATAACCCCGTATGGAGCGGAATGAGGGATAACCCCGTATGGAGCGGAATGAGGGATAACCCCGTATGGAGCGGAATGAGGGATAACCCCGTATGGAGCAGAATGAGGGATAACCCCGTATGGAGCAGAATGAGGGACAACCCCGTACGGAGCGGAATGAGGGATAACCCCGTGCGGAGCGGAATGAGTGATAACCCCGTATAAAGCGGAATGAGGGATAACCCCGTTTGGAGCGGAATGAGGGACAGCCCCGTATGGAGCGGAATGAGGGATAACCCCGTGCGGAGCGGAATGAGGGATAACCCCGTATGGAGCGGAATGAGGGATAACCCCGTATGGAGCAGAATGAGGGATAACCCCGTATGGAGAGGAATGAGGGACAACCCCGTATGGAGCGGAATGAGGAACAACCCCGTATGGAGCGGAATGAGGGATAACCCCGTATGGAGCGGAATGAGGGATAACCCTGTATGGAGCGGAATGAGGGACAGCCCCGTATGGAGCGGAATGAGGGATAACCCCGTATGGAGCGGAATGAGGGATAACCCCGTATGGAGCGGAATGAGGGATAACCCCGTGCGGAGCGGAATGAGGGATAACCCCGTATGGAGCGGAATGATGTATAACCCCGTATGGAGCGGAATGAGGGACAGCCTCGTATGGAGCGGAATGAGGGATAACCCCGTATGGAGCGGAATGAGGGATAACCCTGTATGGAGCGGAATGAGGGATAACCCCATATGGAGCGTAACGAGGGACAACCCCGTATGGGGCGTAACAAGGGACAACCCCGTATGGAGCGGAATGAGGGACAACCCCGTATGGAGCGGAATGAGGGATAACCCCGTACGGAGCAGAATGAGGGACAGCCCCGTATGGAGCGGAATGAGGGATAACCCCGTATGGAGCGGAATGAGGGATAACCCCGTGCGGAGCGGAATGAGGGATAACCCCGTATGGAGCGGAATGATGTATAACCCCGTATGGAGCGGAATGAGGGACAGCCTCGTATGGAGCGGAATGAGGGATAACCCCGTATTGAGCGGAATGAGGGATAACCCTGTATGGAGCGGAATGAGGGATAACCCCATATGGAGCGTAACGAGGGACAACCCCGTATGGAGCGTAACAAGGGACAACCCCGTATGGAGCGGAATGAGGGACAACCCCGTATGGAGCGGAGTGAGGGATAACCCCGTATGGAGCAGAATGAGGGACAGCCCCGTATGGAGCGGAATAAGGGATAACCCCGTACGGAGCGGAATGAGGGATAACCCCGTATGGAGCAGAATGAGGGACAGCCCCGTATGGAGCGGAATGAGGGATAACCCCGTACGGAGCGGAATGAGGGATAACCCCGTATGGAGCGGAATGAGGGATAACCCTGTATGGAGCGGAATGAGGGATAACCCCGTATGGAGCGGAATGAGGGACAGCCCCGTATGGAGCGGAATGAGGGATAACCCCGTACGGTGCGGAATGAGGGATAACCCCGTATGGAGCGGAATGAGGGATAACCCCGTATGGAGCGGAATGAGGGACAACCCCGTATGGAGCAGAATGAGGGATAACCCCGTAGGGAGCGGAATGAGGGATAACCCCGTATGGTGCGGAATGAGGAATAACCCCGTATGGAGCGGAATGAGGGATAACCCCGTATGGAGCAGAATGAGGGACAGCCCCGTATGGAGCGGAATGAGGGATAACCCCGTACGGAGCGGAATGAGGGATAACCCCGTATGGTGCGGAATGAGGGATAACCCCGTATGGAGCGGAATGAGGGATAACCCCGTATGGAGCGGAATGAGGGATAACCCCGTATGGAGCGGAATGAGGGACAACCCCGTATGGAGCGGAATGAGGAACAACCCCGTTTGGTGCGGAATGAGGGATAACCCCGTATGGAGCGGAATGAGGGATAACCCCGTATGGAGCGGAATGAGGGATAACCCCGTGCGGAGCGGAATGAGGGATAACCCCGTATGGAGCGAAATGATGTATAACCCCGTATGGAGCAAAATGAGGGACAGCCCCGTATGGAGCGGAATGAGGGATAACCCCGTATGGAGCGGAATGAGGGACAACCCCGTATGGAGCGGAATGAGGGACAACCCCGTATGGAGCGGAATGAGGGATAACCCCGTATGGAGCGGAATGAGGGATAACCCCGTATGGAGCAGAATGAGGGATAACCCCGTGCGGAGCGGAATGAGGGATAACCCCGTATGGAGCGTAACGAGGGACAACCCCGTATGGAGCGGAATGAGGGACAACCCCGTATGGAGCGGAATGAGGGATAACCCCGTATGGAGCGGAATAAGGGACAACCCCGTGCGGAGCGGAATGAGGGATAACCCCGTATGGAGCGTAACGAGGGACAACCCCGTATGGAGCGGAATGAGGGACAACCCCGTATGGAGCGGAATGAGGGATAACCCCGTATGGAGCGGAATGAGGGATAACCCCGTATGGAGCAGAATGAGGGATAACCCCGTGCGGAGCGGAATGGGGGATAACCCCGTATGGAGCGGAATGAGGGACAACCCCGTACGGAGCGGAATGAGGGATAACCCCGTATGAAGCGGAATGAGGGATAACCCCGTATGGAGCGTAATGAGGGACAACCCCGTATGGAGCGTAACGAGGGACAACCCCGTATGGAGCGGAATGAGGGACAACCCCGTATGGAGCGGAATGAGGGATAACCCCGTATGGAGCGGAATGAGGGACAGCCCCGTATGGAGCGGAATGAGGGATAACCCCGTACGGAGCGGAATGAGGGATAACCCCGTATGGTGCGTAACGAGGGATAACCCCGTATGGAGCGGAATGAGGGATAACCCCGTATGGAGCGGAATGAGGGACAGCCCCGTATGGAGCGGAATGAGGGATAACCCCGTATGGAGCGGAATGAGGGATAACCCCGTATGGAGCGGAATGAGGGATAACCCCGTATGGAGCGGAATGAGGGATAACCCCGTATGGAGCGGAATGAGGGATAACCCCGTATGGAGCGGAATGAGGGACAACCCCGTATGGAGCGGAATGAGGGATAACCCCGTATGGAGCGGAATGAGGGATAACCCCGTATGGAGCGGAATGAGGGACAACCCCGTATGGAGCGGAATGAGGGACAACCCCGTATGGAGCGGAATGAGGGACAACCCCGTATGGAGCGGAATGAGGGATAACCCCGTATGGAGCGGAATGAGGGATAACCCCGTGCGGAGCGGAATGAGGGATAACCCCGTATGGAGCGGAATGATGTATAACCCCGTATGGAGCGGAATGAGGGACAGCCCCGTATGGAGCGGAATGAGGGATAACCCCGTATGGAGCGGAATGAGGGATAACCCTGTATGGAGCG
Organism: Limnomonas spitsbergensis; assembly: GCA_037349105.1. Lineage (NCBI taxonomy): Eukaryota > Viridiplantae > Chlorophyta > Chlorophyceae > Chlamydomonadales > Limnomonas > Limnomonas spitsbergensis. The sequence goes on along the minus strand of JAYJMM010000093.1, from coordinate 1,097,395 downwards.
GAATGAGGGATAACCCCGTATGGAGCGTAACGAGGGACAACCCCGTATGGAGCGTAACGAGGGACAACCCCGTATGGAGCGGAATGAGGGACAACCCCGTATGAAGCGGAATGAGGAATAACCCCGTATGGAGCAGAATGAGGGACAGCCCTGTATGGAGCGGAATGAGGGATAACCCCGTACGGAGCAGAATGAGGGATAACCCCGTATGGTGCGGAATGAGGGATAACCCCGTATGGAGCGGAATGAGGGATAACCCCGTATGGAGCAGAATGAGGGACAGCCCCGTATGGAGCGGAATGAGGGATAACCCCGTACGGAGCGGAATGAGGGATAACCCCGTACGGAGCGGAATGAGGGACAGCCCCGTATGGAGCGGAATGAGGGATAACCCCGTATGGAGCGGAATGAGGAACAACCCCGTATAGAGCGGAATGAGGGACAACCCCGTATGGAGCGGAATGAGGGATAACCCCGTATGGTGCGGAATGAGGGATAACCCCGTATGGAGCAGAATGAGGGATAACCCCGTATGGAGCGGAATGAGGGATAACCCCGTATGGAGCGGAATGAGGGACAGCCCCGTATGGAGCAGAATGAGGGATAACCCCGTATGGAGCGGAATGAGGGATAACCCCGTATGGAGCGGAATGAGGGATAACCCCGTATGGAGCGGAATGAGGGACAGCCCCGTATGGAGCGGAATGAGGGATAACCCCGTATGGAGCGGAATGAGGGACAACCCTGTATGGAGCGGAATGAGGGATAACCCCGTATGGAGCGTAACGAGGGACAACCCCGTATGGAGCGTAACGAGGGACAACCCCGTATGGAGCGGAATGAGGGACAACCCCGTATGAAGCGGAATGAGGAATAACCCCGTATGGAGCAGAATGAGGGACAGCCCCGTATGGAGCGGAATGAGGGATAACCCCGTACGGAGCAGAATGAGGGATAACCCCGTATGGTGCGGAATGAGGGATAACCCCGTATGGAGCGGAATGAGGGATAACCCCGTATGGAGCAGAATGAGGGACAGCCCCGTATGGAGCGGAATGAGGGATAACCCCGTACGGAGCGGAATGAGGGATAACCCCGTACGGAGCGGAATGAGGGACAGCCCCGTATGGAGCGGAATGAGGGATAACCCCGTATGGAGCGGAATGAGGAACAACCCCGTATAGAGCGGAATGAGGGACAACCCCGTATGGAGCGGAATGAGGGATAACCCCGTATGGTGCGGAATGAGGGATAACCCCGTATGGAGCAGAATGAGGGATAACCCCGTATGGAGCGGAATGAGGGATAACCCCGTATGGAGCGGAATGAGGGACAGCCCCGTATGGAGCAGAATGAGGGATAACCCCGTATGGAGCGGAATGAGGGACAACCCCGTACGGAGCGGAATGAAGGATAACCCCGTATGGAGCGGAATGAGGGATAACCCCGTATGGAGCGGAATGAGGGATAACCCCGTATGGAGCGGAATGAGGGACAGCCCCGTATGGAGCGGAATGAGGGATAACCCCGTGCGGAGCGGAATGAGGGATAACCCCGTATGGAGCGGAATGAGGGATAACCCTGTATGGAGCGGAATGAGGGACAGCCCCGTATGGAGCGGAATGGGGGATAACCCCGTATGGAGCGGAATGAGGGACAGCCCCGTATGGAGCGGAATGAGGGATAACCCCGTGCGGAGCGGAATGAGGGATAACCCCGTATGGAGCGGAATGATGGATAACCCCGTATGGAGCGGAATGAGGGACAGCCCCGTATGGAGCGGAATGAGGGATAACCCCGTATAAAGCGGAATGAGGGATAACCCTGTATGGAGCGTAACGAGGGACAACCCCGTATGGAGCGTAACGAGGGACAACCCCGTATGGAGCGTAACGAGGGACAACCCCGTATGGAGCGGAATGAGGGACAACCCCGTATGGAGCGGAATGAGGGATAACCCCGTATGGAGCGGAATGAGGGATAACCCCGTATGGAGCAGAATGAGGGACAGCCCCGTATGGAGCGGAATGAGGGATAACCCCGTACGGAGCGGAATGAGGGATAACCCCGTACGGAGCGGAATGAGGGACAGCCCCGTATGGAGCGGAATGAGGGATAACCCCGTATGGAGCGGAATGAGGAACAACCCCGTATAGAGCGGAATGAGGGACAACCCCGTATGGAGCGGAATGAGGGATAACCCCGTATGGTGCGGAATGAGGGATAACCCCGTATGGAGCAGAATGAGGGATAACCCCGTATGGAGCGGAATGAGGGATAACCCCGTATGGAGCGGAATGAGGGACAGCCCCGTATGGAGCAGAATGAGGGATAACCCCGTATGGAGCGGAATGAGGGATAACCCCGTATGGAGCGGAATGAGGGATAACCCCGTATGGAGCGGAATGAGGGACAGCCCCGTATGGAGCGGAATGAGGGATAACCCCGTATGGAGCGGAATGAGGGACAACCCTGTATGGAGCGGAATGAGGGATAACCCCGTATGGAGCGTAACGAGGGACAACCCCGTATGGAGCGTAACGAGGGACAACCCCGTATGGAGCGGAATGAGGGACAACCCCGTATGAAGCGGAATGAGGAATAACCCCGTATGGAGCAAAATGAGGGACAGCCCCGTATGGAGCGGAATGAGGGATAACCCCGTACGGAGCAGAATGAGGGATAACCCCGTATGGTGCGGAATGAGGGATAACCCCGTATGGAGCGGAATGAGGGATAACCCCGTATGGAGCAGAATGAGGGACAGCCCCGTATGGAGCGGAATGAGGGATAACCCCGTACGGAGCGGAATGAGGGATAACCCCGTACGGAGCGGAATGAGGGACAGCCCCGTATGGAGCGGAATGAGGGATAACCCCGTATGGAGCGGAATGAGGAACAACCCCGTATAGAGCGGAATGAGGGACAACCCCGTATGGAGCGGAATGAGGGATAACCCCGTATGGTGCGGAATGAGGGATAACCCCGTATGGAGCAGAATGAGGGATAACCCCGTATGGAGCGGAATGAGGGATAACCCCGTATGGAGCGGAATGAGGGACAGCCCCGTATGGAGCAGAATGAGGGATAACCCCGTATGGAGCGGAATGAGGGACAACCCCGTACGGAGCGGAATGAAGGATAACCCCGTATGGAGCGGAATGAGGGATAACCCCGTATGGAGCGGAATGAGGGATAACCCCGTATGGAGCGGAATGAGGGACAGCCCCGTATGGAGCGGAATGAGGGATAACCCCGTGCGGAGCGGAATGAGGGATAACCCCGTATGGAGCGGAATGAGGGATAACCCTGTATGGAGCGGAATGAGGGACAGCCCCGTATGGAGCGGAATGGGGGATAACCCCGTATGGAGCGGAATGAGGGACAGCCCCGTATGGAGCGGAATGAGGGATAACCCCGTGCGGAGCGGAATGAGGGATAACCCCGTATGGAGCGGAATGATGGATAACCCCGTATGGAGCGGAATGAGGGACAGCCCCGTATGGAGCGGAATGAGGGATAACCCCGTATAAAGCGGAATGAGGGATAACCCTGTATGGAGCGTAACGAGGGACAACCCCGTATGGAGCGTAACGAGGGACAACCCCGTATGGAGCGTAACGAGGGACAACCCCGTATGGAGCGGAATGAGGGACAACCCCGTATGGAGCGGAATGAGGGATAACCCCGTATGGAGCAGAATGAGGAACAGCCCCGTATGGAGCGGAATGAGGGATAACCCCGTATGGAGCGGAATGAGGGATAACCCCGTATGGAGGGGAATGAGGATCGACCCCGTATGGAGCAGAAAGAGGGACAACCCCGAATGGAGCGTAACGAGGGATAACCCCGTACGGAGCGGAATGAGGGATAACCCCGTATGGAGCGGAATGAGGGATAACCCCGTATGGAGCGGAATAAGGGACAGCCCCGTATGGAGCGAATGGGGGATAACCCCGTATGGAGCGGAATGAGGGACAGCCCCGTATGGAGCGGAATGAGGGATAACCCCGTGCGGAGCGGAATGAGGGATAACCCCGTATGGAGCGGAATGATGGATAACCCCGTATGGAGCGGAATGAGGGACAGCCCCGTATGGAGCGGAATGAGGGATAACCCCGTATGGAGCGGAATGAGGGATAACCCTGTATGGAGCGGAATAATGGATAACCCCGTATGGAACGTAACGAGGGACAACCCCGTATGGAGCGGAATGAGGGATAACCCCGTATGGAGCGGAATGAGGGACAGCCCCGTATGGAGCGGAATGGGGGATAACCCCGTATGGAGCGGAATGAGGGACAGCCCCGTATGGAGCGGAATGAGGGATAACCCCGTGCGGAGCGGAATGAGGGATAACCCCGTATGGAGCGGAATGAGGGATAACCCCGTATGGAGCGGAATGAGGGACAGCCCCGTATGGAGCGGAATGAGGGATAACCCCGTATGGAGCGGAATGAGGGATAACCCCGTATGGAGCGGAATGAGGGATAACCCCGTATGGAGCGTAACGAGGGACAACCCCGTATGGAGCGTAACGAGGGACAACCCCGTATGGAGCGGAATGAGGGACAACCCCGTATGGAGCGGAATGAGGGATAACCCCGTATGGAGCAGAATGAGGGACAGCCCCGTATGGAGCGGAATGAGGGATAACCCCGTACGGAGCGGAATGAGGGATAACCCCGTATGGAGGGGAATGAGGATCGACCCCGTATGGAGCAGAAAGAGGGACAACCCCGTATGGAGCGTAACGAGGGATAACCCCGTACGGAGCGGAATGAGGGATAACCCCGTATGGAGCGGAATGAGGGATAACCCCGTATGGAGCGGAATGAGGGACAGCCCCGTATGGAGCGAATGGGGGATAACCCCGTATGGAGCGGAATGAGGGACAGCCCCGTATGGAGCGGAATGAGGGATAACCCCGTGCGGAGCGGAATGAGGGATAACCCCGTATGGAGCGGAATGATGGATAACCCCGTATGGAGCGGAATGAGGGACAGCCCCGTATGGAGCGGAATGAGGGATAACCCCGTATGGAGCGGAATGAGGGATAACCCTGTATGGAGCGGAATGATGGATAACCCCGTATGGAACGTAACGAGGGACAACCCCGTATGGAGCGTAACGAGGGACAACCCCGTATGGAGCAGAATGAGGGACAGCCCCGTATGGAGCGGAATGAGGGATAACCCCGTACGGAGCGGAATGAGGGATAACCCCGTATGGAGGGGAATGAGGATCGACCCCGTATGGAGCAGAAAGAGGGACAACCCCGTATGGAGCGTAACGAGGGATAACCCTGTACGGAGCGGAATGAGGGATAACCCCGTATGGAGCGGAATGAGGGATAACCCCGTATGGAGCGGAATGAGGGACAGCCCCGTATGGAGCGGATGGGGGATAACCCCGTATGGAGCGGAATGAGGGACAGCCCCGTATGGAGCGGAATGAGGGATAACCCCGTGCGGAGCGGAATGAGGGATAACCCCGTATGGAGCGGAATGATGGATAACCCCGTGCGGAGCGGAATGAGGGACAGCCCCGTATGGAGCGGAATGAGGGATAACCCCGTATGGAGCGGAATGAGGGATAACCCTGTATGAAGCGGAATGATGGATAACCCCGTATGGAACGTAACGAGGGACAACCCCGTATGGAGCGTAACGAGGGACAACCCCGTAAGGAGCGGAATGAGGGACAACCCCGTATGGAGCGGAATGAGGGATAACCCCGTATGGAGCAGAATGAGGGACAGCCCCGTATGGAGCGGAATGAGGGATAACCCCGTACGGAGCGGAATGAGGGATAACCCCGTATGGAGGGGAATGAGGATCGACCCCGTATGGAGCGGAATGAGGGACAACCCCGTATGGAGCGTAACGAGGGACAACCCCGTATGGAGCGGAATGAGGGATAACCCCGGATGGTGCGGAATGAGGGATAACCCCGTATGGAGCGGAATGAGGGATAACCCCGTATGGAGCGGAATGAGGGATAACCCCGTATGGAGCGGAATGAGGGATAACCCCGTATGGAGCGGAATGAGGGACAGCCCCGTAGGAGCGGAATGAGGGATAACCCCGTATGGAGTGGAATGAGGATCGACCCCGTATGGAGCGGAATGAGGGATAACCCCGTATGGAGCGTAACGAGGGACAACCCCGTATGGAGCAGAATGAGGATCGACCCCGTATGGAGCGGAATGAGGGACAACCCCGTATGGAGCGGAACGAGGGACAACCCCGTACGGAGCGGAATGAGGGATAACCCCGTATGGAGGGGAATGAGGATCGACCCCGTATGGAGCGGAATGAGGGATAACCCCGTATGGAGCGTAACGAGGGACAACCCCGTATGGAGCGGAATGAGGGACAACCCCGTATGGAGCGGAATGAGGGATAACCCCGTACGGAGCGGAATGAGGGATAACCCCGTATGGAGGGGAATGAGGATCGACCCCGTATGGAGCGGAATGAGGGATAACCCCGTATGGAGCGTAACGAGGGAGAACCCCGTATGGAGCGGAATGAGGGATAACACCAGATGGTGCGGAATGAGGGATAACCCCGTATGGAGCGGAATGAGGGATAACCCCGTATGGAGCGGAATGATGGATAACCCCGTATGGAGCGGAATGAGGGACAGCCCCGTATGGAGCGGAATGAGGGATAACCCCGTATGGAGCAGAATGAGGGACAGCCCCGTATGGAGCGGAATGAGGGATAACCCCGTACGGAGCGGAATGAGAAATAACCCCGTATGGAGGGGAATGAGGATCGACCCCGTATGGAGCGGAATGAGGGACAACCCCGTATGGAACGTAACGAGGGACAACCCCGTATGGAGCGTAACGAGGGACAACCCCGTATGGAGCGGAATGAGGGACAACCCCGTATGGAGCGGAATGAGGGATAACCCCGTATGGAGCAGAATGAGGGACAGCCCCGTATGGAGCGGAATGAGGGATAACCCCGTACGGAGCGGAATGAGGGATAACCCCGTATGGAGGGGAATGAGGATCGACCCCGTATGGAGCGGAATGAGGGACAACCCCGTATGGAGCGTAACGAGGGACAACCCCGTATGGAGCGGAATGAGGGATAACACCGGATGGTGCGGAATGAGGGATAACCCCGTATGGAGCGGAATGAGGGATAACCCTGTATGGAACGGAATGAGGGATAACCCCGTATGGAGCGGAATGAGGGATAACCCCGTATGGAGCGGAATGAGGGACAGCCCCGTAGGAGCGGAATGAGGGATAACCCCGTATGGAGTGGAATGAGGATCGACCCCGTATGGAGCGGAATGAGGGATAACCCCGTATGGAGCGTAACGAGGGACAACCCCGTATGGAGCAGAATGAGGATCGACCCCGTATGGAGCGGAATGAGGGACAACCCCGTATGGAGCGGAACGAGGGACAACCCCGTACGGAGCGGAATGAGGGATAACCCCGTATGGAGGGGAATGAGGATCGACCCCGTATGGAGCGGAATGAGGGATAACCCCGTATGGAGCGTAACGAGGGACAACCCCGTATGGAGCGGAATGAGGGACAACCCCGTATGGAGCGGAATGAGGGATAACCCCGTACGGAGCGGAATGAGGGATAACCCCGTATGGAGGGGAATGAGGATCGACCCCGTATGGAGCGGAATGAGGGATAACCCCGTATGGAGCGGAACGAGGGACAACCCCGTATGGAGCGGAATGAGGGATAACACCAGATGGTGCGGAATGAGGGATAACCCCGTATGGAGCGGAATGAGGGATAACCCCGTATGGAGCGGAATGATGGATAACCCCGTATGGAGCGGAATGAGGGACAGCCCCGTATGGAGCGGAATGAGGGATAACCCCGTATGGAGCGGAATGAGGGATAACCCTGTATGGAGCGGAATGATGGATAACCCCGTATGGAACGTAACGAGGGACAACCCCGTATGGAGCGTAACGAGGGACAACCCCGTATGGAGCGGAATGAGGGACAACCCCGTATGGAGCGGAATGAGGGATAACCCCGTATGGAGCAGAATGAGGGACAGCCCCGTATGGAGCGGAATGAGGGATAACCCCGTACGGAGCGGAATGAGAAATAACCCCGTATGGAGGGGAATGAGGATCGACCCCGTATGGAGCGGAATAAGGGACAACCCCGTATGGAGCGTAACGAGGGACAACCCCGTATGGAGCGGAATGAGGGATAACACCGGATGGTGCGGAATGAGGGATAACCCCGTATGGAGCGGAATGAGGGATAACCCCGTACGGAGCGGAATGAGGGATAACCCCGTATGGAGCGGAATGAGGGATAACCCCGTATGGAGCGGAATGAGGGACAGCCCCGTATGGAGCGGAATGAGGGATAACCCCGTATGGAGCGGAATGAGGATCGACCCCGTATGGAGCGGAATGAGGGATAACCCCGTATGGAGCGTAACGAGGGACAACCCCGTATGGAGCAGAATGAGGATCGACCCCGTATGGAGCGTAATGAGGGATAACCCCGTATGGAGCGGAATGATGGATAACCCCGTATGGAGCGGAATGAGGGACAGCCCCGTATGGAGCGGAATGAGGGATAACCCCGTATGGAGCGGAATGAGGGATAACCCTGTATGGAGCGGAATGATGGATAACCCCGTATGGAACGTAACGAGGGACAACCCCGTATGGAGCGTAACGAGGGACAACCCCGTATGGAGCGGAATGAGGGACAACCCCGTATGGAGCGGAATGAGGGATAACCCCGTATGGAGCAGAATGAGGGACAGCCCCGTATGGAGCGGAATGAGGGATAACCCCGTACGGAGCGGAATGAGAAATAACCCCGTATGGAGGGGAATGAGGATCGACCCCGTATGGAGCGGAATGAGGGACAACCCCGTATGGAGCGTAACGAGGGACAACCCCGTATGGAGCGGAATGAGGGATAACACCGGATGGTGCGGAATGAGGGATAACCCCGTATGGAGCGGAATGAGGGATAACCCCGTACGGAGCGGAATGAGGGATAACCCCGTATGGAGCGGAATGAGGGATAACCCCGTATGGAGCGGAATGAGGGACAGCCCCGTATGGAGCGGAATGAGGGATAACCCCGTATGGAGCGGAATGAGGATCGACCCCGTATGGAGCGGAATGAGGGATAACCCCGTATGGAGCGTAACGAGGGACAACCCCGTATGGAGCAGAATGAGGATCGACCCCGTATGGAGCGGAATGAGGGACAACCCCGTATGGAGCGGAACGAGGGACAACCCCGTACGGAGCGGAATGAGGGATAACCCCGTATGGAGGGGAATGAGGATCGACCCCGTATGGAGCGGAATGAGGGATAACCCCGTATGGAGCGTAACGAGGGACAACCCCGTATGGAGCGGAATGAGGGACAACCCCGTATGGAGCGGAATGAGGGATAACCCCGTACGGAGCGGAATGAGGGATAACCCTGTATGGAGGGGAATGAGGATCGACCCCGTATGGAGCGGAATGAGGGATAACCCCGTATGGAGCGTAACGAGGGACAACCCCGTATGGAGCGGAATGAGGGATAACCCCGTATGGAGCGGAATGAGGGATAACCCCGTATGGAGCGGAATGATGGATAACCCCGTATGGAGCGGAATGAGGGACAGCCCCGTATGGAGCGGAATGAGGGATAACCCCGTATGGAGCGGAATGAGGGATAACCCTGTATGGAGCGGAATGAGGGATAACCCCGTATGGAGCGTAACGAGGGACAGCCTCGTATGGAGCGTAACGAGGGACAACCCCGTATGGAGCGGAATGAGGGACAACCCCGTATGGAGCGGAATGAGGGATAACCCCGTATGGAGCAGAATGAGGGACAGCCCCGTATGGAGCGGAATGAGGGATAACCCCGTACGGAGCGGAATGAGGGATAACCCCGTATGGAGGGGAATGAGGATCGACCCCGTATGGAGCAGAAAGAGGGACAACCCCGTATGGAGGGGAATGAGGGATAACCCCGTACGGAGCGGAATGAGGGATAACCCCGTATGGAGCGGAATGAGGGATAACCCCGTATGGAGCGGAATGAGGGACAGCCCCGTATGGAGCGAATGGGGGATAACCCCGTATGGAGCGGAATGAGGGACAGCCCCGTATGGAGCGGAATGAGGGATAACCCCGTGCGGAGCGGAATGAGGGATAACCCCGTATGGAGCGGAATGATGGATACCCCGTATGGAGCGGAATGAGGGACAGCCCCGTATGGAGCGGAATGAGGGATAACCCCGTATGGAGCGGAATGAGGGATAACCCCGTATGGAGCGTAACGAGGGACAACCCCGTATGGAGCGTAACGAGGGACAACCCCGTATGGAGCGGAATGAGGGACAACCCCGTATGGAGCGGAATGAGGGATAACCCCGTATGGAGCAGAATGAGGGACAGCCCCGTATGGAACGTAACGAGGGACAACCCCGTATGGAGCGTAACGAGGGACAACCCCGTATGGAGCGGAATGAGGGACAACCCCGTATGGAGCGGAATGAGGGATAACCCCGTATGGAGCAGAATGAGGGACAGCCCCGTATGGAGCGGAATGAGGGATAACCCCGTACGGAGCGGAATGATAAATAACCCCGTATGGAGGGGAATGAGGATCGACCCCGTATGGAGCGGAATGAGGGACAACCCCGTATGGAGCGTAACGAGGGACAACCCCGTATGGAGCGGAATGAGGGATAACACCGGATGGTGCGGAATGAGGGATAACCCCGTATGGAGCGGAATGAGGGATAACCCCGTATGGAGCGGAATGAGGGACAGCCCCGTATGGAGCGGAATGAGGGATAACCCCGTATGGAGCGGAATGAGGATCGACCCCGTATGGAGCGGAATGAGGGATAACCCCGTATGGAGCGTAACGAGGGACAACCCCGTATGGAGCAGAATGAGGATCGACCCCGTATGGAGCGGAATGAGGGACAACCCCGTATGGAGCGGAACGAGGGACAACCCCGTACGGAGCGGAATGAGGGATAACCCCGTATGGAGGGGAATGAGGATCGACCCCGTATGGAGCGGTATGAGGGATAACCCCGTATGGAGCGTAACGAGGGACAACCCCGTATGGAGCGGAATGAGGGACAACCCCGTATGGAGCGGAATGAGGGATAACCCCGTACGGAGCGGAATGAGGGATAACCCCGTATGGAGGGGAATGAGGATCGACCCCGTATGGAGCGGAATGAGGGATAACCCCGTATGGAGCGTAACGAGGGACAACCCCGTATGGAGCGGAATGAGGGATAACCCCGTATGGAGCGGAATGAGGGATAACCCCGTATGGAGCGGAATGATGGATAACCCCGTATGGAGCGGAATGAGGGACAGCCCCGTATGGAGCGGAATGAGGGATAACCCCGTATGGAGCGGAATGAGGGATAACCCTGTATGGAGCGGAATGAGGGATAACCCCGTATGGAGCGTAACGAGGGACAGCCCCGTATGGAGCGTAACGAGGGACAACCCCGTATGGAGCGGAATGAGGGACAACCCCGTATGGAGCGGAATGAGGGATAACCCCGTATGGAGCAGAATGAGGGACAGCCCCGTATGGAGCGGAATGAGGGATAACCCCGTACGGAGCGGAATGAGGGATAACCCCGTATGGAGGGGAATGAGGATCGACCCCGTATGGAGCAGAAAGAGGGACAACCCCGTATGGAGGGGAATGAGGGATAACCCCGTACGGAGCGGAATGAGGGATAACCCCGTATGGAGCGGAATGAGGGATAACCCCGTATGGAGCGGAATGAGGGACAGCCCCGTATGGAGCGAATGGGGGATAACCCCGTATGGAGCGGAATGAGGGACAGCCCCGTATGGAGCGGAATGAGGGATAACCCCGTGCGGAGCGGAATGAGGGATAACCCCGTATGGAGCGGAATGATGGATAACCCCGTATGGAGCGGAATGAGGGACAGCCCCGTATGGAGCGGAATGAGGGATAACCCCGTATGGAGCGGAATGAGGGATAACCCTGTATGGAGCGGAATGATGGATAACCCCGTATGGAACGTAACGAGGGACAACCCCGTATGGAGCGTAACGAGGGACAACCCCGTATGGAGCAGAATGAGGGACAGCCCCGTATGGAGCGGAATGAGGGATAACCCCGTACGGAGCGGAATGAGGGATAACCCCGTATGGAGGGGAATGAGGATCGACCCCGTATGGAGCAGAAAGAGGGACAACCCCGTATGGAGCGTAACGAGGGATAACCCTGTACGGAGCGGAATGAGGGATAACCCCGTATGGAGCGGAATGAGGGGTAACCCCGTATGGAGCGGAATGAGGGAAGGCCCCGTATGGAGCGGATGGGGGATAACCCCGTATGGAGCGGAATGAGGGACAGCCCCGTATGGAGCGGAATGAGGGATAACCCCGTGCGGAGCGGAATGAGGGATAACCCCGTACGGAGCGGAATGAGGGACAGCCCCGTATGGAGCGGAATGAGGGATAACCCCGTATGGAGCGGAATGAGGGATAACCCTGTATGAAGCGGAATGATGGATAACCCCGTATGGAACGTAACGAGGGACAACCCCGTATGGAGCGTAACGAGGGACAACCCCGTATGGAGCGGAATGAGGGACAACCCCGTATGGAGCGGAATGAGGGATAACCCCGTATGGAGCAGAATGAGGGACAGCCCCGTATGGAGCGGAATGAGGGATAACCCCGTATGGAGCGGAATGAGGGATAACCCCGTATGGAGGGGAATGAGGATCGACCCCGTATGGAGCGGAATGAGGGACAACCCCGTATGGAGCGTAACGAGGGACAACCCCGTATGGAGCGGAATGAGGGATAACACCGGATGGTGCGGAATGAGGGATAACCCCGTACGGAGCGGAATGAGGGATAACCCCGTATGGAGCGGAATGATGGATAACCCCGTATGGAGCGGAATGAGGGATAACCCCGTATGGAGCGGAATGAGGGACAGCCCCGTAGGAGCGGAATGAGGGATAACCCCGTATGGAGTGGAATGAGGATCGACCCCGTATGGAGCGGAATGAGGGATAACCCCGTATGGAGCGTAACGAGGGACAACCCCGTATGGAGCAGAATGAGGATCGACCCCGTATGGAGCGGAATGAGGGACAACCCCGTATGGAGCGGAACGAGGGACAACCCCGTACAGAGCGGAATGAGGGATAACCCCGTATGGAGGGGAATGAGGATCGACCCCGTATGGAGCGGAATGAGGGATAACCCCGTATGGAGCGTAACGAGGGACAACCCCGTATGGAGCGGAATGAGGGACAACCCCGTATGGAGCGGAATGAGGGATAACCCCGTACGGAGCGGAATGAGGGATAACCCCGTATGGAGCGGAATGAGGGATAACCCCGTATGGAGCGGAATGAGGGATAACCCCGTATGGAGCGTAACGAGGGACAACCCCGTATGGAGCGGAATGAGGGATAACACCAGATGGTGCGGAATGAGGGATAACCCCGTATGGAGCGGAATGAGGGATAACCCCGTATGGAGCGGAATGATGGATAACCCCGTACGGAGCGGAATGAGGGACAGCCCCGTATGGAGCGGAATGAGGGATAACCCCGTATGGAGCGGAATGAGGGATAACCCTGTATGGAGCGGAATGATGGATAACCCCGTATGGAACGTAACGAGGGACAACCCCGTATGGAGTGTAACGAGGGACAACCCCGTATGGAGCGGAATGAGGGACAACCCCGTATGGAGCGGAATGAGGGATAACCCCGTATGGAGCAGAATGAGGGACAGCCCCGTATGGAGCGGAATGAGGGATAACCCCGTACGGAGCGGAATGAGAAATAACCCCGTATGGAGGGGAATGAGGATCGACCCCGTATGGAGCGGAATGAGGGACAACCCCGTATGGAGCGTAACGAGGGACAACCCCGTATGGAGCGGAATGAGGGATAACACCGGATGGTGCGGAATGAGGGATAACCCCGTATGGAGCGGAATGAGGGATAACCCCGTACGGAGCGGAATGAGGGATAACCCCGTATGGAGCGGAATGAGGGATAACCCCGTATGGAGCGGAATGAGGGACAGCCCCGTATGGAGCGGAATGAGGGATAACCCCGTATGGAGCGGAATGAGGATCGACCCCGTATGGAGCGGAATGAGGGATAACCCCGTATGGAGCGTAACGAGGGACCACCCCGTATGGAGCAGAATGAGGATCGACCCCGTATGGAGCGGAATGAGGGACAACCCCGTATGGAGCGGAACGAGGGACAACCCCGTACGGAGCGGAATGAGGGATAACCCCGTATGGAGGGGAATGAGGATCGACCCCGTATGGAGCGGAATGAGGGATAAACCCGTATGGAGCGTAACGAGGGACAACCCCGTATGGAGCGGAATGAGGGACAACCCCGTATGGAGCGGAATGAGGGATAACCCCGTACGGAGCGGAATGAGGGATAACCCCGTATGGAGGGGAATGAGGATCGACCCCGTATGGAGCGGAATGAGGGATAACCCCGTATGGAGCGTAACGAGGGACAACCCCGTATGGAGCGGAATGAGGGATAACCCCGTATGGAGCGGAATGAGGGATAACCCCGTATGGAGCGGAATGAGGGACAGCCCCGTATGGAGCGGAATGAGGGATAACCCCGTATGGAGCGGAATGAGGGATAACCCCGTATGGAGCGGAATGAGGGACAGCCCCGTATGGAGCGGAATGAGGGATAACCCCGTATGGAGCGGAATGAGGATGGACCCCGTATGGAGCGGAATGAGGGATAACCCCGTATGGAGCGTAACGAGGGACAACCCCGTATGGAGCGGAATGAGGATCGACCCCGTATGGAGCGGAATGAGGGACAACCCCGTATGGAGCGTAACGAGGGACAACCCCGTATGGAGCGGAATGAGGGATAAACCCGTACGGAGCGGAATGAGGGGTAACCCCGTATGGAGGGGAATGAGGATCGACCCCGTGTGGAGCGGAATGAGGGATAACCCTGTATGGAGCGTAACGAGGGACAACCCCGTATGGAGCGTAACGAGGGACAACCCCGTATGGTGCGGAATGAGGGATAACCCTGTATGGAGCGGAATGAGGGACAACCCCGTATGGAGCGGAATGAGGGATAACCCCGTATGGAGCGGAATGAGGGATAACCCCGTTAGCAGACGATTGTCAGGCTGGTTTAGAACGGGTTATTTGCGTGGTCCCGACCATGCAAGGAAGCCTTGCGTGCCTGACCCTTACTGCTTGGGGGCCCCCCCCGTATGGGGACCTATAAGATAAAGCAGGGGGGGTGCCAAGCAAGGGGAGGGGGGGTGCCAAGCAAGGGGAGGGGGGGTGCCAAGCAAGGGGAGGGGGGGTGCCAAGCAAGGGGAGGGGGGGTGCCAAGTAAGGGGAGGGGGGGGTGCCAAGCAAGGAAAGGGGGGGATGCCAAGCAAGGGGAGGGGGGGGTGCCAAGCAAGGGGAGGGGGGGTGCCAAGCAAGGGGAGGGGGGGTGCCAAGCAAGGGGAGGGTGCCAAGCAAGGGGAGGGGGGGTGCCAAGCAAGGGGAGGGGGGGGTGCCAAGCAAGGGGGGGGGGGGGGGGGGTGCCAAGAAAGGGGGGGGGGGGAGCCAAGCAAGGGGAGGGGGGGTGCCAAGCAAGGGGGGGGGGTGCCAAGCAAGGGGGGGGGTGCCAAGCAAGGGATGGGGTGCCAAGCAAGGGGGGGGGGTGCCAAGCAAGGGGTGGGTGCCAAGCAAGGGGGGGGGTGCCAAGCAAGGGGAGGGGGGGGGTGTCAAGCAAGGGGAGGGGGGGTGCCAAGCAAGGGGAGGGGGGGTGCCAAGCAAGGGAAGGGGGGGTGCCAAGCAAGGGGAGGGGGGGGTGCAAAGCAAGGGGAGGGGGGGTGCCAAGCAATGGGAGGGGGGGTGCCAAGCAAGGGGGGGGGGGTGCCAAGCAAGGGGAGGGGGGGTGCCAAGCAAGGGGGGGGGGGGTGCCAAGCAAGGGATGGGGTGCCAAGCAAGGGGAGGGGGGGTGCCAAGCAAGGGGGGGGTGCCAAGCAAGGGGGGGGATGCCAAGCAAGGGGTGGGGGGGTGCCAAGCAAGGGGGGGGATGCCAAACAAGGGGGGGGTGCCAAGCAAGGGGGGGGGGGGGGTGTCAAGCAAGGGGGGGGTGCCAAGCAAGGGATGGGGTGCCAAGCAAGGGATGGGGTGCCAAGCAAGGGGGGGGGTGCCAAGCAAGGGGAGGGGGGGGTGCCAAGCAAGGGATGGGGTGCCAAGCAAGGGATGGGGTGCCAAGCAAGGGATGGGGGGGGGGGCAAGCAAAGGGAGGGGGTGCCAAGCAAGGGGGGGGGGGGGTTGCCAAGCAAGGGATGGGGGGGGGCAAGCAAGGAGGGGGGGGGGGGGTGCCAAGCAAGGGGGGGGGGGTGCCAAGCAAGGGATAGGGTGCCAAGCAAGGGATGGGGGGTGCCAAGCAAGGGATGGGGGGGGGGGGGCAAGCAAGGGGGGGGGGGTGCCAAGCAAGGGATGGGGTGCCAAGCAAGGGATGGGGTGCCAAGCAAGGGATGGGGTGCCAAGCAAGGGATGAGGGGGGGGGGGGGGGGCAAGCAAGGGGGGGGGAGATGTCAAGCAAGGGATGGGGTGCCAAGCAAGGGATGGGTTGCCAAGCAAGGGATGGGGGGGGGCAAGCAAGGGGAGGGGGTGCCAAGCAAGGGATGGGGTGCCAAACAAGGGATGGGGTGCCAAGCAAGGGATGGGGGGGGGGCAAGCAAGGGGGGGGGTGCCAAGGAAGGGATGGGGTGCCAAGCCAGGGATGGGGTGCCAAGCAAGGGATGGGGGGGGGCAAGCAAGGGGGGGGTGCCAAGCAAGGGATGGGGTGCCAAGCAAGGGGGGGGGTGCAAAGCAAGGGATGGGGGGCCAAGCAAGGGGGGGGGGCGTCAAGCAAGGGATGGGGTGCCAAGCAAGGGGGGGGTGCCAAGCAAGGGATGGGGGGTGCCAAGCAAGGGGGGGGGGGGTGCCAAGCAAGGGATGGGGTGCCAAGCAAGGGATGCGGTGCCAAGCAAGGGGGGGGTGCCAAGCAAGGAATGGGGTGCCAAGCAAGGGGGGGGGGTGCCAAGCAAGGGGGGGGGGTGCCAAGCAAGGGATGGGGGGGGGGCAAGCAAGGGGGGGGGTGCCAAGCAAGGGATGGGGTGCCAAGCAAGGGATGGGGTGCCAAGCAAGGGGGCGGTGCCAAGCAAGGGATGGGGGGGGCAAGCAAGGGGGGGGGGGGTGTCAAGCAAGGGATGGGGTGCCAAGCAAGGGATGGAATGCCAAGCAAGGGATGGGGGGGGGCAAGCAAGGGGGGGGGTGTCATGCAAGGGATGGGGTGCCAAGCAAGGGATGGGGTGCCAAGCAAGGGGGGGGTGCCAAGCAAGGGATGGGGGGAGGCAAGCAAGGGGGGGGGGGGGGGTGCCAAGCAAGGGATGGGGGGGGGGCAAGCAAGGGGGGGGGGGTGGTGCCAAGCAAGGGATGGGGTGCCAAGCAAGGGGGGGGTGCCAAGCAAGGGATGGGGTGCCAAGCAAGGGATGGGGTGCCAAGCAAGGGGGGGGTGCCAAGCAAGGGGGGGGGGGGGGGTGCCAAGCAAGGGGGGGGGGGGTGCCAAGCAAGGGATGGGATTACAAGCAAGGGATGGGGTGCCAAGCAAGGGATGGGGTACCAAGCAAGGGATGGGGGGGGGCAAGCAAGGGATGGGGGGGGGGTGCAAGCAAGGGGGGGGGGGGGGGGTGCCAAGCAAGGGGGGGGGGTGCCAAGCAAGGGATGGGGGGCCAAGCAAGGGATGCGATTCCAAGCAAGGGATGGGGTGCCAAGCAAGGGATGGGGTGCCAAGCAAGGGATGGGGGGGGGCAAGCAAGGGATGGGGTGCCAAGCAAGGGATGGGGGGGGGCAAGCAAGGGATGGGGTGCCAAGCAAGGGATGGGGGGTGCCAAGCAAGGGATGGGGTGCCAAGCAAGGGGGGGGGTGCCAAGCAAGGGGGGGGGTGCCAAGCAAGGGGGGGGGTGCCAAGCAAGGGATGGGGTGCCAAGCAAGGGATGGGGGGGGGGGGCAAGCAAGGGGGGGGGGATGCCAAGCAAGGGATGGGGGGGGGCAAGCAAGGGGGGGGGGGGGTGCCAAGCAAGGGGGGGGGTGCCAAGCAAGGGGGGGGTGCCAAGCAAGGGGGGGGGGTGCCAAGCAAGGGGAGGGGGGGTGCCAAGCAAGGGGGGGGGTGCCAAGCAAGGGGGGGGGGTGCCAAGCAAGGGGGGGGGGTGCCAAGCAAGGGGGGGGTGCCAAGCAAGGGGTGGGGTGCCAAGCAAGGGGGGGGTGTCAAGCAAGTGGGGGCAGTTTGGGCCCTGCCTGCTGAGGTCTCGACCGCCACGTGGTGCTGGTAGGGGATGAGCGACCTCAAATCCAAATGCTGCGATGCACAGCTAGGACCATGATGTAACACCTGTGGGCCCTGCTCAAAAAGGCTCGGCCGCGTGGGCGCCTAACTGAAGGGCTGGGAGGAAAGATCGAAACTAATGACACCAGGGGAAATAAAGTGAAGGGACAGACAAAAGGCCGGAAAGAAAGACGAGGGAAGTACCAGCCTCTGAAAAACGTCTACGCCTCGACGATAAACCCCACTGGACTGGTATACGCAACCATCAACACACATTTGACCGACCTCAAAAGTTTCCAGATCCGCGGCTAGCTCCGAGCTTCTGACGTGGCTTGCCGACGATATGAATATGCTGGCGAATATGCGACGATCGTCGCGAGCATTTGGAGCGTAACGATCGCTGGCGCCGGTGCTGCGTGTAATCCGCGCTTGCTTTGCAGCCGACAGCGCGGTCGGACGACGGGTATCCCTCCGATGAAAAGTTGTTACTTTAGGCATTGGCATGCAGCTTTCAAATATACGAAGCCGTTTTGATATCTGCTGCCATCCCGGTGATTTTGGGGAACAAACCTGCTGCCTTTAAGCACCTATCGAAGAAATTAGTTGCATATCGGATTAGCCACGCACACTCCGATGACTGCCCTGTTCTCCACCGGGGGCTCCGGCCGTAAGATGGCCTCGCTGCTCCTCCTTATTGCGCTCACTGCCCCGCTTGCCTGCTACAGCCAACAGGAGGAAGCAGGTGAGAGCTCCTGGGCGAGATATTGGTGATGCCAGTCTCACTTGAATTTCTTTCTGTTTAGCTAAGTGACGCTAGAAAGTTCTATTTTAGGCGCGTCAATGCCTTTATTTTACAAAATGAAACAACATATGTACGGATTGGACAAGGCAAGGCAGATATATAAAGTGACAGCCATGTCTATTTTCTTTCTGTTTGAGGGGTGCCTGTTTTGTACGCATGATGCACGCCAGGTCAGCATTGGGGAGCAGCTAGGAAGCCATATGTGCCAAGATTTCCTTCTCTTCTTCTTGTATGCCACAACTGAGTCACTTGGGGGCACAGAACTGTAAGAGCTGCTTTTGGCCGGTGGCCCAAGCAAGCAAGCAGCAGGGCTCGAGTAGTCGGGGGGTTGAGCACTAGTGCCTTCGGCCGGTGGCCCAAGCAAGCAAGCAGCAGGGCTTGATGCTGGAAGCCCCTCCAGCCCTAGGCCGTGAGGTAGAGCTAGATACAACTTTCCAGCGTAATTGTGGTAACGGCGTGGATGTGGCTTCGGGCCCAGGCTGCGCTGCTTCTTCACCTCTCACGCCTCCCCCGAGGCGCACCTTTCTTTCTCTCTAGCGTAATTCAACAGTACATACCGGTGTGCCTGGAGACATAAAGAAAGAAAGAAAGGAAGACTCCTCCTCCGCTGAAACAGGAGGCGTGAGGTACCGCTCGACCCACAGCAGTTCTATCCTTGGTAGGATAGCCCGCTCACGGCATTCTGCGGTACCTACCGATGTGCCTGTAAATTATTCCTGGCTTCTCCTGAACCTAAGTACCGACACACAGGCTTGTTATGTTAACATGCTCCAGCTTCATTTTAGCTGCATCGTGGGTGTTGGCTGTGGGAAAACGCAAGACGCCACTTCTAACCAAGTAGCCTCGCTCTTGTTTGATGGTAACGGTGCAGATGTGGCTTCGGCCCCGAGCTGTGCAGGTCCCTAACCTGCACGCCCCTAGGGGGGCGTAGTGTTCTTTCTGTCTCTGGTTGTGGGCCTGGTGCAGCCAGACCTGCTGATTTCCTGATCCCAGATCTAATTTGCTGATCCCAGCTAGACCGGCTGATTTCCTGATCCCAGATCTAACTTGCTGATCCCAGCTAGACCGGCTGATTTCCTGATCCCAGATCTAATTTGCTGATCCCAGCTAGACCGGCTGATTTCCTGATTCCGAGTCTGATTTCCTGATCCCAGCTAGACCGGTTGATTTCCTGATCCCAGATCTAATTTGCTGATCCCAGCTAGACCGGCTGATTTCCTGATCCTAGATCAAATTTGCTGATCCCAGCCAGACCGGCTGATTTCCTGATCCCAGATCTAACTTGCTGATTTCAGCTAGACCTGCTGATTTCCTGATCCCATATCTAATTTGCTGATCCCAGCTAGACCGGCTGATTTCCTGATCCCAGATCTAACTTGCTGATCCCAGCCAGACCGGCTGATTTCCTGATCCAGAATCTGATTTCCTGATCCCAGATCTTATTTGCTGATCCCAGCTAGACCTGCTGATTTCCTGATCCCAGATCTAATTTGCTGATCCCAGCTAGACCGGCTGATTTTCGATCCCAGATCTAACTTGCTGATCCCAGCCAGACCGGCTGATTTCCTGATCCAGAATCTGATTTCCTGATCCCAGATCTTATTTGCTGATCCCAGCTAGACCTGCTGATTTCCTGATCCCAGATCTAATTTGCTGATCCCAGCTAGACCGGCTGATGACTGCCCATTCAGCAGACTCTAAAACGTGGCCTGGCAATTATTAATATAATTTATGTTATGTAATTAATAAATAATAAGACACGTGGTTCACTGAAACCTCGCAGGGTTGCCCATCGTGACCGGGCCTGATGTCGCTACGAGCCAGCAGGACATGCCCATTCCCCACATGGGCGACCCGAACATCAGAACCATGTCCGTCATCACCAAGCCTGAGGACAGGAAGCTTGATCTGGACAAGCCGGTGGACAAGCCAGTGGACAAGCCTGACATCAAGCCAGTGGACAAGCCGGTGGACAAGCCAGACATTACGCCATTGGATAAGCCTGAGATCAAGCCCGAGGACAAGCCAGTGTACAAGCCTGACATCCAGCCCGAGGTAAAGCCAGACATCAAGCCAGTGGACAAGCCAGACATCAAGCCAGTGGACAAGCCAGACATCATGCCAGTGGACAAGCCCGACATCAAGCCCGAGATCAAGCCTGAGGACAAGCCAGTGGACAAGCCAGACATCAAGCCTGAGGACAAGCCTGAGATCAAACCTGAGAACAAGCCGGTGGACAAGCCCAACATCAAGCCTGAGGACAAGCCGGTGGACAAGCCCGACATCAAGCCTGAGGTGAAGCCCGAGGAAAAGCCAATGGACAAGCCCGAGGACAAGCCGGAGACGGAGAAGCCCGATCGGTGAGTTCAGATTAAATTATCCAATCGGCTCAAGGTTAAACCCTCAATCCTTAACCCTGAATCCTGATCTTAGAAGAGCGAAAACTTAAGGTAAATAGTAGGAGGTTATTCAGGGTTTAGGGTTTGGGGGTCAGGGTAAAGGGTTCAGGGTCAGGGTTGAGGATTTAGGTGTAGAGGGTGTAAGATGTTGAGGGCAAACTTTAAACCCAGCATTGCAGACCCTCAGCTTCCACATTACGGGTTTCGCCTTAACCTGAAACGTAGCCCTCAGTCGGTTGGGTACCAAGAAGGTGCTTGGGAGTCATGGGATTGGTGTTTCAATTTTGTGACTCAGCTACATGTCAGCTACACTGCGGCCACCAGCCGGAGGCCTCAGTTTAGCCAGCCTGGGCTTCGGGCCGGTCCAGATTTTGCCTTAGGGTTTAGGGTTTAGGGGTAGGGCCTTTGGCGTCAGCGGATGATCTTTCATATGCTGCTAATGAATGTTTTTGTTCTCCTGCTGCCGCTGCTGCTGTTGCTGCCACTACTGTGGCTGATGATTGTTGTTCTTCTGCTGCCGCTGCTGCTGTTGCTGCCACTACTGCGGCTGATGATTGTTGTTCTTCTGCTGCCGCTGCTGCTGTTGCTGCCACTACTGTGGCTGATGATTGTTGTTCTTCTGCTGCCGCTGCTGCTGTTGCTGCCACTACTGTGGCTGATGATTGTTGTTCTTCTGCTGCCGCTGCTGCTGTTGCTGCCACTACTGTGGCTGATGATTGTTGTTCTTCTGCTGCCGCTGCTGCTGTTGCTGCCACTACTGCGGCTGATGATTGTTGTTCTTCTGCTGCCGCTGCTGCTGTTGCTGCCACTACTGTGGCTGATGATTGTTGTTCTTCTGCTGCCGCTGCTGCTGTTGCTGCCACTACTGTGGCTGATGATTGTTGTTCTTCTGCTGCCGCTGCTGCTGTTGCTGCCACTACTGCGGCCGATGATTGTTGTTCTTCTGCTGCCGCTGCTGCTGTTGCTGCCACTACTGTGGCTGATGATTGTTGTTCTTCTGCTGCCGCTGCTGCTGTTGCTGCCACTACTGTGGCTGATGATTGTTGTTCTTCTGCTGCCGCTGCTGCTGTTGCTGCCACTACTGTGGCTGATGATTGTTGTTCTTCTGCCGCCGCTGCTGCTGTTGCTGCCACTACTGTGGCTGATGATTGTTGTTCTTCTGCTGCTGCTGCTGCTGTTGCTGCCACTACTGTGGCTGATGATTGTTGTTCTTCTGCTGCCGCTGCTGCTGTTGCTGCCACTACTGTGGCTGACGATTGTTGTTCTTCTGCTGCCGCTGCTGCTGTTGCTGCCACTACTGTGGCTGATGATTGTTGTTCTTCTGCTGCCGCCGCTGCTGTTGCTGCCACTACTGTGGCTGATGATTGTTGTTCTGCTCATTTGAAGTGCTGTTCTGCTCATTTGAAGTGCTGTCCTTGTCCCTAACTAACAGCTGTTCTGCTCATTTGAAGTGCTGTCCCTGTCCCGTGACCGAATTAAACGTATGCTGTCCCTATGCCGCGCTGCAACATTGGTCATGCGACCTCATCCCCCTCAAACTGACGTCTTTTTCTCGTTGTGTGTGGTGTCTCAGTTTCACAACAGCAGCTGGAGTCCTCTTTCACACTCATGACCAACCTAAACTGCCATCTCTTCCCCCATGTGCTGCATCTCACTCTAGCTGTCCCTAAACCCTAAACCCTAAACCCTAAACCCTAAACCCTAAACCCCAAACCCCAAACCCTAAACCCTAAACCCTTTCTCTCCGCATTCACGACCAACCCGAATGTATGCTGTCCGTTAACCCTAAGCCCTTAACATGTGCTGTCCTCCCCAAATGTCCCCGTGCTGCACCACAGGTCATGCAGCCATTGCCCCGTCAAGGCGGACCCCTTTGGCAAGTATGCCCGTTGCCTCGACGATATCATGACCGTCCCGACGAAATGCCACGCAAAGTGCTTCGCTGAAATACATTTCGTGGCGAAGATTATGAAGGGACCTTGCAAGGAACGCTCCAATACCAAGCCTTCCTATTCTCCCGCTCCCAAACCCTCTCCTCGCCCCTCTCCTCGTCCCTCCCCCGTTCCCTCTCCCATTCCCTCTCCCAAACCCTCTCCTCGCTCCTCTCCTCGTCCCTCACCCGTTCCCTCTCCCATTCCCTCCCCCGTTCCCTCTCCTCGTCCCTCCCCCGTTCCCTCTCCCGTCTCCTCTCCCGTCTCCTCTCCTGTTCCCTCTCCCGTTCCCTCTCCCGTTCCCTCTCCTGTTCCCTCTCCTCGTCCCTCCCCTCGTCCCTCCCCCGTTCCCTCTCCCCGCCCTTCTCCCACACCGTCGCTGAACCCCCCTAAGATAACAATGTAAGTGCTTACCCTAGATACTTAAGTACCGGTATTAAAAGAAGAAGAAACAGTCTAGTGATTAAAGCTGCTTTTCTACGTATCCTTTCACATCACATATCTCTACCCCCTTCTTTTGACCTCAATGCCCCGATCCAACGCATCCGCTACATTTCATAATGAAAGGCCGCTTTGAAACAATCGAGCAGACATGCAAGACGTTGTAGTAGTTGTAGCCATGTCAGTCCTCATGCTTCAGACAATTTGGGCAGCTTCCCTAATCCACGAACTGGTTTCCTTATCTATCTACACATATATCTATCTAAACATATATATCTATCTACACATATATCTATCTACATATATATATATCTACATATATATATATATATATATATATATATATATATATATATATATATATATATATATATATATACATGTATTTACTTG
Organism: Limnomonas spitsbergensis; assembly: GCA_037349105.1. Lineage (NCBI taxonomy): Eukaryota > Viridiplantae > Chlorophyta > Chlorophyceae > Chlamydomonadales > Limnomonas > Limnomonas spitsbergensis. Next base: position 1,073,037 of record JAYJMM010000093.1, on the reverse strand, counting down.
CATGCATATACTGCCACTCAGTTCCGTGGCTTCTTCATGCCAAGCTTGTCCGTTACTGCCCTCTGCCCTCTCTCCATCTCCTACGAATGAATCTGTGTCCTCAACTCTCAGTCCCCCATCGATCGGGGCGTAGCCTTTCTTTCTTCCTTTCTCTCTACGAAAACATGAATGATAACAAATTAGATATGTACCGGTATGCAAAAAAGCAAGGAGGTGAATTAAGGGTGCAAGGAGGTGAATTAAGGGTGCAAGGAGGTGAATTAAGGGTGCAAGGAGGTGAATTAAGGGTGCAAGGAGGTGAATTAAGGGTGCAAGGAGGTGAATTAAGGGTGCAAGGAGGTGAATTAAGGGTGCAAGGAGGTGAATTAAGGGTGCAAGGAGGTGAATTAAGGGTGCAAGGAGGTGAATTAAGGGTGCAATAGGTGCAAGGAGGTGAATTAAGGGTGCTGCCCATTTTGGCCGGCGCACTGGGAAATAGCTGTCTGGTTTAGGGTCAAGGGTTTAGGGTTTAGGCTTGGCCGGAGAATTGGGAAATATATGCCGTTTCTGACTGCTTTAATCCTCTGCCTCAATCATTGGCCCAGACTGAACTGCCGTTTCTGACTGCTTCACTCCTCTGCCTCAACCACTGACCCAGGCTGAACTGCAACTGCCTTCCGTGGTACAAGCCTGTCTGCCTGGACTACTACCTGACCCTGCCCAACCTTTGCACGGCAAACTGCGTCATTAAGGCCTACAACCTACACAAGCCGTTCGTCCTGCCCGGCGCTTGCAAGCAGGCCTACCCCACCCCCACTCCCCCTCCCACTCCCTCCCCCTCTCCCTCCCCCCCGCCCCTCTCCTGCTTCTTCCCCCCGCCCCTCTCCCCAGCCCTCTCCCCGCCCTTCTCCTGAGCCATCCCCCCAGCCCTCTCCCCGCCCCTCTCCTGCTCCATCTCCCACTCCCTCTCCCCGCCCCTCTCCCCAGCCCTCCCCCCGTCCCTCTCCCGAGCCCTCCCCCCGTCCCTCTCCCGAGCCATCCCCCCGTCCCTCCCCCCATCCCTCTCCCCAGCCCTCTCCCGAACCTTCACCCGAGCCCTCTCCCCGCCCTTCTCCGGAACCCTCCCCCAACCGCTCTCCTGAGAAAGACCTCTCTCCAGAGAAGGGACCAAGACTCATGATGTAAATGCATCGATGCTCAATTAAAGAACTAGATACGGCTTGGCCCATGCATGTCGATAAGCAACTACGGTATACCCGATTCTGCTTAGCCCAAGCAAGGACAAAAAGGACTTCCAGTTTTGTCCGGCAGGATTTAAATGCAGCTGCCCATAGTATACAAAAGGTGGGCATATGTTCATTTGTGCAGCTCTCACTCCTGCATTTTGAGGCTCCAAGCAGCAGACTTGTCCCGTTCTTGAATGACCCATGAGCCAGGCTGCCAGTTTGTGTGCGTCATCTTGCACGTATCGTTAAATAATTAGAATATAACTCGTGATCCTCAGTACCTTTTTAAAACCGCTCCTGTCTGCTACAGATTTGTGTGGGTGAGGGCATATTCGAATTCAAATTCAACGGTATTGAATCATTCGAACCCGTTGCTAAAGGATGGTGACAGCACAGACGCGGTCTTGGCCCATGCCGCACTGTTTTCTCAAACCACACGCCCCTGTGGGGTCGCAGCTTCCTTATTTGTTTTGCTGCATGAATGTATCATGGGAATACACTTGACAGGGGCAAAGATTCTTCAGGCTGCCTTTCGCTTTTGGGGGGGTATTTCTCTCTCCTCGAATGTGTTCTTCTCCTTCTTTCCCTCTTCCCTTCACTTTATTTTCTTCCAACGAGAGATTTGGGCGCCCACAAGGTCGAGCCTTTTTGAGCAGGGCCCAGAGGTGTAATGTCATTGACATGCATGTATCAGGATGTGTATCGTTTAGACCTCGTGATCACCAACATCAATACCTACCAGTACAAATTTCACCAAATAAGTATCATGTACAAAACAGAGTTTGAATACCGGTCCTGTTTTTCAGGGTTTGTATTTTTCGGTTGCAGGATGGTGGCTACTGAATAAGTGGCTTTCTGTCGGTTGTAAGCTCCAAGGCAGGTTTCACATCCGCTGGTCTGGATGCATATGCGGGATAGGAAGTCTTGTCAGTAAGTCCTGCAAGGGCTGAAAGCCAAAAGGATTGCCTAATTTGCCCAGCCTTGATACAGAAAACGGCAAGCCTCAAAACATGCCCGAATTGCCCAAGTTGTGATGCAGGAAATATGTATCCTCAAGACGCATGGTAGAACACACCAGCTAATCCTGTGCCATATCATATGCGATCCTGGAGGGGCAAGTCCGGAGTGCCCAACCTTAATACAGAATATGGCAAGCCAAAAAATCGTGCCCGATTTCCCAGCTTACTGCAGAATATGTCAAGCATCAAGACATGCCCGTTTCCCCAGCCTTATCTCAGAATATGACGAGCCTTACGACATGCCCAGTTTTTCGCAGCCTTAATTTGCGGAATATTGCAAGCATCAACACATGCCCGATTTGCCCAGCCGGTACTCTTTGCCGCGCCGCTGCTTGAGCTTGCTCATGAGCTGAGTCTTGTCCCTGTAAACAACGGAGACAGCATAAACTGAAAAGGCATCATGCGTCAGGATGCTGCAGCCCCAGGTCCTGAAACCCTGAAGGCCTGAACCCCAGGTCCTGAAAACCTGAACCCTTAGAATTTCCCCCCTTCTAAACCCTAGGAACTGAGACCCTAAACCCTAGGGCCTGATCCCCTAAGACTTGCCCCCCCCCCCCCCCCCCCCCCCCGCACTTCACCCTAGGGCCTGAACCCCTATAATTTCCCCCTAACCCTAAGACCTGAAGCCGCACAACACATTTCTTAACCCATGGATTGCACCCCCCTTAACCCTAAGGCCTGAAGCCCTAACCCTATGACCTAAAGCCCCAATCCTTAACAAATTGCTCCCTCCCCCCCCCCAAACCCTAGGACCTGAAACTCTAAACCCTAGGACCTGAACCCCTGCGAAATAAATCCCTCTTGATTCTAGGACCCCAAACCCTAAGCGACATTCGTGCGTTCATACCTAGCTCCCAATACCAACATAAGTGTGGACACAACCACCTCAAGCACCCTATGACACCAAACCCATAGTATTGAAACCCTGAATCCTAAACTCTATGCCATGACGCCTTTGACCTGAAAACCTAAGTAAATCCGTGCATTCGTACCTGGCTCCGAAGACCCGCATCAGATTGGACACGACCACCTCAAGCACCTGCAGCCAACAGCATTAGAGATTACGAACGACCCATGGGAGCAACAGTCTATGAGATTACGAACGACCCATGGGAGCTACAGTCTAGGAGATTACAAACGACCCATGGGAGCAACAGTCTAGGAGATTACAAACGACCCATGGGAGCAACAGTCTAGGAGATTACAAACGACCCATGGGAGCAACAGTCTAGGAGATTACAAACGACCCATGGGAGCAACAGTCTAGGAGATTACAAACGACCCATGGGAGCAACAGTCTAGGAGATTACAAACGACCCATGGGAGCAACAGTCTAGGAGATTACGAACGACCCATGGGAGCAACAGTCTAAGAGATTACAAACGACCCATGGGAGCAACAGTCTAGGAGATTACAAACGATCCATGGGAGCAACAGTCTAGGAGATTACGAACGACCCATGGGAGCTACAGTCTAGGAGAGTATGAACGACCCATGGGAGCAACAGTCTAGGAGATTACGAGCGACCCATGGGAGCTACAGTCTAGGAGAGTGTGAACGACCCATGGGAGCAACAGTCTAGGAGAGTATGAACGACCCATGGGAGCAACAGTCTAGGAGAGTATGAACGACCCATGGGAGCAACAGTCTAGGAGATTACGAACGACCCATGGGAGCAACAGTCTAGGAGATAACGAACGACCCATGGGAGCAACAGTCTAGGAGATTACAAACGACCCATGGGAGCAACAGTCTAGGAGATTACGAACGACCCATGGGAGCAACAGTCTAGGAGAGTGTGAACGACCCATGGGAGCAACAGTCTAGGAGATTAAGAACGGCCCATGGGAGCAACAGTCTAGGAGAGTATGAACGACCCATGGGAGCAACAGTCTAGGAGAGTGTGAACGGCCCATGGGAGCAACAGTCTAGGAGATGATGAACGACCCATGGGAGCAACAGTCTAGGAGAGTATGAATGGATGGGCATATCCAGTCCGAACTATTCAGGGTTAAGGGTTTCGGAATAAAAGCTAGGGACTCACACATGTGATATTATCCTTGAAAGGCCGCATTTTCAGAGCATGGTTTTAGGGTTAAGGGTTCAGGGTTTGTGCTTGAGGGTTTAGAGGTAAGGGATGACGGTTTTGTGTTTTGAGTTTAGGGTTTGAGGGTTTTGGAATAAAATCGAGGAACTGACACGAGTGATCTTGTCCTTTAAAGGCCGCATCTTCGGAGCATGGGTTTAAGGTTTAGGGTTCAGGGTTTGTGCTTGAGGGTTTAGAGGTAAGGGTTGACGGTTTCGGATTTTGAGGTTAGGGTTTTAAGGTTTTGGAATAAAAGCGAGGAACTGACACGAGTGATCTTGTCCCTGAGAGGCCGCATCTTAGTCGGAGCATGTGTTTATAGTTGAGGGTTTGCCGCTGCAGCCGCTGATGCTGCTGCTGTTGCTGTTGCTGCTGCCCTTCTGCCGCATCTTTGGAGCATGTGTTTATAGTTGAGGGTTTGCTGTTGCCGCTGCAGCCGCTGTTGCTGTTGCTGTTGTTGCTGCTGTTGCTGCTGCTGCTGCCCTTCTGCCGCATCTTTGGAGCATATGTTTATGGTTGAGGGTTTGTACTTTAAGCTTTAGGGTTGAAGGTGGGGGGTTGAGGGTTAAGGTGTGTAGATTTTGGGCTAAGCAAGGAACCCACCCACCCACCCACCAACCAACCTGGGTGATCTTGTCCCCAAGAGGCCGCGTCTTCGGAGCATACAGCGGCGCGCTCTCCCTGTCGCAACAACGGGAGAAAAAAACGATCGAGCACATGCGACAATAAGAAAATCACCTGAATGCCAGGAACACATGTTGTGTGCCTAAACAGCGGTGCGCTCTCCATGTCACAACGAGGGCAAATCTGAGGGATCAAGCACATATGACCATTGTTACAAAGGCTCCCCTGACATCACTCTAAGCTCCCTACCACTCCTCATTCATCCATCCACACTTACCACACTTTTCACACCTGTCAGACAGGTAGAAGCCTAGCTCTTCACCCTGCTTGCGGTAGTCTTGACTGACAGTGTACGCTGTCCTGCAAATCTGAAATCACTTCAAGCCTTCCCACCACTGCTCACACATCCATCCACACCATCCATACTATTCACACCTGTCGGACAGGTACAAGCCTTGCTCCAGACCCCGTTTGTAGTAGTCTGCCGTGGGCGTGTCGCCGCGGCAGCCAGCTACCGCCAGGTCCTCCAGCGTGGGTGGACAGACCATGTCCGCAACACGTCCGAAAGCTTCCAGGAATTCGAGGAACGTGAGGGACCTATAAGTGTGGGAAGTGTGGGCAAGGGTGAAAAGTGTGGGCATGTTGCCGCAGTTGCCAGCTCAGATCGTACAGCTTGGTTGGGCTGACCATGTGTACTTGTTTGTATCCCACTTCAACATTCAGCCTGACACCTGACCCTGCTTCAACTGCATGTTTGGTATATCGTCCCTTGACGGTGCGTTCGTGAAACAAAATGAATACTTACTCGGACATTGCTTTTATTGGTTTTAATCACTTTTGCTTTCATTACTTTTATTCAATTGGCAATAGTCTCCGAGGTAGAATCAGTTTGGGACTACAGTATCATCACTGCCCGTTTATAAAGAGTTGGGTGAAAACGTGCGTCAGAAACGTCGGCGTTTTAAACTGCGGTCATCCCACTCCTCAAGCTTGCACAAGCAGTTCACAGTTCGGTAGAGGGTCCTGCCCTCAGAAAGTGTAACCAGTGTCGGAGGAAAACTAGATCTGCTAGCACTGAACCGGAGACGACTCGCAAGTCTTCAGAGGGGACAAACTGACGGGTTGGAGCGCAGTGAAAAGCCCAATAGCCGCTGGCCAAAGGGGTGCTCTAGGGTAATGGGGAGCTTCAGAAGCTTAAGCGGAGGTTAGGGTGGGTGGGGTCGAAAGTAAGAGGAGCTTCAAGCTCAGACGTAAGAGGAAAAACTTTTCCGACTGAAGGTATTCTACGAGCTTAGCTCCTTTACACCCCATATACCGTAGTATCAGTCAATTTTCGTTTTATATTGAATTCGTTTTTTGTTTGGAAACCTCCTAATTAACAAAATCACGCTTTCGTTTTAGTGGTTCGTTTTTCTGATCGGAGGCTGAAAATTTTAACGATCACTGGTTCGTTTTTGCTCCAGAACCGCTCAAACCGCTTGCCTTTCCGCTGAATGGTTGCTGGGCGCGCAGCTCTGAGAGCCGCGACCTCCTTGGCCTGCCGGATAACTTGAAGGAGTGGGACGCCCTCATAGTATCGAGCTGTAGAGGCCTGCTTTCTTCGGCGACTGGCCTTCGTTTTCTTCTGATGCGGTTGGAAGACGCGGCGGGGCCGCTCGCCTACTATCTCGACATCCGGTCTAAATCAATAATCACTGTGGCAGGCAGGAGGTGTGGCTACTGGTTCTGCTCCGGGAAGATTCGTGTTTGCGACATGAACGGCGCTACTCTTTGTGTGGCAATTTGTTTAGGGTTTGGGGCGAAAATGTTCGTTTTATGGTTCGTTTTTGTTCCACGGTACACATTTTTATTGAAATCAACGGTTCGTTTTCTTGAAAAACGATCAATAAAACGAAATCGGACTGATACTACAGTAGGGGTTTAGGGTAACGATCGAGTATTTCCACTCTTTTGCATTACTATGCTCTAAGCTTGCTCGTTTTTTATTATTTTTTACCCATTTTACCTGCATCTGTGGAATTCCTTTGCAGTAAATGCATTTAGCAAGAAGTGCATTAATTCATTTAAGATATTGTTTACTCCCTGCATCATTGGAATGCCTGTGCGGTAAATTTGTTAAGGAGGAAGCACACTAATTAATTTATGACGTTTTTACGATTTGCAAATTTTAATTTACCACCTGCAAATTTTAATTTACCACCTGCAATTTTTAATTTATTACCTGCATCATTGGAATGCCTTTGCGGTAAATTCGTTCAGGAGGAAGCACATTCATTAATTTTACGACGTTTATTATGACGAGCATATTTTAATTTACTACCTGCATATTTTATTTACTACCTGCGAATTTTAATTTATCACCTGCATTTTAATTTATTACCTGCATTTTAATTTATTACCTGCGAATTTCAATTTATTACCTGCATCTTTGGAATGCCTTGGCAGTGCTGCTCTCATCCAGGCACCTCAGACGGCTCCAGATGAACGCCAGCTGGCTTTCCCTGAGAGAGGGAGCGGGGGAGGCATTTTTTTGTTTAAATGTGTATTCAATGTTAAGGGTTTGATGTACATGTTCAGGGTTTCCATTAAATGAATAGGTTCTGTAAAAAACGACCAGGTTTTTATTCAATGTTTATTCAATGTTTATTCAATGTTTATTCAATGTTTATTCAATGTTTATTCAATGTTTATTCAATGTTTATTCAATGTTTATTCAATGTTTATTCAATGTTTATTCAATGTTTATTTATTCAATGTTTATTCAATGTTTATTAAATGTTTATTCAATGTTTACCGTATTCAATGTTTATGCGGGCATTCATTCATTACGGCCAGCTGGCTCCCCAAAGTGGTATGCAGGGGTAGCAGGGGCGAGGGTAACACATTCAAATAATGGTCAGGATTCATATTTTAATTTCAGGGCTCGTATTGAATGTTCAGGGCTTCATTAAGTTTTTTTTATCAAATATTTAGGGTTTGCATTACCGGTTAATGTATATAGGGTTTGCATACGTGCCAGCTGGCATTCCCTGGGGAATTAAGGCTTCATGCCCATGGATTCATCGCATCACGCACTCCTCATTTGCCCCACATTGTATTCCTAAATTATGGGGTTTAATATCCCCCCATGCAGCATAACACAGAGGCTCCACTCTGCATTTCTACATCGTGCATGTCATTCCTCATTCATTCCCTCATGTCATGCATTGTATTACTCTTTCACTCCATGATATGACATACCTCAGTGGCTCAATATTCACTATTACTCATTACTGCACTTTGCATTACTCACGTACTATCTTGTGTCTTGCATAACACAGTTTTCCCCTTATGTTTTGCCTTTCTGTTTTTTTTCTCAGCAGCTCGCACCTCCCGGTGAACAGGTGGTGATACAGCCCTCCCTCGTGCATCAAGGTCTCCCATTCTGGAAGGTCCAAATATCTAGAATAAAGGAGGGATGACGTGAGAGGTGAGAGGGGGGGTGAGAGGTATTTGTGAGAAAGGGGGGGAGGGGTGGGAGAGGACGTGAGAGGCGTGGGTGAGAAATAATGTAGGAGGTGATAGGGGGGGTGAGAGTTGTGTGTGAGAGGTGAGGGGTGGTAGAGAGGGGTGATAGGTGTGTGTGAGACAGGGGGTGAGAGGTGGTAGAGGGGGGTGAGAGATGTGTGTGGGAAAGGGGGTGATAGGTGGTGGGGGGGGTGAGAGGTATGTGTGAGAAAGGGGGTGAGAGGTGGTGGGGGGGGGTGAGAGGTATGTGTGAGAAAGGGGGTGAGAGGTATGTGTGAGAAAGGGGGTGAGAGGTGGTGGGGGGGGGTGAGAGGTATGTGTGAGAAAGGAGGTGAGAGGTGGTGGGGGGGGGTGAGAGGTATGTGTGAGAAAGGGGGTGAGAGGTGGTGGTGGTGGGGGGGGTGAGAGGTATGTGTGAGAAAGGGGGTAAGAGGTATTGGTGAGAAAGGGGGTGCGAGGTATATGTGAGAAAGGGGGGGAGAGGTGGGGGGGGGGGGGGGGGTGAGAGGTATGTGTGAGAAATGGGGTAGAGGTTGTGGGGGAAGTGAGAGGTATGTGTGAGAAAGGGGGTAAGATGTGGTGGGGGGGGGGGTGAGAGGTATGTGTGAGAAAGGGGGTGGGAGGTTGTGTGGGGGGGGGGGTGAGATGTATGTGTGAGAAATGAGGTGAGAGGTGGTGGGGGGGGGGGTGAGAGGTATGTGTGAGAAATGGGGTGAGAGGTGGTGGGGGGGGGGGTGAGGGGTATGTGTGAGAAAGGGGGTGAGAGGTGATGGGAAGGGGGGGGTGAGAGGTATGTGTGCGAAATGGGGTGCAAGGTGGTGGCGTGGTGTGGGGGGGGGGTGAGAGGTAAGTGTGAGAAAGGGGGTGAGAGGTATGTGTGAGAAAGGGGGTGAGAGGTGGTGGTGGTGGTGGTAGGGGGGGGGGGGGGGTGAGAGGTATGTGTGAGAAAGGGTGCGAGACGTGGTGGGGGGGGGGGGGGTGAGAGGTATGTGTGAGAAAGGAGGTGATAGGTATGTGTGAGTAATGGGGTGAGAGGTGGTAGGGGGGTGAGAAGTATGTGTGAGAAAGGAGGTGAGAGATGGTTGGGGGGGGGGGGGGTTAACTGTATGTGTGAGAAATGGGGTGAGAGGTGGTAGGTGGGGTGAGAGGTATGTGTGAGAAATGAGGTGAGAGGTGGTGGGGGGGGGGGCTGAGAGGTATGTGTGAGAAAGGAGGTGAGAGGTATGTGTGAGAAAGGGAGTGATATGTGGTAGGTGGGGTGAGAGGTATGTGTGAGAAATGAGGTGAGAGGTGGTGGTGGGGGGGGGGGTTGAGAGGTATGTGTGAGAGGTGGTAGGTGGGGTGAGAGGTATGTGTGAGAAAGGGGGTTATAGGTGGTAGGTGTGGTGAGAAGTATGTGTGAGAAAGGAGGTGAGAGGTGGTGGGGGGGGTGAGAGGTATGTGTGAGAAAGGGGGTGAGAGGTATGTGTGAGAAAGGGGGCGATATGTGGTGTGTGTGTGTGTGGGGGGGGGGGGGGGGGGTTGAGAGGTATGTGTGAGAAAGGGGGTGAGAGGTGGTGGGGGGTGGGTGAGAGGTATGTGTGAGAAAGGGGGTGAGAGGTGGTGGCGTGGTGTGGGGGGGGTGAGAGGTATGTGTGAGAAAGGGGGTGGGAGGTGGTGGTGTGTGGGGGTTAGAGGTATGTGTGAGAAAGAGGGTGAGGGGTGGTGGTGGTGGTGGGGGGGGGGGAGAGGTGTGTGTAAGAAAGGGAGTAAAGGTGGTAGGGGGGATGAGAGGTGTGTGTGAGAAAGAGGGTGATAGGTGGTGGTGAGGGGGGGGGGGGGGGGGTTGAGAGGTGGTGGTGGTGGTAGTGGTGGTGGTGGTGGGGGGGGGGGGGGGGGGGGGGTGATAGGTGGGGGGGGGGGGGGGGGGGTGATAGGTATGTGTGAGAAAGGGGGTGCGATGTGGTGGTGGTGGTGGTGGTGGGGGGTGAGAGGTATGTGTGAGAAAGGGGGTGAGAGGTAGTGGTGTGTGTGTGTGTGGGGGGGGGGTGAGAGGTATGTGTGAGAAAGGGGGTGAGATGTGTTGGGGGGAGGGGGTGAGAGGTGTGTGTGACAGGTGGTATGGGGGTGAGAGGTATGTGTGAGAGAGGGGGTGAGGGGTGGTAGGGGTGTGAGATGTATGTGTGAGAGGTGGTAGGGGGGGGGGGGGGGTCAGAGGTATGCGTGGGAAATGTGGTGAGAGGTGGTAGGGGTGTGAGAGGTATGAGTGAGAGGTGGTAGGGGGGTGTGAGGAATGTGTGAGAAAGGGGGTGAGATGTGGTAGTGGTGTGAGAGGTATGTGTGAGAGGTGGTAGGGGGGTGAGAGGTGTGTGTGACAAAGGGGGTGAGAGGTGGTAGGGGGGGTGAGAGGTATGTGTGAGAAAGGGGGTGAGAGGTGGTGGAGGAAGTGAGAGGTGTGTGTGAGAGGTGGTAGGGGGGGGGGGTGAGAAGTGTGTGTGTGTGTGTGTGAAAGGGGGTGAGAGGTGGTAGGGGGGGGGTGAGAGGTGTGTGTGAAAAGGGGTTGAGAGGTGGTAGGGGGGTGAGAGGTGTGTGTGAGAAAGGGGGTGAGAGGTGGTAGGGGGGGTGAGAGGTGTGTTCGAGAAAGGGGGTGATAGGTGGTAGGGGTGTGAGAGGTGTGTGTGAGAAGGGGGTGTGAGGTGGTAGGTGGAAGGTGAGAGGTGTGTGCGAGAAAGGGGTTGAGAGGTGAATGTGTGAGACGTGTGTGGGAAATATATGTAAATGTGGGAGGGGTGAGAGGGGTGTGTGAGAGGGGGTGCGAGGTGGGGTGATAAAGGGGGTGAGAGGTGGGATGATAAAGGGGGTGGCAGAGGATCGAAAAGAAGGTGAGAGGGTCAGAAAAGGGGTGAGAGAAGAGGGGAGGGGGGGGTGAGGAAGAGGGGAGAGGTGACGAGAGGAGAATTTGATTAAGGGGGTGAGAGGGGAGGTGCGGGCGAGGATGAGAGGGGGGGGGGGTGACAAGAGAGGAATTCAGAGGGGGGGGAGGGGCAGAAGGGGGGAGAGAGGGGGCTGTTTCACAAATTGACCTCTTGGAGCTATCCCTGCCCTCCACCCACTCACAAAGAACTGCTATAAGGCATGTCAATTTCGTTTAAAGTCATTAACCACCCCACTGACCCATACCACCCTGGCCGCTCCTCTCAAATCATCCTTATCTTTATGCAACCCACCCACGCAATAACCCACTAACCATAATGATAAGAGCCATAAGACCACCCTGGTGGCCTGGCTGCTACCAAAAAATCATCTTTCTAAGGCATCCCACCCCCTGACCACCACTCACAAACCATCCTGCTATGGCACCCTACCCTTTGCCGCATTCACAAGTCATCCCGCTAAGGCCCCACAGTCTGGCAGTCACTCACAAATGGCATTTATAAGGCACATAAGTCTGGCAGTCACACACAAATGACATTTCGAAGGCACACAAGTCTGGCAGTCACTCACAAATCATCGCTGGCCCCTGCCAGCTGTCGGTAGTGGTTGAATATAGTCAGCAGCATCGGCCTCCGCCTAGTCAGCACCTCGTCCACATCGGAATTGTACAGCCGCTCCGTGCGAAAAGTGTTGGCAATGATCTGTCAGGGATCGTTGTGTGAGGGGATGAGAAGAGGTGTGAGGAGGTATGGACAAGAGATCAAAGGTGTGGTAAGGTGTGAAAATACCCACCCAGTCTGACCTGTCTGGGTGCAAATCGAAGCAGGAAAGGTTCTTCAGCCACAGATCTAGGACAGATCTAGGACGGATCTAGGACAGATCTAGGACAGGACAAGCACTCGCTTTGACTGCCCTCGGGCCAGATTCTGACCCTACCACCCACACACAAACATGCACACACACATGCACTCACCCTGGCCTCTCTAGGTGCGAATCGAAGCAGGAAGAGGTCCACCAGCCGCACGCATGCCTCGGTTAGGTCGGCGCACGGCTCCGCAACCATGATCTGCCACTCAAAGTGATCCGCTGGCCCGATGCCCGGCTGGTAGCCGCCACACGCCACCGCCATTGCGCTGGGCAGGCCCTGTCCAGGTGTCAGGGTTCGGGCAAGGTTAGGGTTAAGGGATTAAGGTTTGGCCCGATGCCTGGCTGGTAGCCGCTACGCGCCACCGCCATTGCGCTGGGCAGGCCCGACAGGCTAGACAGGCTAGACAGGCCCGACTCTTGCTGCAGGGTCAGGATTCAGGGTTCAGGGTTTGGCCCGATGCCTAGGTTGTATCCGCTGCACGCCACAGCCATTGTACTGGACAGGTCCTGGTTAGGGTTCAGAGGTGGGCGATAGGGTCCAGATTTCAAGGTTTGGCCCCATGCCTGGGCGATCGCTGCCGCGGGCAGCAACGGTTCTTATTTCCAGATTTATCCCAAAGCCAAAAGTTAGTCACCCCCCCACCACCCACCACGGCAATGGAACAAGGGGGAGGCCCAGCGGGCTGCTGGATTGCGTGGAATTAAGATTCCAGTGGAATTTATAATTCGGGATTTGTAATGATGAATCTGTACCGGCAACTAGGGTTGGGGGTCTGCTATGATTTGCAGATGCTGCGCACCACTGCAGTCGCACAAAGGGAACCGGCACGCTATCAAACTTAGGGTTTGGGGTTTCGAGTTAATCGCACAAGGAGGCCCTGCACGTTGTCAATTTTTGGGTTAAGGGACAGTCGCACAAAGGAAGCCCTGAACGCTATCGAACTAAGGGTTTAGGGTTTCGGGGCCATCGCACAAGGGAGCCCTGCACGTTGTCAATTTTGGGGTTAAGGGACAGTCGCACAAAGGAAGCCCTGAACGCTATCGAACTAAGGGTTTAGGGTTTCGGGGCCATTGCACAAGGGAGCCCTGCACGTTGTCAATTTTTGGGTTAAGGGACAGTCGCACAAAGGAAGCCCTGAACGCTATCGAACTTAGGGTTTAGGTTTTCGGGGCCATCGCACAAGGGAGCCCTGCACGTTGTCAAATTTTGGGTTAAGGGACAGTCGCACAAAGGAAGCCCTGAACGCTATCGAACTTAGGGTTTAGGTTTTCGGGGCCATCGCACAAGGGAGCCCTGCACGTTAATACAATTTCGTGGAATTTGTGATCACGGATTTATAACTACGGTTGCTGCGTTGTTTCCTTAACCTCCACGCCCAAATAGGGCGTAGCTTTCTTTGTTTCTTACGGTTAGGTGCATCATAGGTAGCTGCCGGAAGGTGTGCTAGGCAGGCCCAGCGCGTCGTCGATTTTGTGTGGGGGAAGGTACTATTAGGGCTGCAGGGGCCATACCAAGTATTGCTTTGATATGAAATTCATGAGTTTTAAAAGTGTTTCAGCTCATTTTATTCATTCAAGCTCATCTAAGCGAAAGGGTCATCAAGCATTGCAGTCAATTCACCTTGGGTCACCGCAGTCATGAAGATCGAGGGCAGGCAGATCAGATTCACGGTAATGTGGGAATAGAAACCCAAACCCTAAACCCTGAACTCTGACCCATAAAAACCAACCTGCTCCAACGGCGACTTGGGCGTGCGGGGTCGGTTGGGCGATGCGGGCTTGCGAGGCGGCGGGCTTGAGACAGCGTTGGAGGGCTTGCGCGTGATGGCGCCGGTCTTGGGCTCTCGGACCTCGAGGAACTTCATGACAGCGATGCGAACGATGGCCTGAGCGTGAGAGGGGCAGGGCGTGGGGTTAAGGATTTAGGGCTTACGGTGGGCGGGTGTCAGGGTTTGGGATTAGGGGCGGGAGCATGTATGTTGGAAGGTACTTCAAAACAGGAATGTGAACAATGGCCTGTGCGTGAGGATAGGGTTTAGGGTGGGCGGGGTGCCGGGGTTTGGGGTAGAGGACTGGAGCATGTTTGTCGGAACTTGGAAGTAACTTTATTACGGCGATATCTTTGCGTTTGAGAGGAGTGGGGGGGTAAGGTTTAAAGTTGGGGGGAGGGGGGCGGGGGTGTCGGGTTTTCGGGGGGGAGATGGGAGCAGGCATGTGGGATGGAAGGGATGGCGATGCAGACGATGGCTCATATGTGTGGGGAGGAAAAAGGGTTTGGGGCTTGGGGAGGCAGAGGGGGAGCCGGGGGGGGGGGGTGGGGGGCGGTGCGGCGTGGAAAGTTCTTTAATTCATGAACAGAAAAGGGGTACGTAAATTTACGGTGTGCACACCTTAAAAGCTTTGCACGGTTCAGGGCGTTGTCCAAATTGTTCCAGGACACCTAGGTTCATGCACTGGGGCATTTCTATCTTTTTATGTATTTATTGACGGTAAACCGGTATACAAATTCGTTTTATTTGCACACCTCAGTCCATGCACATGGGCATATATATATATATATATATATATATATATATATATATATATATATATATGTTTATTTATTTATATACGGTTTACCAGTATATTTATATATATACCGTATATATATTTATTTACGATTTACCAGTATATATATATATATATTGTTTTCCTGCACACCTCGAGGAACTCTGCGCGGTTCAGGGCGTTGTCCAAGTTGTTCTTGGACGCCTCGGACTTCTTGTCCTCCTCGTAGTTTGTGGCAGTGCTGCGGGAATGAGCAGGAGGAGATAAGTGAAAATAATACGGGAATAAAGTAATCCTGGTACTGGTGAATAAACAATTTTATTTTCCTAGGGTTGCGTGAGGGCTACTTTATTTCTCGACGTAAATCCTTCCCACTCCCCCGGCCACACCCACCCCTGGCACCCCACCCCCCTTTCCCCACTCCCCCAGCCACACCCACCCCTGGCACCCCACCCCCCTTTCCCCACTCCCCCAGCCACACCCACCCCTGGCACCCCACCCCCCTTTCCCCACTCCCCCAGCCACACCCACCCCTGGCACCCCACCCCCCTTTCCCCACTCCCCCAGCCACACCCACCCCTGGCACCCCACCCCCCTTTCCCCACTCCCCCAGCCACACCCACCCCTGGCACCCCACCCCCCTTTCCCCACTCCCCCAGCCACACCCACCCCTGGCACCCCACCCCCCTTTCCCCACTCCCTCGGCCACACCCACCCCTGGCACCCCACCCCCCTTTCCCCACTCCCCCGGCCACACCCACCCCTGGCACCCCACCCCCCTTTCCCCACTCCCTCGGCCACACCCACCCTGGCACCCCACCCCCCTTCCCCTACTCCCCCGGCCACACCCACCCCATGCCCCCCCCTGCACCCCCCCCCCTGGCCACGCCCACCCCTGGCACCCCACGCCCACACCTGGCACCCCACACACCCCCGGCCACGCCCACCTTTGGCATCCCACACCACCCCTGGCACCCCACACCCACCCCACTCCCACACCTGGCACCCCCCCCGGCCACGCCCACCCCTGGCACCCCACACCCACCCCACTCCTACACCTGGCACCCCCCCGGCCACGCCCACCCCTGGCACCCCACCCCTGGCACCCCACACCCACCCCTGGCACCCCACCCCACCCCTGGCACCCCACCCCACCCCTGGCACCCCACCCCACCCCTGGCACCCCACCCCACCCCTGGCACCCCACACACCCCCTGGCACCCCACCCCACCCCTGGCACCCCACCCCACCCCTGGCACCCCACACCCCCCCTGGCACCCCACCCCACCCCTGGCACCCCACCCCACCCCTGGCACCCCACACACCCCCTGGCACCCCACACACCCCCTGGCATCCCACACACCCCCTGGCCCCCACACACCCCCGGCACCCCACACACCCCCTGGCACCCCACACACCCCCTGGCACCCCACACCCCCCCTGGCACCCCACACACCCCCTGGCACCCCACCCCACCCCTGGCACCCCACACCCACCCCACACCAAACCCTAGCACCCCACCCCCCCTGCCACGCCCACCCCTGCCATCCCACCCCCCCTGCCACGCCCACCCTGGCATCCCCCCCCCCCCCCCCCCCCCCCCCCCCCGGCCACACTCTTGTGGATCTAGAAATAGATCTATAACTTACAAGACTCTGTCACAGTCCGCCATCTTGCAGCTGTGGCTGGATTGTCTGCGATGCGTGCCTCCTTCACGAGCTCGCCCCCGTGCCCTGGATCTATATCAAGCCCGTGTGGATCTAGATAGATTTCAAATTGATGTGAATCAAGATCTAGATATGTAACTTACAAGACTCTGTCGCAGTCAGCCATCTTGCAGCCGTGGCTGGTATCGTCCGCGATGCGCGCCTCCTTCATCAGCTCGCCCCACGCGTTCATTTGCATCGTGAAGATATCGCCGGATCCAAGCGTGGCGAAGTAGTCAAAGAGACGAAGGAGATCCGCATGCCTACGGGCAGCAGCAGCAGGGGGGCAGCAGGGGGGGTGGCAGGGTGGGCAGCAGGGGGGCAGCAGGGGGCAGCAGGGGGGGCACACATTTGTAGGGTTCAGATCCACCATGACTTGAGCTGGTTCTTTTACTCCTTCCCCTTCTTTCATGATCACGTCCACACTTTTAGAATTAAAAGTGTCTGGATCAGGCGAAATGGACATAGATCCAGATCCACTTTGACTCGAGGTGATTGTTTACTCCTTCCCCTTCTTTCATGATCACGTCCACACATTTATAGGGTTTAGGGTGTCTGGATCAGGCTTAAGGAATCTAGATCCAAATCCACCATGACTTGAGCTGGTTTTTTTGCTCCTTCTCCTTCTTTTATATTCACGTTCGGGTGTTTTCCAAACGGCTTCATGAAATGGCCCTTCAGTTGTGTGGTCAAGGGTACAGAGTATCCGGATCAGGCTTCAGGGATCTAGATCTAGATCCAGCCCTTTCTTGACCTGAGCTATTTCTTCAACTCCTTCTCCTCCTTGCCATCCACGTACTTAATTCCCATGGCAACACGTTACAGCATGATACAGCTCAGTGCTTCATAGCACGATTGTACTACCATCATATCTCCCGACATAATTGACGAACATACCTTCTGTTTTGCTGTATAGAGTGTACGCATCAAGCTTAATGGATCTAGATCCAGCCTCACCTTGATATCAGCTGGTTCTTGGGCTCCTTCTCCTTCCCATCCGCGTACTTTGAATGTTAGTATGACACGGCATGATGCGACACAGGTTTTGGGATATAGATCCAGATTTAGACCCAGCCCTACCTCGATCTCAGCTGGTTCTTGAGCTCCTTCTCCTTCCCGTCCGCGTCTTTGAATGCTAGCATGACACGACATGATACGACGCAGGTTTTAGGATATATATCCAGATCTAGATCCATCCACACCTTGATCTCAGCTGGTTCTTAAGCTTCTTCTCCTTCCCGTCCGCGTACTATGAATGATGGCATGGCACGGCATGATACGACACAGGTTTTGGGATCTAAATCCAGCTCTAGATCCAGCCCCACCTTGATCTCAGCTGGTTCTTGAGCTCCTTCTCCTTCCCGTCCGCGTACTTCCCGACCAGCTTCGTGAATCGGCTCTTCTGATTGCAGACCTTCCAATCAAAGTCGAACACGCTCGCCTCGAGCGCCGGCCGGTCCACGAACCCTCGCGAGTCGTTCTCCTTGGGTCGAAACGCGAAGACCGAGTCCTCGACGCGCCAAGCCTTTTCAGGCGGCGGGGGTGGCGCGTTGGGGTCGATGGTTTCGATCCTTGTCAGCGTTTCGACCCGCTGGATTTTGGCGACCTGGCAGTGAAACACGAGATCTAGATCAGGCGACCTGGCAGACAAAAAAATAGATCTAGATCAGGATCTCCCCACTGTCTCATTACGGCCTCAGTAGCTGCATTGTTTTAAAGTGCGTTAGCTGTAATCCAGCAACATTACAGCTAGATTTTAGCTACATCCCTGATGCATTCAGCTACATTTCACCTGCACGTCAGCTACATCCCAGAAAGAAAAAAAGTACACCCTGTGGGAGGCGTGAGAGGTATGGAAACAGCTAGATCCCAGATTATGTCAGCACATGTTTAGCTACATTCCATCCAGATCCCGACCTGGGCAATGGCCATCAGACTTGACGACACCACGTCGCCAAAAGCGATCTCGGCCAACATAACATGCTAATGATGCCTTCGCTTGATTTCAGCTAGATTTCAGCTACCCGTCAGCTACATCCTAGGCCATCATCAGCCACAACTCCACCCATATCAACTAGGCCATCAGATTCGACTCCACAATCCCACAAGGTAAAAATCAAATGGAGGACAAAGGCATGCGGCCTAGTTTCGGCCATCCCTATTTAATCAGGACGCTTCAGCCGCACTTCAGCTACACGACAGCTACACCAACCCTTACTCTAACTCCTGGTCCCTAGACTAGTTACCAGCTATTCTTCAGCTACATTTCAGCTACATCCCCACTCACCTCGATAACGGCCATCAAATTCGACTCCACAAGGTCGCCGAAAGCGGGTTGGACCATCACAGCATGTTAATCATGCTTTAGCTCTGCTGCAGTTCAGCTACATCCCAGCTACCCATCAGCTACTTCCCAACTATTCCCAGCTTCATCTGTACCCAACTCGACCACGGCCATTAAATTCGAGTCCACAAGGGCGCCGAAAGCGGTTTCTGCCGTCACACCATGTCAATGGTGCTTTAGCTACAGTTCAGCTAGAGTCCAGCTATATTTCAGCTGCCTGTCAGCTACATCATACATCATCATTACAGCCACATCTCCCCCACCTCGACGACAGCCATCAGATTCGACTCCACAAGGTCGCCAAAAGCGGTTTCTGCCAACACGTGCGGTTGCTTGACCGGCAGCGTGTGCGCCGGGGGCAGCGGTACGAGGTACGGTACGGGCAGCAGCTGCGCGGAAGCTTCCGAAAGCATGGAGATCATGCGCAACAGGCTCAGCAGCGGCAGGGCGTCTTGCATTACCGAAGGGACCACGGTCGGGTGGGCGGGTGCACGAGGGGCGTCAACATGCACCTGCGTACGTGTGGGGCGGGAGGAGAGGCTTCATCGAGAGGGTGGGTAGCCTATCACGCACCTGCACCCGTTTGAGGCGGGTTCCATGCGATATTGAGAGGGTGGGTAGCGTGACAGGCACAGAGAGGGAAAGGGCGCCTGGCATTACGGAAGGGACCACTGTCGGGTGGGCGGGTGCGCGAGGGGCGTCAATGTGTGCCTGCAGGTGGTGGGGGTGGGGTGCATGCATTGAGAGGGCGGGTAACCGGACATGCACCTGCGTACACTTGTGGCGGGTTGGTGCCATATTGAGAGGGTGGGTAGCGTGTCAGGCACAGGGAGGGAAAGGGCGTCTTGCAACACTAGAGGCATCTCTGTGGGGTGGGCGGGTGGGCGAGGGTCATCAATGTGCACCTGCGCACCTGCGGTGGGGGGGGTAGAGGAGAGGGTGGGTAGCCTGACATGCACCTGCGTACGTTTGTGGCGGGTTCGTGCAACATTTACACTTTATCTGCGACCCCCACCTCATCCATCAGCTGCCTGCCATCGTGGTGCTCGTAGGCTTGTTTGCCGTTACTTGTAACCTGTTACAAGTAAGCTCTTAAAAATCAACGCCTTATCTGTTACCCCACCTCATCCATCAGCTGTCTGCATCAGTAGTACACATAGGCCTGCTTGGTGTTACTTGTAACCTGCTACAAGACGTTACTTGTCACCTGTTACAAGTAACCTCATAACATGTTACACTTTATCTGCCACCCACCTCATCCATCAGCTGTCTGCCATCAGTAGTACACATTGGCCTGCTTGTCGTTTGTAACCTGTTACTTGCAATCTCATAACGTGAACACTTTATCTGTCACCCACCTCATCCATCAGCTGTCCGCCATCGTAATAGACGTAGGCTTGCTTGCCGTTGGGTAGCTGATAAGCCGGGAACAGTCCCTCACACACCTGCAGGGGGGTCACACTTTTCATGTTAAGGAATCCCAAGCTATACTTCAGCAACACTTCAGCAACACTTCAGCTATACGTCAGGAACACTTCAGCTATACTTCAGCAACACTTCAGCTACACGTCAGCTACACGTCAGCTACACTTCAGCTGATAAGCCGGGAACAGTCCCTCTCACACCTGCAGGGGGGTCACACTGTTCATGTGAAGGAAGCGTCAGCTACACTTCAGCTACACTTCACCCACCTTTGCCCCCTGAACGTGCTCGAAGATCGCCACCTGTGGCTGGGAGGGGTCTTTATGCCTCATTTCCAATGGCTCCTCAAATGTCATGACCTGGCGAGATCGTTTGGGCCCAAGACACATCTGCGCACGTACAGGGCGTATGAAGGGTTCATGAACGTGCTAATTATGTGACTCAATAATATGATAATACGAAGAACGATTTCAACAGGGCCTGTGAAGGGTTTATGGAGAGGTTTATTGGGATTGAAGGAGGGTTTATGAAGGGCTTATGAAGGCTCTTTGAAGAGGTTTATTATGGGTTTATCTAATTTTGAAGGGCTTATGAATAGTATTATTGAGGGCTTGAATATGATTTTAAAAAGGGAATATCAAGAGATAGAACGAGGTTTATTAGGTTTATGAAGGGGGCATACCGGTACATTGTATATTGTATAGTGTATTTAACGGTGTGTTCATTGCGGGTTTAATAATATTTTTTACAGGCTTTTATTCGCGGTTTATTCTGGGTTTCATTTAAGGTAATCTGCAGGCTACATTCAGGCATTTACACATAAATTAACAAACTGTTTACAAAGGATTTACCAAGGGCTAATTCAAGGTTTCTTAAGTGCTTGTATAGGATGCACATGAATGGTTTGTTTGAGTGGGTCTCTGGGACACACACACGCACGCACACCAACATTCAAAACCGTGTTCAAAACTCGAATTCAAACTTGCTGAATGCAAAATCACAAACCCACCGTCAATGCGACGTTACCGAGTGGCCTCACAGCCGCCTCGGCCAGCGCAAACTCCCAGTTGCTTGACACCCGCTCTCCCTCTCTCTCGTCCTCCACACTCGCATCACACTTCTCGTCCAGCAAATCCTCCCCGTCATCTGTGTCGATCAGCTCGTCGCTGGACGCTCGATCGGCGCCGAGGAGATCTAGGAGATCTGGATCCGGGTTTGGACGGATCCGGGAAGATGCAGATGACAACGAGACGCCGGCGCCGGTCGAAAACGACGGTAGGACTGCCGTCGTTGCGTCTTTCCCGCCGAGCGCTTCTGCGAGGAGCCCCGCGCCGCCAGCTTGGCGGTCCTGGTCCGCCGGCTGCCGTTGTGTGGATCGAGAAAGTATAGAGCCGCCGCCGCCGCTGCCGGAGCCGCCGTTGGCGCTGCCCAGCGGCTGAGCGTTGAAGGCGGCAGCGGCGGCGGCGGTGGCGGCGCCGGAGCTGCCGCCGAGCGGGTAAGCGGCAACGGCTGATGCTGGCCTGAGGACTGTGAGTGCCACCTGGCCGTTGCGGCGCAGCGCCGTGCTGGGTCGTTGCGGGACGGTGTTTTCGTCCGGCGCGGCCCTCACCCTGCAGGCAACAAGTGTGAACACCCTCACCTTGGAGGTACAAAGTGTGAACACCCTCACCGTGCAGACAACAAGTGCGACCCCACACACCTGGAAGGTGAAGAGTGGACACCCTCACCATGCAGACAAACAGTGTGACCCCCTCATCCGGAAGCCAAACAATTAAAAAAACTCATCTCACCCTTGAAGGGAAAAGTATGACCCCCCCCCCAAAGCCCCAAAATGTGCAAAACTCTTCACCCTGATGGCAAACGTGTGACCCCCCTCACCCAGAAGGCAATAAGTATGTAATCCTTTCATCCTGCATGCACAAATGTGAACCCCCGCCACCCTGCAGGCAACAAGTGTGAAACCTTGTCACAGGCAACCTTAATCCAATCCTTAGAATCTCCGCATGAGTGACATGACTCATCTCCGCTTCCCGCAGTGTTTCTTTCTTCAGCTACAAGGCCACCTTCAGCTACAAGGCCACCTTCAGCTACAAGGCCACCTTCAGCTACAAGGCCACCTTCGGCTACAAGGCCACCTTCGGCTACAAGGCCACCTTCGGCTACAAGGCCACCTTCGGCTACAAGGCCACCTTCGGCTACAAGGCCACCTTCGGCTACAAGGCCACCTTCGGCTACAAGGCCACCTTCGGCTACAAGGCCACCTTCAGCTACAAGGCCACCTTCGGCTACAAGGCCACCTTCGGCTACAAGGCCACCTTCGGCTACAAGGCCACCTTCGGCTACAAGGCCACCTTTGGCTACAAGGCCACCTTCGGCTACAAGGCCACCTTCGGCTACAAGGCCACCTTCGGCTACAAGGCCACCTTCGGCTACAAGGCCACCTTTGGCTACAAGGCCACCTTTGGCTACAATGCCATCTTGGGCTACAAGGCCACCTTCGGCTACAAGGCCACCTTCGGCTACAAGGCCACCTTCGGCTACAAGGCCACCTTCGGCTACAAGGCCACCTTCGGCTACAAGGCCACCTTCGGCTACAAGGCCACCTTCGGCTACAAGGCCACCTTTGGCTACAAGGCCACCTTCGGCTACAAGGCCACCTTCGGCTACAAGGCCACCTTCGGCTACAAGGCCACCTTCGGCTACAAGGCCACCTTCGGCTACAAGGCCACCTTCGGCTACAAGGCCACCTTCGGCTACAAGGCCACCTTCGGCTACAAGGCCACCTTCGGCTACAAGGCCACCTTCGGCTACAAGGCCACCTTCGGCTACAAGGCCACCTTCGGCTACAAGGCCACCTTCGGCTACAAGGCCACCTTCGGCTACAAGGCCACCTTTGGCTACAAGGCCACCTTCGGCTACAAGGCCACCTTCGGCTACAAGGCCACCTTTGGCTACAAGGCCACCTTTGGCTACAAGGCCACCTTTGGCTACAATGCCATCTTCGGCTACAAGGCCACCTTCGGCTACAAGGCCACCTTCGGCTACAAGGCCACCTTCGGCTACAAGGCCACCTTCGGCTACAAGGCCACCTTCGGCTACAAGGCCACCTTCGGCTACAAGGCCACCTTTGGCTACAAGGCCACCTTCGGCTACAAGGCCACCTTCGGCTACAAGGCCACCTTCGGCTACAAGGCCACCTTTGGCTACAAGGCCACCTTTGGCTACAAGGCCACCTTTGGCTACAATGCCATCTTCGGCTACAAGGCCACCTTCGGCTACAAGGCCACCTTCGGCTACAAGGCCACCTTCGGCTACAAGGCCACCTTCGGCTACAAGGCCACCTTTGGCTACAAGGCCACCTTTGGCTACAAGGCCACCTTTGGCTACAATGCCATCTTCGGCTACAAGGCCACCTTCGGCTACAAGGCCACCTTCGGATACAAGGCCACCTTTGGCTACAAGGCCACCTTCGGCTACAAGGCCACCTTCGGCTACAAGGCCACCTTCGGCTACAAGGCCACCTTCGGCTACAAGGCCACCTTTGGCTACAAGGCCACCTTCGGCTACAAGGCCACCTTCGGCTACAAGGCCACCTTCGGCTACAAGGCCACCTTTGGCTACAAGGCCACCTTTGGCTACAAGGCCACCTTTGGCTACAATGCCATCTTCGGCTACAAGGCCACCTTCGGCTACAAGGCCACCTTCGGCTACAAGGCCACCTTCGGCTACAAGGCCACCTTCAGCTACAAGGCCACCTTTGGCTACAAGGCCACCTTCGGCTACAAGGCCACCTTTGGCTACAAGGCCACCTTCGGCTACAAGGCCACCTTCGGCTACAAGGCCACCTTCGGCTACAAGGCCACCTTCGGCTACAAGGCCACCTTCGGCTACAAGGCCACCTTCGGCTACAAGGCCACCTTCGGCTACAAGGCCACCTTTGGCTACAAGGCCACCTTCGGCTACAAGGCCACCTTCGGCTACAAGGCCACCTTCGGCTACAAGGCCACCTTCGGCTACAAGGCCACCTTCGGCTACAAGGCCACCTTTGGCTACAAGGCCACCTTTGGCTACAAGGCCACCTTCGGCTACAAGGCCACCTTCGGCTACAAGGCCACCTTCGGCTACAAGGCCACCTTCGGCTACAAGGCCACCTTCGGCTACAAGGCCACCTTCGGCTACAAGGCCACCTTCGGCTACAAGGCCACCTTCGGCTACAAGGCCACCTTCGGCTACAAGGCCACCTTCGGCTACAAGGCCACCTTCGGCTACAAGGCCACCTTCGGCAGGCCGCCCCACGGCCACGTCCCAATCATCAGGTTGGCACTGGCCATTAAGCCACGCTCCCCCTCAGGGGAGCTCTGTCACAATGTCCATACACATCCCCAGCCACTCACCTCCCCGTGGCCATTACGAGGTTGGCGCTGGCCATCAAGCCACGCTTTTCCTCGGGAGGTGGCGCCGTCATGAGCTCCACACACATGCCTCACACATCCCCCATCCACTCACCTCCCCGTGGCCATTACGAGGTTGACACTGGCCATCAAGCCACGCTCTTCCTCGGGAGGGGGCACCATCATCAGCTCCACACACATCCCTCACATGCCCCCCATCCACTCACCTCCCCGTGGCCATTACGAGGTTGGCGCTGGCCATCAAGCCACGCTCCTCCTCGGGAGGGGGCACCATCATCAGCTCCACACACATCCCTCACATGCCCCCCATCCACTCACCTCCCCGTGGCCATTACGAGGTTGGCGCTGGCCATCAAGCCACGCTCCTCCTTGGGAGGGGGCACCGTCATGAGCCCCACACACATCCCTCACATGCCCCCCATCCACTCACCTCCCCGTGGCCATTACGAGGTTGGCGCTGGCCATCAAGCCACGCTCCTCCTCGGGAGGGGGCACCATCATCAGCTCCTCACACATCCCTCACATGTCCCCCATCCACTCACCTCCCCGTGGCCATTACGAGGTTGGCGCTGGCCATCAAGCCACGCTCCTCCTTGGGAGGGGGCACCGTCATGAGCCCCACACACATCCCCCACATACGCCCCATCCACTCACCTCCCCGTGGCCATTACGAGGTTGGCGCTGGCCATCAAGCCGCGCTCCTCCTCGGGAGGTGGTGCCGTCATGAGCTCCAATGCGGCCCGCGCGAGCGGGTTCGAAGCCTCACCCGCCTGCCTGTATTCCTCAATGGTCGGGGTCCAGCGAGCCTGCGATTAGGGTTCATATTTGAAAGGGTCGGGTTTGTGTACACACAAGCTGGTAAGATGCTCTGCCAGCTAGACAGCATTTGTCAACAATCGGGGTCCAGTAGGCCCACAGTGATTAGGGTACGGAGATTAAAGTGTTTAGGGTTTGAGGATGTACCATGAGCTGTTGTGATACCCTTCAGTCAGAGAATTTTCCGTAACTATACGTATCCAGCGGGCCAGGTTATGGTTTAGGGCTGATAGGGTTTAGGGCTGATATGGTTCGGGGCTGATAGGGTTCAGGGCTGGCAGGGTTCAGGTGCTAATATAATTTATGGGTTAGGGTGGTATAAATGAGCAGCCATGACACTTGGCTAGTCGGACGTTATCCCTTCACGTGCACCACTCACGTGTCCGTTCATGTGCACCATTCACATACACCACTCACCTGTCCGTATCGTGCCCTGGCCTCAGGTGCCTCCATTCACATGTGCTTCGTAAGGCAACACAGCAGGTGGTTCACCTATCCACCCACCTGTCCATCACCTACACCAATCACCTTTCCATTCACGTGCACCACTCACATGTCAATTCACGTGCACCACTCACATGTCAATTCACGTGCACCACTCACATGTCAATTCACGTGCACCACTCACATGGCCATTCACGTGCACCACTCACATGTCAATTCACGTGCACCACTCACATGGCAATTCACGTGCACCACTCACATGTCAATTCACGTGCACCACTCACATGGCCATTCACGTGCACCACTCACATATCAATTCACGTGCACCACTCACATGTCAATTCACGTGCACCACTCACATGGCAATTCACGTGCACCACTCACATGTCAATTCACGTGCACCACTCACATGTCAATTCACGTGCACCACACACATGTCAATTCACGTGCACCACTCACATGTCAATCACGTGCACCACTCACATGTCAATTCACGTGCACCACTCACATGTCAATTCACGTGCACCACTCACATGTCAATTCACGTGCACCACACTCATGTCAATTCACATGCACCACTCACATGTCAATTCACGTGCACCACTCACACGCCAATTCACGTGCACCACTCACATTCAATTCACATGCACCACTCACATGTCAATTCACGTGCACCACTCACCTGTCCGTTCATGTGCACCAATCATATGCACCA
Source organism: Limnomonas spitsbergensis (assembly GCA_037349105.1). Lineage (NCBI taxonomy): Eukaryota > Viridiplantae > Chlorophyta > Chlorophyceae > Chlamydomonadales > Limnomonas > Limnomonas spitsbergensis. The sequence goes on along the minus strand of JAYJMM010000093.1, from coordinate 1,046,410 downwards.
CTCACCTGTCCGTGCCGTGCCCTGACCTCAGGTGCCTCCATCCACATGTGCTTCACGGGGCGGCGCAGCAGGTGGCTCAGAGCCCTGGATGCGTCCGCTTTAATCAGGTCGCCGTTCTCATCCCAAAGCTGTCGCCTACAGCATCCAGAGCAAATAGGGGGGCAGGGGCGTTTCAATTGATACAAACGGATCATTTTGGGAAAGTCTAACAGATGGCCCAGAGCCCTGAATGCGTCCGCTTTAATCAGTTCCCTGTTCTCGTCCTTAAGCTGCTGCCTACATCGCGAGGAGCAAATAGGGGGTACCCCTTACCTCTGAACGCTCCTGCGGCTATCCTGCATGCTGATGGAGGGTGAAAGGATCCTTGTCTCCACCTGCTCATTTGGATGAATACAAAAACAACCTGACAAAAGCCACGATCAACCAATTGACCCCTCACCTGTGGACATTCCTGCGGGCATCTTGCTTGCTTAAAGAGGGTGCCAGGATTCTTGTCTCCCCCTTCTCATCCCGGCCCCATGCCTCCGCCGCCCGCCAGTCCACTTTGTTCAGCCAGCCCAGGTACTCGTCTTTAAATGCAGCCGGATCCACCCTGGCATTAGCCTTCGCTGCAACGAATGCAGCCGCTGCTCCTGTTCCTGCTGCTCTAGCTGCTGATGCTGCTCCTGCTGCTGCTCCTGTTCCTGCTGCTCCCCTTCCTGGTTCGTTTCCAAGCTCGAGTGACAGGCAGAGCCTGGTCTGCTTTACCTGGGACGATGACAAGGCGGCGGTTCCGGCCTGCGACTTCGCCAGCCGACCGTCGGGCCGCAAGGAGCGGGACGTCCGGTGTGGCGACGACGCAGATCCATCCGGGTCCGCTAGTTCTAACCATTGCTCGACGATCGACTCGAAGATGGCCTTCGGGCGAATCGCGGAGCTCGGTCGCAGGGGGGCGCACGCAGATCTGGGCCTAGATCCAGGGGTCGAAGATCCAAGTCCCCTGCCAGCTGCGCTGGCTGATGCCGAGCGGCCGTTCACAGCTGCGGAAGACGGCCGCTGCGGCAAAGAAGCAGAGGAGAAGGCATGCCCGGCGTTCCGGCGGCCTGCTGACGTGGCTGCAGGGCTAACTGGCTGTCTCCCAGTCAGGGAGCTGCGTGCCTGCGGACCAGATACAGAGATGCGCGCTGGCTGCTGCCCCGGCGGCGGCGGCCGGCCTACGGCCCCCGGCCGGCGGGCGCCCGCGGCAGCCGGCGAAAGCGGGCCGGAGGCCCTGACGCCGCTGCCCTGCCTCTGTGGCGCTGCCGCAGAGGATGGCTGCTGAGGCTTCCTGCCTGGAGCGGCTAAGACCGGCCGTGAGCGGGGAGAGCCCGTGTCAGGGTGCGGGCGGTGTGGCTGCAGCCGCTGCCCGCCCCCCCTGTTCCCCTCTGCCTCCGCCAGGCACTTGTCGAGCGTAACGCCGCCGGCCAGCTCGGCCTTGTACAGCAGCGTTCGGTTGTCAGGGTGCAGCGAGATGTTTTGGATCACTGAGCTGCACAAATGAAGCAGCTTGCGCTCGGCCTCGCCGGCAGGAAGCGGAAAGACCATGCCTCCTCCTCCTCCTCCGGCAATACCTTTCGACAGCCCGCAGGCAGTGTTCCTGCCGTCCGGCTCAGGCCGCGGCGGCAACGGCGGCTCGTTGGGGCCAGGGACGATCGACGCCACGCGTTTATAAAGCATTGTGTTGGTTCCCAGCAGAAGACGCAGCCCGCTCCGGGCCACCTTGGGCCGCACGCTGCGCAGCACGCTGACGTTGAGCAGAGACGCAAAGCAGGCGAAGTAGAGGTCCTGGAGGGACTCCAACGTCGTCATGTCACGCGGCGCCGGGATCGAGTCTGACCAGCAGACGTCAGGGCCAGGCGGAGAGCTAGCTGGGCCATTCCCAGAGTCAGCGGGTGTGGCTTGAGAGGTGGTGGCGCCCATGACCAGGTCGTGGTAACGTCTGCATATGTTTCAAGGGAAGAGAGAGAATTGGGAGTTTTAAAGCAAAACCGTTTGCCTTCTTCCCATGGTGGGAATGCATTCGTTTTTTCACTTATGCGCTGCCCCCAAAGAGCAGAATTTGACCAATTTGACCAATTTGACCAACTACTCTTTAGAGAATCCAACACTCTTTCGTAGGGATTGCCTCCAAGAGGGTAATTTGGGGTCCCATTTGGTGCCCAAATTGACCTCGAGGAGGTTATGACGCGGCTCCTTCACCGTAGGTGGTCTGATCACTTAGAACTCATACTGCCCCTGCTGCCGCGCTTTTGCTCGTGGCTTTTGCCTCTGGCTTTCGCTGCTGGTTGTTGCTTCTGGTTATTACTGCCACAGCAGCCGCTTGATTCGTTTAATCTATTTCATACTGCCCCTGATGCTGCTGCAATTGCTGTTACGGCCACAGCAGCTGCTACGCAACCAACTACCCTAGGCTTCTAGACACTTGCCTGATGATTCTTTCGAGCAATCTCATACTGCCCCTCCTGCCGCGCTATTGCTCGTAGCTTTTGCTTCTGGCTGTTGCTTCTGGCTGTTGCTTCTAGCTGTTGCTTCTGGCTGTTGCTTCTGGCTGTTGCTTCTGGCTGTTGTTCCTGGGCTGTTACTGCCACAGCCACTATGCAACCAACTACCCTAGGCCTTCTAGACACTCACCTGCTGATTCGTTTAAGTGATTTTATTCTGGCGCTGCTGTTGTGCCATGGCTCCTACATCTTACTGCTGCCTGTTACTGCTGCGCAACCAATTACCCAAAGGCTTCCAGAGAGTTGCTGGCAGTGAGACACCCACCTGTTGATTCGTTTTAGACACCCACCTGTTGATTCGTGTTATACACCCACCTCTTGATTCGTTTTAGACACCCACCTGTTGATTCGTTTTAGACACCCACCTCTTGATTCGTTTTAGACACCCACCTCTTGATTCGTTTTAGACACCCACCTCTTGATTCGTTTTAGACACCCACCTCTTGATTTGTTTTAGACACCCACCTCTTGATTCGTTTTAGACACCCACCTCTTGATTCGTTTTAGACACCCACCTCTTGATTCGTTTTAGACACCCACCTCTTGATTCGTTTTAGACACCCACCTCTTGATTCGTTTTAGACACCCACCTCTTGATTCGTTTTAGACACCCACCTCTTGATTCGTTTTAGACACCCACCTCTTGATTCGTTTTAGACACCCACCTCTTGATTCGTTTTAGACACCCACCTCTTGATTCGTTTTAGACACCCACCTCTTGATTCGTTTTAGCAATCTCACCTGTTGATTCGTTTTAGCAATCTCACCTCTTGATTCGTTTTAGCAATCTCACCTGTTGATTCGTTTTAGCAATCTCACCTGTTGATTCGTTTTAGCAATCTCACCTGTTGATTCGTTTTAGCAATCTCACCTGTTGATTCGTTTTAGCAATCTCAGCAGGGCTTTCACGCCCTCCAAAGCCGATACCACTGCCTTGGCCTCGTTCAGATACTCGCGAGCGTCGGGGCAGCCTGCGGGCAGGATTGGGGTTCGTGGCTTAGGGTCCATGGATTGGGATTTAGGTCTAAGGGATTTTCCTTCAGTGATTATGGTTTATGGATTGGGCTTTATGGTTTTGGGGTCAGGGTTCAGGGATTCGGTTCAAGTGATTATGGTTCTAGTATAAGAGTTTCAGGATTCGGGTTTGTGATTTATGGCCCATTATTAAGGATATTGGATTTAAGTCTAAGATACGATATATGGATTAGGGTTTAGGAATTGGGGTTTGGGGGAGAAGGATTAGGGGGGCAGGGGCATCTGGGTGAGTGTGGATGTTTCAGTCGTCACACGTTTTTTCCGTTCATACTTTCCTTACTGGGCTATTTAGTCCTCTGTCCGGTTACCTCCTTCTTAACGTGTCTAAGGTTGAACCATTCAGCTCGCGTGCCGTGGTAATGACGGTCGTCGGTGACGGCTTCGACCCAGGCTGCGCTGTTTCCTGAACTCTCACGCCTCCCACGGGGCGTAGCTTTCTTTATTTCTTTCTGACCCATTCAGCTCGTGTGCCGTGGTAATGACGGTTGGTAATGCCGTTGTATTGTTGATGACTGAATAACTTACCACAAGGGGCGGCGTAACAGGCGCGTGTGCTGTGCTGATGTAGCCGCGGTAGTGACAGGAGGGGGACAGGGGGGTACATCAAAACATCATGTACTGCTTCTGAAGAGCGTCCCGTAAGGGAGCGGCATAGCGGACGCACACGATGCTGATGCAGCCGCGGTAGTAAGGGGGAAGGGGGGGGAAGGTTGCCTTTAAATGTTGTTTACTGATAATGACCGTTACCGTAAGGGGCGGCATAGAAGACCCGCGCGAAGCTGATGCAGCCGCGTTAATGTCAGTTGGTGTTATGGTATACTATACATCATGTACGGCTCGGAAGAGCGGACCGTAAGGGGCGGCATAGCAGACGCGCGCGCAAGGCTGACGCAGCCGCGGTTACCACGGGGTTAGGGGGGGGGTACATCAAGACATGGTGTACTGCTTATGAAGAGCGAACTGTAAGGGTCGGCGTAGTAGGCGCACACAATGCTGATGTAACCGAAGTGACTATGGGGGAAGGGGCGTAGGGGGGGGTGATCAATACAACTGCTGCATTGCTCATGACTAAGAAGCAAACCGTAAGGGGCGGCGTAACAGACACCTGCCATGCTGATGCAGCCGCAATAGTAACGGGGGAAGAGGGGGGGGGTGATCAATACAACTGCTGCATTGCTCATGACTAAGGAGCAAACCGGAAGGGGCGGCGTAACAGACACCTGCCATGCTGATGCAGCCGCAATAGTAACGGGGGAAGAGGGGGGGGGTGATCAATACAACTGCTGCATTGCTCATGACTAAGGAGCAAACCAGAAGGGGCGGCGTAACAGACACCTGCCATGCTGATGCAGCCGCAATAGTAACGGGGGAAGAGGGGGGGGGGGGATGAATACAACTGCTGAACTGCAGATTACTGAAAGAGCGTACCGTACGGGGCGGCGTAACAGACGCGCGCCATGCTGATGCAGCCGCGGTACTCCAGCAGCGGTACTTGGCTCTTGATCAGGTTGATGTGCCCCGCCATGATCGGCACCAGGCCGTATCCTGGAGGCTTCTGCAAATGGGGTGTAGGGTTTCAGGGCGTAAGGTTTATATGAGGCTGAAGGGTCCCGCCATCATGGGCCCAAGGCCATATTCTTGAGGCTTCTGCATACTTTATATAATCGTCTGCGTGCTGGAGCGATGCTGCGCAGGGTCACCTTCAGCAACCACCTCATCTCCCCCCCCCCCCATAAATAATATTTCCATTAGCGAAGCTAGAAACAAGATATTATTTGAGCGGAGAAAAAAAAATGAAGCAAGACTTCGCTCAATTGCCCCCCCTACCCCCCTGCTGGGGGGGGGGTCCGGAAAAGATGGGAAACATAAAAACTCCCTGAAAAAACGTCAGGAGATTGGAGTGGCGCTGCGCAGGGGCACCTTCGGGGACCACCCCCTCCTCCCCCACCCTTCTCGCCCCCCCCCCATCACCTTCAACGGCCACCTGATCTCCTCAGGCAGCTGCAGGGATGGGAACGTCTGGAGGTTGGAGTGGCGCTCGGAGAAGAATCCCAGGCAGCCGCCAGCCAGGTCACACACCGATGCAGGCCAGCCGTCATTACAGATCAGACCAAGCACCTGATAGGGGACATGGGTGGGTGGGTGGGGTGAGGGGGGGGGGGACGGTATGAATGTGATGAATGAGTGAGGGCGAATGGAGGGGAGTGGTGTTTGGCGACGAAGCCCAGGTAACTGCCAGCCAGATCACCCACAGATGCAGGCCAGCCGTCGTTATAGATAAAATCAAGAACTTGATCGGAGGCATGGGTGGGAGGGTGGGTGGGTGAGAGCATGTGGATGAGGGACTGTGTGGGTGGGTCGGAGGAGGGTGCTGGCCAGATGGTAACGGCACGGATGTGGCTTTTGGCCCATGCTGCGCTGCTTCCGGGCGTAGCTTTCTTTCTTTCTTTCTGCTGGCCAGGTCAAACACAGAATAGCCCCCAACACCCTGCCCTCTCCAGTCACATTCACAGCAGCTCCGCCCCCGAAGGCCACCCACTCCAACACCCTAAACCTTAACCCCACCAGCACCCTGCCCTCCCCACTCACCTTGGCGGCAGCTTCGCCCTCGGCGGCCACCCGCTCCAGGCCCGGGAAACGTTCACACAAGTTCCACATAGTCAGCACCGCCAGCTGTACGACCTTCCAGGCACCGAAGAGCTGCTGCGGAGAGGTGTGGTGTATGGGGGGGATAGTGTCGGGGTTTAGGGTTTAGGTTATAAAGCTTTAGCCCTAGTTTCTGCGGAGAGGGGCCGGGGGGGGGAGGGGGCGCATAGTGTCGGGGTTTAGGGTTTAGGTTATAAAGCTTAAGCCCTAGTTTCTGCAGAGAGGGGCGGGGGGGGGGAGGGGCATAATGACGGGGTTTAGGGATGAGGTTATAAAGCTTTAACCCTCTCAGCTGCACGACCTTCCAGGCACCGAAGAGTTGCTGCAGAGAGGTGCGGGGGTGGGTGCGGGGGGGAATGCTCTGGTTCCGGAGCGCATACATCAATCTTGAACATCCCCTCTAAACACTAAACCCTACACGCACCTGCACATAGACCTAGACCCTGAACTTGCCCTCTAAACCCTAAACCCTGAACGCACCTGCAGGCCGCAGATCTCAACGAGCAGGGCCACCGCCCGTCGCTGGCATGGGTCCAGCTCAGCCTCTGGTTCCGGAGCGCATACATATATGGTCCACCACGTCTGGGACTGGACGCCGCGGGGCGCCCCGAGCATGAACAGGTCCAACCCGCGCCGCTCCCCGCTGCTGCTGCCGCCACCGCTGCCGCCTGCAACCAAGCATGAGCAGTTGACTTACATTTACTGCAGACTGATCTGTGGCAACGCATTTAGTTGGTACCTGTATTGTTTTGTATTACACTTTCGCTGCGGGGCGCCCCGAGCATGAATAGGTCCAACCCATATTGCTCCCCTGCGCTGCTGCCTGAACCAAACACGGTGGTTTATATACAGTCAAGGCATATCAATATGGGATAAAGTGTATACTTTGCATTGCAACTGAATTATCTTTTGCTAGGACTTTACAAGCTGTGAGACCGGCCGCCCAGCACTAAAACCCTGAGAAGCGAACACACAAAAAAAGCCCGGGTGCGCATGTGGCCCGCGTCGTCAACCTAGAAAAGGCAAGCGGGAAACAGGAATGGCACACGACCAACAACGACATTTTTTTTTGCGGGGCACCCCCAGTATGAACAGGTCTCCTGTACGGCCATGTCCATGTGGTTTTAGGGTTTAGGGTTCAGGGTTCAGGGATTAGGGTTTACTAAACCGGTTTAGGGTGTTGGGCTAACTGCCACCCCAGGGTTCAGGGTATAGAGTTAGGGTATATAACTAACTGTACCCCCCTGCTCCCCAACGCACCTTCCGCACGTCCGACCATATACATGCATATCGAAGTGGTGAGATGCTCAAAGATGGACACCACGTATTCATCAGACACCTCCCCTTTATCATCCTGCAAACACAGAGCACACCGAGTCAGACAACACACCCGTCAGACACCTCCCCTTTGCTATCCAGCCAGAACAGAACACAAAGAACCAAGACAGCGTGCTCAGTGGAGTCTGCCCCTCGGTTGTCCAGCACAGAACACAAACAATCAAGACATCGAACAGAACAATCAAGACATCTTAAAGAACAATTCAGACATCGTACTTGTCAGACACCTCCCCTTCCTGATCCTGCCAACAGGGAATGCACAGGATCAAATGGCAGACCCATAGGAGGCACATAACACACACAAACGATCCAGGCAATGTAATCATCAAATGCAATGCCTCCCTTTCATGACACCTGCACCCTGCACATACACCTTAACCCTGAACCCTTAATCATCCTGCAGAGACGTGAACAAGGAGCAAACACCCCTGATGAAAACCACCCCTGATGAAGTTCTTAACAGTCCAACAGAGCATCACATTTGATGCACGAGACATGTCCGGTAAATCGGTACAGGCACTTGATACACTAGGACAGTCAGCGACACCCCCTGATGAAAACAACAAGCACAATCAAGACACAACACACAGATCTTTTCTGATGCCTCCCCTTTTATTATGTTGCAAACACGGAACGAACACGCAGAAAGATAGAAATGTTAAAGAACGTGAAGAAGACAATATAACTCATGACGGCCTCCTTTATGCAGCCTTATACCCCTGGAGAGTGGAGACCTCTGATTGTATCCCTGATATAGCAACTGATGAATCCTGCCAGAGCAAGAGCAAGATTATTCCGCTCTCACCTGCTCCCAAAGGGACGGCAACCACATCTCTGCCACGTCCACCATCGCGGCGAGGCCCCAGTGGCGCTCCTTCCGACCCGCGAACAAACGCAACAGGCGACCCGCCTCGGCCTCGACGATGTCCGCCGGCGACGGGCCGCCAGCCGCGGCGGCGGCGGCGGCGGCGGCCGCAGCGCCGTTGCCGCCCCGCACGAACGCCCGCCGCGCCAGCGCTTCTTCCTTGGGCGGGAAGCGGCCGGGGACGACTGCGAATAAGGGCCTGCCGAGGTGGCCTACTGCAATCTCGCTAGGACTGCCCCCGCTCAACCCCAACGCCGCCGCCGCTGCGGCCGCTCCGTCCGCCGTGTGACGCAGCGGGGAAGGTGACCCGGCGGCCCCGCTTTTGGATCTGGACTTGGATCGGGGTGGCGACCTCGGCTGAGAGAGGAGCAAGAGGCGTCAGAGGAGGTGGGGTTGCCATGGGCAAAGGGAGAGCCCTAAATCTTTTACCCCAAACAGGAATCCCCCCAAAGTCGTTGTTAATTATTCATTATGTTGCGCACCACACCGCGCACCTCCAGGAACAATTGATTATATCCAAAGCCAAACCAGTATTACAATATGGAAAGGAGTTGCCTGCTGATCAGTGCTGTGCCCATTACGGTCCTTATGGTGGCTGAATGACGTAGCTGAGTTTCAGTCACCGTAATTTCAAGCCAAATTCAGCTGCTTTCACCAGGAAGGGACCGTAATGACCAACACGATTTGTGAATGACGGTGCAATGGCACAGCACAGCTGCTGATATCGTTTCCTGGGCAGGACTGGAGCCTGCATCCACATCATTCCAGGGCCTCGAATCGAATCATTACAAAATGGGGCCCAGTGGCTCTGTTTCTAAAAGAAAAGAGAACTCTGGCTATTGGGAAAGGTGTTGCCTGCTGATAAACCATATCGGCATCAGATGCATTGACCTCAGTTGCTGATATGATTTTATGATAAAGCCCCAAACTCCCTTTTGTTGGCGTACCGGCAAGAGTTGGAGGACGCTAACCCCATCTGCTTACGCTGGTGACATTGGTTGCGCTGACTGTGGTCCGCAGCTCAGCAGCCAGCGCCTGCACCACCACCAAGGCTGGGTCGGCTGTGATACTGGTTGCGAGCGCCTTCCGGTTGAAAGGATCGCTGTGGTAGAGGGGGGAGGGAGGCGGTGTGGGTGAGAAGCTGAGGAGCAGGGGGGCAGCGCCTGCACCACCACCAATGCAGGGCCGGATGTGAAGCTGGTCGCGAGCGCCTTCCGTTTGAAAGGATCGCTGTGGCAGAGGGGGGAGGGGGGGCGGTTTGGGTGAGAAGCTGAGAATCAGGGGGGCAGCGCCTGCACCACCACCAATGCAGGGTCGGATGTGAACTGGTCGTGAGCGCCTTCCGGTTGAAAGGATCGCTGTGACAGAAGGGGGAAGGAGGGGAGCTGTGGAGGGGGGGAGAGCAGTGTGTGTGTCTGGAGGGGAGGGGGGGGCGGGGTCAAACTCTTTCTATATATACCCTCATTGACTCCTCGATGAAACCCTGAACCAAACGCTTCATCGATGAAACCCCAAACCCTTAACCCTAATCATATCCAAGGATTCGAAAACCACGGTCAGGGGCGCAACCCCTTGGCTGAGGCTGTCCTCCAACACCGGAGCACCGTGAACAGTGACAGCTCATTGCAGAACAAGAAAGGAGATCCGCAACCCTTGTTATATTTTGTGCCTGAAACCCGTAAACTTTGTGCCTGAAACCCGTAAACGCCTGATCAGAATCAATACAGGGGAGTGTCGTTAGGGGATAGCAGTAGAGTCTAACATGTTAGAGGTTTTCATGGTACAGAGGGGCGCCAGCCGAGGAAGAGTGACGGACTTTTAAGGAATGCGCCCTCAGATGCTGCTTAAAGCTAACACATGTCATGCCTTGCCGGAAACACGACCAAACACCATCGTGAGCCTGCCGTAAGGTTGTTGTTACAAAGTTGACGCAACCACCCACAGCATTTTGCGAAAGGGCCAGACAGAGCAAACCGGGAGGAAACCACAAACGAAAAGCAAAACAAGCACCAGAGAACAAACCGCCCGGCATGCAATCACTGGGCTGCTGCTGTCCTTCTACAGGAGCACTACGTACTTCAACAGATTGGCAGTACAAACATCATGAATCCCTCGGCAGTACAAACAATGAATCCCTCGGCAGTACAAACAATGAAACCCTTGAAAGTACAAACATCATGCAATCCTCAGCAGTACAAACTTCATGAAACCCTCGGTAGTACACACATCATGAAACCCCCATGAAACCTGGAACCCATTATACCATGGACCTGATCAGGATTCAAAACTCTGCGGTCCCCAAAGAGCAGGAGCACTACGCACTTAAACAGCTCAGCAGTACAACCATCATGAAACCCTCGCCGGTACAAACATCTTGAAACCCTTGGCAGTACACACATCATGAACCCTCAGCAGTACACACATCATGAAACGTTGAACCCATAATGCCATTCACCCGATCAGGGTAAGAAATCCGTTCACCTAATTAGGATCCAAAACTCCTCTGCGGGCCCCTAACAGCAGGAGCACTACGTACTTCAACAGCTCAGCAGTACAAACATCACGAAACCCTAAACCCCCAACAGGAGGAACGTACTTCAACGGCTTGGCAGTACAAACATCGTAAAAACACTCGGCAGTACAAACAACATGAAACCTGAAACCCGAAATACCATTCACCTGATCAGGGTAAGAAATCCAGCCGTCAGGTACGCCATCACTTGGCTGCTGCAGTCCTCCAACATTAACGCCGTATACATCGACAGCTCCGCGGGGGAGACGTCGGCGGCTGTCGGGCTCAGGAACATGAGGGCCACTGCAGAAGCCTGAGAGCAGGGAGGGGGGAACATACCAAATCAAGCGCCGACAGGCAGCAGAGGTTGAAGGGGGGGGGGACATTGGCAGCTCTGCGGGGGAGACGTCTGCGGCTGTCTGACTCAGGAACATGAGGGCCACAGCAGGGGCCTGAGAGCAGGGAGGGGGGAACATACTAAATCAAGGGTCAACAGGCAGCAGAGGTTGAAGGGGGGGGGGGACATTGGCAGCTCTGCGGGGGAGACGTCGGCGGCTGTCTAACTCAAGAGCATGAGGGCCACAGCAGGGGCCTGAGAGCAGGGAGGGGGGAACATACCAAATCAAGGGTCAACAGGCAGCAGAGGTTGAAGGGGGGGGGGGGACATTGGCAGCTCTGCGGGGGAGACGTCTGCGGCTGTCTGACTCAAGAGCATGAGGGCCACAGCAGGGACCTGTGAGCAGGGAGGAAGGAACATACAAAAATTAGCATCAACAGGCAGCAGAGGTTGAAGGTGGGGGGGGCAAGGCGCCCACCTGCTGCATGATCATGTCGCATCGCTCGTCGCAGAGCGAAAGATTTGATTACGGGTGCAATAAGAGAAGAACAACTGGAGGGCAAAAGGATGAAGGCGCCCACCTGCTGCACGATCATGTCGCATCGCTCGTTGTACAGCGAGAGCAGAGACGCCTGCAGCATTGCTTTGAACGCTCCGAGACCAAGTAACGTGGATCTGTGGGCCAGGGAGGGGGGGGGGTATAAAGCCAGACACAAAATCAAAATCATGAATTCTGAGGGCCAAGGAGGGGGGGGGGTAAGCCAGAAGAACACAAATATAGGCAGTTTGGGATGCCTCCAGCCTGGTTGAGGGTTTTAGGGTTAAGGGTCTAGGGTGAAGGGTTTATTTAATTGATAACTCTTCCAGATTGGCTTGAGAGGAACGCTACATACAGGATACATACATGCCCGCCTGCTAGCACATACAGGATGGCATCAGAGGAGCTCAACTGCGGCACAAATAGACACTTTCACACCTCCCACTCCTGTACCGCCTTTCACACCTGTACGGTCCTTCCATGCTGTCCCGCCCAGTAGCGCCCACGGGATGACAGCAGAGGAAGGCCACCGCAGCACAGGCGCAAGCCTTGACGTCCCCCGCCTGCTTGAAGTAGACAGTCTCAACAACGCCTGCCAGCTCCACTAGCACATACGCAGCTGAAACTGGGGGGGACGGACGGGCCGCGGCGGAAGCCGCCGCCGCCGCGGCCGCCGGCTCCAGAATCAGGAGCGACGCGGTCTCGGGGCCAGCGGCGGCCAGCGAGGCCAGCACCTGTGTCATGCAGCGGCAGATCACGCCGAGGCACAGCGGGGGGGCTGGCAGGCCGCCGCCGCCGCCGCAGCGGCTGCCGCTGCTGCTTGTGCGCCAGCAGTCCCGCGCAATGGCCGCCATCTCCACGACGTCAGCCGCCTGTACCGGTGAGGCCCTCAGTCCCTCTACCGCCTTGGCAGCGCCTAGCAACACGTGTGCCGCAGTCTCAGCCTGGTTCAGCCCCAGCGCCAGGGCATACGGCCCCTCCCCACCACCCTCCTCCTCCTCTAGCTCCACCCCAGCTGCACTCGTAGATCCTCTGATGCAAGATACATCCCCCCGCCGCTGTCGGAGGTCCGCCGCGTCAGGCACGACGCTCTTGTCGCCGCCGTCGTGCTCCACGTGGCCGAGCTCCGAAGCCGTGAACAGCTCCCGCATCGCCGTGGTCATCAAGTCCATGGACGAGCGGTACAACGCAGGCCCCTCGCCCCGCGCGACTGTCAGCTGGACGGCGACCGGGTCCGAGACGAGCGCTGAAAGGCATACGGACGTGCAGAATCGGACGAGGGTGCCGCTGGGGCCCTGCTCGAAAATGGAAGGGGTATAGAAGTTCGGCGTATTTTAAAACATTTTGCAATTGGAGTTTAAATTTATTGTGATGCTGGTATGCTAAATATGGAGTGTACTGTAGATTTGCTTTGCTTTCCTTCGAAACTACGGTAACGTTGTTTGGGGTTGAGGGATCCACGAATTTACTAATTATCGATTGTCAACGACAGATTTCAGTCAGAAAATATGAGTTTGGGTCGAAAGGTTGCCTTGAGGACAGCATGAAATAAATAATGTTTTCATACCCGAGGGAAGGCAATTCAAATTTACGGGTAGTCAGATCTACAGGTAGTCAGATCTACGGGTAGTCAGATGTACGGGTAGTCAGATGTACGGGTAGTCAGATCTACGGGTAGTCAGATCTACGGGTAGTCAGAGTCAGTTTTCAATCCTTGGCAGGGATGCAAGAGATATACGTGGCCTTGTCTCATCATTAACAATCCTTAGTCTCATCATTAACAATCCTTAGTCTCATCATTAACAATCCTAAGGGATTAGATATACCATGGAGTACTAGAAACGATTGGTGATGACAGTTTCTCTATCGAAAATTAAGAGTATCGGGTATCGGCGCATCGGGTATCGGCGCATTAAGTTAGCATGAGGGGCAGTGTAGGCAGAAAAATAAATTCAGACCTCAGGAAAGAAAAATAAAACCTATAATACTAGAAAAAACAGAAACGGAAAACCCTTAACCCTAAAACCTACAATACAGAAAAAACAGAAACGGAAAAGGGTGCCATCGGGGCTCTTGTAAGGGACCAGCGAGATAGAAGTACATTCCGGGTTTAGGCAGGATTAAGGGTTGAGGGTTTGACAAGGGACAGCGTACCACATATGATAATTAAATTCCAAACGTTCCAAGAGGAAAACAGCTCCCTCCATCAGTCTCTATAATGGCATATGAGAGTCGCTGAGCACCTAACCTGCTCTCTGCCCTTTAGGTAGATGTTTTCAACGAATCGGTCCTGCCCTGGCTAGACAGGAAGTGTGCAAGTATCTAAACCCTCACCAGCAACCTAAACCCTCACCAGCAACCTAAACGATAAACCCTGACCGGTACCCTAAACCATTAACCCAAGGTACCTGAGTTTGGAGCATGGACATGAGCAGACCGAGCGATCCCGCAGCGACGAGGCTCGATCGCGCCTCCGCATCACGCTGAAGTAGACTCGTCAACACACGCGCAGCCGCAACACGGCGCACCGAAACCGCAAGCAGCTCGTCGCAGCTGCGGCCGCCGGCCGCGGCCGGGCCGCCGCCGCGGCCGTCGCAGCATGCTTCCAAGAGCGATGCAAAGCCCGGTTCGAGTGCAATGTACGGCTCGCGGCAGCTCCGGTCCACCGTGAGCATCGCCAGAGCGCCCAGCAGGTTGCGCTGCAGCACCACCAGCGGCGGCAACTGTGGCAGCCCCGCCGGCCCGCCGCCTGCGGCGGCGGGCCGGGCGGGTTGGTCGCCCGCCGCGATCGGCACTGACCGGATGCGCACCAGCGCCGGGGAACCGGCGGCAGCGGCGACGGCGGCCGCCGCCGCCGCGTGCACGCCCGATTCCGACATGCCGCGGGTCCTCCGCCCCCCCTGCTCCTGATCCTCTGCATCAAGGCCCCTATGCAGCCCCTCTCCCCCCGCAGCGGCATCCCCGATCAGGCCCCCCTCTTCGCCATCCCCAATCAGCCCGACGCGACCGACGGCAGGCGCTGTCATGGCCGCATTTAGCATCCCTTCCGCTCCATCCCCTGGATCCGCCCCCGCCTCCTCCAGATCTAGATCTGCCCTTGCCACCTCCAGATCTGGATCCGCTGCAGGGTCCCCCAGCGCCCGCCGGAGGCACCCGTACACTACCGGTATCATACCATGGGCCAAGAGCGTCCGACGAGATGCTGCAGTGGTGACTAGCGCCCACAGCGCGGCTGAGGCGTTCGCCATGACCTGTGTTTGGGGTAGAAGGTTAGGGTTTAGGGCTGGGGCTGGGGTTTAGGGTTGGGGTTGAGGGGCAAAGGTGTATGGCTTCACTACTAGGGGGTGAGGTGGTAATCAGCGTCCACAGCGCAGCTGAGGCGTTCACCTTAACCTGCAGTTAGGGTTAGGGTTTAGGGTTTAAAGCCAGGGTTCAGGCGTCCAATAAACCCTACATCCAGGGGCATAGGAGGTGACCAGCACCCACAGCGCAGCCGAGCCATCCACCAATAACTGCATGTGGGGCCTTGGGTTGAGGTTTAGGGCTAGGGTTCGAGGTTAGGGCCGAGGGTTAGGGTACTGGCGTTCACTGAACTGCACCTTAGGGGGGCGGAGGGGGCGAATATCAAAGTGGCCACTTCCAAAGTCAGGGTGTAGGGTTAGGGTACAGGCGTTCATATAAGGGAGGGCGGAGGGAGTGACTATCAAGGTGGCCGCATCCAATGTTAGGGTTTAGGTTTGGGGTGCTGGCGTTCACTGAGCTGCACCTTAGGGGGGCGGAGGGGGCGAATATCAAAGTGGCCACATCAATATGGCAGCCCTCAGCTCCGGAACCATATAACCCCTAAGTGATCAGCCGCGCCTCCAGGTCTCCGGTCTTGAATCTTTTGAGCGGCAACGCCAGGCAATCGCTTGAGACGTCCATGTGGTGGTTCCAATTCAGAGAGAACTCCCACAGGCTTGGCAGTCCTCAGCCCTCAGTCCTCAGCCCCCAGCCTGCAGGTCTGAAACCTTCACTCCAGAATCATCAGCGCTCAACCTGCAGCTCCGGAACCCCAACCCCGGAATCATCTCCCACACTTTCAGGTCTCCGGTTACAAATGCTATCTGCAGCAGTGGCAGGCATTGGCTGGAGACACCCACGAGGTGGTTCCGGTTGAGGCGGAGCTTACAGCCCCCCTGGCAGCCCTCAGCCTGCAGCTCCGGAACCCTAAACCCCTAAATCATCAGCTGCACCTTCAGGTCCCCCGTCTCGAATGTTTTCAAAAGCAGTGCCAGGCAATCGCTAGAGACGTCCATGTGGTGATCGCGGTTGAGGCAGAGCTCCCACAGGCCCTGGCAGCCCTCAGCCTGCAGCTCCGTTATCCCCGAGTCCATCTTGGCCATGAGGAAGTCCAGGGTCTCTCGCCGGCGCTTGCTTGCGTCCAGTGGGAGCTCTTGGAGCGTCTACATAAAGAGTGGGAGAGTGTACACATAAAAGTGGGAGGGTGCTGAGGGTAGAGGGTGAAGGAGTGATTTGGGGGGAAAGAGGGGGTATTCGAGGGCCTCTCGCCTGCGCTTGCTCGCGTCCAGTGGGAGCTCTAGGAGCGTCTACATAAAGAGTGGGACAGTGTGCACATAAGAGTGAGAGGGTGTGGAGGGTGAGGGAGTGATTTGGAAGAAAGAGGGGGTAGTCGAGGGCCTCTCACCTGCGCTTGCTCGCGTCCAGTGGGAGCTCTAGGAGCGTCTACATAAAGAGTGGGACGGTGTGCACATAAGAGTGAGAGGGTGTGGAGGGTGAGGGAGTGATTTGGGGGGAAAGAGGGGGTAGTCGAGGGCCTCCTGCCTGCGCTTGCTTGCGTCGAGTGGGAGCTCCTAGAACGTCTGCAAAAGAGTGGGAGGGTGTGACAAAAGGAGTGGACGGATGTGGAAGGAAGGGTGGGAGAGATTGATTTGGGAGGAAGAGTGGGAGGGTGTGTAGGGAACTTTGGAATGGTGTGGAAGAAAGAGCGGGGAAGTCGAGGGTCTTCTGCAGTCGCTTGCTGACCCCCATATGAGGAGTTCTCCGAGCGCCTGCAAAAATTGTGGATGGTGTGAAAGAAAGAGTGGGAGAGGGTGTGACAGAAAGAGTGGGAGAGAGTGGATGGGGGAAGAGTGAAAGAGGGTGTGACAGGAAGAGTGGCAAATTTGACGATCTCACGCCTGTACTTGCTGGCATCCAGAAGGAGGTCTCCAGAAAATGTAAAAGGACATAACAGGAAGAGTGTATGCAGAAAGAGTGAAAGGTCATAGCAGGAATAGTGTCTGCAGGAAGAGTGAAAGGGCATAGCAGGAAGAGTGATAGAGGGTGTGACAATAAGAGCGTGGGAGAGAGTGATTGGGGGAGGAAGAGTGTGAGAGGTCGCGACAAAAGAAGCGGAAGAGAGTGTGGGAGTAAGAGGGAGAGAATGTGGAAGGAAGAGTGCCCCCCCCCCCCCCTTCCCCACCTCATGTATGCTTACGTCCTGCCAGTCGAACCTAAACCCTCTACCCTAAACCCTAACCTAAACCCTCTACCCTAACAGAAACCCTCTACCATAACCTTAACCCTCCACCCTAAACCGTAACCTACACCCTCAACTAAACACACTCACCTAAGTCACCTCCTGTCTTCCTACCCTGTCCCTTCAACCCTGAACCATAAACTAGGCTGTGTACACTGACCTCCTGCAAGTCTTCGTCCGTATCCATGGCCCGGAGCTTCATCCGCAACCATCAAACCTGAATCCCTACAACGCTTGGCTATGCACACTGACCTCTTGCCAGTCTTCATCAGTATCCACATCCCCTTACCCCGAAACCCTCAACCCTAAATCCCTGCCACCCTTGGCTATGGACACTGACCTCCTGCTAGTCTCTGTCTGTATCCACATTCCTTAACGCGCGACCCTAAACTTTGACCTTTAAACCCTGCATCCCTACAACGCTTGGCTATGGACACTGACCTCCTGCCAGTCTTCGTCCGTATCCATGGCCCGGAGCTTCATGCTATATCGGTTCCATCCGGGCCTGTCGTCTCGCTTGGGTAGCCTGACGTTTTAGGAGGAGAGAGCAACACATGTACCGTACGCAACTTAAGACAGAAATAAATGGCGGATAAATGTAGGAAGAAGGGGGGAGAGGGGGGAAGAGGGAGGTGTGAACACAAGTGTGGTTTCGTGGCAGAAGATAGAGGCAGGCAAGGAAACAGCCCGGGTGCGCGTGTGGCTCTGGTCGAGTCGTCAGTAGCAGAGAAAGAGTGAGTGGGGACAGGAGGGGCAGACAATGAACAAGCACTCACCGCGGCCGCAATTCATCATGCATGAAAAGGTAGGTTTAGGGTTATGGTCAAAAATGCAACTGTGTACCGCTGCACTCCACTAGCTACGGCACCCCATACTACCATCGGCCATCCTTGTATCCCTATGAGAACGCTAAGGGGAAGTTTAGGTAGTGAATCACGTCCGGACCTCGCGTGAATCTGTCTGTCTGGCATCCATCCCGAGGGACATTATCCAGTCCATGCATGCCCTGATGGGCTTGCCATGCGGCAAGAGGCGATAAATCAAAGTAGCAGTGTCAGTCCCCAACTGAGATCCTTGCAATCCTAGCCACATGGTAGAATGAAAGAAAGAAAGCTACGCCCTAGGGCGTGGAGGTTGAGAGGATGTGGATGAGTGACTGTGTGGGTGGGTGGGAGGAGGGTGCTGGCCAGGTCGGGGATACAAAGAAAGGAAGAAAGCTACGCCCTAAGGGCATGGAGGTTAAGGAAACAGCGCAGCTTGGGGCCGTAGCCACATTCTCCCACACTTCCGTCCATGCCATACACGCGTCCTCATGTGTCAAAAATGTTGTTGATTTAATTACAAAGGGGGGGCGTCTGCTGAGCAGCCGTTATCCCACATGCTAGATCTGAAAAACAAAAAATAAACCCCCATCCAGCTGTAATGTAAAAAACGCTCAAAACAGGAAGCCAAGAAAAACATTGATTTGTCCAGACACTTACATATGGCAAGCCCCTCTAACTTTCCGATTTTCAACCTCGTCCCACTTCACACTTCACACTTTTACCCCTGAGGTCAGCTCCCAATTCACACTTCCAACCCCTGAGGTCGGCCCCCACTTCACACTTCTCACACCTGGGTTCGTAAAGCGCCTGCTCCACAAAGAGGTGCAGGGCATTTCCCCTCCAACACAGACGTGGCTGCAAATAAGCACTTCCTCCACCAGCAACCTGAGACAACACCTCTCCCACTTCACACTTTCCACACTTGGGGTCAGCCACACCTTCACACTTCTCACACCTGGGTTCGTATATCGCCTGCTCCACAAAGAGGTGCTGGGCATTTCCCCTCCAACACAGACGTGGCTGCAAATAAGCACTTCCTCCACAAGCCACCTGAGACAACACCTCTCCCACTTTACACTTTCCACACCTGGGGTCAGCCACACCTTCATACTTCTCACACCTGGGGTCGTACAGCGCCTGGTCTACGAAGAGGCGCAGGGCATTCCCCTTCCAATACAGACGTGGCTGCAATGAAGCACTTCCTCCACCAGCAACCTGAGACAACACCTCTCCCACTTCACACTTTTCACACCTGGGGTCAGCCACACCTTCACACTTCTCACACCTGGGTTCGTATATCGCCTGCTCCACAAAGAGGTGCAGGGCATTTCCCCTCCAACACAGACGTGGCTGCAAAGAAGCACTTCCTCCACAAGCCACCTGAGACAACACCTCTCCCACTTCACACTTTCCACACCTGGGGTCAGCCACACCTTCATACTTCTCACACCTGGGGTCGTAAAGCGCCTGGTCTACGAAGAGGTGCAGGGCATTCCCCTTCCAATACAGACGTGGCTGCAAAGAAGCACTTCCTCCACCAGCAACCTGAGACAACACCTCTCCCACTTCACAATTTTCACACCTGGGGTCAGCCCCCACTTCACACTTCTCACACCTGGGTTCGTACAGCGCCTGCTCCACAAAGAGGCGCAGGGCGTTTCCTTCCAACACAGACGTGGTGGTAACAAAGCGCTGTGTGCCTTTGATCTCGATGTCCACCTTCTCTTGACCTGAATGGCAGGTTTCGAAAAACAAGAAGATTGACAGGTGGGTGGAGGGAGCAGGCGCGTGGGATTTTATGGATTTTAGT
The DNA here is from genome assembly GCA_037349105.1 of Limnomonas spitsbergensis. NCBI lineage: Eukaryota > Viridiplantae > Chlorophyta > Chlorophyceae > Chlamydomonadales > Limnomonas > Limnomonas spitsbergensis. Next base: position 1,026,465 of record JAYJMM010000093.1, on the reverse strand, counting down.
CACAAAGCCCTGCGTGCCCTTGACCTCGATATACAGTCACTATCCATTTTAAGAAGAAGAAGAAGAAAACGGCCAAAAGTATCTGTGGGTATTCAAGCGTCGGGATCCACACCCAGCAGCCGAACACACACAATGCAACTCTGTCTATAGCTCCAGCCACACATACCAACATAAACATCAAAAACAGCTGTACGCACCTGAAAGAAAGAAAGCTACGCCCGGGGGAGGGGGGCGTGAGAGTTAAGGAAACAGCGCAGCCTAGGCCGAAGCCACATCCGCGCCGTTACCATGATACCGTCCAACTCTGCCTAGAGCTCCAGCCACACATAGCAACATAAACAAACAAAAAAAATCGCTGGACGCACCTGTGGGTATCCAAGCATCAGGATCCACACCCAGCTGTCGAACACACACAATGCAACTCAGTCTACAGCTTAAGCCACCCATACCAAGATTATTGCCAACAATATAAGCAAAGCAGCTGGACGTACCTGTGGGTGTCCATGCATCGGGATCCACACCCAGCTGCCGCACCGATGTGTTCTTGATGGCGCTCAGAGACTCCCTGCTGGAGAGCACTTGCGAGCGCTTCCCAGTGGGGAACGTGACCCGCTTGGGTGTCCTAGAGGACTTATGGGACGGTGAGGCCTTGGTCCTTCTCCCATCCTCTTTGATGATAGTGAGCTGAATAACCTAGGAGGGTTTGGGGTGGAGGGTTAAGCCAGTTGAGACCCGCTTGATTGTCATGGAGGACTTATGGGAGCCTGAGGCCTTGGTCCTGCTCTCATCCTGTTTGATGATGGTGAGCTGAATCACCTGCGTGGGTTTGGGTTAAAGGGTTGAGGGTCTAGGGCTAAAGGTTCAGGTGGACGTGACCCGCTTGGGTGTCCTAGAGGACTTATGGGAGCTTGAGGCCCTGGTCCTGCTCTCATCCTGTTTGATGATGGTGAGCTGAACAACCTACAAGGGTTTGGGTTAAAGGGTTGAGGGTCTAGGGCTAAAGGTTCAGGTGGACGTGACCCGCTTGGGTGTTCTAGAGGACTTATGGGAGCCTGAGGCCTTGGTCCTGCTCTCATCCTCTTTGACGATGGTGAGCTGAATGACCTAGGAGGGTTTAGGGTTTAGGGTTTAGGGTCTCTGGTTAAAGGTTCAGGTGGAAGTGCCCCGCTTAAGCGCCCCAGAGGACTTATGTGCCCCTGAGGCCCTGGTCCTGCTCTTATCCTTTCGATGATGGTGAGCTGAATGACCTGGCAGGGTTTAAGGGCCGTAGTTGAAGGGTAAATGCTTCAGGGTTTAGGGTTTAGAGAAGTGTCACCCGCTTGGGCGCCCCGGAGGACTTGAGGGGCCCCTGAGGCCTTGGATGTCACGGAGTTCTTGCCTTCCTCTTTGATAATGGTGAGCTTTGTGACCTGTGAGAGTTTAAGGTGAAGGGTTGAGGGTTTAGGGCCTAGGGCGTAAGGGTTAGGTGGAGATGACCTGCTTGGGCGCCCCAGATGTCTTCCCGTTCTTTTTGATGATGGTGGGCTGTGACCTGTGAGGGTCAAGGGTCAAGCAATCAGGGCTCAGGGCAACCGCATGGTTTAGGGTTGAGGGGAAAGTGCGCCCCAGATATCTAGCCTTCCTCTTTGATGACGTTGGACTGTGTGGCCTGGGAGGGTTTAGGGCTAGGGTTTAGGGTTTAGGGGAAGGTGACCCGCTATGGCGACACAAGGCCTAGCGTCTGATTGAGATGCCCTTGGTGTTCTGAAGCATTATGACATGTGCCAGTCTTAAATATAGGGTTCAGGGTTAAAGGGGGGGAATGTGCCGGTTTTCAATGTAGGCTTAGGGTTAGGGGGAGAACTTGCCGGATTTCTATCTAGGGTGGGGGTGAAGGGGAGAACATGCAAATTTTTAATTTAGGGTGAGGGTTCAGGGGAGAACTTAATAGATGTCTAGTGTGCTGTGAAATGAACACCGTTGCATGCTGGGGGGCCTGCAATGCTCAGCAGGCCCTCCCTGAGATTCAGCTGGGGCCTGCCAACCCTTTCGCGCATACCCATGCCTTTATTTGGGGGTGCTTCAGCTACAATTCAGATGCACGTCAGCTACATCATGGTCAACACCTGAGGAGGCCTGGAGCCAGGGTAGCACGATACGGCGTGATACGGCACAGGTTCAGCCGTTTGTCCTACCAAAGTTCCACGATACGGCACAGATTAGGCTCAATACGGCGTAGGGTCAGCCGGATTGTGCTCCCAAAGTTCCACTATACGGCTCGATACGGCACAAGTTCAGCCGGATTGTGCGTGACTCAGGCACTGAAAGGACCATAATCAGCGCAACACAAAAAGCAGTGAAGTGGTGGGGGAGGTTCTGGCAAACTTCCTCGCAAGAATGTGGTGTTACATCTTCGTTCTTACATGGCCTTGCAATCATTCAGCTGCAGGCTGGAGGCTGGAGGCTGGAGGCTGGAGGCTGGAGGCTGGAGGCTGGAGGCTGGAGCTGGAGGCTGGAGCTGGAGGCTGGAGGCTGGAGGATGGAGGATGGAGGATGGAGGCTGGGTACATGGTTCGTCATGCTGCTCGGGCTGGATGGTCCAGGTTTGGTCCCTATCGGGATTTTCTCGTCTGTGGGGCGGCACACCAAAGGTGGCTGCATTGCTGGAAGGAAAGCAGAATGTCCGAACATTTCTTTTTTCTTTTACATCTGCTTTCTCTCATTTTAGTGATGAAATCTCGGAGCTTCTGCTGGGCATGACCGGCTGAGCTCTGAAGCGGGGCAGGCATGCGTTCTCTGCGCAGCGCGCGTGCCAAGCTAGAATGGCACTGTGCGCCACATTTGCATGGCATGCGGTACCCGTGCATGGCAAGCGGTGCCATATTTACATGACACAAAGTGCCTTTGCATGGCACCAGGCAATTACATGACGCGGTGCCTCTGCATGGCAATGGGCATTTGCATGGCACACATGTCATAATTGCATGGCACACATTTGCCATGCAGACTTTCGTAAGGTGCCGAGGTTCGAGCGAGCTGCTTTGGTTGTTAGCGATTGAAATCTACTTCCTATACGGCCTGACCCCGATTGGACCTGCTCCTAAATCACCTCGCCCCGTTCCCACCTGGTCAACATTTGAATCCAGCCGGACGTCGAGCAAATACTTCTCCACGCCCGCGTGCATCGCTGACATGTCGATGCTTGACGGTATTTTCACGCTAAGCCGCGGTTAAGAAAACTGCCGGGAACAGAGAGACATTGCCTTCGAAGGTTCAACACCGAAGGTGTTGCTAAAAGTACCGAGGTCGTCTCGAACAAAAGGGCTTGGATATTATCGCACTTAATTTAATCTAGTACGAATGGCGACACAACTGCGACCGAGTCTTGCATAAGTTTCAGCATTTTCCTGTGCGCAGCGAGTCAGCTGAGTCAGTGTGGACCTTCGTCATTCTTTGAAATTCTGACTGGGCACCTGCAGGCGTTTAGGCAAATGAGGCGACTCGCGACTCGTCAAATAATACCCAGCTGAGGAACTGCAGTTTCACAGGCTCGCTGAAAAAGGAAGTTGGGAGACCAATGCCGGTTCTGGTCAGGATTCTCCCTGAAGCCATGCAATTCAGATTTGAAGGACTCCGGAGCCAGATGCGCCTGCTCTGTCTAGTGCGTACCACTCTGCCCCATCAGCCAAGCCACAGGGAACTGGTATGCATGATGACTGCTGGGGTCTGCAAGTAGGCCTTCTTACCCTACGGATTCCTGCAGATAGAGCCAATCCAAGGCATGAAAACAGCTTGGGTATCCCAGAAGTGTGGAGAGACTTGCTTATGAAGACAATAAGCCAAGTATGGGAATGCCCTCCTACTGGCTGCTTGACTATTGCTGGCCATGTTTTACCAATGGACCACATATCAGGTTCTCCAACTCAGGCAGCCCCATGAGGACTTGAATGTTCCTGGAATGGAGCATTCTGACGAGTGCTGTGCCATTGCACCGTAATTCAGAAATCGTGTTGGTAATTACGGTTCCTTACCGGTAAAAGTAGCCGATTTTGCCTTTAATAAGGAGACTGAAACTCAGCTTCGTAATTCAGCCACCGCAAGGACCGTAATGGGCACAGCACTGATTCTGACGTACCATGCAGCATGGACCTGGCAAGGCTGCTGGCCTACGCCACTGAAAGCCAGGGTTACCCGGTACGGAAAATGCGGTACGGTCGCACGGTGAGGTGCGGCTATGGGTATGGTACGGCCGAATTTCAGCTTGTTTACCGGCTCCTACTGACAATCAGCACATACGGTAGGGAATGGGTATGCGAGCTGCTCTGCCACCAGGACATCTCACACAAGATGTACCCATTCCCTGACACCGGAGGCAGCAGTGTAATACACCAATCCAGGTCCCCCTGGTCCAATCAGGGGATTTAGATGCGTTTGGGACCGGTGCACGATAACCGTTTTTTTCCCCGGCGACCATTCCAGTTTGTCAGGCCGCCGCCCTACGGCCACCGGAGTCCCGATTGGGACCGAACTTGGACCGGCTTACGACTGGCGGCCAGCCAAAGCATGGCAAGCCACAAATGGGGCCTCCAGCCAGGGGCCGTAATGTAGCTGACAATCCTGACATGTAGCCGAGTCACAAGAAAGAAATATTGACGCTAACCCCTTCCAAAGTCTATGACGCCCGGTAAACAAAGCACACACGACCAAATTTACATGAACGAGAGGACCCCAGAGATCCTGCCACTGAACACAGGTCTGCGGCCGCCTACCGCACCTGGTTTCAGTCTTCGGTGGGCGCCGTGCTGGCGCAGGCCAGGGGCCGCACCAGCCGAAGGGAGTGTGCTTGCGTGCACGCAAACTCAAGGCTGTGGCTCGGCGCCATCAGCACGGCTGACACTAGAGGACGGCGCAACGGTCAGCAGCGTGACACACGGTGCTGCATGCGATGTTGGGGTAAGGGAGACGGCGACCATGTGGAGGATGCGGTGCATGCTTTATTCAATGCCCCAGCGTACAGGATCAAGTTAGGGAGCGGGGATGGGCAGGTCCTCCGAATGGTGCTAGAGACTACTTCGAGTTGTACTGGGGCAGTCTTGGGTGGGATGCCCTGGCCTTTGTGGAAGGCGTGGTAGATATCGTTGAGGCGTAGACGTTTTCAGAGGCTGGAACTTCCGTTGTCTGTTTTTTCCAGCCTTTCGTTTTGTCCCCTCACTTAATTTCCCACTTTTCCTTTTTTATTTTGTCATACCGGTACCCCCTTGTGTTTGTTTCGTGCTTTCCTTTCTATAGTAAGGCGCCCACGCGGTTGAGCCTTTTTGAGCAGGGCCCATGGGTGTTCGGCATTACAAATCCATCATTAAAACTGAGCATGGGGTTCATTCCCACGCTACTGCTCGGTGGTTGGGCGTTAGTTGCTTGCCCAGGGGGGGTCACTGGTTTTTGCGCGCTGTCTTAGCGTATTTTGTGCCTGTACCGGTTTACGGGCACAAGTCCATGATGAAATCAATGACATTACACCTCTGGGCCCTGCTCAAAAAGGCTCGGCCGTGTGGGCGCCCAACTGTAGTCCCGTTGGGGGAAAAGAAAGTCAAGGGAAGAGGGAAAGAAGGAGAAGAACAAAGAGGAGAAAAATACCTTCCCAAAGGATAAGGCAGCCCGAAAAATCCTTGCCCCTGTCAAGTCTGATCCATGATCAAATGGGATGCCCCGTTGGACTGCAAAAACTTCACAAAAACTCCACTAGTCATTTGTTATCCACGATCAACCCATGACGACCGGTATATTAGCAAGCAAGGACCGTTCCAGTGAATGCTGGTAAAAAGAGGGAAACGGCACCATACTAATTGATGAGATGAGCGCTGATCGATCGGGCCTCACCTCATCAACCCTCAAAAGCATCGGAACCTGTACTCTTATTCGACCGTGTGGGCGCCCAACTGTCCCGTGGAAGAAAAGAAACTGAAGGTAAGAGGAAATTAAGGAGAAGAACACGAAGGAGAAAGAAATATCCCCCCTAAACTGGGATTTGACGTGTCTTCATTCTCCTCACTACAGTGTATGTGGCAATGCGGCATTGAAGGTCTATACAGTGATATACGGAGTGATGGTGTGATATACGGAGTGATGGTGTGATATACGGGGTGATGGTGTGATATACGGAGTCCTAGCCAGGCAGGCAGGCAGGCTGACTGTCAGCCAGGCAGAAACAAGTCCCAGCTTGGGAATTGCGCAGGCAACCAATTTGCCGGCGCACACTGTCGGTAACACGGTTAGGACGTGTCCCGCCCGATGTATCCCGCCCCATTGTTCGACAGTGCTTAAGTTGATATTTTGCTTGAATATTAATGACTGAATGGCACCGAGGTACCGCAAGCACTGCTGTGAAATCCTTGACTGCTCGGTTTCTAGCTACCGCGAAATATACAAAACCTTGACTGTGCACGGTTTGTGAAATGTGAAATGTGAAATCAATATGAAATCAATCTTCATGCATGAGAGAGATGACCGCAAACTAGTTTGAGCACTCGTTCGACTGCTTCGTCGGTGGCAGCAGCGGCAGGGGGAGTAGACACTGCTGCCGTTCCTGTTCAGCTTGCCTCACAGCCGCTCCAGTGGCAGCGGCGGCGGCAACAGCATACATCCGTCTTTGACGGAACCTTTCAAGGCGGGATCACTTTTATTGTGCTGCTGCAGCGGCTGCTGGGACTCTTGATCCTAGGTGATGGACGGTTCTGCATGACCAACATGGACAATGCTGGACGACAGGGTACCCGTATCTCATCTGATCCTAAGCAGATTCAGAGAAGCGGACAGAGCAACCGTTCCTGCTTTTTAGCCTGTGCCGTTCCTGCTGCTGCTGCAGCGTTTGCTGCGAGTCATCAGACCAGGTGCTGGACGGAGCGCCATCTGCGCTGTGGACGGTGCTGGATGGAATGGGACCAGAAGATCCCATGGTGCTGTCCTGGAAGTTGCTGCTGATGTACGGGAAGTTGTAGGGAAGAGGAGGAGTAGGCAAGGGCATAGGGGCAAGGGTGGTTGCACCACCCAGCCTGATCGCGCCGCTGCAGGAGCTGCTGCTCGAACGCACCAAGGTCGATGGGGCAGGGGCAGCAGCGTGCCTGCTGATGCCGAGTGACGAGCTGCTACTGCCGCCTGTAGCCGGTGATGGCGCAGCAGCAGTAGCGACAGCGGCTGCAATAGCTGATGGTGGCAAGATCTCGATTCGTCCGGCGGGTCGGGTGAAAGAGACTGGTCTGCTGCTGTTTCTGCTCGAGGTGCCGGATTTGGAGACCGCTGCTGCAATGTCATCGGCTTCCGACGCCTGCTGCTTTTCCGTGTTCGAGAAGACGCGCTTAATGGTGCCTAAGCGCTTCTTGTGCAGATCGATGCTGTCCATGCGGAGGTGCGCCAAGTTATCGGAAGGGGCCATGCCCCCGGCACGGGACAGCCAAAGCTTCGCGACTTGCATCTGGCCTCTGTAGGCAGTCATCAAGGGTGATAAGAAACGTGTATGCCAGGGAAGAAGGTACGCACTAAAACGAACAGAATCTGGGCACAGGGAATGCTGGGTGAAATATCGGAATTGCAACATATTGTAGTAGGGTTCTGGCGCCAGATGCTACGCATGGCGTCTTGGCACCAAGAGCCAAGAGTGAAATTGGAGAACCTAGCATGCTTCAACAGTTCAGGCATGTTGAAGGCTGGCTTGATAAATTGATCGCAGCATGACTAGGTACTTTATGGATTTCTTGTGTATTACTATACAGTCTAGCTAATCATCACTATACAGTCTAGCTAATTATCACATGTCGATGTGAGACATATGCGACTGTTCATGGAATGCTGGCATGCGAAACAATCTCCTGGGACAGTAATTTATCACTCCTGGAGTGCCTAATTGCCTATCATGGCGCGGACTCGCGTCACACAGCGTCCTCTATCCAGTAGATTCTCACCTTGATTTCGGGTAAAGTGATGAGGCTGGGGAGAGAGAAAGATAATCCTCAGGCCAATTAGTCCAGGTTTTGACCTGGCGTGATGTAAGCAAAATGTAGAAAACGCATGAGGAATCGCCAACCGCCAACCGAACCGCTAGGCAGGTTCGTGGAAGGTGAATGCGGGTAAGACACTTTTCTGATTTTTGCACAGGTATCTCCGCTCTCTCGCCCGTTTCGCGGAGGGGCTGAGGCCATCTTCAACATAGGACTCGATAAATATTACTTGGAGTTGCTGTCTGCCAGGGCCAGCTTCATGAAGGGTGCCGCTCTACCGTCCAGGCCCGCCGCGGTGTGTACCCGCATGCGGGATTAATCTCGCTCAAAGTAAACGACAGGCTGATCCATAGCCAACATGCCCAGATGCTCAGGCTGAGTGCTGACTGAGAGATAGGACACAGAGGGGGGCATGGTGGCTATGCATTGTTGAGTTCCTCGAGTAGTGTGCCTCATGCCCTCTTGCTACCGGTACTTCTGGAGTTCTGGGTGAAGACATACCGTACATGATAAGTAAACATGCCTGTCGCCTATCTTGCACAATTTACCAGTATATCATAAGCTGTGCTCTTGATGCTGTGATATGTCTGCTATAGCCTCAAGGCCACGCACATGGCACGTATCATACCGTCATGAACGTTGTGTTGTGAGTGTTGACTTCTATCACCATGGCATCGCTGCCTAGCTGTCTTACGTTCCGGCCCTGAGGCACTGCTAAGTGACATTGTTCGCAGCGCAGGTTACGCTCTCCGAACCTCCTTCTTCTACCATGGGGAGCGCTGATGCTGTCCATGCATGGCATGTGGTTGTGCGTGTCGTCATGCCAAATGACACGGCTGTAATCCATACCACAGCCGCAAGCGTTGCCACCGCCGTTGCCTCATCCTATCGTCAGCGGCCGCGATGGACGTGCTGCAAGCCCTCCTCATCGCCCATCCTCACTCCATGTCAGGTTGGGATGGCTACTTTAAGTCTTGGAGGCACAATTCGGCTTAACCTGAACCGTATCGTGGCACTTCAGTAGTATAATCCGGTTGAATCTGGGCCATATTGTGCCGTATCGTGCTACCAGGCTTTCAGTCGGATGCTGGGTAGCTGCAGGTTGTGCATAACTCGTTCAGATCCGACTCACTGAAAAATGTGCTAGGGGGGAATCGAACCCCCGTCTGTTCCGTGGCAGGGAACTATGCTACCACTATACCACTAGCACTTGTGATGTATGATCAAGCGGCTTGAACGTGATTTATGTACCGCAAAGATCGTTCAAAATGCTTGGACCCCTTGTGTTTCTCCAAAAATAAAATTTCCATTGTGGCTGGCTGGGCTCACCTCCATAACAGGAGCACCCGCATCGGTCTATGCAGCATCAGTCTCACGTCTTCTGGTTGTGACCTGTGGCTTCGACCGTGCAAGCTTCTATTGGATCAGCATTGCCCCCGTAGATGCCTCTCCCCGGCTCTTCATTATGGCTGTTGCAACCTCCGGGTCCTCCGTGTGGCGTTCCCGCCGGCATATGGTCGGCGGTGTGCACGGCAGCTGTGGAGGCCATGGATTGAGTGCGTCAGTACCTCTGGGCGCTGGTTTCTGATAGGAAGGAAGAGGGAGATTGGTTTGAATGCTCCCAGTTTCTTATCACAGCCTTTTCCCCTCTTTATCTTTTACAATGGTGGATGAGCATGCCGATTTTGTGCGCCGTGCCTCCCACCGGGCTGTAACGGATTTCTGGTATTTTCTGAAAGACTTTGTGTCTTTGGCCCCTGTTCCATCTGAGTGGCCGGAGTTGCTCACCCCCCCCCCCCCTTCATCGGTGTCATGGGAAAGGGGGGGCAGGTAGCCGTGCATCCCAACTTGCCGTCTGAGGTGACCTGGGATGGTGATTACACTTAATTTTTTGCTGTTTTTGATCGGTCTATGTTTGCCGAAATGGCCGAGCTTTATTTCAGCTGGGACCAAAGGTCCAGAGGTGTCGTGTCATTAATTATTTATGAAGTGCCTGCCACTTTGCAAACACTATTTCCTTCTTACTCTCGCTCCTTCCTCGTCAGCATTCTTTGCAGCAATTATAATATCACCATCACTTTATCCCTGCCTTAATCGCTATGGCATTTGCATTAAGAACGGTGGAAACCCGCTGGCATTTAAATTTGTGGGGGGGCCCCTGCTGAACGTATTTGCATTTCATAAATGCATATCTTCATTCAAGCCCTAAACTTTGGACCCTGCTGCTCATTGCGCTCACTCATCTTAAACTCGAACCACCTTATTTTGCTTCATGCACTTGCTCCTTGCATTTATTCCTCAGGTGACCACGCGGCCGAGCCTTTTTTTGAGCATGGCCCAGAGGTCTATAACGTTACACCTCTGGGCCCGCTCAAAGCTCGGCCGCGTGGGCGCCCATCTGCAGGGCCCAGAGGTGTAACGTCATTGATTTACTCCTTAGCCCTTCGTGCTAATAAATGAGCTACCGGTATTGACCAAGCCTAGGAGCATGGCCCCAAGGAGCGCAGCCATTAGCAGCGAGGAGGCCCTTCCGAATGCCCATGCTCGCATGCCTGCTGCATTATAGCGGCCATGTGCTGTGACCATCGATTGCCTGCCCCATTTGACCAAGCCCACGAGAATGGCCCCAAGGAGGGTGGCCATGAGCAGTGGGAGGCACTTCCGAAAGCCGCTGCCGATGCCCGCATGACTCCTGCTTTATAGCGGCCATGCACTGTCCCCATTGACTGGCTGCCCTGATAAGCAATTCACCTCGCCTCGCCAAGTTAATGGCCACAAGAAGGGTAGCCCTGGGCAGTGACGAGATCTGCCCATGCCAACAGCCCCGCCAGACAGCAGCCACCATGCGTCGTTACCCTCCGTTGGCTGCTCTAACTAGCAATGTACCAATCCTAGGTGAATCGCCCCAAGGAGCGCAGCCATTAGCAACGAGGCAGCGCTCCCGATAGCGGCGGCCCCACCTCATGACAGCAGCCACCCTGCGTCGTTACCCTCCATTGGCTGCTCTAATTAGCAATGTACCGATCCTAGGTGAATCGCCCCAAGGAGCGCAGCCATTAGCAACGAGGAAGCGCTCCCGATAGCGGCGGCCCCACCTCATGACAGCAGCCACCCTGCGTCGTTACCCTCCGTTGGCTGCCCTAATTAGCAATGTACCAATCCTAGGTGAATCGCCCCAAGGAGCGCAGCCATTAGCAGCGAGGAAGCGCTCCCGATAGCGGCGGCCCCACCTCATGATAGCAGCCACCCTGCGTCGTTACCCTCCATTGGCTGCCCTAATTAGCAATGTACCAATCCTAGGTGAATCGCCCCAAGGAGCGCAGCCTTTAGCAGCGAGGAGGTGCTCCTGATAGCGGCGGCCCCGCCTCTTGATAGCAGCCACCACGCGTCGTAGGCATCAATTGCAACCCTAATCAACTACTGCTAGTTGGAAATTTAGCAATGTACCAATTCTAGGTGAATAGCTCTAAGGAAGGTAGTCATTAGCAGCGGGGAGGCGCTCCCGATAGCGGTGGCCCCGCCCCTTGCTTGCAGCCACCACGCGTCATTACCCTCCATAAGCTGCTTTAATTAGCAATTGATCCATTTAGGTGAATCGCTTCAAGGAGCGCAGCCATTAGCAGCGAGGAAGCGCTCCCGATGGTGGCGGCCCCGCCTCCGGATAGCAGCCACCACACGCTGTACGCATCAATTGCAACCCTAATTCACAAGTTCTAAATTCAGCAATGTACCCATCCAAGGTGAATGGCCCCAAGGAGCGCAGCCATTAGCAGCGAGGAAGCGCTCCCGATAGCGGAGGCCCCGCCTCGTGATAGCAGCCAGGCCCCTATGCCTGGAGAGGCCATCCTGACCGCACTCCACAAACCCATGTCCATGGCCAGGGCGGTTCCAGCGCGCACCTGAAGGGACAAGTAAGAGGGTTTTATTCAGCTACAGTTCAGCTACATGGCCAGGGCGGTGCTAGATCGTACCTAGAGGGACTCGTAGGACAGTTTTATCTAAGAGAAAAACCCGGCTACCATTCAGCTACATTGCTGCTCACCACAGACCCATGTCCATGGCCAAGGAAGTACCAGCGCCACCCAGAGGGACACGTTGGAGGGTTGAGTCAGCTACAATTCAGCTACATGACCACCCTCCACAAACCCAAGTCCATGGCCAGGGCGGCACCAGCGCGTACCTAGAGGGTAAGTAGGAGGGTTCTATTCAGAGGGGCCATTCAGCTACAATTCAGCTACATGACCACCCTCCACAAACCCAAGTCCATGGCCAGGGCGGCACCAGCGCGTACCTAGAGGGTAAGTAGGAGGTTTCTATTCAGAGGGGCCATTCAGCTACAATTCAGCTACATGACCACCCTCCACAGACTCATGTCCGTGGCCAGGGCGGTGCCAGAGCCACTAAGAGGGACAAGTAGGGGGGGCTAGTGCAAGGTGCAATTCAGCTACAATTCAGCTACATGATTGTCCTCCACAGACTCGTGTCCATGGCCAGGGCGGTACCAGCGTGCACTTAGAGGGACATGTAGGGGGGGCTCATTCAAAGTGCAATTCAGCTACAATTTGGCTACAATTCAGCTACATGACAGTCCTCCACAGACTCATGTCCATGGCCAGGGCGGTACCAGCGTGCACTTAGAGGGACATGTAGGGGGGGCTCATTCAAAGTGCAATTCAGCTACAATTTGGCTACATGACTGCCCTCGACAGACTCATGTCCATGGCCAAGGCGGTACCAGCGCGCACTTAGGGGGACATGTAGGGGGGGCTCATTCAAAGTGAAATTCAGCTACAATTTGGCTACAATTCAGCTACATGACAGTCCTCCACAGACTCATGTCCATGGCCAGGGCGGTACCAGCGCGCACTTAGAGGGACATGTAGGGGGGGCTCATTCAAAGTGAAATTCAGCTACAATTTGGCTACAATTCAGCTACATGACAGTCCTCCACAGACTCATGTCCATGGCCAGGGCGGTACCAGCGTGCACTTAGAGGGACATGTAGGGGGGGCTCATTCAAAGTGCAATTCAGCTACAATTCAGCTACATGACTGCCCTCGACAGACTCATGTCCATGGCCAAGGCGGTACCAGCGCGCACTTAGGGGGACATGTAGGGGGGGCTCATTCAAAGTGAAATTCAGCTACAATTTGGCTACAATTCAGCTACATGACAGTCCTCCACAGACTCATGTCCATGGCCAGGGCGGTACCAGCGTGCACTTAGAGGGACATGTAGGGGGGGCTCATTCAAAGTGCAATTCAGCTACAATTCAGCTACATGACTGCCCTCGACAGACTCATGTCCATGGCCAAGGCGGTACCAGCGCGCACTTAGAGGGACATGTAGGGGGGGCTCATTCAAAGTGCAATTTAGCTACAATTCAGCTAAAATTCAGCTACATGACTGCCCTCCACAGACTCATGTCCATGACCAAGGCAGTACCAGCGCGCACTTAGAGGGACATGTAGGGGGGGCTCATTCAAAGTGCAATTTGGCTACAATTTGGCTACAATTCAGCTACATGACTGCCCTCCACAGACTCATGTCCATGACCAAGGCAGTACCAGGGCGCACTTAGAGGGACATGTAGGGGGGGCTCATGCAAGGGACAATTCAGCTACAATTCAGCTACATGACTGCCCTCGACAGACTCATGTCCATGGCCAAGGCAGTACCAGCGCGCACTTAGAGGGACATGTAGGGGGGGCTAATTCAAAGTGCAATTTAGCTACAATTCAGCTAAAATTCAGCTACATGACTGCCCTCCACAGACTCATGTCCATGACCAAGGCAGTACCAGCGCCTCCCAGAGAGACTTGTTGGAGGGGTTCATTCAAGGGACAATTCAGCTACAATTCAGCTACATGACTGCCCTCCACAGACTCATGTCCATGGCCAAGGCAGTACCAGCGCCTCCCAGAGAGACTTGTTGGAGGGGTTCATTCAAGGGACAATTCAGCTACAATTCAGCTACATGACTGCCCTCCACAGACTCATGTCCATGGCCAAGGCAGTACCAGCGCGCACTTAGAGGGACATGTAGGGGGGGCTAATTCAAAGTGCAATTTAGCTACAATTCAGCTACAATTCAGCTACATGACTGCCCTCCACAGACTCATGTCCATGACCAAGGCAGTACCAGCGCCTCCCAGAGAGACTTGTTGGAGGGGTTCATTCAAGGGACAATTCAGCTACAATTCAGCTACATGACTGCCCTCCACAGACTCATGTCCATGGCCAAGGCAGTACCAGCGCCTCCCAGAGAGACTTGTTGGAGGGGTTCATTCAAGGGACAATTCAGCTACAATTCAGCTACATGACTGCCCTCCACAGACTCATGTCCATGGCCAAGGCAGTACCAGCGCCTCCCAGAGAGACTTGTTGGAGGGGTTCATTCAAGGGACAATTCAGCTACAATTCAGCTACATGACTGCCCTCCACAGACTCATGTCCATGGCCAAGGCAGTACCAGCGCCTCCCAGAGAGACTTGTTGGAGGGGTTCATTCAAGGGACAATTCAGCTACAATTCAGCTACATGACTGCCCTCCACAGACTCATGTCCATGGCCAAGGCAGTACCAGCGCCTCCCAGAGGGTCTCGTTGGAGGGGTTCATTCAAGGGACAATTCAGCTACAATTCAGCTTCATGACTGTCCGCAACAACTCATGTCCATGGCCAGGACGGTACCAGCGCGCACTTAGAGGGACAAGGAAGGGGTGTAATGTAAGAGATTTCCGTTTCAATTCTTCTGCATCGCTGCGTTCGTGGCCAGGGCATTACCAATGCGCACCTTGAGGGACACGCGTAGGGTTTGGGGTTTAGGGTTCAGGGTGTAGAAGAGTTATTTCAAGAGTTCAAGAGAGCTTCGGGAGAGCCAATCGAGCCAGCCTTAGAGGGCTTGGCCGTGCCAATCTAATTTGTTCTTGGTGTGTGGAATGTTTCGGTTTGAACCCAGCTCAGCCCAACCCCCTTTCGAGCACAGCGCTGACCTAGTTTTAGAGTGCAGTATTTACAGTTTAGGGTGCAGGGTTAACAGTGTGGGGTTCAGGGTGCAGGCTTCGATGTTAAGGGTTTAGGGTGCAGGTTTCATAGTGTAGGATTTAGGGTGCAGGCTGAGCTGTTTAGGGTTTAGGGTTAAGAGTGTAGGGTTTAGGGTTCAGGGTTAACAGTGTAGGGTTCAGGGTGCAGGCTTAGCTGTTTTGGGTTTAAATTGCAGGTTTTAGGGTTTAGGGTGCAGGTTTTAACCCGACACAGCCTACCCACCTTGGGCACGGCCTTTGTGAGCTTTGCAGTGCTGACTGCCGAGATGAGCACGCCAGCCAGGCACTGAGGCACTAGAGACGCCACCTTCAACGCAGCAGAGAGGGCATCATGGGCTAATTTGATCAGGTATTGTATTTTTGTACATCTACATACCGTAGATTTGATTTGCATTCCCTCGGGTATGAAAAACATGTTTTTTTTGAAGCTGCTCCCAGGGCAAACTTTGGACCCAAACTCTCGATTTCTGACAATTGGCGTTGACAATCGATAATCAGTATGACAGTATCTTAATGTATCCCTCAACCCCAAACGACGTTAATTATGGGGGAAAGCAAAGCAAATGTACAGTACTTGCATTTATGGGCACATTTTTTTGATATAATAACAGGCTTCACATATCTGGTGAACTTCCAATAGCTGAAAATATGTCAATAAACCCTTAAAACCCCAAACTGAAACTATGTCAACAAATGTAAGTATAGAGCCTGTTGGCTACAGAACTGCGCCTAACCATCGAGGCCACGGAACAAGAACAAGTAGGGTGCAAGTGGGAAAATAAAAGCCGCCTTGATATAGGATAAGAGGGTATCGGGAGCTCCCATAAAACAACTGCAGAAGAGAAAGCAGCAGAGTGGCCACCTTAAAATAGCAGGTGCTGTGGCATGAGAAGGGCCACCTCATACGCTGTCTCTCTCTCTCATTTGCCCTGCTGGCTCAATTAAGTTGAGAACATTATCACCAAAACTTGCCACCCTGTCGCCACAGCGAGCATCCGTCTCTCCCACAATTCCTCTGCTTGCTCAAATCAATCAAAAAAGATCTCACCGTCATTTGCGACCCTGTGGCTGAGGCGAGCATCAGGAACCCCACCAGGAGGCCCCAACAGCTGCAGTACAGCGCCCGACCCTCCCCCAAGCGCCTGATGGCAGGCCCCACCTGGAGGCACATCAAAGGTCAGCGGTACACGACTGTGAGCTTGAGGTATATGAGTGACAGGGGGCACACATTAATATAGGGCATGCCCTTAACCGGGCCCATGATGGCAGGCCCCACCTAAAAATACATAACATGTTAGCGGTACACAACTGTGAGCTTAAGGTAAATGAGTGACAGGGGGCACACATAAATATGGGGCATGCCCTTAATCAGGTACCTGATGGCAGGCCCCACCTGGAGACACATAACATGTTAGTGGTACACAACTGTGAGCTTGAGGTATAACAGTGACATGAAGAACGCATAAGGGGGGGGGCATGCCCTAAACCAGGCCCCTGATGGCAGGCCCCACCTGGAGACACATAGAATGTTAGAGGTACACAACTGTCATTTTAGAACCTCATCAATGCACCAAAATATCCTCCTCCCCTCCTCCTCCCCCCCATCCCATTCGCCCTTTTCTTCTCCCTCATGCTCGAACACGCAGTAGAGTCGCCCGCCTTCCTGCTGAATGATATTATTGCGACGAATATGCTCCAACAGATATGCTCCAACGCCCGAGTAAGCCTCCTCCTAACCTTCCACACACCCATTCTCTACCTCCGCTCCTCTGCAGAATGCCCACGAAGGAGAGCGCCACTCCGGCATGCTTTGACTGGAGGACTTAACCCTAAACCCTAAACCCAAAGACCCGCCTGCTACCGGGCTGAAGCCTAGACATTTAAACTACATTTCGCATTATCTTCGCACCAAAAAGGCCTGCGTTGCGATGGACAGGATGCCCACGAAGGAGAGCGCCGCCCCGGCATGCTTTGGCCCGAGGCCCTGGCTTTGCAGGACCACAGTGAACATGGAATGGAACAGGGACGATGCTGCAGCTGCAAGATGAAGCAAGATGGATCAAGTTTCAGGGTTCAGGTTTCAGGCTTCGGGTTTCAGGGTGCAGGGTTCACAAGAGGTTATAAATGGAGGTTTGGTTTACCGCCAACCTCATGGAGTGCAGCAAGGAAGAGGCCGCGGTTTCAAGAGGCAACATGTTCCGGGTTCAAGGTCAACAATGGTTCTATAGAGTAGGGTTTGGAACACAGGAGCCAGCAGCCAGCAGCAACATCAGGAGCTGCAACAGCAGTAACTAACAACAGCGGCAGCAGTTGCAACAGCAACACCAGAACAGCATCCGCAGCAGCAACATCGGTAGACGAAACAGCAGTAAACAGCAACAGCGGCAGCAGCAGCAAAAACAACATCAGCACCGCAACAGCATCCGCAGCAGCACCAAATAGCAGCAGCAATAGCGGCAACAGCCAGAAGCAGCTACAACAGCAACAACAGCAATAGCAGCAGCAGCAACAAAAACAAAACAAAAAAATGCAGCAGCCACAGCCCACAGCAGCAGCTACATAGAGCCAGCAGCAGCAGTAGCAGCAGCAACAACAGCAGTAGCAACATCGGCAGTAGAAGCAACAACAGCAGGAGCAGGAGCTACAGCAGCAGCAACAGACACCATGACAGTAGCAGCAGCAGCAATGACAGCAGCAGCAGTGGCAGTGTAGCGATCTCAGTTGGGGACTGACTCTGCTACTTTGATTGATGGCTTCTTGCCGCACAGAGAAGCCCATCAGGGCATGCCTGGACTGGATAATATACCTCGGGATGGATGTACCAGACAGATAGATTCACACGAGGTCAGGGCATGCCTGGACTGATAATATCCCTCGGGATGGATGCACCAGACGGATCCGTGCGAGGTCAGGGCATGCCTGGACTGATAATATCCCTCGGGATGGATGCACCAGACGGATCCGTGCGAGGTCAGGGCATGCCTGGACTGATAATATCCCTCGGGATGGATGCACCAGACGGATCCGTGCGAGGTCAGGGCATGCCTGGACTGATAATATACCTCGGGATGGATGCACCAGACGGATGCGTGCGAGGTCAGGGCATGCCTGGACTGATAATATCCCTTGGGATGGATGCACCAGACGGATCCGTGCGAGGTCAGGGCATGATTCATTATTTAAGCTTTCCCAGCGTTCTCATAATGCTACAAGTAGATATCTGCCTGAGGTTTACTTCCTGGAGCGAAGATTCAGTGTCGTAAGGCTGACCAACAACAGCCAGAAGGCAGCAGCAGCAACATCGCTGTTGATAGTGGCAGCAATGGCTGAATGGCAACAGCGCTGTTGGTAGCGGCAGCAATGGCAACAGCAACAGAAATACTAGCAGCAATGGCAGCAGTGCTGTTGATAGCGGCAGCAATTGCAACAGCAATAACAGCAAAATAACTAGCAGCTGCAGGCTGCAGCATGAGGTTCACTCACTGGTGCAAACTTTCAGAGTCATGAGGCTGGCCAACAGCAGTCAGAAGGCAGCAGCAACAAATCAGCAGCAGCGTCCACAGCGGCAGCAATGGCAACTGCAACATAATTACTAACAGCAATGGCAACAGCGCTGTTGACAGCAGCAGCAATGGCAACTGCTGCATGAGGTTCACTTACTGGTGCATAGCTTCAGAGTCATGAGGCTGGCCACGCCGGGGGCACGCAGCACCTGAGAGGGACAGTTGAGGAGCATGCCGGGTATTGGCCATCCCAGTTTTCTTGCTGGGGAAATAAAGCCGCATTGAAGGAGAATCAAAGGAGGCTGCAGAAGGGAGGGTCGGCTGAAGGCCGGTGGGGGGTCGGCCGAAGACTTGAACGTGTGTGCTTCTTCTTGCTACGCTCGGGGCAAATTAAATGTTGGGAAAATGCCCCATTGGAGGAGAATCAGGACACAAAGCGGGGGCCACCCGGGGGACAGCACACAGCCCCTGAAGAGTGCACCTAAAATTTTCTTGGGGGGGAAATCATGCCACATCGGAGGAGAATCAGGA
The DNA here is from genome assembly GCA_037349105.1 of Limnomonas spitsbergensis. Taxonomy (NCBI): domain Eukaryota; kingdom Viridiplantae; phylum Chlorophyta; class Chlorophyceae; order Chlamydomonadales; genus Limnomonas; species Limnomonas spitsbergensis. The sequence goes on along the minus strand of JAYJMM010000093.1, from coordinate 1,007,417 downwards.
TACGAAGCGGGGGCCACCCGGCGGGGCCCACCCGGTGGACAGCTCACAGCCCCTCCTGATATCACCTAGGGTTGGAGTGCTTCAAGTGCTTGAAAGCACTTGAACATACAGCCGGTTGATTTGCGCTGTAGCGCATAAAGTTTCAGGGACGTTCCAGAAACATCGGGCTGACGGACCGACGGACTGACTGACTGACTGACTGACTGACTGACGGATACGGGGTGACTCTGGGGGCTTCGCCCCCGCGACCTTCGGCCGCCCGGGGGTCTCTGCCGAAAAGCTTTGGGCCTAAAGTTCAGGACCCGCACCTGCTTAAAATGTCCGAGCAGGCTAAACAGCCCCTTCCCCCCCGCAACAGGCGCCTCATCCGCCTTTGCCTTCCCATGCTCGGCCGCTGTCGCAGCAGCCTCCTTCTTCGCTGCGCCCTCCTTTGTTGCAAAGCCCTCCCTTTCCGCTGCGCCCTCCTTTGTTGCCGAGCCCTCCCTTTCCGCTGCGCCCTGTTTGTTCGTATCGCCCTTTATGTCCTCCCCGCCATGCCCGTCGCCAGAGTAGGCCGCTTGCGTTGCGTCTGTTATGTGTTAAGTATTCAGGGTTCAGTGTTAAATATTCAGGGTTGAGTGTTATGTATTTAGGGTTGAGTGTTAAGTATTCAGGGTTAACTGTTTCATGTTTTGAGTGTTCAGGCTTAAATTGCCAGGGTTCAGCATTATGATTCAATTCTCAGGGTTAAGTGTGTTGGCTATGATGTTTATGGTTCTGTACTCAGGGTTCAGTATTTAGGGTTCAGCGTTTAGAATAAGTGTCACGCCTTGTTTAAGTTTTCAAACCCTAGAGCCAAGAATCTGAGATGTACGTGGAAGTCAGACTAGGGTTCCTTGGACCAAGACCCTGGACCCACCATTTTAGCACCAGCTGTAGAGGTCAGCAGGTGGTTAGTGTAAACACGGCTAACTCAAAGTCTTGAAGGCTTGATAGGCGATTGAGCCCCCAAGGACGACCACTATACCAGCTATTCTCACTATTTAAGATCCTTCATTTTTTATCTCAACCTGGTAAGCAGCGTGCCTTCTTACTGATTTTTTAAGACCCTATGCGCCCAGGCCAGGGTACATGCGCACCCAGTAATTAGTTTCATTAACCTAAAGCCTAAACCCTCACCCGTGGGAACCAGCACTAGTATCAGTAAGAAGCTAAGGATGGATCCCATGGTCGCAATCCACGCGGAGAACTGGAGGGAGATGTCGGATAGGAGGCCTGGCAGGCAGTTGGGTGGATAGGCAGTTGGTTAGGCAGTTGGTTAGGCAGTAAGGTAGTTGGAGTTGGGAGGGCAGCTGGGCAGGCAGTCAGGCAGGCAATCCACGCAGAGAACTGGAGGGAGATGTTGGAGAGGAGGCCTGGCAGTCAGTTGGGTGGTTGGGCAGTTGGTTAGGCAGTTGGTTAGGGAGTCCGGTAGTTGGACAGTTGGGAGGGCAGTTGGGCAGGCAGACAGACAGGCGATCCACGTAGAGAACTGGAGGGAGATGTCGGAGAGGAGGCCTGGCAGGCTGTTGGGTGGTTAAAAAGGCATTCATGCAGTGGGAAGGACAGGAAGTTGGACAGGCAGTTGGACAGGCAAGCAATCCACTCAGAGAACTACCCCTGCTCCCTAATCCACGAACCCTGTTCCCTAAGCCTGTAACCCTTGCTCCCAAAGCGCTGACCCCTGCTCCCTGACCCCTGCTCTCTAACCCCTGAACTCTGTTTCCCAACCCTTCAACCCTGGCTCCTTAACCCCTGCTCCCTAAGCCCTTGCTCCCGTACCACCTTATCATGCTCCCTAACCCTTTAACCCTACTCCCTAACCCTTCAACCCTGCTCCCTTACCCTTCAACCCTGCTCCCTAAGCTTTCAACCCTACTCTCTAAGCCTTTGCTCCCAAACTGCCTAATCCTGCTCCCTATCCCTTGCTCCCTAACCCCTGAAACCTGCTCCCCCGCCCTCCAACCCTGGCTCTCTAAGCCCTTGCTCCCGAACCGGCTAATCCTGCTCCCCATCCCTTGCTCCCTAACCCCTGAAACCTGATCCCCTGCCCTTCAACCCTGGCTCTCTAAGCCCTTGCTCCCGAACCGCCTAATCCTGCTCCCTATCCCTTGCTTCCTAACCCCTGAAACCTGATCCCCCGCCCTCCAACCCTGGCTCTCTAAGCCCTTGCTCCCGAACCGCCTAATCCTGCTCCCTATCCCTTGCTCCCTAACCCCTGAAACTGCTCCCCTGCCCTTCAACCCTGGCTCTTTAAGCCCTTGCTCCCGAACCGCCTAATCCTGCTCCCTATCCCTTGCTCCCTAACCCCTGAAACCTGCTCCCCCGCCTTCAACCCTGACTCTCTTAGCCCTTGCTCCCAAACCGCCTGACCCTGCTCCCTAACCCTCGAGCCCTGCTCCCTAACCCTTCAACCCTTCTCCCTAAAGCCCCCAAAGCCAACGCACCTCCGATGAGCGGCCCAGAGCTCATCCCGATGCCCGTGCACATGCTCACGTATCCGAGTTGCCTCGCTCGGTCTGCGTCGCTGGACGCTGATGTCACAATGGTGCGCGCAGCCAGCACCGCGTGCTGCAGAAGTGTGGGGGCCCTGATCAGGGTTTATATTTAAGGGCTCAGGGTTAAGGGTTTACCGGTATAGTCAAGGGTTTAGTGTTTAGGGTTAGTAAACAAGGGTTAAGGGTGCAGGTTTGAAAAGGCATCACAAAATTAACCCATCTGCAGCCCTGAACCCTATCAGCTCACCCACCCGCAGATGTGCCACTAACCCTTTCCAGCCAAATTCACACTTTTCTGTTATGCTGTTCAACTTGCCCACTCTTTTGCCAAGCTGCATACCTAGTGCCACTTTAGGCGTAAACCCTGCCTTCTCAGGAACGGCATCGCAGCATTGGTGGTTGATGCTGATGATGCAACCCAACTGACCTGCTACAGCACATCCCAACCAACCCAACCAACTTGATCATGTATATTTCAACCAACCCAACCGACTACACTTTTGCAGCCCAACAGATGTAACCAACCTAGTAAGATATATGATCACGATATTGGTGGTTCATACTACCCTACCCTACCACACCGCCCAACTAACCCAACTGACCAGCTCATGCACATCCCAACCAGCCCAACCAACCTGCTCAAATACAGCATTGCGACACTGGTGGCGGATGCTGTCATGCCGTAACATACCGCACTAGCAGCGAAGGAGACCAGCAGCAGCGTGCGCCCCCCACATGCGTCCATCACGGGGCCTGATAACAGATAGATGACACATGGAATTCCGAAGGGTGCGAGGGAGGACGGCGGGGAGCAGTTTCCAGGCATTAAACATGCCGTGCTCCACCGCTTTAAAAGAAGGAGATGCGGAGCAGCTTGTAACCCCCCCCACACAGCCATTGCATGCATTGAACATGCCGTGCTCCACCGCTTTTAAAGAAGGAGATGCGGAGCAGCTTGACCCCCCCCCACACACAGCCATCGCAGGCATTGAACATGCCGTGCTCTACCGCTTTTAAAGAAGGAGATGCGGAGCAGCTTGAACCCCCCCCCCCACACAGCCATCGCAGGCATTGTACATGCCATGCTCCACCGCAATTAAACAAGGAGATGTGGAGCAGCATGGACCCCCCCACAGGGCCATCACAGGACTTGGGAAGCGACAGAAAGCACCATCAGTAGCTTTCTGAAGATGGGAAGATTCCAAGGAGAATCTGGCCCTTATGATGAAAGGCATGTGTTGAGGGAGGGCAGCAGGGAGGATCAGTTTATGGGCATCGAGCACGCGTCCATCACAGGTCGGGATGAAAGAGATATTACACATTTATTAGTTTGCTGCAGTTAGTTAAGATTTCAAGGAGTATCTGGCCATTCTAAAGCGTTTAGGGTCCAGGGTCTAGGCCCCCCCCCCTTTTTATCCCTACATAATAAATTTAAGATGCACCGCAAGGCTTCAACACCCTTACCCCTAACCTTAAACCCTTATGTACCACAGATCACATGTCGGGGCAGCCAGGCAAGCTGATGGGGACAGAACCGTGACCGGCCAACGGCTATTGGTACCCACATCAGGGCTTGCTGCTCTGGTGGGGTTCAACCGCCTTTGGTCCCCATATCAGGGCCTGTTGCTCTGGTGGGTGCCAACCGCCTTTGGTCCCCATATCAGGGCTTGTTGCTCTGGTGGGGTTCAACCGCCTTTGGTCCCCATATCAGGGCCTGTTGCTCTGGTGGGTGCCAACCGCCTTTGGTCCCTACATCAGGGCTTGTTGCTCTGGTGGGGTTCAACCGCCTTTGGTCCCCATATCAGGGCTTGTTGCTCTGGTGGGTGCCAACCGCCTTTGGTCCCTACATCAGGGCTTGTTGCTCTGGTGGGGTTCAACCGCCTTTGGTCCCCATATCAGGGCTTGTTGCTCTGGTGGGTGCCAACCGCCTTTGGTCCCTACATCAGGGCTTGTTGCTCTGGTGGGGTTCAACCGCCTTTGGTCCCCATATCAGGGCTTGTTGCTCTGGTGGGTGCCAACCGCCTTTGGTCCCTACATCAGGGCTTGTTGCTCTGGTGGGGTTCAACCGCCTTTGGTCCCCATATCAGGGCTTGTTGCTCTGGTGGGTGCCAACCGCCTTTGGTCCCTACATCAGGGCTTGTTGCTCTGGTGGGGTTCAACCGCCTTTGGTCCCCATATCAGGGCTTGTTGCTCTGGTGGGTGCCAACCGCCTTTGGTCCCTACATCAGGGCTTGTTGCTCTGGTGGGGTTCAACCGCCTTTGGTCCCCATATCAGGGCTTGTTGCTCTGGTGGGTGCCAACCGCCTTTGGTCCCTACATCAGGGCTTGTTGCTCTGGTGGGGTTTGGTCCCCATATCAGGGCTTGTTGCTCTGGTGGGTGCCAACCGCCTTTGGTCCCTACATCAGGGCTTGCTGCTCTGGTGGGGTTTAACCGCCTTTGGTCCCTACATCAGGGCTCCATCAGGGCTCCATCAGGGCTTGCTGTTCCAAGCTGTGCAAGCCGTGGAAAGGGGTTGTAGCTTAAGTGCAGGTAGAGAACACTGAAGAGACACTGGATTTGACACCACTACAAGCACCCGCGGATGAAACGCGGGCGTTTCCTTTGAATAATCGCCGCCGTGCATCCCATGCATGCAAGCCCTCGCGTGCATGACACATGAGGACGCTACGTCAGCCATCCGCCAACTCATGTCCACAGCTGCGCTCCTATCCAGTGGCACGAAGAAAACGCGAGCGACAAGGATACGGTATCCTGAAAATACGGTATTCTGAAAGAAAGTCCTTGATAGTGTCTGAAAGTATCGAAAAGTATCTGAAAGTTTGTCCCTCACCATTCATCCCAACGCGTCATGCATGACAGCATGCCTCCTTCGACGCCTGGAAACAGCCCCTGAATGGCAACTTAACCCGTTGCTGGATGGATAGATAAATCCCCCGTGAATACCTGAGAGGAGTCCCCCGACGGACTGCGCGAGGTTGAAGAGGGATTGCAGGCGAGCGAACTCCGCGGTGCTGGCGCCCATCTGTTTCGTCAGATACGGCAGGACGGGTGCCTGCATCATGTAACACACGCTGTACATGACGATGCTGGCATACACCGCATACAACGCGGCTTCGCGGCTGAGATAAGCCATGGGTGATGGATCCGCCTTTCAGCAAGTTGGAGATCTGAATGTTGCAAATTCCGTTTTATTGCAGATCATTATTCATTTTGTGAGACGTTAAATGCGATGACTGATGAGAGGAATGCGACAATGCAGGGCGGCAAACAGTATGGGATACCCCCTGCAGGGGCCCCTGGGGCATGAAGGTGAAGGGGGAAGTGCGGTGGGGGAAGTGTGGATACATGTGCGAGAGATTTCCCGAAATTCCTTGGATGAATACGCTCACCCCCTGCTCTTGATTGCATTGCCGTTCGATCAAATCGTTTAACTTGATCAGGAGGCGCCATCAACCGACTCTGTGGGCGCGTTGTAACCTACCGAGCAACGAGCGACAGATCTCTGCAGGGCTAGATCCCCGTCCCCCAAGGCACAAATTGTCACCTTCTATCTGCATCGACACCAGCGGACTATTCTTCTAATCGTGTTCGTCTTACATCAAGCGACCACCCATGAGTACCGGTAGACCGGTGAGAGTGGCGGGAGACTGGCCGAGTGACTCAGCGCATGTAGGGGGGGGGGCAACTCCGGCACCTCCTGTCTCATCCAGGTGATCGACTTGTTCAATTAGCACACTTCCGCTCGTTTCGATGGTTTGAATAAGCTGCGCCTAGTGTGACAACCACCCCATGCTCAGTTGCTCATCCTTGGTCCCGCTGCTATTCTGTCGCAGCCCGCAGGCCGTTCGAGGGTTTGAAAATGAAGCAACGATGAAACGACCATCATCCCATGCTCAATTCATCACCCCAGACCCGCTGCTTTGTCCCGCTGCCCGCAGAACTTCGCCATTGCCTACGCTGCATCAACAAGCCTTGCCCCCCTGCGTCCCACTGCTGCTGTCCCACATCTGTATGTCTGCAGAACTTCGCGATGCTGGACGTCGTGACGTTGAAAAAATACAAGAAGTTCTACCGACTCGTAAGTTTGCCAAGGCAACTGCTCATATAGGACATGGCGAAATTATTATCTGACGCCTGTTTTATTTACGAGCCTGGCGATGCCAACAGAGAGCTGGCAGCATGGCCAGCCACTCAGGCCCGGGGGACCCATGCTGTATTAAATCAAACCCAGCATTCATGAGCAAGAAGAGCAGTTCCCCTCGAAGTTCATTTTTGAACTCCGAGGGGAACCAAACCTTCTTCTGTGCACCCAGACATTTGTTAGGTGGCTGCAGGGCGGCCACCAATGGGCTGATGGGCCAATGAGGCCGGCTGGCTGGGGACCTAACCTTTACCAGCATGCCATGCGGCGGGAGGCCCAAGCAAGTAACAGCGCCTGCTGCACCAGGCCCCACCTGCATGTAGTTATTAATTATTCATTACATTCACTACTGCTCAAGAAATCAGCATTAATCTACAAAAAATACTGATTTACGACCAAAAGCTGGCGTTTACAATCGACAAATCCTTTTGTGTGGTTCCCCCATTCCCTTACGACATTATGTATGGGGGACTGGACGTCACCGTCAGCTCTTTTATTTCTTGCAAGAGGCATTATTTAAGCTGAGCCTGCTGACTTCTGTACCCAAGTCACCATACCGGTATCCATAAGACCAGCCGTATTTCCAAGAGGGAGGTCATTTGCACTATACTGGGCTGAACCATGCATACTTGCATTAGCCAGTGGCCACTCTGTCCTCTACCTTTTAACCACTCCTGTCATATATAAAGCATGCATGTGGCCACTCCGTGCTCCTACCTTTTACCCACTGGAGCCACCTGAACGATTGGTAACTAACCTCTCGGCGTGAAACGCCGTAGCTGGTCGTGAGGGAAATCACAAAAGGGTACTGAGGTACCATGGAGTGATTGATCCACGATTGCAATCACATGGGGAAGAGTGCGCGTATCCTGTACAAGAAGGTATAATCACCCATACCTAGGGAGATCCGCAAAACATCACGAAGGATTGGAAACCACACGTAGTTCTTACTTTTTACTGACAGGGGCTTCGGAGGCGGAAGGCATCTGGCCCTAGGCTCAACGTCACAGTTGCTGAGCCTCAAGAACGTTAGCGCTGCTGAAGGTTTGCTTTGCCTTCCCTCATAATTTAAGTTGTTTGGGGTTGAGGAATCCATGAATATACGAATCATCAATTGTCAACGCTAGATTCCAGTCGAAAATCAAGACTTTTGGTCGAGGTTTTCCCTGAGGACAGCAGGGAAAGAAATATTTTTTGCATGCCCGAGGGAATGAAGGCAAATCAAATCTACGCTATTCGATTTCCTTACCAGTCCTGTGCCTGCTGCACTCCTCTTATTTACATCAATACAAACTTTAAATAAATAAAAATCTGATGCATCCAGCCTAAGTTTTTTTGAAGGGGCCAGGCAGAACGAACAGGGGACATCGCTGTGGTGAGGGGTGAGGGTTTCCAGGTAGCAGCAGAAATAAAAATATAACCTATTGCACGTCATGTCTGCGAAGATGAGATTATAGTAATCGATGCAGCCGAGCTGCCCCCCCCTCACTAAAACAAATGATTGTGCTGCGCTTACTATGCATGTCCGATTTACGGAAATATCTCTCTTTATCTTCCTGCAGCCATGCAGCACCCCAGTTCTGGTTTTAGGGTTTAGGGTTTCGTTAGGAAATCCCCAAATCTTAACCCTACACCCTTAACCTACCACCATGCAGCACCCTCCCCCAAAACGATTGAGCGTGCTGCCCTCGCTGTGCATGTCTGCCTTAAAAACCTGCACCTCTTTGGAACCTCCTATGAACGACTGGGTGTGCTGTGCTAGCTGTCCTCGCTATGAATGCTTGATTTTGCATACCGTAGATAAGATGCCGCTTTTCAATTTTAGCTACGCTAAGTCTTCTTAAACTTTGTATTAATCAAATAAATGCGGAATCTTAAAATATTATTAAGACTCCGGTATCTCTTTGAATCTGTATCTCTTTGAACCCCACAGGCTTGTATACACGAGAAAAACAAAGTTATTGCGGCCACTGTGCTTGCTGCGCTGGCTGTGCATGCATGCTTTCATAAGCCGTATCCGTTTCCTCGTGTGTGCGGATTGGAAGAGCAGCAGCCAAGCAGCCACCTCCCACAAAAAGACTGAGCCTGTTGCGCTGGCTGTGCATGCCTGCTTTCATAAGCCATGTTTGTTTCCTCATGTGTGTGCGGATGAGAAGAGCAGCGACCAAGCAGCCACCTCCCACAAAAAGACTGAGCCTGTTGCGCTAGCTGTGCATGCGTGACTCCTCAATCCTGTGTCCGTTTGGTCGCCTCAGGTGTGTGAGGATGAGAAGAGCAAGCTTGCAGCGGCTGTGACACGGCACTTCATCAATCTGGTGAGTGTGTGGGATTTGACGGCTGGCCGCAAGGCCACTGAATAGAGTACTACACACTGAATAGAGTACTACACACTGAATAGAGTACTACATGAATTACAGGGCGTGGCTAAATGGCTTATGCATACATGACCGGGCAGGATGCAAGGTCAGTCTGCAAGGGCTGGCTGCAAGACTTGGGTGAGGGCTGGCTGGCTGGAGCGCCACTGCTTGGAATACTACAACTATTGCAGTGCGTGGAGCCGTAGATATGTTTGCAATCATGGGCGGGTAGCAAGGGCTGGGTGCAAGGGTAGGTCAGGGCTGGCTGCAAAACTTGGGTGAGGGCTGGCTGGAAGGACCACTGCTTGGAATACTACAACTATTGCAGTGCGTGGAGCCGTGGATATGTTTGCAATAATGGGCGGGTAGCAAGGGCTGGGTGCAAGGGTAGGTCAGGGCTGGCTGCAAAACTTGGGTGAGGGCTGGCTGGAAGGGCCACTGCTTGGAATACTACAACTATTGCAGTGTGTGGAGCCGTGGATATGTTTGCAATAATGGGCGGGTAGCAAGGGCTGGGTGCAAGGGTAGGTCAGGGCTGGCTGCAAAACTTGGGTGAGGGCTGGCTGGAAGGGCCACTGCTTGAAATACTACACAGTTTTATTGGCATGGATATGTGTGCTAGAATGTGCGGGGAACAAGGGCTGGCAGAAAGGGTTGGCAGGAGGGCAGGGTGCAAGGGCGGGCTACAAGAAGTGGGTAAGGGCTGCCAGAAAGAACAATACATGGAGCACTTAATGGATTGCAGCGCATGGATATCTGTCCTTGAACGAGCTGGGTGCATGGGCTGGCTGAGAGGCAGGCTGCCTGGAGGGCAGGGTGCAAGGGCGGGCTGCAATGCTGGGTAATAAGGATTTCACCTGAAAAGGCGGGCTGCAAGAGCTGGGTATGGGCTGTATGAAAGGACAATGCATGGAGTACTATATGGATGACACCGCATGGATATCTGTCCTACAATGAGCTGGGTGCATGGCCTGGCTGAGAGGCAGGAGGGCAGGGTGCAAGGGCGGGCTGCAAGAGCTGGGTAAGGGTTTCGCCTGAAAAGGGGGGGGGCGGGCTGCAAGAGCTGGGTAAGGGCTGTCTGAAAGAACAATGCATAGAGTAATCAACGGATTGCAGCGCTTGGATGATGCATACAGGGTGCATGGGCAGGGTACAAGGGTGCTGCATGACGGCAGCTTCTAGCCAACAAGCATGGCGGTGACTTCTAGGCCACTGAATGGCAATTGCTACTGGGCCACTGCATGGCAGTTGCTACTAGGCCACTGCATGGCCGTTGCTACTGGGCCACTGCATGGCGGTTGCTACTGGGCCACTGCATGGCAGTTGCTACTGGGCCACTGCATGGCGGTTGCTACTAGGCCACTGCATGGCGATTGCTACTGGGCTAATGCATGGCGGTTGCTACTAGGCCACTGCATGGCGGTTGCTACTAGGTCACTGCATGGCAATTGCTACTGGGCCACTGCATGGCAGTTGCCACTAGGCCACTGCATGGCGGTTGCTACTGGGCCACTGCATGGCGGTTGCTACTGGGCCACAGCATGGCGGTTGCTACTGGGCTAATGCATGGCGGTTGCTACTAGGCCACTGCATGGCGATTGCTATTGGGCCACTGCATGGCGGTTGCTACTAGGCCACTGCATGGCGGTTGCTACTGGGCCACTGCATGGCGGTTGCTACTGGGCCACAGCATGGCGGTTACTACTGGGCCACAGCATGGCGGTTGCTACTGGGCCACAGCATGGTGGTTGCTACTGAGGCACAGCATGGCGGTGACTTCTAGGCCCCTGCATGGCGGTGGCTACTGGGCCACAGCATGGCGGTGGCTACTGGGCCATTGCATGGCGGTTGCTACTGGGCCACTGCATGGCGGTTGCTACTGGGCCACTGCATGGCGGTTGCTACTAGGCCATTGCATGGCGGTTGCTACTGGGCCACTGCATGGCAGTTGCTACTGGGCCACAGCATGGCGGTTACTACTAGGCCACTGCATGGCGGTTGCTACTGGGCCACAGCATGGCGGTTGCTATTGGGCCACTGCATAGCGGTTGCTACTAGGCCACTGCATGGCGGTTGCTACTGGGCCACTGCATGGCGATTGCTACTAGGTCACTGCATGGCGGTTGCTACTGGGCCACTGCATGGCAGTTGCTACTGGGCCACAGCATGGCGGTGGCTTCTAGGCCACCGCACGGCGGTGACTTCTAGGCCCCTGCATGGCGGTGGCTTTTAGGCCACTGCATGGCGGTTGCTTCTGGGCCAATGCATGCGGTTGCTACTGGGCCACAGCATGGCGTTTGCTACTGGGCTAATGCATGGCGGTTGCTACTAGGCCACTGCATGGCGGTTGCTACTGGGCCACTGCATGGCGGTTGCTACTGGGCCACAGCATGGCGGTTGCTACTGGGCCACAGCATGACGGTTGCTACTGGGCCACAGCATGGTGGTTGCTACTGGGGCACAGCATGGCGGTGACTTCTAGGCCCCTGCATGGCGGTGGCTACTGGGCCACAGCATGGCGGTGGCTACTGGGCCATTGCATGGCGGTTGCTACTGGGTCACTGCATGGCGATTGCTACTGGGCCACTGCATGGCGGTTGCTACTAGGTCATTGCATGGCGGTTGCTACTGGGCCACTGCATGGCGGTTGCTACTGGGCCACAGCATGGCGGTTGCTACTAGGCCACTGCATGGCGGTTGCTACTGGGCCACAGCATGGCGGTTGCTACTGGGCCACTGCATGGCGGTTGCTACTAGGCCACTGCATGGCGGTTGCTACTGGGCCATTGCATGGCGGTTGCTACTGGGTCACTGCATGGCGATTGCTACTGGGCCACTGCATGGCGGTTGCTACTGGGCCACAGCATGGCGGTTGCTACTGGGCCACAGCATGGCGGTTGCTACTGGGCCACAGCATGGCGGTTGCTACTGGGCCACAGCATGGTGGTTGCTACTGGGGCACAGCATGGCGGTGACTTCTAGGCCCCTGCATGGCGGTGGCTACTGGGCCACAGCATGGCGGTGGCTACTGGGCCATTGCATGGCGGTTGCTACTGGGTCACTGCATGGCGATTGCTACTGGGCCACTGCATGGCGGTTGCTACTAGGTCATTGCATGGCGGTTGCTACTGGGCCACTGCATGGCGGTTGCTACTGGGCCACAGCATGGCGGTTGCTACTAGGCCACTGCATGGCGGTTGCTACTGGGCCACAGCATGGCGGTTGCTACTGGGCCACTGCATGGCGGTTGCTACTAGGCCACTGCATGGCGGTTGCTACTGGGCCCCTGCATGGCGGTTGCTACTAGGTCACTGCATGGCGGTTGCTACTGGGCCACTGCATGGCGGTTGCTACTGGGCCACAGCATGGCGGTGGCTTCTAGGTCACCGCACGGCGGTGACTTCTAGGCCCCTGCATGGCGGTGGCTTTTAGGCCACTGCATGGCGGTTGCTACTGGGCCACTGCATGGCGGTGGCTTCTAGGCCACTGCATGCATGGCGGTGGCTTCTAAGGTGGCTTCTAGGCCACTGCTTGGCGGTGGCTTCTAGGCCACTGCATGGCGGTGGCTTCTAGGCCACTGCATGCATGGCGGTGGCTTCTAGGCCACTGCATGCATGGCGGTGGCTTCTAGGCCACTGCATGCATGACGGTGGTTTCTAGGCCACTGCATGGCGGTGGCTTCTAGGCCACTGCATGGCGGTGGCTTCTAGGCCACTGCATGGCGGTGGCTTCTAGGCCACTGCATGGCTGTGGCTTCTAGGCTACTGCATGGCGGTGGCCCCTAGGCCACTGCATGGCGTTGACAAGTCTGCTACTGCATGTATAGTGGTGGCTTTAAGGCCATTTGCACAATTGTGTACTTTAGGCCATTGCATGGCGGTGACTACTGGGCCTCTGCATGGCGGTGGCTTGTAGGCTAGTGCATGATGATGGCCACTCGGCCACTGCGTGGCGGTGGCTTCTAGCCCGCAGCATGGCGGTGACTTATGGACCACTACATTGAGACGCCTGTAGGCCTGTAGGGCTGCATGGCTGCTTGCAAGACTAATGTATGGCAAGGGTGTGAGGGCTGGCTGCAAGGCCATGGCATTTAGATGGGTAAAGGCAGACATGCAACGGTGTGACATGGATTGGCAATGAAAGTGAGGCAGAGATAGTTATAAATATCCAGATTTGTGGATTAAGAAAGGCAACCATTCAGACACATGGGTAAAATAAGTCGAGCTGCCATGTACGTGTGCCATGTACGTGTGCCATGTACGTGTGCCATGTACGTGTGCCATGGATTTTGTGCATGGTATGAGAGTCGACAGATTAGACCCTGAAATCCTGACCCCTTATCAACATGTTGCCGATGTGCATGATGCAGGCGCTGGATGATGTCAAGGTCCTCTCAAAGTTTTCTGACACGATCAAGAGACGGAAGATGGCGTGTCAGGCCTCGCGGAAATGACGACCAGCTTTGAGTGCAATGGAGGGGGGGGGGGCTGTCCTCCTTCCTCGCTCAACCAATTGACTGACCAATTCGATATGCATTTATTTAAGATGAAGGCCGATGGATGGTTTGCCTCATCTGACTTGGTCACAAGGACCCTTGTCGTTTTGTTGCCCACGCAAGATCGCCAAGGCAATGCACGGCACATGGTGCTCATAGCCAGTACAAGCTCCATGCGTATTATTGGGCTCTCCCTGCACCCTGCAACTGCCTAGGATAAAGTCAATGACGTTACACCACTGGGCCATGCTGCAAAGGCTCGGCCGCGTCGGCGTCCAACAGCCGGCAGGATAAAGTGAGCTCGTCATAGGGGCCTCTGCCATCTATTTCCCAAACGAATTAACCGGGTACCGTAAAACGCCTTAGACTCCGCGCACCCCAAAAATAAAGAATTTATTTTTCGGCCGCGCACCCCAGAAAGAGTTTAAAAAACGGCCGCGCAGCGACGAAATTTTAATTTAATTTAACGCCGCGCAGCACAGAATTTAATTACACATCGCGCATCACTGAAATAATTTACATTTCCGTCCGCGCAGCACTGTCAGCCAGTACCGTAAAGCTCAGTTAAAACTTTGGGTGGTGCTAGCACCCCCCTGCTAGCAACGATCCCGTAATCGTCATCCTCCTCCCCCGCCGGTTTCTGGCCTCAGGAAACGTGTGGTTAAATAAACGTGGTTATATAAACGTGGTTATATAAACGTGGTTATATAAACGTGGTTATATAAACGTGGGCGGCTCAGTGGTACAACGCAGTTTGGCAGTCCACCCTGAGGTTCGAATCCTGTCAATGTTCATTTACCGCTCTCAAGGCGTAAGCAGGGAAAACGTCTGGCACTCGGTAGTGCTCATCTGAGTCATCAGTAGTGTTGCTGTGCATGGCTATTTGAGCAGACTTGACAAGGATGACTAAACGGATGTCGAATCACACAGTCGCGCGCTAGCGCACGATTTTTGTAAAAAGTGCTGTTTTTAGTTCATACCGCGCACCCCCATAAATAGTTTTCTGGGCACCTGACTGACGCTCCGCGCAGCAGACTTTTTTGAATTAATATTATCGCGCACCATGTCCGCGCACCCCTATAATTATTTAATTTCGAGCGGAGTCAAAGGCGTTTTACGGTACTACGTGTTTTTCGGAGGGCCAATGAATGACGCCAGATAGATAACAGGTTAAATTACCTGAATGTTCGGTGGCAATGCAGCTTTCATTGCTAGAAACTAAAATGAGCATGACCATTTCATGTTATTTGTTTGGCTGCGTTTACCTTTTCTTGGAAATTGGGATTAAGTGGTTGATATTTGGTTGTAATGGTGGGGCCGGACAATTGCACGCTCCTTAAAAATCGCATACCATGCAATTCAAAGATATTGTAAATGTCTTTCTCCATCGCGTGAGGCACTAAATTATGTTAATGTAAGCGCACGATAAATTTAAAAGCCACACGGGTCATCAATAGTTCTTTATAAGTCCGTGATCTCAGACTCTTAAATGAAAAAATGGCGTTATTCCAACGAGATAAGGCGTATCGTTCGCAGCCATGGGAGCGCATACAACTCGATCATAACAAGATGTGGGGAAGGTGTATGATACCGCTGTTTATGTGCCCTATGAGCCATTATGAGTTATGTCGAGTGACTGACCCTACCATTTTAAAAAACAAACCGCGTGTGACGTGTCATTCAGCGTAGTCCAGTTCACCTTAAATGATGCAAAGGCAAATGACCTCTGCAATGCTGCTAATTATGACAGCTAACTAGGGTACATACGTTTCCGAGATGAGCATTACAAGTAGTAAAAACACATAAATAAGCCGGGTATTGGGGATTAGGACTTATTGTTTTGTTTTTGAGGGGGTATCTTTCCTCTCTCTCTTTAATTTCCAACCTTGCTGTTGGACGCCGACGCGGCCGAGCTTTGCAGCATGGCCCAGTGGTGTAACGTCATTGACATAAATGAGCCGAAGGAGGGGGCAAAAACAAAAAATCGACCCCATCCCCCTGTTTGTAGAGCTTGAAGAGCGCAGTCCATAGCTGTTTTTTGAATGTTTTTGGCCCAGGGGGGGTGGGAGATATGGGGGGGCAACGTTGGGGGGGGGGGGGGTCCCCCCAAAAATCCAATATTTGTTTTTGTTTCCAAACTTCGTATCTTTTATTCTGGAGGTCTGTTGAGGCTGGCAGCGGCACCTATGTGTTCTCCTTGCCAACATGAGTCCATTTACATCCTAAAATGTTGCTTGAATTACCACATGCCCCCCTGCCCCCCTACACTGAGGGTTTGGCTTCATTGGAGACACCCCAAAACCAGCTGAGTCATTCTTAGTTGACTGTTGGCATGTCACCACCTAACGAATTGAACTATACCAGTAGAAGCGCCTTGACGAGCTGATAAAAAACACCACTTACATGCCCTGTAATTTTGAATTTTGCCTGAGACATTTGAATTTCAATGGGTTTCGGAGGCGGGTGGGTGGTAGGCTCGTTGGGTGCTCGTTTTATTTTTGGGGGATGGGGTCCCTGGCTTTTTTTCTCGAAATAAGCCATTATAAAAAAACATTCGTTGTTAAATGGAGACCTGTCATTCAATTCATTCAGCAAACCTGCAAATTTGTAGTGCCCAAATATCATTGCCACCAAGCAAAACATGTTAGTTGCTACTATGGAAACCTGTCATCAATTATTAATTAATTGATCAGGCAGACCTGAAAACAAGTGCCCAAAAACCCAAATGCCAACAAGCAAAACAAATAGTTGCTAATATTGAAACCACGAAAAATATGCATTTTACTCTGTCGCGTTGAATTCCGCTGCACAAGGCTATCTAGAGATTAGGACTGGAACAATGTACCGATTTTTCTATGGCACTATGAAAGGTATGTCACTCCGTTTTTTTTGCGAGAAGCGAGTTCTTCACGGATCCACTTATCTCTCATCCTGTCAGACAGGCAAAAGCTGTTGTCACGAAAATTACTTCGTATTGGAAAATCGATAATTTGACCTTGTGGGTTAGACATTAATCCACGCATACCAACCAATTGTCTAACTTGTGATATATTTCCTCGAGCACCTGAAAAGGCCATCGAGGGCGGTGCCTGGTGGCAGGCGATAAGGCGACGAACTCAAAATAAGCGGGCTCCTTTGCTTGTCGCAAGTCCCGTTTGAAGGGTAAAGGAAAGGTGCTTAATAGCTTTCTTGATTATCGAAAGGCTATAGAAAAAATGAACACGTTATGGATCTCCTGGGGGTCGTTTGTGACGGACCTAAGACGAGGTCCAAACGCCTATCTGTTTGGGTGGATGGGCTGCAACAATTTTACGAACGTCGGCGTCGGCACGTGATGTCATTTCATACTTATACCTCCACACTTCAGCCTCGTCGAACGGCCCCTGCTCCCGACGAGTCCACAAGATCCAGATGATCAGAACAGCCCTATCATCCAGATCCTCCTGTCTGATCACTACCTCAGGTGCCTCGCAACGCTTGTCAATCCTCAACGCGGTCCACCGCTTCTCGACCCCTAAAACAGTCACGCCTGCTGCTGCCGCTGTTGCTTTCACCTCCCCCCCTTCTCACTGGAACCGCTCCGCCATGGTCAAGGGAGGAAGCAAGCGCCTGCGTTCTGACGAATCGACGACGCAGCATGCTGCACTGGGAGGCGCCGGGGCCGAGAGGTCGCATGCAGGCAAGCGGGTGTGGTTTCGGAGGACAGAGTCCCGAGATTCGAACGACCTGTGGGAGCCCCTCGGAATGAGGTCATCGATTTCCGACGTCTGTAGTAAATTTTGAATGCAAGCCTGTTCCTTTCGGGCGTGCGAACTAGACCACATGTCCACATGCTTCTTGCGCCACACAACCTGCCCTCATGCAGCAAGCCAGCAGCGCCACCCCATGGCATACAGAGTTTACAGACCCAGCCAGCATACTGTAGATTTGCTTTGCCTTGCCTCATAATTTACGTTGCTTGGGGTTGAGGGATCTACGGAATCACTATTTATCTATTGTCAACGCCAGGTTTCAGTCAGAAACAAGAGTTTTGGTCAAAAGTTTGCCCTGAGGACAGCATTACGAGAAATCATTTTTTCAAACCCAAGGGAAGGCTAAAGAATTCTGCGGTACAGTTTCCCAGCCCTTGACGTGTTGACCCAGTGCTAAGGCCGAACGGGCGGCTTTCGTAATCCACGCTGCATGGCGCATTACCGGTATATATTTATCTGTTCATCCCATCCCTCATCCTCGTGGCCAATCCTCGTCTAAACTCGCTTCAGCTCATTTAAGCATTTCAATCCATCTGCAGCAGACGCATTACTTATCTGCAGGCCCAGCACGCCCCCCCCCACCCCCTTTTCTCGCTTATTTCCCAAGCCTGTACATGAATTGTTTTGGGCCCAGTGCGCAGCCTCATGCCAAATCCCTCCCTTTCTTGGCATCGCTTGCATGTTTCCACTCATGAGGTTGCAGGCCTGCGCATGAATTGGTTAGGGCCGAGCGCGCATCCCATTCCCCATCCCCATCCTGGAAGGATCCTCTCCCTCCAGCACACACCCCTGACGCCCCCTATCGCTCTGCTGAGGTCGACTGCTGGGCAGTGTTACCCAGTACGGCAGTTTGGGCCTCAATCCCGTACTGTTTGCCGTACCGTACCGCACCATTAAACAAAATAAAATGTGGAAAAACGGATCAACCAGTTTCTTTCAATCTCACCATTTTGGCCATACCGTACTGTATCTGTACTGTACCGCTTGACCGTACCACATTTATTTTCCTGGAAACCCTGCCGCTGGGCAAGCCCCCCCGGATTGGCTTGTTGTTGAGGTTTAGGGTTTCGCAATGCCATTCAGGGCACCTGGCGCCAGATGTCTTAGGTGGCATTGGGAAACCCGAAACCTCTTCATGCTCACCATGCAGGCACTTCAATAGTTCCCCCCAATTAGGCACCCTTACGCCCGTCAGATCCCTTCAGATCCCGTCAGATCCCGTCAGATCCCTTATGCCCGTAGGATCCTGTCAGATCCCGTCACATCCCTTACGCCCGTCAGATCCCGTCAGTTCCCTTACGCCTATCGGATCCCTTCAGATCCCTTACTCCCGTCGGATCCCAACAGATCCCGTCAGATCCCTTACGCCCCTCGCATCCCTTCAGATCCCGTCAGATCCCTTACGCCCGTCGGATCCCAACAGATCCCGTCAGATCCCTTACACCCGTCAGATCCCTTACACCCGTCAGATCCCGTCAGATCCCTGACGCCCGCCAGATCCCTGCATCGGCATTGTTTGCATATTCCCACTAGAAACGTTGCGATCAGCCATGCCTGATCACAAAGGCTGGAGGTGGTCCTCGTACCTACAGCTATGCATGTTTGGTATTTAGGCCTGGCTACAACACCTGGGTAGTTAGGCTCAGCATGCACACCTTGGTAATCAGGCCCGCCATGCATACCTTGGTAATCAGGCCCGCCATGCATACCTGGGTTATTAGGCCTGGCATGCACACCTTGGCCATACGTTTGCTCCATGCAGGCAGGCAAGGACTTGCAGCTGACCTGGTCGCCTTCTGCAACTACGCTTGGACGCCTTTCCATGCGGTGGAAGAAGCGAGCAGAAGACTACTGGCGGCTGGTTTCCAGGTGTGCTGGTGTGCTGGTGTGCTGGTGCAGAAGTGTGGAGGCTACTGGCGGCTGGTTTCCAGGTGAGGAAGTGTGGTGGTGTGCTGGCGCAGAAGTGTGGAGGCTACTGACGGCTGGTTTCCAGGTGAGGCGGTGTGGTGGTGTGCTGGCGCAGAAGTGTGGAGGCTACTGGCGGCTGGTTTCCTGGTGTGGATTGTGGTGGTGTGCTGGCGCAGAAGTGTGGAGGCTGCTGGCGGCTGGTTTCCTGGTGTGGAATTGTGGTGGTGTGCTGGCGCAGAAGTGTGGAGGCTGCTGGCGGCTGGTTTCCAGGTGAGGAAGTGTGGTGGTTTGCTGTGTGCTGGTGCGGAAGTGTGGAGGCTGCTGGCAGCTGGCCTTCAGGTGAGGAAATGTGGTGATGTGCTGACTAGGGGTGGGAGGGGAGCTGCATGCCTCCCACAGGGGTCCCAAGCGGAGGGCCCCCCTTTGTCTTCCCCATGGCCAGCTGGCCCTCCCATAGGGATCCCAAACAGCTTCCAATTGGGTTGCTGGGGAGGGCCCTATGGCTGCTGGCAACTTGGTTGTTAGTTGAGTCGGTGTGGAGGTGTGTTCGCTGGGGGTAGGGGTATAGTAGACTTCACACCTGTGTGTCCCAGGTGGCGCTGGAGAAGCAGGGCAGATGCAGCACTGCATGTCCAGCATGTGCAACTTGCTAATAGTGGGATATAAATATATCATAGATTCCACACTTTTGTTTCACACATTGTTGAGCATCAGGACAGGTGTAGCACTGCATGCCCAGCTTGTCTATGATGCAGTGCTGGTCATGGCATAGGATAGGTTCTGATCCTCATTGGCCTATGACAGCTGTGGCCATGGAGCAACAGGGCATCAGCAGAAGGGTGAATGCCCATGCATGCCTCATATGACATGCATGCCATGCGTGGCCCATATACCATGCATGCCATACATGCTCCACATGCCATGCGTGCCTTGCATGCCCTGTGTGCCTTGCATGCCCTGTGCGCCTCACATGCCATGCATGTGGGGCGCACATGGCATGCGTGTCATGCATGCTTTGCGTGCCATGCGTGCCATGCGTGCCTTGCATGCCATGTGTTCCTCAAATGCCTTGCTAACCATGCGCAGCCCACATGCCATGCATGCCATGCATGCCTCACATGCCCTGTGCGCCTCACATGCTATGCAAGCCATGCGTGCCTTGCATGCCCTGTGTGCCTCACATGTCATGTGCGCTATGCGTGCCATGCATGCTCTGCGTGCCATGCGTGCCTTGCATATCCTGTGTGCTTCAAATGCCATGCTAGCCATGCGTACCCTGCGTGGCCCATATGCCATGGTGCCATGCCTTCCTACCATGCTCCGCAATCCCAGCATTTACCATGCATGGTCCAAAGCATGTGTCACTGCCCCACTCCGATGCATTTCCCCTTCCAGCAGCATGTGGGCGATCGGGAGAGTGGCAGGTGCAGGGCAGCATGTTCTACTGTGACTGCTGACTTAGGTCCATGACCGGTCTCCCTGTCACGCCATGCCATGCCATGCCTTGGGAGGTGGAAGGGTGAAAGTTCTGAGTTAGCCCATTGAACCTTAGACCCGAACCCTGAAACCTGGACCCTGAGCCCTGAACCCTGAACCCTGAACCCTGGCTTGCCATATGAGGAGCGTTGACCCACCCTCTCTGTCCCAACCCAATCACCATATTCGACGTGACGTTTGACACATCTGTTTTCCCTTGACAGCACATGAGCGAGCGAGGGGAGTGGCAGGTGCAGCGCGGGGGCAAGTACTTCTTCACACGCAATCTGACCACCATCGTCGCCTTCGCGGTGGGCGAGAAGTTTGAGTCCGGTAACGGCTTCTTTATGATCGGAGCCCACACAGACAGGTGGGGTCAAAGGGTTCAGTAATAAACCCCAATTTCGGGACTCAAGGGTGAGGGTTCAGGGATGAAGCCTCAGTTCAGAATTTAAAGATGAGGGTTCAGTTCTGCGCGATATCGGTTTCTCTTTCATCTGGGCCCACACAGACAGGTGGGGTTGAGGGTTCAGGGATGAACCCTGATTTCACGAATCAAGGGAATATGGAGGGTGGGTTTTCAGAGAGATGGAGGGTGAGTTTTCAGATAACCCTAAACCCTGATTTCACGAATCAAGGGAATATGAAGGGTGGGTTTTCAGAGAACCCTAAACCCTAAACCCTGATTTCACGAATCAAGGGAATATGAAGGGTGGGTTTTCAGAGAGATGAAGGGTGAGTTTTCAGAGAACCCTAAACCCTTAACCCTCAGCTCGGGGGTTCAAGATGAGGGTTCAGTTCTGCACCCTTATCGGCTGCGTTTTCATCTGGGCGCACACAGACAGGTGGGGTTGAAGGGTCAAGGAGAAACCCCGATTTCATGAACCATGGGGATATCAAGGGTACGCTTTCAGACCTCTGGTTTCAGAGATTACCCCCTCCCAGCTCGGGGTTTGAAGATGAGGGTTCAGTTTTGCGCCCTTATCGGTATGTCTTTCATCTGGGCCCACACAGGTGGGTGGGGTTTGAGCGTTCGGGGTTAAACCCCAATTCCAGGAATTAAAAGTTAGGGTTTCAGGGTTGAACCCTGATGACGTAATGTGTAGGTGAGGGTTTCAGGGTTTGAGGCTGGACCAACAACTCAGGGTTTCAGAGTGTGGGTTCGGGGCGACTTATCACTGGCACCCTAACAACATATACTGCAGATCGTGGTGGCGTGTCACAGAGGGCTTGCTCCCGCTTGCAAAGATACTCGTTCGGTGGTGTGCGTGGCGGGGAAGCGTAGGCGGCAGGGAGGAAGAGCTGCGCCCTGATCGGTGTCCTCGTGGCCGGACCTCAGAAACGTCTTCTTAAATGACGGGGGGAAAGGCACTCGACTCCTGTCGAGAGCATGTGAGCAATCCGGCTGAGATTATGCTGACATGCGCCCTCGTCCCTCTAGCCTGTTCCCCTCCTGCCCTTGCCCTCGTCCCTCTAGCCTGTTCCCCTCCTGCCCTTGCCCTCGTCCCTCTAGCCTGTTCCCCTCCTGCCCTTGCCCTCGTCCCTCTAGCCTGTTCCCCTCCTGCCCTTGCCCTCGTCCCTCTAGCCTGTTCCCCTCCTGCCCTTGCCCTCGTCCCTCTAGCCTGTTCCCCTCCTGCCCTTGCCCTCGTCCCTCTAGCCTGTTCCCCTCCTGCCCTTGCCCTCGTCCCTCTAGCCTGTTCCCCTCCTGCCCTTGCCCTCGTCCCTCTAGCCTGTTCCCCTCCTGCCCTTGCCCTCGTCCCTCTAGCCTGTTCCCTTCCTGCCCTTGCCCTCGTCCCTCTAGCCTGTTCCCCTCCTGCCCTTGCCCTCGTCCCTCTAGCCTGTTCCCCTCCTGCCCTTGCCCTCTTCCCTCTAACCTGTTCCCCTCCTGCCCTTGCCCTCGTCCCTCTAGCCTGTTCCCCTCCCGCCCTTGCCCTCGTCCCTCTAGCCTGTTCCCCTCCTGCCCTTGCCCTCGTCCCTCTAGCCTGTTCCCCTCCTGCCCTTGCCCTCGTCCCTCTAGCCTGTTCCCCTCCTGCCCTTGCCCTCGTCCCTCTAGCCTGTTCCCCTCCTGCCCTTGCCCTCGTCCCTCTAGCCTGTTCCCCTCCTGCCCTTGCCCTCGTCCCTCTAGCCTGTTCCCCTCCTGCCCTTGCCCTCGTCCCTCTAGCCTGTTCCCTTCCTGCCCTTGCCCTCGTCCCTCTAGCCTGTTCCCCTCCTGCCCTTGCCCTCGTCCCTCTAGCCTGTTCCCCTCCTGCCCTTGCCCTCGTCCCTCTAACCTGTTCCCCTCCTGCCCTTGCCCTCGTCCCTCTAGCCTGTTCCCCTCCCGCCCTTGCCCTCGTCCCTCTAGCCTGTTCCCCTCCTGCCCTTGCCCTCGTCCCTCTAGCCTGTTCCCCTCCTGCCCTTGCCCTCGTCCCTCTAGCCTGTTCCCCTCCTGCCCTTGCCCTCGTCCCTCTAGCCTGTTCCCCTCCTGCCCTTGCCCTCGTCCCTCTAGACTGTTCCCCTCCTGCACTTGCCCTCGTCACATTAACCTGTTCCCCTCCTGCCCTTGCCCTCGTCCCTCTAGCCTGTTCCCCTCTTGCCCTTGCCCTCGTCCCTCTAGCCTGTTCCCCTCCTGCCCTTGCCCTCGTCCCTCTAGCCTGTTCCCCTCCTGCCCTTGCCCTCGTCCCTCTAGCCTGTTCCCCTCCTGCCCTTGCCCTCGTCCCTCTAGCCTGTTCCTCTCCTGCCCTTGCCCTCGTCCCTCTAGCCTGTTCCCCTCCTGCCCTTGCCCTCGTCCCTCTAGCCTGTTCCCCTCCTGCCCTTGCCCTCGTCCCTCTAGCCTGTTCCCCTCCTGCCCTTGCCCTCGTCCCTCTAGCCTGTTCCCCTCCTGCCCTTGCCCTCGTCCCTCTGTTCCCCTCCTGCCCTTGCCCTCGTCCCTCTAGCCTGTTCCCCTCCTGCCCTTGCCCTCGTCCCTCTAGCCTGTTCCCCTCCTGCACTTGCCCTTGTCCCTCTAGCCTGTTCCCCTCCTGCCCTTGCCCTCGTCCCTCTAGCCTGTTCCCCTCCTGCCCTTGCCCTCGTCCCTCTAGCCTGTTCCCCTCCTGCCCTTGCCCTCGTCCCTCTAGCCTGTTCCCCTCCTGCCCTTGCCCTCGTCCCTCTAGACTGTTCCCCTCCCGCCCTTGCCCTCGTCCCTCTAGCCTGTTCCCCTCCTTCCCTTGCCCTCGTCCCTCTAGCCTGTTCCCCTCCTGCCCTTGCCCTCGTCCCTCTAGCCTGTTCCCCTCCTGCCCTTGCCCTCGTCCCTCTAGCCTGTTCCCCTCCTGCCCTTGCCCTCGTCCCTCTAGACTGTTCCCCTCCTGCACTTGCCCTCGTCACTCTAACCTGTTCCCCTCCTGCCCTTGCCCTCGTCCCTCTAGCCTGTTCCCCTCTAGCCCTTGCCCTCGTCCCTCTAGACTGTTCCCCTCCTGCACTTGCCCTCGTCACTCTAACCTGTTCCCCTCCTGCCCTTGCCCTCGTCCCTCTAGCCTGTTCCCATCTTGCCCTTGCCCTCGTCCCTCTAGCCTGTTCCCCTCCTGCCCTTGCCCTCGTCCCTCTAGCCTGTTCCCCTCCTGCCCCTGCCCTCGTCCCTGTAGCCTGTTCCCCTCCTGCCCTTGCCCTCGTCCCTCTAGCCTGTTCCCCTCCTGCCCTTGCCCTCGTCCCTCTAGCCTGTTCCCCTCCTGCCCTTGCCCTCGTCCCTCTAGCCTGTTCCCCTCCTGCCCTTGCCCTCGTCCCTCTAGCCTGTTCCCCTCCTGCCCTTGCCCTCGTCCCTCTAGACTGTTCCCCTCCTGCCCTTGCCCTCGTCCCTCTAGCCTGTTCCCCTCCTGCCCTTGCCCTCGTCCCTCTAGCCTGTTCCCCTCCTGCCCTTGCCCTCGTCCCTCTAGCCTGTTCCCCTCCTGCCCTTGCCCTCGTCCCTTCTAGCCTGTTCCCCTCCTGCCCTTGCCCTCGTCCCTCTAGCCTGTTCCCCTCCTGCCCTTGCCCTCGTCCCTCTAGCCTGTTCCCCTCCTGCACTTGCCCTTGTCCCTCTAGCCTGTTCCCCTCCTGCCCTTGCCCTCGTCCCTCTAGCCTGTTCCCTTCCTGCCCTTGCCCTCGTCCCTCTAGCCTGTTCCCCTCCTGCCCTTGCCCTCGTCCCTCTAGCCTGTTCCCCTCCTGCCCTTGCCCTCTTCCCTCTAACCTGTTCCCCTCCTGCCCTTGCCCTCGTCCCTCTAGACTGTTCCCCTCCTGCCCTTGCCCTCGTCCCTCTAGACTGTTCCCCTCCTGCCCTTGCCCTCGTCACATTAACCTGTTCCCCTCCTGCCCTTGCCCTCGTCCCTCTAGCCTGTTCCCCTCCTGCCCTTGCCCTCGTCCCTCTAGCCTGTTCCCCTCCTGCCCTTGCCCTCGTCCCTCTAGACTGTTCCCCTCCCGCCCTTGCCCTCGTCCCTCTAGCCTGTTCCCCTCCTTCCCTTGCCCTCGTCCCTCTAGCCTGTTCCCCTCCTGCCCTTGCCCTCGTCCCTCTAGCCTGTTCCCCTCCTGCCCTCGCCCTCGTCCCTCTAGCCTGTTCCCCTCCTGCCCTTGCCCTCGTCCCTCTAGACTGTTCCCCTCCTGCACTTGCCATCGTCACTCTAACCTGTTCCCCTCCTGCCCTTGCCCTCGTCCCTCTAGCCTGTTCCCCTCTAGCCCTTGCCCTCGTCCCTCTAGACTGTTCCCCTCCTGCACTTGCCCTCGTCACTCTAACCTGTTCCCCTCCTGCCCTTGCCCTCGTCCCTCTAGCCTGTTCCCATCTTGCCCTTGCCCTCGTCCCTCTAGCCTGTTCCCCTCCTGCCCTTGCCCTCGTCCCTCTAGCCTGTTCCCCTCCTGCCCTGCCCTCGTCCCTGTAGCCTGTTCCCCTCCTGCCCTTGCCCTCGTCCCTCTAGCCTGTTCCCCTCCTGCCCTTGCCCTCGTCCCTCTAGCCTGTTCCCCTCCTGCCCTTGCCCTCGTCCCTCTAGCCTGTTCCCCTCCTGCCCTTGCCCTCGTCCCTCTGTTCCCCTCCTGCCCTTGCCCTCGTCCCTCTAGCCTGTTCCCCTCCTGCCCTTGCCCTCGTCCCTCTAGCCTGTTCCCCTCCTGCCCTTGCCCTCGTCCCTCTAGCCTGTTCCCCTCCTGCCCTTGCCCTCGTCCCTCTAGCCTGTTCCCCTCCTGCCCTTGCCCTCGTCCCTCTAGCCTGTTCCCCTCCTGCCCTTGCCCTCGTCCCTCTAGCCTGTTCCCCTCCTGCCCTTGCCCTCGTCCCTCTAGCCTGTTCCCCTCCTGCCCTTGCCCTCGTCCCTCTAGCCTGTTCCCCTCCTGCCCTTGCCCTCGTCCCTCTAGCCTGTTCCCCTCCTGCCCTTGCCCTCGTCCCTCTAGCCTGTTCCCCTCCTGCCCTTGCCCTCGTCCCTCTAGCCTGTTCCCCTCCTGCCCTTGCCCTCGTCCCTCTAGCCTGTTCCCCTCCTGCCCTTGCCCTCGTCCCTCTAGCCTGTTCCCCTCCTGCACTTGCCCTTGTCCCTCTAGCCTGTTCCCCTCCTGCCCTTGCCCTCGTCCCTCTAGCCTGTTCCCTTCCTGCCCTTGCCCTCGTCCCTCTAGCCTGTTCCCCTCCTGCCCTTGCCCTCGTCCCTCTAGCCTGTTCCCCTCCTGCCCTTGCCCTCTTCCCTCTAACCTGTTCCCCTCCTGCCCTTGCCCTCGTCCCTCTAGACTGTTCCCCTCCTGCCCTTGCCCTCGTCCCTCTAGACTGTTCCCCTCCTGCCCTTGCCCTCGTCACATTAACCTGTTCCCCTCCTGCCCTTGCCCTGGTCCCTCTAGCCTGTTCCCCTCCTGCCCTTGCCCTCGTCCCTCTAGCCTGTTCCCCTCCTGCCCTTGCCCTCGTCCCTCTAGACTGTTCCCCTTCCGCCCTTGCCCTCGTCCCTCTAGCCTGTTCCCCTCCTTCCCTTGCCCTCGTCCCTCTAGCCTGTTCCCCTCCTGCCCTTGCCCTCGTCCCTCTAGCCTGTTCCCCTCCTGCCCTTGCCCTCGTCCCTCTAGCCTGTTCCCCTCCTGCCCTTGCCCTCGTCCCTCTAGACTGTTCCCCTCCTGCACTTGCCCTCGTCACTCTAACCTGTTCCCCTCCTGCCCTTGCCCTCGTCCCTCTAGCCTGTTCCCCTCTAGCCCTTGCCCTCGTCCCTCTAGACTGTTCCCCTCCTGCACTTGCCCTCGTCACTCTAACCTGTTCCCCTCCTGCCCTTGCCCTCGTCCCTCTAGCCTGTTCCCATCTTGCCCTTGCCCTCGTCCCTCTAGCCTGTTCCCCTCCTGCCCTTGCCCTCGTCCCTCTAGCCTGTTCCCCTCCTGCCCCTGCCCTCGTCCCTGTAGCCTGTTCCCCTCCTGCCCTTGCCCTCGTCCCTCTAGCCTGTTCCCCTCCTGCCCTTGCCCTCGTCCCTCTAGCCTGTTCCCCTCCTGCCCTTGCCCTCGTCCCTCTAGCCTGTTCCCCTCCTGCCCTTGCCCTCGTCCCTCTAGCCTGTTCCCCTCCTGCCCTTGCCCTCGTCCCTCTAGCCTGTTCCCCTCCTGCCCTTGCCCTCGTCCCTCTAGCCTGTTCCCCTCCTTCCCTTGCCCTCGTCCCTCTAGCCTGTTCCCCTCCTGCCCTTGCCCTCGTCCCTCTAGACTGTTCCCCTCCTGCCCTTGCCCTCGTCCCTCTAGCCTGTTCCCCTCCTGCCCTTGCCCTCGTCCCTCTAGCCTGTTCCCCTCCTGCCCTTGCCCTCGTCCCTCTAGACTGTTCCCCTCCTGCCCTTGCCCTCGTCCCTCTAGCCTGTTTCCCCTCCTGCCCTTGCCCTCGTCCCTCTAGCCTGTTCCCCTCCTGCCCTTGCCCTCGTCCCTCTAGCCTGTTCCCCTCCTGCCCTTGCCCTCGTCCCTCTAGCCTGTTCCCCTCCTGCCCTTGCCCTCGTCCCTCTAGCCTGTTCCCCTCCTGCCCTTGCCCTCGTCCCTCTAGACTGTTCCCCTCCTGCCCTTGCCCTCGTCCCTCTAGCCTGTTCCCCTCCTTCCCTTGCCCTCGTCCCTCTAGCCTGTTCCCCTCCTGCCCTTGCCCTCATCCCTCTAGACTGTTCCCCTCCTGCACTTGCCCTCGTCACTCTAACCTGTTCCCCTCCTGCCCTTGCCCTCGTCCCTCTAGCCTGTTCCCCTCTTGCCCTTGCCCTCGTCCCTCTAGACTGTTCCCCTCCTGCACTTGCCCTCGTCACTCTAACCTGTTCCCCTCCTGCCCTTGCCCTCGTCCCTCTAGCCTGTTCCCATCTTGCCCTTGCCCTCGTCCCTCTAGCCTGTTCCCCTCCTGCCCTTGCCCTCGTCCCTCTAGCCTGTTCCCCTCCTGCCCTTGCCCTCGTCCCTGTAGCCTGTTCCCCTCCTGCCCTTGCCCTCGTCCCTCTAGCCTGTTCCCCTCCTGCCCTTGCCCTCGTCCCTCTAGCCTGTTCCCCTCCTGCCCTTGCCCTCGTCCCTCTAGCCTGTTCCCCTCCTGCCCTTGCCCTCGTCCCTCTAGCCTGTTCCCCTCCTGCCTTGCCCTCGTCCCTCTAGCCTGTTCCCCTCCTGCCCTTGCCCTCGTCCCTCTAGCCTGTTCCCCTCCTGCCCTTGCCCTCGTCCCTCTAGCCTGTTCCCCTCCTGCCCTTGCCCTCGTCCCTCTAGACTGTTCCCCTCCCGCCCTTGCCCTCGTCCCTCTAGCCTGTTCCCCTCCTGCCCTTGCCCTCGTCCCTCTAGCCTGTTCCCCTCCTGCCCTTGCCCTCGTCCCTCTAGACTGTTCCCCTCCTACCCTTGCCCTCGTCCCTCTAGCCTGTTCCCCTCCTGCCCTTGCCCTCGTCCCTCTAGACTGTTCCCCTCCTGCCCTTGCCCTCGTCCCTCTAGACTGTTCCCCTCCTGCCCTTGCCCTCGTCCCTCTAGCCTGTTCCCCTCCTGCCCTTGCCCTCGTCCCTCTAGCCTGTTCCCCTCCTGCCCTTGCCCTCGTCCCTCTAGCCTGTTCCCCTCCTGCACTTGCCCTCGTCCCTCTAGCCTGTTCCCCTCCTGCCCTTGCCCTCGTCCCTCTAGCCTGTTCCCCTCCTGCCCTTGCCCTCGTCCCTCTAGACTGTTCCCCTCCTGCACTTGCCCTCGTCCCTCTAGCCTGTTCCCCTCCTGCCCTTGCCCTCGTCCCTCTAGCCTGTTCCCTCCTGCCCTTGCCCTCGTCCCTCTAGCCTGTTCCCCTCCTGCCTTTGCCTTAAGCTCCAGTCCGTCACCCAGTGTATGAAGTTTAGTAACCTTGTAGCAAACATCCTCGTAATATATTCAGGTAACACGTCTAGACATGCAACCTCATGTATATGGGAAGACCACTCCTCCTCTCTTAAGGAGAGAATCTTCTGCACCAGTTTCCGGGGAGAAATATGTTCTGAAGTGTTGAAGTCGCTGAATGTCTTGCATGGTCTCAGGGACTTGCCATCAGATTTTTCGGCTGGGTTTTACATCATGGGCCTTGCCTGTTGCCCTCTAGCCCTTCCCTCAAGCTCAAGTCCGTCACCAATTGCATGAAGCCTAGCTACCTCGTAACAAACATATTCCATACGGCAAATACATCCAAGACATGCAACTTGATGCTTATAGAAAGACTTCTCCTTCTCTCCAAAGGGGAGAATCTTCTGCACATGTTTTTTTCTTGGGATTCCTTTGGGGAGGACCTTTTAGGAAGTCTAGCTACCCGTGACTAGACATCCTCATAACACAGCAACGACGTCCATACCACGCAACCTGATGCTTAAGGGAGGACTTCTCCTCCTCTGCTTCGTCCGCGGGCTGTGCTGTTCCCTTAACCCACACGCCCCTAGGGGGGTGTAGTTTTCCTTTCCTTCCTTCTCCTCCTCTCCGAAGGGGAGAATTTTCTGCCCGATTTTTGTTCTTGGAGTACCTTTGGGGAGGATGTTTTAGGAAATGTATGAAATTGCCAAATCTCCTGCATGATCTCAGGGACTCGCCATCAGCTTTTGCCGCTGGGTACCTCATGGGCCGTGCCTGTGCCCTTCTAAGATTTGCCGCTGGGTACCTTATGGGCCGTGCCTGTACCCTTCCAGCCCCTGCCTCAAGCTCGAGCCTGTCACAAGTCGGGCACCAAGTCGGGCTACCTCATAACGAACATCCTCCATATACCGGTACAGCAAATTCAGCCCAAGCACGCATCCTGCTGCCATTGGGTGCCTCACTGGCCTTGCCTGTTCCCAGCCTCTGCCTCAAGCTCAAGCCTGTCTCCAAGAGCAGTCAGGCTACCTTATGACAAACATCCTCCTAATACAGCAAATTCAGCCCAAGCACGCATCCTGCTGCCATTAGACAGAGTCACAGACTAGACAGAGTCACAGACTTTTTGAGGCCAGGCAAGATATGAATGAGCCTTGAATGCTGATGATATACTAAAAGACTCCTCAGTGAATGTGCCTTGCCTGAGCCCCTGCCTGTACGCATCCTTCCCCTGCCTCAAGCTCAAGCCTGACACAAGTCGGGCACCAAGTCGGGCTACCACATGGCACAAAAACATCCTTCTAATACAACAACGAGTCATGTGCTGATGATCAACTAAAAGACATATTTATGAATGTGCCTTGCCTGTACTCATCCAGTCCTTGCCTCAAGCTCAAGCCTGTTACGAAGAGCACCAAGTCGGGCTACCTCATGACGAACATCGAGACGTATGGAGGCGGCCTCTGGTACACCTGGTTCGACCGCGACCTGGGCCTGGCTGGCAGGTGAGCTGGGTTTAGGGTTTGGGGTTTTACTGTGACCTGGGCCTGGCTGGCAGGTGAGCTGGGTTTAGGGTTTGGGGTTTTACTGTGACCTGGGCCTGGCTGGCAGGTGAGCTGGGTTTAGGGTTTGGGGTTTTACTGTGACCTGGGCCTGGCTGGCAGGTGAGCTGGGTTTAGGGTTTGGGGTTTTACTGTGACCTGGGCCTGGCTGGCAGGTGGGCTGAGTTTAGGGTTTGATCGCGATCTGGGCATCTCCCCACTCACCCTCTTCCTCCCGCCCTCAGGGTTCTTGTACGCGGCCCTGCTCCTGGATAACCAGAGGGCGCAACAGACGCCATGCACCACCGTTTGGTGAAGAACGACTGGTTTTCCTAAACACACACATACACACACGCACCAACATATCTGCATGCCTTCAGATTCACCTACCTCCCCCCTCCTGCCCCCCCTCCTCGACCCAGGGTTCTTGTACGCGGCCCTGCTCCTGGATCTCCGGAGGGCGCAACAGACGCCATGCACCACCGTCTGGTGAAGATCGACCGCCCTATCCTGCGCATCCCCATGCTCGCCATCCACCTGCAGCGCGACATCCACACCAACGGGTTCAAGCCAAACCTGCATGTCAGTGGGGTGGGGGCCACACTTGTGTGACACAGCTTGCGAGTGGGGGAGACTGGGAGGCTGGTTGCATACTTGTGTGGAACCCACTTGGGCATCCCCATGCTCGCAAACCACCTGCAGCAGGACATCCACACTAACGGGTTTAAGCCAAACCTGCATGTGAGTGAGAGGATCACACTTGTGAGTGGGGGAGACTGGGATGCTGGCTGCATGTTTGTGTGGATCCATCTTGGCCTCTTGGGCATCCCTATGCTGACCATCCACCTGCAGTGTGACATCCACACTAATGGATTTAAGCCAAACATTCATGTGAGTGGCTGTGGCCTTTTGTGGGGGTTCACACTTGTGTGATACAGGATGCGGGTGGGGGAGACTGTGAGGCTGGTTGCATACTTGTGTGGAACCCTCTTGGGCATCCATATGTTGGCCATGCGTGTGCAGCCCGGCATCCACACTGACGGATTCAAGCCAGACCTGCATTCGAGTGGTTGGCTTGGACTGGGGAACTGTCGGTTTCACACTTGCGTGGACACCATCTGCAAGGGGAAATCCACACTATCGGCCGCAAAACTAACCTGGGCGTTAGTGGTTTACCTATGCCGCCATCCCTCCACTTACCTCCACCACTGACCACTCACTGCCTACCCATGTCCTCATCCCTCCACTCACTCACCCACCCAACCACCACTGACCTCTCACTATTCACCTATGTCCGCAGCCCTCCACTCACGACTTCCTCCTCTCAACTCATTCTGCTCCCCAAACTCAGTCCGACCCGCACCCATCCCACCACGCACCAATCACCGTCCTCCTACGCACACATCCCCCCACACCCGACACACCACTCACCTCCGACCACTCCTCCCACACCCAAAACACGGTTGAGTTTCGCGCCCATCCCACCACGCACCACTCACCTCTGACCACTCCTCCCGTGTTCAAAACTCAGTCAAATTTTGCGCCCATCCTGGCGACTGCTGTCAAGGCCCAGCTTGGCCTCGATACAGGCGGCCCGCAGCCTGCAGCAGAAGCCGCCGGCTCAAAGGCAAACGACACGCAGCCACCCGTGACGGCTGCTGCCGCCGCGGCTGCGGCAGCGGCAGCGG
This sequence comes from Limnomonas spitsbergensis, assembly GCA_037349105.1. Lineage (NCBI taxonomy): Eukaryota > Viridiplantae > Chlorophyta > Chlorophyceae > Chlamydomonadales > Limnomonas > Limnomonas spitsbergensis. The sequence continues at coordinate 975,346 of JAYJMM010000093.1, read as the reverse complement.
CTGCTTCCGGCAGCAACATAGGCAAACATCACGGACTGCTGATGGAGATGCTTTCCCAGGAGCTTGGCGTGGCACCCACGGACATTGTAGACTTTGAGATCAACGTGAGGCACTGAGTGGATCATCAGGGTTATTAGGGTTTAGCAGTGAGGCACTACATATGGCGTTAGGGTTTGACAGCTGTTGTGGCACCCACCGACATTGTAGACTTTGAGATCAACGTGAGGCACTGAATGGGTCATTCGGGTTATTAGGGTTTGGCAGGGAGGCACTGCATATGATGTGAGGGTTTGACAGCTGTTGTGGCACCCACCGACATTATACACTTTGAGATCAACGTGAGGCACTGAATGGGTCATTCGGGTTATTAGGGTTTGGCAGGGAGGCACTGTATATGGCGTTAGGGTTTGACAGCTGTTGTGGCACCCACCGACATCGTAGACTTTGAGATCAGCGTGAGGCACTGAATGGGTCATTAGGGTCATTAGGGTTTGGCAGTGAGGCACTACGTATGACGTGAGGGTTTGGCAGTGAGGCACTACGTATGGCGTGAGGATTTAGCAGTGAGGCACTACGTATGACGTGAGGGTTTGGCAGTGAGGCACTACGTATGACGTGAGGGTTTGGCAGTGAGGCACTACGTATGGCGTGAGGGTTTGGCAGTGAGGCACTACGTATGACGTGAGGGTTTGGCAGTGAGGCACTACGTATGACGTGAGGGTTTGGCAGTGAGGCACTACGTATGACTTGAGGGTTTAGCAGTGAGGCACTACGTATGGCGTGAGGGTTTGGCAGTGAGGCACTACGTATGACGTGAGGGTTTGGCAGTGAGGCACTACGTATGACGTGAGGGTTTGGCAGTGAGGCACTACGTATGGCGTGAGGGTTTGGCAGTGAGGCACTACGTATGACGTGAGGGTTTGGCAGTGAGGCACTACGTATGACGTGAGGGTTTGGCAGTGAGGCGCTACGTATGACGTGAGGGTTTGGCAGTGAGGCACTACGTATGACGTGAGGGTTTGGCAGTGAGGCACTACGTATGACGTGAGGGTTTGGCAGTGAGGCACTACGTATGACGTGAGGGTTTGGCAGTGAGGCACTACGTATGACGTGAGGGTTTGGCAGTGAGGCACTACGTATGACTTGAGGGTTTAGCAGTGAGGCACTACGTATGGCGTGAGGGTTTGGCAGTGAGGCACTACGTATGACGTGAGGGTTTGGCAGTGAGGCACTACGTATGACGTGAGGGTTTGGCAGTGAGGCACTACGTATGGCGTGAGGGTTTGGCAGTGAGGCACTACGTATGACGTGAGGGTTTGGCAGTGAGGCACTACGTATGGCGTGAGGGTTTGACAGTGAGGCACTACGTATGACGTGAGGGTTTGGCAGTGAGGCACTACGTATGACGTGAGGGTTGGGCAGTGAGGCACTACGTATGGCGTGAGGGTTGGGCAGTGAGGCACTACGTATGACGTGAGGGTTTGGCAGTGAGGCACTACGGAAATTGAAGCCTATTATATCAACGTCATGCACTACATGGTTTTCGAGGGTTTTACAATGAGGCACGGTGTGAGGTTTCCGGGTTGACAATGAGGCATTCTCAACTGCCGTACAACCGCCTTCCAACTGCTCTTCCTTCCCCCTCCACACGAAGGTGGATGCAGCCTGGTTTTATGGTGGCGCACATGCACCCATCGCTGCTGTCCTTGCCCCCCCTCCCCCGCGTTTCCCTTGACTGCCAACCGCCTGTCAACCGCCTTTCAACCGCGCCTGTCTCATGTTCCCATCCTCTCCTCCAAACACAGATGTGTGCAGCCTGATGTATTAATCGAGCACATACCCTGCATTTGCTTTGCCTTCCCACATGTTCTATGTCGTTTGGGGTTGAGAGATCCATGAATTTACTAAGTTGGAAATTCAGAGTGTTTGTCGACAGCTTGCCGGCGTAATGACTGGTGAACATACTCGTATCGATGCTGTGCACCCTCTCCCCCTCTGCCTCATCCCACAGCCGCCTTTTTGCCCCCACCTCCCCCACCTCCCCCACACGCAGTTGTGTGATGTTCAGCCTGGTGGATCTATGGTGCACATACTCCTATCGATGTTGCTCCCTCTCCCCCTAACCTGTATTTCAGCCGTTATGTACCCCCAACCTCCCTCCCTCCTCCCCGCTGCGACGCTATTGATGCTGCTCCCCCTCCCCCTCCCCATCCCCCTCATCCGTCTTCTCCTCCTCTCCTCCCATCCCCTCCCCTTCCCCCTTCCCCTCCCCCTCCTACTCATCCGTCTTTACCTCCCCCCCTCCCACCTTCCCTCCACACAGCTGTGTGGTGTGCAGCCCGGCGTGAATGGCAGCGCTCGTACTCCTACTGATGCTGCTCCCCCTCCCCTCCCCCTCCCCCTCCTCCTCCCCCTCTCCCCCTCCCCCTCCCCCTCCCCCTCATCCGTTTTCTCCTCCTCCCCTTACCCCTCCCCATCCCCATCCCCATCCCCATCCCCATCCCCTTTCTCCCCCTCATCCGTCTTCTCCTCCTCCCCTCCCCTCCCCTCCCCTCCCTCCCACTCCCCCACCACGTCTACTCCCCCCCCTCCCCCTCCCCCTCCCCCTCCCCCTCACCTAATGTTTCCATCCTCCCCTTCCCCCTCCCCCTCACCTAATGTTTCCATCCTCCCCTTCCCCCTCCCCCTCACCTAATGTTTCCATCCTCCCCTTCCCCCTCCCCCTCACCTAATGTTTCCATCCTCCCCTTCCCCCTCCCCCTCCCCCTCCCCCTCACCTAATGTTTCCATCCTCCCCTTCCCCCTCCCCCTCACCTAATGTTTCCATCCTCCCCTTCCCCCTCCCCCTCACCTAATGTTTCCATCCTCCCCTTCCCCCTCCCCCTCCCCCTCCCCATCCCCTTCCTCCCCCTCATCCGTCTTCTCCTCCTCCCCTCCCCTCCCCTCCCTCCCCCTCCCCTTCCTCCTCCCCCTCCCCCTCCCCTTCCCCCCTCCCCCTCCCCCTCCCCCACCCCCTCCCCCTACCCCTCCCCCTCATCTGATTTTTTCATCCTCCCCCTCCCCCTCATCCGTCTTTACCTCCCCCCCTCCCCCCCTCCCTCCACACAGCTGTGTGATGTACAGCCCGGCGTGATTGGCGGCGCTCGCAACGAGTTTGTGTTCTGCGGCCGGCTGGATAACCTGGCCATGTCCTTTGTCGCACTCCAGGTTAGAGGCCCTTAAAGATTTGGGGCTTTGGACTGGAGGGTTTGCGGCCTTGGGAGGGTTTAGGGTTTGCGGCCGTCTGGTTAGCCTGGCCATGTCCCTCGTTGCACTTCAGTTTAGAGGTCGGTTAAGGTTTAGGACTGGAGGGTTTATGGCCAGTTGGATAGCCTGACTATATTGCTGAAGGGCAAGGGCTTCAGGGTTTGCGGCCTGGGGGAGGGTTTAGGGTTTGTGGCTGGTTGGACAACCTGGCCATGTCTTTCGTCGCACTTCAGGTGGGAGGCCAGTAGGACTCCAGAGATGTACTTCCAGATATGTACCTCCAGAGATGAACTTCCAGAGATGTCCTATGTACTTCCGGACATTTACTATGTACTTCCGGAGATGTACTTCCATATATGTATATATCCAGAGATGTACTTCCAGAGATATATTTCCAGATATGTACTTACGTATATGTACTTACAGAGATGTACTTACAGAGATGGACCGGTGTACTTAAAAAAAACACTCCTGCTTGGAGGCTGGGTCGGTGTCTAATAGTAGCTTGCTAAATTGAAGTACACTCAAGCAATACGTGTTCACACCATAATACGTGTTCACACCAATGAGTGTCCACACCATTTTCATGCAGGCTCTGATTTTACTGGTACATGTCTGAGGAGGGGCTGTCAGATGATGAGGGGGGCGGGCTGTGGCCAGATTAAATCAAAAGTGTGACCATATTAAATCAAAAGTGTGACCACTGACACCACACCCTGTCCACGCAGGCGCTGATTGACTCGTGTACGGCTGAGGGAGCGCTGTCGGATGAGAAGGGGGTGCGGGCTGTGGCATTGTTTGACCATGAGGAGGTCGGCTCAGACTCAGCCCAGGTGTGGGGGGGAGCTCAGGTTCAAAGAGGCGCGCGCGGTGAAGGGGTGAGGGTGAGGGAGTGCTGGCGAATGAGAAGGGGTTGCGGGCTGTGGCATTGTTCGACCATGAGGAGGCTGGCTCAGACTGGGCCCAGGTAGAGGAGGCTCAGGGTTTAGGGATCAGGTTAAGGGATGCATGGGTTTAAGGGGTGAAGGTTTAGGGAGGCATGGGGTTGAGGGTTTAGGGCGGCATGGTGTTGAGGGTTTAAGGCGGCATGGGGTTGAGGGTTCAGGGAGGCATGGGGTGAGGGTTTGGGAAGGCATGGGGTGAGAGTTTAGGGAGGCATGGGGTTTAGGGTTAAGGGAGGCATGGGGTTGAGGGTTTAGGGCGGCATGGGGTTGAGGGTTTAAGGAGGCATGGGGTTGAGGGTTAAAGGAGGCATGGGGTGAGGGTTTGGGAAGGCGTGGGGTGGGGGTCTAGGAAGGCATGGGGTTGAGGGTTTAGGTAGGCATGGGGGTGAGGATTTAGGGAAGTATGGGGGTGAGGATTTAGGGAGACATGGGGTTGAGGGTTTAGGGAGACATGGGTTGAGGGTTTAGGGAGACATGGGGTTGAGGGTTTCGGCAAACATGGGGTTGAGGGTTAAGGAAGGCATGGGGTGAGGGTCTAGGGAGGCATGGGGTTGAGGGTTTGGGGAGGCAGGGGGGTGAGGGTTTAGGGAGGCAGGGGGTCGAGGGTTGAGGAAGGCATGGGGTGAGGGTTGAGTAAGGCATGGGGTGAGGGTTTAGGGAGGCATGGGGTGGGGGTTTAGGGAAGTATGGGGGTGAGGATTTAGGGAGACATGGGGTTGAGGGTTTCGGCAGACATGGGGTTGAGGGTTTAGGGAGACATGGGTTGAGGGTTTAGGGAGACATGGGGTTGAGGGTTTCGGCAAACATGGGGTTGAGGGTTAAGGAAGGCATGGGTTGAGGGTTTAGGGAGGCATGGGGTTGAGGTTTAGGGAGGCAGGGGGTCGAGGGTTTAGGGAGGCAGGGGGTCGAGGGTTGAGGAAGGCATGGGGTGAGGGTTGAGTAAGGCATGGGGTGAGGGTTTAGGGAGGCATGGGGTGGGGGTTTAGGGAGGTATGGGGGTGGGGATTTAGGGAGACATGGGGTTGAGGGTTTAGGGAGAAATGGGTTGAGGGTTTAGGGAGAAATGGGGTTGAGGGTTTAGGCAGACATGGGGTTGAGGGTTAAGGGAGGCATGGGGTTGAGGGTTTAGGCAGGCATGGGGTTGAGGGTATAGGGAGGCATGGGGTTGAGGGCTTAGGGAGGCATGGGGTTGAGGGCTCAGGTTTAGGGAGGCATGATGTTGAGGTTGAGAATGAGAAATGGACGGTGTAAAGGGTGATGGGTGGTTAGGTCTCAGGGGTTGAGGGGTTGAGGGCTCAGGTTAAGGGACGCATGATGTTGAATGTAAGGGTGAGGGAGGTATGGGGTTGCGGGTGAGGGTGAGAAAGGTACGGTGTTAAGGAGGAAGGGGGGTAGGTCTTTGGAGTTGAGGGCTCGGGTTTAGGGACGCATGAATACGGGTATTAATTAATTATTTGTTTATTAATAATAAGCATGCTGGCCTCGCGGCTAATATGGCACCAGACCTCTCGATTTTTCTGGCTAAAAAGTTAATTGATGATGGATGTTTTTCGTCTTGGATACAGCCCTCCTGCATTTGGGCCTGCTGCCTTATGCGTGCAAGGTTCAGCTTATACCTAACCCTGAACCCCAAACCCCATTTTATACAACCCTTAATCCCATGGTCCTGCTGCCTCTAACCCTAAACCCTAAACACGAATTACGGGAACACTGAAGCCTGGGCCTGCCGCCTCTCATGTGTGCAGGGTGCGGGAGGACCCGTCATGCGAGACACCATTACGCGCGTCGCCTCGGCCCTGGGTGCTGGAGTGGAGGGTGCTGTGGAGAGGACGCTGCGCGCCTCTTTCCTGATATCAGCGGACATGGCGCACGCGCTGCACCCCAACTACAGCGACAAGCACGACCCGGACCACCAGCCCAAGTTTCACGATGGTATGCGAAGGGGGGGGCAGGAGGATTCACGACTGCAGGCAGGCAGATGCGCCATGAGGAGGCGGGCTGGTACGCGACCAGCAGGCGGCAAATATGCGACGAGTAGGAATGGGCGGGCGGGTGGGCATGCTGAAAACGTGCAACGACCCGTTTTACAACCCCCAAACCCCGTACCATAACCCCCAAACCTCCTACCATAACCCCCAAACCCCTTTGTCCATCAATTGTAGCAGCCTTCACCATGAAATATAAGACGTAACCGCTGAACCCCTCCTTGTAAAACCTATCCCTGCAGGGCTGGTGTTGAAGCACAACGCCAACCAGCTCTATGCGACGGACTTCATCAGCGCAGCCCTCTATAAACCCCTTGCCATGACCCCCAAACACCTGACCTGGTGTAACAGCCTTCACCATGAAACTTAAGACAAAACCGCTGAACCCTAAATTAAAACCTTAACCCTGCAGGGCTGGTGCTGAAGCACAACGCCAACCAGCGCTATGCAACGGACTCCATCAGCGCCGCGCTCTTCCGCGAGGTGTGGGGGGCCAGAGGGTGATTGATAAGGATGCATGTAAAGATGGGAATAATATAAAGAATTCCAAAGAATTCTAACTCTCCTGCCAAGAAGCTTCGCCCCTCCCTCCCCCCCTCCCCACCCACCCACCCAAAGGCTGTCCACACAAATGATAGTGTGAAGCTCACTTGGCATCTTGTACATCTGTCTAACTGGTTGGTTGGCGCACATGGATGGTTTGTCTGCAGCACACAAATGAGACAAATAAACATTTGCCGCGGAATCCCCTGCCAGGAACCACCGTCCCCCTACTCCCCCAAAGTTGCCTGTAGCACACTAAATTTACAAATATTTGGCGCTGGATCTCCTCCCGGGCACCTCCGCCCCCCCTCCTTCCTTAAGGTTGTCTGTAGCACACCGTGGCACACCGTAGCACACCGTAGCACACCGTAGCACACCGTGGCACACCGTAGCACACCGTGGCACACCGTAGCACACCGTAGCACACCGTGGCACACCGTAGCACACCGTGGCACACCGTAGCACACCGTGGCACACCGTAGCACACTGAAGCACACCGTGGCACACCGTAGCACACCGTAGCACACCGTGGCACACCGTAGCACACCGTAGCACACCGTAGCACACCGCAGCACACCGTAGCACACTGATGAAATACACATTTGTCAAACTTGTGGGTCGGCAGCACTGAAGCCCACGCCCCAAAGGTCGTCTGTAGCACACTCAATATATATAATATTATAAATAATATTTGGCGCTGTATCTCCGCCCGGGCACCTCCGCCGCCCTCTCCCCCTAACATTGTCAGTAGCACACTAAGAACATCGACAGTTTGTCTCGCTCAAGTTGGACAGCGGCACAGTATGGCCTGCCAGGAACACCTGCCCCCCTTCCCCCCCAGAAAGATTTTCCGTAGCACACTAAAAACATCAATACTTTGTCTCGCTCAGGTTGGTTGGCGGCGTGGAATCTCCTGCCAGGAACCTTCGCCAATCCTCGGCCCCATCCCCCCCCCACTTAAAGTTTTTCTGTAACACTAAAAATATTCACATTTTTCTCCCTCACAGGTTGGTCGGCGGCGTGGAATCTCCTGCCCGGAGCCAATCCTCGGCCCCATCCCCCCCACACCTTCAATGTTTTCTGTAACACAATAAAAATATTCACATTTGTCTCTCTCAGGTTGGTTGGTGGCGCGGAATCCCCTGCGAGGAACCTCCGCCAATTTTCCGTCCCCCTCCCCCCCGCGTTAAGGTTTCTGAAAATATTCACATTTGCACTAAAAACATCCACATTTTCTCACAGGTTGGTCGGCGGCGCGGAATCACCTGCCAGGAGTTCTCGGTGCGAAACGATATGCCCTGCGGCTCCACGATCGGCCCGATCCTGGCGTCTAACTTGGGCTGCAGGTCGGTCATTATCAGTTGTTGACAGCTGTCATCAGTTGCTGTCAGTTGTAGTCGGTTGCTGTCGTGAGGGGGGGGGGTATAATCGCGTAACGACATGCCCTGCCGCCCCGCCATTGGACCCATCCTGGCTTACAACTTCGGCTGCAGGTCGGTTGTTCTAGGTTGTTGTCAGGTGCTTTCGGTTGCTGTCAGTTGTAGTCAGTTGCTGTCGTGAGGGGGGGGGTGTAATCGCGTAACGACATGCCCTGCCGCCCCACCATTGGACCCATCCTGGCTTACAACTTCGGCTGCAGGTCGGTCGTTCTAGGTTGTTGTCAGGTGCTTTCGGTTGCTGTCAGTTGTAGTCAGTTCCTGTCTTGAGGGGGGGGGTATAATCGCGTAACGACATGCCCTGCCGCCCCACCATTGGACCCATCCTGGCTTACAACTTCGGCTGCAGGTTGGTTATTCTAGGTTGTTGTCAATTATTGTCTGTTGCTGTCAGTTGTTGTCGGTTGCTGTCGGTTGCTGTCAGTTGTTGTCGGTTGCTGTCAGTTGTTGTCGGTTGCTATCGTGATTGCGTAGCGACATGCCCTGTGGCTGAACCATCGATTCGGTCCTGGCGTCCAATTTGGGCTGCAGGTCGGTTATTATCAGTTGTTGACAGCTGTCATCGGTTGCTGGCAGGTGTGGTCACCTGCTGCCGTGAAGGGGGGGGGGGTAGAATTGCGTAAGGACATGCCCTGCCGCCCCGCCATTGAACCCTGTCGGTTTGCAGGACTATTGATGTGGTATCCCTCAGCTCTTTATTATCGATCTTGAAAGTGAAAACCCTTCCTACACTAAAACATGGAACCTTAAGTCTGCTTTTAACTCGCTGATGGCTTGCAGGACTGTTGATGTGGGCATCCCTCAGCTGTCCATGCACTCCATTCGGGAGATGTGCGGCACGGACGATGTGGACATTGCGTACAACCACTTTGTGGCATTCTTTGAGGTCAGTGAAAAGGAAAATGAAGTTTGTGGGTGTGTTGGTAGAAGTATTGTGTTTTCTCAAGGAATATGATTGAAAGGCGGAGGGCGGCATGGGGAGGGAGGGTGCATAGCGCACAACTTCCTTGTGGCATTCGTTGAGGTCAGTAGCGCAAGTTACGGTAACGGCGTGGATGTGGCTTCGGCCCAAGCTGCCCTGTTTCCTTTACTCTCACGCCCTTCACGGGTCGAAGCTTTCTTTCTTTCTTTCAGTAGCGTAAAGCCACCTTTGACAGGCCTTGCGCTACTGAGCAAACCTAGGAAGAATTGTCTCTTCAGGGTATATGATCGGAAGGCGGAGGGCGGCATGGGGAAGGGGGGGTGCATAGCGCACAACCACATTGTGGCATTCGTTAAGGTCAGTAGCGCAAGTGACGGTAACGGCGCGGATGTGGCTTTGGCCCTTTAACAGGCCTTGCGCGGGTTTAGGGTTTAAAGGTTTAAGGTACTGAGCAAAGCTAAAAAGCAGGCACAAGCTTTTGCATGGCTGGGTAAAGCCTTTCTCAAGACAACAGTTTTTTATCTGGCCGCTGGGCAGGCAGCCCCGGGCTGAGAGAGGCCAAACCTTGACCAGCCTACTGCTGGTGGCCCTAGCAGCAGGGCTGATGGTCGTTGGCGGTGATGTAGCTGATTTGTACCTGCATCATTGCTGAATTGTAGCTGAAGCACCCTCAACTAAGCCCCAATAAGCATTGGCAGGCAGCTGGGATTATTGAAATGAAGTGGGTGGGGCTTACAATGGCCGGCCTTCAGCCATGATCTTTGACAACCTTAAGGTACTTAAGGTTATGGCGCTGATGTGGCTACGGCCCCAAGCTGCGCTGTTTCCTTAACCCCCACGCCCTAATAGGGCTTAGCCTTCTTTCTTCCATTTGAGAACCTTTGAATGGTTGAAATAGGACGCATGGGACAGATGGTGACCGGCATGTAGCCATGGTCTTTGAGAACCTTTTTGTGTATTGAATGGTCTCCTTGGCTCCTTTCAGCTGGGACTTTTTCCAGCCGGGTGAAGGCATAAACTGGGCTCTTTCTGGGCCCGGCATGGGGTTCAGGGTGTAGGGTGTTGTTTCTTTGTCCCTAGGAGCCATTTTTGTATGCCTCTCTTTTATCCGCTGTTGACGCTCCGTTTCTTATTTGCTCTTCAGGCCTGGGTCTCCTCCTTCCAGTTTGAAGGCATGCACTGGGTAATTTTTCGTCTGAATTTAAAATTGAAATGTGAATGGCTCGGACGTCTTTCAGTTGGATGAAGCCCTAGCCTGCATCTTCCTCAGGGTGCATGGGTATGAAGAGGGTATATTTTTTACATACAAATTTGAATTTGCCCAAGTTTATCTTTGAATCGGCGTATGCTAGATAACGGTCTGGACCTCGACCTCCTCTGCCAGCCGACCCGTCAGGCACCTTGTCCAGATAATATTCGAACTTAAGCTTGAATTTGTTCAGGACTTTTTCGAGTTGGGTAAGGGGCTGAACGTGGACATCCTCCCACCAGCCAATGTCTGTATCTGAATTTGAATTTTGAATTTGCTCAGGACTTTTCCGAGTTGGATGAGGGGCTGGACATGGACCTCCTCCCACCAGCGAATGTCTGTATCTGAATTTGAATTTTGAATTTGCTCAGGACTTTTCCAAGTTGGATGAGGGGCTGGACGCGGACCTCCTCCCGCCAGCCAATGTCTATATTTGAATTTGAATTTTGAATTTGCTCAGGACTTTTCCAAGTTGGATGAGGGGCTGGACGTGGACCTCCTCCCACCGGCGAACCTGTTGGGCACCTTGTCTGACGTGCCCTGCAACCACGTTCATGGCTCCGGGGGCAAGCCGCTCGTCAGCGTACCACCACCCAGCTGATGATTGGGCCCTTTGGGGGCTGCGGCACCGCTGCCCAACGTGTTATGTAGCCACGTGCCAGCTGCTTGTCAGCGTGCACCCACCCAGCCCATGATGACATTCATGAACTCCTATGGGCTGGGGCACCGTTGTCCTACCTGCCTTGAAAGCGTGTGCACGGCTCCGGTATCGGCGCGGATGTGGCTTCGGCCCTGGCTGCACTCTTCCCTTAACTCTCACGCCTCCCTCGGAGGCGTAGCTTTCTTTCTCTCACTGCTCCGGGGGCAGGCCGCTCGTCAACAAACCACCACCCAGCTGATGATGTGCCCTTTGGGTTGCTGGCTTGCTGCACCACTGCCCGACGTGCTATGGTGTATGAAGTGTGCGTGCCCATGGCTACGGTGGCAAACTGCCTGACTTGCATGGTGTATGATCCTTGCATGTTTGTCCATAGTGACAGTTCCTTGCCAGGCTGGGATGTTTGAGCAGTGCGCAGAGAGTGATGGTGATCTTACCTTTTGATTTGAGATTTTTCTCGTGCTATTCGTGGGCGAAGGTCCCATTCGCCTTCTGCCGCCCTCAATGAGCTGTAATAAAGAAGCTGAAATATGATTTAGACTACGATCTTCATACCTCTGACCATGCCGGAATTCGAGTAGCACAGGAGGGATCGAGCACATGGGTTGAGGGCCTCAAAAAGGTGCTCAAAAGGTTCGGCCGCTTGGGCGCCCAACTGTGAAGTTAGGGGACGGGAATTTAAGCCTGCCTTGTCTTTCTTACTGTCAATGACGTTACACCTCTGGGCCCTGCTCAGAAAAAGCTCGGCCGCGTGGGCGCCTAAGTAAAAGGGGCAGAAAAAGAAGGAAAGGGGATAAAAAAGTGAAGGGACAGACAAAAGGCTGGAAAGGAAAGGCAAAGGAAGTTCCAGTCTCTGAGAACGTCCACGCCTGAACGATTTCTACCACGTCTTCCACAAAAGCCAAGGCATCCCACCCCCTCTCTTACAGCGAGGTGAACTATTGGAACAGGTCTCTGGCTCTCTGCTGGATCTCTTCACGCTTAACGGACTGTCAATAACGTTCAGTACACCTCTGGGCCCGCTCAAAGCTCGGCCGCGTGGGCGCCCAACGCTTAACGGACTGTAACCCTGTAGACTACGGTAGCTTGGCTAGACCCTCTTACAAAACTCAAATGGCTGAAGATGTTTTTTCCCCATATGGCTACCGGTATATGAGCCATAACCCTCGCTGGTCATCTATAAAACCTTTGGCGCAGCCCCCGAGTGACTTGTGCCCCGAAAACTGTCGTGTCCTAGGCTGTGTGTTCCGGCAGCAGTTGCCGAGTTTGTCCCTTCCTCTGTTTTTGTCCTAGGCTGTATGTTCCGGCAGCAGTTGCCGAGTTTGTCCCTTCCTCTGTTTGTGTCCTGAACATGGGTGATGGTGCCTCTTGTATACATTCTCAATTTTTCTAGGCGGTGCTCAACTTTGTTTTTTGCACCCACATCATGTTTTATGGCTAAGGGCTGATCTTCTGCACTACGGGGTTCATTCCCACGCTACTGCTCGGTGGTTGTGTGCTGGTTGCTTGCCAAGGGGGGTCACTGGTTAACGCTCGCTGTCCTAGCGTATATAGTGCCTGTACCGGTTTACGGGCACAAGTCCATTGCATCAAACGTGATGCCCCGCTGGACTGTAAAAGCTTTACAAAACTTCACAACCTACTTTACTCGTGTTCACCATTGACTGGGTGTACAGTGGCCTGAAGATTTGCACCTGTCACCCAGGCTAAACATTCAGACGCAGCTGGGTAGATCTTCAAGCCGAGTGTTGCTGATGATCTTGGGTTGAAGAGTGGATGAGTGCCGCTGTCGACCTTTAAAGATGAGGACAGGTCACATAGAACAGTACAGCAGAAATCCGAAACCGAGAAACAGTATGGAACGATCGTACGTGCGGTGCAGTTAATCCCAGTCAGAGGTCGTGACACACCTGCTTTCTTAGATCTGCCCCTGTAGATCTGGGTGGGACCGCCTCAGCTCTCAGCCTGAACCAGGCGAGCGCCCGCCTCTCTGAATAAGGAAAATTTTAAATTGATGACTCAGGCTAATGCATGTTGATGACATTACACCTCTGTGCCATGCCAGTTGCTCGCCCACGCGGCCAAGACTTCTTGTGCATGGCCCAGAGGTGTAACGTCATTGACCTCTGGGCCATGCTGAAATGAAGCTCGGCCACATCGGCAATAAAAAATTCAGCTACGAAAGCCAAGGGAGAAGGCATAAGAGGAAAGAAATGATAGCAAGTCAATGACGTTACACCACTGGGCCATGCTGCAAAGGCTCGGCCGCGTCGGCGTCTAAAGGATAGCAAGTGACCATGGATCTGCAGGCACCACACTGCCGTACAACTCGCTCGCTAGGCGCCCTGGCTACCCAGCATGGAGGTGTAGGAGGAGCCAGCCGTCACGGCTGCAGAGCTTCTTGGTTGCAGTTCTCCTTGATTACAGAGCTCCTTGCTTGCCACTCAGGGCAGCGTGCAAGCAACATGGGGCAACTAATTGTAATCAGTGCATCTGTACCGTACGTGGGCATGCATCAGCTGGGCATCCATGAACAAAATGGCCAGAGGACTTGTATGTAAGTATCGAATGATTTGAAGCTGTTCAGATCTGAGTTTGAATGGCAAAAGTTCTGAGGTGCGGTAAAGTTGGGCTGGCTGGCTGCCTGGCTTGACACGGGGCTTGCGTTACCGACGGTTAGGGCTCCCGTGCACTTGGCAAAACTGAATTTTCAGTTCCTGACAAGCAATATTTATTTACTGCACAAGCGGAAGATTGGAACCGATACTAGGAGAATCATCATTTATTCATTTCATGGCACGGTTGCGGCTGTAGACCACATTGCACCCCTTGATCCCGGTCGTCTCCTGTAGTATTACGTTCATGCAGCAACAACGCAGCTATTGATAATGCTCTGTAATTTCACGCCTGCAGCGTATCCACCCTAGTATCCACTGATCGCGATCGTATCCTGTACAACCCTACACCCAGGATCTTTTTCAGCACCTCGATCCGAAAGCAGGACTTCTCCGAACAGTAGGCTGTTCATCAAACACTCGCCTGAGCTCATACATTATCTTTTACTGCCTGGCAGTGGTCCCCCACCCAGGCCTCTACCGCATACACGTCTATAAGCCAGATAGCGTGAGGCTCCAACAGACAAAGAGACAGACACCGTGGGTTGAGGATACACCATGGACAATAATGCTGCTAGCCCTATCGAGGCACACAGCCCGAATGAAGACCAGAACGGCCAGACTCCGCAACAAGACCTCAATCCTGTCGGAGGCGACTCCCGTAGCGGAGAAGTCCTGGGCATCCCTGAACTCATCACCGCTGTATTTAAATTCCTCGAGGTGGTCGACATCTGCCGCGTGGCGCGGACCTGTCGGATGTGGTATGGCGCCAGCTCGGCCGACGAGTTCTGGGGAGAGCTGTTCCTGTTGCAACGACCCATGACTTTGCAGCAGGTGAGAGGCAGACCAGAGGTGCATGGCCAGGCCTCAGCAGACCTGTTTTGCATGACGAGCTGTCGCTGTCGCAAAGGTCCAGGATTGGTGCATGGCCAGGCCTCAGCAAGCATGTTTTGCATGGCGAGCTGTCGCTGTCGCAAAAGTCCATAATTGGTGCATGGGCAGGCCTCAGCAAACCTGTTTTAAATGGTCAGGTCTCAGCAAACCTGAGGTGCATGGTCAGGCCTAAGCAAACCTGATTTCCATGGCGAGCTGTCGCTGTCGCAAAGGTCCATGAACCTGCAGTATGCGAGGGCTGGCAGAAACGTCCTTGAGATGCAAGCATTTTAAAACCTTGTCATGCCCATGCACATAGAAGGGGTGAATCTGAGGCGCGTGGCCAGGCCTCCGCAAGCCATTTAGCCATGTCAATATGTCATGCACCTGCGCATGGCACTCCTGCATGCTTGGTTTTGGCATATCCCAAATCCTGAACAAAACCCATTCCCTTGCCCCCCTCCTCCCCCCAGCTGAGCATCATGTCCCTCATGCATGGCGCGTGTATGCAGCGCCTGAAGCTCTTGTCCGAGCCTTTCTCAGCGTATCCCAAACCCTAAATAAAGCCCATCCCCTGACCCTCTCCTCCCCCCAGCTGAGCATCATGTCCCTCATGCATGGCGCGTGTATGCTGCGCCTGAAGCTCTTGTCCGAGGCCTTTCTCAGCGTATCTCAAACCCTAAACAAAGCCCATCCCCTGACCCTCTCCTCCCCCCAGCTGAACATCATGTTCCTCAAGCATGGCGCGTGTGTGAGGCGACTGACGCTGTCGTCCGAGGCATTTACCGGCATATCAGCTGACCTGGTGTTTGAGAGCACGCTGCCTCCGCTGGTCAGGTGAAGCAGGGCTGACACCCTTAACCTTAACCTCTAAACCCTCATCCTCATACCCTAAGCTGGTGTTTCAGAGCGCACTGCCTCAACTGGTCAGATGGGGTGTAGAGGCATAAACCTTGAACTCTCAACCCTACGTCCTAAGCTGGAGTTTGAGACCACACTGCCTTGATGGGTCAGATGGGGTGGAGGTGAACTCGTAACGCTTAACCCTGCACCTTCAGCTCATGCTTTCCAACACTCTTCCCCTCGGCCGACGGGGAAAAGGTGAACCGTTAACGCATAACCCTGCACCCTCAGCTCATGTTTTCCAGCACTCCCCCTCGACTGACGGGGTGCTGCAGGATGAACTTCAAACTCTACGCCCTTAACCATCATCCTTATCAAATTTTGGATCTTACGACCCTTTCACCCTTTTACCCTTATACCCTGGTACCCTTTTACCCTTTGTGAAACTATCGACCCTTTCACCCTTTTACCCTACTGGTAAAACCCTTTTACCCTTTTTGGAACTTACGACCCTTTTACCCTTACCCGTGGCCCTAATCTGGTGTGTGAGCGCCCTTTGCCTTCTCTGGTCAGACGGTCCCCGTCCCCCTCCCCCCCCCCTCCCCTGACCGCTGCTGCAGCCTGCACGCCCTACACCTGCACGCCTTACCTCTCTCGCAACGTGTGCTTTCGCGGTGGCTGTTATCGAAATCTTGATACCCCTCACCCCCCCCCCACCTGACCCCTGCTGCAGCCTGCACACCCTACACCTGCCCTCTATAACGCTCTCGGACGGCATGCTTGCCACCCTTGCACACTGGCTGTCAAATGTCCCTCTCCCCCCCCCCCCACCTGACCCCTGCTGCAGCCTGCACACCCTACACCTGCCCTCTATTGCGCTCTCGGACGGCATGCTTGCCACCCTTGCACACTGGCTGTCAAATCTCCCTCTCCCCCCCCCCTCCCCTGACCCCTGCTGCAGCCTGCACACCCTACACCTGCACGCTGTCACGCTGTCGGACCGTGCTCTGGCCATCCTAGCTGTTCGACTGCCTCAGCTGAAACGACTCGTGATGACCAGCTGTGGCTGCAGGCCCTTGGTGAGTGGCACTGTTCATTTGAGTGTACTTAGACTTCATGCCAGTGTGCTTAGACGTCACTTGAGGTGTGGCTGCAAGCCCTCGGTGAGGGGCACAGTTCATTGAGTGTGCGCAGACGTCATTGAGTGTGCGTAGACGTCGTTTGAGTGTGCTTAGACGTCATTTAAGTGTACTTAGACTTCATGCCAGTGTGCTTAGACGTCACCTGAGGTGTGGCTGCAAGCCCTCGGTGAGTGGCACTGTTCATTTGAGCATGCTTAGACGTCATCTGAGCATGTTTAGACGTCATTTGAGAGTGCCTAGACTTCACCCCAGCTTCGCTCCGGCCTTAGGGGGATGCGTCCTAGAGCAGCCTAGTGGATAGGTCCTGGAGCAGCCTAAACCCTTTAACCGGAAACCTAAAAACTTAACCCTAAACCCTCCGGCCTTTGGTGGATGGGTCCTGGAGCAGCATGCTGTACTGCTCAGGCTTCAAGTTATGCCACGAAGTATTTTGGTCTGTTAGCTTTCAGCCGGTTAGCTTTCGGTTGGTAAGAAGCTATCAATAATTATAATGGAAACTCGTTACGTGTTTCAAGGAAACTATATTAAAAAAAAATATATATATATATATATATATATATATATATATATATATATATATATATATATATATATATATATATATATATAATGAAACGGTAAAACAAAACGGTAAAATAAAAATATCAAATATATATATATACAGTAAAACAAACAACTTTTTATTATTGTGCACCAGGAGAAAATATTCCAAAAGAAATTTTTCTCCTTTCAGGGTTTGGTGGATGGGTCCTGGAGCAACCTGCTCTACTGCTGGGGCTCCGGAGTTATGCCAAGAAGTCTTAAGCTTCGGTTGGTTAGAAGCTGTCAATAATTGGAATGGAAACTTGTTATCTCCCGGTATATCAAGGTTAGGTTCGAAGTGGCTCATCAGCGGTTGCTGTCCACCGGCGGCACGCCCGAAAGTGGTCTGGCACGCTGTAAAATATTTAAATACGGTACAGGAGAATTAGTAAGGGGGCAGGGGACAGGTTTAATACGGTAATGGTGCTGTGAAATAACCCCGCCTCTGCCCCACCTTGCCAAACCTTCGCATCTGAGTCCTTCCCGCTGATAATTCCTTTGGATGATTCATTTGGATGATTCAATTCGATAAATCATTATCTCCTCCCAAAAGACCATACGGCATAAGCTTCCCACCCGCTGGTCCTCAAGCTGGACGTCATTATTTGCCATGGCCTCCCTCCCTTTGGGCCCTCATCCCCCGCCGCCCCGCTTACCTTCTCTCCCCCCCCCCTACAGACCATGGCTTCCATCTCCCACCCGCTGGTCCGCGAGCTGGAAGTCATCGGCTGCGGCTTCGGCAACCTGGCCGTCCGCTGCCCCCAGCTGACGCGCCTCTCCGTCAACCACTGCTGCCACCTGGTCCACCTCAGCACCCCCGGGAGCGTCTCGGCGTTGCGTGTACTGGACATGAGCGGCTTGCCCAAGATGGGCGACGTCGCGATACGAATTACTGTTACAAGGTTGACCGGGTTGACCAGCTTGAACCTCTCGAGGACCTGCACGGGGAACGACACGGTGCACCAGATCGGCGCGCTGCTGACTCAGCTGACGCGGCTCGAGATGCAGGCGTGCTCGTCCGTCAGCCTGCAGGCTCTGCGTAACCTGCCGACAGTGCGCGTGCTGCTGCTGAACGGCAGCGAGGGGCTGTCCGGAGGCGGCGGGCAGCACTCGCTCGACACCTGCCCGGTGCTCGAGGAGGTGCACATGGACGGGTGTAGCATGCTGGCGCGCCTTGCGGTCACCGGCATGCCCAGGCTGCGCGTGCTGTCGCTGCGAGCCTGCCGATCACTGACGTCGCTGGAGGTACGTTGCCGGCGGCTCGTCAGCTTGAAGCTCGGGTACTTGCCACCGCACACGTTCCCGACAGACCTAGAGGTCGTGGCGCAAGCGCTGGTCAACAGCGGCGTCGGCGCCGCCGCGGCTGCAGCCGCCGCCGCAGCCCCCTCCGCGGTGGCGGCGGTCGCCCCGATGTTGGGCAGGCGCGGCGTGGGGGTGATGGGAGCGGGCGCCGCAGCGGCTGCCGCGCATGCTGCGCACGCCCCTCCCGGGCCTCAGCATCACCACGTGCTCCCGATGTTGGCGCCGCTACACGCCCCGCCCGCTGCACCTGTCGCCCACGTGATGCCTGGCATTCACCAGTGGGACCTCCCGAACCAGATGCTGGCCCACCTGCCTCACCACCTGGGAAACCTGGCCCACATGCCTCACCACCATTTGGCCCACCTGCCTCCTCACCTGGTTAACCTTCTGAATCAGCATCACCACCTCCAGCACCAGCAACAGCAGCAACAACAACAGCAGCAGCTGCAGGAGCAGCACCACGCTCTTGTAGGCGAAGAATTGGACCTGGACGAAGGTTTTTTCGACTTACCTGACCCCGTGGACGACATGGATGAGGACAGCGACGACGCAGAGTTCATTGAAGCTTTGCAGATGGGCCCCCCCATCGCCGCCGCTGCAGCCGCTGTCGCCGCCGCGCCGCCGTTATTTGTGGCAGGCGTGCCAGGGGCGTTGATCGCTCCCGCACCCGCTCCCGCCGTAGCGGCTGCGGCGGCCGGGGCGGCAGCAGGCAACTTGGTTCCGGGGCCCCTTGACGCCCTTTACGCACACTTGCACCACCACCACTTGCACCACCACAACCACCATCACCACCACAACCACCATAACCACCTGCCGCCTCCTCTGCCCCCTCAACCGCCTCAACCGCC
Organism: Limnomonas spitsbergensis; assembly: GCA_037349105.1. Classification (NCBI taxonomy): domain Eukaryota; kingdom Viridiplantae; phylum Chlorophyta; class Chlorophyceae; order Chlamydomonadales; genus Limnomonas; species Limnomonas spitsbergensis. The sequence goes on along the minus strand of JAYJMM010000093.1, from coordinate 956,158 downwards.
TCAACCGCCTCTGCACAATCCCGTCCTTGCCGTCCCCATGCCTCTCGAAGACGACTTTGACCTCGAGGCGATCCTCGACGACGAGGAGTTTGCGGCGGTGGGTGCGCATGGGCTGCTCAACCCGGCGCAAGCCGTCCTGCTGCCTGGCGGCGGCGGCATTGGTCACGCCCATGGCGCCCCCATTGAGGGCCTGCATCTCGGGCCAGGCTTGCACCACCACCACCACCACCACCACCTCGCGCACCAGATCTGGGTGCAGCTCGCGCACGCAGTGGGAGCGCCCGTCGCGGCGGACTTTTGGCCGGCCGGCGTGCCAGGGGGCCCGCCCGGGGCCGGCGTCGGCGGCGGCGGCGTGGCCGCCGCGGCGGCCGTTGCCGCGGCCGGCGCGGGCGCGGCGGCAGCTGCGCAGCTGGCTGCTGCGGTGGCCTTTGCCCCGATGCCTCTGTTGTCGAGCGGTTATGGTGGTTCTAGCTGCTGCTCCTTGACCAATGTGACGCTCTGCAGGTCAGTGACTGGCGATGCCCAACAAACCTCAAACTCTGGCAAGTCAATCCACCATACCCCCCCGCCCTCCTTTATCGCTGGCCAGAGATTGGTGAGTACTTCAGGATCAGATCTAGATCTTTCTGGACCTCACGTGCAGATGTACATCTAGAACAGATCCACCGCTTGGAGCAAACCTAACCAGCCCTGAACCTTATTCACTTTGAAAACCGTCTACCATGCCCCTTTCTGCCATGCTGTAGATCGGCTTAGCCTTCCCTCATAATTAACGTTGTTGTGGACTGAGGGATCCATGAATATACTGATATATATCATTGATTGTCGACGCCAGTTTTTTCATTCAGAAATTAAGAGTTTTGGTCGATAGTTTGCCCTGAGGGCATAATGTAAAGAAATCGTATTTTGTCACCCGAGGAAAGGCAAATCAAATATACGGTGTGCAGTAGTGATGCTACTGTCAATTTGATTTACCTTTCCTCGGGTGACAAAATACGATTTCTTTACATTATGCTCGGACATAAAGAAGCGATTTCTCTTGATGCTGCCTTCAGGGCAAATCGTCGACAAAACATATCCCAATTTTCGACTGAAATTGGCTAATTGGTAAATCCATGTATCCCTCACCCCCAAACAACATTACTTATGAGGGAAGGCAAAGCAAATGTACGGTATGGTTGATAAAGCGTAATTGATACACTTCACATTGGCGGGGCTCGTGAAGTATTTTGCACATGCCCACGTGATGATACGCCGGAGCAAACCCTTGACCCCAATGGTAACATTGCATCCTGGACCCTAACCCTTTACCCTCATCCCTTAACCCTACCCCTTGCTATGCTGTGATGACATCAGGTTATACGCCGGGCTTAAACCCGGAACTGACAAAAAGCCGGTTTGGAGCCAACCCTGAAACCCAACCCTAAAACCTTTTACTCGGAAGCCTGTTTCCTTAACTGTTGACACTCTCCACCTTTGCGATCCGAAACCCCAAACCCTACCCCTTAATCTTATAAACCCTTTAACCCCTAAACCCCCAAACCTTTTGTCCTACCGTTCTGATGCAGTAATATCAAGAAATTGATTTGGAGCAAACCCTAAACCAATTACCCGTAGCCTGTAAATCCTAAACCCAAACCCTTTTCCAACCCCTAAACCCTTTACCAAACCCTAAACCCTTGACCAACCCCTAAACCCGTCATAAACCCCTGAACCCTTTACCAACCCCTAAACCCTTTACCAAACCCTAAACCCTTTACCAACCCCTAAACCCTTTACCAACCCCTAAACCCTTTACCAACCCCTAAACCCTTTACCAACCCCTAAACCCTTTACCAACCCCTAAACCCTTTACCAACCCATGAACCCTTTACCAACCCTTAAACCCTTTACCAAACCCTAAACCCTTTACCAACCCCTAAACCCTTTACCAACCCCTAAACCCTTTACCAAACCCTAAACCCTTTACCAACCCATGAACCCTTTACCAACCCCTAAACCCTTTACCAAACCCTAAACCCTTTACCAAACCCTAAACCCTTTACCAACCCCTAAACCCTTTACCAACCCCTAAACCCTTAACCAACCCCTAAACCCTTTACCAACCCCTAAACCCGTCATCAACCCCTAAACCCTTTACCAACCCCTAATCACTTTACCAACCCCTAAACCCTTAACCAAACCCTAAACCTTTTATTAACCCCTGAACCCTTTACCAACCACTAAACCCTTTACCAACCCCTAAACCCTTTACCAACCACTAAACCCTTTACCAACCTCTAAACCCTTTAATAACCCCTAAACCCTTTACCAACCCCTAAACCCTTTACCAACCCCTAAACCCTTTACCAGCCCCTAAACCCTTTACAACCCCTAAACCCTTTACCAACCCCTTAACCCGTTACCAAACCCCTAATCACTTTACCAACCCCTAAACCCTCTAGCAACCCCTAAACCCTTTACCAACCCATAATCACTTTACCAACCCCTAAACCCTTTACCAACCCCTAAAACCCTTTACCAACCCCTAAACCCTTTACCAAACCCTAAACCCTTTACCAACCCCCAAACCCTTTACCAACCCCTAAAACCCTTTACCAACCCCTAAACCCTTTACCAACCCCTAAACCCTTTACCAACCCCTAAACCCTTTACCAACCCCTAAACCCTTTACCAACCCCTAAAACCCTTTACCAACCCCTAAACCCTTTACCAACCCCTAAACCCTCAATGAACCCCTAAACCCTTTACCAACCCCTAAAACCCTTTACCAGCCCCTAAACCCTTTACAACCCCTAAACCCTTTACAACCCCTGAACCCTTTACCAACCCCTTAACCCTTTACCAACCCCTAAACCCTTTACCAACCCATAATCACTTAACCAACCCCTAAACCCTTTACCAACCCCTTAACCCTTTACAACCCCTAAACCCGTCATCAACTCCTGAACCCTTTACCAACTCCTTAACCCTTAATCAAACCCTAATCCCTTCATCAACCCCTAAACCCTTTACCAACCCCTAAACCCTGCATTAAACCCCTGAACACTTCATCAACCCCTAAACCCTTTACCAACCCTAATCCTATATCATTCCCTAACCCCATACAACCCCAAACCCCACTCGCCCTCTTTCTTTGCAGTAAGGTTATCAGGAAGCCAAGCGAAGCAAACCCTGAACCCCGACCCTCAACCTGCACTATGTTTCCGTTACCCCAGACCCTCACCTCTTGTGACCTTAAACCCCTAACCCTACATCTTGTCCACCTGCTCTCCCGCAATGACATCACGAAGCTGCGGTGGAGCGAACCCTGACTCTAAACCTGTTACTTGTATCCTAACCCCAAACCCTAAACCCTGAGACCTGCAACACCAAAGCCTACATCTTGTCCTCCTGCTCTTCAGGTATGACATGACGCTGAGCTGAGGAAACCCTTAGCCTTGACCTTACCGGTAATCCCCTTACCCGTACCCTGCATCGGAAACCCCAACGCTTGAGAGCCTAAACCCTAAGCATGGCTGATCAACCCCAAACCCCCAACCCTTGAGGGCCTTAACCGTGAACCCTACCTCTTGCCCTCCTGCCCTGCAGCAATGACATCCGGAGACTGAGCTGGAGGGAACCCTTGACCCCAACCCTAGACCTGTTACCTGTCCCCTGTATCTTGATAGCCTAAATTCCAAGCCTTACCTCTTGCCCTCCTGCCCTGCAGCGATGATATCCGGAAGCTGAGCTGGAGCCAGTTCCCTGTGCTGGACACACTTCAGCTGGATTGCCCCAGCCTGGTGAGGAGGAGAGAGGAGGAGAGGGGAGCTGGGGGGAGTGGAGGAGGAGGGAGGGGGGAGAGGGGGAGAGGAGGGGGGGGAGAGGAGAGGGGGGGGAGGAGAGGGGGAGGGTGAGGAGAGAGGAAGGGGAATGAGAGGGGGAGGAGAGGAGGGGGGAAGGAGAGGGTGAAGGGGGTGTAACATCAAGTGAGGATGGGGTCTGACCTCGTGCGCTGGATATGCTCTTCAGTGGATTGCCCCATTCTGGTGAGGAGGGGAGGGGGAGGAGGGGAGGAGGAGGGGATCCCTTCTGCACATTGCAGACAAAGGGAGGATGGGATGTAAGGTCAAGTGAGGATGGGGTTTGACCTCTGACCTCGTGTTCGCTGGACAAGCTCTTCAGCTGAGTTGCTGTTTTCTGGTGAGGAGGGGCAGGGGAGGTGGGGGGGGGGGGGGCAAGGGCAGGGGAGGTAGGGGGGGGGGGGCAAGGGCAGGGGAGGTAGGGGGGGGGGGGCAAGGGCAGGGGAGGTAGGGGGGGGGGGGCAAGGGCAGGGGAGGTAGGGGGGGGGGGCAAGGGCAGGGGAGGTAGGGGGGGACTAGGGCAGGGGAGGTAGGGGGGGGGGGGGCAAGGGCAGGGGAGGTAGGGGGGGGGGGCAAGGGCAGGGGAGGTAGGGGGGGCCTAGGGCAGGGGAGGGGACGGGGGGGGCAAGGGCGGGTGAGGTGGGGGGGGGGGCAAGGGGATGGAGGTGGGGGGGGTGGGGGGGGGCAAGGGGAGGGGAGGTGTGGCGGGAGAACGGCAGGAGGAGGGGATCTCCATTGGACAGTGAGGTTGAGGTCCGACCTCACATCAATATTCTACACGGTGCCCGATTCCGTATACCGGTGTGTGTATATTATATATTTAGTGCGCTGGACACACCCCTCCATCGTAGGATTTATAAATAGCCATACGTACTATTAAATTGTGAACAAGGCTGTTGGGTATACTATTGTTTGGTATACTATTTGGTATACTATTGGGGTATACTGGCACCTACCGTACGCTTTACGTTAACGGTGTAAAACCGCACCTCGCACGCCTGCGCCCAGATATCCAGCGCCATGGTTCCCGCACTGGGAGGGAGGCCCGCGGTGCCAAGTATTGCTTCTCCATATAAGTGTCGCCTGGAAGATGTGAATGCCGTGCTTTGTGTCCTTGCAGGCGTCCTCACTTTAAACCCTAAACCCTCAGATGTGTGTTTGCAGGAGTCCCTCACCCAAAACCCTAAGATGTGTGTTTGCAGGAGTCCCTCACCCTAAACCCTAAGATGTGTGTTTGCAGGCGTCCCTCACCCTAAACCCTCAGATGTGTGTTTGCAGGCGTCCCTCACCCTTAACCCTAAGATGTGTGTTTGCAGGCGTCCCTCACCCTAAACCCTAAACCTTAAGATGCGTGTTTGCAGGAGTCCCTCACCCTAAACCCTAAGATGTGTGTTTGCAGGAGTCCCTCACCCTAAACCCTAAGATGTGTGTTTGCAGGCGTCCCTCACCCTAAACCCTAAACCCTAAGATGTGTGTTTGCAGGAGTCCCTCACCCTAAACCCTAAGCCCTAAGCTTTGTGTGTTTTCAGGAATCCCTCACCCTTACCCTAAACCCTAAGCTTTGTGTTTTTGTGTTTTTGCAGGAGTCCCTTACCCTAAACCCTAAGCTTTGTGCTGTGTGCTTTGTGTTTTTGCAGGAGTCCCTCACCCTGCACGACTGCGACAAGATTTCCAGCGCCATGGTGTCTGCCCTAGGAGTCAAGCCTAGGGTGCCTCGACACGGCGTGTTGACCCTGGCCGCGGCAACAGCAGCGGCGTCGGCAGAGGGGAGCGGGCGCGACGGCGCCGTGACGTGCAACACGCCAAACCTGCGGGAGCTGAAGCTGGAGAGCTGTGACGGCATGACATGGTGTGAATCCAGAGTTGTGTGTGTGAATCCAGACTTGTGTGTTTGAATCCAGACTTGTGTGTGTGAATCCAGAGCTGTGTGTGTGAATCCAGAGCTGTGTGTGTGAATCCAGACTTGTGTGTGTAAATCCAGACTTGTGTGTGTGAATCCAGAGCTGTGTGTGTGAATCCAGACTTGTGTGTGTGAATCCAGAGCTGTGTGTGTGAATCCAGAGTTGTGTATGTGAATCCAGACTTGTGTGTGTAAATCCAGACTTGTGTGTGTGAATCCAGAGCTGTGTGTGTGAATCCAGAGTTGTGTGTGTGAATCCAGACTTGTGTGTGTGAATCCAGACTTGTGTTTGTGAATCCAGAGCTGTGTGTGAATCCGGAGTTGTGTGTGTGAATCCGGAGTTGTGTGTGTGAATCCGGAGTTGTGTGTGTGAATCCGGAGTTGTGTGTGTGAATCCGGAGTTGTGTGTGTGAATCCGGAGTTGTGTGTTAGTTGGTTGAGAGTGCTCGCTCTTGCACCCCTCGCACACTCGTGCCGTCTGAGGGTGGAGCGTTGTGACGGCCTGACATGGTGTGAATCCCAGAGTTGTGTGTGTTAGCTGGTTGAGCATGTGCGCCTCTACAGCCCTCGCGCACTCGTGTCCCTTGAGGGTGGAGCGCTGTGACGGCCTGACATGGTGTGAATCCAGAGTTGTGTGTGTTAGCTGGTTGAGCATGTGCGCCTCTACAGCCCTCGCGCACTCGTGTCGCTGAAGGATGGAGTGTTGTGTCGGCCTGACATGGTGTGAATTCCAGAGTTGTGTGTGTCCGGAACAAGCCCTTAAGAAAACAAGTTTTGTCCGTGCTCAGAATAACAGGCCGTCACAGCGCTCCACCCTTAGGCGACACGAGTGCGCGAGGGCTGTAGAGGCGCACATGCTCAACCAGCTAACACACACAACTTTGGATTCGCACCATGTCAGGCCGTCACAGCGCTCCACCCTCAGGTAGCACGAGTGCGCGAGGGCTGTAGAGGCGCACATGCTCAACCAGCTAACACACACAACTCTGGATTCACACCATGTCAGGCCGTCACAGCGCTCCACCCTCAGGCGGCACGAGTGCGCGAGGGCTGTAGAGGCGCACATGCGCAACCAGCTGACACACACAACTCTGGATTCACACCATGTCAGGCCGACACAACACTCCACCCTTAAGCGACACGAGTGCGCGAGGGCTGAAGAGGCGCACATGCTCAACCAGCTGACACACACAACTCTGGATTCACACCATGTCAGGCCGACACAACACTCCACCCTTAAGCGACACGAGTGCGCGAGGGCTATAGAGGCGCACATGCTCAACCTGCTAACACACGCAACTCTGGATTCACACCATGTCAGGCCGTCACAGCACCCCACCCTTAGGCGACACAAGTGCGCGAGGGCTATAGAGGCGCACATGCTCAACCAGCTAACACACACAACTCTGGAATTCACACCATGTCAGGCCGACACAGCACTCCACCCTTAAGGGACACGAGTGCGCGAGGGCTGTTGAGGCGCACATGCTCAACCAGCTAACACACACAACTCTGGATTCACACCATGTCAGGCCGACACAGCACTCCACCCTTAGGCGACACGAGTGCGCGAGGGCTGTAGAGGCGCACATGCTCAACCAGCTAACACACACAACTCTGGATTCACACCATGTCAGGCCGACACAGCACTCCACCCTTAGGCGACACGAGTGCGCGAGGGCTGTAGAGGCGCACATGCTCAACCAGCTAACACACACAACTTTGGATTCACACCATGTCAGGCCGACACAGCACTCCACCTTGAAACCCTGAACCCTTGAGGCCCAGACCCTTAACCCTGAACTTGGAGGGTTTGGGGTTGGGGTTAATGCAAACCCTTGACCCCAAACCCGTAAGACACTTGTGAGGTGTGATGGTCTTACATGGCGCACGTTGAAAAAGGAAAGGGCTAGCCCCAAATCTAGCCCCCCCCCAAAACCTTGAAGCACATTCTTGAAAGGGCTTACTTCCTAAACCTAAACCTTGGGTTCACTCATGAGGCGGAAACCCTTAGGGTTTAGGGTTTAGGCTGGAGAGCGCCACAACCCGCCCATTGATAGCTGCCCTCTTCACACACACACACACACCGCACATCCTAGAAGTCTGAACCCCTGTGTTGCTTTACGTTTTGGGGTTTAGGGTTACGGGTTTTGGGGCACCCTTAAAGTCCGACCCCCCCTGTGCTGCATTAGGGTGGAGCTCCACCACCCCATGCTGCGCTCCTTTATGGTGGCGAGGTGCCGCTTCCTGCGTGGGGTCACCCTCGGCTGCCCGCTGCTGGAGGGCATGGCCCTGGAGGAGTGTGACGAGCTTGAGACGGCGCTGCTGAAACCTGTCGGTGTCAAGCGGCTTGCACTAGGTAAGTGTTTGCTATCACCCGTGGACTGTCCCCTCTTCTGGAGGGCATGGCCCTGGAGGAGTGTGACGAGCTGGAGACAGCGCTGCTTAAGCCTGTCGGTGTCAAGCGGCTTGCACTAGGTAAGTGTTCGCTATCACCCGTGGACTGTCCCCTCTTCTGGAGGGCATGGCCCTGGAGGAGTGTGACGAGCTGGAGACAGCGCTGCTAAAGCCTGTCGGTGTCAAGCGGCTTGCACTAGGTAAGTGTTCGCTATCACCCGTGGACTGTCCCCTCTTCTGGAGGGCATGGCCCTGGAGGAGTGTGACGAGCTTGAGACGGCGCTGCTGAAACCTGTCGGTGTCAAGCGGCTTGCACTAGGTAAGTGTTTGCTATCACCCGTGGACTGTCCCCTCTTCTGGAGGGCATGGCCCTGGAGGAGTGTGAAGTGCTGGAGACGGCGCTGCTAAAGCCTGTCGGTGTCAAGCGGCTTGCACTAGGTAAGTGTTTGCTATCACCCGTGGACTGTCCCCTCTTCTGGAGGGCATGGCCCTGGAGGAGTGTGAAGAGCTGGAGACAGCGCTGCTAAAGCCTGTCGGTGTCAAGCGGCTTGCACTAGGTAAGTGTTCGCTATCACCCGTGGACTGTCCCCTCTTCTGGAGGGCATGGCCCTGGAGGAGTGTGACGAGCTTGAGACGGCGCTGCTGAAACCTGTCGGTGTCAAGCGGCTTGCACTAGGTAAGTGTTTGCTATCACCCGTGGACTGTCCCCTCTTCTGGAGGGCATGGCCCTGGAGGAGTGTGACGAGCTGGAGACAGCGCTGCTTAAGCCTGTCGGTGTCAAGCGGCTTGCACTAGGTAAGTGTTCGCTATCACCCGTGGACTGTCCCCTCTTCTGGAGGGCATGGCCCTGGAGGAGTGTGACGAGCTGGAGACAGCGCTGCTAAAGCCTGTCGGTGTCAAGCGGCTTGCACTAGGTAAGTGTTCGCTATCACCCGTGGACTGTCCCCTCTTCTGGAGGGCATGGCCCTGGAGGAGTGTGACGAGCTTGAGACGGCGCTGCTGAAACCTGTCGGTGTCAAGCGGCTTGCACTAGGTAAGTGTTTGCTATCACCCGTGGACTGTCCCCTCTTCTGGAGGGCATGGCCCTGGAGGAGTGTGACGAGCTGGAGACAGCGCTGCTTAAGCCTGTCGGTGTCAAGCGGCTTGCACTAGGTAAGTGTTCGCTATCACCCGTGGACTGTCCCCTCTTCTGGAGGGCATGGCCCTGGAGGAGTGTGACGAGCTGGAGACAGCGCTGCTAAAGCCTGTCGGTGTCAAGCGGCTTGCACTAGGTAAGTGTTCGCTATCACCCGTGGACTGTCCCCTCTTCTGGAGGGCATGGCCCTGGAGGAGTGTGACGAGCTTGAGACGGCGCTGCTGAAACCTGTCGGTGTCAAGCGGCTTGCACTAGGTAAGTGTTTGCTATCACCCGTGGACTGTCCCCTCTTCTGGAGGGCATGGCCCTGGAGGAGTGTGACGAGCTGGAGACAGCGCTGCGTAAGCCTGTCGGTGTCAAGCGGCTTGCACTAGGTAAGTGTTCACTTCACCCGTGGACTGTCCCTTCTTCTGGAGGGCATGGCCCTGGAGGAGTGTGACGAGCTGGAGACAGCGCTGCTAAAGCCTGTCGGTGTCAAGCGGCTTGCACTAGGTAAGTGTTCGCTATCACCCGTGGACTGTCCCTTCTTCTGGAGGGCATGGCCTTGGAGGAGTGTGAAGAGCTGGAGACAGCGCTGCTTAAGCCTGTCGGTGTCAAGCGGCTTGCACTAGGTCAGTTTTCGCTATCACGCGTGGGCTGTCCCCTCTTCTGGAGGGCATGGCCCTGGAGGAGTGTGAAGAGCTGGAGACAGCGCTGCTAAAGCCTGTCGGTGTCAAGCGGCTTGCACTAGGTCAGTTTTCGCTATCACGCGTGGGCTGTCCCTTCTGCTGGTGGATATGGCCCGTGCAACACATTTGTCGAATTGAAAGTTGAAGACAGCGAGAGAGAAGTGCTGTATTTCAAGGTCTATACACACTCCTTCCCCCTCACACCCGGCCATTGCTTCTTGTGTGGACAGACTCAATCACCCCCTTTGTCGAATTGGAAATCGAAGACAGTGAGAGGGGGGTGCTGTGTTTTAAGGGCTGTGCCACACTCCCTCCCCGCTGACACTCAGCCATACCTTCTTTTGTGGACAGGCTTGCGCAGCACCTTCGTCGAATTGGAAATTGAAGGAAGCGAGATGGGGGTGCTGTCGATCGAGGGCTATGCTCAAGCCTGCCCTCTGACATATCGGCATGTTGCTGTTAGGAACACCATATCCTTTAACCCTAAATCTTTAACCCTGAACCCTAAACCCTGCCTCTCTTGTGGACAGGTTCGTGCACCACGTTGGTCAAGCTGGATGTTGAAGGCAGCCAGATGGGGGTCCTGGATATCAAGGGCTGTGCACAACTGCAGGTACGTTCAGACACGGGCAGTCAATGGCAGGAGGGATGAGGGGAGAGGGAGGGGGAAAAGGGGAGAGAGGGGCATGCTGGATGTCAAGGGCTGTGAACAACTGCAGGTGCGTTCAGACACGGGCAGTCAATGGCAGGAGGGATGAGGGGAGAGGGAGGGGGAAAAGGGGAGAGAGGGGCATGCTGGATGTCAAGGGCTGTGCAGAACTGCAGGTACGTTCAGACACGGGCAGTCAATGGCAGGAGGGATGAGGGGAGAGGGAGGGGGAAAAGGGGGAGAGAGGGGCATGCTGGATGTCAAGGGCTGTGCACAACTGGGCAAGGCAGGGCAAGGCAGGGGAGGGCAGGGAGTCCAGGGACAGGGCAGAGTCAGGAAGGGGAGGGCAGGGCAGGGCAGGGCTAGGAGTCCAGGGACACAGAAGGGGAGATTCGTGTGCGTCATGCTACATTGAGCTTGAGCCCAATCCCACCTCCCCCTGTACCTTGGCAACTGTCCTCGGACTGCCCCACCCTCCACACTATGAGGCCCCTGAAACCTGACTCCTTGTCCTGACTTTAAACTTGTTCTGCCCTCCCTCCCCCTCCCCCCCCCCACACACACTCACCCCTCACTCGCTCCCCTTCCTGCACCCGGCAGCATCTCTTCCTCAACTGCACGGCCCTTCACACTCGTGAGGCCCTTGTAACCCTGAACCCGACTCCTCGGCACCTCTTAGAAGTAATGCTCATGGACTTGTTGTGCCCTCCCTCACCCTCCCCCCCCCACACGCACTCACCCCTCACTCGCTCCCCTTCCTGCACCTCGTAGCAAGCATCCTTTTACAACCTAAGTCTGCACTCACCCCTCACTCCCTCAACTACCTCCACCCCACAGCAACTCTCTTTAATCTGCCTGCCCCCCTGTACCCTAACTCTACACCCTCCACTCACCCTCCTTTGCTGCACCCTGCAGCAACTCTCCCTCAACTGCCCGGCCCTCCACACCCTGGAGGCCACCTTCTGCGCCAGCCTCAACGGCGCGGTGCTCCGCGGCGCCCTGCAACCGCGCCTGCTGCCGCTGCTGCACACGGTCGTGCTCTCGGTCTGCCACCTCATCGAGTCGGACAGCCTGGCGTCGCTGGCGGGCCTGCCTCAGCTACAATCGCTTGACGTCAGCTACACCGACGTGACGGACCTCGGCCCGTTGTACGATGCGTGCCCCGGCCTCACGGCGCTCAACGTCAGCAGCTGCAGGCAGCTGTGCCCCGAGTCGCTGCTGCAAGCCTTCCCGCCGGCGCCGGGCGGCGGCGGCGGCGGCCGGGGCCGCCTGCCGCTGCTGCGCGATCTGGACGTTTCGTACTGTCCCTGCTTGGGCGTTGCGGATTTCGAGGCGATGATGGCAAGGGGGACGGGCCTGGAGGTGCTGGCAGCAAACGGGTGCGTGATCTAAGGTGTCCCGTGTTTCTTTTTTCGGCTCTAAGGCCACTATCAGAGGGTCACTCAAGGGATGCAGAAGGCCCGGTTGGGACCAATCCTTGACCGTCCTATTGCAGCAGCCGAGGCAGCATAGTTAGCTGAACCCGGGGCTTCGGCTGGAGGCTGGAGAGTAGCTAACAGGTAGCTGAATCTCGAGAGGGACAATATACTGATGGTGTCTTTTCAGGCTGCCTGTGTGGATGTTGTGGACCATACAGTTAGCAGCAAGGATGCGACCATATGAGAAAGGGAAATCCGGGTGGGAGGGGGGCGGGTCTAGCTCACGGCGTCTTTCTTGCCCGCCTGTATTGCCGCCGCGGACCGTGCAGCCTATAGTTAGCAGCGCGTTCAAAGGAGGCGACAAAGAAAACAGCACCTGACTGCAAATGAGAACATCACCTGATTGCAAGATCACACCTGTAATTTAGTTTTGGCAAAATACATGGCGCCTGGCTGCTCTAGCACTTTGTTAAATTTCAATCAAAAGAATGCAGCACATGACCGAGCCTCTGACTGCAAAAAAATAACACTTTACAAGCCTGCACCCCTTATCTCCCCGAAACACACAGTCCTTAAACCTCATTCCTTCACCCTAAACAACAGGTCCACCCTAAACCCTAAAGAACGGGTCAACCCTAAACCCTAAACCCTTAACCCTAGAAAACAAGTTTTCCCGAAACCCTTAACCCTAAATAACCAGTCACCCCAGACTCGTAACTCCCCATCCTCTGGAACCTAAACCCTGAATCCTGGACCCTGAATCCCGGACCCTGAATCCTGGACCCGGAATCCTGGACCCGGAATCCTGGACCCGGAATCCTGGACCCGGAATCCTGGACCCGGAATCCCGGACCCTGAATCCTGGACCCTGAATCCTGGACCCTGAATCCTGGACCCGGAATCTTGGACCCGGAATCCTGGACCCGGAATCCTAAACCCTGAATCCTGGACCCTGAATCCTGAATCCTGAACCTTGAACCCTGAACCGCCGCCCCTCAGGTGCATCGCGGTGCAGGACAGCCTGTTCCACTCGCCTGCGGACTCCGCCCCGCTGAGCCTCCTGAGCCTCGGCCTCGTCAAGTGCGCGCAGCTGCGCAGCCTGGCCCTGGGCCTGGCTCTGGAGCCAGGCTGCGACGTGCCGCTGTACACGGGCAAGGAGCTGATGTTCCTGGACAGAGCTGCGGCCTCGGTTTCGGCAGGCCGGGTGACCTGGCGCCCCGCCTCCACACGGCTGGCGGAGCTGACGACGCTCAAGCTGGGGCTGTGCAACATACAGGCGGGTGATAGCGTGCGCGTGTGGGTGGGTGGGGGGGGGGGGTGTTGTTAGGTTGTCCCTAACCTGGAACAACACTAAGCACAAAGCCTCTGCGCTCAAGCTGGGGCTGTGCAGCATGCAGGTGTGTGTGTTAGAGTGTATGTTTTGGGGTCAGGGTTCTGCTTTGTGTTCTTTAACCCTCAAACCTAAGCCCCCACGCACCCGGGGGAGCTGACGGCGCCCAGGCTGGGGCTGTGCAACATACAGGTGGGTGTGTTAAAGTCAAAGGTTGAGTTATTAGGTAGTTCTAAGCCCTGACCCCAGCAGTGTACCGGTATGTGTTAACCACTGAACCCTTGAACCATAAACCTGGCTGAGGTCACGTCTCTCAGGATGGGGGTGTGATATAAACAGGTCGCCATGCACCCTGAATAATGCACCCTGAACCATGCACCCTGAACCATGCACCCTGAACCATGCACCCTGAAACCTGAACCATGCACCCTGAAACCTGAACCATGCACTCTGAACCATGCACCCTGAACCATGCACCCTGAACCATGCACCCTGAAACCTGAACCATGCACCCTGAACCTTGAACATAGAATGTGGTCTGTAGACCTGTTCCAGCTCACATGGCTGAGCTGTGCAACATCCATGTATAACATACATGTGCAGTTTTGTGAGTGTGGCCGTGTCTAGTGTATACAAAATGATTATGATGTGTGTATGTGTGTGTTACACATAACACCCTAAACCCTAAACACCTAAACATTACTAACACCCGAAACACATAACACCCTACACACACACACACGGTTTTTTTCTTACTGTGTGTTGGGCCCTAAACAGGGAAAAAATGCGCGTGTGTTGGGGAAGGGGAGGAGAGGGAGAGGGAAAAGATAGGTAAAAAGAGAAAAGAAAGGGAGGGAAATGCCATCCAGGCCGGATCGGGTTAAAATGTCACCAAATAGATTTCCCGCCCCGCGTCCTAGAATTCCCGTGACGAACCACCGTTGCTCACCACCTGAGTAGCTCTTACTGCACCATAAGAGATAATATTTAAAAATAGCTTTCGAAAACTTTGCCAGTCCCATCCATGCCACTGATGGTAACGGCAGTGCTTGTCCACTGGTGGGAGGAATAATGGATTTGACTAACAAGCCCGAAATCAAGCTACATTATTCAAACAAGTGAATTGCAATGTCAGAGCACACCAGCATGGCGTGAGAACTGAAGAGGCATGGCATCAAGGATGGGCAAGCAGGGCATGAGGTGTGAAGAAGCATGGCGTGAGGTACGAAGAGGCATGGCATCAGGGATGGGCAGGCATGGCGTGAGGTTATGAAGAGGCAGGGCATCAGGGATGGGCATGCATGTTGATGGGCATGAGGGATGGGCATGCATGTTGCTGGGCACGGGCATGTCGTGAGAACTGAAGAGGCATTGCATCAGGGATAGGCAAGCATGGCATGAGGTATGAAGAGGCATGGCATGAGGTATGAAGAGGCATGGCGTGAGGTGTGAAGAGGCATGGCGTGAGGTGTGAAGAGGCATGGCATGAGGTATGAAGAGGCATGGCATGAGGTATGAAGAGGCATGGCGTGAGGTGTGAAGAGGCATGGCGTGAGGTGTGAAGAGGCATGGCGTGAGGTGTGAAGAGGGATAGCATCAGGGATGGGCAGGCATGGCATAAGGTATGAAGAGGTGTGGCATAAGGGATGGGCAGGCATGGTGTGATGTGTGAAGAGGCATGGCATCAGGGGTGGGCACGCATGGTGTGAGGTGTGAAGAGGTATGGCATCATGGATGGGCATGCATGGTGTGAAGTGTGAAGAGGTATGGCATCATGGATGGGCATGCATGGTGTGAAGTGTGAAGAAGCATGGCATCAGGGATGGGCAGGCATGGCATGAGGTATGAATGGACATGGCGTGAGGTATGAAGAGGTATGGCATCAGGGAAGGGCAGGCATGGCGTGAGGTGTGAAGAGGCATGGCATCAGGGATGGGCAGGCATGGTGTGAGGTGTGAAGAGGCATGGCATGAGGTATGAATAGACATGGTGTGAGGTATGAAGAGGTAGGGCATCAGGGAAGGGCAGGCGTGGTGTGAGGTGTGAAGAGGCATGGCATCAGGGATGGGCATGCATGTTGCTGGGCATGAGGGGTGGAGGAAGATGGGCATGATGCTGGGCATGAGGGGTGGAGGAAGATGGGCATGATGCTGAGCCTGAGGGGTGGAGGAGGCTGGGCATGATGCTGGGCATGAGTAGTGGAGGAGGCTGGACATGTTGCTAGACATGGGGGTGGAGGAGGCTGGACATGATGATGGGCATGAGGGGTGGAGGAGGTTGGGCATGCAGGGTGGAGGAGGGTTGGGCATGAGGGAGGATGCAGGGCATGTGGGTGGAGGAGGCTGGGCATGGGGGTAGAGGAGGCATGGCATGAGGGAGGATGCTGGACATGGGGGTGGAGGAGGCTGGGCATGGGGGTAGAGGAGGCATGGCATGAGGGAGGATGCTGGACATGGGGGTGGAGGAGGCTGGGCATGGGGGTAGAGGAAACATGGCATGAGGGAGGATGCTGGACATGGGGGTGGAGGAGGCTGGGCATGGGGGTAGAGGAGGCATGGCATGAGGGAGGATGCTGGACATGGGGGTGGAGGAGGCTGGGCATGGGGGTAGAGGAGGCATGGCATGAGGGAGGATGCTGGACATGGGGGTGGAGGAGGCTGGGCATGGGGGTAATGGAGGCATGGCATGAGGGAGGAGGCTGGGCGTGGGGGTGGAGGAGGCTGGGCATGGGGGTGGAGGAGGCATGGCATGAGGGAGGAGGCTGGGCATGGGGGTGGAGGAGGCTGGGCATGGGGGTAGAGGAGACATGGCATGAGGGAGGAGGCTGGGCATGGGGGTAGAGGAGACATGGCATGAGGGAGGAGGATGGGCATGGGGGTGGAGGAGGCATGGCATGAGGGAGGATGTTGGGCATGGGGCTGTACGATTCAGGGCATGAGGGATGATGCTGAGTATTGGGGTGGAGGAGGCAGGGCATGGATGTGGATGCATGGCATGAGGGAGGGGCCGACATGCATGAGGAAGGGAAGGCAGGCATGGAGGAGGATGCATGGCATGCGGGAGTGGAAGACAGGCATGGAGGAGGATGCATGGCATGCGGGAGGGGAAGGTAGGCATGGGGGAGGGGAAGGCAAGCATGGAGAGGATGCATGGCATGAGGGAGGGGGGGGGGGGGGGGGTAGGCATGGAGGAGGATGCATATCGTGAGAGAGGGGATGGATATGCATGGAGGAGGATGTGGAAAGAGGGAAGGGGTTTGAGCATCAAGGATGGTGCTTGGCATGAGAGAGGATGCATAGCATGCAATGGGGGAGTAGGAGACAGGGCATGCAACGGCAGAGTATGAGGCATGACATGGCGGAGTATGAGGCATGACATGGGGGAGTATTAAGCAGGTAATGGGAGAGATTTCGATATAACAGTAGGGCAGACATGCGCATTCTCACGAGCATGTTCGAAATACCCAGGCTTATCGGGTCGAAATGACGATGATGGCGCCATGCGATGTCGACCAGATTGGCACGGTGGCTGTCGAGATACTGGCCCAGTGCAGCGCTGACGCGATACATTTAAAACTCGTATTCAAGAAGAAAAATTAGTTTAGCTCGTCGCAGGACGTGCTGGGCCCGCAAAAGGTCTGGTTCTGAGTCTGTCCGCTAGGTTTGACTTGTGCGCTGTACAGTTCGATCAGCTGGGAGCTTCGAAATGCATCGAATGACGTAAATGCATTGTTTCGTAGCGTGTCTGATCGACCTTGGCGACTCTGACGTTCTTCATTTTCCCCGCGTCACGGGAATTCTACGGAAATATTTCCCTGTACGGCAACACACAGTAAGACACAGCCCCCCCCCCCCCACACACACACACACACAAGTCACACTGGGCAATTTGTGTGTCAATGGTGCCATCTACCAACAACTACAGTGCCTCCCCCCTCCCCTCCCCTCCCCTTCCCTCCCCTCCCCACCCCTCCTTGCTCTACCGTTGTCCCCGCCGCCCACTCCTTTCACTCTTCCACACTTCCACACCTGCAGGTCCTGGCCTTGATGCTTCCCAAGCTGACTCAGCTTCATATCAACGGCGCTTCCAGCCTGCGCGTGATGGAGCTGCGATGTCCCTTGCTGTTGACGCTGCACATGCAGGTGCGCTCTTAGGTGAAAGGGTTAGGGTGCAGGGTTCGGTTTTGCGTGCTTTGGGATCAGTTGTTGAAGACGTCTGCTGCTGGTAATGCTCGCGCTGGTGTGGACTATGAGGCATACTTGGGGGAGGGGCGAGGTTGGTTGGGCTGCGCATGGGGGGCTGTTGGGCTGCGCATGGGGGCTGCTGGGCCATGCACGGGGGGCTGTTGGGCCATGCATGGGGGGGGTTAGGCTGTACATGAGGGGCTGTTAGGCTGTACATGGGGGGCTGTTGGGCTGTACATGGAGGGCTGTTGGGCTGTATATGGGGGGCTGTTGGGCTGTATATGGGGGGCTGTTGGGCCGCGCATGGAGGGCTGTTGGGCCGTGCATGGAGGGCTGTTGGGCCGTGCATGGAGGGCTGTTGGGCCGTGCATGGAGGGCTGTTGGGCTGTGCATGGGGGGCTGTTGGGCCGTGCATGGAGGGCTGTTGGGCTGTGCATGGGGGGCTGTTGGGCCGAGCATGGGGGGCCTGTTGAGCTGTGCATGGGAGGCTGTTGGGCTGTGCATGGAGGGCTGTGGGGCTGTGCATGGGAGGCTGTTGGGCCCTGCATGGGGGGCTGTTTGAATGTCTCAACCTTACACCCCAACCCTGTTGGACTTCAGTCATACCCTGCCCCACTGAACGTCCCCCTGGTCCTTGGCTCAGGGCTGCATGATGCTGCCCCCGTGGAGTGTCTGGAGCAGCATCGAGGGCTGTCCCTCGCTGACATCTCTCGACTTGCAGCACAGTGCACCGGCTGTGCGGCGGCAGGTGCACGCCGCGGCCGTCGAGGCCATGGCGGTGGAGCGGCGGAGCGGTGTGGCTTCCTCACGCTCGGCGGCGGCAGCGGCCGCCGCAGCGTGCGGCCTGTCATGGCAGCAGGGCGCAAGGAAGTCGAGGCGGCCTGGCGGCGGCGGAGGAGGAGGAGGAGAAGAGGGCGGTAGTGGGAAGGCCTCGGAGAGAGGGGAGAGCGGCGGGATGGGGGCCGAGCAGAGGCCTGGCAGCGCCGTGGGGGCAGTGACGGTGATGGGCCAAAAGGTGAGATGCTTGTTTGCATTGTAGCCGTAAACCCTGAACCTTTATTCCAGCAAGGATTAGGGTGGCAGCAAGAGTTCGGGTGGCAGCAAACCGATGTATGTCAAAAGGGTACAGGGTTTAGGGTGGCAGCGAAACCAGAAAGAAAGGAAGAAACTACGCCCCGCAGGGGTGTGAGGGTTAAGGAAACAGCGCGGCATGGGCCTAGGCCGCGTCCGCGCCGTTACCATGCAGCAATACCAAAGTTTGTCCAAGCACTCCGTTATCGCAGCCCCGAGAACAGGGCAAAGAGATCAACCGTGTCCAATCTCATAGGAAGTGGAATCTGAAATCTGAAACCTGGACCCTGAAACCTGGAACCTGAAACCTGAAACCTGGACCCTGAACCCCTTTCCCCCGTCGTTGCATTCCCCAACACAGGGCAAGGAGACCTACCGGCTGCTGCTGAGCTCGGCCCATGTGGAAGAGGAGGAGGAGGGCGATGACGGCGGCTCCGGAGCTGCTGGCGCTAGCGGCGTCATCAGCAGCAGCCTAGGTGGGAGTGAAGGGCCCAGACTCGGCCAAGTTCCGCTGGCCCTGGCCCAGAAGCGGGCAGCTTTGTTGAGGGATGTGCTTGCTGGTTTGCTGATCTAGACGTGGACTGCGGCAGGAGGAAAGACGATGGCGGGATGGAGACGCGGATTGTGGTGGCAAGGAAGGCCAAAGCAGAATCTCAACGCGGACTGGGGCCAAGGCGAAGGCAGGATCCAGACGCAAACTGCGGCAGCAGCAATAGCGAAGGCAGGATTCAGACGCAGACTGCGGCAGCGGCAAAAGCGAAGGCGGGATTCAGACGCAAACTGCAGCAGTGGTGCAGGCGAAGGCAGGATCACTGCCCTAGTCTCTGTGTTCTTGGCCCAGAAGCTGTTGAGGGACTTTCTGACAGGGCTTCAGATCTAAATCCAGGGCGGTGTGCTTGCAGGCTTCAGATCTAGATCCTGGGCTGTGTACATTTCCAGTTTGAACACGGTTGCGGGTGTGTGCGTTGTGCATGCTGAAGAGGAGGGATTTGTCCTCGATTGAGTTTTATGTGTGTGTGTGTGTGTCTTAAAAGAAAGAGGATTAGGGAGGGTGGGGGCCGTGACAGTGCTTTTGTACCTGAGTATGAACCCAGAGTATGAACCCAGGGTATGAACCCAGGGATATAAACCCGGAGTATAAACCCGGAGTATAAACCCGGAGTATGAAGGCCACAGGGGAGCAGTCACACGACTTCGGCTTGTGGTGGGAGTGAATGGGTGGTGTTTGCGCGGTCTGCATTGGCAGGATTTAAATTGGTTTCAGATGTGTGGGCCAGTGTTATGTTTTTGCGTCGGATTTGTCTGTGCTGCTGTGAATTATGGGCTGTGGGTTTGTCTTTCGCTGCTGAGGTCTACGACTCACAAACTTTGATTTGCGTTTCTATTTTGGTCAATGAGCTGTGGTCAACCTTCCCGCCCTGCTGGCCGGGGCGTGATAGTGGGGCCTTGGGGAGGGCTGTGTGTGCTGATGGTGTTGGGGTTGTCTTTCGCTGCTGAGGTCTATGAGCTCTGGTCCTCCTTCCCGCCCTGCTGCTGTGTACCCTCCTCTCCCTGCTGGCCAGGGTGTGATAGTGGGGCCTTGGGGAGGGGCGGCGGAGAGGGCTTTGTGCGCTGTTGGGGTTGTATTTCGCTGATTTGTGTTGTCTTCGTTGAACTGTGGGGGGGTTATTTCGTCTATTGCTACTGTGGACTCTCCGCTCGATCACCGCTGTTGATTGCAGTACTGTTCGTGTACCGTGACGACACAATGGGTCAAACATGGTCCCACAGGTTGAGGGATTGAACCTGCCACACGATCTCCCCTCTCCCCCTGCCTAGAGGACCGGGTTCCATGTTCCTGCCCCCTCGCTCGGGAGTTTGACATGGCTGCACCATGGTCCGGGCTGTGCATGGAAGCTGGAATTGAGCTTAGTCATTACCTAACAGCCCCAAGTGTCCAGGCTTTCAGCAGGGCCCAGAGGGTATGCACCGCATGGGGGTCACATACCTGATGTGTTCTCTGTTCATCATGGTTTGTTGCGAGAATACAATTCAGTATTCCCAAACAAAAAAAAGTACGGAATACACCCTTTCGTGGATTGCAGACATCAATGGTTGTGCTCCGACACAATAAGAGACTTTGTTACGCAGGAAAAAAATACTTATGTTGCACTGTTCTAAACTTTTGTATTGCGGTCGCGGTCAGGGCTGAGGATGGTCACCGAGGCATCATGAACCGCTAACTGATTTGGGCAGTCCACTATCCTACTCATACTGACTGGAAAGCCTCTCCTTTTGTTCCTTTCCCCCTATCTTCCTTTTAGTTCCTTCTTTACTCCCTTCTGAACAGTAGGGCCCCCACGCGGCCGAGCTTTGGGCGGGCCCAGAGGTGTAACGTTTTTGACATACTGACTGGACAGCGTGCAATTATTGCGACACCGAAATGAGACCGACCCTCAAGATCGTGAATGACTCACCCTAGGGGGGGCTCAACCCAAATATATTTAACCAATCTTCGTCAATGCTGGGGAACGGTGGGTTCCACAGGATCAGGCAGCCATATATACCATCGAAACAAAAAATACCCAGAGGTGCAACGTCATCACCCCTAAGGTTACTTATCTAACCCGCCGCACAGTCTTCGCCCCCCCGTGTCTATATCACCGGGGTCCATACTTCTACCCCCTTCACGCACATATAGGTGGCATGGCTGAGCCATGGTCTTGGCTTTGCGTGGTAGCTCATGCTACACCAGGGGAGGCATGTACCCACTGAACTTTTTCCTACTACAAGAAGATGCTGTGAACGGCTTCCATTGCAATTTGCAAGCCCGTTCGCCCATATCTTCGATATATGGCTATCTTCGATAGCCACGCACTGATTTAATTACATTATGTGGCTCACTGCCCTAATTGGCAAGAAAGGAGCGCTGTAATCAAGAAGCGTTACCCCCGTGGTGGATGTCACTGCTCCCCCAAGATCTCCTTTTGTTTTCTTTCAACGGGACAGTTGGGCGCTCTGCCCGACCCTTCTTTTTGAGCAGGGCTCAGAGGTGTGATGTCATTGACTCCGCCGAGAATCTCGAGCAGAGCCCAGAGGTGGGTCGTCATTAACATCATCTCAACCTCGAGGGCACATAAAAAGAATAGTTATGCAGCTTGCCTGCCATATCCTACTTTCTTCTTGGTACATAATTCTAATATGGAGAGCTACAGTTGAGTACTGATAACGATGCTGGTCATAGAACATAAATCGAACAGACAAAATCCACCATCTACCATGCTGCAAGGCCTCCAAGAAGCAGACACCCCCCGAACATTCAAACTTAACCGGAAAAGGCATATTAACTGACGGCCGGAATTTCAGAAGGCTCAATGGTCCTATACAATTGCCCTCTTGAGCCCCCAAATGGCCCAGCCTCTTTGAGGAGGTAGGGCCCAGGGGTGTGAGGTCATTGACATGCAAGCCCTAAGCGAATGGACTCAAACACTGCACAATAAAATTTCGCTAAATTACAAGAGCTGTGAAAACCAGGAGAAAGATTCGCAAATGTAAGATGGAAAGGAGGTCTCTGATTGGCAATTCAAACTCGGCAAACGGGAGCAGAAGCTCGTGTCTAGAGAATAGCAATGGTGCAAGACAACAACATCACAACGCCGCTACCACTACAGGGCCAGATAAAAGCTGAACTGCAGCAGGCAGAACACCAGCAATTCAAGAGCTGTAAGAGAGCTTCTGAGCAACATGGAAGGGCAGGAATGCTCAGACTGGGTGCGTCAACGCCGCATCAACCCACCGAGTGCTCCTATGCTCCTTTCAGATCAGCATCCCTTGATTTTCATTCAATTAGAAAGGAGTTGCACAAGGAAGGTCTCCTCCCTTGACCATAACCACTGCTGCTGCATTAGGCTCCAGTTGACCGCAACATCAAGTATGCGGTCCTAGGCGTTGACTGACACATGGTGAGCGTAGATGGCCGTGCCTGGAAGATGACATGCATTTGGATTTCAAATTAGAAGTTCTTTGTATTCCATTCAGTGCTAAGGAGACTTATACACAGGCGATGCAGCATCATGCAGCAGTACAAGACATCAACCCACTCGTGGCCTACTTCCTACACTTCATTTGGGGCAACTGCCATGCATGCCGATTTTCATGGAGAGAAGTCTTGTTCCGTGTCAGCCCCCCGGATGGGAACTGGCATGCACAAGGATAAATGCTGCCGACCTCACCACACTTGCAGCCTTGGCTGTCACTCACTAGCAACAATGGCCAGACCAAGCATGACCCACCACCCCACCCCTCACCTGCAGCGATGACCACCGCGATGATTCCGATGCGGAGCTTGCTGATAAACTCAGGGTCCCGCTCCGTTGCAGGCGCTGCGCCCTTCTTGCCGCCAGCAGGCTTTGCCTTCACAGCCTTGTTGGCGGCGGCGGTGATCACGGTCTTGACGCTGGCTGTGCGGCGGGGAACGGGTGCTACAGAACGAGCCAGGCGGGGGGAGAGGCCGGCAGCCCGGGTGCTGCATGCACCTCGGGACAGGGTCTGTGTGTTGGCAGAGTGGAGCATCATTTTGGGGTGGGTAGGTGGGTGGGACTGCTTCTTAGGTTCAGGGAGGGAATGTGATGGCAGATAACGAGGACAAGGTTGTCGGTGATTGTTATTTTGTGCGATCGATATGTGCGGCTGGGCTTTCTGTCCTGCATTATGGTGTTTCCCGAGAGGTGTGGATGTGGGGAAGCCGATTTTTGTTTGTGGCTGTCGATGAGCGCAAGATCCTGGCTTGAGATGCTCGAATGGTATGAGATGGGTGTGTGAACGTGGATGAGCTGACCCCAGCCCCAGGTACACGTAGCTTCTACCTGACATCATCAGTTTCACCCTCATTGAGCCACACGCTCTAAGCGTTTCACTTGACAGTTTTGCATGAATTGCGATCCGACCCAAATTGTGACACCTCACCTCCCCGTGACTGCCTTTGGGTGAACATCTCGGCAGGATGCTTTCGTCGTCAACCTCCTCCCGCTCTGGGTTCAGATGCCAGAATGCTGGACAAAATAACTCATCTGCATCTTTTATCCGCTGCCTACGCCTGTCCTGCGTGGCAATCCAGAAGTCTGGCACTAGAGGGCTGCTCGCGAGACCTTCTCGCGGGAAAAGGCTAACGGCCTCTGCCACCTCCTTGAACGCCTTCACGTCGACTTCCTTCGTCCAGCCACCGCCATTCGTCAACAATTCCTACGAGCTTGATCTTGAAGACGAGGTTAGTTTGCTGACGTGGAAGTATCCAGAAATTCAAGCTTTCAGGGGGAATGGCAGAGTCGAAGCTTATGGCAGCAGCAGGGGAGACCTGTCTATCAGCTTAGGGACTGGCCTTACAGCATCTCTTCCCTCATCTGAGCTGCTGGCAGGATTTCACTGAAGCCTCAAGGAGCATGACACATCAGCGCATGCCAGAGCATGGCAATCACCACATTTGGGGCATGCTGATTTCTTGTTATCAAATAGGCTCAACTTAAGGTGTAAATCTAAGGCTAGCTTCACCACTGACAGTGCGCACAGCCCCTTCCTTGTACACTTTTTCCGTCTTTGTCGCTTGGTTGGGCAGATGTAAGGCACGTACACCCCACACAGGAGAGGAGTACAGCCCTTCTATTTCTCTCCTTCACGTCACATATCACTGTACCTGCCCCCTGCTTCCCCTCTTCCTGCCCTGATCACAATGACACAATTTCTTTCGCTGCCCCTCGCAAGTCCTAAATCTCCAAACCTCTTGCCCTGTCCCTCCTCAGCCCTCGGATGACCTGCGCGAGATGTGCGCACTGCTGCTTCACCAGCTGTGTTCAGTCAGCTCCGGGGAGCGGTACAGCCAGATCCGCGTGTATGCGCGCCTGCCTACATCCCTGGGCACACCAACAGCCAAGCTGGTCAGCGTAGCCTCAGTGCGTCGCTGCGATGGCCTGGATCAGAGCCCCTGCCCCGGGGCCACTGGCGACGACGTTGTGCTCCTGCACATGGGCGAAGAACCTGAGGAGGAAGAGCCAATGGGTCAGCAGCAGCAGCGGCAGGGGGGTCGCCTGGTCGGCGCCGATGGGGCTCAGGCAGCGGCAGCAGGAGCAAGTGGGCTCGAGGCGTCACTGCCGCCTTACTCTGTGAGCCCAGATCAGATCCGGGGCAGCTCTGATCAGATCCGGGGCGGATCCTGGGCAATGACGGCTGTTGGGGCTGGGAGCAGCAGCCAGGCCCTCATGTCCAGGGCGGAAAGAAGGCTGCCCGCCTCGAAAGGTACAGGCGGCGGCCCCGCTGCGGCCGCAGAGCTGGCTTGGCTGAAGCCTGTTGTGGTTGCGGGCGGTGGCGGCTCCGCGCCCCCAGCAGACGGCGTTGACGCCGCTGTGGAGCGAGAGGTGCTGGTGCTGCCGCACACGGGGACGTTGGTTATCCCGTTGATGGAGGGCGGCGTGCTGGTAGGCCTACTGGTTATGGACCCAGACCAGGAGGAGCGGGCGGCGGCTGCCGCTGCAGCAGCTCTGGAGCCTCCGCAAAAGCAGCAGCAGCACCAGCATGACCCATGGCTGACCCATGCTGTAGAAACAGACACAGCTGTACAGGCGCAGGCGCCGCATGTGCCTCATGCACCTCCTGTAGATGCGGCTTCCCCCTCGGCGTTTGATTCTTTAATTGAGCCGCCACCTTATGCACAGAGCGCCCCGCCGGCCGCCGTGCTGGCTCCGCTGCGGTTAGCAGTCCCGCTTTTAGCAAAGGCCTGCGCGATGGACTTGAAACGGGCGCTGCAATCGGCACGCATCCGGGCGCAGGCCGACGCGGCCGCGGGTGCGCTGCGTGACGCCCGGCGCGGCGCCTCAGCGCTGAATACCCTTAGCGCGATGTTGCTACCGCGTATGCCTGAGGGGCAGCCAGACCGTGACATTGCGCAGGGTATCTCGATGCAGGGCAAGCGGCTGCAGGACTTGATCGGACAACTAGAGGGTGCACTCGGCAGGCCCGCTCCTGGTGCTGGTGCTTACAACCCCAGCTCAGCCAGAATGCCAATGTTGGCCGGACAGGGCGCAGCCTCGTCGACACCGTTCCTGGCCCAGGCACGCCGGCCTGCAGCAACACTGACGGCTGCCGCCACCGCAACAGCCGCCGCCGCAAGAAAAGCAGAAGCGACATCAGCAACTGCAACCAGAGCAGCAGCAGCAGCAGCAGCAACAACAGCAGCAATAGCAGCAGCAGGCACCGGGTCTGCTGGAGCCCTAACGCCTCCGCCATACCTTTCTGAAGGTGTTGCCAGCGCCCCCGTTGCCGCCGCTGCGGTTGAGGGACATGCGGCTGCATTGCTCGGTGCGGCTGCAACAGCAGTAGCGGCGGCAGCTGGTGGAAATGCGGGGGACTCGAAAGGTCTGCACCTGGCCAGCAATTCAGCGTTGGTGCAACCTATGACGCAGGCAGAGCCTCCAAGCCGGAGTGATGCACAGGAGAGTGGTCTGGACGGGGCCCGGCAGCCGGCGGATTATGAGATGCGCCTGGGCCCTCATGATGTTTATGAGAGCGTGGGGGAACAGAGCCCTCAGAACGCAGGCGGTGCAAAGGTGGGCGACAGGCAGCGGACGGCAGTGGCTCCTGGGGCAGTGCACTTGGCCTCAGTGGCGGCTGGTCTGACCACCTCAGCTGCTGCTGCGTCATCGGCTGCGGCGACTGCTGCTGCCGCCGCGGTTTCTTCGGCGTCGCGCGCGGTGAAGGGGTGTGATGTGTCGGATGCGCTACGCAGCTTGCTGACTGCGGCGTTGCGGCTAGGCGGCCTTGGCGGTGTCCATATGATTGTGCAGCCACCGCTCATGTCGGAGCACAACGCCGCGAACTCCTCCAGCGGCAAGCAGCAACATGGAGCTGGAAGCAGCGGGCAGGGGCCCAAAGATGCCCTGCGCCCGCGGCCGCTGCGCCCACTGCGTGCGGACGTACCGAGCATGGTGCTCCGTCGCATCGCCTCGTATCTCCTAGACATCGCCCTTCAATGCACGCCGCAAGGCGGCCAGCTCTGCATTTCGGCGCAGCTGCAAGAGGTGCCGACAGTGACCGTGACGACAGCTTTGCCGCAACAGCAAGTGCGGCCGTTGCGCCGTGGTAGTGCTGCTGCTGTTGCTGAGTCCAGCAAGGGCAGCGGCACCAAAAGCGCCTCTTCCGCGCTGCAGCCCATGGTGCAGCTACTCATCGTGCACACAGGCTGCATGGTCTTGGACCGAATCCATTCAGTAAGTGGGGGCAGCAGCGGCGCAGTTAGCGGTGGCAGCAGTGCGGTGCGTGGGGGCGAGGTGGCAGGCCCATCGGCCCGTGTACGCAGCGGCTCTCCCAGGCCAACAGCCCCGCGCACCAGCGTCGGGTCTGGTCTCCTGTCCTTTAGCATGGCAGAGGAGCTGGTGCTGGCTATGGGGGGGAGTGTGACCGTTTCACACCCGGTGCCGATGGTCAATGCACGCAGTGGGGAAGTGAACTCGGCCACGTGCATAGAGGTGCTGCTACCGGCCAGGGTTTGAATATAAAGTCTGGGAAAAGAGGGGGGTGGCAGACGTGGCCTGTTACCTAGGGTGAGGGACGAGGCCCCTGACAACCGCAGTTGACCCTTGGAATGGGTCGCGCAAAAAAATTGTATGGCGTCCAGGACTTCAGCTGTTTAGTACGGAAGGAAAGTTCGTTTTTTTTCCAGTCGGAGTTTTTGTGCGGAAGGGCTCCGTCCTGGCCCGAAACCCCTCGTTTAGGGGGGACTCGTCCGAATCCCGAAGTGACAGGCCCCCTTGGTGGCAGACTGCTATACGCCAACATCTTGTAAATTACAACATTGTTGGAAATGTGAAAAGTTTTCAAGACACCTTACCTGCAGGATGCTTGGTACTGGATAATTTGTGGTGGTTACGGCACTGCGTGATGTTTAAATGCACGGCTGGCCTTTTGCCTCGATATTCCTCGGTCGAGATACCCATGAACCTCATGTATGTTCACATGGACGGTATCTTGGGTGGGGAAAGTATGATCATCGTATCTTTGTGGTATGAGCTTACAAGGATGTAGGGCTTTGGGTTTTTTTCGTGGGTCCGTTCGAATATTTCATGGCTTATACCAAAGGCCTCTGGTGTCGGGATATCTTCTAGACGAGTCAATTTTATCTATTTGTCCCTATGTCGTCCCCTTTAAAGCAAACATGTGCACTGGTTTAAATATGGAGAATGGCCATTGGAGAGCCTGATATTTCCATTTCAGTTGGACATGAAGGAAGGCTCCAGATTGATTTGTGTTCCCTAATGCAATTGTCACATGTCGTTGTTTAGTTGTTACAATGCCGAGAGACGGACCCATCCCTCAAAAGCCTTTTTGGAGAGGGCAAGGCAGTATGTGCGAAGAAAGGGAAAGATATGGTCAAAAGTCTAGTACCTTTGACATAAGTCAATGACATAACACATCAGGGCCCTGCTCAAAAATGCTCGCCATCATCGGTGCGCAATTGTCCCATTGGGAGACAATAAAATAATGTTAAGGGTAGAGGGAAAAGATAAACATAAGTGAAGTACTTGGAGACGGCCGGGTCGATCTTCAAGCCCAGCAAGTCGATCTTTAAGCCTCTTACGATGCCGATTATCTTGAGTAATAGAGTCCATGAGTGTCGCTGTTGCTTTTGAAGTGGAGAACAGGTTTAGTAGAACAGACTAGCAGAGATCTGGCTTAGTTGTCAGGGAAGGTTCGAAGGGCGTAATACACTAGTAATTTCAAATTACAAGCAATATGATCGACTGATTATAAAGTGGTTATATGGGACATAGAAAGTGTATGTCCCTGCAGTTTTGGTGAACTCGTCAATGATGCGGAAATCAATTTGGGTCATTATGCTGCTTGAGCACGAAGGCCAGACCAGGGTCCTTTTAACGCCAGCCTGAGGCGGGATCAAAGCTGCAAAAAAGAAACCTCAATTTACGTGGGAGGTCCTTATGCTGCCAGAGCACATGAAGGCCAGACCAGGGTCCTTTTAACGCCAGCCCGAGGCGGCAGCAAAGCTGTAAACAAAAAATCAATGTAGGTCGAAGGTCCTATGATGCCGGAGCACATGAAGGCCAGACCAGGATCTTTTTAACGCCAGCCAGCGGCGGCAGCAAAGCTGCAAAACGAAAACTGAAGAGCTAGCCAGCGAGGTTGAAAGCCTTCAAATGTTCCAGCGAGCATAGGGTCCTTAGCAGCCTTGTTTAGGCTGTTTAACACCAGGCCTGGGGGGACATCTACTCTGCTATTAAATTGAATCCATGCAGCTGAAATGAGGGAGGATACATGCAGCGCAATGATATTGTTTCCTTGCTACAAGAAACGTTTTTTGCATAGGGGATCTTGGATCTCTTGAAATGAAATCAAACTTCCGATTGCACAGCTAGATCAAGGGCAGAAGGATTGTAACGAGTGCGTGATGTCTGGACCGCATACGCACCTGATCATCAGGTGAAATTCAACGGCTCAGACGAGGGAGATGCTGCCGGTCGGAGGGTGTTGGATTGAAGCTTGAGCACACGTACAGCAGCAAAGAAGGGGTCAAAGATGATATTTGAATATTTAAATAATATCCACACGCGCGATGCGTCTTGTTTTACGGAGACCTTCGCAGTTGCACTGGCTGCAAAAGCAGCTTCCAACTTAATAAGATCCACTGTGAGCCCAGAAGGCCAGAACTGCCTGCTGAGGCGGCTGGCAGCGTTGGCGGTGCGTTCTGTGGCATGGCCCCAGATCCAGCATCTTGTGCAGATTTCATGTTCCCTGGAATGGGTGGCAAAGTAAAAAATATGTGTAGAGTAATGGACTGCCCGAATCAGTTTATAATGCTGAGGTCGAGGTCAGGGCTGGGGATAATCAACGAGGTTGCAAGCCGAGGTGATTATTCCAGACCTGACCGAGACAGAAGCATTCTTAACTTGAAAATGCTAGAGGTAAACGCAAATTGGGTGTCAAAACACCAGGGGGCGAACGGTATGCCTGGGAGGAAATCAGATACCTTCTTGAAGATTTCTAGTTAGCGTTACCTGTGGTGGAGTGGGCTTGCGGCATTGGTAGCTTGACTGGCTTAATGGCATCATCAAGGGACAAGGGCTGTAGGTGCATCAGCTGGTTTCTGCTCGTAGTCTTCTACAATCAAAAGCAAAGAAACACCGGAACAAGGTGGCACAGGAAGCAGATTGACGAGTCACCAAACATTGAGAGATTCAGCCAAAGTGGATTTCCCGCAGAGACATACAGACAAACCTGTACCATTTGTTATTAGTTGTTCATTTTGTCAGGTCAGATCAGATCTGGAGGGTGCACTGAAGTTTTGTAACGTTTTGGCACTGCTTAGCATCTAATGCCTGCTTGCATTATAGGACAGCAACATAGAACAATGCACTTACCGTGATTCTCTTGCTCCTGTACAACTGGCATATGCCGTGATGAGAGCCTATTCCGTCATGGAATAAGCAAGGATACTTCTTCCTCCTTGACTTCTCTTTCTAGGGTAAGCTCTGATAATGATGGGTTTTTCTTTGGAAGATCATTCAGCAGCTTAGACATCAGCCGCAGGGATCTCTTGGGCAGTGGTTGCAGATCTTTTGTCACGAGGCAGCAGTGAACGTGAAGTTTCACTGCGCACAGAAGACACTGCAGTTGGTGATGACACTTGGCCATCGGTCCTCCAACATGGCAACAGAAACACGGGGCTCAGAACACATGAGCACGACGCTAGGGGAGAGGCTGAAATCCACAGCGGCGCACAGAACATCGCACTTAATGGCAAATAAAGGCAACCATTCAAGCATGGCGATTCTTGGATCACGGTTCAGCTCAGTAATGATTAACTCGACTGCAACATCTCGACCTGACCATAATCCTGGCATCAGCCACATCAATCCATCACGGACACCGTCCTTGGTGGTCCAGTCAAGGAACATCGTGGGTGAACATTGATCAGATACCGTCGTGAGATGGGTCCTCAACCGCAACGGAAGACGGCTTACCCGGGCTGGCCGACCACTCGGAGGTCTCAGTGGAACGGTTGCCGTGGCGGGCGCCGCTGACTGAGAGGATTCACCGCCCGGATAGGACGCGTGATCCTCTGGCGGCCTTACCATCACCCGCGGAGGTGATGGCGGTTCGCGAGCCTGCGCAACGTTGAGTTGCCGGCTGGTCCGGCCCGAGGGCGGAACTGCTGCAAATGCTCGTGGTTCTGATGGCGGCCGCGGCCGTAAGGCCAGCCGCGGCGCAGGGCTCAGACAGGGTGCAGCTGGCGGCCGTGGCGCTGGCAGTGGTGGCAATGGGCTGACCTTCTGCGGCTTGAGCGACACCTTTTTGGCTCTGGGCTTCCCCTCGGTCATGGCCTGTTCCCTTAGCGTCAGTAGGGCTGGGGTGCCAGCACCAAGTGCCTTGCACTGCTCGCAGATCCAGCTGCCCTTCGGAACCCTGCTCAAAGGTGGATTCATGCAGTAAGTATGGCAACCTCGGTTACATGAATCACAAAGGACAAGCAGCCTGTCAACATCCGGTAGCAGGCACACCTCACACGGCGTATCCAAAGAAGGGCGCAAGTATTGCAAGGACCTTCCGCCAGTTTCCCGACGCGGGGGATCTGGCCTATCAGATTCACGCTCACTTCCGGTGAACCCTGGCTGCCCGAATGACCTGGCACCCCCGTGAGGCCGATCAGGGTCCGAGCGAGCCCCACCTGAACCTTCTGGAACGCGGTGTATGTGTCCTCCCTGAATCGAGGGCCCTTGCGGGTCATAAGGACGCCGCTGGCTCCCATCTGCCCAGGGATGACTAAGCCCTTGAACCCGAGCTGCGCCTACCTGCGGTTGTACTCCGTATGCCGGCGCTGGCGGGGCAGCTGCGTGGGACCGCGAATGACCTTGGGGAAAGCCCTCCCACTCCTGGTGATGAAAATCACTGGGCGGGCTTACCCCTGACAGAGCGCTACCAAATCCCAGGTGTTGCTGCGCATGTTGCTCGGGCTGCTCCTGCAACACCACTACGGGTGGTGTTGCACGATCTATGTACTGTCCACGCCCGAACAGGTCCCGCAACAAATCCCTTAACTCACCCTTGGTGACCACGCCCGTGGTGTCAGTGCCACCCGTGACAATGGCTAATTGCTGACCCATGTTCAGCTGCTTACCGTGGTACCCATCGGGCCCTGGCCGTACCGGCCCTGCATCAGGGGCGGGCTCACCTGGGCGCCCCCAAGATTGCATGGCCTCACCTGACACCGCGCTCACGAAGGAGGGGGTGGGGTTACACTCAGGCGCAACTGAGTCAGACGTTGGACGAGATGCCGTGGGTGTCGCGTGCATCACCTCTTGTTCGAAGCCGCCTGGTACACGGACAGCGACGGCTGAGTTGATCTGGTAAGCCACGCCAGCAGCTTGGTGAGGCCCAGCGACCTTCGGGAGTTCCTGCATGGTCATTACTGGGAGGGAGGTCTGCCTTTCCATAAGCACAGGTGCATCCTGGGTCCTTGCACGGACGGGTGATGAGCGTACGCTGCAACAATCATCCTGTGCAACGATATAAGCAGGGTTGTCGACCAACTGGTCGATCCGCTCAAGGCCCTCGTAGTGGGTCCTGACTACCTTTGTAGGAGGTAGCGCAAGCCTCTCATCCGCACTACGAATCATGTGAGCCTGCACTTCTCTTTCAGTGCGCTGCACTTCTTTTTCATCCGCAGCTTCCTGCTCGGCCTGCGCCTCGGCCGCACGCCGCACTGCATCAAGGCGACACATTTCGCGCTGACGCTGCTGGACTTGTTCGGCATGGAGTGCTTCCGCGGTAGCCAGTTTCCTTGCC
Organism: Limnomonas spitsbergensis; assembly: GCA_037349105.1. Classification (NCBI taxonomy): domain Eukaryota; kingdom Viridiplantae; phylum Chlorophyta; class Chlorophyceae; order Chlamydomonadales; genus Limnomonas; species Limnomonas spitsbergensis. The sequence goes on along the minus strand of JAYJMM010000093.1, from coordinate 923,740 downwards.
TGAGCTTTTGACCTCATGTAAGCTTGGTTAGCTAGCACGGCCTGATCCTGGGCTAGCGACTGCCGAATGCGTTGCTCTGACTCACTGGGAGGCTTAGCCTCCTGTACTGGGGGCTCCCTTCCTGCATCAGCGGACGCATCCCTGGTAAGCTTACTGCTCACTTCGACCTCATGAGGGTCCAGGCTGTCGGCGCTCCTGTCTTTCTCAGCCCTGGTATTGCGCACCAACTTTTGGTGGTGGGTTTTAACGGCCTGCATGGCCTTGTTCTTGTCAGACTCCTCTTTTTCTCTCTGTGCAGCTGTGAGCTTGAGATTAACTACAGGATAGGAAGGAATCGGGTCCTCCTGCCCCTTCTTTCCCTGGAATGAATCGGGATTCATTCCGGGATTGAACACGAAACTAGGGTCTGTCACTGATATCGCTCACTTTTCGGCCTCAGGAAGCGATTCGGCTCCTTATTCCCGTTTTTTACTCGCTAGCAGGTTCGAAGCGATGCGAACCTGGATTCTTCTCTTCTTATTGGAGTGCTAAGTGCCCTTTATAGGGGTTAACTAGCGTGTGCAGGAGTGATAAACTGCTGGCAGACAGTTTATCCTCGACTAATCCTCGGGTTACTGCACTAACCTTTGATGATTCCTCTCTTACTGTTGACAAAAGTTGCGAAGTGAACTCGATCCTGCTGGGTCTAGTTGTACTGAAGCCGGCTGTGGACAGTAGGAAATGGTATGGAACGAACTTGAGAGACGATCCAGCCGAAGTGATGAGAAGGGATGAGCCGAAGAGGCGACTCTTTGATGAGGAGGATCGGCTGCTGGAGCAGTAAATCGACTTGGTAGCCAGAAAAGGCCTGGGTAGCAGCTCACAGTGTCGAATTATAGCCTAGAGATAGAACTGTTGAAGCTCGCAGTGTAGGGTATAATCGAGAGATAGAGCTGAGATGGATGAAGTAGAGAAGCTGATGCTAGAGATCACGAATAAGTGTAGTGGTGAACTAGAGATAATCGATCAGTGTAGCGATCAGGGCCTGTTACTGAATGATGTGGTCTTGGAGAAATAGGATCAGTGTAGTGTAAACTAGAGATCTCCTATTAGTGCAGTGTCCTGGCCTTAATAAGAGGCCGAAATATCACAGATGGATGTTAATCCCAGAACAGTTTACAGATAGCGGGGTGATTCAAATTCGGTATATTACTTGAGTAAGAAGAGAAGAATGCCAGGGGTTAGCCAGGCATCTTCTATGTACCACAATCAGCCAAAATCCGAAACCAAAAAGCGGTACAAGCCACCCATACGTGCGGTGCACCCATACGTCGTGACACTTTATCAGAGCTTGTAAGGTACATGGTCTCGAGCTTGGGCTTCCAGCAGGTCCTTTTGAAAATTTGATATCGTTCTATCCCTGATAAAGGAAGGAACTCAAAGAGGAGCGTAATGCATCGTTTTGTTCCTCATCAAACTGCAGGATTGTTGATGATCGTCACAACATGACGTCGGAGCTAGGAGCTATCTGATAGCAACATTTTCTGATTTTTTACCCTGATTTTGTCTGGCAATTTGAATTTCCTGCGTGTCAAGCTAGCAACGCTTGCGCCACGTGGCATGCCACGTCAATGCCACCTTCCCGACAATCCACCCACGCAAGTAGGCAGGCAGACGACGGTATGCGGCACGTACTCGGGCAGGATAGGCGGTTCGCGCGCCCTGCGGCCTCGGTGATTATCCCCAGCCTGACCTCGACCCCAGCTTTATAAACCGCTACCGTAACCGATTCGGGCAGTCCATTATCCTACACATACCGGTAACTAATCCATACACATTTAGATTAGGGTCTAAAAAAACTGCTACCTCCCATAACAACTCTCTAGCTATGGCACGCTATACTACCAGAGGCCCTCCCACAAGCGGTTGCTAAACGCCTCCACCACTGCCGGAACAACGGCAACCAACCCACCTGAACCAACCTGCAGGAGGAGACAGAAATCCGATAGGAAGCTATAGATGGAGCTGCTAGGACACTAAGAGGGAGAGGGGCTGAAGGAGGTGCTAAATGGCACCCCTCACCTGCAAAGACACAACACGCACACAAGCAGCCATCAGGCCCAAAACATCCAGAGGCCCTCTCAACACAAAGCATGTAGGGATGCTGGCCGCCCAACCCTTAAAACCTGAGACGCAAACACACAAAACAGCCCAGGGGCGCAAGTGGCCCTTGTCGTCAGCCGAGAAAAGGCAAGCAGGAAACAGGAAAGGAACACGACCAACAAGCACTCACACGGCCGCAATAAATCATGCGTAAAAAGTTCATTCAGGTATGAAAGAAAAAGAACTGGTACCCCCACCTCGGCACCCCACTAGCTTAAACACAGTACCACCATAAATCCACCTCAGAGCGGTAGCGGACGTCTCCACCCAAACCGGAGAGCGGCATGAAGACAGAAGAAGAGTAGCAAGGACACTTAGAGGGAAAAGGGGAATGTGATACCCAAAGGCATAGCCCCCACCCGCAAAGATACAACTCGATGACCAGTAGCCATAAGGCCCAAACTACCCAGAGGCCCTCTCAACACGACGCAAAGCAGCAAACAGGACAAGCACAACCGAAACCAGGGACGACATCACAAAGGGTGCGAGAGGGGGCACACTGATCCAAAGAGTCAATTGGATTGCACAGCAAGTAGGGATGTCTCCCGGGGACCAGCATCGCTGAGTCGCAGAGATGGAGAGTCAACTTATTAATAAAGGACCGTCAGGGGGACCCGTGGCACTGAAGTCTAAGAGACCCCTCTCCTCCTGAGTAACGGGGCTTCAAGGAAAAAATATACTTGACAGAAGACACCCTACTCCCAAGAGCAGGGTGACTCAGGAGACAGAAACGCATGAAGCCCCTCTCCTCAGAAGTAGCGGGGCCTCTGGAAAAAGATACAAGACAGGAGGCACCCTGCTTTCAAGAGCTTGGTGGCTCAAGAGACAGGGTTGTAGGAAAACCTCTTCCCTCAGGAGTATTGGGCCCCCTACAAATCGAGATCTCAAGGGAGAGCAAGGCCCACGGGCAAGTCAATAACGTTACACCTCTGGGCCCGCTCAAAGCTCGGCCGCGTGGGCGCCCAACTGTTCAGAAGGGAGTAAAGAAGGAACTAAAAGGAAGAGAGGGGGAAAGGAGCAAGGCCCACGGGCAAGTGAAGGTGCATGATAGGCAGGGGGGCGGCCTGGGAGGCACCTGGGGTGTTGGGGCCGCCCTCCCCCCCAATGAAAGGGTGTTGTGATGAGAGAACAGTCCCCCAAGCTGGTTGGAGGGTTTGGAGGTCTACAAAGTCCTGGAGAAAGCACCAGAACCAGGCTACGGCGGCCTGGGAGGCTGCGTGGCAACCCGTGTTGCCTGGTCGGGCACGTGTATGCAGTTCCCAGAGCCACTGGCGCCCGAGCTCCATAGCATGGAGGGCGACCATGCCGACAAGGGTCTATATACCAGGGTTGATGAGATGGGCAGATGGGGGTTGGACTCCGTTGGTGAAGCCAAACATCCGCCATAGTGAATGGATGGAGGGCCAGGCCGGAGGGCCCCCACAAGCTGTGCCACCACAGCTTGGGCAACGGGTTAGATCCAGAAGCAGTGCCCTCGGAGAGAATACGCATGGTGAAAAGGGGGCGCTGCCGGGTCGTGGCATAAACATGAGATCTGACGCCCCTGAGATCTATACCATGTGTTCCACACAGACCGAGATCCATACCGCATACATGTCAGATCTGTAGCAAACAGCCCATAGCCTACCTGCGCCCCGAGCGGACAAATAGGCACGACGCAGGTGGCCACTAACCACGCATAATTTACTTATACCATGTCCCCGATGTCTTTCGGCACGGGGCTGAAGCTCCTGCTGAACAACGTCCTGTCTGTTCCGCCATTCGAGTGCGCCTGGCTGACTGGAGAGGAGCATCAATTTGCAAGCGGTTCGGGCTGCATATCTTTCGAATCCAAGGCTGAGACGGTGAGACAAGACCCCGCCCGACGCACCTGTGTGGGCGCTGAGTGATGTGTGGCAACATCTGGCCTGGGGGCATAGAATCCCATACCCCCTTATTAGTCCGTTTATTACTTACGGTGAGAAGCATCCATCGATCTTTTCGAATATGATAACGAGGCCCCGGCAGATGTGGTGGTCGCATCGTACCTTTCTTCTTGAACAACTTGACAGTTCAAACGACTCGCGTGTCGGAGAGGGAAAATGCAGCCAGCCCCTCTCTAAATAGGGAACTCAACAGTCGAATGCTGGTGTCCCATTGACGTACACGATACCGACTGCTGCTGGGGAACGAAATGGATGTGTTGGACGGGAGACAGGGTAATGCATGAGTTTGGATCCTGACGGGGTGTGCATGACAAGGTCAACGAGCGGCCATGCATACCCATGCAGTGCCGTGCATGACAAGCATGGCGTGCCTTGTTTCCCGTGCATGCAGGGTCGTGCATGGCGAACATGCCATGCATGGCATGCATGCCGGTCTACCTTGTTGTCTGAACGTCCTTGCAATGTTTAGGACTCTTCAGAAACTTGCAAGCTACATGCATGCATGCATGAAAGCACAAAGTGTCACCATGTTGCATCGACATCCTTGCAGCGCACGACACTCCCTGTACCTTGCCATTTAAATGCTCTCCGACCCCGAAACCAACCTCGCATCCCCAGCGGAGATCCCTTTTTGTGACACAACCCGGACGAGGGTGCACAGAGACATTTATTTCACTGCCCCAGACCTGGATAAGCGTAGGCGTACACAGAGAGATTTATTTCCCTGCCGCAGACCTGGACAGGCGTACACAGAGAGGAGCTTCTGGGTGCATGCGTTGACGCTTGCAGGCTTTTCCTGCAAGCGTCAACGCATGCACCCAAAAATTCCTGGGTCCTGCCGGTCCAGGAACAAGGAGTTTCCTGGACCGGCAGCTCTTGAAGTGCTGAAGGTTCTGAATACGTCAAGAGCGAGGGGTTCTGCATGCCGGTGTTGAAACCCTTACCTCTTACATGTAGATTCGCATTGCCTCCCCTCAAAATGAACGTTATCAAGGGGTGGAGACTTCTTCATCGTACCGGTAGGACTAGTATTAGTATTATGCTACCGGTACGTACTATCAACCGTCGATGCCAGTTTCAATCGGAAATCAAGCGTTGGTCAAAATCTGCTTTGGAGGCTACCGGTACAAGAAAACAATCATTTCGAGGCGGGAAAATTGCGATTTAAATCTACATTTTCCGGGGCTACAAGTGCGGTACTTCAGTCACAGCCAGTGATGATTATTTTAGTGATGTTGGCCATTCGTTCTTGGGTGCAGAAATCCTCGGAACGAGCGCCGCAGGCGCAAAATATTCCCGATTTTCAGTGTTTCCCGTCTGTTTCCGGAAAATTGTTCAGTACCAAGCGACTGCGTTGGACTCCAGGAACGACAATTGTTTGACACCGTGTTTCGGTACGAGTCGCAACCAGTACCGACTAAAATAATCACTGGTCGCAGCCCTAGTGGACTGTGTTCCCCATGCTCCCCGCACTGCTTGTTACATTTAGCCCCCTTGTTTTGGATTGAAACAGCTTAATCTTAGCCTTTTTACCCCCCCCACCCCCACCCCCACCCCCCACACACAAAGAAGAGTAGCTCAATAGGTAGAGCATACCGTAGGTCTTTTAAAATAAATTCATAACAAACTTCTCTATTTCCAAGGTAAAGCTTATCTTTTAATGCCCTTCTGCTGCACTCCAGCTCCAACCTGAAAACAGCGTAACGCCGTAACGTGGTGCAGCACAACCCCTGTTGCCAGTGTTGTTGCCCCTTCAAGATATGTAATGAATAAGAAATGCCCGAGGTGTGGGAAAGTGTGGAGGGTGCCGGGCCGGGGCTTGGGGGTCTAGGGGCCAGCGGCCTCCGGTGGGGGGGCGGGAGCAAAGTCCTTCAAGCTCAGAACAAAATTGTAGCACAAGCGTGAGATTCTTGTCCCAAATTTGTTTAGGATTTATATTTGAATTCATATTTGAAGTTAACTGTTTTAGTGCAATCAGGCAATGTTCAGAGTGAAGATATTCTATCCGTGGCAGCAAATACTTTCAGTCAGACAGTTTTACTCTGTTTTTTTAATGAACTATTCATGGCCTCTTTTATGGCATGGGGCCGAGGGGGGGGCGAAAAAAAAAGCCAGGGACCCCATCCCCCCCCAAAACAAGCACCCAACGAGCCTTCCCCCCTCCCCCCCACCCACCACCCCGCCTCCGGAACCCGTTGAAATTCAAATATCGCAGTCAAAATTCAAAATTACAGGGCATGTTAGGGGTGTTTTTTTATCAGCTCGTCAAAGCGCTTCTACTGGTATATTTCAATTCGTTAGGTGATGACATGCCAAAAGTCAACTAAGAATGACTCAGCTGGTTTCGGGGTGTGTCCAATGGAGCCAAACCCTCAGTGTGGGGGGGCAGGGGGTAATGTGGTAATTCAAGCAACATTTTAGGATGTAAATGGACTCATGTTGCCAAGGAGAACACATAGGTGTCGCTGCCAGCCTCAACATACCTCAAGAAAAAAAGATATGAAGTTTGAAAATAAACGATTTTTGTGCCCCCTCCCCCCCCCCCCAACTTTGCCCCCCCCCATATCTCCCACCCCCCTGGGCCAAAACACATTTTAAAAACAGCTATGGAACGCTCTCGTTTAGCTTTACAAACAAGGGGGATGGGGTCGATATTTTTGTTGTATTAGCAAGAAAATGCATATTTCCATCGATGGGGGTAACTTGACCTTTGACCGGTAATTTGACCTTTGACCGGAATATGACCTTTGACCGGAATTTGAGGGGGTCGTTGACGCCTGGCGAAATAGGCACCTGCCGATGAATGGCTCACAGCGCAATGTCAAGTGTGGACTGTGGACCCCTTACAATAATTGTGGACACATCATGATAAGTGTGGACACATCATGATAAGTCTGGACCCATCATGGATGTGCAAGATGTATGAACCCCGAGGCATGTGGATCCCTCCATGAGGATCCTTGTCCAGCTGCTGGGCATGCCCGCAGGCGGCATAGACCGAAACCTGGGGTCCCCAAAACAGTGGTGGCAGTGTGAAGGATCAGTTTGGGAGTCTGCAGGGAGTGCGGACGTGCAGGCTCAACGTTGCTTATTTTCTTTCATGCCCGACGTCTGCCTTAAGTAGTCCGCTGGGCGGCCGCCGCTGGGCGGCCTGAAGCTCACTTCGGTGTCCCAAACCTCACGCCTGACCGCTACCATGTAGCTATATTGTAGCTGAAGCACCTACATGCTCCTGTGTAACCCTAAACCCTAAACCCTGCTCCCTTGTGACCCTTAACCATTAACCCTGCTCCCATGTGACCCTGTACCTTAAAACCTGATCTCTTGTAACTCTGTACCCTACAATCCTTAACCCTGTTCCCATGTAACCCTGTACCCTAAACCCTGCTATCTATTATTTCTGTGCCCTAAAGCCTGCAACTTGTAACCCTGTGCCCTTAACCCTGCTGCCATGTAGCTCTGTACCCTGGACCCTGCTCCCATGCAAACCTTAAACCTAAACCCTGCCCCCCTCAGGACGTGACTGTTATTCTCAAGGCCGAGGCCGGCGCCAAAAGGCTGCAACCGTTACAGCGCGTCTCAGCACAGCGGGCCCCCGGCGTCCCACCGGGCGCGCCGCTTGCCCACCCACAGGCAGCTGGAGATGCCGTGGCATCGGCGGCGCACCAGCAGCAGCAGCAGCACCATCATGGCGCGGGAGCAGCAGCAGCAGCAGGGGGACCCTGGGCGGCAGGGGCCGCCTTTGGGCAGGGTGCCGCCGCCGCCGTTGCTGCCCCCGCCGCGGCCAGCTGCGTGGAGCCTAATTACACGGTCATTCTAGGCAGCCACCGCAACAGCTGCCTGAAGATTGAGGTCGGTGTCGTTTTTATTTAGTCCGCACTTGTTCAGCTACGTTTCAGCTACTGGTATGTTTCAGCTATACATCAGCTGCCTGAAGATCGAGGTTAGAGTCATTTAATTTTTAGCGCACACTTGTTCAGCTACGCTTCCGCTATGTTTCAGCTACGCAGCAGCTGCCTGAAGATCGAGGTTTTGTCGTTTTATTATAGCGCGCACTTGTTCAGGTACGCTTCAGCTAAGTTTCAGCCATGGGTTTCAACTACGCAACAGCTGCCTGAAGATCGAGCTTGGTGTCGTTGTTCTTTAGTCTGCACTTGACCATCTATGTTTCAGCTACCGCATGTTTCAGCTACCGCATGTTTCAGCTACCGCATGTTTCAGCTACCGCATATTTCAGCTACCGTATGTTTCAGCTACCGCATGTTTCAGCTACCGCATGTTTCAGCTACCGTATGTTTCAGCTACCGTATGTTTCAGCTACCGTATGTTTCAGCTACCGCATGTTTCAGCTACCGTATGTTTCAGCTACACAACAGGCTGAAGACCGAGGTGGGTTTCGTTGTATGTCAGTGCACACTTTTTCAGCTACTTGTCCGCTATGTTTCAGCTACGCAACAGCTGCCTGAAGATCCAGGTAGGTGTTGTTGTATTGTAGCGCGCAGTTGTTCAGCTACATGTCAGCTACGTCACAGCCCGGTCTGAGGGGTGGGATGGGGTGGGGTGCAGCATGCAAGCAAGATATCCAGGTTTCCTGAGCTGTCGGCCATTGGCTGGTCCAGGTTTTGCTAGTCTTTTTCTGTTGGCCCAGAGGCTAACACTGCAAAAAAACGGAATGTTTGAGAGAAAGAAAACGCCTATGCGTGCCATGAGGAATGCGGCATTTGAAAATTGCAATGCCGTGTACCGTATTGACTTCTTGCAGAAAAGCGGTGTGACCAAGCTTATGGTGCGAGGCAGGGGTGCGAGGCGTGCCGAGCGCTTGCGTCAGCCGTACTTCGTTCCAGCCATCCTGAGTCCATTTCTTCGATAGAACCACTTAAGTGACACACAACAAATTTTTCTCCTTGCAGAAGAGCGGTGTGACCAAGCTTATGGTGCGAGGCGTGCCGGGCGCTTGCGTCAGCCGTACTTCGTTCCAGGCGTACTGGGTCCAATACAACGACGGGGCCATCTCGGTGGGCACGGGCTCAGAGCCCTCGCCCGCCACGCTGTCCTACCGGTAAGGGTGGCATCTTGGTATGAAATAGGAATTTGTCTTGATTCAGCCATTGGAATGGTATATGGTACCTCTGCACTCATTCTGTGTGGGCACGCGCGCGGAGCCCTCACCCGCCACACTATCCTTTTGGTGAGGGTGGAGTCTTGGTCTAGAATAGGAAATGTGCCTTTGCCTGGTCGTTGGCCTTGATAGCTCTACGCCTCTACCCTGCTGTTGTGCGCGGCTCGGTGGGCACGCGCGCGGAGCCCTCACCCGCCACACTATCCTTTTGGTGAGGGTGGAGTCTTGGTACGGATCAGGAACCTACCTTTGCCTGGCCAATGGCTTTAGAAGCACTAACCAGCTCTGCTCTGAGGGCACGGGTGCGGAGCCCTCACCCGTCACACGGTCCTACCATTGAGGGGGGGCGTCTTGGTACTTATGGATTTGGGAAGAGGAACCTGCCTTTGCCCAGCTGTTGACCTAGGTAGCTCTGCCCTGCTTTGTGGACGCATGCACGGAGCCCTCACCCGCCACACTGTCCTACCATTGAAGGGGGCGTCTTGGTACTTATGGATTTGGGAAGAGGAACCCGCCTTCGCCCAGCTGTTGACTTCGGTAGCTCTGCCCTGCTTTGTGGACGCATGCACGGAGCCCTCACCCGCCACACTGTCCTACCATTGAAGGGGGCGTCTTGGTACTTATGGATTTGGGAAGAGGAACCTGCCTTTGTCCAGCTGTTGACCTTGGTAGCTCTGCCCTGTTTTGTGGACGCATGCACGGAGCCCTCACCCACCACACTATCCTACCATTGAGGGGGGCGTCTTGGTGTGGATTCTGGAATAGGAAGGTGGCTTTACCCTCTGCTGTGCTGAGTAGCTCTACCCGGTGCTGCCCTGCTCTACTCGGTGGACGCATACACGGAGCCCTCACCAGTCACACTGTCCTTCAGGTGAGGGTAGGGTCTTGATATGGAATACACCTGCCTTAACCCAGCCGCTGCCCTGCCTTTACCCAGCCGCTGGGCCTTGGTGCTCTGCTGTGTTCTGCTTGGTGGGCACGGTTGCGAAGCCCTCGTTGGCCTGAGACCATGGATCATTTCCCTGCTCTGCTCCTTGGACACGGTGCCCTCGCCAGCCACACCGTCCTTCTGGTGAGGGTGGAGTCTTGGTGTGGAATATAAACCTGCCTTTGCCTGGTCGTTGGCCTTGATAGCTGTACGCCTCTACCCTGCTGTTGTACTTGGCTCAGGGGGCACGGGTGCAGAGCCCTCACCCGCCACACTATCCTTTCGGCGAGGGTGGAGTCTTGGTACGGAATAGGAACCTGCCTTTGCCTGGCCAAAGGGATGGGACCTGTAATCTTCTCTCCTTGTTGGGCATGGTTGCGGAGCCCTTACTGGCCTTCGGCCTTGGATTACTGCCCTGCTCTGCTCTTTTGAGTCTTGGTATTGAATAGGAACCTGCCTTTGCCCAGCTGTGGGCTTGGTAGCCATGCCCTGCTCTGCTCCTATGACACCGACACAGTGCCCTCGCCAGCCACACCGTCCTTCCGGTATAGGATAGGAACCTGCCTTTGCCCAGCTGTGGGCTTGGTTGCCATGCCCTGCTCTGCTCCTATGACACAGACACAGTGCTCTCGCCAGCCACACCGTCCTTCCGGTATAGGATAGGAACCTGCCTTTGCCCAGCTGTGGGCTTGGTAGCCATGCCCTGCTCTGCTCCTATGACACCGACACAGTGCCCTCACCAGCCACACCGTCCTTCCGGTATAGGATAGGAACCTGCCTTTGCCCAGCTGTGGGCTTGGTAGCCATGCCCTGCTCTGCTCCTATGACACCGACACAGTGCCCTCGCCAGCCACACCGTCCTTCCGGTATAGGATAGGAACCTGCCTTTGCCCAGCTGTGGGCTTGGTAGCCATGCCCTGCTCTGCTCCTATGACACAGACACAGTGCTCTCGCCAGCCACACCGTCCTTCCGGTATAGGATAGGAACCTGCCTTTGCCCAGCTGTGGGCTTGGTAGCCATGCCCTGCTCTGCTCCTATGACACCGACACAGTGCTCTCGCCAGCCACACCGTCCTTACGGTATAGGATAGGAACCTGCCTTTGCCCAGCTGTGGGCTTGGTTTGCCATGCCCTGCTCTGCTCCTATGACGCAGACACAGTGCCGGTTTTTGGGTTCCCCGCATGTTTGCGAAGGTAGGTGAAATGTAGCTGAAGTATAGCTGAACTGTAACTGAATTGTAACTGAATTGTAACTGAATTGTAGCTGAATTGTGGCTGATTCACGACCGGTATATCTACTGAACCCCGCCCCGTTGCTTTTCAGGCTTGCTGAACTGTAGCTGAATTGTGGCTGAGCTAATGCTGAATTGTGGCTGAGTCACATTGGCAAAATCTGCTGAATCCTGTCCCCCCCCTACGTGGCAAGATGACGACCCGGGTGGTCCCATCCCCAACATCCTCTCACATCCCAACAAGCAATCTACATGCCCTTTAGGGTCCTGGGTTTCAGTGCTGAACCCTGTTCTACCATCTAGATGGCGCAATGACCACCCGGGGGATCCTATCCCCAACATTCTCTTTGAGGTTACGGCGTTTGCCCACGTGCCCTTTCCATTTGCTGAACTGTAGCTTAATTACAGATGGATTGTAGCTGAATTGCAGCTGAATTGTATCTGGATTGTAGCTGAATTGTAGCTGAATTGCAGCTGGATTCTACCTGAATTGTGAACCAACTGAACCCTGTCCCCCTCTAGGTGGCGAGATGACGACCCGGGTGGTCCCATCCCCAACATCTTGTACGTTGGGCTCAGCTGCTGGGACCGGCATGTATGCTACCGATCGATTCGACAGGTGGGTGGGTGGGTGTCACAAAGGTAATGCAACCACCCACAGCCTTTAGGCAACATAAACCCTCAACCCATGTGTTACAGATCCATCCGACAAGTGGATGACATTAACCCTAAACCCATAGATGGTCATCCAACAGGTGGATGACAGAAACCCTAAACCCATAGATGGTCGTCCGACAGGTGGATGACATAAACCCTAAACGCGTAGATGGTCGTCCGACAGGTGGATGACATTAACCCTAAACCCATAGATAGTCGTCCGACAGGTGAATGACATTAACCCTTAACCCATAGGTGGGTGTCCGACAGGTGGATGACATTAACCCTAAACCCATAGGTGGGTGTCCGACAGGTGGATGACATTAACCCTAAACCCATAGGTGGGTGTCCGACAGGTGGATGACATTAACCCTAAACCCATGCGTGGTCCTGATCCTCCTTATAGGTTATAAACCCTGAACCCTGAACCATCATGTCTGCGAATCTTGACCCTACACCCTAATCATTACGTCTATAAAGTGTTTGGCCCTTGACCCTGGACCCTCAGGTTTTGAACTATTGACACTCAACCATGATGTCTTTGAATGTTGATCCGGGTATATAAACCCTGCATCACCATGTATTTGAATCCTGACCCTAAACCCCAAACCGTTGTGTTGGTACTGCCGATCCAACTGCGAGACGAGTCATCCTATCATTTGTATGATGCCGCTGGCTGGTGTATGGGCCGTACATTTGTGGTCCTGAGAGGAAGCTGACATTGTCCCAGGGACACTGAAAAACGGGCCGTTTCGACACACACAAAATTCATTTTTTGGAAGCCTTCGAGGTCAGGTCAGGGACCACAATAAGATTCCCATCAGCAAAGTTAAAAGCAGGCCATAAGATTTTGTTAAAACCCCGTATTGTATTGTACTGATTCGAAACGGTCCACTATGGTGCACCGACTGGAAATCCACACTTTGACTGGAAATCCACACTATTGAATCCGGTATTGGGCCAAAGTCCCGTATCGTATCGCGTCGTTTCTTTTTGTCGTATTCCGTTTCCTGCGTCCATGCATGGTCCTGTTCTGAACTAGAGGAAGGACCTGAGCCAGGGGTTCTTGTAAGGCACAATATTTTTTGTGTTTCTCTTTTAAAATTTATGTTATTTAGTTCAGAAAACATGATTCACAATATAACGATGGTAAATACAGATCCCAATGCACTGCTTGTACCGCTTGACTGGATGAGTGGCTGATCTTAGATCTGGAACTGGATCTGCCCTCGGTCCAGGCACCATGATCAATTGTTTTTTAAAGCGCTGTGATGAGTTGTCACCAGTCACACTTGTGTGGTGACTGGTCACACTTGTGTGTCTGCAACTGGGGGACTGCTACTGGGGGACGTGAAGGCCGCGTATGTCTGTTGAATGTCTGCTGAGGCAGCAACATACATGACACAATAAAACGTGGGGTATCTATCTATCTATCTATCTATATTTATTTATAATTAAATAAAACGATTAAAAGAATAAGGACGGTACCGGTAATTGCCAAAACAAATATTCAAACTTAAGGTGTGTGTCCTCCAATTTCTGTCAAGTAAGTGCTCATGCCGCTGCCGCCGCACTCCTCCAGGTCCCAATGGTAGCTTTGACCGATGGGCCCTCCGGCTACGGAGCCGCCGCCGCTGCGGCAGCCGCGGCGGCGGCAGCCCGCCGCGGCGACGCCCCGCCCGCCGGCATCGATCCCTCCCTCGCCCCGTGCCGCACGGGGCGAGCCCCTGCGCCCGCTCCTGCCGCCTCCGGTTCCGGTACCCCAGAGCTGCCCTCTTTGTTCACACTCGCCTGCGTCGCGGCCTCTGCCGGACTGTGCGGGCCCGCCGACGTGTGCCAGGCGCTGGCGGTCGCGCAGCTGTTGCGGCCGGGGACGCAGCGGCTCTACGCGGCGTGCCTGTCGGCGCTGGCCCGCGGGCTGGAGCGTGCGCACCGTGAGGATGCGGAGGGGTTCTCAAGGCTATCTGCGGCAACGCTGCTGGACCTGCTGGAGCAAAACGAGATTCCGGTGAGAGGCGTGAAAAAAGGTCCGGTTGGCGAAACCGTGTCGGGGTTTTTTTCTTTTGCGCTTTTCTGGTTTGGCTGATAACACTTCTGAGCCCTGCTTCCTAGTTAAAGGTTTAGGGTTAGGGTGTTTGTAAAACATGTTCAGTCGTTAGGTGGGTGAGAAGGCCATCTCCACCCTCAACCCTCATCCTCCAACCCTCAACCCTCAAACCCTGAACAGGTAGTTTTCCTGAACCCCGAACCGGGGATTAACCCTGAAACTTGAAACCTGAATTGGGGTTGATCCCTGAAACCCGAAAGCTGAATCCAGCACTGGTGCGTGTTTGTGAATTATGTCAGGTGGGTGAGAAGGCCGTCTTTGACATTATGGTATCGTGGGCCGAGGCACAAAGCCAGGTCATGGAGCTTTGGCAGGATACTTGGACGGATTACCTCAGCGGCCAGCAGTTGCCGGCGGCCACCGCAACTGACAGCGCCGAGCCGACGGGCGGACGTGTGGGGCATGCGTTTGGGGATGCGTTTTTACCTGTGTCAGGAGGGACGGGGGATGTGCTTCTACCTGGTTTGGCAGCGATAGGGAAGTCGTTTCTTCCTGCACTGGCATTGGCGGAGGGGGAGAACGGAGCATCTGCCTCAGAGGAAGCAGCGGCGGCGGGTGGAGGGCGGGGGCCGGGGGGCGATCAGGAGGCAGCGGTGACAGGTGGAGGGCGGGGGCCGGGGGGCGATCAGGAGGCAGCGGTGACAGGTGGAGGGCGGGGACCAGGGGGCGATCGGGAGGCATCGATGGGGGAGAGTAGCGCATTGGCCTTGGAGGAAGCAGCAGCGGCTGGTAGAGGGAGGAAGCCGGGGGGCGATCAGGAGGCAGCTGCGGCAGGTGGAGGGAGGGGGCGGGGGGGCGCTGGTCTTGAGGAGGAGCTGGGCCTGCCACACTGGGTCCTAGGGCCCAGGCCGGGCGCGGGCCTAGCGTGCGACGCAGCGGGCGGGGGTTGTGGAGGTGGTGGTGGGGATCTGTTCGACCGGCAGCGGGCGGGGCTGCAGGAGGAGGCGGAGATGATGCTGTGTCATGTCAGGTGGGAGGCGGGAGGGGGGACCTGCTGAGTTCTGATTTATTATACAGCTTTTGCAACTGGTGCCTCTTCTTTCCTTTATCTCTGCTCCTGTTCTTATTTTTCTCTTTTTACTATTCCTCTGCCGCGGTACCGGTACCCTTATTTTATTCGCCTTACTCTCTTTGTCTACCTGAACTCTCCGTCTACGGTACCTCTCCTTTTTTTTTACTTGTCTTTCACTCGTCTATCACTCTTCCCTACTGGTCGTCACTCTTCTATCACCCTACTTCTACTCGTGTCTTATTCTTCGACAATTTTCCACTCTTTAACAACTCACCTCGGCTTGCTCTCTTCTCCTTTTCCCACCTCTTCTTCAGTTTTCCCCCTCCTCTGATGTTGCATCCTGCCTCGGCTCCTTTGATCTTGATCCTAGACCTTGACTTCTGAACCCTTATGCTTTATCAGGTACTCCCTCACGACAGGCACAGAGCTGTAGAGCATGACCCTCTTACTATCTTTAGATCTAAACCAATAACCTGATTATCGTATCTCTAAAACCTACACCCTAATGCTGTGTCAGGTACCCCCTAATGAGAGTCACAGAGCGTGAGCTCCTTCCCATCTTACACAAATACACAATAACCTGATTCTCTAAATCTAGACCCTCAACCTTACTTCCTTGACACTTAACTCTCGACCCTAAACCCTGACCTCTGAACCCTTCACCCCGACCTCTTACCCTAGACCCTGATTATTCGCCCATGATTTGCAATTGTTTGTCAGGTACCCCCTTATAACGGTGGCTGAGCCGGAGTGCATGACCCTCTCAAGATCTTAAGATCTAAACCTATAACCTGATTCTCTGATCTCTAAAACCTACACCCTAATTGTTGTCAGGTATCCCCTTATGACAGTCACAGAGCTGGAGGCCGTGAGGTCCTTACCATCTTTACCAATAACCTGATTCTCTTAACTCTAGACCCTCAACCTTAATTTCGTAACTCTCAACCCTATACCCTGACCTATGAACCCTTCACCACGACCTCTTACCCTAGACCTGACCTATTCGCCCCCCTTAATTATTTTTTATTATTTGCCAGGTACCCCCTTATGACGGTGGCTGAGCTGGATTGCATGACCCTCTCAAGATCTTAAGATCTAAACCAATAACCTGATTCTCTGATCTCTAAAACCAACACCCTAATTATTTGCCAGGTACCCCCTTATGACGGTGGCTGAGCTGGAGGCCGTGAGGTCCTGCCCCCTCATGCAGCACTATCCCCGGGTTCTGGATCTGGTCGGGCAGGTCCTGGGTATCCCCGCTACTCCGCCAGCTGCTGCCATAAGGATTAACAGCGGGCTGGACGGAGAGAGAGCTGGGAGCGGAGGGGAGGAGGCAGCAGCGACGGCAGGCGCCTGGCGCGTGTGCAGCAGCGACAGCGGCGGCGCTGCCGCCCTGCAGCCACACGGGCTTGACGCAGGGTCCCTGGGCTTGGGAGCCATCTACGGCGCCTTCTCGGTTGAAAACAAACGTCACCTGCGCCACTCCCTCGAGGGGCGTCATGGCGGCACAGATAGCGGCGCCGCCGCAGCCGCCGCCGCCGCGGCTGTTGCCCCTGCCTGTCCGCATCAGTACCGCCTGCCGGCCTGCCTGTACCGCAGACGCTCGCTGCCTGAGTGCACCGAGCTGGCGTACGAGCGGGACGGGGACCAGAATGGTGTGCTGCGGTACATCGGTACGTTGTACGGCACTCAAGACTGGGTCAACCCCGTATTGACCAAGCGTGTAGAGGTCAGTAAATTTAGGGTTTAGGGTGTGCGGCATATCAGTCGAGCGTTGGTAGGCTGCTGGGGCCAGCACCAGCTAGGGGCCAGGGTAACCCGGTACGGAATACGGTACTGTCAAACGGTACGGTACAAGTAAGGTACGGTACGGACATAATGGGATGGGCTAGTAAGAAAATGGACAATACGGTAGTTCCAAACGGTACAGTACGGTCAAACGGTACGGTACGGGATACGGTACGGGATTTTTGCCAATACGGCCGTACTGGGTCACCATGCTAGGGGCGGATGGGGACAAGGCCTTGTAGCCAGACACGACGACACCTCCCTTCATACCTCTGCCCACACTTCCCATCCTCAACCCTCCCCTCACACATCCCCTCACACCTCCCCTCACATCTCCCCTCACACCTTCCCTCACACCTCCCCTCACATCTTCCCTCACATCTCCCCTCACACCTCCCCTCACATCTCCCCTCACACCTCCCCTCACACCTCCCCTCACACCTCCCTTCACACCTCCCCGCACACCTCCCCTCATACATCCCCTCACACATCCCCTCACACATCCCCTCACATCTCTCCTCACACCTCCCCTCACACCTCCCCTCACACCTCCCCTCACACCTCCCCTCACACCTCCCCTCACACCTCCCCTCACATCTCCCCTCACACCTCCCCTCACACCTTCCCTCACACTTCCCCTCACATCTCCCCTCACACCTCCCCTCACATCTCCCCTCACATCTCCCCTCACACCTCCCCTCACACTTCCCCTCCCACTTCCCCTCACACCTCCCCTCCCACTTCCCCTCACACCTTCCCTCACACCTCCCCTCCCACCTCCCCTCACACTTCCCCTCACACCTCCCCTCACACCTCCCCTCACATCTCCCCTTACACTTCACATCACACCTCCCCTCTCCCCTCCCCTCCCACATCCCCTCACACCTCCCCTGACATCTCCCCTCACACTTCCTCTCACACATCCCCTCACACCTCCCCTCACACCTCCCCTCACACCTCCCACTTCCCCTCACACTTCCCCTCCCACGTCCCCTCAGGTCCGTGCCAGCAGTCCAACCGCGCGCCACACTGACCCGCGGGCACTGGCCGGTGACAAGTTTGTGTGCAACAACTTTGCGGGGCCTAGGTAGGAGTGGTGGGCGGGGAGGAGCGGGGAGATGAGAAGTGGGGAGCAAGAGGAGCGAGGGGGGAGCAGGGAGTGAGGGGGGTGGCAGGGAGCAGGGAGCGAGGGGGGAGCAGGGAGTGAGGGGGGTGGCAGGGAGCAGGGAGCGAGGGGGGAGCAGGGAGTGAGGGGGTGGCAGGGAGCAGGGAGCGAGGGGGGAGCAGGGAGCAGGGAGCGAGGGGGGAGCAGGGGGATCAGGGACTAAGGGGGGGACGGGCCGAAGGAGTGGGGCAAAGGTAGGAGACGGAAACACGGAGCAGATGGCGCGGGGGGAGCAGGGAGCAAGGGGTGTGTGGGGGGGGGGAGGAGCTGGGTAGAGGTAGGAGTGAGGAACGGGGGAGAGCGGGGAGCTTAAGAAGTGGGGAGCTGGATGCTGGAGGAGTAAAAGGAGCAGGGTGGAGGTTGGACTGGTAGGCGGGGAGCGGGTAGGTAGAGAAGTGGGGAGCTGAGGAGAGGGAGTGAAAGGGAGCATGTAGCAGGGAGCGGGGGGGGGGAGGTAGGGATGGTTGTCGGGGGGGGATGGTGAGCTAGAGGAACAGGGAGCAGGAAGCGTGGGGGTGGGGGGGGGGCATGTGGGAGGTGTGTAACCCAACACGTAATCCTAAACCCGCCCCCTCTGCCCCCCTCTTCAGGTACATTAATGGCCAGGCTGTCACATCGTGGTCTATTGATCTCCAGGACCACCCCAGCACGTAACCCTAAACCCTAAACCCGCCCCCCCCCCTTCAGGTACATGAATAGTCAGGCTGTCACGTGGTGGTCTGTTGATCTCCAGGACCACCCCGGCACGTAACCCTAAACCCCAAACCGTAACTCTCCAACCCCCAAACCTTAACCCCACACCCTTTACCTTAAACCCTTAACCCCAAACCGTAAACCCCAAACCTGAACCCCACCCTCTAAACCTCAAACCCTTAACCCCAAACCGTAAACCCCAAACCCTTAACCCGCCCCCCGCTTCAGGTACATCAATGGCCAGGCTGTCACGTGGTGGTCTGTTGATCTCGGTCCCGGACATCAGCTTCTACTCAACTACTACACCATCAGAAACGACGCATCAACTGAGTTCCCTCGATGCTGGGTCATTCAGGTACTGAGACCTGGGGATTCAGGCATTCGGTTTCTGAGGATCGTGAGAGCTGAGTGAGCAGAACAGCTGTTCCAAATAGATGATCAGATCTGGGGATCCAAAATAAATAAGGAAGGGAACGAACGGGACGCCCCCTCCCCCTCCTCCTACAGAGGGTCGTGAGAATGAAGGGAGCAGTGCAGCTGGTTCAAATGACCCCTTAGGTTTTGAGGGTTGACCATAAACCCTCAACCCTCAACCCTAAACCCAAAACCATATTTTTCAGGGATCGGCCGGCTAGGGTAGCGAGGCCTCTGGCGCCATATTGATAATGCGTCTCTTATATCAAGGTTTAACCCCAAACCCTAAAACGGATCCATCATTTTCAGGGATCTGCCGGCGAAGGTAGCGAGTGGGTGGACCTCCGGCGCCACGTGGACGATGCGTCCATTCGGAGACCAGGACAGATCACATCATGGCCGGTTCTCGGGCCTGCCGCCTCGTCGCCGTACCGCGCCTTCCGGCTGCTTCTGGAAGGCCCTACGTCGGGAGGCGGTACAACCGGTCTTCTCCAGGGCCAGGGGCGCTGCCTATGCGTGTCCAACCTGGAGCTGTACGGGTACCTGTACCGCCTGGAGGGAGGCGGCGGTACAGCGTCAGCGGCAGGCTCGGCGGCCACCGAGGGCGTGGGCGTTGCAGAGACCGTGGCAGGCCCAGCTGTCTGACTGGGGCACGCCCGGCTGTACGTGTACATGAACTGCTTGGAGGGCGGCGGCAGAACAGTTTATGAAGGCATGGGGGATGTAGCAGCAACGGAGGCAGACCCTGCTGTCTGACCGGGACAGGTCCAGCTGTGCGACACTGGCTCCACAGACGGTGTAGTTTGTAATGCGGGTTAAATGACAACAGCTCGGCGCTTTCATTATGTCGTCGGCGTGTCCGCCAGTTACTTTTTATGCAAGTATCCATGTCCGTTTTTGTAAGTCCTTTTTCTTTGTGATTCAAATATTAAATTAATTTCTTTCTGTGTACTCTTTCTGTTTTTCCTTGAAGGCTTTTCCATGTCAATGACGTTACACCTCTGGGCCCTGCGTGGGCGCCCAAGTTGGAAGAATCGGTTGGAGGAAGTTGGATGATTCGGTTGGAGGAATTCCGAAGTTGGAGGAATCGGTTGGGGACATCGGTTGGAGGAAAAGAAATAGAGAGAAAAAACGTTTGGAAAAAGGGGAAGGGTTTTAAATGTCCATGTAGGTCTGTAGTCCATGGTTGTGCGTGCGCAGTCTGAGGCCAAGTTCCATCGCTGTAGCTTTCCCTGATTGTAATTATGTCCTTAAACATTTCCAGATTCACCAACACTGGGGTCTATGGCAACGCATGGGCAAATCCTTACCCGCCATGCAAAAGAAGAGCGGTGCCCACATGGCAATGACATTACACCTCTGGGCTCTACTCAAAAAGTCTCGGCCGCTTGAGCACCTAACTAATAGGGGCAGGAGAGTTGGGAAATAAAGGACACGGGCAGACAAAAGGCTGTAAAAGAAAGGCAAAGGATGTTCCAGCCTCTGAGAACGTCAACGTCTCAAAGATATCTACCACGTCATCCACAAAGGACAGGGCATCCCACCCAAGCCAGTCCCAGGGGCCGTCAGTATGGTTGCTTGTGTGCGAGATGGGCCTTTACGGGTGGTGGGCCATGTCTTACGGTAAACCAACGTGGAAGGACCTGGTGATCAAATAGGACCTAAGCTCACCATGCTCACCTTCGTGAGTTTTTCAGTCCAGCGGGGCATCACATTTCATGCGTACTCACCTTGAAGGACCGATGGGGCCACATGTGGAACAGAAAGGCCGTGTTCATGTGAAGTTTCAACGGCCCAACAGGGCCCCGTGTGCATGGTCAACCTCGCCGACACCCAACATTTTTCACTATGAGGGGAAGCAGAGTGGCAGACTCGAATGGCCACATCCTTAGAGAATGCAAGCACCCTTAGGCCGTTACGGTGCCCCCCCGGCTAAAGCGCACTTTCACCCCACCCACCACAACAACGGCGAGTTCGCCTATGTGGCGGCCGGTCCATCCCCACGCTCCAGGCCCTCACCACCCTTTGCTCCCCTATTAAGCTGCCCCCCCCCCCCATGGCCCCGGCAACAGCCGCACTGCATGGCGTCAAGGTCCGTGCTGGCATTCAGCAACAGGCTAATCGCTTCTCCACTCACTCAACCCAGCAGGTGTTCCTCCACGCACCCATACCAACAGGGCTCCCTCAACTCACCAAACCAGCAATGGAGGCACTTCACAGAATGTTTTTGTATTCTGATTGCTGTTATACAAAACTGTTTTTGTGTTTACGGTTGATGAAAGAAGCGATTTCTTGGTTTTGCCTTTCCGGTGAAGCTCTGACGGTTCATGTTATAGAAACCTCCGAAATCACAACATGCCGTTACTGGTGGGCAAACACGTCTCAAGTACCGAAAAGCCCCCAGAGTGTGTCAAGTTGAAAGCCCGACATGAATGTGGAAGTGAAAACGAAACGGCCTCATGGAACAAACGGCCACATTCCCTGACCCATCCTTAACCGGAGCAAACAAGAGTCGTCACAAACAGTCCAACAAGTCAAATCTTATTCCTCGAAAAAGTCGTAACAATTCAAAAAATCTCGTACAAGGGAAGCCCGAGGCCCTTGCGAGCAGGTCCGCGCGCTGACGCAACACCGTTGAGTGGGGGACGTGTGGTCTCTGAGTCTTGGATGACATGTTCCCGGCTTAACCATCTGAAATCACAACACGCCGCGTCCTGGGGAACACGGACCCCACGTGGCGATGCGCTCTCAAGGCTTGAAGATGGACCCACGGCGACCGCTGAGGCTGCCGAAGCCGCCTGTGCTGGCACTTGCAACGTGGTGCGCCGACGGCACAGGCGGCCGCACTTTTCCGCCACCACCGCCCGTCGTCATACTTCCGTCGAAAGACGCCTCCTTGCTCGTGACAGACGCACTCTTTTGGAGCCTTTGTTGGTCTCGAGGGTCAATGCTGTCCTTGCCGACGCCTGACCTGAGGCCAATGCCGCCGCCGGATGAGCCATCTGACCGCGCAGGTGCGGCCGCCGCGAGCGCCGCCGCAACACCCCCCGGGTACTGAGGCACGGCAGCCGCCACGCCGTGCTGTGTGGCAGCCCTCATCGCGCTTGGGGTGCACACTGATGAGATCTTGGCCATGATGCGTGCCTCCAGCACCGTGACATCTGCCGTTACAAGCTGCTGCTGCTGTTGTTGCTGCATGGTCGTGCCCGGAGGCGTCATGCTCATCGAAGAGGCCATGGCAGCCGCAGGCGCAAATCCGGGGAAGGCGTTTGCGTCTGAGTGGCCTGCACTCTCCGCCCCATCTGTGGGTGAAGCAAGCAGTCAACAACACGGGATGAGTATGCAAGGAAAAGTATTGAAATACAGTTAAGGCATGCAGTATAAAATAAAGAAATGCGGTATTAAATACAGAAATGCGGTATTAAATACAGAAATGCGGTATTAAATACATAAATGCAGTATTAAATACAGAAATGCGGTATTAAATACAGAAATGCAGTATTAAATACATAAATGCAGTATTATATACAGAAATGCAGTATTAAATACAGAAATGCAGTATTATATACAGAAATGCAGTATTAAATACAGAAATGCAGTATTATATACAGAAATGCAGTATTAAATACAGAAATGCAGTATTATATACAGAAATGCAGTATTAAATACAGAAATGCAGTATTATATACAGAAATGCAGTATTATATACAGAAATGCAGTATTAAATACAGAAATGCAGTATTAAATACAGAAATGCGGTATTAAATACAGGAATGCAGTATTAAATACAGAAATGCAGTATTATAAACAGAAATGCAGTATTAAATACAGAAATGCAGTATTATATACAGAAATGCAGTATTAAATACAGAAATGCAGTATTAAATACAGAAATGCAGTATTAAATACAGAAATGCAGTATTAAATACAGAAATGCAGTATTAAATACAGAAATGCAGTATTATATACAGAAATGCAGTATTATATACAGAAATGCAGTATTATATACAGAAATGCAGTAATAAATACAGAAATGCAGTATTATATACAGAAATGCAGTATTAAATACAGAAATGCAGTATTATATACAGAAATGCAGTATTAAATACAGAAATGCAGTATTAAATACAGAAATGCAGTATTAAATACATAAATGCAGTATTATATACAGAAATGCAGTATTAAATACAGAAATGCAGTATTAAATACAGAAATGCATTATTAAATACAGAAATGCAGTATTATATACAGAAATGCAGTATTAAATACATAAATGCAGTATTATATACATAAATGCAGTATTATATACAGAAATGCAGTATTAAATACATAAATGCAGTACTGAAATACAGAAATGCAGTACTGAAATGCAGTACTTAGGTGCAAGATAAATGTGCATGAGACAGACCGCCACATAATGGGAGAACGTGACCGCCCATCCACTCAAAAAAAAACACAGCCTCACCTGTCAGGTAGGACACGGGTTTAGGGTTAAAGACACAGCCTCACCTGTCAGGTAGGACGCAGGTTTAGGGTTTAGGGTTAAAAACACAGCCTCACCTGTCAGGTAGGATGCGGGGGGCGGCGTGGCCAGTTGCATGGCCTCCACGACCCTCGACGCGGCGACGGGCCCCCACGCGCTGACCTCCTCGAGCGTCCTGCGTCGCGCGCTGTCGATGGCTGCCTCCATGCCGCCCTTGCCGGTGCTGTACACCGTCCCGCCCTCGCTGCCTTTGGCCCGCGCACCCAGCCGCATGCTCCTCTGCCCGATCGGGGTGCTGAAGAGGACGCTCTGGGCGAGGCAGGTGGGCATGATGGCCTGCGCGGCCGTGCGGTCGGTCGCGCCGTTGAAGCTCGGGGGGGGCGGGGGGGCGACAGGCAGGCGTGCGCGCACTGTCAAGTACCTGCAGGGTTAAGAGTTTAGATAAGGGTTTAAATAGGGGTTTTAAGTATCAAGTACCTGCAGGGTTAAGAGTTTAGATAAGGGTTTAGATAAGGGTTTAGATAAGGGTTTGAATAAGGGTTTTAAGTATCAAGTACATGCAGGGTTAAGGGTTAAGAGTGTCAAGTACCTTCAGGGTTCAGGGCGTCAAGTACCTGCAGGGTTCAGGGTGTAGAGGTCATTGTGACAAGTGCCTGCAGGTTAAAAGTAGGGGTGGGGTAGGTTGAGAGGTCAACCCTGAATGTAATGGTGCACTGGTGCCATGTCAAGTTTTGCAGGTGAGGGCGGATGGGAAGGAGGCCCCAGGTAACCCCATGCAAGTAAGCAACCCCATGCGGCCCCGCGTGACCCCATGCAAGTAAGCAAGTCCATGCGGCCCCATGAAACTGAATGCGAGTACGCAACCCTACGCGGCCCCATGCAAGCCCATGCGACCCTGTGCACCTCCGCACCTGATGCACTGCTCCAGGTGGAACTTCTCCCTCAGCAGCACCGTGCACTCGTGCCGCATCTCCTCCAGCTCCTGCTTCAGGCGCAGGTGGTATTGGATCTTCTGGCGCGGGTTGTTGTGCCCGAGGTCTGACTTGCCGAGCAGCTCGTTCAGGTTGAGCTCCATCTTGTGCATGCACGCCACCACGCACGTGTTCTCGTCAGACAGCCGCTGCATCTCCATGACCGCGGTCTCGGCCAGGCGGGCGGCCTCCTGGTACCTAAAGAGGAAAGCGTCAAGGAAAGCGTTGAGGAAAGTGTTGAGGAAAGTGTTGAGGAAAGCGTCGAGGAAAGCGTTGAGGAAAGTGTTGAGGAAAGTGTTGAGGAAAGCATTGAGGAAAGTGTTGAGGAAAGTGTTGAGGAAAGTGTTGAGGAAAGCGTTGAGGAAAGCGTTGAGGAAAGTGTTGAGGAAAGTGTTGAGGAAAATGTTGAGGAAAGCGTTGAGGAAAGTGTTGAGGAAAGTGTTGAGGAAAGAGTTGAGGAAAGCGTTGAGGAAAGTGTTGAGGAAAGTGTTGAGGAAAGCGTCAAGGAAAGTAGGAGTCGAGGGGGTTAAGGTTCGAAAACAAAACGCTTCAGGGACAGCTCTTAGAACACGAGGCAGCTTAACGTACATTTGATTTGCCTTTCCTCGGGTATGGGCAAACATTCGACCAAAACTCTTGTTTTCTGACTGAAATATGGCCCTTTCAAGCCCTCTAACCAAGTAGGGTACACTAGGTGGGATCAAGGGTCCATGACCCCTCCACCCTGACCCTCCTTTCCACCTAAACCTCCCTCGGTCATTGGCGCAGTAGGTGGGTGCAGGGGGCCATGACCACCGTAATCAAGCCTACCCCCTGGCATCTTTCTTAGCAAGCGCGGCCTGGTGGCCCTTCTTCCTCTACCCATCGGTAATCAAGTGTGGCTGGGTCCTTATACAGTGTGGCTGGGCCCTTGTAAAGTGTAGCTGGGTCCTTATAAAGTGTGGCTGGGTCCTTATAAAGTGTGACTGTGTCCTTCATACTTATAAAGTGTGGCTGGGTCCTTATAAAGTGTGGCTAAATCTGCATCAAGCCTACCTCCCCGCATCTCTCTCAGCAAGCACGGCCCGGTGGGAGACTGCCAGCAGCTCGTCCGACAGTGCACGGACCTGGCCGTTTAACCTGCGGGGATAAGGGTTAAGGGTTTAGCACGGACCTGGCCGTCTAACCTGCAGGGTTAAGGGTTATGGGTAAGGGTTTAGCACGGACCTGGCCGTCTAACCAGCAGGGTTCAGGGTTTGGGGTTTAGGGGTAAACATGGACCTGGCCGTCTAACCTGCGGGGTTCAGGGTTTAGGGGTAAGGGTTAAGCACGGACGTGGCCGTCTAATGTGCAGGGTTAAGGGTGTAGGGTTAAGCACAAACCTGGCCATCTAACCTGCGGGGTTCAGGGTTTGGGGTTTAGCACGGACCTGGCCGTCTAACCTGCGGGGTAAAGGGTTTTGGGGTTAGGGTTTAGCACGGACATGGCCGTCGAATCTGCAGGGTTAAGGGTTATGGGTTTAGCACGGACCTGGCAGTCTAGCCTGCAGGGTTAAGGGTTTGGGGTTAAGGGTTTAGCACTGACCTGGTCGTTTAACCTGCGGGGTTATGGGTATAGGGTTAAGGGTTAAGCAAAGACCTGGCCGTCTAACCTGCAGAGCGCGGCGGAGCAGGAAGAAGCCTGAATAATGGGATGATGCCAGGGCAATGGGCATGCTGTGAGGACGCCAGGGTATTGGGTGGGCTACAATGATGCCAGGGTGTAAGGCTGGTTAGGGCATAGGGTGGGCTACAATCATTTTTTGATGATGCTTAGGGGCCACCTTCCCCCACCAACACACTAACACACACACAGTCACACACCTTCTGCCGGCAATGTGGCATCCACCCCGTCCAACACACACACACACACACACATACTCACACACCTATCATTGGTGATGATGCTTAGGGCCCCCTCCAAAATACACACACACTTTGCGTTGGCGGCGATGCAAAGGGGCCACCTTCCCCCACCAACACACACACTCACACACTTTGCGTTGGCAATGTGGCATCCACCCCATCCAACACACACACATACTCACACACCTATCATTGGTGATGATGCTTGGGGGCCCTCCAAAATACACACACACACACAGTCAAACACCTTGCGTTGGCAACGATGCATCCACCCTTCCTAAACAGACACACACACACCTTATGCCGGCAATGTGGCATCCAACCCGTCCAACACACACACACAGAAATGTCACACACCTTACATTGGCAATGTTGCTTAGGTGCCCTCCAAAATACACACACTGTGGCAGTCACAGTGTCACACACCTTGCGTTGGCGATGATGCACCCCCCTCAAAAAGGCAAAAACACTCCTTATGTTGGCGATGTGGCATCTAATCGTGCCTCCCCTCCAACGCACATACAAACACCTTGTGTTCGAGATCAGTGAAATGGTGCATCCCCCCCCCTTCCAAAACATATATAATTAAATGATCAATACGCTCAGAGGAATGGATTAAGGAAGCCACCCATTTGGCCGAAATAAAATGTGGACCCCCCTCCCCCCCCCCCCTCCAAACACACATCTTACGTTGGCGATGATGGGTATCATTGAGGTCACCCTCCCTCCTCCAACACACACCTTACGTTGGCGATGATGGGTATCATTGAGGTCACCCTCCCTCCTCCAACACACACACCTTACATTGGCGATGATGGGTGTCATTGAGGTCACCCTCCCCCACCAACACACACACCTTACGTTGGCGATGATGGGTATCATTGAGGTCACCCTCCCCCACCAACACACACACACACACCTTGCGTTGGCAATGATGGGTGTCATTGAGGTCACCCTCGACCTTAAGTCCTCCACCTCGGCCTCCAAGGCTTCCTTCTGCACCTCCGCCTGGGACAACTCCAGCCGGCAGTTGGCGGCCTCTTCCCGCAACGCCGACATCTCCTGATCCGATGCAGCGGCCTCCGCCACACGCGCCACAAGCTGCAAATGGGGGCAGGCGCGAGAGGGGGAGGAAACCAGAGCTGATGTGAGAGCGCTTCAGATGTGCGATTCAGCTGCGTCACGGCCTACGGCCGTGGGGGGCTCAAGCAGCGAGGCGCCTGCAGTCTGAACCACCGGCAATGGAAGGCCAGTCTAGGTTTGGTCTCGATTGGAACTAGGGTGGCTGCCTGGCGCCCACCCATACGCGGTGGGGTACTGAAAAGAAACAATGAGGAAAAGATATATAGAAGGATGGGAGGTTGCAACGTAAGAAAAAAGGTAAAACAGAGGGGGGAGAATGCAGGAAGAGCAGTGAGTGGGCAAAAAACAGGGTTGGGCAAATTACGGTTGTGACGGTTTAGGGTTTATTACGGTGGTGCTGTTGTTGTTACAAAGTTAACGCAACCACCCACAGCCTTTTGCGAAAGAGCCAGGCAGAGCAAACCAGGGGGAAACCAGAAAACAAGGAACGAAACAGGCACCAGAGACCAAACCAAAGCACCAGCATCAGAAACAACAGGCGGCACATGAACACCTGTGTCAACAGACCGTCCTGAGCTACACCCGAGTCCTCTTTTCTGTTCTCCAATCAGATTATTACTGACTTAGAGACCGTCTTACGTCACACTAGAGTCCCCTTAAAGTTTTAAGGGCCCATCACAGATAACAGGGCACCACACTAGGGATAGCACATGGCCTGGAAGCTCATGTCCGCACCTTTGCTACGGTGGCAGACACCTGGGCGTTCTCCTCGCGTAGCAAGCTGGCCTCCTCCTCGGCAGCGAGCACGCAGGAGCGCGCTGCCTCCAGCTCACTCTTCAGGGCATGGGTCTCTTCCTGCGCAAGAAAGTGTGGTACAAACGTGAAACGTACCGCCATTTAAGTGTGATGAGTGAAGTCGTGCACATGGGAACACGCCTCCTCCAGCCCACTCTGTAGAACATGCCCCTGCCAGGACGAAAAAAGTGTGATAGGAAAGTGTGGCACATGTGGCCATAAAAGTGTGATAGAGTGATGTCGTGTACCAAGGAGTGCGCCGCCGCCGGCTCGCACATCAAGGAATTGATATTTTCCTATCAGCCAATCGAGTGCAATAAAAAATAAACAGTGGCTGTACACAAAATAACAATTTCGAACACATGGAGGTTTTCAAGCCTTGCCTTTGAGTTAAAGGCCTAAAAACCTGAGGCGCATATGGGCCCTAACCACCTGCAAGTGCAAACTGCTCGCCTTTTGCACACAACAGAACCAACGCCAATACCTACAAACCTTGCCTCCAAGCTCAAGATGCTCACCTCGGAGCACTTGCGTGCACCGACCTCCTGTCAAATGCCGGCCTGCGGCTCATAAAACATCACACCTGATGTCTGAAGTCTTCAAACCCTGTCTGGAAAGTTCAGAGGTGCTCACCTTGAAGCGCTTGTGCGCACCAACCGCCTGCTCCATTCGCTCTTGCATCGCCGCTTGCTCTGCTGCAGCGTGCCGGACGTGCTGCTCCAGAACCAAAGCAGCCGAGGCCGCCTGGGTGCGGGCCACGCCCTCGGCAGCCTCGGCCTGCGCACGCGCGTTTTCCGCTCGGTCCCGTACCTCCGCCTGTGCGGCTGTGAGCCGTGCCTCAAGCGCTCGTCCGTCGGCCTCAAGCCGCTCGACCATCGCGCGAAGCATCTCCAGCTGCGCCGCGCCTGTGGCCAGCGCCGCATCGCGGCTGAGCAGGACCGTCGCCAGCTCGGCACGTTCGGCCTCTGCGCCCGCCAGACGGGCCTGTAGGCCTGTCAGATGCGCCTCTTTGGTGACGCTATTGGCTGAGAGGTCTTCTAGACGGGCTGCCTGCTGCTGGATCACCGCCTCGCGAGCGACCAGGGTGGCGCGGATCTACGTTTCAAATCAGGGTTCAGGGTCCAGTCCAAATCTGGGTGGCACTGATCGATGGTTCAAGCCAGGATTCGGGGTTCAATTCAATCCAGGGTGGCAGAAAGCAAATCTATGGTTCAAATCAGGGTTGTATACACCTCAATTCAGGGTGGTAGAAAGAAAATCCATGGTTCGAATCAGGGTCGTACAAACCTTTTTCATTCAAACCAGGGTGGGACACTGCCGTAGTGTAGCTGAAGTAACTAAAACACTACACTACAGTGTCCCACTGCACTAAAACACGACACTGCCCCACTCCATCTGTGTAAAGTCTGCGTCTCTAACCACACTGGCAAAGGGTAAGTAGAGTTGTGTAATCGGACACTTTCATGCGGTATGTTTCTGTGATTAATTTTTGGGATTAATTAAACATTTTTTGTTTATCCAAACTCTGCTACACCCCCCATCAGGGTTTGAAAAGTCCTGAGCTGACCGATGCCCGCTCCCACCTACACCGGGGATTCAGAGATGCCTCTACGACCCACAGGAGGCCTAACTAATAGAATTATGACTGAATTGCAGCTGAAAAGTGAATACTGTTATACGCCCCCCCGAGGGTTTCGAAGGTCCTGAGCTGACCAATGCCAGGGTTACGACCGTGTGGGTCCAAATCCCGTACCGTTTATCGTATCGAACCGATTACTATTACCGTACCCCCTCGAAACACCGTGTCGGCCATTTTCTTACCTGGCCGGCCATTCTGGCCGTACTATATCCGTGCCTTACCGTTTGACAGTACCGTATTTCCGTACCGGGTAACCCTGACCAATGCCTGCTCCCACCTACACCGGAGATGCCTCTCCGGCCGCACAAATACAACACAAATCCTGTTCCGATCTGACTCACTCCCACCTCTACCAGAGGTACCTCTTGGTCCCTTCAACCCTGTCCACAGCCCTCAGCCCCTAAACTTCCCCCAAATCTTCTGCACCCCCAGGTTTTCAAGTTCCCGAGGCAACCTGCAGTCCCACACCCAATCCCACCTCTGCCAGGGATGCCTCTCCGACCCGCAGCAGGCCCTTGAGCTCAGCAGCAGTGGCCTCTAACGAGCAGAGCGCCTCCTTTTGCTGAGCCGCTTCAGCAGCTGCCGCCTTCGCGTCAGAAACCTGTTCAGGAAGGGGGAGAGGGGGGGGAGCAGTGCTTGATTAGGGAGCTTCAGCTACACTTAAGCTACATCTCAGAGCAACTCCTCCTGCTACACTGCATCCCCCCGAGCATTTCGAAGCAGGTATTGCAGTGCAAGTTTTGTTCAAGCTACCAGAGGAACAACCCTCCGATCCCCCTGCTGTTGCAACTTCGACTGCCACCCACCTGCTGCTTGATGGCGGCCTCCTGCTCCAAGACCACGGCGTCCCGCGCGGCCAAGGTGGCCTCCAGCTGCCGCACTTGTGCAGTGTGGGCGGCTGCCGCCTCCGCCTGCTGCTGACTGCTGGAGGCCTCCAACTGGAGGAACAGCGTGGAAGCAGGTGGAGGGTAGCTGTTAGGCAGGTGGATGGTAGCTGTTAGGCGGGTGGAGGGTAGCTGTTAGGCAGGTGGAGGGTAGCTGTTAGGCAGGTGGATTGTAGCTGCTAGGCAGGTGGAGGGTAGCTGTTAGGCGGGTGGAGGGTAGCTGTTAGGTGGGTGGAGGGTAGCTGATAGGTGGGTGGAGGGTAGCTGTTTGGCAGGTGGATGGTAGCTGCTTGGCAGGTGGAGGGTAGCTGTTAGGCAGGTGGACGGAAGATGGGCAGTAGCGAATAGGTGGGCAGCATGTGGGCGGTAGCTGATAGTAGGTGGAAGGTGGGTGGTAGCTGTTATCTGGGTGGCGGCAAGTGGTACAAGTGGGTAGGCGTTAAAAGTGGCCGTTGTTAGGCAGGTAGGTGGAAGGTGGGTGGTAGTTGTTAGGTATGTGAGTGGTAGTTGTTTAATAAGTGTGGTGGTAGGGATGTGACAGCTGCTAAGAAGGGGGTGGTTTAGATGAGGGAGGAGGGCTGGTGCTTAGGTGAGGGAGGGGGCAGCTGTCCGAATGAATTATTCGATACAGTGCAGCTGTTTGCTTCAGCTACCTGCCTGCCTGCGTGCAAAACAGCTAAGGAAGGTAGGTGGAAGCTGTAATGTAGGTGGGTGCAAGGTAGACGGTACTCGTTAGGGAGGCAGATGAAAGTTGGTGGTAGCTATTAGACAGGTGGAGGTAAGGTGCGTGGAAGGTAGGTGGTTGCTGTTAAGTTGGTGGGTGGAGGATATATTTGTGGTCTTAGTCAGGTGGATACCAAGGGCATTTAACATGGTGCATTCATACCCTGCAGCTGGGGAGGCGTGGGATTTGCCACCTCCATCTCTTTTCAAGTCATATTTTAGCAAGGCTGGAAAAGCAAGAGCACTGCTGCTACAGAAAGGAACACAGCTACAGCATGCACATGAGAACGTGGAGACACAGGCTACTGTCCAGCACAGGCCTAGGCTGCTGCACCCCGTACTCGTTTCCACACATATTCCATACTTGTTCCACACCCGTCTTCATTTCTACCGTATCTTGCTGCTGGTGTGCTTCCTTGATAGAAAACGTGATGACGCAAATATCAACAGGAACAAAAGCGTGACCTTGCAACATTCGACAACCACGTGTGTGATACTGTAATCGCAAAGTAAGTCTTTTAAAAAAGAGGCGAAAACAGAAACAGGCATCCCAGATGTAAGCTGCTTCCATGCCTGCGCCGCACATCGCTGCAACATTTCAAACAGACAGAGACAGAAACGGCATGCCCAGATGCATGCTTTGGAAAGCTGCTGCCGCACCTGAGCCACCAACTGCTGCATCCTCAGCTTCTCCGCGCCCTCCGCCTCCAGCTGCTTCCCGAGCAAGGCCGCCTCGCCCCGCTGCATCCCCAGCTCGCGCCGCAGCCCCTCCACCGCGCCCACGGTTTCAGCCAGCGATGCCTCCAGGCCGTCTCGCTCGGCCTGGGCCGCGGCCAGCTGCCGCTGCGCGGAACCGAGGGCCTCGGTGGCTCCTGCCTGCAGCTGCAGCGACAGAGCCTTCAGGCCCTCAGCCTCCGCTCTGAGACCAGCCATGACCTGAGGAGAACACGGGGTGGGGGATGTGAGACCAGCCACGACCTGAGGAGAACAGGGGGTGGGGGCCGTGGGGCCAATTTGCAGGGGTTGGGTGGGGGCATCAGGGGTGTGTGGTGTGGTGGGGCATCTGGGGGGTGGGGGCATCTTAGACCAGCCACTACCTGGGGAGAACACAGGGTGGAGGGAACAGGGGGTGGGACCCATTTGCAGGGGGTGGGGGGGAACAGGGGGTGGGGGGGGCATGTAAGGGGGCCGTTTGATGCAACGTCTTTCATGCCATCCGTGCTTTCATGGTACGGGTCATCACTCCTGCAGATGTACCACTGCGTACCTGCATATGAACCGCTGTGTACCTGCAGATGTACAGGGTTTAGGGTTCAAGGTTTAGGGTTAGTCCAGGATTATTAGGTTAGGTTCAAGGTGCAGGGCTAAGAGGAAGGGTTTGGAGTTGAGGGTTCAGATTTCAGGGGTTATGAGATCAGGGTTTATAACCCCTTTATGAACCCTGAACTCATAACCCCTTGTGGGTTAAGAGTGTGGGGGAATAATTTTAGGGTCAAGGACATAACACTTTTGGGCCCTGCTCAAATATTCAACGGTGAAGAGTCTGCAGGTCAGGGTAGTCAGCTTCCCGTCCGCGATCATCCTAGAAGGGATATTATTCGAGCATGGGCGAGATACCCGCCTGCCCTACCGCGTGTTCACCTACCTACCTGCCCGCCTAGCCCGCCTGCCCGCCCGCCCATCCGCCTGCCTGTCTACCCGCCTACCTGTTGCTCCTCAGCAAGACCTGCGGCGAGCAGCGTCTCCCGCTCGCCGGCAGCCGCCAGCATGCAGCGCAGCTCCGTGGCCCCGGCAGTGGCCTCCTCCAGGCTTGCCTGCAGTCGCAACGCTTCGGCGTCCATCCGGGCCTTGACCTCCACGGCGCGCGCGCCGTCCGCCTCCGCCCGGGCTGCCAGCTCGACGCCGCGCGCCTCCAGCACCGCGCAGCAGGTCGACAGCGCGGCCCGCTCCCGCTCCGACTCGACGATCTTCACATCGCGGTCTGCCAGGCTGGCATCGCGATCTGCCAGGCTGGCGGAAGCTACCTGCAGCTGCTGCTGCTTGGTTTCGACGTCTCTGCACATCGCCTCCGACTTCGCAGCCTCCGTCTGCATCATCAAACGCATTTTGTTCAAGGCAGTGCAAAGAACGGGACAGCGCCGCTGGTTTCTTCCTATATTTTGAACAGCTACGTCAATCCAGCTACCGGTACATGATGGCCGGTACACAGCCAGGGGGGGGGGAGGAGGGCAGCGACTCTGCTATATTCTGGAACCTCCATGTACAGCACAAAAAAAACCGTAGGCACTGCTGTTTGGCCCTCTGGTAGAAGGAGGACCCACCTGCAGTCTCTGCATCAAGCCATGCGCCTCGCCCCGAGACTCCCCCAGCTGCCCGACCAGCCCTTCCACCTCCAGCCTGGCAGCGTCCAGTGCGCAACCGCGCTCCAGAGCGAGTCCTGAGACGTGCTCGAGCTCCAACTTCTTCGCCCCGAGCTCCACGTCTCGGACTCCGGCCTCGGCTGCGGCGGCCTTGAGCAAGGCGTCGCGCGCCTCGATCAGGGCCTGGCATCGCTGGATCTCCATCTGGGCCTGAGCGCATGTCAAAGAGGGGAGAAGGGGGAATGGAATGGAGGGGGGGGGGGCAAGGAGGGAATGTTATGGAGTGGGAGCATTTGAATTACCTGTGCAGAATCGCTGCGAGATGGCCAGGTAGTAGGGTAAAGGGTAAATCCCCGCCCCTCCTCCCTGTGTATAGGATGTCTCTGGGGGGAGGCAGACCTTGGTGTCAAGGTAGATCCTAAACCGTAAACCCATGCATTACCTGGGTACAGGATTGCTCCTGTTCAGTTAGGCAGTAGGGTAAAGGGTAAATCCTCACCCCTTCATTATACCTTAATCCTAGACCCATCAATTGCCTGTGTATGTAATTTCTCCGAGGCGGCCAGGCATCAGGCATTAGGGTAAATTCTTAACCCCATGCCCTACCTGGGTACAGAACTGCTCCGAGGTGGCCAGGCGTTAGGGTAAAATTTGAACCCTTCACCCATGCGGCAAAAAACCTCGGCTGACGCCGGGGGTTTTGTCAGCTAACCCCCCATTTTCGCCGGGGTTTGTCGGAAGAGGGTTCGCCGGCTCTCTAGGAGAAATGAGCCGTCTGCCCATTTCCCCCAGCACCAGCGCCGAGGTCCCTTCCCTGCCCATGAATTACCTGGGTACAGGACTGCTCTGAGGTGGCCAGGCATTTTTTCCGGAAGGGGGTTTGCCGGCTCACTGGGATAGCCGGTGCCGGCACCAGGGTCCCTTCCCTTCCCAAGCCCTACCTGGGTACAGGACTGCTCCGAGGTGGCCAGGCATTAGGGTAGTCTATAAATCCTTCACGCATGCCTTACCTGGGTACAGGACTGCTCCGAGGTGGCCAGGCATTAGGGTAGTCTATAAATCCTTCACGCATGCTTTACCTGGGTACAGGACTGCTCCGAGGTGGCCAGGCATTAGGGTAGTCTATAAATCCTTCACGTATGCCCTACCTGGGTACATGACTGCTCCGAGGTGGCCAGGCATTAGGGTAGTTTATAAATCCTTCACGTATGCCTTACCTGGGTACAGGACTGCTCCAAGGTGGCCAGGCATTAGGGTAGTTTATAAATCCTTCACGTATGCCTTACGTGGGTACAGGACTGCTCCGAGGTGGCCAGGCATTAGGGTAGTCTATAAATCCTTCACGCATGCCTTACCTGGGTACATGACTGCTCCGAGGTGGCCAGGCATTAGGGTAGTCTATAAATCCTTCACGTATGCCCTACCTGGGTACAGGACTGCTCCGAGGTGGCCAGGCATTAGGGTAGTCTATAAATCCTTCACGTATGCCCTACCTGGGTACATGACTGCTCCGAGGTGGCCAGGCATTAGGGTAGTTTATAAATCCTTCACGTATGCCTTACCTGGGTACAGGACTGCTCCAAGGTGGCCAGGCATTAGGGTAGTTTATAAATCCTTCACGTATGCCTTACCTGGGTACAGGACTGCTCCGAGGTGGCCAGGCATTAGGGTAGTCTATAAATCCTTCACGCATGCCTTACCTGGGTACAGGATTGCTCCGAGGTGGCCAGGCATTAGGGTAGTCTATAAATCCTTCACGTATGCCCTACCTGGGTACATGACTGCTCCGAGGTGGCCAGGCATTAGGTTAGTTTATAAATCCTTCACGTATGCCTTACCTGGGTACAGGACTGCTCCAAGGTGGCCAGGCATTAGGGTAGTTTATAAATCCTTCACGCATGCCCTACCTGGGTACAGGACTGCTCCAAGGTGGCCAGGCATTAGGGTAGTTTATAAATCCTTCACGTATGCCCTACCTGGGTACAGGACTGCTCCGAGGTGGCCAGGCATTAGGGTTAATTCTGAACCCTATGCCGGCGCCGAGGTCCCATCCCTGCCCATGTCCTACCTGGGTACAGGACTGCTCCGAGGTGGCCAGGCATTCCTCACGTTCTGCCAAGACGGCCCGAGTGACCTCCAACTCGCAACAGGCTGCCATGCTACGAGCCACCTGCAATGAGACGTTGAGGGACGGGTCGAGGGTTCAGGGTTAATGGTTTACAGGGTAAGCCCTAAATCCTAAATCCGAAACCCTATGCTGCCATGCTGCGAGCAACCTGCAATCTTTAATTGAAAAACCGGTGGAGGGACGGGTCGAGGGTTAAGGATTTAGGGATTAAAGGGTAAGCCCTAAACCCTAAATCCTAAACCCTATGCTGCCATGCTACAAGCCCCCTGCAATGTCACGTTGAGGGACCGGGGTAGGGACGGGTCGAATTCATATATACTTGGTTCCCCATGTCGGCCCTCAGTGTGTCGAGCACCTCGTCCTTGGCATTGATCTTGGATCGGTACTTTTCATAATATATTATTTACCGTCGAACCGGTACCTAATTAAAAAATGCACAACCGCCCCACCTGGTTCCCCATCTCTTCCCTGAGTATGTCGAGCACCTCGTCCTTGGCATTGATGCCTTTTTTTGTTTGATATTTAATTCAGCGCGGTGATCATAAATATACATATATAGGCATCGGCACTATTATATAGTATATAAAGGATATATTCATATATTACATGATATCATATATATTAGAATTCGGCATATCAGATATACTAAACATAAAGTCGTGAAACCGCATGTCGCGACTGAAAACGTGGAAATACGGCATTTCAGCTACTGTGGGCTACTTGTGAGACAAGCACATGCGTTCTCGTCCGATTCTATATTCCAATAATACTCGTGTTACCTGGAAAAGTAAGACGATCTATCGGTCTATCCCTCTCGACAATGGCAAGCAACTGCACTTAAGGACCGAGTGGGAGCCTGAGGCTCTGTGTGCCGAGCTGAATAAAATTAAGCGAGTTTGGAACAATCTCTATTCCGTTGCCCTGGGCGAGGAGAACGCTGGCGCTCTCTGTGGCTGCCAGGAGGCTGTTGTCTATCCATGTGACCACGTGTGCAGCGGAGCGGAACTGGTCAGCATGGGGGCGGACGTACACCAATAGCCGCTCTCGCCTAGGCATCGAGCGGGCTGAGAAGCTGATCTATGTCAAGGCGAACCCTGCTGACGGCGAGGTCAATGAGGTTCAGCACAATGAGGTTTCTCTGAACTATTACTCTGACTGACTTGAGAACTTAGGAATAGTCACGCTATGAGTCTCAAATGTGTGCTTATTGATCATGTAGTGGTACTATAACTGAAC
Organism: Limnomonas spitsbergensis; assembly: GCA_037349105.1. Lineage (NCBI taxonomy): Eukaryota > Viridiplantae > Chlorophyta > Chlorophyceae > Chlamydomonadales > Limnomonas > Limnomonas spitsbergensis. Next base: position 886,373 of record JAYJMM010000093.1, on the reverse strand, counting down.
TACCGGACCAGACCTGCCCCATTTTGCGAACCCGCGAACCGCGTCAAACAAATACGGTGCTTTTGTGTTTTGGGGTCTCGCCGTCTCGGCTTTCTTAGATGGGACGAGTTAGCTGCATATTCTGAATGCCCTGATTAAGCTGAATCCATACCTCACTTATTTTTACTTTGGGCCACTTTTTCCTGACTTGATATACTATATATATGATATACTTTACATTGGCGGGGCATGTAAAATATATTGCCGATGCCTATACATATAAATGCCCCACCTGGTTCCCCATCTCGGCCCTGAGCGTGTCGAGCACCTCGTCCTTGGCATTGATCTTGCACTGACGCTCCTCGCACTCAGCTTGGCTTGCAGTCAGCTGCTGAGCAGCTTCTGCATGCTGTGCAGTCACTTCCGCCAGCTGAGCGGTGAGGGCTACGATGCTGCCTTGGTCGGCAGTGGACCTCTGCAGATGTGATGGGAGGAGGGATGCATCAGTTAAAATATTAGAGGGATGATATATCACTTTCTATCTGAATGTGCTAAATGTAGTGATATCAGTCGGCCATGGACCGCAACAGATGTGAACAGAGCGGAGCGTGTTCAGCACATACCAGTGCGCTATCGGGGGGCGGCCGTTGGCACGGAAGTGTCAAAAGGCATCTGATGGTCCAAACCCTTAACTGATCCATAAGCCCGGCCCCTATTGCAGGAGAACGGGCCGCCTGGACTGCAGCCCCCACACATTTGAATTGCTAAGTAGCTTCCAGCTGCCCATGCACCTTCTGGGCAGCTTCCAATGTGCCCATGGACCTCCTACGAAGCTTCCCAATTGGCCGGATTATCTTGCATCGTCTAGGCAGCTTCCCATTATGCCAGCTGCCCCAGCACCGTCAGGGCAGCTTCCTGACTATCTACATAGGCTGCTACCTGCAGCCTATGGGCAGCTTCCAGCTGCACCCCTTCCAGTCTCTTGGGCATCTTTGAGCAGGGCAGGCCCCTTTTGGTATTCATGAACCCTAGCACTACCAGCTCACACACCTTCTGGGCAGCTTCCAGCTGCACCCCTTCCTGCCTCTTGGGCATCTTTGAGCAGGACAGGCCCCTGTTCATATTCATGAACCCTGGCACTGCCAGCTCACACACCTTCTGGGCAGCTTCAAGCTGCACCCGTTCCTGACTCTTGAGCATCTTTGAGCAAGGCAGGCCCCTTTTCGTATTTATGAACCCTGGCACTGCCAGTTCACACTGCCACACACCTTCTGGGCAGCTTCCAGCTGAGCCAGCACCTCGGACAGCTGCTGCTTCGCCACGTGGGCCGCCGCCTCTGCGCGCTCAGCCCGGGGCAGGAGCTCAACTGCGATGAGTAGCACAGAAAGCACACGACGAAACGGTCACGCGTGGCGGCACGCAGAAAGTTGCAGTGGCGAGCGGCCTGCTTGAATGGAATTTTTTCACGATGGCTCGTACTAAGCGAGCGAGCGAAACGGTGGTTTAAGAAAGTGGTACACTGTTAAAAAAGCTTAGGGCCCTAAACCCTAACCCTTATATCCTCAAACTCTAAAAAGGCTTGGGGCCCTAAACCCGAAAGAGCGGGTCAATGAAGTTAAGAGCGAGTAAGTGACACAAAAAGCGTAGGCCTAAAACCCTGGGCAAAGCTTAGGGCCCTTAACCCTAAACCCTAAAACCCCAACCCCTAAACAGCAGGTCAGTGTAATAAGGATCGAAGCAGTGATGCAAAAAGCGGATCATTGATACAAAACAGCGATGCAAAACTTCAAGAGTTTGAGATTCTGAAGGGGCCGCTGTTAGCTAAGGGGACGTTACCTCTCACCTTCAGCTTTGAGCTATAACCGGTATGCCTTTTTAGTGAAGTGGCCTTCATATATGTACCTCTGAGTAGTTAGATGAGAGGCTTCTGATGAAATAGGCCTATAGAAAAGTGGCTATGAGTGAAGTTTTTCAAATAAGAGAGTTTCCAGCAAAGTAGCCATTGTTGTGCTTTAGCGCAAAGAAGCTCTTGCTTTTGAGCACATGGGCTCTTGAGCTGGGATCTCAGGGCTCTTGCCTGAGATGAAGGACCTCCTGTTTCTGAGCAGAGAGGCTATTTCAGCAGAGAAGCTCTTGAGCTGGGATCGCAGGGCTCTTAGTTTTGAATTAATAGCTCTTAGTTTTGAGGTTAGAGGCTCTTGAGCGGAGGGAACTTTGGGCTCTTGCTTTTGAATGAAGGAGTTTTTTTTTAAGAGGCTATTTTTAAGCTATGTTTAGCTATTTTTTTAGCAAAGAGGCTATTTTTAAGCAGAGAGGCTCTTGAGCGGGCAACTTCGGGCTCTTACGTTTAAATGAATAAATGAAGGAGATCTTAGTTTGGAGCAGAGAGCCCCTTTCAGCTAGAAGCTCAGGGCTCTTACTTTTGAATAAAGGAGCGCTTTTTTTTGCAAAGGGGAACTTGACCTGGGATCTCAGAGCTCTAACCTTGGAATGAAGGAGCTCTTGTTTTGGGGCAGAGAGACTCTTTCAGCAGAGAGGATCTAGAGCTGGGATCTCAGGGCGCTTACTTTTGAAAGAAGGAGCTCTTAGTTTTGAGGAAAGGGGCTCGTGAGCCGGGAACTCTGGGCTCTTACCTCTGCGAGCCTGTCCCTCTGCCAGGGGTGCCGCTACCAGTGGCAGTTAAGAAATAATTCATTCGGTTAAGCCGCGTTTCAGACGCGTGGGTGTGACAAAAAAAAATCGAATCAATTTGGGCGGGGAAAGTTCGGCACCCGTTGGAGCTTGGGGCATGTTTTTAGTGGGTACCCACCAAACCTGGACCGGCCTCAGGTCGGTGGCCCAAGCTGCACCCGGGGCTCATGGCCGAGGGCAACAGTGTAGCTGAACTGTGGCTGATAGTGGTATACGACTCCCTCAAAAGAGCACTGCGTGGGGCTCTTACCTTTGAGAGCCTGAGCCTCTGCCAGGGTTGCCTCGGCGTTTTCCTTCCAGGCCTGCAGCTCCCCCACCTGCTCCAACGCCTGCAAGTGCGGCGGTCGAAATTATTCAGGGTTTAGGATCGGTTGTAACAGAATTTCAGCTTGCCAAGCTGCATCTGTATTGCATGCACACGCGGGGTCCAAAGATTGTTTAGGGGCAGGGATCGATTGCAAAAGTGGCTTATAGCTTGCCAAAAGGCTACATTGGGGTTCACACGTGGGGTTCAAAAATTGTATAAGGTTAGCGATTCATTGTTTAAGTGGCTAATAGCTCGCCCACAATTGTCCGGGGATTAGGCTTTAAAGCTGAAGGGCCAACTGCATCGCCTGACCATGAGGGAACATGGGGGTCCATGTGGGGTCATAAGATGGTTCAGGGTTGGCCGGCCAAACTGCCGTCGGAAATTGGTCGGCCGGAATGTTACCCACCCCAGCCCGGGGCAGGCTGTCAAGAGTGCCAACTCCTCCTACCTACCTGCCAGGTCTTAACTATCTCCCCGGCTGGCAGTCCACTTCTCCTGCCTAAATTATCCACCAGGCCCGGCTGGCTGTCAAATCCTCCTGCCTACCTGCCAGGTTTCAATTATGGTCCTTGCACTGTAGATGAGGGAAGTTCAGTTCCTTCAAGGAACCTAATAATACTAGAAATGGACTTACTGGTACCATTAAAACAAAATGACCTACCAGTAAAATAGGAGCTAATCTAAGCTGATACAAAATATAAGCTAATAAATAAAATCTAGTAAATAAATAAAATATAAGCTAATCCACACCCACCTCAGCTCGGCTGGTTGACAGCTCCTTCTGCCTGCCTGCTAGATCCCAATGGCGGTCCTGGAGCTGTCACTAAAAACAAACAAAGCATACTGCAAATGGACCTCAAGGAAAAATAACAATATAATCCACGCCTACCTCAGCTCGGCTGGTTGACAGCTCTTCCTGCCTGCCTGCCAGATTTTCATAGCGGTCCTGGAGCTGTGCGCTGCTGGCTTGCGCGTCTCGCAGACCTGCTGAGGCCGCTGCAAGGTCAGCCATTGCACGATGCAACTGCCCCTTTGCGTCGTTCAGGGCCGCCTGTAAGGCAGTGGTGAAGTTCAGGGTCAAGGGTTCACTGTTTTGGGTTTCAAGTATTTGTGGCCTGCTCTTCCTTTCTAAGGCCGCTGCAAGGTCGGCAACTGCTCGGTGTAGCTGCCCCTTGGCTCATTCATGACCGCCTGAACTGGAGTGAGACATCTGTTTTGAGGTTGACGCAACTTGCTGTTACGAAGTTGACGCACCCACTCATAGCCTTCTGCGAAAGTCCCAGGCAGAGCGAACCGGGGGGAAAACAGGCTACAATGACTAAAACATGACCAAAAACACAAAGCCACAGGGGCAAACCAAAGCAGCACAGACAGTTTAGAGTGAAGGGCTTCAGAGTCTAGAATCAAGGTACATTATGGGTTCAAACGCAGCCGAGGGGGAAGGAGACAGATTTTTACTGGTCGCGTCGCGCTGAGGTCAGCCAGACAGCCACTGCATGATGCAGCTGCCCCTTGGCATTGTTCGGGGCCGCCTGAAACGAAGTGACAAAGTTGTAGGGTGAAAAGCGTGAAATCTACTATCAAGCTACACACACACACACACTGCTGATGCTCCCACCCGCAACAGGGCTTCCTGCATCACTGCACCAGGACCCCTCAGCCACAGCCTGCTTGTTGCTGAAATGCGGAATCATAGCTAAAAGTCCCTGAACAAACACACACACACTGTTGATGCTCCCACCTGCAACGCCTCCCTGTTCTCCTTTGCGTTGGAGCAATCGACAGTGACGCGCTGCAGCTTGGCCCCGAGCTCCTTGACCAGTTTGTCTTGCTCCTGCACGCATAGAGCATGCGGCGTGTATCAAAGCATGCAAATATATAAACCCTTGTCCTTAGACCCCGTGTCCTTGACCCAAGCCAGGCAGGAGTGCTGGACATTCAAGCTGATCTCCTGCATGGCCGGAACATGCATGGCATGACTAAGCATGCAAACCGTTGTTTCAAACCTCAATTCTTGACCCAAAGCTAAAGGCTGGAGCGTTCCAGCTAGCATGGCCAGAACATGCATGATTGCATGGCATATCAAAACATGGCAATCGTTGTTAAAAAACCCACATTTGTTAGAAAGCAATGCCTGGGTGTTGAGCATTTCAGCCTGTCTTGCTTTTGCACGGCCAGTGCAAAGGGGGTGTTTCAAAGCATATTAACCCTAAATTCTATACCCTCAATCATAAACCCAAAGCAAGACTGGTGTGTTGAGCGTTCCAGCTTGTCTTGATCTTGCATGGCCAGAACATGCATGGCACATTATGGCACAAAAATCCATATTTTGATGAAACTGTGACTATTAGATGAATGCGTTCAAATAAAAAAGGAAGTTCACTGTACACTCCGTACCCTACCCGTGCATTTTGTACCATCCCTGTGTACTTCTTACCTTCAGCTTTGCATGCGCCGCTTCCAGCTCTTCGTGACATGGTGGATGTGTTGCGTGGCCCAACTGAACTTGCGTGTGTCGCCTCCGGCCGCCCCTATGTACTTCTCATACCTTTCCTATGTACTTCTCATACCTTTCCTGTGTACTTTTCATATCTTTCCTGTGTACTTCTCATACCTTCCCTGTGTACTTGTCATACCTTCCCTGTGTACTTCGTACCTTCAGCTTTGCATGCGCCGCTTCCAGCTCTTTCGTGAGATCGTGGATGCGCTGCGTGGCCCAACTGAACTTGCGTGTGTCGCCGCCGGTTGACCCTGCCTTGCGCTCTCGAGGAGGGCTCATCTCCGGCCGATCGCCCTCTGCATGGATGGGTTTCGGAGGCTCAGGGTGAGGGCTGCAGGCGCTGATTAATAGAGAATCAGCTAAACTTCAGCCACAGTCCAGGGGGAGCCTCAGCTACACGTCAGCTTCACTGAAGCTACTATTCAGGTTGCTTCAGCTACACTTCAGCTACAGTTCAGGCTACGGACAGTGGGGCTTGGAACAGCAAAGCGCAGGCTGCTGAAGCCCCTGGCTATTGGAGTCTAGATTTGCTTCCTATTGGGCCCCAAGTGGGGCCAGCAGTGGCCTTCCGGCACACCCCCCAAAGGTAGTATGGCGCGTAACACAATAAATGGTGGCAGAGGCCTTTGTTGTGCAGTGCCGGCAGGCCCGCTGAGTTCAGGAACCCTGTTTCTGTCGTCTGGTTCATTGGCGTCTTAAGCCAATGACATAATACCTCTGGGCCATGCTGTGCAGGCTTGGCCGCGTGGGAGCCCAACTGAATGGTCGGGAGCAAAATGATTTTTAGACTAAAGGAGAAAGGAAAGGATCGGACGGAAAAGGCATCGTAAGTGATTGTGGTACCAGCGAAGGTCAAGCCTCCCTCTATATTCCTAGTGCTACACATGTCCAGTCCAGGGGGGCGGCTCTCATGCTCTGTTTCGGCATTATGATTCAGCAGATTTCCAATCTTAGCGCTACACATGTTGAGTCCGGGGGGCAGCTCCCATGCTCTGGTTCACATAAGAGGTTTTGTTGCGGTGCAGCTCTCTCAATTCTACGGTGTTTAAGCTACAAATCAGCTAAATCATCAGCTATATGGTCAGTTCAAGACAAGACAGTGTTGCCCTGCTGGTTAAAATCAAGGCAGGCTGTCCAGAGAATGTTCCACGCAAAACGAAATCCCAAATCCTGAACCTTAATCACCATTTTGCCATTTTAACATGAGAGACAGGATGAAACAGGGGGAAGTGCTGCATGGGCATATGAGGGTACAGATGCAGCTTGTGCTATAACCGCATCTGCACCTATGAACCCATCAGAGCAGAAAAGAAAGCAGCGCCCATCAAGGGCATGGGAGGGATGAGGAAACAGTGGAGCATGGGCCATGAGGCTGTGTGTCTGCACCTTGACTCCATCAGAGCAGGAAAGGAAGCAGAGCCCATCAAGGGCATGTGAGGGATGAGGAAACAGTGGAGCATGGGCAAGGAGTCTGTGTCTGCACCTTGACTCTATCAGAGCAGGAAAGAGAGCAGGGTCGATCAAAGGTGTGTGAGGGATGAGGAAAGAGTGCAGCTTGGGTCATGAGGCTGCATCTGCACCTGGACTCCATCAGAGCAGGAAAGAAAGCAGGGCCAATCAAGGGTGTGTGAGGGATGAGGAAAGAGTGCAGCTTGGGCCATGAGGCTGCATCTGCACCTTGACTCCATCAGAGCAGGAAAGAGAGCAGGGTCAATCAAGGGTGTGTGAGGGATGAGGAAACAGTGCAGCATGGGCCATGAGGCTGCATCTGCACCTGGACTCCATCAGAGCAGGAAAGAAAGCAGCGCCCAGAGGGTGTGTGAGGGATGAGGAAACAGTGCAGCATGGGCCATGAGGCTGCATCTGCACCTGGACTCCATCAGAGCAGGAAAGGAAGCAATGCCTTTCATGGACATGTGAGGGATGAGGAAACAGTGGAGCATGGGCAAGGAGTTTGTGTCTGCACCTTGACTCTATCAGAGCAGGGAGAGGAGCAGCGCCCATCAAGGGAATGTGAGGGATGAGGAAAGAGTGCAGCTTGGGTCATGAGGCTGCATCTGCACCTTGACTCCATCAGAGCAGGAAAGAGAGCAGGGCCAATCAAGGGTGTGTGAGGGATGAGGAAACAGTGCAGCATGGGCCATGAGGCTGCATCTGCACCTTGACTCCATCAGAGCAGGAAAGAAAGCAGCGCCCAGAGGGTGTGTGAGGGATGAGGAAACAGTGCAGCATGGGCCATGATGCCGCGTCTGCACCTGGACTCCATCAGAGCACTGGCAAATCAACATGTGGCAGGGCGTGATCCATGTCATCGAATGCCTTGAGGGATTTCGGTCCCATGCCGAGGGGGTATCCCTCAGTTCTAGGAGTCTTATCAGGTTTGCACGTCCTGAGTTGTGAATTGCACACGTTGTTGTTGTTGCACTTCATGCTGACGGTCGCGGTCGAAGGGGTGGTGGAGTGTGGACACATGTCCAGCACGGCTCTCACAGGCGCATTGGCGCTCTATCCTAGTTTGCATTCACGATTGTACTTCCACAGCTCGCACCGTCCTCGTACTCGAGAAAGCGCTCGATTGCTTCATCCGTATTCGTCAAGTCACACAGCGGCATTTTATTTGCTTCACAAGCACACTAGCGCTGGAATGTAACGCACCTTCCTCGTACTCGGCAAAGCGATCCCCTGCTTGCTTGGCGAACTCTTTGAAGCCGACGTCCGCATTGAGGAGCTTGGGGTCGTAGGCGCCCGGGCCTGGCGTTATCACTTTATGAGGAGGAAAACGCTCTCCGCCCTTTGCAAATTGCATTTCGGGATGCTGCTGTGTGCAGCTGCAGCTCACTCGGTTTGAACTTGTTTCGATGTGCGATCTGAAAGTGATGCGTTGACGCTTCGTTTAGTAGTGAATTCTACAAGGAAACGAGGTGGTTGAGCAGGATAATAGGACACTAGTCGCGTCACGATGCGACAGGCGAAATGGCAATTGTGTGGGGTTCAGGGCAGGGTGTGTACGGAGCCTGTCTGTCAGTCTGCCACCTGTCACAATGTCTCGTAACCTGCATTTTCTTGAAACGCGGCGTTTGTATCACCTTAATCTTCACTTCACCCTGCCCTGACACGGGCATTTTCTTCCTTATACTCTCTGACCCAAATCCACGCCGGATACGCGTTTCTTTTTTGCCCTAACTCGGCAACAGAGCAGTGTGTCATGCCTGGGCCGCCTTCAGAGGCGCAGATGCGGGCAGGAGCCGCAGGATTCCCCAGGGGCGTCTGGGCCGGCTTCAAAGCGAGCTTCTGTCAAGGCTCGTCGGTCCTACCGCCCATGCAAACCCATGCAAACCCCATAATTTCATGCTCTTCCATGAAGCTGTTTTAGTCGTCTTCCCAGTCAGGTCGTATGGGTGGACGGGGTACCAGTCTGTGAAATCATCACATGCAGCAGTGTTCGCAGGATCCCGATCAACTTGACTTCAATGGCAACATGGAAGCACATTCGAGGTTAAAGTCACCATGACCGGCGATGGCACCGTCATGTCCACCGAGGATAGAAAAGCCTTGAAGACGTGGATGCGGGCATTGAAAGACACGCCTTTTTACAAAGAGTGTGCAGTCGAGGTAGATGAAGATTGGTTTAACAATACAGAGCCGTCCATGGGTCACTCATTTCCAGCCGCAGGATCCCATTGCAAGGCACGATACAGCATGATACGACGCAATACGGCACAGGTTCAGCCGGATTGTGCTACCATGCTGCAAGGACCGAAGGGGGATCATGAGGCTGGAAAAGCAGTCCATGCCGGAAGCTCCAGAAAGGAAGAAAAAAACTACGCCATGCAGGGGCGTGAGGGTTAAGCAATCCATGCCAGACGCTACAGTCGCTATGAAGCCTTCCCAGTCGCCCCCTCTAGGGAGGGTCCTGCGGCTGGGCCAACAAGGCCTGTCAGCAGCTCGCTATGAAGCCTGCCCAGTTGCTCCTTCTAGGGAGGGTCCTGCAGCTGGGCCATCAAGGCATGTCAGCAGCTCGCTATGAAGTGCCCAGTCGCTCCTCCTAGCCCTGCGGCGACTAACCGCACGCGCCCCTCCAAATGGAAGGGGGCTGGTCTGCACTACTATGCATAAAAATGCCGCATATGTCTATGTTAAGACTTTAGAGTGGCTGGAAATTCGAACTTCCTTTCCTTACCTTGAGGGGATCTGTTCGTTTCACTGCCTCATCTCTTTCGTTTCCAATCAGGCATCTCTTGTCTCAGCTGGAGCATCATAACCTTAACTAAGCGCTGAGGATATCAATGGCATTACACCATGGGGCCAAGCTATATGCTCAGCCGCGTGGGCGCTCGACTGTCTGGTCGGGAGGAAAGTAGGCTAGAGGAGAAAGAAAAGGAACGGACTGAAAACGGAGAAGGAAAAGACCGGCCCCAAAAGGAAAGAAAGCGCCTCAGCACCTAGAATATGTAGCTAGCGGGTAGCTAGTGCCTAGCAAGAGAAATAAAAGGTATATATCCCGAGCTTAATTTCTTTGATTCTTTTTTCAATTTCTGATGATCATGAACCAATTACATTTTTGTGACCCTGAGATGCGCACGGTTGAGCTGATTGGAATAGACTCCTTCTGTTTTTACTTAAAATTTAAGCAGAGCCCAGGGGTGTAACGTCATTAACTCCAAATGTATACGGTAGTAGTACTCGATTACGGAGGTGGTGCCAGGAGGAGGTGTAAGCCAGGTGTTGTTTCACACTTTTTCTCCTTGAGAATTTTGATCGATTCCTCCCTCGGTCCTCAATTCCGAGTTGAAAAAAGTATTGCATGCCAGAATTTCAGTCAGTACCAAATGTCGTCAAAATCCCAGAAATCTTCCAGCATAAGCTGATGTGCCAGCTACCGAACCCTGGAGAGCATGCCCACATGGTCAACACAAGTCAAGATTCACGACAGTCAAAATCATTTCAGCGCGTTGCGTGGAATATCAACAAATCATGTCATTTCCAGCTCTGCATAATTCTTGCAATAGCCTCACCCGCTGAAACCTGAAGATCCAGTTTGTATGATTTTCGTGGTGCACGATGCTGCATACCCGCTGGGCCCTGCTGAACGCTCGGCCGCATGGGGCTGGTGGGGAATGAGTGACTAGGCTCAATTCCAGCTGCCATGTACAGCCTGGGTCATGGTGCAGCCGTGACATCCTCTTGCGTGTAGGGGGTAAGAACACGGAACCCGGTGTTCTAGGCGGGGAGAGAAAGAAGATCCTGTTGCGGGTTCGATCCCTCAACCTATGGGTGCGGACGGCAGAAGCGTTACGCCATTGGACCACTCCCATTATTTTCTTACATCAATTGCGAAATTCATGCAGACGCTAAACTCCAAATTCCCAACCCTACACAATGCGCAACGCCATGTCAGTCGTATCAGGGCTGTTGATGCCTGGCTGATGATGCCCACGCGGCCGAGCTTTGAGCGGGCCCAGAGGTGTAACGTTATTGAACCATCCCTTAGGGTCCAATCCTCAGTCGGGACAATGAGGCAGATCGTCATTTCTCAGCCTCTCATGATGAGGGCCTGAGACCGCTCATCCTTCCCCATTGAGCTGATCATGTGATTTTCCAAGAAGTCTTCTTCTTTGTGTGGCGGTTCAGGCCCCGACGAGCCCCCAAGGAGCATGCCAGCATGATTTCCTGAAGGAGCCAAGACGTCATTTTACAGCCCCTCTTCAGGGCTTTTACGGCTCATCTTATTCTAGTTGGGCTGAAGAGGCCACTCATCTTACTTCCTGGCCTGAGGCAGCTCATATATTTTGCTGGGCTCAGGAGGCCCCTCATCTTACTTCCTGGCCTGAGGCAGCTCATACATAGTTTTGCTGGGCTCAGGAGGCCCCTCATCTTACTTCCTGGCCTGAGGCAGCTCATACATAGTTTTGCTGGGCTCAGGAGGCCCCTCATCTTACTTCCTGGCCTGAGGCAGCTCATATATTTTGCTGGGCTCAAGAGGCCCCTCATCTCACCAGGGACACAGGGAACGGGTTACGGTATCACGTTACGTTACGATACGTTACGTTACGATACGGGCCTTTGGCCCGATACGGGATTCAATACGACCTCCCCCCCCCCCATCCCACATTCGAGGTGAAGGTGCCATGGCCCAAACCGGCATGCATGGCTGCATGCAGCCCCCATGCAATCTTGCATGGCCCCCAAGTAACCCCTAAGGGTCACCATGTGTCCATGTATGCATGCAGATTGACGATGCAGAATGCTAGTTTAAGCAGACAATCATCCGGGCAATGATGGATATTTAACTCATAATTTCACCCAGTCTGTATAAGCACTAGCACATCCCCTCTCAGTTGAGTACCGGTACTTGAGTCAGTTCCTCTTACGTCTCACTCTCCCACCTCATGATCTGTTACATCTGACTAGCTAAGCAGCTGAGCTGCAGGCTTCAATTCCGTGAGCTCCTGAAGTGCTAGTTCATCGGAAGGTAAACATAAGAGACGAATGAAGGATCCCCAAGCGTTAAACGGGTGCATTATCCGCGAAATTTCGAACGGGCTGTCCGAACATGACTTGCGTCTGTTCCCTACACTCTGTGCTCACAAACTCTCAATACCATTGTAAAGTATAAGCATATTTTTTGCGCGATACATCGCTGCAAATGTGCAGTGCACGAGTTGCTGGGCTTATCACTAGCGATGGTCGTGGCGCTGTGTGGAATCTCAGCGCGGTCATTCCACACATACTCAAGAAGTGCGGATTTTCAGTCGGTGCACCGTAGTGGACCGTAACGATACGTTACGTTACGATACGTTGCGTTACGGGATTTTGGCCCATACGGGCCGGATCCTGTGTCCCTGCATCTCACTTCCTGGCCTGAGGCAGCTCATATATTTTGCTGGGCTCAGGAGGCCCCTCATCTTACCTCCTGGCCTGAGGCAGCTCATATATTTTGCTGGGCTGAGGAGGCCCCTCATCTTACTTCCTGGCCTGAGCAGGGACACAGGGAACGGGTTACGGTATCACGTTACGTTACGATACGTTACGTTGCGATACGGGCCTTTGGCCTGATACGGGATTCAATACGACCTCCCCCTCCCCAAATCCCACATTTGAGGTGGAGGAGCCATGGCCCAAACCGGCATGCCAGCCCCCATGCAATCTTGCATGGCCCCCAAGTAACCCCTATGGGTCACCACGTATGCATGCAGATTGACTAAGCAGAATGCTAGTTTAAGCAGACAATCATCCGGGCAATGATGGATATGTAACTCCTTATTTCACCCAATCCGTAAAAGCACTAGCACATCCCCTCTCAGTTGTGTACTTGAGGCAGTTCCTCTTACGTCTCACTCTCCCACCTGATCTGTTACATCTGACTAGCTGAGCAGCTGAGCTGCAGGCTTGAATTCCGTGAGCTCTAGAATTGCTAGTTCATCGGAAGGTAAACATGAGAGACGGATGAAAGATCCCCAAGCGTTAAATGGTTGCATTATCCACGAAATTTTTCGAACGGGCTGTCCGAGCATGACTTGCATCTGTTCCCTACTACCTATGCTCACAAACTTTGTAAAGTAGAAGCGTATTTTGTGCGCGATGCATCGCTGCAAATGTGCAATGCACCAGTTGCTGGGCTTATCACTAGCAATCGTCGTGTCGCTGTGTGGAATCTCAGCGCGGTGATTCCACACATACTCAAGAAGTGCGAATTTTCAGTCGGTGCACCGTAGTGGACCGTAACGATACGTTACGTTACGATACGTTACGTTACGGGATTTTTGGCCCAAACGGGCCGTATCCTGTGTCCCTGGGCCTGAGGCAGCTCATATATTTTGCTGGGCTCAAGAGGCCCCTCATCTCACTTCCTGGCCTGAGGCAGCTCGTATATTTTGCTGGGCTGAGGAGGCCCCTCATCTTACTTCCTGGCCTGAGGCAGCTCATATATTTTGCTGGGCTCAGGAGGCCCCTCATCTTACCTCCTGGCCTGAGGCAGCTCATATATTTTGCTGGGCTCAGGAGGCCCCTCATCTTACTTCCTGCCACCTGCTGCCGGCCCCCATGGCCCATGCCACAGTTTCTGCGAGGCATGACGCAAATCCAATGTCTGGGATGAGGCCATTCATCCTGTGCCTCCAGCGCCGCAAGGGCTTTGATGAACCTGCTCCGCCCAGCCGTGCGCCAGCCGTGTGCCAGCCGTGTGCCAGCCGTGTGCCAGCTGTGTGCCATCCGTGCGTCATCCGTGCGCCATCCGTGCGCCATCCGTGGGGCGCCAGGCCGAGAGGGCACACCCTGGCCTCGCTCATCAGGCCGAGAGGGCTCACCCTGGCCTTGATCGTCAGACCACAAGGGCACATTAGCCTTGTCAAGCCAAAAGGATACGCCCTGGCCTTCAGGTCCGCCTGCCGCAGCGCCAGCTGACACACAGGCTGCGGCCAGCTGCCTTCCCCTCTGATGGCGGCGAAAGTCGTGGATAGCTAACCCCACGCCCGCGCCTGCTGCGCCCGCGGTGGCCGCTGCCCTCGGCGGAACTTGGCTGTGAAGGCCGGCAGCCGGAGGTACAAAGGGTTGGCGCTGCTGCCTGAGTGTCGGTTGGGAGCCGAGCCGCTGTCTCAATTCCCAGCCTGTTTTGCAAAGGCAAGCAGTGCGAGCAGGCAGCGTGAGTAACTTATAATTGCTTGACCTAGCAGGAATAGCTTGACTCATATGGAATAGCTTGACCCAGATGGAATAGCTTGACTCATATGGAATAGCTTGACTCATATGGAATAGCTTGGCTCAGCTGGAAATGCCTGGCTCAGCTGGAAATGCTTGGCTCAGCTGGAAATGCCTGACCAAGCTGGAAATCCACCCATGGCTGTTCCTAGAGATGTGAATTGCCTTTAAGCCACCTTTCCCCTCCTCTCCCTTGCTTCAGTGCATGTGCCATTGCTCCCCCATGCTATGCCATATGCCATTGCCCCCCCATGCCATGCCCCCCCATGCCATGCCATGCCATGCCATGCCATGCCATGCCATGCCATGCCATGCCATGCCATGCCATGCGCCATTGCCTCCCTATGCCATGCCATGCCATGCCATGCGCCATTGTCCCCCCTATGCCATGCCATGCGCCATTGCCCCCCATGCCATGCCATGCCATGCGCCATTGCCACCCCATGCCATGCCATGCCATGCCATACCATGCCATGCCATGCGCCATTGTCCCCCCCATGCCATGCCATGCGCCATTGCTCCCCCATGCCATACCATGCGCCATTGTCTCCCCCATGCCATGCCCTGCCATGCCATGCCATGCGCCATTATCCCCCCCCATGCCATACCATGCGCGATTGCCCCCCCCCATGCCATGCAATGCCATGCCATGCGCCATTTCTCTCCCATACCATGCCATGCGCCCTTGCTCTCCCATGCCATGCCATGCGCCATTGTCCCCCCATGCCATGCCATGCCATGCCATGCCCTACCATGCGCCATTGTCCCCCCTATGCCATGCCATGCCATGCGCCATTGTCCCCCCCATGCCATGCCATGCGCCATTGCTCCCCCATGCCATGCCATGCGCCATTGCCTCCCCCATGCCATGCCCTGCCCTGCCATGCTATGCGCCATTGTCCCCCCCATGCTATGCCATGCGCGATTGCCCCCCCCATGCCATGCCATGCCATGCCATGCGCCATTTCTCTCCCATACCATGCCATGCGCCCTCGCTCTCCCATGCCATGCCATGCGCCATTACCTCCCCATGCCATGCCATGCCCCACCATGCGCCATTGTCCCCCCCATGCCATGCCACGCCATGCACAATTGCCACCCCATGCCATGCCATGCGCCATTGCTCCCCCATGGCATGCCATGCACCATTGCCTCCCCATGTCATGCCATGCGCCATTGCCTCCCCATGTCATGCCATGCGCCATTGCTCCCCCGTGCTACCATGGCCCCATGGTGTCAGCAGTCTCCATTGAAGAGGCTCTTGATGCGAAAGCCGCACCTGTACTATATAAACAAGATATTGCTGGACTGCTGCCACACTGTGTATACAAGGTTTCTAGACTTTTGGTCACTGCAGGACTAGTGCTGGACTCAGCAGACTGTTGCTTGACAGCAGGTAGGTAATAATGGCTAGACTGCTTCGAGACGACTTGCCCGTCTGTTACTGGACCACTACTATTGCTTAACTGTTGCTAGAATGTTTGTTGCTGGACTGTAGCTGGAATCTAGCTAGGTTGCGAGTTGCTCGAATGTTTGTTGCTGGACTGTTGCTGGAATCTAGCTAGGTTGCGAGTTGCTCGAATGTTTGTTGCTGGAATTTTGCTGGAATCTAGCTAGGTTGCGAGTTGCTAGAATGTTTCAGGCCCACTGGGATGGATGACATCGATAGTAAAAATAGCTGCAAGGATAGACGGTAGTAGTCGCACCTGCATTACAGTCCATGCGACGCAGGCATCTTCGCCTGACGGTGAAAAGCATCTTGTGCTGTAGTTTGATCGAAGACGGATGCCTTATTGCTATGAACTGTGGAGGCGCGAGTAGAAGCAGGTGCATGCAATGCGGTGCGGGATCGATGGTGCGCTTTTCGCGGGGTCGGGGATCACGAGCGGATGCGATAAGAGAAGAGATTGCAGCTAGAAGCGGAGCTAGTCAGTTCCAGCTATCGGAAAGGTTCGTTGCGACGGTATTTTGCACAGCGGAAGAAATATAGGCCTAGGTTCAGAGGATGGATTTGTGGTGTGATACGGATTGGTCTGTCCGAGACCCGACTGACATGACGTTTTTACGCACCCTAATGCGCTGGGTTTGCCACAGCGGTTGGCGCCCGTATGTACTCGTGACATCAAGCACCGCGTTGAGCTGCTTGTCACATCACACACCGCGTTGATTTGAGCTGGGGTATAGGGTTTAGGCCCAACAACACGCGAGCATCCCGACGGGGAATACACAAGTTGACAAGTATAGCCTGCCGGCAGGACGGGAGGCTCTGGCTGTTGTGGAACTTCATGTTTGCCGACGTGGCCGCGTTTTATTTAAGCAGCGCCCAGAGGCGTAACGTCATTAACAAACCAATGGATCCAACAATGCCTTATCAAATCTATGACCTCATATAAATAAGACAGCTAGGGATCAAATGAGTGGAAATCACCACGCCAACAAGCAAGCACAGCGTCATATCTCACATTCAAATCTTGGACCCTGACATCGCACTGTCACAGCAGTTGCAAAACCTAATACTCCGAGGCATCCTCAACCACCCAACCACTCAACTTAACTATTCAGCCGGAGCAAAGCCATCTGAAAAATCGGTAATCAAACCAAAACCTGAATACCGGCATATTCAGAATATATCCGCCACATTCTGATGTCTTAAAAGACAACAGGGGCAATGTTTCAGTTCCCAACTTCATGTTTTGAGATCGATATAAAAACCGAGGGAATTCTAGTAGCTTCCTAGCGAAAGGCGAATCCACAATAAGACCGTGCAAATTGCAGTATTTTAAGCTCAATTAAAGCCAGGTTCCTAGCTTCTCGGCCCGAGCCTCTTAAATTGTCAAGCTGCACCCCCTAAACCCCATTCGGAGCACCTTGAACTTGCCAAGCCACATGTCATGTCAGTACTTATTTGGAATGCAGCTTTCCAAATAATCGCATCAACTGCCAATCAAATGCACACATGCAAAACAACAAAAGAGTTAAAGGGAATTCCATCTTCCTCAGCCTTCCAGAAAATTATATGGAGCCCCTGCCCAGCTTCCTGATAATGCTGAAGGCACCCCTGGCCTCCTCCACACCAAAAGCAAGAAAGTGTGAGACCCTGTCCAGCTTCCTGACAAGGTTGCGGTGGCTCCCCTGGCCTCCTCCACACCGCCAGCAAGAAAGTGTAAAAGTGTGAACCCCTGCCCCGGATAACCCCCCTGTTCGCAAACAACAACACCACCGCCTAAAAAAACATCGTAGGACGCATTGCTCGCAACAGAGGTCCTACCGAGCCAGGACCCTGCCTCCGCCCCCGCCCCTGCTGCCACCGCCGCACTCCCGTAGTAACGCCCAGCTGGCTGATTGTGCAGCAATACCCCGCCCCGCCCCTGCCGCACACCCACAGCGACACCCAGCTAGCTGATCGTGCAGCAAGACCCTGCACTGCCGCTGCCGCACACCAACAGCGACACCCAGCTAGCTGATTGTGCAGCAAGACCCCGCCCTGCCGCTCCCGCACACCCACAGCGACACCCAGCTAGCTAATCGTGCAGCAAGACCCCGCACTGCCGCTGCCGCACACCCACATCGACACCCAGCTGGCTGATTGTGCAGCAAGACCCCGCCCTGCCGCTGCCGTACACCCACAGCAACACCCAGCTAGCTGATCGTGCAGCAAGACCCCGCCCTGCCGCTGTAGCACACCCACAGCGACACCCAGCTAGCTGATCGTGCAGCAAGACCCCGCTCTGCCCCTGCCGCACACCCACATCGACACCCAGCTAGCTGATTGTGCAGCAAGACCCCGCCCTGCCGCTGCCGCACACCCACAGCGACACCCAGCTAGCTGATTGCCACACCACAGCGACACCCAGCTAGCTGATCGTGCAGCAAGACCCCGCACTGCCGCTGCCGCACACCCACAGCGACACCCAGCTAGCTGATCGTGCAGCAAGACCCCGCACTGCCGCTGCCGCACACCCACAGCGACACCCAGGTAGCTGATTGTGCAGCAAGACCCCGCCCTGCTGCTACCGCACACCCACAGCGACACCCAGCTAGCTAATTGTGCAGCAAGACCCCGCCCCGCCGCTGCCGCACACCCACAGCGACACCCAGCTAGCTGATCGTGCAGAAAGACCCCGCCCTGCCGCTGTCGCACACCCACATCGACACCCAGCTAGCTGATTGTGCAGCAAGACCCCGCCTTGCCGCTGCCACACACCCACAGCGACACCCAGCTAGCTGATCGTGCAGCAAGACCCCGCACTGCTGCTGCCGCACACCCACAGCGACACCTAGCGAGCTGAACGTGCAGCAAGACCCCGCCCTGCCGCTGTCGCACTACCACAGCGACACCCAGCTAGCTGATTGTGCAGCAAAAGCCACTCCCACGGCCGCAACACACCCACAGCAACACCCAGCTAGCTGATCGTGCAGCAAGACCCCGCACTGCCACTGTCGCACACCCACAGCGACACCCAGCGAGCTGAACGTGCAGCAAGACCCCGCCTTGCCGCTGCCACACACCCACAGCGACACCCAGCTAGCTGATCGTGCAGCAAGACCCCGCACTGCTGCTGCCGCACACCCACAGCGACACCCAGCGAGCTGAACGTGCAGCAAGACCCCGCCCTGCCGCTGTCGCACACCCACAGCGACACCCAGCTAGCTGATTGTGCAGCAAGACCCCGCCCTGCCGCTGCCGCACTACCACAGCGACACCCAGCTAGCTGATTGTGCAGCAAGACCCCGCCCCGCCGCTGCCGCACACCCACAGCGACACCCAGCTAGCTGATTGTGCAGCAAGACCCCGCCCTGCCGTTGTCGCACACCCACATCGACACCCAGCTAGCTGATTGTGCAGCAAGACCCCGCCTTGCCGCTGCCGCACACCCACAGCGACACCCAGCTAGCTGATCGTGCAGCAAGACCCCGCACTGCCGCTGCCGCACACCCACAGCGACACCCAGCTAGCTGAACGTGCAGCAAGACCCCGCCCTGCCGCTGTCGCACACCCACAGCGACACCCAGCTAGCTGATTGTGCAGCAAGACCCCGCCCTGCCGCTGTCGCACACCCACAGCGACACCCAGCTAGCTGATCGTGCAGCAAGACCCTGCCCTGCCGCTGCCGCACACCCACAGCGACACCCAGCTAGCTGATCGTGCAGCAAGACCCCGCACTGCCGCTGCCGCACACCCACAGCGACACCCAGCTAGCTGAACGTGCAGCAAGACCCCGCCCTGCCGCTGTCGCACACCCACAGCGACACCCAGCTAGCTGATTGTGCATCAAGACCCCGCCCTGCCGCTGTCGCACACCCACAGCGACACCCAGCTAGCTGATTGTGCAGCAAGACCCTGCCCTGCCGCTGCCGCACACCCACAGCGACACCCAGCTAGCTGATTGTGCAGCAAGACCCCGCCCTGCCGCTGCCGCACACCCACAGCGACACCCAGCGAGCTGAACGTGCAGCAAGACCCCGCCCTGCCGCTGTCGCACACCCACAGCGACACCCAGCTAGCTGATTGTGCAGCAAGACCCCGCCCTGCCGCTGTCGCACACCCACAGCGACACCCAGCTAGCTGATTGTGCAGCAAGACCCCGCCCTGCCGCTGTCGCACACCCACAGCGACACCCAGCTAGCTGATTGCCACACCACAGCGACACCCAGCTAGCTGATCGTGCAGCAAGACCCCGCACTGCCGCTGCCGCACACCCACAGCGACACCCAGCTAGCTGATCGTGCAGCAAGACCCCGCCCTGCCGCTGCCGCACTACCACAGCGACACCCAGCTAGCTGATTGTGCAGCAAGACCCCGCCCTGCCGCTACCGCACACCCACAGCGACACCCAGCTAGCTGATTGTGCAGCAAGACCCCGCCCTGCCGCTGCCGCACTACCACAGCGACACCCAGCTAGCTGATTGTGCAGCAAGACCCCGCCCCGCCGCTGCCGCACACCCACAGCGACACCCAGCTAGCTGATTGTGCAGCAAGACCCCGCCCTGCCGCTGTCGCACACCCACAGCGACACCCAGCGAGCTGAATGTGCAGCAAGACCCCGCCTTGCCGCTGCCGCACACCCACAGCGACACCCAGCTAGCTGATCGTGCAGCAAGACCCCGCACTGCCGCTGCCGCACACCCACAGCGACACCCAGCTAGCTGATTGTGCAGCAAGACCCCGCCCTGCCGCTGCCGCACTACCACAGCGACACCCAGCTAGCTGATTGTGCAGCAAGACCCCGCCCCGCCGCTGCCGCACACCCACAGCGACACCCAGCTAGCTGATTGTGCAGCAAGACCCCGCCCTGCCGCTGTCGCACACCCACATCGACACCCATCTAGCTGATTGTGCAGCAAGACCCCGCCTTGCCGCTGCTGCACACCCACAGCGACACCCAGCTAGCTGATCGTGCAGCAAGACCCCGCCCTGCCGCTGCCGCACACCCACAGCGACACCCAGCTAGCTGATTGTGCAGCAAGACCCTGCCCTGCCGTTGTCGCACACCCACAGCGACACCCAGCTAGCTGATTGTGCAGCAAGACCCCGCCCTGCCGCTGTCGCACACCCACAGCGGCACCCAGCTAGCTGATTGTGCAGCAAGACCCTGCCCTGCCGCTGTCGCACACCCACAGCGACACCCAGCTAGCTGATCGTGCAGCAAGACCCCGCCCTGCCGCTGCCGCACACCCACAGCGACACCCAGCTAGCTGAACGTGCAGCAAGACCCCGCCCTGCCGCTGTCGCACACCCACAGCGACACCCAGCTAGCTGATTGTGCAGCAAGACCCCGCCCTGCCGCTGTCGCACACCCACAGCGACACCCAGCTAGCTGAACGTGCAGCAAGACCCTGCCCTGCCGTTGTCGCACACCCACAGCGACACCCAGCTAGCTGATCGTGCAGCAAAAGCCACTCCCACGGCCGCAACACACCCACAGCAACACCCAACTTTTTGAGGTAAGGGACGCTAAGCCACTCGAACATCTGGTGCCAGTTGCTAGCTGGTGGTGCCGCAAGACCTGGACTCAAAGGGCCGCACACCCACAGCAACCCCCAGCATTTTGAGTTAAAGGGGTGCTAAGCCACTCTGGCGCCAGATGCTAGCTGATGGTGCAACAAGATCCAGCCTCCACAGGCCGCACTCCAAAGCAACCCCCAGCTAGCTGATGGTGCAGCAAGACCCAGACTCCAACGGCCGCACTGACATGCTGTCCAGCAAGCCCGCGTCACCCATGGCCCGGAGCTCCACGAGGACCTGCGTGAAGGCTGGGCGCTGAGTCGGGTCCTGCGACCAGCAGGCCGCAACGAGGCTGCGCAGCGGCTCAGGCCACCGTTCCGGGATGCGATCGCGCTCGCCCTGAGCGGCAAGAGAAGCAGAGCAGGGTTCAAGGACAAGTGTTCAGGGCCTAGTGTTCATGGCCTAGGGTTCAGGGCCTAGGGTTCATGGCCTAGGGATCATGGCCTAGGGTTCAGGGACTAGTGTTCAGGGCCTAGGGTTCAGGGCCTAGGGTTCATGGCCTAGGGTTCTGGGACTAGGGTTCAGGGCCTAGTGTTCAGGGCCTAGTGTTCAGAGCCTAGTGTTCAGGTCCTAGGGTTCAGGGCCTAGGGTTCAGGGCCTAGGGTTCAGGTCCTAGGGTTCAGGGCCTAGTGTTCAGGGACTAGGGTTCAGGGCCTAGGGTTCAGGTCCTAGGGTTCAGGTCCAAGTGTTAATGGCCTAGTGTTCAGGGCCTAGTGTTCAGGGCCTAGGGTTCAGGTCCTAGGGTTCATGTCCTAGGGTTCATGGCCTAGGGTTCAGGGCCTAGGGTTCAGTTCCTAGGGGTTCAGGGCCTAGGGTTCAGGGCCTAGGGTTCAGGGCATAGGGTTCATGGCCTAGGGTTCAGGTCCTAGGGTTCAGGTCCTAGGGTTCAGGTCCTAGGGTTCATGGCCTAGTGTTCATGGCCTAGGGTTCATGGCCTTGGGTTCAGGGACTAAGGTTCATGGCATATGGTTCAGATCCTAGGGTTCAGGTCCTAGGATACATGGCCTTGGGTTCAGGGACTAGGGTTCATGTCCTAGGGTTCATGGCCTAGGGTTCAGGTCCTAGGGTTCAGGGCCTATGGTTCAGATCCTAGGGTTCAGGGACTAGGGTTCATGGCCTAGGATTCATTGCCTAGGGTTCAGGGACTAAGGTTCAGGGCCTATGGTTCAGGGCCTAGGGTTCAGGGACTAGGGTTCTGGTCCTAGGGTGCAGGGCCTAGGGTTCATGGCCTAGGGTTCAGTGCCTAGGGTTCAGGGACTAGGGTTCAGGTCCTAGGGTTCAGGTCCTATGGTTCAGGTCCTATGGTTCAGGTCCTAGGGTTCAGGTCCTAGGGTTCAGGTACTAGGGTTCAGGGCCTAGGGTTCAGGGCCTAGGGTTCAGGTCCTAGGGTTCATGTCCTAGGGTTCAGGTCCTAGGGTTCAGGTCCTAGGGTTCAGGTCCTAGGGTTCAGGTCCTCAGGTTTAGGGGCTATGGTTCAGGTCCTAGGGTTCAGGGCATATGGTTCAGGGCCTAGGGTTCAGGGCCTATGGTTCAGGTCCTATGGTTCAGGGCCCATGGTTCAGGGCCTATGGTTCAGGGACTAGGGTCCAGGTCCTAGTGTTCATGGACTAGATTTCATGGCATAGGGTTCAAGGCCTATGGTTCCGTGCCTAGGGTTCATGGCCTAGGGTTTATGGCCTAGGGTTCAGGGCCTAGGGGTTCAAGGCCTAGAGTTCAGGGCCTAGGGTTCAGGGCCTAGAGTTCAGGGCCTATGATCCAGGGCCTAGGGTTCAGGGCCTAGTGTTCAGGGCCTAGGGTTCATGGCCTAGAGTTCAGGGACTAGGGTTCAGGGCCTATGGTTCAGGGCCTAGGGTTCAGGTCCTAGGGTACATGGCCTAGGGTTCATGGCCTAGGGTTCATGGCCTAGGGTTCAGGGCCTAGGGTTCAGGTCCTAGGGTTCAGGTCCTAGGGTTCATGTCCTAGGGTTCAGGTCCTAGGGTTCAGGTCCTAGGGTTCAGGGACTAGGGTTCAGGACTGGGGTTCATGGTTGAGGGTATGCGGTTTAGGGGTCAGGCTTAAGCTTATAATGTTCAGTGTTTAGGGTGTCAGGTCCAGGGCTAAGAAATCCCTGATCCCTATCTAAGGTTAAGATTGTAAAGAATGGGTCTAAGGTTTTGGGTTTAGGGACTGCGCCCAAGGTTTCGGATTTAGGGACTGGGCCCAAGGTTTCAGGTTTAGGGAGTAAGGTTCAGGGCTAAGGAATCCCTGAACCCTGATCCCTGCAATCATCACAACTGTCCTTGCTAAGAGAAAAAGTGAAGCGCCTCTCTACCACCCATCCTGTTCGCACACCGCAGCGACAGCCACCTTAGCGACAGCCACTTAGCCCATCACCCTAATTTACCTCACAACAATCACCTCGGCTCTTCTTTCGCAACACAAGTTAAGTGCCACCACACCACCTGCCCAGAACTCAGTCAACTCACACCGCATCAACAGCCACCCCAGCCTTCCACTTTCGACCGTCGCCCTTCTTCCCCCCAACAGTCACCTCGGCTCTTCTTTCGCAACACAAGTGAAGTGCCACCACGCCACCTGTCCAGACCTCCGTCAACTCACACCGCATCAACAGCCACCCCTGCCTTCCACATGCGACCGTTGCCCTTCTTCCCCCCAACAGTCACCTCGACTCTTCTTCCCCAATACGAGTGACGTGCCTCCACGCCACCTGTCCAGACCTCCGTCAACTCACACCGCATCAACAGCCACCCCTGCCTTCCACATTCGACCGTTGTCCTTCTTCCCCCCAACAGTCACCTCGGCTCTTCTTCCCCAATACGAGTGACGTGCCTCCACGCCACCTGTCCAGACCTCCGTCAACTCACACCGCATCAACAGCCACCCCTGCCTTCCACATTCGACCGATGCCCTTCTTCCCCCCCGCAGTCACCTCGGCTCTTCTTCCCCAATAAAGGTTCAGTGCCTCCACTTCACCTGTCATGAACTCCCCCCGCAGCGACTGCCTTCCACCTTATCTCATGACCCTGATCCCCCCGCAGTCACCTCGGCTCTCCTTCCACAATACGCGTGAAGTGCCTCCACGCCACCTGTCATGAACTCCCCCCGCAGCGACAACAGCCGGCCCGTGAAGAGTTCAAACATGATGATGGCAAAGCTGAATACGTCCTGCAGGGTTAAAGATTCAGGGTCAGGGTTTAAATCAAGGTTTGAAGGGTTTGGGGGGGTTCAGTTCAAGGGTATTGGGTTTAGGATTGAGGGTCAGGGCTAATCAATCCAGTTTCCCCCCCGTTTTTTCTTCATTAGCCCGTATGTATCGCTTTCCGACAAAATTCCAGGGTTTGGATGGCGGTGTTCGGTATTTTTAGGGTCGACGGCACCTCGAGGCAAGGCGTAGAGGCAAATGTCGCGTCAGGCCTCATCCTGGAGAGACATGTCACATCACACTTTTCGAACACACGCACCTCATTTTCGTTTCTTTTTCAACGTGCCTCCTCTGTTTGTCTTGGAGAGACACGTCACATCACACTTATCATAGGCTCCTAATTCTCATTTCTTTTTTATCATGCCTCCTCAGTTTGTCTTGCCTACATTCGCATCCTGGTTGAAAGTGAAGGGCTTTCATACTTCAGATTCATTTGAAGGGCAAAGCGTTTTAGGGTTTACGGATTTTTGAAGGTGTCGGGGCATCCTGCCAGTGCAGAGCTCATTTATGATATGATATCAAAGATGAGCATGTCCTGAATAGGTGACAAGCAGCTTCATTCAAAGCTCGCTGATAAATGCACTTGAGCCCATGCTGTGCCGATTACGGTCCTTACAGCGGTGGCTGGACTACGTAGCTGAGTTTCAGTGATTGCAATTTCAAGGCAAATTCAGCTCATTTCAACAGGAAGGGACCGAGTAATTACTCAAAGACAATTTCTAAATTAAGGCGCAATTGCAAAGCACGTATCGTGGATCAAGTTTTTAAATCGTCGGGAATTTTCTCATGGAGCACCAGAGTGTACTTTTAATTGCGCCCGGCCTCCCACCGATTCTCCCACCGATTCTGCCACCGATTCTGCCCAGCGTCTTCTTCATCGCACACCCTCGACAGTCCTTGTTTACCTAGTCTGAGGTTTTAGGTTTAAGGGTTTACCTTAACCCTATTTAATCTTGTTAACGCATAAAATTTTCTGGCCACCTGCCGACACCCTATTGAATCTTTTTTTACTCAGCAGAAAATCTTGTAGCTGCTTGTACAGCATCATGTACGGTATTTCATTTTTCGGTATCCTTCTCTAGACAAATACGGAGGAATATTACGAGCTTATTTTTTGTGTGAGCTATTTTCTCAGGTTTTCTAGGGTTCTAGGGCCGGCCTTCCACTTTGTTAAGTCCAAGTAAAATATTATTACTCTAGACAAAATACGGAGGTGACTGCCGTAAATTTGATTTGATTTGACCTTTGGCATCAAATAAAAACTGTCGACAAAAACTCTTAATTTCCGACTGAAAACTGACGTCAAGAATCGATAATTTGCAAATTCTTGGACCCCTCGAAGTCCCCCTCAACCCCAAACAATGTTAATGATGAGGGAAGGCAAAGCAGAACTACGGTTATAGAAGTTAGCTGTATCCACAGACATAAATTAAGTATGCTACGCCCTCCTGCAGCGTGGAGGTTCAGGAAACAACGCAGCTTGGGGCCACATCTGCACCGTTAACATGAGACAGAAAGCAAAACACAAACTTCCTCAAGGCTTCCTTATGGGTACTGTACGCTTTGTTCGCCTGACGGCGGAAACATATCCAAGTCTGCTGTACCTGCAACACATCGTGTCCCCGCAGGTGGGCAGTACAAACTTCACCACCACACACTGCCTCCCTTTCAACACGCAATTTCCCCAAGTTTTTCCACCCCTGCCCTGGTACCGCCTGTGTACCGCCCTTGTACCGCAGCACTCACCACCTTCTCGTTGTATATATGTCCGTTGAACATCTCCGGCGCCATGTACATCAGACTGCCCACCTGCACAAATGGTAAGGGTTTAGGGTTTAGGGTACAGGGGTAAAGCATGTACATCAAACTGCCTACCTGCACAAATGGTACGGGTTTAGGGTTTAGGGGTAAGGCACGTACAATTGTACATCAAACTGACCTCCTGCACAAATATGAAGAGTTCAGGAGTTAGGGGTTAGGGGTTCAGGGTAAAGAGTCGGGGGTAAGGCATGTACAACAAAGAGCCTACCAACAAAAAAATGTGAAGGGTTCAGGGTTTAGTGGTAAGGCATGAACATCAGACTGCCCACCTGCAAGAACGGTAAGGGTCTAGGGTTCAGGAGAAGATGAGGTTTAGTCACATAAATAATACATTGTGGCTGTTCACCTGGAGAAATATTTTAAGTTTAGGGATCAGGTATACACATCAGGCTAACGCGGCGATAGGGGCAGGTGCATTGGCGCGGCAGCCGGCATTGGTGCAGGTGCGACAAGCGCGGCAGACATGGCAGAAAAGGCGTGGCCCTTAGCGACGTAGGGACAGGCAAACAAACATGACATTCGAGAACAGGGGCAGGTGTGGCGGTCCTTGGCGCAGATGCAACAAACGCAACAAAGTAACAGAAAAGGCGCGTCACTTCATGCCATCAGGACAGGTGAAAAAGTATCACGCGCCAAATTCCGCTTTTCTTTTGCTAAGGACTTTGCTAGGACACGCAAAAATCCTCGCACCTGCTTGGTCGCGTCCGCAAAATTCCACTCCTTCGCCGCCTTCGCCGCCATCGACAAGGCCCCGTCGATGCTCTGCTCCTCGTCCAACTGCATCGACTTGTTGGCCGACGCAAACGGCTTGAACGGCTTCTTGATCGGATCAGGCGGGGGCTTTACGTTGGACAGGCCCGGGATGGCCGGCGTAGCTTGGAAGCCCACAAACCCTGCACCGCGGACACCACCAGCAGCAGGAGCTGCCGCGGTGGCGGCAGCAGCGGCGGCGGCAGCCGCCGCCGCGCCCGCCCCTCCTCTGCTTGGCGGCGTCGCGTAGCTGTGCATGCTGGCGCCGTTCGTCGCGTCGTTGTGAAGCTCCTCCATGATCGAGTGGATCGAGTGACCGTGCGCACCGGAGCTACCTGCGCCGTCCTCGCCGACCAAACACAACGAAGCCTGCCTCAAATTAGGAGGCGGCTGCTGCGGGGGCTGCTGCTGCGGCGACAGCTGCTCTGCAACATCAGCCTCCGCGCCGACACCGCCGTTCGTATCCACCTTTCCTCCTCCGTCTTCGTGCTCTTCAGAGTCGCAATCGGCTTCCATTTGATCTGCCGCCGTGATGGCGGCGTGGTCCAGCGCTAAGATCGCCATTGTTTTGGCCACCGCATGCTTCAAACCGCTGCCGGAGTCGTTCATAAGGCCTATGAAGGAGTCGTTGGTCGATGCACCGCCCGCTTCCTGAATGGTGAGGGTTTAGGGTTTAGGGGTACGGCATGTACATCAAAATGCCCACCCGCAGAAAGGAGAAGAGTTTAGGGTTTAGGAGTGAGACATGAGGCCCACAAAGGTGTCGTTGGTCGAGGCGATGCCCGCTTCCGGTTTGAAATGAGAAACAAATCACTTGCCAGACACTATAAAAATGACAGAGTCAGGTACCGTTTTTCCAGTGAGCATCAGTGTATGCCTCAGCCGCCCGCTCCCTGTATACAATGAAGGAGACGTCGGTGGAGGCGCAGCCCGCTTCCTGTATCAAATAGGTTGAGGTTTTCAGGTTTCAGGTTTCAGGGTTTAGGGTGAAGTCAGTGTTCGAGGCGCCGCCTGCTTCCTGAACCAAACGGCAAACAAACACTCCAATTCAGGAACGTCCTGGTAGTTCAGTAATTATTAAGCATGAAAAGTACCGCGTCAAGCACAACAAGAAGGACAGGGTCAGGTACCGGTGTTCTTAGCATGAACAGTACCGCATCAGGAACTACAAAAAGGATAGAGTCAAGCGCGCGCCGCAGGCACCGACATTTTCCTGATCCTAATTATTTTTGACGTTCCTCTTTCGGTGCGACTGAACCTTGGCTTCGCCTCACTATTTGTTTGGTCTTACCACTTGGTTTGCAGCTCGTAACGGGTCACCGCTAAGCAGTTAACACTGACCTGTACCTGGACCCAAGAGGCAGCGGCTTGCAGCGCCGACCGATCAGCCTCGGCCGACAGCAAGAACATGCGCACGTCCCCCGCGCTGACGGGGGCCTCCGGGTATGAGCCACAAGACGCGAGCGGGAGGTCTCCCCCAGAGGGCAACGTCGCCCCGCTGGCGCTCGTTGGTGAGAATCTGCTCAACCTACGGCTGGCAAGCACGTCCGCAGCCGTCCCCGTCCCTGCGGGCGCTGACGTCGGCGAGCGGGCGTCTGCATAGGTGACAGGAACCCCCAGTGATATCTGCGGAGGTCTCCTGTCGTAAATGACCGCACCGTCATCCGTGGCGGATTGCACGGCTCTCGCAAGCTCCTCACCGGACGCCCCTGCTGCATCGGCGGCGGGCGTGCCGCCGCCTGCACCCTCCGGCGCTTGGCCGCCCGCATGCGTCGAACCCTCGTCTAACCCTTTCAAGTTCCCGCCCGAGTTCACACCGGAGTTCCCGCGCTGAAACCCCG
Source organism: Limnomonas spitsbergensis (assembly GCA_037349105.1). NCBI lineage: Eukaryota > Viridiplantae > Chlorophyta > Chlorophyceae > Chlamydomonadales > Limnomonas > Limnomonas spitsbergensis. Next base: position 857,576 of record JAYJMM010000093.1, on the reverse strand, counting down.
CCGAGTGATGCTGCAGCGGCTTGCACCCGCGGCTGCTGCCGCCGCCCTGGCTAAGGCTCTGGCCGGGCTTGAGGCCCCGGCTGCTGCCGCCGAACTTCGCAGCTCCTGGAGCAGCGACTCCGCGGCTGCTGTCGAAGCCCGGGGGCGCTTTCTGTCCTCGACTGCTCCCGAAAACTGATCCGCCGTAGAAGGACCTTCCGGGGCAGAGGAGGAGACAGCGTCAGACCGGGGGACTGGGCTTTCCCCCCACTTTGCTCTGCCTGGCCCTTTTGCAAAAGGCTGTGGGTGGATACGTCAAGTTTGTAACCACGACAACTGGGATGTAATATCAAGGCGATATAATGAAGGTGTCTGATACGATGTCTCAGCTACTCCTCAGCTACCCCTCTGCTACTCCTCAAATCACCCTCATTGAACCTTCCGCTACTCCTCAGCTACCCCTCTGCTACTTCTCAAGTGACCCTCATCTAACCTTCAGCTAATCCTCAGATACCACTAAGCTACCCGTCAGCTACGACTTCACTTACCATCGTACACGGGGCTTTCCCTGATGCCCCATGCTCCTATTGCGACCTAAGTCTCTTTATGCCATAGGTCTCTTTATGCCCTCTTATGCAGCTGCCATTTCTCCACTCCTCCCCCACCCTCACTCCTCCCACCGCCATTTCTCCACCCCTCCCCACCCTCACTCCTGCCACCCCCATTCCTCCTACCCTTTCCCACCCTCACTCCTCCCACCCCCATTCCTCCTACCCTTTCCCACCCTCACTCCTCCCACCGCCATTTCTCCACCCCTCCCCGCCCTCACTCCTCCCACCCCCATTTCTCCACCCCTCCCCCACCCTCACTCCTCCCACCCCCATTTCTCCACCCCTTCCTGGCCTCACTCCTCCCACCCCCATTCCTCCTACCCTTTCCCACCCTCACTCCTCCCACTCTCTCCCACCTCCTGCCCTCAATGAACTCCACTCCCGCACCTCTCAGCTACCCTTCAGCTACTCCTCAGCTACCATTCACCTGCCACCATACAAGGAGTCGTCTCTAAAGAATCCTCCCATGCTCCCGACAGGCCTGGCGTCTCTCCGCTACTCCTCTGCTACTTCTCAACTACCACTAACTTGTCACTGTACATGGAGCCATCTCTAAAAGGGCCGCCCATGCTCCCCTTCCATGCACCTGGTATCTATCAGCCACTCCCCAGCTACTCCTCAGCTACTCATCAGCAACTCATCAGGTACCATTCACCTGCCACCATACAAGGAGCCGTCTCTAAAGAATCCTCCCATGCTCCCGTCAGGCCGGGCATCTCTCCGCTACTCCTCAGCTGCTCACCAGCTACTCCTCAGCTACTCCTCAGCTACCACTCACTTGCCACCATTCATGGAGCCATCTCTAAAAGAGCCTTCCATGCTCCCCTCATGCCTGGTATCTCTCCGCTACTCCTCAGCTGCTCACCAGCTACTTCTCAGCTACATCTCAGCTACTCCTCAGCTACCACTCACTTGCCACCATACATGGAGCCATCTCTAAAAGAGCCGCCCATGCTCCCCTCATGCCTGGTATCTCTCCGCTACTCCTCAACTGCTCACCAGCTACTTCTCAGCTACTTCTCAGCTACTCCTCAGCTACCACTCACTTGCCACCATGCATGGAGTCATCTTTTAAAGAGCCGCCCATGCTCCCCTCATGCCTGGTATCTCTCCGCTACTCCTCAGCTGCTCACCAGCTACTTCTCAGCTACTTCTCAGCTACTCCTCAGCTACCACTCACTTGCCACCATACATGAAGTCATCTCTAAAAGAACCGCCCATGCTCCCCTCATGCCTGGCATCTCTCCGCTACTCCTCAGCTGCTCCTCAGCTACTTCTCAGCTACTCCTCAGCTACCACTGACTTGCCACCATACATGGAGCCATCTCTAAAAGAACCGCCCATGCTCCCCTCATGCCGGGTGTCTCTCCGCTACTCAACTGCTCACCAGCTACTTCTCAGCTAATTCTCAGCTACTCCTCAGCTACCACTCACTTTCCACCATACATGGAGCCATCTCTAAAAGAACCGCCCATGCTCCCCTCATGCCGGGTGTCTCTCTGTGCCCTTTTATGCAGCCCAAAGTCTGCAAGCTTGGCAACCCTGCGCAAACAGGGGAACGGAGTGGGCGGGGGGGGGGGGCAAACATCAATGTACCGTAGAACCGGACAGGGTTCGCGCACCCCGGGTTAAGATATATTTGCGAATCCGCGCAGGCAAATAAGCCATGTGTCCGCGCATCTTATTTACCATGCAGCGACCAATTTGAGGAAATGATTTTATTTCTGTGCGCAGCCAATATGATCTTATTAATACAGGTCCGCGCAGCTACCAAAACAACATCTTCGCTCAAAGGCAAAAAGGTCGGAAGAGGAAGAGGCTGACTGCCCTGAACTGAACAGCCCTCCTAGAAAGTGCTGCTAGATAGTCGACAGTACCGTTATGCCAACTAAAAAATAGTCAGCGCACCCCCCAAAATAGTTTTCTTGGCCTTCGAATACCAGGTTTGCGCAACGGGATTGTTTAATTCTTTTTACCGCGCATGCTGCTCGCGCACCCCCCAAATTAATTAATTTAAGTGAAACCGGCTCTACAGTATCAAAGGGACACAAAACCAACTGGTTATACTTTGCTAGATGATGTCTGCAAGCTTGGCAGACCTGTATGGAGAGTGGGGCGGCAGTCCCGAGTAAGTGGCAGTCCTGAGCACAGCAGGCAGTTCTCCAGCTTCAGGAGATCATCTGTGTCTCAACCCTGAGCCCACCTATATACCCTGAGCCCACCTCTGCATCCTAAACCCTCACTTCACGTATGTGCCTGCAGCCCTAAACCCTCAGCCCACCTCTGCCCATGCGGCCTTGAGCTCAGCAAGCAATTTCCCAGCTTCAGATCCCTGTACCATAACCACAAACCCTTAACCCTGAGCCCACCTCTGCGCCTATACCCTCAGCCCACCTCTGCGCCCTAACCCTCAGCCCGCCTCTATGAGCCTTTACCCAGGGCCCACCACTGCGCTTGCGGTCCCGAGCTCAGCAGGCAGTTCTCCAGCTTGAGGTGTCTGCGCCCTAACCCTGAGCCCACCTCTATGCCCTAACCCTCAGCCCACCTCTGCGCCCTAACCCTCAGCCCACCTCTACGAGCCTTTACCCAGGGCCCACCTCTGTGCCTTAACCCTGAGTCAACCTCTGCGCCTTAACCCTCAGCCCACCTCTACACCCCGAGCCCACCTCTGTGCCTTAACCCTCGGCCCACTTCTACACCCTGAGCCCACCTCTACACCCTGAGCCCACCTCTACACCCTGAGTCCACCTCTACACCCTGAGTCCACCTCTACACCCTGAGCCCACCTCTACACCCTGAGCCCACCTCTGTGCCTGCGGCCCTGCACTCAGTAGGCAGTTCTCCAGCTTGAGGTCTCTGTGCCCTAACCCTCAGCCCACCTCTATGCCTTCAACCTGAGCCCACCTCTGCGCCTCAACCTCAGCCCACATCTACGCCTTACTCTCGGCCCACCTCTGTGCTTGCGGCCCTGAGCTCAACAGGCAGTTCTCCAGCTTGAGGTCTCTGTGGAGGATCATTGGCTTGCACACGCTGTGCAGGTAGGACATGGCAGACGCAATCTGACCACACCACCGCAGTGCATCGCTCGGCGAGTAGCGTATTGTTCTGCAAGGGGGGTCAGGGTTCAGCGCGATATGTTGCACACTCAGGGTTCAGAGTTCAGGGTTCATAATTCATAATTCATGGTTCAGGGTACAGGGTTCAGGGTAATTGAAGGTGGAGGGTTAGGGGTGATGTGCTGCATGTGTCCGGTTTAGGGTTAAGGCTCGCTCAGCATGCCACACCCCAACATTCTCCAAAACCCCACCCCCCCAAAATGCACGCCTGGGCTCCCCCCCCCCCAAATGTGCAGGTGCTAGTATCTGAACAACCCCCCCCCCCCCCGCCCCCAAATGAAACAAGCCCATTCTCATCCGCTCGTCATGTCTTACCCGCTCGTCATCTGTCGAAGGTCGGCATCATTGCGCTTGCCTCCCTCCATGACCTCCAAAATAAGGTACATGGACATGCACACGGAGTCCAGGCTGCCCCGAGCTGGACTTCACACGCCTGGGCCCTCCCCCCCCGATAGTACTAGTACCTAAACAAGTAACCCCTTCGGCCCATCCTCACCCGCTCCTCATCTGCCGAGTGACGGCACAGTTGATAGCACCTCCCTACATGACCTCCAACATTCTCCAGCACCCCAAATAAAAATACGCGCCTAAGCTCCTCCCCCCCCCCCAGATTACGCAGGCATCAGTATCTGAAAAGGAAAAAAAATCAACCCCACCCGCTTGTCATCTGTCCAATGACTGCATCGTTGAGCGTGCCTCCCTCCATGACCTCCAAAACAAGGTACATGGACATGCGCACCGCGTCCAGGCTGCTCAGGTCAGCAGCGCCCATGCCCACCACATGAATGATATTCCTGCGATGCAGGGTGAAGGGCACAGGGTGAAATGTGAATTCAGGGTTCAGGTGCTTAGCTTGCACATGACTAACATGAGGTCTCCTGGCCCGAGCAGAACATTTAGTGTGTGGATGTAGATGCTGCCCACACAGACGTTGCGCGTGCACAGCCCAGTCCCAGTCCCAGTCCCAGTCCCACCCAGTCCCACCCCACCCTCCCCACTCCACCCCACTCTGCCACACCTCACCCCACCCTGTCACACCCCACCCCAACCTGCCCGAACCTGCACCAGCCCACCCTGTCACACCCCACCCCACCCTGTTACACCCCACCCACCCCACCCCACCCCACGCCACCCTGTCACACCCCACTCCACCCTGTCACACCCCACCCACCCCACCCCACCCCACCCCACCCCGTCACACAGCACTCCACCCTGTCACACAGCACTCCACCCTGTCACACCCCACCCCACCCCACCCTGTCCCACCCCACCCCACCCTGTCCCACCCACCCCACTCTGTCCCACCCCACCCCACCCTGTCACACCCTGCCCCACCCCACCCTGTCCCACCCCACCCTGTCCCACCCCACCCTGTCCCACCCCACCCTGTCCCACCCCACCCCACCCTGTCCCACCCCACCCCACTCTGTCCCACCCTGTCCCACCCTGCCCCACCCCACCCTGTCACACCCCACCCCACCCTGTCACACCCCACCCCACTCTGTCCCACCCTGCCCCACCCCACCCCACCCTGTCACACCCCACCCCACCCTGTCACACCCCACCCCACTCTGTCATACCCCACCCCACTCTGTCCCACCCTGTCCCACCCTGCCCCACCCTGTCCCACCCCACCCCACCCTGTCCCACCCCACCCCACCCTGTCCCACCCCACCCCACTCTGTCCCACCCTGTCCCACCCTGTCCCACCCCACCCCACCCCACGCCACAAATCTCACGGACAGCGTAATTTGCACATGTCCCTCTCCGCCTGGAACACTCCACCGCACCCCGCCTTGCTACACCATCAAGTCCCTACAAGCATAAACAAGCCTTGCTACACCATGCACTCCCTACGTCAGCAAACAATTATAAATGAGTGCAAGCACCAAGGCCTTCTTAAAAGGTTTTCATAGCTTGCACATGAGAGCAAGCACTTAGGCCTACACACAAAAGCTCACGGGTTTCGTAGCTTGCACATCAGCTCGCCCTCCAGCAGGAGCTCCTTGAGGTCGCCGGTGTCCCGCAACACCCCCGGGCGCAGCTGCTTCACAGCTACCATCATGGCGGGGGCTCCGGAGCCCGCATCGTTGGGCATGAGCCTGAAGAAAACCAGGGTATAGGGTCAAGAAGATTCAATATGGGAGGATCAGGGCTTAGGGTTTGGGAGGTGTGACCTGGGAGGATAGGGGTGCAGCTGCTAAACAGCTACCATCATGGCGGGGGCTCAGAAACGCGCATCGTTGGGCAAGAGCCTGCAAAAGATCAGGGTCAAGGTCGTAGGGTTTATAAGGCGTGGCCTGGGAGGACAAGGGCGTAGCTGCTACACAGCTACCATCAAGATTACAAAAGGGATGCCCACACACCCAACCGGCTTACCAGCCCCCTCTCTTTGCCTCTCGATTTAGGTACCAGCACAAAACAACCTTATGCTCCCTCTCCAACTAGGCCCCCACCCTCAACATACGCCCCCTCACAGCAGAAATCAAAATTATGCCGACCCAGACAACCAGCCCCCCTCCTTGCTTTTTGATTCATACCAGCACAACCCCAATTAAGCGAACACACACACTAACAGCCCACCACTTGCACCTCCATTTATGGACCAGCACACAACACAAAATGAGTGTGCCCAATCACCTAGCTAGCCCCCCCCCAACTTCAGCCAGCGCCTCTCACGGCACAATCAAGTGTGCCCAATCACCCAATCAGCCCCTCCCACCCGCATCCACCAGCTTTAGGTACCATGTTCAATGTGCCCCCCACACACACACTCGCACGAGCCCACGCATGTGGCAAATGTGCCTACACACCCAACCAGCCCCCCCCCCCCCACACACAGCCAGCGCTTCTCACTTTGCTTTATGTACCACGGCAAAAGCGCCCTCGCCCATCTCCCCCAGGTGGTCCAGCCTCTTTGGATGTATGAACAGGTCTCCAAGGATTTCCTGGAGGGTGGATCAGCAGAACTGGTCATTGTACATCAACTCAGCTACAACTCAGCTACAACTCAGCTACCCTCTCGCATCTGCCCCAAATAGTCCAGCCGCTTAAGATGAATGAACAGGATTCCGATAATCTCCTGGGGGGAGGATCAGCAGAACTGGTCATTGTACATCAACTCAGGTACAACTCAGCTACATCACAGGAGGATCAGCATCACTCTCCTGTGTGGGTAAATTCCTCCCGGATCCAATAAGTACATTTCTCTCGAATCTTATATGTTCATTACTCCTGGATCTAATGTGTACATTCCTCCTGGATATAATGCATTCATAAATCCTGATCTAATGCATACAGTGTTTTTTTCTTCAAAATATGCAATTAATTAAAAAAAGCCTGGGGTGTGAAATAGTGTGGACAGCGCGGCGAAGCCGCGCGGGGGGGGTGCGGGGGGGTCCTCCCCCCCGCCTGGGGGTCCGGGGGCCAGCGGCCCCCGGTGGGGGTTTGGGGGCGAAGCCCCCAAAGTTCAGAAACAGTGTGAGGTTTCAACTCTAGATTCTTATCCCAAATCTGTTGTAATTTAACTGTGCTAGTCCATTCAGTCAATGTTATGAGTACCGATATTCAAGTCAAAAACTCCGTAACTAGCCTCAAAGGCACTCAAGCCTACAAAACCTACAAACTGAAAATTAAGTCGGAAGTCAATATCAGCAAAGGCGGCCCAACCGCTGATGGTCCTGCCTCTCCCGGCCCAACCGCTGATGGCCCTGCCTTTCCCGCCGGCTCAACTGCTGATGGCCCATACCTTGCTGCAATCTTTGGAATCCCCTTAGGGCGCCCAGGCCTTTTCACCCCATGCCCATGTCTATGAAGAAGTACGGGTTGTGACTGATGGCCGGAAAGAAAGCTGAGAATGCCTGCTTGGCGAGGAGAAGTGGCCCTCGAGAGATCGATTTCATCATTTCGACGCTTCACGGGCCGCCCAGAATGACTAGAATCAGTAGATGATGTAGACATATTAAGCGATTCACGCGAGTCGATAGTGTTTCGATGATGCGGAGATAAAGGCGGTACCGAACAGCGATTGTGAGCGACTCCGGAGCGAGCTACAGGCGTACAGCCGCTGCGCAGCTGCGAAAAGCCCCTGGGCCAATGTTTCAGTCAGGCTTTTTTCCTCATAATATAATTAATAAAAAAAAGCCCAATTATCGCCTGAGGCCATTTATCGCCCAAAAAAAAAAAACTGAATGCATACCGGTATATTCATCCTGGATCTTAAGCGTGTATTTCCTCCAGGATCTAATGTGTACATTCCTCTTGAGTCTTAACTCCTCATGAATGTACGTTCCACCCAGATCTATGTTACTAATGGATGTATATTCCTCCCGGATCTACGTTACTACCGGATCTACATTCCTCCCGGATCTATGTTGCTCCTGGATCTACATTCACCGCATATCAACATTCCTATCAATCTATGATCTGCAAGTAAAATATGGATTCAGCTCCCATGGACCCCATGCTCACCTTCAAAATGGTTTCGGGAAGCAGCTTCCGCAGGCTGGCATCCAGTGAGGCGCTGCCATCCTTGCCATGCGTCCCACCTGCACAAAAGAAGGGCAGGCGTGTGAATTTGAAGGATGTTACGAGGCACGGGGAAGAGTGGCGAGCGAATTGGAGACACAGGCAACAAGCAACATGTCACACGCAGCTTATGGCGGGGAACCTAATTTAACAGCATAGTTCAAATCGCTTTTGTATCCCGTGTTTAAAATGCCTTCCTATCCCCGACCATACCACAAATCAGGGTAACGAATTTAGGGTTCATTTTTGGGGGCCAGAAATTTGTGAACCCTTATCACCGAATCTGTGTACCGTAGATTTTCTTTGCCTTCACTCATAACAGCGACCCTCAACCCTGAAACATGAGCCTCGCCTACATAACCCTGAACCCTACCTACAGCGACCCTCAACCCTGAAACACGAGCCTCGCCTACATAACCCTGAACCCTACCTACAGCGACCTTCAACCCTGAAACATGAGCCTCGTCTACATAACCCTGAACCCTACCTACAGCGACCCTCAACCCTGAAACATGAGCCTCGCCTACCTAACCCTGAACCCTACCTACAGCGACCTTCAACCCTATAACATGAGCCTCGCCTACCTAACCCTGAACCCTACCTGCAACGACCACAAACCCTGAAACCTGAGCCTAGCCTGCCTAGCCCTGAACCCTAACTGCAATAACCTGAAACCTGAGCCTAGCCTGCCTAGCCCTGAACGCTACCTGCAGCGACGAGAACTCCTCTTGCTGTTGCCAGGAAGTGGCTGAGGGCAGATGGAGGCAGTGGAGGTCCCTCAGGGGCCTAGGGGGGGGTATAAGCAGTTGAGGGTCAGGGGGATAAGGGGTCGGGGTTCAGGGGCCTAGGGGGGGTTATAAGCAGTTATGGGTCAGGAGGATAAGGGGTCGGGGTTCAGGGGCCTAGGGGGGGGTATCAGCAGTTGAGGGTCAGGAGGATAAGGGGTCGGGGTTCAGGAGCCTAGGGGGGGGGTATCAGCAGTTGAGGGTCAGGGGATAAGGGGTCGGGGTTCAGGCCTTCAGGGGCCTGATGGGGTATAAGCAGTTGAGGGTCAGGGGGATAAGGGGGTCAGGGTTCAGGGGGATAAGGGGGCAGGGTTCAGGGGGACAAGGGGGATATAAGTAGTCGAGGGTCAGGGAGATGTGGGGGTCAGGGTTCAGGGGGATAAGGGGAATGGGGTTTATGGAGAGGTGGGGATTATGGTGCAGGGAATAGGGAGATAGAGGGTCAAGGTTAAAGGGTTCAGCAAAAATGGGACAAGGGTCCAAAAGGTGTAAACAATATTCCAACGTAATCATCGGCAGTTTGTCAGGCTGTGCGCAGTGTGCCTTTGTTTTGCTACAAATCCAACTTTGACAGGCCGCCCCGCGGCCGCCAATGGCCCGATTGGGACCAAACCTGGACCGGCCTACGACTGGTGGCCAAAGCGGCAGGGCTGGCCACAAATGAGGCCTCCGGACAGCTGCTGGAGTGTAGCTGACATGTAGCTGAGTCAGGAAAAAAGAAACACTGGGGGTGGGTCTGAAACCGAGGTCCTATGGCCCATTAATTATTTTATCAATTAATCATAACAGTTCATTGTTCTGCTGCGCTATTTACTCCTCTGATGACTTGTCCCTTTGATTTTTGAAGCATCAAAGACACCCCATTTTATTTTTGATTAAAGAGTATCCGATAACCACCCACCCAGCCCTCTCCGGTCCCTTACGTTTGTGGCCCTCTCCGGTCCCTTACGTTTGTGGCCCTCTCCGGTCCCTTACCTTTGTGTAGAGTTAAGGGGGTTTTAGGGTTCAGGGTTAACCAGAATCCATGCAGGGCAGCCATCCAACCGTCCCCCCCTTCCAATTTGAAAACATTCAAGATCCCAGAAGCCCTAGAGGTTCCCCTCCCCCCCAAAATCAAAATCCGTCTGAGGGTGGTCGAGCCAACGGGTGGCCGGACCCTAGCTAGTGCTGATAATTAACCATCAGGCTTAAAATGCAACAAGGAGACTATTGACGAACAACGCTTGAGATACCAGTCAATATGCAGGGGCGCATTTAATAAGATGGTACCGGTTGTACTAGTGTATCATGGAATTCATGGCCACTAGCGACTATGGCCGTGCCAGTGCAGTTGACAGGCCCGGAATGCTGTCCATGGCACTGCCATGGCGATAATCGCTAGTGGTCATGATTTTGTCTTTAGTCGCTAGGAATGGTTTTTATGGTAGCTGGCCTACTATGCCCTGTGCAGCATACGACCCAGTGGCCTGCCGCATGGGCATGTCCGGGCATGTCCGGGCATGTCCGGGCAAGTGTGCAATGTGGGCAACGAATGGCCCATGATGTTAGGAGGGGTTAAGTACAGTCGGAATGCTGTCAAGGGCACTGGCATGGCGATAGTCGCGAGTGGCCACCGTGATATTGTCTTCAGTCGCTAGGAAGAGTTTTAAGAGGTTGGCCTACAATGCACTGTGCAGCATGATCCCCAGTGGCATGCCGCATGGGCATGAATGGTCCATGTTGTTAGTAAGGGTTTAGTGCAGTTGACAGGCCCTGAATACTATCAACAGCACTGGCATGGTGATTGTCGCAAGTGGCCACCATGAAAGAAAGACTACTACTCCGCCGAAGCTAGAAGCGTGAGACAGCACGACCCACAGCAGTTATATCCTTAGTAGGAGAGCCTGCTCACGACATTCTGCGGGGCACTTTCAGCGAAGCACCAGACGTTTTCCCCGCTTACACCTGGAACACGGTATGAGATGAACCTTGGCAGGGTTCGAACTGCACGCCTCAGGATGAGCTTTGCCAATCCGTGTATTACCACTGAGCCCACCCTGGCCACCATGATATTGTCTCAAGTGGCTCAGAAGGGTTCAGTGCAGTTGCAAGTTGGCCTGGAATACTGCCAAGAAAATGTGTGGGAAAAATGCCGTCCACACTGAGTTCCGGCCACTTTTAGAACCCAGGCCGCGGCCAGGGCCGGACAGAAAACACCCTTCCCGGCAAAACCGGCTACTTGGCGAACCCCCCGCACTCCCCTGCTTGGTGCCCTGGAATAATGTCAACAACACTGCCATGGTCATAGTCGCCAGAGGCCGTGAACTGGGCCGTGAACTGGGCCGTGAACTTGTCCAAGTCATCAGACATGGTGCAGTGCAGCAGATATGGAAATGCTCTACGCAGGCGATAACCCCAGTGGCACGCCCCATGTGAAAGGATGGTCATTGACCATTGGCCAAGTCGCAAGTAGTACAGCACTGGCAAGCTTTAGGCAGCATATACCCCAGCATATAATACAGTAGCATGTCCCATGAGCATGAACGGTCCTAATTGCCAGCGGACATGTTCCATGGAAGCTACGGGAATGGTATCTAAGGCCATAAATTGGTCCCCCATGTAGTACCACTCTCGGGACCATGCAACAGTCCAGTACACCAGCAGCAATGGAATGGAGCAGTACTGCAGTGGGGTGGCACAGGGTAGCTTCTTCAGCTAGTAATGCTACAGGAATGGTATCTAAGGCTATAAATTGGTCCCCCATGTAGTACCACTCTCGGGAGCATGCAACAGTCCAGTACACCAGCGGCAATGGAATGGAGCAGTACTGCAGTGGGGTGGCACAGGGTAGCTTCTTCAGCTAGTAATGCTACGGGAATGGTATCTAAGGCCATGAATTGGTCCCCCAAGTAGTACCACTCTCGGGAGCATGCAACAGTCCAGTACACCAGCAGCAATGGAATGGAGCAGTACTGCAGTGGGGTGGCACAGGGTAGCTTCTTCAGCTAGTAATGCTACGGGAATGGTATCTAAGGCCATGAATTGGTCCCCGATGCGGTACCACTCTCAGGAGCATGCAACAGTCCAGTACGCCAGCGGTCCTAGAATGGTGAAGTGGGGTGGAACGGGGTAGCTTCTGAAACCAGGAATTATTGCGGCGTTATGCCGCATGGGCTTGAAATGGCAATGAATTGGGCCGGGTGGCCCTCCCTCTATTGGCCCAGTACAGTATTGCCGTACAAAAAAGTCCAGTTTGCTGGCGCATGAAGGTGGCTGCATGGTGCCTGCATGAAGGGCTCGTGAGATGAAGGTGGCTGCGTGGTGGCTGCATGAGGGGCTCATGAGATGAAGGTGATTGCATGGTGGCTGCATGAAGGTGGCTGCATGAAGGTGACTGCATGAAGGGCTGGGATGGTCTAGGTAGCATTCCACTCATAAGTAATTGCTGGTCGGCTTGGACACTTTCTTGCCCCAGGAGCAGCTTCGATTACGCACTCGACTCGGGTTGATAATTAGGCATCATCTCATCATCGATGATTTACGAGCGATTGCAGGCCATCACTTGCTTGAACCCGCAAAGACGCCCTGAGGGGTCCCCTACCCCGACACTACGCTGCAAGTGTCTGTCTGAGTGCGTGTGCCCACTCGTGTTCCGCGACCATGCATTAAAAAACTCACCAAGATATCAATCAGGCTGGGTGGAGTGGCCTTTACTGGCCTCCCGCTGCCGCTGTGTCGCATTCGTCAAGGGGCAACCTCGGCACAGTGGTCAGGCCGATGGCAGCGGTGGCCTCCTGGTGTTGGAGAGATGACAGCGATGTAAGATTTCCAAGCTGCGGATCGCGGTCGAAGGTGTAGAGCGTGCAGGATGTATCTCTCCAGCAGGTAGCAGGACTGGGCCCGAAGATCAATTGCAGCAGAGGCACATAGGCGGAGAAAGACGAGGGGTGGGTGGTCAACTTAAAAGAAATTCGGCACCAATCACACGAGCGTGTGCACGTGTCTCGACACGACTCGTGCTGGCTGTCCATGCCCATGACATCAAACTCACAGATGCCTAGTAATCGCTCCAGAACCCGCGGTGAACACCGATGCAACCTCTCTCGGTGTACGGCATTTAAAATCCCGTATTCCTCAAGCCACGCTCAGGCGTTTTCATTCTTTCTTTCTATAAGGTCGTTACGTGCGATCTGTCCCAAACGCAAGCCATCCACTTTCCATATCCCCGAAACTACTGTCGAACATTGGTGCCTCAAACTTAAAATCGTCATGTGAGGCAGGTTGGCGTGCACATGTCATGGGCGCACGTGCACGTGCTTTCAACGCCACGCACCGCGCCACGGGGCCGTGGCCCCCTCCAGCCTGCCGGGTGTGGAGTGTGGACTGGCCAGACATGAAAGGTACGACTCGTGCCATTCTGCATCCCTACGTGACACATGCTATTGTTTGTAAAAGCTGTGCCTTTGGCGCAGCCCCCGAGTGACGTGCGTGCCCTCAAAACTGTTGCTGTGTCCTAGGCTGCTGTGTGTTCCAGCAGTACTTGCCGCGTTTTTTCCTGCTGCCTGTGTTTACGTTCTGGACATGTTGGACGATGGTGCTGCTTTGTTGGTGGGATGTTGGGTGGTGCTGGTGGTGATGTGTGTGTTGCGTGTGTTAGTTGCTCGTGCGCGCGGCGGGGTTATAAGTATTGTGTGTAGGGTTCTACCGCGTTTGCGTGCGTGCATAGTTGCTCCTGATCGGCAAGCTCTAGAGCATAAAATGAAGTGGGATAGTTTCTGTGCTGGAACCTGTTGCGTGCGCTTGCTGCATGTTTTCTGCAGGGACACAGGGAACGGGTTACGGTATCACGTTACGTTACGATACGTTACGTTACGATACGTTACGTTACGATACGTTACGTTACGATACGGGCCTTTGGCCCGATACGGGATTCAATACGACCTCCCCCCCCCCCCCATCCCACATTTGAGGTGAAGGTGCCATGGCCCAAACCGGCATGCATGGCTGCATGCCAGCCCCCATGCAATCTTGCATGGCCCCCAAGTAACCCCTAAGGGTCACCATGTGTCCATGTATGCATGCAGATTGACGATGCAGAATGCTAGTTTAAGCAGACAATCATCCGGGCAATGATGGATATTTAACTCATAATTTCAACCAGTCTGTATAAGCACTAGCACATCCCCTCTCAGTTGAGTACCGGTACTTGAGTCAGTTCCTCTTACGTCTCACTCTCCCACCTCATGATCTGTTACATCTGACTAGCTAAGCAGCTGAGCTGCAGGCTTCAATTCCGTGAGCTCCTGAAGTGCTAGTTCATCGGAAGGTAAACATAAGAGACGAATGAAGGATCCCCAAGCGTTAAACGGGTGCATTATCCGCGAAATTTCGAACGGGCTGTCCGAACATGACTTGCGTCTGTTCCCTACACTCTGTGCTCACAAACTCTCAATACCATTATAAAGTATAAGCATATTTTGTGCGCGATACATCGCTGCAAATGTGCAGTGCACGAGTTGCTGGGCTTATCACTAGCGATGGTCGTGGCGCTGTGTGGAATCTCAGCGCGGTCATTCCACACATACTCAAGAAGTGCGGATTTTCAGTCGGTGCACCGTAGTGGACCGTAACGATACGTTACGTTACGATACGTTGCGTTACGGGATTTTGGCCCATACGGGCCGGATCCTGTGTCCCTGCATCTCACTTCCTGGCCTGAGGCAGCTCATATATTTTGCTGGGCTCAGGAGGCCCCTCATCTTACCTCCTGGCCTGAGGCAGGTCATATATTTTTCTGGGCTCAGGAGGCCCCTCATCTTACTTCCTGGCCTGAGCAGGGACACAGGGAACGGGTTACGGTATCACGTTACGTTACGATAAGTTACGTTGCGATACGGGCCTTTGGCCTGATACGGGATTCAATACGACCTCCCCCTCCCCAAATCCCACATTTGAGGTGGAGGAGCCATGGCCCAAACCGGCATGCCAGCCCCCATGCAATCTTGCATGGCCCCCAAGTAACCCCTATGGGTCACCACGTATGCATGCAGATTGACTAAGCAGAATGCTAGTTTAAGCAGACAATCATCCGGGCAATGATGGATATGTAACTCTTTATTTCACCCAGTCCGTATAAGCACTAGCACATCCCCTCTCAGTTGTGTACTTGAGGCAGTTCCTCTTACGTCTCACTCTCCCACCTGATCTGTTACATCTGACTAGCTGAGCAGCTGAGCTGCAGGCTTGAATTCCGTGAGCTCTAGAATTGCTAGTTCATCGGAAGGTAAACATGAGAGACGGATGAAAGATCCCCAAGCGTTAAATGGTTGCATTATCCACGAAATTTTTCGAACGGGCTGTCCGAGCATGACTTGCATCTGTTCCCTACTACCTATGCTCACAAACTTTGTAAAGTAGAAGCGTATTTTGTGCGCGATGCATCGCTGCAAATGTGCAATGCACCAGTTGCTGGGCTTATCACTAGCAATCGTCGTGTCGCTGTGTGGAATCTCAGCGCGGTGATTCCACACATACTCAAGAAGTGCGAATTTTCAGTCGGTGCACCGTAGTGGACCGTAACGATACGTTACGTTACGATACGTTACGTTACGGGATTTTTGGCCCAAACGGGCCGTATCCTGTGTCCCTGGTTTTCTGTAAGGTGCATTGCCCGTTGCGCCACTGTGGCACCGTGCCTGCCTCAGTCCCTCTGCAAGGATTCCTGGTCTGTCCACCTGTTGCTGTGCAAGGATTCCTGGTCTGTCCACCTGTTGCTGAGCATGGCACATGTCGCTTTGTCAAAAAAACGTGGGGATCTTTGCCACCTTCCCCGGGTTTCTTCTAGTGTCTTTTCTTTTTCTTGAACCCTTCGCAATTTTTAAGGGTTGAACAACCATCGACGTGTCAGTGCAATAACGCACGGTCTGCAATAATTATTTCTGCAACCAGCAGGTATCGAACAGAACACCTTCGCTTGATCAGTCTCGTCTGTGCGAGGCGATAAGCGACTGACACCTGTACGGCTTTACTCATGTGCAGTTAGTTTGGGTGGGTGAGTGGTGAGCGACGTCATCGCCGCGCAGCGCATATTGTGCGATTGCTTTCCGAATTCATATCGCCTACACCCGACGTTGAGAACAATATAACCTCATTGCTAATGCGCTGCTTTTAATCGAGGCCGCGCTTGCGGCGGAAGACTGCGTTGCAACCCAGGCCGTGCATGCCGAGCGTCGCCACTCGTTTCGGTATGTAGCATGGGTGGTTGGCCGGCGAGAGATGTCATCGGCCCCCAATTCGCAGCGACTGCAATAACTTTTCTAATACATATCGCCTACACCCGACGTTGTGTGCATTAGAATCACATTGTCAATCCGCATCTGTTGATCGCCTGCCCGGTGCCTGCTGAGCGTCGTGAGCCGTCCAGGCCGGAATAGTAGGTTCTGTTGCGCGTGTTTTCTTTTTTCTTTTTTCTTTTTTAGTCACTTTTTTTTTCTAGGCACACTTTTTTTACAGTCTCCCATGAAGGAGATCCCTAAAAAAATGTCATCGCATCAACTTCATTAGCGGTATGTGCAAGCTGGGTATCAGAAGTGATATTGTGCACACAGGAACAATCTGATTGCACACCGAACACAGCACTGGTTGCAGCTGACCAAAACCTGAGCAGCACTGCAGCAGGTCCCAAGCCTCAATCAGAACAGACAAAGGTACCGATGTGTTGACATGTGTGTGCGCATATCTGTTTCTCGTTAAACTGCTGAAGTTGTGGTGTGTCTGGATGACGGAGTTGGTGCATGGCACTGGACGCTTTGTCGAAAGTTGGTCATACTTCATTCACGAAAAACTGGAGTAGGCACGCAATTCTGCCACCCCCCTGCTGCCAGCACTGCCAAACCTTGCATAAAAAACGAGTTTGTGCCTAGAGCAAAGATGCACGATAGTGAATAGTCCCCACGATGGTATGTCACATGTTCTGTAGTGTCGACTGCAAGTTCGAAAAGACGAAAACTAGGCAGCCGCTGGCTGTAGCGCTACGGATCAACGCGAGCAGCCATGTAACCACGCCTAACATGTTCAGCAAGTTTGTGCTTAAAGCAACGCAACGCGAGTGCATGCAACACGTATTGTGCAGTATGAACTTTCGGGGGGAAAAGTCCAAAACTAGGCCATGGCTACCCCGCCACGAGCATATACATTGCTAACAAACATGCCAATTGCTTTGCGCCCAACACGAAGCAACGCGGTGGCCTGTTTCTGAAATTGGCACCATTTTCCACCACAAATCCTTGCAAATACCATGCCCAAGAAAGCACGGCTCGTTCGATCCACTCTGCGCGCCTGCGTTGCAGTTAACTGTCTTAAGCTAGGGAAGCACGAGATACGCCATCTAAATTAAAAATTACACGCAACACTGGGGCGACCGCGAAGAACGAGCCTTCCACATTGTCCCAGGACACTAGTTGGCGGTTGGTAACCGATGTCCCAGTGAACACAACTGAAAACCCAAACCCTATCCCTTTACGTTCCTTTCAGTCACTCGGGTATCTTCTAGTAAGATGCGTTCGGTTGCGTCAAGTCTAACTTGATCACGGGCCAGCGTGATGACGCTGGATTCCCGTCCTACGCTCTACTCGGGGAATTCCCTTTTGGTAGCCATGCTCAAAAGACGCTGCTTGTTTTTGCCCGCAAGGTGACCACTATTTGAGGAGCTTGCTACAGAGCATGCGTATGCTGAATACTGGCACTGACCTTGGCATGAGGCTTTGTTTCATCCTGGCTGTGGCTGCTCATTCTTGCTTGAGTCATGAGGCCTTGCTTGTACATAATGCCCAGTGGAGCGTGTTTCTCTTTTGATCCCATGGCTATGGCTAATTGTCCTTTAGGAAAGCACAGGGCTTTGTGCCATTTGCACTAGGCTTATTATGCTCATGAGTATAGGGTTTTGTCTCACTTGCACGAGGCCATTATGACACGGAACAATTCTTCTGGCATCAGCTTTCCGAAATGTTGAGGCACTTATGCTTTTCAGTCCACTCGGTGGACATGTGGTACTGTTAAAACATGTACTGGTAAGACCTGCATGTTATGATGCCTACCGGTAAAATCTGGACTTAATTCCGTGTAGCAATTTAATCAATGACTTATGGATGGCCCTGCTCAATGGAATGGCTCGACTGCACGGGCGCCCAACTCTATGTGTGGCAAGGAGCAACGTTTGGCAAGAGGGGAAACAAATAGCCTATATGCCTCGCCATACATAGATGCAGATGAGCCTGCACATTGCCCTCTAGTAAACCCGCAGACTGCCCACCAGTAACCCATGCATACTGCCTACCGGCAGGTACGAACACTTGTGCACAATTATTTGTGTGCTACGATTTGTAGGATACCTACAAAGGGAAACTCCTACAAGCTGTAGGACTCCTACAGCCCATAGCAGTGCTACACTGCTCTCATCTTTGTAGCAATGAAATACTAAAATATGCTACAGTGTGGGAGTGCTACTAGCACTCCTACAAATCGGGACTAGTGCTACAAGGGGGGGTAGAATTCACAGTGGAAGTAACCGGGGAAATAACTAGCGGTACCGTCACCCGGTACCGTATGTCAAACTATACAGTGCACCTTAACTTGTTCAATGTGTCACAGTATATTACCGTATACGTGACAGAACCGTTTAAGCCGCTGTTAGCGGCCGCGGAGCCTCCACAGCTTCTCTGCGGAGTGCGGAGTCTCCTGATTTGCACTGGACCCCGAATCTACCGTACTCTGAATTGGGCCTGCAGGGTCCCTGTATCCCGGCAATTGCCAAAACTAGTTACATGTACTGATGATGATGTATGATTGGCCAGACAATAGTAGCGGACAGATGCGAATAAGTTGGCAAGGCATGACATGAATTGGATCACATGTGGTTTGCATGGCATGGCAACCGGATCATGGGTGTGGGTAGGGCCCGGAATATGCTGTTGTTTTATGATTCAGTAAGTGCTGCCTCGATGCCCCTTGACAGTACGTTCCTGGAGCACTTTATTTTCATCGGCACTAGGAGCGGCCGGGTCGGAAAGTTAAAGCACAATTGACCTCGTGATGTGGGCAGGATTTCTGAAAGGGATCTAAGTTGGAGGCTGACTGGTGTAGACACAGAGAGCCGGAATCAGAGGACTTTCAAGAACCGGGAGGGCCCGAGGACCTGGCAGCCGTTCAGCTGCCAGATGCGGGCCGTGGCCATATGACCGACCCCGAGTTTCAGCTGACCCGTGCCATGCTGTTAGGGGAGCAATTTGTGGTGTATAACAAGGTGTTGCATCACTTCCGGAGCTCGCAGCACGCTAAAAGGCGGGCAGCCAACATGCAGCGGCGCCGCGAGCGGGGCGGCATCGCGCGGGAGGCTGACCCGCTCGGCTGGCGGGCCGCCCGAGTAGGACGCATGCGTCATGATCTGGAGCTCCGGGGGCAGCCGGATAGCAGCACGCATTGGATGAACATCGAGCTCGGCAGCTACTGCTTCATCCCGAAGGCACAACGAATCAGCTCGCGGAGACACTGGGGGGTGTTGGTCTTTTGGATGAGCCAATAGATGTGCCTTGAGTCGGCCAGCTGGTCATGTTTGTGACCGGCAGGGCTGGCACATGCAAATCCTTCCTAATCGTCTTACTCACATAGCTGCTGGTGCGGGCCAGCACCGGCGTGCATGCCTCGAGCGTGGTGTGGCTGATGGCGCGGGCGTGGCTGCCGCCAACATCCACGGCAGCACCATCCACTCCATGTTCAGCCCTCCAGTGCAGGACGCCCACCGTGGTCAGGGGCAACCGGTACTGGGCGCTGACGGGCCCGAAGCCGCAGGCACTGCAAGCAGCGCTCCTCGGCATGCAATTGAAGAGACATCGATGGTCTCAGCCGACATGTTGCTCGAGGTGTGATTTGCAGTCAAGGGGACAGAGAGGGTGCCTAGGTGGCCGGGCGGGGTGGATGATCATGTCTTGAGGGTGGCACCGACACACCGTACACCCTAACACACTTAGCCGCATGTAAGACGTACGTAAACACTGAAAATCAAAATATGTAAGACCCTATGCTAAGCCTTAGATGGGGTTTGCCTCCAAAACCTGAACCCTAAACCCGGCAGCCAAATATGGGCGTTCTCTCCAAAACCTGACCCCCACCCCCCTGGGCCTTCTACTACTTCACTAGTAACATGGTCATCTACTTCTTGGCCGTGGCCTCACCCTTGGGGTTGAAGATACCTACACGGCGGTGCTCGATGAAGGGTTAAGGTTTCAGGGTTAAGGGCTCAGGATTCACGGTTAAGGTTTTAGGGTCCTGGGTTTTGGGGGGCGACCTGCTCATTCCAGTGTTTGACAAGATCCTTCAGCCGTTTCCCCCCTCTTAGAATTGACGAAGCATGCATATCGATGTGCAATCGAGGGTCTAGGGTTTAAGGCTTGGTGTTTAGGGTTTAGAGTCCTGGGTTGTGGGGGGCTACCGGCTCATTAATGTGTCCAGATGGGCACATGTTATGTGACATTGTCAAAAGGGCTATACCACCTTCATATGGTGCCTTCCCGTTGGGAGCAAAGGCAGTATGCATATCACTGTGCAATCGAGGGATAAGGGTTTACGGTTTAAGGGTTAGGTTTTAGTCGCGGGGGTCTATGTTTTAGGATTTGAGGCGACCCTCACCCTGGTCCACGCTTCACCCTCGCCCCCTCGTGGCAGCGTAGGTTTACAAGGATATTCCAATTAACTGGGGAAAACAGCCAGTATTTATAGGGAAACACGCTCAGGTTCATCTTCTAAGAGAATATGATTGTTCGTATTCTGTGTCAATATTAATCGTCATGCGTCAAGCGTCGGGCGTAGCAGGAAATCTACAATACGAGTGAGCTACCGTAGGGCAGTCTAGCAGACATGCTAGTCTAGCAGGCAGGTTAACTACCGAACGACCGGTAGGGGTGAGTTGAAACCCTTAGGCTGTGTTTCCATTGGAGTTTGAGGTGAGCTGGAGCTATCTGAGTGACTGGTAAAACCTCTCGGCGATATGTGTGCGTTTACGTACATGGCGGGTCATATGTATCGTAAAAACGTGGACAGGCCCAGCAGTGCTAGGAGGTTAGGTCATGACTTGATATCAGTTACACATTGACTGTGCTCTAACCTGATTGCTAGCAGTGCACTAATACTGGTATGCACCAACTGTCCCTTGAGATAATCAAACGCAAACACAATGGGCTTAAGGAGTCCACTTGACAGAATCACCAACTCCAATATATTTATGTTTTGAGATAACTTGGACATGTTGAGGGGCCTGCCTCTAATTTGTTGAGGATATTATATTGCAGTGCTGGCCTCCATAGGTGATGTATTACCTGATGTAAGCCTAGGGTTGTGGCTCTGAAACCACCAGTGCTGTTTTTTCCCATCCTCTCGCAAAACCAGTCCTCAGCATATCTGGCTGGCTCAGCTCAGATAAGAAGGGGGGCCTGGGATAAAGGACGTAAAAATCAAGATGTGTGAATATAGAGTGGATACCTGACTTTAGGCATTCTGGAACTCAGTGGCAGTGATATGGGAGCTTGCATGGCTGATGGGCTGCATGGGGCAAGGGGCATGGCTTCCTGACAAGCCACATTTACCCCAAGTTTGCAGCCTCTGGAGTGGGGAATGGTGCAAACATTAGGTGGGTAGTCTTAATGAGCTACTATCAGGCTCTCTGAATCACCAAACATCATAGCAATCAGACAGGTATGGAGTGAATTCCAATCCATCAAAGACAGCCTAAATGGTCGGACCCTGCACCAGAAGAATCGCAGAACTATCTTCTGGGCAACATGTCGTGGCCTGACGTGACTAACGTGACAAGCAAATCGCTGTCAGACCGTCAAGCAAGGCCTTGTCGAGCAACGCGGTGCTTGATGGGACATGTACGGCGGGCGCCTACCGCTGCATGCGGAACAATGCAATGGTGAGGGTGCGTAAGTTTGCCTCGAGAAGCCTTTGTGATTCGATTTTCCACTTCACATTCATCAGACCATAGATACACTACGCGCGCGCTCCGTCGTCTTCCTCCGCCCATCCGCGTTCTGCGACCTGTACCGCAGCTCTTACTCCGACGTTCCTTATCTCTGCGGCCACTGCGCTCCTGCGCACGCGCACAAGTGTGCCTCGACAAGCCTTTGCGATTCGATTTTCCCCTTCACATTCATCAGACCATGCGTATTTTAATACCAGATGATCGCCTGTTGTTGGACCTAAACCCTAGTATACCCCAGCTCAAATCAATGCGGTGCGTGATGTGACAAGCAGCTCAACGCGGTGCCGCTTTATGTGACTAGTACGGGCGTCAACCGCTGTGGCAAACCCGGCGCATTAGGGTGCGTTAACACTTACCAACAATACAACAAAATGTTCAGTATTAGTTGCCTGCTGCCGCCCTCGCCCCACTTGCTTGCGTCCCAATTGGCCCCTCGGCAGGGGTACTAATGGTGCATGCCTGCCCGGCCAGAAGCTGACAGAAGTGTAGGTGACGAGAAATAACATCGGCGCTTACGAGGGTTTTGAAGGGTTGCTGGCTGGGCAGCATGGAGGTTACCGGGCAGCACAAGGGAAAGATTCTCATGCATCACCAACTTTGGGTTGGACTTGCCGAAGTGGGAGGCTGTTGGTAGATATCGTTGAGGCATAGACGTGTTTCAGAAATTGGCACTTCCTTTGTCTTCCTTTTCCAGCCTTTTGTCTGTCCCTTCACTTTATTTCCCTTTTCCCCTCCTTTTTTTTCCTGCCCCTGGTGTTTGTTTCGTTCTGTCCTCCCAACCCTTTATTTAGGCACCCACACGGCCGAGCCTTGTTTGAGCAGGGCCCGGAGGTGTAACGTCATTGACTTGCCGAAGTGGGAGGCTGCTGTTGGCCGCCCAAGCAAACTTCAAACCGCAAAGCGCAAACACAAAAACAGCCCGGGTGCCCTTGTGGTCCTCATCGTCAGCTCTGAAGTTTTGTGAAGTCTTTACAGTCCAGCGGGGCATCACATTTGATGCATGGGACTTGTGCCCGTAAACTGGTACAAGCACTAAATATGCTAGGACAGCGAGCAAAAACCAGTGACCCCCCTGGGCAAACAACCAGCTGAGGAAAGGCACACATGAATAGGATGGACACATTGTCACGACGTATGGGTCGGTGCACCGCACGGATGAGTGGCTTGTACTGTTTTCGGAAGAGGAGGGGAAGGGAACAAAAGGAAAGGCATGAAAGGCAAAGAAGACCAAGTTCGACACTTGAGATCCACTATAGACTAGCCCTCAACAAGCCTCTAAAAAGGAGAAGTCCACAAAAGCAAGCGTACCGGTATCCCACCCCTGCTTGGCCGTGAGGGCGCCCCACTGATCAGAGGGGAGAAGAGAAGAAACAAAAAAGGGGCGAACAACAACAAAAAGAAAGGACCAAAAGGGAAGGCCGGAAAGGCAAACGACACCGGCGCCTCAGAATCCCTAGTAGAGACAAACCCTCAACAATGCCCACAGCACAGTCCACAAAAGCAATTGCACCCCACCCTTGCTCAGCCTGGTACAGCTGGTGGAAGTTAGTGGCAGCGCCAGGTACGCCAGGAGGACCAGCCCACTTCCGCTCCCGTAACTGCTCCCTGACACAAGGGCACTGGAAGCACACATGTAGCGCATCCCCCACCTGCTCGCTATCCCCTCGTGCCCAACACCGCTGGCAGCAGCGTGCCTCTCGACACTGACCGTTGCGCCGTCCTCTGGTATCAGCCGTGCTGATCGCGCCGAGCCGCAGTCGCAAATTTATGCGCACACAAGCACACACCCTCTGGCTAGTGCGGCTCTTGGCTTGCGCCAGCACGGCACCCGCCGTGGACGGGAACCAGGCGTGGTAGGTCGCCGCATATCTGTGCTCGGTGGTAGGGTCACTGGGGTCCCCACCGCCGCTTGCGTCCAGCCGTGCTTGCTCGTAGGCTGCGTCAACGAGTGCCAACACATCTGTGACTTTTTTACTCAAGTGTAAAGAAGCGAGTCATTGTTTTTGTTTTTGTAAACTGGCTAGGACATTTGTTTAACTGTGATATCGGATCTTTTTTAAGGCCTGGTTACCCACACTGCTTTGGTTCTCTGAATTAATCCATATACCGGTAACCATAATATCTCTAGATCTACATCATTATTTTGATCCCTCTCAGAATTATCTCACGCCTTGCTTTTAGCTTATAGATTGGCATTGTGTGTTGCTCTCCAAGCCTTTCTCTGGCTATACTGGCTATCAATTCCTTGTAAGTTCCTTTTACACCAGCCATAGCTGGGCAACCACATGGCCGAGTCTTTTGGGCAGGGCCTTAATTGAAATGTTATGCTGTTGATTGGCTCATCGAGGGTCAGATCTCAAAGCTTGAATCAGCTGGGGTACTGCCAGCTGCCTCAGTCAAATCTCTCGTTTCTGGAGCTTCTTCATCTATAGCGAGGATAATATCATATTCGTTGTGCGTCGCCTCTAGTAGTCAGTAAGGGCGAGGAGGTGTAGGGCGGGTGTAGGCGGGTGTGGGGCGGGTCGAAAGTCGAATGGTGGAGGTTGGAGGCCACCCTCTGGGGCAGGCTGGGCAAATGCATGGGGCTTGTTGACGATTGCATGGGAATGGTTGGACGAACGCATGGGGCTAGATACCGGGATTCTGGAGGGGCTCGAGATCTACCCCTATTCTTTCTTATTTTGTGTAGGGGGGGATATTGTTTTTATCTTTTGCTCTTGCGTCATCTTTTCAGTTTCCAACGAGACAGTCCGACGCTGATGCGGCCGAGCCTGATGAGCAGGGCCCAAATGTATGACGTCATTGACCCCAATCGATCACATCAGTTACCGAAAAAAAAGATAGAAACCTGCTAACAAAACAGAAAACAGCCTCCGCGGTCACAGATATTTAATGTCGTTGTATCCCCTGGCTCGAGAGCATGTCCATGATGGACCCTTTGGACCATGCTAAAAAAGGCTTGGCCACGTGGGACCCCCGAATGTTCAGGTCGGCAGCAGAGCATGTGAATTTGAAAAAATCGAAGTCCGGCAGACCACCAGATTTGACAGTTTGGCAGTTGGGGCAGTCGCCCCCAAACCGTTCCAAACTCAAAAATAAAAGTACCTGTAGGTCGGTAGAGAAGATGATAAACTGGCAGCCCCCCTGAAATTCCCACCAGGTCCGTGCACCGCAATTAAGAAGGGCAGAAAATTGTTCATCGGTGCCCCCTTGGAATCCCCACTAACAAACAACACCGCAATGCCTGACAGAAAGGGAGAAAGATGAACCCTATTGGGGCGTGGAGGTTAAGGGAACATCACAGCTTGGGGCCGTAGCCACATCCGCACCGTTACCGCTGATACTTCATACTTTTATCCGCCGCCGAGCTTTTTTAAGAGCAGGGCCTTGAGGTGTAACGTCATTGAGGTGTAACGTCATTGAGGTGTAACGTCATTGAGTTGTAACGTCATTGAGGTGTAACGTCATTGAGGTGTAACGTCATTGAGGTGTAACGTCATTGAGGTGTAACGTCATTGAGGTGTAACGCCATTGAGGTGTAACGTCGTTGAGGTGTAACGTCATTGAGGTGTAACGTCATTGACTTGATCGTTATTTTGTCCAGCCTTCTCAAAGTGCGAGGCTGGCCGCCCAGCCCTTGAAAGCCCGAGGCGCCAACACGAAAAAACAGCACGGGTGTGTGATAGTCTACAAGCCCGGGCAAGAGCAAAATGGCATTCATACCACCACTGGATACCACCTCCCACCGCTTTGCCATCGCGGTACCCAATAATACATTTCAGCCGCAACCTGCCCAGTAGCTGAAGTGGACAGCAGCCGAGGGGACTAGCGAAGTATCCCATGCTATTAGGCTGTTGGTCACTGACATAACAGCCTATGATAAACCTGTTGTGGTTTAGTCCAGATCGACTTAGCCATGGCAGCCCGATGCCCCCCAGAAAAAGTCTGGTGTGCACAAAAAATTATAAGCTCAACTCCAGCGAGTAGACTCCAGGCCAGAGACTGGGTGGATCTCGGCATCTCGCTTTATTTAGTTGTTGCTTCTCTGTCCAGGGCCGCCGCAAAGGCACTCGATGGGACTTCCTCGGCTTATACGCGGCGCACCCACGTGCACATGAATTATTTTCCCGACGAAAGGAAGATTAAGACTGCGCCCCACAGGCGCGTACGCATCCGAAAGGAAAAGCACGATTCGGCCTGGGCGTTGGCCGCTTCCGAGCCGTCTCCGTTGTACTAATTACGTCCGCGTCTCATCAGCGCGTCGCCTGTCCATTTCCGCATCAGAACCGTCACCCCTCCATCCCCTGCCCGTTTCAACCGCACATCATCCGTCCATGTCCGCATCCGAATCTTCGTCAAAGCCACCGATGCCGTCCAGACGCTGCTGCCCCTGCCGCTGCTGCTGCTGCTGCTGCATGCCGTCGCGCTCAAAAACCCAAGCAGCAACCTGGGGCTGTGGCTGCGTAGCCCCCATGGCCGCCTCCCCGAGCGGTACGGCCGCGGCTAGACCTCCCCCGCCAGCACCCACGCCGGGTGGCCCGGCATCTCCCGCCGTATCCGCCTGCGCCGCCGGGATGGTTGCCGAAACCTGATGGTGCGCCGCACCCAGCTGCCCTGCCGGCCGCACGCCCGGGTGGTGCCCCACCCTGCCCCGGTTGGGTGGCGAGGTGGCGAAGGGCCAGCAAGAGGGGCGCGGCGGCACGGGCGCGGGAGCGGGCATCTTCTCCTCAGCTGCCTTTAAAGCGCCCGCTGCTGACTGCCAGTACGGTAGGTGCGCACGCAGGCAGGTCAGGATCGCATTGCGTGCCTGTGCAGCATAAAGGTGAGGAGTGAGTAAGCCTGTGTAGGTGAGTGTGGATGCATGTGTGGAAAAGTAAGTACATGTGTGAAGTTGTGAATAATTAGGGTTCAGTGACTACCAAGAAACACAGAGCGCAACAGAGGAAGGCAAGCCCTGCTTCACGCTGGATTTGGGAGTGAATGGGTTCAGGGCTGAGGTTTTAAGTTTGGGGTTTATATTCAAGGGTTGAGTCCCACGACGCAGGGTGTATGAGTCTTAACCCATAAGGTTGACAAATAAAGGGGTAAAGGTTAAAGGGTTAACCTTAAGGTTAAGGGTTTAAGAATAAATCCTTAAACTCAACCCT
This sequence comes from Limnomonas spitsbergensis, assembly GCA_037349105.1. NCBI lineage: Eukaryota > Viridiplantae > Chlorophyta > Chlorophyceae > Chlamydomonadales > Limnomonas > Limnomonas spitsbergensis. Next base: position 830,399 of record JAYJMM010000093.1, on the reverse strand, counting down.
TACCCAACATCAAATAAAGGCAAAGAATACAAAGAATGGGGATGTGGGTTCGGATCCCACTAGAGTCACCTGAACGATTTGTAAACCTCTCGGCGCAAAATGCCGTAGTTGGTCATATGAGGGAAATTGCAAATGATTATGGAGGTACCGTTGAGTGATTGATCCACAATTGCAATGACACGGGGGAGGATGCGCGTCTCCTGTACGAGAAAGTCTGTCCCTCGGGATCGCCTACACCTAGGGATTCGTTAATAAGCACGAAGGATTGGAAACCAGACGTAGTTCTTACTTCTTACTTCTGAAAGGGGTGAGTTTTAGGGTTTATTCCCAAGCTGCAGTGTCTGAGAGTCAAGGGTTCAGGGCTTGGATATCGGGGTTAGAGTTATATTTAAGTCCCCCCCCAGTGTTGCAGGGTGTAGGCGTGACGGGTATAACACAACTTAGGCCAAGGTGTTCCTCTTTTCGGCCACAGGTCAACCTTTGGCAGGCTGCCCCGCTGCCGCCAAAGGCCAGATTAGGACGAACCTTGGACCGGCCTACCACTGGTGGCCAAAGCAGCAAGGCTGGCCACAAACGGGGCCTCCGGCCAGCGGCCAGAGTGTAGCTGACATGTAGATGAGTGACGAAAAAATGAACAAGATTCAAAAATGAATCTTCCGTGGCAGGAGACGAGCATTGTGCAATTACGCTGTAACTCAAAAATCGTGTAAGTAATTACGGTCCCTTCCTGGTAAAGTAGCTGAATTTGCCTTGAATTTACGGTGGCTGCAACTCAGGAACGTAATTCAGCCACCCTAAGGACCGTCATCTGCACGTCTGTGGCAGGGAACACCGCCGCTGAGCTGATTATGAGTGCAAACCACAGCCAGCCTGTGGTCTGAGACCCGGCCTACCGTCAGAGACCCGTGAAATAAGGCTTATCAAACCCGGACCTCCCTCTGAAGGCCGGGGTGTAGCTGTCAGCTACGATTCACCTACATCACGGCCTTCGGCCGTGGGGGCCTGGGGCAGCAAGGCCTGCTGCTTCAGCCACCGGCGTAAGGTCAATCAAGATTTGTCCCAATTGGCCCAGTGGTGGCCGTCCGGCGGCCCCCTACGGAGGGTCTGGTGCCCACTAAAATAAACGCTGGTAGCTGAATTCTTGAAGGTTTATGGTTTTCCCAGCTGTCCTTTATTTACGATTTAGAGTTTATGGTTTGCGCAGCTGTCCCAAATTTAGAGCCCAGGGCTTACGGTACGGTATGTTCAAACGGAGCAAAAAAACGGTAGGGTGACTCGGTGCGGTTCAACGGTGCAAAAAACGGTGGACTCCAATGGTAAGGAAACATAGAACGGTGAGCGGTACGGAAATATAGAACGGTGAGCGGTGCGGAAATATAGAACGGTGAGCGGTACGGAAATATAGAACGGTGAGCGGTACAGAAATATAGAACGGTGAGCGGTACGGAAATATAGAACGGTGCGCGGTACGGAAATATAGAATGGTGAGCGGTACGGAAATATAGAACGGTGAGCGGTACGGAAATATAGAACGGTGAGCGGTACGGAAATATAGAACGGTGTGCGGTACAGAAATATAGAACGGTGGGCGGTACGGAAATATAGAACAGTGAGCGGTACGGAAATATAGAACGGTGAGCGGTACAGAAATATAGAACGGTGAGCGGTACGGAAATATAGAACGGTGAGCGGTACGGAAATATAGAATGGTGAGCGGTACGGAAATATAGAACGGTGAGCGGTACGGAAATATAGAACGGTGAGCGGTACGGAAATATAGAACGGTGTGCGGTACAGAAATATAGAACGGTGGGCGGTACGGAAATATAGAACAGTGAGCGGTACGGAAATATAGAACGGTGAGCGGTACGGAAATAACGAACGGTGAGCGGTACGGAAATAAAGAACGGTGAGCGGTACGGAAATATAGTGCAGTGACCGGTACGGAAATATAGAACAGTGAACGGTACACAAATATAGGACGGTGTGCGGTACGGAAAATGTAGTGCGGTGAACGGTACGGAAATATAGAACGGCAAGCGGTACGGAAAGATAGAACGGTGAGCGGTACGGAAATATAGAGCAGTGACCGGTGCGGAAATATAGAACGGTGAACGGTACAGAAATATAGAACGGTGAGCGGTACGGAAAATGTAGTGCGGTGAACGGTACGGAAATATAGAACGGCAAGCGGTACGGAAAGATAGAACGGTGAGCAATACGAAAAATGTAGTGCCGTGAGCGGTACGGAAAGATAGAACGGTGAGCAATACGGAAAATGTAGTGCGGTGAGCGGTACGGAAATATAGAACGGCGAGCGGTACGGAAATATAGAACAGTGTCCGGTACGGAAATGTAGTGCGGTGAGCGGTACGGAAATATAGTAAGGTGAGCAGTACGGAAATATAGTACGGTTAGCGGTACGGAAAATGTAGTGCGGTGAGCGGTACGGAAATATAGAGCGGTACATGATTTGTGCCCAACCGGGCCAACCAGGTCAAAGCTTGTAAGGAGCCAAGACCTGATCCTGCACTGTTCTTCTGCCAATGGAAACACAAACCGTTTGGTTGCCGGCAGTTGCCTCGCTATTCCTCCAATGGAAAAAACAAACTGCAAGCTTGTACGGAGCCTAGCCGTGATTCTGTTAGTTGGCATCAAACCACCTGTAGGGGGCCGCCGGGCGGCCACCACTGAGCCGATTGGGACAAAGCTTGACCAACCTTTAGCCGGTGGCCCGAGCAGCAGGCACCTTGCTGCCCAAGGTCCCCACGGCCATAGGCCGTGATGTAGCTGAATTGTAGCTGAAGCGCGCTAAAAGAAACACTGGGAACACACTGTAAGCTTGTCAGGAGCCCAGACCCACCTGTAGAGACACTGTCGCCCCTTGATGCTTCAGAGGAGGAGGCGTCTCTCCAAGCAGCACTCGCACACACTGGAGTGGAACAGTGAGTGGTGGGAGTGGAAGAGTGAGTGGTGGGAGTGGTGGAATGAGTGGTGGAGTGAGTGGAGTGAGTGGTTGAGTGAGTGGTGGGAGTGGTTGAGTGGGTGGTGGAGTGGGTGGTGGGATTGGTAGAGTGAGTGGTGGGAGTGGTTGAGTGAGTGGTGGGAGTGGTGGAGTGGGTGGTGGGAGTAGTGGAGTGAGTGGTGGGAGTGGTGGAGTGAGTGGTGAGATTGGAAGAGTGAGTGGTGGGAGTGGTGGGGTGAGTGGTAGGGGTGGAGGAGTGAGTGGTGGAAGTGGTGAAGTGAGTGGTGGGAGTGGTTGAGTGAGTGGTGGGAGTGGAAGAGTGAGTGGTGGGAGTGGATGAGTGAGTGGTGGGAGTGGTGGAGTGGGTGGTGGGAGTGGTGTAGTGAGTGGTGTGAGTGGTGAAGTGAGTGGTGGGAGTGGAAGAGTGAGTGGTGGAGTGGGTGGTGGGAGTGGTGGAGTGAGTGGTGGGAGTGTAAGAATGAGTGGTGGAGTGAGTGGTGGGAGTGGAAACGTGAGTGGAATGCGTGGAAGGTGGGTGGTGGGAGTGGGAGAGTGAGAGGTCGGATCAGGGAGGTCAGAGTGGGGTGGAAAATGAGCAGGAAGCGAACGGAGAAGGGAGTGGTGGGAGCAGGGAGTGCAAGTGTAAGTGACTGTGGGAGAAGTGAGTGGTGTGCGTGTGGGTGTGGGGGTTGAGGGAGCAAAGGTGAGTGGAGGTGTGGGGAAGTGAGCGGGGGGGGGGGGGGGGGGGGGGCAGGTAAAGCGGGTGGGGGAGAAGCGAGTGGTGTGCGTGTGTGACGAGTGGGGGAGCTGAACGAGATAGTGAGGGAGGTGAGCCGGGGAGGTGAGTGAGGGATGTAAGTGCGCGTGGGGGGGGGGTAGGGATGTGACTTATGTGAGTGGAGGGGACTGGGGATGTGAGCGGTTCGGTAGTCGAGCTGGAGGATGTGAGTGGTTGAGCGGTTGAGCTGGGGGATGTGAGTGGTTGAGCGGTTGAGCTGGGGGATGTGAGCGGTTGAGCCGAAAGTGAGCGGAGAGATAAGCGGGATAGTGAGTGAGAGAGTAGAGAGTTGAGTGGAGGTGTGGGGAAATGAGCAGGAGGGAGCAGGTAAAAGCGGGTGGTAGAGATGTGAGTGGTGTGCGTTTGTGAGGAGTGGGGGAGGTGCCCAAGATGGCGGGGAAGGTGGATAGGGTAGGTGAGTACGGGGTGGGTGGTGATGAGACTGGCGCGGGGTGGGGTGCGTGCGCGAGGGAGGGGGGTGAGGGCGGAAAGAGAGTGTGCGTGGGGTGGGAGTGTGAGTGGAGGGGAAAGGGGTGTGTGAGTGGGGTTAGGGGGGTGACTGGTGCGGGTGGTGAGGGGAGAACACTCTGACCCGCTCAGCAATGTTTCAAGGACACCTGACAGCTTTTATTTTAGTGGGAACCAGACCACCCGCAGGGGGCCACCGGACGGCCACCACTGGGCTTATTGGGACAGTTTTTGACCGGCCTGAAGAGTGTGGCTCGAGCAGCAGGCACCTTGCTGCCCCAGGCCCCCACGGCCGTAAACCGTGATGTATCTGAATTGTGGCTGAAGCGCGCTAAAAGAAGCACTGGCACCTGAGGATGGCACCTCCATTCATACCCATTCAAACCTGAGGTCGGCACCTTAATTCAGACCTTCCTCTGGTGCAGGGATCCAGATCATCGTCTATGATAGGTCTATGTTAGGATACGTATATATTAGGTATATATACTAGTATACGTCTATAATATCTTGGTGTACGATGTGCCTAATCCCTGGTAACGAATATAACGGTCAGGATCCGGATCTTGGCATAGCATTGTTTCATATAGGGTGTGCCTGATCCCGTGTAGTCACTGATGCTGTAATTTATCCAATTTAGATCATTTCCAGATCTCACCTGCTCAGTTGCCACAGCTGCTATGGCAAGGCTGTATCCCTCCAGCTCTTTTACAGATCCACTTCAGATCCGTCTTAGATCCGTTTCAGATCCATTTCAGATATCACCTGCTCAGTAGCCACAGCTGCCATGGCAAGGCTACCTCCGTGAGGATCCATTCCAGATCCTTTTCAGATCCATTTCAGATCTCACCTGCTCAGTTGCCATGGCTGTCATGGCAAGGCCAATTCCGTCAGGATCCTTTTCAGATCCACTTAAGGTCCGTGTCAGATCCGTTTCATATCTCACCTGCTCAGTTGCCATGGCTGTCATGGCCAGGTTGTAGCCTCCCTCCAGCAGCAGGGCAATGGGTCCGAGGGAGCCCAGCTGCCGCGTCATGTGCCCGAACGCGGCTGGGGAGACCAAGCAGCCGCCCAGGGGGTCGCCTTCCACGGCATCGAACCCAGCAGAGACCAGCACCTGCGGGGTTGGGTGGGAGGGTGGTTGGTTGGGTGGTTTGGGCAGCTCAGCTGCCACGTCATGTGACCAAATGTGGCCGGGGTGACCAAGCAGCCGCCCAGGGCGTCACCTTCTATGGCATCGAACCCAGCAGACACAAGCACCCGCGGGGTTGGGTGGGCAGGTGGTTGGGTGGTTGGGTGGTTTAGGCAGCTCAACAGTCGCGTTGAGTGACCCAATGAGGCCGGAGCCACCAGATGGGTTGCCTCCCACGGCGTCGAATTCGTTAGAAGCAAGCACATGTGAGGGGTGTCGGACTTGGTCTTCTCTGTCTTCCCGGCCTCTCCTTTTGCTCCTGTCCTCCCCTCTTCCTTGTAGTGTCTTCTTTTCTTCCTTCTGAACAGTTGGGCGCCCACGCAGCCGAGCTTTGAGCGGGCACAGAGGGCCCAGAGGTTATCGACATATGAGGGGTGTTTGGGTTGGGTGGTTAGGTTGGGTGTTTAGGTTTGGTGGCTGGGTTGGGTGCTTGGGTTTGGTGGTTAGGTTTGGTGGTTGGTGGTTGGGTTGGGTGTTTGGGTTGGGTGCTTGGGTTGGGTGGTTAGGTTGGGTGTTTGGGTGGTTGGGTTGGGTGTTTGGGCGGGTAGGTGGGTGGTTATGGCAGCTCAGCTACCGCGTCATGTGACAAAATGTGGCCAGGGGGCATCACCGAGCAGCTGCCCAGGGGGTCGCTTTCAACGGCATCAAACCCAGGCGGCAGAGACCAGCACCTGCGGGGTCGGTTGGGTGGGTGGTTTGGTGGTTTCGGCCATCAACAGCCGCATTGGGTGACCGAATCCGCGCACTCTAGCACCATGCACCCTCCACTCACTATGTCCAGTGCCATCCACTCACTATGTCCAGTCTCATCCACTCACTATGTCCAGTGCCATTTACTCACTATGTCCAGTGTCATCCACTCATTATGCCCAGTGTCATCCACTCACTATGTCCAGTGCCATCCACTCACTATGTCCAGTGCCATCCACTCACTATGCCATATGTCATCCACTCACTATGCCCAGTCTCATCCACTCACTATGCCCAGTGTCATCCACTCACTATGCCCAGTGTCATCCACTCACTATGCTCAGTGCCATCCACTCACTTGAGTGCAGTGCCATCCACGCCTCTAGCACCATTCACCCTCCACTCACTATGTCGGGTGCAAACTCCCTTGCTAGCGGCATGATGACCAGCTCGAACGCCGCCATGAAGTCCGCGTCAGTAACGCCGGGTCCCCACCAGGGCAAGTTTACGGTGGCGCCCCGGCCACAGCCTGTGCCCACCTCCTCGGCAGCGCCAGTGCCCGGAAAGAAAGTGCCCTAAGATCAAGAGAAAGGGGATTTAGGGCTAGGGTTTAGGTGCAGAGATCAGGGGGATAAGGATTTAGGATAAAGGGGGGTCTTCCTTGGCTGCGCTGGCCCCTGGGAAGAAAGTGCCCTAAGATCCAGGGTTGAAGGATCAGTGTTTAGGGATCAAGGGTTATCACCCGGGTTTAAGGGGAGGAGGGTAAAGGGTTTAGGGCCAAGTGCCCACCTCCTTGGCTGCGCCGTTGCCTGGAAAGGAAGCGCCCTAAGATCCAGGGTTGAGGATCAGGGTTAAGGGATCAAGGGTTATAACCTGGGTTAAAGGAAAGGAGGGTAAAGGGTTAAGGGTCAAGTGCCCACCTCCTCAACCGCGCCGGTGCCCAGGGAGAAAGTGCCCTGAGGTCCAGGGAAGGAGGATCTAGGGTTAAGTGCTAGGGTTTAGGGTTTTGAGGTCAACGAGAGGAGGGTAAAGGGTCTGGGGTTAAGTGCCCACCGCCTCGGCTGCGCCGGCGTCGGGGGAAAAGTGCCATGAGATGGAAAGAAAGAGGATCTAGGGTTAGGGTTAAGGTGCAGAGATCAGGGGGGTACGGCTTAAGGATAAGGGGGGGCTTCCTCGGCCTAGGAAGAAAGAGCCCTGAGATCCAGGGAGGGGGGATTTAAGGTTTAGACTCAGGGTCAAGTTGATTTGTATAATTATAATTATAATTATGTTTATCGTAAGCAAATCCCTTGAGCACGCAAAGAGCATCAGGCCTTATTAACGGCAAGGATAAAAGAGAGGCCCAAGTGGCATGGCAGGGGTAAGAGAGGGGGGGAGGGGGGAGAGAGGGGATATACTCTAAATCATAAGGTCCAGCGAAAGGAGGACTCGCATTGTCGTGGCGGTGTGTGGGCAAATCAAGAACTGTTGGATCCAACTGAACTCAGCCAGGAGTTACATGTTAAGGGTTAAGGATTTGGGGTGGGGATAGGGGTACTCACATTGTCATAGCGGTGTGTGGACATGTACAGGACTGTCGGGTCGGACTCGAAGATGTGCTGTGTCCCGTTTCCATGATGGATATCCCTGCACATACAGCATGGCATATGAAAGCAGGGTCTGTGGTTCATATCCCTGCACATGCAGCATGGCATATGAAAGCAGGGTCTGTGGTTCATATCCCTGCACATACAGCATGGCATATGAAAGCAGGGTCTGTGGTTCATATCCCTGCACATACAGCATGGCATATGACAACAAGGTCTGTGGTTCATATCCCTGCACATACAGCATGGCATATGACAACAGGGTCTGTGGTTCATATCCCTGCACATACAGCATGGCATATGACAACAAGGTCTGTGGTTCATATCCCTGCACATACAGCATGGCATATGACAACAGGGTCTGTGGTTCATATCCCTGCACATACAGCATGGCATATGACAACAAGGTCTGTGGTTCATATCCCTGCACATACAGCATGGCATATGACAACAGGGTCTGTGGTTCATATCCCTGCACATACAGCATGGCATATGACAACAAGGTCTGTGGTTCATATCCCTGCACATACAGCATGGCATATGACAACAAGGTCTGTGGTTCATATCCCTGCACATACAGCATGGCATATGACAACAAGGTTTGTGGTTCATATCCCTGCACATACAGCATGGCATATGACAACAAGGTCTGTGGTTCATATCCCTGCACATACAGCATGGCATATGACAACAAGGTCTGTGGTTCATATCCCTGCACATACAGCATGGCATATGAAAGCAGGGTCTGTGGTTCATATCCCTGCACATACAGCATGGCATATGACAACAAGGTCTGTGGTTCATATCCCTGCACATACAGCATGGCATATGAAAGCAGGGTCTGTGGTTCATATCCCTGCACATACAGCATGGCATATGACAACAAGGTCTGTGGTTCATATCCCTGCACATACAGCATGGCATATGACAACAAGGTCTGTGGTTCATATCCCTGCACATACAGCATGGCATATGAAAGCAGGGTCTGTGGTTCATATCCCTGCACATACAGCATGGCATATGACAACAAGGTATGTGGTTCATATCCCTGCACATACAGCATGGCATATGACAACAAGGTCTGTGGTTCATATCCTTGCACATACAGCATGGCATATGACAACAAGGTCTGTGGTTCATATCCCTGCACATACAGCATGGCATATGACAACAAGGTCTGTGGTTCATATCCCTGCACATACAGCATGGCATATGAAAGCAGGGTCTGTGGTTCATATCCCTGCACATACAGCATGGCATATGACAACAAGGTCTGTGGTTCATATCCCTGCACATACAGCATGGCATATGACAACAAGGTCTGTGGTTCATATCCCTGCACATACAGCATGGCATATGACAACAAGGTCTGTGGTTCATATCCCTGCACATGCAGCATGGCATATGAAAGCAGGGTCTGTGGTTCATATCCCTGCACATACAGCATGGCATATGACAACAAGGTCTGTGGTTCATATCCCTGCACATACAGCATGGCATATGACAACAAGGTCTGTGGTCCATATCCTTGCACATACAGCATGGCATATGACAACAAGGTCTGTGGTTCATATCCCTGCACATGCAGCATGGCATATGAAAGCAGGGTCTGTGGTTCATATCCCTGCACATACAGCATGGCATATGACAACAAGGTCTGTGGTTCATATCCCTGCACATACAGCATGGCATATGACAACAAGGTCTGTGGTCCATATCCTTGCACATACAGCATGGCATATGACAACAAGGTCTGTGGTTCATATCCCTGCACATACAGCATGGCATATGACAACAAGGTCTGTGGTCCATATCCCTGCACATACAGCATGGCATATGACAACAAGGTCTGTGGTTCATATCCCTGCACATACAGCATGGCATATGACAACAAGGTCTGTGGTCCATATCCCTGCACATACAGCATGGCATATGACAACAAGGTCTGTGGTTCATATCCCTGCACATACAGCATGGCATATGACAACAAGGTCTGTGGTCCATATCCCTGCACATACAGCATGGCATATGACAACAAGGTCTGTGGTTCATATCCCTGCACATACAGCATGGCATATGACAACAAGGTCTGTGGTCCATATCCCTGCACATACAGCATGGCATATGACAACAAGGTCTGTGGTTCATATCCCTGCACATACAGCATGGCATATGACAACAAGGTCTGTGGTTCATATCCCTGCACATACAGCATGGCATATGACAACAAGGTATTTGGTTCATATCCCTGAACAATATGTATGTATATATTAAAAATAACAATAATATGCCCTGCCGCGTGAATGAATACAGCCACCTGTTCGGCCGTGGCACTAGGGCGGCATATAAGGGGAAGGTACCCGTAATGTGGTTTCCATCCTTGATTACCGAGCATGGCTTATGGCTGATAAGGGTTGGTTGTGTGGTTTACATCCATCAGGGTTGAGGGTTTCCATCCCCGCACATAGAGATCTGCATACTGTAGATTTGCTTTGCCTTTACTCATCATTATCGTTGTTATGGGATCCACAAAATTACAAATGATCCATTGTCAATGCCGGATTTCAGTCAGAAAATAATAGGTTTGGTCGAAACGTTGCCCTGAGGACAGCATTATAACAAACACTTTTTCATACCCGAGGGAGGGCATATCAAATCTACGGTATAAGAGCAGGTACATTTAATGCAGTTTGTGTCCCTGAACATACTAAACGGCATGTCAGGGCAGGTCCCCTGTCGCAAAACTCTCAATTTCCGATTGGGAAAAGAAAACAGCCGACAGTCCATCGATTGTGTTTCCTTTGCTTTTAAACGACGTTACATCCTTTGCATGTAAACGACGTTACATCCTTTGCATTTAAACGACGTTACATCCTTTGCATTTAAACGACGTTGATGATGAGGGCAGGCAAAGGCGTCTCCACACTCAACAGTGTTTATACACCTGCATGAATAAGATCACATAAACCCTTAACCCAAACCCAAACCCTAAACCCAAACCCTACACCTAAACTTCAACATAAACCCTGAACCTTAACCCTCAACCCGCTGCATCTGCCCCACTGCCTCCCACCCTCCCCAGCAACCAGTCCATGATGAGGATCCGTGAAGCCCTGGTTCTTGTACAAAGAGAAGCGTGAGGAGAGGGGGGGGGGGGGGCAAACCTTAACCTAAACCGGAACCCTAACCCCGAAAACCTCTCATGTATCAGTCCATGATGAGGACCAGTTCCGCCCTGTTTCTCGAACAAAGAGAATCGTGAGGAGATGGGGGGGGGGGGCAAACCTTAACCTAAACCCGAAACCCTCCCTCGTACAAGTGTATGATGAGGACCCGTTTCACATCGCTTTACAAACAAAGAAGAGGGTGAGAGGGGTGGGGGCAAACCTAAACCTGAACCCGAAACCGTCCCACTTACCAGTCCATAATGAGGACCCGTTTCGCCCCGGCCTACGATCAAACACAACGGAGGAGGGGGGGGGGCAAAGAGAGTCAACAACGTTCTAAATCAGAGGGAGGGCCAAGCCAAATCGAAACAATGCAAGCCAGGGGGGGAGGGGCCGAGTTGATGAGCACAACTGTGGATAAAGGGAGGGGGGTATAGAGTCAGCAACGTTGTAAATCAGAGGGAGGACCAAGCCAAATCGAAACAATGCAAGCCAGGGGGTGAGGGGCCGAGTTTATGAGCAAAATTGTGAATGAAGGGAGGGGGCAAAGAGAGTCAACAGCGTTAAAAAATAGAGCGAGGGGCTGAGTCACATCGAAATAATGCAAGCCAGGGGGTGAGGGGCCGGGTTGATAAGCAAAATTGTGAATGAAAGGGAAGAGCAAAGTGAGTCAGCAACATAATACATTGGGGGCTAGGGGACCTGGGCAGAGACACAGGATACGGGCCGTTTTGGCCCAAACAAATGTATTGTATCGATACGGTGTACTACGGTGCACCAACTGGAAATCCACACTTTTCCCCGTATGGCAAAATATCCCGTATCGTATCGTACCGTTTCGTATAACTGTATTCTGTCCCCGGGGCCCTGGTCCTGAGACGCCCTGACCCCCAGACCACGAATCCCAAGCCCTAAGCATTAAGTGAATTTTAAGCCCTAAGCCATAAGCATCAAGTCAATCTTGAGCCCTAAGCCCTAAGCAAAGAGTGAATCCTAAGCCCTAACCCTAAATTATGAAGTGAATCCTATGCCCCAAGCCATAAGTATTAAGTGAAGCCTTAGCCATGAGCCCTAAGCATTAAGCCCTAAGCATTAAGTGAATCCTAAGCCTTGAGCGTAAAGTGAATCCTAAGCCCTAAGTTATAAGCATTAAGATAATCCTAAGCCCTAAGCATAAGGTGAATCCTAAGCCCTGAGCGTAAAGTGAATCCTAAGCCCTAAGCCCTAAGTTCTAAGCATTAAGTGAATCCTAAGCCCTAAGCCCTAAGCCCTAAGCATAAAGAGAATCCTAAGCCCTAAGCCCTAAGCCCTAAGCATAAAGAGAATCCTAAGCCCGGAGCATAGAGTGAATCTTCCTTCACCCAACAACACTTATCCCTTGAGTGACTCCGCCGCCGTACTTGCCGGTACAGGGTTTAGGGTTAATGTTAAGGGTTCAGGTACTAAGTTAAAGGTGACAGTTTGTAGGGTTGAGGGATCAGGGTTAAATCGAAGGATCCAGGCTATATTTAACGTGGAGAGTTGCATGTTTAAGGTTGTAGGGCTAAGGTTGTAGGGCTAAGGTTGTAGGGTTAAGGTTTTAGGGTCAAGGTTTTAGGGTTCAGTTTTTAGGGTTCAGGTCAGGGATATATGGTTTCTCACCTGCTGAGCAGCTTTTGCCGCAACCGCCGCATTGTTGAAGTAGCAGAACCTGAACATAAACAGAGCAGGCAGCCTCTGTCTTTGGGTTCGAGGTTCGGGGTTTAGAGATAACGGTTTAGGGTGAAGGGTTTAGGGTTTTAAGCAGATAGCAGATGACTGTGGATAGATTTTTACAGAGGTATCGAGAGGAATGGAGAGGTATGGAGAGGTATGGAGAGGTAGGGAGAGGTATGGAGAGGTATGGAGAGGTATGAAGAGGTATGGAGAGGTATGGAGAGGTGTTTCTAACATGAGCCTTCACAATGAAGGCTGCCTTAATCTAGCCGCATTGTACAATTCAAGCATGGGGCAGATGCCTACCGAGAGCTGTCCAGCACCTTAGGGGGGGGAGGGGGATATTCGTAGGGAGGAGGAAGGGGATATTCAGGGTTTCTACCTGTCCAGGAGGTGGGTCCTGCAGCCCTGAAATAGAAGGCACAACGTGCACATCAGCAAAGGAGGAACTGGATGCCGGGAAGGAAGAGAGCCCCCTGTGACACTCAGGCCGGCCACTGCAGCCCCCTGCACCAGTAAATGGACAGACATAGAGCAGGCTGGCTGCATCAAGCGGCACTGGCTGATACTGGCTCAAGGCAGGCCGCAATGGAGTGCTGTGTCCGACATGAACCAACACAGAACAAGCTGTACATCAGACTTAACAACATGCTGTACAGGAGACTATACAGCCTGCCGAATAAATAAACCAATAAAAACGCCATCGGGCGTGGATTATTGGAAGCCGCACGTTCGGCCTGAGCACTAGGCGTGCTACCATCACGCGTAGGTCAAGCTACACCTCGCAGCTCAAAAGGAGAGCATATGGGTATGGAGAGGCGTCAAACATGAACAGTCACAGGCCAGGACTCCCTCATCAAGGATCAGCATCAGCATCAGCATCAGCACCAGCATGAGCATGAGCATGAGCATGAGCATGAGCATGAGCATGAGCATGAGCATGAGCATGAGCCCGAGCCCGAGCCCGAGCCCGAGCCCGAGCCCGAGCCCGAGCCGGAGCCGGAGCCGGAGCCGGAGCCGGAGCCGGAGCCGGAGCCGGAGCCGAAGCCGGAGCCGGAGCCGGAGCCCGAGCCTGAGCCCGAGCCCGAGCCCGAGCCCGAGCCCGAGCCCGAGCCCGAGCCCGAGCCCGAGCCTGAGCCTGAGCCTGAGCCCGAGCCTGAGCCTGAGCAGAAGCTCATCTGATGAGAGATGAGATGAGCACAGGATGCACCAGATAATTTAGCACAAAGCAGATGGCTAAGCAGGCTGCCTTTATCCAGCGGCCCCAAACGATTCAAGCGCAGGACAGGCCGCGGTGGAGAGTTGCGTCTGACAAGCCATGCCATCGTTGCCCAAGAAAAAAGCATGTTTGCCACGCCAAATTGAACATCCATCCCACACCGTGAACCTTATCGTGTCAAGTTTACCCTAATCATAAGTGTGGCTCCCATAACACTCACCCCTAAACCTAACCGTGGCACCCTGAACTCTTAGCCTACTCGTGTCACCCTAGTACACTAACCCCTAAACCTTATCGAGTCAAGTTTACCCTAAGCATAATCGTGGCTCCCTTCAAAATTATGCTAAGGGTAACCTTAACCCCCAAACCTAAATGTGTCACCCTAACCCTACCCCCCAAACTTTATCGTGGCACTACACATTTTAAACCGTGATTATATCTTGGCACCCTTGACCTTCACCCCTAAACCCTAAACCCTAAACCCTAAACCCTAAACCCTAAACCTCGTAGTGTCACTCACCCCATGGCTGTCCCGGATTCCGCGTGGTGGCCGGGAGGGCGGATGATGGCGACTCCGTTGCGGGCCTGCCGCCGGACCAGGGCAGCTGCGGGCAGGGGCGAGGGTGTACGAAGGATTCGGGTTAAGAGTTTAAGGTTAAGGGTTTGGGAAGGATCAGGGTACCTGAAAAAGATTAGGGTCTAGGGGTAGAGGCACTTGAAACGACATTTACAAGCACCTCTACCCATAGACCCTTATTCCTGAAAGGGACGGTACCCTGATCCTTTTTAACCTTTTTGGAAATGAATCCCAGGAGGAAGAGAGGAGCCTCCCCTAGCATCTTATAACATGCTGCAGGTCTTATTAACTCCATTGGCTTGCACACCATTCAGCAATGAGTCGGGACGCGGGTTTAAGGAAGGTGAGGTAAACCGTAAGGGACGAGAGTCCAGGGCTTCGAGGCAGTTCAAACGTGGTTTGTTAGTCTTTAAGGCACACGGGGTAAGTCTTGAAACAATGAATAATTTAAATGTATAAAGAAAGAAAGAAGGATGTGGCAGGAATGTATGTGGGGGTTAGGGTTAAGTGTTTAGGGTTTAGGGCTCAGGGTATGGCAGGGATGTTGGTGGGGATAACATGTGAGGATGGCCGCTCAGGTAGCCGGCGGGAGGTTTTCCGAGAAATGTATCGCAAAATCTCCTAAGATAGCCTATCCTGGGTTGCTGCAGAGGGTCTAGTGGCTCATCATCTGCCGTGCCTCTTGGCAAAATAAGTATCCAGGGCACTTTCTCAGCAAAAAAAAAATCTTTCGGCCGTGTACGTGCTGGGAAGCCTATCGGAAAGAAAATACAGAGAAACCGCCCACCCAGCCCTGACTCCCTGAGCTATCTCTACGTCTGTCATGGGACCTGCGTCCTGCACCGTGTTTCCCCCTGTCAGCTGCGCGCAGTGTAACATTCAGTAGGGTTTAGGCTGAACCGACATAACCGATCTGCACCCGTATCCCCTCCATCTGTCAACCACCCGTGAGGTGTGCCACCCTGCCCACCGCCAGATATGCACAGGTTTTCATACACTTTTAGGGTTTAGGGTTTAGGGTTAAGGGTTAAGAGTGTACGGTACACGAAATAACTAGTCTGCACCCTACAACCCACATCTCCCTTACCCCCCCCCCATCTGTCACCCACCCGCAAGGTGTGCCGCGCTGCTCGCCGCCAGCTGCCAGCAGGACTTCATACTTTAAGGGTGGAGTCATATATTCATACATACCACCTGCACCCTACAACCCACATCTCCCTTACCCCCCCCCCATCTGTCACCCACCTGCAAGGTGTGCCGCGCTGCTCGCCGCCAGCTGCCAGCAGGACTTCATACTTTAAGGGTGGAGTCATATATTCATACATACCACCTGCACCCTACAACCCACATCTCCCTTACCCCCCCCCCATCTGTCACCAACCTGCAAGGTGTGCCGCGCTGCTCGCCGCCAGCTGCCAGCAGGACTTCATACTTTAAGGGTGGAGTCATATATTCATACATACCACCTGCACCCTACAACCCACATCTCCCTTACCCCCCCCCCATCTGTCACCCACCCGCAAGGTGTACCGCGCTGCTCGCCGACAGCTGCCAGCAGGACTTCATACTTGAAGGGGGGAGTCATATATTCATACATACCACCTGCACCCTACAACCCACATCTCCCTTACCCCCCCCCCATCTGTCACCCACCCGCAAGGTGTACCGCGCTGCTCGCCGCCAGCTGCCAGCAGGACTTCATACTTTAAAGGGGGAGTCATATATTCATACATACCACCTGCACCCTACAACCCACATCTCCCTTACCCCCCTCCCATCTGTCACCCACCTGCAAGGTGTGCCGCGCTGCCCGCCGCCAGCCGTGCGCAGGAAAAGGTGTGGGCGTTGAGGTAGCAGTCAAGGATCCGCCGTGTGGGCGTGCCGCCACCACGGCCGTAGCCCCGCCCACCTCCTCCTCCGCCTCCTCCTCCTCCTCCTCCGCCCCCTCGCCCCGATTCGGGCCCCAGGCCTAGGAGTGAATCCTGGTCGCTTTCAGAGCCGCTGTCTGAAACCGCTGTGCACCAGCCAGGGTGTAGGGTTCAGGGTTCAGGGTTCCAGGTTCAGGGTTTAGGCTGAGGGGTTCAGGGGTTAAGGTGAGGCTTGTGGATACAGGGGTTGTGGACTAGGCTTCAGGGTGAAGGGTTCGTGGTTCAGCGTCCAGGATTATATTTCAGGGGTCGGGATTCAAGGTTTGGGGTTTAGCAGCATCAGCATCAGGTAGGGTTTAGGGTTTCAGATGTAGGGTGTAGAAGACTGCGTAAATTTTAGTGTCCACATTTGACCCTCCACCTAACAGTGCATCCAGGTCGCTATCCGAGCCACTGTCGGCTGATGTGCAGAACCCAGGGTTCAGGGTTCAGGGTTCAGGGTTCAGGGTTTTATGTGCAGG
The DNA here is from genome assembly GCA_037349105.1 of Limnomonas spitsbergensis. Taxonomy (NCBI): domain Eukaryota; kingdom Viridiplantae; phylum Chlorophyta; class Chlorophyceae; order Chlamydomonadales; genus Limnomonas; species Limnomonas spitsbergensis. The sequence continues at coordinate 813,676 of JAYJMM010000093.1, read as the reverse complement.
GTGTCGGTTGCTGTGTAAATTAATATGGTTCACACTTGACTCTACACCTAGCAGTGCATACTGGTCACTTTTAAAGCTGCTGTCGGCCGATGCGCAGCACCCAGGGTTCAGGGTTTAAAGTGCAGGGTTCAGAGTTCAGGGTTCAGGGTTGAAGGTGCAGGTTGTAGGTTGATGTGTAAGTTCCTAGTGTTCAAAGTTCACACTTTACTCTGCACCTAGCAGTGCATCCAGGTCACTTTCAAAGCTGCTGTTTGACGGTGCTGCACAGCACCCAGGGTCCAGGGTCCAGGGTTCAGGGTCCAGGGTTCAGGGCTCAGGGTTCAGGGTTCAGGGTTCAGGGTTCAGGGTTCAGGGTTCAGGGTTCAGAGTCCAGGGTTTAGTGTTTAGTGTCCAGGATTTTAAATGCAGGCTGCAAGTTGCTATGTGAATTACTAGGGTTCACACTTGACTCTACACCTAGCAGTGCAAACTGGTCACTTTCAAAGCTGCTGTCTGACACCGCTGCGCAGCAGCCAGGGTTCAGGGTTTAGGGTTCAGGATTCAGGGTTAAGAGTTCAGGGTTTTCGGTACAGGGTTTAGGTTGTTGTGCAGCTTTCTAGGGTTCACATTTGACCCTCCACCTAGCAGTGCATCCACGTCACTTTCCGAACCACTGCCGGCCGATGCGCAGCACCCAGGGTTCAGGGGTCAAGGTTTTTTAGGTATAGGGCTGAGGGACTATGGTTTAGGGTTCGGGGTGCAGGGACATATTTAGGTTAAAGGGTTCAGGGGCTATCCGTTAGGGTTCAGTGGGTGTGGTTTAGGGTTCAGGTTACAGATTTCAGGGCTGGTATTCAGGATTTAGGGGTCAGGGTTTGGCAGCATCCTTATCGGGTAGGGTTCAGGGTTTCCTGTATATATCCCAGGGCCCGAGTAAAACCCAAGTAAACTCCCAGGTAAACCCCCCAAGTAAACCCCTGAACCCAGCAGCGTGTCCAGGCCACTCCCTGAGCCACTATCGGGCACCGCCGTGTGGCAGCCTAGAGCAGGGGTACGTGTTCGAGGTCTGAGGTCAAGGGTTAAGGGATTAGCGTGAAGTGTGAATGTTCAGGGTTGAGAGTGCAGCCTTGGGCATAAATGTCAAAGGTGTAGGGTGTAGGGTGTAGGGTGTAAGGTGTGGGTGTGGGTGTAGGGTGTAGGGCGGAGGGTGCTGTGTAAATGCCTAGGGTCCACACCTCAACCGACACCTAGCAGCGCATCGTAATCCCTCTCCAAGACACTGTTCGACACTGCTGTGAAGTTCAGGGTTGAGGGTTATGGGCTGAAGGTTCAGGGTTGAGGGTCGAGGGCTGAGGGTTCAGGGTTGAGGGTTAAGGGTTTAGGGTCCAGATGTCAACCTAGACCCACTCTGAGCTGTTGTCGAACGCTCCAATACAGCTGCAGCCATACTTGTGATCGTCCCTACATATCCTTGATGAGGCTGCTGCTGAAATTCCAAGCCATGACCCCTAAACCCTGAACTTTACCTGATGGTGGCGCTGCTAAACCCTAAACCATTGCATCACAACCCTGAACGTTACCTGATGATTGTGCTGCTTAACCCTAAGCCATTGCCCCTAAACCCTCAACTCTAAGCCATAAACCCTAATCCCTGAACCCTACCTGATGAGGATGCTGCTAGTGAAGCTTCCTCCAGGTCCTTGATGAGCCATTGCCCCTAAACCATAAACTCGAAGTCATTACGCCTAAACCCTTATCCCTGAACCTTCCTGATGAAAATGCTGATAGTGATGCTCTCTCCCGGTATTTGATGAGCCATTACCCCTTAACCCTAAACTCTAAGCCATTACCCCTAAACTATAAGCCATTAACCCTAAACCCTAAACTCTAAGCCATTATACCTAAACCCTCCTCCCTAAAACTTACCTGATGATGATGCTGCTAGTGATGCTCCCTCCAGGTCCTTAATGAGTTCGGGGTGGTGGACCGCGAACAACTCTTCAAGGCATGCCTGGAAGGGGGGGGGGTCGGGTAAAAACAAACAGATCAAACCGTATTTTGACAGATGAATCTGTGGTGGTGGTCTTGTGGACCGCGAACAACTCTTCAAGGCATGCCTGAGAAGGGGGGGGGGGGGGGCGGGGCAGAAAAAATATAGATCAAACAATTTGTTTGGCAGATGATTCTGGGGGGGTGGACCGAGAACAACTCTTCAAGGCATGCCTGGGGGGGGAGAGGGGTCGGGGCAAAAATATAAAATAAACAGGTTTTGGCGGATGATTCTGGGGGGGTGGACCGCGAGCAATTCTTCAAGGCATGCCTGGGGGGCTGGGGGAGAGGGGCAAAAACAAATAAATAATCAGGCTTTTGGCAGATGATCCTGGGGTATCGCACCGCGAACAACTCTTCAAGGCATGTCTGGGGGGGAGAGGGGACAAAGAAACAGGAAATAAACAGGTTTGTAGCAGATGAGTTCAGCCAAAGGTTGATGGGGGGGAGGGGGAGGGGCCAGCTAAAGGTTGATGGGAGGGAGGGGGAGGGCTCGGCTAAAGGTTGATAGGGGGTAGGGGGGGAGGGGGAGGGGTCAGCATAAGGTTGATGGGGGGGGAGGGGGAGGGGTCAGCAGAAGGTTGATGGGGGGGAGGGGGAGGGGTCAGCTAAAGGTTGATGGGGGGGAGGGGGGGGGGTCAGCTAAAGGTTGATGGGGGGAGGGGGGGGGGGGGGAGGGGGAGGGGTCAGCTAAAGGTTGATGGGGGGGAGGGGGGAGGGGGGAGGGGGAGGGGTCAGCTAAAGGTTGATGGGGGGGAGGGGGGAGGGGGGAGGGGGAGGGGTCAGCTAAAGGTTGATGGGGGGGAGGGGGGAGGGGGGAGGGGGAGGGGTCAGCTTAAGGTTGATGGGGGGGAGGGGGGGGGGGAGGGGTCAGCTAAAGGTTGATGGGGGGGAGGGGGGAGGGGGGAGGGGGAGGGGTCAGCTAAAGTTGCTCCGATGCATGCACAAAATGCTACAAAAAAATCACAACTTTGTCGCCCAGTATAAACCCTTGACCCTAAACCTTTAAAGCAGCAGCAAAATGCACCTTTACATCTCACCTACTATGAACCCTATACCCTAAACCTGGAAAGCACCACCAAGATGTGTTTATCTTGCCTAGGTTGAACCCCTAGCCCTAACCCGAACCCTAAGAGAACCCTCGGCCCCTAACCCCAACCCCTTAGAATACCCTGAACCCCTAACCCAAACCCCTAACCCAATCCCCTGAGAGAACCCCAAACCCCTAACCCAAACCCCTAAGAAAACCCTCAACCCCTTACCCAAACCCCTGAGAGAACCCCAAACCCCTAAGAGAACCCTTAACCCCTAACCCAAACCCCTAAGAGAACCCCTAACCCCTAACCCAAACCCCTAACCCAAACCCGTAAGAGAACCCTCAACCTCTAACCCAAACCCCTAACCCCAACCCCTAAGAGAACCCTCAACCCCTTACCCAAACCCCTAAGAGAACCCCTAACCCCTGACCCAAACCCCTAACCCAAACCCCTAAGAGAACCCTAAACCTCTAACCCAAACCCCTAACCCAAACCCCTAAGAGAACCCTCAACCCCTAACCCAAACCCCTGAGAGAACCCCAAACCCCCAACCCAAACCCCTAAGAGAACCCCGATTCCCTAACCCAAACCCCTGAGAGAACCCCGAGCCCCTAAGAGAACCCTGAACCCCTAACTCGAACCCCTAAGAGAACCCCAAACCCTAAGAGCAACTTCAAGACGTACCTCTCTTGCCGGGAGTCTGATGCAGCGATCCACCAGGCCTAAGAGCAGGCAGGCAGGAAACGTATCAGGGGTTAGAGTTATGAGCTGGCAGGCAGGCAGACAGGAAGTGTGTCAGGGTTTAGAGATAATAGCTGGCAGACAGGCAGGCAACGTGTCAGGGTTTAAAGTTAAGAGGTCAGGGTTGTAGGGAATATGTACCAGGCCTGAAAGCAGGAGGGCAGGCAGGGAGGCAGGCAACGTGCCAGTCGGTAATCAATATGGCAATGGACATGGAGGGATTGGAGGGCAAGAGCAGGCAGGCAAGTACATAGGTAGGTAGGTAGGCAGGTAGACAGGTAGGTAGGTAGGTATGTAGACAGGTAGGTAGGTAGGCAGGTAGACAGGTAGGTAGGTAGGTAGGTAGGTAGACAGGTAGGTAGGTAGGTATGTAGACAGGTAGGTAGGTAGGTATGTAGATGGGCAGGTAGGTAGGTAGGTAGGTAGGTAGGTAGGTAGGTAGGTAGGTAGGTAGGTAGGTAGGTAGGTAGGCAGGTAGGTAGGTAGGTAGGTAGGTAGGTAGGTAGGTAGGTAGGTAGGTAGGTAGGTAGGTAGGTAGGTAGGTAGGTAGGTAGGTAGGTAGGTAGGTAGGTAGGTAGGTAGGTAGGTAGGTAGGTAGGTAGGTAGGTAGGTAGGTAGGTAGGTAGGTAGGTAGGTAGGTAGGTAGGTAGGTAGGTAGGTAGGTAGGTAGGTAGGTAGGTAGGTAGGTAGGTAGGTAGGTAGGTAGGTAGGTAGGTAGGTAGGTAGGTAGGTAGGTAGGTAGGTAGGTAGGTAGGTAGGTAGGTAGGTAGGTAGGTAGGTAGGTAGGTAGGTAGGTAGGTAGGTAGGTAGGTAGGTAGGTAGGTAGGTAGGTAGGTAGGTAGGTAGGTAGGTAGGTAGGTAGGTAGGTAGGTAGGTAGGTAGGTAGGTAGGTAGGTAGGTAGGTAGGTAGGTAGGTAGGTAGGTAGGTAGGTAGGTAGGTAGGTAGGTAGGTAGGTAGGTAGGTAGGTAGGTAGGTAGGTAGGTAGGTAGGTAGGTAGGTAGGTAGGTAGGTAGGTAGGTAGGTAGGTAGGTAGGTAGGTAGGTAGGTAGGTAGGTAGGTAGGTAGGTAGGTAGGTAGGTAGGTAGGTAGGTAGGTAGGTAGGTAGGTAGGTAGGTAGGTAGGTAGGTAGGTAGGTAGGTAGGTAGGTAGGTAGGTAGGTAGGTAGGTAGGTAGGTAGGTAGGTAGGTAGGTAGGCAGGTAGGTAGGTAGGTAGGTAGATGGGCTGGTAGGTAGGTAGGTAGGTAGGTAGGCAGGTAGGTAGGTAGGTAGGTAGGTAGGCAGGCAGGTAGGTAGGTAGGTAGGTAGGTAGGTAGGTAGGTAGGTAGGTAGGTAGGTAGGTAGGTAGGTAGGTAGGTAGGTAGGTAGGTAGGTAGGTAGGTAGGTAGGTAGCTAGGTAGGTAGGTAGGTAGGTAGGTAGGTAGGTAGGTAGGTAGGTAGGTAGGTAGCTAGGTAGGTAGGTAGGTAGGTAGGTAGGTAGATGGGCAGGTAGGTAGGTAGGTAGGTAGGTAGGTAGGTAGGTAGGTAGGTAGGTAGGTAGGTAGGTAGGTAGGTAGGTAGGTAGGTAGGTAGGTAGGTAGGTAGATGGGCAGGTAGGTAGGTAGGTAGGTAGGTAGCTAGCTAGCTAGCTAGCAAGGTAGGTAGGAAGGTAGGTAGGTAGGTAGGTAGGTAGGTAGGTAGGTAGGTAGGTAGGTAGGTAGGTAGGTAGCTAGGTAGCTAGGTAGCTAGGTAGCTAGCTAGCTAGCTAGGTAGGCAGGTAGGTAGGTAGGTAGGTAAGCGGGAAAGCGGACAGGCAGGCAGCAATGTGGAAATACTGAAAACGTGTCAAGAACTGGCCAAATAGGGTCTAGGGTTTACCACAGCTTTCAGGGTTCAGACGATTCGTGGCACCAAAGTGAGAAGGAGCGGCGGGGGGGCTTGCTGGGGGGGGGGGGAGGCACATGGTCTGTGTTTGGGGGGAAACGGCTTAAATGGGTGGGGAGAGGTCAGCGTCCTGTTCCAGTTCCTGTTTTTACCGAGGGCCCTCCGCCGCAACAGCGCTCCCCATAGCCATAAAGCCTCCCCCCTGTAGGAGCCAGGGAGTCTAGGAGCCAGGGAGGCTGGGAGCCAGGGAGTCTAGGAGCCTTATTGCCCATCCCCCTTGGGAATCGCTTCATTATTTGCTGTTTGTTGTTGTTGTTGTTGTTGTTGTTGTTGTTGTTGTTGTTGTAGAGGGTGAGGACATACCGAGGAACCCCTCCGCCGCATTAGCGCACCCCTGATCTTAAGCCTCCCCCTAGGAAACGTCTTGTTGTTGTTGTTGGGGGGGGGGGGGGGTCATACCAGGGCCCCTCTGCCAAAATAATAGAACCCTAACCCCTAAACCTTATCCTAACCCCTAAACCCTTAACAGTGCTGCCCAGAGCCCTAAAGCCTCTCCACGCATGAAATGCGGATCAGAAGAGCGAGCATGCTTCGGGGCTGACTCAGGTATGTCGTTGCGGTTTCGTTCTGGTTTTCTGTGCTGGTTTCCTCCCGGTTAGCTCTGCCTGGCCCTTTCGAAAAAAAGGCTGTGGGTGGTTGTGTCAACTTTGTGACAACAAGTCATATCTTGAGAGGTGCATGGCCTGCCTCCACCCTCTGCCACCACCCACTTACTTCAGGAAGACTTTCAATCAAGGTGTAAATCAAAGTGTAAATCAAGGTGTGAACGAAGGTGGGAACCAAAATGTTCGGCTTCGTGACACCCTCATTTGCTTAGACTTAAGTACGTAACAAATTGGGAGTAACTCGCCGCTTCTTACCCTAAAACCCTGAGGCCATAGCACAAACAGCCTAGGTGCGCATGTGGCCCTTGTCAGCTAAGGGAAAGCTAGCGTCCGCGAAAAGGGCGAATGACAAACAAGCGCCCTCACAACAGCAGGCAATCTTGCGTGAAACGTAGATTTAGGTCAGGACCCTCTGATACCCCCTGCCGGGACTTGAGCATGGCCGTCAAACAAGGTGTGAATGGAGGTGTGTGTCCAGGTGTGAATCAAGGTGTGAAAAAGGGCTGCACCAAGGAGTGAAACACGGTGTGAATCCAGGCTTGCAATCATGTTTGAATCATGCCTCTCAGCCGCTCCCAAATGGCCGTCTAAACCCTAAACCCTAAAGGCCGCCTAAATCTTTCAACCTTCAACCCTGAATGCACGGCACACCGCCACATCTCTCCTTTGCTTACCTTGCGAGCTGAGCCTCTCCCATATTGCCGCCACGCGGTCCGGTCTCTCGGGATGGTCTCTCCCGTACGGCGACGCCACCTCGCAATGTAGCAGAAACCGCTCGTCGTACGTGAGCAGCGTCCCACCTTTCGAACTCGAATTCGAATTCGAAACAGCCGGCTGGTTGCCTTCCCACACATCGCCCTGATGCAGCTGCTGACGCTCCTGCTGCCCGTACGGAGCCGGAACAGCCGAAATGCCCGCAAACGGGCTCTGAGGCCTCGTCAGCGCATGGCCGGCACGCGCTACCGCCGCGGCGGCGGCGCTGCCGCCGTGGCTGCCAGGCACATGCGCGAGCGAGCCCACCGACCCGGCCCGCGCGATCAGCCGCGGCATGAAGCTCGTTGCCAGGGAGAACACCGACGGGGATCCCCCCGGCGTCGCGGCCGGCGGCGGCGGCGGCGGGCCGCGGCCTGCCGACCACGGCCCGCTCCTCTCCCCGTAGTCCTCCTCCCTGTTGCTCCTGGCCGGTCGGCTGCTGCCCCCGATCGGGATGTACCCGGGGGCTCTAGGCGCGGGTGAGGCGTAGGAGGCCGCAGTCAGCTCGTACAGGGGGATGGATGATGTGGCAGCCAGGCGTTGGTCGGAGGGGGGGGGTGCCTCTGTGTCTATCATCATGTTGTCGCTGTCAGATCCCTGAAGGGCAAACAAGGGGTCCGGGGATTGAAGCGGAGTGCTTGACAAGAATGTAGGTGAGGAGGCAGGGTTCGGGTCAAGCGACAGGCGAATAAGGGTTTAGGGATAGGTGGGGTTGCAGGGTTCAGGTGTAGAGGTAGGTGAGTTCGTGTAAGGGATAGATGAGGTGACAGGGTTAGGGTTAAGAGATAGGTTGGGTTGCGGGGTTAGGGTTTAGGGAGCTATAGGTAAGGTCAGCCAGGCATCAGTGTATGTGTGGAGAAGGGGGGGGGGGGGGGCACAGGGGGGGGGAGGGGCAAAGGGGGGAAGGGAATGGGGGGTGAGAGGCAATGGACTGAATTGGTGCTATAGGTAAGGTCAGTGAGGCACCAGTGTATGTGTGGAGAAGGGGGGGGGGGGAGGGGGGGAGGGGGGGCAAAGGAGGGGACCAGAAGAAGGAGGTGGGGACAGGGTCAGGGTCAGGGTCAGGGTCAGGGTCAGGGTCAGGGGCAGGGTCAGGGGCAGGGGCAGGGGCAGGGGCAGGGGCAAGGGCAAGGGCAAAGGGAACGATGAAATGATAAAGGCATGGGCAATAGGTGGGGGCGGGTGAGGGGAAGGGTGAAGGGAAGGGTGAAGGGAAGGTGGAGGGGAAGGGGGAGGGGGAGGGGGAGGGGTGTGAGCCCTGCCTCCCATTTCCTACTTCCTAATCTCCTTACCACACCCCCTGTCCTCTCTCCCTCTGTGCACTCATCCCTCGTCATCTCCCTCTCCCCCCTCCCTCTCCCTCTCCATTATCCTCTCCTTCACCTCTCTCCCTCGCTTTCTGCCTCCCTCACCCTCACCCTTACCCTCATCATTTCCTCCCCCCTCACTTTCTGCCTCCCTCATCCTTCCCTTCATCATTTTCTCCTCCTTCCCCTACCCCCTCACAGCCTCTATTAAAATATATTCACTGCAACTAGCACACTGGACCATTCTCCCAAAACCCTTAACCCTAAACCCTTTTCACTGCAACCAGCATACAGGCCCCATCTCGCAAAAGCCCACATGCTGCTGCTTCACAGAGTCACTAAACCATTAACCCCAAACCATAAACCCAACATGCTGACAGGCTGCTCCTGCTGCTGCTTCTATACGCAGACGCCTCATCCTTCACCCTAAATCCTAATCCATAACCAGAATCCTCAACCCTAATTATTTACCCCAAACCTCCACCCTAAGCCCCACCTGCTACTGCTACCACTGTTGCTGCGTTCAGTCTATCAGCCCAAAACCCAAAAACCCACCTGCTGCTTCAGCTTCACACAATTCACACAATCGCAGCTGCTGCCCAGAAACGGCTGGGTACAGTTCCGACAGTACCCTCCTCGTTGCTGCGACTGCTGCTGCCCCTGCCCCTGCGGTTGCTGCGGCTGCCCCTGCTGCCACTGTTGCTGCTGTCCCTGGTACTGCTCCTGCTGCTGCTGCTCCTGCTCCTGCATCTGCTGCTGCTGCTGCTGCTGCTGCTGCCATTGCCCTTCTTGCACCGGCTGCCCCTCCACCAGCCCCTCCTGCTGCATGTCCAACATCAGCTGTTCCTGCTGCCACCGCCGCTGCCTCTGCTCTTGTAACCACTGCCCCTGCTCCTGCTGCTGCTGCACCTGCCCCTGCTGCTGCTGCTGCTGCTGCCATGGCCCCTGCTCCTGCTCCTGCTGCTGCACCGGCGGTCCCTCCTCCTGCATCTGCACCAGCAGCTGCGAGAGCGGCGACCCCAACCCCTGGCCCGGCATCAGGTGCAGCAGCGAAGGTGAGGCAGGCTCATTGTGATCCTCAAAAACTCCCCCTCCTCCACCCAGGCTCATCCCCTCAGGACCCACAACGTCATCCCAACCCAGGCTCATCATCCGGCCGCCGCCCGCGATCATCTCCGCGTTTCCCATTAAAAGCCCCGAGGGAGTCCTCTCGATGTCCGCCGCTGCACCTACGGGGAACAAAAACACCGATGTCGCAGAGGGGCACGTTAGGCCCCTGCCGCCAGCGGGCAGCAGCAGGGGCTCGGCGTGCGCCAGCGGGGGGATCCCCCCGCCGCCCGGCCCGGCCGCGGCCGCGGCCGCCGGCGGCCCTGCGGCGGATGCGACGTCCCGCACGAAATCTGCGAGCGCCGAGCCGCTGACGAGGCCGAGCGAGCCGTCCATGCTGAACTGGTCGAAGAGCGGAACGTCGGACATCTCCCCGCTGAGCATTCGGAAGGCGGCGGGGTAGTTCGACAGCAGCGGGACGCCCTCGCACGAGGAGACGCCCAACAGGAGCCGCTCCGGCGCAGGCAGCAAAAAAAGCTGTTCCTCCCTTAGAGCAGCAGAAGCAGCACCAAGTGTCCCTGCCGCTGCCGCCGCCGCGGCGGCCGTAGCAGCAGCGGCTGAGAAGGGCGGGTAACCTCTCTCCACCTGCTGGCCAGCAGATGCGGCTGCCGCCGCCGCCGCTTCATCCACCTCCGCCGTCGCTGCTGCCTCAGCCGTCGTAGCGTCCCTCACCGGCCTCAAGCCATGTGCGGCTGTCATCAGCAACACGTGCTTCGACGGCGGCGAGCCTCCACAGGAAGGGGTGCGATGCCTCAACAGCAGCGGGGGCGAGCAGGCGGAAGGAAGCGTCTCGAGCGGCGGGGCGTGACGCCGGCCGCCCCTGCCAGGAGCATCGAAGGGGATGCATCGAGGGCTTTCGGAAGCGCGGCTTTCCGCAGCTGCCACCGCCGCAGTGGCGGCGGCGGCAGTCTGTCCCCACGTCCCCGCCGTAAACGAGTCGTCTTCGGGGAACGCAGGCTGGGCGCTGATGATGCAGCCGCTCTGGCACTTAGTGGCGCTTGTCGCTCCCGCAGCGCCTGCTGCCCCCCACACCACCTGCTGCTGTTGCTGTTGCTGCTGGTGCTGCTGCTCTTGTTGCTGATGTTGCTGCTGTTGCTGCCCCTGTTGCTGCTGCAGCAGCTGTTGTTGCTGGTGTGACGCCGAGCTGACAGTTGAAGAAGCTGCGTCTGACACTACAGGATTGCCTCTCCCTACCCCTACCCCTCCTCCTCCACCTACCCCTCCCCCTCCCCCCTCCCCCTCCTCCACCTCTCCCTCCCGCTGCCCTTCCTCTGTCCTCACAACTGCACGCCGGCCATTGCATGCCAGGTTCGAGCATCATCAACTGCTCGGTTGACGGCAGCTGGTCCGAGGACGAGTGGTGGTGCCCCAAGTGTGGGGAGGTGCATGCATGCGCATGGAGAGGACTGTTGGAAGGGACCATGAGCGGTTGCAGGGTGGAGAAGCCGTGGCTAGGAGAGGACGCGTTGCGCGACCCTAAAAGATCATCGGCCAGAACACCGCCACTGTGCATGCGGCCGCAGCGGTGTGCGTCCGTCGAGGCAGCGCCGATGGCCTCGGCGGCAGCCCCCGCGTCGTGGTAGTGCGCGTGCCCGGGCTGAGCGGCCGCGCCGGGCGTGGGAACTGAGTTGAACACTTGCGCGGCGAAGTCGCTCATGCCGACGGGTGCGCCCCCGCGCTGCCAGCTTGGCGGGGTTGGCGAGGGCTGTTGCGCTGAAACTGCACCAGCTGTTGCAGATGATGCGGGTGTTGCGCCCCATGCAATGTTTCCGGTGACCCACCCGGTACCGAAACGGAAAGGACGGTGCTCCGCGTCGGCCCCGCCCGTGCCAACCTGCTCCTGCCTGTTCGAGTGTCCAGTGCTCATGAAGCTGCGCAGCGGGGATAGGCTTTCGTGCGGGGGTCGAGAAAGCGCGTGTGGGTGGCCAGGCTCGTGGGAAAACGCCTCTGCAGGAGCAGCAGCAGCGGCAGGGAGCGACGGCACGGGGACAAAGCCTTCCGGCATGTCCCAAAGGGCGCTGGCTTCAGACGGAAACAGCGCGGCGGCGGCGGCGGCGGCGGTGGATCGATTTACTGGTTTCGGATAGCTAGATCCTCGAGCTGGATGTAGCCGGGACGGGTGTTCGCGTGGTGTGGCGGGGTGTTGGTCATATGATATGCCAGGCCGGTAGGAGCCGCTGGGAGGAGATGACCAGAGTAGCTGGTGGTTGGTAAGGTCTGCGTTCCGCATGGGGTCGCGGTCGGGGCCTGCGTCTGGCTCCAGCTCCCATGCAACTTCCCTGACAAGGCCGTCGCCCCGGCGGACAGGGGCGCTGCCGTGAGAGGGTCCTGCGTCGGACCTGCCGTCCAGCAGATCTCTGCACCATGATTCGGGCGGGCTGTGCGGGGCCGCAGCTAAGTGTGGGTGTGGCCAGCTGTTGAGGAGGAGGTTGGTAGCGTGGTGGGCCCTCTGGGGAAGCTGCTGCTGCTTCAGCTGGACCGTCAGGCCTTCCATCCCGGAGCTTTCATCGCTGAATTGTTCCTCTTCTTCTTCTTCTTCTTCTAGTTCCTCTGGCTCTTCCATCATCTTCATCGCTGCGCTGTCAACCAGTGGGGGGTGGGGGGGGTACCTATCCACGCCAAAAGTGTTTTTCGAAAGGGTTAGGCAGCGTGAAGCATTGGGGCAGAAAAATGATAGATTGAAAATAAATTGAATCGAAAATGCCGGTGTAGAACTTTGGAAGGCAGGGGAAACAGGCGAGGCAATCAAATGGGGGGATGTTGCATGGGGATGGGACATGTGGCATTAGGGGGGGAAACGGAGTAATCGAGAGAGAGAGAGAGGTCGGCAGTAGGGGCAGACAACTGCTCGACATATTGTAAAGCGTTGCTGCGAATCGTGCTGCAGCACCAGTGCGAGTATCGGGCCGGGTACGATTGGTTGACGTGTAAGTTTTGATTTTGATTCTCCCTTACCTCGGATGCGTCCGAGGGAGCTACGGCAGGTCGCTGTGATATTAAATTAATCCCTAATATTTGAAAGGTCAAGCTGCTGCACTCTTCGCCATGCAGTTGCTCCTCGAGACAACTCCTTCGCGATGGAAGTGAATCCCTGAAGAAGACTCTCGGCACTAGGCGCGGTCACTGCTCACTACACACTTCTTGCAAATCTGCACGTTGAGATAGTCAGGACTAATGTTGCGAACCAAATTTCGGACAGGTCGAGGCTGACTAGCGACAGCAAACGACGTCGTTGAGCGGTACAATTCCGGAGGGCTGGGGCGGGATGTCTTGGTGCCACCCCCTGGTGCTACCTGGCCTAGTAGGAACTTGCCCGGCGCCCCTCCCCCTCAATTCCCCCTCTCCCCGCCCCTGGTACAAACCGACGAAGGAGTCTGTTGGGGGGAATCAGCCCAGGCCTAATCAGTGGAGTGAATCAGGGAATGAACATTTCCGAGGTCTTGGTCTTGGCCAGAGTGCTGGTCCTGAGACCAGCACTCATGCAGGCAAACAATGTGCGCAAAAAACCAGGCCCTGACAAATCATGCTGTCTGGATGCTGCATCAGATATTGACACACATAGCATGCTCCACGATCTCGCTTGTTTTCTCTAGACTTCGGATCGCTTAAGCTTCCGAGGTCCAACCATCATGCAGGCTTCCAAGTTGGAAAGTTTCAACCACACAGTTGGATATCACCGTCCAGTGTTCTTTTAGTGGGTAAGGGACCACCTTTGCTGGGCTGGGCCGCCCTGCGGCCACCCCTGGGCTGATCTCCACGAATCCTGGATCGGCCTCCGGCTGGTTGCCCAAGCCGCAGGGCTGGCTGCGCCAGGGGCTTGTGGCCGGGGGCCACAGTGTAGCTGAATAGTGGTATACCACTCCCTAAAAAAATAAAAAATAAACATGTCACTGTCGCCGAGCCCTTTTTGAGCAGGGCCCATAGGTGTGAGAGGGCATGAAATGAAATACCATAGAGGAACAAATGGAAAAGGCTGAGAAGGAAGCGAAGCCTCACCCCTTCAAGGAGCAGGGTGTTCCCAAGCGCAGCGGGTTTCAGCAGTCTTGAGGTTCCTATTATGTGAACCAGACAGGGACCAAACTTAAGCGCCACATCAGGCCGCATAATTCCGGGCATTTCATTACCCATTATTCTCTGTCCCTTCATTCCCCCATCCGAGAAGAGGGGGGAACAAAAGTCAAACACCCCATCCTAAAAATAATGTGAAACGACCCCTGGCTCAATATCAATCAGCTCATCAGTGCGCTTCTAATGGTGCCGATCAATGTAGCTGGTTCACAAATGTCAAAGGGTTAACAAAATAATATATAATTGCTACAGCTACCACCTGCCAGCTACTTATCCTCGCTAGAGACCACGAGGCTTCAGAAACGAGAGGAATCATGCATGAGTGATTGAGTGGCATCAAACTAGCATCTAACTTGAGCGTGCTGATGTGCTGCTTCAGACGCTTCGCCAACAGGAGGTGCGCAGCCGGGGTAGCTGGAAAGCTCTCACAACACCACAACATCGGAGGTCGCTTGGCTCGCTACATCCGAAGATAGGAGCTGCTGCTGCGGGCTCTCGGGTGAAGTCTCAGCAGCAGGACTAACAGCTGCTGCAAGAGCGAGAGGCTCGGCAGCAGCCGCAGGCTCGACAGTAGCAGCAGCAGCAGCAGCAGCAGCAGTAACAGCCGGAGCAAGAGCTGAAGAAGCACCAGGAGTAACAGAGGAGTGTAATGATGTGATTGTGCGCTGTCGCTTCGTCGAGTTCTCCTTGGCCAGCCTCTTACGTCCTCTCTTGCATGGCAGCTCAACACGGCATGATATGGCGCAATACAGCACATGTTCAGCCGGATTGTGCATTTGTGCAGTTATCCTCTATTGTTATCCTCTATTTTTTTCCTAGCCCAATCTCAACCCTAGCCATTTATGTGTCCCTTAACTTTGTTTCCTCTTTGTGGGCTTTCCTGGCCTTCTGTCTGGTTTGGTTGTTTCTTTCCTGTTTTGTTAGAGGGCTAGGATCTGAACGGGCTGGGGTTTCTTTATGATTCCTTCGCTGTATGGGATGGTATTTTCCCTTCTCCTTTTCCGTATGTTCCTTTCCTTTTTCCTCCAGCCTTTCGCTTCCCCCCCCCCCCCCCAACTAGACAGTCAGGCGCCCATGCGGCCGAGCCTTTGCAGCTTGGCCCAGAACCCCCGAGGTGTAATGTCAATGACATGAGTGAAGCCCCTTCGTGCAGTAAGTGAGCCATACAAAGAACCTGGCTATTGCATGCAATAATTGATTGTCCATTCCTCACCCATTGCCACCTGGCTTTTGTGGAAGTTTAAGTTACGTTTTCTGAAGGCTAGGCTCTTCAGGGGCAGGGTATACGGTTTGTCTGGCCTTTTTGTTGTTGTGTTATTTGGAAGTTGGGCGTTCTTTCCTTTCTTTACTTGTGTGCCTCCTCCCTTGACTTTCCCAGCTGACTTAAGGTTTGCCGACGATTTAAGCAGGGCCCAGATGTCAATAACGTTACACCTCTGGGCCCCACTGATCCGAAGGGAAAAGAGAATAAACTAAAAAGGGGGCAAACAACAACAAAAAAGGACCGAAAGAGAAGGCCGGAAAGGCAAACAGCACCGGCGCCTCAGGATCCCTAGAGACTTACCCTCAACAATGCCCACAGCACAGTCCACAAAAGCAAGTGCATCCCACCCCTGCTCAGCCTGGTGGAAGTTAGTGGCAGCGCCGGGTGGACCTGCCCACCCATGCACCCGTAACTGCTCGCTGGCACTAGGGCACTGGAAGCACACATGTAGCGCATCCTCCACCTGCTCGCTATCCCCCCGTGCCCAACACCGCTGGCAGCAGCGTGCCTCTCGCCGTTGACCGTTGCGCCGTCCTCTGGTATCAGCCGTGCTGATCTCGCCGAGCCGCAGTCGCAAATATATACGCACACAAGCACGCTCCCTCTGGCTAGTGCGGCTCTTGGCTTGCGCCATCATGGCACTCGCCGTGGACTGGAACCAGGCGTAGTAGTTCGCCGCAGATCTGTGCTCGGTGGTAGGGTCCCTGGGATCCCCACCGCCGCTTGCGTCCAGCCGAGCTTGTAGGCTGCGTCAACAAGTGCCAACACCTCTGTGACGGGTAGGCGCTGTAGGGCAGCTGCTGCCTCGCGAAAGGTGGGGGTGGCCGCCCCCCGCTCCAGCTCCTCTAATGCACCCAGCAGATCAGGGCCCAGATGTGTAACGTCATAAACCCATTGCCCCCACCTCACACACAAGTCCATGGCGTTACAGCTATGGGCCCGATTCAAAAGGCTCGGCCGCGTGGGTGCCCAACTAATCGTTTAGTTGGGAACAAAGAAACAAAAAACGGTGAATTGGTTAGGAACCCCAGGAAATAGGAGGGACACATTCCGCATAGAGGTCAGCGGAGCATGTAATAATTTTAACACCTCTGGGCCCTGCTTCAATACAGCTCGGCCACGTCGGCAAACTTCAAGTCAGCTAGCACAGTTAAGGGAGAAGGCACAGGAGGAAAAAAGGAAAGCAAGTTAACCTTCGAAACAACAAGAGCAACAACAAAAAGGTGAGGCAAACCATCACCTGAAGAGGCCCCTAAAGAGACTAGCCTTAAAAAGTGTCAGGCAAACCGTCCCCTGAAAAGACCCCTGAAGAGACTGACCTTCAAAATGGTCAGGAAAATCGTCCCCTGAAGAGACCCCTGTAGAGACTAGCCTTCATAAAGGTCAGGCAAACCGTATCCCCGGTCCCTGAAGAAACACGATACGCGTGATGAGTCAGGAAAGAAAGAAATGTACACCCGGCCTGGGCGTTCAGGGTTCAGATAAAGTTACGGCCCGCTCCGCCCCGCCCCGTCCCGCCAGGGCGTGAGGGGGCTCAGGGTGTAGAATGTGGTATGTGCTTAGGCCACGTCCGCGCCATTCCTATCCGGGCCCAGAGGTGTGACGTCATTCCTATCTGGGCCCAGACGTGTGACGACATTCCTATCCAGGCCCAGAGGTGTGACGTCATTCCTATCCAGGCCCAGAGGTGTGACGTCATTCCTATCCAGGCCCAGAGGTGTCACGTCATTCCTATCCGGGCCCAGAGGTGTCACGTCATTCCTATCCGGGCCCAGAGGTGTCACGTCATTCCTATCCGGGCCCAGAGGTGTGACGTCATTCCTATCCAGGCCCAGAGGTGTCACGTCATTCCTATCCGGGCCCAGAGGTGTGACGTCATTCCTATCCGGGCCCAGAGGTGTAACGTCATTCCTACCCGGGCCCAGAGGTGTGACGTCATTCCTATCCAGGCCCAGAGATGTCACGTCATTCCTATCCGGGCCCAGAGGTGTGACGTCATTCCTATCCGGGCCCAGAGGTGTAACGTCATTCCTACCCGGGCCCAGAGGTGTCACGTCATTCCTATCCGGGCCCAGAGGTGTAACGTCATTCCTATCCGGGCCCAGAGGTGTGACGTCATTCCTATCCAGGCCCAGAGGTGTAACGTCATTCCTATCCGGGCCCAGAGGGGTCACGTCATTGAGACTACACGGAGCCCAAAAGACGCTGAAAGTTCCATAATGTACATGTGCCTTATTGAGAGAAGGGGGGGACCGCATGCAAGGCTGCGAGTCCGTGTTATAAGCTCCACTCAACATCCTTTATTGAAAAAACGCTCCACGAGTTGATTGTCGAAGAACCACTTTGCTTGGGGTCAGAGGCATCAAAGCCATCATAGCCGCCTCGCCATGAGCCATCCCAGCCACCCGCCATGAGCGGATGAGCCATCACAGCCATTTCGCTATAAGCGTGTGAGCCGTCCCAGCTCTTTCGCCATGAGCGGATGAGCCATCACAGCCGTCAGGGTGTGCGCCTTCAGCCTGCCAGGTTCCGCTTCGGCTGCGGGTCACATTTCCCAGATTAGCAGCGATTGGGGTGGGCAACATGATAATTAGAGTTTCCAGGCAAGCCAGGCAGGAAGCAAGACGGCCACTTTTATGGGCCACCAGTCTGTCCACAACTTATTCAAAAACTTCCCAAGGTTTTACAGGTTCTCCTTGGGCACCTGCTACATTTCTTTCTTCCTTGGCAAAGCCAAATAAGGGATGAAACTGGTACCATATAACCCACGGCCCACAGGTTTAGGGTTTAGGGTTTAAAATTTATATGAGGAGGGCCCCATGAGACACAGACAGGGGGGAAGCGGAATGCGGGCAAACATGTGCAGATTTAACATGTACAGCTTAACATGTGCAGATTTAACATGTACAGCTTAAAATGTGCTACATGTGCAGATTTAACATGTACAGCTTAACACGTGCAGGTGTAACATGTACAGCTTTCATATGTACAGCTTTTATATACACAAATGAAGTCCATAGGCTTAAGGGCCTGCACTCAGGTTTTCTGCCGTCAAACCATTCTGAGTTCTGGCAGAATGCGGGCAAACAGGTGCAGAGAAGCAGCAGCATTTGGTGTCGCCTTCAGAGCAGAGATGAGCAGCATGTACGGAACATTCAGATCAGATGAGCAATCAGATCACATCAGCAGTCACAGCAGATATGAGCAGCATTTACTCAACATTCAGATGAGATGAGAAGCCACAGCAGATCAGCAGTCACAGCAGATGTGAGCAGTCAAATCTGCTTGGCAGTCTGCTCAGCAATCCCAGCAAATCGGATCAGTCAGGGTATCATTCGGAGGTTCACAACATCGTAATGATGTGCCCGACTGATCCGATTTGCCGCGGCCACAGAGCAGACTGCTGAGCAGATGCTGTTTATGCTATGTTGTTTAGGGTTGAAGGTTTAACCCTAACCCTAAACTCCCCCCCCCCCCGCCCATACGCCTCACCTTGTAGGTGGCAATCTCAGCAGAGCTGGTTTGGAGCTTGCCGTACCTACACACACAATCATTGAAAGGTCATACAGAGTTCAGAGTTCAGGGTTGAGGGTTCAGGGTTCAAGCTTTAAATGCGGATAAACAGAAGGTTAAATCCTGGCAGCCATTGGCATTTCTGCTGTGTTGACTTGAAGCTTGCCGTACCTACACACACAATCAATGAAAGGTTGTACAGGGCTCAGGCTTCAGGCCTTAAATTAGGAGAAATAGAGGGTTTAACCCTGCCATCCATGGCCATTTCCTGCTGCAATGGCTTGAAGCTTGCTGTACCTACACACACAATCATTCAAATGTCATATACAGGCTTCATGCTTCGAGCCTGAATTGAGAATATAGGGCTAAACCCTGGCAACCATGGCGATCTCAGCAGTGAGCTGGTTTGAAGCTTGCCGTACCTACACACACAATCATTGAAAGGTTGTACAGGGCTCAGGCTTCAGGCCTTAAATGAGAATTTAGGGCTGAACCCTGCCTGCTATGGCCATCTCAGCAGAGAGCTGGTTTGCAGCTTGCTGTACCTACACACACAATCATTGAAAGGTCATACAGGGTTCAGGCTTCAGGCCTTAAATGAGAATTTAGGGCTGAACCCTGCCTGCTATGGCCATCTCAGCAGAGAGCTGGTTTGAAGCTTGCCGTACCTACAAACACAATCATTGAAAGGTCATACAGGGTTCAGGCTTCAGGCCTTAAATGAGAATTTAGGGCTGAACCCTGCCTGCTATGGCCATCTCAGCAGAGAGCTGGTTTGAAGCTTGCTGTACCTACACACACAATCATTGAAAGGTCATACAGGGTTCAGGCTTCAGGCCTTAAATGAGAATTTAGGGCTGAACCCTGCCTGCTATGGCCATCTCAGCAGAGAGCTGGTTTGAAGCTTGCTGTACCTACTCACACAATCATTGAAAGGTCATACAGGGTTCAGGCTTCAGGCCTTAAATGAGAATTTAGGGCTGAACCCTGCCTGCTATGGCCATCTCAGCAGAGAGCTGGTTTGAAGCTTGCTGTACCTACACACACAATCATGGAAAGGTCGTAATAGGCCAAGGCTTTCATTGCAATGAATGTTAGATATAACCCCCAGCTACCCTGGTGATCTCAGCAGCGAGCTTGTTTGAAGCTTTTGCCGTATCCACACGCAATTATGGGTCATTTTAGGTCATCTTGGATGAATGCTTCAATTGAGAAAAAAATACAGGAGCCTTATGATGCAGTCTTTACACATGCATCATTACGATGCAGTCCTGTTGCGCTCTGACAGTGCAAGTAACAAGAGCGAGACTAGACGAGTGACACCTACAAAAAATTATTTTGCAACTTCGAAGGAAACTCTTGAACTTCAAAAATTTGGGAGCATTTTTTTTTAAATTACTTACCGGTAACGGTAATATTTGTCTTAGAGGGTTGGAAAAAATACCCCCCCCAAGGCGTCTTAGATGAGGTGGTAGAGCCTAATGATGCGGTCCTTAACACATGCAGCTCTTCAGTGTTGCACTCTGATTGTGTCTGAGAGTAATTAGAGTAAGACAAGAAGAGTGACAGCGACACATCGTTTGCTACGAGGTTGTCGAGCAGTATGTTGCAGTCCTTGCACATGTCCCTTTACAGTTTAGTCTAGTTGAACTCTGGCCATGCCTACAAGAAACTGAAGTTGCTAGAAAAGTTAAACCTACAAGTCGCTTTTAAATGAGGTTGTACTGCCAGATGATGCGACCTTACTCATGCACTTCTTTGGTGCTGCCATGTTGCGCTCTGTGTCTGAGAGTAACTAGAGTGACCGGAAGAGTGGCATTTGTCTTAGAGTAACTAGAGCGACCGGAAGAGTGACACCTACAAGTCGTTTTCGATGAGGTCGTACAGCCGGATGATGCGGTCCTGGATGTTGACCGTGCTGTTGATCACCTTGACTCGCTCCTGCAGCACACATTTGTGTTGTGGTTGTTTAGGGTTTAGGGGTTTAGGGTTTGTGGTGTTCTCGTTTTTTGACGTTTAGGCATCGAAGCATCTAATGATTCGTCATACTCAGAGGGGACCGGACGCAGGAGCACAATAAAGAGGACGAGGAAAACAAACGGGGGCTAAACAGGGCTGCGGCAGAGGAGGAATGTGAGAGCATAACTAGGGAGGGAAAGGTCAAACATGAGAAAAAATAGGGGGCAAAGGGGGAATGAGCGGACAAAACTGGGAGAATAGAAACAAACAGGCGCAACCCAGGGGGTATAGGGGGAATGCAATGACACAACTGGGTGTAGAAAGGGATCAAAAGGGTCAAAATTCTCTCTCCGCCTGCCCGCCCCTGTAACTCAGCATTTTTGAAACTGAAACTGGCGATGCCGGTATAGGACGAGTTTTTAATTCATGAGTCGCTCACACCCCTGAGCAACGTTACTTTTGAATTCGAAATCCACTGCATTCCAAAATCCACCGCGCACCTCCTGCATGGACAGAATTCAAATCTACTGCAATCCAAGACCGACCGCGCACCTCCTGCATGCTGACGGTGCTGCTGCAGTTTCCAGACGCAACCTCCTGCGGTCGAGGCAGGAACGAGCAGCGGCGCGTGTCTGTGCTGCCCAGAAGAGACTGCAGCCAACCGTCCGCACGGGGTCACATCAGTACAGGGCAGTCCTAGGGCCTGCCAAACCTGAGGCAATGATGGGCCTGCCAAACCTACCCAGTACCACCGTCAAAAGGGTGGTGGCTTCCTTAATCCGCGCTTCAGTTCACGGGGGCACATCAGTACATGGCAGACCTAGGGAAAACCTGGGACCTAGGCCCACTCCAAGGCAGACCTAGGGAAAACCTGGGACCTAGGCCCACTCCAAGGCAGACTTGGGGCCTTGGCCAAACCTGGGACCTAGGCCCACTCCAAGGCAGACTTGGGGCCTTGGCCAAACCTGGGACCTAGGCCCACTCCAAGGCAGACTTGGGGCCTTGGCCAAACCTGGGACCTAGGCCCACTCCGAGGCAGACTTGGGGCCTTGGCCAAACCTGGGACCTAGGCCCACTCCGAGGCAGACTTGGGGCCTTGGCCAAACCTGGGATCTAGGCCCACTTCGAGGCATACTTGGGGCCTTGGCCAAACCTGGGGCAAACCTGGGGCCTAGGCTAAACCTGGAGCAATGCTAAAATAAGGATGGTAGCCTACCAGAGAGAGGGACGACACATGGCCCACCTGCAGCATAGTTCCGTGTCGTCCCTCTCTATATATAGCCCACCCAGTACCATGGTCAAAAGGGTGGTGGCTTTCTCGAAGTGGGCCATATGGACACCTGAGGCACTAGAAAGAAGGATGCCAGGGTCGTGACGGGGGTCAACCAGATGGCCGTTTTCCGTTTTCTGCCGGGCTGGGGTATGCTGTCTGGCCGCTACTCAGTATATTAGCCTACCCAGTGCCACGGCAGAAAGGGTGGTGGCTTACATGAGGTGGGCAAGATGGACACCTGAGGCACTACAAATAAGATGATAGCCTAGTAGCCAACCCAGTACCACGCCCAAAAAGGTGGCTTCTTTGAGGTGGGCAAGATGGACACCTGACGCACTAACCAAATAAGCATGGCAGACTCCTAGCCTACGCAGAACCACGGCCAAATGGGTGGTCGCTTCTTTGAGGTGGGCAAGATAGACACCTGAGGCACAAACAAATAAGTATGCTAGGGTAGTGACCGGGGTCAGCCAGATGGCCGGTTTTTGCCGGGCTGGTGTAGGCTTATTGGCCGCTACTTAGTATGGAAGCCTACCCAGTGCTATGGTCAAAAGGGTGGCCTTCTCGAAGTGGGCAAGGTAGAATCGGGATCAAACCTGGACCAGCCTAGAGCTGGTGGCCAAAGCAGAGCATGGCTGACGACAAACAGGGCTGCCGGCTAGAGGCCGGAGTGTAGCTGACATGTAGCTGAGACACGAAAGGATAAAAGCTGGCTGCGGGCAAGGGTGGGCATAGGATAGCGTGCAACAGACAAACCTCTTTTCATCGGTCGCCCGCTGATTCTTTATGGCTGCGGGCAAGGGTGGGCCTAAACCCTTAACCCCAAACACGTGCGACAGACGCACCTCTTTTTCATCGGTCGCCCGCTGATTCTTGATGGCTTCCCCGCAAGCGTTCACCAGGCCTGACAGGCGCTCCACCTGTTGAGGGGGAGGGGGAGGGGATTAAGGGGAGGGGGGGGGGGGGGTAGGAGCCGGATGACAGGCGCTCCACCTGTTGTGTGTGTGAGTGTGGATGGGAGGGGTACGGGCAGAGATAAGGAGCCGGATGACCTACTATACCCAAGGATACGAGCATGAGTTGTGAGAAAAAAACGAATATCAGATGCAAAGTGGCAACCTCCATTTCCACCTGACTATATAATATCCACACCTACTCCTTTATCCCATCAACGCACCTCCGCCTCCAGCACCTGCTGCTGGTCCTCAAACAGCTGCACCTGCCCTTTCAGTTCAGCCCATCAACCTCTATTTGAGCCTAACAACATAAGGCCACACACCCCACTCCCCCCTTTATCCCCCCCCCCCCCTCTCCCCTGTCCTCCCTTCCTCCCATCAACATACCTCCGCCTCCAACATCTGCTGCTGGTCCTCAAACAGCTGAACCTGCCCCTCCAGTTTAGTCCCGTCAGCCCATCGACCTCTATTTGAGCCTAACAAAACAAGAGCCACGCCTGCCCCTCTTGTCCCCCATCCCCTCTTCCCCTCCTCCTTCCTCCTTTCAACCCACCTCCGCCTCCAACATCTGCTGCTGGTCCTCAAAGAGCTGCAGATTGCGCGTGTTGGCCTCTGGCGTGAAATCAGAGTGGTACATGCCATTGGCTGCAAGTGCACAAGCAAGCAGCATTCACTTCATGCCCCGGGTTTAGCTGTTCGACAAAGCATGCATTAATTTGTCTGAAATCAGAGTGGTACATGCCATTTGCTGAGAGGGCATTAGCAAGCAGGCTTTATTTCAGTGTTTTAACACACCACCTATCGCAGGCCACAGTACAGGGTGCGGGTGATGGCCTCAGTCCAACAGCTTCAATACAGCACTTTTAAGATCATGTTAAGCGTTAATTGTTTTTCTGAAGTCAGAGGGGCACATGCCATTTGCAGAGAAGGCATTTTAGTCAGAGGGGGTTAGGGTTTAGAGTGAAGGGTTTAGAGTTGTCTTACCCACCGTCTCCTTACAACACAAACATACGACATCTTACCAAAGAGTATTCAGTTCAACGAATAAATGGGCGCCAGAGGCCCTCTTGCCTACCGAGAAAGATACAGGCCAACGGGCAGGTGGGCACTGGCTCACCATGTCATAACAAAATAAACATATAATAACGACACAGCGTGAGCTTACCAAAGAATATGTAAACAACCAGGTATAGGTGGGCCCTGGCCCACCACGTCATTACAAAACAAACATATAATAACGACACAACGTGAGCCTACCAAAGAAAATATGTAAGCGAACAGGTCGGTGGGCGCGGGCACACCTCTTGCCCACCGATAAAGAGCGAGCGAACGGGTAGGTTGGCCGTTCTAACAAACATCCAATGATGACACAATGTGAGCTTACCAAAGAAGATGTAGGCGAACGGGTAGGTGGGCGCGAGCACCCCTCTTGCGGCTCTCAGTTGGTCCAGTGCCCGCACCAGCCAGCTGTAGTCGCGAGCGTCCACGCCCCCAGCCAGGTTGGCCTCCATGTTCTTAAGGAGGGCGGCCCTGCGAATGATGCAGGGCAAGGGTTTTGGGTTTAGGGTTTGAGGTGCGAGTCGCGAGCATCCACAACTCCAGCCAGACTGGCGTCCATGTTCTTAAGGAGAGCGGCCCAGCGAATGATGCAGGAAAAGACATGAGTGGGGGGCATGAGGGGGGGGGGGGGGCAATGGGGCGACAGAGCAGCAGGGCATGAGGGGGCAGTTAGGCATGAGGGGGGGGCAATGGGGCAACAGAGCAGCAGAGCAGAAGGGGGGCAGTGAGGCATGATGGGGGAGCAGCGAGGGAGCTGGATAGTGAAGGGATCAAGCCAACCTAGATCCCTCAGAAAGCGAGAAATAAAGCCACGCCCCATGGGAGGCGTGAGAGTTCAGGAAGCAGCGCAGCCTGGGCCAAAGCCACATCTGCGCCGTTGCCGTAGCAAGATAGACACAACGATGTAGATCACGTGTTCAGGGCATATGACGTGGTCAAACAGCCGGATGAAAGGAACAAGCGGCCCAATAGCGCAGGGCAACACAGGGCGGGTTATCAAGCAAATAAGTAACCCTCCTCGTGTGTCTGCTTCTCTCTGGTTTTAGATGACCTGGAGGGGCAGTATTCAATGCCTCACCTTCATCCCGCATCAAAAGCCAAACCTAAGTCCATCCCTTTACGGAAGTTTTGAGTGCTTGGACGAACGAAGCGCCACTAGAAGGAGCTAGAGCAGAACGGGTGCCGGTTAGCCGCACACGTTGTTAGATGGTAGGTTACCCAGTGCTACGACCGACGGGTGCCTTCCTTAATCCACGCCTCAGGGTGTATATATCTTTCTTTCTGTCTTTCAGGAGAGCCGCAGAAAGGTCCAATAGGAATGGAATCTTGCAGAATAATTAATTTAGGCAGTTGAGAATCCTTCACATCCACACACCACCGGTAGACAGCTGAACAAGGGACCCTCTGGCCCAGCTATGCTTGGTGTCACTCGCTCTGAATACAATTCAGTTCCATTAAAGAAATATCATGCTTGAAACGATTACTGAACCTCGGGGGCTTGGCCCCCAAACCCTCACCGGGGGTTAGCCCCTGAAGCCCCCGTGGCGGGGGCTCGGGCGCCCCCCCGCACCCCCCCACCGAGGCTGCGCCTCAGCATCACTACCAAGCTGGACATTTTGAAAGTTAAAAAAATGAAGCACTGGGAGATATTTGTTACAGCAAAACCTTAAAATAAGCACTGATTAACACAGGAAATCTGAGCGCCGCACACTGTAACCTGAACACGCACCCTAGACCCGTTGTATTTACACAGAATAAACTGAGCGCCGCACACTGTAACCTGAACACGCACCCTAGACCCGTTGCATTTACACAGAATAAACTGAGCGCCGCACACTGTAACCTGAACACGCACCCTAGACCCTTTGCATTTACACAGGATAAACTGAGCGCCGTACACTGTAACCTGAACGCGCACCCTAGACCCTTTGCATTAGCACAGGAAACCTGGGCGCCGTACACTGTAATCTGAACACACACCCTAGACCCTTTGCATTTACACAGGATAAACTGAGCGCCGTACACTGTAACCTGAACACGCACCCTAGACCCGTTGCATTTACACAGGAAACCTGAGCGCCGTACACTGTAATCTGAACACACACCCTAGACCCTTTGCATTTACACAGAATAAACTGAGCGCCGCACACTGTAACCTGAACACGCACCCTAGACCTGTTGCATTACACAGGATAAACTGAGCGCCGCACACTGTAACCTGAACACGCACCCTAGACCCTTTGCATTAGCACAGGAAACCTGGGCGCCGCACACTGTAACCTGAAAATGCACCCTAGACCCGTTGCATTTACACAGAATAAACTGAAAGCGCCCCCCTCTATCTTCTCCTTAGTGTGCCATTAACCCTGACCACACACCCTAAAACCTAACACAACACAGAAAAACCTGAAAGCGCACCCCTCTATCTTCTCCTTTGCGTGCGAGTCTAGGTGGCTCTTCCACCGCTCAAAGTAGAACATGTAGCGCTTGTGGTTGTTCATCGCCTCCCCAATCCGCTTGTCCACCTCCTCCTTGTACCGCCCACAGCTTAAGAGAGAGGGGAATACGGGAAAGAGACAGGAAATTAGGATGCAACTTCAGGAAATAAAGGGGCTCGGGGAGATACTTGGGGAATACAGTATGTCGCGCTTGCCGCTGCACATCGCCTCCCTGAACTTAGAGCTGCAACAGAGACAGGGGGGGCAACGGGCGCGATCCAACACCTGTGCGAGTACCGTGGATTTGATTTGCCTTCCCTCGGGCCTGAAAACAACGATTTCTTTCAATGATGTCCTATGGGCGAATTCTCGAAAAAAAACTCTAAAAAGAACCCTAAAGCCTGAACCCTTAAGCCTGAACCCTTAAGCCTGAACCCTCAAGCCTGAACCCTAAAGCATGAACCCTAGAGATGCAGCAAAGCCACTCACCTGTGCTCAGTGATGGTGTTCCAGGTGTGAGACTGTCCTGTCGCTTGGCCGCAGTGCCAGCAGAAACACTACGAAGGTACACAAAAAAGAGGAGGCATGGGAAGCATAAGCACCAAGGCATGGGAGGCATAAGCACTAGGGTATGGGAGACACAAGCACGAAGGCATAGCAAACGTGGCCGAGCTGAACTTATGCAGGGCCCAGAGGTGCAACGTCACTCATTAAGGCATACGCACTCTTCCTGTAAAAGTAGATTCCCCAAATTCTCGAATCCGTGTTCCTGAAGGTGCAGGTCGGAGGGCACAAGTCGTACACTCTATTCAGCAACAACTTGGTCATATTTCAAAACAAGAGGAGGGGGAGGCAGTGCCAGCAGAAGAACCAAGGTACACAAAAAGGAGGAGGCAGCGGCAGTAGCAGCACGACACTCATTTTCACACACGCGTAGAATGAGGAGGAAAATCACTTTTTGTGTATGGACGGATCGTTGAATGCCTGGATCCGTGGAAACCCTTATATCCACGGATCTCAAGATCTAAAATGCGTTGGATCTCAGGGGATCTTGATCTCCATGGATCCAAACAATCCGCAGATTCGAGGATCTTATGCGCCGCAACCTTCATCCTCATTTACACACATAAATAAAATAAACGGTACGCCCAGAAGCGTGGATTAAGGAAGCCACCCGTTCTGCCGTAGCACTAGGTAAGCTACCACAGGGAATGACCACCTCATTTACAACATGGAGCATGTGGCAATCAGGGTTACCCAGTACGACCGTGTGGGCCCAAATCCCGTAACGTTTACCGTGCCGTTTATGCGCACCGTACCGTATTCAAACACCAAATCGTCCATTTCCTCACCAGTCCGGCCGTGCCGTATCCATATCCGTACCGTTTGACCGTACTGGGTAACCCTGGTGGTAATGCTGATTCATTAGCTTGTAAGCAGCCCGTTGGGTGTAGAAAACACATTTTTGACCACGCGCTATGCGTTTTGTCAGGCAGAAACTATTGGTTAAGGTCTTGAACTGGGGCAAAAGAAATGCAGAGGGGGGGGAGGTGCAACCACTGCTCCATTCCAAACGGCTTGCTGCACTCGCACATACCTGGTCACACTTAAACATACCTGTCCACTCTGGCATGTAACATGGCTGCCAATGCCGCTCTTTTTCCACAGGTTTGCTGTATACTTCGTGGATTTTGAAATACATCCACGCTTATATATATATATATATATACACCTATCCACACTTGCTCGTGACGAGATTACAACCGCTGTTCTTCTCCACAGTCTTGTTGCACTCACCTTAACCAGGTCACACCTATCCCACCCTCTGACACACATTACACTTCCCACACCTGCCCACACTTGCACATCACGTGGATGCAGTCGCCATTCCTCTCCACTGCACACATACCACATTTTCACACCTGCCCACACTTGCACGTCACGTGGTTGCAGCCGCCGTTCTTCTCCACTAGCTTGCTGCACTTTGGGCATGCCTTGGTGTTAGCCGTCATCCAGTTCTTGGTCTCGCTGTCTCCACTGGTTTTCTCATCCCAAAATTTCCAGCTGCAGGTCAGGGATTCAGGGTTTGAAGTTCAGGATTTGTTTAGGAAGTAAACTTGTTGGATTTTTGATTTAGGATGTTGGGATTTATGATTTAAGGCTCAGGGTCCATGTTAAGATATTTGGCGTGAGGAATTTAAAAGGTTCAGGGTTTCATGCTTAGCAGGAGGTTTAGGCGATGCAGGCTCAGGGATGAATCTTTCAATTCAAAATTTGGATTCAGGGGGGTCAGGGTTCATGACTATGGGCGTAGCTGCAGGTTCAGGGGTTCAGGGTTCAGGATTGTACATGTATGGTAAAGGGTTCAGGGTTTCTAGCAATCAAGATTTGTTCCGGCTCGTCTTCTTGCCCCAAAGAGGGCAGCTCAGGGTTTAGATTTTAAAGAGAGGGTTTCCACACATTTGCATTGCCTTCCCTTGGGTTTAAAACAAATATTTTGTTTCGGTTGGCTCTGTCTTTAAGGCCAAAATCGACATCATAGCCCTTTTCATTTCGGACTGAAAATCAGCACTGGCAATCAACGATCAGCATTTTAATGTATCTTGAAAATCTAAACAAAATCCATCAAAATCCATCAAAAGGGCAAGCATGACACATGTACCGTTTACAGAGAGGGGTTACGCAAAGGCAGGCAACACACATAAACCGTCTACAGAGAAGGGTTGTGCATTTTCATGTTAAGGATGCCAGACTGCGGTGTCCCTGCTCATCTTCCCATGCCAGAACGACCAGCGGCAGGTCAAGGTTTTAAGGTTACAGATCAAAAGGGTTCAAGATTAAAAATGCAGGGTGCAGGCGAGGCGACACCGACCCTGCTGGTCATCTAACCAGATTACCAGCTGTGAACGCCAAGGTGGGTTTAGGGTTCACGATTAACAAAAGGGTTTCAGGGGTTGAGGTTTAGGGTTAAGGCGAGCAAACTGCTGAACCTGCTCGTCTTCTCGTGCCAGAATGACTAACTGCAGGTGGAGAGTTTTTTTGCCTAAACCCTGAATTTTTTACAGTTAAGAGTTAAGGGTTTAGGCAAGATGACGCTGGCCCTGCTCCCACTCCTGTCTTTCATAGGCCCTAAACCCTAAACCCTAAAAGGGGCAAGCAAGGCGACACCGACCCTGCTTGTCTATCCATCTTCAGAGACCAGCTGCGGGTCGGGGGTTTAAGGTTACAATATTATAAGGGTCCAGGGTTACAGATATAGGGGTCAGGCAGGACGACGCTGACCCTGCGCGTCTCCTCATGCCAAAATGGCTAGCTGCAGGTCGAGGACTTTCAGTCCAGGGCTCTATTTGTCCAAGGTTTAAAATGCAGGATTCGTTTTTCTGACCCTGCTTGCGCTGGTCTTACGCCAGAACGACCGGCTGTGGGTCTATGGTCCAAGGGTTTACGGTTCAAGATTAAAAGGGTCCAGGGTTACATATTTAGGGTTCGGGCAAGATGACGCTGACCCTGCTCGTATATGTCCTTTATAGACCACCTGGATTCCAGGTCATGGGTTTCAGGTTTCGGGTTTCAGGATTCTGCTCTTAGGTTTCAAGCATGTTGACCCTACTTCTGCAGGTGTCCTCATCCCACACTTCCACACCCACACGCGCAAGTTCCACACCACAATCCACACATCCAAACACAAGTTCCACACACTGTTCCACACTTGCACCAGCTCCACACTTGCTACACACCATGTTCCACACTTCCATGCGGGCAGGTCCACACTTGCACTCGTTCCTCACTTGCTTCACACCACGTTCCACACTTCCATGCGGGCAGGTTCCACACTTACATGGCGCAGGTGCATGGCGAGTGTGGCTCCCGTCCGCACTTGAAACAGAACACCGCGCCGCAGCTGCACTCGGGTTCCAAGAACTCATCGCCCTCCACCTGCACACCAGTTATGGTGTGAATGGGTGTACGAAAGGCAGGGATTCAGCCACACTTCAGCTACATCACGGCCTGATCTGGTTCAGGAAATCAGCTTGGTCACCTGCAGTGGGCAAAAAGCAGATCGCCCTCCTCCTGCGCACGAAAGTGGTGCTGATTTGTGCACATAAGCGAAAATCCAGCTACACCTCAGCTACGCTTCAGCTACATTCAGGCCAGCGTTGTATGGGAGACATGCTGGTGCAGCCTGCCCTGCTGCTTGGGCTACACCATGGTTTGCTGCAGTTTTCCCTCAGGGCTCACTTTTTGTTCACACCTGAATAACCTGGCCACACCAGGGCACAGTGCAGTGCATCCACAGGGCTCACTTTTTGTTCACACCTGAATAGCCCGGTCAAACCAGGGCACAGTACAATACATCAACAGGGTTCACTCTTTGTCCACACCTGAATGGCCCGTCCCCACCAAGGCTCACTGCTGCATACCCACGAGGTCCACTCTCTGTTCACACCTGGATAGCCTGTCCACACCAAGACACACAGCTGCATACCCACGAGGTTCAGTCTTTGTTCACACCTGGATAGCCCGTCCACACCAAGGCACGCTGCTGCATATCCGAACGTTGTGGTTGTCCTCGATGTAGGAAGCGAGACAGGCCTTGTCATACCTGTTCACACAATAAAGACGGCAGATGGGAGGAACGACGGACTGTTAGTACCGATGCTCCTCGTAAGCCAGCAGGCAGTACATGTATTGTTGAGGACTGGTGGGCCACCAGGCAGTACATACAGGACACATGGGTAAATATGCAGTACATACAGTATGCAGTAAAGACAGGGACAATGTCAAGTGAGCCATCAGGTAGGGGTGGTGTCTAGTGGGCCAAGGGGCAGTACATGCAGCACCAGAGGGTCAGTGGGCCGTACATGTAGTACCAGTGGGCCAGGGGGCCGTACATATAGTACTAGTGGGCCAGTGGGCCGTACATGCAGTACCAGTGGGCCAGGGGGCAGTACATGCAGTATTAGGTCAGCAGGCAACATGGCCAAGGCAGTCGAGCAGTGGGCCCACCCACAGGGATCGATACCAGTGAGCCAGCAGGCAGTACATGCAGTATTGCAGTACTGCTGGGCCAGCAGGCAGTACAGACAGGGGACATGAACAGGCAGGGGCAAAACCCTACAACAATTAACCCCAAATCCGCCTCAAACTAAAGCAACCCTAAAACTTGAACCCCGAATCAATCTCTCACCCTCTTACCCCTGAACCCCAAATCCAAACCCCCCCATCAGCCTCTTCCCACATAGACCCCAAATCGGCATCTAATCGTATGTCTCCTGAACCCTCAACCCCAAATCCCTTACCCTAAATTAGCCTTTCAAAGCAGAAACCCTGAACCCTGAACCTGCCCCGCACCAGGTTTATACAAACCGGCCGGTTACCGGAGACTTTTGGACAAATAAAAAACAACCCGGAGAAAAGCTAGATATGTACCCCACAGGCGAAGCCGGAAAAAAAGTGTGGATGTTCTCCGGCTGGATCATTTTGGGCCCCTCACCGCATCAAGTCGTCGCCGCGATGCCGAAGCAGGCTTTGCACCTTGTCTTGGCCACACACGATCCCACACTTGAAGGCCATGCATCTAAATAAGCAGGGGTTAGGGTTCAGGGTTCAGGGCGAAGCCATCATCTGTCACGCTCACACTGCCACGGTTGCATTCATGGGCACAGTTGCTGTCCAGATGACACTGGCACGGTCACCTTGTCACTGTCACGGCCATGTTCACAGTCACGATCACACTGTCACAGGGGTTAGGGTTCAGGGTTCAGGGCTAAGGCATCATCCGTCACGCTCACACTGGCACGGTCGCATTCATGGGCACAGTCACCGCCCTGGTCACACTGTCACAATCACGGTCATGCTCACAGTCACACTGTCCTGGTCACACTGTCACGGCCACCTTGCCACTGTCACGCTCACACTGGCACGGTCGCATTTATGGGCACAGTCACTGCCAGGGTCACATTGTCACGGTCACACTGTCCGGTTCACACGGTCACGGTCACTGGCACTGTCACGGTCATGCCCACAGCCACGGTCACATTGCCACGGTCACAACGCCACAGAGGTTAGGGTTCAGGGTTCAGGGATAAGCCATAAGCTGCCACTCTCACACTGGCACGGTTGCATTCATGGGCACAGTCACCGCCCTGGTCATACTATCACAATCACGGTCATGCTCACAGTCACACTGTCCTGGTCCCACTGCCACGGTCACCTTGTCACTGTCATGCTTACACTGGCACGCTCACACTGGCACGGTCGCATTTATGGGCACAGTCACTGCCAGGGTCACATTGTCACGGTCACACTGTCCGGTTCACACGGTCACGGTCACTGGCACTGTCACGGTCATGCCCACAGCCACGGTCACATTGCCACGGTCACAACGCCACAGAGGTTAGGGTTCAGGGTTCAGGGATAAGCCATAAGCTGCCACTCTCACACTGACACGGTTGCATTCATGGGCACAGTCACTGCCCTGGTCACACTATCACAATCACGGTCATGCTCACAGTCACACTGTCCTGGTCACACTGTCCTGGTCACACTGTCCTGGTCACCTTGTCACTGTCACACTCACACTGGCACGGTCGCATTCATGGGCACAGTCACTGCCCTGGTCACACTGTCACGGTTATATTGACACAATCACGGTATTGCTCACAGTCACACTGTCCTGGCCACACTGTCACGGTCACCTTGTCACTGTCACGGTCATACTCACAGTCACACTGCCATGGTCACACTGCCGTGGTCACAATCCCGCTGTCAGGATTACACTATCACTGCCACCGTCACGGCAACAATCACAACCATGCTCACACTGGCACAGCCGCAGTCACACGTCGCTGACACAGCCACACTGTCGCGGCCACATTGTCACGGTCACACTGTCACCGCCATGCTCATAATCACACTGCCATGGTCACACTGCCACGGTCACACTGTCACCGTCACACTGTCACCGCCATGCTCATAGGCACACTGCCATGGTCACACTGTCGCTGACACAGCCACACTGGCACCGTCACACTGTCAAGACCATGCTCATAGTCACACTGCCATGGTCACACTGTCACTACCACAATCACACTGTCACAGCCGTGGTCACAGTCCAACTGCCATGATCACACTGTCACTCCCACGGTCACACTGTCACAGCCATGCTCACAGTCCCACTGCCATGATCACACTGCCACTACCACAATTACAATCACACTATTATGGCCAAACTGCCACTGTCACAACCACCATGTCATAGTCACGGGCTCACGGCCACACAGCCACGGCCATGGTCACAGTCCCACTGCCATCATCACACTGGCACTGCCACGGTCACACTGTCACAGCCATGCTCACAGTGCCACTGCCGTGATCCCACTGCCACGGCCACAATTACAACCACACTATCATGGTCACACTATCACAGCCACGGTCACACTGCCACAGCCACGGTCACACTGCCACAGCCACGGTCAGGCTGCCACAGCCACGGTCAGACTGCCAAAGCCACGGCCAGGCTCACAGTCACACTATATCGGTAGCCTCACACTCACCTCAAGCCCCGCGCCTTCCCGTCAGCGATCTGTGTCTTGAAGTGCTGGCGCCAGCAGGTGTTGCAGAAAGTGTGACCGCAGTCCATGGTGGTGGTCAGGCCGTCCTCCACCTCGCTGCAGCAGATGGGGCATTGGAAGAAGCTGCCCGGGGATGCGTCTACAGCACTAGAGGCTACGACACACAACAGAAGGGTGGAAGAGGGGGTGGGGGTATTTAGTGATGGTCATGGTGATGGGGCATTGGAAGAAGCTGCCCGGGGATGCGTCTACAGCACTAGAGGCTACGACACACAACAGAAGGGTGGAAGAGGGGGTGGGGGTATTTAGTGATGGTCATGGTGATGGGGCATTGGAAGAAGCTGCCCGGGGATGCGTCTACAGCACTAGAGGCTACGACACACAACAGAAGGGTGGAAGAGGGGGTGGGGGTATTTAGTGATGGTCATGGTGATGGGGCATTGGAAGAAGCTGCCCGGGGATGCGTCTACAGCACTAGAGGCTACGACACACAACAGAAGGGTGGAAGAGGGGGTGGGGGTATATAGTGATGGTCATGGTGATGGGGCATTGGAAGAAGCTGCCCGGGGATGCGTCTACAGCACTAGAGGCTACGACACACAACAGAAGGGTGGAAGAGGGGGTGGGGGTATATAGTGATGGTCATGGTGATGGGGCATTGGAAGAAGCTGCCCGGGGATGCGTCTACAGCACTAGAGGCTACGACACACAACAGAAGGGTGGAAGAGGGGGTGGGGGTATTTAGTGATGGTCATGGTGATGGGGCATTGGAAGAAGCTGCCCGGGGATGCGTCTACAGCACTAGAGGCTACGACACACAACAGAAGGGTGGAAGAGGGGGTGGGGGTATTTAGTGATGGTCATGGTGATGGGGCATTGGAAGAAGCTGCCCGGGGATGAGTCCGCCGCACAAGAAGCTGCGATGCAAGGGGAGGGGTGGGAGGGAAAACAATGAAGATGATGGTGATGGGGATGGGGCATTGGAAGAAGCTGCCCATGGATGAGTCCGCAGCACTAGAGGCTGCGATGCAAGGGGAGGGGTGGGAGGGAAAACAATGGTGATGATGATGGTGATGGGGATGGGGATGGGGATGGGGCATTGGAAGAAGCTGCTCGGGGATGAGTCCGCAGCACTAGAAGCTGCGATGCAAGGGGAGGGGTGGGAGGGAAAACAATGGTGATGATGGTGATGGTGATGGGGCATTGGAAGAAGCTGCCCGGGTATGAGTCCGCAGCACTAGAAGCTGCGATGCAAGGGGAGGGGTGGGAGGAAAAACAATGGTGATGATGATGGTGATGGTGATGGTGATGGGGATGGGGCATTGGAAGAAGCTGCCCGGGGATGAGTCCGCAGCACTAGAAGCTGCGATGCAAGGGGAAGGGTGGGAGGGAAAATAATGGTGATGATGATGGGGATGGTGATGGGGATGGGGATGGGGCATTGGAAGAAGCTGCTCGGGGATGAGTCCGCAGCACTAGAAGCTGCGATGCAAGGGGAGGGGTGGGAGGAAAAACAATGGTGATGATGATGGTGATGGTGATGGTGATGGGGATGGGGCATTGGAAGAAGCTGCCCGGGGATGAGTCCGCAGCACTAGAAGCTGCGATGCAAGGGGAGGGGTGGGAGGGAAAACAATGATGATGATGGTGATGGGGATGGGGCATTGGAAGAAGCTGCCCGGGGATGAGTCCGCAGCACTAGAAGCTGCGATGCAAGGGGAGGGGTGGGAGGAAAAACAATGGTGATGATGATGGTGATGGTGATGGTGATGGGGATGGGGCATTGGAAGAAGCTGCCCGGGGATGAGTCCGCAGCACTAGAAGCTGCGATGCAAGGGGAGGGGTGGGAGGGAAAACAATGGTGATGATGGTGATGGTGATGGGGCATTGAAAGAAGCTGCCCGGGGATGAGTCCGCAGCACTAGAAGCTGCGATGCAAGGGGAGGGGTGGGAGGAAAAACAATGATGATGATGGTGATGGTGATGGGGATGGGGATGGGGCATTGGAAGAAGCTGCCCGGGGATAAGTCCGCAGCACTAGAAGCTGCGATGCAAGGGGAGAGGTGGGAGGGAAAACAATGATGATGATGGTGATGGGGATGGGGCATTGGAAGAAGCTGCCCGGGGATGAATCCGCAGCACTAGAAGCTGCGATGCAAGGGGAGAGGAGGGAGGGAAAACAATGATGATGATGGTGATGGTGATGGGGCATTGGAAGAAGCTGCCCGGGGATGAGTCTGCAGCACTAGAAGCTGCGATGCAAGGGGAGGGGTGGGAGGGAAAACAATGATGATGATGGTGATGGGGATGGGGCATTGGAAGAAGCTGCCCAGGGATGAGTCCGCAGCACTAGAAGCTGCGATGCAAGGGGAGAGGTGGGAGTGAAAACAATGATGATGATGATGATGGGGATGGGGCATTGGAAGAAGCTGCCCAGGGATGAGTCCGCAGCACTAGAAGCTGCGATGCAAGGGGAGAGGTGGGAGGGAAAACAATGATGATGATGATGATGGGGATGGGGCATTGGAAGAAGCTGCCCAGGGATGAGTCCGCAGCACTAGAAGCTGCGATGCAAGGGGAGGGGTGGGAGGGAAAACAATGATGATGATGGTGATGGGGATGGGGCATTGGAAGAAGCTGCCCAGGGATGAGTCCGCAGCACTAGAAGCTGCGATGCAAGGGGAGAGGTGGGAGTGAAAACAATGATGATGATGATGATGGGGATGGGGCATTGGAAGAAGCTGCCCGGGGATGAGTCCGCAGCACTAGAATATGCGATGCAAGGGGAGGGGTGGGAGTGAAAACAATGATGATGATGATGATGGTGATGGTGATGGGGCATTGGAAGAAGCTGCCCAGGGATGAGTCCGCAGCACTAGAAGCTGCGATGCAAGGGGAGGGGTGGGAGTGAAAACAATGATGATGATGATGATGGGGATGGGGATGGGGCATTGAAAGAAGCTGCCCAGGGATGAGTCCGCAGCACTAGAAGCTGCGATGCAAGGGGAGGGGTGGGAGTGAAAACAATGATGATGATGGTGATGGGGATGGGGATGGGGCATTGAAAGAAGCTGCCCAGGGATGAGTCCGCCGTACTAGAAGCTGCGATGCAAGGGGAGGGGTGGGAGGGAAAACAATGATGATGATGGTGATGGGGATGGGGCATTGGAAGAAGCTGCCCGGGGATGAGTCCGCAGCACTAGAAGCTGCGATGCAAGGGGAGAGGTGGGAGTGAAAACAATGATGATGATGATGATGGGGATGGGGCATTGGAAGAAGCTGCCCAGGGATGAGTCCGCAGCACTAGAAGCTGCGATGCAAGGGGAGAGGTGGGAGGAAAAACAATGATGATGATGGTGATGGGGATGGGGCATTGGAAGAAGCTGCCCGGGGATGAGTCCGCAGCACTAGAAGCTGCGATGCAAGGGGAGGGGTGGGAGTGAAAACAATGATGATGATGATGATGGTGATGGTGATGGGGCATTGGAAGAAGCTGCCCAGGGATGAGTCCGCAGCACTAGAAGCTGCGATGCAAGGGGAGGGGTGGGAGGGAAAACAATGATGATGATGATGATGGGGATGGGGATGGGGCATTGGAAGAAGCTGCCCAGGGATGAGTCCGCCGTACTATAAGCTGCGATGCAAGGGGGGGGGTGGGAGTGAAAACAATGATGATGATGGTGACGGGGATGGGGATGGGGCATTGAAAGAAGCTGCCCAGGGATGAGTCCGCCGTACTAGAAGCTGCGATGCAAGGGGAGAGGTGGGAGTGAAAACAATGATGATGATGGTGATGGGGATGGGGCATT
The DNA here is from genome assembly GCA_037349105.1 of Limnomonas spitsbergensis. Lineage (NCBI taxonomy): Eukaryota > Viridiplantae > Chlorophyta > Chlorophyceae > Chlamydomonadales > Limnomonas > Limnomonas spitsbergensis. The sequence goes on along the minus strand of JAYJMM010000093.1, from coordinate 776,264 downwards.
GGAAGAAGCTGCCCAGGGATGAGTCCGCAGCACTAGAAGCTGCGATGCAAGGGGAGGGGTGGGAGTGAAAACAATGATGATGATGATGATGATGATGGTGATGGGGATGGGGCATTGAAAGAAGCTGCCGGGGATGAGTCCGCAGCACTAGAAGCTGCGATGCAAGGGGAGGGGTGGGAGTGAAAACAATGATGATGATGATGATGGGGATGGGGATGGGGCATTGAAAGAAGCTGCCCAGGGATGAGTCCGCCGTACTAGAAGCTGCGATGCAAGGGGAGGGGTGGGAGTGAAAACAATGATGATGATGGTGATGGGGATGGGGATGGGGCATTGAAAGAAGCTGCCCAGGGATGAGTCCGCCGTACTAGAAGCTGCGATGCAAGGGGAGGGATGGGAGTGAAAACAATGATGATGATGGTGATGGGGATGGGGATGGGGCATTGGAAGAAGCTGCCCTGGGATGAGTCCGCAGCACTAGAAGCTGCGATGCAAGGGGAGGGGTGGGAGTGAAAACAATGATGATGATGATGATGATGGGGATGGGGATGGGGCATTGAAAGAAGCTGCCCAGGGATGAGTCCGCCGTACTAGAAGCTGCGATGCAAGGGGAGGGGTGGGAGTGAAAACAATGATGATGATGGTGATGGGGATGGGGCATTGGAAGAAGCTGCCCGGGGATGAGTCCGCAGCACTAGAAGCTGCGATGCAAGGGGAGGGGTGGGAGTGAAAACAATGATGATGATGGTGATGGGGATGGGGATGGGGCATTGAAAGAAGCTGCCCAGGGATGAGTCCGCCGTACTAGAAGCTGCGATGCAAGGGGAGGGGTGGGAGGGAAAACAATGATGATGATGGTGATGGGGATGGGGATGGGGCATTGAAAGAAGCTGCCCAGGGATGAGTCCGCCGTACTAGAAGCTGCGATGCAAGGGGAGGGGTGGGAGTGAAAACAATGATGATGATGGTGATGGGGATGGTGATGGGGATTTGGAAGAAGCTGCCCAGGGATGAGTCCGCCGTACTAGAAGCTGCGATGCAAGGGGAGGGGTGGGAGTGAAAACAATGATGATGATGGTGATGGGGATGGGGATGGGGATGGGACATTGAAAGAAGCTGCCCAGGGATGAGTCCGCCGCACTAGAAGCTGCGATGCGAGGGGAGGGATGGGGTGGGAGTGAAAACAATGATGATGATGGTGATGGGGATGGGGCATTGAAAGAAGCTGCCCGGGGATGAGTCCGCAGCACTAGAAGCTGCGATGTGAGGGGAGGGGTGGGAGGGAAAACAATGATGATGATGTTGATGGGGATGGGGCATTGGAAGAAGCTGCCCGGGGATGAGTCCGCAGCACTAGAAGCTGCGATGCGAGGGGAGGGGTGGGGTGGGAGGGAAAACAATGATGATGATGCGGATGGGGATGGGGCATTGGAAGAAGCTGCCCAGGGATGAGTCCGCAGCACTAGAAGCTGCGATGTGAGGGGAGGGGTGGGAGTGAAAACATTGATGATGATGGTGATGGGGATGGGGATGGGGATGGGACATTGAAAGAAGTTTCCTATGGTAGAGCCCTTAGCACTAGAATCTGTGGCCCTTAGCACTAGAATCTATGGCCCTTAGCACTAGAATCTGCGACGCAAGATGGAAGGGAACGGACTCGGCGAAACCAAATGAATTCCATTTAGCAGTGTCACCGCTGATGCCAGCGCATCACATTGGTTTCAAACTACACCTCCGATTCAAAATGCTTCAAACTGTTGCTTTGACAGGTCGCCTCGAGCTGCGCTGTTCCCGCAACCCGCACGGCCCTGGGGGGGCGTAGTTTTCTTTCTTTCTTTGACAGGTCGCTTGGCGGTAAACAGCTGAGATCCAGCATCCCAGGACCAGCGTCGACTTCAGGATGCTCCAGTTGCACTTCCTTTACAACTCGACGTAAGGCCATAGGGGGGGCCTAGGCCAGCAAGCCCTGCTGGCTGGGGCGCTGGTTGCTGGCCGTAGGCGGGTCAACGCCTGGTCCCAATTTGCGCAGGGGGGGCGGCCCGGCAGCGCCCCGAAGGTTAGTTGGTGCGCAATTGACGCAATTATAATAATAATAAATGCCGCCCCTGTTCAATCACTCACTTGACGGCTTTGGCTGCGCCGCGACGCCCGCCTGGGAGTAAATAAAATCATCGCCTCTGTCCACCAGATCGCCTGCGGAGTGCAGTGCAGTGTTGTTCAGTGTGGGAGGATGGAGCACGGGGGCAAAAGCGTGGGAGATTTAAGCAAGGGGAGCAAAGTGTGGAAGGATGGATCTACGTGTGGAAGTATGGAGCGAGGGGAGCAAATTGTGTTAGGATGGAGCAAAGTGCGAAAAACCATCGCCTCTGTCCACCAGATTACATACACAGTTCAGTTCAGTTCAGTTCAGTTCAGTTCAGTTCAGTTCAGTTCAGTTCAGTTCAGTTCAGTTCAGTTCAGTTCAGTTCAGTTCAGTTCAGTTCAGTTCAGTTCAGTTCAGTTCAGTTCAGTTCAGTTCAGTTCAGTTCAGTTCAGTTCAGTTCAGTTCAGTTCAGTTCAGTTCAGTTCAGTTCAGTTCAGTTCAGTTCAGTTCAGTTCAGTTCAGTTCAGTTCAGTTCAGTTCAGTTCAGTTCAGTTCAGTTCAGTTCAGTTCAGTTCAGTTCAGTTCAGTTCAGTTCAGTTCAGTGTGGGAGGATAGAGCAAGGGGAGCAAGATGTGGAAGGATGGAGAAAGGGGATCGAAGTGTAGAAGGATGGAGCAAGGGGACAAAATCCATAGCCTATGTCCACCAGATCACCGCCAGGATGCAGTGCAGTTAAGTGTGGAAGGATGGTGCATGGTAAGAAAGTGTGGAATGACGAAGCAAAGTGTGGGGGCATAGGGCAAGGGAAGAAAACCTGGAAGGATGAAGGAGGGTCAGCAGAGCCTATCCGAGGGGATTTACGTCTTCTTTTCAATTGCAGATCCTGAAGAGCCACGGCAAAAAGAGGGCAAGATGAGAGCTGGTACTGCGACCATCAAGACCAAAGCTGCCAGGCGGCCACCACTGGGCCCATGCAGACCACCCACCATCAACCCTCAAACGCGGGCCCAAGCAACAAAGCAGGCAGCACCATGCAGCACCAGGCGGCACCATGTGGCACCATGCAGCACCATGCAGCACCATGCGGAACCATGCAGCACCATAAAGCAACATACAGCACAATGCAGCACCATGCGGCACCATGCAGCACCATGCAGCACCATGCGGAACCATGCAGCACCATACAGCACCATGCAGCACCATGCAACACCATGCAGCACCATGCAGCACCGTGTAGCAACATGTAGCACCGTACAGCATCGTGCAACACCATGCAGCCCCATGCAGCCCCATGCGGAACCATGCAGCACCATGCAGCACCATGCGGCATCATGCAGCACCATGCAGCACCATGCAGCACCAGGCGGCACCAGGCCTCCTGGTTATTTGAATGTAGTCAAATTTTGTTCCTCACGCCATTTCGGAGCTGCCAGGCAGGGGCCCTGCTGGGACCATAAAGACAAAGCTACCAGGCAGCCAATACTGGGCCCATGCACACACCAAACACATTCCTCCCTCAACCCGAGCGTTAGACCAGGCAGCACCAGGCCGCACCCGGCAAACCCAGGCAGCCTGGCTGTTTGAGTGCAGTCACGGATTGTTCCCGGCGCCATTTCGGAGCTGCCGGGCAAGGTCAGCTGCGACCATCAAGACCGAAGCTGCCAGGCAGCCACCACCGGGCCCATGCAGACCAAACACCATCCTCCCTCAACCAGCGACCCAAGCGACAAAGCAGGCAGCCCCAAGTTCCCTACACTGCAGGCTGGAGTGTCACTGAAATGCAGCTGAAGTGCAGCAAAGTGTAGCTGACTTTCAGCCGAATGTAGCTGAGGTGCAGCTGAAGTGTAGCTGAATTGCGCAAAAACAGAGCTGTGTCCAGCCCCAGATTTTGTTGTGTAGATCTGCCGTCTCGCTTCACGTGAGCCAGCAGCATTGGCTTTCAACATCTGATAGCTCGATGAAAAAGAGATGCAACCACCGTTGTCGGCTTGCATGGTCAAAAGCAGCATGCGACCATGCATGGGCTTCGTGCAAATTGTTTGAACCCAGGGGGAGAGCTATCCTGCTGCTGATGGAGACAGACGGGCTGCAGTGTTTCTTTTTTCGTGACTCAGATACATGTCAGCTAAATGTCAGCTACACTTCCGCCACTGGCCGGAGGCCCCGTTCGTGGCCAGCCAAGCACTGGCCAGCCAAGCACTGGCCAGCCAAGCACTGCTGCTTGGGTCACCAGTTGCAGGCCGGTCCAGGTTTTGTCCTAATTGGGCCTGTAACGGCCGCTGGGCAGCCAGCCAAAACTGAACCTGTAGCCAAAAAAAGAAACGCTGACGGGCTGCAGAAGTCATCCCCCACAAGGGCGGAAGCAGGGAGTCACGGGACAAAGATCACCGTGCAAAATTCAAACGGATCATGCGCAGGTTTTGCCTCAAAGGCTGCAGCTAGGAGTCCTAAGACACATATTTGAATGCAAAATCTAAAAGACCAGAAGCAGGTGTCACCCCTAGGGCAGCAGCAAGGAGTCTTCGGACAAAGATCACCATGCAAAATTGAAACAGACCAGAAACAGGTGTGCCCCCAGGGCAGGAGCTGGGAGTCATGGGGAAAATTCAAACAGACCACACGCAGGTGTCACGCACCCAGGTCATCAGCTGGGTGTCGTGGGACAAGGACTGACAAGTGGAATTCAGACACCCCACAAGTAGGTGTGCCCCAAAGGACAGCAGCTGGGAGTCCGGGGACAAAGACTGCCGTGCAAAATTCAGACAGACCACCAGTAGGTGTCCCCCACAGGACAGCAGCTGGGAGTCCGGGAGGAAATATTGCCATGCAAAATTCAAACAGACCACACGCAGGAGTGCCCCCCAGGGCAGGAGCTAGGAGTCCGGGGACTAAGATTGCCAGGCAAATTCAAACGGGCCTCCAGACCGTCTTGCCTCAGAGCAACAGCTGCGAGGCTTGGGACAGAAATTGCGATGCCATGTTCAAACAGACCACAAGCAGGTGTCACTCCCAGGGCATGAGCTAGGAGTCCTGGGAAGAACATAGCCATGCAAAATTCAAACAGACCAACAGTAAATGTGCCCCACGGGCAGAAGCTAGGAGTCTTGGGACAACGATTGCCATGCAAATTCAAACGGGCCACAGGTATGTGTCACTCCCAGGGCATATGAGCTAGGAGTCCTGGGAAGAATATTGCCATGCAAAATTCAAATAGACTACCCGTAGGTATGCCCCCAGGGCAGCAGCTGGGACACTTTTTTGCCATGCATCAAAAGGGTCTGAGTCTCATTAGGGAGGCTGAGTCGCATCTCTGAGACGACGGTCCCCAACATCAAGCATGCACAACAGGAAACCAATCATCAGTGCAGCGGTGCCAGCTCAGCATGTTCTGAATGAAATTGGGGCGAATCCAGGGCCCCCAGCTCCTTCAAGCAATCCTTCAAGCAATCATTAAGCAAGCAAGCCTTCAATTAATCAATCAATCACTCAATTAATCAATCAATCACTCAATTTAGTCAATCATCGAGCAGGGGCATGGTTCCCCTATTTGTAAGCATGCGACCTGGAGAATGATTCCCTTCTCATGAATATTATTCTGCTGCCTACCCGTAAGCACCCTACAAATATGCATGCCCTCGTTCCCTCCTCCTAGCACGCTGCACCGGCACTTTTTCTCCCTCATCCCCCTGCCTCCCCACGTCCGGCACCAACGCACCTTCCACCCCCCCCTCCTTTCTGCCCTCCTTCCCCACTCAATTATTCCCATGTTTGCTTCACAGGTGCCAGCATGTCCTATTCCTTCCCACCCAACTCACTGGCGACCTTCTCCCTGTTCCACCGGTAGTGCATTAAAATTGCTTTCGCAGCAGGCAGGGAGCAACCGAGTAAGGCCACCACCTCGTTGCCTGCGTTGTCCTATCAGGGGAAGAGGTGAAAGCACGCGAGGCGAGAGCATGAGCCATCGAGATCACTCGGATGGAGGGGAGTCGAGAAGAGGAGCCCGGCAAAACAAACCTACCTGAAGTTTCTTGATGTCCGCTGAGCTAATAACGGTGTATGGGCTGGGCGCGACTCCAGTCTCGGACCTATTCGGCACATCCGCATCCGCGCCAGCATCGATGTACCCAGATCCGTCGCTGAAGCCATCTTCGTCGACGTATTCATCATCCTCTTCGTCGTCCACCTCTTCGTCGGAGTGATACACGTCCTTCATGTCCACGCTCCTCGGTACCATCCCTACTTTGAGGCTCCCACGGGAATGCAGGACAGTCCCACAGCCTGACAGGATCGAACAGGAAAATCTGAGCAGCGACTACAGTTCAAGCGATAGGAGGATGCTTTGCTTGATTGATAGCTGTGTACCTGTGAATATATTATTGTGACCGAGGCCGAGGTGTCATGTCGGTGTTCACACACATGGACATATAAAGTGTGAACATCAAATTGAAATGGGGGTCTCTGAATCTCTCCGTGGGATTTCACGGCAGATTGGGCATTGGGCCTTGCCAACGTCGAAATTTTCAGCGCATACTGTAGCCTTTACATCTCAGCAGTGGAGGCCTCCCCAATGGAGCCCTTGCCGATTGAGTCATGGCTTGGTCTGATGGTCTTTTAGTTGGTATGTACTGTACCAGTGGTGACCATTTGAGCTGTTTTTACAGCTATAGCCCTTGCCAATGGATCACTTACCGTAGTCACGGACGTGTTTCGTTGTTATGATCGTTGTTCAAGTGTCAACGAATCACAACGAATTAATCTTTGCGATGTGTTAAGGGGGGACGAATCATAAGAAGTAAAATCATTCGACACGACGTTCGGCAAGTACGGCAGTATGTACGGCCAGTATAGTGCCGACCAGAGACACTGGTGCCGACAGGAACAGGTCCGAACTCCTTGCCTAGCACAAACTGGGCGAGTCATGCAAATCGTGGTATTTGCTCTATTGCAGCATGTTCTGCAGTGTAAGCCAGCGTGTTTAAGGTTAAACGAACCAAAATGTTGGCGTTCGGAACTAAGGGACAACGAATCAAAACATTGAAAAGGTCCGCGATAAATCAAAAAGCTTTATTAAGCAACAACGAACTTCGAAAACAACGAAACACATCCGTGACTACAGAACTTTCCAGGTGTGACCTGGCCAATGTAGCAATGCAAAAACAATGGATCTTATCGGGATCTTACACATTTTGAAGGAAGTTAATGACGGCGTTACCGTACTCCTCTGGGCCATGCTGAAAAAAAAGCTCGCATCCCAACGTATTGTTTTTCGTTCTTTTTTCAAGGATTGGTCAGCTTTTGTTGTACAGTTCTTTTATTTTCGGCCTTTTCGTTTCTCTTCTTCTTCCCATAGCTTCCATTTCTCCTGACCAGACAGTCAGTTACCCTTGTTATTGGGATTTCAGCTCTTAGTTAGCATAGCCTATACAGAGGTATAGCGTATTTGAGCGTTTCATTTAGCTTGGCCTTCAGAAAAAGAGCGAGGTTGGCCGCCAAAATCCTGAAGTTACCCTGAGATGCAAACGTGATCAACACGGTTGCCTTTGTGGCCTCAGACAACACCTGAGAAAGGGCAAGCGGAGACATGAAGGGCAATCGGCCAACAAACACACGCACCAGATAAAAAACGAGATGGAGAAGATGATGCTTGATGAACTGATCTTTGCTCCGAATGCAGGCGCTAGTTCGGGGTTCAGGATGAACAAGTGCTAGCTACTTCATTAAAGACATGACGTTGGAGAGCCCACAGGCAGGGGTGAGGGGCCCTGGTTTTGAAGCTACTTCATTAAAGACAGGATGTTGGAGAGCCCGCATGTTGTACTTGAACTTTTTGAATGTTAGTCTATTAACTCTCTTCATGGCAGGAGATACGGTTAGCTAAAAGTCTTTAACTTTGTGTGCTTGTTCTTTTTCTTTGGTGGGTGAACTTGCTACCCTTCCTTCCCTCTGTTGCCTTTTCCCTTGACTGTACTAGCTGACTTTTTGTTATGACAGTTAACTAAGCTACGTTTCCGAGATAAGCCGTACAGAATTAACGTACAAGAGACCACGACCCCGAAAAAGATAAAAACTACTCGGGCGCGAGGTGGGGGGCAGAAATAAAAACTGGGGACCCCATGCCCGATTATAAATCGAGCGACCAAGCCTATCACCCACCCACCTACCGCCTCCGTAACCCATTGAAATTCAAATATCTCAGTCAAACTTCAAAATTACAGGGCATGTAAGGGGTGTTTTTTGATCAGCTCGTCAAGGCGCTTCTACCGGTATATTTCAATTCGTCAGGTGATGACAATTCATGCCAACAGCTCGGCCAACAGTCAATTTGTGTACTGGGCTAAGAGAGGCTATCGAGTACCGACTAATGCTTGCTAGCGATCACAATTCATGCCAACAGTCAATTTGGGTACTGAGCTCAGCCAGGCCATTGACTACCGACTACTGCTTGCTATCGATCACATTTTTCTGGCCAATGCGCTGTAAAAGGCTGGCCGACGGGAGGTGAATAGCCCTGACACTTCAAGCCCTCTCGCCATGGCGCAACATCTGGCGAGGGAGGCGACGCCGTTGCAGCCTCATTCTCAGCCGTAGATGGAGAAGGAGAGGTTGGCGGGCTCGCAGGTATTGACTGAGCTGGGGCAGCAGCAGGGGTAGCTAGGGGTGGAACGGGAGCACACCCAAGCGTTCTCTGTCGCTTCGAATCGCGTAGTATCGCGGAAGCTGCCATGCACTCTCTCCCATTCTAGTGGCGTCTGACGTTTGCAGGGTCGGCGGATTTGAGGACCTTGCCAAAATGACCGCAAGTAATATGTTATATGTTCATTCATGATCCACCAGACCAACACTTCCATGTGCTGCTCTTTCTAAGGCTGGCTTAGCTGGTTTCGGGGTGTGTCCAAAGGAGCCAAACCCTCAGTGTGGGGGGCAGGGGGTCATGTGGTAATTCAAGCGAAATTTTAGGATGTAAATGGGCTCATGTTGGCAAAAAGAACACAGAGGTGCCGCTGTCAGCCTCAACAGACCTCCAGAAAAAAGGTCTCAACACGAGAAAGAAGAAAGAAAAAACCTCCGCCCCGTGGGGGGCGTGAGAGTTAAGGAAACAGCGCAGCCTAGGCCGAAGCCACATCCGCGTAGTGACTGTGAGGAATTAGAAGAAGACACATCATAATTGATTAAGGCGGCCTGCGGTTCTGATTTATTTTCCCACCGGTTCTAGCAGGTCCAGTGGGGCAGTCTCACGACCTACTCTCTGTCTTCCTTTGGGACTTGCAATTTGTTCCCTGACAGGGCTGGGGGGGGGGGGGTACCCGACTCCTGCACATGTCAATAACTTGGTCTTCTTTGCCTTACCGGCCTCTCCTTTTGTTAATCCCCCCCCCTCTCCCTCTCCTTAGTTTTTTGTATTCTCCCTTCTGAACAGTTGGGCGCCCACGCGGCCGAGGTTTGAGCGGGCCCAGAGTTGTAACGTTTTTGACATCCACGTGGCATATGTCAATCCACGCGGCATATGTAAAAAACGTTACACCTCTGGGCCCGCTCAAAGCTCGGCCTCGTGGGCGCCCAAATGTTTGGAAGGGAGAAAAGAAGAAACTCAATGCAACTCCTGCACAAGTGGGAATCCAGTTTCTTTTGGTTTAGCTTTTTGAAGGCTAGTCTCTTCAGGGCAGGGGATACGGTTTGCCCAACCTTTGTGATCTTTTTGTTTAGTGGGTTAACATGCTAACCTTTATTTTCTCGTATACCTTGACTTGCTGTCTTTTTGTTTTCCGACGAGGCTGAGCTTCATTTCAGCATGGCCCAGAGGTGTAATGTCATTAACAGGTGGGAATCCTAAGCCCGATTTTAAAACATGAAGTAGAAACCGCTAGGACGGACGGCCTCCCCCCAAAAGGCATTATAGCACAAGCGACATCCTTCCCAAGCTTAGACTAGGCCCTTGTACTTGATTCAAAAGGAAGAACCACAAACAGCTAGGACTGTGAAGGTGGACCTGTGAAGATGTCCAACAAATCAGTACATTTCATGCATGCGACAGGTGACCTAACACCCATTTCAATGGCCAATTGAAGCAGATTTCCCTTCATGTAAATTCGACATAAAATTTGGCAGTGAAGTTCCGCAGGATTAAGGGCAAAGGATGAACCATTGACTGCCTGGTTACACCCATATCCCTGGCCCACTTAAAATTGGGGGGGGGGGTACTATTCAGAGTTCTCACCTGTCTGTCCAGGAAGTGGGTCTCCTAGCCGTGAAAGAGAAAAGGTCCACTTGGGGCACCACACAGCTGCTATCCCTCCAACCCTTGCTTCCCTACCTTCCTGCTCATCTCCACTGCCCTGTTAAGGGCCAATCTCAAGTGCCCCACTTGATTGCGCGGCCTCCTCTTATCCTCTACTTCGCCCCATCACACTGTATTGGGCATTGTGCATGTCCACGCATATTACTTTGCCTGGAACTTACAATGTATGAGGCCTACAGACGAACCAGGGGTCGAACCCTGCCCAACCGAAGCATCCGAGAGCATGCGACTGATGCGAGTGCATCTCTTATCGATCTCGGAGTCAGTAGCTGGGAAAAGTGTGACCCGGGCTTCACACGGGGGCCCGGCTCAGGTGCAGGCGTATTAAACGTTGTCGTCTCTAAAACGAGTATGCTGTATGAAGCCCCCTGTTTATCTCCCTCCCCCCTGTCAGGAATCCTGTGCCGTATTCCTCTTCACACTCTTCGGCGCTTTCTATGCTTCTGTGTCTTCATCCTCTAGCCGCGCAGATGCATCACAGCCTGAAATTCCTCCCAAAAGCTTAATATATGTCATCCTCCTCTTCCCCCGACCGGGTGCGGGTGCCCCCGACCCTCTTGTTTCCCGTTGTACGGGACAAAAACGCCGTATTCCTAAACATTTTTTTATCTTTCTATCTATACCGCCAGTCAGGTGTTAACTTAATACCAGAGAGATAAGCGCCGTCTATTTGTGTATTCTAGAGTCATGGAAACAGGGGCGGAGCCGACAGCGTGGGCGACAGGCGACCACGACGCTCCTCCCAAGCGCTTCAGCGGACGCTGTGCCTCGAACTTGAACGAGGCAATACCTGAATACCATGCATTACATACTGCTGTAGCAGCAGCAGCAGCAGCAGCAGCAGCAGCTGGTTCCTCAGGAGGGCTCGACGTCGGCTCGTCCCCGGGTACAGCAGCCGACAGCAGCAGCAGCAAAGACTCAACTGCTCTAGCACTAACGGTCCCTAAACCCGCTACCTCTCCTGTTGCTGCTGGAGGCGTCAAGCGCTTTGTGCGCCAGCAAGTGCCCGACGAGGTACTGCTGGATGCGTCGCTGAACGCCGCGATTCAGGCGTTACCTCCGAACTATAACTTCGAGGTATGTTAGGCGGTCCCTCCGCAGAAAACCCAACCTCTAAGCGCTAGGAGTGAACCATGTCATGCCATGTAGTGCCATGCCATGCATGATGGGCAGCAGCAATGCAGTGTCTGTTGGGTAGCAGCATGTAGTGCATGGCAGGCCATGCCATGCCATGCATGATGTGCAGCAGCCATGTAGTGCATGGCAGGCATGGCAGGCATGGTAGGCAGGCCACGGCATGGCAGGCATGGCAGGCATGGCAGGCATGGTAGGCATACATGGCATGCATGGCTGGCATGGCTGGCATGGCAGGCAGGCCACGCCATGCATGACGTGCAGCAGCCTTGTAGTGCATGGCAGGCCATGCCATGCAGTGTCTGATGGGCAGCAGCCATGCAGGGCATGACAGGCCATGTCATCTCATGCATGATTGGCAGGAAACATGCAGTGTAACCACTCACTCTCTCAACTCTGTCTCTCCCACTCACTCTCAACTCTGTCTCTCAACTCTGTCTCCCCCCTTGGTTGATAATCATACATGGCTGATGTGCATCATGTATAGGATAAGGACATATGTTGCCTCTCTCGGTTTTTTGTGTGTCTTTTCTTTTTCTCGAACCCTTAGCTGTGTTTCAGGCTTGTTATTTTCTGTCGGGTGCGAACAGCCATCTACATGTCAGAGCGATGACGCATGGTATGCGATAATTTTTCTGGCCACAGGAGTCCTCGCATCCCAACGTATTGTTTTTCGTTCTTTTTTCAAGGATTGGTCAGCTTTTGTTGTACAGTTCTTTTATTTTCGGCCTTTTCGTTTCTCTTCTTCTTCCCATAGCTTCCATTTCTCCTGACCAGACAGTCAGTTACCCTTGTTATTGGGATTTCAGTTCTTAGTTAGCATAGCCTATACAGAGGTATAGCGTATTTGAGCGTTACATTTAGCTTGGCCTTCAGAAAAAGAGCAAGGTTGGCCGCCAAAATCCTGAAGTTACCCTGAGATGCAAACGTGATCAACACGGTTGCCTTTGTGGCCTCAGACAACACCTGAGAAAGGGCAAGCGGAGACATGAAGGGCAATCGGCCAACAAACACACGCACCAGATAAAAAAACGAGTTGGAGAAGATGATGCTTGATGAACCGATCTTTGCTCCGAATGCAGGCGCTAGTTCGGGGTTCAGGATGAACAAGTGCTAGCTACTTCATTAAAGACATGACGTTGGAGAGCCCACAGGCAGGGGTGGGGGGCCCTGGTTTTGAAGCTACTTCATTAAAGACAGGATGTTGGAGAGCCCGCATGTTGTACTTGAACTTTTTGAATGTTAGTCTCTTAACTCTCTTCATGGCAGGAGATACGGTTAGCTAAAAGTCTTTAACTTTGTGTGCTTGTTCTTTTTCTTTGGTGGGTGAACTTGCTACCCTTCCTTCCCTCTGTTGCCTTTTCCCTTGACTGTCCTAGCTGACTTTTTGTTATGACAGTTAACTAAGCTACGTTTCCGAGATAAGCCGTACAGAATTAACGTACAAGAGACCACGACCCCGAAAAAGATAAAAACTACTCGGGCGCGAGGTGGGGGGCAGAAATAAACACTGGGGACTCCATGCCCGATTATAAATCGAGCAACCAAGCCTATCACCCACCCACCTACCGCCTCCGTAACCCATTGAAATTCAAATATCTCAGTCAAACTTCAAAATTACAGGGCATGTAAGGGGTGTTTTTTGATCAGCTCTTTGGCAGCAAACATGCAGTGTAACCACTCACTCTCTCAACTCTGTCTCTCCCACTCACTCTCAACTCTGTCTCTCAACTCTGTCTCCCCCCTTGGTTGATAATCATACATGGCTAATGTGCATCATGTATAGGATAAGGACATATGTTGCCTCTCTCATTTAAAAAACCTAACCTTCCATGGCTTCTGTTGATAATTGACTGCCGTTTATCATGCATGGCTGCTGTTCTTCATGCATGGCTGCTTTTATCACGCATGGCTGCTGTTCTTCATGCATGATGTATGCACACTCCTAGCTGCCACCCACGACGACAGGACCTATGCAACCAATCACGCTTTTTCGCTCTCTCCCCCTACGCTAGTTAGCATGCACGTACCCAATCCTGCTTTTATAAATCCAGTCCCCGGAACGAATGCTGATTTCCAGGGTAAATGTACGGCATCAAAGCACCCCGGAACTTTTCCGGGGTGCCCGTTTCGCCCCGGAACTTTTCCGGGGTCAGTCGGAACAATCTGTCAGAGGCTGGATGATGTCGTGGCAGGGCTGTGGCGACCTGGCTTGTTATTGTTTGTAATGGTTAATCTGGGTAACTGCGGAAGGATTTGGCAGGGCTGTGGCGACCCGGCTTGAAATCATACGTAACGTTTAGTCCCGGTAACCAGGGACACAGGGAACGGGTTACGGTATCACGTTACGTTACGTTACGATACGGGCCTTTGGCCCGATATGGGATTCAATACGACATCCCCCCCACATCCCACATTTGAGGTGGAGGTGCCATGGCCCAAACCGGCATGCATGGCTGCATGCCAGCCCCCATGCAATCTTGCATGGCCCCCAAGTACCCCTAAGGGTCACCATGTATGCATGCAGATTGACCATGCAGAATGCTAGTTTAAGCAGACAATCATCCGGGCAATGATGGATGTTTAACTCCTAATTTCACCCAGTCCGTATAAGCACTAGCACATCCCCTCTCAGTAGAGTACTTGAATCAGTTCCTCTTACGTCTCACTCTCCCACCTGATCTGTTACATCTGACTAGCTGAGCAGCTGAGCTACAGGTTTGAATTCCGTGAGCTCCTGAAGTGCTAGTTTATCGGAAGGTGAACATAAGAGACGAATGAAGTATCCCCAAGCGTTAAACGGGTGCATTATCTACGAAATTTCGAACGGGCTGTCCGAACATGACATGCGTCTGATCCTTACTATCTGTGCTCACAAACTCACAATGCTATTGTAAAGTCTCTTCAAGAAGCATATGTATCACTGCAAATGTGCAATGCACCAGTTGCTGGGCTTATCACTAGCGATGGTCGTGTCGCTGTTTGGAATCTCAGCGCGGTCATTCCACACATACTCCGAAAGTGCGGATTTTCAGTCGGTGCACCGTAGTGGACCGTAACGATACGTTACGTTACGGGATTTTTGGCCCATACGGGCCGTATCCTGTGTCCCTGCCGGTAACCGGGGAAGGAGGTGGCAGGAGAGAAGCAGTGCCTTTGTTCAATGTGTGCACCTGGTGCAACGGCCGAACGGGTCGCTTCCTCAATCCACGCCTCCGGGCGTATCGTTTTTATTTATTATGTATCATAGATTTGATATGCCTTCGCTCAGGTGTAAAAAAATGATTTTTTCTACTGCTGCCCTCATAGAATCCTCAGGGTAAACTTTTGACCCAAACTCTCTGACTGGAAAGTATCTGACTGGAAACTGGCCTTGACCATCAATAATGAGTTTACTCATATATCCCTCAACCCCAAAGAATGTTAATTATGAGGAAAGGCAAATCAAACTTACAGTATAGCATTTTTATGAGTACATCCTCTCTCCGTCTCAGGTGCACAAGACGGTGTGGCGAGTTCGGCAGGCCGGCGCTCAGCAGGTTGCGCTGCAGTTCCCCGAGGGACTGCTGATGTACGCTTGTGTCATTGCAGACATCCTTGAGCGATTCGCGGGTAGGTGGGCGGGCATGGTACCCATGCAGCCATACAAAAAGCTTGGCTGTCCGGCGCATGCTCCATGCCCATGCACTTGGTGATGCACTTGGTGATGCACATGGTGATGCACATGCCTGCCAACTCGACCTATGTCCTCAGCAGTGCGTCCTTGGTTCTGGAGCAGATGCATCTGGCAAGGGTCATGATGAAACCCCTTTACATCAACCCCATCACTCCTCAACCCCGTAATCCAACACCCCTTAAATGTGTATCCCTGAACCCTGAACCCTGAACCCTGAACCCTGAACCCTGAACCCTGAACCCTGAACCCTGAACCCTGAACCCTGAACTTTTCACCCTGAACCCTTACCTCTGTGCGACATGTCTGCAGGTGTGGAACATGTTTATATCCTGGGTGATGTCACGTTTGGAGCCTGCTGTGTTGATGACTTTTCTTCAGTGGTCCTGGGGGCGCAGCTGCTGGTTCACTACGGGCACAGCTGCCTGGTGCGTGCCTTGGGGTGTAGGTTTTGGGTTAGGGTTTTGTTCTTACCGTTTCAAGGTGAAGGATTATCCACACTTGTTTAGGGCTGAACATTGTTTATACTAAGGTTAAGGGTTTAAGCTTGTTCAAACTTGTTTAGCGTTGAGGGTGATTCATACTCTTTAGGTTTAAGCATCTGGCAATACTTGTTTATGGTTGTTCACGCTTGTTTAGGGCTGAGGGGTATTCAGACATGTTAGGTTTCAGCATGTGTTTACACTTGTTCATACTTGTTAAGGGTAAACAGTGGTCATCTCTGTTTGTGCGCTCAATGGGGTTCAGGTTTTGTTCATACTTTTAGGGTGGGGGGAGAGAGGGGCAGGGGGGGGACAAGCTGCTGTTGCGTTACAGAAACAGTGATTTATGTGCGCCTCGGGGTGTAGGGTTCAGGTTTTATTCATACTTTTTGGGGTAGGGGGGGGGTGAAGCGAGCTGCTTGTGCCTTCCGGAAACAATGGTTTGGTGTGTGCCTCGGGGTGTAGGGTTGAGTGTGTGTTCATACTTTTAGGGTGGGGGGAGAGAGGGGAGGGGGGTGAAGCAAGCTGCTGCTGCATTATGGAACAGTAATTTGGTGCGCGCCTTGGGGTCTAGGGTTTAGGGTTGTGTCATACTTTTTTAGGATTGGGGAAGAGAGGGGGGGTGGGGATAGGGTGAAGCGAGCTGATGGTGCGATACTGAACAGTGGTTTGGTGCATTTATTGGAGGGTGGTAGGGGGGTAAACCGTAGACGCTCTTTGCCTCCATAATAAATTCATGTTGTTTTGCCGTCGCGCATTATGAAAACCCCAACTTATCTGGAAAACGCCACTTTTGGGACGTCAAAAAAAGTTCTTCAGTGAAGCGCGCTTTGGCGAACAACTACATTTATTTCTCGTTCGCGGAGGCAACATGGTAGGGGAGTGGAGTGGAGAAGGGGGGGTGACAGGAGGGGTATGCAGTGATGGGGAACATTTTTGTTGGGAGCTGGGAGGAGCCTCAGGCTTAAAACCCAGGCTTTGGATAATGATGGGACACTCTTTATGTGTGTTCGTATGAGGTATGGGGGCATGAGGCATGGGGGACAGGGCAAAAGGCTTGGGGCATGCGGCATGGGGGCATCAGGAGTAGGGCATGAGGCTTGGAGAATAGGGGCATAGGGCATGAGGCTTGGGGCATAAGGTATGAGGCATAGGGCAAGAGACTTGGGGAAAAGAGGCATGAGGCATGTGGGCATGAGGCAAAGGTCATGAGGCTTGGGGAATAGGGGCATGAGGCAAGAGGCTTGGGCATATGGGCATGTGGGCATGGGATGTGGGGCATGAGGCATGAAACATGGGGGCATGAGGCATGGAAGATGGGGGCATGAGGCATGAAACATGGGGGCATGAGGCATGGAAGATGGTAGCATGAGGCATGAAACATGGGGGCATGATGCATGAAACATGGGGGCATGAGGCATGCAAGATGGGGACATGAGGCATGAAACATGGGGGCATATGGCATGAAACATGGGGGCATGAGGCATGGAAGATGGGGGCATGAGGCATGAAACATGGGGACATGAGGAATGAAACATGGGGGCATGAGGCATGAAACATGGGGGCATGAGGCATGAAACATGGGGGCATGAGGCATGAAAGATGGGGGCATGAGGCATGAAACATGGGGGCATGAGGCATGAAAAATGGGGGCATGAGGCATGCAACATGGGGGCAGGAGGCATGAAACATGGGGGCATGAGGCATGAAATATGGGGGCATGAGGCATGAAACATGGGGGCATGAGGCATGAAAGATGGGGGCATGCGGCATGAAACATGGGGGCATGAGGCATGAAACATGGGGGCATGAGGCATGAAACATGGGGGCGTAGGGCATGAAACATGGGGGCATGAGGCATGAAACATGGGGGGCACGAGGCATGAAACATGGGGGCATGAGGCATGAAGCATGGGGGCATGAGGCATGAAACATGGGGGCATGAGGCATGAAAGATGGGGGCATGCGGCATGAAACATGGGGGCATGAGGCATGAAAGATGGGGGCATGAGGCATGAAACATGGGGGCATGAGGCATGGAAGATGGGGGCATGAGGCATGAAAGATGGGGGCATGAGGCATGAAAGATGGGGGCATGCGGCATGAAAGATGGGGACATGAGGCATGAAACATGGGGGCATGAGGCATGAAACATGGGGGCATGAGGCATGAAAGATGGGGGCATGAGGCATGAAACATGGGGGCATGAGGCATGAAACATGGGGGCATGAGGCATGAAACATGGGGGCATGAGGCATGAAACATGGGGGCATGAGGCATGAAACATGGGGGCATGAGGCATGGAAGATGGGGGCATGAGGCATGAAACATGGGGGCATGAGGCATGAAAGATGGGGGCATGAGGCATGAAACATTGGGGCGTAGGGCATGAAAGATGGGGGCATGAGGCATGAAACATGGGGGCATGAGGCATGAGACAAGGGGCATGGGGAATGAAACATGGGGGCATGAGGCATGAAAGATGGGGGTATGAGGGATGAAACATGGGGGCATGAGGCATGGAAGATGGGGGCATGAGGCATGAACCATGGGGGCATGAAACATGGGGGCATGAGGCATGAAACATGGGGGCATGAGGCATGAAACATGGGGGCATGAGGCATGAAACATGGGGGCGTAGGGCATGACTAACGTGTACTAGAAGGGTTCCGATAGAAATAGCATTTGGATGTTATTTTATTGTTCATGCCAATTTGTGAACCCCTGTTAACCCTCCTCCCACCTGTATCCGGCTCTGGAAATAATGGATGGGGGGTGGCAAACCTCTGGTATTCCCTGGTGCCGATTAGCCACCCACAATGTTAGATGGTAGCTTACTCAGTGCCACGGCCGAACGGGTGCCTTCCTTTATCCACGCCTCAGGTTGTACATATTTCTTTCTTTCTTGTGCATGCCACTTTGTAAACCCTGGTGAACCCTCTTACCGCAGGTGCCCGGGATACCACCATGCTGCCTCATTCCCTAAATCCAAAACCACAGGCCATGCTCCATGCCCCAGACCCTTGACCCTAAACCCCCTAATCTCTTGTGTTGCTGGTCCCCTTGGATATCACCAGTCTGCCCTAAACCCTCGACCCTTAATACCATCACCCTGGTCCGTATCTTGTTGAGGCCACCACGTTGCCCTGGACCCTGAACCCTACCCCCTTTGCCCTAAACCTTGAATCCCATCACCCTGTCCTTGCCAGTCCTTGTGCATGCCACCACTTTGCCCTGGACCCTTAACCCTACCCCCTTTGCCCTAAACCTTGAATCCCATCACCCTGTCCTTGCCAGTCCTTGTGCATGCCACCACGTTGCCCTGGACCCTAAACCCTACCCCCTTTGCCCTAAACGTTGAATCCCATCACCCTGTCCTTGCCAGTCCTTGTGCATGCCACCACGTTGCCCTGGACCCTAAACCCTACCCCCTTTGCCCTAAACCTTGAATCCCATCACCCTGTCCTTGCCAGTCCTTGTGCATGCCACCACGTTGCCCTGGACCCTAAACCCTACTCCCTTTGCCCTAAACCTTGAATCCCATCACCCTGTCCTTGCCAGTCCTTGTGCATGCCACCACGTTGCCCTGGACCCTAAACCCTACCCCCTTTGCCCTAAACCTTGAATCCCATCACCCTGTCCTTGCCAGTCCTTGTGCATGCCACTACGTTGCCCTGGACCCTAAACCCTACCCCCTTTGCCCTAAACCTTGAATCCCATCACCCTGTCCTTGCCAGTCCTTGTGCATGCCACCACGTTGCCCTGGACCCTAAACCCTACCCCCTTTGCCCTAAACCTTGAATCCCATCACCCTGTCCTTGCCAGTCTTTGTGCATGCCACCACGTTGCCCTGGACCCTAAACCCTTACCCCCCTGCCCTTCCATGAGTCCCTCAACCCTGATCTCACAGATCCCTATGGATCCAACCTGGTTGCCCTGGACCCTAAACCCTAAACCCTTAACCCCCTTACCCTGATCTTGCATATCCCCGTGGATACCAACTGGTTGCCCTGGTCCCTAGACCCCAAACCTCGAATCCCACACCCCAAAACCCTGAACCCTGCACCCCAAAATCTAAACCCTGCAGGTCCTTGTGGATACCACCATGCTGCCATAAACCCTACACCCCAAAACCCACATCCGTTAACCCCAAATGTTTAAACCCTGCGCCCCAAATGACTGAACCCTACAGCCCAAAACCCTCAACCCTACACACCTAAAACCCTTAAACCCCAAACCATTTACCCTGCAGGTCCCCGTGGATACCACCACGCAGCCCTTAACCCTACATCCCAAAACCCTCAACCCTACACACCTCAAGCCTTAACCCCAAACCATTTACCCTGCAGGTCCCCGTGGATACCACCACGCTACCCTGCCTGTACGTCTTTGTGGATATCTCCATTGACATCGACCACCTGCATGAGACGGTGGAGCTTAACTTCTTGTGAGTGACTCAGTACTGCCCTGTTGCGGGCTATTGCGCTTGACAGGGCCGGCGGGTAGTTTTTTGTGAAACGGAATGCCATGGCCATTTTTTAGTGTTCCCTTACCTGCACCCGGTACTTCTTTGTGGATATCTCTACTGACATCGACCACCTGCATGAGACAGTGGAGCTCAACTTCTTGTGAGTGACCCAGGTCTGCCATATTGCGGGCTGTTGCACATGTCAGGGCCGGTGGGCCTTTTTTTATAAAACAGAATGCCATGACCGGCTTTTTGTGAGTGCTGTCCTACTTTTACTACTTTGTGAAAAGCTCTATTGACATCGACCACCTGCATGAGACAGTGGAGCTCAACTTCTTGTGAGTGACTCAGTACTGCCTTGTTGCGGGCCGTTGCACTTGACAAGGCCGTCAGGCTCTCACTTGTTCATGTTAATGTTGCGTGGGACAGGCTGCGGAGGTCAACTTGTTGGGAGTGCTGGCCTGCGGGCTGTTACTTCTGAATCTAAGTGTTGTGTGAAATACATTGCCATGGTCAACATTTTACGAGTGCTGCTCTATGGGCAGTGATGCCCCCTCCCCCCCCCCCCCTTCTCCTTGCCAGGCCCGGCGCCCACCTAGTTCTGGTGGTTACCATCCTGTTTTCAGCACTGCCATCCAGCTGTCTAAGTAAACGTGTTGTCCTTTTCAACCCCCCCCGTCCAATTTCCGATTTTTGTACTTGTCCCCCCCTCACCCCTCACCACCCGCGCCAGGCCCGGCGCCCCACCTAGTCCTGGCGGGCACCATCCAGTTCAGCACCGCCATCCAATTGGCCAAGCAGCTATTTTGTCCTTTTCGACACAACCAAAACTGCCTTGTGGAACAATGTTTTTCTCCCTGCCTAGACCCAGCGCCCCATCTAGTCCTGGTGGGCACCATCCAGTTCAACACCGCCATCCAGATGGCAAAGCAATACTTCTGTCCTTTTCAACCACCCCTCTCCAACTCCATTTTTTACAAATTGTCCCCCCCTCGCCCCTCACCACCCGCACAAGGCCCGGCGCCCACCTAGTCCTGGCGGGCACCATCTAGTTCAGCACCATTATCCAGCTGGCAAAGCAACGCTTCTGTCCTTTTCAACCACCCCTCTTCAACTTTCACTTTGTTCCTACTCCCCCTCCCCGCACAAGGCCCGGCCCCCATCTAGTCCTGATGAGCACCAATGCATCATCCAGTTCAGCACCGCCATCCAGCTGGCAAAGCACCTATGTTGTCCTTTTCGACACAGCCAAAACTGCCTTGCGAAGCAATGTTTTTCTCCCTGCCTCCCCCCTAGACCCGGCGCCCACCTAGTCCTGGCGGGCACCATACAGTTCAGCACCGCCATCCAGCTGGCAAAGCAGCGCCTGACCGCCCGCCACCCCTCGCTCACGGTGCCCAAGTGCCGTCCGCTGTCTCCGGGAGAAGTGCTCGGTTGCACCGCGCCAGTCATCAGCGGGGTCGGAGTCGAAGCCATCGTTTTTGTGGCCGATGGGAGGTGAGTAACCCTTAACTCTAGAACCCAAAACATAATCTGAACCCTAAACGCTGAACCCTGAACCTTGAACCATGCCGAATTTGAACACTTAATCAAACAGCACTGCCCCGGTCATCAGCGGGGTCGGGGTCGAGGCCATCGTTTTTGTGGCTAATGGGAGGTGCGTGACTGCACAGATCTGGACCCTAAACCCTAATCTCAACAAAAAAACGCAACACTAAACCCTAAATCCGCAACCTTTTAACCCTAACCCCACAATGCTGATGGCTTCACCTTCCAACCCCAAATCAAAGCTGCACCGCCGCGGTACAGCTTTGATACAGAGCTGAATAAAGTAGTCGCTATCGGCCCCGGTCGTCGTGTTTGGAGCCCATCGGGAGGTGTTTGACCTTCAAGCCCAAACCCTGAAACCCGCCACCCGGCGCTCACGGCGCCCAAGTGCCGTCCGCTGTTCCCGGGTGAGGTGCTCGGCTGTTACCCGGGAGGTGCTAGGCTGTTCCCGGGAGAGGTGCTCGGCTGCACCACGCCAGTCATCAGGGGGGTCGGGGTCGATGCCATAGTTTGTGTGGCTGATGGGAGGTGCGTTACACTAAACTCTGAACCCAAAAACACAATATGAACCCTGAACCCTGAATCCTGACGGCTTTTAACCCTAAATCAAACTGCACCGCCCCGGCTATCAGCAGAGTCGGGTCAACACCGTCGTTTTCTTGGCGACATGTTGCGCTATGTTTGACTCTCAACTCACACCCTTCACCGGTTCACCCCATACGCTGAATCCTAAACTCACATCCTCAACCCTAAACTTAATCCCGTGTGCTGAACCCTAAACTCACATCCAAACTCTGAACCTGGACCCTTAACCCTGCGCGCTGAACCCTTAACCCTAAATCAAGCTGCACCGCCCCTGCGGGGTCGGGGTCAAAGCTGTCGTTCTTGTGGCTGATGGGAGGTGTGCGACATTCAACCCTAAACCCTGAACCCTATATGCGCTGAAACCTGGGCGCTGAAACCTGGATCAAGCTGCACCCCCCGATCTTCGGCAGGGCTGGGAACGAGTCCGTTATGGTCGGCGGTCAGGAGGTGCTGATAAATGCTCCACATAGACCTCGCTTTTGTGACCTCGCTTACACAGGTTCCACCTGGATGCCATATCACATGTTTAGATGTGTGACATGAGTGACATTGCGTACAAATGCTCCACATGGACGCAGTATCACGCATTCACACTTTCACATGTTTGACCTCGCTATCGCAGGCTCCACCTGGATGCCATATCACATGTTTAGATGTGTGACATGAGTGACATCTTAATAAATAGCATATGAATGCCCACGTGGATACAGTATCACACATTCACACATTCACTTGTGTGACTTACTGACCTCGCTATCGCGGGTTCCACCTAGATGCCATATCACATGTTTAGATGTGTGACAAGATTGTCATTGAGTACAAACGCTCCACGTGGATGCAGCATCACACAATCACACTTACACTAGTGTGACCTTGCTATCGCAGGTTCCATCTAGAGGCCATCATGATCGCTAACCCCAGCATCCCAGCTTATCGGTACGACCCATATGCGCGAGTCCTGACGCGCGAGCACTACGATCAAGAAGGTGGGGACAGGTCCGGAGGGCGGCTGGAGTTTAATTGTTTTAAACCAGTAGCGCTAAAGGCTGAAGGTGCTGGTGATGGTTTATTGTTTTAGGTTGAAACCCTGAATTATATTTCTTATGGGTCGAGTCTATAATCCCTAAGCGTGATTCATGACGCGGGACGGCGGGAGCACTACGATCAAGAAGGTGGGGACTGGGGATAGGTCCGGAGGGCGGCTGGAGTGTAATCGGTTCAAACCAGTAGCGCTAAAGCCTGAAGGTGTGTGCGGTGGTCAGGAGGTGCACAGGAGAAGCGTGAGTCCTGAAGCGCGAGCAAAAGGGGGAAGTGTGGATATTTATTGCAGGCCCCAAAGGGGGAAGGTGGGTGTGGACAGTGGATGTTCACTGAATGCAAAAGAAGGGAAAAGTGTGGATGTTGACTGAAGCAGGAAATTATGGGAAGTGTGTATGCTCGCTGAAGATGAAGAAAGGGTGGGGGCAGTGATTATTTTGAGGCGTGGTGTACCACAAATAGTGGTAAACTGGGGGTAATCGACCCTGGCGATCGTGGTTAACCCTAGTTTCTCGAATTTCGTAGTCGTGGCTGATCATTGAGTCAAAGTGCCCATCAGACAACCATTCCGACGTGAAGATGAGTGAAGGGGGTGTTCACTCGAGCAGAAAAGAGGGGAAAGTGTGGATGTTTACTGGAGCATCTGTTTCTGCATTACCGGAAAATGGGGTCAGTGTGGATGTTCACTGGAGCATCTGCCTCTGCCTCATGTGAAGGCATGGGAGTGGTCCGATACTGGGCTGTCGGGGAATATCAAGTTTGGACGTTCACTGCCACCTCTGCCTCTGCCTCTGCCAGAGGGTTCTCTGATGTAGCCTCGTATACTGAGGAAAGGACTCCACTTGCAGGCATGCGAGCGGTCTAACGCTGGACTTTCGGGGGGGCATCAAGTTTGGATTTTCAATGCCATCTCTACCTCTGCCCCTGTCTGAGCGTTCTCTGACGAAGCCTCATAGACTGAGGAAACGCCGCTTTTGCAGGCATGCGAGCGGTCCGACGCCGGGCTGTCGGGGGGAAATCAAGTTTGGATGTTCACTGCCTCTGCCTTTGCCCGAGGGCTCTCTGATGAAGCCTCTTCAACTGAGGAAAATGTGGATGTCCATTGGAGCATCTGCATCTCCGCTTTCGCAGACATGCGAGCGATCTATTCGACGCTGGGCTGTCGGGGGGAAATCAAGTTTGGATGTTCACTGGCACCTCTCCCTCTGCCGCTGCCTGAGGGTTCTCCTAACTTGAGGAAATGCCTGCAGTGCAAGCATGCGAGCGGTCTGACGCCGGGCTGTTGGGGGAAATCAAGTTTGGATGGCAGTGTTCCCTGCCACTACTGCCTCTGCCCCTATCTGATGAAGCCTCCTTAACTGATGAGATGCCTCCTTTGCAGACATGCGAGCGGTCCGACGCTGGGCTGTCGGGGAAAATCAAGTTCGGATTTTCACTGTCACCTCTCCCTCTGCCGCTGTCTGAGGTTTCTCTGATGAAGCCTCCTAAACTGATGAAACGCCTCCTCTGCAGGCATGCGAGCGGTCCGACGCCGGGCTGTCGAAAAGGCGTCTGGAGCTCTTCGATGGGGGCTGGTGCTCGGCACGCTGGGTCGGCAGGGCAACCCCCACATCCTCACAATGCTCCAGGTGAGAGGGTTCATACCCTTGTCACACTTGTCAAGGATTTGCAGGGGTTCATACCATGGTCACACTTTTCAAGGATTATGGGGGGGGCATACCTTTGTCACTATTTTTCAAGGATTCGCGGTTTATTTAAGCTTGGTAGCACAGGTGGCTTTGAAGGGCACCGGTACCCAATCCGTTTTGTTATTGTTATTATTACAGTATTATTATTACAGTATCATTATTACAGTATTATTATTACAGTATCATTATTACAGTATTATTATTACAGTATCATTATTACAGTATCATTATTACAGTATTATTATTACAGTATCATTATTACAGTATTATTATTACAGTATCATTATTACAGTATTATTATTACAGTATTATTATTACAGTATTATTATTACAGTATCATTATTACAGTATCATTATTACAGTATTATTATTACAGTATTATTATTACAGTATCATTATTACAGTATTATTATTACAGTATTATTATTACAGTATCATTATTACAGTATTATTATTACAGTATCATTATTACAGTATTATTATTACAGTATCATTATTACAGTAATATTATTACGGTATCATTGTTACGGTTTGATAGTTATAATTATTATTATATTTTTTCGCGGGTCTTTGACGTGACACCTCCGGGCCCTGCACAGAGGGCTCGGCCGCGTGGGCGTCCAACTGTCTGTGTGGAAATTGGAGGTACCTTAATGGAGAAAGGTGCAACGAGGGGGAGTGCGAGAGACACCAGTACGTAATCCGTGTTTTGTTTGCCGGTTAATGACGTGATCCCTCTGGGCCTTGCTGAAAGCGCTCGGCCGTCGGTTAACGGCGTGACCCCTCTGGGGCTTGCTGAAAGCGCTCGGCCGTGGGGGCGTCCAGCTGTCTGTTTGGACTCTGTGTAATACGAGGAAGATAAAAGGAGCAGAAGTACAAGGGACCTGTACCTAATCCGTTTTTGTTTCCCCCGCCGCTTATTGACGTAACCCGGTGTTACTAACACCTTTGGGCGCTGCTTAAAAAAGAGGGGCAAAAGTACAAGGCACCACTGCCTAATCCGTTTTGTATTCCCCCGCCGGTTATCGACGTAACATGGCGTTACTAACACCTCTGGGCCCTGCTTAAAAAGGTCGGCCGTGGGGGCATTCAATTGCCTGGTTGGTAACTTGCGGGAAGTCGAGGGAAATGTTGGAAAGTTGAGGGATGTCGAGAGAAGGAGCATGAGGGGCAAAAGAAAGGGGTGGGATGGCGAAGGAAAGTCAAATACCCTCTATATCCTGATCTGATCCGGATATAATTTTCGGATACAATTTTCGTCAGTTTTCGGTTTCGCGTTACAGGTAGCAGGGATGGGGCATGACGTTCATGAGGCATGGGTCGT
This sequence comes from Limnomonas spitsbergensis, assembly GCA_037349105.1. Classification (NCBI taxonomy): domain Eukaryota; kingdom Viridiplantae; phylum Chlorophyta; class Chlorophyceae; order Chlamydomonadales; genus Limnomonas; species Limnomonas spitsbergensis. The sequence goes on along the minus strand of JAYJMM010000093.1, from coordinate 749,945 downwards.
AAGCAGGGGTTTTTTAGTGGCATTCGGAATTTATTTTGGTTAACAGAATCAGCGACATCTGACGTAGTTTTTGGTGAAGAGCGCGCCGCAGGCACCAAAAATTTTCCGATCCTAATTGATTTCGTCGATTTTCGTTACCGCGCTACTGAAGCACGGCTCCGCCGAATTAATTGTTTGGTTACCACTTTGGTTACGACTCGTAACCAGTAACCAATAAAACATCCCTGGTCATGAGGCATGGGGTCATTAGGCATGGACCCTGCCTGTGAACGTTGTTTTGCAGGTGAAGGCCGTTTGTTTCGGGGTGGGGTTTGGGTGCTGTCTTGACGAAAAGGAGAGCAGTGCGTGAGGTCTGAGGGTGCGCCTTGGATGAGAGGGGGGGGGGCGCAGCCGCGCAGGGTGTGACATGTGTGGGTCGTCAGGAGGTTAGGGTCCATTTGTTTAAAAACAGTTCAGCAGCGGTGCCTTGATTGTAAGACAAACATGATTTGCGGGTTTCCCCGGCAAATGCGCTGCCCTTATAAACCGGTGTTCAAATTCAAAATCAAAATCCCTGTGTTTCGTCAGGGGCACCTCGCGAGCCGCGGCCTGGAGGTGACCACGCTGCTCATGTCAGAAATCTCCCCACCGCGGCTGGCGATGATCAAAGGGGTGGACGCTTTTGTACAGGTGAGGCATGGGGGCATGGGGGCTGAGGGGCATGGGGACAGAGGGCATAGGGGCATGGGGCATGGAGGCATGGAGGCATGGAGACATGGGGAAATGGGGGCATGGGGACATAGAGACATAGAGACATGGCGGCATGGGGGCATGGAGACATGTTAGGGGGTCCCTGGCCCTGTCGTAGGTGGCGTCGCTATGGCCACTCAAGCCTGAACCCTGAACTGGTGAAACATATGTTTCATGTTCCTGTCCCTGGCCATCTCGTAGGTGGCATGCCCGCGGTTATCCTTTGACTCAAGGGAGGTATTTGCCCTAGCCCTACAGAAACTTGTGAAACTTATGTTCCATTCCTGTCCATGTCCCTCGAGTGTAGGTGGCTTGCCCGCGGTTATCCATTGACTGGGGGGAGGGCTTCGCCTTGCCCACGCTCACCCCTTACGAGGCGTTAGTGGCGCTTGGGGAGGTCCCACCTTGGTGGGCAACGGAGCAGCAGCCAGAGCAGGAGCATCAGGAGCCAGCTCCCTACCCTATGGATTACTATGCCAAGGAGGGGGGCGTCTGGAACAGCTCTTGGCACAAGGGGCCGAAGGGGGGGACGACAGGGGGCAGGGCCCGGCATGTCGGCGTCGCCGCGTCGAAGCATCCGCCCAGTCGGCCCGTTGAGGCGGCGAGCTGAAGTACTTTCGCCGAGAGCAGCCTTGCAGCCAGCGGCATTGCAGCAGCTGTCTTCTTCCTCTGTTTTTTGACTGACACTGCGACACTCTTGTGTCGGTCAAGATATGATATTGACTGACTCTGTAGCACTGGGTAGTGGCTAGGTCAACAAGCAGTCAACAGGGTGCGCGGCACGGTGTTGCACTTACTGTTTCGTCTGTTAAGAACGGTGCATACCCGCTGGGCCCTGCTGAACGCTCGGCCGCGTGGGGCTGGTAGGGAGTGACTAAGCTCAATGCCAGCTACCATGCACAGCCACGACCAAGGTGCAGCCATGCCACCCTCCTTGGTGAGAGGGGCAGGAACGTGGAATCTGGCGATCTAGACAGAGGGAGAGAGAGGATCCTGTGGCGGGTTTGATCCCTAAACTGTTTCCTCTGTGTGACTGATTTGTTTTCAAGGCTAGTGCATCCACCTCTCGGGCATGCTGCAAGGAAATAGTTGCGCGCAAGTCTCGCCGGTCAGAGAAGATAAGGGAGTCTGCTCTCCCCGAGTGCTCAGGACATCTTTCTTGCAAGAGACGAGTTGTCAGGTTTGGAAAATTGATGATATATGGTTCACTGCAAATAACTGAAGACATTGTGAACTTGGGGTGCTTTTTACGGTCAAAATGTTGTTATGTTTGTGAGGGACGAGTAGACAGACTTAAGCTGCCGAAGTGGAACACTATTTTGTCTATATCACTGCGACAACACGAGAGAACAAGTTCCAAGGGCTGAATCCTTTTCACTTAATGCGGCCGAGCCTTTTCAGCATGGCCCAGACTCCCAGAGGCGTAATGTCATTGACTTAATGCGGCTAAATGAAGTCACAGATCGGACTGTGGAAAGCTGTACTGAAGCTATACCGGTACCCGAATTTTGTGTTATGACTTTTGAGTCATGGTGCAGATCAGGTAAGGGGGCAATTTGGTCAATGACGTTACACCTCTGGGCCCTGCTCAAACATGGCCTGGCCTTGTGGGCGCCTATGTAAAAGGGGCACAACAAAAAGGAAAATGGGGTTACAAAAAATGAAGGGACAGGCAAAAGGCTGGAAAAGGGGGCTGTTTGGTAGTGCACCCACGTGGACTAGATGGATGGTGCATGTTCCAAGATCTCAAGACATGTGAATGACATCATACCTCTGGCCCATGCACAAGCAGGCTCGGCCGCGTGGGCGCCCAACTGTTCAGATGGGAGAAGACAATAGAAAAAACACAAGGAAGAGGGAACACTAAATAAAGGGAACAAAAGGAGCGGCCGGGAAGGCAAACAAGTATTGCGACGGTACTTGAGCTCCTGTAGCAACTAGCCCTCAACAAAGTTTTGAACAGTGCATACCCGCTGGGCCCTGCTGAACGCTTGGCCACGCGGGGCCGGTAGGGAATCACTATGCTCAATTCGAGGTACCATGCACAGCCTGGGCCATGGTGCAGCCATGCCATCCTCCTATGTCTCAATGATATTACACCTCTGTGCCCTGCACAAAAAGGCTCGGCCGCGTGGGCGCCCAACTGTCCCGTTGGAAGAAAAGCGACTTCAGGGGGAAAGAAGGAGAAGAAAACAAAGGAAATAACTACCCCCACACACACACAAAAGAAAAAGGCAGTCCGAAGTACCCTTGCCCCTCTCAAGCCTGTTCCCCAAGAAGGCAAAGAAAAGCAACAAAAATAGGCCTCAACAATGCGTACGACGTTCTCAACAAAAGTTAGAGCCTCCCATCCAAGCCTGCCCCGGTACAACTGTTGAAAGTCTGTGGCGCCCTCTGGGGGGCCTGTCCAACCACGAAGCAAGTTAATGACGTTACACCTCTGGGCCCTACTCAAAAAGGCTCGACCGCGTGGGCGCCTAACTAAAAATAGTTGGGAAGAAAGATGGAAACAACACAAGGGTGCAGGACAAAAGCAAGGAGGAAAAAGCAAAGCAATTGCACCCCCCCCCCTGCCTGGCCTGGTACAGCTGTTGGAAGTTAGTGGCACCGTTTGGGGGGCCTGTCCACCCCTGCTCCCTTAACTACTCCCTGCCAGTAGGGCAGTGAAAGCAAGCATTTAGTGCAGCCTCTACATGCTCGCTCTTTCCCTTTTTGTCTCGCTCTTGCTTTCAGAGGCGGGGTCCTTCGGTCTGCCTTTCCGTTTTCTGGAGGCGTGTTTTTCTTAGCCCTTTGTGCTCCTCTCTGTCTCTCCTCTAAGCTCTAGCCTTTAGTTCCTCTCCTTTTCCCTCCCAACCAGACAGAACGTCGGTGAGCCCGCATGAAGGGGTGAGAGCCCCTGGTTTTGTGCAACTCGTTATTGAGCTTTTTAAAGGCTAGTCTCTTCATGCTCGCCATCAACCCTTGACCAACATCGTTGGCAGAAGCGTGCCTATCACCGCTGACCGCTGTGCCTTCCTCTGATCTCAAGACATTTGCCTACGGTTATTTTCAGGAATTCCTAGGGCTGTAGAAGCAGAGCATCCGTGAGCCTAAATACCGGGCAGTGTTTGTTAGGTTGCCCGTCACTCTGTCAGACAGTCTGAAGCCCTTGGTGCGAAGACCCTGGTACGAATGGAAGGGTTCAAACCTTCAAATGTTTTTGTAGCCCCGCCCAACAGCCACTTTTGAGCGAGCTTCCTTTTAATTGAAGGCGATGACAAGGCGCTCGTGTCATCAGCGACCACGCTTGTACAGCGCTGCCTGGGCCTTCCCGTGACGCCCCGCTCCGACTACGGTACCAAGCAGTGCGTCCCGAGCACCGACCCTGGTGGATGCCAGTTAGAGTGACCAGGTTTATGTCCTCTTTCGATGTCATCACACGATGCCATCATGTCAGCATGTTGGACTTCTTTGGCGAAATCTGTATGTCTGTTTGGCTTTGCACCCAGGTTCTGCCACGCTCCTTTCTCATTGTACAGCAACATGTTAGTCCGGTTCTCATGGTTCAGTTTGTCGTGCTGTCAGTTGGAGGAGGGTGGGTGGGTTGGCTGTCGATGGCGATGGCTGTACACCCTCGATGCGTTGTTGTTGCTGCTGCTGCTGTACACCCTCAATGAGTTGTTGTTGTTGCAGCTGCTATACACCCTCGATGAGTTGTTGTTGTTGCTGCTGCTGTACAGCCTCGATGAGTTGTTGCTGCTGCTGCTGCTGTACACCCTCGATGCGTTGTTGCTGCTGCTGCTGCTGTACACCCTCGATGAGTTGTTGTTGCTGCTACTGCTGTACACCGTCGATGAGTTGTTGTTGCTGCTGCTGCTGTACACCCTCGATGCGTTGTTGTTGCTGCTGCTGCTGTACACCCTCGATGAGTTGTTGTTGCTGCTGCTGCTGTACACCGTCGATGAGTTGTTGTTGCTGCTACTGCTGTACACCGTCGATGAGTTGTTGTTCCTGCTGCTGCTGTACACCCTCGATGAGTTGTTGTTACCGCTACTGCTGTACACCCTCGATGATTTGTTGTTCTTGCTGCTGCTGTACACCCTCGATGCGTTCTTGTTGCCGCTACTGCTGTACTCCCCTGATGCGTTCTTGTTGCTGCTGCTGTACACCCTGGATGATTTGTTGTTCCTGCTGCTGCTGTACACCCTCGATGAGTTGTTGTTGCAGCTGCTGCTGTACACCCTCGATGCGTTGTTGTTGCTGCTGCTGCTGTACACCCTCGATGAGTTGTTGTTGCTGCTGCTGTACACCCTCGATGAGTTGTTGTTGCTGCTACTGCTGTTTACCCTCGATGAGTTGTTGTTGCTGCTGCTGCTGTACATCCTCGATGAGTTGTGTTGCTGCTGCTGCTGTACACCCTTGATGATTTGTTGCTGCTGCTGCTGCTGTACACCCTCGATGAGTTGTTGTTGCTGCTGCTGCTGTACACCCTCGATGCGTTGTTGTTGCTGCTGCTGCTGTACACCCTCGATGAGTTGTTGTTGTTGCAGCTGCTGTACACCCTCGATGAGTTGTTGTTGCTGCTGCTGCTTTACACCCTCGACGAGCTGTTGGTGCTGCTGCTGCTGTACACCCTTGATGAGTTGTTGTTGTTGCTGCTGCTGTACACCCTCGATGGTTTGTTGTTGCTGCTACTGCTGTACACCCTCGACGAGCTGTTGGTGCTGCTACTGCTGTACACCCTGGATGAGTTGTTGTTGCTGCTGCTGCTGTACACCCTTGATGATTTGTTGTTGCTGCTGCTGCTGCTGTACACCCTCGGTGAGTTGTTGTTGCTGCTGCTGTACACCCTCGACGAGTTGTTGTTTCCGCTACTGCTGTACACCCTCGATGGTTTGTTGTTGCTGCTGCTGTTGTACACCCCCGTTGAGTTGTTGTTGCTGCTGATGCTGTACACCCTTAATGAGTTGTTGTTGCTGCTGCTGCTGTACACCCTCGATGAGTTGTTGTTGCTGTTGCTGCTGTCCACCCTCAATGAGTTGTGTTGCTGCTGCTGCTGTAGTACACCCTTGATGATTTGTTGTTGCTGCTGCTGCTGCTGTACACCCTCGATGAGTCGTTGTTGCTGCTGCTGCTGTACACCCTCGATGAGTTGTTCTTGCTGCTGCTGCTGCTGTACACCCTCGATGAGTTGTTGTTGCTGCTGCTGCTGTACACCCTCGATGAGTTGTTGTTGCTGCTACTGCTGTACACCCTCAATGAGTTGTTGTTGCTGCTGCTGCTGCTTTACACTCTCGATGAGTTGTTGTCGCTGCTGCAGCTATACACCCTCGATGAGTTGTTGCTGCTGCTGCTGCTGTACACCCTTGATGAGTTGTTGTTGCTGCTGCTGCTGTACACCCTCGATGGTTTGTTGTTGCTGCTACTGCTGTACACCCTCGACGAGCTGTTGGTGCTGCTACTGCTGTACACCCTGGATGAGTTGTTGTTGCTGCTGCTGCTGTACACCCTTGATGATTTGTTGTTGCTGCTGCTGCTGCTGTACACCCTCGATGAGTTGTTGTTGCTGCTGCTGTACACCCTCGACGAGTTGTTGTTTCCGCTACTGCTGTACGCCCTCGATGGTTTGTTGTTGCTGCTGCTGTTGTACACCCCCGTTGAGTTGTTGTTGCTGCTGATGCTGTACACCCTTAATGAGTTGTTGTTGCTGCTGCTGCTGTACACCCTCGATGAGTTGTTGTTGCTGTTGCTGCTGTCCACCCTCAATGAGTTGTGTTGCTGCTGCTGCTGTAGTACACCCTTGATGATTTGTTGTTGCTGCTGCTGCTGCTGTACACCCTCGATGAGTCGTTGTTGCTGCTGCTGCTGTACACCCTCGATGAGTTGTTGTTGCTGCTGCTGCTGCTGTACACCCTCGATGAGTTGTTGTTGCTGCTGCTGCTGTACACCCTCGATGAGTTGTTGGTGCTGCTACTGCTGTACACCCTCAATGAGTTGTTGTTGCTGCTGCTGCTGCTTTACACTCTCGATGAGTTGTTGTCGCTGCTGCAGCTATACACCCTCGATGAGTTGTTGCTGCTGCTGCTCCTGTACACCCTCGATGAGTTGTTGTTGTTGCTGCTGCTGTACACCCTCGATGAGTTGTTGTTGCTGCTGCTGCTGTACACCCTCGACGAGCTGTTGTTGCTGCTGCTGCTGTACACCCTCGATGAGTTGTTGTTGCTGCTGCTGCTGTACACCCTTGATGATTTGTTGTTGCTGCTGCTGCTGCTGTACACCCTCGATGAGTTGTTGTTGCTGCTGCTGTACACTCTCGACGAGTTGTTGTTTCTGCTACTGCTGTACACCCTCGATGTTTTGTTGTTGCTGCTGCTGTTGTACACCCCCGTTGAGTTGTTGTTGCTGCTGATGCTGTACACCCTTAATGAGTTGTTGTTGCTGCTGCTGCTGTACACCCTCGATGAGTTGTTGTTGCTGCTGCTGCTGTACACCCTCGATGAGTTGTTGTTGCTGCTGCTGCTGTACACCCTCGATGAGTTGTTGTTGCTGCTGCTGCTGAACACCCTCGATGAGTTGTTGGTGCTGCTACTGCTGTACACCCTCAATGAGTTGTTGTTGCTGCTGCTGCTGGACACCCTCGATGAGTTGTTGTCGCTGCTGCAGCTATACACCCTCGATGAGTTGTTGGTGCTGCTACTGCTGTACACCCTCAATGAGTTGTTGTTGCTGCTGCTGCTGGACACCCTCGATGAGTTGTTGTCGCTGCTGCAGCTATACACCCTCGATGAGTTGTTGTTGCAGCTACTGCTGTACATCCTCAATGAGTTGTTGTTGCCGCTGCTGCTGTACACCCTCAATGATTTGTTGTTGCAGTTGCTATACACCCTCAATGAGTTGTTGTTGCTGCTGTACACCCTCGATGGGTTGTTGCTGTTGCTGTAGTTGCTGCCGTACACCTTTGGTGATTTGTTGTTGCTGCTGTACACCCTCGGTGAGTTGTTGCTGCAGCTGCTGTACACTCAGATGTTACTATATCATACGATTGTGATGTTACTCCATCAGGGTTTAGGGTTTACTAAACCCTAAACCCTAAACCACTATATGCTGGGCATGTGTGATGTCACACTGCCATTCATATGTGATGTTCCTCTACCATGTTTGTGTGATGCCATGCTATCATTCATGTGTCACGTCACTCTATCATGTATGAGTGATGCTATGCTATCATTTGTGTGTGATGTCACTCAGTTGTTTAACATCACTCATGCCCCTCTTTCCCCACCCATATCAGGCTGTCTGCAGAGTGTGCCGTTGGTGCTTTTGTGGATGCTGCCACACGTCTTGCACGCGTGCATCCACCTGGCCTGAAACAGCAAGCCGCAGCCCGGCGCCCGCTGCGCAGCGGCGGCGGCGGCGGCCGATGGGCTGCACCAAGTGACCGCGTGGACGCTGGGTCCTTACTTTGGCATGCTGTTGCAGCCATGCACAACGCTGATGCTGGCGTTCGTTGGGGCTCTCCCCGCTCCTGTCGCCATTGCTCACGCGTGTGTAGGACCGCCAGTGGGTGACGCGGAGCATATGGGCAGTGAACGAGACTTACGACCTGCGAGTTGCCGCGCTGCTGATCCTGCTCCTGGACGCGCCTCTGACCTATCTGCTCTTGGCCCGCCTGCTCCAGATGCCTGACGCCCTCTCTATTTCCGTTTTCGGCTGCGGGTGCGGCATGGCAACTCATGCGGCGGCTGTGTGGTACCGCAGGCGGAGGCAGTCTCTGGCGGTCAAGATCGGGCACTCTCTCGCTGTTGCGAGTGGCAACTCCCCCTCCACGAATGGACGGGGGATCAAGCATGGGTCTGTTTGTGCTTCCGTCCCAAATCGCTTGGGCATGCAGACGTAAGCGCTCTGATGTTCTATTGGAAGGCATATTCGAGTTGGGCGGGCGAGCTGTCCTGCTACATTAAAAATCCGGAAGAAGTGCTCTGCTGCTCTTTTGCAAAGCAATTGCACCCCCCCCCCTGCCTGGCCTGGTACAGCTGTTGGAAGTTAGTGGCACCGTTTGGGGGGCCTGTCCACCCCTGCTCCCTTCACTACTCCCTGCCAGTAGGGCAGTGAAAGCAAGCATTTAGTGCAGCCTCTACATGCTCGCTCTTTCCCTTTTTGTCTCGCTCTTGCTTTCAGAGGCGGGGTCCTTCGGTCTGCCTTTCCGTTTTCTGGAGGCGTGTTTTTCTTAGCCCTTTGTGCTCCTCTCTGTCTCTCCTCTAAGCTCTAGCCTTTAGTTCCTCTCCTTTTCCCTCCCAACCAGACAGAACGTCGGTGAGCCCGCATGAAGGGGTGAGAGCCCTTGGTTTTGTGCAACTCGTTATTGAGCTTTTTAAAGGCTAGTCTCTTCATGCTCGCCATCAACCCTTGACCAACATCGTTGGCAGAAGCGTGCCTATCACCGCTGACCGCTGTGCCTTCCTCTGATCTCAAGACATTTGCCTACGGTTATTTTCAGGAATTCCTAGGGCTGTAGAAGCAGAGCATCCGTGAGCCTAAATACCGGGCAGTGTTTGTTAGGTTGCCCGTCACTCTGTCAGACAGTCTGAAGCCCTTGGTGCGAAGACCCTGGTACGAATGGAAGGGTTCAAACCTTCAAATGTTTTTGTAGCCCCGCCCAACAGCCACTTTTGAGCGAGCTTCCTTTTAATTGAAGGCGATGACAAGGCGCTCGTGTCATCAGCGACCACGCTTGTACAGCGCTGCCTGGGCCTTCCCGTGACGCCCCGCTCCGACTACGGTACCAAGCAGTGCGTCCCGAGCACCGACCCTGGTGGATGCCAGTTAGAGTGACCAGGTTTATGTCCTCTTTCGATGTCATCACACAATGCCATCATGTCAACATGTTGGACTTCTTTGGCGAAATCTGTATGTCTGTTTGGCTTTGCACCCAGGTTCTGCCACGCTCCTTTCTCATTGTACAGCAACATGTTAGTCCGGTTCTCATGGTTCAGTTTGTCGTGCTGTCAGTTGGAGGAGGGTGGGTGGGTTGGCTGTCGATGGCGATGGCTGTACACCCTCGATGCGTTGTTGTTGCTGCTGCTGCTGTACACCCTCAATGAGTTGTTGTTGTTGCAGCTGCTATACACCCTCGATGAGTTGTTGTTGTTGCTGCTGCTGTACAGCCTCGATGAGTTGTTGCTGCTGCTGCTGCTGTACACCCTCGATGCGTTGTTGCCGCTGCTGCTGCTGTACACCCTCGATGAGTTGTTGTTGCTGCTACTGCTGTACACCGTCGATGAGTTGGTGTTGCTGCTGCTGCTGTACACCCTCGATGAGTTGTTGTTGCTGCTGCTGCTGTACACCCTCGATGAGTTGTTGTTGCTGCTGCTGCTGTACACCGTCGATGAGTTGTTGTTGCTGCTACTGCTGTACACCGTCGATGAGTTGTTGTTCCTGCTGCTGCTGTACACCCTCGATGAGTTGTTGTTACTGCTACTGCTGTACACCCTCGATGATTTGTTGTTCCTGCTGCTGCTGTACACCCTCGATGCGTTCTTGTTGCCGCTACTGCTGTACTCCCCTGATGCGTTCTTGTTGCTGCTGCTGTACACCCTGGATGATTTGTTGTTCCTGCTGCTGCTGTACACCCTCGATGAGTTGTTGTTGCAGCTGCTGCTGTACACCCTCGATGCGTTGTTGTTGCTGCTGCTGCTGTACACCCTCGATGAGTTGTTGTTGCTGCTGCTGTACACCCTCGATGAGTTGTTGTTGCTGCTACTGCTGTTTACCCTCGATGAGTTGTTGTTGCTGCTGCTGCTGTACATCCTCGATGAGTTGTGTTGCTGCTGCTGCTGTACACCCTTGATGATTTGTTGCTGCTGCTGCTGCTGTACACCCTCGATGAGTTGTTGTTGCTGCTGCTGCTGTACACCCTCGATGCGTTGTTGTTGTTGCTGCTGCTGTACACCCTCGATGAGTTATTGTTGCTGCTGCTGCTGTACACCCTCGATGCGTTGTTGTTGCTGCTGCTGCTGTACACCCTCGACGAGCTGTTGGTGCTGCTGCTGCTGTACACCCTCGATGAGTTGTTGTTGCTGCTGCTGCTGTACACCCTTGATGATTTGTTGTTGCTGCTGCTGCTGCTTTACACTCTCGATGAGTTGTTGTCGCTGCTGCAGCTATACACCCTCGATGAGTTGTTGCTGCTGCTGCTGCTCCTGTATACCCTCGATGAGTTGTTGTTGTTGCTGCTGCTGTACACCCTCGATGAGTTGTTGTTGCTGCTGCTGCTGTACACCCTCGATGAGTTGTTGTTGCTGCTGCTGCTGTACACCCTCGATGAGTTGTTGGTGCTGCTACTGCTGTACACCCTCAATGAGTTGTTGTTGCTGCTGCTGCTGGACACCCTCGATGAGTTGTTGTCGCTGCTGCAGCTATACACCCTCGATGAGTTGTTGTTGCAGCTACTGCTGTACATCCTCAATGAGTTGTTGTTGCTGCTGCTGCTGTACACCCTCGATGATTTGTTGTTGCAGTTGCTATACACCCTCAATGAGTTGTTGTTGCTGCTGTACACCCTCGATGGGTTGTTGCTGTTGCTGTAGTTGCTGCCGTACACCTTTGGTGATTTGTTGTTGCTGCTGTACACCCTCGGTGAGTTGTTGCTGCAGCTGCTGTACACTCAGATGTTACTATATCATACGATTGTGATGTTACTCCATCAGGGTTTAGGGTTTACTAAACCCTAAACCCTAAACCACTATATGCTGGGCATGTGTGATGTCACACTGCCATTCATATGTGATGTTCCTCTACCATGTTTGTGTGATGCCATGCTATCATTCATGTGTCACGTCACTCTATCATGTATGAGTGATGCTATGCTATCATTTGTGTGTGATGTCACTCAGTTGTTTAACATCACTCATGCCCCTCTTTCCCCACCCATATCAGGCTGTCTGCAGAGTGTGCCGTTGGTGCTTTTGTGGATGCTGCCACACGTCTTGCATGCGTGCATCCACCTGGCCTGAAACAGCAAGCCGCAGCCCGGCGCCCGCTGCGCAGCGGCGGCGGCGGCGGCCGATGGGCTGCACCAAGTGACCGCGTGGACGCTGGGTCCTTACTTTGGCATGCTGTTGCAGCCATGCACAACGCTGATGCTGGCGTTCGTTGGGGCTCTCCCCGCTCCTGTCGCCATTGCTCACGCGTGTGTAGGACCGCCAGTGGGTGACGCGGAGCATATGGGCAGTGAACGAGACTTACGACCTGCGCGTTGCCGCGCTGCTGATCCTGCTCCTGGACGCGCCTCTGACCTATCTGCTCTTGGCCCGCCTGCTCCAGATGCCTGACGCCCTCTCTATTTCCGTTTTCGGCTGCGGGTGCGGCCTGGCAACTCATGCGGCGGCTGTGTGGTACCGCAGGCGGAGGCAGTCTCTGGCGGTCAAGATCGGGCACTCTCTCGCTGTTGCGAGTGGCAACTCCCCCTCCACGAATGGACGGGGGATCAAGCATGGGTCTGTTTGTGCTTCCGTCCCAAATAGCTTGGGCATGCAGACGTAAGCGCTCTGATGTTCTATTGGAAGGCATATTCGAGTTGGGCGGGCGAGCTGTCCTGCTACATTAAAAATCCGGAAGAAGTGCTCTGCTGCTCTTATAATGCAACTCGTCTGCCACATGTGTGCCAGCCATGCAGCTCACCATCCATACTTGACTCTTGCATGCATGCTGCCATGGCAGGATTGATTGGCGGCGTGCCTGTCTGCTAGCCGCTTGCCTGCCACAAGCGTACCTGCCAATTTGCCATGCACAGTGCATGCTTCAAGCATATGTGCCCTGCCACATGCAGAAGTGTACCGGTCAAAAGGCATGGATTCCATGCCAGGACGTGCCTATCAGCCATGCACGCTTGCCTGCCACAAGCATCTAGTAGGACAGGTGCGCGTGGTCAAGCTCATCATTTTACAACAGTACTTGGGTTCGCGTGATGGTCTGCCTCATAATGCGCACTTGAATCTCTAGCAACCACATATGGCCATTAGCACTCTGGCCATGACCACATTTGACGCAGCTCAATGCTTTGCCCCCCACCCCAAATGCAGGTACCAAAGCAATTGCGTTGCGTTGTGGTTTATTCGAATGCTTGCTTCACCATTGGCCACTGTTGATCAGGCATGGTGACCTCTAGTTGTCACCTTCAACGTCACCCCACTCAATAACACACTTTTCATGTAAGCTTGGACATATGCATGTATGTTTGCTTTGTTTGGGACCAGTCATGCATACAGACCAAAGCTTAACACCATGGCTATCTACGTTTACATGCACACACTCTGAGAAACGGTACGCTGCATTACCCTGCCTCCACCATTGTCGTTGTCACCTTGGCTGGCGTAGCTACCGTTCATTGAAGCGTCGGTGAGTTAACAGGCCATTCATGATTTGTCGCTGAAAAGCAAATGTGCACCGCTTGAGCTGAATTTTGGATTTGACCCCAAATCTCCAGGTGGTCATATACGAGGAAGCTTAGTTCGAAGAGCAGCGTGAATATCATGGCCAAGCATCACAATGTGTACGAAGAGATGTACAAACTATTTTTTTTAATACGGAGATGACATGGTGCATCGAATTATTTGGTTACCGGTATTTTTGTGTTCACATCCAATTTATACCAAACAATACTTTCGACTCGATCATCCTAGCAGTCCTTTGGGGTGATATTTCAATTTTGTTCCTCTCACATTTGTTTCCCCTTTGTTTACTTCTGACTTGTGCATGGCTAGATTCTAGTGCGACCAAGGGGCATGTAGGGGAATCATCAGACTTCCTTTCCTGTTGTGGGGGGCGGGTCTTTCCCGTTTCCTTTGTTTTACATGTTCTCCTTTTCCCTCATGCCCTCAGTTATATTTTCAACCATCCTAACCGTTTAGCGCCCACACGGCCGAGCATGATGGGGCTATGCCCAGAGTACCCAGAGATGTCATGTAATCGACTGGCCAACATCACGACCATGCACTGACATGACACTCCTAGTAAACGTAACATTGCTGCCAATAAAAAACGTAGCACTCTTACCAGTCCACAGTTTAGCACACCTACCAGTCAAACAGTGTAGCACTGCTACCAGTCAACAGTGTAGCACTCCTACCAGTCAACAGTGTAGCACACCTACCAGTCAACAGTGTAGCACTCCTACCAGTCAACAGTGTAGCACTCCTACCGGTCAACAGTGTAGCACTCCTACCAGTGCACATTGTAGCACTGCTACCAGTCAACAGTGTAGCACACCTACCAGTCAACAGTGTAGCACACCTACCAGTCAACAGTGTAGCACTCCTACCAGTCAACAGTGTAGCACTCCTACCAGTCAACAGTGTAGCACTGCTACCAACGCTCCTACAGCCCATATGTAGGAGCCGGCTCGTAGCACTGCTACATATCATGAGATATGTAGGACATTTGTAGCAAGCAATCGCACTGCTACAAGTATTGCTACATTCTCTAGGAATTCCTACATATTCTCCTACAGAATGAGTTCCCATGCTAAATTAAAGCTGTAGGAGACGTAAAGCACTGCTATAGTACTACTACAAGGGGGGTCACAATTCACAGTGCATTTGAAATCCGGAAGAAGATAGAGAGAGCACGGAAAGGTCATGCTGTGCGTTTTGCGTCGCGGTTGCGTTCCGAGCTGTATGAGCACTACTGTCGTGCTACGTGTTTGATGGGTACGAAGATTGAATGTGGTGGGGTGGGTGCGCTACGTCATGCTTCGGTATTTTGTATTTTGCAATACATATTTAGCGATTGTCAGGTGCTGCGCACATGTTTGGTATGGATTAAAAAACGGAATTTTATATTGGTTTCCTGCTGTCCATGCCCCAAAAATCCCGGACAATCCCTGGGAAATCAGTGTATAATCGATCGAAATGACAACCTTTGCGTCATTTCGATTGTTTTTAGAGCCCGGCTCTGTTTGTGGGTGCATGCGCCATGTGGACATTGCACGGTTGCATGGCGCCCATTGGGCTTGTTGTGGCGGTGAGATGAGCACTGATGCCGGCAGATAGATATTTTTGGTGTTTGTTCACTCAGCGGGCTGTAATGCCATATGCCCTGTGGCTTCGCCAGCTATCGTTTTTGAATCGTAGATCTGAAAGTGTCGTGTTCACTGCAAGGGGATTGGAATGCGCAGTGCAGGACAGAAGGGAACAGATTGCCATTCGGCCGTGAAGCTAGTTGACCCTTTGTCTCCTTTGTTTTCCGGTCCTTTCATTGATGGGTGGAAAATGCAATGAGGCAGAACAACGCTGTGTTGGTATGTGGTTGGGAAATCAGCTGATGAGTGCTCGGATGGTTCCCTACTGAAAGTATTTTTTGATCTTGGCGATTTGCTTTACTTGGCTGAGGTGCCTTCACATTGCATGCCCGTGCTTCATGTTCTACATCTGCTCCAGATGCTGGAGCCAGGTAGTAAAAAAAATACAATTCCGTTTTGATTGGAACAAGTGCTCACGAAATATTGTTGGCATGCTGTTGCCGGTTGTTGAATATGAGCAAATGCGTATTTTGCGCTGGCGATTTGGTACTTAAGGACTAGCTGCCCGAGGAATCGCAAGTTGCCCTTGACGTTCTACATCGTTTCTGCACCTCCAGAGATGTCGCCAGATCAGCTTGGACTGTAACATGTGATTTGAGGTTGCTAGGATGGGTCATATGACTATTGGGTTAAGCTTCTTTTGTTGAACATGAAATTTAATGTTCAACTTGTTCAAGGTGATGTTCTGGACTTTGCCGAATGTCTGGGAGACAATCATGAGCTTGGAACTAGTTTTGTAAGCTGTCTCATCATTTTGCGCCATGCTTAGATGGTCAGGTTGTATGCGCCATTCTAGTGTCAAGACGTCCGCATTTCACACCTTGATACCAGCATCATTCTGTGAAACTGGAATCCTCGACTCTATTGGTATGGTAGATGCTGCAAACTGGCAGGTATACAAGGACAGCGGATGCTGCCAAACGGGCGGAACACAGAGAGCAAGGCACAGCTGTAGAGCACGTGTCGGGCAGAAGCACACAAAACAATGTGCGGCAGCCATTGTAAGTCCGTCATATTGGCAGAACTTAAACCACACGACTCATTGCAGTAGCATACTCTTCGGATGTTGCGTATGCATGCATGCTACAAGCATGGCAACACTCCCACCAGGCCACCACCGGTGGGGCAGTGGTCACTCCGGCATAGAGCTACGCAGGCGCTCGTTACAATACTTCCGTGGCGCATGCCATAAGTCACAACCGAGGCCGTTACTTCACCCTGTTTAATAATGTTTTTTAACTTCGTTCGTAGCTAGATGGCGTGCATCATAAGGCTTTGTTCGTTTTGTCACATGCCGCAGTTTCAGGTTTTACACTGAATATGCAGAATTACGCTCTCCGCAATGATCCTAACTCTCCTCCCAACTCTCTAGTTAGGCGCCCACGCGGCCGAGCCTTTCTGAGTAGGGCCCAGAGGTGTAACGTCATCGACTCTCCTCCTCGCTTCCCTCTAGGAAGGGATGGATGGCTTTTTCACGGTCACGCTAGCTTTAGCGGCTGGAGCCGCCGGCCCCCCCGTGCTGGTCTTCCCAGGAGCCGCCACGCTGCTTGTGCCAACCTTGGTCACCAACAACGAGGTCCGGGGGGCGGCGGCAGACTTGCTCCCCGCGGCGAGCCCGAGGACAGACGCGGACCGACCTGTTATCGAGCCGCCGCTTGACGCAACCGCCGACGTCGATTTCTTGACAACAGGCCGGGCGGCACCCGTCATGGACGCCGCCGACCTTGTCGGCAGCTTGTCGGCGGGGCTTGCAGGCGCGAGTGGCTTGGTCTTGAGCTTGGACGGAGAGAGGGACCTGCCTGACACGTCGTTAGAAACGGAAGCCTTGTCTCCCGAGGCCTTGAATTTGATCGAGGATCTGGCCGGGGAGGAGGCCAGTGCGCTCGCCGGTGCGGCGATGACGGATGACGGGGTCGAGGCCTTGGCCGCCGGGCTGGCCAGCGCGCCCGCGCCCTTTGGCAACGTCGCCGGTGGCAACGAGGGCAAAGCCATGGATGCGCTCTGTCTTGCGGCTGCCACAGCAGCAACCCTCTCCTCTTTGGTGAGGGGAAGGCGCGCCCCATGGGCCTGCAATGGCAAGGAAGCGGGGCGTGAGCATTGCGACATTCAATGTGCCTGTCTCTCATGAGTCCATTCCTCCTTATAAAACATCCCTCCTTATTATTACTATTATTTAAATGATTCCCTCCTCATTGCATCCTGCCTAATTATTTATATGATTCCCTCCTCATTCCATCCTGCCTAATTATTTAAATGATTCCCTCCTCATTGTATCCTGCCTAATTATTTATATGATTCCCTCCTCATTCCATCCTGCCTAATTATTTAAATGATTCCCTCCTCATTGCATCCTGCCTAATTATTTATATGATTCCATCCTCATTCCATCCTGCCTAATTATTTATATGATTCCCTCCTCATTCCATCCTGCCTGATTATTTATATGATTCCCTCCTCATTCCATCCTGCCTGATTATTTATATGATTCCCTCCTCATTCCATCCTGCCTAATTATTTAAATGATTCCCTCCTCATTGCATCTTGCCTACTTATTTAAATGATTCCCTCCTCATTGCATCCTGCCTAATTATTTATATGATTCCCTCCTCATTCCATCCTGCCTAATTATTTAAATGATTCCCTCCTCATTGCATCCTGCCTAATTATTTATATGATTCCATCCTCATTCCATCCTGCCTAATTATTTATATGATTCCCTCCTCATTCCATCCTGCCTGATTATTTATATGATTCCCTCCTCATTCCTTCCTGCCAGATTATTTATATGATTCCCTCCTCATTCCATCCTGCCTAATTATTTAAATGATTCCCTCCTCATTGCATCTTGCCTACTTATTTAAATGATTCCCTCCTCATTGCATCCTGCCTAATTATTTATATGATTCCATCCTCATTCCATCCTGCCTGATTATTTATATGATTTCCTCCTCATTCCATCCTGCCAGATTATTCATATGATTCCCTCCTCATTCCATCCTGCCTGATTATTTATATGAATCCCTCCTCATTCCATCCTGCCTAATTATTTATATGATTCCTCCCTCATTCCACCCTGCCTGATTATTTATATGATTCCCTCCTCATTCCATCCTGCCTGATTATTTATATGATTCCCTCCTCATTCCCTCCTGCCTAATTATTTATATGATTCCCTCCTCATTGCATCTTGCCTACTTATTTAAATGATTCCCTCCTCATTGCATCCTGCCTAATTATTTATATGATTCCCTCCTCATTCCATCCTGCCTGACTATTTATATGATTTCCTCCTCATTCCATCCTGCCAGATTATTCATATGATTCCCTCCTCATTCCATCCTGCCTGATTATTTATATGATTCCCTCCTCATTCCATCCTGCCTAATTATTTATATGATTCCTCCCTCATTCCATCCTGCCTAATTATTTAAATGATTCCCTCCTCATTGCATCCTGCCTAATTATTTATATGATTCCCTCCTCATTCCATCCTGCCTGATTATTTATATGATTCCCTCCTCATTGCATCCTGCCTGATTATTTATATGATTCCCTCCTCATTCCATCCTGCCTAATTATTTAAATGATGCCCTCCTCATTCCATCCTGCCTAATTATATCCCTCATGATTTATTTCTGTTTTGCACCTCCTCATTCTGCACATCATGCTTTTGGAAGCCCTGATAAAGTAAACTCCTGATTCAGCAACCTCGTCTTTGAACACAGCTCTCCCCTTGAGGGAGGTATGCTCATTCAACTTGTTTGCAGGCGTAGGGTTTGGGGTTAAGCGTTTACGGGTAAGGCACCCTATACCCTTAACGTATTTGCAGGGTTAACGGTTAGGGTCGGGGAAGTTACAAGCCATTTGTTAAGTTCCGATTCCAGCCGAAGGTCGTTTCTTGGAGCAGCCGAAGGTCCAAATGTTTCTTCCGGCCAACTCGGATTTTTTTACCGGCTGACGCCAAAACTGCCTTTCTTTCTGTTCAGCCGCTTTTAATTTTTCTTATATCAAACATGGATGCCTATGCAAGGACATAATTCTTGACATATCATATTACATCGATAGGCCACACAGTGGACCGCAGCCAGCCATGGGAAATCATATCTTAAAAGCTTGGCCACACCATTGAGGGTGCCAGTGAAAACGGACGCACCATCGCTTGCAAACCCGACCGTTTCGTATGGTCGAGCTTGCGTCACATCGGCAATGCTTCAGCCAAACCGCGGTCAACCGTTGATGACTTCACCCTTTTTTTTTCTTTCGGCTCCCGCCGAAAGCCCCTTCAGGGGCTTACGGCAATTTGTCTTTTCGTCCCAATATCTTTAGCCGCTGATTGGCTGTAACTTCTCTGGTTAGGGTACCCTAAACTCTCCATCTTTAACCCTTCACTTACCTGCAGGGCAGTCTTCATTGTTTGTAATGATTTAACCTCTTCGCTTTCCGGTCCATGATGCGCAATTGTCAGCTGCGCAAGGGTGAAAGGATACAACATTGCTGTGCTGGTTGCATCGGGGTTTAGGGTTTGGGTTGCAACATTTTCTTGCTGCTTGCATCAGGGTTTAGGGTTTGGGTTGAGACATTGCCTTGCTGGCTACATGAAGGGAGAGGATGGAGTATTCCGCAGATTTAAATCACCTTCCCTTAAAATTAACGGTGAGGGATACGCTAATAGTACAACTTCTGGATTGACATCGCCAGTTTCGGTCGGAAATGAAGACAGCTGTATTTATATTTTTGACTCGAGGCGAGCATGAAAGATTAATTCACACTCGAGGGAAGGCAATTCAAATCTATGGTAGGCAAAGATAAGAATCGGCAAGCATAAGAATTACAGCAGGGCACCTCAACATCACATTAGGAGGAGATATGTGTGCAAAGGCCTAGGTTCGCTTTCCCCGAAATATATGTGGGAATTTACGCCAACAGCTTTCTCTTGCCAGGCAGTTTTATTATCGGGAATATCGGCTTTGCCAATTTTTGAAAAGTTGTACAACACCCCTCAATAGTACTTCACACCTCATCCAGAATGCGAGTGTCTGGCGGCCAGCCTGCTGCTGAGGCATGGTCTAGTATAGGGCTAGAGGCGGTTGCACCAGGGTGAGGGTTTATGGTTAGGGTTTAGGCGTCAGGGTGCGGGTTTGTGGTGAGGGTATCGTGAGAGGTTTAGGGAGAAAGTGTGGGGTTCAGGTAAGTAGTGGTTTGGTATGCAGTATTCAGGGCGAAGGCTAAGGGAAACAGGGTTTGGGTATATAGGGTTTGGGTATATAGGGTTTGGGTATGTAAGATATGGGTAAATAGTGTTTAGGTAAGTAGGGTTTGGGTATGTAGGATTTGGGTAAGTAGGGTTTGGGTAAGTAGGGTTAAGGTTAGTAGGGTTTGGGTAAGTAGGGTTTAGGTAAGTAGGGTTTGGGTATGTAGGGTTTGGGTATGTAGGGTTTGGGTAAGTAGGGTTAAGGTAAGTAGGGTTTGGGTATGTAGGATTTGGGTAAGAAGGATTTAGGTAAGTAGGGTTTGGGTATGTAAGATGTGAGTAAGTAGGGTTTGGGTATGTAGGGTTTGGGTAAGTAGGGTTTCGGTATGTAGGATTTGGGTAAGTAGGGTTTGGGTATGTAGGGTTTGGGTATGTAGGGTTTGGGTAAGTAGGGTTTCGGTTAGTAGGGTTTATATAAGTAGGATTTAGGTATGTAGGATTTGGGTTAGTAGGGTTTGGGTAAGTAGGGTTTAGGTTAGTAGGGTTTAGGTAAGTAGGGTTTAGGTAAGTAGGGTTTAGGTAAGTAGGGTTTAGGTATGTAGGATTAGGGTTAGTAGGGTTTGGGTAAGTAGGGTTTAGGTTAGTAGGGTTTAGGTAAGTAGGGTTTAGGTAAGTAGGGTTTAGGCAAGTACGATTTCGGTAGGTAGGGTTTAGGTAAGTAGGGTTTGGTTACGTAGGGTTTGGGTAAGTAGGGTTTATGTAAGTAGGGTTTGGGTAAGTAGGGTTTAGGTAAGTAGGGTTTGGGTATGTAGGGTTTAGATATGTAGGATTTAGGTTAGTATGGTTTATATAAGTAGGGTTTGGATATGTAGGATTTGGGTCAGTAGGGTTTTGGTAAGTAGGGTTGAGAGTGGAGGTTATGCTAAGTAGGATTTATATAAAGAGGGTTTTGGTAAGTAGGGTTTAGTGTAAAGCTTGGGATCAGGGTTTGGGGTAGATCTCAAGTCCTACCCCCCCTCCAGTCCTCACCTCCACCGCCTCGTCCAAGTTGTTGAGCGCCTGGGACTGGCGGCCCGCCTGATGCTGAGACATGGCTAGGCTGGTGAGGCAGCCGATGAGCGCGCCGGGCTGGGCTTTAGAGCCTTGGCGCCTCTGAGCGTTCACGACCCTGCAGGGAGTGAATGTGTGTGCATGTGTCAGAACGAGTGTGCATGTGTGCCAATGTTTGTGTGGAAGAGAATGTGCCCTAGATGTTCATGACCCTGCAAGGAGTGAATGTGTGTGTGTGTGTGTGTCAGAACGTGTGTGGGGGGGAATGTGCCCAAGATGTTCATGACCCTACATGTGTGTGTGTGTGTGTGTGTGTGTGCCTCTATGTGTCAAGGTGGCTCTAAGCGTTCACGACCCTGCCTGCAGGAGTGCATGTGTGCGCTTGTGTCAGAACGTGTGTGCGTGTGTGCCAATTTGTTTGTGCATGTTTCAGAATGTGTGTGTCTTCCCCCCAGGTTTGCTGCTGCTGCTGCTGTATCACCGTGCCTCTGAGCGTTAACGGCCCTGCATGTTTGCCTGTGTGTATTAGGGTGAGTGTGTGGGGGAAAGGGCCCAATGCGTTCACAACTCTGCATGAGCGTGTGCCAGAGTGTGTCTACATGTGTAAAGGACTCAAAGCGCCTCCATTGATCCTTCACGAACCAGCAAAAGTGCATGCCTCTGCGTGTGCGCGTGTGGGAAAGTGCCCCAGTTGCTCTCGACCATGCAGAAACAAGTGCTTCTGTGTGTGTGTCTGTATAATGCCTGAGAGAGCTCTCTCCTCGTGATCAAAGCAGTGTGTCAGAGAGTGTCTGTATGTATCAAGGTGCCTCTGAGCATCCACGTCCCTGCACGA
This sequence comes from Limnomonas spitsbergensis, assembly GCA_037349105.1. Lineage (NCBI taxonomy): Eukaryota > Viridiplantae > Chlorophyta > Chlorophyceae > Chlamydomonadales > Limnomonas > Limnomonas spitsbergensis. Next base: position 728,084 of record JAYJMM010000093.1, on the reverse strand, counting down.
GGGCATGTGCGTGTGTGTGTGTGTGCCAGCGCGTGGGAAAGTGCCCTAGGTGCTCACGACCATGCAGAAACAAGTCAATGACATAACACCTCTGGGCCCGGTTCATAAAGGCTCGGCCGCGTCGGCACCCAACTGTCCCGTTTGGAGAAAAGAAAAGGAACATAAACAGGTGTGTCTGTGTGTGTGTGTGTCTGTATAACGCATGAGAGGGCACTCTCCTCATGAACAGAGAGGGCACTCTTCTCATGAACAGAGAGGGTACTCTGCTCATGAACAGAGAGGGCACTCTCCTCATGAACAGAGAGGGCACTCTCCTCATGAACAGATCAGCAGCTCCTCATGAACAGATCAGCAGCTCCTCATGAACAGATCAGCAGCTCCTCATGAACAGATCAGCGGCCTGTTCCATGTCCCTGGATTAATATTGTACCGCGGCTAGGTTGGACATCGTGCCCATTTAGGGTAAAGAGATCACCTTGTAAACAAATCAGCGGCCTGTTCCATGTCCCCGGATTCGTAGTGCACCGCGGCCAGGTTGGACATGGTCCCCATCGTGTCGGCGTTGTCTGATCCCAGCAGCTGCGCAGGTGCAGGTGCAAGCCGGGATTTGGGTTAGAAGGGTTTATGGTATACCGTAGGGTTCATCATCAACCTAGTAAACCGCAGCCAGGAGGGAAACGGTCGTGCTGGCGTTGTCTGATCCCAGCAACTGCGCAGGTGCAAGCCGGGGTTTAGGGCATAGGGTTTGCCGAAAGTAAGATGATGCGTGCGGACATCAATCTAGTGAACCGCGGCCAGGTTGGACTTGGTCCCCATCGTGTCGGCGTTGTCTGACCCAAGCAGCTGTGCAGGTACTGTAGGGGTTAATAGTTATAAGGGTTAAGGGTTAAGGGTTTATAATATAGGGTACACCAAAAGTAAGATGGTGCTGCTGAACAGGGTTCTACAAACCGGCCGGTTACCGTAAACCATTGGCCTAAGAAAAAAGCCCATTATTCAAGCCCATTATAGAGATTTCCATTCAATTTCCTGTCGAGCTCATTATAGACATTTATTTCAATTCGACTTCCTATCTAGCCCCCACACTGCACCTTCTCCTTGATAGCGAGCGCCCGCGTGTACAGCAGCACCGCCTGCTCCGTCTCCTCGGGCTGCTCCGCATACAGGCTCGCGAGGTTGTGCAAACGGTTGGCCGTCATCGGGTGGTCGGGGCCCATGGTCTCTTCGCATAGCTCAAGCGCCTGTTCAGGAGAAAAAAGAAAGTGTCGCGGTTTGGTTCGAGTTGCTTTGGACATCGGCCGCATGCCGGTCGTGATTTTGGGCGTGTTTTTGGTAACAGAAATGGAAACGCTGTCATTTTGGGGTTCTTTATTACTCGAGTTCCCCTTTAGGAGGAACTATAAAAAGAGTGCACCTAGGGGGAAAAGTGGCGTAAAAAAAGGTTATTTCTTGCTTAATAAGCACAGCATGAGGAACCAGTCAGCGGCAAAAGTACCATATGCTAGTTACTACCTTGCAATCCACACCCTACGCAGAAAATAATAAGGAATCGTGAGAGTATTTGTTGCGATAGTTGAGGTGTAAATGTGGCTATCGTGTTAGTTGAAGTGTGATCTCACCTGGCGCATCAGGGGTGCTGCCTCGGCGTACTTGTGTCTCTCCATCAGGATGCCAGCCAACTGCATGGCAAGATCGCAGCAGTGAACAGGGTTTATCAAGGGTTCATCATATATGTATACAATCGTTTATTAAGTATTGTTAAAAAGGGTTATTTAAGGGTGTGTGGAAGGTTTGTATGAAAGGTTCATTCAGGATTTTGAAAGGATTCATCAAAGGTTTCGTCAAGGATTTATGAAAGGGTTCGTTATGGGTTAATAAAGGATTTCAATACTGTTTTTTAAATAATTTATTAAGGATTGTTAAGAATTTATCAATGAGAGTGTTCAGGCCTTAATCAGGATTTACATAAGAGTTTGTTAAGGATCCTCAAATATGCCTGTTAATGATTCATAAAAGGTTTCAGTAAAAAACCTCATGCTTTACGAAGGATTTATTTAAACGGCGAATTAAAAATTTACAACCTTTTTCCAGGATCTATAAAAGATATATTCGGATTTCTTAATCAAGAGTAGGGGAGGGCTTCTACGTTTGAAACCCTCAAATAAAATTTAAATAAAATAAATAACACCTCCAATCTGAAATCACTTAATACGGGTAAATCCTTCCAACAAACATGATCGGAGGAGTCGTGAAAACCACCTCCCACCAACAGACCCCAACTCACATTATTAAGGGAATTACTTGTGGCTGGGTGGGCCACACCCAGGATCTTCCGGCGCACCTAAACATGGTAGGGTGGGGTATTGTTAGGCTGGGCTACCCGGACCAGAAATACGGTACGAAAATGCAGTACGGCCAAACGGATATGGTACGGACAACATGTCCAGACTGGTAAGGATATGGCCCACACAGCGTTTTAACATGATACGACACTTGTTAACGGTAGGGTGGGGTAGGGCCAGGCTGGGCTACCCGGTACGGAAATACGGTACGGCCAAACGGATATGGTACGGACAACATGTCCAGACTGGTAAGGATATGGCCCACACAGCGTTTTAACATGATACGACACTTGTTAACGGTAGGGTGGGGTAGGGCCAGGCTGGGCTACCCGGTACGGAAATACGGTACGGCCAAACGGATATGGTACGGACAACATGTCCAGACTGGTCAGGATATGGCCCACACAGCGTTTTAATATGAAACGACACTGGTTAACGGTAGGGTGGGGTAGGGCCAGGCTGGGCTACCCGGTACGGAAATACGGTACGGCCAAACGGATATGGTACGGACAACATGTCCAGACTGGTAAGGATATGGCCCACACAGCGTTTTAACATGATACGACACTTGTTAACGGTAGGGTGGGGTAGGGCCAGGCTGGGCTACCCGGTACGGAAATACGGTACGGCCAAACGGATATGGTACGGACAACATGTCCAGACTGGTCAGGATATGGCCCACACAGCGTTTTAACATGATACGACACTTGTTAACGGTAGGGTGGGGTAGGGCCAGGCTGGGCTACCCGGTACGGAAATACGGTACGGCCAAACGGATATGGTACGGACAACATGTCCAGACTGGTAAGGATATGGCCCACACAGCGTTTTAACATGATACGACACTGGTTAACGGTAGGGTGGGGTAGGGCCAGACTGGTAAGGATATGGCCCACACAGCGTTTTAACATGATACGACACTGGTTAACGGTAGGGTGGGGTAGGGCCAGGCTGGTCAGGATATGGCCCACACAGCGTTTTAACATGATACGACACTGGTTAACGGTAGGGTGGGGTAGGGCCAGGCTGGGCTACCCGGTACGGAAATACGGTACGGCCAAACGGATATGGTACGGACAACATGTCCAGACTGGTCAGGATATGGCCCACACAGCGTTTTAACATGAAACGACACTGGTTAACGGTAGGGTGGGGTAGGGCCAGGCTGGTCAGGATATGCTTAGGGTACACAAACCAACACCAGGGCCTTACCTCCAACACGTCCTATGCCAGCACCTAGGCCTCTTCCAGCTTGACCCACCGAACTGCCCGCCACCCTTGCCAGCTTCTCGGCGGCCCCTTAGGTTCCTTGGCACCCCTTTCAGGTTCTCTCGGCTCCCCTTTCGGGTTCTCTCTGAACAGGCCTTACACCCCACTCCACAACTGACCTCAACACTCAACCCTCGACCCTCAATCCTCTATCCCAAGCCCTCAATACCGACCCCCAAGCCGGCCTTACCTCCAACACATCCCTAGCCAGCGCCTCTGCCTCCTCCAGCTTGCCCTGCTGCCCCAGCATCTCTGCGAGGTTGCTCAGGACGGATGCAGACATGGGGTGTTCTTGCCTACAATCACAGCAGGAGGAGGGAGAAGGCAAGGTTGGGGTTTAGGGTTTAGGCAGGGCACAGCAGTGACAAGTGTGTAGGGTTCAGGGTTTAGGTAGGGCGATACAGGACATACGCAAACATGGGGTGTTCTTGCCTTCAAGTACTGAAGGAGGAGGGGTAGGAAGTGTTATGGGTTATGGGAAAGGGTTCGCGGGTTCAGGCAGCGCGCAGCAGGGGGGTTCGGGCTCAAGGTTTAGAGTTAAGGGTTCAGGTAGGGTGCAGCAAGATAGACAGGCACAGGGTACTCTTGGCTACATTCACAGAAGGAGGAGGGGGGAGGCAGGGTTTAGGGTTCAGGATTCAGGGTTTAGGCAGGGCACAGCAGGGATAATGGTGTAGGGCGTAGGGTTTAGAGTTAGGGCAGGGTTGGGCAGGACAGGCGTAGACATGGGGTCGGTACATTCTTACCTACAATGGTAGCAGGAGGAGGGCAGGGTTGCGAGCCTAGGGCCGCCCAAACCTAAACCCTTTACCCTACAGCAGGCAATCATGCATTTCATTCTCCCACCCCAGCTTCCAAACGCTATAAACCCTACAGCGCTTCATCAGGCAAGCATTCACTCCTTTCTTTCATCCCAAGATCTTAACCCTGAACCCTGCATCAGACAGGCATGCCTTCCATTCTCTCATCCCAGCCTTTAAACCCTGAACCCTGCATCAGACAGGTATGCCTTCCATTTCCCACCCCAGCCTCCAAACGCTTAACCCTAAATCAGACACGCATGGCTTCCATTCTCCTACCCCAGGCTCCGTTCGCAAAGCGTGAGCGCCTTCCGCTGGAGGTCCTCGGCCTCGGAGAAACGGCACAGATCCTGGTAGGGGACATGGGAGGGGGGCATGGGAGGGGGGCATGGGAGGGGGGCACGGGAGGGGGGCATGGGAGGGGGACATGGGAGGGGGACATGGGAGAAGGACATGGGAGGGGGGCATGGGAGGGGGACATGGGAGGGGGGCATGGGAGGGGGGCATGGGAGGGGGGCATGGGAGGGGGACATGGGAGGGGGGCATGGGAGGGGGACATGGGAGGGGGACATGGGAGGGGGGCATGGGAGGGGGACATGGGAGGGGGACATGGGAGGGGGACATGGGAGGGGGGCATGGGAGGGGGACATGGGAGGGGGGCATGGGAGGGGGACATGGGAGGGGGGCATGGGGGGGGACATGGGATGGGGGCATGGGAGGGGGACATGGGAGGGGTGCATGGGAGGGGGACATGGGATGGGGGCATGGGAGGGGGACATGGGAGGGGGACATGCGCAACGTTTATAGACCGTGTGGTGGTATGCACATTGATTTGATCCACTGGTAAAGCATGCACAATGTTTATAGACCCTAGAGGGGGTATGCACATTGATTTGATCTACTGGTAAAGCATGCACAATGTTTATAGACCCTGGGGGGGTATGCAAGGTGGTTAAAGCCTCTGGCAAAGCATGCGCGTTTACTGCCCCTTCTGCAGAGTGTTTAAAACCCCTTCTGTGGAGCGTTGATAGTTTCTGGGATGGTATGAGCAGCGTCTTTCGCCCCTTCTCAAGATATGGAAGAAAACCTCCGTTCAGTTTTTGCCCAGCCTGTTTGTCGTCTTTCATACTTTTTGCCCCTCTCCCACACAAATCATCCTCCTACCTGCCTGTTTCCCTCCTCTGCACTAATCCTCCTCCTCCTTTAACACTTTAACCTATCCGTAGCGCTCTGCTATAACGTTGAACATAAATAAGAGTTTCGCAGTGAGAGGAGCCCCGCCTTGCTCAGCACTGTCAGCGTCTCCTGAACATATCCTCCAGATATGATACACTGTCTATTATGTAGGTGTACAGCATGTACATCTGTATAGCCTTATACTCATCCAAGGACGCTACACTACCCCGGCCCGCCTGTTTGTCCCACTTTCACACTTTGTATCCTCCCTATTGCCTGTTTGTCCCACTTCCACACTTTGTATCCTCCCCTATTGCCTGTTTGTCGCACTTCCACACTTTATATCCTCCCCTATTGCCTTTTTGTTCCACTTCCACACTTTCTATCCTCCCCTCCTGCCTGTTTGTCCCACTTCCACACTTTGCATCCTCCCCTCCTGCCTGTTTGTCCCACTTCCACACTTTTTATCCTCCCCTCGTGCCCGTTTGTCCCACTTCCACACTTTGTATCCTCCCCTATTGCCTGTTTGTCCCACTTCCACACTTTGTATCCTCCCATATTGCCTGTTTGTCCCACTTCCACACTTTGTATCCTCCCCTATTGCCTGTTTGTCCCACCTCCACACTTTGTATCCTCCCCTATTGCCTTTTTGTCCCACTTCCACACTTTGTATCCTCCCCTATTGCCTTTTTGTCCCACTTCCACACTTTGTATCCTCCCCTCCTGCCTGTTTGTCCCACTTCCACACTTTTTATCCGCCCCTCTTGCCTGCTTGTCCCCTTCCCACCCTTAGCTTCTGCTTGTCTCCTAGTCCCCCCCTCACACACTCATCCTCATTTCCCTGATACCACACTTATTTCCCTCCTCCCTGACTGTTTGTCGTCTTTCACACTTAATCCCCCCTCCACACACAAATTATTACCCCCTCCGGCCAGCTTATCCACTTCCACACTTGAGAACCTCCTCACAAATACCCCCTACCCTAAATCAGCACACCCTAAACCCTCAGCCTATGTTCCCTCAACCCTAAATCAACACACCCTCAACCCTCAGCCTACCTTCACTCAACCCTAAATCAGCACATCCTAAACCCTCAACCCACCCCCCCTCAACCCTAAATCATCACAACCTCAACCCTCATCCATATTCTCTCAACCCTAAATCAGCACACCCCAAACCCTTAACCTACCTGGTACACCCCGGCCAGGTTCGCTAAATAGATCGTAAGCTCCGGGTCAGTGGGGGACAGGGACACCTGCGGGTGAGTGGGGAGGGGGGTTTGAGGGAGTGCAGGTGAGTGGAGAGGGGGGTTTAAGAGAGTGTGGGTGAGTGGACGGTAGCAGTGGTGGGGGGAGATAGGACACGCAGGTGAGTGGACGGCAGAAGGGGGGACAAGGACACATGCGGGTGAATGGGGATGATGATTATATGGAGTGCAGGTGAGTGGACGGCAGCTGGAGTGGAGGAAGATATGACAAATATATTAGTGGACGGCAGAGAGGGAGGACAGGGATACCTGTGAGTGGGTTGGGAGGGGGATAATAGGGAGTGCGGGTGAGTGGCCGACAGAAGGGGGGGCAGGGATCCCTGTGGGAGAGGAGGAGGGGGGATTAGAGGGAGTGCGTGTGAGTGGCCGGCAGCAGGAGTGGAGGGAGATATGAAAAGCGGGTGAGTGGACGGTAGCAGGGGTGAGGGGGATTAGAGGGCATGCTGGTGAATGGACTTCAACAGGGGTCGAGGGGAATGAGTGGGTATGGGTGTGAGTAGACGTCGGCAAGGGGGGGGGGGACCTCAAATCTAGATCCTAAGCAATATAATTCAAATATGTTTGCTAAGTCAGGTGATAAACCGCCTTTGGCAGGCTGCTGGGCCTCCGGAAGTCTACCGTGAACTTAACAAGCTCTGTTGTACTCTCCCTTCCGTCAGTGCCTAGTAACGACCCGCCATTCTAGGCTAACGACCTGCCATTCTAAGGTACCCGCTGGACAGCCTTTGACAGGCCGCTGGTCTGTTGCAACCGGAGACCCAAACCCTAGATCCTAAGCAATACAATTCAAACATGCTTGGTAAGGCACGCGATTGATAGAGAACCATAACTAGCAGGTGGACGGTGGCCAAAACAACAGGGTCTGCTGCCTCTGCACCCCTTATTACTTAACCCTAAACAACAGGGTCTGCTGCCTCTGCACCCCTTATTACTTAACCCTAAACAACAGGGTCTGCTGCCTCTGCACCCCTAATTCCTTAAACCTAAACAACAGGGTCTGCTGCCTCTGCACCCCTAATTCCTTAACCCTAAACAACAGGGTCTGCTGCTTCTGCACCCCTAATTCCTTAAACCTAAACAACAGGGTCTGCTGCCTCTGCACCCCTTATTACTTAACCCTAAACAACAGGGTCTGCTGCCTCTGCACCCCTTATTACTTAACCCTAAACAACAGGGTCTGCTGCCTCTGCACCCCTAATTCCTAAACCCTAAACAACAGGGTCTGCTGCTTCTGCACCCCTAATTCCTTAACCCTAAACAACAGGGTCTGCTGCTTCTGCACCCCTAATTCCTAAACCCTAAACAACAGGGTCTGCTGCCTCTGCACCCCTTATTCCTAAACCCTAAACAACAGGGTCTGCTGCTTCTGCACCCCTAATTCCTTAACCCTAAACAACAGGGTCTGCTGCTTCTGCACCCCTAATTCCTAAACCCTAAACAACAGGGTCTGCTGCCTCTGCACCCCTTATTACTTAACCCTAAACAACAGGGTCTGCTGCCTCTGCACCCCTTATTACTTAACCCTAAACAACAGGGTCTGCTGCCTCTGCACCCCTTATTACTTAACCCTAAACAACAGGGTCTGCTGCCTCTGCACCCCTTATTACTTAACCCTAAACAACAGGGTCTGCTGCCTCTGCACCCCTTATTACTTAACCCTAAACAACAGGGTCTGCTGCCTCTGCACCCCTTATTACTTAACCCTAAACAACAGGGTCTGCTGCCTCTGCACCCCTTATTACTTAACCCTAAACAACAGGGTCTGCTGCTTCTGCACCCCTAATTCCTTAACCCTAAACAACAGGGTCTGCTGCCTCTGCACCCCTAATTCCTAAACCCTAAACAACAGGGTCTGCTGCCTCTGCACCCCTAATTCCTAAACCCTAAACAACAGGGTCTGCTGCCTCTGCACCCCTAATTCCTAAACCCTAAACAACAGGGTCTGCTGCTTCTGCACCCCTAATTCCTAAACCCTAAACAACAGGGTCTGCTGCCTCTGCACCCCTAATTCCTAAACCCTAAACAACAGGGTCTGCTGCCTCTGCACCCCTTATTACTTAACCCTAAACAACAGGGTCTGCTGCCTCTGCACCCCTTATTACTTAACCCTAAACAACAGGGTCTGCTGCCTCTGCACCCCTTATTACTTAACCCTAAACAACAGGGTCTGCTGCCTCTGCACCCCTTATTACTTAACCCTAAACAACAGGGTCTGCTGCCTCTGCACCCCTTATTACTTAACCCTAAACAACAGGGTCTGCTGCCTCTGCACCCCTTATTACTTAACCCTAAACAACAGGGTCTGCTGCTTCTGCACCCCTAATTCCTTAACCCTAAACAACAGGGTCTGCTGCCTCTGCACCCCTAATTCCTAAACCCTAAACAACAGGGTCTGCTGCCTCTGCACCCCTAATTCCTAAACCCTAAACAACAGGGTCTGCTGCCTCTGCACCCCTAATTCCTAAACCCTAAACAACAGGGTCTGCTGCCTCTGCACCCCTAATTCCTTAACCCTAAACAACAGGGTCTGCTGCCTCTGCACCCCTAATTCCTTAACCCTAAACAACAGGGTCTGCTGCCTCTGCACCCCTAATTCCTAAACCCTAAACAACAGGGTCTGCTGCCTCTGCACCCCTAATTCCTAAACCCTAAACAACAGGGTCTGCTGCTTCTGCACCCCTAATTCCTAAACACTAAACAACAGGGTCTGCTGCCTCTGCACCCCTAATTCCTAAACCCTAAACAACAGGGTCTGCTGCCTCTGCACCCCTAATTCCTAAACCCTAAACAACAGGGTCTGCTGCTTCTGCACCTCTCCGCTGCCCCCCCCCCCCTTTTTGCCGAACGCCGGGAGGATACCGTAGTGCAGGTTAAGCTGATATTCAGTTTGCCACAAGCAGCATTCAACCCTCAACCCTGACATGTAATGAGCAGCAAACCGTAACCCTGAATCCAATAAATGTACAACCCTGAACCCTTTAAATATTAACCCCATAAATGTTTACCCTACACACAGCACTGAACCCTAACCCTTATGAATGTATCGTAATTAGCACAGGGACCCAGGAGGGAAACCCTGTTCTCACACATCCTTGTACGCATCCTTGTACCGCAGCCATTTGCCTGTACCGCACGCATCCTTGTACCGCATCCATGAAGTTCACCGCACGTTTACCCGCACCGCAGCCACACCATGTACCGCACGCATACCTGTACTGCAGCCAGCGCCCTTTGGTACATCGGCAGCGCGTCGTTGGGCCTGCCCATATCCATGTACAGCGACGCGAGTGCGTTAAGGTGGGCCGCCGTGTCGGCTGTGTCCACATCGGAATGTTTGTAGTTAGGGCGCCTGGCCTGTGGGGTCACAATAAAATATGTGAAATGTGGGAGGTGTGTGTGTGTGTGTGTGTGTGTTAAAGGGGCATGTAAGGAGGTCGGTGCGTTGAGGTGGGCCGCCATGTCGGCTGTGTCCACATCGGAAGGTTTGTAGTCACACCCATGTCACACATATCACTCCCAATGTCACACCCATGCCACACATATCAACCCACCATGCCACACCCATGTCACACCTATCACTCCCGTTTAGCAACCTTGTCGCACCTATCACTCCCCATGTCACACCCAACGCTCCCCATGTAAAATAAGCCGCAAGACAAAGTGTGAACAATGCCGTGTCTACCTGGTGCGCCTTGCTCATTTCCAGCGCGCGGACAAGCAGGGGCTCTGCATCGGCCAGCTTGCCCATCGCCTGCAGCAGCTGGGCAAGGTTGCCGATGTAGCTGTGCAGCAGGCAGGCAGGTGGCAGATTAGGGAAGGGTCAAGGAATGGCATGCAGCTGGGCAGGTGTATGGGTCGAGGAATCTAATATTGTATGTGTATTATATATCTAGATCTGGATCTCCACATGAGTATTTCTTGTGATGACACGGATGTCTGCTCGCTGACCTTTGATTGGGTTTTACTTAACTAATATGTCATGTTAGATCCTCTGCCGGATTTTACATTTTATATTTGTTCTGGATCTAGTTCTGGACCTTGACCTGACAGGTTTTAGTGCTGACACTAATCACCAAAGAGAGGCCCTCAAGATTACCGAGATCTGCTCGCTGATCTGAGGTTGGATCCTATCACACAGACATTGATCCTTTGTCAGATCTTGCATCTTGGATATCTTGTTCTGGACCTACTTCTAGATCTAGATCTGGATCTGTACCTGGCGGTCTTAGGGGATGTCCCCGACGCCTGCTCGCTGATCTTGAGGGCCTCTCTTTGGTGAGGCTCGGCCGCTGCAAGCTTCCCCTATACACGAAAGGTAAGGAAAGGAAGGGGGGGGGGTAATGTTGGGAAAACATGACTGGAGAGGGAGGGGGGGTGGGAGGGGGAGTAATGTTGGGAAAATATGTATGCTTGTTGAGGCTCGGCCACAGCAGGCTTTCCCTTGACAAGAGGCGAAGAGCGGGAAAGGGAAGGGGAGGGTACTAGGTTGTAAACACGAATGAGGAGGGCAGGTTCTAAGCAGGTTCTAAGCAGGTTCTAAGCAGGTTCTAAGCAGGAATTCAGAATGAAAGGGGGTCATTCCCTAGGGGTGTGGAGGGGGTAGTGAAGCCCCAGGTGGGGCTATGCACACGGAGGTGTAAGGTTAGGGGTAAGTGCCAAAACCCTTAACCTATGACCAAGGGCCTGAACCCTTAACCTAGGGGCAAGGGCCTAAGCCCTTAACCTAGTGCCAAGGGCCTGAACCCTAAACTTGCAAAACCAAGTCCCTCTCCTTGTTTTATTTGCAAAATGTGCCCACTACCTGAACCCTACAGCATCTAACCCCCAGACCCTATATTTACCCTGTTACCCTGTTGTGAAAGCTTGCCCATTACCCTAACCCTAAACTCTACACCCTACACTGAGCACAAGTAGACGTGCACTGGGCCTCCACACATGCTGCAAAATGCTCCTTACATCCACTCCTCCTCATCTCTCCCCACTTTTCTCCCGTTTTGCCTCATTTCTCCCCACTTTCCTCCCACTCTGCCTCACTTCGCCCACTTTGCCTCGTTTCTCCCCACTGCTCCCTTCCCGCCCCGTTTCTTCCCACAAAATCCTTGTCACCCTACACCCTCACCAAGGGGGGGTCGGCCTAGGAAAACCGTAAGTTCGCCAAGTGCTCTTATCGGAAACATGTTGTAAACATTATATTATATTATATGTTATTATCTTAGATTATAATTATATGTTACAACCTCGCCCCTTCATCCAGCGGGCAAAGCTTCCTGCTGTTTCCCTCGGTTAGACTCGAACCTCAATACCATACGTGGATCAAGAGGGCCGAACCTAGTCACAGATGTGTAACTTTGGAAAGACCCTAGTCACATATGTGTAACTTTGGAAAGACCCTAGTCACAGATGTGTAACTTTGGAACGCCTTTTTGCGTCTGCTCTCTTGGACTGAGGACTGGGGTGCTTTGTTGTGCAACCAGGGAGAGGTGTGTGGGTACGGCCCATAAGATGTTGCTCCTTTATGATTTAACTTCAGGGCTTCCTTCTGTATTTTAAGCTTCTTTTCTCTGCGCGTCGGCAATTCCACCCTCCGTTGGGACTTGCACCTGTGTTAGCGACCGGTCAGTCCATCTGACCTGCTGTTAATTGTCACCTTTCATCGCAACGGACGGTGCGCATGCCACAGGCTTAGTCCCTGACTCCCTCAGTGCCCAATAGTCACAGATGTGCAACTTTGGAGAGACCCAAGTCACATATGTGTAACTTTGGATACCGTAGTGACACGATGAATTGGTGATACACTTTGGTTATACGAAAAACCAAATGTATCACTACGTAAAATGCAGCGAAAACCTTTAACCAACGTGAATCACCGCGATTTTCCACCTCAAAACCCTGAACCCGCCAGTTGAAATTCCCCCTATGCGTATTGGGGCGCGCATTTTTTATAGCCGTCATTCGATCTCGAAAGCCGCGCTTCCTAGTGCCTTCTTATTTTGCTCCAATGGAAGGGCCACCTACCAGCCAGCGGTCTCTGCTTGAATTCACGAAACGTGTAGCCGGGCAGCCGAATGCAGCAACTCATCACTCTCGACTAGATCCAGCGGTGCAGTTAGAAAAAGATCGGAGGATTGAAGAGGAGCGAAGGAGAGCAGAGCTTGACCCCCGTTCAAGGCGCGCTAAGACAGCAGGCGTTCCGCAGCATGTCCGTCTCCTAGACGCTAAGGGGTCGTTAAGCCAAGTCGCTGCGACCAGCAAACACGCAGTGAATGTCCGAGCACCTTTGTCCGGCCTACTCCTTGACCACCTGAGGCGCTGCCTCAAGTAAATTTAGAAAAATTCATGGTATAAAAAATACTTAAACCAAAGCTAAATGACCCCTACAAAAAAGCCAAATCCTTTAACCAAACTTAAATCACCATGTTATACTTTTTCTTTAGTTTTCTTTAACCAAAGTGATCGTATCACCAATTCATCGTGTCACTACGGTATCCACTACGTATACCCTAGTCACATAAGTGTAAAAACTTTGGAAACTGGCTGCAACGAAACCTGACACATCCCCAGCTCCGGGGCTCTGTCCGAAATCATTGGTGGTGGATCAAGAGGGACGACCCTCGTCGCAGATGCGTAACTTTGAAACCCGGTACCAAGCAAAATCGTATCCAACCAGTCGCAACGGAAGCACCGACAACACGAGCCCGGTCCCCGAGCTAGGTCAAAACCATGCGCAGATCATTTTATTTCCTAAATAAGACGATTGATCAATCAAATTATATTTTAAAAAGTACTAGCGTTAAGTGATTCGTTTTTTTTTATGTTGTACTTAATGGAATACAATATTTAAAAATAAGGAAGTGTAAGTGCCCACCCCGGTTGCAGAAGTTTGAAACCAGATGCAACCGGTCGCAACAAAAGTCCGGTTTTGGAGCCCATTCCGACGTCACACCTGGTTCCGGAGCAGCCCCGCAATGGTGTTGTGGCAGCTGGCGACGTGCGCGTGGTTCACGCCCATCATGCTCGTACACATCCGCAAGCACTGGAGGAGGGAGGGGAGGGGAGGGGTGGGGAGGGGGGATCAGCGGTTAGGGTTCTGAGGGAGGATGGGGTATTGAGGGGTAAGGATTTTGTTTTAAGGATGAGGGTTTAAGGATTTCCGTTGAAGGATTGGGGTTCAAGGCTCAAGGCTACCCCCCTTCCACTCCCAGGATTACCCAGTACAGTCAAACGGAACAGTACGGTACGGAGGCGGTACGGTCAACTAATGTGGTACGGATACGGATATGCGGATATGCCGAGCGGCCGGACCGGGGGTGAGAAGGATGAGAGGTATGGTTTATGTTTTTGAGTTCAAGAATCAGCCTTAAACCCTGAAGCAGTTTCTCCAGACACACACACACACACACGTACCGCAACATGTGAGGGGCTCAGTTTCTGCATAGTTGTCAGGTTAAGGGCTTGCCACCTGGTATTTTTACTGTCTCCCGCCCTCAGGCACACCTATTATTAATAAGCTTGCCAGGCCTGGGGCTACCACCTTTCAGAACTACGCCAGAGCCCTAAGCTTCTCTACCCATCAGGCACACATCCCGCGGAGAAAAAAAGCAGATTTGGGATTCAAATCCTTTAAGTTTCCTGAAGCCCTACACCTCTCCCCTCCCTCAGGGTTTAGGGTTTAGGTAAACTGCTCTTAACCCTCACACACACTCACCGTAAACATAAGGGGCTCAGCTTCCGCATAGTTGCCAGCCTGCAGCCACAGGGTTGAGGTATTAGGGTTTAGGAGGTTAAAATGTTAGGGTTTAGCAGCATTATCTGAACCCTCTTGAAACCCCCAGCTTGCGTGCAGTTGCCAGCCAGCTGTCTCAGGGTTCAGGTTTTGGGATTCAAAACAAAGCACAATGTGTGAAGTCGAAAAAAATTGTTCCCCGGCACTGGGGCCCATTCGGCACGGGCGCCGTCAAATTGTTATGAGGGCAAGGGTATTCAGGGTTTCCACCTGTCCAGGAGGTGGGTCTCCAAGCCCTAAACCCGCCCGTCTGCAAACCACAGTTGTGGGGGGTATTCAGGGTTTCCACCTGTCCAGGAGGTGGGTCTCCAAGCCCTAAACCCGCCCGCCTGCAAACCACAGTTGTGGGGGGTATTCAGGGTTTCCACCTGTCCAGGAGGTGGGTCTCCAAGCCCTAAACCCGCCCGCCTGCAAACCACAGTTGTGGGGGGGGTATTCAGGGTTTCCACCTGTCCAGGAGGTGGGTCTCCAAGCCCTAAACCCGCCCGTCTGCAAACCACAGTTGTGGGGGGTATTCAGGGTTTCCACCTGTCCAGGAGGTGGGTCTCCAAGCCCTAAACCCGCCCGCCTGCAAACCTCAGTTGTGGGAGGGTATTCAGGGTTTCCACCTGTCCAGGAGGTGGATCTCCAAGCCCTAAACCCGCCCGTCTGCAAACCACAGTTGTGGGGGGTATTCAGGTTTTCCACCTGTCCAGGAGGTGGGTCTCCAAGCCCGTAACCCGCCCGTCTGCAAACCACAGTTGTGGGGGGTATTCAGGGTTTCCACCTGTCCAGGAGGTGGGTCTCCAAGCCCTAAACCCGCCCGTCTGCAAACCACAGTTGTGGGGGGTATTCAGGGTTTCCACCTGTCCAGGAGGTGGGTCTCCAAGCCCGTAACCCGCCCGTCTGCAAACCACAGTTGTGGGGGGTATTCAGGGTTTCCACCTGTCCAGGAGGTGGGTCTCCAAGCCCTAAACCCGCCCGCCTGCAAACCACAGTTGTGGGGGGGGTATTCAGGGTTTCCACCTGTCCAGGAGGTGGGTCTCCAAGCCCTAAACCCGCCCGTCTGCAAACCACAGTTGTGGGGGGTATTCAGGGTTTCCACCTGTCCAGGAGGTGGGTCTCCAAGCCCTAAACCCGCCCGCCTGCAAACCTCAGTTGTGGGAGGGTATTCAGGGTTTCCACCTGTCCAGGAGGTGGATCTCCAAGCCCTAAACCCGCCCGTCTGCAAACCACAGTTGTGGGGGGTATTCAGGTTTTCCACCTGTCCAGGAGGTGGGTCTCCAAGCCCGTAACCCGCCCGTCTGCAAACCACAGTTGTGGGGGGGTATTCAGGGTTTCCACCTGTCCAGGAGGTGGGTCTCCAAGCCCTAAACCCGCCCGTCTGCAAACCACAGTTGTGGGGGGTATTCAGGGTTTCCACCTGTCCAGGAGGTGGGTCTCCAAGCCCGTAACCCGCCCGTCTGCAAACCACAGTTGTGGGGGGTATTCAGGGTTTCCACCTGTCCAGGAGGTGGGTCTCCAAGCCCTAAACCCGCCCGCCTGCAAACCACAGTTGTGGGGGGTATTCAGGGTTTCCACCTGTCCAGGAGGTGGGTCTCCAAGCCCTAAACCCGCCCGCCTGCAAACCACAGTTGTGGGGGGTATTCAGGGTTTCCACCTGTCCAGGAGGTGGGTCTCCAAGCCCTAAACCCGCCCGCCTGCAAACCTCAGTTGTGGGGGGGTATTCAGGGTTTCCACCTGTCCAGGAGGTGGGTCTCCAAGCCCTAAACCTGCCCGTCTGCAAACCACAGTTGTGGGGGGGTATTCAGGGTTTCCACCTGTCCAGGAGGTGGGTCTCCAAGCCCTAAACCCGCCCGCCTGCAAACCTCAGTTGTGGGGGGGTATTCAGGGTTTCCACCTGTCCAGGAGGTGGGTCTCCAAGCCCTAAACCCGCCCGTCTGCAAACCTCAGTTGGGGGGGGGTATTCAGGGTTTCCACCTGTCCAGGAGGTGGGTCTCCAAGCCCTAAACCCGCCCGTCTGCAAACCACAGTTGTGGGGGTTATTCAGGGTTTCCACCTGTCCAGGAGGTGGGTCTCCAAGCCCGTAACCCGCCAGCCTGTAAACCACAGTTGTGGGGGGTATTCAGGGTTTCCACCTGTCCAGGAGGTGGGTCTCCAAGCCCTAAACCCGCCCGTCTGCAAACCACAGTTGTGGCGGGGTATTCAGGGTTTCCACCTGTCCAGGAGGTGGGTCTCCAAGCCCTAAACCCGCCCGCCTGCAAACCTCAGTTGTGGGGGGGTATTCAGGGTTTCCACCTGTCCAGGAGGTGGGTCTCCAAGCCCGTAACCCGCCCGTCTGCAAACCACAGTCGTGGGGGGTATTCAGGGTTTCCACCTGTCCAGGAGGTGGGTCTCCAAGCCCGTAACCCGCCCGTCTGCAAACCACCGTTGTGGGGGGGTATTCAGGGTTTCCACCTGTCCAGGAGGTGGGTCTCCAAGCCCTAAACCCGCCCGCCTGCAAACCACAGTTGTGGGGGGGTATTCAGGGTTTCCACCTGTCCAGGAGGTGGGTCTCCAAGCCCTAAACCCGCCCGTCTGCAAACCACCGTTGTGGGGGGGTATTCAGGGTTTCCACCTGTCCAGGAGGTGGGTCTCCAAGCCCTAAACCCGCCCGCCTGCAAACCACAGTTGTGGGGGGGTATTCAGGGTTTCCACCTGTCCAGGAGGTGGGTCTCCAAGCCCGTAACCCGCCCGCCTGCAAACCACCGTTGTGGGGGGGTATTCAGGGTTTCCACCTGTCCAGGAGGTGGGTCTCTAAGCCCTAAACCCGCCCGCCTGCAAACCTCAGTTGTGGGGGGGTATTCAGGGTTTCCACCTGTCCAGGAGGTGGGTCTCCAAGCCCTAAACCCGCCCGTCTGCAAACCTCAGTTGTGGGGGGTATTCAGGGTTTCCACCTGTCCAGGAGGTGGGTCTCCAAGCCCTAAACCCGCCCGTCTGCAAACCTCAGTTGTGGGGGGGTATTCAGGGTTTCCACCTGTCCAGGAGGTGGGTCTCCAAGTCCTAAACCCGCCCGCCTGCAAACCACAGTTGTGGGGGGTATTCAGGGTTTCCACCTGTCCAGGAGGTGGATCTCCAAGCCCTAAACCCGCCCGTCTGCAAACCACAGTTGTGGGGGGTATTCAGGGTTTCCACCTGTCCAGGAGGTGGGTCTCCAAGCCCTAAACCCGCCCGCCTGCAAACCACAGTTGTGGGGGGGTATTCAGGGTTTCCACCTGTCCAGGAGGTGGGTCTCCAAGCCCTAAACCCGCCCGTCTGCAAACCACAGTTGTGGGGGGTATTCAGGGTTTCCACCTGTCCAGGAGGTGGGTCTCCAAGCCCGTAACCCGCCCGTCTGCAAACCACAGTTGTGGGGGGGTATTCAGGGTTTCCACCTGTCCAGGAGGTGGGTCTCCAAGCCCTAAACCCGCCCGTCTGCAAACCACAGTTGTGGGGGTTATTCAGGTTTTCCACCTGTCCAGGAGGTGGGTCTCCAAGCCGGAACCCGCCCGTCTGCAAACCACAGGTGTGGGGGGGTATTCAGGGTTTCCACCTGTCCAGGAGGTGGGTCTCCAAGCCCTAAACCCGCCCGCCTGCAAACCTCAGTTGTGGGGGGGTATTCAGGGTTTCCACCTGTCCAGGAGGTGGGTCTCCAAGCCCTAAACCCGCCCGCCTGCAAACCACAGTTGTGGGGGGTATTCAGGGTTTCCACCTGTCCAGGAGGTGGGTCTCCAAGCCCGTAACCCGCCCGTCTGCAAACCACCGTTGTGGGGGGGTATTCAGGGTTTCCACCTGTCCAGGAGGTGGGTCTCCAAGCCCTAAACCCGCCCGCCTGCAAACCACAGTTGTGGGGAAGTATTCAGGGTTTCCACCTGTCCAGGAGGTGGGTCTCCAAGCCCTAAACCCGCCCGTCTGCAAACCACAGTTGTGGGGGGTATTCAGGGTTTCCACCTGTCCAGGAGGTGGGTCTCCAAGCCCTAAACCCGCCCGCCTGCAAACCACAGTTGTGGGGGGTATTCAGGGTTTCCACCTGTCCAGGAGGTGGGTCTCCAAGCCGGAACCCGCCCGTCTGCAAACCACAGTTGTGGGGGGGTATTCAGGGTTTCCACCTGTCCAGGAGGTGGGTCATCAAGCCCTAAACCCGCCCGCCTGCAAACCTCAGTTGTGGGGGGGTATTCAGGGTTTCCACCTGTCCAGGAGGTGGGTCTCCAAGCCCTAAACCCGCCCGTCTGCAAACCACCGTTGTGGGGGGGTATTCAGGGTTTCCACCTGTCCAGGAGGTGGGTCTCCAAGCCCTAAACCCGCCCGCCTGCAAACCACAGTTGTGGGGAAGTATTCAGGGTTTCCACCTGTCCAGGAGGTGGGTCTCCAAGCCCTAAACCCGCCCGTCTGCAAACCACAGTTGTGGGGGGTATTCAGGGTTTCCACCTGTCCAGGAGGTGGGTCTCCAAGCCCTAAACCCGCCCGCCTGCAAACCACAGTTGTGGGGGGTATTCAGGGTTTCCACCTGTCCAGGAGGTGGGTCTCCAAGCCGGAACCCGCCCGTCTGCAAACCACAGTTGTGGGGGGGTATTCAGGGTTTCCACCTGTCCAGGAGGTGGGTCATCAAGCCCTAAACCCGCCCGCCTGCAAACCTCAGTTGTGGGGGGGTATTCAGGGTTTCCACCTGTCCAGGAGGTGGGTCTCCAAGCCCTAAACCCGCCCGCCTGCAAACCACAGTTGTGGGGGGTATTCAGGGTTTCCACCTGTCCAGGAGGTGGGTCTCCAAGCCCGTAACCCGCCCGTCTGCAAACCACCGTTGTGGGGGGGTATTCAGGGTTTCCACCTGTCCAGGAGGTGGGTCTCCAAGCCCTAAACCCGCCCGCCTGCAAACCACAGTTGTGGGGAAGTATTCAGGGTTTCCACCTGTCCAGGAGGTGGGTCTCCAAGCCCTAAACCCGCCCGTCTGCAAACCACAGTTGTGGGGGGTATTCAGGGTTTCCACCTGTCCAGGAGGTGGGTCTCCAAGCCCTAAACCCGCCCGCCTGCAAACCACAGTTGTGGGGGGTATTCAGGGTTTCCACCTGTCCAGGAGGTGGGTCTCCAAGCCCTAAACCCGCCCGCCTGCAAACCACAGTTGTGGGGGGGTATTCAGGGTTTCCACCTGTCCAGGAGGTGGGTCTCCAAGCCCGTAACCCGCCCGTCTGCAAACCACCGTTGTGGGGGGGTATTCAGGGTTTCCACCTGTCCAGGAGGTGGGTCTCCAAGCCCTAAACCCGCCCGCCTGCAAACCACAGTTGTGGGGGGGTATTCAGGGTTTCCACCTGTCCAGGAGGTGGGTCTCCAAGCCCTAAAAGAGATAAAGACGTGCACATCCCAAAGGTAAAAAGGATATCGGGCAGAGACAGAGCCATCATAACACTCAGGCCAGCCACCAGCCCTCAGCCCCTAGCCCCCATAACACTCAGGCCAGCCACCAGCCCTCAGCCTTCATCCCCTAGCCCCCATAACACTCAGGCCAGCTGTCAGCCCTCAGCCCTCAGCCCCTGGCCCCCATTACACTCAGGCCAGCCCTCAGCCCTCAGCCCCCATAACACTCAGGCCAGCCCTCAGCCCTCAGCCCCTAGCCCCCATAACACTCAGGCCAGCCCTCAGCCCTCAGCCCCTAGCCCCCATAACACTCAGGCCAGCCCTCAGCCCTCAGACCCTAGCCCCCATAACACTCAGGCCAGCCCCTAGCCCTCAGCCTTCAGCCACCAGCACCTGTGCCAAGGTGGGTACGCTCCGTTGCGCATGACTGACAAACCAAGGGCGCTTTCAACACGGGGACCGCCACTCAACCCTAAACCTGCCCGCCTGCAAACCACAGTTGGCATTTCACATCTCCCATGCCTCTGGACACGTTTTGAACATTTGACTCCCTGGCCCCTCCTCCCTATTACACTCAGCATTAATCATCTCCGATATGGCCATATCTGAACCTCTTCAAACCCTTAGAAACCCCTACCCTCCTCAACCTCACCATTACACTCAGCATTAGACATCTCCCATATCTGAACATCATCAAACAGTAAGAACCCATGTCTCCTCCTCCTCACCAAAATCAGCATCTGAAATCTCCCACATCTTGAAAAAATCTTAACCCTAAACCTAAACCCAAACCCTAAACCCTTAGCCTCACCAGCGTCAACATTTCGCCTGCCTTATCCATCGCTTGGAAGTAGGCTGTCTTCCCGAACCCTCAACCCTGGACCCAAACCCCAAAACCCGTCTCACCAGTGTCAACATTTGGCCTGCCTTGTCCACCGCTTGGAAGTAGGCCGTTTTCTTGACGTCCTGCCCACCAGAATAACAAGGGTTTAGGGATACAGATTCAGGGTGCAGGGTCCAGGGATTAGGGTTCAGGGTCCAAGGTTCAGGGGTCAGGGCCCAAAGTTCAGGGATTGTGATTCAGGATCTAGGGTCTAGGTATCAGGGTCTAGGGATCAGGATTCAGGGTCCAAAATTCACGGTTCAGGGCCCGAGGTCAAGAAATTAGAAATCAGGGTCCAGGGTCTAGTCCTACCCGTCCCGTGCAACATTATGTATATCGTCCAGGGTGCAGGCTCCAGGGTGCAGGCTCCAGGGTGCAGGCTCCAGGGTGCAGGCTCCAGGGTGCATGCTCCAGGGTGCAGGCTCCAGGGTGCATGCTCCAGGGTGCAGGCTCCAGGGTCTAGTCCTACCCGTCCTGTGCAACACTATCTATAGCTTCCAAATGCAGGCTACAGGGTTCTTGGGGAGGGGCTTAGGGTCCAGGGTCCAGGGTCCTGGGTGTAGGTTACAGGGTCCAGGGCTCATGGCTCGGGGTTTAGGGTTCGAGGTTCAAATTACTGCCTATCCCCTCCCAACCTTGGCCTGACCCAGCTTCTTGACTTCATGCAGGGTTAGGGTGGTGGTTAAGGTATTTGTTCATTACCGTAGTTGTTTACCAACTGTTTTATGTTTAAATCACTTGTTTAACTTGACTGGACCCAGCTTCTTGACTTCATGCAGGGTTGAGGGTCTAGGGTGGAGGTTTAGGTAATTGTTCTAATCGTTGTTCACCACTGTTGAATAGTCAAAACAAATGTTTCCTTGAACAGGTCTCGAGTGGAGATTTAGGTATTTAATTGTATTAGCTGTTTACCAACTGTTTAAGTTAATCAGTTGCTTAACTTGACCGGTCCCAGCTTCTTGACCTCATGCCTGGCACCCCCTCCCCCCTCCCCCCTCCTCACGCAATATCATCCCTTCCTTACTGGGCAGATCCCTCATTGGACAAATCCCATCAAAACCTTGAATCAATTGTTTACCTTCCGGCTCCAGCTTCTAAGCTTCATACCCAGCACCCCCCTCTCCCCCCTCCACTCACGCAATATCATCAAATTCTTACTGCCCAGCTCCCCCATTGTTCCAATTATTGAATCAATTGCTAACCTTGACCGGCTCCAGCTTCTTGACTTCTTGCCTGGCGCTGTCAACCAGGGCCTGCCGGATAAACCTGTCCATGGCCTGCCGAGAAAGAATGACAGGGTGTGGGGTTTAGGTTCCAGGGCTCAAGGTGTTTCAAACCTGTCCATGGTCTGCCGAGAGAGAATGACAGGGTCCAGGGTTTAGGTTTTAAGGGTTGAGAGTCGAAGGTTCAGGGTTCAAGGGTAACAGCTAATTACATATCCACATGGCCTGACGAGGGAGGAGGATAATGGGGTTGATGGTTTAGGTTCAAGAGGGAAGGGTTCAGGGTCCAGGGCTAAGGGCCCAGGTTGAAAGGTTCAAGGCTAAAGCCTGTTGAATCTTTCCATAGCCGGACTATGACAGGGTTTGTTATGACCACCCTGCCCTGTCACATGTATGCCAACCCTCCCACACTTTGCATCCTCTCTCATTCTCTCTCACCACAAGCCCCGTCGCCAATTTAATGCTGTTGATGATGTACACCCCTCTCACACCCAGACCCGTCGACGGCCGAGTATCTCGAGCATGCGCAGCCTGTCACACATATTCCACACCTATGACATGCCCCCGACCTCCCTGTCATACCTCTGTTACACCTCTCTCACTTGTCACCTCAAGCTTGTCACACTTGTCACTCCTCTCTCACCTCCAGCCCCGTTGACAACCGAATGTCGTTGATGATGCGTAGCCTGTCTGCCTCTACTGTGGCCTGGGCTTCCGCCACGCTGAGCTTGAGGAAGATGTCCTGGAAATAGAGGGTACGGGTACAAGGTTGAGGGTATGGGTGTAGGGTTGTGGGCAGGGGCCACACTGAGCTTGAGGAAGATGTCCTGGACAGACAGGGTACGGGTACAAGGTTGAGTATTTGGGTGTAGGGTTGTGGGCCTGGGCCGCGCTGAGCTTGAGGAAGATGTCCTGGACAGAGAGGGTACGGGTATAATGTTGAGTATTTGGGTGTAGGGTTGTGGGCTCAGGGTTTAGGGTCTGGGTGTAGGGTTGTGGGCTCAGGGTTGAGGGTTTGGGAGTAGGGTTGTGGGCTTCGGCCACGCTGACCTTGAGAAAGTTGTTCTGGACAGAGAATGTACCCGGTAGATTGTTTACTTTTTGGGTGTAGGGGTTCAAGATTTAGCGGTAAGGGCTCAGGGGTTCAGGGTTGTGCGTTAATGCCTTAGGGTTTGCACATACCTTCAGCCCCATGATGTTCACATACCTGACCAGCACAATCAAGTTGGCTACACCCTAAGGGTTAAGGGTTTAGGGTTACGGTTGAGTCTGAGCTAAGGGCTCAGGGTTAAGGGTTTAAGGTTCAGTTTCTGGTCTAAGAGCTCAGGGTTAAGGGCTAAGGGTTAAGCTGTCTGGTCTAAGGGCTCAGGGTTAAGGGTTAAGCGTTGAGTGGTCTGGGCTAAGGGCTCGGGGTTAGGGGTTTAAGGTTCAGCTTTCTGGGCTAATGGACCAGGGTTAAGGGTTAAGTGTTCTGGGCTAAGGGCTCAGGGCTAAGGGTTGAGGTTAAGCGGTCTGGGCTAAGAGCTCAGTGTTCAGGGTTTAGTGTTCTCGGCTAAGGGCTCAGGGTTTAGGGTTCAGCGTTCTGGGCTGAGGGCTCAGGGTTGAGGAATGAGGGTTGAGTGTTCTGGGCTACGGGCTCATGATTAAGGGTTGAGCCTTCTGGGACATCTTAAAATCGAGCGTAAGGCTTTAGGGTTTGGTACCTTCAGTCCCATGATGTCCACGTCCCTGGCCAGCACAATCAAGTTAGCTACGCCCTTGTACTCCACCGTCTTCCAGATCTCAAACAAGCACCACACACGGGTGAGCGCCTGGGCAGAGAGAGGCGGGGGGGAGGGCGAGGTGATGAAGCAAAGACAAGGACACACGGGTGAGCGCCTGGGTAGAGAGAGGCGGGGGGGAGGGCGAGGTAATGAAGCATGGTGGTAAACATAAAACATGACATGATGAGAGGAGGTGGAAAGACGAGGCAATGCATTATGGTTGTCAGACGCGAGGGGGGTGAGACGAAACCCTTAACCCTGAACCCTAAACCAGGTGGGAAGATGAGAGGAGGGGAGGCAAGGTAGTAGCTTCCAGCATGCCCCGCTACAGGGCAGGCTTCACCGGCACGGGCAGGCCCCCCATCTGCCAACAGGCCCCACAGAAGGGCAAGCCACACTGTTGCAGGCAGGCAAACATGCTGCAGGCAGGCCCCGCTGCAGGGTAAGCCTCACCGGCACAAGCAGGCCCCCCAGCTGCATGCACGCCATGCTGCAGGGCAGGCCACACCAGCATTGGCAGGCCCCGTTGCGGCGGCTAAACCCTTAACCCTTCCTCACCTATCGTGTGGGATCACGGATTTAAAACCAAAACCCTAAACACTGAACTAGGCTTCCAGGCTGCGCTGTTTTCTTACCTTTCACGCCTCAGGCGGGGCGTAGCTATCTTAACTTCTTGATTAGGCATAGGTGCGGATCACCATTTATTTTAGCGTGCTTCAGCTACAACTCAGCTACAGCCTGGCCTGCGGCCGGTAGGGCTCAGTGTGTCAAGCTCCCTGCAGGTCCTAAGGCCGCTGGCCGGTCAAAGTTTGGTCCCCATAGGCACAATGGTGGCCGCCCGGCGGCTCAACAAAGGTGCTATGGTGCGCACAAAAATAAACACCGGAGCGGATGCAGCCACGGCAGCGCGAGCCCCCGCGCCACAACGGGGTTGAGTTTTCAACGTTTCTCCCCAAAACATCCTCAACCCAGGCCCTGAACTCGTCTGCCCGGTGTCGTCAATAAACCCTCAACCCCTGGCCCTGAACTCGCCTGCCCGGTGTCGTCAATAATGAGCAACGTGCCTTGTGCTTGCTTTATTACATCCTGCAAGTGCATTAAATCGTCCGCCTGCGCAAAGACAGGCAAACAAAAGAGGGTTCAGGGTGTAGGGTGTGAAGGCCGTGCCTTGCGCTGGCTTAATTACAACTTGCAAGTGCATTAAATCGTCCGCCTGCGCAAAGACAGGAAAACAAAAGAGGGTTCAGGGTGTAGGGTGTGAAGGCCGTGCCTTGCGCTGGCTTGATTACAACTTGCAAGTGCACTAAATTGTCCGCCTGCGCAAAGACAGGCAAACAAAAGAGGGTTCAGGGTGTAGGGTGTGAAGGCCGTGCCTTGCGCTGGCTTGATTACAACTTGCAAGTGCACTAAATCGCCCGCCTGCGCAAAGACAGGCAAACAAAAGAGGGTTCAGGGTGTAGGGTGTGAGTGCCGTGCCTTGCGCTGGCTTGATTACAACTTGCAAGTGCACTAAATCGTCCGCCTGCGCAAAGACAGGCAAACAAAAGAGGGTTCAGGGTGTAGGGTGTGAAGGCCGTGCCTTGCGCTGGCTTGATTACAACTTGCAAGTGCATTAAATCATCCGCCTAACAAAGAGAGGAAAGTGAAAACAAAACCACGGTGAAGGGTATAGGGTTTAGGGTCTAGGTTTTGGGGTGTACGGTTTAGGGTGCGCATGTGGGTGGCATGCCTTGCGTTTGCTTGATGACATCCTGCAAGTGTGTCAAATCATCCACAAGAGCCAAGACCGGCAAATAAGATAGGAATTATAATGTAGGGTTTAGGGTTTAGAGTACGCATGTGGACAGCACGCCTTGCCCTAGCTTGACGACATAGTGCAGATGCGCCGTGCTGCCTTCCTAAACATAGACAATACGTAAGCAATCGGAAAAGCATGTGAACGGCGGCTGTTCCATTTTCTCCGAGATTCAACCTGCATATCAGCGACACTCGGTCCAACGCCCCAAGCGTGGCCACTGGCCAGACACGCTGCTTGGGCCGCCGGCCGTAGACCCGTCCACGTCTGGTCCTCAGCAGGCATTTGGACCAAGGTAACACAATCCGATACAGCGTGATATACGGCGTGATGCAGGCTAAGCCGGACTGCACTACCAAGGTAGCACGATATGGCACGATATGGCACGATACGGCATGATATGGCACGATACGGGGATAAGCCGGATTGTACTGTTATTTTAATGGGCGCGGGAAATCCTGCCAATGCGGGTTCCCTGACCGGCTGCAGGACACGCTGCGCCTCACAGTGTGTGTGGGCAGCCTGCCCCTCAGCGGCTTCCAGGCAGCTACTAAGCTGGAGG
The DNA here is from genome assembly GCA_037349105.1 of Limnomonas spitsbergensis. Classification (NCBI taxonomy): domain Eukaryota; kingdom Viridiplantae; phylum Chlorophyta; class Chlorophyceae; order Chlamydomonadales; genus Limnomonas; species Limnomonas spitsbergensis. Next base: position 701,875 of record JAYJMM010000093.1, on the reverse strand, counting down.
AGAGGCATCGAGTGGTGGTTGAGCTGGCGACAGCGCAGGTGATGAGGCATGTTGACATCCTACCAATGCGGGTCTCATGGCCGGGAAAATAATCACCGAGCCACGTCTAAGTCCTAGGCGCAGGCCCAGAGGTGAGGCCTGTTGTGTACTGGGTTTCGGGTTGAGGGTTTACAGTGAAGGGTTTGGGATTCAGGGTAAAGGATTCAGGGTGTGTAGTTAAGGGTTTAGATTTAAGGCTTAAGGGTTCAGGGTTTGTGGTAAAGGGTTAAGATTTAAGTGTTTCGGATGTAGGGTTTGTGGTTAAGGGTTCAGGGTTAAGGATTCAGGGTTAAGGTCGATGTTTCCCACTTGCCTGCTGCTGGCTGGGGTGCTGGTTGATGGCAAAGATGTCGATCCAGACAAAGATGTCCTTAACTGGGAATCAAAGGGGGGCAGAAGGGGGGGGGGGGGGGGGGGGGGGGCGGTTTCAGTTGTAGGGTAAGGGTTTTGGGTGCAGAAATGTATGGGATGAGCCAGGGGCTTTTACCCCAGGCCTGATCCAAACATTCATGCATGCAAGGCGCCCATGTGCAAACATCCGCCCAAACAAGCTTCACATGCAAGCCCCCACCCCCCCATGCAAACTTCTTAAACAAGCCGCCCATTCAGAGTCGCCATGCAAGCTACGCCCTGATACGCCACTAGGGGGCCAATTGGGTCTTCACCAACAGCTCAGAAACAGGGCTTGCTGCACAAGTCCCCCCCTTCGGGGAAAAGGGACGGAGCAGAAAGGTGGCTGACGTGCGCTATACAGCAATGCTGATGGGCACTTTGTGGCGCATGACCCCCATGCAGTGCATGACCCCCATGTAGTGCATGACCCCCATGTAGTGCATGACCCCCATGTAGTGCATGACCCCCATGCAGTGCATGACCCCCATGCAGTGCATGACCCCCATGTAGTGCAAAACCACCACATGCAGTGCAAAACCCCATGCAGTGCATGACCCCATGTAGTGCATGACCCCCATGTAGTGCATGAACCCCATGTAGTGCTAAACCCCATACAGTGCATGACCCCATGTAGTACATGACCCCATGTAATGCATGACCCCCATGCAGTGATAGCCCCCATTTAGTCTGAAGCCCCCATGCGCATGCCGTCCGCATGGCGATGGCTCACCATCCTCGTTCTCGTCATCAAAGTGGGTCTTGATGGAGGTGAGCAGCGTCTGGAAGTTGGCGCCCCAGCGGTGCGAGATGAAGAAGTCGGGCGGGCCGACCAGGCTGGGGTCCAGAATATCCACATACCTGCCAGGGTACACAGGAATGTGCAAATGGCTTACGTCAGAGGGATGTTTAGGAAAGAAAGAAAGCTACGCCACATGGGAGGCGTGAAAGGTTCAGAAAACGGCGCAGCCTGGGCCAAAGCCACATCCGCGCCGTTACCGTTATGTTAAGGATAGTGCATACCTGCCTGCCCTGCTGGAAGCTCGGCCACTAGGGGCTGGTAGGGGATGGGCAAGCACCAGCGCAGGGCACGAGTGTATATACTGCAGCTTGTACCAATATATAATGTCTATATACTGGTACGACCTACACTACCACTAGGAGTGTACTGCGAGAGCCCATCAGGCCGGGGCCCAGATTGTCCATGCATCTGTCAGGTCAGGAAGGCCTTTGGTCGTGGTCGTAGGAATGAGGTAGCCGGGATCAACGATAGGGTACCTCAAAAGGAAACGATGAAGGTATGCTTAAACGGGTAACCTCAAATGTGAGAGGGCATTTGGTTATTGAGTCGTGGTCATGGTCATAGGAATGGTGTTGCGCACGCGCACGCGCATGAGCACGGGCAGGGACTTGTGCATGGGCGTGGGCGTGGGCGTGGGCGTAAGCATGGGCATGGGCATGAGCGCGGGCGCGGGCGTGGTCGTGGTCGTGGGCATGGGCATGGGCATGGGCATGGGCATGGGCATGGCTGACTATTAGACTGCCTGCCTGCGACTTGCTGCATGGCTATTACACTGCGTGCCTGCAACTTGCATGGCCAAGACACTACTCTGCTCCACTCCCATGCATGGTCATGACACTGCTTGTCTGCGACCTGCATGGCCAAGGCATTGCTTTGTTCCACTGAGTTGCATGGCAATGAAAATGCTTGCCTGCAGCATGCATGGCCATCACTTTGTTTCCCAGCAATGTGCTGCTTGGCAATTATAATGCCTGCCTGCGACTTGCATGGCCAAGGCATTGCTCTGTTCCGCTGGCATGCATGGCCATGACATCGCTTGCCCGCTTCATGCATGACGATTACAAGGCTTCCTTGCGGCATGCGAGGCAGCTGCTTGGCTATGCCCCCCCGGATCTACATGGTCATTCAGCACACCCCTGTAAAGCCCAGCCTGAGCTCACCGGCAGCGGTACTCTTTCGTCTCTGGTAGCACATATGTGGTCATGACGTCACAGGTAGCCAGCGACTGGTCGATTTTCTTCGAGAATTCCTCCAAATAGGACATCTTGATGGCGGTTCGACCCTGTGCCGCGTTGTCATACTGCTTCGGCGGCATCGGTGGAGCGAAGGAGGTAGCGGCGCGCAGGCACGATGGGGGCGATTCCTTATATATATTTATGTTATAAATCCAATGCGACTAAGGAGGCTGAGCAAGGCGGATGGGGCCGGAGGGGTGTTATCAGAGGCAGCGGTGAGGCGGACTGGGCTGCTCGCCGTTGCAGCTGGCTGGTCGCGGTTGCTGCCTGGGCCACGATGGGGGGCCGGGAAATGGCTGCCTTGGAGCGTGGGCGTAGCCCTGATGAGTGGTAGAGCTCGTGGACGTGGACGTTTTGCGAAAACAGTCGGAGAGACACGAACAAATGTGCGGGGATTTGCAGCTCCAAAGACAGCGGTTTTCGCCCGCGAAATACAGTGGGGCAAGATCCGTCTGAGTAAACACGAGGGCTTCGGTATGAATTTGATAACTGCTGCTCTGATCGCGCTATCAGCTCCGCCACTTAAGTCCAAGGTGTGTTCCCAGCCCTGTCGCATCCGGGAGGATCTGGCCATACACGAAAGGTCGGTCATGTCCTTCGACCGATGACATCCCATCCCATGTACCGACTTACGCCTTCGTTTTAACCTTACTATTTTTTTGATTTGAACCGCATCTGAAGCGCGTGCTGATTCAGCATGCCTCGTTCCAAGAACGGACTGCCCCACTCTGATGGACCTTTCGATGCACTGCATCTCCATCCTCCCCATCGTCCATTCACTCCGAAAAATGACCTGATGCTCCAGACTTCCCAGAGGGATCCCAGACCCACCTGGGATGTCACCTGGGATCTAGACTATACTATCAGTGTCACTCTCTCCCATGGCCATCCGAGAGAGTGACACTGATAGTGTAGTCTAGACTCTATACCCCCTAGTTTACCCGAGTGACTGACTGAAAGGAAGGGACGGAAAGGGATTGCTAACCGATTTCAGTTGAATTACAGGGTTTTTCGCACTTTCAAAGGTCGACTGCGAGCCCACCTCGGCACCGATGCAATAGTATTTGGGCGCAAAACGTTAGTTGGCTGGCTTTTTATCATTTGTATGACACCCGTGAAAGCAGTCGTGTAGACGTCGGACATGGTACAGCAGCGTGCCAGCCGTAAAAACAGCCTTGTTTGATGGTTGCCCCGGGGCGCGTTCACGTTGAGATGTCGATATCGATATGCGGACGATTTGATGTGGACGATATTGAGGTGTGGATGCGCTCGTATTGAGCTTATATCGAACGCATATTGAAGTGTGGTTCATTGTGCGAAACTTTGCGATAGCCCGCTCACTGCCGCTCATTGCTGCTCTATTCCTCTTTTACTCGACACTGGTCGTCCTCAATCAAGCAGGTGAGGGTCAGGCCAGTTTGCGAAAGTCGGTCAGAGGCGAGAATTTCAAAGCCAGGTCCTGAGGACCTCATGAATACCCTACCATGCCTCTTGAGCTGCCAGCGCATGGCCGGTCCAGGTTTGGCCCCGATTGGGGTTTTTGAGGCTTCAGATTGGACCTCCGAGGTGGCCTCTGAGCCGGAGAAAGAGGCACCAAACATGGTGGACCTGCCAAAGGTTAATCTCTAAATTGGACATGAAGACAGAGGCAGCGTAGGAAGCCAGGGGAGCTGAAATGTGGGTGACAACTGACACCGACGCTGGCAATATTGAGCTAAAAACTTGGGTCGAGGGCAAGTTTTTGGATATGACAAATCTAAGTCAAAGTTAGTCCATATCGATTCGATATCGAGTCCATATTGAGGTATGGCCGAAAATATTCACACACAAGTCGTCGGTTACCAGCCATATCGCGCCCATATCGTCCAACGTGAACGCGCCCCCGGCCTATTATTCAAGACAAGAAAAAGATGTACAAGTCGTCGGTGGACGGCACCACAGTAGATTAAAGACAAGAAAAAGATGTACAAACTGACAGGCAATCGACTGTCGTCAACCAGTCCTCGCTGGCCCTCGCTCGTCAGTCGCATGTCTATTCGCTGCTAATAGCTATATATCGCTAAAGCAATGCGGCAAGCGTTCGGCAAGTGACAGCGACAATGACAGCTGCGATTCAAAATGTCACTCGTCACATGCAGTCGTTGCTGCTAGAAAAGTGTCATTGTTGGCACAGCTTCCCAGTCGTTAGGTTGCTCCGGGTACCCTGACTTTCAGGTTTTATCAAAGACGTCCACATATAAAGCAGTTCAGGCTTTCGACTTGCATTGTTCGGACTTAATGTTACAATGAGGTCTCACGACCGCATCAAGCGTTTTTAAAGGGCGATGTTTTGAAAAAAGCGATGCAAAGAGGAGATGTTATTTACCCCCATGATAGAGAAATATTTTGCGAGACCTGATAGCTTGGCCGGATTGAAAGTGAAGAGTATTTTCGCAAGTAGAAAGTGCACACTGTTGCTTCTGCCAGTCGGGGAGTTTCGGGGGCCCCTCAGAAAATGCTAGTAGGGGGTAAAGTTGGGGGAGTTGCCATAGTTGCCACAATGGTGGCAGTTGTGGCAGTCATTAGAGTTTCTGAGGGGGGTGGAGGAGTGGCCATAGTTGCCACAGTTTGAAACTCATAGGTGACAGTAGTTGTAACTCCACCATATATCTTGTCCCAAGACTCCACCCCCCCTCCTATTTTCTTGGCTCCAGTTTTTTCTCCGAAACTCCTCGACACTGAGGGGGGTATAATCGAAATTATACCCCTCTGCCCGTCTCTCGGCCATGGCCACATGGGGTGAGTCTCCATCCTCCGTCCCCATCCACCCTTGGTATCAACAACTTAGGCACATCAACCTCCCCTTTCCACTCAAGTGACAGCTTCCAGGTATGTGCATGTTGTCATGAGAAGCATGTAAACAGTAAAACAGTGCCCATGCTCACTGCCAGTGATCATTGAAGTGTACCCCAGACCAGCTTCGGGGGGCTGGAAATACGCATATAGTGATACGGTTGGGCAGCGCATGAGTCAATGCCATTACACCTTTGGGCCATGCACAAGAAGGCTCGGCCGCGTGGGCGCCTAACTGTCACGTGGCAAGAAAAAAAACGAAACGTAAGCCTTAAGGTAAGAGTAAAAGAAGGAGAAAAACACGAAGGAGAAAGAAATACCCCCCCAAAAGAGAAAGGCAGCCCGAAGTATCCTTGCCCCTTTCAAGCCTATTCTCCAATAAGGCAAAGAAAAGCAACAAAATAGGCCTCAACATAACTTATACACACCGTTCACACTTTGTAAACACTGTGCTCACAAATTTTGCAGGCTCTGTTTAACCAAATTATTTTGCACCCACGCCATGTTTATGGCTGGGGTAGCTGGGGCTAATCTTTTGCCCTATGGGGTTCATTCCCACGCTACTGCTTGGTGTGTGCATGTTGATTGCTCGCCCAGGGGGGTCACTGGTTTTCGCTCGCTGTCTTGGCATATTTAGTGTATGAACCGGTTTAAGTGCATCAAACGTGATGCCCCGCTGGACTGTAAAAACCTCACAACACTTTTCAACATAGCAACTCATGTATCTTGTTGCATCAAGTCCATGAGGCCATGAAGTAGCTAACTTGCACGCAGATGAAGCATGCTCAAAGATGCCAATGACGTTACACCTCTGGACCCTGCTCATAAAGGCTCTGCCGCGTGGGCGCCTAAGGAAAAGGGGCAGACAAAAAAGGAAAAGGGGTAAAAACGACATGTACAGTGTATTGTAAAGCATGCGCTCTACGATAGGGAGCGGTAGCACCGCGCCTCCGTATTTTTAGAGTGTTTGCCGAAACGCCTATCGGTTCCAGTATACATCTTTTATTTGTGTGTGTGTCATCGAGACTCTGAAAGATGTACGGTATGGTTGTGAATGATCTTGAAATACAGCTATGACCACTTTGCTTTTCTCGTCCTCCATGCTGTAGCGTAATTTCAAAACGTTTCAAACTAAGGTATATAGCATGGTAGCACTATCCGACTTATGATGTCAATGATGTTACACCTCTGGGCCCTCAATAAAGAAAGGCTCGGCCGCGTGGGCGCCTAACGAAAGAGCGACATAACATGTGACGTGTCATGCCATGCCATATTGTTCTGTACCGTAAAACCACTTTGATTCCGCTCGTAATTAAATAATTATTAGGGTGCGCGGACATGGCTGCGCGCTAATATTAATTCGAAAATTGCCGCTGTGCGGAGCGTCGGTCAGGTGCCCAAACAACTATTTTGGGGGTGCGCGATATGAATTAAAAGCAGCACTTTTTACAAAAATGCGCGCGCTAGCGCGCGACTTTTTGAATCGACATCCGTTCAGTCATCCTTGTTGACTGTGCCCAAATAGCCCTGCATGGTAAGTTAGTAACACAACTCGTTACTCAGATAAGCACTACCGGTTCTCGAACTACTGACCTTGAGGGTTTTCAGTGAATTTTCTGCATTGGCTGTAAGTGCTAGGCGGGAGAACGTACATCATATCCAGGCATGCGCGATGTTAGTGAAAATTACCTGCTGCGCTGTGTCAAATTAAATTAAAACTTCGTCGCTGCGCGACCGTTTTTGAAATTATTTTTAGGTGCGCGACGAAAAATAATTGTTTTCTTCTTGCGGGTGCGCGTAAGTGGTTTTACGGTATTGTGCAAACTTGGTAGTAAAATCCGGCCAAACTCGTGCCGTACCGTGTTGTATCATGCATGCTGTATCGTACTGCCTTGGGTTCCTGCTCACAAGGCCTGGCATTATAGGCATGTCCAACTGTCCAGTTTAAATTGTTAGGGAAGAGGAGAGTGGAAAATAGGCAAAGAAGAACAGGCCGAAAATAACACGCCGTCGGATTAACAGCCCTTCACGACTTTGGCACAAGAAGCTTAGAAAGTATGAACGGTGCATATAATATAATAATACCCGCTGGGCCCTGCTGAACGCTCGGCCACTTGGGGCTGGTAGGGAATGACTAAGCTCAATTCCGGCTACCATGCACAACATGGACCATGGTGCGGCCAGGCCATCCTCCCATGCATGTGAGGGAGCAGGAGCATGCCCCCCGGCACTCCATTTTGGCATGGGTGCAGAGCCGCCAGCTTTTTGGGGGCAGCTGGTTTTTGACCAGCTCAAGGTCAATGACATATCACTCTCAAGCTGAGGGCGTACACTCCCACGCTGAAGGTGTATAATCCCACCTTCCCACGCTGAAGCCTGAAGATGTATACCGTGTTGCAGGGACAGTATGCGGAGACACTCACTGGGGCTGTATATCGTGCGCCCTCGCGGCAGAACCTTTTGAGCATGGCCAGGAGGAGGTATGTCATTGAATGGGGATCTATGAGCTATACAAAACTTCACAAAACCTCACAACGGCCAACAGCACACACGGGCGCTACCCCTCACCCAAACATGCAACTACACGGACCAGATGCTTTTGTACCAGTCATTTGTAAATGCCATGACTTTATTTCCCATCCTTTATTTCCTCTTGTGCCTTCTACCATGACTTTCCTGGCTGTCGTTTTGTTCGCCGACGTGGCCGATCTTCCTTTCAGCATTGGCCAATAGGTACAACGGCATTACCTTTTCATGGATATCCAGACCACCTGCCTGGTGTGTTTGTTTTCTTTTCTTTATTTTGAGGGCTAGGTCCTGAACGGGCTAGGGATTATAAAGACTTTCTTTCCTTTTCGGGGTGATACTTTTGGGGATTCTCCAGGCTTCCTGCACCTGTTTCCGTCTGTTTCTTTCCTTCCTCCGGTAGCCTTTAGTTTCGGTTCCTCCCGACCAGACAGATACCTGTGCTGACGAAATTCACACTTCAAAATTTGGACGGTCCATACCAGTCCCAGATATGTGTTGACGTAATTCACACTTAACAACTTGAACGGTCCATACCAAAACCAGAAATATGCAGACGTATTTCACACTCGACAATTTTGATGGTCCACACCAGTGTCAGATATCTACGCTGCCGCTCTTCACACTTCACAATTTGGACGGTCCATACCAGTCCCAGATGTCAGGGCTGACGTAGCGTGTGACCTGGCAATAGCAACACCAGCAGGGAACCGAGGGTCAGTCCAGTACCAGGGGTAGTCCAGGGTTAGTCCAGTACCAGGGTTAGGGTTACGGGTAGGGTACCAGACTACCAGTATTAGTCCAGTACCAGGGTTAGGGTAAGGCCAGGGTTAGGGTTACGGGTAGGGTACCAGTATTAGTCCAGTACCAGGGTTAGGGTAAGGCCAGGGTTAGGGTTACGGGTAGGGTACCAGTTTTAGTCCAGTACCAGGGTTAGTCCAGCAGGTAGGCGGATCAACATGTGAAAGGAGGCAGAGGGGAACATTCACACTTTTGAGGCTGGTGTGAGGAACGAGATGACACAACGGTTTTCCAGCTTTTTATCTAACACCACACTTACAGAAAACACTGCTGTTTTATCACTTTGTTTTTATCACTTTGTTTTTATCACTTTGTTTTTATCATCACTTTGTTTCTTTAAGCAGGAAGATATCAGGCATGTACCACTCAGCACAATCGGGTTTAGAGTTAAGGATTCGGGGTTAAATCGGGCAAAACCTTGGCCATCCTATGGCTTGCAGCCCAAAGCAGCAGTGATTGCTGCACAAGCAGCTTTCTGACGCAGAAACGTAGCTGAACTGTAGCTGAACTGTAACTGAATTGCACTTACGCTGCATGGCGTCCACTTGCCTCACAGGCAAGAAGTTGCTCAGCTGTCTGAGCCCTGATTGGGACTTAACCTGAGTTGGCCATACAAGGCACCCCAAACAGCTCAGCCGGTCGGCCCGCCACACATGGGGCCTCCAGACGGGGCAGGAGTGTAGCTGATATGTAGCTGAGTCAAGGAAGGGTGGGGGACACTGAGGCCCACCTGCTTGACCGACAGGAAATTATTGAGACCCCATTCGCCCAGCTCGCGGCCGTAGCCGCTATTTTTGACGCCGCCCCAAGGTGCCTGCCGACAAGAAGAAAGGGAAAATCAGCTACAATGCAGTTGTTTCAGCTACAGTCCAGGTGGTTCAGCCACGATCCATCTGCTTCAGCTACGATCTATCTGCTTGAGCTGTGATGAAGCTATTTCAGTTACAACCAAGCTGTTTCAGCTACAATCAAGCTATTTCAGCTACAAGCCACATCTTTCAGCTACATAGGAGCCATGCACGTGGTGCCTACAGCACGATTTTGTGATGTATGTTCAGCTACAAAATGGCTGCATTTCAGCAACATCATGACCGCAATTGTTGTTTCTGATGCCGCCCCAAGGCACATTTTTAGGGTTTAGGGTTGAGGGTTGAAGGTTTAGGGTTTACGACGCTGCCCTAAGGCACATGTAGGGAACATAGCAGGCCAGCGCAACAATCCATCACAACAATACAACGCACCGGTAAAATCACAGCAGTCCATCACAACAGTCTATCACAGCAGTACAATGCAGCAGTAAAAGCACAGCAGTAAAACGCAACAGTCCATCAGAACAGTACAACGGAACAGTCCTTCACAGCAGTACAACGCAACAGCCCATCACAGCAGTACGACGCAACAGTCCATCACAGCAGTATGACGCAACAGTCCATCACAGCAGTATAACACGACAGTACAACGCAGCAGTACAGCGGGTTAAGGGTGTAGGGCGGGAGTACGGCATCGTCTGGATCATGTGTGTCAGTAAGCACATGACGTCGTCAGATCGTCGCTCCCTACAGCATCGCGGTACCTCTAGGTTTCATGGCATTTCACTGCACTCTCCAGCTTCAAGGCCAGCGCTTAGACCCCCTGGATTCGTACAGTTTTTCCGGGGACCCCCCCCCCCCCTCCTCTCCCCCAGCTTCCAAAGACACCGTAGAGTTGTGTGCCTTCGAAAGGCTTTTGCTAACAACTGTCCACAACTTCGTTTTGGACGCGTGGGTGCTGCACTGAACACTGGTCCTCCTAGTCGGAACAGCCACCCGAAAAACCGATACGAAGGCGACGAGGCTCAAACGTCAAGTGTTTCATTTTTGGGCTCACAGCTGCATGTCAGCTACATGTCAGCTACATAACTCTTATTTTGGGGCTCAGCTACATGTCAGCAACACTCCAGCCTCTGGTCAGCGACCCCATTTCAGGCCCCAGCCATGCTGCTTGCGCCACCTGTCATCTTGACCCGTCCAGGCATGGTCCCAATCGGGCCTTGGGCGGCCGCGGGGCAGCCTGCTGAAGGTGGACTGGTAGCCGAAAAAGAAACACTGCACACGTTCAATCATTCCAGAACTTGAATGTAGCCTAGGACCATGTGTCACCTACAACATTCACTCACTTTCGTTGGTCCTTTTATTTAGTCATTTATTTATTTAGTCACTCGCATTTATTTAGTCACTCACATTTATTTAGTCATTTATTTCGTCATTTTATTTAGGCACGCCTCAGCCACAATCTAGCTACATCACAGCCTACGGCCCAGGGGGCTAGGCGATCCTTGCAGCTAAGGCCACGGGTTACGGGTAGGGTATCAGACTACCAGTATTAATCCGGTACCAGGGTTAGGGTAAGGCCAGGGTTAGGGTTACGGGTAGGGTACCAGTATTAGTCATCGATCCTTGCTGTTAATGCATACTAGGCCGGTCCAGTGTTTCTTTTTTTCATGACTCAGCCACATGTCAGCTACACTCTGGGCTCCAGCCGGAGAACCCATACGGGGCCAGCCCCGCTGCTTTGGCTGCCAGACTTAGGCCGGTCCAGGTTTGGTTCCAATCAGCTTAAGGTAGATTTGAAGCCGTAAAAAAACGCAGGCCGGTCCCAGTTTGGTCCCAGTTGGCCCAGTGTTGGCCGCCAGACAGGCACCTTCTTAGGGTAACACATTAATGAAACGCGGAATAGAATAATGACAGGCCGACAAACCGGAGGCAAGCAGATTTCTGGGCAGGGGGTCCAGACGGTCTAGGGTCTAGGATCTAGGGATTATAGACCCCAGGCCAAAGGTCTAGGGTCTAGATTCCAGGGTCTAGGGTATAAACCCCAGGTCCGAGGTCTAGGGTATAGGTGTATACCCCAGGTCTAGGGTCTAGGGTGTAGAGCCTAGACCCCAGGTCCAAGGTCTAGGGTATAGAGTTTACTTTAAAGGGTCTAGACCCCAGGTCCGCGACCATAACAGTCCAACACGACATATATAAACCTTAAACCCTGAACCCTAAACCAAAAACCCACCTGAATGAAGCAATGTTGTGAGCAGTCGATCCAGATAATGCTGCACTCTGCATTCCCTCAACACTGGATTCCATCTCACACCCCAAAACCTTGACTCCAACCCTCAACCCCCTTCTCCCGACCCTTAACCCTTGACTCCGACCCAACCCTATATTCCAGACCCAAAACCCACCTGGGTGAAGCAGGGTAGTGAGCAGTTGATCCAGACAATGCCGCACTCTGCACTCCCTCAACACTGCATTCCCATCTCAAACCCTTTACCCTTAATTCCCAACCCCTAAACCCTCGACTCCGACCCAACCTAATACCCTTCACTCCAAACCCACCTGAGTGAAGCAGGGTTGCGAGCAGTTGATCCAGACAATGCCGCACTCCAACGCCTCGGCGACTCTCTGGCAGCGCGCCAGGTCCTGTGATCAAAGGTTAAAAAATACCACGCAATTAGTGTCCACATTCACTTTCTAGCCTAGGGTCAGGGTTCAGAAAGGCCGCGCAATAAGTGTTCACGTCCACTTTCTAGTATAATTAAGAGTTGAGGGTCAGGGTTCAGGAAGGCCACGCAACAGGTGATCAGGCTCACCCTGTCTTGACTGCGCTTTTAACCCGGTTAAGACCTAAAGGTCAGGGTTCAGGTACGATCCATGCAATACGGCTCCAACAAGCGGCCGCTACATGCGACATTCATACTTGCATGGCTTGCGGGCATGCATGGGGGCCTGAATGGGGACGCGCATGGCAGCGTGCATGGGTGTGTGTATGGGAGCGTGCATGGGGGGGGGTGCATGGGGGTCGCAAAGGGGCCTGTATGGGGGGCATGCATGGGGGCCTGCATGAGGGCCTGACTGGGGGCCTACGTGGGGGCTTGGTTCAGGTCCTTGCATGGGCTGCTTGTTTGAGAGGTTTGCATGGGGACGTTCTGGGGAGCTTGTATGTGGATGTGCATGAGGCTGTGCATTAGGGCCTGCATGGGTATGTGCATGGGGACCTGCATGGGGATGTGCATGTGGACCTGCATGGGGATCTGCATGGGGGCCTGCATGGGGATGTGCATGGGGGCCGGCATGGGGATGTGCATGGGGACCTGCATGAGGATGTGCATGGGGGCCTGCATGGGGATGTGCATGCAGACCTGCATGAGGATGTGCCTGGGGCCTTGCATGGGGAAGTGCATGGGGGCCTGCATGGGGACGTGCATGGGGCCTGTATGGGGATGTGCATGTGGATGTGCATGGGGACGTGCATAGGGACGTGCATAGGGATGTGCATGGGGATGTGCATGGGGATATGCAGTTGGGCTGCATGGCAACCTGCATGGTGACGTGCATGTGGGTTTGCATGGGAACACGTATGGGGATGCGCGTTTTGGCTCCATGCGCACCCCATGCAGGCCCTAAGGGCCGTTGCACATGTTCCTGCATACGGGCGTACATGGTGGCCTGCATGGGGTGCGCATGGAGCCAAAATTGATATAGCCGCACCTTTGAGATGACCCCGCCTCCGAGACCGAACTCGGAGTCGTTGGCCAGGGCAATGGCCTCCGCCTCGGTCTCAAACGACATGACAGACAGGACCTGTAAATTGCAAATGATGGAGGAATGAGGGGATGAAGGGTATCAGGGTTTGGGTTCACACAACACACACACACATCTCGACTGTACACGAGTTGAGGATCCAGGGTTTGAGTGCTTGAGTCCCAGTTTAACGTGTGACGCTTCTCCTTAAACCCTACACCCCGACACACCGGCCCAAAGATGTCCTCCTTCCACACTTCCATACCCGACCCAGTACCTCATATATCCACACTTCCATGTCGGTGTCGAGGTTTTATCCCTTATACTGTTATACATAAACCCTGATGCACCGGCCACAATATCTCATATTTCCACACTTCCATACCGACCCATGCTTCCCCTCCATCCACACCTCCATGCCGGGATCAGGGTTTAAACCCAGAACCCTTAACCTGACGCACCGGCCCAAAGATGTCCTCCACATGCTGACATGCATGGATCTGAATTTAAGGATAATATTTTAAGGATAAGAGCTTAAGGATCAGGGTTTAAGGATCGGGCTTTGTCAAGGTGTCTTAAACAAGACCCCCAAGTCTTCATGGGTTCGAAATTATCCCTAAAGGCCTAAACCCTTTGTCCTCACACCCTGACGCACCGGCCCAAAGATCTCCTCCTTCCAAACGCGCATGCCGGGCTTCACGTCCGCAAACACCGTTGGCGCAATGTAGTACCCAACGTCCATACCCGCAGGCCGACAGCCGCCCGTCAACAGCCGCGCGCCCTCCTGCTTGCCGATGGCGATGTAATCCATAACGCGGTCGTACTGGGACTTGCTCACCTGAAGGAGCCGCAGGCATGCATCAAACAACCGCAGTTAATTGTTTTTTCGGCTACAAGTTCACCTTTGGCAGGCATCCCTGCAGCCGCCAAAGGCTCGATTGGGACCTAACATGGACAGGGTCTACGGCTGGCGGCCAAAGCAGCAGGGTTGGTCACAAATGGGGTCTCCGGCTGGAGGAAAAAATGTAGCTGACAGGTAGCTGACATGTGGCTGACGTGTAGCCGACATGGAGCTGACGTGTGGCTGGCATGTAGCTGACGTGTAGCCGACATGTAGCTGTCGTGTAGCTGATGTATAGCTGACGTGTAGCTGACATGTAGCTGACGTGTTGCCTGCTTGCCAATGGCAATGTAATCTATCACGCGATCATACTGGGACTGGCTCACCTGCAGAGCTGCAGCCCGCAGTTTTTTTAGTGAGTGGTATACCACTATCAGCTACAGTTCAGCTACACTGTTGCCCCCGGCCACAAGCCCCTGGTTCGGCCAGCCCAGCAGCTTGGGCCACCAGCCAGACGCCGGTCCAGGTTTGGTGGGAACCGGCCCAGGGGTGGCCGCGGGGCGGCCCAGCAAGGTGGTCCGGTGAACACGAAAAGAATCACTGACCGCGGGCATGCATCAGACAACCGCAGGCATGCTGTAGAGAGTGGGCCACTATGCCTGACGATGACCAGCTGATGAGTGAGAGGCAGCGAGGCACGACCACTGCACATGCCTCAAACGGAGTGTGAGAAGTAAGGACACCACACTTGCAGCCGCGAGCAGCATCCGGCAAGAGCCAGTGGGTGGGCAGTGAACAGCTGGATTCAATCCACATCGTAGTGCAAATCGGTGGGCGGCGGGTGGCGGGTGATGGGCAGCTGGGTTAAATCCACAAGGTAGTGCAAATTGGGAGCTGGCGGTGGGCGGCGGGCGGCGGGCGATGGCAGTTTAGGGGCAGTGGTGTCAGCCCTGAGGCAGCACGCATACAGTACTGTCAGCGCTGAATCTGCACTGACACAGTCAGCGCTGAATCTGCATTGGCACAGTCAGCGCTGAATCTGCACTGGCACAGTCAGCGCTGAATCTGAACTGGCACAGTCAGCGCTGAATCTGCACTGGCACAGTCAGAGCTGAATCTGCACTGACACAGTCAGCGCTGAATCTGCACTGGCACAGTCAGCGCTGAATCTGAACTGGCACAGTCAGCGCTGAATCTGCACTGGCACAGTCAGCGCTGAATCTGCACTGACACAGTCAGCGCTGAATCTGCACTGACACAGTCAGCGCTGAATCTGCACTGGCACAGTCAGAGCTGAATCTGCACTGACACAGTCAGCACTGAATCTGCACTGACACAGTCAGCACTGAGTTGAAACTGACACAGTCAGCACTGAGTTGAAACTGACACAGTCAGCACCGAGTCGAAACTGACACAGTCAGCACCGAGTCGAAACTGACACAGTCAGCACCGAGTCGAAACTGCAGCAGCCAGGCTCTCCACCCGCCGCCCACCCGCCTGGGCCCAGACTACATCCCTCCACTAGCGGGTTGGCTCACTAGCCCTACCCCAACCGAACCCTAAACTAAACCCCCACATGTACCCAAAACTGAACCCCAACCCCCACATGCACCCAAAACTTAACCCCAGCCACCACATGTACCCAAAACTGAACCCCAACCCCAACATGCACCCAAAATGTTATTCCAGCCACCACACGCACCCAGACCTGAACCCCAACTCCCAAGCCCCACATGCACCCAAAACTTAACCCCAGCCACCACATGCACCCTAAACTGAACCCTAACCCCCACATGCACCCAAAACTTAACCTCCACCCCCACGTGCACCCTAAACTTAACACGTGACCCCAATATGCCCAAATCCCCCCCCCCCATGAGCCCCCTCCCCACCCACACACAAACGCACCACAGGACCCAGCCGGCAGTCCTTTGCCAGTGGGTTGTCGATCTTGATCGCCTCTGCCCGCATCTTGAGGCGCGCTAGGAAAGGCTCCTGGATGGACTTATGTAGCAGGAGCCGCGAGGTGGACGTGCAGATCTGGCCGTTCGTCCAAAAGCAACCAAACTGGACAAGGGGGGGTGGGAGGCAGTGGAGGAGGCAGCGGCTGAGAAGTGGGGGGGGGCTGTGGCAGGGGCATGGCAGGTGGCAGGTGGTAGGTGACAGGTGACAGGTGGCAGGTGGTAAGTGACAGGGGCATGGCAGGTGGAGGTGTACAAATATCCAAATGACGAGGGGGGCGGGAGGCAGTGGAGGAGGCAGCGGCTGAGAAGTGGGGGTGGGGGGCTGTGGCCAAGGTATGGCAGGTGGCAGGTGACAGGTGGCAGGGGCATGGCAGGTGGAGGTGTACAAATATCCAAATGACAGTAGCTGTGGCAGTCGTGATCTGGAGGTGTAGATCTGGCCATGGGTCGAGATGCGACCAAAGTGGGTAAGGGGGCAGGAGGGGTCCAAAGATTGGTCCACTCCCCCCCCTGCCCCCTTTAGGTGATCACTGCGCTCTGACCGCCTCAAACGCTGAAATAATCCCAACGCACCATGGCCCACTCGACCGCCTTCTCGATGTCCACGTCGTCGAAAATGAGCAGCGCGCTCTTGCCGCCCAGCTCCAGGCCAGCGGGGCGCAGGTTGTGAGCAGCGGCCAGGGCTACGCGCTGTCCGGTGGTGCAAGAACCCGTGAAAGAAACTTTGGCGATACGTGGATCAGAGCTGGAGGGGGGCCGGGAGGGGCAGGAAACAGAAGACTTAGAGGGTCCTGGGCGGGAGGAGTGGGGCTCAGAGGATGTAGGACGGGTGTAGGGTGCAGGTTGTGAGCAGCAGCCAGGGCCACGCGCTGTCTGGTGGTGCAAGACCCCGTGAAAGAAACTTTGGCAATATGGGGATCAGAGCTGTGGGGGGCGGGAGGGCAGGAAACAGAGAGCTAAAGAGGCACCTTAAGGGGTCCGCCGGTCTTAAGGGGTCCGCCGGTCTGTATTGGCTCACTATACCATTGGTATGGTATTTGATGTTGTTTTTGTTGCTGTCCTTGTTGTTACAGAGTTGACACAACCACCCACAGCCTTTTGCTTAAGGGCCAGGCAGAGCGAGAACCCGAGGGAACCCCGAGCAAAAACCGAGGCTGGTGATGCACCTTAGGGGGCTGCCGGCCTCTGGCCCGTTAAGGGTTTAGGGTGTAGGGTTAGGGTGATGACGCACCTGAGGGGTCCGCCGGCCTCTGGCCCGTTCCCGGTGATCACGTTGAGGGCGCCGGCTGGCAGGCCGACCTGCGAGCGGGCCGGGGCACAGGGCGGGAGATAGCATCAATCCAAATTCGTTTTGAAGTGAGCCCTGGGATTAAAAGCTCTTGAGGGTTCAGGTTTTAGGGTGTTCGCTCGGATGTGGGCGGGGGAGGCCAACCTGCGAGCGGGACGGGGGCACAGGGCGGGAGATGGCATAGATCCAAATTCGTTTTGAAGTGAATTAAAAAGCCAGCTCGGATGTTGAGTTCACGTGTCGGGGACCCCGAGCTGCGAGGGGGAGGGGTGGGAAAGGAAGGGGCGGGTTTTGGGCCCCCTTTTCTGGGGGGGAACAGGGAGGGGGGGGGGGATTTGTTTTGATGTGAGCCCCCGAATTAAATAACACTCTTTAGGGTTTAGGGTGTTCGCTCGGATATATTCAGTTCATGTGGGCGTGGGAGGCCGAGCTGTGAGGGGGGCGGGGGGACAGGGAGGGAGGCAGAACCGATTCAAGCTTGTTTTGAACCGAGACGGAACATCAATCCCCATCTCTGGGAACAGGAGGTTATAAAATAACAATACCCAGCCATAATGTAGATTTGCATTGCCTTCCCTCACAAGTAACGTTGTTAGGGTTCGAGGGATCAAAAAATAAACTAGTTTTTCGTCGACGCCAGTTTTCAGTCCCAAATTAAGAGTTTGGGACGATAATTTGCCCTGAGGGCAGCATGAAAAGAAATCGTGTTTTCATACCCGAAGGCAAATCAAATCTACGGTATGCAAGCGTGATTTATGGAGAGCCATCCACGCATTGTTTCTTTTGGGGGGTAGCTGCTACATGTCAGCTACACTCCAGCCTCTGTGGCCGGAGGCCCCGTTTGTGGGCAGCCATGCTGCTTTGGCCACCAGTCGTAAGCCGGCCTCGGTTTGGTCCCAATCAGGCATTTGGTGGCCTGCTCAAGGTGGCCTCAGAAATCAAATACGCCAGCTGTGCCTGTTCAGTTTGTGTAGGCGATGCTAGGGTTGAGTCAGTGTTTCTTTTTTTGTTCGTGACTCAGCTACATATCACTATATCAGGTACACTCCGACCGCTGGCCGGAGGCCCCATTTGTGGCCAGCCTTGCTCCTTTCGCCGCCAGTTATCGGCCGGTTCAGGTTTGGTCTTTAACGCGCCTTTGCCGGCTGCTGGGCGGCCTGCCGGAGTTGGAATCGTAGCCGAAAAAAGAAACACTGGGTTCAGTGCAGTTCCCTCAGATGTGAAAACAAGATTTATTTTTATGCTCTGCCCTCAGGGGCAAATTACCGACCAATACTCTGAATTTCTGACTGAAACTGGCGTGGACAATAGATACATAGTATTTTATGGATCCCTCAACCCCAAGCAAAAATGTTTATTATGAGGGCAGGCAAAGCAAATCTACAGTAGGTGCCTGCTTCTGCAGCCAGGCACTGCACCTCCAGAGCCAGCCGATGAGATGCACACAAGCTGATTGAGATGAAAAAGGAACACGGTACCCACGAGACTGCCGCGGGGGCCCTTGCCGGTTGGGTTTAGGGTTCAGGGTTTAAGTGTGTGAATAAAGAGGTGAAAAATAGGCAGAACCTCCATGTATGTGCACAGTGGCGCGTGATCCATGGAACGAGATCCACAACAGCTTCCCGACAGGTTTTCTCTATAGCTTCCCTTCTTTCTCTACAGCTTCCGCACCTCGTGTGCAATGGCAGCGAGCTCCAGGCAGGTCACGCTGGCCATCTCGCTCGGCTTCAGGATGCAGCAGTTGCCGGCCGCGAGGGCTGGCGCCACCTTCCACGCCGCCATCTGCATCAAAAGAGCGGCAGCAGCAGCAGCATATCAGACAGACGGAGCAATAGCAGCAGCAGCGATAGTGGTGGTGGTAGAAATGGCAAAGGCGGCAGCAGCAGCAGCAGAATTTCAAAGGGCAGTTTCAGCAGAGCTTCAAAGAGTAGTATTTCGACAGCAGTCGCCGGCAGGGAGCGGCAGAAACATCTCCGCACAGCCACCTGCATCGATGAGCGGCAGCAGCAACAGCAGCAGCAGCATGCGTAGCTGAATTGTGGCCTCAACATCCTGAAAACTGATTACTATTGCTGGTGCCCTCGCCAGCATGGGGTCTTTCCAAAGTGTCTTAAATAGTAGCTTAATTGTAGCTGAAATGCAGGTCATATACAGCTGACTAGCAGCTTAATTGTACCTTAATTGCAGCTTGTCTGTCTGTCTGTGGCTGCATCGTAGCTGAATTGTAGCTGGAATGCAACCCATCTATAGCTGAATAGAAGCTGAAACGTAGCTTAATTGCCGCTCATCAGCAGCTGAACATTAGCTTAATTGTGGCTGAAATACAGCTCATATCTAGCTGTATAGTGGCTGAATAGTTCTGAAATGCAGCTCGTCTATAGCTAAATTGTAGCTGGATTGTAGCAGACATGCAGCCCATATGTAGCTGAATAATAGCTGAATTGTAGCTGCAACATCCTGCAAACTGTTGCTTCCCCTGTCTCCAGCATAAGGTAGTTCCAGGGTGTGATCAGTTGAAGCTAAATTGAAGCTGAATTGTGGCTGAATACTAGCTGAATTGTCTCACCAACATGGAGTAGTTCCAGGGTGTAATGAATTGTAGCTGAATAGTAGCTAAATTGTCTCACCAGCATTGGGTAGTTCCAGGGTGTGATAAGAGCCACAACGCCCAGCGGCTCGCTGCGGACCGTGGTCTGGAAATCGGCATGACCAACGTCAATGGAGCTGCCTTGCGAGGCGTCCAGCTTCTCAGCCAGGCCGGCATAGTAGTCGAAACAGCCGGCAACATCATCCTGGGTTGAGGGTTGAGGGTTGAGGGTTGAGGGTTGAGGGTTGAGGGTTGAGGGTCGAGGGTCGAGGGTCGAGGGTCGAGGGTCGAGGGTCGAGGGTCGAGGGTCGAGGGTCGAGGGTCGAGGGTCGAGGGTTGAGGGTCGAGGGTCGAGGGTCGAGGGTCGAGGGTCGAGGGTCGAGGGTCGAGGGTCGAGGGTCGAGGGTTGAGGGTTGAGGTTAAAGGATATATAATCAGCCTTGAGAGGCATCCAGTTTCTCAGCCAGGCCGGCATAGTAGGCAAAACATTTTGACGCATCGAGCTAATCCCTAATCCTGATCCCCTCAGAGCTTTTTAATTCCGGGGCTCAAATCACCCCCCCCCCCCCCCCCCTCCCTGTCCCCCCCCAAAAGGGCGCCCAAAACCTGCCCCTTTCTTTCCCCTCCTCCCCCACGCAGCTCAGGCTCCTTGCCACGTGAACTGAACATTCGAGCTGGCTTTTCAATTCCAGGGTTCGCTTTAAAAGAAATTGGATTGATTATATGCTATCGCCTTGGCTTGCCAATGGCCTGACGAAGGTGGTCTCGTGTGCACTCAAACCGACAGATTTTACCTTTAGGGATATCCGCTGCGTTAGATCCATGCGACATCAGTTCACCATGTCCCACTCCGCTTTGTCCAACGACTACCAGTTTTTCATGCAAGCTAGGTCATGCAAGGTAAGCCATGCAAGCTCAGCCATGCAAGCTCAGTCATGCAAGCTCAGTCATGCAAGCTCAGCCATGCATAGTCAGCCATGCAAAGTCAGCCATGCAAGCTCAGCCATGCAAGCTCAGCCATGCAAGCTCAGTCATGCAAGCCCAGTCATGCAAGCTCAGCCATGCAAGCTCAGCCATGTAAGCTCAGTCATGCAAGCTCAGCCATGCAAGCTCAGCCATGCAAGCTCAGCCATGCAAGCTCAGCCATGCAAGCTCAGCCATGCAAGCTCAGCCATGCAAGCTCGGCCATGCAAGCTCAGCATGTAAGCTCAGCCATGTAAGCTCCGCCATGCAAGCTCAGCCATGCAAGCTCAGCCATGCAAGCTCAGCCATGCAAGCTCAGCCATGCAAGGTCAGCCATGCAAGGTCAGCCATGCAAGCTCAGTCATGCAAGCTCAATCATGTAAGCTCAGCCATGTAAGCTCAGTTATGTAAGCTCAGCAATGCAAGCTCAGCCATGCAAGCTCAGTCATGCAAGGTCAGCCATGCAAGATCAGCCATGTATGCATGCTCACCATGTCCCACTCCGCCTCGTCCAGCGACTTCCCGTTGTCCATTGTCTCCAATTTCGCAAGCTCCTCCTTCCGGTCTCGTATCTGGGACCAGGCGCATGGTGCGGTTGTGACACAGGCGCATAGGCGAACTCACATGGCATGGCGCGGGTGTGACACAGGCGCATAGATGAACGCGCCATGCGCGGGTGTGACACATGTCAATCATCTCCAACTTAGGAGCCCTCTTTGGGGTCTCAGATTTAGGTCGAGGCGCATGGAGGCTTGTAACCCGAAAACACAGCGTAAACGAATAAATTGAATAAAAGAGGATAAAAAGCGTGGTTGTCGAGGTGCTTATCGACTCGCCTTTTGAGCGATTGCCTTGAGAAACGTTGCGCGGTACGTGCCGGTCGTTTTGGTCCAGTGCCCGAGCTTCGCAGCCTCGCATGCCTCTGCGATGCAGAGCTGGACGTCTTCATCGGTGGCTGCCGGTATCGCGCCGATCACCTTCTCCGTTGCCGGGTTGATGACGGGTAGCGAACCCCCTTTCACGGGAGCAATCCAACGGCCGTTCACATAGAGCTGGCGCTTCGGCACAGAGATTTCAGCCATTTTACAGTAAATATGGCAGGAAGTTGGGTTGCGTGTAGTGGATTTCTAGATCCATCAGTACGAACTGAAACAATCAGATCCCCACACTTCAGTGCACCGCTAGCGCTGGAGTGCAAGGGATTTTAGGTAGGTACCTGCCTTATGGCCATCTCCAGGGGGCCATCCCCATGTCTCTAGGTCTGACAGGTTTGGGCTGCCAGACAAATACTTCGTTAAGTCCAAGATTTGTTACCCACGCACCCCTCTTTCCTACCAGTTTCCTTATATATATTATTTCATTCCCTCCCAACAGGAAAGTTAGGGGCATGCCCAAGTGACCAAGCCTTTATTTTGAGCAAGATCTAGACGTCGTCAGGTCGATGATGTTGCACCTGTGGACCAGTGGACCCTACTCAATACGGCTCATGGGAAAGGCCTCATATCTAGACACAATCCAGATGAATTTTTTCTGTCCAGATAGGGTCTGGATACTGTCTGGACACAAGATAGTCTAGATAGCATTAGATGCTATCTGATTTTTTCAGACATTATCTGGATGTTTTTAGGGGTATTGTGCCTGGATGGTGTCCGTAACCTGTCTGAGGCATGTCTGAGTATTGTCCGACCCATGTCCTGTCTCCTAGACTATCGCGTATCATGATGTGATTTGAAGTGGACTACGAGTTATTGCTGTGATTTCAGGTGTTATCACTTGACAGTTAGTTGCGGTTCATGGATGGTTGTTAACGTGGTGGCTTTGCAGTTTTTATCTTACTCATGCTTGGGATTGCCATGTATTGTAAAGAGGAGGACCTCATGCATGTTTCAGCAATAAGCTGACATGATTCCACAGAATGTCCAGGTAATATCCAGCGACGTCCTGCTGATAGTCTGGAAAATGTATGTCTAGACACATATATGTCTAGACACAAAATACAGTTACACGAAGTCTGTCCACACAATATCCTGATACTTATCCAGAAAGTGTCCATGCCATGTCCGGACACTAAATAACAATCATCCAGATATAATCCCCAAAATATCCAGGCAACATCTCGATAATAAAGATCTAGATGTTGTCTATAACAGGTCCAGACATTATCCTGATACTCATCTGGTTTGCATCTATGACTTGTCCAGACATACTGTATAATGCACATTAAATGTATCCGGACATAATCCAAATTATGTTCAGACAATGTCCCAATGTTATCTGAATAATGTCTGTGAGCTGTCTAGACACACAACTGCAGTCATCTAGATATAGTCCAGAGCATACATAGACAATGTCCTGACAATTATCTGGAGAGTGTCTGTGGGATATCCAGACAATGTCCACTGCATTTCTCTGTCTAGACATTATCCGTGAAACGTGTATCCAGACAGCATCTGGATATAGTCCAGATAGTATCTAGATGTAGTCCAGATAGTATCTAGATGCAGTCCAGATAGTATCTAGATGCAGTCCAGATAGTATCTAGATGCAGTCCAGATAGTATCTAGATGTAGTCCAGATAGTATCTAGATGCAGTCCAGATAGTATCTAGATGCAGTCCAGATAGTATCTAGATGCAGTCCAGATAGTATCTAGATGTAGTCCAGATAGTATCTAGATGCAGTCCAGATAGTATCTAGATGCAGTCCAGATAGTATCTAGATGCAGTCCAGATAGTATCTAGATGCAGTCCAGATAGTATCTAGATGCAGTCCAGATAGTATCTAGATGCAGTCCAGATAGTATCTAGATGTAGTCCAGATAGTATCTAGATGCAGTCCAGATAGTATCTAGATGCAGTCCAGATAGTATCTAGATGTAGTCCAGATAGTATCTAGATGTAGTCCAGATAGTATCTAGATGCAGTCCAGATAGTATCTAGATGCAGTCCAGATAGTATCTAGATGTAGTCCAGATAGTATCTAGATGCAGTCCAGATAGTATCTAGATGCAGTCCAGATAGTATCTAGATGCAGTCCAGATAGTATCTAGATGCATCCAGATAGTATCTGGATGTTATCCAACCAACTCGTCTAGACATTCACTAGCTTTAATCGTATCTATCCAGACACTATCCAGATGGTGGCAGACAATGTCCAGACATGTGCCAGATAGTGTCTAGATATGAGGCCTTTCCCTGAGTGTCATCTGCACCAGTATCCACTGTTTTTGTTAAAACTTAAAACAGGCAGATAGAAGAAAGAAAGGAAGGAAGAAACGACAGGAACATCGTTAAGGCAGAGACTGAAAGCCTAGAAGACCAGGCCCAAAGAAACGGACAAGAGCTAATAATGATACCATGCGTCCATTGAGACAGCGGGTGCGTCATGAAGCTGTTCCTGAGGGTGCTCTCTGTGGAAGCCTTACTTTGTCTTTATTTTCCAGCCTTTTACCTGTCCCTTAACTTTATTTCCCACTCTTCTTCTCCACTTGAGCAAATACAAAAGAATCTAGCTATGTGCATGAAGCACTGCCAAAGCTCAACTCTTCGGAACAAATACAAAGGTAAATATTCTTGAATTGAAAACGACGAGTACAGATTTTCAATTCTTACTTTCAACCAGATATATAGAGACGAAATTCTTCCAAAGGGAAGTGATGATGCTAGTTCTGCACTTTAAAAAAGAGAGAAGAGCGAATTGTGAACCTACACACCCGGTAGTCCAATTTATTTTGTATTTTGCTTTGTTCGGATTTTATCCTAGTAGGTAGGCCGGTCTACAAATCAGGCCCATTACGAAAATTCTCATTGGAAACTAGCCATTATTGATCCCGGTCACCGGTCGATATTTCTTTAGAACCAAATGAAGCCAGGAATGTTGAGTTGTCTAAATCCCTTGATTTATTCCACTAGGTTAATTTGAACCGCGGGTGTGACACGTGCCAATAGATAGCCTAGTATGCGGCTTCACATTCACGCACGCTACAGTTAAAGCCCCCCGCCGTCTATACATTCGTCACGTCAATAATCACGAGATCCGCGGGGAAGTCGACCTCATTGCCATCTAGGACAAGTGCCACATTCATCGCGCGCGAGCAAGCGGCCTGTGATCTCGGCGCCCGTCTTGAGAGTGATGGCTGAGTGAGCCAACACGTTCCCGAAAACAGAAGTGTGTGCCTCAAAGGTCGCCGCAGTTCCAAGCTGCCAGAACACATTCTTAGCCTGTGATCCGCCCGCCAGCACCATTGTGGTGTTGGTGCTCATCTGCGGGTCGAGGCGGGAGAAAAACAAGGCGCAGAAGTAACGTTGAAACGAGCAAGGATGTTGACGGGTGGGTCGTGGCTGCTATATATGGTAAGGTCAAGAGACGACAGTGGGGAGGAGACCAGTAAGCTACTAAAGCTACATTGGGACGCCAAAACCAAAGTGCAGCAGCACACAGTGAGGCACTCACTGTGTTTCTTTCCAACTTTCTCCCCAACTCCTTAGTAAGGCGCCCACGCAGCTGAGCCTTACTTGAGCAAGGCCCAGAGGTGTAACATCATTGGCAGGCACCCAGGCATCCTAACAAATAATTTATACTAGTTGTGGCAAGCCTGACAGCTAGCAGTTCGATGGTGGGATCTTGTGCTTGCCGTGTATTATAGCATTTGCCGGTAGTAGTTAAGTCAACCAACCTAGGAAGTAGCCATCCTTTGGCACCCGTTATTGCACATAGAACAAGGGTTATCCTGCACGGAAATACGGTACGGTCAAACGATACGGTACGGATACGGTACGGCCAAGTTGCTAGACGGGAAAGAAAGTGGTTAGTGCTTTAATAAGGAACGGTGTTGTTAAGGGGTGCGATACGGTACGGTAAGTAGTGCGGGAATTTAGACCCAAACGGCCGTACTGGGTTAACTGGGTAACCCTGCATAGCCAGGACCGACCTGCAGCGTTTACGCGACCTGGAAGATCCACACGCCGGCAGTGTTGCCTTCGGCGTCCAGGGTCAGATCTCCGGAAGACACCTCGAGGGCGCCGGTGGTCTTGTATAGGCCGGGGCCGTAGGTCTTGCCGCCAATGTTGGCCTCAGCGATGCCGATCACGTCCTCGGTGCGTCCAGCGGCATCCAGGTATGCTATCTCGGCGGAGGCCTTGGCGTCAACAGCATCCTCACTGCTCGCCCGGCCTCCGCCGGGGCTTGAGTATGTGACGGAGGACTCCCCCTCGACGGAGGTGCCGGGGCTGACTCCAAGGTACCCGCCAACATTGGAGGCACTCTTCAGCAAAATAAAGGGCAGCCATCAGCAAACGCTAGTAGTTGATAATTGGGATTTAACATATACCGGTATCTGGTTTTAGGGTACGGGTTTGACCATTGGAAGCAGGGTTTAGGTTTTGGCTTTTCAAGGGAGCAACTAAGAAACTAGGTATATTCCAAGCAAGGCATAAACTGGGCATCTCTAGGTACTCTAGGAAGAAGATAAGGATCGAAATGTGTTCTGGCAGAAGTATTGTATGAGGCTTCTGACGGATCCAGCCCGCTGCACATGTTCCCTCTATCCTAGGAGGTTTTGCAAGGAAGACAAAAGGAAAACAACCTCCCGTGGGGGGCGTGAGAGTTAAGGAAATAGCGCAGCCTGGGCCGAAGTCAGGGGTTTTGCATCATTGCAGCTAAGCTTTATTGGGGTTCACTCATAGCGGGGAAGAGTACCTTTATTTTAGAAGCGATGGTCGGTTCTAGCCGACATTACACTTTCCGTTACCAAGTTTTCCCTCTCACCGCGACTGCAACGGTGGAGTGGGCAAGCACAGTGGAGCCATACTCGTCGCCTAGATCCACGGTCTCCGGGCCCGTAGTGCCAGGCAGGGGGGACAGGCAGGTCAATGACATGATAAAACACCTCTGGGCCCTGCACAAAAAGGCTCGGCCGCGCGGGCGCCCAACTGTCCCGGAAGAAAATAAAAGAAATTTACCAGTGAGGACAGGAAGTAGGGAGGGATTTCCAGGGGAGACCTGCGACTGCCCTCGTGCCGCATCAGTGATGACCATTCTGGAGGCGGCCACGAGGGAGAGCGCCACGGCGCATTGCAGCCAGCTGTTCGTTGCACCATCGGAGGCTTGTCTCTGCTGGAACACCAAGCAGCACAGGCCAAGAGGCATTTAGTTATCACTGAGAAATATTGGAAATATGGGTCATGGAAACTTAGGAAACTAGTAAACTGAAAGTTTTTTTATTGAAACCATTGGTCAGTCAGTCATCAGCAGGCCAGCTTCGAAAATAAACTTGCTGTCCTTGATCATTTTAGAGGCCAATATTCGGCGGCCACAATATATGAAAGAAAGCATCTGGATATCCAGTCTGTGTCTATTGATCTATCAGATCGATCTACTTAGCTGACTCCACGAGAACTACAAAATAACACGCTAGTAGCCCTAGCTAGCTAGTGAAGTTTTGTTCAGTTTTTAGCGAGTAGTTTGTAGCAGCGTGGATTGACTGAGTTCAGAC
This sequence comes from Limnomonas spitsbergensis, assembly GCA_037349105.1. Lineage (NCBI taxonomy): Eukaryota > Viridiplantae > Chlorophyta > Chlorophyceae > Chlamydomonadales > Limnomonas > Limnomonas spitsbergensis. The sequence goes on along the minus strand of JAYJMM010000093.1, from coordinate 674,562 downwards.
GCCCTTAAGAGTCGGTCTGTGGGTCATCAGTCAGTATCCCCACTCACTCAAAAGGACGGTATCATCACGACGACCACCCCACTTGAACTGATGACAGGTCGGATAGGATCTGTAGGTTCACGGCAAAAATCGAAGTAAGGGCCGGGTCCCTTAGTACATATCATTTCTCAACCTTAACTTATTTCAAGGGGAGCGGGGGTACCCTTGATACGTACGGTACCCATACATGCCTTATCATTTGGGGGGAAATAACGAAACCGGCACCAGACATGCAACTCACCTCGATTGATTGTCCTGTCCTGTTAGTTTTGAAGGGACGGTTGGTGGGTATGCTTCGATCGATTGTTGAATGTCGCTTAGGACGGCCGGATGGGACGGAGGAGAGGCAGACGGTGGTGTGTCGGGGGGGGGTGAGAAGTGACCAGGCAAATAAGTGGGCTCCTTTGTCATATGTCCCGTGTGAAGGGTATACCGGTAGGATAGAAGCTTACACTTGTTTGTGTGCCGAGTGGACTGATGAATTTTGTAATGAGAGACTAAGCTTGTGACACTTCACCCCAGGGCTTTCCACTTACACCCTGGCAGGGCTTTCCACTTCACCCTGGCACTCAGCAAGGTAGCACAATCCGGATACGCTTCAGCTCCGGTCCGCTCCGCTCCGCACGTGTGTCGTTCTTTTCGGAGTTCGTTGTTCCGTAAAACAGCCGATTGATTGATCGCAGACATCTCTCCCTGTCCCTGTGTTGCAATGGGCTTAAGGCTTCGTCATACCAGAGTCAGACAACTTAAGCTTCCATTGCTTGCAACGCCATCGCGTATTGGAAGACAACTTGTACGGGTCAGAGGGGTTTAGCGTTTTATTTCTCGAGGTTATTAACGAATCTGTCTGGAACGTCAGCGATGTCCTCAGTTCTATCGGACATGTTGTGTATACGTACTATCGCGTGGTTGCTGAAGCCGCCCCCAGAGGCATCTAAGCCGCAAGTGTTCAGGGGTTGCATGGCCTGTCATGTCGCCCGGAAGGGCTGCAACAAAATTCCTGCATGGTGAGCCGGATCGGAGCAGTATTGCCGTATCCGGAGCGGAGCAGCGATCTGAGTGCTCCGGATACGAAACAGGTTTTGCCTTATTGTGCTACCTTGCCTGGCAGGGCTTTCCACTTCCGTCACCCTGGCAGGGCTTTCCACTTCACCCCAGGGCTTTCCACTTCACCCCATGGCTTTCCAATTCACCTCAGTCATGGCTTTCCACTTAACCCCAGCAAGGCTGTCCATTTCACCCCAGGGCTATCCACTTCACCCCAGGGCTCCCCACTTCACCCCAGGGCTTTCCACTTCACCGCAGGGCTTTCTACTTCACCTCATGGCTTTCCACGTCACCCAGGGCTTTCCACTTCACCCTAACGACATGCGGAAAATTGAAGCCTTTGGATATGGAAAATCGGGCACTTAGGAAAATCGGAACTACATCGCTTAGTTGTGAAAAAGACTCACGTAGGCTACCGAAACAATCGACATCGACAGCGAAAAATAAGCGAAAGACTCACGAAAGACAACCGAAAGACTACCGAAATAAAAACAAATCGCTACCGAACTCACGTAAGGCTACCGAAACATTGCATTAATAAAGCCAGAGACAGAATCACGATAGGCTAACGAAAAACATCGCTACCGAACAGCAACGCTGACACCTTGCGAAAGACTGACGAAAGTCTACCGAAAAATAAGCGAAACTGGTAACCTCTGGATACACAAAATAGGATTTGCAACGCATACCGTATTCGGGGGACAGAACCACGCGTCGTGAAAGCTGTGCGAACGACTGTCGAAAGCCTACCGAAAACATTGTCAGCGACCCTGCGAAAAATAAGCGGAACTTGTATGCGAGAGTTGCGAAAAACATTACCGTTTGAACAGGGCAAAAAGTCGGAATTCACACCGTTTCATACTTTTGGCACGGTGAATACATCACGCAGTACTTGCATGATCCATTGCATAATTTTTGTTTGAATTGGAGAGGAATTATTTTTTACTTAATCAGACACACTCATACCTACCTACCTACCTACATACATATTTCACCCCCCTAGAATCCCTTACGTTCCGTGTCACTTCACTCGGGAATAGATGCAGGCGGACAAGCACGCACCGAATGATGAATACTATTGGCCTTGCTAGCGTGCAAAAGCCATATTTGCGTATCCATCAACGATTGGCAGTACTGCGAAGTCAGCAGGATGTACATGTGTACGGTACATGGCATCCAACCAGAAGACTTCGTAAGAAAACAACGAGGAAGAAATCTTCGCCGTAACGTGGCCACCGACGTGGCCAACAATCCCAACCGCGTGCTGGTAACATCATGGGCAGTCAAGTTCTGTAACAGAGACAAAATGTTGGCAAGTAAGTAGGCGCCGATGGGTAGGCGCATGAACAGCACCCACAAGATGATTAATAAAACCCTAGCAAAATGTATCGCAGCTTCCTAGCTTTCCCTACGGATTTAGTTCTCATACCGTATATACCAATGCATCTTGAAAAAATTCGTGGGGGGATAACCGTACGGGAAGATGGGGAGGAATAAATGTTACCAGTGAGCGGTTATAGCCGCAACGGTTGTTAACGTCTGGGTTTTGCTCTGCAACTAATGTGCCACTTTTTGTCTGCCCGAGGAAGGCGCCCACGCGGCCGAGCCTTTTTTAGCAGAGTCCATATACCGTAGAGATGTAATGCCATTGACATGCGCGCCTTTCTTTTCCAGCCTTTAGTTTGTCCCTTCACATTGTTTTAACCCATTTTCCTTCTTTTCTTCTGCCCCTTTTCCTTAGGCGCCCACGCGGACGAGCCTCTTTTGAGCAAGGCCCAGAGGTCTTAACGTCATTGACATGCGCGCGCCTTTCCTTTCCAGTCTTAAGTCTGCCCCTGCACATTTGCTTACCCATTTTCCTTCTTTTCTTCTGCCCTTTTTACTTAGGCGCCCACGCGGACGAGCCTTTTTTGAATAGGGCCCAACCGCCCAGAAGTGTGACGTCATTGACCAAACCGCGTTCTTTCATTTCCACGGCACATTGCTCGTGCGTCACTCCAGTTCACATGCGCGCTTCTCCCTTGACTTTCCTAGCAGTCTTCTTGTCTGCCGACGTGGCCGAGCTTCATTACAGCATGGCCCAGAGGTGTAATGTCGTTGTAATGACATGCGTGCTTTATTTAGGGCCAGGTGCACCCGCCCCTTAATCTCATTTCCTCTAACTTGCCAGCCCTTCTTCTTTATTTTCAACCAAGTTTTACTGGTACGTCGAAGATGCCTACTTGCGTGTCAAGGCCTGGTGAACCCTCTCCTTCATCTCATTCCAGTTCTACATCTTTATTTCCAAACAAATTTTACTGGCATGTTGCAGATGTTACTTGCGCGGCAAGGCCCCGTGCCCCCTCTCCTTCATCTTATTCTCCTTCATCTCATTCCAGCCCTACTTATTTATTTCCAACCAAGTTTTACTGGCACGTTGCAGAACGCTACTTGCGCGTCAAGGCCCCGTGCACCCTCTCCTTCATCTCATTCCAGCTCTACATCTTTATTTCCAACCAAATTTTACTGGCATGATGCAGATGTTACTTGCGCGTCAAGGCCCCGTGCACCCTCTCCTTCATCTTATTCTCCTTCATCTCATTCCAGCCCTACTTCTTTATTTCCAACCAAGTTTTACTGGCACGTTACAGAGCGCTACTTGCGCGTCAAGGCCCCGTGCACCCTCTCCTTCATCTCATTCTCCTCCAGTTCTTCAGCTTCGCTGGCCTGCAGCTCGGCGCCGACACCGTCCAAGAAACCCTGCAATGGAATTGGTGGATTTTTGAGGAATCAGAGCGACCAGATAGAGCAAGAATGACAGCTTGGCTTGCAGCTCAGCACTGACACCGTCCAAGAAAACCTGCAGTGGAATGTGTGATTTTAGCATTCAGAGCGATCGGATGGAGCAAGCATGACAGCTAGGCCTGCAGCTCAGCACAAACACCGTCCAAGAAAACCTGCAGTGCAATTAGTGGATTTTTGAGGAATCAGAGCGACCAGATTGAACAAGAATGACAGCTTGGCCCAGAGAGGCTTGGCCTGCAGCTCAGCGCATATGCCGACGACCAGAGCGCGCAAGAATGACAGCTTGGCCTGCAGCTCAGCGTAAATGCCGTCGAGGTATCCCTGCAATGGAGTGATTTTTGAGCATCCAGGGCGACCAGAGCGGAAAAATGAAATGTAGAAGAAAGGCGAAATAAACAAAATCTCTCACCTTGAAAAACTCCTTGGTGGATGCATATATACAGAATCTCCGACCTAGAAAAATCCTTTGGGAGATGAAAACACTTTGGTGGACGCAAATAGATATAATCTCCCACCTTGGAAAACTCTTTGATGAATGCAAAAAGGTAGTACCTCTCACCTTGAAGCTGTTTTGGGGATGTAAATAAACATAATCTCCGACCTTCATAAACTCCTTGGCGAACGCAAATAGATATAATCTCTCACCTTGAAAAACTCTTTGGTGGATGCATACATCATCTTGGTGCGTACGCTCGAAACATCAGGGGCCCTGCAACCCAGGAGGGGCAGGGGGGGGGGGTTATTTTGCACGCGCTCTAGCTTCAGCTTCAAATTCAAATCTGGTCAGGACGCTCGAAACATCAGGGCCCCTGCAAACCACGAAGGTGTGTGGGGGGGGGAGGTATTTTGCACGTGCTTTAGCTTCAAATTTAAATTCAAAATTGATGTGGATGCTTGAAACACCAGGGCCCCTGCAAACCAGGGGGGGGGGGGGGTATTTTGCACGCGCGTCAAATTCAAATTCAAAGTTTGTGCGGACGCTCGAAACATCTGGGCCCCTGCAAACCAGGGGGGGGGGGTATTTTGCACGTGTTTCAGCTTCAAATTCATAATCAAAATTTGGTGCAGACGCTCGAAACATCAGAGCCCTTGCACACCAGGAGGGGGGGGGGGTTATTTTGCACGCGCTTCGGCTTCAAATTTAGCTGTGACTCAGCCACAATTCTGATGCGACTCGCCTGCAATTCAGCTACAATTCAGCTGCAAGTGAGGAGCATCACAGCATTAGGCTGAAGTGGCCCATTGAAACAAAACAACCAGCTTAAATCTGACATACTAGCGGCTTTCAGAATCCACCCCACAACATGCCCTACGGCTACCTACGGCCCAGGGGGCTGTTTTGAATCATAATATCAAGCAGGTCACCCCTTTTCATGATCGGGTGCTTCAGCTACTACCACTCAGCTATCTATCAGCTACCATGTAGAGGGCTTCAGCTTACATTCAGCCTCCATTCAGGCATTCAGCTACCATGTAGATTGATTCAGCTACCATTCAACTTCCATTCAGCTACCATGTAGGTTGATTCAGCTACCACTCAGCTCCATGTAGCCTGTGGCGCCGCACCAAGCAACCCGGCTGCTCAGCGTGCTCACCAGCTGACAAACATCCAGCAACCCAGGCTGCTCTGCTGCAAGGGGCTGGTTTCCATGGTCACTGCCACCAGCTTCATGTATGATTCAAGCAACGTGGCATCATTAAATATGCTGGGCAAGACAGAGGTGGACAGGGACATCAGGGAGGCCGCCAAGTGCTCACCAGCTGACAAACACCAGCTTGTTGAGGGTCTGACCGGTGTCTGCGTTCACAGCTACCATTGAGCAACCATGTAGGGAGCTTCAGCTACCATGCAGCTACCATGTAGAGTGATTCAGATACCATTCAGCTACCATGTAGAGTGCCTCAGCTACCACTCAGCTGCCATGTACGATGCTTCAGCTTCCACTCAGTACCATGTAGGGTGCTTCAGCTACCATTCAGCTACCATGTAGGGTGCTTCAGCTTCCATTCAGCTACCATATAGGGTACATCAGCTACCATTCAGCTACCAGGAAGGGTGATACAGAGTGCTCACCAGCTGACAACCGCCAGCTTGTTGATGGTCTGGTCGGTGTCCGCATTCACAGCTCCCATGTAGAGTGATTCAGCTCCCATGTAGAGTGATTCAGCTCCCATGTAGAGTGATTCAGCTCCCATGTAGAGTGATTCAGCTCCCATGTAGAGTGATTCAGCTCCCATGTAGAGTGATTCAGCTACCATGTAGAGTGATTCAGCTACCATGTAGAGTGATTCAGCTACCCTGTAGAGTGATTCAGCTCCCATGCAGAGTGATTCAGCTCCCATGTAGAGTGATTCAGCTCCCATGTAAAGTGATTCAGCTACCCTGTAGAGTGATTCAGCTCCCATGTAGAGTGATTCAGCTCCCATGTAGGGTGATTCAGCTACCATGTAGAGTGATTCAGCTACCATGTAGAGTGATTCAGCTCCCATGTAGAGTGATTCAGAGTGCTCACCAGCTCACAAACACCAGTTTGTTGATGGTCTGGCCGGTGTCCGCGTTCACAGCTACCATTCAGCTACCATGTACGGTGATTCAGCTACCATGCAGCTACCATGTAGGATGATTCAGCTACCTCTCAGAGTGCTCACCAGCTCACAAACACCAGCTTGTTGAGGGTCTGGCCGGAGTCCGCGTTCATGTATGCATAGTCAAACACTGCAGAAGCAGACAGGCAGACATGGTCAAATCAGAGGGTGAAATACTGTGCTTGGCAGGGCAACTGGTACCTGTAGTCAGAAACTGCGTTAACGAATTCCTGTGTTCGAAAACTGAATTGAAAGATGCCTGGGCCGGTATTCAAAAACCATCAGGGCCTAGGACCCGAAACCGGGCTTACATTGGGGTGAGGTGTTGGTTGCGCGAAATGATCGGTAAGGGTCCACCGTGTTCCACCCCAACTTGAACGTAGCGCAATGTGAGTGCAGTTTCACCATTCCACCTCCCTCATTTGAGGGTTAGTAGAGTCTAGTCGAGCTCAGTTGAGTTATTTTCAGTGCAGCCTCAGCCGAGTGAGGCAGCCCCTGTATCCTGTTCACTTAATCAAGGGCGTGCACCAGACCCCCTTTGGGGGTGAACTACCGGCCCGCCTGGTTCAATTAGCGCAGCTACTAATGAAACCGGGCGGGTCTTTTTGTTTTGCCTCTCACACAAGTCTTGCGGGCCACCGAAATCCAGCCGATGGGGAGGGAAACTTTACCGGCCTACGGCCAGAGGCCCTGGACAGCAAGGCTTGCAGCACCGCCTCCACATCTGTCGTGGGCTGTGAATATACTCACTGCTAATCTCCCTCCCTGGGTCAAGGACTTCCCTATCTGTCGCTCTCTCCCACTGTAGACACCTACGTAACGATATAGCGCACCTCCATAACCACTGTATCGCATGATACATAAGGCCTACCTCCATAACCACTGTATCGCATGATACATAAGGCCTACCTCCATAACCACCGTATCGCATGATACATAAGGCCTACCTCCATAACCACTGTATCGCATGATACATAAGGCCTACCTCCATAACCACTGTATCGCATGATACATAAGGCCTACCTCCATAACCACTGTATCGCATGATACATAAGGCCTACCTCCATAACCACTGTATCGCATGATACATAAGGCCTACCTCCATAACCACTGTATCGCATGATACATAAGGCCTACCTCCATAACCACTGTATCGCATGATACATAAGGCCTACCTCCATAACCACTGTATCGCATGATACATAAGGCCTACCTCCATAACCACTGTATCGCATGATACATAAGGCCTACCTCCATAACCACTGTATCGCATGATACATAAGGCCTACCTCCAAAACCACTGTATCGCATGATACATAAGGCCTACCTCCAAAAAGAAATTGCGTAGCACCATCAACTACGCAGATATTTATATTTATACGGTACACCCATACCGGTACATCAACTATATTCTCATATATTCATACACCCATATATATCCATATACCCATGCATCTACTACCCAGACATGGCGCACCTCCATAACTACTACATGCCACCCTACCTATGGCTTACCTCCGTACCGACATTGCGCCTCGGGTAGTCTCTCCAAGAAATCCGCATAGCAGGATGCCGAATTCCCCACAGCATCCGGCACGACCTTCAGATGTAGGCAGCAGGGGACAGGTTGTTACAGCGCAACCTGCACAACGCCCTATAAATTATTTTCAAAAGAGAAACACAGCATCCGGCACGACCTTCAGATGTAGGCAGCAGGGGACAGGTCATTGCAGCACCACCTGCACAACGCCCTAGGAGTTGTTTTACAAAGAGAACACACCATGGGAATGAAAGAAAACAAAGAGGCGAGCTCCCCTCAGCATCTGGCACGACCTGAAGATGCAGGCACTCAGGCAGCAGGGGGCAGGTCGTTGCACCACCACCTGCACTATGTCTAACAACGTATTTTCAAAAGAGAACACACAATGGAAATGGCGTACGCACCAAACCTGCGCAACCTGCACAGTGCACAAGAAATCTTTTCCAAAAGAAAAGGATACAGAAAGAAGCCAGCACAATGCCCCAGAAGCCTTTTCCAAAAGATAAGGACAAAGAGAGAGACAATGGCGGGCGTACAGACAAACTTGAGACGGGCAAGGAGTTGAAGAAATGAAGTCCTTGATCAGGGTTCAGGGTCAAGGGTTGACTGTTTAGGGCCATGGGTTTAGCCCAGTGGGGGAGGTTTGGTTTTGCGGCCCAGGGGTGGCTGCGGGGCGGCCCAGCAAAGATGGCTAGGTACCCACTAAAACAAACACTGTCAAGTAGCAGACACCTTGCTGCGCGGCGCCTCCACGGCCTGAGGCCGTGACGCAGCAGAATTGTAGCTGGCGCATCCTAACATTATAAAGAGCGCCATGCACGGGCTATGAACATGGTATGTAACGGTGCGCATGGTGACGTAGATTTGATTTGCCGTCCTTGCGGTTTGGAATAATACTGGTACCCATTTCTGGCTGTGCTGCCCTAAAGCCAAGCCATGGACCCAAACTTTCCATCCCCAAACTTGCCCCCCTTGTACCTCAGTACCACCGTCTTCAATCTTGTAGCAGATCCACTTGAACTACATAGCAGGTAGGCATGGGCATAGACATGGCCATGACATGGGCATTGCCAGGCAGGCATGGGCATGGGCAGGCATGGGCATGGGCAAGCAGGCATGGGCAGGAATGGGCGTGGCATGTGCAGGCAGGTATGGGCAGGCATGGACAGGCATAGGCATGGGTAGCAGACCGGCAGGCATGAGCAGACAGGCAGGCAGGCATAGGCAGACAGGCATAGGCAGACAGGGGCAGGGGCATGGGCATGGGCATGACATGGGCATGGGCAGACAGGCATGCAGGCAGGGACAGGCAGGCAGGCAGGGGCATGGGCATGGGCAAGGGCAGGGGCAGGGGCAGGGGCAGGCAGACATGGACAGGCATGGCCATGGGCATGGGCAGGCAGACAGGGGCCGACATGGGTATGGGCAGGCAGGCAGGGGCATGACATGGGCATGACATGGGCATGTGCATGGGCATTACATGGACATTGGCAGGCAGACGTGCAGGTAGGGACAGGCAGGCATGGGCATGGGCATGACATGGGCATGGGCAGGCAGACATGGGCATGACATGGGCAGGCATGGACATGGACATGGGCATAAGCAGGAAGACATGGGCATGGGCAGGCAGGCATGAGCAGGCATGGGCATGGGCAGACATGGGCGTGGGCATGGGCAGGCTTGGACATGGACATGGGCATAAGCAGGAAGACATGGGCATGGGCAGGAAGACATGGGCATGGGCATGGGCAGGCAGGCAAGAGCAGGCATGGGCATGGGCAGACATGGGCGTGGGCATGGGCAGGCAGGCATGAGCATATGCATAACATGGGCATTGACAGGCAGGCATGGGCAGGCAGGCATGGGCAGGCAGGCATGGACAGGCAGGCATGGGCAGGCAGGCATGGGCAGGCAGGCATGGGCAGGCAGGCATGGACAGGCAGGCATGGACAGGCAGGCATGGACAGGCAGGCATGGGCAGGCAGGCATGGACAGGCAGGCATGGACAGGCAGGCATGGACAGGCAGGCATGGACAGGCAGGCATGAACAGGCAGGCATGGGCAGGCAGGCATGGGCAGGCAGGCATGGGCAGGCAGGCATGGACAGGCAGGCATGGGCAGGCAGGCATGGGCAGGCAGGCATGGGCAGGCAGGCATGGACAGGCAGGCATGGGCAGGCAGGCATGGACAGGCAGGCATGGACAGGCAGGCATGGGCAGGCAGGCATGGGCAGGCAGGCATGGGCAGGCAGGCATGGACAGGCAGGCATGGACAGGCAGGCATGGGCAGGTAGGCATGGACAGGCAGGCATGGACAGGCAGGCATGGGCAGGCAGGCATGGGCAGGCAGGCATGGGCAGGCAGGCATGGACAGGCAGGCATGGACAGACAGGCATGGACAGGCAGGCATGGGCAGGCAGGCATGGGCAGGCAGGCATGGACAGGCAGGCATGGACAGGCAGGCATGGGCAGGCAGGCATGGGCAGGCAGGCATGGGCAGGCAGGCATGGACAGGCAGGCATGGACAGGCAGGCATGGACAGGCAGGCATGGGCAGGCAGGCATGGGCAGGCAGGCATGGACAGGCAGGCATGGGCAGGCAGGCATGGACAGGCAGGCATGGGCAGGCAGGCATGGGCAGGCAGGCATGGGCAGGCAGGCATGGACAGGCAGGCATGGGCAGGCAGGCATGGACAGGCAGGCATGGGCAGGCAGGCATGGGCAGGCAGGCATGGGCAGGCAGGCATGACATGTGCATGTGCATGTGCATGTGCATGTGCATGTGCATGTGCATGTGCATGTCCATGTGCATGTGCATGTGCATGTGCATGTGCATGTGCATGTGCATGTGCATGTGCATGTGCATGTGCATGTGCATGTGCATGTGCATGTGCATGTGCATGTGCATGTGCATGTGCATGTGCATGTGCATGTGCATGTGCATGTGCATGTGCATGTGCATGTGCATGTGCATGTGCATGTGCATGTGCATGTGCATCATGAAATACTGCAGGACCGTAAAGGGCCTTAAATCCTAGGTACTGCCTCCTTCCTCGCTGTTGTTAAGTCCTGCCTACTTCCACATACCCTACTGGTTTCGCCCCTTCCTCCTCCTTTTTCGCATGTCAAATACCATCGGTCCCTCTAATGTCCGCCTCTACTGCCACACTCTCTTCCACCCGCACCCGCCCTCCGGCCATGTGTACGCCCATTCTGCTGCTTCAACCCTTCCTTACGCTCGCGCTAGATATGCTCCTGCCACACTCCACTCTTCGTCACGCCTACTTCCTTCCACTCCCTGCCTCCCTCTAACCCCCACAATCGCTTCCACTCCCTGCCTCCCTCCACCCCCCACACTCACTTCCATTTCCTGCCTCCCCCCAACCCCCACAATCGCTTCCACTCCTTGCCTCCCTCCAACCCCCACACTCACACTTAACCCCATCTCATTTCCATGACCCTCCTGCTGCTGCACTCAACCCTAATTCCTACTTCTTAATTCCGAATCCATACGCTCTCTCTCTCACTCCCACTCAAGTTATTTGCGAGCCCCTCTAGCTACCGTGTTGAACCCCAGACACCAATCCGTGAACCCTTGGATTGAAGCCCTTTCCACTCACGCTTGATTTGGTTTTCATGTGGTTGAACGCGTTGATGCATTGGTCATGCACGGTTATCCCGGACATTGACTTCTGCACGGGGCACATGCAATGCTACTTTCAGCTAAATCCACGCATAAATTCATCAGGAAATTCACCATCAGTAAATGGCCTGGATGAAAGAAGCCACCCGTTCTGCACGGGGCGCATGCAACGCTACTTCCAGCTAAATCCACGCAAAAATCCACGCGTAAATTCACTCGTAAATGGCCTGGCTGAAGAAAGCCACCCGTTCTGCACGGGGCGCATGCAATGCTACTTTCAGCTAAATCCACGCATGCATTCATCAGGAAATTCATCCGTAAATGGCCTGGCTGAAGGAAGCCACCCGTTCTTCACGGGGCGCATGCAATGCTACTTAAAGATAAATCCACGCAAAAATCCACGCGTAAATTCACTCGTAAATGGCCTGGCTGAAGGAAGCCACCCGTTCTGCACGGGGCGCATGCAAGGCTACTTTCAGCTAAATCCAGCCGTAAATCCATCATTAAATTCACCCGTAAATGGCCTGGCTGAAGGAAGCCACCCGTTCTGCACAGAGCACATGCAGCGTCAAGTTCAGTTAAAATCCACCCACTGAGTTTGCGCCATCCTTCCCTCAAAATAAACGCTGTTCAGCTCAACGTCCCAAGCGCGTTCATCTTCGACATAAGTTAATAATAATATATACCAGGTATGGTACCCGTAGTACCGTAGATGTTGTATGGCCTCCCCTGGGGTATGAATTAATATGTTATGGTAATGCTTCTCCGGGGCCAAAATAAGGACAAAAACTCAAATCCCAGAACTTGGATTCCACACATTGTATAATGACACGTGTACAGGTACCTGTCCCGGTCATCCTGAGGTGACCAGGTATGGTACCGGTACTACCGTAGATTTGTATGGCCTTCCCGCAGGTATGAATGAATATGTTCTGGTAATGCTTCCCCCGGGCCAAAATATGGACAAAAACTCAAAAGATGTCTGCCTGAAACTGGCCTTGACATTGCGATGAATCGTATGTTAATGAATCCTTCACCCCTAAACAACGTATATTACGAGGCAAGGCTATTCCCAGGCGATTCGAATCCACACCATTGAATAATAACACGTTCACAGGTACCGGGTACCGGTCCCGGTCATTCTGAGGTGATCAGCTTTACAAAACGTCTCGGACAAATCCCAGTCTTGGCCACACCCACCTTGCCGTCAGCTATCCCACCCTTTCCAATGCGCGGCAGGCGAACCTTTCATATATGCAACGTCTCAACAAATCCTACTCTTGGCCACACCCACCTTGCCGTCAGCTATCCCACCCTTTCCAATGCGCGGCAGGCGAACCTTTCATATATGCAACGTCTCAACAAATCCTACTCTTGGCCACACCCACCTTGCCGTCAGCTATCCCACCCTTTCCAATGCGCGGCAGGCGAACCTTTCATACATGCAACGTCTCAACAAATCCCAGTCTTGGCCACACCCACCTTGCCGTCAGCTATCCCACCCTTTCCAATGCGCGGCAGGCGAACCTTTCATATATGCAACGTCTCAACAAATCCTACTCTTGGCCACACCCACCTTGCCGTCAGCTATCCCACCCTTTCCAATGCGCAGCAGGCGAACCTTTCATATATGCAACGTCTCAACAAATCCCAGTCTTGGCCACACCCACCTTGCCGTCAGCTATCCCACCCTTTCCAATGCGCGGCAGGCGAACCTTTCATACATGCAACGTCTCAACAAATCCCAGTCTTGGCCACACCCACCTTGCCGTCAGCTATCCCACCCTTTCCAATGCGCAGCAGGCGAACCTTTCATACATGCAACGTCTCAACAAATCCCAGTCTTGGCCACACCCACCTTGCCGTCAGCTATCCCACCCTTTCCAATGCGCAGCAGGCGAACCTTTCATATATGCAACGTCTCAACAAATCCCAGTCTTGGCCACACCCACCTTGCCGTCAGCTATCCCAGCCTTTCCAATGCGCGGCAGGCGAACCTTTCATATATGCAACGTCTCAACAAATCCCAGTCTTGGCCACACCCACCTTGCCGTCAGCTATCCCACCCTTTCCAATGCGCAGCAGGCGAACCTTTCATACATGCAACGTCTCAACAAATCCCAGTCTTGGCCACACCCACCTTGCACTCAGCCATCCCAGCCTTTCCAATACCGGGTAAGCAGCAGGTCGCTCTTTCATTTATGAAACATCTCAAACAAATCCCAATCCTAGGCATTGGGTTCCCAACTTGCCGTCAGCTATCCCAGCCTTTCCAAAACGTGTCGGGAGGCCCTTTCATTTATAAAACATCTCAAACATCCCAGTCCTGGGCATTGGGCAGGGCACACCCACCTTTCCGTCAGCAATCCCAGCCTTTCCAATGCGCGGCAGGCCCCTCAGCGCTTCCAAGCCAATCGATGTCGCGCCACCAGCCTTGGACGCATTGACGCCGCCGCCGCTGCCGCCGCCGCCGCCACCGCCACCGCCACCGCCACCGCCACCAGCTGTGCCAAACGGCGGCGGTGGCGGCATCGCCCCGGTCGGCGGCGGTGGCGGCGGGCGGAACACGTTATTCCCCGCAGCCGCCGCGGCCGCTGTCGGCGAATTCATCGAGACAGGCGGCGGCATGGCGGCAGGCCGGTTGCGCTGTGGCCGGACAGCGGCAGCGGCAGCGGCGGTGGACGCAGGTGCTGCCGATATCTGAAAGTCTAAAGAGGACAGGAAGGAGTCGCGTGCCTGCAGGTAGTCCACCTCCAGGAGGAAGCCTACGGTTGGAGTGTGAATGCAGAGGTTGAAGTGTGAAATATGCGTACCCAAGCTGGGCAGGAAGGAGTTGCACGCTTGCAGGTAGTCCGCTTTCAGAAGGAAACCTGCAGTTGGAGTGTGAATACAGAGGTTAAAGAGTTAAGCCTGTGGTGTGAAACCTGTGAGTCCAGGAGGGGATTTGTAATTTAAGTGTGAAAGCTGCGGCTGAGGCGTGAAAACTAAAGGCATCAGTATTAGCCTGAAGGAGTCGTATGTTTGCAGGTGGTACGCCTCAAGGAAAATGCCCGTGGTTGAAGTGTGGACGCTGCGGTTGACGTCTGGAACCTGTAAGCCTCGATATTCGCCTGGAGGAATCACATGTGTGCATACAGTCCCGCATGCAAGAGGAAACTGCATGTATAAGTGTGAACCCTGCATTTGAAGTATGGAAAATAATATTAGCAGCGGTTCAGTAATACTAAGAGGGAGTCACAACCTGTGGTTGCATTGAGAAACATAAAAAGGGTGGACCTCAATAGCATCAGTACGAGCCTGGAGTCCCATATCTGTCGGTACGTCTACCCATGCCCCTACCCATGCCCCTACCCATTCCCGTACCGTGCTGCGCCTAAACTCCATGCGCCAATGCTTTACCCATGCCCCTACCCATGCCCGTCCCCATGCCCCTACCCATTCCCGTCCCCATGTCCCTACCCATTCCCGATTTCCCGTGCCTTGCTGCGCCTAACATCCATGTGCCCATGCTTTGCCGATGCCCCTACCCATGCCCGTCCCCATGCCCCTACCCATAACGTCCCCATGTCCCTACCCATTCTCGCTTTCCCGTACCCTGCTGCGCCTAAACTATATGCGCCCCTCCATGGGCCAATGCCCGGACAAGCATCCAATCCCCTACTTTATACCCATGATTGCCTGTTCCAGCTCTCATGCCAGCCTTAATTTGCTGCACCTTCATTGTCATCATGCCCCCCAACACGTTAAATCGTTTATGCCTCTGCATGCATCCATGCCCCCTTACCTGCGTCCATGCCGGCCTTGATTTGCTGCGCCTTCACGTACGCAGTTTTGATGTCGTCGAAATCGCGCCGCTCGATCAGCTCTTCTTGCAGCGCCTGCTTCGCGGTTCGCAGCACATTGAGGTCCTGCATGGACATATCTGCCGTGGAGTGCCTGCTGCACTGCTCCTGGTCGGAGGGAATAATTCAAAAACTCTTCGGCACACAAATGAATGATCTAGTGCTGGCAGCAAGCACGCCCCGCAGAGGCGATAAGCCTCGAGATGAGACGATGGTTCGTAGAATTTCTCGCTAGTTCTCAGATTTAAGAAGTTCTCGTTGCTGACATTTCGTCGGAATCTTCTGATGTTCGATTTTCGCCTGCTTTCAGCGGGGCCTTCCGGATGAGATCGTTTCTTCCTCGAGTGTGCACTGGTCGACATATGACGTCAGCAAAAGTCGATGAGTCCTTCCTTCAGCTAACGGCCCGTTTCCGATTGACCCGGATCCCGAGCACCCGAGGGCCCCGAGGTGGCCGAACACGGTGCCCGGAATGGCTGCCGGAAAGTCCCCGGGTCTATTCCGGGGTCAATCGGAAACGGACAGAAAGTTACAGTCAGTAAACCCCGCATTTAACGAGCAGCCGCATACCAGCCGTATGGTAGGCAGTACAGCAGTACCGTATCACTGTATCAGCAGGTTGCGCGCAACTGCCAGCTTGCAGCAGCCAGGGCAGAACGTGCCCATGAAGTCAGTGGTCTCAGCGGCACTGCGGCAGCCTAGCAGTAAAACACTGGTAGCACACCAACAGGACCCCACCTCAACCCGCACCCATGCCAATGCCCACGATTCTTACAGTAACACCTCTGGCCCTGTCATGCATGTATATGCCCACGACAGGTCAATAATGTCACACCTCTGGACCTGCTCAAAGCTCGGCCGCGTGGTCGCATAACTGTTCAGAAGGGAGAAAAGAAGAAAGTAAAAGGAAGAGGGGGGGAAAGGAACACAAGGAGAGGCCGGGAAGAAAAAAGAAGACCAAGTCCGACACCTGAGTTCCACTAGGGACTAGCCCTCAACAAAGCCTCTGAAAAAAGAAAAGTCCACAAAAGCAAGCGTATCCCACCCCTGCTTGGCAGCGAGGGCGCTTCACTGATCAGAATGGAGAAGAGAGGAAACTAAAAAGGGGGCAAAAAAAAACGGAAGGCCGGAAAGGCAAACGACACCGGCGCCTCAGAATCCCTAGAGACTAACCCTCAACAATGCCCACAACACAGTCCACAAAAGCAAGTGCATCCCACCTGCTCAGCTTGGTACAGATGGTGGAAGTTAGTGGCAGCGCCCAGAGGACCTGCCAACCCCCGCTCCCGTAACTGCTCCCTGACACTAGGGCACGCACTGGAAGCACACATGTAGCGCATCTTCCACCTGCTCGCTATCCGCCCGTGCCCAACACCGTTGGCAGCAGCGTGCCTCTCGCCGCTGACCGTTGCGCCGACCTCTGGTATCAGCAGTGCTGATCGACCAAGCCGCAGTCGCAAATTTATGCGCATACAACTAGCACACTCCCTCTGGCTAGTGCGGCTCTTGGCTTGCGCCAGCACGGCACCCGCCGTGGACTGAAACAAGGCGCAGCAGGTCGCAGATCTGTGCTCAGTGGTAGGGTCCCGCCCTGAGGTCCCCACCGCCGCTTGCGTCCAGCCGTGCCTGCTCGTAGGCTGCGTCAACGAGTGCCAACACCTGTGTGACGGGTAGGCGTTGTAGGGCAGCTGCTGCCTCGCGCAAGGTGGGGGTGGCTGCCCCCCGCTCCAGCTCCTCTTATGCACCCAGCAGATCAGAGCACCACTGGTGCGGCCGCCAGTGCCCTGGCTGACTGCAAGCTGCATATCTGCTGCCATGGCTTGAGCCATGAGAGGGCTGCATTGCTGTGCTGCCGGTGCCACCGCTGCATTGTTAAAGCGGAGGATGTGGGTCCACTAGTCTCGCTCTAGTGGCTGGAGCTACAGCTCTCTCAGGACTCCCCAACTGGCGGCTGATGCAGATAGCCCCGCAGCCTGGCCAAGGTAGCACGATATGGTAAGTTATCATATCATATTCATATCAATGGAGCGTTGACTATGCTTGTGTTGTGGCATTCTTGCTTGTTGATATCGTAAGTAGAAAGTTCACAGACTGATACGAGGGAATTTCCAGCTCCAAAGCCAAATCTTCCATGTTAACCCCTTGATATGGTCTATCAAAAATACTATATTGGACGATATGATATGATATGATGGCCCAAAAGACTACATCGTGCTACCTTGAGCCGGGTGTAGGTGCTGAAGCAAGCTGGACTGCATTTTGCTGGAGAGACATTGCCCACGATAGGTGAGGTGTTACGAGCTGTCGAGCTGCACAGCCAGTATGACATCTTATAAAAGGCCCTACTCAAGGCCATTGAGAAGACCAACCAGAGCCAGGAAGTCATGCAATTGCGCAATGGCCCTAAGGAGGGCCTCGTACAAGATGTCCAAGCGGCTGTGCAGCTCGTGCCAATATTCTTATAAAAACGTCATTGATATGCATGACAGGGGGACGTTGTACACATTGTTGAGGCATAGATTTGTTGCTTTTCTAGTTTTCTTTGCCTTCTTGGGGAATAGGCTTGAGAGGGGCAAATATACTCCGGGCTGCCTTTTCCTTTTGGGGGGGGTATGTCTTTCTCCTTTGTGTTCTTCTCCTTCTTTCCCTCATACCTTCAGTTTATTTCCTTCCAACAGGACAGTTGGGCGCCCACGCAGCCGAGCCTTTTTAACCAGGGCTCAGAGGTCAATAACGTTACACCTCTGGCCCCGCTCAAAGCTCGGCCGCGTGGGCGCCCAACTGTTCAGAAGGGAGTAAAGATGGAACTAAAAGGAAGAAAGGGGGAAAGGAACAAAAGGAGAGGCCGGGAAGGCAAAGAAGACCAAGTCCAACACCTGAGTTCCACTAGAGACTAGCCCTCAACAAAGCCAGGGCTCAGAGGTGTGATGTCATTGACATGCATGTCATGCGACATACGCAAAAAAACGGACGGCGGCGGGAAGGGATTGCACGGACTGTCACACGGCAGACTGCACGGCGACATAGCGCTAGGGAAACGATTGAGCCCATTGCCATTGAGGGTGGCTAACCAAGCCACGCCTAGAGCATGCGCATGTCAACCTTTTTGAAAATCCCCCATCTACAGCTCCATCAAAACCAAGCAGTTGGCCCTTGCCATGGCGGAGCGACCTTCAGTTCAAGTGTTCAACAGAGCCTCAATTCCGTAGCTGATGATAGATGCATTAGCTGACCGTTCAAAGCAGCTGGTGCTTCAAGCATTTGATTTGAGTCAAATCCTGCAATCTGGATGATACTGTATTGAAGCTAAGGAATGGGACTGGTGGCATCACGCCTCAGACAACTGGGACGGGTCAGATCACGGTTTAATTTAATTCAGGCACACTACCGGTATGGCTTGGGAACATGGGATGGTGCATGATGGAGGAGGGTTTCAAGAGTTGGATCTGCCCATGGTAGTTCATACTGTTCCGGTGCTTTTGAACCACCATGTCACCGGTGCATGCCTTGTCATGGTGGTTGTGGGTGAGAAATTGCGGGAGATAATGTGGGTGAGAAATTGACTAGGTCTGGATCTCAGCGCCTGTGAGGACGCGGGAATTTCACGACGATTACAAGTTTCGGATACCGCAACATTCACAGCTCACCAGGAATCTAGATTCCGAATGAGTTCGAGGCGTGACATTAGGGTGACACCTGCCGCTGGTGACGCACTCCCCCCCCACCTGCTGCCACCCGCCCCTGACGTAGCTTCTACGTTTGCGAGAGCGGATGGCAGGCCCTACCGTACAGTGTCCAAGAATTGGTGCTGCCTTATCATCTGCTTCTCATACAGAGAAAAATCCAGAACCACCACGCACGTGCTGACATATATATATAGCCGGTGAACCTACCAGTACTAGCGCTTGCGAAACCTTGACTCCGCATAATAAGAAGGTATGTTACCTTGCCTCGCACCGCCCCTTCGCTGTGTTATTTCAAAAATCTTTCATTTCTGCATTCCCCGTGTTAAATCCCCGTGGCCTTGTCACGGCTGCAGGCATCAAGAGCAAATCCCGAGCGCAAATACTCGAGGCACATTTCTGTATCGCAGCTGTCCCATCCCACAGCGGCAGGGGAACATATAACCAGCCGTAGCCAGCCTCCCCAACCACGGTGGATCCGGGGTGCATGGCACCTAGGGTGTTCAGTGCCCGTCTAGGCCTCCCTGGGCTCGCCCTGTTGGCTGTCGCCCTCGCTCTCCTCTGCGCACGGCCTGCCCTGTCGGCTCTGAAAGCCGGCAGCGGCATGGTCTCAACCTCGGAGACAAGCAGCAGCAGTGGCAGGCAGCTGCTTTCTGGGGGCGGATGCAGCCAGTGCAGCTCATGCAGGTCAGTTTTATGATACTGCGCACCAGACGGCTCCTTGAGAGAAGCTGCTGTGAGGTCTCCAATGGTATCATGGGGACCAAACCAGGTAAAAACTACGGCCGGTGTTCTGGCCAAACGTCAATCAGGGATAGGCTCCCTTTGATCTGCGGTCGGACTAAAAGCAGTGGGGCTTGCTGCACCAAGCCCACACAGCCAAAAGCAGTGATGCAGCTTAATTGTAGCATATGCACCCATTAAATAAATAGTGATGCAGCTGTGTGGATGCCGGTAAGAGTGTGGTTCTTTCTGTGCCCAGGTATGCACTCCTAAATTAGTATTTGCTGGTCATTCGGTGCCCATGCACTTCTATCAAGCTCATGTGACTCTTACCTGCTCATGTAACTCTTTCCTGCTCATGCAACCCTTTTACGCACATGCACTTCTTTCAAGCTGGTGCAGCCCTTTCGTGCTCGTGCACGTCCTTCAAGCTCTTGCAATTCTTTCGTGCTCATGCAATTCTTACAAGTCTTGCAACCCTTTCGTGCTCATGTAATTCTTTCTTGCTCATGCAACCCTTTCGTGCCCATGGGACCCTTTCATGCTCATTGCCCATGCAACCCTTTCACTCCCAAGCAACCCTTTTGTGCTCATGGGACCCTTTCATGCTCATTGCCCATGCAACCCTTTCACTCCCATGCAACCCTTTTGTGCTCATGGGAGCCTTTCATGCTCATTGCCCATGCAACCTTTACACGCTCATGCAACCCTTTTGTGCTCATGGGACCCTGTCATGCTCAATGCCCATGCAACCCTTTCACGCCCATGCAACCTTTTTGTGCTCATGGGAGCCTTTCATGCTCATTGCCCATGCAACCCTTTCATGCCCATGCAACTATTTTGTGCTCATAGGACCCTTCCATGCTGCAACCTTTTCGTGCTCATACGACCCTTTCGTGCTCATGCAGGCACTGCATGGCACTGTTGCAGAGGCACTGCATGGCACTGTTGCAGAGGCACTGTATGGCACTGTTGTAGAGGCACTGCATGGCACTATTGCAGAGGCACTGCATGGCACTGTTGCAGAGGCACTGCATGGCACTATTGCAGAGCCACTGCATGGCACTGTTGCAGAGGCACTGTATGGCACTATTGCAAAGGCACTGCATGGCACTATTGCAGAGGCACTGCATGGCACTGTTGCAGAGGCACTGCATGGCACTGTTGCAGAGGCACTGCATGGCACTGTTGCAGAGGCACTGCATGGCACTGTTGCAGAGGTACTGCATGGCACTGTTGCAGAGGCACTGCATGGCACTGTTGCAGAGGCACTGCATGGCACTATTGCAAAGGCACTGCATGGCACTGTTGCAGAGGCACTGTATGGCACTTGGGCAGCTGGCCACAACAGTACAGCACCCAAGAGTCGGTGTTGTTGGTGTGCTGTTGAACATGGCTCATGGTGTATGCATGTCTTTTTCCCGCAGCACTTCCAATGAGAGCCTGGGGCTATTGCAGGGACTGGTACCTCCACCTAAAACTCAGCCGAGCGAACTTCCCTCTCTAGAAGGCTGCAAAGCTTGTAGGCCGTGGAGGCCCTACAGTGTTTGAAGGATACTGCTTGGGTATTTAAATAATGGCACTAAACAAGCGCTCATCAATGCCCCGTACGTTTTGTTTCGTGCATTACCTCGTCTGGTGGCACGGGCTCGCGCAGCGATTGCATCTACAAGGACTACAGTGTATCCTGCTGGGATACCTGGATAATAACGCAAAAGATAAACTGACCCGTTTGTGTTTTTGCTGCGCAGCACGTCCGGCGGTGGCCCGGGCTCATGCAGCGACTGCTCCTATACTGACTACGGTGGATATTGCTGGGGGAACGGGTACACCGGATCGTGCAATAACTGCCTCAACTGCTATGGCTCGTACTGCAACAACTGCCAGAATAGCAAGTGCGCGTACAACAACTCAGCCCTGGCCATCGGTGAGGGAGGGAGGGGAGGGCAGGGTAGGACAGGGAGGGAGACAGGGAGGGTGAGAGAGAGGGAGGCAGGGCGGGAGGGGAGGGCATGGAGGGGAGGGCAGGACAGTACAGGAGGGCAGGGGAGGGCAGGGGAGGGTAGGGAGTGAGGCAGGGCGGGAGGGGAGGACAGGACAGGAGGGGAGGGCAGGGGAGGGAGGGTAATCAATGAGGCAGGGAGGAAGGAGGGAGGGAGGGATGGTAATCAATGAGGGAGGGAGGGAGGGAAGGCAATCAGTGAGGAGGGACACAGGGGGGGAGGGGGGAAGGTTTTGGGAGAGGTGCAGGGCCTATTTTGGAGATTTGCACTGAGATCAGGGGATTGGCGATTTGGCGGTCTTGGGGTTGGTTGAGAGTGGGGTGCTAAAGGGCCATGGTACTTTTTCGGTGGATTAGCTGAAGTTCAGCTACATTTCTGCTACCTCCTGACATCGGCCAAGGACCCCGCGTGCGGCCAGATGTAGTGCTTGGGCTTTTGTCTTTAAGCCAGTCTAGGTTTGGCCATGTGTGGCCAGCTGCACATGGGCCTGTGTCTGTAGACCAGTCGAGGATTGGCCCAACTTTTTTTTTAGGTCAAGGGATACACGCCTAAGGTGGAGTCTTGTAGCTAAAAAAAGATACACTCCTGGAGTGAAAAAGTGGCCTATCTGTGTTACAGTAGTACCCGCTTTGTGAGTCTTACGAATAGTAAGCATTGATGCGAAGTATTCAATAGTTAGCCAGCGGCACTTCATTATCTGCCAGCCGGCCGAGTTCTCAGCCAGCAATGGTATTTACTCTGCTAGGGAGCCCCATTGCCAGTGTTTCTTTCAGCGCACTTCAGCTACAATTCAGCTACATCAATAATTAGCCAGCGGCACTTCATTCTCTGCCAGCCGACCGCGGACTCAGCCAGCAATGGTATTCACTCTGCCGCCAGACTTGTTTGCCTTCACGGCTTCTCCGGTTGTTCCTTTTTTTGTTTCTTCCTCCTAGTTTTCCCCCCCTCCCATCTGAGCAGTTGGGCGCCCACGCGGTCGAGCCTTCTTGTGCATGGCCCAGAGGTGTCACGTCATGGACTCTGCTAGGGAGCCCCATAGCTCTGTCAGCAAATAAGGGTTGCAGTTATAGCAAGTATCGCGTCCTTTGGGGCTGGCCGTGACGTTCGGTGTGTTGGACACCACTCACAACCCTGCAACACCAAAACTGCAACATCAAACTCCTTGCCAGGTCTAGCCGTGACCTTCGGCGTGCTGGGCCTTACTCACAACCCTGCAACACCAACCCTGCAACACCAACCCTGCAACACCAACCCTGCAACACCAACCCTGCAACACCCACCTCCCTGTCAGGTCTGGCCGTGACCTTGGGTGTGCTGGACCCCACTTATAACCCTGCAACACCAACCCTGCAACACCCACCTCCCTGTCAGGTCTGGCCGTGACCTTGGGTGTGCTGGACCCCACTTATAACCCTGCAACACCAACCATGCAACACCCACCTCCCTGTCAGGTCTGGCTGTGACCTTGGGTGTGCTGGACCCCACTCATAACCCTGCAACACCAACCCTGCAACACCCACCTCCCTGTCAGGTCTGGCCGTGACCTTGGGTGTGCTGGACCCCACTTATAACCCTGCAACACCAACCCTGCAACACCAACCTCCCTGTCAGGTCTGGCCGTGACCTTGGGTGTGCTGGACCCCACTCATAACCCTGCAACACCAACCCTGCAACACCAACCTCCCTGTCAGGTCTGGCCGTGACCTTGGGCGTGCTGGACCCTACTCATAACCCTGCAACACCAACCATGCAGCACCAACCATGCAAACCCACCTCCCTGTCAGGTCTGGCTGTGACCTTCGGCTTGCTGGGCCTCATTGGCGTTGGGATCTGCGTCTACTTCTGCTTTAAAAGATCCTCGCGCGGCGCCTCCAGTTACGGGACCAACAATTACGAGGGCCAGGAGATGGCGTCCAACCCGCCCGCGGGGTACCAGTACCCCAACGCAAACTACCCACCGCAATACTCGCCGTACAATAACCCGTACGGGCCCCCCCAAGGAGGTGTGTGCTGTGTAGGGAGTTGGGGTTGGCTGCTGTTTAGAGGGTTCAGGGCTTGGTCGTGTTTATGAGGGTTTGGGGTTCGATCTCCAAGGGCGAGGGGCTGTGCTTGTGTATTGGGATTTGGGCTTTGGTCTTTGAGGGTTTGGGGCTGTTTTTTGTGTCAGAAGGTTTAGAGATCTGTATCCGAGGGTTTGGGGCTGTGTTTCGTGTATGAGGGTTTGTTGTTGGGTCGCATGCGCGACAGTCCGGGTTTTCCCCTTGCCTCTCTCTTTCTCTTTCAAAGCTCGCTTCACCCTCCTGTTCCTTGTTGTTTGCAAGTACGTTTGACCTGGGTTCCTTTTTTTGTTAGTCAGCTACATGCTTCCACCCGGCCTCTGACGGGAGGCCCCGTATGTAGAAAGCTATGTTGCTTTGACCACCAGCCCTGGCCGGACTAGGTTTGGTCTAAACCCTGAACCCTAAACCCTGGCCGAACTAATTTTGGTCTAAACCCTGAACCCTAAACCCTGGTCGAACTAGGTTTGGTCTAAACCCTGAACTCTTAACCCTGACCGGACTAGGTTCGGTCCTAATCTGGCCTTTGGCGACTGCGTGGCGGCCTGTGGAAGGTGGCCTTTACAGCTGGAAAAAGCGGAACTCTAAGCCCTAAACCCTAACACTGCGGATGACACTCCTGGGATGGGCACTTGCTGCCCACAGCCGCCCTCGCCGCCACACTGGGTTCTGGGCCCAAAAGCCAGGCCTTGCCTTTTAATTATTTGCCGTTTAATTGAGGGCTGTCTGGACCCGTGTATGCCGTCCTTGACTTTTTGTAACAAGTCGTTTAATTGAGGGCTGTCTGGTCCCGTGTATGTATGTCTGCATGTTATACCTTTGAATTCATCTGTCTGCCCTCGGGTGTGAATCAATTAGTTCTTCCACGCTGCTATCGGGTGGATTTTCGACAGAAACTCATCATTTCCGTTCGAATAACGCTGCAAGCGGGTGGATTTTCGACGGAAGCTCATTATTTTCGACTGAATGCCAGCGTTGGCGATTGATTATTGGGATTTGAACGCGTCCCTCAAACAAGTCGCACGTAGCAAAGCTAATTATGAGGGAAGACAAAGCGCATCTAAAGAATACAACCTGTGTGTTGTGGCCCAATGAAAGGGGTCGCATTTAGAACCGATGACCCCCATATAACTGTCTTCTTTAGTTTCCACGTGCGGAAAAACGAATGCCCATTCTGTTCGTTCCCTTCTGCTCGTATTCACGCACCTGGCTTGTTCCCCTTGTTTGTGCCCCTGCTTCGTAGATAAGGGCCGCTGTGCAGGTTTAATCACGCACCTGGCTTGTCCCCTTGTTTGCGCCCCTGCTTTAGCACTGTAGATAAGGGCCGCTGTGCAGGTTTAATCACGCACCTGGCTTGTCCCCTTGTTTGCGCCCCTGCTTTAGCACTGTAGATAAGGGCCGCTGTGCAGGTTTAATCACGCACCTGGCTTGTCCCCTTGTTTGCGCCCCTGCTTTAGCATTGTGGATAAGGGCCGCTGTGCAGGTTTTATCGCGCACCTTGCTTGTCCCCCTTGTTTGTGCCCCTGCTTCGTAGATAAGGGCCGCTGTGCAGGTTTAATCGCGCACCTGGCTTGTCCCCATTGTTTGCGCCCCTGCTTTAGCATTGTGGATAAGGGCCGCTGTGCAGGTTTTATCGCGCACCTGGCTTGTTCCCCTTGTTTTTGCCCCTGCTTCGTAGATAAGGGCCGCTGTGCAGGTTTTATCGCGCACTTGGCTTGTCCCCCTTGTTTGTGCCCCTGCTTCGTAGTTAAGGGCCGCTGTGCAGGATTAATCGCGCACCTGGCTTGTCCCCCTTGTTTGCGCCCCTGCTTCGTAGATAAGGGCCGCTGTGCAGGTTTAATCGCGCACCTGGCTTGTCCCCCTTGTTTGCGCCCCTGCTTTAGCATTGTAGATAAGGGCCGCTGTGCAGGTTTTATCGCGCACCTGGCTTGTCCCCCTTGTTTGCGCCCCTGCTTTAGCATTGTAGATGAGGGCTGCTGTGCAGGTTTTTGCTGCTTCGTCACGTATGAAAATGTCACAGGCCTTGCATGCACACACACCTCCCTGACTTCCCCCACCCCGACCTCACTGCCTCCTCTCAGCCGGACCTGACTGCCGGGCAGTGTTTATTTAATTATTTATTTACCGGTACCGGTAGTTATTATTTAATTAATTTAGGGTGCACCATGCCACCTTCAGCAGGCCGCTGGGCGGCCATCACTGGGCCAATCGGCACTAAACCTCACAAGCACACCTCCCTGACCTCCCCCACCCCTACCACACTACCAGTGCTGTGCAATTGCGCATTAATTCATAAAACGTGTGGACGTAGGTACAGACCCTTACTGGTAAATGTAGCTGAATTTGCCTTCAAATTGAGGTGACTGAAACTCAGCTGTGTAATTCAGCCACCGTAAGGTCCGTAATCGACACAGCACTGCTCACCACCGTCCACATCCCAACCCGAATGCCCCGATGCTTTTTTTAGTGTCACCTGCTGTTTAAAAAGAAAGAAAGAAAACTACGTTCCCCTAGGGGTGTGCGGGTTAGGGGGACAGCACAGCTCGGGGCCGAACCTGCTGCCCATTTTAGTGCCCCCTTTCTCTTTGTGCCACCTTGGGCAGGCCGCACAGCGGCTGGGTCTGCTGGGCCAAAAACACACCTTTTGGGCCAAATTGGACTTAACCTCGGCCAATATTCCGTCGGCGCGTAAGCATCAGGGCCTGCTGCTACAAGCCCCCACAGCCGTAGGCCATGACGTAGCTGAATTGTAGCTGAAACGCGTTTAACTCCCCCACCAACGACTATTCCCCTCCCCCCTAAATCCCTGTAGGCCATTCTACAGGCCATCCCCCCAACCCGTACGGGTACTACCCTGCGGCACCTGGCCCGCATGGCGGCCCCCCCATGCCTGCGCCCTACGGCAGCTCGGAGCCGGTGACAGGGTATCCCGCTGTTCCCCCCCAAGGCGCACCGGGCTGCCCCGCGCCCTGCGCCTCCGGCTATCCGGTTCCTGGAAAAGTGCAGGGCGGCTGAGTGTGGATCTGATCTGGATCTGTGAGGTCTGAATGTGCTGAACATCTGGACGATATGTGAATTGCAGTAGTGCACGAAGTGGATTTTTTTGCGGGTGCCAGTGCCATGCGCATGCGGGTGCCAGTGCCATGCGGGTGCTAGTTCCATACACATGTGGGTGCTAGTGCCATGCGCATGGGCCTTCATAGAGCCCATTGAACTGTGAAAGACAGAAGCATAAATGGCGGCAGCTATAAACGGGAGAAGACATGCAACAGGCTTTTGCAGCTAGGCTTGGCCGCTGGGCTCGGCTCGGCTCGGCTCGGCTGGGCGGTTGGGCTCGACTTGGTTTTGCAGCCGGGCTTTGACGGCTGGGCTGGCCTTTTGTAGACGGGCTGCACTTCTGCAGCTGGGCTGTCGGGGACGGGCTGCAGTGCTGCACTTAATCAGCTGGGCTGAAGCAGACAGGCTGGATGGGCTGAAGCGGCTGGGCTGTATTTTGGCCGCTGGACTGAAGGAGAAAGGCTGAGCTGTGGCGTATGGGCTTGTTCGGACAAGGGTAATACTGAATGTCAAAAAAAACGTGTTATGTAGTTCGTGAAATGTGTGCATGCATTTGCCTAGTCTCTGTTGCCAGACGGGTAAAAACATGGTACGAACAAGAAGTTGAATTGCTTGAAGGTTACTTTACTGTAGATGTGCTGTACCTGCCCCTCGTAAAAAACGTTGTTTTCGGTGAGTGATATATGATATGCAAATACTCGTTGTCGATTGTCGACGCCAGATTCAGTCGGAAATCGAAGTTTTGGTTGACACTTTGACGTGAGGGCATCATGATTTCATCTCTTGAGGGAAAGTAAATAAAATGCCAAGTGGACCAGTGATGACGGCATTTACAAATGTGTAAATAGTTGGAACGTGGACTGAGCCCTGGAAACTGAGTCGGGCTTCCGTGTGCCACTTGGCGGCCATGCATGCAGGTCAATAACGTCACACCTCTGGGCCCGCTCAAAGCTCGGCCGCGTGGGCGCCCAACTGTCCAGAAGGGGAAAAAGAAGAAACTAAAAGAGTAAAAGGAAGAGGGGGGGGAAAGGAACAAAAGGAGAGGCCATGCAGGTAAGTCAATGTGGGGAGCTTTATTTATGACATGCGAATTCGTAGGCCAGTGACGTCAGTACGTCACACCTCTTGACCTGGACGGTTGGACTCCTTCGCAGTCGAACCCTTTTGAGCCAGGCCCAGAGGCCAAGGACATTATACCAGGGGATTATACCGCTGGGCCATGCTGAAAAGGCTCGGCCGTGTGAGCGCCCAACTGGGGTTGAAATTATGAATGGAGGTCAAGCCGAGGGTACCAGTGACATCACAAACTGTGTGAAGCAGCTCGTCCTATATCCTGCCCAAAATAAGTTCAATAACGTTACACCTCTGGGCCCGCTCAATACAAAGGTAGAGACGGACTGCCCTTGCTTGGACTGCCAGCCGGGAAATTCAGTGTCGCATTGCCACCAATATATTCAGTGAAGACAAGGGTATGGCTGGGTATGACTTGACCGTTTAGATGGGTTTGACTAGGTATGTAGGGTATGCCTGACAGGACCTGGGTATAGCTGGTCTTTGCCTGGTATTCGGTTTTTCTTGCCAAGGTTCATTTACCGTGTTCCAGGTGTAAGCGGGGAAAACGTCTGGTGCTTCGTCAAATGCACCCCGCAGAATGTCGTGAGCGGGCTACTATCCTACCAACCTGGATAGAGCTGCTGTGGGTCGAGCGGTTCTCACGCCTCCTGCTTCGGCTGAGGAGTAGTCTTTCTTTTTCGGCTTGTTTATCAAGTGTTTTTCGCTCTCTGGCAGGGGGCTCAGGGGATAGCTGTCTCTCCGACTGATGGCAATGACATTACACCTCTGGGCCCTGCTCAAAAAGGCTTGGCCGAGCCGATCTGTCCCGTTGGAAGAAAAGGAAAAAAACTGAAGGGTTGACCCATCGTGGGGGGACCCACTGTGATATCTGCGTGGGGACACCCATAGGGGTGGACCACGGTGGTGGACATTGTAGGTAAACCCACCGTGGGGCGGCAAGCGCCCCACGTGGGGTAACCCATGCACCGGGCCGGTCGGACCCATCGTGGAGTGAGTGGGTCCCCCCACATGCACTTTTTCCGACGTAAGAGGGAAAGAAGGAGAAGAACAAAAAGGAGAAAGAATACCCCCCCCAAAAGGAAATGGCAGCCCGAAGTAACCTTTTGCCCCTCTTGCAAGCCTTTTCCCCAAGAAGGCAAAAAAAAGCAACAAATCTAGGCCTGTCTCTCCGATTACTCCAATGTCATTCGAACTGTTGATCATGCCAGACTCATGGTCATCCCTATCATCCCTGAGCGTTTTCAGGATAGCATGATGCCTTCAGTATCAGGAGGGTTACTCACTTAAACATGCTAGGTCAATGCTTCTTAGTTAACTCGATTCTGAGCAAGAAAATTAGTTAACTCGATTCTGAGCAGGAAAACAAAAGGGGACGACGCCTTGGACAAGACAGTATCCCAAACAACAGAGCCAATGACGCAGAGGCTAGGTTGCTACACGAACACATGCAGGTTTCAACACAAAACAAATACGGTTGTTCATTCACACCTCTGCAAGTGTTCAGGAGGGCGGGTCATCGGGAATGCACTGTTCTAAACCTCTGCAAGTATAATATTCTGTTTTGTTTAGTTTTATGGCTTCTTTTTTTGAAGTGACCTCCGTCCCCCACAGTTGTTCTCATGTCCGGAAACAAAGCTTACCACGAACAGAAATAAGAGGCCGCAAAGAGGACCCATATTCAATAAGATCTGTAACTTTGAAGTACCGGAATAATCATAGGCCTACCAAGCCAAACCCCAGACCACTGCCACGATAGCAAGAAACAGCCCTCCTGTCCAAAATCCAAACGCATGCGTTCAACTTTTGGTGGAAGGGGATCAATCAGATTTCAAATGCGGATTAATCTTAGGAGGGGAATGAAACGCATAAACCAACATATCCGAGCATCCTCTTTGATAGCTTCTACCAGAAATCGAAAAGCCCGACTATTATTCTGGCAGTCCGCACGAGGCGCATGCTCTGGCCACTCCACCACTGCCTCGTGGCCACCCTCAGCTGCATGGCAAAACGCCTCGCCATTTTGGCAGTCTGCAGAAGTCTGCAGAAGGTGGCCACTGCAGAAGCATGCGAACTAGAGCTTGGTTGCCATGATGTGCAGCATTAATCAGCAATTGCCCATCCTTGCAGTCTGCCCTTGCAAACTTCAGGAGCTCCCTCACAAGTGCACATGCATACACCGCCTGGCTGTCGCATCGGGTACTCAGGTAGCCCTCAGGAGCGCCTCCTCTTTGCCATGGACCCAGATCAAGAGGTCACTCAGCCGGGGCAGACAGTCACGAATGCAGTTGCGCCACTCTCGGCACACGTTCCAGGCAGCAGCTGTGGTACCATCTGCCTCCCATTTGCCAGCATGGACGAGTATGCTACCCAGCAGGTCTTGGGGTAGGTCATGTACTGTGATTGATGACATTTTGAGGTCGTACTCTTGTCGAAACGTTTCCACCCGTTGACCCGTGTCAAATCTCTGACCCCTTCCTCGCCGCTCTTATTTAGTCGATGCTGATGCATGGGTCATGCGTACGTCATATTGCTTTCACGGGCTTTCACCGCCCAATGCAGCTTTGGATGAAGAATGAAGGAAGAGATGCGAAAATAACACACTGGCAGCGTGGAGTAAGCATGATTAAAAATGCACCCTGCTTGGATTTGACCTCGCTCGTGTCCCGCAAGTCCCGCGCGCACGAACGAGTATTGAGCAAAACAGGCGTATCCGGTAGAGCCTCAAATGCGCATATATTTTACGTGATATACCATTCAATTCAGTGTTAAATCACGACAGACATCGCTATCCATCGATCGCCGGGGCCTGTCAGCAGCACTGACGCGAATTTGTTTCTTTCAGGGTGACGTGTGACAAGGGTTTAACGCAGGATTTACGGCAACATCGTGATCTGCAGCTCATGCAACTTCCTGCAAGCTCAATATTTTCCTCCAGGAACGGTACAGGAGGAACCAGCTCGTGTGCCCTCAACGGATTTCATCATTCAATCAGTTCACCTTCCTGTAAACCAGTCGTAAGTTTCAAATCATCGTTCTGTGATCTGAACTTTAGAAGTGTCTTTCGGCTTTGGACATGGACCATCCCAATAGGGTCAACACCAGCATGGACAATCTTTTTGCATGGCTACCACCATCCTCCTCTCCCCCCAACCCGTTCCCCATCCATGTGCTGGTGAGGGCTGTCGTCGTCAACCTGTCAGCTTGGTTGCAAAACGATATCCGACATGAAACCATGGACATCTAAACCGCATATTGGCACTGGCATATTCCGCATGGAACCTCTGGTGTGGAAGTATGCATAATTAGGGCAAGAAAAT
Source organism: Limnomonas spitsbergensis (assembly GCA_037349105.1). Classification (NCBI taxonomy): domain Eukaryota; kingdom Viridiplantae; phylum Chlorophyta; class Chlorophyceae; order Chlamydomonadales; genus Limnomonas; species Limnomonas spitsbergensis. The sequence goes on along the minus strand of JAYJMM010000093.1, from coordinate 643,169 downwards.
CTGTAACCCTGACATCCTCATATTGCATACACTTATTTCATGCCCAGGACCTGCAACCGAGGTCTGACCGGCACAGTCTCCGACTGCGCGCCCACGCGGCGAAGCCTTTTCTTTTGAGCAGGGCCCAGAGGTGTAACGTCATTGACAGACTATGACTATTTAGTTAAAAGGTTGCTATGTGCTTGAGGGTCAAAATTAGCACATTCAAATAAAATAAGGTAAGCAAGTCACAGACAGGCAGTCGCAGCCTGGGAGCACCTACCGCCCTTGGTGCAGTCAGATCTGCTCAGATGTTTTCAGAACAGATTGTCGATATGCGGGGGGGGTCAGCTGGTCTCCGGATGCAGTCCAATCAAATTGATCCATTGCAGTAATAAACAATCGAGAACAAACAAGCGGAGAAGCCCCAAGCGCAAGGGTGACCCGACTCACTCGCAACATCATATAAACGCATTTCTCCAGACACGTACTTTGTATCGACATGTACGTGTACCGGTATACTGGCTTCGTTTATATCTATATATACGTAAACTCAGAGTCTACCTGTATACGATATCTTGAAAATTGCGTCCAGCCCTAACCATGGTCCTGTATGTTTTAATATAATCATATGAGCCTGCCTAACAAAATCGTGTTCTAGCCTAGGCCAGCTAGCTCCAGCTGTGGCTGTAGCTGTAGTCATCTCCAGGCCAGCTGGCTGTAGCTGTAGCTAGCTCCAGCTGTAGCTCCAGCTGAGGCTGTAGCTAGCACCAGGCCAGTTAACTGTAGCTGTGGATCCAGCTGCTCAGACATAAAAGTTGGTTCGGTCTGTTGTGGCCCCCACCGCCTTGAGCTTCTTAAGGATGCGGCCGAAGTATTCCTGTGAGGGCAGAGAGGAGGGCGTGGCAGCGTGAAGGTCAGGGTACACATAGGGTTGCGGCAGAGAGAAGGGCGTGGCAGCGTGAAGGCCAGGGTACACATAGGGTTGCGGCAGAGAGGAGGGCGTGGCAGCGTGAAGGCCAGGGTACACATAGGGTTGCGGCAGAGAGGAGGGCGTGGCAGCGTGAAGGCCAGGGTACACATAGGGTTGCGGCAGAGAGGAGGGCGTGGCAGCGTGAAGGCCAGGGTACACATAGGGTTGCGGCAGAGAGGAGGGCGTGGCGGCGTGAAGGCCAGGGTACACATAGGGTTGCGGCAGAGAGAAGGGCGTGGCAGCGTGAAGGCCAGGGTACACAGCGGGTTTTATTCCACTAAATACAACATTTAATAAAGGAATAACTTAAGACTTTTTTAAATATAATTTAATTGATCAATTGTCTTCTTTAGGAAATAAAAGCACAGCAAATCCAAATTCTAATGAATTATATTTATAAAAAAAATTCAACGAAAGACTTCAACTAACAGTTAGACTAACGACTTAAACTCCTGTCAACTTCAGGCATGTGTACAAGGCCCGGGAACGTATTCACCGCCGCATGGCTGATCGGCGATTACTAAAAAATTTAATTCTATTTTAGGAAAAAATAATAATTTAGTTCCAATTTTGTCTCCATTTTTAATAATTTTGGGTAATAGTATTTTAAAACGTTTTTTAAATTCAACTTTTTTAATTTTTATTCAACAATTATGTGAACCCGATTTAGATTATAGAAATCGACAAAAAAAAGTTTATATTATTATTATCTTTTAAAATTCTCAAATGTTGTATATATTTTTAATAAATCGTCTTTTTATATATATTTATTATTATTAAAAAGTGTTGATATCTTTGCAGCTCCGATTTCTTTTATTTACAAATTTTTTGAAAAATCGGGTGAATATGTTGTTGAAAATTTAGCCTATATAGCGGGTTGCGGCACATTTTGCCAGGACCAGGGTTACCTAGTACGACCGTTTGGGTTCAAATCCCGTACAGTTAACCGTACCGTATCGTAAGCAGCTGGACCCTAATCCCTGCCCTACGTCAAGCAGCTGGGCGTTTTAGGCGGCGAGCCTGTTTATACGAAGGCCGTTGGGCAGTACACCGAATACAACATCAAAATAAAACCCCCTAATTGGAACCATATATACCTTCAAGTACTCCTCCAGCGGCTACACGCTACTTGAAAGGCTTTGGGTTAAGACCCTAAACCCAGCTTGCTACTTGAAAGGCTTTTGGGGGGTTAAGGGTTAAAGGTCAAGACCCTTAACCCTAGATCCAGCACGCTACTTAAAAGGCTTTTGGGAGGGTACACCAAAAACTATGAAAACTAACAGACCTTGAAGAACTTGCCCAGTGGCTGCATGTTATTTGAAAGGCTGTTGCGTGGTACACCGATGGACACGTAAAAATAGAAGACCTTCGTGTACTGCCCCGCGGCAGCACGCTGTTCGAAACGCTGCTGAGTGGTACACCGATGGACACGTAAAGATATAAGGCCTTTGTGTACTGCCCCGCAGAACACGCTGTTCGAAACGCTGCTGAGTGGTACACCGATGGACACGTTAAGATATAAGGCCTTTGTGTACTGCCTCGCGGCAGCATGCTGTTCGAAAGGCTGCTGAGTGAGACACCCCTAGAGATGTAAAATTAGAAGACCTTAATGTACTGCCCAACAGCTGCATGCTGTTCGAAAGGCTGCTGGGTGGGACACCCGAAACTATGTAAACATAACATACCGCGATGACCTCGCCCGGTGGTTGCACGCTATTCGAAAGGCTGTTAGAGAACACACACAAAAAAACTATGCAACAAAGCACACCTTACCTTACTCGCCCAGTGCCTGCACATTTCACCTGAACCCTTGACCCCAAAGCCCACTTATAAAAGGGCTGTTGGACAATACACTGAATGCGATGTACAAACAAACCATACTTTGAGGTACTCATCCAGCAGCTGCACAATTAACCTGAACCCTTGACCCCTCAAACCCCGCTAATCGAAATCTGTTGGGCAGTTAACTGAGTTCGATGTACCGAAATATACCTTGAGGTACTCCTCCAGCGGCTGCACACTTAACCTAGACCCTTGACCCCAAAATGCCAGTAATCAATAGGCTGATCAGCAGTACACTGAGTACGATGTACAGAAACGAACCTTCAGGTACTCATCCAACGGCTGCACGCTAGCGGGATCGATGTCTAGAAGCTTGTATGTGTCCTCCATGGGTGCGGACCATGCTTCATTGCTTGCCAACACCTCGGCAAACGCCTGGCAAGAGGAGAGGGGGGACATTAGGGCACATGGATCAGAAAGGGCGACAAGCTTGTATGTGTCCTCCATGGGTGCAGACCAGGCCTCATTGCTTGCGAGTACCTCAGCGAACGCCTAGCAGGAGGAGAGGGGGGCAAATTGTTCAGAAAAGGTAAGGTTGTATGTGCTCTCCATGGGTGCTGACCAGGCCGCATTGCTTGCCAACACCTCGGCAAACGCCTGGCGGGCGGGGGGGGGGAGGGGAAGGCAAATGGTTCAGAAGGGGCAAGCTTGTATGTATCCTCGTGTTTGCCTGGCAAGAGGAGAGGGGGACATGAGGGCACATGGATCAGAGAGGGCTAGGAGTTTGTATGTCTCTTTCATGGGTGCCAACCATGCTTCATTGCTTGATAGTTCCTCAGCGAACGCCTGGCAAGAGGAGAAGGGAAGCGAAAGGGAACATTAATCAGCAGTAAGCTGGAAGGAGGGAGGCTTATTCAGAAAAAGAGGGGGGGGCGTGCAAGGCGTTGTAGCCTCCATTCCCAGCCAACTTGCATCATCAGCATCATCAGCATCATCACTAACCCATGCATTCTAGGACAATTTGTTCCACACTCAGTAGCCCTATCTGCTAAAGCACTAGGCCAGGCATTAATACTGAACTGAAACGAGCTCACTCGCACCTCCGTTGCTTGTCCAAGCGTTTCAACCAGATCTCCTCAATCGACACCTAGTGCCACGGCCGAACAGTGGCTTCCTTAATCCACGCCTCAGGGCGTATCCTTTATTTTTAGGGATTAGCTGCTTCACTTGTCCTGGCCCTCCTCACCACAATCATGCGTGCGCGTGCACAGGACACCAGGCCAAGCATTGCCCATTCCCACGGCACCAAGAAGGAGATTCTGCAGATTCTGCTGAGGGGGCTTACGCCTCGCCAAAGACACCCCACCCACTCCAGGGGCATGCTTTGTCAGAATCATAAATTGGCGACCTGCCCTCTCTGCAAATTTCCCACCCACCGATCAGCAGCGTCACTAACCCAAGCATGGTAGCTTCCATTCCTGCAGCTGACCTGCAGCGTTCACCCTCACTTATGCTCACACTTGCCTAGGCTTTTGAGCCTGGTCAAGTATACATTCCTGTAACAGAGCAGGCACCTAGTAAACAAGTAAGGGCATTACTGTATAAACTGCCCTGCTTCACACTCCCGGGCACATCTGCTGCATGAGTAGCCCCTGCCCTCTACCCTCAGTGTTATTGAGTGGTTACCGGATTACCTTTAATGGGCCGTACTGCCACCCCTGGCCCAATTGACACCAAACCCAAACCAGCATCCGGCTTGAGGCCCGAGCAGCAGGGCTGGCCGAGCCAGGGGCTGGCCGAAGGCCACAGTGTAGCTGAACTGTAGCTGAAAGTGATGCGGTAACCACTTCAAAAACACTGTGTCTCACCTGCCCTTACACAAACCCTCACCAGAGGATCAGTTTTCAACCTGATTTGATCAACACTTAGCAGCTCAATCGGCTGCATCAAGCCATCAATTGCCCTTACACAAGCCATCACCCTTACACAAGCCATCACCTGCCCTTACACAAGCCATCACCCTTACACAAGCCATCACCCTTACACAAGCCATCACCTGCCCTTACACAAGCCATCACCCTTACACAAGCCATCACCCTTACACAAGCCATCACCCTTACACAAGCCATCACCCTTACACAAGCCATCACCTGCCCTTACACAAGCCATCACCCTTACACAAGCCATCAATTGCCCTTACACAAGCCATCACCCTTACACAAGCCATCACCCTTATACAAGCCATCAACCCATCACCTGCCCTTACACAAGCCATCAACCCATCACCTGCCCTTACACAAGCCATCAACCCATCACCTGCCCTTACACAAGCCATCAACCCATCACCTGCCCTTACACAAGCCATCAACCCATCACCTGCCCTTACACAAGCCATCAACCCATCACCTGCCCTTACACAAGCCATCAACCCATCACCTGCCCTTACACAAGCCATCAACCCATCACCTGCCCTTACACAAGCCATCAACCCATCACCTGCCCTTACACAAGCCATCAACCCATCACCAGCCCTTACACAAGCCATCAACCCATCACCTGCCCTTACACAAGCCATCAACCCATCACCTGCCCTTACACAAGCCATCAACCCATCACCTGCCCTTACACAAGCCATCAACCCATCACCTGCCCTTACACAAGCCATCAACCCATCAACTGCCCTTACACAAGCCATCAACCCATCACCTGCCCTTACACAAGCCATCAACCCATCACCTGCCCTTACACGAGCCATCATCCCATCACCTGCCCTTACACAAGCCATCAACCCATCACCTGCCCTTACACAAGCCATCAACCCATCACCTGCCCTTACACAAGCCATCAACCCATCAACTGCCCTTACACAAGCCATCAACCCATCACCTGCCCTTAAACAAGCCATCAACACATCATCTGCCCTTAAACAAGCCATCAACCCATCACCTGCCCTTACACAAGCCATCAACCCATCACCTGCCCTTACACAAGCCATCAACCCATCACCTGCCCTTACACAAGCCATCAACCCATCACCTGCCCTTACACAAGCCATCAACCCATCACCTGCCCTTACACAAGCCATCAACCCATCACCTGCCCTTACACAAGCCATCAACCCATCACCTGCCCTTAAACAAGCCATCAACCCATCACCTGCCCTTACACAAGCCATCAACCCATCACCTGCCCTTACACAAGCCATCAACCCATCACCTGCCCTTACACAAGCCATCAACCCATCACCTGCCCTTACACAAGCCATCAACCCATCACCTGCCCTTACACAAGCCATCAACCCATCATCTGCCCTTACACAAGCCATCAACCCATCACCTGCTCTTACACAAGCCATCAACCCATCACCTGCCCTTACACAAGCCATCAACCCATCACCTGCCCTTACACAAGCCATCAACCCATCATCTGCCCTTACACAAGCCATCAACCCATCACCTGCCCTTACACAAGCCATCAACCCATCACCTGCCCTTACACAAGCCATCAACCCATCACCTGCCCTTACACAAGCCATCAACCCATCATCTGCCCTTACACAAGCCATTAACCCATCACCTGCCCTTACACGAGCCATCAACCCATCACCTGCCCTTACACAAGCCATCAACCCATCACCTGCCCTTACACAAGCCATCAACCCATCACCTGCCCTTACACAAGCCATCAACCCATCACCTGCCCTTACACAAGCCATCAACCCATCACCTGCCCTTACACAAGCCATTAACCCATCACCTGCCCTTACACAAGCCATCAACCCATCAACTGCCCTTACACAAGCCATCAACCCATCACCTGCCCTTACACAAGCCATCAACCCATCACCTGCCCTTACACAAGCCATCAACCCATCACCTGCCCTTAAAAAAGCCATCAACCCATCACCTGCCCTTACACAAGCCATCAACCCATCATCTGCCCTTACACAAGCCATCAACCCATCACCCGCCCTTACACAAGCCATCAACCCATCATCTGCCCTTACACAAGCCATCATCTGCCCTTACACAAGCCATTAACCCATCACTTGCCCTTACACAAGCCATCAACCCATCACCTGCCCTTACACAAGCCATCAACCCATCACCTGCCCTTACACAAGCCATCAACCCATCACCTGCCCTTACACAAGCCATCAACCCATCACCTGCCCTTACACAAGCCATCAACCCATCACCTGCCCTTACACAAGCCATCAACCCATCACCTGCCCTTACACAAGCCATCAACCCATCACCTGCCCTTACACAAGCCATCAACCCATCACCTGCCCTTACACAAGCCATCAACCCATCACCTGCCCTTACACAAGCCATCAACCCATCACCTGCCCTTACACAAGCAATCAACCCATCACCTGCCCTTACACAAGCCATCAACCCATCACCTGCCCTTACACAAGCCATCAACCCATCACCTGCCCTTACACAAGCCATCAACCCATCACCTGCCCTTACACAAGCCATCAACCCATCAACTGCCCTTACACAAGCCATCAACCCATCACCTGCCCTAACACAAGCCATCAACCCATCACCTGCCCTTACACAAGCCATCAACCCATCACCTGCCCTTACACAAGCCATCAACCCATCACCTGCCCTTACACAAGCCATCAACCCATCACCTGCCCTTACACAAGCCATCAACCCATCACCTGCCCTTACACAAGCCATCAACCCATCATCTGCCCTTAAACAAGCCATCAACCCATCACCTGCCCTTACACAAGCCATCAACCCATCACCTGCCCTTACACAAGCCATCAACCCATCACCTGCCCTTACACAAGCCATCAACCCATCACCTGCCCTTACACAAGCCATCAACCCATCACCTGCCCTTAAAAAAGCCCTCACCAGCGGATTAGCATCCTGATTTGATCAACACGCAGCAGCCCATTCGGCTGCATCAAGCCATAAACTGCCCAGGCTGCCCTCTAACCACCCTTCAAAACACTCACCAGCCTATGGGAATTTTCATCAACCCAGGCGTCCTGGCCTGATCACATCAGCACATACTACCTAGTTGGCTGCATCACTTGCCCACTCACACGACTGCCTAAACGCGCACGACCTTTACACTGTTTCTAATAATGACAATACGTCCCAAAGGACGGGTGTACCTGCCTATCGCAGAGCAGAATCGGAAGGCTCAAGGTCTCGATACCAAAAACTAAAACTAAAAACCTCCAACCAAAACATAATCGCTGTGAGCTGATCTGATCATCACACACCACCAGATCAGCTGTGTCACTTGCCCAGACCCTCTAATCCCACCCTGAAACGCACTCTCCAGCCGATCTGCAGCATCACTAGCCCAGGCCCTTTAACCTGTCCTAAACCCTTGACCCTAAACGCACTCTCCAGCCGATCTGCAGCATCACTAGCCCAGGCCCTTTAACCTGTCCTAAACCCTTGACCCTAAACGCACTCTCCAGCCGATCTGCAGCATCACTAGCCCAGGCCCTTTAACCTGTCCTAAACCCTTGACCCTAAAAGCACTCTCCAGCCGATCTGCAGCATCACTAGCCCAGGCCCTTTAACCTGTCCTAAACCCTTGACCCTAAACGCACTCTCCAGCCGATCTGCAGCATCACTGGCCCAGGCCCTTTAACCTGTCCTAAACCCTTGACCCTAAACGCACTCTCCAGCCGATCTGCAGCATCACTAGCCCAGACCCTTTAACCTGTCCTAAACCCTTGACCCTAAACGCACTCTCCAGCCGATCTGCAGCATCACTAGCCCAGGCCCTTTAACCTGTCCTAAACCCTTGACCCTAAACGCACTCTCCAGCCGATCTGCAGCATCACTGGCCCAGGCCCTTTAACCTGTCCTAAACCCTTGACCCTAAACGCACTCTCCAGCCGATCTGCAGCATCACTAGCCCAGACCCTTTAACCTGTCCTAAACCCTTGACCCTAAACGCAATCTCCAGCCGATCTGCAGCATCACTAGCCCAGGCCCTTTAACCTGTCCTAAACCCTTGACCCTAAACGCACTCTCCAGCCGATCTGCAGCATCACTAGCCCAGACCCTTTAACCTGTCCTAAACCCTTGACCCTAAACGCACTCTCCAGCCGATCTGCAGCATCACTAGCCCAGACCCTTTAACCTGTCCTAAACCCTTGACCCTAAACGCACTCTCCAGCCGATCTGCAGCATCACTAGCCCAGGCCCTTTAACCTGTCCTAAACCCTTGACCCTAAACGCACTCTCCAGCCGATCTGCAGCATCACTGGCCCAGGCCCTTTAACCTGTCCTAAACCCTTGACCCTAAACGCACTCACCAGCCGATCTGCAGCATCACTAGCCCAGGCCCTTTAACCTGTCCTAAACCCTTGACCCTAAACGCACTCTCCAGCCGATCTGCAGCATCACTAGCCCAGACCCTTTAACCTGTCCTAAACCCTTGACCCTAAACGCACTCACCAGCCGATCTGCAGCATCACTAGCCCAGGCCCTTTAACCTGTCCTAAACCCTTGACCCTAAACGCACTCTCCAGCCGATCTGCAGCATCACTAGCCCAGGCCCTTTAACCTGTCCTAAACCCTTGACCCTAAACGCACTCTCCAGCCGATCTGCAGCATCACTAGCCCAGACCCTTTAACCTGTCCTAAACCCTTGACCCTAAACGCACTCTCCAGCCGATCTGCAGCATCACTAGCCCAGGCCCTTTAACCTGTCCTAAACCCTTGACCCTAAACGCACTCTCCAGCCGATCTGCAGCATCACTAGCCCAGGCCCTTTAACCTGTCCTAAACCCTTGACCCTAAACGCACTCACCAGCCGATCTGCAGCATCACTAGCCCAGGCCCTTTAACCTGTCCTAAACCCTTGACCCTAAACGCACTCTCCAGCCGATCTGCAGCATCACTAGCCCAGACCCTTTAACCTGTCCTAAACCCTTGACCCTAAACGCACTCTCCAGCCGATCTGCAGCATCACTAGCCCAGACCCTTTAACCTGTCCTAAACCCTTGACCCTAAACGCACTCTCCAGCCGATCTGCAGCATCACTAGCCCAGACCCTTTAACCTGTCCTAAACCCTTGACCCTAAACGCACTCTCCAGCCGATCTGCAGCATCACTAGCCCAGGCCCTTTAACCTGTCCTAAACCCTTGACCCTAAACGCACTCTCCAGCCCATCTGCAGCATCACTAGCCCAGACCCTTTAACCTGTCCTAAACCCTTGACCCTAAACGCACTCTCCAGCCGATCTGCAGCATCACTAGCCCAGACCCTTTAACCTGTCCTAAACCCTTGACCCTAAACGCACTCTCCAGCCGATCTGCAGCATCACTAGCCCAGGCCCTTTAACCTGTCCTAAACCCTTGACCCTAAACGCACTCTCCAGCCGATCTGCAGCATCACTAGCCCAGACCCTTTAACCTGTCCTAAACCCTTGACCCTAAACGCACTCTCCAGCCGATCTGCAGCATCACTAGCCCAGACCCTTTAACCTGTCCTAAACCCTTGACCCTAAACGCACTCTCCAGCCGATCGGCAGCATCACTAGCCCAGACCCTTTAACCTGTCCTAAACCCTTGACCCTAAACGCACTCTCCAGCCGATCTGCAGCATCACTAGCCCAGGCCCTTTAACCTGTCCTAAACCCTTGACCCTAAAAGCACTCTCCAGCCGACCTGCAGCATCACTAGCCCAGGCCCTTTAACCTGTCCTCAACCCATAACCCTAAAAGCACTCTCCAGCCGATCTGCAGCATCACTGGCCCAGGCCCTTTAACCAGTCCTCAACCCCTAGACCATAAACTCTAAAAGCACTCACCAGCCAATCTGCAGGATCACTAGCCCAGGCCCTTTAACCTGTCCTAAACCCTTGACCCTAAAAGCACTCTCCAGCCGATCTGCAGCATCACTAGCCCAGGCCCTTTAACCTGTCCTCAACCCATGACCCTAAACGCACTCTCCAGCCGATCTGCAGCATCACTGGCCCAGGCCCTTTAACCAGTCCTCAACCCCTAGACCCTAAACTCTAAAAGCACTCACCAGCCAATCTGCAGCATCACTAGCCCAGGCCCTTTAACCTGTCCTAAACCCTTGACCCTAAAAGCACTCTCCAGCCGATCTGCAGCATCACTAGCCCAGGCCCTTTAACCTGTCCTCAACCCATGACCCTAAAAGCACTCTCCAGCCGATCTGCAGCATCACTGGCCCAGGCCCTTTAACCAGTCCTCAACCCCTAGACCCTAAACTCTAAAAGCACTCACCAGCCAATCTGCAGCATCACTAGCCCAGGCCCTTTAACCTGTCGTAAACCCTTGACCCTAAAAGCACTCTCCAGCCGATCTGCAGCATCACTAGCCCAGGCCCTTTAACCTGTCCTCAACCCATGACCCTAAAAGCACTCTCCAGCCGATCTGCAGCATCACTAGCCCAGGCCCTTTAACCAGTCCTAAACCCCTAGACCCTAAACTCTAAAAGCACTCACCAGCCGATCTGCAGCATCACTAGCCCAGGCCCTTTAACCTGTCCTAAACCCCTAGACCCTAAACTCTAAAAGCACTCTCCAGCCGATCTGCAGCATCACTAGCCCAGGCCCTTTAACCTGTCCTTAACCCCTAGATCCTAAACTCTAAAAGCACTCACCAGCCGATCTGCAGCATCACTGGCCCAGGCGTTTGCCTTCAGGATTGCACGCGTGGCCTTGAGAACCGCGGTGGGCACCGTTGTGATGTTCGCGTCACGATCCGCCATGTCCTCGCACATGGCGATGACCTCTTTTGTGCTCCATGCTTTAGGGCCTGCCAGCGTCATGGTCTTCCCGACCGCGGCGTCGTTCCGCAATGCCGCCATGGTCATGCGGGCGACGTCCGAGCTGTCGAGGTAGGCCGTGCGCGTCTCGTCAGTGGTACCCCACACGGTCTTGTCCTCGAGGATAGGAACGGCATAGTTTCCGATCACGGCTTGGTGGAAGCCGCAAAGGCGGAAGATGGTCTGATTCAAACCGCTGCTCTGGAGGTACTTCTCCGTGCAGCTCTTGATGTTCATGAGGGGTACCTCGGGGTACTTGTCGCAGTTGTAGATCGAGAAGAAGACGTAGCGCTGGATGCCCATCGCCTGCGCGCTCTGGATCAGGGCGACTTTACCGTCCCAGTCGACCTTGTCGGTAGACTCCTCTGGCCGCGCGGTGGCGCAGTCAATGACGGTGTGCACTCCGACCAGGGTTGCGGGGATGGAAGCTATGTCGGTTAGGTCGCCTTGCACGACCGTGGCACCCCACTCGCGCAGGAAATCCGCGGGGTTCTGCCTAGGGCGCACCAGGCAGCGCACGTCGTATCCCTCGTCCAAGGCCTTTCGCACCACTTGTCTGCCGAGCGTGCCAGTCCCTCCCACCACTAGGATGGAGTTCTTGGGGATGGGTGCACCAGAGGCGAACAAGATAAGGGAGCGGCGTCCCTTGGGGGAGACAGGGACGAAAGCTTTGTTGCTCAGGCCAAAGCTACGATGGGTGGCCATGTGCGTCTTTGTGGATGTCATCATTGTGACTACGAGGGAGCTTGTATGAATGAGGAGATGTTTAGGAGTGAGCAGATCTCTGGGTGGGGGATCAAAGTGGAAGTTGGGCTCACAATGTTGCAGCGCCGGAACCATTCCCGTGGCTGGAGAGGCCCCGATCATTTTGTGAATCGTGCGGACAGAGTCACACGCTCATTCACACGCTGTCATCCCCAGCTCATGCGGGGATTCATATTTGTTTTTTGTCCTGAGCCGGGACGGACGTGCCCTGGGACATGCTACATTCCCTATATTTCTCCATCCGTCTAGGAAAGCATACACTTTGACATCATGGCCCTAAGCTCGGGATGCCATGGGGGTCGTGACATCACGAACCTTCCTCAGGCATATCCATGAGGCACCGTGACAAATGAGGCACGATCAGCACCCGTAGGAAATAGGAATGGTAGGAATCTTCGCGAGGCAGGATGGCTCTCGCTTTTTGCCAAGGACGTCGCAGAACCAACCAGCATTTCAAGTGACAACGCTCGGGTGCCACGAGGCAGTGGTGCGTATGGTCTTAGATAAGGCAAGCATGTCCATCATCCAAATCTTAAACCACACCCACCACTGTCTTGTGGCAACCGATAGTTGCTCCACAAAGTACTTTCTGATACCGGTACAAGTCCGTGTCTATACCGGTAGTAGGAACAATATATATCATCATTTAGGATATATTGGTGTACCGGTAATCAGGGAACCTGTCTCACTTTTATAGCAAAATCATGATTATTAACATCGACGAGTCAGCCAGTCTCATTAGAGACGCAATTCATATTCTTATAAGACCTATCGATCCACCGCCAACTTTGAAAGGAAAAGTGTGGTTATGTGGTGGGGGGCAAAAAAAAACGACCCCATGCCCCTTTTCTGTAGAGCTTAACGAGAGCGTTCCATGGCTGTTTTTAGATGCTTTTTGGCTCAGGAGGGTGGGAGATATGGGGGGGCAAAGTTGACAGGGGGTGGGTGGGTTGCCTCCCGAAAAATCCAATATTTTCCTTCCTTCCAAACTCCGTATCTTTTTTCCCGGAGGTCTGCTGAGGCTGGCAGCGGCATTACTGTGTTCTTCTTGCCAACATGAGTCCATTTACATCCTAAAATGTTGGTTGAATTACCACATGCCCCCCTACCCTCCACACTGAGGATTTGGCTCCATTGGATACACCCTGAAACTAGCTGAGTCAGCCTTAAAATAGCTATATTATACGCAGAACATGGTAGTGTTGGTCTGGTGGATCATGAATGAACCGATCGCTTGTGGTCGTTGTGGCAAGGTCCTCAAATCTGCTGACCCTGCAAACGTCAAACGCCACCAGAGTGGGAGGGAGTGCATGGCACGGATGGCAGCTTCCGCGATACCACGCGCCCGGCGATTCAAAGCGGCAGAGAATGCTGGGTTTGCTCCCGTTCCAAAAGAGGTCCCGCTGAGGCGGAGGAAGAAGGCAGTGAAAGAGCTCATGGCCAAGATTAAGGCTGATGTCATCGCATTGCCACCGCCATCCAGGCCATCTGCCTTCTGGAAACATGTGATCGCTAGTGAGCAGTAGTCGGTAGTCAATAGCCTGGCTGAGCCCAGTCCCAAAATTGACTGTTGGCATTTCACCACCTAACGAATTGAAATAAACCAGTAAAAGCGCATTGACGATCTGATCTAAAACACCCCTTACCTGCCCTGTAATTTTGAATTTTGACTGAGATATTTGAATTTCAATGGGTTCCGGAGACGGGGGTAGGGGGGAAGGGTGGGTGGGTCGTAGGCTCGTTGGGTGCTCGACTGCTCGTTTTGGGGGGGCATGGGGTCCCTGGTTTTTTTTGCCACCCCTCGGTGGGGACAGCCTTTTTTCTTTAAGTTAGTCACTAGGGTATTTGATGCGCGACCTCCGAAGTCCGAACCCTCCCTCCGACGTAAATCCTCCCACCCCAGTAGGCCGTGGCCGACGTTCCTTATGACGTTTCTTACGAACAAATGCGCCCGCCGGTATCATCTTCTTTCCGGAAATCGTCAAAATTCAAAATACATCAAAAACGGTACCTGTGAAATCCTGAGTGGCATCAATCAAAAGGATCACGATCACCATCGTGCTTTGACGACAGGCATTAATATTGATTTAGGGTTACCGTAAGCTTACATTCTAAAAGAGTGCACTGCCAGCAACTAGCGCTGTCTTGACTACAGTACTGGCGGCAAGTTTATTACTAGCTTAAACGGCCAGCTGCTGATTCAGTAGCAGTGGCCCAGCACCACACTCAGCCGCAGCCTATCACAGTCAAGCCCAACCCACGAACCCAGCTCATCCCATCCCATCCCAGTCCAGCATTCCAACCTGGCCACTCAGCAGCCCAACAGCAGTGGCACCGCAGCCCAACAGCAGTGGCACCGCAGCCCAACAGCAGTGGCACCGCAGCCCAACAGCAGTGGCACCGCAGCCCAACAGCAGTGACACCGCAGCCCAACAGCAGTGGCACCGCAGCCCAACAGCAGTGGCACCGCAGCCCAACAGCAGTGGCACCGCAGCCCAACAGCAGTGACACCGCAGCCCAACAGCAGTGGCACCGCAGCCCAACAGCAGTGGCACCGCAGCCCAACAGCAGTGGCACCGCAGCCCAACAGCAGTGGCACCGCAGCCCAACTGCAGTGACACCGCAGCATCCGTGGCCCAGCTGCTGCTTTAACAACATGCAGTGGCATTATTTCAATTCCATGGCACTTCCGGTTTCAGAGCACCGTCAGCGGGGCTGGTATCCCCTCCTCCTCCTCTCCCTGTGCACCTGTGCTTGCCAGGCTGGCAGTTTGGCAGGCAGCTGCTGCCAGTCAAATGCCACTGGTAGAACTAATGCCACAGCAGACGCGCCAGTTTGCAGTTTGCCAGAGGTTCCATCCACCGCTATCTGTCGGTCGTTTGGCTTCAATCCCAGCTCTAATAACTCGGTGCTGCCCAGCCTGACTCCTTGCGCCATGCTAGCCATCTTCGAGGACGCGGCCGTATCAGGCACATCAGCTCGCAATGCCGCATGCAGTCCGCCCAATATCAGTAGGGTATCGCCAAGCGTCTCCTTGACAGGTGCAGTTTTCTGTTGCGCACAGCAGACCACCTTAAAGCGGTTGCCGGGCGGTAACGAATGGGCCTTTTGAGATGACGGAGCCATAGCGGCCTAAGCCCTGAGGACCCATTAACAGGGTTTGCCGCATCAGGGTTTGCCGCATCATTTTCTCAACCTCCACGCCCTAATAGGGCGCAGTTTTCTTTCTTTCTTTGCCGCATCAGGACCCCCCCGCCGGCCGAAGGTCGTAATGTGGCTAACGTGCGCTAAACAGTAAATAACACTTGATAGGTGCCCACGCCCATGGCAAGCCTGATGCTTTTTGAACGATATTTTCAAGGCAAGTGGCCGAGCCTGGAAAACCAAAGAAAATGGGAAGCCCTGTCATTGTCCTATACTCGTTTGCTTTGCCGTTGATAAATGCATCTATACTGTACCGGTAATCGTTCTCTATCTGTGCATGATGCAATTAATTCGAATTTTTGTAGCGTAGGGCCGAAAACTAAGTAGTTTTTTGTTAAGCAGCAGGGGCCATCAACAGTTCAAGGCTAATTCGCGAAGCCACTTGAACGGAAGGCTGGCGCTTCGATAGCGAGATCAGGCGTAGCACCTGCAAGGGTGGGTGGGAACACATAGAGCATAACGATAAGAATACCGATAATGTTGTGGGAAAGTGTGAGGAATCTATACGGTAATACGGTATCGGTACTCAAACGCGACAATACAAGATTTTAATTAGTACATTAAGCTGCGAGACCCTTACCGGTTCATGATTCATTATTGAACCGCGTGTTATTCCGCGTGGGTGAATTAACGGTGCTAAGGCAAAGGACGTAGTACGGTATTGCTTGGTTGGAGCTTGGGCTGTAACATAAAGAATATCTTGCCAGGCTCTATTTCATGGTGTGTTGAGTTCTGGATGAGATCAATCTTCCGTCCAGCTGTTCCTCTCATGAACATGTCCCGCCTTGGATTTTGCAGGCCAAGTACTGCCGTACCGCCTCGCCGACCAGCGCCCCCTCCCCGCCTCCCTCCCCACGTCCACACTTGCCAACGAGGGTGCCAGCTACCACTGGTTCTACTGCACCATTCAGGACTTTGCTGCCTGGGCTGCCTGGGCTGCCTGTATGGCCAAGGCAGCGGGGGACACAACCACCGCCAACATCAATGTGGGGAACGCAGCCCCCCCTGGTATTACAGCGGAGAATGCAACCACCGCAAGCGCCACCGCGGGGAGCGCACCCGCTGCTGGCTTCACCTGCTCAGCCGGAGATGACCCCTCCCTGCCTGTTCCCGCAGGATGGATGCCTCTGGGGGTTTACACTATGTCCCAGCCGGGCTATGCCGCACCTATCCCTCTGCTTTCGGTGATCATGCGTGACAGCAGCCTCGCCATCATCATCAGAGGCACTTCTACACGGCAGGATTGGCTCTATGGTGAGGAAAGCGTCGGACACTGTTGATCAGATCCTTCTTGAAATTTGAAATTTGAAATTTGAAATTTCTTCGGATGAAGGTACCGGTAGTCACGCAACATGTACCAGTAAGCTGTCGGGCAGCATATGAGGTTGGGGGGCACCTATCCCATGCATCAAATGTGATGCTCTTCTGGACTGTAAAAAATCCACCCAAATGTAAAATTGCTGCACCATCTATCAGGCCTTGTCAAGACTCTCCTTCCTAGTGCCTCAAAACTGATCCACGAATGCTGCATGCATGCTCCACCCTTGCAAGACTTTTCTTACATGCAAACAATGACCAGCAACAGCACGGATGGATATTTCGGGGGATTCCCGGGCGGCACCCACACTGGCTTCACGACGCTTGCCATGGAGGCCTGGAGCGGCTGTGTGCTGGGCCTGCTGGACAAGCACGTGCGAGATTCACGAGCAGTGGACCATATCTTCATTTCGGGGAGCTCCTTGGGCGCAGGGGTCGCATCGCTTCTGTCCATCAGGGTGCAGGTGTGCACTAGCCTGAGCAGATAGAGATGCCCCTGTCTGGAGCTGCCTTAATCTAGCATTTGAAATTCAGAATCTACAGGACCGGTATGCAGAAGTTTTGCAGGGGCATCCCTCTGGCATCCCCTGTAAACACACACACAAAATCATATGCAAATGAGAGGAACGTTGACTTTCAAGAAACCTGTACCCCAGGCAAACATTGAGAGTCTCAGGGGTGGCTGTAGGAGGCACTCCAGTGTTTCAAATTCAAATAAAAAGCTTCTGCCCCGTTTTGCGTTTTGATGAAATCCTGAGGGTCCGCTGACAGATCTCTCTGCCCCATGAGCAGGCCTACGTAGACAACCTTGGGGACGCGAACAACGTCACTGTGGATGCAATCCTAATCGCGCCACCAAATGTCGGCAATCGTGCGTTCGCCGAAGCATTCAATCGGCGCGTCAATGCTCGGCGCATCGCGTTCCTGTTTGACTTCATCACGCAGGTATGCCGTACCATAGGGTAGGCTCCAGAGCAGAGCAGCTCTTTGCTCCA
Source organism: Limnomonas spitsbergensis (assembly GCA_037349105.1). Taxonomy (NCBI): domain Eukaryota; kingdom Viridiplantae; phylum Chlorophyta; class Chlorophyceae; order Chlamydomonadales; genus Limnomonas; species Limnomonas spitsbergensis. The sequence goes on along the minus strand of JAYJMM010000093.1, from coordinate 625,359 downwards.
GAGGGACTCTCAGAGACCATGCATGCAGCTGGATCTGCTATTCTGTTACCAGCAAGCCTGCAGCTGGATCTGCTATTCTGTTACCAAGCTTGCAGCTGGACCTGCTATTCTGTTACCAAGCCTGCAGCTGGATCTGCTATTCTGTTACCAAGCCTGCAGCTGGATCTGCTATTCTGTTACCATGCCTGCAGCTGGATCTGCTATTCTGTTACCATGCCTGCAACTGGATCTGCTATTCTGTTACCATGCCTGCAGCTGGATCTGCTATTCTGTTACCATGCCTGCAGCTGGATCTGCTATTCTGTTACCAAGCTTGCAGCTGGATCTGCTATTCTGTTACCATGCCTGCAGCTGGATCTGCTATTCTGTTACCAAGCCTGCAGCTGGATCTGCTATTCTGTTACCAAGCCTGCAGCTGGATCTGCTATTCTGTTACCATGCCTGCAGCTGGATCTGCTATTCTGTTACCATGCCTGCAGCTGGATCTGCTATTCTGTTACCATGCCTGCAGCTGGATCTGCTATTCTGTTACCATGCCTGCAGCTGGATCTGCTATTCTGTTACCATGCATGCAGCTGGATCTGCTATTCTGTTACCATGCCTGCAGCTGGATCTGCTATTCTGTTACCAAGCCTGCAGCTGGATCTGCTATTCTGTTACCAAGCTTGCAGCTGGATCTGCTATTCTGTTACCAAGCCTGCAGCTGGATCTGCTATTCTGTTACCATGCCTGCAGCTGGATCTGCTATTCTGTTACCATGCCTGCAGCTGGATCTGCTATTCTGTTACCAAGCTTGCAGCTGGATCTGCTATTCTGTTACCATGCCTGCAGCTGGATCTGCTATTCTGTTACCAAGCCTGCAGCTGGATCTGCTATTCTGTTACCATGCCTGCAGCTGGATCTGCTATTCTGTTACCAAGCTTGCAGCTGGATCTGCTATTCTGTTACCATGCCTGCAGCTGGATCTGCTATTCTGTTACCATGCCTGCAGCTGGATCTGCTATTCTGTTACCAAGCTTGCAGCTGGATCTGCTATTCTGTTACCATGCCTGCAGCTGGATCTGCTATTCTGTTACCAAGCTTGCAGCTGGATCTGCTATTCTGTTACCATGCCTGCAGCTGGATCTGCTATTCTGTTACCAAGCTTGCAGCTGGATCTGCTATTCTGTTACCATGCCTGCAGCTGGATCTGCTATTCTGTTACCATGCCTGCAGCTGGATCTGCTATACTGTTACCATGCCTGCAGCTGGATCTGCTATTCTGTTACCATGCCTGCAGCTGGATCTGCTATTCTGTTACCAAGCTTGCAGCTGGATCTGCTATTCTGTTACCATGCCTGCAGCTGGATCTGCTATTCTGTTACCATGCCTGCAGCTGGATCTGCTATTCTGTTACCAAGCTTGCAGCTGGATCTGCTATTCTGTTACCATGCCTGCAGCTGGATCTGCTATTCTGTTACCATGCCTGCAGCTGGATCTGCTATTCTGTTACCAAGCCTGCAGCTGGATCTGCTATTCTGTTACCATGCCTGCAGCTGGATCTGCTATTCTGTTACCATGCCTGCAGCTGTATCTGCTATTCTGTTACCATGCATGCAGCTGGATCTTTCACCTGGCCTGCACCTGGAACTGGTCCACGTGACCCTTCAGAGCGTGCGTGCAGCTATGTCTTAAGGGCTGGGCAAATAACTCCACCATTTTCCGTACCGTGTCCATACCGTGTCCATACCGTGTCCATACCATTGATGCCGTACCCATGCAGATCCCCTGCGACCCCATGTCCATAGCCTGCAGCGAGACACCCATCGACACCACCCTGAACGGCACATTTGAATCGTGGCAGTACAAACAAGTCGGCGGTACAGTCAGCGTGCGCCCTCGGGACATGCCATGGCAGGACCATGCCTGGGCCAGGCTTCGCCGCATGAATCTCTGCAAGGCGCCGGAGTTTATGCAAGCAGTGCATTCGTGCAGGTAATGGATCCAGTGGTCGGGGGGGGCTGCACAAAATCCAGATTTGAATCATCGTCAGAATACAATGCAAGAGGGTGGCAGATTAGCATCCTACTTTAATTCATTATGTAATGATTGATGGACCATAGCCTGGCAGGAGATCTGCAGGCTAACAGGCATGTGGGTCCACATGAAACTTGCAAGACTTCTCAATCTGTGCATTGCTTAAGTACAGCTGTGAATTTTGCCTTCCCCTCACTTAACTGCCACTCCAGAATCAGCATCCACCCTTCTGTGCCCTTTCCTACGCCCTGCCCAATATTGCAAAGCTCGTCAAGGTCTTCGTATAATTGCGGGGGATGCCTGTGGATGCACAGGTCTGTGGCCCCAGGGAACCCGCCAGGAAACACAGGTCTGCGTCCGCCTACCACGCCTGGTTTCAGCCATATGTTGCAGCCAAAGACAGGCGATTGAAATAGGGCTCCTGTAGGCACATTGCTTGCTTGGTTGACACCAGAGGACGGCACAGCGGTCAACGAGTTTGGACCGCGAGCTATAAGGACAGTTTTTCAGTTTTGTACATGTGTATCGCTAAGCGTGCAGGCCAAGAGCCGCACCAGCAAGAGGGAGTGTGTTAATGTGCTACTGTGCTTTTGTATGGATGAGCGTAAGGCTGCGGCTCGGCGCAATCAGCATGGCCGACACTAGAGGGCGGCGCAGCGGTTGGCATGTGACACACCTGCCAGTGATCCCTGGGCTAGCCAGGGGTTGCGGCGGGCATGTGGAGGACGCGCTACATGCTTGCTTCCAATGCCCCAACGTGCAAGAATAACTTCGGGAGCAGGGATGGGCAGGCCCCCCAGAAGTTTCAGAGGCCGGTGCTTCCTATGACTGAACTTATTTCCCATCCTTTTGAGTCCGTTGATTTTTCTCCTTATTCTTCGTTTTTCCTGACCAACTTATTTGTGTTCCTTTCCTCCCAACCGATTAATCTGGCCCCCATGCGGGTGTGAAATTTGGGGACCAGGTCTCCTTGCGAAAGGAGTCGGCTTGACAGATACTGGTTCCCTAGAGATTTGGAGGTAATTCACAAGGGTTTCCTTAGGCAGTGTCTGGGTCTACGCAAGTCTGTGGCCGAGTATGTTCTCATGAGTGAACTGCACCGTGAACCCCTTATCTTAAGCCTTTTTCAGCAGACCCTGAGTTTCTGGAATAGAATTAATCTGAGGCCTGACAATGACCTCGTGAAAATGGCTATGCAGAAAAGTTGTGATTTGGCGAAGGCTGGCACTTCACTTTGTTGGGCTGGTTTTCTGTCTACGATATTGATGACTCTGGGTATTGATTTATTGACTGCTTCAGCCAATACCTCTTTGGATATTGAGGTCATTGTGAATTCAGCTAGGGATCAGTGGCTTTCCAAACTTTCCAGGGATATGCCACGTAAGGCCCTGTCAGTACTCCTGACTCAGAACGCTCGGGGTTCAAATTGTTAACGTTCTCTAAGTGGTTCCAAATTAAGCGTGATGTGAAGGAGACTGTCTGGTACAATTTGAGTAAGCCTAATATTATTTTCGCTGTAGCCCGGTATCGGATGGGGTCGCATTGGCTGAATGTTGCTTGATACGGGGCGCTTTGAGAAACCCTGTGTGCCTCGTAGCGAGAGGATTTGTAGATGTTACAATCTTAAATGTCGGGAGGATGAGCTTCACATGATTTACTGCCCGTTCTATACAGACCTTCGTTTTCAGTGTAACCTTGCTTTCCATAATTTCCTAGAGGACGAGGATGAGGCCATGAAACGGTTCGCAAATGGAGTGTGGGGCAAACTAAATGCAACGGATTCTGCATATGTATTCTGGAAGAAATTTGGTTGTTTTATCTTTCAGTGTATGAATAGAAGAGAGAATCATCTCAAAACTTTGCCAAATTTCCTGTCTCCCCTATAATGCTCTAGGCGGTGCTCAATCGAACTCTTTTGCACCCACGTCATGTTTTATGGCTGGGGCTTATCTTCTGCACTATGGGGTTCATTCCCACGCCACTGTCGTGATTGTGTGCTACTTGCTTGCCCAGGGGGGTCACTGGTTTTCGCTTTCTGTCCTAGTGTATCAAGTGCCTGTACCGGTTTACAGGCACATGTCCCATGCATCAAGTGTGATGCTCTGTTGGACTGTAAAAATTCACAAAAATTCACATGCGGCCAAGCCTTTGGACAGTGCCCAAAGGTGTTTAGAACGGTGCATACCCGCTGGGCCCTGCTGAATGCTCGGCCACGTGGGGCTGGAAGGGAATGACTAGGCTCAATTCCAGCAACCATGCACAGCCTGCCTGAGCCATGGTGCAACCATGCCATCCTCCTATGTGTTAGGGCAGGAACCCGGCGTTCCAGGCGGCGGAGAGAGAAGAAGATCATGTGAAGAGGTGTAACGCCACTGCCATATTTAAACCATTCAAAAACAGTTTTTACCCCGACAGAGCCCTTTCAGTCCGCGTGATGGGCAATTTATTGGTACGGCTGTCATTAGGTATTTAATAAGTGTTCGTGACAGACTCCTCAGCACCCCCCTTCATACCTACCATGCTCAAGCCAAGATTCCCGGACACATAATGGGTTGGCCACGCTTGTATGAGTTATAACGCCAATATATATATATAGTTCCATTGGAAGGGGGGTGCTCCTCAATGACAGTTCAGCTGAACTTCTGACCGGAAACTATTCAAATGGCCTTGTGCTACTATCGCCCCCGTTCCTTGTCCCATGCATGATGCATACCGCCAAGCTTCACATGCATGCATGAGGAGGAGCGTGTGCTTGCATGCATCATGCAACATGCGACATGCATGCATCAGGAGGAACGTGTGCCTGTGTGCGTGTGAGAAGTGTGTTTTAGAGGAGTAAGAAAGACTGCTTCCGAAATTTCGGTCGCTTTGCTGAATGGTAGAGGAGTCCATAGGCCGCAGTTGTCGACGACTTACTTCTGCATAACTGATTGGACTCCAAAATTAATTGATTAATTTCTGGGATGCGCGGACCAGCTGCCTGCTGCGTGGTTCAAAAACCTGCTGCGCAGACAAGTCAGTCTCGGGCGGGGTGCACGGATTCAAAACTCCCCGGGAAAACAGTTGTGCGGCCGAAAATTAGAATTGTTTTCCCAAATGTAGCCACTGCACAAATTCATTGCGCGGCGCGGAGTGATGTCTTTTTGACTGCGCCGTGAATCCGTGATTCTGATGAAATATTTAAACATGCAAAATAGGGATGCGCAAACCGCATCCGGTTCTACCAGGTATAGGTGTTGTTTTAGTGGAGCTAGTGCCACTCTTTCCTGACAATTGGTTTCTAACATGGCGTTTGGACGTGGACGTGACCCACTTTCAGCAGGGCCGAGAGGTTAAACGTCATTGACTAAGAGAACAAGCTATAAACAGCTTACCGTATAGGACAGTGCAGTCATACACTCCAGCCACCATGGTTAGCTGAAAGTAAGACAGAACTTAGATGGTCAGAAGTCTGTGGTTGTGGCTGCAATAGGAAGAAGGACTTGAACCTGTCATGGGCAAGAAAAGAGGGCTCTTGGGCAAGACAAAAGAGCAGAAAATTAAACTTCAAAACCTTTTCAAAAGAGAAACTTCTTGTCCTCTTTTCAGAAACGACAAAAGAGGGGTTTTAAGTCAACATTGAGCTAAAACTTCAAAACTTCTAGGCTCTGAAGAAAAAAATCGAGGCAGGAAACTTCCTGGCTACAGCCTGTGTCCATACCTCAGAATCCACACTTTGAGACACGCATCAGACAAAGGCGAGGTTCTCGAAAAGGAACACACCTTCGATTCTGCAAGGCTGATAGTTTCGACTTCGAGACTGCCCCGCTCCTCTCCCTCGCGCAGCCCCCGAAACATTATTGGCCTGCCTTAAACTCAAACGGAGACGTGCGCGCAACGTTTGCTCTCTATAATCTGCTGTTAACTATTCTCCTACTAGCTGCACTCGCATTCGACTCACGTGAAGCGCCAGCGCTGCGATGGCCGGCTCCCGCCGTCGCCTTAAGCGTGACAAGCCCAAGTCCCGTCCGCCCTCCAGCCTGCGGAAGAAGATTGACAAGACGAAGGCGCCGCTCCAGGTCACTCAGCCGCGACCTGCGCTGGAAAAGCGCCTCAACGCCTCGTAAGTGCTGACCCCTTGTGTTTATTTTAGCACACTTTTCAGCTACACTTAAGCTACGCTAGGGCCTGAGACCTTCGGGCCTAATGCAGCAAGCCCAGCTACTTGTGCCACCGACCTTAGGCTGCTCAGGGATAGGTCCTGATTGATCCAGCAGTGGCCATCCGATAATGGTCTGGCACGCACGAAAGCAAACGCTGTCTGAAGGGCCTGCCCCTGGGGTCAGCCTTCTGCCATCCTTGCAACAGTGGCGTGCGCTCATCACTGCATGGCACGGCCTCGCAATGCCTCTGCCATGCATCCTTGGGCCGAGCCATGTGGCAGAGCCATCACGCGGTTTTGTACAGCATGCACCTCCGCCATGCATCATGAAACGCCTGGTGTCCAACTCTGCACCGCTGTGCACGTTGCCCCAACGAGCTGTACCTGCATGCCCCCCCCCCCCCCACGGATGTGCCAGAGGTTGTGTAGTTCGTTGTCAACCCTTCCATCCATCTATGCGCGGTTTTTACCACATATTGTGACAGCATGCGTCCCATGCTTCCAGCATGATGTCTCACCATGCACTGCTGCGCTACTCCCCTACGAGCTGTGGCCACACTCCCCCCTGGGTGTTCAACGGGAGTATTGCCTGAAGACCTCCCTCACCAGCCCTCCCCGTTTTGCCAAAGCGCCCCTTCACACATCGCATGGATACAATCCGCCTCATCCTTTGCTGAACCGATCAACCCACCAGTATTCACACAATGGCCCTTTAGTGAGTGGAGATTTGCCTTATCTTTGCAGCCTGCCCCCACAGCCGCCCTCCCAACCTTGTGTGCTTCTTCACTACCAAACTGTGAGCAAAGTGTGAACAAAGGGTGAGCAAAGTGTTTACCCTTTGCAGACCATCCTCCCCAAAGCCCCTCTCTTGCACCTGAGTGCTGCTTCACTACGACTGTTGAGTAAAGTGCCTAAACCTTTGCAGCTTCCCCTCCCAAAGCCCACCCCTTGCTCTTAAGTGCTTCCTCACTACTGAACTGTGAGAAAAGTGAATTCACCTTTGCAGGGCTGCCTGGGCCCAGGGCAAGAGCCTCGCCTGACACTAGCTATTTTCCTCCCAAGTGCTCTGAAACTCATGGCGGAGACAAATTCACTCGTGCAGGGGTGTCTAGACCCAGGGCAAGAGCCTCGCCTGACACTACAATTTTTTTTTACCAAAGTGCTCTTCAACTTGTCGTGAAAGAATCCTCGTAAACCTGCGAAGGGCTGTCTGGGCTCAGGGCAAGATCCCGCCTATCACTACCTATTTCACACCTATTTCACACAAAAGTGCTCTTCAACTCATCGATAAAACAAGTCCACCTTGCATAGCGGTTTTGGTCGAGGGCAAGAGCCTCGCCGAAAACTACAAAAAAATCACGGAAGTGCTCCCAACTAATTGCGAATGCAAATCCACTTCCTCCTTTGCAGGGGTGTCCAGACCCAGGGTATGAGCCTCGCTTTGAACTACCTGTTTTCCAACAAAGCTAGTAAACTCATCACGTAAAAAAATCCACTTCCTCCTTTGCAGAGCCGTCTGGGTTGAGGGCAAGAACCTCGCTGATAACTACCGGGCCAATCATTTGGTCCTCGATCCCAACCAGGTAAGCTGAAGGTGGTGAGGGGCACTGTTTCTTTTTTCGGCTACAAGGCCACCATCAGCAAGCCGCCCCGCGGCCGTCAGAGGCACAATTGGGACCAAACCCGGACCGGCCTACGGCCGACAGCCCAAGCAGCATGGCTGGCCACACCTGGGGCCTCTGGCAGGGAGCCTGTTTGTAGCTGAGTTGTAGCTGAGTCACGAAAAAAGAAACACTGGTGCCCCACTGGGGGGCAGTGTCTCGGCTATGGTTCTGCTTTGTTTAGCTACAATTCAGCTACCTCGTGGCCTCCGACCGCAGGCCCAATGGTGTAGCAAGGGAGGGTGGCCGGGCAGGAATGAGAACATCGACATGGCACTGCATGGCACATTTGCACAAAATGCATGGCAGTGCATGGCGGCGCGAGTGAGGGAGGCCAGGTAATACTGAATAACTCTACATGTCCGCGTTGTTCAGCAGTACATGGCAACTGAGCACAAACAGACATGGAACTGCATGGCACAGCAAGGCTTGGCAGTTGGCACTGCATGGCACAGAAAGGCTTGGCACTGCATGGCACAGCAAGGCTTGGCACTGCATGGCACAGCATCTGTGCTGCATTAAAGCCACATGCATGGAATGGCAAAGCTCTGTGTGAACCTGCAAGTGTGCTGCATTGAAGGGCATGTAATTATGTAACGGCTTGCAAAGGTGATGTGCCACGTTGAAGGGTATATAATGACATGAATCAGTCTGTGCTGTATCGGAACTTGAAAGGCATGGGCCTGAATGAACCTGCACAGTGCTGCATGAAGCAGCATGAACCTGCGTATGGTGTGCATGAAGCAACATGAAACAGCTTGCAATGATTTTTCAAACCTTGTAGAATCTGTTGCATACTTTTTGAGGTGCAAATTGCATGGACCTGTTTACTGCTGCATGAAACGGCATGAAGCTGTGCCAACCTACATGAATGTGCATAAATGGTGCACGCGAATGCATCTGCGGTGTTTCAAGGGCATGCGACTGAATGAACCTGCATCTGCGTTGTTTTGAAGGGCATGCAACTGAATGAACCTGCATCTTTTGTGCAGGGCTTCGGTCGAAACAAGGCTCCAGAGCCCCTAAAAAGCCGAGAGCAAAGGGAGGAGGCTGGCCAGGAGACGTACTCTGATGATGATGGTACGTGGTTTTAAGCATGAATGCATGATGCATGAGAGCATGGACGCATGGGAACAGAAGGAGGAGGCTGGCCAGGAGATGTACTCTGATGATGGTGTGTGTGGTGTGGATTCCAATATGGATACATGGGGCATGAATGTGTGGACGCATGGAAGTGGAAGGAGGCGTCAGGCCAGGAGATAAATCCTGGTGATGATGGTACGTAGAGTACAGGCTCCAGCATGGATACATGGTTGCATGGGGCATGGATTGGGAACATGGATGCAGAGGAGCGTGACTGTGTGGAAGTGTGGATGCATAGGAGCATGGGGTATGGACTCTTAAAATGTATGGCAGCCTGGATGCATGGGGGCATGGGGCACGGATTGGTAACATATAAGCATGAGAGCATGGACGCTTGGGATTGTGGATGTGTGGGAGTATGGGGTGTGAATGCATGGGAACATGGATGCATGGGAGTGTGGATGTATCTCTCTCTCTGTCCCTCATTCCCAGCCCATGCCCTTGGACATCAAGCTCGGCATAAGGCATGGGAGCGTGGATGCATAGGAGCATGGGGTGCGGCACTTTGCATGGGAACATGGATGCTTGAGTGCATGAGAACATGGATGCTTGAGTGCATGGGAACATGGATGCTTGAGTGCATGGGAACATGGATGCTTGAGTGCATGGGAACATGGATGCTTGAGTGCATGGGAACATGGATGCTTGAGTGCATGGGAACATGGATGCTTGAGTGCATGGGAACATGGATGCTTGAGTGCATGGGAACATGGATGCATGGGATGAAGGGGAGGAGGCCGGCCTGGAGGCGTGTTTCGATTTTGCATGCTTACATGGACGGTAGCTTGGGTATACCGAAATGCATGCATGCTTGGATATACGTAGGTGCATGCATGCATGGATGAATGCATGCGCACATAGATGCATGGATGCATGGCCTCATGGGTCCATGACAACATAGTAGATGGATGAAAGGCAGAATAGCAGCATGCTCTCCTCCCTGACCCTGTAGCACCTGGCCACAGGCTGACAGTATTTATTTTTCGTTGACTCAGCTACATGTCAGCTACATGTCAGCTACATTCCAGCCTCTAGCCGGAGGCCTCGTTTGTGGCCAGCCATGCTACTCTGGCAACCAGCCGTAGGCCTGTCCAGGAGTGCTCCCAATCGGGGCTCTAGCAGGTCCAGGGCAGCCTGCCAAAGGTGGACTACCGGTGGTAGCCGAAAAAGGAATGACTGTTGGCTGACTCTCCTGTACAGAGTTGTGCGCCGGTTGCAACTTGAACGCATTACAGGCATGAGGCCCCTCTCCCCTCCCCTTCCTCGCCCTGCCAGACAAACAAACCCCTTCCCATGATATGCAAAGCTGCGCTCCGATTTCAACTTTGAGCACAAGACAAGCATGATATTACCTCCCCTTCTGTCATTGAATTTCGAACACCGTCCTTCCCTGAGTAGAGCTACGCGCCGGTTGCAATTTAGAACGCAAGATAAGTATGACACCACTCCCCTCCCCTTCCGTTGCTGAACTTCCAATCCCTTCCTTCCCTGAGCAGAGCTGCGCGCCGGTTGCAACTTGGAACGCAAGACAGGCAAGGCAGCCCCGCCGCGACTCACTACCAACCAGCGCGTCATCATTGAGAAGCTGATGAAAGCACACGGGGAGGATGTACAGGTTGGTAGGGTTCAGGGGCTTGGGGTTGAGGGTGGGGAGGATGTGCAGGTTGGCAGGGTTGAGATTGAAAAGTTAACTGGGCACTCCGAGAGTATGTGAAGGTGGGCAGGGTCAAGGGGAGAGGGTTTAGTGACAGGGAGGGTGTGCAGGTGGGCAGGGTGTATAGTATGAGGGTCAGGGGTCCAGGTAAGGGTAGGACAGGGAGGATGTGCAGGTGGGCAGGGTTTATAGTATGAGAGTCGGAGATCCAGGTAAGGGTAGGGCAGGGAGGATGTGCAGGTGGGCAGGGTTTAGGGAGAATGGTTTGGGTAAAGAGGTTGAGCAGGATGCGTATGTAAGCCTTGTGGATAACCATGCTGTCTTAGCCTACAGCTTGGTAAATGTGCTATCTCGACAAGAAAATCAAGCTTGCCGCAATGGTCTTTGTGGACATGAAGCTCAACATAATGCCCCTATCTCTCTCTATCTCAGGCCATGGTCCTGGATATCAAGCTCAACATAATGCCCCTATCTCTATCTCAGGCCATGGTCCTGGATATCAAGCTCAACATAATGCCCCCTCCCTCCTGCCAGTCTCAGACTGTGATCATGGACATCAAGCTCAGCACAATGCAACCTCGCTCCCTCCCTCGCTCCCTCCCTCCCTCCCTCCCTCCCTCCATCATTCTCAGACCATGGTCCTGGATATCAAGCTCAACATAATGCCCCCCCCCCCCACACACACACACCTTTCCAGCCTTGGTCGTGGGTATGAATTATGAAGCTGAACACGATGCCCCCTCCTGCTATTTTCAGGCTATGGTACTGGACATCAAGCTCAACAAAATGCAACACTCTGCCGGGCAGCTACGAAAGCTGATCGCCGCGTTGAGTCACTGGCGGCCTGAGGACGGCCACGACTTCAGGGCACCAAGGAAGCAGCCGAAGAAGCTGTTTTAAGGGGTGGCATCAACCGCCCAAGAAACCCTTTTTGAGAGGTGGCAGCAGTCACCGAAGAGGATGCTTTGAGAGGTGGCAGCAGCCAACAGCTGCCCAAGAAGCTGTTTTGAGGGGTGGCAGCATCCGCCCCAAAAGCTGTACAAGGGGGAGGCTGTTGCATGAGCCTTTGCCATGAGAGGAGGCGACAACCATTGCGGCTGCGTCATCCGTCCTGAGGCCTGAGGCCTGGGGATGTGCAGGCCAACTGGCTGCAACCCATGAAGCCATGGTAGCACATTCCGGCTGAACCTGTGCCGCATCGTGGCACTTCGGTAGTACAATCCGGCTGAACCTGTGCTGTATCATGCCGTATCGTGCTCCCATGCATGAAGCCTTGGTGATGTAGGGATGCAGCCCAGGCTGCAAGTCCTTTTTGTGAAGGGAAAATGTGTCCAAAGTGCTTGCCTTGAGAGGAGGAGGCAGCAGGGCAGCTCCTGCTGCTGCTCTGCTCAAGTGCTCAGTGGGAGGAGTCAAGCAGCTGCTCTGATCAAGTGCCACATCAGCTCTCGTGGGGAAAGGAATGTGGCGCAAGGAAGTACCACGACCTGTGATGAGGTCATGGTACTTAGGGAATACAGTTGTCAGCGGTTGATCAGTCTTCCTTTCTTTTTATGTCTGCCACTTTTAGGTTGGCGCCCACGCGGCTGAGCGTTTCGGGGCAGGGCCCAGAGGCCCAGAGGTGTTACGTCATTGATTGACTACCGGAATACAGTTGTCAGCTTATTTGTTGGCAGATGTTGCTGGGCTGACCATGGCAAACAGCAAAGTGTCCTCGCTATCCCACTAAGGGGCGATGTGGGGACTGAACCGAAGGGCAGTCAGAAAGCTTTGAAAGACAGAGAGCCGATGAAGCTGGCTGGCAACTGACGGTGTAATTTGTCGCAACTGACGAGTAGAGTACAATTAGAGGAAACGATGCAAGTTGCATGTGCGGGGCGTGGATCTTCATGATGATGATGATGATGTCACGAGGGGCACGGAGCGCTCTCTAGGCTCGTCCATGTAGCCCAGACGACCGTGTACAGCACCTTCTATCATTACGTGATGGCACTGATTGGCCAGCCATTGGTTTCTTTCGATCTCGACCGGACAGTCGGGCGCTCATGCGGCGAGTCCGTTCAGCACGGCCCAGAGGTGTTCTAGTCTTTACTAAGGCTCCAGGGTCGGCCCCATTCGGCTTCAGGTAGTCAGAAGGACATTCACACAGGTCAATGACGTGACACCTGCCTCTGGGCCATGCTCAAAAGGCTCGACCGCTTGGACGCCCGACAGTCTGGTCGGAAGGAACATAAACTAATTGCTGGAGGAGAAAGTAAAGAAACAGACGGAAAAAGGAGCAGGAAAACACTCACACAGGTGTAATGTCATTGACCTAAGGCCGGTCAAGGGTCGGCCTCATTCGGCATTAGGTAGTCAAGAGCACACTCACAAAGAACAAAAAACTATAATGCGTTCCCCAGATCTAACCCGGATCGTGGATCCAAACTCCCACACCAAGCTTTAGGCTGGTCAAGGTTCGGTCCCATCTGGCGAATGGTAGTCCGGAACATAGTTGCACATTGCACACTACAAAAAGTGCCCCAGTGTGCAAGATAAACTTAGGGAGTGGGAATGGGCACTGGGCAGGTCCTCCGAACGGTGCTAAAAACCTTCGATTTGTACCGGGGCAGGCTTTGGTGGGATGCCCTGGCTTTTGTGGAAGACATAGTAGATATCGTTGAGGCGTAGACGTTCTCATAGGCTGGAACTTCCTTTGTTTTTCGGCAGAGCCCCCCGGGCGGCCGAAGGTCGCGGGGGCGATGCCCCCAGTTTCCACCCGTTTCCGTCCGTCCGTCCGTCAGTCTGTCAGTCAGTCCGTCCGCCTGATGTTTCTGGAACGTGACGGAAACTTTATGCGCTACAGCGCAAATCAGCCGGCTGTATTTATGAAGGTTATTCCTGTCAGACATCAAAGACCGAGGTGCAGAAATGAGAAACTCAGCTACCAAGGCTGGATCTCACAGCGGATGACGTAAGGTGTCGTCACGCCGTCCCCTGGTGTCACGCAACAGGCCGACAGCTATGGCTTCGCTTCGCTAGGTGCAATTCGATACGGATCATTAAAAACACGCACTTAGCCAGCGATAGAGTTGTAACCAATATTTTGAAATCCTGCAACATGGCGAGGGGGTTTGCATGGGGTCCAGGTGACCCCGTCCGCACCTGGCTGCGCCTGCCCGCTGAAAAGTCACATACCCGTCTGCTCTGCCGTTTTTTGTGCTGCGCAGCAGCACCTCTGATTACCTGTCATTTCCAGCCTTTTGTCTGTCCCTTCACTTTATTTCCCCCTTTTCCTGCCCCTTTCGTTAGGCGCCCATGACGCGGCCGAACCTTTTTGAGCGATGCCCAGAGGTTTCACGTCATTGACACTAAAAACAACTATGGTGCAGGATCGCAACATCTAATTGCGGATCCACGCTCCCACACCACGCCTTCTCGACGCCTAATCCACAGACCTACCCCGAGCTATATATATGCCATAACATAGTCGGGACGCGGTTCCACAGATTTTTGTATCTCAGATCTCTTTAAGCCCAATCCATGGAGTGCAAGATCTGGCAGATCTGGTCTCGGAGCAGTATCAGCGCATGAAAGTCCGGTCATGGAGGTCATGGTAAGGGAGATACGTAATTATAAATCCAATATCAGAGCATAAAGATTCGGTATCAGAGATCCGGTTTCGGTGTGAGAAGGTCCGGTAACAGACCTCCTGAAACCTGACCGAGGCATTCGGAACTCTTGACAGATCCAGTTTGGGAACGGTATAGGAGCAGGGTACTTTGACCTCCTGAAACCCCACCAAAGCATTCAAAACACTGGCAGATCCGATTTCGGAACAGTATCGGAGCAGGGTGCTCAGACCTCCTGACACCTGACCAAGACATTCAAAACACTGGCAGATCTGGTTTCGGATCAGGGTGCTAAAACCTCCTGAAACCTCAGGACCTCGTTGCCCCAGCTTGTCCAGTCCGCATGCAGCTCTCGAGCAAAGAGTTCCAGGTTACCCCCTGACCCTGCCTCTGCTCTAGCCTCTGTCCCTGGCCCAGCCCCTCCCCCAGTCCTAGCTCCAACCTCTGCCTGAGCCGCTGCCTCTTCTTCCGCCTCTTCCCCAGTCGCTGCCCTTGCCCCTGCTCCAGTCGCCGCCGCTGCCTCCACCTCTGCCTCCACACGCAGCCTCTGCAGCAACTGCCCCAGAGCCGGCTTCCGCGAATGCTCCCCAGGAACTGCAAACAGGGTGAAGCCATCCGCGGGCAAATGGCGCCACCAGCGGGGAGGATGCTCCAGAAGAGCACACGCCTGGCAACCAGCTTCTGCTTCGGCTGCTTCTACTCCTTCTATTGCTGCTTTTCCTTCCACTGCTTCTGCTGCTTCTATTGTTGCTTCCGCATCTGCTGCTGCTGCTGCTGCTGCTGTCTTTTCTCCTGTTTTGTCTGATTCTGTTGCCTCGATTGCTCCTGCTCCTGCTGCCTCTGTTGCCTCTGCCACTCCATCTTCCGCCGCTGCCTCTTCCGCCTCTCCTTCTACTGTCCTGTCCCCTGCCCCTGCCCCTGCCCCTGCTGCGCCTGCCTCTGAAACGGCTCCCACACCTCCTTTTGACACCCCACCGCCAGTTCCAGCGGTTGCTGCCCGAGCCGCCCCGGCCAATGCGTCCTCCCATAACATCCCCCCTCGCTCAACTTCCCAAAGCCTGCCCGCCTCCCGCCTGCCGGCCGCCATCCCTCCAGATTGCGCGCTGCCTGCCGTCGGGACGAGAAGCAGCACGTGCTCGTAGGGGTGCCGGTGTAGGCAGGCCAGCGGCGTGACGGGCCTGCCGCTGCCTCGGTCCACCTTGACCCAGAACCATGTGCGGAGAAGGGACAGGCCCCAACGAGGCAACAGTTCCTGTTCAGGTCGGGGTTCAGGAATGAAGGGGGGGGAGCGGTAGGGTTCAGGGTTCAGGGGTGCTGGCAGGCTCAGGCTGGGATGATTAGGGTTCAGGGATACAGAGGGTTAGGGTTTAGTGTTAAGGATTGTTGGATGGCCTGGGCTGGGATGATTGGGGTTCAGGGATTATTTGAGGGGAAGGATCTTGCACGCCATTGTGGGCATGCCGAGGCAGTCTTCAGACGCTTGCTACTCGTTTCCTAAACCCTAACATCTGTTCCCTGGACCCTAATTTGAAAGCCATCAACTGTAGGCCACCTTCAAGATGCAACGGTCCAGGCGCTCCCTGTTAGTTTCCCAAACCCTAACATGAATTCCCTAGTTCAAGCAATCAACCCTAACACTTGTTCCTGAACCCTAACACGTGCTCCTGAACCCTAACACGTATTCCTGAACCCTGACAAGTGTTCCTGAACCCTAACATGTGTTCCTGAACCCTAACACATGTTTCTACACCCTGACACGTGTTCCTGAACCCTGTCACGTGTTCCTGAACCCTAACACGTGTTCCTGAACCCTAACATGTGTTCCTGAACCCTAACACGTATTCCTGAACCCTGACAAGTGTTCCTGAACCCTAACATGTGTTCCTGAACCCTAACACGTGTCCCTACACCCTGACACGTGTTCCTGAACCCTACCACGTATTCCTGAGCCCCATCACGTGTGTTTCTGAACCCTGACACGTGTTCCTGAACCCTACAACATAATCCTGAACCCCATCACGTGTGCTCCTGAACCCTAGCAAGTGTTCCAGAACACTTATGTGTGCTCCTGAACCCAAATACGTGCTCATGAACCCTTACGTGTGCACCTGAACCCTTACGTGTGCTACATAACCCTAACACGTGTTCCTGAACCCTAACAAGTGTCCCTGAACCCTAACAAAAGTTCCTGGACCCTAACGCGTGTTCCTGAACCCTACCACGTGTTCCTGAACCCTATCACGTTTTCCTGAACCCTATCATGTGCTCCTGAACCCTAACACGTGCTCCTGAACCCTAGCATGTGCTCCTGAACCCTAACACGTGCTCCTGAACCCTAGCATGTGCTCCTTAACCCTAATGCGTGTGTTCCTGAACCCTTACGTGTGCTCCTGAACCCTAACATGTGTGCCTGAACCCTGACGTGTGTTCCTGAACCCTAACACGTATTCCTCAACCCTGACAATGGTCACCCAGGTCACCTGAAGGATGCAGCGGTGCAGACGCTCCCGGTTAGTAACCCACATGGCGACCATCCCATCCTGCGTTTGTTCCAAAGCATTGTCAGCTACAGTCCAGCTACAGTCCAGCTACGTTTCAGCTACAGTTAAGCTACAATGCAGCGGTGCAGACGCTCCCGGTTAGTAACCCACATGGCGACCATCCCATCCTGCGTTTGGTCCAAAGCATTGTTAGCTACAGTCCAGCTACAGTCCAGGTACAGTTCAGCTACAGTTAAGCTACAGTCCAGCTACAGTTCAGCTGCATTTCAGCTACAATTCAGCCACAGTCCAGCTATAATTCAGCTTCAGTAGGGCGTAAAATAGGGGGAGGCTGGTGCAGCAAGCCCTGCTGCTTGAGCCACCACCCATAGGCCGGTGTAAGGTCAGTTTTGTACACCTTAATCAAACTCTTTACGCATGGGCTTTTGCGGCCGCGTGAGTGCTTGTTGGTGTGTGCCTTTCCTGTTCCTGCTCGCTTTCCTCAGCTGACGACGAGGGCTGCATGCGCACTCGGGCTGTTTTTTTGGTTTATAGGGTTGGGCGGCCGGCCTCACACCTTGTTAAGTCCATGCAAAAGAAAAGATGCCTGGATCCATACCTGCATGTTGAAAGCGGCAGCGACAGATACGGCTCCCTTGCATCCAGGGTGCATCCATACCTGCGTTCATACCTGCAGCCATACCTGCGCTCATACCCGCATCTATACCTGCATGTTGAAGAGCGGCGGCAGCGGCAGACGTAGCAGCTCCCGTGCAGCCAGGGTGCATCCATACCTGCATCCATACCTGCGTTCATACCTGCATCCATAGCTGCGCTCATACCTTATCCATACCTGCAGCCATACCTGCGCTTATACCAGCGTCCATACCAGCATTCATACCTGCATGTTGAGGAGCTGCGGCAGGGGCAGGCGCAAGAGCTCCCGTGCAGCCAAGGTGCAGTACTGACGGCTCCTCTTGGCCGATGCATTCTCCCTGAAGATGGACCAAGGGTAGGGGCCTGTCACTTAGGGGGTCGGAGGAGTCCCCCCAAACAAGGGGTTTCGGCCGGGACGGAGCCTTTCCACCCAAAGGTTCGTCAGGAAAAAAATCAAACTTTCCTTCCTTTATTAAAAAGCTTAAGTCCTGAACGCCAGTACAACTTATAGCGGGGAAAGATCCCATCCCAGGGTCGACTGCGGTTGACGGGGGACTCATTTGCCCCCCTTAGTGGCAGGCCCCTTACCAGGGGGGAGGGGGGGAGCGAGAAAGGGGAGAAAAGCGCTCGAGGTGCGAGTGCGTGGGTGTATGTGGGTGTGAATGGGCGGACAAGGTGGGTGGGTGAGGGGCGCTTTGTCAGGGGGGAGATTCACACACATGGAGGGTGGGTGGTCGAGGTGGGTGGGCGGACGAGGAGGGTGGGTGGTCGAGGTGGGTGGGTGGAAGAGGAGGGTGGGTGGTCGAGGTGGATGGGTGGGTGGGTGGACGAGGTGGGTGGGTCCCCTGACACACCCACCCATGGGTGGGTGTGTCAGGGGAGAGATTCACACACATGGAGTGTGGGTGGACGTGGTGGGTGGGTGGAGATGCTAGTTTAGGGGCGGAGTGTGAAGGGGGGGGATGGCGCACATGGCAGGTGGTTGGATGGATGGGTGAGGAGCAGTGTGTTAGGAGATAGACTAACGTATTTGGCGGGTGGGTGGGTGGGTGGTTGACGGGCATTGTGTCAGGTGGGGGGGGGACGCACACACGAGTTTGAAGTTTTAGTGGTTGCCGTTCTAGATCCCTCACCAGGGTGGGTCCTTCACGATAGTGCCGTACCGCCTGGTTCAGGCTAAGGGTTTGGGGTTACGGGTAACATGCTCGATTTTATGTTTGAGGTTTTAGTGGTTGACATCCCAGATCTCTCGACAGGGCGGATCCGTCACGATGATGCTGTACCGCCTAGTTCAGCATCTGGCATTCAGCATTCTGGGTTCAAGGCTTACATATCAGGGTTTAAGGCTTACATATCAGGGTTTATGGCTTACATATCAGGGTTTAAGGCTTACATATCAGGGTTTAAGGCTTACATATCAGGGTTTATGGCTTACATATCAGGGTTTATGGCTTACATATCAGGGTTTAACGCTTACATATCAGGGTTTAAGGCTTACATATCAGGGTTTAAGGCTTACATATCAGGGTTTAAGGCTTACATATCAGGGTTTAAGGCATACATATCAGGGTTTAAGGATTAAATATCAGGGTTTAAGGCTTACATATCAGGGTTTATGGCTTACATATCAGGGTTTATGGCTTACATGTCAGGGTTTAAGGCTTACATATCAGGGTTTAAGGCTTACATATCAGGGTTTAAGGCTTACATATCAGGGTTTATGGCTTACATATCAGGGTTTATGGCTTACATATCAGGGTTTAAGGCTTACATATCAGGGTTTAAGGCTTACATATCAGGGTTTAAGGCATACATATCAGGGTTTAAGGCTTACATATCAGGGTTTAAGGCTTACATATCAGGGTTTAAGGCTTACATATCAGGGTTTAAGGCTTACATATCAGGGTTTAAGGCTTACATATCAGGGTTTAAGGATTACATATCAGGGTTTAAGGCTTACATATCAGGGTTTAAGGCTTACATATCAGGGTTTAAGGCTTACATATCAGGGTTTAAGGATTACATATCAGGGTTTAAGGCTTACATATCAGGGTTTAAGGCATACATATCAGGGTTTAAGGCTTACATATCAGGGTTTAAGGCTTACATATCAGGGTTTAAGGCTTACATATCAGGGTTTAAGGCTTACATATCAGGGTTTAAGGCTTACATATCAGGGTTTAAGGCTTACATATCAGGGTTTAAGGCTTACATATCAGGGTTTAAGGATTACATATCAGGGTTTAAGGCTTACATATCAGGGTTTAAGGCATACATATCAGGGTTTAAGGCTTACATATCAGGGTTTAAGGCTTACATATCAGGGTTTATGGCTTACATATCAGGGTTTAAGGCTTACATATCAGGGTTTAAGGCTTACATATCAGGGTTTAAGGCTTACATATCAGGGTTTAAGGCTTACATATCAGGGTTTAAGGCTTGCATATCAGGGTTTAAGGCTTACATATCAGGGTTTAAGGCTTACATATCAGGGTTTAAGGCATACATATCAGGGTTTAAGGCTTACATATCAGGGTTTAAGGCTTACATAGCAGGGTTTAAGGCTTACATATCAGGGTGTAAGGCTTACATATCAGGGTTTAAGGCTTACATATCAGGGTTTACGGCTTACATATCAGGGTTTATGGCTTACATATCAGGGTCTAAGGCTTACATATCAGGGCTTAAGGATTACATATCAGGGTTTGAGGCTTACATATCAGGGTTTATGGCTTACATATCAGGGTTTAAGGCTTACATATCAGGGTTTATGGCTTACATATCAGGGTTTATGGCTTACATATCAGGGTTTAAGGCTTACATATCAGGGTTTAAGGCTTACATATCAGGGTTTAAGGCATACATATCAGGGTTTAAGGATTAAATATCAGGGTTTAAGGCTTACATATCAGGGTTTATGGCTTACATATCAGGGTTTATGGCTTACATGTCAGGGTTTAAGGCTTACATATCAGGGTTTAAGGCTTACATATCAGGGTTTAAGGCTTACATATTAGGGTTTAAGGCTTACATATCAGGGTTTAAGGCTTACATATCAGGGTTTAGGGCTTACATATCAGGGTTTAAGGCTTACATATCAGGGTTTATGGCTTACATATCAGGGTTTAAGGCTTACATATCAGGGTTTAAGGCTTACATATCAGGGTTTAAGGCTTACATATCAGGGTTTAAGGATTACATATCAGGGTTTAAGGCTTACATATCAGGGTTTAAGGCATACATATCAGGGTTTAAGGCTTACATATCAGGGTTTAAGGCTTACATATCAGGGTTTAAGGATTACATATCAGGGTTTAAGGCTTACATATCAGGGTTTAAGGCTTACATATCAGGGTTTAAGGATTACATATCAGGGTTTAAGGCTTACATATCAGGGTTTAAGGCTTACATATCAGGGTTTAAGGCTTACATATCAGGGTTTAAGGCTTACATATCAGGGTTTAAGGCTTACATATCAGGGTTTATGGCTTACATATCAGGGTTTATGGCTTACATATCAGGGTTTAAGGCTTACATATCAGGGTTTAAGGCTTACATATCAGGGTTTAAGGCTTACATATCAGGGTTTAAGGCTTACATATCAGGGTTTAAGGCTTACATATCAGGGTTTAAGGCTTACATATCAGGGTTTAAGGCTTACATATCAGGGTTTAAGGCTTACATATCAGGGTTTAAGGCTTACATATCAGGGTTTAAGGCTTACATATCAGGGTTTAAGGCTTACATATCAGGGTTTAAGGCTTACATATCAGGGTTTAAGGCTTACATATCAGGGTTTACGGCTTACATATCAGGGTTTATGGCTTACATATCAGGATCTAAGGCTTACATATCAGGGTTTAAGGATTACATATCAGGGTTTAAGGCTTACATATCAGGGTTTAAGGATTACATATCAGGGTTTATGGCTTACATATCAGGGTTTAAGGCTTACATATCAGGGTTTAAGGCTTACATATCAGGGTTTAAGGCTTACATATCAGGGTTTAAGGATTAAATATCAGGGTTTAAGGATTAAATATCAGGGTTTGTGGACTGTTGTTTGAAACCTCACTGGAGTCCAGATCCATGACGATGATGCAGTCCCTTGTGGTTTGGGATTTAGGGCATACCGTAGACGCCCTTTGCCTCCGAAAGAAATTAATGTTTTTTCGCCGTCGCGCCTCATGAAAACCCCAACTTCGGCAGAAAACACCACTTTTGGAACGTCATCAAAAGTTGTCCAGTGAAGCGCGCTTAAGCTAAAAACTAAATTTCTTTCTCGTCTGCAGAGGCAAAACAAGTATACAGTCGGGACTGGGGTTTAGAGATTCAATGAAATGGAGGGGGGAGGTTTATGGAGTTCCCTCCAATATCTCTTACCAGAGAGGATCCAGCACCATGGGGATCAACTGCCTGGTCAAGGGTTCGGGGAGTACGTTCAGGGTTTTAGGTTTAGGGTTTAGGGTTAAGGGTTAAGGGTTTGGGGAGTATGTTTGGGAGTTCAAAGACCATGGTCCAGAGTTAAGTTTCTGTCGTTATAGATCTAGATCTCTTACCAGGGTGGATCCATCACGATGGTGCTGTACCGCCGCCCCTCCTGCGCCGCCACAACAGACAAACAAAGTGAGCACACATGATATATGATTCTTTCCTTGGTACTGGGTACGGCGCGTATAAAAATACGATGTCAACCAATTTAAATACAATTTCTGGGCTTCGAGTCCAACACAGTCTCGCCCAGTACCAAAAGCATATCCCGAAACAAGCGGAAAAAAAAACAATAATCGCAAAAAAAAGTCCCGGGATGTGCGACAGCAAAGATATAGGCATGCTGGAAGGTGGGGTGGCTGGAAGGTGCGGAGGTGCAGGGTGGATGGTTAGGGAACAGATCCCACCTTCATCAGAGGACAGCTTTCCCTCCCCCCTTCTGCCCCCTCCCCACTTTCTGCCCCCCTTCTCCTCCCCCTCCCCCTCCTCCTCCCCCTCCTCCTCTTCCCCCTCCTCCTCCTCTTCCTCCTCCTCCTCCTCCCCCTCCTCCCCCTCCTCCTCCTCCTCCCCCTCCTCCTTCTCCCCCTCCTCCTCCTCCTCCCCCTCCCTCCTCCTCCCCCCCCTCCCCCTCCTCCTCCCCCTCCTCCTCCCCCTCCTCCTCCTCCCTCTCCCCCTCCTCCTCCCCCTCCTCCTTCTCCCCCTCCTCCTCCTCCTCCCCCTCCGCCCTCCCCCGTCCCCCCTCCGACCTCCCCCGTCCCCCCTCCGCCCTCCCCCGTCCCCCCTCCGCCCTCCCCTGTCCCCCCTCCGCCCTCCCCCCTCCCCCATTCCCCCTCCCCCCTCCCCCCCCCTCCCCCCCCCCCACTCCCTCCTCCTCCTCCCCGTCTCCCTTCCTCCTGGCCCCCTCTCCCCCTCCTCCAACCGGAATCAACAAATCCAGCATCCCCCTCCTCAAACTCCCCCCCCCCCCCCCCTCCCTCCCTCCTCCTCCTCATGCCCCCCTCCTCCCCTTCTCCCCCCTCCCTCCTCCTCATGCACCCTTCCTCCTCCCTCTCCCCCTCTCCCTCCTCCTCATGCCCCCCTCCCCCTCCCCCTCCCCCCCTCCTCCCTCCCCCTCCTCCCACCTGAATCAGAGGACCCAGCGTCCCCACTCCATGCGACATGAGGAAGCGGCTCCCGGCCGGCAGCACCACCTCAGCTCCCTCATGCCCTAACGCCCAGGCCACCACGGGGCGGCGGTGCGGGTTGCAGACAACGCTGCCGAACAGGTTCCTCGGCGTGAAGCTGGCCGGTGATGAAGTGCTACGACTGCCTCCTCCTCCTCCGCCTCCGCCGTCGCCTCTGCCGTCGTAACAGCATAGATCCGGGATCCCATCCTGGATCCGATCCAGGATCCGGTCACTGGAGGCTGCTAGCTGTTGGCACTGATCTGGGATCCAGATCTTTGGCTTGATAGTGTGACGCATCAAGTATAATGCCGGCCAGTCAGTCAGAGCCGCCACCGCGACCTCCCCTGCTCCTGCTGCTCCTGCCTCTCCTAGATCCTTAGTTGCTGTGGCCCCTGCTGCATATTGCGGTGCACTTACATCTGCTCCCGTTGCTGCTCCTGAATCTGATGAATCATGCGGTGCTGATGCACCAGCAGCAGCAGCAGCAGCTTCTCTTGCTGCAGCCAGTTGCCGAGCCGTATGGGGCCATGCTAGGCCGCTCCTGCTGCCCCATCCATCGCATTCACCCCCAGCAGTACAACTCTTGAGCCACGCTTCGTACTGCCCCATTGCTCCCTGCAGCAGGGCTAGCACCTCACGGTGCCTCGCATTCCCAGCGTGCATTGCGTCCAGCTCGTCAGCACTCGGCTTTGGCCCGGAGGCTCGCCTCTTCCGGCTGCCTCCTGGGTGGGCAGGTGCGGGACCTGGCGGGGGTGGCGCCAGCTGCAGGGATGCCGGCAGTGGGGTGGAGCCATGGGGCTGGAGGGTGCATGGAGGAGTAGGGGTGCTTGGAGGTGCGGTAGCAGCGGCGTTGGAGTTGTTTGGAGCAGCAGCGACAGAGGCAGCAGCAGCATCGGTGGTAGATGCAGCAGCAGCATAGTTGTCTGGAGTAGTGGCGGCAGCAGCAACAGCAGCAGCGGCGGCAGATGCAGCAGCTGGCGTGGCTGTGCTGAGTCCCAGCTGAGAAGTACCACTGGCAGGTGCATGGCTGCAGCCATGGGGAGTAGATGTGGCTGTGAGTCCCTCAGGGCTGGTGGTGCAGCTTGTTGAATGCATGGGGGAGGCCGCCGCTGGGCTGATCTTGCATGGGATGGTTTCGAGGCGGTGGCTGGTCGGAGACGGAGCGGCAGGGGCGGATGCAGTGGCGCCCACGGGCGGCAGGATGACGCCGCTGCGATGCGGCAGGAAAATCATGGGGCTGAAAAGAATAATGGAAACGCGGGACAATTGTCTCAGGAAATTTGCTTGTTGGGTGTGGTATGTGCGATGTGGGGGACTGGAAAGGCTTCAATCGATATGGAGGTCAGACGACAGGTACAATACAGGGGCGTATCATTAGCTGTTTTAATTGTTTTTGCGATCCTGCGAGAGCCCCGAACTCGCGATCGAGTGATGATCGCGATCGCGATATCGCGATCGGTGCTCTGAGGGAGCGCGTCTTTGGCTTCCACACATTTTTGAATCCCCATCTACAGGACGGCTCCAGTCCCCCTGCTACGGAGGGAAGTTCAAATTGCCAGCGGCCTCTTGCTATCAGGTAGCTACTAGCTCCGACGTCATGTGTGACGATAACCAATAATCCTGCAGTTTTCATGAGGAACAAAACGATGTGTTCCTCTCCTTTGAGTTTCTGCCTCTACCGGCGAACGATATCCGATTTTCAAAATGACATGCTGGAAGCCCAAGCTCAAGACCATGTACCGTTGTCACGGACGTGTTTTGTTGTTTTCGAATTTCGTTGTTGCTTAACAAGTCGCTGTTTAGGCGATTTTTTTGATTCGTTGCCCCTTAACGTGAAAAATTCCAGTCAAAAACATTTTCACAGTCGATTTCGTTGCGCCCTGAAGAACGATCAAAACAACGAAATACGTCCGTGACTACCTTGCAAGCCCTGATAAAAGATCTGCAACCACTCATTGCCCAAATGATCCCTGTGGCTGATGTCTAAGCTGATGAATAATCTTCCAATGGAAATCGATTCTCATCAGACCCGGCCTCCCCCTGATTCAAAGAGATGTCGAGGAGGAGTCTTGCAGACTCCAAGACGGAATATGATGTCAATCCTTTCATCACGGCATTTGCCAGTTGCACAGGAGCAAGAGGATCTCCGTGAGTGCATTGTTTTATGTCGCTGTCATTTAAAGCAAGCAGGCGTCAGTTGCCAGGCAATGCACCCTCCTCATGTCCACATCTGATCTGAAAAGATGGACAACTAACAAATGTACCGTAAGTCTCTGCTGAAAATCCATTCTTGCTGAATCTCTCATGTTTGGTGACTCGTCAATCTGCTTCCTGTGCCACCCTTTTGGACTTTTCTGATGTTTCTTTGCTTTATACTGTAGAAGACTCTGAGGAGAAACCAGCTGAAGCACCTACAGCCCTTGATGATGCCATTAAGGCAGACAGGCTGCCACTGCCGTAAGCCCACTCCACCACAGGTAAGGCTAATACAAATCTCCAAGAAGGTAACAGATTTCCCCCCAGGCAGATGCCCCCTGTTGTTTTGACACCCAATTTGCGTTACCTCGACCATTTTCAAGTTCAGTATGCTTCGGTCTCGGTCAGGTCTGGGAGAGTCACCGAGGCCGCAGGCCGAAGTGATTATCCCCAGCCCTGACCTCGACCTCAGCATTATAAATGGATTCGGGCAGTCCATTACCCTACACATATTTTCCTTTCCACCCATTCCAGGCAACATGAAATCTGCACAAGATGCTGGATCTGGGGCCATGCCACAGAACGCGCCGCCAATGCTGCCAGCCGCCTCAGCAGGCAGTTCTGGGCTGGCAGTGGATCCTAAATTGGCAGCTGCTTTTGCAGCCAGTGCAGCTGAGAAGGCCTCCGTAAAACAAGACGCATCGCGCATGCGGATCTTTTTCAAATATGCTATCCTTGACCCCTTCCCTGCTGCCGTAGGCATGCTCGAGCTACAATCCAACAACCTCAGACCAGCTGCGTCTCCCGATGACCTGTACACACTTCAAAATACATTACAACAGCGCCCAGTTGGAAGGAGTGGTCCGAGGGGCCTAGCCCAACGCTGCTGGCCCTGCCACCTTTTCAATTCACTGCCCCTGGCCCTTGTATGGTTGTGTCCCCTACTGATCGTCACCAAGCTACCAATCACCAGTGACGTGGAAGTGTGGAACCACACATTGTCCTTCACACCCTCCAGTTGGACCTTCACCCCCCCCCCAATGCCCCACCCCTCCCTAGCTCCAAGTAGGTCAGCCCATCATGATGACATCACAGCATCCGGCTCCATGAGACCAGCATATGGCCAGCAAGGTCTTAAACACCAGTCACAAAATAAGCTAAGCCTCCCCATGACATCAAGTTCACAACGCCATGGACACCGTGAGGTGCGGCGCGGCAAGTCCGCACACCGCCCCTGCCAGCGCGCCCTTCCACCCTGCAAGCGCCGCGCCGTGCCCAGGCATCCCATGCGACGAGGCGTGCAGAGAAGACAGCCCGGCCGCCGCGCCCAGCCCGCCGCCTGCCGCAAGCCCCGCCAGCTTCTCCCCCAGCAGCCTCGGTTGCCCGCTCAGCGCGCTCGCCAGCAGAGCCACGCCGGAGGCGCCCAGCGGGCCGCCGCCGGCCTCGGCGGCGGCCTCCGCCAGCTCGGCCTCCAGCCGCACGTCCGCCGCGGCCAGCAGCAGCCGCGCGGCGCGGGCGTGGTTCAGCGCGGGGCTGCCGGGCGGGCAGCGGGCCAGCAGCATGCGCGCTACCTGCTTGGCCACGGGGACCATGCCGGCACCCACCAGCGCCTCTAGAAGCTGCAGACCTAGCTCCACGCCAGCCTGCCCCGCAACAACAGCAACAATAGGAGAAGCATAAGCCTCAAGCCGCAACAACAGCAACAACAGGAGAAGCATAAGCCTCGAGCCGCAACAACAGGAGCAACAGGAGAAGCATAAGCGTCAAGCTGCAGCAAAAGCAACAACAGGAGAAGCATAAGCCTCAAGGCGCAACAACAGCAACAGCATAACGGGAAAGCCTCAAGCCATGACATCAACAACAGCAGCTCCAACCTGGCCTGCTCCGCAACAACAGCAACAACATGACAGGAATAAGCCTTAACATCAGCTCTAACCCAACCTCTGATGCAACAGCAGCGGCAAGATAGTCATGACCATCGAGCCGTAACAACTGCAACAAAACAAATCCGTCACTCGCAATACCCACCAGCACAGCTGGCGAGGCGGGCGATGTCCCGCTCCTCGTGTGCGCGGCCGTCGCCGTCGGGCCGCTCCGCCCGGCCTGGCGCAGCGGCAGCGTCCAGTCCAGCTCGCCTTTGAACGGCGCCTTGCCGTACATGGTAGATGGAGCCAAGCCAGCAGCGGCGGCGCCGTTCGTCACCGCCCCAACAAACAGGCCCTCGTCAATGCCGCCTCTGTAGCTGGGCAGCAAGCCCGCCGTGCTGGAGATGTTGTTCGCAAACGCCGCGTCAGTGAACGGACGAGCTTCAAGGTGCTGTTGCGGGGCGCTACCGTTTCCACCGCTGGTTGCTGCCCTGTGCGGTCGGTTGCAGCCTGCCAGCAGACCCTCAATGGCCTCCATCGCTTGCTGCCATTGCCGCATCTGTGCAAGTAGCAAGAAGGGGGGGGAATGTTTGGTTAGAAGCCAATGCGCAATGAAGCATGTGCCTGAAGCATGTAGCATGAAGCATGTAGCATGCGCCCGTAAAAAGGAAAGAAATGAGGCTGGCGATATAGATGTTTGTCTTTTCTTGTCGTGCAGATTAAGTAGGAAGAAAAAGAGGGAGAACGACGGAGGAAGAGTAAGAGAGAGTTAGAAAGCAGAAGAAAGAGAGGGGAAGAGGGGTGTCAAAAGAGGGAGTTGTGAATTAAGAGAGAAAGAGGGGTCAAGGAAGAGATAGAAAGAGAGGGAACGACATATGGGTGGTAGATAGATAAAAGGAGAACAGGGCAGAGAAAGAGAGAGAGCAGCCATAGATAGTATGATTTTGAATTCTTCGGATCTATACAGATCTATACAGATCTATGCAGATCTATACTGATCTACCAGTATGTTTTTTTCCTTCCAGGCCCCCTGCGAATATCCTCAGTTGTCCACACGGCCATGCGGACTATAACCGCAAACTCTGCATGGGTCAAAAGGCCCCGCCGACCATGCAGGCGCAAATTTCAGAGGCCGGAGTGTAACTGAATGTAGCTGGTCCAGCCACGGCCCAGCCACGGCAGCTCACATGCCCCCCCCCCCCCCCCTGTACCGCCCACCTGCAGGTACAAGCTGGCCTGTAGTGTCAGGCCCAGCCCCGGCAGCCCTCATGCCCCCCCCCCCCTTGTACCGTCTGTACCGCCCACCTGCAGGTACAACCTGGCCTGTAGTGTCAGTCCCAGCCCCGGCAGCCCCCATTTCCCCCCCATCCCTGTACCGCCCACCTGCAGGTACAACCTGGCCTGTAGTGTCAGTCCCAGCCCCGGTAGCCCCCATTGCCCCCCTATCCCTGTACCGCCCACCTGCAGGTACAGCCTGGCCTGTAGTGTCAGGCCCAACCCCGGCAGCCCGCCGAGCACCGCTGCCGCTATGCCCGGCTCGGCGCCTCCCTCAAGATCCAACACGAAAGCGGCCATTGCATCATGAACTGAAGGATGCAGGCGCTGACGGGCCATCTGCGACGAAAAAGACCAGCATGAGCATGAGCATGGGCATGGGGAAATTGTATAAGCGTGAGCATGGGCATGGGCATGGGCAAGTATGGGCATGGGTATGGACATGAGCATGGGCATGACTGCATGGGCATGGGCACCTATGGGCATGGGTATGGACATGAGCATGGGCATGACTGCATGGGCATGGGCACGTATGGGCATGGGTATGGACATGAGCATGGGCATGACTGCATGAGCATGGGCATGGGCATGGGTATGGACATGAGCATGGGCATGACTGCATGAGCATGGGCATGGGCATGGGTATGGACATGAGCATGGGCATGACTGCATGAGCATGGGCATGGGCATGGGCACGCCCACCCGTATTCCACACATGTAGGTTTACACCTAGGCCTTAGCCAGGGGTAGAGAGGATGAACCCTAAGCCCCCCTGCCCACCTTTAGGCCGCCGTCCAGGTCGCCCGCCGCCACCAGTGTCATGGCGGACAATCCAGGGTGGCCCATTTGCAGCGCCAGGGCCTGCCCCTGCACACAGATTCAAACTAAATATATTTAAACACGATGCTGAGCCGGGACCTGCCCTTGCTAGTGTTCGAATTCATATATTCAAAACTATGCCAAGGCCTGGCCCTGTACAGGACAAGGCACAGATGTACATAACAGTCCAAGGGCCTGCCCATGCGCAGGTTCAAACGGAAGATTATAAAGCATTGCAGCGCCTACGGGCCTGCCCTTGCACAGGTTCAAATATAATATTATAAAAAATTAAGGGGCCTGAGCCTGCCCGTGCGCAGGTTAAGCAGGAAGATAATGAAAAAATCGCAGCGCCAGGGTCTGCGCTTGCGCAGATGTAACATGGAGATTATGCAAATATTGCGTCGCCTGGGCCTGCCCCAGCCCCATTGCCGGGGCCTGCCTTAGCAAAATGCAGGTACGGCATCAAAACATCCTGTTGCGCGCACACGGCAGGGTTTAGGGTAGAGAGCTTAACTTTGCTAACACTGCCATGAATCATAGCAGAAGCAAACCCTTCCCTACAGGAACTGTCATGTGGCTAAATGTAGCTGAAACATCCTAGCAGGCATTCATGTAGCTGCATTGTAGCTGAAGCACTCTAAATTAAGTAGTCAGCGATGCAGATGGATTGTAACTGAAGCATCTTATAAACCTTAACAAAAACGTAGCTGAAATGTAGCTGAAGCAGCCTTAAATTAACTCGACAGTCTTTTTGGCCTTTGCGTAGAAAAACTCAAAGAGTTCAGGGTTAAGGGATTGGTTCCACTGGCTGCATGCCTGCTGGTGCGTTGAGGCGTCAGAGGGTCAGGGCTTAGGGTTCAGGGTGTGGGTCAGCTGGCTGCCTCCTTGCCAGCTCAGCTGGCTGCCTGCTTGCCCGTGCGTTGAGAAGCCACAGGCTGCCGTCACGCGGTCCAAGCAACTCCAGCGTACCGCCTGGCCTCATTGAGGTTAAGGCTAAGGATAAGGGTTTAGGCCAGCTGGCTGCCTGCTTGCCTGTGCGTTAAACAGGGTAGGTTGCAAGGTTTAAGGTTCAGGTAGGCTGCATCCTACTTGCCAGCTCAACTGGCTGCCTGCTTGCCCATGCGTTGAGGAACCACAGGCAGCCGTCACGCGAGTCTGCGGTCCAAGCAACTCCAATGCACCGCCCGTTATAATTGAGGGGTAAGGCTAAGGAGGGGACAGGGTGAGGGGCCTGTCACTTTCGGGTCGGACGAGTCTCCCGACAACCGCAGTCGACCCATGGGATGGGGCCTGTCCCCGCCAAAAGTTTTATGGGCATCCAGGACTTAAGCTTTTTGATATGAAAGGAAAGTTCGCTGTTTTTTCTGTCAAACATTTTGTGTGGAAAGGCTCTGTCCCGGCCGAAACCCCCAAACTCGTCCGCCTCCCTCAGTGACAGGCCCCCTTGACAGGGTTAAGGCCAGCTGGCTGCCTGCTTGCCTGTGCGTTGAGGAACCACAGGCTGCCGTCACGCGGTCCAAGCAGCTCCAGCGTACCGCCCGGCCTCGAAACCGGAGCGGGCAGCAGCGAGACGCCGTCGGGTGGGCGCAGGAGCTCTGGGGGCGGGACCATGCCGTCTGAGAAGGAGGCGATCGTGACCAGATGGACGGGCGGGGCAGATCCCTCCGGTTGGTTGCCTGCGGGGGGGCAGGGGGGAGTGTGTGGGGGGGAGTTGAGGGAGCAAGCGGTGGGGCAGTGGAGGGAGCAAGGGGTGTGAGAGTGGGGGGGAAGGGCCATACCGTCTGAGAAAGAGGCGAGGGTAACCAGGTGCACAGGCGAGGCAGAACCCTCCGGCTGATTGCCTGCGGGGGAGCGGGGGGAGTGTGTGGGGGGGAGTTGAGGGAGCAAGCGGTGGGGCAGTGGAGGGAGCAGGAATGTCGGGAAGCGGGGCAGAAGAGCGAGCAAGGAGTGAGAGTGGGGGGAAGGGCCATGCCATCTGAGGAGGAGGCAATGGTGAACAGATGCACAGGCGGGGCAGAGCCTTCCGGCTGATTGCCTGCAAGCGAGCAGGTGGGAGGGGGATGAGGGGGGTTGAGGGAGTGGGGAGGTGGGGGAGTTGAGGGATAGGGGAGTGGAGGTGTGGGGAGCAGGAGAGGGGCAGGCCCATTCCTCCAGATAAGTTGGCAAAGGTGATCAGGTGGACGGGCGGGGCAGAACCTTCCGGCGGGCAGGGAGAGGCCTGTGTGGGTGCTCCCCCTTAGGCAACCATCCTGCCTGCCCCCATCGCACTCCCCTGCTCCCCCTTATCCTAAAGATTAACCCTTAGCGTAGCCGAAAACAAACCCATTTCCCTCATATTTCCCTTCAGATTTCCGCCACCCACCCGTTTCCCCTTTCTTCCTGTATCGCTACCCCTCCCCCCCCACACATTCAACACATTAAAACAATTCACACATTTCACACCTGTGGCTATCCCAGGAAACGCAAGACACACGAATTCAGGGCAGAAGGCATCCTCAACAACTGACCCCCTTAAATCCACACATTCCACACATTTCATACCTGTAGGCAGCCCAACAAACACGAGGTACACATGCGTGTGTGTGAGGATGTACAGCTGTCGTACCGCCCATTGCAAGCTGGTGACGCCCTCCAAGGGAAGCGTCGCCACGGCCCTGAAGGCCGGGCGAGTGGAACATATCACCACCTAGGGGAGGGGGCAATTAAGAGGGTTTTGAGAATAGTTGGTGAGGGGGGTGGGAGGGGGAGGGGGTTTCAGCGTTATTTGGAGGGTTTTGAGATCTTTCCAGGCTGGTGACGCCCTCTAGGGGCAATGACGCCACGGCCCTGAACGCCGGGCGAGTGGGATACAGAACTACCTTTGGAGGAGCAATGAGGTGGTTGTGAGGGGCAGCGCCGCCGTGACAAGGTCGGGCGAGTGGAACACACAATCACCTTCGGGATGGGTAGGGTGGTTGGGATGGGGTGGTTGTGAGGGGGGTTGGAGGGGGGTTGAAGGGGGAGGGGGTTGAGTGTTGTTTTGAGGGTTTCGAAATTTTAAACCACCCAGGGGGGGGGTGGGGGGATTAGGAGAGGGATGAATGGGGGTGGTTAGGGTTGTGAGGGGGGGGGGGGGGGCACCCAGCAGTGAGGAACAAGTCAGCACCCTGATGTGGTGGCTGGGGTTTCAGGCTAGCTTTTAGGGTTCAAGCTGCGACGTACCTCGCATTCATTTGAGACCCTCAGCATTATACCCTTTTAAGACTGGTGAATCAAGTCCCGTAGTCAATAGTCAATTTGAATTTCATTCACCTGGGAGGATTGGGCTTGCGCCTCGAAGTTGAGGCTGGGGCTAAGGGTAAAGGGGTAAGTTATGGTTTCGGCTACAGGGTTTAGGTTCAAGCTGCGACGTACATCTCATTCATCTTGATTACTAAACCCCGATCCTTCGAACGCAGGGCCTTGATGTCACCTGGAAGGTGAGAGTTAAGTGTCGCGAACTTCAGGCTAGGGTTCAGGGTCAAACTGCAACATACGTCACACATCTAAAACCCTACACCCGATCCTTTCACCCCAGGGCCTTGACCCACCTAGGACGAGTAGGCCAGCGCCACACAGTCGAGGCAAGGTGAAAGGTCTTAGGGTTTAGGTTAAAACTGCGACGTACGCCTCTCATTCATCTTTAACCCTACACCCTGATCCTTTAACCCCCAGGCCTCCTGGGCCCACCTGGGACGAGCAGGCGAGCGCCACAAAGTGGTGGCTGGGGTCCCAGGCGTTTAGATTTCAAGCTGCAATGTACCTCGCATTAACCTTGAACCCTAAACCCTCACCGTATCTTTTTCACCCACCTGGGAAGAGTAGGCCAGCGCCACAAAGTTGAGGCTGGGGTCCCAGGCCAGCGTTTGCGGCTCTGGGAGCAAAGGGCCCACCTGCGGGGAGGTGTGAACAAGGGGGGGGAGTGTGAACATTGGAAAGTGTGGACACAGGGTAAAAAGTGTGGACGTGGGGTGAAGAGTGTGAACATGAGAAAATATGAAATGTTGGCCAGGTCAGCGTTTGCGGCTCTGGGAGCAAGGGGCCCATCCGTGAGAAGGTGTGAACAAGGGGGGAGGAGTGTGAACATGAGAAATGTGTTCGTGTGTGTGTGGAAAAGAGAAAGTGTGGTCTATCAGCCAGACCAGCGATTGCATCCCTGACAGCAAATGTCCTGTCTGCGAGGAAGTGTGAACATGGTGGGCACATGGTGTCAACACCCTCTGACCCTATGAGCTCCAGGGAAGTCACAGCCGATCGGCGGCCGACCAGAACGGCCAAAAACCAGGGGCGAGTCGGCCATGGCCGAAAGAAAAAGAGGGGGGGGTCGGCCGAAGGCAGGCCGCAGCCGAAGGCTGCAGAAGGGGGGTTCGGCCGAAGGCCGAATCTGAAGTGGGGTTCGGCCGCAGGCAGGCCAGTTTTAGGCCATTTCGAATTCTTGTTCGGCACCACCAGCCAATACTGAATAACAGTATAACACACGCTTTCACCAAATCGTCACCATGTCCGACTCCGACAATCCGATCATAATAGATAAGGAGTTGCCCCAGCCTTCTACCGCCTTCAAGCGGGCCAATATTTGGGGTGCCTTCTTGCGTCGTGGGCAGCCTATCGTAGTTCCCCAGGCAGCCCCAGCCGTTCCCCCGGCAGCTACAGCTGAAGTTGAGGCGTATGATGTGGATGAGGAAGCACTCTTAATAATTTTGTGTAAGCACGCACTTCTAAGTATCGGTAGTAATAATACGTGATGTAATACGGTATTGACGGCTATTCCTCCCGGCCGAAGAAAAATTAAGACTGACTCGGCTGAAAAAAAAACAAAAAACATTCCGACCGAGCAAAATCGGAAGGCAGTTCGGCCGGCTGACCGACCGGCCGACCGAACTGCCGAAGGCAATTCGGCTTCGGCCGAGCAGAAATTTAGGGTCCGTAACTACCCTGATGAGCTCACTCTTCCTCCCCATCTAAGCCATCTCTCTAACCCCTCACCTACAGTGCTTTCCCTCTCCTCACCTCACCTCTCACCCTCTCCTCTCCTCACCTCTCACCTCCTCTTCTCTCCTCACCTCTTCACCCTCTCCTCACCTCTCCTCTCCTCACCTACCACCCTCTCCTCTCCTCTCACCTGTCACCCTCTCCTCCGAGCATTATTTCAGCCACCAACCCCAACTGTCTGACCCCGTTCTACCATCTCATCCCCACTGCTCCCCTCCCTCCCTCCTCTCCTCTCACATTCCCCTCCTCTCCTCCTCTCCCTCCGACCCTTCCTCTCCTCTCCTTCTCTCCTTCTCTCTCCCTTCTCCCACCTATCTCTCTCTCTCCCCCCCCTCCTCCTCTTAACCTCCCTCCATCCCCTCTCACAATCCCTCTCATCTCCTCTCACCCTGTCTCCCTCCTCTTACCCTCCCTCCCTCCCTCCTCTCACCCTCCCTCCCTCCCTCCTCTCACCCTCCCTCCTCTCCTCCCTTCCTCCTCTCCGCCCTCTTACCCTCTGTGCGTCTGAGCCCCATCCAAACATCTGCAGAGCTTGCGGACCATCATCTCCCGATACCAGATCGGAGCTGCAGGCAGTGGCAACACGAAGATTGTACACAGTGGCAACATGACAATCATAAAAGTGATTATACCATATACTTAAGGGTTTAGGGTTAAGGGTTTGGGGCTGAGGGTTGAGGGACCGAGACCAGATCGGAGCTGCAGGCAGCGGCAACAGGAGGATTATAATCAGTGGATAGTTCAGTTTTAGAGACCAGGTCGGAGCTGCAGGCAGCGGCAACAGGAGGATTATAATCAGTGGATAGTTCAGTTTTAGAGACCAGGTCGGAGCTGCAGGCAGCGGCAAGGAAAATAAAAACACGACATGGTGGAGCACCTCCCCGCCCTGTTTGTTCATTGTGACGCCCAACGCCGATCCCCCTTCAGCAACCACTGCCTAGTGCAGGACTCCCCCCTTCACCCCCCGTCCTCTTAGTCCTCTGGCATCACTCCCTCCCCTTTTCCCTAGTTTAACCTGAATGCCAGCAGCGGTCCCCCCCATCCAGCAACCATTGCCTCGTTCAGCTTCACCTGCCTACATCAGGACTCCCCCCTCCCCCCACCCCCTCTGATATCACTCACTCCACCATCTCCTTGTTGAATGTGATGCCAAGCAACGAGCCCCATCCAGCAGCCACTGCCTCGTTCATCAACACTTGTCTAGTTCATGACTCCCACCCCCCCTCCTCTGATATCACTCACTCCACCATCTCCTTGTTGAATGTGATGCCAAGCAACGGGCCCCCATCCAGCAGCCACTGCCTCGTTCATCAACACTTGTCTAGTTCATGACTCCCACCCCCCCTCCTCTGATATCACTCACTCCACCATCTCCTTGTTGAATGTGATGCCAAGCAACGAGCCCCATCCAGCAACCACTGCCTCGTTCATCAACACTTGTCTAGTTCATGACTCCCACCCCCCCTCCTCTGATATCACTCACTCCACCATCTCCTTGTTGAATGTGATGCCAAGCAACGAGCCCCATCCAGCAGCCACTGCCTCGTTCATCAACACTTGTCTAGTTCATGACTCCCACCCCCCCTCCTCTGATATCACTCACTCCACCATCTCCTTCTTGAATGTGACGCCAAGCAGCGGGCCCCCGGCCAGAGACAGCGGTCGCTCTTCCGCTGACAGACGTAGCCCCGCATGGATCATGTGCACAGCCCTGCCCGATACGTCCTTGATCTACAAGGTACAAAGAATTAATTGATAAAGACACCACAAACAAGTGCTTGGATTATGGAAGCCGCCCAAGGCAACAAGCATCCATACGCAGTACACACGTAGCCCCGCATTGATCAAGAGCACAGCCCTGCCCGATACGTCTTTGATCTGAAAACAGGCAAAGAATTAATAGATAGAGACATAAATAAGGAAGCCGCCCAAGTGCCATAGTACCACAGTACCATAGTACAACAGTACCACAGTACTGTAGTACCATAGTACCACAGTACCACAGTACCATAGTACCACAGTACCACAGTACCACAGTACCATAGTACCATAGTACCACAGTACCACAGTACCATAGTACCATAGTACCACAGTACCATAGTACCACAGTACCACAGTACCACAGTACCATAGTACCATAGTACCACAGTACCACAGTACCACAGTACAGTAGTACATCAGTGGTTTCAGGGTTTCAGGCAGCATAAACATCATGAGAGTGTCCCTGTTAAGAGCCACTCACCTCCACCTTCGCCACCATTCTCGATATGGATGCCATGGACGTGTCCGCCCCATGTGGCCGCTCCCTCACGCCGCTGCCCTTCGGCGTCCTCGACGACCCCCTCCTACCGCCTCCAGCGCCGGCGTCGCCCGCTCCGGGACCGCCCCCCGCAGCCTCCGCCGTCGCTGCCGCTGCGGCCCCGTGGTCGTCGTCACTCAACACCGCAAAGCGATGCAGGCTGGAGTGCCAGGCGACGCAGCGGCCGCTCCCCGCCGTGACCCTGGGTGCGTAATCACATGCACACCTAGTCAGATCCATGGTCATACTCTCACACCTGGTCACACTCTCACTCCTGGTCACACTTCCTCACTTGTCATCACAAAGCAATGCATGCTGGATTGCCAGGCTCCTGGCCACGCTCTCACGCATGGTCACACTCTCACTCGTGGTCACACTCCCACACATGGTCACACTCACACTCGTGGTCACACTTGCACTCCTGACCACTCTCTCTCTACTGGTCACACTCTTGTCCCCGGTCACACCTCGTCACACCATGACTCATCACTTGAAAGTCATAACCACACCCTGACCTGTGACCACTCAGATACACACATGCCAGTAGTACACACTCTCCGTACCACGTTCACACAATCTTTGTGACACTGGATCCATTCAGATTTAATGTTGCTTCGCCAAGAATTCAATTAATTGAATTGCCGCAGTTCTAAACCCTAACGACTCACTCGTCCCAGGTCCCTAAACCCTAACAACTCACTCATCCCAGGACCCAAAACCCTGATGACTCACTCGTCCCAGGTCCCTAAACCCCGATGACTCACTCGTCCCAGGCGCCCATGCCCTGGCAGCGGTACAGGCAGTACTGCCTCATCTGCGGCCAGACAACTGCCGCGTAGCTTCCGTCGAAGCTGGTGGTGATGACGGCCCTCTGTGCGGGCCTGCCAGTGGCAACCATGGCGCGCGACACAACCTGGCATGAGGGTGAGGGTAAAGCGCTCAGTTGGGGTTACGAGGTTAGGGTTAAGACCCCCGGCCTCCTCAAGCCCCCCCTGCCCAATCTGCCCCCTCTCTCCACTATCTCCCTCCTACCAGTGAGGGCTGCCACTGCAGACTAAACGTACATCCCAGTAACCGGACTGTACCGCACAAAAAGCTCACAGCCCCCCCCCCAATACAAAACGCTGCCTCCTGCCCCATGCCTCCCCTGCTTCCCTATTACCAGCGAAGGCTGCCATTGCAGGCCCCCGACTTTGACCTCCTCACGCCCCCCTTGCCCAATCTGCCCCCTGCCTCCCTCCTATCAGTGAAGGCTGCCACTGCAGCCCCCCCCCCCTGCCTCCCTCCTACCAGTGAAGGCTGCCACTGCAGCCCCCCCCCCCTGCCTCCCTCCTACCAGTGAAGGCTGCCACTGCAGCCCCCCCCCCCTGCCTCCCTCCTACCAGTGAAGGCTGCCACTGCAGCCCCCCCCCCTGCCTCCCTCCTACCAGTGAAGGCTGCCACTGCAGCCCCCCCCCCCTGCCTCCCTCCTACCAGTGAAGGCTGCCACTGCAGCCCCCCCCCCCTGCCTCCCTCCTACCAGTGAAGGCTGCCACTGCAGCCCCCCCCCCCTGCCTCCCTCCTACCAGTGAAGGCTGCCACTGCAGCCCCCCCCCCCCCTGCCTCCCTCCTACCAGTGAAGGCTGCCACTGCAGCCCCCCCCCCTGCCTCCCTCCTACCAGTGAAGGCTGCCACTGCAGCCCCCCCCCCTGCCTCCCTCCTACCAGTGAAGGCTGCCACTGCAGCCCCCCCCCCTGCCTCCCTCCTACCAGTGAAGGCTGCCACTGCAGCCCCCCCCCCCTGCCTCCCTCCTACCAGTGAAGGCTGCCACTGCAGCCCCCCCCCCCCTGCCTCCCTCCTACCAGTGAAGGCTGCCACTGCAGCCCCCCCCCCTGCCTCCCTCCTACCAGTGAAGGCTGCCACTGCAGCCCCCCCCCCCCTGCCTCCCTCCTACCAGTGAAGGCTGCCACTGCAGCCCCCCCCCCCTGCCTCCCTCCTACCAGTGAAGGCTGCCACTGCAGCCCCCCCCCCTGCCTCCCTCCTACCAGTGAAGGCTGCCACTGCAGCCCCCCCCCCCCTGCCTCCCTCCTACCAGTGAAGGCTGCCACTGCAGCCCCCCCCCCTGCCTCCCTCCTACCAGTGAAGGCTGCCACTGCAGCCCCCCCCCCTGCCTCCCTCCTACCAGTGAAGGCTGCCACTGCAGCCCCCCCCCCTGCCTCCCTCCTACCAGTGAAGGCTGCCACTGCAGCCCCCCCCCCCTGCCTCCCTCCTACCAGTGAAGGCTGCCACTGCAG
Organism: Limnomonas spitsbergensis; assembly: GCA_037349105.1. Lineage (NCBI taxonomy): Eukaryota > Viridiplantae > Chlorophyta > Chlorophyceae > Chlamydomonadales > Limnomonas > Limnomonas spitsbergensis. The sequence goes on along the minus strand of JAYJMM010000093.1, from coordinate 586,605 downwards.
CCCCCCCCCCCCCTGCCTCCCTCCTACCAGTGAAGGCTGCCACTGCAGCCCCCCCCCCCTGCCTCCCTCCTACCAGTGAAGGCTGCCACTGAAGCCCCCCCTCCTGCCTCCCTCCTACCAGTGAAGGCTGCCACTGCAGGCTCCCGCCCCCGGCCTCCTCGCGGCCCATGTGGGCGGTAGCGCCGGCGGCCGGGCCGTCCTTGGTGATGAGTGCGTCCAGCGTGCTGGGAGTCGTGCGAGTGGAGGTGGCAGCGGACATGGTGGCGGCAACGGCAGCGGCAACAGTGGACTTGCGGTCCATGGTCTTAGCCTGAAGGTGGTAACAATTAAATCCACATTAAACGGTGCTGTAGATTTGCTTTGCCTTTCCTTTTGATTATCGTATATATATATATATATATATATATATATATATATATATATATATATATATATATATATATATATATATTTTTTTTGTGATTATCGTTGTTTGGGGTTGCGGGATACATCAAGATACTAATTATCGATTGTCGGCACACCAATTTCCAGTCAAAAATCGAGAGTTTTGGTCGGAAGATTGCCTTGAGGCAGCATTGAAAGAAGATAATTATCCATAGTCTTGGCCTGGAGGTGGACATGGAATCTATATTAACCGGTACTGAGATAGGGGTTTAGAGAAAGGTGAGGTGAGGGTTTAGAGAAAGGAGAGATGAGGGTTTAGAGAAAAGAGATGCAGGGTTTAAAGAAAGGAGAGATGCAGGGTTTAGAGAAATGAGAGATGAGGGTTTGGAGAAAGGAGAGATGAGGGTTTAGAGAAAGGAGAGATGAGGGTTTAAGGAAAGGAGATATGAGGGTTTAGAGAAAGGAGAGATGTGGGCTTAGAGAAAGGAGAGATGAGGGTTTAGAGAAAGGAGAGATGAGGGTTTAGAGAAAGGAGAGATGAGGGTTTAGAGAAAGGAGAGATGAGGGTTTTGAGAAATGAGAGATGAGGGTTTAGAGAAAGGAGAGATGTGGGTTTAGAGAAAGGAGAGATGAGGGTTTAGAGAAAGGAGAGATGTGGGTTTTGAGAAAGGAGAGATGAGGGTTTAGAGAAAGGAGAGATGAGGGTTTAGAGAAAGGTGACATGAGGGTTTTGAGAAATGTGAGATGAGGGTTTAGAGAAAGGAGAGATGAGGGTTAAGAGAAAGGAGAGATGAGGGTTTAGAGAATAGAAAGCTGAGGGTTTAAGGAAAGGAGAGATGAGGGTTTAAGGAAAGGAGACAAGGTGGAGGAGAGGTTGGGAAATGTGAAGAGATGGTAGTGGAAAGGAGGCTGGGTTTTGTTTTTTGAGCGAGAACGATTGACTCTCCGGAGATGCTATACCGTAGATTTGCTCTGCCTTCCCACGTACTTAACGTTGTTTGGGGTTGAAGAATACACAGAGATACTAAGTATCGATTGTCGACACCAGTTTTCAGAAATTAAAAGTATTGTTCGAAAGTTTGCCTTGAGGGCAGCAGCATAAAAAATCATTTGTTCATACCCGAGGGGAGGCAAATGAAATCTACGGGGTACCGTATGCCATACCGGTATATACCCATGTGCAGAAATGCCAATGTGTATTAGCATATGTGCGTGGGAGTGTGTGGGCGGGTGAGTGGACCACTCATGCTTGCCACCCCGGCAAAACATGTGCCAGAAAATGTGTGTGGATGTGTGGGTGAGTGGACCACTCACGTTCGCCTCCCCGACCAAGCAGGTGACGCAGGTGACCGCTTCTCCGATGGCCAGCAGAAAGGACATGCCCCCACCGGCACCAAGGCTGCGTCCAATCAGGGCAGAGGCAGCCGGAGTGCCCAGAGGCGCAGACGAGGAGGGAGACGGTGCGTGGGCCTGTGAGTGGGGAGGGGAGAGGGGGCAGGAAGTGTGGAACAGGCAGGGGAGGGAACGAGAAGGCTGCGTCAAATCAGGGCAGAGGCGCAGAGAAGGAGGGCGTGCCCGGAGGCGCAGATAAGGAGGGAGACGGGGCATGGGCCTGCGTGTGTGGGGAGGGGGCGGGTGGGTGGGCAGATTCTCAGCAGGGTGGTTGTGTGGACGGGCTGGTGTGGGGAGGTGTGGCTAGAGGATGAAGTGTGACAAGGGTGTGGGAAATGTATGAACAAGGTACACCAGAGAAAGCTATCAGGGGGAAAGGCCCCTGATCAAACGTGTGGTGAATGCGAGCCAGATGTTTTACACCAGGTAAATCTTAAAAGATCTAGAAAACAACATATGGATCTAGATCTGCCACTGCTCACCCACCAGTATTGGGAAATGTGGCGGCAGAGGCATAAGGGGAGCGACTTTGTTTGAACACAGCCAGACATTGCGTGACAGATCTAGATCCATTCATTCCAACCTGCTTGCATCAGAGAATGCAGCGGCAGTGGTGTGGCCATCTGATCTAGCGTGGTAGATCTAGATCTGGATCCATCCCTGTCCACCTACCTGCATCGGAAATTGCAACAAAAGTGGCGTGGCCGGCAGTGGGGGCGGGGCATCCTTTACTCGTTTATGCACAGACAGATCCAGTGTGGAAGGTCAAAGATCTAGGTCTAGATCCGTCGCCGCCCACCTACCTGCATCGGAGATCGTAACGGCAGAGGCGTGGCCGGCAGCGGCGGCGGAGCGTCATTTGTGCACAGCAGCACCGCGCCTGAGTTTGTGCCGACGGCAAAGATGCTGGGCAGCAGCGGGTGGGGGGTCACCCAGTACACCTTGGGGGACTTCTTCTGACCTGTAGGGGGCGACATAGTCCATTAAAAAATTCTAGGGGGCAATTTGCAGAGGTCCAATTGTAGGGGACAACATATTCCATTCACAAATTTTAAGGGGGTGCTGTGTTGCATTTTGCTTGTGCTCCGTTGTCTCCCTTACCCTATTGCCTGATTGGCAGCAGCGAATGAGGGGTCAACAAGAACTACTTGGGGGACTGCTTCTGACCCGGGGGGGTGGTATTGTGTTGTAATGCATTCCGTGGCCTTTGCCCCCCCCAGCGCCCTAGCTCCCCCCGGTCCACCTTCCCCTAGCTATCAGATAGCGCATGGTTTGGATCTACAAGGATCTATACAGATCTACGCGGATCGCCACAAATCTACACACGTTTCTCAAGACCAAACCATGCGCATCTTCCCCTAGCCCCCAGCCCCCCGGTCCAGCCCCCAGCCCTCACATGAGAGGAGGCGTCTTGCCGTCCCGCCCTCACTCAAGGGGATGAGTCCCACCAGGTTGCCTTGCATTGGGATGTGTTACCTTTTGCAGCCTGCATCCCCCCCCTAGACCCCCCTAGCTCACCCACAACCCCAGAACCCCTAGGGTTTAGGGTGAAGGATATAAACCCTAATCCTAAAACCTAAACTAGGTCTTAACCCTTAACCCTGACCCCCCTAGCTCACCCACAGCCCCGGACCCCTTAGCCCCCCACCCGTAGCCCCCCCGGCCCAGCCCCCTTGCCCCTAGCTCCCCCGGCCCAGCCCCCTTACCCCTAGCTCCCCCGGCCCAGCCCCCTTGCCCCTAGCTCCCCCGGCCCAGCCCCCCTTGCCCCTAGCTCCCCCGGCCCAGCCCCCTTACCCCTAGCTCCCCCGGCCCAGCCCCCCTTGCCCCTAGCTCCCCCGGCCCAGCCCCCCTTGCCCCTAGCTCCCCCGGCCCAGCCCCCCTTGCCCCTAGCTCCCCCGGCCCAGCCCCCCTTGCCCCTAGCTCCCCCGGCCCAGCCCCCCTTGCCCCTAGCTCCCCCGGCCCAGCCCCCCTTGCCCCTAGCTCCCCCGGCCCAGCCCCCCTTGCCCCTAGCTCCCCCGGCCCAGCCTCCCTTGCCCCTAGCTCCCCCGGCCCAGCCCCCTTGCCCCTAGCTCCCCCGGCCCAGCCCCCTTGCCCCTAGCTCCCCCGGCCCAGCCCCCCTTGCCCCTAGCTCCCCCGGCCCAGCCCCCCTTGCCCCTAGCTCCCCCAGCCCAGCCCCCCTTGCCCCTAGCTCCCCCGGCCCAGCCCCCCTTGCCCCTAGCTCCCCCAGCCCAGCCCCCCTTGCCCCTAGCTCCCCCGGCCCAGCCCCCTTACCCCTAGCTCCCCCAGCCCAGCCCCCCTTGCCCCTAGCTCCCCCGGCCCAGCCTCCCTTGCCCCTAGCTCCCCCAGCCCAGCCCCCCTTGCCCCTAGCTCCCCCGGCCCAGCCCCCGCCCTTACCCGAGGGGATGAGTCCCTCTCAGTCTGCTCTCAGCCACCGTGTCCCTACCCTCCCCGACATACCATCCAGCCCCCCCCTCACCCCCAGCCCAGCCCCAGCACTTACCTCAGGGGATGAGACGATGAGTCCTGCCAGGTTTCTCTTCACCCCCCCACATACCGCCCAGGCTCCCCCCTACACCCATCATCCCCACTTGCTCAAGGGAATGTGCCCCCCTTCGAGCCCTACCCCCAGCCCCCTCAGCCTCCCTAGCCTCCCCCCCTCAGCCCTCAGCCCCCCCAGTCCACCCACCCCAGCCTCCCTTGCCCCTAGCCCCCCTCCGGTCCAGCCCCAGCCCTAACCCCAGGGGATGAGTCCCGCCAGATTTCTCTTTATCCCCCTCAGCCCCCCCGGCCCAGCCACAGCCCTTACCCGAGGGGATGAGTCCCGCCAGGTTGCAGATGAGGCGCATGGATCCACTGGGAGCGTGTAGGCTCAACAACACCCCCGTCTCAGTACCCACCTGCACACATAAAGGGTTTAAGGATACAGTTTTAGGGTTTAGGGATAAGGCTTCAGGGAATAGGTTTCAGGGATCAGGGTTTAGGGTTATACTGTCACACTCCCCCCCCCCCCTCCTTACCACCATGGTGTGCATGCCTGACGCTGCAAAGCCCCGGCCGCCGCGTCCAGCCATGCAAGTGGTCGGCGCCTTGCTGTCCAGCTTCGTCTTGGAGACCTCCCGAAGAGTGGATGGGTCCCACCCCATCAGGCGGTTGTCCACACCTGTCCACACCAAAGGGGGATCTCAAGCAACAGCCGGGGTAGAGAGAAAGAGTGACCTGCAGGAGCAGGATACACCCTTCACCCCACACCATTCACCGCACCCTTAACCGCACACCGGAAAGTCCCGTAACACTGCAGTCATGCCGTTTCAACTTCAAAGCAATGCCATGGCCACCAAACTCACCCCTCACCGCCATATAAAAGGCATACTATTTTCCCGCTACCCTTCCTTACCCCTCACCCCAACACCATGCTCCTCCCCCCTAACCCCCTCAACCCCACCTGCTGCATACAACATCACCTTGCCCTCGTCCGGGTCTTTGTTCATGCAGACAAGCCCCTCCTCCCTCCTCCCTCACCCTACCTGTTCCGTATCCTTGTTCACACAAAGCACCATCACCATGCCCCCCTCCCTCACACCTGCGGTATACAACATCATCTTGCCCTGCTCCGGGTCTTCGTTCACACAAAGTAATGCCATGCCCACCACCTCCTTATCGTGTGCCTTGCAATCTGAGCGGCAAGCCATCTCCGCAGCATTCCCCACTAGGCCACGGCTGAAGGGCTCCCAGGTGGCAAGGCTGCCGTACGAGTGGCCAACCACAAGCTGCGTAGGAGGGGGGGTTCGGGGTTCAGGGTTCAGGGTTCAGGGTTCAGGGTTCAGGAGTGCAGTACTGCCTGTCATTCACACCTCCTCATACTTCACACCCCCTGCCCTGCACCTCTCTCTGTACTTTGGACACGTGCGCTAATGTACGTCACGCCTCCCCCTAGCTCAGCACCTGTACTGCAACCCTCCGCGTACATCAAAGTTCAAACACGCGGGCTGCACCCCTTTCCTAACTGCAAGCACATGTACTGCACTCCTCCATGTACTGCAAACTTCATACACATGAACTGCACAACTCCTTGCACTTCAAACACACGATTGTCACCCTCTATGTACCTCACACACATGAATTACACACCTCCTTGTACTACACACGCACATGTACTGCACACCTCCATGTACTGCAAACACACATGTACTGCACACCTCATTGTAATGCAAACATACATGGTCTGCACACCTCAGTGTCCTACAAACACACATGTACTGCACACCTCATTGTACTGCAAACACACATGTACTGCACACCTCATTGTACTGCAAACATACGTGGTCTGCACACCTCAGTGTCCTACAAACACATATGGACTGCACACCTCCTCGTACTACATACTCACATGTACTGCATGTCCCCTTGTTCTACAAACGTACAAGTACTGCATGTCTCTATGTACTACACACATACATGTACTGTACACCTCCTTGTACTACAAACATACATGTACAGCACACTTCCATGTACTGCACACACACATGCACTGCACACCTCCTTGTACTACACACTCACATGTACTTCGCCCTCCCGGTACCTCCCACACATGTCCCTCCCACCCACCTGCTCCCAGAATACGCCTCTGGCCTGAAAGGTGCTGATGCACTGAATGGAGCTCTTGTGAGTAGAAACCAGGCGCAACATCGGCTGCATGGGCATGCACAAGAAGCTTAGAAACTATCCCATGCAACACCCGTGGACAAGAAGTGTGAGTAGACACCAGGCGCAACATCGGCTGTGAGGACATGCACAAGAAGCTTAGAAGTCCAGCGAAGCTTAGAAACTATCCCATGCAACAAGAAGTGTGAGTGGACACCAGGCGCAGCAGCGGCTGTGAGGGCATGCGCAAGAAGCTTAGAACTCGCTATAACCTTAAAAATTACTCCGCACAATAAGTGTGGATGGACACCAGACGCAATATTGGCTGTGAGGGCATGCACAAGAAGCTTAGAACTCGCAGGAAGCTTATAAATTACTTCACACAATAAGTGTGGGTGGACACCAGGAGCACCATCGGCTGTGAGGGCATGCACAAGAAGCTTAGAAGTAAGCACAACTTAGAGGAGGCGCAAGATCGGCTGTATAGACATGCGCAAGAAGCTTAGAACGAGGCAGGCATAAGGAGAGCCCTGTACTCTGTACCCAAAACCTAAACCTAACACCCTCCAGCTGCACCTCAGCCAAATCTCAGTCCCCTTGCTCCCCCAAATGAAAGCGCCCCCCCCCCCCCCCACTCCTCCCCCCCCTGCCTTCTCCCCCCTCCCTCAATCTCCACTCGCACCTTCCATCTCCCAAACAGGAGGATTCTCACGGTCCCCCCTCCCCTTTCTCCGCTCCTTCTCCCCATCTTCCTCCCCCCTCCCCTCTCCCCCCCCCCCCCCTGCCTTCTCCCTCCTCGCACCTCCAGCTCCCAAACTGGAGGATTTTCACGGTCCCCTCTCCCCTCTCTCCGCTCCTACCCCCTATCTTCCCCCCCACATCCCCCCCCCCCCCTGCCTTCTCCCCCCTCCTTTGATCCCTCCAAGCACCTTCCAGCTCCCAAACTGAAGGATTCTCACGGTCCCGTCCGAACATCCAAACGCAATAGCAGGCCTTCGCATGACAGCAGTACCCGCCACACCAGGAATGGCCTGCGCAGGGGTAGGGGGGGGGAGGTTGCGTTCACACATACACTGGGTTGCGTTCACACATGACAGCAGTATCCGCCAAACCAGGAATGGCCTGCACAGGGGTAGGGGGGGGGAGGTTGCGTTCACACATACACTGGGTTGCGTTCACACATGACAGCAGTACCCGCCAAACCAGGAATGGCCTGCACAGGGGTAGGGGGGGGGAGGTTGCGTTCACACATACACTGGGTTGCGTTCACACATGACAGCAGTACCCGCCACACCAGGAATGGCCTGCACAGGGGTAGGGGGGGGAGGTTGCGTTCACACATACACTGGGTTGCGTTCACACATGACAGCAGTACCCGCCACACCAGGAATGGCCTGCACAGGGGTAGGGGGGGGGGAGGTTGCGTTCACACATACACTGGGTTGCGTTCACACATGACAGCAGTACCCGCCACACCAGGAATGGCCTGCACAGGGGTAGGGGGGGGGAGGTTGCGTTCACACATACACTGGGTTGCGTTCACACATGACAGCAGTACCCGCCACACCAGGAATGGCCTGCACAGGGGTAGGGGGGGGAGGTTGCGTTCACACATGCACTGGGTTGCGTTCACACATGACAGCAGTACCCGCCACACCAGGAATGGCCTGCACAGGGGTAGGGGGGGGGAGGTTGTGTTCACACATACACTGGGTTGCGTTCACACATGACAGCAGTACCCGCCACACCAGGAATGGCCTGCACAGGGGTAGGGGGGGTAAGGTTGCGTTCACACATACACTGGGTTGCGTTCACACATGACAGCAGTACCCGCCACACCAGGAATGGCCTGCACAGGGGTAGGGGGGGTACGGTTGCGTTCACACATACACTGGGTTGCGTTCACACATGACAGCAGTACCCGCCACACCAGGAATGGCCTGCACAGGGGTAGGGGGGGGGAGGTTGTGTTCACACATACACTGGGTTGCGTTCACACATGACAGCAGTACCCGCCACACCAGGAATGGCCTGATCAAAGGTAGGGGGGGAGGACTCAGGTTGCATCCACACTTTCCAAAATACAAAAGCAAATGTACCAGACATTCACCCCCCCCCCCCCCCCCCCCCACACACACACACACCTGCCCTTCCATCAGTAGCATGGAGACGAATGTGGGGCTCTTCCCATCCAGCAACAACATGATCCGAATTCAAAAGCAAAGGTACCAGACATTCAAATTTCCCCCAACCACCCACCTGCCCTCCCATCAGCAGCATGGAGACGCATGTGGGACTCTTCCCATCCAGACTGCTCTTAGGCACCTCTTCCACCTTCCGCGTGAGCAGGTCCATTAGCAGGGCCTTGGTGTCACATACCACCAGGAGCAGCCTGCAAGGTGTGGAATGTGTGGAGAAGTGGAGATTGTGTGAAGAATGTGGGGTTCTTCCCACCCAGGCCTCTCTTGGGATAAATTTTCCACCTTCCGTGTAAGCAGGTCAATTATCAGGGCTTGGGTGTCGCATACCATACTAAATCCAAGAACAAGCCTGATTGCCTGAGCCCTGCCACAGACACCCTCCCTCCGAGCATTCTTTAAAAACAGTTTTCACTGACCGGGTTCGCAATTTTGAACCCCAAAGCCAATGCCCTCTATATGCTGCATGCAGTTAACGTAATCTCGTCGAGCCGTCATTTGAATTGCGGCATGAAACACGTACACAAAGGAGCAGCCCCCACATCCACCCCCACACGGCTTCGAAAAATCTTTATTTGAGCGGGAAGCTTTTCACAAAGAAAACAAAAATTTAAAATGTTGCAGGTACCAAGAACGGAGCCGTCCTCCCCAGCCCCCACCCCCGCTTGCCTGTGCCCCCTCAACACTGCAACACACAAAGGAGCAGCCCCCACATCCACCCCCACACAGAAAGGAGCCGTCCTCCCCAGCCCCCACCCCCGCTTGCCTCTGCCCCCTCAGCGACGTGATGTGATCTGCACAAGGTGCCAGGTAGCCGGTACCGTTCACCAGGTTGTGCTGTGTGGACAGCTGCACCTGAGCCACCTCCAAATCAATGAACTGAAGCAGCAGAAGCAGCAGCAGGAGAGGATCGGGGGTGAATACAAGTGTGAATACGAGTGTCAAGGGTGTGAACCGTGGGATCTGTACTGAGTGACAGGGAGCCAGTGCTATGCACCAGGCTGTGCTGTGTGGACAGCTGCACCTGAGCCACCTCCTCATCAATGAACTGAAGCAGCAGAAGCAGCAGCAGGAGAGGATCGGGTGTGAATCAGAGTGTCAAGAGTGTGAACCATGTGATATGGACAAAGTGACAGGGAGAATGATTGTGGCGCTCACCTAAATATCCCGGACCCTGCCCATGGAGGAGCGGTAGGTGGAGGGAGTGTGAAAAAGTATGTTTGGAGTGTGAACAATGCATTTATGTGTGCACGTATGTGTGGCGCTCACCTTCATATCCCGGAGCCTGCCCGTGGAGGGGCACCAGGTAGAGGGAGTGTGGAAAAGTGTGTTTGGAGTGTGAACAATGTATTTTTGTGTGAACATGCGATTGTGGCGCTCACCATAATGTTCCGGACCCTGCCCATGGAGGGGCACCAGGTAGAGGGAGTGTCGAAGATTGTGTTTGTAGTGTGAACAATGCATTTAAGTGTGGATGTTTGTGTGGCGCTCACCTTAATGTCCCGGACCCTGCCCGTGGAGGACCGGGAGGTGGGCGGCGAGATCATGTAGTCATGGAGCGAGGGGTTCAGCCGGAAGTCCTCGTCGTTGAGCGTGGCCTGCGTGTGGCATTCCACCAATTCATTTCAAGCTACAATTCAGCTACCATTTAGCTACCATTCAGCTTCCATTCAGCTACATGCCGACAGTTCCAGGGGTGAGCAGAGAGAGATCATGTATTCGTGGAGCGAGGGGTTCAGCCGGAAGTCCTCGTCGTTGAGCGTGGCCTGCGTGCAGGACCAACAGTATCATTTCAAGCTCCTATGTTCAGCTGCCATCTTCAGCTACAACTCAGCTACAACCTGGGCAGGTGAGCGTGTGGGCGGAGAGATCATGTTGATATGGAGCGAGGGTCCAGCCGGAAGTTCCGGCGTCGTTGAGCGTGACCTGTCGCATTCCACCAACTCATTTGTAGCAACCTATGCATCATTTTCAGCTAAAATTCAGCTGCATCCCGAAAACTCGAGGTGCGGGCAAAGAGAGAGAGAGCATGCAGTCCTGAGGAGAAGGATTTGGCGCAGAGGCTTGGCCTGCATGCGACGACCTTGAAGCGTGGCCTGCATGCGACGTTCCAATAGTTTCATTTTATGCTCTACTATTTCAGCTATATCTCGAGGACTGGAGGTGCTGGTGACGAAAGAGAGAGAGAGCATGCAGTCCTGGGGAGAGGGATTTGGCACAGAGGCTTCACCTTTGAGCGTGGCCTGCATGCGACGGCCCAACGATTTCATTCTAAGCTGGTGTACGTGGCCTTCACTTGGGTATCAGGTGACCATCGCTTTCATGCTTTCTTAGAGCAAGATATAAAACACACACACACACACTCCATTTTGACCGAGACTGGCGGTGAAAATCGATAAATTTTAACGAAACTAGTATTTCCGAGAATTCTTCGAGATTGTTTTTTTAGTACCGGTATTTGTTTTTATCGAATCGAGTTTTTTTTATGAATCCCTCCATGAACTCCGACCCAACTTGAATTTAGAGAAAAGGCTACCGGAATTCGAACGCAATGTAATACAATTGATGTTTCAGCCACAATTCAGCTACGTTCCAGGCAGGTGAAATATGAATATATAGAGAGGGCATGTATGATACGGAAAGGCCTTCATCGAAATGCAGTGGTTGTTGAACGTGGCCTGCGTATGACAATCCAACACATGCATTCTAAGCTAAGCTGCTTTCAGCTACAATTCAGCTACAATTCAGTTACAATTCAGCCATAATTCAGCTACAATTCTGTCCAAAGGCACTCCCCCCATTATTTCTATGTTAAGGGCATTAAGTCAGCCACAATTCAGCTACCATTCAGCTATGGTCAAGCTACATTTCAGGTACAATTCAGCTCTGGTTAAGCTACAATTCAGCTACAATTCTGCCCAAAGGGTTCCCCCCCCATCGCGCACCCTCTCAATGTCCAGGTCCAGCAACATATCATCCTCGCTCCCGCCCAGCTGGAATTCAACGATGACCTGCGCACGGGGGGGGGGAGGAAGGGGGATGAATAAATAATTCTTAATTCTTAAATTTATATGAAGGATGCCCTCCCTCCCGCTGTAGCTGCTGGAACAGTGCGGTGCCGATTACGATCTTCACGGTGGCTGAATTATGTACCAGTAGCTGAGTTTCAGTGACCGTAATTTTAAGGCGAATTCGGCTATTTTTACCAGTAAGGGTCAGTGTGGCCACTGACTGGCATGCAAGTGTGGCCACTGCATGGCATGCCAGTGTGGCCACTGCATGGCATACAAGTGTGGCCACTGCATGGCATGCAAGTGTGGCCACTGCATGGCATGCAAGTGTGGCCACTGCATGGCATGCAAGTGTGGCCACTGCATGGCATGCCAGTGTGGTCACTACATGGACTGCAAGTGTGGCCACTGCATGGCATGCAAGAGTGGACACTGCATGGCATGCAAGAGTGGCCATTGCATGGCATGCAAGAGTGGACACTGCATGGCATGCAAGAGTGGCCATTGCATGGCATGCAAGAGTGGCCATTGCATGGCATGCAAGAGTGGCCATTGCATGGCATGCAAGAGTGGCCATTGCATGGCATGCAAGAGTGGCCATTGCATGACATGCAAGAGTGGCCATTGCATGGTAGGTAAGCTTGACCCATGCATGGTATTCAGGCAAGAGCTCTCCATGGCATGCAAGTGTAGCTACTGCATCGTATGTAAGTATGCCCCATGCATGGCATGAAAGCATGCCCACTGAATGACATAGAAGCATAGACACTGCATGCAATACCAGCCATGCTGACACTGAGTGTTAAAAGTCTGGCTGTTTGGCAACCACCGCATGTGAGGGTGATTTCCTGGCAACAGCAGTATCAGTTCGACCCGACGGATCTCGAAGGATCTGATGATCATGGATTTATGTTTGTTTGAATCTTGGGCGATGGTCATCCGAGAAGATGACGCGTGTCCCCCCCCCAACCCCCTCTCCTCTCAAGTGTTTGGAAGATCAGTAGGCAGGTCTTGTCTCGGTCTCTACTAGGCGATTCCTATCTGCGTTTCGCATTTGTTAATACCTGTTGGCTTCGCCAGTCCCATACTGTCACTCGGTCGTCTTTCGTTGCGCAGGCGATCCAGGGCTGGACGGGATGACACTCCACCTGCCGGACCTTCTCGCTGGTAGGCAGGAAAGCCCGCACATGAAGCATTGTTATGAATTTGAACTTTCGGATTCGGTACAAGCAAGAACTCCGTGTCTTTCTGACACGATGCGCTCGGGGCGCAAACTTTCTCGGAGCAGCTTCCTAGCCTTCAGTTGAGTCGGTTGGGGAGCCAAACGCCACGAGTGGGGGCGTACCCAAAGAGATGTGCCTCATCGCGGCGTTTTTGACAAATTTAAAAAAGTAAGGAAACAAATATGCGACAGTATGAAAGAAGCAGATGTCAAGAACTCATGGCGGTTGGTGTTGTACAACCACTCTGCTGTACCAACATCGGAATTCCAGCATGGGCCAAAAAAGGGGAACAGCTAGCGCGCAACGATACACTAATCGACTTTTAAATTAATATACGTTATCTGGTTGATGGTTGGACCTGTAGCCCAGTAAGGGCCAATTCCCCCATCACAATTCTGCAAACCGTGACTCGACAGCATGTCCCAAGCTGATAACTTCGTTGTAGATGCTAGGCTGGACGATAGCGATGAGGTGCGAGCCCGAGGCTCACAGGACTCCCCGAAAACATGTTGCCATGTTGCATCCCTTCAGTTCGCCGGACCCCTCATCTGGAGCATCTAACTATTACAAAACAATCACACAAAATAGTTAAGCAACGGTAAGCGAGGCGCCTGCCTCTGTCCACCCACATCCTCCCTGCGCCCCACGGCTGAGCGCAGGTACTGCAACTCCCCATCGTTAAGGCGCGGCTCAAAAAGCTACTCACCTCAGCGGTCAAGAAGATCGCTGTCATGGGCGCGCCTGTCATCCCCTCCAGCGACGACTCGCTGGAGGAGTTCCTGGAGACCGCGGGGAAATTCTTCGGAAAGGACGCCTCGGAATGGGTGGAAGTTGGTGCGTGTGCCTCTATACCCGGGGGCGAATCGCAGCTTTGCTATTATCCGCAATATAAGCCCTAAGCCATGCAGGGTTGGGGGGCTTTTTATCACCCTTCTCCACCCCATTCCATGCCAGCACGCCTTCGCCATGCAGGGCATCCCACCATGCAACGCCATGTTCCGAACAGTCTGGGGGCAAGGGGCATCATCGCTTGTCTAATTGCAATAAAGGAGGCCTCGATGCCCTGGATTTTGGAATCAAGGGCTTTTAATTGGACACCGTCCATGCAAACATTCCTTAGCCATGCAGAATGCCCCGCCCCCCCCTCCCGCCCCGCCTTGGACACGTAGGGCAATGGCAAACTCACAGCGCAGTACCCCGATGCAAACAGGTGGATGCCAGATGGGTCAGGGCACTGTCTGCATGTTTTGCTCATCAGAGCAAAACAAATGACTCTCCCCACCAATCACATGCCCAATCACATGCTAAGATTTCTTTTATTTGGTGCGCTCTCCACCCCATTTGGGCAGTCCTCTAGGCTGATAGGGGACACGTGTAGAACGGCCCACGGCGAAACCACAGTACCCCGGGCATGCTGCAGGTGCATGCATAACATCTGCATGGGCAAAGGTTCTCCATGCCCGCGCTCTCCATGCAGCATATGCATGACACCTCCATGCATAACACCTGCATGGGCAAAGGTTCTCCATGCCCGCGCTCTCCATGCAGCATATGCATGACACCTCCATGCATAACACCTGCATGGACAAAGGTTCTCCATGCCCGCGCTCTCCGTGCAGCATATGCATGACATCTCCATGGGAAACGGTGTGCCATGACCGTACTCCCCATGCAACATATGCATAACACCTCCATGGGACCCCATGTAGCATCACGCCCACGTTCCCCATGTAGCATGTGCATGACACATCTCTATGGGATACGGTGAACCATGACCATACTCCCCATGCAACATATGCATGACACCTCCACCACTAAGAGTGAGGTCATGCGCTAAAACCCCATCCATATTCCCTCACCCTTTCCCTAAATCCGCCTGAGCCCTGAATCCCGCCTGAACCCTGAATCCCTGCCTAAACCCTAAATCCCACCTAAGCCAGTAAAACCCCCTTCACCTTTAACCCCGCCTACACCAGTAAACCCTCCTTCACCCTCCGTAGGTGAGCCCCAGATCACCACCACGGAGAGTGAGGGCAAGCGCTATGTGAAGAGCACCGGGATCTTCTCGGGTCTAGAGCTGCATTTGTTTGTGGAGCCCGACTTATTTGATGAAAGGTGCGTTGAAGGGAGGGGGACAGGGGCTGGAGACAGGGGGGGTCGCAGGTGGAGGTTGAGCATTGGAGGGCAAGATGGGCTCAGATAAGGATGTGATGTGTGTAGTGCAGAAGTGGATGTGGGGAGGCAGATGGGGGGGTGGAGGGGGGGCATGGAGCCATCATGGGGAAGGAGGAGAGGGGTTACGGAGCAAGTATGGGGAGGGAAGAGGGGTTACGGAGCCATCGTGGGGAAGGATGAGGGGTTACGGAGCCATCATGGGGAGGGAGGAGGGGTTACGGAGCCATCATGGGGAAGGAGGAGGGGTTACGGAGCAAGCATGGGGAAGGTAGAGGGGTAACGGAGCAAGCATGGGGAAGGAGGAGGGGTAAGAAAGCCGTCAAGGGGAAGGAGGAGGGGTTACAGAGCCATCCTGGGGAAGGAGGAGGTGTTACGGAGCCATCAAGGGGGAGGAGGAGGTGTTACGGAGCCATCCTGGGGAATGAGGAGGTGTTATGGAGCCATCAAGGGGGAGGAGGTGGTGTTACGGAGCCATCCTGGGGAAGGAGGAGGGGTTACGGAGCCATCACGGGGGAGGAGGAGGGATAAAAAGCCGTCAAGGGGAAGGAGGAGGGGTTACAGAGCCATCATGGGGAGGAGGAGGGGTTACGGAGCCATCATGGGGAAGAAGGAGGGGTTACGGAGCCATCATGGGGAAGGAGGAGGGGTTACGGAGCCATCATGGGAAGGAAGAGGGGTTACGGAGCCATCATGGGGAAGGAGGAGGGGTTACAGAGCCATCATGGGGAAGGAGGAGGGGTTACGGACCCATCATGGGAAGGAAGAGGGGTTACGGAGCCATCCTGGGGAAGGAGGAGGGGTTACAGAGCCATCCTGGGGAAGGAGGAGGGGTTACGCAGCGACTGCCCTGACCTGGCATTCACACCCCAAATTCACACCCCAAATCCACACCCAAATCCAAACCCGAATTCACTCCCCTCTCCTCAGGTTGACGGTCTGCAGCGACCGCCCTGACCTGGCATTCACGGAGAAACGGATCGCGATCCTGACGGATGAGCAGTGGCAGGAAGTGAGAGGAGGGGGGGAGGGGGGTGAAGTAAAAGAGAGGGGGGGGGGGGAGGGGAGAATTTATTAGGATCCTTTTGATCCTGTTGATCCTAACGGACGAGCAATGGCAGGATGTGAGGGGGTCCTTCAGGGCTATGGAGGGGGCGGAGGAGGGTATAGGAGGGAGAAGGGGGATAGGGGAGACGCGGATCGCGATACTAACGGACGAGTAGTGGGAAGAGGTGGGAGTGGTCTTTCAGGGCGGAGGAGGGTATAGGAGGGGGAGGGGGATAGGGGAGACGCGGATCGCGATACTAACGGACGAGTAGTGGTAAGAGGTGGGAGTGGTCTTTCAGGGCTGAGGAGGGTATAGGAGGGGGAAGGGGGATAGGGGAGACCCGGATAGTGAAATTAGCAGACAAGTGAAGGTAAGATGTAAGAGTTGGGCGATCAGGGTTGAGAGGTTGTGTGAAAGAGGGTTTAGGGGAGGAGAAGGAGGAAGAAGAGAGGCGAGGGGGAGAAGAGCACATTGTAAGCCTGAGGGATTGAAAAGTGTAATATTGAGGGTCGACAGTGGCAAGAGGTGTGAGGTAGAGTGTGCAAGTGTGGAGAGGAAGGGGAGGTGGGGGGGGGGGAAGAGGAGAAGAGTGGGGAGGGGTGCGAGAGAATACACTCATGGGGTGGATGAATGGCTTTGCTTAGAAATCCTGGCGTTTGTTGGATGCTTGCCCCAAGGGCAGAATTTAGATGAAGACGTGACTCATATCCGAAATATATCTATGAATTATATACCGAAGTACAGTTATATTCCAATAATAATAACCCCCCACACACACACCCCGAGGGAAGGGGTAGGGGGGGGGGGGTAAAAATGTTCAAATATACCGGTACGTTATAAATTTAGTTGCTTGTTGTATTGTTTTAACTCTCCCCCTTCCCGCCCCGTCCCCTTACTCAGATCACTAGGTTCAGTTACATATATGTGGTGTTATCTTTATCCGAGGGCTGGCTATTAAATATATACAATACAGTTAAATATATATGATACAGTTAAATTTTCATTAATATTGGGACTCCCCTCCCCCCCGCCCCTAATCAATGGCGGAACTCCTTTCCCTGGCCCCTACTTAATATTGCCCTCCGCCCCCCCCCCCTTCCCCCCAGCCCCTTATTATTTTATTAATATGGGAACTCCCCCTGCCCCCGTCCTCTTTCTCAGATCATCCGTGGTCAGCCCCTACTTAATATTGGATTATATTATTATACCCTGGCCTCTTTCTCAGATCATTCGTGGTCAGCCTATGAGCATCAGCCAACGGCGCCAACAGACCGCCGCGTTCCTCCACGCTAATATTGTAACTCCCCCCCGTCCCCGCCCCCTGTCCTCTTTCTCAGATCATCCGCGGGCAGCCCATGAGCATCAGCCAACGGCGCCAACAGACCGCCGCGTTCCTCCACGCCAAGATGGAAGCCTCCAGCGCCGACCTGCAGCTGGAGGGCTGCCACGGCATGTGGGAGCTGGCGGTCAACAAGGAGAACCACCCGGACATGCGCATCGAGCGGATGTCAGCGCTGCTCAAAATGCTGGAGGCGCAGAACGTGCAGGTCGGCTGAGGGTGCAGAATGCTTAGTCAGGCTCAGGCATACTGGTAAGAAAGTAGACGTGCGGCATGAAGCGGCTGTTGGCCCTGCTCAAAATGCTGGAGGCGCAGAACGTGCAGGTGGGAGGGGTAGGGCTGAGGTCATATTGAATTCTCTGAGTACAGGGTTCAAGGTAGACCCCCTGACTTGGCATCGAGCGGATGTCAGCTCTGCTAAAAATCCTTAACAAGCAGGTGGAATCTCTATTTGGGGCCAGACCACTGGTAGCAGCTGCCGGCATCCACATTTGTTCACACCACTGGCTCCTAGGAATCTAAGTCTGCATTTTGAAATCAGAAACAAACTGCCGGAAACCCAACCTGTCCATGACAGGTCGCCAAGGTGAAGCTGCTGCCGCCGTGTGGCGGTTGGCCTGAACCCCTAATTCGTAAACCCTGGACCCTGCACCCTTAACCTCCGCCCCTCACCTATCGCAGGTGGCCAGCGTAGCTGCTGCCGCGGTGTGGGGTTTGGCGACCAGCAGCAGCTGCCGGCGCCATCTGGCAGACCTGGACGTGATCGCGGTCATTATCAACGGGATCAAGCGCTCGCTTAAGATGGTCCCCATACCGGACCCCAACCCGGGGGAGACGCCACCAGAGGTCCCGGATGGGACGGCCACGGTGAGAGAGAGAGAAAGAGAGGGGGAGAGAGAGAGAGGGCTTGTTGTTACAGAGTTGGCGCAACCACCCCCAGAGGATTGTGAGGGTACAGGGTGTGAACCTGATGCCAGACCCTAACCCGGGGGAGACCGCGCCTGACGTCCCGGATGGGACAGCAACGGTGAGATGGGGTTCAGGGTTTTGGGTACGGGTTTTTACCTGATGCCAGACAGGACGGTGGCCTCAAGGTGTTTAAGGGTACAGGGTTCGAACCCGATGCCAGACCCCAACCCGGGGGAGACTGCGCCTGACGTCCCAGATGGGACGGCCACGGTGGTAATAAAACAGGTAATAATTCTCTCTCTGCATGTGAGAGGGGTATTACCTGTTTAGGGGACAGGGTTCAAACCCGATGTCGGACCCCATCCGGGGGAGACCCTACCAGAGGTTCGGGACAGGACAGCAACGGTGAGACGGGGTTAAGGGTTTAGGATACGGGTTTTGGGTATGGGTTTCAACCCGATGCCGGACAGGAAGGTGGCCTAAAGGGTTCATGGTTCATGTGAAGGGTTTTGGGTTCAGGTTTTACCCGATGCCGGACAGGACGGCGGCCTTAACAGGTTACGGGGTTCAGGGTTCGAACCCGATGCTCTAACCTGATCTGGTGGAGGTCCTGCCAGATATGCCGGACGGGACAGCGAGGGGAAGAGAGAAGGGTTTCTAAGGTCAAGGGTTTCCTAGGGTTTTGGGGACGGGTTTTAGCCCAATACCGGACAGGACGGCGGCTTAAAGGGGTTTAGTGTACAGGGTCCGAACCCGATGCTTTAACCCGACCCTGGGGAGGTAATGCCAGATGTGCCGAACGGGAGAGATGAGGGTTCCTTAGAGTTTAGGGTTCCTTAGGGTATAGGGTTAAGGATATAGGGTTTACGATCAACCCGATGCCCAACCTCTTGCTTTTGCTGTTGCTGGTGTACAGGTGAGCATGCGTGCCGCCTTCCAACGCCACCTCGTCGGGGCCCTGGCCATGCTGCTGGTGAACCGATGCTGCTGCAATTTGTATAATTAATCCCCCCTCTTATACTTGTCTGTTGCCTCTGTTGCTGTTGCTGGTGCACAGGTGAGCATGCGTGCCGCCTTCCAACGCCACCTCGTCGGGGCCCTGGCCATGCTGCTGGTGGACCGATGCTGCCGTCGCCCGTACATCCTGCTGGAGCCCAACTTCGCCTCGCTGTTCGATATGTGCAAGGACCTACCTGGCTACCGGCCGGAGGATGCCACCATGCGGAGGGAGACGGCGGCAAAGGTAAGGAGGGGAGGATGCCACCATGCGGAGGGAGACGGCGGCAAAGGTAAGGAGGGGAGGATGCCACCATGCGGAGGGAGACGGCGGCAAAGGTAAGGAGGGGAGGATGCCACCATGCGGAGGGAGACGGCGGCAAGGTTAAGGAGGGGAGGATGCCACCATGCGGAGGGAGACAGCGGCAAAGGTAAGGAGGGGAGGATGCCACCATGCGGAGGGAGACAGCGGCAAAGGTAAGGAGGGGAGGATGCCACCATGCGGAGGGAGACGGCGGCAAAGGTAAGGAGGGGAGGATGCCACCATGCGGAGGGAGACGGCGGCAAAGGTAAGGAGGGGAGGATGCCACCATGTGGAGGGAGACGGCGGCAAAGGTAAGGAGGGGAGGATGCCACCATGCGGAGGGAGACGGCGGCAAAGGTAAGGAGGGGAGGATGCCACCATGCGGAGGGAGACGGCGGCAAAGGTAAGGAGGGAAGGATGCCACCATGCGGAGGGAGACGGCGGCAAAGGTAAGGAGGGGAGGATGCCACCATGCGGAGGGAGACGGCGGCAAAGGTAAGGAGGGGAGGATGCCACCATGCGGAGGGAGACGGCGGCAAAGGTAAGGAGGGGAGGATGCCACCATGCGGAGGGAGACGGCGGCAAAGGTAAGGAGGGAAGGATGCCACCATGCGGAGGGAGACGGCGGCAAAGGTAAGGATGGGAGGATGCCACCATGCGGAGGGAGACGGCGGCAAAGGTAAGGAGGGGAGGATGCCACCATGCGGAGGGAGACGGCGGCAAAGGTAAGGAGGGGAGGATGCCACCATGCGGAGGGAGACGGCGGCAAAGGTAAGGAGGGGAGGATGCCACCATGTGGAGGGAGACGGCAGCAAAGGTAAGGAGGGGAGGATGCCACCGTGCGGAGGGAGACAGCGGCAAAGGTAAGGAGGGGAGGATGCCACCATGCGGAGGGAGACGGCGGCAAAGGTAAGGAGGGGAGGATGCCACCATGCGGAGGGAGACGGCGGCAAAGGTAAGGAGGGAAGGATGCCACCATGCGGAGGGAGACGGCGGCAAAGGTAAGGAGGGGAGGATGCCACCATGCGGAGGGAGACGGCGGCAAAGGTAAGGAGGGGAGGATGCCACCATGCGGAGGGAGACGGCGGCAAAGGTAAGGAGGGGAGGATGCCACCATGCGGAGGGAGACGGCGGCAAAGGTAAGGAGGGAAGGATGCCACCATGCGGAGGGAGACGGCGGCAAAGGTAAGGAGGGGAGGATGCCACCATGCGGAGGGAGACGGCGGCAAAGGTAAGGAGGGGAGGATGCCACCATGCGGAGGGAGACGGCGGCAAAGGTAAGGAGGGGAGGATGCCACCATGCGGAGGGAGACGGCGGCAAAGGTAAGGAGGGGAGGATGCAACCATGCGGAGGGAGACGGCGGCGCAGGTAAGGAGGGGAGGATGCCACCATGCGGAGGGAGACGGCGGCAAGGGGAAGGAGGGGATGACAAGCCATTATGCGGAGGGAGACGGCGGCAAGGGTAAGGAAGAGAGGATGCCTCCATGCGGAGGGAGACGGCGGCAAAGGTAAGGAGGGGAGGATGCCACCATGCAGAGGGAGACGGCGGCAAAGGTAAGGAGGGGAGGATGCCACCATGCGGAGGGAGACGGCGGCAAAGGTAAGGAGGGGAGGATGCCACCATGCGGAGGGAGACGGCGGCAAAGGTAAGGAGGGGAGGATGCCACCATGCGGAGGGAGACGGCGGCAAAGGTAAGGAGGGGAGGATGCCACCATGCGGAGGGAGACGGCGGCAAAGGTAAGGAGGGGAGGATGCCACCATGCGGAGGGAGACGGCGGCAAAGGTAAGGAGGGGAGGATGCCACCGTGCGGAGGGAGACAGCGGCAAAGGTAAGGAGGGGAGGATGCCACCATGCGGAGGGAGACGGCGGCAAAGGTAAGGAGGGGAGGATGCCACCATGCGGAGGGAGACGGCGGCAAAGGTAAGGAGGGAAGGATGCCACCATGCGGAGGGAGACGGCGGCAAAGGTAAGGAGGGGAGGATGCCACCATGCGGAGGGAGACGGCGGCAAAGGTAAGGAGGGGAGGATGCCACCATGCGGAGGGAGACGGCGGCAAAGGTAAGGAGGGGAGGATGCCACCATGCGGAGGGAGACGGCGGCAAAGGTAAGGAGGGAAGGATGCCACCATGCGGAGGGAGACGGCGGCAAAGGTAAGGAGGGGAGGATGCCACCATGCGGAGGGAGACGGCGGCAAAGGTAAGGAGGGGAGGATGCCACCATGCGGAGGGAGACGGCGGCAAAGGTAAGGAGGGGAGGATGCCACCATGCGGAGGGAGACGGCGGCAAAGGTAAGGAGGGGAGGATGCAACCATGCGGAGGGAGACGGCGGCGCAGGTAAGGAGGGGAGGATGCCACCATGCGGAGGGAGACGGCGGCAAGGGGAAGGAGGGGATGACAAGCCATTATGCGGAGGGAGACGGCGGCAAGGGTAAGGAAGAGAGGATGCCTCCATGCGGAGGGAGACGGCGGCAAAGGTAAGGAGGGGAGGATGCCACCATGCAGAGGGAGACGGCGGCAAAGGTAAGGAGGGGAGGATTCCACCATGCGGAGGGAGACGGCGGCAAAGGTAAGGAGGGGAGGATGCCACCATGCGGAGGGAGACGGCGGCAAGGTTAAGGATTGGAGGATGCCACCATGCGGAGGGAGACGGCGGCAAAGGTAAGGAGGGGAGGATGCCACCGTGCGGAGGGAGACAGCGGCAAAGGTAAGGAGGGGAGGATGCCACCATGCGGAGGGAGACGGCGGCAAAGGTAAGGAGGGAAGGATACCACCATGCGGAGGGAGACGGCGGCAAAGGTAAGGAGGGGAGGATGCCACCATGCGGAGGGAGACGGCGGCAAAGGTAAGGAGGGGAGGATGCCACCATGCGGAGGGAGACGGCGGCAAAGGTAAGGAGGGGAGGATGCCACCATGCGGAGGGAGACGGCGGCAAAGGTAAGGAGGGGAGGATGCAACCATGCGGAGGGAGACGGCGGCGCAGGTAAGGAGGGGAGGATGCCACCATGCGGAGGGAGACGGCGGCATGGGGAAGGAGGGGATGACAAGCCATTATGCGGAGGGAGACGGCGGCAAGGGTAAGGAAGAGAGGATGCCTCCATGCGGAGGGAGACGGCGGCAAAGGTAAGGAGGGGAGGATGCCACCATGCAGAGGGAGACGGCGGCAAAGGTAAGGAGGGGAGGATGCCACCATGCGGAGGGAGACGGCGGCAAAGGTAAGGAGGGGAGGATGCCACCATGCGGAGGGAGACGGCGGCAAGGTTAAGGATTGGAGGATGCCACCATGCGGAGGGAGACGGCGGCAAAGGTAAGGAGGGGAGGATGCCACCGTGCGGAGGGAGACAGCGGCAAAGGTAAGGAGGGGAGGATGCCACCATGCGGAGGGAGACGGCGGCAAAGGTAAGGAGGGGAGGATGCCACCATGCGGAGGGAGACGGCGGCAAAGGTAAGGAGGGAAGGATGCCACCATGCGGAGGGAGACGGCGGCAAAGGTAAGGAGGGGAGGATGCCACCATGCGGAGGGAGACGGCGGCAAAGGTAAGGAGGGGAGGATGCCACCATGCGGAGGGAGACGGCGGCAAAGGTAAGGAGGGGAGGATGCCACCATGCGGAGGGAGACGGCGGCAAAGGTAAGGAGGGAAGGATGCCACCATGCGGAGGGAGACGGCGGCAAAGGTAAGGAGGGGAGGATGCCACCATGCGGAGGGAGACGGCGGCAAAGGTAAGGAGGGGAGGATGCCACCATGCGGAGGGAGACGGCGGCAAAGGTAAGGAGGGGAGGATGCCACCATGCGGAGGGAGACGGCGGAAAAGGTAAGGAGGGGAGGATGCCACCATGCGGAGGGAGACGGCGGCGAAGGTAAGGAGGGGAGGATGCCACCATGCGGAGGGAGACGGCGGCAAGGGGAAGAAGGGGATGACAAGCCATTATGCGGAGGGAGACGGCGGCAAGGGTAAGGAAGAGAGGATGCCACCATGCGGAGGGAGACGGCGGCAAAGGTAAGGAGGGGAGGATGCCACCATGCGGAGGGAGACGGCGGCAAAGGTAAGGAGAGGAGGATGCCACCATGCGGAGGGAGACGGCGGCAAAGGTAAGGAGGGGAGGATGCCACCATGCGGAGGGAGACGGCGGCAAAGGTAAGGAGGGGAGGATGCCACCATGCGGAGGGAGACGGCGGCGAAGGTAAGGAGGGGAGGATGCAACCATGCGGAGGGAGACGGCGGCAAGGGGAAGGAGGGGATGACAAGCCATTATGCGGAGGGAGACGGCGGCAAGGGTAAGGAAGAGAGGATGCCACCATGCGGAGGGAGACGGCGGCAAAGGTAAGGAGGGGAGGATGCCACCATGCGGAGGGAGAAGGCGGCAAAGGTAAGGAGGGGAGGATGCCACCATGCGGAGGGAGACGGCGGCAAAGGTAAGGAGGGGAGGATGCCACCATGCGGAGGGAGACGGCGGCAAAGGTAAGGAGGGGAGGATGCCACCATGCGGAGGGAGACGGCGGCAAAGGTAAGGAGGGGACGATGCCACCATGCGGAGGGAGACGGCGGCAAGGGTAAGGAGGGGATGAGGAGCCACCTCCGTTTTTGTCCCCGTCTTTCCATTTGTCTTGTTTGATGTGATTGTAGATGAGGGTGGGGACAGGAGTGTGGAGGAGGGAGCGGGAAAATGGAAGAGGTTGCGGAGTGGAGATTGGGGGAGGAGGGGGGCTTCATGTGCAATAGGGTAACTCTGTCAAGTCCTTTCAGCCCTTCAAACTTACCCCTTATACCCGCCTAACCTAAACCTCTAAACCACCTCAACCCTAAACCACCGTTAACCCTAAACCACCCTTAACCCTCAACCACCCTAAACCCTCGACCACCATTAACCCTAAACCACCCTTAACCCTCAACCACCCTAAACCCTCGACCTCCATTAACCCTAAACCACCCTTAACCCTCAACCACCCTAAACCCTCGACCACCATTAACCCTCAACCACCCTTAACCCTCAACCACCCTAAACCCTCGACCACCCTTAACCCTAAACCACCCTTAACCCTCAACCACCCTAAACCCTCGACCACCATTAACCCTAAACCACCCTTAACACTCAACCACCCTAAACCCTCGACTACCCTTAACCCTCAACCACCCTAAACCCTCGACCACCCTTAACCCTAAACCACCCTTAACCCTAAACCACCCTAAACCCTCGACCACCATTAACCCTAAACCACCCTAAACCCTCAACCACCCTAAACCCTCGACTACCCTTAACCCTAAACCACCCTAAACCCTCAACCACCCTAAACCATCAAGCACCCTAATTTCTCAAACACTCCAAACCCTCAACCACAAAAAACCCCAAAACAACCTAAACCCTCAACCACCCTAAACCCTAACCCACCCTAACCTTAACCTTCGAACCTAATCCCCAGGTGCTGACGAGCTTGATGCAACGAGACCATGAAGCCAGGGAAAGCCTCATCTCCTCCGGTTCTCTACGTAGCATCCTGCAGCATTTGAATCCTGTGGTAAGATGCAGCAAATGAAGTGAATCACGTTTTAGAACAAGAAATCACGTTGTGTTTGGGGGGAGAGAGCTTCATCTCCTCCGGTTCTCTACGCAGCATCCTGCAGCATTTGAATCCCGTGGTGAAAAAATAAGCCAATCGCTTTGTGTGTTTAGGTGGGGGCGACGGCTCTCCTCCCCTTGGGCTTGTTGAACATCATGCGGCATATTCACGCTAAACCCTAAACCCAAATCCTTAATCCCTAAATCCCGTGGTGCAATGCAGCAAAATAACCAAAACACGTTTTGAAATAAGTAGATGTCATTGTGTTTTGGTGGGGGCAGAGCATCCTGCTGCATTTTAGAATCCTTTGGCGAGGGGGGGGGCAAAAAAAAGCAGGGACCCCATCCCCAAAATAAAAAACGAGCACCCAACGAGCCTACCACCCACCCACCCACCCCCACCCCGCCCACGGAACCCATTGAAATTCAAATATCACAGTTA
Source organism: Limnomonas spitsbergensis (assembly GCA_037349105.1). Classification (NCBI taxonomy): domain Eukaryota; kingdom Viridiplantae; phylum Chlorophyta; class Chlorophyceae; order Chlamydomonadales; genus Limnomonas; species Limnomonas spitsbergensis. The sequence continues at coordinate 560,989 of JAYJMM010000093.1, read as the reverse complement.
AAATTCAAAATTACAGGGCATGTAAGGGGTGTTTTTTGATCAGCTCGTCATGGCGCTTCTTCTGGTATATTTCAATTCGTTAGGTGATGACATGCCAACAGTCAACTAAGAATGACTCAGCTGGTTTCGGGGTGTGTCCAATGGAGCCAAACCCTCAGTGTGGGGGGGCAGGGGGTCATGTGGTAATTCAGCAACATTTTAAGATGTAAATGGACTCATGTTGGCAAGGAGAACACATAGTTGCAGCAGTCAGCCTCAACAGACCTCCAGAAGAAAAGATACGAAGTTTGGAAACAAAACAAATATTTGATTTTTGGGGGGACCCCCCCCCCCCAACTTTACCCCCCATATCTCCCACCCCCCTGGACCATAGGCACTTAAAAGACAGCTATGGAACGCTCTCGTGAAGCTCTACAAAAAAGGGGGATGGGGTAGATTTTTTTTGTTTTGCCCCCCCCTCGTCCTGTGGTTCAAAAATAAGTATATGTCGTTGTGTTTTTTATGGGGGAGGTGTCTCGTCTCCTCAGGCTCCACAACCCTCCAGCATTTGAATCATAACCCAAATCCAACCACCTTCAACCACCCCCAACCATCCCCAACTGCCCCTTTCCCTCAGAGGCCCGGCAAAGAAACGGTTCAGTTATGTATGGCGTCCTTGTTGTCAACTTACCCAACTTGCTTAAACCACCCTCAACCACCCCCAACTGCCACCCAACTGCCCCTTTCCCTTAGGGCCCCGGCAAGGACATGGTTCAGTTCTGCATGGCCTCCTTGTTGGCCACCATGGTGCTGGACGATGTCGCCATGGAGATGCTCCGAGACCGAGGGGACGCGCCTGTACTTTTCGAGGCGTGCATTGTACTTCTCAGCTGTACACTCGACAAGCTGCACGCTGAGCTGGCACGGCAGGCGGCCACCGGAGCCAATCAGATGATGGGCATGCGGCCGGGCAGCGGGGCTGGATCCGAGGACGGGTTCGGGGGGCTGTACGGATCTGACGCCAGAGGATCTGGCATCAGATCTAACGGCGGCAGCCACTCGCCCCCGGCTTTGAGTGAAGAGGTTTATGACCTGGCACTGGGTGTACGGCTGGCGGAGGCCGCATCACAGGTGGATGATGAAAGCGTGAAACATACAAAGTGTGGAAATGAATAACATGGCGCTAGGAGTACAGCTGGCGGAGGCCACATTACATGTGGGCGAAACAAAAGTGAGACACCATAAGTGTGACTGTACTTCTTCCCTCCCGCTCACCTCTCACCGCCCCCCAACCCCCATCCTACCCCTGATCCCATCCGCTTCCCCCATCTCCTGCTCACTGCTCCCTGCCCCCTTTCCCCCTTCCGACCCCCCCCCCTTGCTCTCTCCCACTGCCCCCCCGCCTTGCTCTCCCCCTCAGGCCATGTGGGGTAGCGCCTACATGTGTGTGACGGTTCAGCCCATCGGCATCCAAATGGAGCATGTGGTGGAGCTGGCTAAGATGGGGCTGGACTGCATAGCTACCACGCAGCTACCACTCAGGTATTGACAGGGTGTGGATGTGGGTGTGGAAATGTGGGTGTGGGTGTAAATTGTTCAGGGTTTAGGGACAAGCATGTGGTGGAGCTGTGGCCAGCTGCCTCACTTTTTTGCTTTTTAGCCTTGTCTTCACCTTGTTAACGTCATCTTACTCCCCCTGGATCCTTCCTCTCAAGGGAGGGGACTGGGGTCAGCCAAATCGCCGTATTTGCGGCCAGGTGCTCCCGGCCCCAGCATCCCTTCCCTTCCCCTCCCCCCTGTCTCCCTCCCCCCTGCCTCCCTCCCCCTTGCCTCCCTTACTTCTCCCCCTGCCTCCCTTTTCGTCCATCTCAGTCGCGTGTGCCACTGCGTGACGGTCACCCTCTCCACCCTCGCCTCCATCGAGGAGGGCGCGGACCTGCTCATGGACTGCCCGGACGACCTGGCGCTCAAGACGTTGCTTAGGCTGTGCGAGGTTTTTGAGACACCCACCTTCGAGCGGGCGGGGCATGTGAAGGCGGGCGCGTGTGCGGGCGTGGCATTCCTGGCATGCCACCCACTCGGCGCGCAGGTGAGGGGTCTACTCACCCGCATGTTTTGACGGGGAAGGGACGCAGGCGAGGTGTTTACTCTCACCCGCATGCTTTGACAGGGGGGGGGGTGCATTGACTTCATTGCTGAATTCATTACTAGCCCTCCACTTCGTGGAGGCCTAGTTTTGGGCCACACTACCGCCCTGAGACCCCAATGGAAAAATTGTTTAGTATTGTATACGACATATTACTAAACAAAATGTGCACAAGGGGGGGAGTGTATGGCAGGGTCGTATCGCACTCAAGTTCCTGGATCTTAGTGCACTGGTTTAAACAAATTTGAATTCAAATGCGCACAGGGCGAGGAGTGTATGACAGGGCCGTACCGCACCAAGCTCCTGGATCTGGGAGCCTTCGGAACACTGCTGCGGGCCGCGTTGACCTCCGTGCTCGACGAGTCATGCGACATGATTGTACAGCAGGTGGAATTTTGTGTGCAATTGTACTGCAGGATAGCAGGGGGGTCGCACTCATGGGCAGCAGGGGGGTAGAATGGGAAGGATGGGGAAGGATGGAGTGTTCCCTCCTGGGAAATGCGGAGAGAGGTCCTTTCAATATATTAAGTCGTGCGTCAATCTTACTGTCCTTTCAAAGTATGACGTCGCCAATTAATATCCCAAGCGCCCTGTTCCTCCCCCCCTTGGCCGGCGCCCTGTTCCTCCCCCCCTTGGCCGGCATAATTGCCATCGCCCCCTCCTCTTCCCCTTTCCTACTATGTCTGGCACCATTGCACCATCCCCTCCTATCCTCTCTCCCTAATCTTTTCCACCTCCCCCCCCTTCCCCCTCCCCCCTTCCCTCTGGAACTACTTCAACTCGTCCCACCCACGCACCCACCCCCCACCCACCCTGCTCAGGCTGCTGCTATTGGTGCCATGTTCCCCACCACCATGTCTGGACCCGTCGCACCATCCCCTAGCCTCTCTCCCTACCCTTGCCCCCTTCCCCCTGGAACTACTTATACTCGTCCAACCCACTCACCCACTCTACCCTGCTCAGGCTGCTGCTATTGGTGCCATGTTCCTCACCACCATGTCTGGCCCCATCGAGGCTGCTGAGCTGTCCATGTACTCCGCCTTGTTGATGGACAGCAGCAACAGCGAGATGATCGAGTTCCTTATGGCAGGGATGTGGATCCTGCTCAGGTGGGGGGACAAATCAGTCAGATCTACAGATCCTGAGATCTGCAGTTCTAGATGTACTCCGCCTTGTTGATGGACTCAGCCCTAAACACTCAACCCAGTACCCAGCACCCTAAACAAAATAATGGTTAACCCTGAACCTCCGGCCCTCTCCTGTCGCCTACCCTAAACACGCAACCCTTAACCCTAAACATGCAACCCTAAAACCCCAAACACGCAACCCTTAACCCTAAACATGCAACCCTAAAACCCCAAACACGCAACCCTTAACCCTAAACATGCAACCCTAAAACCCCAAACACGCAACCCTTAACCCTAAACATGCAAACCTTAACCCTGTTCCTGCATGAACCCCGAAAACCGCACGGTGCTGAGCTCAAGCTTCTCCGTGACTCCCGCAACCATGTCTGCGCCATGCATGGTCAACCGGTTTGGCTGTCCAGAGTCTGGTTCATAATTTATTTGTTAAGTGGGGTTTGAGAATCCATGAACCCTGGATCTGCAGGAACCCCGAAAATCGCACAGTGCTGAGCTCGAGCTTCTCTGTGAACCCTGCGAACAAGGCGGCATCCGGCATGGCCAGCAAGCTGAACGACGCGATCACACTCCACGACATCCATGACCAGGTGACAAGGTTTAGGGTTTTACTCCTAGACCGTGATGGTCAAGCCCTTAACCCTTCAGTAGGCATGGGATTAGGGTATGGGGAGGAGGTGCATACAAGGGTTTGGGGGTTTGACCCCTATGCCATTATCTCCATTATCCCTGAATCCTAATTATGCATGACCAGGTGACAGTCAAGCCCGACATGGTGTAGATGTGCATGCAAGGGTTAAGGTTATTTAGCTTAAACCCTAAACTACTGTTTAGCCTAAAAGCCATACCTTAATCCTAAACCCAGAACCCTAAACCTATAACCAATAACCCATATACCTTAACCCTACATGACGGACAGGTTACGGTCAATACTGACATGATGAAGAAGCTCATGCTAGGGTAAAGGTTTTAAGCCTAAACCCATAACCCTAAGCCAAAAGCTAGATTCTTTAACCTTAACCCGTTACTCTTAACCCTAAACCCTACCTGACGGACAGGTGACGATCAAGACGGACATGGTGAAGAAGCTGACGACTGTACCCGATGAGGATGGTAATGTATTGGGTGTGGCGGAGTATGAGGACAAGATAGCTGTGGGCGTTGGCGACCTGGCAGGCGGGGACGAGGAGGCCGTACAGCCTGTTGTCGCCCGGGGCGGTTCGGGGGGCTCGCAGATCAACGGCGGGGAGGACGAGGCTGGCGCGGCGCTGGGCGCGGGAGTGGGCTTCGAGTCGGCCGCCGCAGCGGCGTGGGACAGGGCGGAGGCGCAGCAGGAGGGGGGCTCGGCGGGGGGGGAAGATATGGAGCGAAGCAGAGGCAGCGGCGGCTCGGCTGGCGGCGGCGGTGGTAGTGTGGGCGGCGGCGGCGGCGGCGGCACGCCCGGTAGCTTTGGCTCTGCGGCTGGCTCAAAGTCTCAGGGAGGAGGTATGGACAGCAGCCGCAGCCGGCCCGGAGCGGGCGGCACCGAGCGCTCCTCGCGTAGTCGGGCTAGCGGGACATCCCCCCGTGGCGTGGGTGGCGCTTCGCCCTTGGAGGTGCGTAGTGGAGGAGAGGCAGGCGGCGAAGTTGCGCGTACAGAGCTCAAGCGGCAACTGAGCGCGACGGTGAGAGAGGTCTTTTGGTTTTTGGGATAAGGCTTACAGATTTTAAAGATTTCTTTTGGGTCGGGGTGTCTCTGGTGCTGGCGCTGTTGATAAATAATGATGTTTAGCTGCTGCTGCGGCGGCGGTGCCTGTGTTTCTGGTGCTGATGGTGGTGCTGCTTCTGCTTCTGCTTCTGCTGGTGCTGCCGTTGCTGCTGCCTCTGTAGATGGTGCCATTGTCTCTGTCACTCAACTGTTGCTGATGCCGCTGAAAGTGGTGCTCTGCCGCTGTTACTACTGTAGCTTTTGCTGTAGCTGAAAACTGAAGCAGCTCCATTAGACGTACCTGGAGCACATCCAAATTGTAGCTGAAGGGTAGCTGAAGGGTAGCTGAATCACATTTGCATCTCCTCAACCCTGCTAGGCGGACATCAAGGCGGACGAACTGGTCAAGAAGTTTGACAAGCAGCTCAAAGAGAACTGGGGGCTAGAGACGCTGGTCTCGGTGAGAGATGCTGCAGATGTTGCGGGGTGATGATGCACAGATGTTGCAAGGTGGGGTTGCATATTTCGCAATGTGATGTTGTTGCAGATGTTGAGGGGTGATGGTGCACAGATGTTGCGATATGTTGTTGTTAAGTATGCAGTATTGAAACCACCACCCTACAAAAAGTGTGAACCCGGATACTGAGCGTGAACCAGTATGTTAAGTGTGAACCTCACATGCATTATGAATCACCCTGTGCAGGTGGGCGAGTCATGGCTGCCCTCCATGGTGGAGCAAGACGACAACGGCCAGGCAAACGATGTTCCGGTGCTCAAGCTTTTCGAATTCCTTGTGGCCTCGCTCTGCCTCTTCATGATCGAGGACGACGTTGAGGTGTGGAAAGTGTTGAGAGGGATGGGGAAGTGTGGGGGCGGGTTGAACGCACCCTACACACTGGCATCCGCACCCCACTGTTGCGTACCGGTACTGCCTAGACATGTGTACTGCTTGAACGCGGTGTACTGCCTAGGCACACACATGTACCGCCTGGATGCATGTACCACATTCACACTTGTGTGAAATGTGTGGACTACAGGATGAGCAGCGTGAGCTCGACTTATTTAAGCTGACGGCGCCGCCCGGCGTGCGCAAGCAAACCTGGTGGACCGTTGAGGCGCGGGCTCCGGAGCCGGTGGCCGTCGTGGAGAAGACCAAGGTGCGAAACTTGGTAATTGTCTGTTGGTTGCTGGCCCAGGGGGTCGTTAGTTTTTGCTCGCTGTCCTAGCGTTTCCAGCTACAATCTAGCTACTTGTAGCTTAAGCTATGCATACTTCAGCTACAATCCAGCTACTTGTAGGTATAGTTATGCGTACTTCAGCTACAATTCAGCTACTTGTAGGTATAGTTATGCGTACTTCAGCTACAATTCAGCTACTTGTTGTAAGTAGACCTGGTGGACTGTTGATGCGCGGGCTTCGGAGCCGGTGGCCGTCGTGGAGAAGACTGAGGTGCGGCACTTTTCGGTTCGCTCAGCCTGGCCTGTCTGCAAAAGGCTGTAGTTGGTTGCATACCGGGAAATCAGCCACAATTCAGCTATTTCGCGGGCTAAGGCTGGGGGGGGCTGGTGCAGAATGTCGCCTGCTGCATGGTGGACTGTTGGGGTGCGGGCTCCGGAACCGGTAGTCGTGGTGGAGAAGACCAAGGTGTAGCACTCCCTAGTTCTTCCCCATGATGGAACAGTGATTCAGCTACAATTCAGCACCTTCAAGGGTTGAGTTATGCATACCGGTAATTAAGCCACAATTCAGCTACATCGCTGGTCCACCAAGGTGCCTGCTGCTGGGGTCTCTGGCCGGAGGCTGGTCTATTGGCCCAGTTGCAACGGCTCTGTGTTGCCTGCCCACTCTTCACTACCCACTCTTCATCACTCCTCCCCACTCCTTCATCCCCCCCCCTTTTCTTTCCCCTCTACATCCTGGTCAACATCGTCGGGCTGCGTCTGCCTGCTCCCCGTTCCCTCCTTACTCCCCTCACTCCCCACTCTTCCCAGCCGTCACTGCTTACTCTTCCCTCCCCGCACTCATCACTCTTCCCCCTCCTCATGCATCACTCTTCCCTCCCCTTCCCGGTCAGGAACGCGAGCTCACCATCCTGGTCAAGATCGTCGGGCTGCATGTGCCTGCTTGCCGCTCCCTGTTCCCTCTACACACTCATCACTCGTCCCTCCCCTCCCGCATCACTCTTCCCTCTCCTCATGCATCACTCTTCCATCCCCTCCCCGGTTAGGAACGTGCTCTCTCCATCCTGGTCAAGATCGTCGGGCTGCGTCTGCCTGCTCCCCGCCCCCTGCTCACTCCCCTCACTCTTCCCAGCCCTCACTCCCCACTCTTCCCCCCCCTCATGCATCACTTTTATATCCTCTCACTCATCACTCTTCCCTCTCCCCGCACATCACTCTTCCCTCCCCTCCCCGGTCAGGAACGCGCGCTCACCATCCTGGTCAAGATCGTCGGTCTGCGTCTGCCCGCTGCATGGAAGAGTATGCAGCTGGGTATCCTCACCCTCTGGAACGTTTGCAGCCGCAGCGCCAACATGGAGCGATGCACCATAGAAACAGGCGTGGCGGCAAAGCTCTTGGACGTCATGAACCGCGCAGCGTGGCCGGCTTCGTTGCGCTCGATGGCCGGCGGCTGCCTGTCGTTCCTGTCGGAGCGGCATTCGAATTTGAAGCTGTTCCCGGGGGTCATGCTGCCGGTCGAGGTGCAGTGGCCACATCAGGTGCAGGGGAGGAGCAGGGGGGAGGGGCAGAGAGGCAGGAGGGGGGGGGCAGGGAGGCAGGGGGGGGGGGGGAAGGGGGGGGCACAGAGGCAGGGGCACAGAGGCAGGGGGGAGGGGGAGGGGCAGGGGGGCAGAGAGGCAGGGGGGGGACGGTAGAGAGGCAGGAGGGGGGGGGGGCAGAGAGGCAGAGAGGCAGGGGGGGGGGGGGGGGGGAGAGAGGTAGGGGGGTGAACGGGGGGCAGAGATGCAGGGGGGCAGGGGGGGGGGGCGCAGAGATGCAGAGAGGCAGGGGGGGGAGGGTAGAGAGGCAGGAGGGGGGGGCAGAGAGGCAGGGGCAGAGAGGCAGGGGGGGGTGGGGGGGCAGAGAGGTAGGGGGGTGAAGGGGGGGCAGAGAGGCAGAGAGGCAGGGGGGGGGGGCAGACTACCTGCGGAGGTGTACTGGCCTCGTCAGGGAGTTTGGTGAGCAGGGGGGCGGGGTATGGATTGGCCAGGGAGTTAAACCCTAACCTTTCAACTGGCCTGGCATCTAAACCCTAAACCTACAATCCCCCTCGCCCCCTTCAGAAGCCTCCCGCTGAAGGAATGGTCTCCTCCATCGCCGGCTCTATCAATCTCATCAACAGCAAGATCGCAGTGTTGGATTGGTGCCTGAACCTTAAACCTCAACCACAACCTTTAACCCTCTGCCTAGACCGAATTCTGAACCTCAGGTCCCCTCGCCCTTGCCCCCCTTTTAAAAGTCTCCCGCTGATGGCCTAGTAACTTGAACCTTGAACACAACCTTTAACCCGTAACCTGGCCTGGTGCCTGAACCCTTAACCCCGACCCCCCTTCAGAAGCCTCCCGCTGAAGGATTGGTCCCCTCCATTGCCGGCTTCATTAATCTCATTAACAGCAAGATCCCGGTGCTGGAGTACCGCGGTTGCCACGGCATCGCGAGGGCCTGCTACGTGGCGCCGTACGGCTGCCCGGACGCAAGGTGTGGAACGAGGGTGTGGGCCTCCTGAAACTTAGGCCCTAAACACACTTGCAAGGAGCATGTATGTGATGCCAAGTCTGTGGTGACGGTTCTGGGCGGCATCGACTCCCTCGTGAGCCTCCTGAAACCCCAAACCCTCTAAGCACATTGATGAGCGTGCACACACAGACACACTCTCTTCCTCTCACACACACACACACACTTGCACACAATCTCTCTCACACATTTGCAGGGAGCATGTACGGGACGCCAAGTCTGTGGTGACGGTTCTGGGCGGCATCGATTCCCTCGTGGGCCTCCTGAAGCGTGTGAACCGTCGCTATCAGGACCTGGTGACGGGCAAGAGGGGACAGGTCATGAAGAGGAAGCAGCAGCAGCAACAGCAGCCGGTGCCAGATGATGACGAGGGAACGGCCTTCGCGAAAGACATGAGCTCGGTAGAAGCGCAGCAGGTGAGGGGGAGGGGGGGAGGGGGCAGCAGCAGCAACAGCAGCCGGTGCCGGATGATGATGAATGAACGGCCTTCGTGGAGAACTTAAGCTTGGTAGAAGCGCAACAGGTGGTGGGGGGGGGGAGGTGGGGAGGGGAGGGGAAAGGGGGGGAGCAGCAGCAACAGCAGCCGGTGCCGGATGATGACAAGGGAACGGCCTTGGGGAGATGAGCAGCAGGTGAAGGTCCCCTCCACCACTTACTTTTTCCTCCCTCCCTCCACATTTTGTTCACACATTCTCAACACTTCCCCACCTGCTGCAGGACGTCTACTTTGTCCTCTTCGCTGCGCTCCTCAACGTCAGTGTGCTCCGCAGCGTCCAGCCGCTGGTCGCCAAAAAAGGCCTCATGGTGCTCCTTGGCACCAACACCATGCTGGCAGGCCGCCTGGCAGGCGGCGCGGGCGTGGTGGCGCCGGCGGGGGAAGCTGAGCGAAAGCTGCTCCACCTGTGCAGCTCGATCGTGCAGAACATCTCGCTGCACCCGCAGAACCGCACCCGGATGTACAAGGCTGAGCTGGCGGGCGGCGCAGCGCTAGACAAGCTGATCGAGAATGCGACGGAGCAGGTGTGAACTGGGGAGTATGGGGTGTGTGAAGGAAGAGTACAAAAAGTGTGTTAAGGTTGAGCTTGCGGGCGGCAGGGCAGTGCTGAACAATCTGATTGCACGGGTGTGTATGAACTGGGAGTGTGTGAAGGGTGTGTGAAGGCTGAGCTGGCAGGGGGTTCGTGCCAGACGAGCTTCTTGTAAGTGCGCTGCGACAGGTGTGAACAGGTTGGGAATTGCCTTCACCGTCTCAACAACCCTAACCACCTGCCAGATGTGTATGATGGCCTGGGCCAACAGAGCCATCAAATTCGATTAAAACGGTTGGGACGTTCCTGCCTCACCTGCCCTAACCGCCTCAACTGTCTTAACCACCTTCAGGACATGTATGATGGCGGCTCCAGCTATGGCCTGGGTCAGCTCACGTGGGAAATGTCGGTTGGAGCGGGCGGGCTCTTACCGCCCATAACTGGCGGGAGTTACAGCTCCGTCCACACTACCAGGTATGAACTGGTGGGGGGTACAACTGACCTGTCAGGGGTTACAACCGACATTCTGGTATATGTCGGTTGGGACGGTTTGGATGCTGCCGTCCATAACTGGCGGTGATTACAGCCCCTCCGCCCAAACCCAAACTTTCTCACCCCCATCCACACTTAATCTTCCCCTGAGTCTGTACCTCCCGTCCTCTCCCTTCCGTCCACACTTGTACTGCAGCTCTCTAACGGCTGGCAAGCCCCATCCCCATAACAGCGGCGGTGGCGGACAAAACGCCCGCCTGCCTCAGATCAATTCGGCAGGGCCGCGCAAGGCTGGTGGGAACCGACAATCGCGTCAGTCACCCAGCGGCACCGTGCTCAATGGCGGCGTGTCGGAGACTGTGATGGCCAGCATGGTGGGAAGGAGGAAGGGAGGGATGGGGGCTTAAAATGTCAATGCTGAGCCCTAAACCCTAAACCCTGCACCCGAGTGCGAGCATGGTGGGCAGGAGGGAGGGAGGGATGGGGGGAGGGCTTGATGGTTAAATATAGTTTCTTTTTCCGCTGCCTGTCTACCTTCGGCAGGCTGCCTCAGCACAGCTGGAGGTAACCAGCGCTGCATGGCTGGCCACACCTGGGGCCTCTAGCCAGAGGCTGGAATGTGCTTGATATTTGTTGCTGAGCCACACAAAGTAAAAGCACGATTCAAATGGTTAGCTGCAATCCGTAGGCACTGAATGCGAGCATGGTGGGTACAGTGGCATGGTCTGTGAGGGGGATGGAGGTCAGGGATTTGATGTTTGAATGCTGAACCCTTAACCATCAACCCAATACATGAATGCGAGCATGGTCTGTGAGATCGAGTGAGGTCAGGGATTTGATGTTTGAATGCTGAACCCTTAACCATCAACCCTAAACCTGGATGCGAGCATGGTGGGTACAGCTTCCATGGTACAGCACTGATGGTTTAGTGTTGTTACACCCTCTCCTTCTGTACATCTCATCCTTTAACCTTCGTCGACCCTATATACTCTCAAACCCTTAATATAAACCCGAACCCTAACATTTATAAACGTAAACCCCAGATCCTTCCTGAGCTCTATAGCCCTGAACCTTGCTTAAACCCCAATCTTGAACCCTGCCAGGTCCGACCCAAAGTTGCATTCCCCAACATTGTCGAGCGACGCGATGAGTTCGTGTACTCGCCGCCAGCACCAGTGCGCTCCCTGACCTCTACCACCGGCCACCCGCCGCACACCTCGCGCGAGGCGTCCGCCGCGGGCCGCACGGACGGCGAGCTCGACGACAGCGAGCCAGTGGAGCCCTCCGGCGCGGACGGCGCGGAGGGCTTTGAGGAGGGCGGGGCGGCCGGCGGGGGGCTGGGGGGCGGCAGCGACTCGCGGAGGTACGGGTGGGGGCGGCTGCTGTGATCCACACCCCTGATTCACACAATGTTCGAACCCATGGTCCACACTTGCATGATTCACACCTGGCTTCCCTCCTGCGGAATCTTGATGACCTGGATGGACAAAACCTTTATAGCTGAGCCCTTGATTCACGCACATGATTCATACCTTGGATTTATACCTCATATTCACACCTGGTGTACGCCCGTGATTCCCACCCCTGATCCACACCTTCGATATTTATGTGAACATTCCTGCTGAACCCTCGATTTGCACCCCATGATCCACACCCCTGGTCCACACATCATTCACACATATGATCCACACCTGGCTCTCCTCCTGCAGTCGCTTCATGAATTGGATGGACAACACTTTTCTGGCCGAAGAACGCGAGGCAGCGGGCCTAGCAGCTGCAGCAGTGGCATTGGGGGCACAACGTAGCTGCAGGTAGAGGGGGGAGGAGAGAGGGAGGGTTGTATGTTTTCACACTTCTCATTCCATACTCATCCAAACCTTAGGAAGCCCATGTGGGACCAGCATGGTGACTGGCTGGAGACGCAGCCGGATTGGCCTCCATTTCCTGTAACATGCTGTTCACACTTCGCATTCCATACTTATCCACACATCCAGGAAGCCCATGTGGGACCAGCATGGCGATTGGCTGGAGACAGAGCCGGAGACCTCAAAGTCGCTCAACCGGCTTCTGTGCCGTCCGGTCAAGCACTTGTGGATGGACTCTCCGGAGGCCAGGCTGAGACATGGGCAGGTGGGTGAAGCTGGTGTGAAGGTGTGGAGTAGCTGCTGGGAAGGTGAATTTAGCTGCTGTGTTGCCCGGTGATACACTGCTGGCTCTCGCCTATCCTTTCACCGATCCTGCCACTCTTCTTGCCACCCCTCACCTCCCCACCTCTCACCCTAGCTTGTCCCTCTTCTCACATACCCTCACACCCTTCCTTTCATACCTCCTCTCAACCCCCTTTTACCCCCCCCCCATGTACCCTCCACCTCGCACTCCCCTCTCACCCCTCCTCCCAACTCACCTCTCACTCCACCTCTCACTCCACCTCTCACCCTCTCACCCCCTCCTACCAACCCCCTCTCACCGCATCTCTCATCCCCCTCGCACCCCTCCTCTCAACCCACATGTACCCTCCCACTCATTCACCCCACCTCTCAACCCCTCCCTCTCACTCACTCCTCTCACCCTCCCTTTCCCTCCCCCTCTCACACACTCATACCATCCCCCTTTCACCCTCCTATCAGCTTCCTCTCTCACACGCACACACTCTCCTCCACTCCTCTCCCCTTCCCTCTCACACACCCACTCCCACCCCCTCCTCTCACCCTCCCTCTCACACACACACTCCCACCCCCTCCTCTCACCCTCCCTCTCACACACCCACTCCCACCCCCTCCTCTCACCCTCCCTCTCACACACCCACTCCCACCCCCTCCTCTCACCCTCCCTCTCACACACCCACTCCCACCCCCTCCTCTCACCCTCCCTCTCACACACCCACTCCCACCCCCTCCTCTCACCCTCCCTCTCACACACCCACTCCCACCCCATCCTCTCACCCTCCCTCTCACACACCCACTCCCACCCCCTCCTCTCACCCTCCCTCTCACACACCCACTCCCACCCCCTCCTCTCACCCTCCCTCTCACACACCCACTTCCACCCCCTCCTCTCACCCTCCCTCTCACACACCCACTCCCACCCCCTCCTCTCACACACCCACTCCCACCCCCTCCTCTCACCCTCCCTCTCACACACCCACTCCCACCCCCTCCTCTCACACACCCCCATGTGATCCTCGTAGGCCCGGTGGGAGCCTGTTATCTCCGAGTACCAGCAGACTAGCTCAGATGTGCCCCAGCTGCGAGCGGCGGCCCGACTACTCTCCACTCAGCCGCCCAAGGACGGGCGTGAGCTCATGGCGGCGGCGGCATCACTCATGACAGCTGGCACGTAAGTGCAACACTGCAACCATAACTGATTTTTTTGAAAAAATAAGTGTTACCCTGAAGCTCATGAAGCCTATTGCTGATCAGGAAAAAAAGGGGTCAGTCCTGACCGCCGGTACGCGAGTGTTACCTTGAACTTTGAATTCAATGCCTTCATTGTAAACCCTAAACCTCTCTTCCCTCCCCCTCCCTCCCCCGCAACAGCCTAAAGAGCGCCGGGCCTTCTGCCATGTCCATGTTCCAAACTGAGGAGGTGGTCGAGGCGCAGCACCATGCGCGTCCAGGGACACGTGAGCGGGGTAACGGCCGCCTGGCGCTCACCGTGCTCCGCCCCAGCTTGATGCTGGACAGCGTAGGGGAGCAGAGCGAAGAGCAGTTGAGGCTGGCGGCAGGTGCGCGGGGAGTAGGGGAGCCTAGATCTAGATCTGATGTAGATCTAGGTATGATGTAGATATATGGCTGGACAGCGTCGGGGAGCTGAGCGAAGAGCAGTTGCGGCTGGCAGTAGTTGGGCAAAGATGTTGGGGCCCTAGATGTACATCTGATATGGAGGTATGTATGGAACAGATCTAGATATATATGTACTTATTTGTAAGGACAGCTTTGGGGAGCAGATGAAGACGGCGTCGGCTGGCACCTGAACCCTAAACCATTAACCACATCCCTCCTGAACCTTGAACCATGAACCTCTTCTCCCTGAACCCTAACCACCAAACTCCTCTCACTGAACCCAAACCACCATCCTCCACCTGAACCCTAGCCACCAACCTCCCCCTGGCCCCTAGCCACCAACCTCTCCTCCCTGAACCCTAACCACCAACCACCTTTTTCATAATCCTGCTGTTCCGTAACCTCTTCCCCCTAAACCTTGAAACACGAACCTCCCCCTGAACCCTAATTACCGATGTCATCTCCCTGAGCCCTAACCACCAACCCCCTCTCTCATAAACCCTGATGTCTTTTAACCCTTACCCCTAAATCACCCACCTCACCCCCCTGAACCCTAGCCTCCAGCCAACTCCCTGAGCCCTGCTATTCCTGAACTACCAACCCTAAACCACCAACCCCCTCTCTCTAAATCACCTCCCCGAACTCTGCTCTACTCTTCCTTCTCCCTACACCCTAAGCCCTCCCCTCACTGCGGCAGCAGATTTTGACGGCGGCTCATCCGGCGGGCGGGGCGGGCGGGGGGGCGGATTGAACGAGTCCATGCAGCGGAGCGGTATGTCCAGTGAGGGTGGCAATATACAGGCAGAGAAGGCGAAGAACAACACGGCAGTGCCGCTCAAGGTGGGGCCATGGGAGGGGGGAAGGGGAGGGGGGTGGTATGCGGGCAGGCAGAGAAGTCGAGGAACAACACGGCAGTGCCGCTCAAGGTGGGGCCATGAGAGGGGGGAAGGGGAGGGGGAAGGGGGGCGGTATGCGGGGAGGCAGAGAAGTCGAAGAACAACACGGCAGTGCCGCTCAAGGTGGGTGGAGCGATCGGATGGGGGAGGAGGCAGGCCTAATCCGCCTCTCCCTCCCCACTTGTCCATCCCACTTATCGATCCACTTAGATCTGCATTGGTCCCAAGCGCTCTCGCCAGGGTATCGCTTTCGACGACCGCATCCACCCTCCCCCCCTTGCCCATTGACTCAGACCTAATCCGCCCCTCTCTCCCTCCCTCTCTCCCTCCCCCCTGTTTCATACACTCAGGTCTGTATTGGTCCCAAGCGCACGCGCCAGGTCATCACCTTCGACGACCGCATCCGAGATACTGATGATCCTTCGATACCCAAGCTATCCATCTTCGAGCACATCCCCGGCAGCCGCGTCTCGGCCGGGCTGTTCCCGTCGTACCAGCTGCCCAACGGGAAGCAGATGTACATGTACTACAACGGGGGCCTGCTGCTGGACGAAGTACGATTGTACCGCACATCCCTATGCGTGCTGGACCCCACCTTTGCCCGCTGGCAGCTACAGTTTTAACATTTGATTTAAATGAGTCAGCAGGGCATGAGTCAGCAGGGGGTATCTGCCAAACTCCAACCCCTAACGCCCACCCGCCCCGATCCGCAGGTCCACGTCGATCCAGTGATGCCTCCGCCGCGTCCGACGACGGTGCCCCAGGCGCTGCAGCAGTCCATGCCGCTGGCAGAAGTGCTCAACCTGATCTCCAAGCCACCCGGCAGCGCCCCGCCATTCATCCCGTACAAGCCGGTACCGTACCTCGTACCGCTTCCCGCCAAGTAAGAGCAGGGGTACATCTTAAGTGTGGATGAGTGTGTGTGTGAGGGGGTGGCCACTCGTGGTATGGACTAAAGTGTGGGGCTGTTGTCGCTATCCATTTTGTACAAGCCGGTACTGTACATTGTACCGCCTCCCACCAAGTGTGACCCCCCCGGTACAACAGAGACCCTGAACCCAGGGGAAGGGGTTGGCCTATACGTAGTACAAGTTGGGTGGGCTAGATAATCATTTGCTCGCCATGCTGGCATGCCAGTTCGACATCTGGGGAATGCCTCCCCCCCCAAAAAGCCTTGCACCCTGAAGTATCCCCCCCCCCCACACACACACACACCCCACACCCACACACACACCCACCACCGCCCACCGCTATCCTGCCCCCCTGGGTGCCCCCTCCCTTCCCTTTTCCCTTCTTATAATGGTCTGCATTGCCCCCCTCTCTTTTTCCCCAGCTTACCCCTCCCTGCTCCCTCCCTGCCTACAATTAGCCCCCACCCCCCTACCTGCCCCCCGGCCCAACCCTGCCACCTCTCCCTACAATTTAGGGGGGGTTACCGCCCCCCCCCCACACACACCATCCCTCCATCCCCGGCCCCCTCCCTGCCTAAAATCAATTATTCCTCTGCCCCCTGCCCCCTCCCTTCAGGCACTCTCTGGCTGTGAAAAAGCCAGCTCTGTTCTCCACCTCGGCATTCGGAGACCTGCGGGAAGACAACCTGCAGATCGTCATCCAGGTGGGTGATGAAACACTCAACTCTCAACCTTCAACATTTGCATGCAATCATGCATATGACCTCACATGCCACTGCACCACCATGCACCATGCACCACGTCATGCATCACTGCTCTATACCATGCCATGCACCATGTCATGTATCACTATGCTCTACGCCATGCATCACTTTGCTCTATGCCATGCCATGCATCATGCACCATGCCATGCACTACAATGGACAGCCATGCCATGCACTACAATGCAACTCCATGCAACTCCATGCAACACCATGCAACACCATGCAACACCATGCAACACCATGCAACTCCATGCAACACCATGCAACTCCATGCAACACCATGCAACACCATGCAACTCCATGCAACACCATGCAACACCATGCAACACCATGCAACTCCATGCAACACCATGCAACACCATGCAACTCCATGCAACACCATGCAACTCCATGCAACACCATGCAACACCATGCAACTCCATGCTACACCATGCAACACCATGCATTCACTCTCCATTGGGACTCCTTTCCTCTGTGATCCCTCCCCATGTCCATCCACCCCTGACCACCCAACCTCTCACCCCCACCTCCCACCCCTCACCCCTCAACCTCCTTCGTTTACTCCTCACTCCCCTCACCTCGAGTGTCCCACCCCTCAGCCCCTCACCCTTGACTCCCACCTGTAAGTCTCACCTCTTAGAACTCCGCCTCTTACTTCTTACTCCTCACTCCCTCACCTCAAACTCATCACCCCTCACCACCCCTCACACATCTCAGGCAAAAAAGATCATGAAGACACAGGTTGCTACCCGTGTGGAAAGTGTGGAAAGCATACGTGTGGAGATGCGCGAGCCTTGGAAGCTTCCGGACTCCATCTTTAAGCCGCGTCTCAAAGAGGCTGATTCCAAGAGCTTCTACGACACGGAAGATTCGGAGACCAAGATGTTTGAACGCGACTGGGCGCGGGCGACATCCAAGGAGAAATTCACAGGTGCGGATGGCGGAAGAATAGCAGGGGGGAGGGGCTGAGGTTGGGGAGAGAGGGGCTGAGGTTGGGGGGAGAGGGGATGAGGTTGGAGGGAGAGGGGCTGAGGTTGGGGGGAGGGGGGCTGAGGTTGGTGGGAAAGGGGATGAGGTTGGGGGGAGAGGGGCTGTGGTTGGGGGGAGAGGGGATGAGGTTGGGGGGAGAGGGGATGAGGTTGGGGGGAGAGGGGCTGAGGTTGGGGGGAGAGGGGATGAGGTTGGGGGGAGAGGGGCTGAGGTTGGGGGGAGAGGGGATGAGGTTGGGGGGAGAGGGGATGAGGTTGGGGGGAGAGGGGATGAGGTTGGGGGGAGAGGGGATGAGGTTGGGGGGAGGGGGGCTGAGGTTGGGGGGAGAGGGGATGAGGTTGGGGGGAGAGGGGATGAGGTTGGGGGGAGAGAGGGGATGAGGTTGGGGGGAGAGGGGATGAGGTTGGGGGGAGAGGGGCTGAGGTTGGGGGGACAGGGGATGAGGTTGGGGGGAGAGGGGCTGAGGTGGGGGGGGGAGGGGCTGAGGTTGGGGGGCGAGGGGATGAGGTTGGGGGGAGAGAGGGGATGAGGTTGGGAGGGGAGGGGATGAGGTTGGGGGGAGAGGGGCTGAGGTTGGGGGGGGAGGGGCTGAGGTTGGGGGGAGAGGGGATGAGGTTGGGGGGAGAGGGGCTGAGGTTCGGGGGGGAGGGGCTGAGCCGCTGAGGTTGGGGGAGAGAGGCTGAGGTTGGGGGGAGAGGGGATGAGGTTGGGGGGGGAGGGGCTGAGGTTAGGGGGAGGGGCTGAGGTTGGGGGGAGAGGGGCAGAGGTTGGGGGGGGAGGGGCTGAGGTTAGGGGGAGGGGCTGAGGTTAGGGGGAGGGGCTGAGGTTGGGGGGGGAGGGGCTGAGGTTGGGGGGAGAGAGGGGATGAGGTTGGGGGGAGAGGGGCTGAGGTTGGGGGGGGAGGGGCTGAGGTTGGGGGGAGAGGGGATGAGGTTGGGGGGAGAGGGGATGAGGTTGGGGGGAGAGGGGCTGAGGTTGGGGGGAGAGGGGATGAGGTTGAGGGGAGAGGGGATGAGGTTGGGGGGAGAGGTGCTGAGGTTGGGGGGAGAGGGGATGAGGTTGGGGGGGGAGGGGCTGAGGTTGGAGGGAGAGGGGATGAGGTTGGGGGGAGAGGGGCTGAGGTTGGGGGGAGAGGGGTAAGGTTGGGGGGAGAGGGGGTGAGGTTGGGGGGAGAGGGGCTGAGGTTCGGGGGGGGGTGAGGTTGGGGGGAGAGGGGGCAAGGTTGGGGGGAGAGGGGATGAGGTTGGGGGGGAGAGGGGATGAGGTCGGGGGGAGAGGGGATGAGGTTGGGGGGAGAGGGGGTGAGGTTGGGAGGAGAGGGGATGAGGTTAGGGTGTAACCTCCCTGCCCTAAACCCTAAACCGTTAACCCTACACCGTTGACCCTACACCGTTAACCCCAAACCCTTGCAGCCATGCTCCGCTGAAGATCCTCCACCAATCAACTTTCACATAAATCCAGCTACCCCATTTCATGTTCCTTGCAGCCATGCTATTGCGGGAGAACAAGAGCAACAAATCGGATCCCAAGACTGACAAGGAGATGTTGCAAGAGGTACATGATGTACTGCTGGAGTACTACAAGCAGGTGGGTCATGAGCGAATCCATGGTTTTGAATTTCTGAGGGTTTGGGGTGTTTGGTTTCAAGAAAAAAGAAGAGATGTTGCAAAAGATGTACACGATGTACCGCTGGAGTACTACGAGCAGGTAAATGAAACCAGGGTTTGAAATTCGTAGGAGGGGGATAGGGTGTAAGGTTTGGGGTTCAGGATTCAGGGTGTTTGCAAGACAGAACAGAAGATGTTGCAAGAGGTGGCCCACTCCGCAAAACCTGTACCGCCAACCTGTATCGCCAACCTGTACCGCCAACCATGTTCCCCACTCCACATCCCCACACCTCCAACCGTACCGCTCCACCCCGCTGTTGTACCGCAGTGGTACGGCGCGTTCATGTACTACGCATCGAGCGGCGCCGGCGACCCGTACCACATGTCGCTCAACCCCTATACAAGTTTTCTGGACGAGTGTCAGATCCCAGATGCCGAGAGCCAGTACATCAAGCGCAGCGATTGCGACACTTTGTTCATCGTCTGTAACTTTCAGGTAAAAGCGGGCAGGGGCATGTAACTCATACAAGCAGGGGCATATAAGGGCTGGGGCGGGGTCAAGGATGGGGATCGATCGACCCACCTCAATCCCAAACCCTAAGCCTTTAACCCTTAAACCATATTAATATGTCCTCCCAGCCCCCCTCCTCTCGCTACGCAGCCTGGGGACGAGCGTGGAGTCCCGGGTAAAGAACCCGTATCCCGAAACCCTCAAACCCGATACCCTCAAACCCGAAACCCTCAAACTCAGAACCCTCAAGCCCGTAACCCTCAAACCCTAAACCCTGATACTCGGAACCCTAGGCCAGAACCTCTACCGGTTTAAATCCTTGTTTCTATCTAACCCTTATTTATACTTAACCCTAATTTCCATGTCCCCCCCTGCCCCCTCTCCCACAGCCTGAGAAGAAGAGCGCGGAAGCTCAGGTCAACAACGAGAACGCACTCATGCGTTACGAGTTCCTCGAGTGCCTCTGCCGCGCCGGCATCGCCAAGTACGGCAAGGGGCAGGCCACTGACAACGTGACCGAGGCAATCCGGATGCTGCTCGAGCAGAACGTGGCCACCAACTTGTCTCCGTACGGTTCCCTGGTCAGCAACGACTTCCGACGCTCGCGGCTGTACCACGAGGAGGTGGACGTGCTGTACAAGCGGCATGCCGTACTGCTCAAGGCGCTGTACAGCAGGTGGGCCTTTTTTTTATGTTAGGTTTAGGGTTAAGGGTTAAGGGAGGTTTCTCTCTGGGCTGCCCCCTTCACTCCCTTTACCTCCTGGGCCTGCCCCTGTCCCCGATGAGCCTGCCCAAAACCTGATGGGCCTGCCCCCTTCACTCCCTATTACCTCTTGGGCCTGCCCCTATCCCCGATGAGCATGCCCAAAACCTGATGGGCCTGCCTCTATTACCCTTTGGGCCTGCCCCTATCGCCGATGATCCTGCCCATAAACCTGATAGGCCTGCCTCTATTACCCTTTGGGCCTGCCCCTATCGCCGATGAGCCTGCCCCTAACCTATATGGGCCTGCCTCTAACCCCGATGGGCCTGCCTCTATCACCGTTTGGGCCTGCCCCTTTCTCCAATAGGCATGCCTCCATCACCCTTTGGGCCTGCCCCTTTCTCCAATGGGGCTGCCTCTATCACCTTTTGGGTCTACCCCTATCGCTCGCTACCACCTCCTGAGCTTGCCCCCTTTCTCTTACTAAAACGCCATGGGCCTGCCCCTCTCTTCTAAATCCCATGGGCCAGTCCCCATCACTCACTGTTGCCCCTGGGCTTACCCTGCCCCTTTCTTTCACCCCCCCCCCCCACAACCCTCCTACCTCGTACCTACCCCTTTATCTACTGCCTTCCTGGGCCTGCCCTACCACCTGCAGGTACTGCCTTCCTGGGCCTGCCCTACCACCTGCAGGTACTGCCTTCCTGGGCCTGCCCTACCACCTGCAGGTACTGCCTTCCTGGGCCTGCCCTACCACCTGCAGGTACTGCCTTCCTGGGCCTGCCCTACCACCTGCAGGTAAGGCCTTCCTGGGCATGTCCTACCACCTGCAGGTACTGCCTCCCTGGACCTGCCCTACCACCTGCAGGTACTGCCTTCCTGGGCCTGCCCTACCACCTGCAGGTACTGCCTTCCTGGGCCTGCCCTACCACCTGCAGGTACTGCCTTCCTGGGCCTGCCCTACCACCTGCAGGTACTGCCTGAAGCCCCTGAATCGAGGTCCAACTGGACGACTGTCTTAAACCTTAAACCCTTAAGCTTAAACCCTAAACCACAACCCCTAAACCCTAAACCATAAACCCTGCAGGTACCGCCTAAAGCCGCTGAGTGGAGGTCTGCGTAACAAAGTGGTCAAGCTGGACGGCTGGCTGCAACTCATGAGCGACGCTCACCTAGTGGACAACCAGTTCACACTTCCGGTGAGTGTGTCCACACGGGTGTGCGTAGATGTATGATATTGATGTATACAAACAAATACTAAACTAGATAGTGTGTTCAACCCGCACAAACATGCACCTCCCTTCAGCAGCCCTTCTTTCATTTCTGCCCGCATTGGACAGAATTCTGGGCCTGACCCTAAACCCATAACTAAAAACCTTAAACCTTAAACCCAGTACAAAATGCTCAACATGAAGATGCACGCCCTAAAACTCAAACCCTGCGAGGCTTTAACACTAAAAAGCAAGCCCTCGATCTCAAACCCTAAACTCAAAACCCTAAATCTCAAACCTGAAGACTCAAAAGCCCTAAACCCCTAACCCACAACCCTGACCCCCCTTCAGGACGCCACTCTCTCCTTCCTTTGGAGCCGCATGGAGACCATTGATGAGGTGAAGGACTACCCCAAGTACACCACACTCACCTTCGTGGACTTCCTGGAGGCGCTGGGCCGCGTGGCAGACCTCAAGAGCCTGCCCCTGGAGAGTGACCTGGAGGTGGCAGGTGTGTGTGGCCGTTTTTAAGAAACCCCCCGGGCATGTAACATTGTAACTCCCACAAAGTGACTGTGAGGTGTCAGACCTCAAGGGCTTGCCCCTGGAGAGTGACTTGGAGGTGGCAGGTGCGTGTGGCCGTTTTTTAATTACCCTCCCGGGGCATGTAACATTGTAACTCCCACACAGTGACTGTGAGGTGTCAGACCTCAAGGGCATGCCCCTGGAGAGGGACCTGGAGGTGGTAGGTGCGTGTGACGGTCCTATTAGTAACTCCAAGGCATGTTACCGTCCTTTACGTAACACCGGACATTTATTTCTACATGAAATTTCTGTATGAGGGCAGCATTGAGGAAAAGCATTTTTTCATATGCGAGGGAAAGTAAATTAGAAACAATGCTGTAAGGTACCAGCATCCTCAAATTCGAATCATTTTACGGAACCCTGAACCCCAATTACCCTTGCAGGCTACACCAGCATACTAAATATTAATGAGGATTTCAAAGTCGTTCTTGTTTACTTAACTTAAACCCTAATTCGTTTTGTACTCAACCCTGAAGCCCAATCATGCTTGCAGGCTAGGTCAGCATCCTTGATTGAGGATATCAAACTATAGCCCTAAACCCTAATTATGCTTGCAGGTGCTACACCAGCATCCTCAATTCAGGATTTCAAACTTAACCCTAATCCTGCTTGCTTGCTCACATTCATTTCTTACTAAACTTGAACCCTAGTTCGTTTTTTATGTAACCCTGAAGCCTGACCACGCTTGCAGGCTACACTAGCATCCTCGATTGAGGATTTTTAAACTGAACCCTTATCCTGCTTGCTTGCTCGCTCAAATCCGTTCTCTTTTACTGAACTTAAACCCTAATTCGTCTTTTTACTCAACCCTGAACCCTGACCACGCTTGCAGGCTACACCAGCATCCTCGAATGGGCGTTCGACAAGGAGCGGCTGGAGGGGAACATTCCGAGCAGCAGCAAGGAGGACGGAGGTGGGGTGGGCAGCAGCAGCGGGGCGGCGGCGGACGCGGATGGCGAAGACGGGGAACGTGGCGGCGGCCATCCGGCAGGCGGCGGCGGCGGGCGTGCCAGCCATATGGAGCTGTTCAGGGTCAGGGATAGCGCGGGCCTGACAACGGTGAAGGTGCGCAACATATTTTGGATTGTTTAGGGTCAAATGTGCTCAATGTGCATTTCTCGAGTATGGCATACGCGTTTCAAAACGTGTTTTGGATTGTTTTGGGTTAGATGTGTGTGCTCAATGTGCATTTTCTCGTGTATGGCACAAGCGTTTCAAAACGGTTTTGTGTCTGCATGGGCGTTTTAACGCGTCTTTTGTTCTCCATGTTTCCCCCTCTGATACCCGAGAGGCGTTGTTGTGCCTCAGCTCCTTAACCTCCTCCGTGCACCCCCACCCTTTTCTCAAATTCCACCCTTTTCTCATATGTCATCATGTTTACTCCTTACTCAACCATATGTTGGTTCAGGGCTGTCCTCCTCAAACTCTAAAGTTTGAGTTTGTGTTCGAACTTCCCGTCGGCTGTTCTGAGACCCTTGTATCACTCTTTGCATACCCTTCCCCCACTCTTCCCTCACCCTTCCCTCATGTTTCCTAGGTCCGTCCCCTATACACCAAATTGGAGTTGATGCTGGACCTCATCTTCCGCCGCTTGTTCTGGGACCCTGCCCAGCCGGAGATCGCATTCAGCTACGACGGACTGCTCAGGATGGTCAAGAAGATCGACAAGGAGATGGGGCCTTAAGGGACGGGCCGCTCAAGATGGCGAAAATTGTCGATAAATAGATGGGGTCTTACAGGGACATTGAAGGGGCAGAGGCAGCCTTAAAAGAAGCCGGAGTTCATGCTGGACCACGTTTTCCCTAAAAGGAGACGGAGTCGGCCTTAAAGGAGATCGGAATCAAAGAGGACCAAATCAGCCTGGAAGGACGCATGAGTTGATCCTGGCCTGGCCACATTGCGCTGCACGCTGTCCCGGGCCTTTGTTTCGCATCCAGCCTGATTTGAGGAACGCAGGTGATGGGCAAGGAGATCGGGATCCAAGAGGACCGAGTCAGCCTGGTTATTGCTGGCCTTGCTACATTGTGCCGCATGCTGTCCCTGGCTTGAGTTTGGCGTCCAGACGGATTGCAGGAATGAAGGTGATGGGCAAGGAGATGGGAGTGTGTCCCAAATTCTGCTCTGTCCTACAAGTGGAAAATGGGCGAGGAGGGAGGGACCAGACAGGATGTTCCGAAATGACGATGCCGCTGCTGCACCCGCTGGCTGCTTCTGCAGCGGATGCTGTCGATCTGCAGCTGGTATCGCGGCGGATGTTGTTGATGCTGCAGCTGCTCCTGTCGCAAGCAGTTTTACTAGATAATGCCCTGTTGCTGCACCAGCAGCTGCTACTGCAGCTGATGCTATAGCTGTTGCTACATGGCTGATGCTGCATCTGGTACTGCCGCAGGCAGTTTTTTCCCCTCGCTGCTGCTGATGATGATGCTGTTGGGGCTGGGAATAATGATCTCAGTCACTCTTACTGTTTAAAACGGGATGGCCACGTAAATAGGGGGGAGGGCAAGATGAGACTATCAAGTATTTGTTAGTTTATGGTCCATACCTTGGTTGCTGTGTTCATACCTTTATAATGGTGGTGATCTTGGGTTTAGGACGATTCAATTCTGGGCCCAGCTAAAAAGTCCACCTGATCTTGGGTGACTGCAGCTTTGCAGGTGGCCGATTGGTCGCATCATGCATGCTACTGGTTGCGCCTTCGGTTTCTTCATCAGCGCCTGCTAAGTGTTGAAGTGTGGGGGGTAGAGCAACTGCATGCCTCTTTTGGGGGGAGGACACGGAGCGCTCAAGGGCATGAGTGTTGGGTCCCGATGGATTTGTGTGTGAAGGTTTTTTTGGCAGTCCAGCGGAGCATCACATTTGATGCATGGCACAGGTGCCCGCAAACCATGGAGCATGGCCTTCGCTTTGGAGCTGGGGCGGGTGATTCAGTTAATTCTGTACATTGTTTGGGAAAATAAATCTTGTGATGTGCTTTGAGATGCAAAAACATTTGGAAAACTGGTAAGTTGATGACGTTACACGTCTGGGCTTTGCTCACAAGGCTCAGTCACGCACAAGAATGTCAATAACGGTACACCTCTGGGCTTTGCTCACAAAGCTCAGTCACGCACAAGAATGTCAATAACGGTACACCTCTGGGCTTTGCTCACAAAGCTCAGTCACGCACAAGAATGGCAATGACGGTACACCTCTGGGCTTTGCTCTACCCTAAAACCCAAACTAGACTCAGCCACATGAATGTTAGCGACGTTTGTACAGTCCAGCAGGGCAGCTGGACTGTAAAACGTGAACACAAATGTAATATGTTTGTTCCGGGGATAGGGGGAGGTCCCCGGAAAAACAAGAGAAGTACTGTACGAATCCAGGTGGTCATAAGTGCCCGGAGATTTTCCGGGGTCCAGTGTCTCAGCTCAGAACGACCCGGAATGAACCCAGGTACTTGTCAGGGTCCAATCGGAAACGTGCTGTAATATAAAACATGTGAAATATTATGGCGATATTCGAATAATATTCCCCGCGTCATAAGTTTGCAACGAAGTACACCTCGCAATAACCAGTTGAAGGTGCTCAGCGTGCATGGGTGATGCAGCCCACATAGAACTTACGGACATGTGGCGAGGCGCATATGTATGTGACAACGTCATGGCAGTTGCAGATGTGGCCATATGCTGGCATGTGTCACACGCATGACCGGGTGACATATCGCGGTCGATGTTATCCTTGCCACGTGCTTTCTTCGATGTCATCCTGCCATTGATGCCATCCTGCCACTCAGTGGAAGCATTGACCGATGAGGGTTTGAGGGCCGGGTTTACGTTTGTGGCTTGGGGCAAATAAAGATCCTCAATCGCATATATACCGCAACTCATCCAAACGTCATTATCAAGATGGCCAGGAACATGAGCGTTGTTGCTTTGCTGTTGGTTGCAGCCTTTGCTGTCTTCTCACCCACTTAGTACCTCGGTACATACTGTATGCTACCTGGTAAAGTGTAAAATTAGAAATGTTGCAACAAGCCCCCAATAAACAGGGCTTATACCGGTGAGCAACATGCCATGAGGCCTCCTCAGTCCTCACAACTGGTCAATAACGTTACACATCTGGGCCCGCTCAAAGCTCGGCCGCGTGGGCGCCCAACTGTTCAGAAGGGGAAAAGACGGAACTGAAAGGAAGAGGGGGGGGAAGGAACAAAAGGACAGGCCGGGAAGGCAAGGAGACCACGTCCGACATCTGAGTTCGACTAGAGAGTAGCCCTGAGCAAAGCCTATCAAAAAAAGGCCACAAACGCAAGCGTATGCCACCTTGCTTGGCCGCGAGGGCGCCCCACTGATCAGAAGGGAGAAGAGAAGAAACTACAAAGGGGGCAAACAAAAATCAACAACAAACAAAAAAAATACCAAAAGAGAGGGCCGGAAAGGCAAACGACACCAGCGCCTCAGATTCCCTAGAGGCTAACCCTCAACAACTAATGCCCACTGACAGCAAAGTCCACAAAAGCAAGTGCATCCCACCCCTGCTCAGCCTGGTACAGCTGGTGGAAGTTAGTGGCAGCGCCCGGAGGACCTGCCCACCCCCGCTCCCGTAACTGCTCCCTGACACTGGGGCACTGAAAGCACACATGTAGCACATCCTCCACCTGCTCGCTATCCCCCTGTGCCCAACACCGCTGGCAGTAGCATGCCTCTCGCCGCTGACCGTTGCGCCGTCCTCTGGTATTAGCGTGCTGATCGCGCCGAGCCGCAGTCGCAAATTTATGCGCACACGAGCACACTCCCTCTGGCTAGTGCGGCTTTTGACTTGCGCCAGCACGGCACCCGCCGTGGACTGGAACCAGGCGCGGTGGGTCGCCGTATATCTGTGCTCGGTGGTAGGGTCCCTGGGGTCCCCACCGCCGCTGTTTCACATGTCAAATGGCATACCTCGTCACATCTGCCTCCGTCAGCTTCTGTCCATGGTGGGATGATGCCGTCAAAGGTCGATAACTCGACTGTTTCAATGATGATGACCGGAGAAGGGGAGCGAGGCTGAAATGGGCCGACATCTTGATCCGAACACCGACTTTCCCAACCCACGCTAGAAGGACGCCACTGATGCATTAGCCTCACTCCGTCTCACTGGAGTACTTCATTCAAGTGCATGAGCACTGTCGCACCATAAGCCCGTAAGTGCGCCAATTTGATGCACTTATAATTTAGAAAGAGGGCCTTAGAGAGGCCTCCGCTACTCGCAATTTAGGTACTCAAAGGTACAACGTACATTTGTTGCAAAGTACAGCCCGCTGGAATGTACCTACAGTCCTACACACCGTATAGTTAGCAAGACGGCGGCTGATCGAACTGAATCGAACGCGTTTTGGTCGGAGCCAAATGGGTGCTGTAGGCCCATGCGGGCTTCATTTACGAAACGAGTCGCAGAGGCGAGCTCAGTACCGTAGAAAGGGTTTGACTCTGCTATTAATTAATTATTGTTGGGGGTGCGTGGAGTTGATGCGCGATAGCTTATTAAGTAGCAAAAGTGGTGCGCGGCTGGTCAGTCACGGAACAAAACAACTATTTGTGAAGGTGCGCAGGGTAGTTTTTCCGCATCTACCATCAAAAATTCAAATAAAATATGATTGTTTCGACATCCATTCACTGATTGCCGACTGTGTATTTTCAGGCTTCAAACTAGGTTTTTGATGGAGTTGACGATGCGTAGTGGCTGTAAGAGATGTGCGGAGTTGATGTTATGACTGGTTGAAAGCGCTGCGCGATGTTTAATTAATTGTTTCGGACCGGCAGCGCGATATAGCAAACAACCATTCAAAAACCAGCAGCGCGGCGAATTTGATATGTTGTTAAAAGAGGGGTGCGCGGACACTTTCCGGTTTTACGGCACCGGTAGCAAGAGAGCAGTGTCGGCCTAAGAGGTCAGTCAGACTATCGCGTTTATGGGTTGCGTTTGATATTCATGATCAGAAATAGACTATCAGAATATATGGGCGCAGTTGATTCCGATTAAACATAACAATATTTATTCAAACGCCCCCACCCCCCTGTGTTTCGCGTCTGTGATTGCGTTTGCACTTCCAAACGCAACATCAAACGCAACGCAGTCTGACCGACCCCTAACGCCACTTGGGCTTCTGAATACCTCTTTGTTTGGGCTCACCCGAGAGGGGGAGCAAAAAAAATTAAAAAAAAATCAAACAAGCCATGCAACAGGCATGGGGTTTTGCATTGGTTGCCTGTCCAGGGTGGCATTATCCTTCGCTTGCTGTTCACCCTAATGGCGTGCAAATTTGTGCAAAAACTAGTGTGTGGGCCCCTATCATTCCCTTCTCCCATGCATCGAACGTGGATATGTCATGCTCCCTGGAAATTTCGGAAGCGTCCTATTTCTTTCAATCCTTCTCGACAGAAAAGCACTAGACTACGAAGTTTCCCGAAGGTCGTGAAGTCAAGGAATCTGTGTATCTCGACCAGTGCTGTGCCATTACGCCGTAATTCAGAAATCATCATTACCGGTACTTGCAGATACAAGTAGTTGAATGTGCCTCGAAATTACGGTGGTTGAAAACCCTAAACTAGGCTACGTAGTCATCGACTGTAGGGATCCTAATCGGCACAACACTGATGTCGACACAACATGGTTGTCTCACTTGCCCGTCCCTTCTCCCTTGACTTTCTCAGATAACTTTTGGTTTGCTGACATGGCCGAGCTTCATTTCAGCATGGCCCAGAGGTGTGACGTCATTATTTAACCTGCCCTCCTCATTACGAAGGTTGGATCCATTACCCATTTAGGGTCGGATCTTTTCGTCGCCGCATTGCCACTTACAATGACAGCATCTCCAGATCCTCACCCGCAGCACGGTTTGAATTCAAAACATGATCCACACCACAGATCCACGTCACGGACCTAGACCCGGATCCACTGCCGCCAATCGACCACCGTTGTCAAGCCAACAGGGCGCGGGCCGTTGCCTTGCTTCGGATTTACATACCGGTAATTAATTTCCCGACATTTCCATTGATAGGCTTTTGCGAGGCACGTCTTCTTCAAGATTTTTACACTGTCTTTCAAACTCATGTCCCTAAACGTAATTTTTAAATGTTTACGTGCGTGCACTTCCCACGTCCTGTCACATACATGCGTGCGGCCTTGTCTGTGTTGTGCTCTGACACCGTTGTTGAAGGGACTCAGGTGTAACGTAGGACGGTCTGTTGAAACGCAGTAAAACAGTAATATTCTGATAGAAGAACCGACAAAATCGTGTGACACCTTACTGAGGCCAAGCCTCCCTGGCCCATCATCTCTCAGAGGTGCGCGTGTTAGCGTTCCCCACGTCCTTCCAAGTACCGGTACGTGCGTGCGTTCAACTTGTCCTTTCAAATGCGTGCATTTACTTTCGTCTTTTCAACAACGAGCATGTGCATAGGGCCTCTCAAGTTCGTGCGTGCACCTGTGTCCCCTCTAGTACGTGCGTGCGTTCGCTCCCCTTGTCCTCTCAACCGCCACCGGAAGACACCCGCCGGCCCGCCCCCGGCATCGCAGGCGCAACCGATGACGATATCGAGATCAGGCGGTCAAGCACATCCCCCCCGCCGCCGCCGCCATTTTCCAGCCCGCCACGGCCGGCCCCCGAGTGCCCGTCCGACTGCGGACGCCCGCCCTCGCCATACGCTGCCAGCCCCGAGGCGGCCACGCTGCCCGCTCTGCTTGGCAAAACCCCGCCCGCACCGCCAAAGCCCTCGCTCTGCCCGCCGCCGCCGGTCTCCTCGGTCCGCTTCGCCATCTTGAGCTTGAGCTTGGCTAACCGCTCGTTGAGCCCGGGCGGTAGCTGCGGCGGCGGCCCTCCACCTTGGTCACCCCAGGCCTCACCGCGGCGTTTCGCTGCCGATGGCTGCGCGCCCGGCGGCGCTGCGGCACCGTTCCCGTAATGGCTGCTGGGCAGGTCGAAGGAATGGTGCCCAGCGTTCTCTTCTTGCTCCGAGATGTTTTCCAGTGCCGCACGGGCCTGAGAGGGTTTAGGCAACATCAGTAGTATCGTAGGTGAAACGTAGCTGAAGCCCCTATCATAAACAATTACGTTATGTAGGTGAATTGTAGCTGAGCCCTCCAACAAGTACCGTAAGAAGTTAGAATAATGTATGGTTTCCAATCCTTCGTGATGTTTAACGGATCCCTAGGTGTCGGCGATTAGACCTTCCCGTACAGGATACGCACATTCTTCCCCATGTCATCGCAATTGTGGATCAATCACTTGACAGTACCTCAGTAATCTTCTGCGATTTCCCTTACGACCAGCTACGGCATTTCACGCCGAGAGGTTTTACCAATCGTTCAGGTGGCCCTCCAACATGAACAGTGATTTAGCTGAATTGTAGCTTAAGGCCGGTCATTAAAAGATGGCAAATTACCGTAGTACTCCGTAACACTGCATGAGCATGATGTACTGCCTATACCGTGCAGGTACAGACTGTATCGAGAGGACCGATCTGGGATTTGAATGCGGCAAAGTACCGTAGTGCTCCGTAGTACTAAACCCTGAAACCCGTAGCTCGCGTTCCTCCTATACCCTAAAACCCTAAACCTTGAACCCAAAGCTTGCATTTGTTCTTCCTAAACCCTAAAACCCTTAACCCTAAAACCTCACATACCTGCGGCGACGGCTGCCCGGCGCGTCGGCCTTGACGGACCGGAGGCGCCGTCACATTATTCCCAACGCCCGCCAACGCCCGCTGCACCGCTGGCGCAGCCCCGCCCCGATGCTGGTGGTGCGGAGGAGCAGGGGCCCGCCCGCCCGCCGCGCCTTTATTCTTCGAGCCCGCCCCGCCGCCGCCGCCGCCTCCTCCTCCTTTCCCCGCCCCCACTGCGCCGACGCCCCACGCGCGGTGTGCCTGGCCGCCGCCGCCGCCGTGCTCGTCTGCCGAGTGCTCGCCGCCAGCCCGCGCTGCTGCGCCGGCGGCCGCGGGATGCTCCTTGCGTGGCTTCCGTCGCATCCCCGCCGATTGCCCGCCGTGGCGGTGGGGGCTGAGAGGGGCCACGGACTTGGGGCTGGCATCGGGGCTGTTGGCGTCATCACCGTTACCCTCACCGTTGTACTGCGCCCAGAAGCGGTACCTGGCGGGTTAGAGTAGGGTTAAGGGTTAAGGGGCGCATGCTCGGGTTTGGGCCTCCTGTTCGAGTGAAGGGGTTCGAGTTGAGGGTTCGGGGGATAGGGGTTCAACCAGGGTTTGGTACACTGTTTTGGGAGTTAATGTCCCTTGCTTTGGCTTAGTGAATCTTGCTTGGCATAGTGAATCGGGTGGCCATCGTGAACCCCTTATCGCCTCCACGGATCGCACCCGTTTTATTGTCCGAGTGGTTATGAGGGGTTCTCTCTCTCAGTCCTGAGTGCCGCACTCAAGCTGAAATAAGGCAGCGGGCAATTTATGGCCTTCGAGCCTAGCGCAGTCGCTCAAAACGCCCCCCCCTCCCCATTTCCCCCTGAATAACAAGCGGAACGCCTGAGATTCGATCAAGGTGATTTGTTTTAAAACATTTCGACACAGGGTGCATCGCAACCGTCGATATTGGGTTGACGGGTTTTGTTCATGCAGGGCATCTCTATCAGACGAGTGGCAGCCATTGGCGACTAGTTGGGCCGAGTCGAGAACAAATCGGATCGGCGTTTTCAGCCAAAAGGAGTTGGCATGCCAAAGGCGATTACCAGCGTCCACACTTTTCCACACCGTTGGCTCCTAGAAATGCAAGCCTGGATTATAAAAATCGTAAACACTGGTTTTCTCGCCATTTCCTTCCTGAACCCTGGCTTTTGCCTGGATTCAGAGTTGTCCCCCCCCCCCCCGGTTCATGCCAGGACCTTCATGGGTCCATGGGTTTATCACTGTGAAGCCTCCCCCCTCGACCTCATGTTTTTTCCAAGCCCCGCCCAGATCCTCGTCCAGATCCCTAACCAAATCCCTGTCCAGATCCCCGCCCAGATCCCCATCCAGATCCCCAAGACAGATCCTTGCACCAGATCCCCATCCAGATCCCTGCACCAGATCCCCATCCAGATCCCAAAGACAGATCCTTGCACCAGATCCCCGTGCAGATCCCCGCCTCCTTACCGCATCTTGGCGCGGTTGCCGGCCAAAGAGGCGTTGGGTGTCCCGCTGCCGTGGCCTCCGGCTGAAGCGCCCGTCGGGACCCCTGAAAGGACGCAGAAACGGCACAGTGGATCTCAGGATCTCAAGGCTGTTGGGTGATCTGATAAAAACGTCATTCGCCTACCGCCGCTGATGGTGCCGCTGCCGTGATGGCTGGCGCAAGCGCCAGTCGGAAAAAAATTCATATATTCTTCACATATTTTCCAGATGTTCTTCAGACTTCCAACATGACTACACGGCAGCTTTTATTTCGAGCACAGCTGTCTGCCGGGGGGGTCTTCTGCCAATGTATCAGTTTGGGCCCCTGAAACTAAGAGGAAACGATACAGCACAACTTCATGTCTCCAGGCTTAAGGGTCGTCAGATCACCCAACAAATTCGAAAACAGCTTTCAGTACAGTTGGACTTCAGTTGGAGTTCAGCTTCAGACTGAAGCGCCAGCTGGCACTTGGCAGGCCCCCTCAAGAGGCTGGGGGCAGATGACGCGGCGGATGTTCTCTTCTACAGATTTCAAAGCTTCCAGGTTTTTCTGGTCAAGTGTTTCGGACCCCTCAGCTTTCAATTGCTCAGTTTGGTATACTTTAAATGTCCAGGTTGGCATATTTTAAATGTCCAGGTTGGCATATTTTAAATGTCCAGGTTGGCATATTTTAAATGTCCAGGTTGGCATATTTTAAATGTCCAGGTTGGCATATTTTAAATGTCCAGGTTGGAATATTTTAAATGTCCAGGTTGGCATATTTTAAATGTCCAGGTTGGCATATTTTAAATGTCCAGGATGGCATATTTTAAATGTCCAGGTTGGCATATTTAAAATGTCCAGGTTGGCATATTTTAAATGTCCAGGTTGGCATATTTAAATGTCCAGGTTGGCATATTTTAAATGTCCAGGTTGGCATATTTTAAATGTCCAGGTTGGCATATTTTAAATGTCCAGGTTGGCATATTTTAAATGTCCAGGTTGGCATATTTCACGGAACCAGTCAGGATCCCATATCTGAATTTTCTACACTGTAGATTTGCTTTGCCTGCCCTCGTAAACAACGTTGTTTGGGGTTTTGAGCAAGCCATGGGTAAACTAACCATTGTGTTTTTCGACGCCACCTTTTAGTAGGAAATTCAGAGTTTTGTCGACAGATTGCCCGGAGTACAGCAACATAAACGTTGTTTGGATGCCCGAGGGAAGGCAACTCCAATCTACGGTGGGCCTTCTAGATATCCCGTCTCTCCTTATTCATAACTCTCCCCCTCACCTGTGTGCTGCCCATGCGCTCCCCCGATGGCTCCGCCCGCTTTATTGAGGTTGGCACCAGCAACCGCCTCATGCCCCCCAGCAGCAGCAGCCGCAGCACCAGCAGCAGCAGCAGCCATGGGCGCCGCAACGGGATAGATCAGGCTTTCCTCCCGCATTGCCTCCTCGCTGAATGGGAAGAACCCGTCCATGATGATGCCCTCCTGTGGGTGGTTGGGGAGCGGTTGGGGAGAGGTTGAACAGCAGTTGGAGGATGGACGTCAGTTGGATTTCACACGCTCCAGCCCCATTACACACCTGCATGGCAGCTTCCTACACAGTGTCCGGACCCATACCGCTCCTACCCTGAAACGATCAATGATACGCTTGCTCCATCCACACCACAGTTCACACCACCCTCACACTATGTCCACACTATGCTCACGATGCCTAGCACCCTGTCCCGGCCAATCCCACTTTTGTCCACACTACCACCCCATTCCACACCCGTTCACACCTGCTTGGCTATGTCCCGCACGCGGTCCCGGCCGATTCTGCTCTTGTCCAGAATCAGCCACCCCATTCCATACCACCTACAGACCACGTTCACACCTTCTAGGCGATGTCCAGCACGCAGTCCCGACCGATCCCACTCTTGTCCACACTGCCACCCCATTCCACACCACATTGTTCACACCACGTTCACACCTGCTTGGCTATGTCCGGGACGCGGTCCCGGTCAATCCCACTTGTGTCCACACTGCCGCCCCAATCCACACCTCCTTCACACCCCATTCACACCTGCTTGGAAATGTCCAGGACGCGGTCCCGGCCAATCCCGCTCTTGTCCACACTGCCGCCCCATTTCACACCTCCTTCACACCCCGTTCACACCTGCTTGGCGATGTCCAGGACGCGGTCCCGGCCAATCCCGCTCTTATCCAGGATCCGCCACAGGTTGGATATGACCTCCCGCTGCTCGCCGATAATCTGATCACGTACCGCCATCTGGAACTTCACCTCCTGAAGCCGTACCGCCTGTACAGCAGGTCAAAAAGAGTGTCGGGTGGCATGTACCGCCAGCGGACCCCCCTCTCCCGCATTCCTTGCCCACCCTTTCTGACCTGCTGCATGAAGAGACTCAAGATCTTGTCATGCTGATAAGGCGCACCGCGCATATTACTGAATTGCTTGCGCAGTTGCTGATATGCTTGCGAAGTCATTTACTCGGCGCAGCCCTTAGCCCCGACAGCCTCCCCCTCCCCTTCCTGCCCCCCCCCCCCCTCCACTGACCTGCAGCCCGAAGGTGCTCATACTGCTGGGGACCCCCCTCCCCTGCACTCCTTGCCCCCCCCTTTCTGACCTGCTGCATGAAGAGACTCAAGATCTCCCCCCTTCCCCGTCCCCTTCTTGCCCCCCCTCCTTCTCTCCACTGACCTGAGCTAATAAGGTCTCAAAGTTATACCTCCGGTGCACCGGTCTTTTATTCGTTTCGATACCACCCCCAACTTGAGCAGTCGAGTGGACTTGGTGCTCAAGGAAGAAAGAAATAAAGCTACGCCCCGTGGGGGACGTGAGAGTTAAAGAAACAGCGCAGCCTGTTGAGGAAGGCCATGTTCTGTCTTAGGAAAGTGCTTCTTTCCCCTTTCCTTCACCCCCCCCCCCCTTCACCCTCCCCCCCTCCACTGACCAACAGCCTGAAGGTGCTCATCAGGTTGAGGACCCCCCTCCCCCCTTCACCCTTCCCCCTTCACCCCCCCCCCTTCACCCTCCCCCCCTCCACTGACCAACAGCCTGAAGGTGCTCATCAGGTTGAGGACCCCCCCCCCCCCCCTTCACCCCCCCCCCCCCCCTTTACCCCACCTGTAGCCTGAAGGTGCTCATCAGGTTGAGGACCCCCCCCCCTTCACCCCACCTGTAGCCTGAAGGTGCTCATCAGGTTGAGGAAGGCCACGTTCTGGTTGGTCTGCGCCAGCTGATCGATCCGCGATTGGATGCCTCTCCTCTCCTCTTCATTCTCAGAAATCTCGGCCTGCCAGTAAGTGTTGATATTGAGTCGTGACAGTGAGTGGTGGCAGTGCGTGGTGGCAGTGGGTGGTGACAGTGGGTGGTGGCAGTCACTGGCGACAGTGAGTGGTGGCATTGTGTGGTGACAGTCAGGGGTAACAGTGAGTGGCGACATTGTGTGGTGGCAGTGGGTGATGACAGTGGGTGGTGACAGTGAGTGGTGGCAGTACGTGGTGTCAGTCACTGGTGACAGTGGGTGGTGGCAGTCACTGGCCACATTGAGTGGTGGTATTGTGTGGCGGCAGTCAGTGGTGACAGTGAGTGGTGACAGTGTGTGGTGGCAGTGGGTGTGGCAGTGGGTGGTGGCAGTGTGTGTTGACATTGTGTGGTGACAGTGGGTGGTGGCAGTGTGTGTTGACATTGTGTGGTGACAGAGAGTGGCGACAGTGAGTGGCGACATTGTGTGGTGACAGTGAGTGGTGACAGTGTGTGGTGGCAGCCACTGGTGACAGTGAGTGGTGGCAGTGGGTGATGACAGTGGGTGGTGGCAGTGAGTGGTGGCAGTTTGGGTAACCGTGAGTGGTCAGGGGGTACGTGGACAGGGGTACGGGTGGATGGTGGTGGGTTGACGAAGGTTTCGGTGACTGGTGGTGCGGTGAGGGAGATAGGCGCAAGCGACAGGGGGCGATGTGGGCCCAGGCATGTGAATGTATGTACTTGTGAAGGCGCGTTTGAGCACAGCCCCCCTCCCCCTCCCCTCTTTCGCCCAGTCTGTCTTTTATGTCATTTCTTCATGCTTTACACTTCACAGTTCACACTTCAACAAAGCACACCTTGCAATTCATCTCCCCATGCTTCTCCCCGCCATTCTCCCTCACCGCCGCCATCGCGTCATTGCGCCTGTCCCTTGCCTCACGGATATACTTCACACTTCAACCAAACACACCTTGTACTTCATCTTCTCCCTGTCGTTCTCTTTGACCGCCGCCATCACGTCATTGCGCCTGTCCCTCGCCTCACAGATATCCTTTACACTGCCCTGGGCTGCATCCAGGAACTCGTCCAGCTGCTTCAGTTCATACCTACACAAACAAGTGTGGGAGGAGAGAGAGGGTTGTTTTTAATTCATACTTAGACAAACAGGTGTGGGAGGAACTCATCCAGCTGCTTCAGTTCATACCTACAAAAACAAGTGTGGGAGGAGAGAGAGGGTTGTTTTAGTTCATACTTAGACAAACAGGTGTGGGAGGAGGAAGGGAAGTTGCTTCAGTTCAAATCTCAAACATGTCTGGGGTGATGAAGGTAAGCTGCTTTAGTTCATACCTACACAAACAGGTGTAGGGTACATGTCAAAGCTCTCTCATTCACTCTTCATTTCACTCTTCATTTCACTCTTCATTTCACACTTTGTTTCCGTCATGCACTTATTTCCCTAAGGTCTCCCTTTTTTTCTCCATCCCCTCACAGTCTCCTCATGCCCTTCTCTATTTCTCTCTTTCCCTCCGCTCGGAGTTGTGACCGTTCTCTCTTTCCCTTTAATTTGTCACAGATGTTTGCATGCTCCACCTCGAACAGCCCTTTCTGGCGTTAGTGTCCCCTCTCTCTCTCTCTTTCTCCCTCTTACATCTTGAATTTCTTAGCGTCCTCCACCATGCACATGTGTGGGTTGTGCGAAACACACTCTTGATTTTGGTGTTTCTTTTCCCCCTCACCCTCTCTGTCTCTTCCTCTCTGCCCTGTTTTAAGATGTTTTCATCCTCCACCCCCAACAACCCATTGAGACGTCGGCGTCCCCTCTCTCTCCCTTTCTCTTACTTGTTAAATATGTCAGCATCCTCCACTTCAAACAAGTGTGGGTTGCATGACAGTTCTCTTAATTTTGATGTTTTTTTGCTCCCTCTCTGTCCCTCTGTCTCTCCCTCTCTGTCCCTCTCTCTGTCTCTCCCTCTCTGTCTCTCCCTCTGTCTCTCCCTCTCTGTCCCTCTCTCTGTCTCTCCCTCTCTGTCTCTCTCTCTCCCTCTCTGCCTCTCTCTCTTACTTGTTAAAGATGTTGGCGTCCTCCACCTCGAACAGCCCTTTCTGCAGGTTGATCCGCTCCTCAATGTTATCATTCATTTCCTGAAAGAGTGAACGCGTGAAGTACACACAGGTGTGAGGGGATGCAAAAATGCAGATGCTTCAGGGGAGCACCTGTGGATGTGAAGTGGGGGTGCAAAGGGGATGCAAAATGTGAAGTGGGGGTTCAAAGGGGATGCAAAAATGCAGATGCTTCAGCAGCACGTGCACCAACTCATCAATGAAGGCCAGGATATTCCTCCCCCTGCCCTCCTCCCAAACCCTTTCCCTCCCTCCCCTCCCCTTCCCCCCTCTCTCCCTCCCTCCCCCCTACACACACTCGCACCAGCACCAACTCATCAATGAAGGCCAGGACCTCCCTCCCCCTTCCCTCCTCTCACACCCTTGCCCCCCCTCTCTCTCCAACCCTCGCCCCCCCCCCCCCACTCCCACCCTCGCACCTGCACCAGTTCATCAATAAACGCTAGGACCTCCGTCTCTTCCTCCACCTCCCCCCCCCATCACACCTGCACCAGCTCATCAATGAAGGCTAGGACCTCTGTCTCTGAGGAGCCAGCTCCAATGGCGGTTGGGTTGTTAGCAGTACGGGGCCTGTCCTTCAACTGTACCTTCAGGTCCTGTACCTCCACCTGTGACGGTACAGGGTTCAAGTTAATGGATCCAGTAAATCTTGTTGCTCGGCTACCTTACAGTGCAGAAGAAAAAGGTACGGCAAAAATCTATGCACTGGAATCGAGCAAATTGTACAGCTTTGCCGTACACATGATCAAAGAGTAAATAAGTAATGTTCACTGAACGCGCAACGACGGCTAGACCAAACAGAGGATGTAAACGCCCGATCCCTTCTCTAGCTCACCAAACATCTGTACTTTCACCTGTCAGGGTATAGGGTTTGGGTTCGGATGGATCCAACAGATCTCCCTTTGTTGGATCCATCAGAACCCCAACCCTATACCCTGATAGGTAGCAGTCCCTGACAAGGGATCTGATATCAGGGTGTGTGGATCTGAGCGAGCGTGCACATCCACCTGACAGGCTTTGGGTTTGAATACATCACCAAAATGTATATCATATTTATATTTACATGGCAGTTCCACACTATGCTCCATACCTGCAAGCACATGTCCCACATTCAATCCACACTGTTCATCACTCTATTCCACACCTGCAGACACACACCCCACACTAATTCATAACCACATTCCACACTCCACACTTGCAGAGGCACCCCCCACGCACTGATTCCATACACATAAAAGTATTCTGCACACTGTTCCATACCAGCAGAAACGCCCCCACACTTACTACACACTTATTTCACACTATATTCCACACCTGCAGGTTGTCAATAATGCGCTGATAGTCAGCGACGTGGCTTTC
Source organism: Limnomonas spitsbergensis (assembly GCA_037349105.1). Classification (NCBI taxonomy): domain Eukaryota; kingdom Viridiplantae; phylum Chlorophyta; class Chlorophyceae; order Chlamydomonadales; genus Limnomonas; species Limnomonas spitsbergensis. Next base: position 521,991 of record JAYJMM010000093.1, on the reverse strand, counting down.
CACCGTCCCGACATTCTGCACAACATGTGTCTTGATTTCCTTCGCCCGATCAGCATATCTGCGCGGTGTCGCAGGTTAGGGTTAAGGTGGAAGGAGATAGGGGTTTAGCAGCATCGGCCCAGTCAGTGTACCTGCGCAGTACCGCAGGGGACAGTTCAGCTCCAAGGCCCCATGCACGCCCCATGCACACCCCTCCTCCCCATGCAGGCACCCACTTTAATGTGCCTGTAGGGGGACCTGACGTGACGGGACGCTCGCCAGCATTATTTTTTTGTGCACCAAACTAGAGCAGCATTATTCACCGGAGGCGTGCACCGGTGTGCACCAGATCCCCATGCATTTGCACGCACCCACTTTTATGTGCCAGTAGGGGGGTGGTACTGAGCTACTGATCCGATCTGGACGATGCCCAGATCTACAGATCCTTCCCGGATCTGACACAACTACAAGCCCCAGATCTGCACCCCTCCTCCCCAAGCACACACTCCCTTCAGTTTACCAGTGATGAGATTGTACTAATGAGTAATGAGGTGGACGAAGCCTGGATCTACAGATCCTGCCCAGATCTGCCAGTACTGTAAGCCCTAGATCCGCACCCCTTCTCCCTATGCACCAACTTAAGCATGCAGTGATCGTACTGATCTGAGCTGGATGATACCCGGATGTACAGATTTCACCCAGATCTACCATTGCTAGAAGTCCTAGATCTGCCTTTACTACCCTTAACCTGCCACAACTACCCTAGATCTGCCTTTACTACCCTAGATCTGCTATGAGTACCCTGGATCTGCCATTATTACCATGGATCTGCACTCACTTGAGTGTGCCAATAGAGTGGTGGTACTGATCCGAGGCGGAGGAGACAGTGGTAATCATTGCGGTACGGCTGTTGCCGCTCAGTCCGTCCTGCATCACAGAGAAATGTGTATGAATTTTATAAATGTGTACGAAGGTGTGAAATGTGTATGAAGGTGTGAAACTCGTGTGGGGGTGTGAAAGGTATGCTGAGGTGTACACATCAGGGTCACAGGGGCTATGGGTGTGGATGCAGCATGGTGTGGAAATGTACTGGATGAAGCAGTACAATACAAAGCGGTACAGCCAGAGGCAGTACAGCTTGGCTGTAGATTTGCGGTTTAAGGACAGGCAGAAAACGACGCCCGCTTCACATATTTTATGACCGCAAAGGAAAATACCTCCAGTGGAGGTATTTATTTTTTTCGATATCACTCATTCATCTAGAACTTAGGTATCCTCGTTTGAGTGGGTTGCCTGGTTGCCTGGTCGCCTGATCCCTGCCACGGACATCCTCTTGCCACAGCCACTCACTCTCACTATAACCTTTCAAAAAATTGCAACTACTAGTCCTCAGGGCCCTTAACTCAGCCTCCCAATCCCTGCTTTGAACTGTATCAACTCACTACTCCACTCAACTTGGGCAGTCAAGTAGACTTGCTGCTCAAGGCAAGGGAATCCATGGTGGCTCAAAAATTCCATCCACACTGCCGGCCACTTTTAGGCCCCCCGGTCGGCCTGGGCCAGCAAAAGAAATACCTTCCCTGGCTAAAACGGCGACTTGGCAAGCACTACTCGGTAACTTGGCAACATGGGTACCTGGCTACTTGGCAACTTGGCTGCATGGCTACCTGGCTACTTGGCTACTTGGCTACTTGGCAACTTGGCTGCATGGCTACCTGGCTACCTGGCTACTTGGCTACTTGGCAACTTGGCAACTTGGCTACTTGGCTAACTGGCTACTTGGCTACTTGGCAACTTGGCAACATGGGTACCTGGCTACTTGGCTACTTGGCAACTTGGCTGCATGGCTACCTGGCTACTTGGCTACTTGGCAACTTGGCAACTTGGCTGCATGGCTACCTGGCTACTTGGCTACTTGGCAACTTGGCTACCTGGCTACTTGGCAACTTGGCTACTTGGCTACCAGGCTACTTGGCTACCTGGCTACTTGGCTACCTGGCTACTTGGCTACTTGGCAACTTGGCAACATGGGTACCTGGCTACTTGGCAACTTGGCTGCATGGCTACCTGGCTACTTGGCTACTTGGCTACTTGGCAACTTGGCAACATGGGTACCTGGCTACTTGGCTACTTGGCAACTTGGCTGCATGGCTACCTGGCTACTTGGCTACTTGGCAACTTGGCAACTTGGCTGCATGGCTACTTGGCAACTTGGCTACCTGGCTACTTGGCTACTTGGCTACCTGGCTACTTGGCTACCTGGCTACTTGGCTACCTGGCTACTTGGCTACCTGGCTACTTGGCTGCCTGGCTACTTGGCTACTTGTCAACTTGGCAACTTGGCTACCTGGCTACTTGGCTACATGGCTGCATGGCTACTTGGCTGCTTGGCTATTTGGCTACTTGGCTACTTGGCTGCTTGGGTACCTGGCTACTTGGCTACCTGGCTACTTGGCTACCTGGCTGCTTGGCTACTTGGCTACTTGGCTACTTGGCAACTTGGCTACTTGGCTACCTGGCGACTTGGCTACCTGGCTACTTGGCTGCATGGCTACTTGGCTGCTTGGCTACCTGGCTACTTGGCTACTTGGCTGCTTGGGTACCTTGCTACCTTGCTACCTTGCTACTTGGCTGCTTGGCTACTTGGCTTCATGGCTACTTGGCTACATGGCTACCTGGCTACTTGGCTACTTGGCTACCTGGCTACTTGGCTACCTGGCTACCTGGCTACTTGGCTACCTGGCTACTTGGCTACTTGGCTACCTGGCTACTTGGCTACCTGGCTACTTGGCTACTTGGCTACTTGGCAACTTGGCTACTTGGCTACCCCCGGGCCCGTCCCTGCATGTTGCCTGCTACATGGCGTGCTCCTCAGCTGTCCTATGACGACACAATTGCCTTCTTCCTTTCAACGCCCTCACCTTGAGCAGTCGAGTCAGCTTGCTGTTGCGATACGGGATGTATGCAACGCCCTTTCCAGGAGACTCGCCCTGCAAGGGTTTAGGGGTCAGGAGGTTGAGTAAAGGGTTTAGGATTGAGGGAGCAGGAGGCTGAGTAAAGGGTTCAGGGTCCACGGTGTGAGGTTGAAGTCCCACCCTTGGCGTAAGGTTTGGGGTTAAGGCTTCAGGGTTTAGGGATCAGGCATTGAGTCAAGGGTGCAGGGTTTAGGGATCAGGAGGCTGAGTTAAGGGTTTAAGCTCACATACTTCCCCACTCACCCACCCGCCATCCACTCACCTGCTTCCCGAGCGCATTAATGCAGTTGGCCAGTGCCAGCAAGGATCGGTTGATGTTGGCCCCATCACGCAGCTTCTGGCCCACGTTGTTTGTGTCTGTATCAACAAGATAATAGTCAGCAGGTGACAGCTTGGGGGTTTAGGTTCAGAACTGGAACCCTGAACAAAAGGATAACAGTCAGCAGGCCGCATCAGGTGTGCATGTGGAGTGCGGCTGAATATTGGGGCTTCACAGCTTGTGTGAAATCCTTAGAAGGGCAAAGGGAATGGGGAGCAAGGAGGGGGGGGGGGGGGGGGGGGCGGAGACGTGGGCAGGGGGGGGGGAGACGTGGGCAGGGGGGGAGACAAGAAGGAGGAGGGGGGGGGGGGGGAAGACAAGAAGGTAGGGGGGGGCGGGGGGGGGGGGGGATGGACAAGACATGGGGATGGCAAAGGAGCTGACAGTGACAGGTGCATGTGAGATGGCGACTTCAACCTCTTTAGATACTCACGACTGACTAACTTCCTGGTTTGTTTTTCACCCCTTCAATGCCCTCCAGGATCTCTCCCAAGTGCCGGGCTAAAACAATACCACATCCGCACTCACAGGCATGGGCACCCACGCGGCCGAGCCCTTTCAGCAGGGCCCAGAGGTGTAACGTCATTGACACATTCACATGTAGCACCCAGCTTCCACTGACAGGCTGCCCGCCCGGATCCAGCCACATCAACCAGGTGCTTGCTGCCTGTTCAGATCCAGACAGAGCTGTCAATACTTTGCTGCCCATTTTGGATCCAGCCAGATCTATACCAACTGCCACTGCCCATCCAGATCCAGCCAGATCCAGTCTGTCACCCCCCAGCTGCCCCTCGAGATTCAGCCAGATCTACCACCCACAAGCTGCCCCTTAAGACCAGCCAGATCTACCACCCACCCCTGCCGATTCAGATCCAGCCATATCTACCACCCCCCCAGCTGTCCCTCAAGATCCAGCAACATCTACCACCCACCTGCTGTCCATTCAGAACCAGCCAGACCTTCCACCCACCTGCTGCCCGTTCAGATCCAGCCAAATCTACCACCCACCTGCTGCCTGTTCAGATCCAGCAAGATCTAACACCTGTCTGCTGCCCGTTCAGATCCAGAAAGATCTAACACCTGTCTGCTGCCCGTTCAGATCCAGCCAAATCTGCCACCCACCTGCTGCCCGTTCAGATCCAGCCAGATCTACTAGAGCCAGCTTCGCACACAACTGCTGGACTCGATAGTGGTTCCGGGGCGAGCGGCGGACATTGATCTCTAGCACCTGGAAAGAGCATAATGGTGGGGAGCGGGGGGCAGTACAGGAGTGGGGAGTGAGGCGTGGGTTGGAGTGAGGGGGGCAGTACAGGGGTGAGGAGTGAGGAGTGAGGAGCAAGAGGTAGAGCAGGGGAGAGGAGTGAGGAGTGGGAGTGGTGTGGAGCGGAAGGCAGTGCAGGGGTAAGGAGTGAGAAGCAAGAGGCAGTGCAGGAGTAAGGAGTGACAAGCAAGAGGCATTACAGGAGTAAGGAGTGACAAGCAAGAGGCAGTGCAGAGGTAAGGAGTGAGAAGCATGAGGCAGTGCAGGAGTAAGGAGTGACAAGCAAGAGGCAGTGCAGGGGTAAGGAGTGAGAAGCAAGAGGCAGTGCAGGAGTAAGGAGTGACAAGCAAGAGGCATTACAGGAGTAAGGAGTGACAAGCAAGAGGCAGTGCAGGGGTAAGGAGTGAGGAATGGGGAGCAAGAGGTAGTGCAGGGGTAGTGCAGAGGTAGTGCAAAGCTCCTCTCCCACCCCCTCTTTTCCCCTCCCCCACCCATCCCGTCCCCCCGTGTTCCCCTCCCCCACCCATCCCGTCCCCCCGTGTTCCCCTCCCCCACCCATCCCCCCGTGTTCCCCTCCTCTCCCATCCCCCCCCCCACCCCCCCCCACTGTCCCCCCGTGTTCCCCTCCCCCCCCCCTCCCCCCCCCGTCCCTGTCCTCCCCCTTCCTGACCCCCCGTGTTCCCCCCCTCTCCCCCCCCCTGCCAGCCCCTCCCGTCCCCACGTGTTCCCCTCCCCTCCCCTCCCAGTCCCCCCCCCCTCCTGTCCCCCCGTGTTTCCCTGCTCCCCCCCCCATCCCAGTCCCCCATCTCCCACTGTCCCCCCGTGTTTCCCTGCTCCCCCCCCCATCCCAGCCCCCCATCTCCCACTGTCCCCCCGTGTTTCCCTCCTCCCCTCCCCCCGTGTTCCCCCCCCACTGCCCCCTCCGTGTTCCCCACCCGGGCCCTAAACAGCGCACCGCATGGGACCTCGATGATTGTGAATTCGCGTCCGTGGACTCGGTCTTCCTCCTCCGGTTGCCATCATCCAGAAGACCCTGTGTGCGGCGAGGGGGGGGGGTGATGGTTTAAGTGTGAATCACAACAGTGGTCTTCCTCCAGAAGAACCTGTGGTGTGGGAGGGGGGTAATGGTTAGAGTGTGGATCACAACAGTCTTCCTCCTCCAGAAGATTCTGTGTGCGGCGAGGAAAGTGATGGTTAAAGTGTGGATCACAACTCTATCTCTCCTGCTGCATGGTAGTTTGTTTTTATTTCTTTATTTCTTATACCGTATGGTTCCACACTTCAGACCTCATGTTTCCCTCTATACCCACCATCACGTCCCTTGCGCCCTTAGCAGTGTGTCTTCAGAGAATTGGAGAGGCAAAGGAGCTCCCTAAAGGAGCCCCCCGCGATTTTTGCCTGTTAAGCATATATTCACACTTCAGGGTCCACACTTCATACCTCAAGATTCACCCTGCACACTTCATGTTTCACACTGCACCCACCATCACGTCTCCCGCGCCCTGAACAGTGATCTTCTTGAGCCCGGCGACTTGCACCCCTTGGTCGGGGTCTTCCCGCAGCTCTAGAGGGCCGGAGTTCTTCACTAGCAGGTCGTAAATAGTCTGAAAGATGGATGAATGGGGACAGGGGGGCGAAACAAGGGAGAGGAGTAAGATTTCGGTGACCAGTTTCCCAGCTGGATTTGTCACTAGGATGAATTAATGGGACAGGGGGGGCAAAGCAAGGCAGTTGGGGAAAACAGCTTTTTAGTGCCAGCCAAATTTCTTCCCATGCTCTGAGGGAGTTCTTCACCAGCAAGTCGTACACGGCGGATGAATGGGGCAGGGGGGGCAAAACAAGGCAGTTGGGAAGTTATCTAGTCATGAGTTCGCCACTAGGATAGTAGGATTATTAAGTGGACAGGGGGCAAAGCAAGGCAGTTGGGGATAAAGAGTTCACTTGTGCCAGCCAAATATCTACCCGCAGCTCTACAGGCCGGAGTTCTTCACCAGCGGGTCGTAAATAGTCTGAAAGATGGATGAATGGGGACAGGGGGGCGAAATAAGCCGGGGTTGGGGGCAATTAGTCAGGACATGCCAGCCACATTTCACCCCACAGCTCCCGTGGGCCGGAGCTCTTCACCAGCGGGTCGTAAATAGTCTCTACCCGAGAGATGAATGGGACAGGGGGGCAGAGCAAGGGAGTGGAGGAGTAAGATTTACCATTATCCCAGCAGGAGTTCTCCACTAGGACGAATGAATGGGACAGGGGGGCAGAGCAAGGGAGTGGAGGAGTAAGATTTACCATTATCCCAGCAGGAGTTCTCCACTCGGACGAATGAATGGGACAGGGGGGCAGAGCAAGGGAGTGGAGGAGTAAGATTTACCATTATCCCAGCAGGAGTTCTCCACTCGGACGAATGAATGGGACAGGGGGGCAGAGCAAGGGAGTGGAGGAGTAAGATTTACCATTATCCCAGCAGGAGTTCTTCACTAGGACGAATTAATGGAACAGGGGGGCAAGTAAGCCAATGTTGGGGAAAAAGAGTCCAGTGGGCCCGGAAATCTTCACTAGGACGAATTAATGGAACAGGGGGGCAAGTAAGCCAATGTTGGGGAAAAAGAGTCCAGTGGGCCCGGAGTTCTTCACCAGCAGATCGCTTACATAGCCTACAGGTCCCCAAGACAGAGGGGACAGGGGGGCGAGGCAAGGGAGTTGGGGAGCAGCCATTCAGCCACATGTCTTCCCACAGCTCAGAGGGCCGGAGGGCATGGGGAGGACGCACGGGACAGGGGGGCAAGGCAAGGGAGTTGGGGAGTAGGAGTTCAGTTTAGGATTTGAGGTTTAGGGTCCGAATTATGCAGCTGAGTTACAGTCACCGAGGGCAAATAGGGCAAATAGGGCAAATAGGGCAAATAGGGCATATAGAGCAAATAGGGCAAATAGGGCAAATAGGGCAAATAGAGCAAGTAGGGCAAATAGGGCAAATAGGGCAAATAGGGCAAGTAGGGCAAATAGGGCAAATAGGGCAAATAGGGCAAGTAGGGCAAATAGGGCAAATAGGGCAAATAGAGCAAATAGGGCAAATAGGGCAAGTAGGGCAAATAGGGCAAATAGGGCAAATAGGGCAAATAGGGCAAATAGGGCAAATAGGGCAAATAGAGCAAATAGGGCAAATAGGGCAAATAGGGCAAATAGGGCATATAGAGCAAATAGGGCAAATAGGGCAAGTAGGGCAAGTAGGGCAAATAGGGCAAATAGAGCAAATAGGGCAAATAGGGCAAATAGGGCAAATAGGGCAAATAGAGCAAATAGGGCAAATAGGGCAAATAGAGCAAATAGGGCAAATAGGGCAAATAGGGCAAATAGGGCAAATAGGGCAAATAGAGCAAATAGGGCAAATAGGGCAAATAGGGCAAATAGAGCAAATAGGGCAAATAGAGCAAATAGGGCAAATAGGGCAAATAGGGCAAGTAGGGCAAGTAGGGCAAATAGGGCAAATAGGGCAAATAGGGCAAATAGGGCAAATAGGGCAAATAGGGCAAATAGAGCAAATAGGGCAAATAGGGCAAATAGGGCAAATAGGGCAAATAGGGCAAATAGGGCAAATAGGGCAAATAGGGCAAATAGAGCAAATAGGGCAAATAGGGCAAATAGGGCAAATAGGGCAAATAGAGCAAATAGGGCAAATAGGGCAAATAGGGCAAATAGGGCAAATAGGGCAAATAGGGCAAATAGGGCAAATAGGGCAAATAGAGCAAATAGGGCAAATAGGGCAAATAGGGCAAATAGGGCAAATAGAGCAAATAGGGCAAATAGGGCAAATAGGGCAAATAGGGCAAATAGGGCAAATAGGGCAAATAGGGCAAATAGGGCAAATAGGGCAAATAGGGCAAATAGGGCAAATAGGGCAAATAGGGCAAATAGGGCAAATAGGGCAAATAGGGCAAATAGGGCAAATAGGGCAAATAGGGCAAATAGGGCAAATTCCGAAAATTTTCACAGGAAGGGACCCTGTAGTTCCTTGCACGATTTCTGAATTACGATACAATTGCACAGCACTGAATGTACCCATCCTCTCCCTCCCTCCTCCCCTCCCCTCACAAAACGTAACAACATTTCTCCCCCTCCTGCTGCAGCACTGTCCCACACTTTGCCACACTTCTCTATTCGCACAGTGCCACACAGTGTCACACTTCACAACACTTATCCCCCTCTCTCCTGATGCAGTACAGTGCCACGTACCTCGTTGTAAACTTCCAGGTAGCTGCATTGTACTTCTAAGTCCTCATTGCCAAACAGGCGCTGCCGCTCGGTGAAGTGCCCTTCCCTCCCCTTCCCTCCCCTCCCTTTCCCTCCCCTCCCCTCCCCTCCCCTCCCTTTCCACCCCCTGCCTCCCCTCCCCTCCCCTCCCCTCCCTTCCCCCATACTCCCCTCCCCTCCCCTCCCCTCCCCTTCCCTTCCCTCCCTTCCCATTCCCTGATGCAGTACAGTGCCACATACCTCGTTGTACACTTCCAGGTAGCTGCATTGTACTTCAAAGTCCTCATCGCCGAACAGGCGCTGCCGCTCGGTGAAGATGCGCTCCAGAGACAGAATCATCAGGCCTGGGTCATTGGGGCCACCTGGGACGGGGGGAGAATAATAAACAAGTTAATTAAAAACATAAATACCGGTACCAGTGGTATAATTGTGTTAAAATAAATACATCAGACTTAGGAGGAAATGGTGGGAGCATCAGGCCTGGGTCATTGGGGCCACCTGGGAGGGGGAGAAGGTAATAAACAAGGTAATTAAAAACATAAATAGCGGTACCAGTGGTATGTAATTACGGTATGTTAAATAAAATGCATCAGAAGTAGGAGGGGTGGTAAAGGGTTCAAACCCTGAACCCTAAAAACGCCTAAACCCTCGTCACTCACCAACCAAGGTATAGGTCTTGCCGCTGCCAGTCGCCCCATAGGCAACCATGTGCGGTAAAGGGTTAACCCTGAACCCCGACAATGCCTAAACCCTCGTCACTCACCAACCAAGGTATAGGTCTTGCCGCTGCCAGTCGCCCCATAGGCAACCATGTGCGGTAAAGGGTTAACCCTGAACCCCGACAATGCCTTAACCCTCATCACTCACCAACCATGGTATAGGTCTTGCCGCTGCCAGTCGCCCCGTAGGCAAACACGGTTGTGTTGATTCCATAGAGCACACCAACCACCAAGTCCCGTATGGTACCGTTGTATACGTCTTCATTCGATGCCTGAGGGTTTGGGGTAAGGGGTTAAGGGTTAGCATAAGGAGGTTAAGTATGAGGGTGCTGTTTAGGATAAAAGCCTGAGGTTTAACGGATAAGGGTTAACGGAGAAGGGTATAGGGATAAGGGTTTAGGGATAAGGGTTTAGGGATAAGGGTTAACGGAGAAGGGTATAGGGATAAGGGTTAACGGAGAAGGGTATAGGGATAAGGGTTTAGGGATAAGGGTTTAGGGATAAGGGTTAACGGAGAAGGGTATAGGGATAAGAGTTAACGGAGAAGGGTATAGGGATAAGAGTTAACGGAGAAGGGTATAGGGAGAAGGGTTTAGGGAGAAGGGTTTAGGGAGAAGGGTTTAGGTAGAAGGGTTAACGGAGAAGGGTATAGGGATAAGGGTTTAGGGATAAGGGTTAACAGAGAAGGGTATAGGGATAAGGGTTAACGGAGAAGGGTATAGGGATAAGGGTTAACGGAGAAGGGTATAGGGATAAGGGTTAACGGAGAAGGGTATAGGGATAAGAGTTAACGGAGAAGGGTATAGGGAGAAGGGTTTAGGGATAAGGGTTAACGGAGAAGGGTATAGGGATAAGAGTTAACGGAGAAGGGTATAGGGATAAGGGTTTAGGGATAAGGGTATAGGGATAAGGGTTTAGGGAGAAGGGTTTAGGGAGAAGGGTTTAGGGAGAAGGGTTTAGGGAGAAGGGTTTAGGGAGAAGGGTACAGGGATAAGGGTTTAGGGAGAAGGGTACAGGGATAAAGGTTAACGGATAAGGGTAAAGGGATAAAGGTTAACGGAGAAGGGTTTAGGGATAGGGGTTCAGGGAGAAGGGTTAATGGAGGAGGGTTTAGTATGAAGGGATAAGGGTTCACGGAGAAGGGTTTAGGGCTAAGGGTGTTATTTCACACATTCTATCTGCACGCCTGACGTGGTCTTAACCTATGGGTGAACGGTGTGAAAGGGTGGGGAGGGAGTGTGAAGGGGTGGGGAGGGACTGTGAAGGGAGCTGGCTAGCCGGCAGGAGCGCAGGCACGTGGCAGTACAGTGTGATGGTCACACAATTCTGCACTACGGGGGGCAGGGACTGTCCGTATGGCCCCTGCCCAGAAACGTTGCCCTGCAGAAGTACAGATTCATACTTTGACACGTACCGGTATGTCCCCCACACCTTCTACTCCCTCCCTGGCTTCTGCCGCCTGGCGAGTCAAAGCCCAAATCACAATTGTACCGCTTCTCTCACCAGGGGGTCAAAGGCCACATCGAAAGTGTACCGCTTCTCCTTGGTGCGGTTCTGCATCTGATCCAGATAGTCCTGCGGTACACATGTGGGATGGTGGGAATAGTGTGAGAGGGTGGGAAGGGGGTGTATCTGGGCTGCATCTGATTCCGATCGGAATACCTGTCCTGCAGTACACACACTGGGTGCGCAGCAAGCCTTTTAAATCATTCTCGCCTTTGATACAAAGCGAGATCTCTGTCACAGCCCCCTGCACACATAGCCATGCCTATACCTATGATGGCCATGCCCATACCCATGTCCATGCCCATACCCATGCCTATGCCCAGGCTCATGCCTATGTTGGACATGCAAAGTTCTACCTTGCACACGCATGGTGTCACGACATGTATGCCACCATGCATACCGCCGTACATAACGCCATGTACACCGCCATGCATACCTCCATACATACCTCCGTACATGCTGCCATGCATACCTCCATGCATACTGCCATGCATGCAACCAAGTATACCACCATGCATACTGCCATGCATACCGCCATGCATACTGCTATGCATGCAACCAAGTATACCGCCAAGCATACCGCAATGCATACCGCAATGCATACCACAATGCATACCGCAATGCATACCGCCATGCATGCAACCAACTATACCGCCATGCATGCAACCAAGTACACCGCCTTGCAGTCCCGCCATGCGTAACGCTATGAACACCGTCATGCATGCTGCCATGCATACCGCTATATGTACTGCCCACCATGCCATCAATCCACCATGCATGACGCCAAGCATGTTACCCTACCGCCCCATGTCCACACCTTGGTCTCATCCGGATCCAGCACGAGCACCACTTTCCCATCCATCACACGCATAATGTCACGCGTCTTTGCTTTGCCATCCCGCTCGTTCTTGAGCAGCGGCCGGACGCGCACAGCCACAATGAGTGAGGATTGAGACGTGTTAGGCACATACTGCACGTGGCAGGAGGGAGGGAAGAGGATGAGTGACTGAGACATGTTAGGCACATACTGCGCGTGGCAGGAGGGAGGGAAGAGGATGAGTGACTGAGACGTGGTGGACTCGTACTGCACGGGGAAGAGAGACTATGCCATGCTATGCTATGCTATGCTATACTATGCTATGCTATGCCATGCTAATATGCTATGCAATGCCATGCCATGCAATGCCATGCAATGCAATGCCATACTATGCCATTCTATGCCATACCATGCTATGCCATGCAATGAAACACAGGCCACTGAATCCGAGCTGAGTTGGAAAAAGGATGGAAGCTATGAAAAGCCAGAAATAGACAACATGGGACAGATTGGTTGAAACTCTCGCTCATGCGACACATGCAGCCCTACAGAGGTGACACGGCATTGGGAAGGGCATTGGGAGGGGGGACTGAAGTGTTAGGAGGTAGAGAGCATCGGGGAATGGGCGGCAGGGCCTCGGTTGGGGGACTTTGAAATTGAACTTATTAGCTGGAACAAAAGTGTGGAAGCATCTGCTCGTCACCACGAAGCTCTGATGGGACACCCAATGGTTATGTCATTGATGTGGAAGGATCCGTGATTGTTGTATCGTGGCTCGGCTGCACTTCAGCTATAGCTCAGCTACAGCTCAGCTACCCCCTGGCCTTCGGATGGAGGCCCCACGCATGAGTAGACGTGCTGCTTGGGCCATCAGCCGCAGACCGGTGAAGGTATGGCTGCAATGAGGCCCTTGCTGGCCCACTGGGGCCTGGGGCCTGGGGCCCTTGCTGGCCCACTGGGGCATGGGGCCTGGGGCCTGGGGCCCTTGCTGGCCCAATGGGGCATGGGGCCTGGGGCCTGGGGCCCTTGCTGGCCCAATGGGGCATGGGGCCTGGGGCCTGGGGCCCTTGCTGGCCTCTGGGGCATGGGGCCTGGGGCCCTTGCTGGCCCACTGGGGCATGGGGCCTGGGGCCTGGGGCCTGAGGCCCTTACTGGCCCACTATGGCCTTTGGGGGCCCACTGGGCCCACTGGGGCCTTTGGCAGCCCCCTGAAGGTACACTGACGCCCGATAAATAGGCATTAAAAAATACAAGTGATGTTGACAACATGACAAATGAATCAGGCTTGGCTTAGACGATGATGGCTGGGACATGCATGTGAGGATTAGGTCTCACTAGGATCGGGGATGAGAGGGAGGGGTCGCAAGAGAGGCTTGAAGGGGGGGAGGCACAGTCGGGTGCTCTGATGCGTCTAGGGCGCCTGAGGCCTTGCAGGAAATGCATGGTAGGCATGCATGACATGTGCAGAGGGGGGTGCAATGCATGGTAGGATTGCATGACATGTTCAAGGAGGGAGAGCCACTGTGGGGGAGACTTGGGTCATGAGGGGAATGGCGGGACGGACAGACGTCTTCATGCGGGTGCGCATGCTCTGTGCGTGTCAGGCACCAAATGCCATGCGGAGGATTAACAGAAGAAAGGTATGTTTGGAGGAATATCCTTCACTACCTGTCCCTCCATTCCCTCTCCGTGCTGCCTGCACCAGGGCAAGAAGGGGGAATGGAGGGACATGTATCTCCATGTGGTGCGCATGCACATGCTGCGCGGGCTATGATAAATCTCCCTCGGTTTCCCCTGCTTATTTCGGAATGCTGCAGCTTACTCTTGATGCATTGACGACGGACGAAAGCTTCACTGGAAGCTGTTTCTGTCCTGACATGACCATGTGCGTCCGCTAGCAGCGTCCCCAGGGCTCCTCGGTCCACGAACTCCACTAATCCAGTATTTAAGAATTTAGGAATCCAGAAATTGATGTCGACCTCTAAATTGTGCAGGAAAGGGATGACGTCAGTTTGAAGGCGAGAGCTGCACCAGGGCCAGTCGTAGGCCGCGCGACTCAAAATGGCCAGCACATCAAGAAACGGAATCTCTTTCAGTCATGTTTACATGACCGTTGCAGATCTTCGCTTCCTTTGCTTCAAAGTGAAACGACCTGACAGGACATTAATTCAAGATGTACAACCGCCCCGACTGTTTTTGCCAATTTTGAACGTCTCTCCCCCTGGTTTCTCTCCCCCGGTCTCTCTAACCTAGAGATTTCTGGACAGTATTTTGTAGGACGCATACTCCCTTGCATCCGATGATTGCAATTGTTCTCAGTTTTTGCATCCGTCGACTCAATGCTACTGCCGCCGATGTCGGCCTCGCCGCTGAACCTGCGAGGCGAGGCGATGTCACGGCCAGCTGCTGTCCATGAGTATGAGACATTTATAGGCATGGGGCTTGCTACCTTCCGTTATGCGCCTTCGGCCAATCGCCTCCCCGGCCGCGTCACAGACTCACAACCTCAGCGCGACCGCCCAGACGCCCAGTATCTGATTCATCGCGACAACCGCGGCAATCCTAGCAAAATTTCGGCAACAGTTCTACACACGTAACCATGAAAATCATATTCGACAAAGTATACTGCTCGCCTGGATAGCCTCCCCTGGTTAGCCTACTGACGGACGCACGCATTTTGTGACACCACTTAGGGGTCGGTCAGACTGCGTTGCGTTTGAGGTTGCGTTTGGCAGTTGCGTTTGGATTTAGCGTGAATCTGACGCTAAACTGGTCACACTGCGTTTGGGCAAGACGGCAGGGCAAGACGATGTCGTGGCACGACATGGTACATTTTTGTGCGAATTCCGTCTCCCAGCGACTCGGGGTTGATATTTCCTTGTTTTGTAACATATATATTGTTCGTGTCCAGCTTAAGATCAAGCTTAAGTTGGAATTCATGAAAAATCTCAAACGCGAAAACTCACCCCCCCCCCCTGCGTTTGCGTTTCGCGTTTGGGCGCGTTGCGTTTGGCGTTTGGGTAGTGTGACCGGCGTCGCGTTTGCACTTTTTCGTGACGCAACCTCAAACGTAACGCAGTCTGACCGACCTCTTACAAATCACCCTTCGAAATCAGCATCCGACCTCCCGTCCCTTACTCCCTTCTGCATGCAGCCCCATGCATAGCAAATTTTGTCAGCCGGAATCATGTGACCCTCCTTGGTATACGCGGACTGGCAACAACGATAATGGGTCGAGCAGCAGGCATCCATGCATGCTATACAAGATTGAATTGCAGCATCATGGCAGCAGGCATGTCTTTGCCAGACCATGCAGCCCTCCTCATACGGTACACAACATTCAGAAAAAGCTCAAAACAGCTGCCGCCCCTAACACTACTTGGTGTCTCCCATGAATCCATGATGCAAGACGATGACGTAACACCTATGCCGGGACAGTTGGGCGCCCATGCGGCCTAACCTTTTTGAGCAGGGCCCAGAGGTAGAATGTCATTGACCTATGCCTTAAGTGCCATGCAAAAGAAGTCTGCCGCGTGGGCGCCCAACTGTTGCAAGTGCATTCTGGACACGTGTACCCGCAAGTGGCCACTGCAACTTTATGTCATTGCCCCCCCCCACACACACACACCCACACACAATCCGCCAGTTCCAAGTCCCCGGGTCGCATGTGATTGTTGGTCGTGTGCCTTTCCTGTTCATGCTTTCCTTTTCTAAGCTGCCGACGAAGGCCCCATGCCCAGCCGGCACCTGGGCTGTTTTCGGCAATGACGTTACACCTGTGGGCCCTGCTCGAAAAGGCTCGAGGGCGCCTGACTAAAAGGGGCAGACGAAAAAGGAAGGACAATGGGTAATTAAGTGAAATGACAGAAAAAAGGCTGGAAAGGGAAGGCAAAGGAAGTTCCAGCCTCTGAGAACGCCTACGTCTCAACGATATCTACCACGTCTTCCACAAAAGCGAGGGCATCCCAGCACCATCAGGGGGACCTGCCTATCCCCGCTCCCTAAATTGATCCTGCACACTGGGGCATTGAAAGCATGCATGGAACGCGTCCTCCACATGCTCGCCGTCTCCCCAAGCCCAACATCGCTGGCAGCACCGTCTGTCACACTGCTGACCGCTGCGCCGTCCGCTAGTGCCGGCCGTGTTGACAGCGCCGAGCCCCAGCCTTAAGTTCGTGTGCACGCAAGCACACTCCTTTCGGCTAGTGCGGCCCCTGGCCTGCGCCCGCCGTAGGCTGGAACCAAGTGCAGTAGGCGGCGGCAGATTTGTGTTCAGTGGCAGGATCCGGCAGGATCTCTGTTTTTTGTGTTATCGTCTCAGGTTTGTAAGGTTGGGCGTCCGGCCTCACATCTTGTAAAGTCCTAGCAAAATAAAATATGTCAATGACATTACACCTCTGGGCCCTGCTCAAAAAGGCTCGGCCGCGTGGGCGCCCAACGGTCTTGTTGGAAGAAAAGAAACTGAAGTTAAGAGGGAAAGAAGGAGAAAAAAACAAAGGAAAGAACTACCCCCCCCCCAAAGGAAAAGTCAGCCCAAAGTCAACCTTGCCCCTCTCAAGCCTATTCCCCAAGAAGGCAAAGAAAAACAACACAACTAGGCCTCAACAAAGCGAACGACATCTTCAACAAAAGTCAGAGCCTCCCATCCAAGCCTGCCCTGGTACAACTGTTGAAAGTCTGTGGCGCCTTCTAGGGAGCCTACCCAACCTCTCGCCCTAAGCCTCTTCTTCAGGCTAGGGCACTGGAAGCAGGCATGCAGCGCATCCTCCACATGCTCGCCATCTCCCCTTGCCCAACACCGCAAAAGAGAATATGCAATGTCATTAACCTTGTTAAGTCCTAGCAAAAGAAAAGATGTCAGATGACCACTTCCTGCTAGCTTATATGCAGCATCTCCATTACACCCACACCCTACCCCACTTCCCTGACTTCAGTTAGTCCAGTCCCCCCATGCAATTTCGATGACCTCCGTTCCCTCTACCCCACCACCACGAGCCCTTGGCCATTTGTTACCTCATGCACCACTGTTCAGTCAATGACGTTACACCTCTGTCCAGTCAATGACGCTACACCTCTGTCCAATTCATGCTGTTACACCCATGTCCAATCAATGACGTTACACCTCTGTCCAGTCAATGACGTTACACCTCTGTCCAGTCAATGACGTAACACCTCTGGGCCATAGTTAACATTGGTGTCACCATTGTAGCCCCTCACCCCGCTATATAAATTTAACCGAGTTTAATATTAACATATGTAAACCATGGTGTTACAAAGGAATTCCCAGTAGTGTGGGCCATGCTTTACCTCTTTTCAGCAGTTGGTATTCAAAAACGCATCCACGATCCCCCCATCTCCGTCGGATTCCTGCTCATACTGTCGTTCTCGTTCTTGCAACTCGAGGAAGACCGGTCCGGGTTTCGTCCACTTAGGGGCCACCCGACGGCCCCCCAAACGGGATCTGGCGCGCACCAAAATAAATACTGCCGAGCGTCAGGCCTCGGCCAACAGCTCCGCAACCACGTCGTGGTACACCACTAAAACCACAACCATCAGGCAGTAACAGACGTACCGCCGAATCGCATCCGCATCGCACGGGTAGCCGTCCGGCCGGAGCGCGAAAGCAGCGAGGGGCGGCAGGCCCGGCCCCTCCAGCGCTTTCCCAGCGGGAAGGCCGCCGGAGCTGTTGCCCTCTGCAGGCCGCCGGCGCCGCAGCTTGAGCTCCATAATACCGACGTGAACCGCTGCGGCTGCCGCCTCGTCAGCACCACCTCTTGTGGGCGGGGCAGGTCTTCCGCCTGCACGGCCTTTGCCACCGTCACCGCCGCCGTTGCCTTTCCGCCCCCCTTTGCCCGGTAAAACCACAGAAGCGATAACGACAGCGCCTCCTCCCCCACTACCACCGTCGCCGAGCTTCCCCACCCCCTGCCCTGGGCCTGCCACCTGCAGCGGTGCATGTGCGAGGGGCGGCTGCAGCGCCAGCCGGACACGGTGCGGCAAAAGCGCGAGCAGCCCTGAAACCACCGGCGTCAGCGCGGCCTTCGCGACAACGCGCGTCAGCAGAACAATGGCCAGCCCGGCGGAGACGTAAATCGCACGTGCCACGGGTGGCGGCAGCCGGCTGGCGGCGGCAGCCATTGGCGCCAGGCGGGACATGCGGGCGAGCTTTGAGAGACCGCTGCCGTGGGCCACGGGGAAGCCGCCCCTGTGAGGGCAATATGGAGTTAGGAGTGAGAGAGTGAAGTGAGGGTGATAGGAAGGGTAAAGAGTGGGGGAGTGAAGTGAGGGTGATAGGGAGGTATAGAGTGGGGGAGTGAAGAGTGAGGGTGATATAGAGGTAAAGAGTGGGGGAGTGAAGAGGGGGGGGTGATATGGAGGTAAGAGTGAGAGTGAAGAGTGAGGGTGATATGGAGGTAAGAGTGGGAGAGTGAGGGTGATAGGGAGGTAAGACTGGAGAGTGAGAATGATAGGGAGGTAGGAGTGAGGGAGTGAAGAGTGGGGGTAGTATGGATGTACAGAGTGAGAGAGTCCACGCCCACCTCGTCAGGCCATACCTGACGTATTTGATTGATGGTGTGAATACAATGCCCACCATGCCCCTCTGTCGTTAAGTGCTCACGGGTTCAGGATTCAAGGCTTGTAATAAAGAGTGTAGGGCTTCACACACAGGGTTGAGATGCAGCACCCACCACGACCCTATGCACGACGTTACGTGCTCCAGGGTTTCATGTTCAGGATAAAGGCATGTAACATGGTATATAGGGATTGCATAGGGTTTAGGGCTTGAGATTTAAAAGCGTAGGGCTTAAGGTTAGGGCTTAAGATTAGGGCTAAGGGCTTAAGGTTAGGGCTTAGGGCTTAAGACTAAAGATTAAATGCAGTACCCCCCACGCCCAAACGCGAGGCGTTTTGTGCTCCAGGGTTCCAGGATCAAAGGCTTATAACTTAGGGCGCAGGATTTAGGGTTCACATCCAGTACCAGCCGCCCACCATGCCCCGATGAACGTTGTCGCGTGCTCGTAGCTCTCTGTCCGGTGCATTGGAGTAGGGTACCGCAGCAGCGCCCATGCGTGCCCCCCCACCATCAGCACGGCACGGAGCGCTGCCGGCATCAGCGCAAACAGCGAGACCACCGCAGCAGAGGCAGACGGTCCTTCACCTCCGGGCGAGGGCGGAGCGTCGGCGTCGGCGGTGGGGCTGCCGCCTGTGACCCAATCGTGATGATGGCCGGCAGCGGCGGCCCACATGGCAAACACGGAGCCCCCAACAACGCTACCTGCACGGACGAAGCAGGAGGGTCGCATGGGCATGGCGATATAGGAATTATCACGATGCTTACGCATGCCCAGTTTGGGTTCAGGGTTTAGGATTTCAATCTGCTGAACCCTAAACAATTACTGGATTACAGCATGCGATTGCACAGCTATGGGTTTAGAGTTTAGGGTTACAATCTGCTAAACCCATAAACACATGATTCCTGGATTACAGCATGCGATTGCACAGCTATGGGTTTAGAGTTTAGGGTTACAATCTGCTAAACCCATAAACACATGATTCCTGGATTACAGCATGCGATTGCACAGCTATGGGTTTAGGGTTTCAATCTGCTAAATCCTTAACCACATGATTCCTGGATTACAGCATGCGATTGCACAGCTTTGGGTTTAGGGTTTCAATCTGCTAAATCCTTAACCACATGATTCCTGGATAACAGCATGCGATTGCACAGCTATGGGTTTAGGGTTAAGGGTTACAATCTGCTTAACCCTAAACCACACAATGCCTGGATTACGATGTGATTGCACAGCTTTGGGTTTAGCGTTTCAATCTGCTTAACCCCAAACCACATGATTCCTGGATTACAGCATGCGATTGCACAGCTTAAGGTTTAGGGCTTAAGGTTCAAACCTGCTAAATCCTAAACCCTAAACCATTTGATTCCTGGATTACGGCATGCAATTGCACAGCACAAGGTTTAGGGCTTAAGGTTCAAACCTGCTAAATCCTTAACCCTAAACCATTTGATTCCTGGAGTACAGCATGCGATTGCACAGCTTTAGGATTAGGGTTCAGGGTTCAAATCTGCTAAATCCTAACGTCTAAACCATTTGATTCCTGGAGTACGGCATGCGATTGCACAGCTTTAGGATTAGGGTTCAGGGTTCAAATCTGCTAAATCCTAAACTCTAAACCATTTGATTCCTGGAGTACGGCATGCACAGCTTTGGTGTCTGCCTCACACAGCATCAGGTCCAGTGTCGTGTGGACACAAGAGGAAGAGCCTTTTTTGTTGTCACACCCCATTCTGTCCTGCAGAGATTTGTTAGATCTACTCAACCTGTAACGGTATTGGAATGGGATTACCGGTATAAAGAGAGGGTGTGTGCCTCACCCAGCATCAGGTCCAGCGGCGCGTGGACGCAGAGGTAGACCCTCGTGAGGCCAATCCAGGCGCCCCAGAGGGCAGCTGCCGAGTAGCTTCCAACAAACCCGAGCAGCGTCTCCGGCAGCACACCCACACCCAGCAACGTGTGAACCTGGATGCGGCAAGAGGGAGGAGGGGCATGCATGTCACAGTCCTGTAGCTGCCTAGCAGCTTCCAGGATACCCGAGCAGCCTTCCCGGCAATATGCCCGCACTTAGGAGAGTGTGAACTGGACGCGGCAAGAGGGGAGGAGGAGCATGGGCGTCTCTGGCATAATGCACACACGCTTAGCAAGTGTGAACATGGCTGTGATAAGCGGGGAGGAGGAGCATGCGCGACACAGTGCAGAAACTGCTTTAAGGAGTTTAGGGAACCCTACACCCCGACCCCAAACCTGGCCGCGGCAAGATGGGAAAAGAGCAAGCCCGACACAGCACAATGGCTGGTTTTAGGGGGTTTAAATGAAATAAATCTGAGCCCTGAACAGGACTGGGTAAGGGGGGGGAGGAGGATGCAAGACACATTGCTCAAGTTAGCACTGTTGTATTTGCTAATGTGATTTTCCGAGGTTTTCGGGAATCCTAAGCCTTCAACTTTTGAAGAGGACCCGGCGAAATGCGAGGAGGCGCATGCATGTCGCAGTGCTGAGGCAGCTCAAGGAAACAAACCCTTTCATTGCATGGAGGCCGCCATGTCAAGGTAGCGGCATGGCTTCATCCATGCAAAGAAAGGACTTACCGTACGGTTCAGGGCTGGACGCTGAAACCTCAGGTCTGAAACACAATTATGCCGACACAGATGCAATTTGATGAACTCGAACTTACCCTGACATCCCTTTAGTCCCACTTCCCCTTCGTCCCACTTCCCGCTCCAGTGCCTCATCCAAAACATTCCTCCTTGCCTTAGAACCCACCTCCTCCCGTCCCTACTAGCGCCACTGCGCCAGTGCCGCATCCAAAAAGACATTCCTCCCCTGCCTTAGCACCCACCTCCTCCCGTCCCCACCAGCGCCACTGCGCCAATGCCGCATCCAGAAAGACATTCCTCCCTGCCTTAGCACCCACCTCCTCCCGTTCCTACTAGCTCCAGTGCCGCATCCAAAAAGACATTCCTCCCTGCCTTAGCACCCACCGCCTCCCGTCCCTACTAGCGCCGGTGCCACATCCAAAAAGACATTCCTCCCTGCCTTAGCACCCACCTCCTCCCGTCCCTACTAGCGCCATTGCGCCAGTGCCGCATCCAAAAAGACATTCCTCCCTGCCTTAACCCCCACCTCCTCCCGTCCCTACTAGCGCAAGTGCCACATCCAAAAAGACATTCCTCCCTGCCTTAGCACCCACCGCCTCCCGTCCCTACTAGCTCCAGTGCCGCATCCAAAAAGACATTCCTCCCTGCCTTAGCACCCACCTCCTCCCTTCCCTACTAGCATCAGTTCCAACATCAAGCGGCTTCCCCAACGAGCTCTTTCTTCTTCATGACTGGGCTTCAGTTGGCCGATACACTCGCATTGTTCCTTTGCCTTTCCTTTTAATCAGCAACAGCCCTACACGCAAACAGCCTTCCCCATGGACCCGTTTACATCAGAGCTAAATTTGGAGGCCGCCAAGCAGCCGCAACTGGGCCAATTGGGACCAACCTCGACCGGTCTATGGCCGGTGGCCCGAGCAGCAGGGCCTGCAGCATCCGGCCCCCCAGCCACTGACCAGAGTGCAGCTGAAATGTAGCTGAAGCACAACAGTACAAAGGGTTGTCCTTACCAGCGCCAGGGCTGCGAACAAGCCCGCAGACATGTGCGTGCTGGGGGCGCCGTACTCGGTGAAGCCTCGTTCATCATCTGACGCCGCGGGATGCATCTGAGCGCGCTGCGAGGCCGTCGCGGCCTGATTGGGGCGCGGCGAGCACATGAGGTCCTTCAGGGCCGATGTAAGATACGTGGTCAGGGCCAGGCCTGTGCAACATATGGGGCATATGGGGGCACATGGGGCGCTTTGAGTTTGCATGGGACGCTTTGAGTTTGCATGGGACACATGGGGCGATTCAACTTTGCATGGGGCGCTATTGAGTTTGCAGAAGGCGCATGGGGCACATGGAGTGCGCGAGGGACGCATTGAGTGTACATGGGGTGCATGGAGCGCGTCGAGTTCTTACGGGGAAGATGGTACGCACGGTATGGACACATGGGGCGCTTCAACTTTGCATGGGGCGGCTGGGCCGCTTTGAGTTTGCACAGGGCGCATACAATTCACATGGCGAGTGGCCCACTAGAGACATGCGAGGCGGGGTTGCTGAGTTCATTCGTCGCGCTGATGTTTCCTGTATTCTTGTTTATCAACAAATTATAGACAGTTCTATTACTTTCAACTGGATTCAGAACAGTGGGCGTGCAGCCATGCGGTGTTGTCCATGGTCCATGCATGGCATGCATGGCCCATGCATGGGCGTGCATGGTGCATGGTCCATGCATGGAGTGCATGGTGAGCATGGTCCATGCATGGGCGTGTAGCTCCACGGTTGTCCATGGTCCATGCATGGCTCGGGGGTGGGATGGCCATGGGGGCAGCAAGGCAGCACCATTGGTATGTTTGTGTGCATCACTTATATTGTATGTATGCATGTTTGTATGCATGATTAAGGCTATTGCTGCTGGTATGTGGTTATGGAGTCACACGGAGCAAGGCTAGTGGTGGCTGCCTGATGCCGTGTGCGCACGCGCCCTGCGCACGGACCCTGGGTCATACCCTGCTGGGCCCTATACAGTGCTGTGCAATTGCACCGCAATTCATAAACCGTGTAAGTAATTATGGTCCCTGTCGCATAAAAGTAGCTTAACTTGCCTGAAATTCAGCAGCACGGTACAGCCACCACAACGATCGTAATGGACACAATACTGGTCATGTGGCCCCACGGATGATAGGTATAAGTACCCCACTTGCCTCACAGATGCATGGCAGAGTTTCCCATTCCTTGTCAGCCTCCCTGCCCGCCTCGCCAGCATGCACTTTACAATTTGTAAGCCGAGATAAATGGTTTTTCTTCCAGGCTTTCCATTACAAAGGGCCCCCATGTGCTCCCATGCATGCGTCGATCGCAGGTGCGTTTCACGCAGGCCTGCAGCCGGCGCATGCCTGTAACTTTCCCCAGCATACATGAATGTCCATGCATGCAACAGAGGCATGCGTGCAAGCAGTCGCATGCACGCATGCCTTCATATCAGCTGCGTATCATGCTCTTTGAGGAGTGCCGAGTCAGCCTTTATTCAGGTGCACACCACACCACCAGGAGGCCGCCATTCAGCCAATGGAGAACAGCCCTTCTCAAGGACTATGACCAGGGGCCCAAGCGGTAGGGCTTGCTGCAACCGCCAGCCCGCGCTGAGTCTGCATTGTAGTTGAAGCACTCTCTAAGTTTCGGTGGCCCTCACCCATGCACAGTGTCATTGTCTCGGCAGTGTGGCCCATAAAATAAAGGATAGGCAGGCTCGCGACGTAGAAGTGCAGGCTGACAGTGATCTCCGTCAGCAGCGTGAGGGTGTCCATGCTGCGGCTGCGCAGCAGCTGCTGCATATGCAGCATCCCCGGCAGCTGCTGCATGACGATGGCTGCCATGCGGGGTTGCAGCTGGCGCCGGAGCCATGCACGCTGCTGTGGCGACGGTAGGGTCACCGAGGCGACCAGCAGAAGGCAGGGTAGGGAGCAGAGCAGCGAGATGGGCTGCAGCAGCAGCAGTGGAGGCAGAAGCATGCCGCTGTGGCGCTGATTTGCAGCTGGGAAGCGGGGAGCGGGGAGCTCACGCACAAAGACTGGCTTCTGCGGAAACTGTTTTGACAGATCGACTCGGGGTGGATATGAGGGCAGGTGAGCAGATGTCGTGCCTTAATGCTGTATTCGGTGTTTCTGCTGGTGATGATTACGCTTGTTCGGATCGCCTGGATGTGGCTGCCAGATCTGTGGCGACGCGTGCCCTGGCAGGTGCCTGTCGCCAATGCTGCGGGTACAGTCTTCCTGATGCAGGTTTGAAATAAGTACAACTGTTCCTGAAAACGTGGTCTGTGAGAAAGTATGGGAAGCGTGTGTAAGTGTGATGGCCGAGCGCGAGCGGCATGAAGTCTGTAGTTATAGCCGACACGAAAGCCTGATCGCCCACCCCAGGTTGCAGGCCAACGCACACACGGCGCACGTGACCCTCCCAAGTCACACGATTACTCGCCTCCCTGTTCCCGATCGCCAGGGCGCTGTTGGGTAAAGTGGTATCGGGATGTTGATATCGAGACCCTCGAACCCTGGAGAAAAACAGCCTGTCATGTCGGAGATCTCCTATGGACGGAGCAGCCAGAGCCACTCGTTTGGTATTCTCTGGTTTCTGCCTGTTCACGTATACAATCCAGTGCTATTTGGCTCCAACGGTAAGGCTTGCTGTATCCATTGCTTTCGCGCACCGTCCCGTTAAATATCTGCCCTTTTTGGAAATATCAAACCGTCATTGACAGGCATGTTGACAGATCAGCACCATCGAATCAGGCGCGATGCGACACGTGGAGTGTCGCCATAATATCTGCCGTATAAAGCGCACCCTCCGATTCAGGCGCGGCTCGGATTTGGAAGCCAAGGTCGTCCACTGGTCCAAATCCATTTCTTCATACTGCTGATATCCATACTCGCCTCCTTCGACCGTCACTTCTTCTCCCTGCCAGTCCATGCGAATCTACCCCAATCTCAATTTCAGCAACACGATAGCGCATCCAGGTTTATCATTCGCCTTGACTTAGCTCATACTGTGCCACCGTGTCCACTCTCCTTCGCCCTCAGCTATGCAGCAGCCCCGGCATTCAGATGCACCACGGGCTATGAAGATATCACCAATGTCGCCTTCGGAACTCGCCGTCCTAGTGGTAGACAGCAACCAGGCCTCCAGGGACGGCGTTTGCCAGCTCTTGAGAGATTGCTCCTACACGGTGAGCTGCAAACAGTCATTGGATGCAAGGGTTGTACATCATCTACCCTTCAATTTGTATACACATATGCCTATGACAATCCCAGAGTCCTGACAAAAAATCCCGACGTAAAATCTGCCAGGTGTACTCCTGCGCTGTCGACTCGGAGGCTGTGGATTGGCTAACGAAGCAGCTCAACATCAAGCTAGTCTTGAAGGAACATGAGCCCTCTCCTAGCTGTAACAGCGAGGAGCAGTCGCTTTCCCTGCAGCAAACAGTGCAGCCTGACCACGCCAAGTGCGACGGTACCAGCCTACTGCGAAGGCTTGCTCGCTGCAGCATGTCACATGTCCCCGTCGTCTGTGAGTATACAGACATATGCATGCGAGCATATGCGCAACATGCTGCAGGCGCGTCCCAGACGGCACTCTGCGGTCCCTGTCGCACAAGCTTGAGCGCCCAAAGCATCCCTGTCCATACGTGATTCGTCACGCGCCAGGACACCATCAAAACGCCTCCCCACGAAACTCATGCTTGTATACCTGGCCCATCCTTCCACGCCCGACGTAATACATCAGCGGAAAACTTGTTGCGACGACCCCCCGCCTACCTTGCCTAACTCACAGCCACTCGACTCAAATCTTTCCCCTGAGTTCAAATCCACCTTCCTGTGAACCTCTGAATCAGAGTGCACGCTGTCACAAATCTCCTCCTACATCCCCGCTCCGAATGGTGGGACACGCGTTTGCATCTCGATAGTCTCTTCGCCCCCTACCCTTGACGCTATCCCCGCCCTTCTGCCTACACTTGCAGTGCTAAGCTCGAATGGGGAGCGAGAAGAGGTCATGCGCTGTCTCACGCTGGGCGCTGTTGACTATCTCGTAAAGCCGCTGCGCCACAATGAGCTCAAGCACATCTGGGCGCGGCTATGGTGCTGGAAGCAGGTCAGTGATATGCCACCGCTGGTCCGCAGGGAAGAGGAGTCCGACACGTGTCGACAGAATCAGTCTGCCCCGGTGTCGTGTGATCGGGATGAATTACATTCTTTCATCCCCTCTCCCTACCTCTATATCTGTGCTTCGCTACTCCTGCCGAGAAGAACTTTGATACCGTAAGAACTTCAGTGGCTATAGAAGCAGGTGTTTGTCTGTATGAGTCATAACAGCCTGTACTGGGGCAGCTATGGGTTGGGGATCTGATGGTAACCAAGCCACTCGGCTGTTAGTTGCACTTCATAAATGGACACCACATGCCAGGCCATCTGTGCCTTCAAAACACTACCCGGTCACCGAGTCTCATGGTGCTCCAGCCCTCCACACTTCACTTCACCCTTTTCATTTGAATCTGTGCCCATCCACCCCAACTTTTGCTTGTTAGCCATGTCTATCTGGTATGCTGACCCAGCCCTGAACCCTCGACCCCTTTCACCTCCCTCAGTCTGGCCTGCCCATTGACTCTTGCCCGACCACCCGAGCCTGCGCGGACCCAAGCGCCTCATTGGACAGCTTAGCCACCATGAGGTATGTGACAGGGTAGACCTCTACCGGATGGACAGGGCTGCCATACAGACCGCTTGAAGAAGAGCGCTAGCGCCCTTACCGACTGGGACCCAAGTGCGAGCGGCAGAAAAACAAGGCTCAAAAGCGCCTCCATGGGCGCTGGTTAGGGTCCTCCAGAGGAAAGCGCAATAGTTTCCCAGTGGTCTGCATATTTTGTGAAGGCTGGCAAGGCAAACATGTCCCAGGCACTTCAAATGCCCCACTGCCACATGTGCTGGTGTTAAAGGGAAGTTTATTTAAACTTAAACCAAACACATAAAGGTTGCGGCGCTACTTTTTTAAACCCAGTGTTACCACTTTTTGCGGCACTTTTTTCCAGGCACTCTTATTATCCGAAGGCTTCTTTGCCTGCTTATGCCCTGATCCTGGTAACCCTCCCCCTGTAGTGACCGCGATGAGGAGCCCACCAGCAACGACGGCTCTGCTCCCAACAACAACGGGCAAGGCAGCAACGACAACAACGGCCAGGGCAGCAATGAGAACGGCAGCAACGGCCCCTCCGGCGACAATGCCCCCGGCAGCCACGACAACGGGAGCAACGACAACGGCACGAGCAGGTGGGTGGCCCCGCCCGGCAGCCCTCCTGGCTACCGCTGCCCTTGTCCCGTTTGGGGCGAGAGCGGTGGTGGCCCCCACGGCGCCTCGCCCGACCACTCTAGGCACTCTGCTTGTGCCGTAGGTTCACAAAGCTCAGCCTGCCACAGGTGGGCACACCTCTGGGTCAGACAGGTACACCCCACTCAGCCCGACACCCTGCACCCCACAACCCTCACCCCCAAAGTTGTGCCCTCTTGACTCTCTTGCAACCCTCTCCTTCTTCCTTTTCCCCATCCCATTTGCCCATTTTTTCTTCCTCATGCTCAGGCACGCAGTAGAGTCGCCCTGCCTTCCTGCTGAATGGTATTATTGCGACGAATATGCTCCAACAGATATGCTCCAACGAACGAGTAAGACCCCTCTTAACCTTCCACACAACCATTCTCTACCTCCGCTCCTCCGCACAGGGTTAAGATGACTGAAGGTGGAGGTAGCGGTGGCGGCGGCAACGGCAGCAGCGGCAACGATGGCACCACCAGCCCCTCGGCCGCCGCGCCCCACGCCAGCAGCCACAACTTCAACCACCACCACCGCAGCAGCCACCGCCACGGGGCCACTGCGCACAAGCATGTCGGCGGGAGCGCCAACGGCGCCTCTTCCATCTTCCTCGACCCCCAGGCCCCCCCGGCAGGCATTACGACAGCGGGGAGTGGCGTGGAATTCAAGGCGCAGCTGCCTTCATGTGAGTTTCTTCTAGCTGCATGTGTTATTGCTCATTTGAGGAGCCTAGTGGATCTGACAATGGGAGAGGAACAGACCTTGAACCCTTCAAACCAGAATGTTTCCCACGCCCCTCGCCCCATCTAGCATGCTCTTAACAACTAAATGTTTTTGTTGCCCTCTCGCAGCCCGTTTGGCCTTTGGCCAGGGCTCCTCACAACCTGCCATGCACCAGAGCGGGACCCGCAAGCGAGCTGCCAGCCCGGACCGCCGCAAATGCAGTGGCGGCAGCGGCAACAAGCAGCAGCAGCTGAT
Organism: Limnomonas spitsbergensis; assembly: GCA_037349105.1. NCBI lineage: Eukaryota > Viridiplantae > Chlorophyta > Chlorophyceae > Chlamydomonadales > Limnomonas > Limnomonas spitsbergensis. The sequence goes on along the minus strand of JAYJMM010000093.1, from coordinate 493,684 downwards.
GTCCCCCACCAGCACGGCCCCTAGCCGCTCCGCCGGACAGAACAACATCAACGGTGGAGGAAGCATCCAGAACGACGGCAGTGATGACACCCACGGCCCGCTCGTGTTGCAGCAGCAGCAGCAGCAGGTGCAGAGCAACTCCCCCACCTCAGGTCAGCTGCCCCAGTACCAGCAGCGGTCGGACTCGGCGATCGTCGGCGGCGGCGGAACGGCTCGCCAGCAGGTGCAGAGCAGCGGCGGCCCGTGCCAGAGCAGCGGCGGCGGCCTCTCGGTTGCCGATGCGCTAGCGCTCGTGCAGCAGCAGGCCAGCGTGACTGCGGCGCTCCTGGCGCAGCAGCAGCAGCAACAGGCGGTTGCTTGGAGGCAGAAGCAGCAGCAGGCCGCCGCGATGCAGCAGACGGCGGCGATACAGCAGCAGCTGCAGGCTGCCGCGGCGATGCAGGGCGGGCAGTGGGCGGGCATGCCGCCAAGCAACTACCCGGGCTACGGCTATGGCTACCCTAACAACAACAGCATGCCGTTCGGTGAGATGCGCCGCAAGGGGGATGGGAACGAGCGGGAAGCCACAATGTCCTGCATCAAACTGAAGAATGTAGTCGCTGATGTGTTTTCATGCATGCAGCCCCTCCGCCTCCCTACCATTGCATTGACCGTCCTCACCCTCCCCTCCCTCCTTGCCCCCGCCTCTGCCTCTCAGGGACCAACATGCAGACCATGATGCCCTACATGATGCAGCCTGGAGCTGCCTCTGGTCCTGGATCGTACGGGGGGCACCCAATGGGCATGCCCATGATGCACAAGGGCATGCCCATGGCGCCGCAGCAGGCAAGCTACAGCCTTTCGCAGCCCTCGTGCTACAGCCTGTCGCACCCCAGCTACAGCCAGGCCAGCCAGGGCGTGCTGGTTCAGGAGCCAGCTGTCACAACCGGGCTCAAGGGCGTGGGCCTGCCTGTACCGCCTGCAAGCAGTACAAACAGCAGCTTCAACCTGCTGCTGCGGTACATGGCGCAGACCGGCCAGGTACCGCCCCAGCTTCTGTTCCAGCAGATGATGGATGCCGGCGCCTCTGTGCCCGCCGCTCCGGCGGCTGCCCTGCACGCCTCAGGCGGAATGTCGGCCGCCGCGATGCACCCGGCGTCTGCCAGCGCCATGTCGGCCGCCGCGATGTACCCGGCGTCTGGCAGCGGCTCGATAACGGCAGCCCCCACTGCTGGAATCGTGCCTCAGCTGTTCATGCCACCTGCGACAGTGGCGGCGGCGGCTGTGCCTGCCCTGGTGCATCAGGAGCAGCAGCAGACAGCGCTGCAGGCCTCGGCCATGATGTCGGGCCTGCCGCCTCCAAGCTCAGGTAAGAAACAGAATGCAAAAGATTGTGGCACTTGTTATTTATGGAGTATTTTATGTCCATGGAGGCTGCAGCTGCCTCTCTTGCCTCCCGGCATGCCCGTCCCCCTCAAACGCACAGTACTCACGCACACCCCTCTTCTGCTGCGTCTGTCTGGTAACCTCTTTCGACCCCTTCCCTCGCTCCTTGACCCCTGTGCTGAGCCCCCACCTGCCCACACTGCCCACAGCCTCTCATCAGCTGCTTAACGCCTCAACTTGCGCGGCGATGCTCATGCGGTTGCCCAACCATGGCAACGACATTGAGAGGCGGACAGCTGCTCTTGCCAGATATAGGGAGAAAAGACATGTGAGCATGGGGCCTGGGATGGGGAGGGAGGGAGGGGATGTACGTGAGCATCTTGCACAGACTTGGTGATGGGGAGGGCAAAAAGTAGGGAGCGTGACGGGGAATTGTCTGCTCATTTCTAGAAGAATCAGTGAGATAAGCGGGTCCCAAAAAAAGCCTTCCCCAAGAAGAGGGGGGCAGGCTAATGTAATCTGCATTGTCGCCCCATCAGATTGACCATGCATGGGGAAGGCAAGACCATATGGTTGGATTGTGGATGCTGGTTCCTCATCGATCCAGGGCTATCCCTTGCCCGTGATCTACGATTCATCAACCAAGATATAACTTGACTGACGCTTTGCTCCGCCGCTTTTCATCTCAAACAGATTCGTAAGTACGGGAAGGTGATCCGCTACCAGAGCCGCCACCAACAGGCCCGCCAGCGCCCGCGTATCAAGGGCCAGTTTGTCAAGAACCTGGCTGCCCTTGCGTCTGCCGGCGATCACGAGATGGCTGCGATGGAAGACATGGAGGCCTCGATCTGCGACGAAGGGAGCGAGGATGTGGAGGATGACGCAGCAGGTGTGGCAGCACGCGCACCCGCTGACGCGCCGCTCTTGGCATCTGCGGCCCGTGCGGTCGCGGCAGTTCAAACAAAAGGCAAGCAGGTGGACGCTGACGACGACGACCTGGTCGAGGCATTGCGGCACCTGCGGGACGGAGCGCCCCGCGCAGCCCACTAGAGGATAGCGCCCCATCCTCATATCTGTGCAGGCAGCAGGAAAAGCAGGGAACCTGCGGAGGGAGATTAATTAAAATGATGATATGAGGGAGTGGAGGCGGAAAAGTAGTGAAAGATGGGAAGGAAGGAGGTGGCATGTTTTTATTAACCCTAGTGTTTCGTTCGCCGCTCGTTCGGTGTGCGCAATGATCCCTTTCTGCATGGACCGAAAGGCCTGCCTGTATTGGACGCCTCGGCACTCTGCGCTCTCCTTTCTCTCAGTTGAAGAGGACTGGAACGGGGGCACTTGCTTTGCCAGAGTTTCTTTTCGCTCGCACAGGTTGACTGTTGCTGTTTGGTAGAGGCTTGGAGGCCTTTGTTGATCACATATGCTTCTCCCAGCAATTCCATGCGAAGACCACGCGCCCTTTTGCTGGTGCTTTTGTTCCCTTCCGACCCTAGCATTGCCCTGTTGGTGGCTGCAGGGCGAGGGGTGTCTAGAGTGTGTGTGTTTCATCCCACTGTCGCCTACACGCAGCCTAAAATTTGGGTCTGTTGTCATTCTGATTTCCACCCATCGTTCTCCCCGCGCACATATTTTGCCCTTATCCTCCTTTTCAATTTCTTTGTGGACCCATTTGTTCCCCTTTTTCACTTGAGAGTTTTATTTTTCAGTCTGCCTCCTATTTTCACCTCGCATCAGCTGGGTCCTCTTTTTACACCCCTCTGGTAAGGGTTTTCCACGATTTAATGCTCATCCATTTCATGTCCCCGCGTCCAGCACCCTCGTCTATAGGAGTGTGTGACGGTGTCGCCAGGAAACCTGGCAGAAATTGGTATCACAGATTTCAAACTGTGGCTCAGTACCTTTGGTACTCGACTTTGTAAGAGTGGCTGTGCATGTAGTGGCAGCAAATGTGTGTGTGCTTCAGCTTCCGGCTGAGTGTTGCAAACTCGGTTGTGTATTTCTCCGTGGCCTAGGGTCTCGTTTTTTCAAAAAAGAATATTTATTTTATCTCTTAATTTTTAAGTCCGTATTCTGCATGTGCTGGCCTGTTTTCCTTCCCAGCCTGACCTTCACTCACATAAATCACACTGTAAACTGTCCTAATTGGGATGTGTGTTCCAGGAAGCAGGCCTCCACCTGCCTAGTGGATATGCCTTATCTTGTCCGGGCAGAAAATGGACCAGGACATTGCGGGGGAAATGGTCAATGACGTTACACCTTTGGGCCCGCTCAAAGCTCGGCCGTGTGGGCGCCCAACTGTTCAGAAGGAAGAGAAGAAGAAACTAAAGGGATGAGGGGAGGAAGGGAACAAAAGAAAAAACAGTGACCGCGAGCATAGGAATGTCCCCCATGAGTGCCATGCAACAGAAGATGCAGCAAACAATACCTACTTAAAAAGTGAGCGTTCTGGTAACGTGAGCATGTCAGGCATGGTCACGCACCCCTCGGGTACAAACACAACTTAGTGCACCTCGCTCAGACGCCGCAAATCGACCATTTCTCCCCCCCCCATTTACATCGTCGGATCCATGTCCCTGCCCCCCTCATGTAGAAGGTTGGCAAGGCTGCACCTTGGTCCAGAATGTCCATTCTAGCTGGAATAGAGCAGAGAGTCAGTAATTGAGCAGCCCCTCACGGCCGGGCGCTCAGCAGGGCCCAGTGGGTACAAAATGGTAAGCACCAGCCACCAGGTTCCAAACTTTCACAGCATGCACCAGAAGGTGCTGCAGGAGTGCAGGGTCGTGATTCAAGTTTCGTTTGAATGTCAAAGACGTCACACCTACCTACATCCACCCACTCACCTTATTCAGGCTCCAACCACTATGGTATCTTGGGCACCAAATAAACTTTTTGAACGATTCGACCAAAAACAGCGTGCCACACGGGTACGCAAGGCCGTGGACCAGATCAATCAAAAAGGTCGGCAAGACACCCACAGACATAGACAGTTCTACTAGAAGACTATACTACCACACCACCCATACATAGAGAATGAATCAGTACTACAAACAGATGAATCAGTACTACTAGAGGATGAATGAGCTTTTACAAAAGCTCGCAAAAGAAGAACAAGAAGGATGAATCAGTACTACAAACAGATGAAAACGTCAAAACAACAGACGATACAGTCATACCAACAGACGAATAAGCCTCATGGGTGGATGTAGGTAGGGAGACACAGCCACAGTGAGCTTTTACAAAAGCTCGCAAAAGAAGACACAGAGACACAGAGACACAGAGACTATCCCCTGAGCGCCACCCACAGCTCTTACTAAGAGTACCAAGGCGTCGCTACTTAGGGACTATACCACCTGACATAGAGCACTACCATGCCTTGGGACTATACCACCTGACATAGAGCACTACCATGCCTTGGGACTATACCACCTGACATAGAGCACTACCATGCCTTGGGACTATACCACCTAACATAGAGCACTACCATGCCTAGGGACTATACCACCTGACATAGAGCACTACCAACCAACTGCAGTAACATCCCCTGGGCGCCACCCACGGTTATACTAAGAGTACCATAGCGTCGCTACTTAGGACTACAACGTTATACTAGGGATATACCGTCACTTATTGAATGGGGGGCGGCTACAAGGGACCATAGCGCCATACCAACAGACACACAGCCCCCTACTGGCAGATAGAGTTTTGCGATCTTTTACAAAAGATCATCATGAGAGGGTGGGTGGTATACAGTTGTAATTAGGGACTATGACGTGTGTCTAGGGACTATGACGTGTGTCTAGGGACTGATACGTTTTACATGGGACTTAGCGGTACTTAGGGACTATGACGTTTTACTAGGGACTGAGTGAGTGTCAAAACTCTAACTGGTTGATAGGGGTGTGTCCGGCCTTGATGAAAGGCCGTGTGTATGGGGTTAACATGAGGCGGGCAGGGGATAGTGGTTGGTGAATTCTGTGTTTAAGCATGGGGGGTGACAAAAGGAAACTATAGTTTTGCCAGGACTCAGTCCTCTCTACTACTTAGTTTTCCTATTTTCCTTAAACACCTTAAACAAAAAAAGTAAGTAAGTACTTATTAATTATATATCTTATGAAGGGTGTGTCCGGCCTTCTTGAAAGGCCGTGTGTATGGGGTTAACAGAGGGCCGGGCAGGGGATAGTGGTAGCAATGGGTGTGGTATACAGTTCTGTCTTGGGACTAATACGTTGGTGCTAGGGTAGTCCCAGGCTATGGGACTGATACGTTGTAATTAGGGACTAATACGTTGGTACCAGGGACTAATACGTTGTGTCTAGGGACTAATACGAGTGTTAAGTAGGTGGTTATGCCCGGCCTTGATGAAACAGCGTGTGTATGGGGTTAACATGAGGCCGGGGCAGGGGATAGTGACCAGAAGGTAAGGATGATCTTGGGTGTGTTGGCTTTCAAATCAGGCAGCACACTGAAAGTGCGTACATGTGGGCCAGTGTTGGCGTTACGCCGTGTTAGCCAGTTTCTAAACTCCATGAGAAAAAGAGATAAATGTCTTTTCGTGTCTCTTTTTATTAATATTTTTTTCTCATAGAGAAATTAAGTATAATTAGCCAACACGCCTACACAGGAGCAAATAAAGCCCATACAATCGCAATAATCATGTGTAGCCTGCCTTTTTTTGGCCAACACTAGACAACACCGGCCAACACAAACCATTATTTTGCGAGCGTATGTAGCCAGTTGTGTCTAGGAACTATAGCGACACTTAGGGACTCTAACGTTGATCCTAGGAACTAAAACGAGTGTTACAAGTGGTTATGCCCGGCCTTGATGAAAGGCCGTGTGTATGGGGTTAACATGAGGGCGGGGCAGGGGATAGTGGTAGCAGTGGGTGTGGTATACAGTTCTGTCTTGGGACTAATACGTTGGTGCTAGGGTAGTCCCATGATTAGGGACTATGACGTTGTGTCTTGGGACTGTAACGTTGGTCAAAGGGACTGTAACGTTGGTCAAAGGGACTGTAACGAGTGATTAGTAGAGGAGTTATGCCCGGCCCTGTGAAAGGCCGTGTGTATGGGGTTAACAGAGGGCCGGGCAGGGGATAGTACATGAGGAATAATCCTTGTGTTGGCTGTAGGGGGCACAAAAGGGAAATCCTATTTTGCAAGGACTACAGTCCTCTTACCTACTAGTTTACCTTTTCTTTCAACACAGCCAACACAAAAAAATAAGTAAGTAAGTACTTATTAATTATATATCTTATGAAGGGTCGGTGCGGCTGTTAGTGCGGGTATACGGGGTTAATGATGAGGCGGGGCAGGGATAGTGGTAGCAGTGGGTGTGTGATACAGTTGTGTCTAGGGTAGTCCCATGCTTAGGGACTAATACGTTATGTCTAGGGACTGATGCGTTGATACTAGGGTAGTACCATGCTACGGGACTATACCACCAGTACATGGGACTATGACGTTGATACTAGGGACTGTAACGAGTGATTAGTAGTGGGTATGCGCGGCCTTGATGAAACTGCGTGTGTATGGGGTTAATACAAAGGGCGCGGCAAGGGATAGTGGTTGGAGAGGATACTCTTTGAGGATACCGTTGGTTCTTGGCGCGGCCTTGATGAAAGGCCGTGTGTATGGGGTTAACATGAGGGCGGGGCAGGGGATAGTGGTAGCAGTGGGTGTGGTATACAGTTCTGTCTTGGGACTAATACGTTGGTGCTAGGGTAGTCCCATGCTTAGGGACTGATACGTTTTACCAGGGACTGTAACGAGTGATTAGTAATGGGTATGCCCGCGCCCTCTGAAAAGCCGTGTGTATGGGGTTAATACAGAGTCGGGGCAAGGACTATTGGCGAGGGGTGTTATAGAGTTGTACCAGGGACTACACAGTACTCGGGACTATAACGTTGATACCAGAAACTGAGCGGTACTTATCGACTGTCTAGTGAACCTTATACTGATATATATGGCGGGCTTACTGAGAAGGCGTGAGGGTGGGACTTGTAATTAATAAGGCCGGGTATCACTTGCCACTGAATCTGATTTGAAGGTACACGGCCCGATTTGAGTACCAAATGTGTGTTTTGGGGGTGTGAGCCGTGGGGCCGAGCAGGTGGCACTTCTGTCTTTGGCTGCATTTATTGAAAAGGCGTGTGTATGGGGGTTTCACTGATTGGGACCAAGTACTCAATACACAGCAAAATCCCTAAAAACTTTTTTGCTATAGAAATAAATAAATAAAAAAGTATTTATTTCTCTATGTTTGATTATTTATATAATTGTATGTGTATTTGTGTACTAATTATATTTTATATAGATATTAATCCCTTATTATGGGGATTATATCATTTTATATATATATTTTGGTACGCAATGAGGAGTCAAAAGTACTCAATGAGGGGTCAAAAGTACTCAATGAGGGGTCAAAAGTACTCAATGAGGGGTAGTTAAATGGGATCTTCCTGTTTCATCAACTGAAAGCCCATGATTCCGCGCCCATGCCTGAAGACAATGACGTTGGCAGGACATATTCTGTGTGTCCTATGTTCGGCCTTGCGTATAGTGCGGGTGGGTGGGGTTAACAGAGAGGGCGGGGCAGGGGATAGTGGTAGTGTGATACAGTTGTGTCTAGGGACTATAACGATACTTAGGGACTGATACGTTGTGTCTCGGGACTATAACGTTGTAATTAGGGACTATAGCGATGCTATGGGGAGCATCAAGGGTATAGTGATCAGCTATAGCCTTTTCACAAAACTCTAATTGGTTGATATGGGGTTATGCCCGGCCTTGATGAAACAGCGTGTGTATGGGGTTAACATGAGGGCGGGCAGGGGATAGTGACAGAAGGTAAGGATGATCTTGGGTGTGTTGGCTTTCAAATCAGGCAGCACACTGAAAGTGCGTACATGTGGGCCAGTGTTGGCGTTACGCCGTGTTAGCCAGTTTCTAAACTCCATGAGAAAAAAGAGATAATCATGTCTTTTCTGTCTCCTTTTATTAATATTTTTTTCTCATAGAGAAATTAAGTATAATTAGCCAACACGCCTACACAAGAGCAAATAAAGCCCATACAATCGCAATAATCATGTGTTTCCTACCCTTTTTTGGCCAACACTAGACAACACCGGCCAACACAAACCATTCACGGATGCTTTGCGAGCGTATGTAGCCAGTTGTGTCTAGGAACTATAGCGACACTTAGGGACTCTAACGTTGATCCTAGGAACTAAAACGAGTGTTACAAGTGGTTATGCCCGGCCTTGATGAAAGGCCGTGTGTATGGGGTTAACAAAGAGGCTGATACGTTGGTACTAGGGACTGAAGCTACTGTCATTGTGGGTATGATACGTTGGTACTAGGGACTAATGCTTATGGCATGGACATAACCACTAGCTTGCGACTGTATAGTTGGTTGTTCGAGGTACACCACTACTTTGGGGCTGAAGCGTTGATACATAGAGAGCATGAGGATAGTGTGTTTTCCTCTGCCCGGCCTTGCTGAAAGTGCGTGTGTGTGGGGTTAACAGAAGGGCGGGGTTATTGAGAGGGGGCAGGGAATAATGATATATATGATTAATGATGTCATTCCACAATTCCACATTTTCCACGCAATTCTGAACAACATTTTTTTAAAGTGAATGAGGGTACTCTAAAAAAAGAGTCTTCTCCTAGAAAAGAATCTATACTATTGTGGAATTGTGGAATTGTGGAATTTAATATTATATATATATACTGTGTATATGGGTTCATAATGAGATTTGAGGTACATACGATGGAGTCAACCTAAACGATAATGTTGTCGTCATCTTCGTGATCTCCCCTTTGCATTGTCACGTTAGTAGAGGGGTATGCTCGGCCTTGCGTATAGTGCGTGTGTATGGGGTTAACAGAGGGGCGGGGCAGGGGATAGTGGTAGCAGTGGGTGTGTGATAACAGTTGTGTCTAGGGACTGTAACGTTGGTGCTATGGTAGTCCCAGGCTATGGGACTAATACGTTGTGTCTAGAGACTAAAGCGTTGATACTAGGGACTATAGCGTTTTACCTGGGATATAGCGATGATTAGGGACTAATACGTTTTACCAGGGACTGTAACGAGTGATTAGTGGGTGTTTCCCGGCCTTGATGAAACAGCGTGTGTATGGGGTTAACATGAGGGTGGGGCAGGGGATAGTGGTTGGAGTGGGTGTGTGATACAGTTGTGTCTTGGGACTAATACGTCGGTGCTAGGGTAGTCCCATGCTTAGGGATTGTAGCGATGCTATGGGGACCACCGAGGGTATATGTGACAGCTATACCATTGGTCGCAAAAGTTTGATTGATATGGGGTATGCACGGCCTTGATGAGAGTGCGGGTATATGGGGTTAACACAGAGGCGCGGCAGGGGTCATTAGGGAGATGATGATGTTTGTGTGACAGCTGTTTATTGGTTTGCGACATCAAAATAACTGCTCATCACAGTATTTCTGCAGGGATATGGGCGTTTTAAGCGAAGTGTGACGTGTGACGTCAAAAAAGCCAAGTCGTATACACATATATGTAATATATACATATTTATACTTCTATTTATTACTATTTATTTCTATATGAATATTAATAAATAGACATCTCTGTCATCACATCACATAATATGCCCTATTTTAGGGTTAAAAAGGGGTGACAACAAGTATTTCTTGACGTCGCACTGACATCGCAGACGTCGCATAGATAGTGTGTTTAGTTCCTCTGCCCGGCCTTGATGAAAGGCCGTGTGTATGGGGTTAATACGGAGGGCGCGGCAGGGATAGTGGTTGGAGAGGATACTCTTTGAGGATACCGTTGGTTCTTGGCGCGGCCTTGATGAAACAGCGTGTGTATGGGGTTAATACAGAGGGCGGGGCAGGGGATAGTGGTTGGAGAGGATACTCTTTGAGGATACCGTTGGTTCTTGGCGCGGCCTTGATGAAACAGCGTGTGTATGGGGTTAATACAGAGGGCGCGGCAGGGATAGTGGTTGGAGAGGGTGTGTGATACAGTTGTGTCTAGGGACTGTAACGTTGGTACCAGGGTAGTCCCATGCTTAGGGACTGTAACGTTGGTCAAAGGGACTGTAACGTTGGTCAAAGGGTAGTCCCATGCTTAGGGACTGTAACGTTGGTGCTAGGGACTGAGCGAGTGTTTAGTAGGGTGTGTCCGGCCTTGATGAAACTGCGTGTGTATGGGGTTAACATGAGGGCGCGGCAAGGGATAGTGGTAGAGAATACATTTGAGTTCGTTATCACTGTCACGATGAGCCACAAACCTGTCATTCATTCATTTTCATTGGTGTTGACCTCTTGAAATGCCCCAACATAGGGGGCTTATACTACTACTCTTCTATCTATTTATTATTATTATTATTATTAAATAAATAAATAAATAGATAGAAGTGTGACAGGTGTGTGACAGGTGTGAGGGGTTATGTGACAGGTGTAATGAGCATATTGGCGGTGTAGTGGGGTGTGTTGCAGGTGTTGCAGGTGTGGCAGGTGTTTGGTGGTAGTCTACAGGAGTTGGACAGGCAGAGAGAGAGTGTCCCCGCTAGGGATAGTGTCCTTTTACCTGTCACACCTGCCACACCTGCCACAAGGGGGGTGTAACCTCGGTGGTGTGGGGTTTATAGTGAAAAAACACTGTCACAAAAAGCGTGACAGGTGTGTTTAACCTGTCACAGAGATTTGCATGCGTGTGTATGGGGTTATTGAGGGTGCGGGGTGTTAGAGGGACTGTAACGTTGATACTAGGGACTGTAACGTTGGTTTAAAAGGATGAATCAGTTGGTTTAACGGAGCTAATCAGTGATACATTGGGACTGGAGCGTTGGTCAGGGGACATGTGTTTTTGTAAACTTTTTAGAGAACGAGGGACGACGTCCTGAGTGAACGGTGAAAAAGTTTGGGAATGTAACGTTGGTACCAGGGTAGTCCCAGACTTAGGGATTGTAGCGATGCTATGGGGACCACCGAGGGTATATGTGACAGCTATACCATTGGTCGCAAAAGTTTGATTGATATGGGGTATGCACGGCCTTGATGAGAGTGCGGGTATATGGGGTTAATACAGAGGCGCGGCAGGGGTCATTAGGGAGATGATGATGTTTGTGTGACAGCTGTTTATTGGTTTGCGACATCAAAATAACTGCTCATCACAGTATTTCTGCAGGGATATGGGCGTTTTGAGCGATATGTGACGTGTGACGTCAAAAAAGCCAAGTCGTATACACATATATGTAATATATACATATTTATACATCTATTTATTACTATTTATTTCTATATGAATATTAATAAATAGACATCTCTGTCATCACATCACATAATATGCCCTATTTTAGGGTTAAAAAGGGGTGACAGCAAGTATTTCTTGACGTCGCACTGACATCGCAGACGTCGCATAGATAGTGTGTTTAGTTCCTTGTCCGGCCCTCTGAAAGGCCGTGTGTATGGGGTTAATGATGAGGCGGGGATAAGGGTGTAAGAGGGTTGATAGCGTTTATGGTTGGAGGGATGGCGCGTTGGTTAAAGGGACTGTAGCGTTGGTTGCTGGAGGGTGAATCAGTGCTTACATGGGACTGAGAGAGTTGACTGTGTTGTTGTCCTTTGCCCGGCCTTGCGTATAGTGCGAGTATATGGGGTTATTGATGAGGGCGGGGATAGGGGTACTAGAGGGTTGATAGCGTTTCCTTAGGCTTGTTTTTTTGCAGGCCCTATGCCCGGTTTTACTGGGAAGGCGTGCTGCACGGGGTTTTGAGGGTGCGGGGATAGGGATGACTAGAGGGTTGATAGCGTTTGTGGTTGGAGGAATGGAGCGTTGGTTGCTGGAGGGTGAATCAGTGCTTACATGGGACTGAGAGAGTTGACTGTGTGTGTCCTTTGCCCGGCCTTGCGTATAGTGCGTGTGTATGGATGACTAGAGGGACTGCAGCGTTGGTTTGAAAGGATGGAACAGTTGGTTTGAAAGGATGAAACAGTTGGTTTGAAAGGATGAAACAGTTTATATGTGAGCCCTTTGCCCGGCCTTGCGTATAGTGCGTGTGTATGGGGTTAATGATGAGGGCGGGACAGGGGTACTAGAGGGACTGAAGCGTTGGTTTGAAAGGATGAAACAGTTGGTTTGAAAGGATGAAACAGTTTATATGTGAGCCCTTTGCCCGGCCTTGCGTATAGTGCGTGTGTATGGGGTTAATGATGAGGCGGGGATAAGGGTACTAGAGGGACTGCAGCGTTGGTTTAAAAGGATGAAACAGTTGGTTTGAAAGGATGAAACAGTTGGTTTGAAAGGATGAAACAGTTGGTTTGAAAGGATGAAACAGTTTATATGTGAGCCCTATGCCCGGTTTTACTGGGAAGGCGTGCTGCACGGGGTTTTGAGGGTGCGGGGATAGGGGTACTAGAGGGACTGATAGCGTTTGTTGCTGGAGGGTTGGAGCGTTGGTAATTTGGGACTGTAACGTTGGTTGCTGGAGGATGAAACAGTTGAATGTGTTGTTGTTCCTTTACCCGGCCCTCTGAAACTGCGTGTGTATGGGGTTAATGATGAGGGCGGGGATAGGGGTACTAGAGGGTTGATAGCGTTTCCTTAGGCTGATTTTTTTGCATGCCCTATTCCCGGTTTTACTGGGAAGGCGTGCTGCACGGGGTTATTGAGGGTGCGGGGCAGGGATGACTAGAGGGACTGCAACGTCTGTTGCTAGAGGGTTGGAGCGTTTGTTAGAGGGACTGCAGCGTCTGTTGCTAGAGGGTTGGAGCGTTTGTTAGAGGGACTGCAACGTTGGTTGCTGGAGGGTGAAACAGTGGTAATTTGGGACTGTAACGTTGGTTGCTGGAGGGTGAAACAGTTGACTGTGTAGTTTCGTCTGCCCGGCCCTCTGAAAGGCCGTGTGTATGGGGGTTTTGTGAAGTGTTTCGCTTGCCATTTCAGATTGGCGATATCCTTACACCGTTTAAAAAAAACAAATGTGTTTTCATTGTTGAATGGATATCATGTTTGCAAAACGATGGACTTGACAATTGTCAAGCTCATGATAATGTTATCGTCATTTTTGCAATGGAGATCACATCACATGTCTGGTGCGTCAACTAAGTACCCCTCGATTTCATCTGCCCTCAACCATTTTTTGGCGATCATGGCTTCGACGAATGGCGTGATTGTGAATGTATAGGATGCACCATCGCGGCTCTTGACCCATTTGGAATCAAATGCGAGATCTTTGACAAGTGTCTTTAATTTCTCGCTAAGTTTCTTGGAGCAAGGCTTGTAGTTGCTACGAGGGTTGTTCTGTGTGAACCATGCGTAGAACTCATCAAATAGGTCTCCAGCACGCAATACAATTGTAGATGTGTTGGCGTAGTACGCTGGTAGGATGTGGCATTCTTTTATGAATTCGTACTCGGCGTCCAAGCTTGACTCCACGATCTCCTGGTAGTATGATGTTTTTGGGCGGTCGTTGTCCCACCTCACGTGCGAGATATCGCGAGACATCAGGTATGTGTAGAACTCATAGCGCGTGTGAGGGTCTCCTGTGAACGCGCCCAACTTGTCAAAATACGCAGTGTTTCCCTTGAGCTCGTTTGACACTTCGAAGATGGCATAGCGACGGCTGTCTGACGTCAAGCGGATAGCATTTTCGTTGTTGGTGGTGAATATTATGCGCTCAAAAGAGTTTACAACTACAATTGCTTTCGTCTTCTCTTCAATTGTGCAAGTTGGCTCAGTGATAATTGCTTTCAAAATGTCGTTGTGGGCCATGCTGTCGCCTCCTTTGGTTTCGTCAATGTTGACCAGAAAGCGGCCCAATCGCGCGCTGTTGAAACGGCTGTATATATCATCTACTGGTCGAGAAGTTGTGATGTATTTAGCGGGACCCAACATCGCTCCCCACAGCTTCATTAAAATTGTTTTGCCGCTGCCCTCGCTGCTCTTGTACAATAGTGCTACTTCAGGTTTCTTGCTTGGTTTTTGGAACATGTGGGCACCAAAATTAAGGTTGTAGTCGAGTACGAGCTTGTCGTGATGGAAGAGGATTGAGAAGTGATTTATGATGGCGTGAACGCCCTCGCTGTCGGGGTCAACAAGTCGCGACCCAGGGTCATATCGTGTGACTTCGAAGCCGTCCCAAAGGTTGTATTCGTTTTCAGGGCAAACCATTGGTGGTGGGTACATGTTGAGACCGGAATATATACGGATGTCGACGTCATCAATCCATGAATGCTTTCCTCCACTAATGAAAGGATTTTCCGTCATGGTGAAACGCCCACCCTCTTCCGGGACTAGCTCGTAGTACTTTAGTTGGCGGAAGCCGGATATGAGACCATCCTCTTTGAATAAGACGTGCCCGCCTTTCACTTGGCGGACATACAAGCTTTGAAGGTCGATTTTGAAAGAACGGAGCTCCCATTTTAGTTTTACTTGGTCACGTGTTAAAAATGTCACGCTTAGCTTCCGCCTCCATGTTTCATCCCAAAATGGGTCCACCGTCACTTCGGGGGCGAGCCATTTGGGATCAAGGTAGAATGGCTTCACAATCATATCCATCATCATCTCAGTTTTGATGTAGATGAACTCCCTCCAGCCGATAAGTGTGTCACGCGGAATATTGGTTTGGCTACTGTACTTTTTTTCGAGGTGCATGCCGTCGTGAATGAGGGCGCCAATGATGTAACCGTCCCGTTCTACGACATCCATCAGTGCGTCCAAGCACTGGCGCTCCTTGGTTTGCAATATATTGGCCA
This sequence comes from Limnomonas spitsbergensis, assembly GCA_037349105.1. Taxonomy (NCBI): domain Eukaryota; kingdom Viridiplantae; phylum Chlorophyta; class Chlorophyceae; order Chlamydomonadales; genus Limnomonas; species Limnomonas spitsbergensis. The sequence goes on along the minus strand of JAYJMM010000093.1, from coordinate 478,573 downwards.
TGATCTTACCGTCCTTGTTGACAGTGGAGCCACTGCACTTAGGATGGGTGTCAAAGAAGTGGTTGACGTAATCCGTGAAGTCAACATGGTAAATCAGTAGGTCCGCGGCTTTTTTCAAGGACACGTCAAAGTCAGCCACCCAATCGGGGACGTTCTCCACGCCATTGGTAGCTTTCCATGTCTTGATGCTACCATTGTGGAGCAAGCTGATTATGAGCATTTTGGCAGTCTCGCGGGGGACGAGGCTGGTGTCCATGATGGAAATGAGGGATTCATCACGGTTACTGATATATTTGTCCAGAGGTGGGCACGATATCTTGTATTTTGACAGGAGTTGAGACAATATGGTTGGAGCGCTGTTGACAAAGTCAATGTCAAGGTAGTGAGAGTTGGCCACGTGGGCGCGGATTTCGCGCTGGAGAGACATGTAAGTGGTGATGTGACCATATGGTCCTTTGACAAGGCACTCTGCTTTGTAGCGGCCAAATCCGTTTTGGTCAGGGGATAGGTAGTACCGGACTGGGACAGACGAGTTTGGCATGTGAGATGCGACCCCAATCAGAGAGGCGCACGAGCGGTAGTATGCGGCAGTTTTACTAGACTTCTTGAGCGCGACCATGGGGGCGCTGTCAATGACGCGAAATCCTGTATTTGTGTCGATGTACTCATGGAGGACTCGAACGTGTGTATCAGATGGTCGTGTCATGGTCTTCTTGTAGGTCTTTGACGCCGAGCTTGTGGTACAAGACGACATGGAACTCATCTTGTATATTGTATGGATTGATGTCCTTATGTCCTTTTTATGTTGATTTTTTGTAATTTGATTGAGGGGCGATGCGTTTGTGATTTAACTATTCGGCTTTTCTTAAATTGCTTTTTATATGCGGTAATGTGAAAAAGAGTTGGTGAACTTGACGAGGTTTCTGCTGAGGCGTATAGGCACTGCGTCCGTAATGCAGTGTACGCTCTTGTAGATGAGGAGTTTTAAAAGTGATGAATGAAATAATCCTTGGCTGGGGCTATTTCAAAAACGTAGGAGACGCCCTTACATCTGTTAACTTTCTCAGAGTGGGGAATATTCCTCACGAGCTCCCCAATATGCCTGCCAAACTTGTTGTGGGCATACAAATAAGTTGGCAGTTGGTTTGCGACCAACCATTCTTGAAACTGTTGAAATAGATCCATTGACCTTATTTCTATGCGTGGGAGCGTGGTTTCTTGGAAGATGAGACTTTTTATGAAGAGGACTTCACGATCTGTTGGTTTGATGGTAACGTTTTTCATTGTACGCGTTTTCTTTGGTGGAGTAGGTTGGGCACATTCTGATGGCATTGGAGCGTGTGTATGAATAAGAGACATTTGAATGGATTGTGTATTTGGATATCACCACTTCTTTATATTGATTTTTCAAGAAATTACATTTTTAAATGTTTACATTGGACAGGCATTTGTTGAAGACAATACAAATAAAAAACATTTCCAATTGCAAAACATTAAATTATTGTCGTCATGAAATTCTCATGATTTTTGCGATTTTCACCCTCTCACTATGTGTCTTTTTGGCAAAGAATTGAAGAAACATCCTCTCCGGTTCTCTTACAAAGCTCCAATAATCGTATCCGTACGGTGCAAGTAGTTCGTCTCCGGCTGCTATATCACATGTCGCTACCACTAAAACGCATTGTTCCTTCTTGTGGGGTTGTAATACACAGTTGCGTTTTTCTTGGATGCGGATATGATACTCTAACATACCGTGTCCATATTCGTCACAGTTGGATGGATGCTTTTTTATATTTAGGGCGTCCGGGTGGGGATCGTTGATCAAATGTCCACAACATCCCGACATGAACGGCTTAGTCGGGTCTCCACAAATTTCATATAAGCATCCATCGATTCGTCGTAGAAATTGTTGATAGTCGTTGCCAGCAAGACGGGCTGTTTCCTCACATGCGATTGCTCCCTTGGCCCTGATACGGGATTCGTTTGCCTTGTTGGTTTGTCGCAAGAAATCGCATGGATATGCCGTGCACACCTCTCCTTTTGCGATCGCATGGGTCGCGAATACACCACGTCCTTTGTTTCCGGCGGAACCTTCTCGCACTGGCATTTCAATATGATTAAACACATCTGTTAAATTGAATGGTACTGAGTCGACATCTCCTGCAAGTATGGCAAATTCTACAATGCTATCTAAAATTTCTGATTTTCTGAAGAAGTCCTTGTTCATTTTGTTGATTGTTTCAAATTGTTTTTTTGATATTTGGTTGGCTTTGTGCTTCTTGTGAATCTTATTGTACGAGATCCTTATGTTGATTTAATTGACTCGATTTTCCTAAAAAAGTGAAAGCGGCGTATTTCGGAGTATTGCATTTTACAAAATATTGGAAGAGCTCTCATAATATTGTATCAATATTGGGGCATCAAGGAATCTTTGTTACGCCACATGCTTTCCAAAACTGCTCCGATCCCGGCTGTGGATCGGAAGCTTCCGTTATGTTCAATTCAGCGACCATCATGCTACCGAGGCCCTTGCGGCGCATCTTTGTGTGGGTCCAAAGGATGATTGCGCGTTTTTTGTTGTGACCGATGTCGTCCGCGATGCAAAGACATGGGAGAAGATTGCCAATGAGGCGCATGTTCACATTGGCGCATCCACTTTTGGTACCATACGCTTCCAAGCCATACAGATTTCCAGCACTGTACGCCATCAGAAGAGCCCTCCGGTTGTGTTGAAAATCAGAATCGTCATCTTTGAGAGAGTCAAGCAATGCCCAGAAACGATCTGGATATGTGTCACAAATCGTTGTTAACTCGAGGTGCTTGTAAGTTTCGGATAACTCAATTGAACGATCCATCAAGTCATCTCGAATTTGTTGATAGCTCCTCTCCTCAAATGGGGTATCGGAGTCGGAGATTTCTATGTATGGTTCGTATGTTGTTGGGATCCTTGGGGACATGTTTGTGTAGCTCTTGCTCGTGGTACAAGATGCAATGTAGCTCATGTTGGCTGCTGTGGATTTATATGAGGCTACTTCCTTAAGCCGATTTTTTAGGAAAAGAAAAAAGATGTTGTTGAAGGCGATTCGTCTGTTAGGGCGTGTGTGTGGGGTTATTGAGAGGGCGGAGCAGAGTTGTATTATGGACAGAATAATCTGTCAAAAAAACGAGTCTTTATATGTGATGTATTGTGTCTTTTTAAAATGGAGTGACCGAATCTTTGGGGTTTTCATAGTTTCCCATGGGTGGTACCATTAAGCTTGTTTCTTTTGCGCGGCCTTGATGCAAGTGCGAGTATATGGGGTTAACAAAGAGGGGGTAAAGTACCAAAATGACAAAAAATCAAAGATATGAAACAACCTAAGGAAACCCATGTCAAGTCCTTGTCATACACAATGAACACAATCAACACATATTCGGTTCGATGTTATGATGAACCATGTCGCCTTCTCATGAGGGCAAATGACGTCAAATGAATCGCTCGTCGGTGCTACTGTGACATTGACTCACAGTTTTGGGTAATGCTTCTTTCATCAGGTGGTCGAAAGCCACGCCTTGCGGCAGTGTTCAGATACTACCGTCACTACAATGCTGTAGAACTCCTTCATGTGGTGGCAACGGACATTTCTCCGAGCTCTTTGATCATTGGCCTCATGCGTACCATGATGGTTGAACATATATCCACCGATTCTAACAGCCTTCAAGATTTAACGATTGAATGTGATTCTGATCGTACATTCCACTTCATCCTTTCGGGTTGTCCCAAGACACCTTCTTCATGTGAAATTGGTTTGGGTATACATGCATACATTTACAAGGAAGCGCTCAAAGTTGTTTTGTTGTACCAACCCATCTCTACGAACCATGCAAACACCACTATTCCAGTCAAGGCGTACTTACAAGAACGACATATGCACTGTATGGTGGATGCACCCATGTTAACGCTCATGTCGACGTATGACAACAATAATACATTGGAAATCCGTTTCGACCCCCCTATCGGCACATGGATGGAAGGCCCCCGGTCAGACATTGAGATCCATGTCTTCGGGATCCTACCAAACCTTGATGTTGACCTGCTGGACGCACCTACGATCCCGTGGTCAGCATATCCCCGTATGGAGAAACTACATCTTCATTCCCCGGGGAATGATGCTAACCTGGGAATGGTGATGCGTCGTTCGAATGACATGTCTACGTTTATGAGTCCAAGCAAAAGTGTAAGCTTTGCAGCTGTTGGAAGGCTATCTGTTAAACCCAAGTGGGTTGGACTCTCACATGAAGAACAAGACCGAGAAATGAGAATCATGGATCTTAAGAGATATGCGACACGTTCAAGCAAGTACATGGACACCTACTGGGATGAGGGCGCGCGCCTTTATCTGCTTGGTAATGCATCAGATGTCATGCAAAGAAATCGCGTGGCATTATTGATCCAAACAACATGGCGACACACACAGTCTTGCCCGGGCCATGCAATGTGCCGTCATCGTCTTTTACGCGAATTTTCCGAGCTCCAGTAGGCAGTTAAAGGTGTCCTGGCTGAAAGGCCGTATGGATGTGGCTTTGAGAGGGCCGGGAAGGGATGACAGCAAGGATGAAACAGTGGTAATTTGGGACTGTAACGTTGGTTTAAAAGGATGAAACAATGGCCTTGTACTTAGTTTCCAAATTATACATTCAACACATGTTGGATTACAAAGTTAAAATGCAAATGGACGCTGTCCCATTTTTCATGTCCGAGACTGTATGTAGATTTCGTCTTTGTGGACCCAGTTGAGAGATAATATGGTCTTGCACGCCATGTCGATGTCGAACGTGTACATGGCGCAAACTCGCCCCTTGAACTTTGTCATGCCTGGAAACATGCTGTCTTCACATACAGTCTCGGACAGTTTTTTTGGATAATTTGATTCCGCTTGTGTCATATTTCGGATGTGATATCTCAATTAATATATGTCAATCGTTTATAATGAGTGGGGTGAAGAATGATTATATATATGACAAACCATACAATGAAGCGTATGGGACGGAGGACGGACATGCCCTACATAATACCCTGAATCATACTGATAGGATCATACGCGAATTAAATACAAAGCCATATGAATTCACCGACAAATACATAGTAGAGTCATTGGAGACATTGGGAAGTCGGTTTGATAAGATTATAGCCTATGTAATAGCATTGTTAGACAAGACACTCAATGTTAAAGGCACATCTTACTTACCCCAATGTTTAACCGTTTATAACGACTTAAAAGCACTCCACATCGAGATGATGAATAAAGTGAACATTACAGATGTAAAATTACAAGAAAAGTGTAAGCCAGCGCGTGCAGCCTGGGCACGATCATTAGCTACAGCGCAATTACACGATATTGAAAGAATTGCAAACATACATGGAAGAATTGCAAACCTACCTGGAAGAAGCAATCAACAAGTTTCCTTTGATGATAGAGATAACGCTTTTGGCAATGATTTCAAGCAATTTGGTGGCAAGAAAATGGGATCATTACGTTGTAAGAATGCTCCAAAGGATGGGACACGGTGTGTTTACAAGACAACTATGAAGTCTCCCATGGGGAATGGGTGGTCTGCAACGTATGATGTTGTCGGTAAGAGGAGAAAAGGGGGTAATGGGGAAATGTGGGAGGTAAAACAAACGAAGAATGGGGTCAAGAGGTGGGTTGTTTGTAAGAAGAAAACGAAGAATCGAATCTGATGAATTGTCACGTTTGTTTGGGGACTAAAACCGTGCTTACCTGGGACTATAACGTTTGTCAAGAAATATGTTGCTGACATTGAGCCATTCTGGCTTGTATGATCGCATCAAGGAGAAATGTCAAGATTATGACACCTTGTTTTTGGATGTGAAAGAACATTACACAAGCAAGACATGCATATGTTGTGGCAAGTTGAACAATTGCAATGAAACTTACAAATGTGGTAATTGTGGGTTCACATGTGATCGTGATGTTCATGGAGCCGCCAACATATTCATGAAAGCAATTAGAAAAACAAATCCCGTGGCTTTGTGATGAGAAAGCGCGAGTTGGGGAGTTGACCCCATAAAGATAGCATGATGGAGGTTTGGACACCTTTGAATCTTTAGGCCAGTCTGGTTGTCGACAAGGTATGAGGGGCGAATTTGTTAAATTCTATGAAATATTGCTACTTATAATTCAACGGGAACGGTGAAAAAGTTTGGGCGTTCAGTGCTCAAAAACTCTTAGTTACAAATCGATGATGAAAGCTTGGTGACCCCAGTTCGCCTTTGCCTTATTTATTCCTGGGATGGAGTAATGCTCCAAGATCCGGGGGATATTGGTACCGTAAGCGCCATCAGGCATGTGAGTCGTCTTGATTTTGTTCGGAAGCGAGATCACGTTTTCCCCAAGCAAATCGAACACAAAATCTTCCACATTGTTCTTGACACGCAATCGTGCATCAACAGATATGTCCAAGTTCTTGGATGCACGCAATCTAGCCCTGATCGAGGAAGACCAAATTGCCGAGACCCGATAATAGCCCATGGACATGGACCATTTCTTGTGCACACGCACTGCTCGAATGTTGGGTTTTCCGACAATGAATTTATTCAAATCAGAGTAAAGATGCTGTCCAAACCAAGGTGATACAGTGCAAGTATCATGTATATAAAACACCCAAGTGTATTGTGATAATACCGACCGCGTGTCATTTTGGACCATCCAAATCATAGCATTGCAATCCATGTTGGCCCACGCGCGAAAATATGATCGGACACTGTAATTGTCACATGTCACAATGGCATCTTTTTCTTTGACGCAATCGCCGACCACCAAATACACGTCATTTGGGTTGACGCCGGCAACCTTGAGTGATTGCAGCAACGGTGGGCAAGTTGTTTCGTAAAAGCTTGTGCACGAATTTATAACGACCGCGATCTGGGGCAATGTTTGCATGTTTAAACACAATAAAAATTTATAGTGATTTCAACTTACACATGATTATAATTATCGCCCATGGGAAACGGAATCGCTGCTAGATTTGAGAAAGAAGGGACGAAGAAAGTGGGTAAAGATGGTAACAAATGGCAGGTTTCAGTTGGTAAAGATGGGGTTCATCGATGGACACGGATTAAAAAACAATTAAACAACTTATAATGTATCAATTCACATGTAATTCTCTGCTTCCTCGAGCATGGTCCAATCCATGAACTGGGAGCTTGTGTTGTAAAGACGGGCAACAGGGTTTGTGATCTTCCACAAGCCATTGCTATTGGTGCTGATATATTGTTTAAAGTCAGTAACATCGACCACGTCCTCTGCGCTGGCACATACCGGCACATATCCATACATCACATTGTAGTTTAACCGGTACCTGTGCGAGACACTTCGATCAAACGATAGTGCAATGATGCCATTCAAGTTTGAACCACATCGGTTTTGCATGTGACGGAGTTGAACATTGTTCAACATTGCCACGCGACCTGTAAATGATTGCAAGCTAGAAATAGCTTTAGGAATTGCGTACATAAACCCTTGGGTATTGTACTTTGCGATACGGCCCAGCGTTGTCATTTTTAATGGGTCTGGAAGACACAATGAATGCCTCGTTGCAAACATGAAACTCTCCGTTGCATAGATTCTGGATCCGTCGTATACTACACGGGTTGGTGCAACGTCGAACGACGTTACAATTTGTTCCATGTTTTGTACGACCGATATATGAACTGGATCTTCAAGTCATTGATGACGATTGTCATTGCGTTTGTGAACTCGTTTTTCTGAACCGTCACATCACTGACATGTGCGTTTATGCAAATCTGCCTTACCGCGTTAGCAACAATCATGCATGCGCTGGCCTCTGTGTTTCCATCTTTGCCAATAACCCATAGATCCAAGTCTGACGACTTGAACTGCATGTTGGTAACCGCCTTGGAGACGGAGCCTCCTGCGATGACCAGGTTAGGTCCGAGCACATTGTGCAATAAGCCCTTGCTAAACGCGTTCAATCTCGCGATCGCCGCATCCTCGCACAATGATTTAATCAACGTTTTGTGTGAATTCAATGGCGTGTAAACGGATTGCTTGTTAAAAATTCCCTTTGGAGAGTATTCGTCAATTGGCGTCATCCAACCGTACAATGCATCGGCAAGTGGGCTCTGGCCACGCATAACACCGTGTTTCGGCAAGTGGAACATCAAAGTCTCGCCCACAAACGTCAAAGCGCAAATGGGATCCTTCATGTTCAACGTTTTCAATGAAATGACGTAATCTCTGCACGAATGCAAATCTTGTATACATGACATGATTGCGCGCACGACACGATCGTGGCTTGTGTCTTTAATTGTTTCATCAATTTCAACCTTGTATTCATGGCCGACATTGTCGGTTATGAATTTCAATATCGTTGCGGATACCAAGTCTTTTGAAAGAGACTCGTACAAATCTTCAAAGTGAGATAGCACAGTGACATAGAAAAGGGACATTCGGTTCGACATTATAAGTTGTTTATAAGTTGTTGTTAATTGTGTACAGCCATATCATTTATCGATTTTTTTTAAAAGAGTACAAAAGTCAATCTGATGGTGGGGGTGAATAATATCACTTCTTTTTTACGGACGCAAGAATGTGTGTTTCATGTCGTGAATGAGCAAACTGATTTCTGGAGGTAAATGCATTGATAACGCGTCGACGGTGTCGATTGCCAACACATTGTGCCAAATTTCATCTAGCATTTTAAATATGACGTATTCATCTGATTTGTAAACGATCATCCTCTTCATTGAAAGGCTTGCACATATCGCGATTTTCAGGTAGGACATGAAATGTTTTGGAGTTTTGATTTCCACGTCATGAATGTCGAATGAGTTACCGGCCATGAATGTATAGATTGAAGATCCGTCGATGTCCAATGCAATTGCGACGTTGCCGTGTATGTACAAGCGACAAATTAGCAAAACGTCGGTATGTTCAGCGTACATGTCAATTGATAATGTGATGGTGTCTTCATCTTTCAAAATGCGTACATTGTATCCAAAATCGTTCGCGTGTTTCATGACCCGATACATTATACTTGTAATCATGAGCATGATAATCGGTTAAATCGTTTGTTTGTGTATTGTAAATTTCTTGTCATTGATGATCTTGCGTTTTCACTTCACATGCACCCAATACACGTGCCCATTCCCAATTCTGTAAAAAGCGAGAAAGCAATGATTGCATTCACCAAAAAAGTGTACAGCGATTTGATGCGTTTGTCGTTTTTTGAATGGTATCATGCAATTTCAGATGTAAAAATAAATGGGTTCATTGTGCGAAATAACATGATATATCCCATTATATCAACGTGACAAATATTACAATGCAATTTGTGCCGATTGCACAAATATGTGTCTTACATCTCAGAGAATTCGCGGGTCAGGCGCCGGCGGCACATTGCATAGTGTGGGCACGCTTGTGCTAGTCTCCACGCTGCTTGAATGATCGACGGTGCGCGCAACTCAAAATTGCGACGCTTCATGACATTGGTTGCATCTGCTAGGAGATACAAGCGTGCGCTTTCATTCCAGTGCGAGACGCCGTATGCAACATCTCCGGTCCTCCTTTGCATGTTATCCGTGTAAGGATCTTTAGCCCACTTTTCGCTGTAGTCGCGGAAATGATCCTTGTATGGGCGCCCAGACCACGCGGTTTGTACGGTTATGCGCCCAAGAGCCACAAAACAGGATCCGCTTCTGTACTCGCAGTTTTTGGTCAAGCCATGGTTGATCAGAGTTTCGATTCTGGGGTAAACAGTCCAGCTGACTGGCAGTATGGGTGCGTCCAAAAGATCGACCTCTTCGCCGTTAGGTAATACTCCGAAAACATGCAACGTCCTATCGAGACAATCGCCATCATCACGAATCCACTCGCAGACAGGGGGGTTGAAACGAATTTCAAGGGTCCCCGCGCTGTCCATGTACGTTGTCATTGAGGTGTTGGCGGGTGTGCCTCCTTCGATGTGAACCTTCACGGCCGTGGTTACGGATGCTGGCTTTGAAGGCATAGGTTGGTACACCACGTACGCCTCGCGTCGCCGTTCATTGAAGTTGAAGTGGAAGGCATTGTTTTCGTAATGCGACTCGATCCATCGGGCGCCTTGCACAAATATGTGGTCGACGTTTTGATCGGGCATGTCTTCGCAACGTATCCTAATAAACTGCGTTTGGTCATACCTAGTGTCGATGTGCATGCTTATCATGGTTTGCACCAGGTTGAGAACCAGTTATGCAGGTGGTTTGGACGCATTGAGGTACTTGATATCCAATGACCGGTTGAAGAATTTAAATGCAGCGACTATTCGAAATGATCCGTCCTCTGTTTTCACAAGCATCACATAATTGAATTCGCTCAGGTAACGTTGATTACCCGTGTCCATAATAGCAAGGTCGCGTGGGTCCATGAAATTGCGGCAGTCCTCGTCATAATACATTGAAACGTATGAATTGTCGTTTGCCATGTTTGTATATTGTTACAAGTACAAGGCATTGTCTTACTTCATTTTTTTTCATGAATTGTTTGTCAAAAAATAAGTAACCAATTCTTAATATCATTTCAATTCTTCTCAAAGTTATTATTCGTGTTCGTTGCGTCGTTCCCAATCTTTCTTGTTATCGTGTTTCAGTCCAACCAACATCTTGAATATCTCGTTTAACTTCTCACCCTGTGACATGTGCTTGAGCAACTCGTCCATGGCTTCTTCTGCCTGTTCTTCGTGTGCCGATTCAAAAGCTAGACCATCTTGACAATTGATGTTTGGTGGATTCTTGGATGCCATCAATACCTGTATTTTTTTGACATCGTTTCCGGCTGCAGCTCGTATCAACAATTCTCCATTGTCTGAATTGGCTTTTGGGGCACGAGTTCCAAGGTTTAATAGTAGCTCGGTGCTTTCTCCGCGCGATGTTAACATGGCTGCTTCGATACACTTGTCGCTCAATTGTAAGGAAGAGTCTTCCAACATGGTTTTTACTATGTTGGACATCCCCCTTGATGAAGCCGCTTCTACAAATACTTCGCTCACATCAATTCGGTTTGTGTCGTTGATGACGAATGGTAGGATATACTCAGCAACATTAACATGGCATGCGTCATACCGCATTGCTTGCAATAATGCTTTCTTATAATTCCAGTTGTATATTTGTTTGTGTGATTTTGTTTGCTTGGTCGTGAGAGAAATTACCAAGTCGAGATGACCTTGATGAGCTGCAAACGACAAGGCGATGCCATCACAACAATCAGGTTGGTCTTTCCATATCGGAGATGCACGCACTTGGTCATCGTGTCCGTCGTGAACGGATCTCAGCCATTCGATTACCTCACTGGTTGGTGCAGGTTTGGTACGACTGATGCTGCAATACCATGAGTTGAATGCACTACCCGATTTGTAAGACGCCATTGGAATATAAGTTTTACATGGTCTTGTGATTCCTTATTTCGTTTTTTATATTTGAAATAAAAAACGATTTAACAATTTATGTGACATGAATCAGAAACACGAGAAAATGAACAGTAAAGTCATGACACATCCAGGCGATTTCGGATATACGTCACATGTGTCAACGGAAAGTGATGGCACATTGTCGCTTGATATCGAGTTATATTACGACGATTCGGATTTCTGGATAGAATGCCATGTCAGTGTGGTCGATGACATAAGTATCTTGTTGGAAATGAACGGCGGATTTATTCATGTCTTTATACCCGACAACACGTTTAATATAAACGACATGGCTGAGAAAACAAGTGGCATCCCCAAGTTTGCAAGGGATCTTGATGAGACGATACGTTTGAGTCTTTCGACTAATCGATTGTTCCACGCGAACAGCGACGAGTATATTGTTTACAAGATGTTGAATCGAATTTGGCACAACGTCAAAGCAAGCGACACAGTTGGTGCACTTGAGATGTACTTGCCAACGGACTTGGGTATACTGATCCACGACTTCAACTTTGTGAATGTTTGAGAACAACTTTGTATTTTTTCATTTCAGAGAGTTTTGAGCACTTAAACAAAAGTGCAATCACTTGCATGTGCGACCACATGACCATGTCGATTGACTTTTTTTAGGATATCGACATACTGCAAACGTGGCACCATCTTTGTCATTTAAAGAAATAATCTTGATTTGGACATTCATTGTCCAAGAGTTGGCTACGTCGCCCAAGTCAACGCTTGTGTCTACTAATATGTCGAGTGTGGCAATGCTCATTGGCATCTCCAAGTCATAAATGTTTTGTTTATTTGTGGCTTGTATTACAAGCTTGTGATCCCATGCCCCATCTAAACTAGAATCTGCACCGTTTATGGATGCAGTGGACGATCTTGCTGATATGAAGACAACCGTATTTGGGTTTGCACTGCTTTTGCTACGTACGGTAATAACGTTCGTGTTTGTAGTCGAATACATAGGAATTGTGTATGATATCCATTTGTTGTAGGGCAATGTGAAATCATCAATGTCTGCAATTGAATTAATCCATCCGAGCTGCATGGAGTTTGCTGCATCAAAGCAAGTACCATGCGTATAAGCGCATCCCATAATCGATGAACAGTCCCCCGACTGCCATGTCGGTGATTGTGCGTGAGTAAGAGTCATGGCATGGCCGAACTCGTGAATATGTGTATTTAGATTTGGAGGAGTCGTAGAAAACGAACGATCTTGGCGTACCCAAACAAGAAATTGTTCGTCATTTGTGATTGTTGGTTGGGTTGCCATTCCATAGCTATTACAAGTCATCGGCATATTTAGTATGACCTTCGTATTGAATGATGAAAACGTCGATGCATCGTGTTTGTTTACAAAAGCAAATTGTGCATATTCCTGTATTGCAAAAGGTTCCATGGCGCCACACCATTTGTCCAAGTCATATGTATGTTTTGAATAAGGCGTCATTCCAGAACAATTAATTTGGACGATATCTTCGAAAATGACATGATCTGAGTTGACCCATATGTAGTTTGGATTTGAATAGCTGCATACATCGTAAAACCAAGCCATTGTAAACGTTTCACTCTTATTCCCCCACCAGTACTTTTGAAACGTGGAAATCTCTGTAAATTGCGGGGGGTAGCCGCTCGAAACGATGGGATCTTGACAACCAACTATATTTATGTAAAACGAAAGCGTCTTTAGTGGAAATGAACATGATATATACGATGCAGTGAACAGCCAGAAAAGTACGTTTACAAAAGTGTATTGGTTCATACAGTCTCAAACATTACAAAAATTGCACAGCGTTTTTGTATCTCGATAATTGAATGAAGCCAGGATGTTCAGATAAGAAGTGTGTCAACGAGATACAAAAGTCGTGAGCGACATCTGTCAAGTTGACAAAGAAAGTTACCGATGTTTACAAAAAGATCATGGACTTGTCAATGAAAAAAATAGATAAATCAGACCATAGAATGGTAGCTTTGCAAAAGAAATTGGAAGAATGTTTGGAAAAGGCATCAATTAATCCCGATGTCATTGCGCTTATTCAATGCCAAATAAACGGGTGCATGGATGAATTAAAAGCATCAATCAAGATGATTGAAGCAATTTCAGAAGCGCAATGCGATGCGAACAAGAGAGTTGCAGGTTGTAAAATATGCAAGGCGATCACCGTGATACATGGCAAAAACGATATACAAGTGAAAGATGTCGTGTCCTTGATCAAAATGTCGCGCGGGAAAAAATCAATGTAAGGACTTCTATGAATGCAAGGAAAGAAATCATACGATGGGTTGCTACGACGTATATTGCACACAATGCTGTGCGCCATTTACGCCTTACGTTGAACATGTGGGGCAACTCAGTACAATAGATACAAAGTGGCTTGGAGATGCAATTGTGTTTGACAACGACGGCAAGAGGCATCGCGTGACGGACTATGATGGATACGGAGGATTCACGTCCGTTACTGGAAACATTGAAATCCAGCATTTCTACGGAATGAAATGTTTTCATGTGATTTGTGCAGAGGGTACAGGACCAAATAGAGGCGCCTTTAAAGATTATCGGGAGCAGTCTTTCAATATTGAAAAGCTTCTCGATAATGCGACGTTGCTTCATGAATTGAATCGTCCCGCGCCTGCCGAAACGACGCCACGTTAATAGGATTATCCATTCAAATGCATTTTACATTTTTATGTCAATGTCTTGAAAAATAAATATGGTATCTTAATAATGGAGTGTGTTGAGTTTAAAACAGTTTTCTCATTACTTGACAAATTGACACAAATGGAACATGATAGATTGGATCGAAAGATTGATAAGCCGGTTTACGCATTCCAACCGTTACTTTTTTTTATGTTATCGCGTGCAACGCCATATATGAAATTTGAAAACAAAGAAAAACATGATATGTGGGAGTATATAGAAGAAGAATTTGTGAAACTGGAAAATTACGTAATCGCTTTTTCAAATGACGATTTCGCAAAATTGTACCGCGCTTTGGAAGTAAACATACAACACGCACTCGCGTTGAGCGCTCAAACAGGTGGTAAGAAGGCCAGGAAGGTGCGAGCACCAAAAGGGAAGACGCCGAGTGCATGGACATCTACAAAGCGAAAAGTTACAGTATATCAAAAAATGGTGGATGGTAAAATGCACAAGGTGACACGTACAACGTACAAGAACCCGTCCGGTGAGTTAAGGATTGTCCGCATTGACAAGAACGGGAAGCGGCAGTTTGTCAAGTTTAAAGCATTGTTTGATACATTTGTGTCGTTTTTACGGTACGACGTAGCTTACGTCTTATCCAGAATATCATACCAATTACCAATGCGATTAATGGGACACAATATTGCGGAAATAAAATCTGGTATATAATAAATGCGAAACGTCATTTGATGCTGTGGGGATCAAATTCGATGCATGCGTTGACAAATTGTGTAAAGACCAAAAACCTGCGCGGTGTGCAGCTATCAAATGTGTCCAAGAGTCCGCAAATTTGGCTAAAATTGACGCAATTCATCGAAAACTCAGCGGGATAAAAAAACTCTGAATGGTTAAACGTTTTGTAAAGATTTGTGTCGAAAAAAATCGGTGTTGGGATTACAAAAGCAACCATTTAAATATATCAAATGGAATCAGTCGAAGCATTGGTCAATTATCTGAAATATGCAAGATCTTTGGACTATGGTGTTCAGGTTAAAAACTTTGTCGGCAATTTATTTGACACACACATGTCACTCGTATTTGACAATAGATCGTGTCGAGAGATCAGAATTACATGGTACAATGTGAAAGAAGAGAAAATTCTATACATCATGGCAATCCATGATAAAGATGACGATGGGGAAATGTTGCCTGCAAGTGATTTGAGCAAATTTTGCGTTGCAATGCACATAGCATTCGACATCATCCCACAAGTGTTTACAGGATACACGGTTCGTTTCTGCGCGCGGCTCGCCGCAAAATACGAGAGCGAGCTTGCCCTGTTTGCACATCTATTGTCGCAACCTACAGCGATGAACCTTGAGAAAGCTACCGCGATTGCCGTGAAACGCATGAGTTTGTGTAGTGAAGTGCTTCGCATTTGGCAGAAAGCGCACCATAGGGTGACGCGAATTGAGCCATATTTGGACGGGCTTCGCATCGCATTTGGAGACAAGCTCCCAGAAGACTTAATTCGTGAAATTTGTCGCTGTCGATATGAGGCGCAATCATGGCCGATTTTGTCAATTTAAGCGTCGCGATGTTATTTTTTCGAGACGATTTATCATGATGAAACCCGATGAAACATTTGTGGGCGTTTATTATATAAAACTATAGTAATGATTGGTGGCTCATTGGAAATAGGTCAGTTTGAAACAAGATTACCAAGCCTACCAGTACCAGGAGCGAATAATGGTCTTCGCAATGTGTTCGACTATGATGGCGAAGGTGTCGAAGGCGAAGATAATGACTTCCTTGCTGGGATTGTACGACCAGGCGAGATCGCTCGAGCCAATGAACTAGATGTGGGACAAGGAGGCGGCGCTAAGAAATTGACAACGATACATCTGAAGGAAATGTGCCGTGTCAAGGGTCTGCCTACTAGTGGTACCAAGGCTGTGTTGGTAAAACTGCTCGGCATTTACAAAAACACGTCAATTCGTGACTTGAAGAATGCATGTCGAGCTAAGGGGGTATCGATGAGCGGAACGAAAGCTGAACTCATCGTCAGGTGTATGAAAAAGAAGTGACGTTGTAAATGCCAGAATCTCATCGACGCGTTTCTCGTTTATTTGTCCAATTGTTTGCGAAGTTTTTCCAATTGTGTGTTTGAAAACGGTGCAACGGATTTCGCCAAAGGTTTCAACAATTTTACCAAGTCCGGGAAAAGCGCGTCATTGCCACAATCTACGTTGAGGATTGCGTACTTTCGATAAATGTTTGCCATGAAAATATGATACAACATTTCTCGCTCATTGCAAGATTTACAATTCAATGGTTCAATAAACACTTCATCGCCTTGTTTTACATACGCATTGGCAAGTCCTTGAACTTGTGGTAAACAACGAATGTGAAGAGGAATGTTCTTCAATATATCATAAAACGGAGAAAACAAATACGATGGTACCACAACAACTTTGGAAGCGTTGATTGGGTCTGTGGTACCTACGATGTCGTCAAATATTACAATACGATTGTCCATGAATTCTTTTACGTTTTTTTCTAGTTTCAATGATGGGTACTTCTTGATCAAGGACTTGACAATTCTGTCCGCATAATAACTGATGGATGTTTCCGACTTATTATACTGATATTTTGTGCTATCTTCTTTTGACAAAACTAATTTGTTGAATCGAATACCAGCATGATCTTCAATTAATGGAATCATTGAATGTAAGTATTCTGATGGTCTGTCACTTACTATATAAAATTTCGCTGTTGGAAACATTGATATAATTGCTTGAAAAGCTTCACGCATCCCTGGTCTAAAGAACAACGGGTGATTTGACACTTCGTTGACGTCCACTGTGGTATCTTTGTATACTTTCGGACACACAGTGATTTTTTTTGTTAGACAAAACTCTTGAATTGAAGTTTTGATTTTATTTCCGTCCATGAAATTTTTAACCTGTCCAATCAATATCCAATCCAATTTGAAAATGAACACGACCGGCAACATTTATATATATATATTATTTTATATTCAATCACAATCTTTGTGTAATTGTTTTCGACAACATGACATTATGGTCATTTTCCAGAACTGAATCGTCTTTATATGTGAGACATTGTGTCTTTTTAAATAGCCCATGGCTTCATTGTCCATGGGTCTCATTGTTTACCAAATTGTGAATCCCTTATACACATTGTTTTCGACAACATGACACAAGATATACCCATGATCAGGGGGTAAAAACAGTGTCAAATGTGTTTCTGTTTATTATTTTTACAAACTTTCTCTACAGAGAAAATGTATATCCAGGAAATTTAGTTTGTGACAAAAAAGAAAACAAAACACACATCTTGATCCGCCCTCAAAGACAGTCCACCCACTTCCAGAACATTCCATCCATGATCAGTCATCTGTCCTTGTCAACTGTGTTTCTGTTTATTATTCTTACAAACTTTCTCTACAGAGAAAATGTATATCCAGGAAATTTAGTTTGTGACAAAAAATAAAACAAAGCACACATCCTGATCCGCCGTCAAAGACAGTCCAATCCACCCACAAGGATAGTCCACCCATGATCAGTCATCAACCAATATCAATTGTGTTTCTGTTTATTATTCTTACAAACTTTCTCTACAGAGAAAATGTATATCCAAGAAATTTAGTTTGTGACAAAAAATAAAACAAAACACACATCTTGATCCGCCCTCAAAGACAATCCAATCCACCCACAAGGATAGTCCACCCATGATCAGTCATCAACCAATGTCAATTGTGTTTCTGTTTATTATTCTTACAAACTTTCTCTACAGAGAAAATGTATATCCAGGAAATTTAGTTTGTGACAAAAAATAAAACAAAACACACATCTTGATCCGCCCTCAAAGACAATCCAATCCACCCACAAGGATAGTCCACCCATGATCAGTCATCAACCAATATCAATTGTGTTTCTGTTTATTATTTTTACAAACTTTCTCTACAGAGAAAATGTATATCCAGGAAATTTAGTTTGTGACAAAAAAGAAAACAAAACACACATCTTGATCCGCCCTCAAAGACAATCCATCCATGATGAGTCATCTGTCAATGTCCAAACAACGATTCAATGTTCCCAACACAATGCATTCCTTATGCATATTTCTTTCTTTATATGCAAGCCATGGTGGTTTTTTAAATAGCTGGATCATTGTATCAAACAACAATCCAGATTCAATGTTCCCAACATATCCCATTTCTTATGCATATTTCTTTCTTTATATGCAAGCCATGGTGGTTTTTTAAATAGCTGGATCATTGTATCAAACAACGATTCAATGTTCCCAACACAATGCATTCCTTATGCATATTTCTTTCTTTATATGCAAGCCATGGTGGTTTTTTAAATAGCTGGATCATTGTATCAAACAACGATTCAATGTTCCCAACACAATGCATTCCTTATGCATATTTCTTTCTTTATATGCAAGCCATGGTGGTTTTTTAAATAGCTGGATCATTGTATCAAACAACGATCCAGATTCAATGTTCCCAACATATCCCATTTCTTATGCATATTTCTTTCTTTATATGCAAGCCATGGTGGTTTTTTAAATAGCTGGATCATTGTATCAAACAACGATCCAGATTCAATGTTCCCAACATATCCCATTTCTTATGCATATTTCTTTCTTTATATGCAAGCCATGGTGGTTTTTTAAATAGCTGAAAAGTTGTATCAAACAACGAAAACAAAACACACATGTTGATCCGCCCACAAGTCCACCCATGATCAGTCATCAACCAATGTCAAATGTGTTTCTGTTTATTATTTTTACAAACTTTCTCTACAGAGAAAATGTATATCCAGGAAATTTAGTTTGTGACAAAAAAGAAAACAAAACACACATCTTGATCCGCCCTCAAAGACAGTCCACCCACTTCCAGAACATTCCACCCATGATCAGTCATCAACCAATGTCAAATGTGTTTCTGTTTATTATTTTTACAAACTTTCTCTACAGAGAAAATGTATATCCAGGAAATTTAGTTTGTGACAAAAAAGAAAACAAAACACACATCTTGATCCGCCCTCAAAGACAGTCCACCCACTTCCAGAACATTCCACCCATGATCAGTCATCAACCAATGTCAAATGTGTTTCTGTTTATTATTTTTACAAACTTTCTCTACAGAGAAAATGTATATCCAGGAAATTTAGTTTGTGACAAAAAAGAAAACAAAACACACATCTTGATCCGCCCTCAAAGACAGTCCACCCACTTCCAGAACATTCCACCCATGATCAGTCATCAACCAATGTCAAATGTGTTTCTGTTTATTATTTGTACAAACTTTCTCTACAGAGAAAATGTATATCCAGGAAATTTAGTTTGTGACAAAAAAGAAAACAAAACACACATCTTGATCCGCCCTCAAAGACAGTCCACCCACTTCCAGAACATTCCACCCATGATCAGTCATCAACCAATGTCAAATGTGTTTCTGTTTATTATTTTTACAAACTTTCTCTACAGAGAAAATGTATATCCAGGAAATTTAGTTTGTGACAAAAAAGAAAACAAAACACACATCTTGATCCGCCCTCAAAGACAGTCCACCCACTTCCAGAACATTCCACCCATGATCAGTCATCAACCAATGTCAAATGTGTTTCTGTTTATTATTTTTACAAACTTTCTCTACAGAGAAAATGTATATCCAGGAAATTTAGTTTGTGACAAAAAAGAAAACAAAACACACATCTTGATCCGCCCTCAAAGACAGTCCACCCACTTCCAGAACATTCCACCCATGATCAGTCATCAACCAATGTCAAATGTGTTTCTGTTTATTATTTTTACAAACTTTCTCTACAGAGAAAATGTATATCCAGGAAATTTAGTTTGTGACAAAAAAGAAAACAAAACACACATCTTGATCCGCCCTCAAAGACAGTCCACCCACTTCCAGAACAGGTTCAAAAGACAATCCACCCACAAGGATAGTCCACCCATGATCAGGGAGTAAAAATCGATTTAAGGCATATCAACAATACTTACAATACTTACAATACTTACAATACTTACAATACTTACAATACTTACAATGTCACAAATCATGGACGCGCAAGACGCTTATGCTATCCAGCTGCTCAGTCTCATGAAAAAGATTGAGGAGACGGGTGAGGCCCCACATAAGCAGACCATAACAAACCGTGTGTGTATGTACATGTGCTGTCCGGTTGGGTGCGGCTTATGTTGCATGTGGTCAACAATTGGGCGCGTGCTTGGTGCAGCCACATGTGGTATATTTTGTGGCGGGATTGGTGGCAATGATTGCACTCAGCCATCCGATGACATGATGGCAGCATGTTGTACAGTTGCAAATGAGCGTGTGGTATTGCCACCACTCAGAGTGACTTCCATCACAAGCGTCAGCCTTCAATGCGCGATTCAGCTCCTCGCAAAAAAGATGGAGGGACCACGGTTCAATGTGATTCAAAACAGGCTCAATGACATGATTGTAGTGCCGGTTCTGAAATACACTCGGGGAAACGTTGGTGGAACGCCGTCCGTCGCAAGCGCTAGCCTACGCGATTTCCTGACTCGCACAACTGCTATGTAGCCTAAGTGCAACAACCACGTGGCTGTTCGCACATTATTTTTTGAAAATTGTCAAATGTGCTTATACAAACTTTCTCTACAGAGAAAATGTATATCCAGGAAATTTAGTTTGTGTCAACAAAGAAAACAAAACACACATCTTGATCCGCCCTCAAAGACAATCCACCCACTTCTAGAACATTCCACCCATGATCAGTCATCATGCTTTGTCGTTGTGTAAGGCCATGTCGCGCGACTTTACAAGAGATTGATGCTTGTTTTTAGCAACATGGTCATATTTACAAGAGATGGATGCTTGTTTTCAGCAACATGGTCATATTTACAAGAGATTGATGCTTGTTTTCATCAACATGGTCATATTTACAAGAGATTTGACAAAGCACCAAAGCATCGCGGTGTTCTACAAGGCCGATTCCAACCCAAATCATGAATATGTGTTTTTGTAAACTTTTTAGAGAGCGCAACGACGAAGTCGTGAGTGAACGGTGAAAAAGTTTAGCGCAGAAGCAAACATTTAAGTATCTTGCGATATATTATAAAATGATCACCTCTTTGGTATTGTCTGGTGGCGGGGTCGGGGGCGTGATGTACTTGGGCGCGTTCAGGGTGTTGGAGGAGCAATGCTTGGTACAAGATATAAAGAACGTGTATGGTTGTTCGTGTGGTGCTTTAGTTGGATTGATGATTTGCTTGGGATATACATCACAAGAGATGGTTGCCGTGTGGAAGAAAACCTTGTGTGAAAAAGGTATTCCGGGGATATGTGTCAATGATTTGTGGCGATTATGGAAAACGGCTGGCATCTTGGACGAGTCGGTTATCACTGACCGTGTCAAAGAGATAATAAATTATAAGTACCCCAACATAATGGATATGGATTTCCAGACGTTATCCAAGATAACAGGGAAGAATTTGGTAGTTGTTACATCTAATGTCACAAAGTCTTGTCAAGCGATATTGAGCCTTGAGACGACCCCCGATTTGTCGGTTGTGAAGGCGATGGCGATGTCGTGTAGCATACCCGCGGTTTTCAAGCCGATCGTGTACAAGAATGAGAAATATGTGGATGGGGGTGTGTGGAACTACTTGCCGACCAATATAGTAAAAGACCCCGATCGCAACGTCCTTGTATTGGCATGTCCTCCGAAATTCGATCTTAAAAACTTCAACTTGTTCACGTTATTTAATATGGTGATCATGAACTTCATGTTGGTCCAATACAACGAAAGTCTGAAACGGTTTAGTAAAACTATACAATTTGTTTCTAGTCGCGAAAACAATGTATTAAATTGCTCCACTATCACGATTCGGCGTGTGATTAACAAGTCAAAGGCTTCCGACCTTGATTTGTTGATCAGCGAGGGTTACATACAAATGGTTGATTTTATAATTGAAACGCACATGTGTGAAATGGCAAACATCTTTGTAATTTAATTTGTTGCGTTTATATTAATAATGTCCAGTGTTTATTCGGGATTAGCTTCGACAAAAGACGGTTTTATGTATAATGCCGACAATGTAGGAAAAAGATCGCATGGTCGTAGTCGGAGTGGCAGTCGCGGGCGTAATGGCAATCGTAGTCGGAGTGGCAGTCGCGGACGCGGTGGGGGAAATAAGCTGGCGAATTGCAACCGGACAGTGAAAAAGAACAAGGCCATTTCTAGACATGCTTCTAGTATTCTAAGGGGATGTGAGACTAGAAATAATGTTGAAGAACTTAAAAAGTGCAATAGCGATGCTAGGAGGGTAATCGGTAAGATATCGAATGATCCTCTTTTCAATTTTGAGAAGAAAGTTGTTAATATAATGAGTAATCCTTTAAAAGCTGACATACGGGACGTTGAGCTCCAAAACATAGAAGCTGCCCAATTATTTATAATTGCAAATCAACCACAACAAGAAGTTGGTAAAATAAGCAAGGCAGCAAGGGCTGCTTATCATAAGTTGGTCATTTTGAAAAGATACAATATTAATGTGAAAATCCCTGTTCAGATACAGAACGATATGAATCGTAAAAGAGACGATATTAAGGAGAAACGTATAGCAAAAAAGATTGACAAGAAAGCGCGTTCAGCTGGCTTGGCACAACTTCAATCGAATATATATGGCACAAGTGCAATGCCTCAATATAAATCACTAAATAATTCAAATGGCAGGTATACTACTCCAAAAGTTTCACCAATTATAACATCTACACGTCAAGCACAAACGAAAGATCGAGGAGGTAATAAGGTGTCCCCAAATAATGTAATGAATTCGGCATTAAGTTCCCCAAGTTCCTCAAGTCCCCAAACTATCTCACCTTCCGCATTGTCCCCACTTGAAATCGGTAATGACAACTCGCAAAATGGGTTCTATCAGCAGGCGCAGACGCCTTCACCGAAGTCTCCACTGAAGTCTCCACGTGAGCCGGTTTCTATGTCTCCCACCAGCCGTAAGTGATATAAAAAACCAATCGATTCGTATTCATGTAAGCGCGCGCCGCCCTTGAAGACTTAAACTTACATTACTTCTTGTACATGAAGAAGACGATTATAATACAAACTTGTGATGGGCAAGTTTACAAAGATATGTTAGATACCACCGAGGGACATCATAGGCAATATGCCGAGAAACATGGATATGAGTACCTTCGATATGATGGTATCAAACGAGGTTCCAAGCCATGGCACTCCTCTTTTAATCGATTGTATTTGATTGAAGATGAACTGATTAAACAAAATAACGATTGGGTCCTCTATATGGACGCAGATGCCCTTGTGGTCGATACGAATAAGGGAATTGACGAGTTCCTTCACGACGATTACGCCATTGTTGCTTGTCGTGGGATGAGCGACGGCAATACACCGTGGGACATTAATATTGGAGTGTGTTTTTTTAACTTGAGACATACAGCATTGCCCGAGATATTGAAGTATTGGAAGGCTACATATGAGGCGACAAGCTTACAAACACTTGATGCCGAAAACATGGGCTGCTTTGACAAACCTGGAAATCACGTTGACGACCAACAAATGTTGCAAAACATAATCCGCTGGAACTTTCAAGATTGTGTCAAAGTTTACAAGGGTAAAGACCATACGAAGTTTAATTATGACTCGAATCACATAAAGCAATTTCTAAGGGATTCGGGAGATGTCACATGTAGGGCGAACACTCTCAAAGAAAATATACAAAAAATTAATGGCAGACGAATTCTCGAGCGTTGAAATCACATTTCGTCCCGAGTTTTCTGGCGGCAATGATTCCCCCATTTATACGCCGAGTGGCACGCATTATGACACGCCAGTTGGTACACCAGTTGGTACACCAGTTGGTACGCATTGTGCCACAATAGGTGACACGCCAAGTAATACGCCAAGTAATACGCCGTGTGTCTCGCCTCGCGTCGGACCGACTGATACGCCGACTGGGAATGAATCAACGCGTCAAGTGAATTACAACGTCGGACTCGACATGTCTTGTGGCAACACTTTTCGTTGTTTACTTCGATGTGTTGCCGGGCGGTCAAAGGCGGACAAGGAGAGTTGTGTCGGTCCAATCACAAAAAGAGTGTCCATCGTGAAAGAGTGATTTTGGCAATGCGTGGACGCGTGGTCGTTACATTTTCAATACCCATTTGTGAAACAGAACGGCGGTACAGTCAGTAGGTAGATGAAGCATTCGCATTGATACGTGCGTTGGGTATAAAGATATCGCATGCATTGTATGATTGATGGCGGCAGAAAGGTATATCAATTTTGTTAAGAAATCACGGTTCCTTAGCGTACCGTGGGTTGATCCGTCCACTATATGGCTCACGTACGAGGGTGCATATTCGTTGACTCCTAAAGATGCGACAACCTTCATGATTGGATTGATAAAATATCACGTAAGAAAGCCCTTGAACACATGTCGAATGTTGGAATGTTTTGCAGGGCATGGAGGGGACACGATTCCGTTGGTACATTTTGGTAAGTTAAAAAAAATAGTTTGCTTCGAAAACAACGAAGTACACAGGAGAAACCTTAAACATAACGTCGGATTATACTTTAAAAACGAGGTTGTTCGTGTTTCGGAGGACTCGAATGCGGTTGATTATGTGCAATGGCTTGCGAAACAAAATGCCGTTTCGCGAGTGTATGATATCATTTACATGGACCCTCCGTGGGGCGGACAAGGGTATAAATCGTCAGTTTGCGATATAAGTATTCAAAATAGCACGGGTGAGCACTTTAACATTGTGGAGTACGTAAAAATGTGTATACCATTTTGCTCCATAATAGTATTGAAGCTTCCACCGAATTTTGATGTGGCTTCGCTCAACGGATTTTACACGGTGCATGAGTATGCGTATCACAAGCCCGATATTAAGTATGTTGTCATATCAAATTTTTGGTAACAATTATTGTCCGTTGAATACATAAAACCAAGCTCTTTCCATAAAGTGTCCTTGCTCCGGGTTGAATGAAGATACCTCGTTGCGCAAGTCTTCATAAAACTGTTTTGGTCTTGACAAGATATTTTCTTTTTTTGCTGCGAAGATACCGCCAATATACCATAACGTGTTCAATGGAAAGGTTGGCGTTTGAATATGTTTGTCGTACCAATCTCCAAAGTTTAGAAGACATGGATCGAGCAACATGTCTCGGTATGATTTTAGGTGAAACTCCCTGTGAGCACTTGATGCACTGAAATTCCAAGCAAATCTGTTCCACGACATGCCATCTCCGTTCTTTGCACTTTGTATCATATCCACGATCATTTTATTTGGGTCAGTGCGATAATGGTCATTGATATGGCCTTGTATGAAAACTGTAACGTCGGCTAATGTATGGTAGTTGTCGATTATATGTGTCAAATATGAATGTGACTCTCTGCCAATATTTGGAAGCGTGACGGTTTTGTGCAGAAATGGGCATGCGTCTCCTTTGTTGTAAATCGTTATATTGAAATTGGGGTTGAGCCAAGAAAGATCTTCTTGATAACGGGCGACTACAATTTCACTTGCCATTACCAATTGACATCAATGCTCGATGCCGTTTTGAATAAAAAAGCAATTTAAAGGATTTGCGCAAAGTGATAATTATAATAAAAATTGACAAGTGATTGATGTTGAAAAAACAAATTAAAACAGTCTCTTGAAATGCCGCCCGCAAAGAAATATCGCATGTATGAGCCAAGGGAGCAGGTTTTGAATTGCCCCTCTACGTACATTGGCGCGGTCCAGCCGGATGAATGTAACACGTGGGTGCTTGATGGGGAGCAAATTGTTACCAAGAACATACAGTTTGTCGCCGGCTTGTACAAGATTTTTGATGAGATTTTGGTCAACGCGATCGATCACAGCACCGCCACTGGGACGGTCAAGAACATTAAAATTGATATCGACAAAAACACTGGCGAGGTTTCGGTATTCAATGATGGCGATGGCATCGACATATCGGTGCATCCTGAATACGAAATCTACATTCCCGAAATGATATTCGGAAACCTATTTACATCGAGCAACTACGAAGATGAGGAACGTGTCATTGGTGGCCAAAACGGCATCGGAGCCAAGGCATGCAACATATTCAGCAAGAAGTTTACGGTCGAGACGTGTTGTGGTGGCAAGCATTATGTGCAATCGTTTCACGACAACATGAGCATCAAGGACGCACCAGTCATCACGAAGATGAAACGGCTACCGTATACACGGATCACCTTCGTTCCTGACTATGCGCGTTTCGGCATGGACGGACTGACGGACGACATGTTTTCCATGTTCATGAAGCGGGCGATGGACGTGTCCGCGGTCACTCCGGCATCTGTGATGGTCACGTTGAACGGTACAAAGCTGGCGACAAAAACGTTCATCAAATATTGCACCATGTACGACGTCCAAGATCGTTTTCATGAGATTGTCAACGACAGCTGGGAAATTGTGGTGGGTCCGAGTAACAGCGGCTTTCAACATGTGTCGTTTGTTAACGGGATTTGTACGTTCAAGGGCGGTAAACACATCGATCACGTGGTCAACATAATCACTAAGGAGCTGATGGAGTTGATCAAGAAGCGAAAGAAGCTTGATACGGTCAAAGCACATCATATTCGGGACAACATGTTCTTGTTCGTGAAGAATACGACCGTCAATCCCAAGTTTGACTCGCAGAGCAAGGAGTTTTTGACGACACCCATATCATCATTTCGTGAAAAGTGTGAGCTCAGTCCTAAGTTCATCGAGAAGCTGTACAAGAGCGACATAACGGAGCGCGTGGTTGCTATGACTGGAAAGACAATGGATAAGGACATGAAGAAAACCGACGGGCGCAAGAGCTCCACGATTCGCGGCATTGAAAAGCTCGAGGACGCGATGTTTGCGGGGACGGCCAAGTCCAACGAGTGTACGCTCGTGCTGACGGAGGGCGACTCTGCGAAAACGACTGCAATCACCGGCTTGTCTATTGTTGGGCGAGAATACTATGGCGTTTTCCCATTGCGTGGTAAGCTTTTGAACGTCAAGGATGTCAGTGCCAAGAAGATATTGGAAAACGACGAAGTTTGTTACATCAAGAAGATCCTTGGTTTAGAGACAGGCAAGCATTATGACGACGTTTCCGATCTACGTTACGGCCGCATCATGGTCATGGCAGATCAAGACGTCGATGGTTCCCACATCAAGGGCTTGTTGTTCAACTTGTTTCATACGTTGTGGCCGTCTCTCTTGAAGCAAACTTATTTTACCAGCTTGCTCACACCTATCGTGAAGGCAAAGAAGGGCAACGATGTGGTCCAATTTTACAACCTTACGGATTATGAGGATTGGCAGGCGACGCGTCCGTCGGGTTGGAAGGTAAAATACTACAAAGGATTGGGTACATCTACATCGGATGAGGCGATGGACTACTTCAAGACCATGAAGACCATCCATTACAACTTTACGAGCGAGTGTGACAACAAGTTAGATATGGCATTCAACAAGAGCCGCGCGGATGACAGGAAGACCTGGTTGGCTGGGTATGACCGCAACTCCATCATCGAGTACTCTGAAAACAACACGGTTGTGACGTTCGATCGCTTCGTTGACAATGACCTCATCCACTTCAGCAACTATGACAACCAGCGCTCTATTCCGTCAATTTGTGATGGGTTCAAGGTTTCGCAGCGGAAGATATTGTACGCTTGCCTTAAACGGAATCTGTCCAAGGAGGAGTTGCGAGTTGCTCAGTTGGCGGCGTACGTCAGCGAGCATTCGGCATATCATCATGGTGAGGCGTCTTTACAAGGCGCAATCGTCAGCATGGCACAAGACTTCGTGGGCTCGAACAATATCAACTTGTTGAAGCCGAATGGGATGTTTGGTTCGCGATTGCAGGGCGGAAAGGATGCCGGTAGCCCAAGGTACATTTACACAATGTTACAAGACATCGTGCCTCTGCTATTTCGCAAGGAGGACTTGCCGATTATGACGTATCTCGACGATGACGGTTACCGCATCGAGCCTGAGCACTATGTGCCGTTGGTTCCAATGATCTTGATCAACGGCTCTATCGGAATTGGGACCGGCTTCAGCACCAACGTGCCATGTCATGATCCCAAAGAGGTGTTGCAAAACATGTTGAAGTATTGCAACGGTGAAGCCTTTCAAGATATGGTGCCATGGTACCGGGGATTCAAAGGCGACATTGATTCGAATTTGGCTTCTAAGGGGAAATATCACATCGAAGACGGCGATACACTCGTTGTTGAGGAGCTGCCTATAGGTACTTGGACGGACTCGTACAAAGCGTTTTTGGAGGGCTATATCGACAAGCATCCCAAGGTGTTGAGGGATTACGAAAACAAGTCAACGCATATCTCCGTGCATTTCAAGCTTCGGTTTGGGGCGGGTGAGCTGGCGAAGATTGGAGATGTCGAAAAGGAATTCAAGTTATCGAGCAAGACGTTCAGCACCACAAACATGCACGTACTCGATGTTCATGGCAAAATCAAGAAATATGACAGTGCCAACGACATCATGACCGAATTCGCAAGAATCCGATTAGATATGTATGAGAAGAGAAAGGTGCATATCATCGGTGCGAATGAGCGAGACCTTGTGTTCCTGTCAGAGAAGAAGCGATTTGTCAAGGATGTTTTGGACGGCAACATCGTGTTCCTGAAGGTGAAACGAGATGACTTGCATTCGCGCTTGGAAGAGTTGGAATACTTGAAGGTTGATGCAAGCTACGACTATCTGTTGCGTTTGGACATCTTGGCGTTCACATTCGAGAAGATTCAAGACTTGGAGCGATGCATTTCGAAGCTCGAGGAGGAACTCCGTAAGATAAAAGAGACTTCTGAAGTACAGATGTGGACGGATGAATTATACGAGTTGTCTTCGGCTTTGGAGAAATATGTGCTCGACTACGAAAATGGCCAAAAGATGCAGGAGGTTCCAGGTGTCGCAAAGAAGAAGATAGTGCGTAAAAATAATAAAGCGAAATAATAACGAAATGATCTCTTTGTCTTCAACACCCTTTGTAACAAGCAGTGTTTCAGAGAAGAAGGCTATCGATATGATACTTGAGGCGCTTAAAAAAAAGAAATGTGTTTTTAGGATTTGGTGGTCCACTTGCCCGGCATGTATTCGAACGCACTCCGAGTGGATGGAGTTTTCGCAAAAAGTAACAAACAAATCTTTTGTTGTTTTTGACGTGGAGCGAAGTTTGCTTCCTAAGTTGACAAAGCATTCCGACATGTTCAAGGCAATGGCGAAAAACGAGGATATCAAGTATTTCCCTACTGTTTTTTGTTCGAGCCCATCTAAAGAGAACACCGAGTATCATGTTTTGGAGGACACATCGGTTGATGGACTATTGCGTGTTGTGCACAAAAAAAAGTAATCAATTGAGTTCGTCGGCGAAAAGAGCCTTGGCTAGCTTGAGATCGGGGTGCCATACAAACTTTTTAATGTGTTTCTGGAGCATGAACACCGCCCAACCGTATTTGACGATATTGGGAATCAAGTGCCGGTTGTTATACCTCAGGTATTTCCGGAAAAACTGTAGGTATTCTTGAAATGTGTTGAACATTGACGCCACACACACACACTTGTTTTTCAAGGTTAAAACGTGGCTCATGTGTGTTGACATAAATCGATTGCTCAAGCTTATTTTCCACACATCGATGTCTTTAACGTCATTGACAATCATGTTTTCATACACTATTTTTTCCAAAAAGTCGTCCCTGAGTATGTTGAAGAACATGTTGTGATTTTTTGCAATGGCGTCATCGAATCTAAATTGATATCGATTGGTGCTGATTGCGACCTCCACTTCCAAACGTGATGGGATGTTTTTAATGAAGGTGTGATTTAAAACATCATTCAATGTGATTGTCTCGGTTGTATTGTTCAAGGGTAGCGTTTCAAGGAAGTCATTGTATTGTAATTGGTTGATGCTTTCCACGAATACGTGGTCCATTTCCCCGTTTGTATGTTTAGTTGTCTCACTTGTTACGACATATTTATTGACATGCCATGTTATAAATGATTCCAATGTCACTTTTCCACACCAACCTATTGCGCTTTTTGAAGTGATGTAAGTAGTAACCGTTATCATTTTTTAATCAACAGTAAGTGTGTGTCTTTTCCTTAAGTTCAAATGTGCGATTAATGATATGGATCGTGATACGTTGATCGAAGAACTTGTTGTCGCAGAAGATAGAAGAAGAGCAAATCTCTCAACAGGTGGTCAGTCAGATGGTATGCCAAGTGTTCATTTAAGTGATACATTAAGTGATACATTAAGTCAGTCAGGTCTGCCAAGTGGACAAGGTGCTCATGCAAATGCTCAAGTTGCTCAGCCAAGTGTTTCGCTAGGTGATCTGTCAGGTGAGCAAGGTGCTCAATCAAATGCTCAAGGTTTGAGTGACGATGAATGGGCTACATATGTACAATCTAAATTATTAATATTTTTAAAAGATCAACGGCCTGGCCTATCAGAAAGTGCTTACAACAATGTACTTGACTTCAATGTAATGAAGAAAACGTTAATAGATTATCGAGCCTCAACTACAGGATTATCACCCGAGCAACAAAATGACCGATTACAACTTGTGGCACAGAGCACAATGAAGAATGCACTTGCTAAATTGAATTTACAAAACCCAATGAATCCGGTAGACATGCTTGTGGAATGGGTAAACAATGTAAACAATATAACAAACGACGATTTAAAAGCCATAAATCATGATGTGAATGGCATGTCTCCTCCGACTGAGCCAAGTCTCTTGAGAGAACGACTTGTTTCCATCTTCAGGTTAGGAGACAATTTTGGCCCTAAAATATCACAACAAGCACCAGCAGTGGAGTTTCAGATTTTTTTTAAAAACAATGCCGAGCGCGTTCTTGCCAAAATGTTTCCAGGAGAAAATATCACGGCTGAAATCCTTGACAAAGTAACCAAAACGGTTCTTACGAAATTGAGAACATTGATACGTGGTATGTTTGGAGGAATATTTGATGGTATTCTTGGTAAAACGAGGGATGGTCTGTTTGATAGGATAAATGGGGTGGCATCACATTTTGCTTCAAATACATCATCTGGTTTCAAGGGGACGATCCCTTATGGTCAAGGTACAGGCAATTACAAAGTAGATCCGACTGTATCAAACCGTCGAGGGAATGCTCAAGGGACTGTTCAAGGTACGGGTAATTCAATAAGTAATCAAGGGCATGCTCAGAAGAAGAGTGGTAACAACAACAATGATGATGATGATGATGATGATGAATCTCAAGAAAATGATGATGCAACCAAGGGAAAGTTTGCAGAGTGCAAAGATATTCTTATTGCGACAGCGACGTTTTGTGTATTTATTATGGGGTTTTCAGTATCAGCTATTGGAAACGAAGTCGGGCATTCTGGGAATGGTGCGAAGAATACATCGTCGTATTTTGACATGGTATATTGGCCTTTGCATGTGGGGGCACTTGTTGTGTCACTAGGGATTGTAGTCGCTCTTCAAATTAGAGGAAAATGGCCTACGAAGAAATGTTTTGCATTTTATCAGCTAATTGGCCTATACTTCGCACTTGTTTTCATATCTTATTTTCTCCAAATGGCAGGGAAGAATTACGTGATGCAAAACACACAAGCCGTTCAAATTGATACAAACTTACAAATGGCTGCTATCTTGTCTACGTATACCATATTGATTTTTCTTTTTGGAGCGACAGTTATTATATTCCGATTGCTTGATTTGGGTAAATATGTAAAATCCAGTATTAAAGAGAAAAGTGAATTTTTGAAAGGTAAGGTGATGACCCAAAACACACTATCAGATTGGGACAAAAAGAGACAAGCGGTTAGTAAGTTGTTTAACGATATGACAGCCACGTGTGGTACACAAAATGGTCCAGAAATGTACAACGTGAATGGGTTGTTTTTCGATGATATTCAAACACTGTCAAATCCTTCACTAAATGATGCATATGGTAAAATATCGAGTTTTGTTACTGGTGTTAATACAGGCGACGCCATAAAATGCGTAAATTCAAATACAAAACTTAAGTTTTTGAACGATGCATTTGAGATTTTAATAGACAAGTCCCAACAAGTCAAACCCGGTGTATTTAATTCGATGATGACACTTTTAAAACCAAACACCAATGCACTTAACAATAATAACATGGGTCAGGGTTATAATAACATGGGTCAGGGTTATAATAACATGGGTCAGGGTTATAATAACATGGGTCAGGGTTATAATAACATGGGTCAGGGTTATAATAACATGGGTCAGGGTTATAATGGTAACATCGACATCATACAATTCAAACCACGGCACATATCATATAAGTATAGTAATGGACCATACATAGAGATAACAATTATACGGAATACAGGTAACTTACCCGCACCTATATCCAAAATCTTCACTAATAGCAAACCCACTAGCTTGAACGTCTTCCTTCCCGTTAATTACAACATACTCGGTAATGCAAATGAGGTGCCATTGGACATAGTAGATCACGACGAATATATAAACGTTGACCAACTTAGTGGTCGTGGGAAAGTACCTGCTGCGCGTGGTAAAAAAAAAGACCAGATATCGGCAACACCGGTACCGGGAACGGCAGCATAGAAGACATAGACGGCAATGTAACCGAGTCGCACATTGAAAACCCCATAGTTGACAGGGGTGTGGGTGTTACGGCGAATATGGTTCGCCCTCAAGTGGGGTCGGTGGCTACGGTTGTTGACAGGGGTGTGGGTGTTACGGCGAATATGGTTCGCCCTCAAGTGGGGTCGGTGGCTACGGTTGTTGACAGGGGTGTGGGTGTTACGGCGAATATGGTTCGCCCTCAAGTGGGGTCGGTGGCTACGGTTGTTGACAGGGGTGTGGGTGTTACGGCGAATATGGTTCGCCCTCAAGTGGGGTCGGTGGCCAAAACGGTGGTCCCATACATAAAGAATGTATCAGCTACACCGTTGTCGAAGTTTGTCAATGGGACTGCGCTATCGGTTACTCAAGTCAACTCAACTCTATATGAAGCAGCACTCAAGTTGGTCGCTTCTTTGGGAAAATGACGACATTTCCACATGACTTAAGGACATGAAGATCATTTTATGATATGGATAATCGTATTCACGAGTATTTGAAGCAACAAGAAGCTTGCGAATTACATAGCAATAGCGACAAGAGCGATGACCAGGGCAAGCTAACCGAGTTAAAAGCTATGGTCAAGAAATGGTCGGAGATTGAAGACCAAGTTAAGCGAATGTCGCGATTGGCCAGGGCTTACAACATCATGAAGAAAGAATACGAAGCAAAGATCGTAGCATTCATGAAGGAAAACGACATTGATCAGTTGAACACGAAGGGTGCAATGATACATTGTATCTCAAAACCAAAAAAGAAATCCGTGCCTAAAACACAGGTGAAAGATAGAATATATGAAGCCATTGAGGATTCGGAAACGCGGAAAAAAGTCATTGAAATATTTAATAACGTGAGTCAAACAACAGATGAGTTGAAGGTGTCACTGCGAAAGATTGCGTTAGAGTGATTTACACAGGTTCCCATCGTTTTTGGGGCATATAATGAAACCTACAGCTACGGCGCTGTCGAATGTCGTGTTGTTGTTTCCCGGCCTAGGATAAGACGGACACTGTTGTAATGCACCTGGTGGCGGCTTGGCAGATACCAGGATTTGGCTATGCATTTCACTTGCTTCGTACGGTACTTGAACATTACACCATGGTGCCCCTTGTTTGCATGCATTTCCAGTGTATAAACTGCTCATTACAATTAACAGACATTTTAAGACAGGAATGTGTCATAAGAGTTCAAAGGCAGTGCCTTGATAGCGAGATTCACAAACTTCTCGAGATTTGGCGTAGTGATGACATGCACCGAATGCTTGGCTCGGGTAATCGCGGTGTACAGCCATCGCCTGTCGAGGCACGATGTCATTTTCTCAACGTCAAAACACGGGACTATGATATGACTGTGTTCGTTGCCTTGTTCGCTATGTACCGTGTTGACGTAGCTCAGTTGAATGTCTTGAGAATCTTTCATTTCGATGGTTGTACCAGTTTCCCACTTGATGGTGACAGACTTGGTCCCGATCACGACGACCTCGCCGGTAGTGGAGTTCTTCACAGCCTCAGAATTGGCTCCTTTGAAAATGACTTTGTCGTGTAAATAGAGATGCGTCCATGATGTCGGCCCAATCTTCCCCGCTTTCAAAAGGCTGTTCTGTACCCACGTGTTGATTCTTCGAACGTCCTTGTTTTGCCATGCAATGATTTGCGTGTCTTTTTGCAAGCCACCGCTAATAAGTTTGCCAATCTTTACGTTAATTTCGCGATCGGTGTCCACCGTGGTGATAACGAAGTTCTTCGATGGCCTGGGCATGATTCCGTTGCGGATGTTTTCGTAGGCTTCAAATAGATCCAATGCATCAACCCTATAGCACTTCGTGAGGTGTTGCACATTCTTTGCTGCGAGCACGATATGTCTGTAAAACTCACCCCTTCCGATTGGAGGAAGCTGATGCGTATCGCCTACGAAACATATTTGGTAGGAGCCTTGCTTTGTAATCACGTTAGACAGCTGTCCAAGGAGTTCGATGTCAAGCATCGAGCTTTCGTCTACAAGAACGAAGTACCTCGGGGGCAACTTGTTTTCATCTTCAACGTGCTTCTTTGAATACGTAGCGATGAAAGAATGGATGGTGGAGATACTGACATTTGATGGTGTATCCGTCATCCTTTTCTGCATGCAACGTTTCGCCTTGTGTGTGAACGCCAAGCAGAAGATGGGAATGTCGTGACATATGCTCGCGACGAGTTCAGAGACCGTCGTTGTTTTGCCAACTCCTGCCCCGCCTTGAATGATCGAATATGGATTTTTTAAGGTGTTGACGATCGTAGATGTCTGTCTCTCGTCTAAAATGGTCGACTGTTTTTTGTATTTGAGGTTGAATGTTTGGGCGTTCTTGACCATGAAGCCGGCAGATATTTCAGCGTCGTATACGTCTTGGTACGTGTACATGTTTTTACCAGTAGCGTGTTTCCTCACGTGTTTGAAAAACTCTTTTGCATCGACATTGATATCGTGGCAGAACTTGAACAAAACGCCCGAACACACGTACAATTTGTTTTTGTTTGCAAACCAGTATGTCCATGCGGCAAAGTTGTACTTCATTGCGTCTGTGATGGCCGGGTTGGGTGTCACGCTTGACACAATCTCGTGGAGCATTCGCCGTATGACGAAGAGTTTTGAAATGTCTTCACCATATTCTTCTTTCATGTATGGGTTGCATTTCAAGATGACGAGATTAGTGGCAAATTTGACGTGGTTCTTTATGTGTTTTAAAACGCCCCTCGAAACACATTCTTCGAATAGAGAGACATCTTTCAACGATTTCAGCCACGCTTCAGCATGCGCCTTATCATACTGCTTTTCGTTCACCAAATATGTCAAAGAAGCTTGCATTTTTATACACACCCATATACTATGTCGAGTTTCTTAAATTCGTTTTTTCTTATATTTAAATTTATCTTTGTAAACAAAAATGAACGGTTTTAGTCAGCAATACCAACAATTTCAATCAAACCAACAACCCCCGGTTATCATACCCGTTATAATACGATATGTTGACAAAAAAGATGTTGTCGTACCGCCGGATAATAAATTGTATGATGAGAATGATGATACACAGAATGCGCCACTTTATAATGTATGCAATGATAAAACTAAAATAACAGGAAAAGGTAACTATAATGAAATGATGAATGGTTTAATCGCTTCCATTTCAAGTGGTAATCATGTTAGGATTAACAAACCCTCACTAGACTTCAAAAAGTTTGTGTTGGATACGGTTGGCGGATCTAATACCATGGCATACGCACGAATTGTACGTCCAAATACAAATATTATTTCAAATGCAAATGAGATTGAGACTAACTTTGTATCATTTGACTTGAACTTCAAATCTTCAAATACACTGAATGGTTCAAATATTCAAAATTACAATACGGTTCATGAATTTTCAAATCGAAATCCTGAAATCGGGGAGATGTTTAACCATATACAATCGAAATGGAACAACATGCCACTAGGTATTGAAGATATGGCAATGCAACAATTGTGAGTAAACAAGGAAAAAACGAATGCATATAAAGGTTATTGAGGGTTGTATATATTGTAGAATGGATGCAAAGAGTTATTTTGACCAAGAATCGGTGTGTGATGTCATCAAAGTACATCCCCGATTTCTTGGAAACAATGTGAGCGATTACATCTTATCCAAGTTAAAAACGAAGTATGAGGACAAGTGTTCATCTAAGGGATACATCGCCCCGGGGACTTTGCAAATCATTTACATTGGGGCTCCGGTGGTTGAGGCATACACTCTCCGTGGGTACGTCAACTTCCCAGTGGAATTTACAGCAAATCTGTTTAATCCGCCTGAGAAAGCAGTCATTAGCGCAGTCGTCAAAATCATAAACAATTTCGGATTACTTACAGTTGTCCAAATCGACGGTAAAGAAATCATGCACATTGTGGTCCCTAGGCAAATTGCGGCACTTAAGTCATCCATTCCCGAAAATGTTAGTGTCGGTGATCATGTTAACGTAGAAATCATGAGGCGGAAAGTCACAGAAGGTGATGAAGTGCTATATGGAATGGGTCGAATTTATAAGCAAGGAATCGATCTACAAGACGATGTCGCAAGCGTCATATCCACGACCGAGATTGGGAGCAATCAAAACGAAGAAGATGTGGTCGATAACGAAATTATGACGGACGAGGACGACGATGTCGTTGTTGATGAAATTGAACATGTTGAAGCGGTTGAGACAATTGAGGACGACGATGATGATGATGACGATGATGATGAAATTGAACTAGAAGAAGATGACGTTGTCGAGGAAGAAAACGAAGATGATCGTTAAATGTTTTTGATTTTGCAATTTGACTTCACATCGTCACATACCGTGTTCATTTTTACAAGTGGACGTTTTATAAGCGCACGCCGTTTGTACTTGTTGGTACCAGGGATTTGCTTGATTCGTTTTTCTCCTTCTAATATATATGGAATGATTGACTTCAGAAATAGGTCGTCGAGTTTGATGTCAGATATCTTAAAAATAGGATTGCATTTATTGATTGCTCCCGAAATGATGAAGCGATTTTTTGAGTTGAATGCACAGTTGTAAAAATGCAACCATGCCTTTTTGTTGATATGTGGTACCTTGAAGCCCGTCTTTAGCATTTTTGGACCCAACATTAATTGCAACCATTCACCGCCGCGTGTCTTTTCTTTTAACAATTTGAACACGGAGTCACAAATTGTTTCAGCATTCCCGGTGAGATTTTTTATACCAGGCATGCCTAGCACGATCGACAATTTGTCTAAATAACGCTCATGTACGTCGGCCCTCCATCCGTGTTTTATGACGTCTTGCATGATACGGACCCAATCTGGGTCGTCGTACACTTGTAAATTGTGATACGAAGTGGTCCTGCTATTTTCGGCAACGGTGATAATCATGGCCAACACGTCTTTTAGCAGTTTGCTATCAAAGTTGTCGAATATACGAAACTCGAAACCATACCCTACCGACATGGGAGAACCGCTTGCACGATTTCCGTTTTCTATCCCGAATGTACGGAAATCTGCAGATAAGTTACCAAACTTTCCACACAACTCGTCCATGTTCTTTGAGGGCGCTGTTTCGACGGAGCTCATGCATCTCGGCGATGACAGGTTGGACGTATTGCGAATATTCAATTTCGTTCTCCAATGAGGTTTCACGTTTGCCCTTCTACCGACACCTTTATGTAGCCGCCTAACGTCGGTACCTGCGAAGTTCCCCCAGCCATATCGCACCGTTCTATACGCTGAAAACGCGTACCCATCTGCCACTACAGAAGACGGATCCGGTGTGAATAATGTAGCTGCAAGAAGAGGCTCTAACCATTGCAATTGATTGCCGAATTTCTCGTGCATGACTACGAATGCTGAATTGCTAATGTTGCCAGTATGCGGCAGGGTGAATGTAAATTGCCAGCTTCCAGTATAATCCTTCATGTCTATATTACGTTTTGGGTCGCGAAATATGGCAGCGCCGTAAGGATATGTGTCTATAATGCCATTGGGTTTCAACTTCAATTCCCTTTCTATATTTTTGTCCGTGGCAATTTTTCTTATTGCAGACAATATCAATTTCGTATTCTTGTCAAACTCGGCATGTATGCTTTGAGCAGTACGATTGACGTAGTCTACATTGAGTAGTTCCAACATGTTAGCTTGCGGAGGCATGAGTCCAGCACATCGCTTCGCAGAGTTTTCTAATTTAGGATCTACATTGGAGAGCAAGAATAATGCAATTTCGTCACTACTCAGTCCAAATTTGGTAGATAATTCTTTAGATTTTGTCGGATCCTTGAGATCAGTTAAAATGTTTTCACCCGTCGGGTAAAATAAACCTACTATATCTATCACGTTTCGCAATTCACCGGTGTCTTTATTACTTGAAAAGAAATGCATTTCGTGTTCTACACCAATTCCCCATTTCTCACCCGTAATCACTTTCCCTCTTGTTGGGCGACTCATGATGAATATTACGTATATTTCTTTATCGTGTTGTTTTCAAAACCCATACCACCAACACTGAGGCTACCAAGTATATGACTTTGCATGCCATCAATTTGAAGTCACACATCCCACCGGCTTTTAAGTATTCTAGGGAATGTGTGACAAGTGTATGCGTTGCGAGAGCTATGACAACTAAACCTGCTATTGTCAATATTTTGGTGAACTCTTTGCGCTTTGTAAACATTCGGTCAATGAATGATTCGTTTGGAACATAACTGGATCGATACATGCGTTGTTGTTGATGTTGCATTTGGTTTGAGGGAGTTATAGGCTGGGACTGCATAATTTTCTGAGACTGAATCGGGGGCTGTTGCTGTTGCTGTTGCTGTTGCTGTTGCTGTTGCTGTTGTTGTTGCTGTTGTTGAGGCGTTGTTAAATCGTGTGATGCATATTGATTTTGTTGTACGGGCTTAGTTGACTGCATAGGTTCGTCTACTAACGGCGACCCGAATCCATTGAAGAAATTGTTATTATCCATACAAATTGCGGATAATTTATTTATACACGGCGTCATCATGCGCAACTTACAACGCAAAACATGAATGCCAGTACTTTAATAAACATGATTTCTATCATTTTCATCTATGTCATCGTATGGATTTTGTGTATGTATGCATCTTGTACATTGATCAAAGAGCATCTTGATTCTAAACTCGCGATCGAAAATTTACCTAGCTTGGCATGTGCCAGAACGGAAGCTCCAAGCATGTGGTCTCAAATGCAAAACAAATTCGCATCTGTTTACAATGTCATGGATAATCGAGACGAACTTGTGTTGTTGCTTAAATATTTGGGCGTAGCAGCTTTGGTTTCATTTGTGACATCAATAGTCTTGGTATATTTAGTGTTGTTTTTAAGCAAAATTTTTATGATTTCGATTGGGACAGTCGGTGCACTGTTCTTTAGGCCAAAATGTTGGAAAGAGATGGCGTTTGGTTTAGGGGTGACAAGTGCTTCTTGGCTGGACGGAATTAAGAAATCAGGTCCTGGAGTGTTGGCTGATTTCTTTTTGATGCGGGGATACAGCGACGTCATATCAATTGCCAAATACAAGGACTATTTTGAAGGTGTTATGTCATTACGTTATCATGTAATGCACTTTGTGCTAACTTACAATGTTAAATTTTTACGCTTTTTGATGGCATATGCTATCATTTTTGGACTTCTGATGACGTTCACATTCTTATCTATATTATTGAGAAACTCGGAAACAAGTTTGTCATGTCACAAGGCCGTGAATGCTTGTTTTACCATTTTTGGTGCATTAGGATCGATCATCATTATAATGGTGAATTTGACGTCTCCTCCTGTTTACGATCGGCCGAAAGAGGAACCACCTTTGTCGGGTTAGCCAACGGGTCAGCTCCCGTAAACGGTAGTAAAAACCCTCTAACAGTTGGAGCAGAATCTCCAAATGATTTGTAAAAAGCCAGTGGCATGATAAACATGTACGCGACCACTAATGTCGGTACTGCATACGATTGGAATTTAACGTCGGGTTCGGTAGGACGGTCTTTCAACAATATCTTGATCTCGACAATATAAAGAATCGCCATTGTCACGAAAAATGCAGTAGTCGTTACAACAATTGGGAAGATGTCGATGAATACACCTCGTTTAAGCGCAGTGTACGGTACGCAAAACGTTAGTATTATGACCAAAATCAGGTTTCCCACTGACGTGGTCAGACACTCATGTGCTTGCCCCCAACCCCATAGACATAGAGACACCATCACTAAAAACGCCTGAATGAGCGTGTGATATGACATCTGTACATTTCCATCCGTCATACAATATTTGGTGCTCTTTGGAGAAACGATCAAACCCACTTATCAATCATCGACAATCAAATCGTTCATTTGTCGGTTGGTAATGCATCGGTTTGATTTGTGTCAATAATACCACCGGGTTCGCCTGATGTACTTGATGCAACGGGTTCACCGGGTTCGCCTGATGTACTTGATGCAACGGGTTCACCGGGTTCGCCTGATGTACTTGATGCAACGGGTTCAGCGAGTTCAACGGGTTCAGCGAGTTCAACGGGTTCGCCTGATGTAATGGGTGCAACTTGCTCAACGCCATCAGGTGAGGGCGGTTCTAAATTTTGGTCACGTTTGTCGGCATTTGGTTCTTTGCAATGGGTGGGC
Organism: Limnomonas spitsbergensis; assembly: GCA_037349105.1. Classification (NCBI taxonomy): domain Eukaryota; kingdom Viridiplantae; phylum Chlorophyta; class Chlorophyceae; order Chlamydomonadales; genus Limnomonas; species Limnomonas spitsbergensis. The sequence goes on along the minus strand of JAYJMM010000093.1, from coordinate 437,586 downwards.
CCGGTGGGTGGTATGATTTCATTTGTGCCTTTCACGATCCCAAGGTTGAATGAGCTTATTTGTGGTCCCCAAGTAAATTCCAAGATACCGGGTAGGAAATTACCCATCCATCCGATTATAAAGACGAATGAAGTGGTCACTAGGGTCTGAGGAACGATCAAGTTGCCAACGCACTCGTTTTCGGTAACGAAGACATACGTGTACAAAATAATCAATGTACATACACATGCTAAAGCGATCCAATGAAACGAGTGATCCAAAAGGTGGTAGATGTAAAGTATTGACACAAACACGAGAAAAAATATTTCTAACAATGAAATGTAAACATTTGATATGTAGTCTCGTATTTTTGATTTGATAATGCCGGTAATCACGAGTACTGTAAATATAATAAAATACACACATAAATTTACCATTTTGATGTCCATTGTTGTATCAAAACAAAAGTGGTCGCGATTCAGACGAGAGTATTAAAATGTGACGAAATATAACGATATGAAAACACCGTCAGAAGTTCTTGGATTACAAACCGGTTTTACGATGGATGATCTGAAGTTTGCATTCAGGGAAAAAGCGTTTGAACATCACCCCGAGCGTGGCGGAACACAAGAGATGTTCGACATTGTCACATGCTCATTTAAATATTTATATAAGCAGTTGACGCTTTGTGAAGTGGATGCAAAAAAAGAAGTACCTATGGTCGTCAAGCAACAAAAACCGATAGACAAAGACCTCAGTGCACGGTGTTCTAAGTTAGGACATGGTAAAAACTTTAATGCAAACACATTCAACACCATGTTTGAGACATGTAAAACGAACACATGGGCTGATAAGGGCTATAGTCATTTGATTGGAAATGATAAGGGAGGAGTCGAAATCCCACGCAACAAAAATCTTGAAGTAAAAGAAGGTTTTTCAAGTATGTTCAATGCAGCATTTGACAATATGCAAGAAGGATGCGCGCCGTCAACACACGAAGAATGTGTTCCGATGACAAATGATTTCCAAAGCTCGTTGGTGTATCAAGAACTTGGCGACCCGTCAGATTACTCTTACAAATCACAATTTCTGAATTGCGTCGATTTTAAAGAGGCGGTGAGTTCACATCGGCTGATCGATCCGAATTACGTTGACAGTAGAACGACATTGACTTTGGAGGATATGAAAAAGACGAGGGAGGCGGACTCGTTTGATAAGATGCGAAATAGTATGAGCACGAAAGAGAAGCGGCAAATTTTACAACAAGATGACAAAGTAAACCAGATTGAGATTAATCGCGCAAAGACGCAAGCGGCGACGGACCGCGATCTTTTTGCGCAATATACGAAGTTTAATGAAATGTTGGCGGCAATGCCAAATTAAGTAAAACATGGAAGCCCGTGTCCGTGGTATTTAGACGTGAGTTTACAATCAATTGCGGCGACTATGAGACATTCGCGAATTTTTTGCATGGACTGGTAACGTTGTATTGCCTCGTTTGATATTTTGCGATCGATCGTATTTTTGTTGGATTGTATAGATTCCACAGCATTTTTATATTCGTGCATGACAGTGTCTCGTTCTTGTTGTAAATCGTTGTCGGGGGTTGGTGAATGGTAAATCAGGACGTCTAAAACATCTAACCGTTTAACGATCGCGTTCACATTTATGAATTGCATGGGATCAGGCGGGCCCATGCTTATGTAGTTGTGAATATATACAGTCCATGGATCGAATTGGTCCTCGATTTGTTTGTGGCTGCAATACCGCACCGCTCTCCCCTTTAACTGTATATGTTTTGCGTATGAGACAAGCGGTTCTAGTACGTGTATGTGGCGCACCGACATCAAATCGACACTCTCGTTGTAACCTTGCGATGCGAGGATGACGCTTACATACTTCCCATTTTTGTTATGGTCCGAGTTGAAAATGTCAATAAGAGATTGTACGTTTTCTGCCTGCTTTAACTCGGATTGGTTCGGATCAGCGATTTCGTTGTTGATGAAGTAAATGAAACGTTTCTTGGGGGTAATGACTTTCTTGACATCATTCATAGTAAACTGAGAAAATCCGAATTTCTCTAGTAATTTTCCAATCGCTCGTACTCCATGTCCACCAAACCCTTTGTTTTCGTAAAATGCAGAATACACGTAATGTTTTTCATCAGGATATGCCATGATGTTTTCTATGAGTTTGGGGATCTTTGAGGAAAACTCAGTCAGTTCGCGGTCGGGAGTGTAATTGAATAGAGAATTACTATATTTGCGGACCGATTTCATGTATTGATCTATTTTGTTGGCGTTGTATGTCGTTTCCTTTTCAGGTGCATTTTTCTCTTTCTCAATATACGCAGTGTATTGGGTATTGGTCATCACGGCTTTTTCTTCGGATTCTATCACATGCGGATACAACCTGATATCGTTGGACATGTCGATGAATGATACGATACCCAGTATGCTGGAAGTAAAACGTCGTATATTTTCCGTGTCTAGGAAATTTGGTACTTCGATTACTGGAGATGTTCGATCTCTTACTATGTTCAACAATTGAACCACCTCGGTGGGATCGTCACCGGGGGTTGCTGTCATGATGAACACTTTCATATCATATTCGGATTCCTTTCCATCGGTCCCCATCAAGAACTTTTTCACTTGTTCATGCTCTTCGGTTTGTGTAGGTAACGGGTGGAATATTTTGTGCACTTCATCTACGATCAAAACAGAACGTTTTAATATTGCTTTACGTTTGTCATTCAATGCCGATTTGTTGTAAACGGTGTGTGCGAGTTGGGCGAAAGTCATGAATCGTAGACGCGATTTGTCTATTTTCTCATCAAAGAAATCAGTAGCACATGCGTCAAACTTTGAGACTGGGTTTGCCTTTAACCCTGATACGCTTGATACATATATGAGATTACGGGTTGTTGATGAGAATGCGTTCATGATCGCAGCTGCCACACATGTCTTGCCTGACCCAGTCGAATGCAGTACCAACAAACCTCTACGTTTAGTGTCGGTGGTCATATGTTTTGCCCATTCGTGTACAATGCTTTGTCCAAATGTAAGTTTTCTACGTGAATTTGAGTCGGAGCACTTGGGTGGATTGTCCAATGTTGAGAAGCTAGTCTTGTTGTCGGATGTCTTATATAATTGTTCCAGAAATGATTGATCGTCTTCCATTAAAAAAAGCGCGGAATTAAAAAAACAAGCAATGCATTCAATTTTGCAAAAGAGTTTTTGAAAAGTGCATATATACAAACATGTCGCAGCACGTGATCAATCAAGTTTATTCCAGCAAAAGCGAACCAATCCTTCAAACTGACAGTGTTACCTACATGCAAAGTCGATATCGAATTCATGACCAAAACATAGGGAATGTATTGAGAAATTTAAAACCTCATGAAGTTGTGTTGGTAAGGAAAACGGTAAGCAATGCTGGTACGGAGGATGGGTCGTACACGATGCAGTGTGCGTCGGTGGCAGGTGTTAAAAAGAAGTCTGCAGGTTGTTTAGGATGTTGTTTCTGTAGGTTCATGCGATCGTAGCGAGAAGAAGTGTGTCGGGCTCCAATGTATTTAGACATTGATCATAAATCTCGCATTTTTTGTTTAGGCTTGCAAAATTCCGTTTAGCTGCAACATTCTTTTTTTTTGAGGATGTGTCGCATATATTTGTTATGACTTTATTCGGTTGGAACATCATATGTCGCCTAATAACTTCATCCGCTTTGTCTATGGCGGATTTGCTATCTACGCCTTCTAGCCATGGTACATTGTTCATTGGGTTTTCGGTGCTACATTTGATCGCGTCATGTATGCATGCCGTTTTTGACTCGTACTGGGTGACGAGTTGGGTCAAACCAACAACTTCTTCAATGTTTAGACAACTCAAGTCGACAAACACCCCATTGTTGTTCTTCATCAACACGACATCCGTCTCCTTAAGATAAATCATCAATAATTCATGAGCATCAACATCTAATGCAGAAATTTTGTTGGCAAGGGTATTCAAGTTCATTATGAATCAATACTTGAAATTGCTTTATATATCGGCCGAGTTTTACATGTGAAGCAAAAACACTTATATTGTAAATATATCATGGCTCCATCAAATAATAAACGTCAATATGGAGGATCTCCACAACTTAATCAATCGATTCGGTCACCTCAACCTCAACAATTGCCAACACAACAGCCCCGGTCGCCCGAACCTAATCAACCACCTCGGTCACCTCAACCTCAACAATTGCCAACACAACAGCCCAGGTCACCTCAACCAACACAACTTCAAACTCGGTCGCCGACACAACCTAGACCAACGCTACCTCGATACCCAAAGCCGGCAGTAAAGAAAGGGGCAAACGCGCCGCTAGGAGCACCTGATACGTATATGGTACCCGCAACACCTCCTCAACAAGTGGCTATATCTATTCCAACATTTGAGAGTTTGGTAAGGGTACAAAAAGAATTTGATGTTCTGACTCGAGATATAACGGAAAGCATACAACGAACTGCAGGAGATGTGATAAATGCTGGTAGGTTGACTGAGGTGAACGAGCGGTTGGTCAATTTTGTGACAGAGATGATGCAAGTGGTAACAAAATTGTTAGAATACATTGAATCGTATAACTCGAACATTGGTTCGGTCGCCAAACAATTGAGCACATTCAAAAATCAGCTAAACACCGACAAAACGAAAAATGCAATTTTGAGTTCTTCATCCGAGACAAGAAAGAAAACAGATGAATTTACGAAGATGATGTCCGAATCGTTGAAAGGGTTGTCAAAGTACTTGCGTCCCGAGGATGTGTCGCAGATAAACGCATCATACAATCGGCTGATTCAGGATAAGAAACTACTATTTTCGTAAAAATCAATGTAAGGATTGGCGTGCTTGTAAGTTCACATAAGAGAAAAAATGAGCCTTGACTTGATATGCGGATGCATGTTCAGCGGCAAATCGTCGGCATTGATTCACAAAATACGGCAACATCGGTCTATCGGTAAACGAGTTTTGGTCATCACTCACAAAAAAGACACGAGGTATTCAGTGGAAAGCCATGTTGCAACGCATGACTTGGTCAAAGAAAAAAGCACACCGTCCGAATTTCTCATGTCGTTTACGGAGTTGATACACGAGAACGATTCGATTTTCATAGAGGAAGCACAGTTCTTTGACGATCTTATCGAATTTGTGATGCTGGCGGTTGAAACGTATGGCAAATATGTATGCGTCAGTGGGCTGGATGGCGATTATCAAAGGAAACCGTTTCCAAACATTTCAAGCATTATACCGTTGTGCGATAATATAACCAGGTTGTCAGCATTGTGTCAAATATGTGCAAACGGGACAAATGCGCGGTTTTCTAAGCGAATTGTTGATACACGTGAAACCGTTTTTGTTGGTGGCAAAGAATCGTACATCCCAGTTTGTAGAAAGTGTTTCTTGATATAAGCATATATCACTGGTTTTTTAATATAATGAGTGATGTTCAAAAGCGAAGGCGGGGGCGTAAAAACCAAACCGATGCTGCAAATTTAAAATCGGTACAAGTTGTTGCAGAGTATCGGGTTAATGATCCCGCGTTGAAAGATGACGACGTCGTTAATGACTCGGAAAAGGAAAAGGAAATGGCGCACAAACATGTGATTGTCAAGATTAAACAATCCGCCGACGAAACAAAGAACAATCATTCTTTTTTTCAAGAACCGGCCCAAGAGGTGGTACCAAAACAAGATGAACAAAAAAAGTTGCGTGTTTGAATGCTTCGACAATTTGTTTTTGGTGTTCGAACGCTTTGTCTAAGACACCGATTGGAATTCCCACCAAGATGAATGGGGGTAGTTCTCCCGTGTTCAGTGTCACTGGGTCATTTTGTTGCTTTGAATGCGCATCGTCCTTCATCTTCAACTCGAACGAACTGCATCTCAACAAATGGGAATCTTACGATCTCCTCAACATGATGGCCCGTAAGGTTGGCGTTCAAGTTCCCGTCAAACAAGCGCCTTCTCGTTTCTGTTTGAAGGCATATGGTGGATGGATGACAATTGACGAATTTCATTCTAAACAAGAGTCATTTAGTCCGTTGCCTTCTATCATGGTGAGTTCTTTACAAGTGATGGAAGAAACATACTCAAGTGCAAAAAAAGAATGGAACGGTTTTATACCTCTTGATAACGACAGGGTCTTGAAAGCAAAGCAAAACCTGATGAAACAACAGAATTCCAGCACGAAAAAGAGTATTCATGATAAAATGAACCTAAAAAGTACGACATAAGTAAAATCAATGGCATTGTAAACGATAATATATCGGCTTCATAATCATGGGGTGTTGGTGCCAATTTTAACACATTTGCTCAATGTTTCACACAAGTGATACACTTCACGGGATGTATTAACAAACTGACTCGGAACTTGCGGGACGAGAACACCCAATTGGGTATTGTAGCCGTCCTTATTTACATCAATCACTTCGCGTGTTAACACATTGACATACGTGTTGTGTGCGCATGTTTGCAATACCATGGTCCCAAAATTATTGTTTGAACTCAAATCTTCTTCCTCATCGTCGGTGACATACTTATTGTGTGCACTTTTTGAATCGTTAATATATTCGGTAATGACATGAAATTGGTGAGTTGATTCTGCGTGGCTCTTGCAAAAGTTGGTATGTTTCCCATGTTGTTTTGTTTTGCGCCGCGAACATTGGCGAAATTCGAATAGGCCGTTTACCTTTTTTTTAATCACTTCGTTACAGAGTTTTTCAACATTAACATTCCCACTGATGGAAATTGACATGCTGTCAATCCACTATTGAATATACATTGCATGTGATGATGCTTTGGATGCTTTGGATGCTTTGGATGCTTTGGATGCTTTGGATGCTTTGGATTCGTGATATATGTACTTATCGTTGAACTATGGCAATCGTTTTTTCTTCCATTCGGTCTAAGCGACATGATAAGTGTTTAAGTGCCCCACATACAAGCGCCAATAGTTGCACAGTGTCTATGCTTTTCACCCCTCCTGCGTTCTTTACCATGTCGGGACCTGCCAATTCGACTTCTTGAGCAATGAACCCATATTTTAATGACTTGCTTTCATCATCGATAAGATTGTAGTTGTAAATGTTGACGTCTTTTAAGAGATCGAGGCATTTTGCATTGGGGACGGGGTCGACGTTCTCTTTTTTATTTAAATCAGATACCATGAACATTTCCATACATCTAATTTTTCCATTGACGTCAAGATCGTACATTGGTTTATCAATAAGTTGCCCATTCTTAACAAATCCGATTCCCAATCGGGTGCCAAATGTCACGATGTCGTAGCCATTTTGTTCGTTTGTGATTTTTCGCATGGGTAATATGTTGTAAAATTTTGAAAAGTCTGTGTTGTCGAAAATGGAGAGGACCATGTATTTACCTTCAAAATCGAATTGCGAAAAATACGCAATGATGTATAAAAAAGAATACCAATTACAAGTGATGAAGAACATTATTGTTGTTTGCCGACACCCGGAATCATACCACTTATCTTGGGAATTAATCAAATTGTTAGCTTCTGATCCTTCTATCTCGTTAACCGTTTACGGTGTTCAGAACTTGGCAATAAACACATCGAGGGCTATTAGCAATTGTAAATTCATAGACGGTGGGGGCGACGAAAATCGACTGAATGTTGATTTGCTACATACCGAGCTCAACGCCGAAAGTTATGACGTAGTCCTCATTATGCATACGATTAATGTAGTCGCTACTATCCTCACGTCACTGAGCCCGTACTTTTCGACTCAAAAAGAAACGAGGGTCGTGGCATATTGCGAAGTCCCGAGGGAAAACATCCCCACCAAGTATTTCCAAACATTCAAAGACTTGCATTGTAGACTGACAATATGTACCCCATCAAAGCAAGGAGTGGACGAATTCAAAAGGAACGGGATAACCGACGTTACTATTTTATTACCATGCCTCACATATGTCACTCCAGTCGACAATGAGGTGATAAGCCATACTCGCGATTCGTTGCAATTGGACAACAAGTTCACAATTTTATCGTTCGGACGCATGGATACCACGTTGTTCGCATACGTGCATTTGTTAAAAGCTTTCCCAGGGGTTGACAAATTCAAGCTTATTCTACCTATCGATGTTGGGACACGTGAAATGGTCATGAATCTGTTCATACATGAAATGCACAAACATTGTCCCGAAAGGAGCGATCCATGCAATTATATAGTTTTAATGAGCGATGTTGCTAACATGGCGATCGACGATATGAGGACATTGGTGTGTTCTTGTAATATTGTTATGCATGCGAATCCTATTACCGATTTCAACTACCTAGCTGGGATTGTGTCATTTTTAGGTGTAAAGCAAATCGCACCTGATAACTATGCTCATAAACACTTGATACCAACAAAATATCGGGTGCCTTGCACGTTTGAGTTCTGTAGTTTTGACGAATACGGTGGCAAGATCATGCTATCAAGCCCCGCCGATTTTGGAGCATCACTAGTAATGGCATATAAAGAATATTGTGGGAATCGACAAGGTAGGTTGTCGCATAGTGCAACTCATAATGCAAACAATAACGCGCATGGCAAATCCATGTCAAGCTATGCATCGTGGAAAACTGTTTTGTTGCGGGAAACTAGGGAGACAAAGGAAGCAAGAGAAACATGGGAGACTCGGGACACTCGGGAACCTCCGATGGACGTAAATCAGTTACAAGATTTGCGAGACCAACTCAATAAAATCATGGAAATGTTGTCCATGTCAAAGAGATGATGTATTCTTTTTGAGAAAAAAAGAAGATTGCATTTTGGTACGCGTTGGAAAGTCAAATGAGGCATCCGCAACACCTTTATAGCCACTGTTGCTTAAATAATCGACATTATGAAGTGGTGGCACAGTTATACAAGGCAGTTGACCGTTTTGTATGAAACTTTTTGCACCTTCTTGCTTTGAAAATGCAGGGATTTTGTCTTGGCATGGTTCTTGTGAGTTGAGATGATACCTGATGTCAATGCATGCTTTATTAAAAGAGGCGTACATGTAAACATGGGTTATAAAATTCAAAACCATAGGTATGATGCGTATCTTTTCGGTGTCAACTTTATATAATGGCAGTCAAAATAATTGTTGCCGACAAAAATAACCCGGTGGCGTGGTGAATATGCAGTAATTATAGATTCGTCATCGATGCATAGTATTACGTCATCATCTTGAATGATATAATTTGTATCGAATGTGGTCGAATATATCGAGATGGATTGTTTATTGAAATCAAATTCTTTGGATTGTAAATTCATTACAAATGTATCGCAATCCAAAATTACAACATTGCATGGTGATGCATGTCGACACAAATCGGTCAAGTATTCCAGCAACCAAATATTTTCGCTTGTCAAGAACGGAATAATGACATTGTTCAAGTCGGATGGGAACATGTATTTCATTTTCTTCCCAAGCGCCTTGGATTGTTTCATTTTGTTTATCATATAAATTTGACATGTTTACACCGATTTTTCCATTTTAAATATTGACAAGACATTGGGTCAAAATACTGCATTTTCCTTTGACTTGAAGATCATCTGTTTTGTAAAAATACTTAAATGAGACCGACATGATCGACAATACAATGATTGAACTCAGAAGAACTGTGATGGCGATCTTGGCACCGATGTTGCTTTCAAGATCTAGATAATATATAAGGTGGAGGGTGACGGCTATGAATAAAACAAGTAACGCGTAAATCACTTTGATTGCTATATTTGGCAAAAATACATTAGACAATGCAGCCATGACGTCCATGTTATGCAACGGAAAAGCAATTGCAAAAACCGCAATCAAACTGGGAAATACATATAATGGAATGCCCATAAAAATGCAGGTGATCGTTGCGACAATAGATAATATTGTGATGATTAGAGAGGTAATAAGGATTGCTCCTATTTTTTGACATTCATTCGTCGGCTTGGTAAACGTATTCATTATTGATGAATGTGACAACAATTAACATAACCGTAACTTACCGCATATAAAGCACGTGTGTTGTACGAAATGCATTTGTATTATTGTATAAAACATGGGTAAGAAATTTCGATCAAAGCTTGAGCAAAGCATGTGTAATGTGTCAGACTTGTCCCAATTCGTGATCCCCGAAGCGTGTCATACAACAATTGCACCGATTACATCAAATGGACCGCATGGATCGCATGGATCTGTTGCATTACACGATACTCACTATCCTAACATTACGCACGCTTCACATGGTTCGAATGGATCACAAGGATTGCATGGCTCCTATGGATCGCAATCAAACACACCACCACTTATGGTCCCAATATTTCATATTCCGGCTCAAATACGAGAGAAAATGGGGTGTGTTTTCGAAAATCTATATTATGCAAACGGAAACCAGCTTGTGAAGGCATTGGATGACCATATCCAATACGAGTTCGCTGGGGAGTATAAAATATCAAACCTACCACATGCTTGGTACAAGCTAATAAAGGCTGTGCGCTCAAACAATTCGTATCATATCAACAAATATAAAACAATCATTGTAAAAGCAGGCTTGCAACGTCTTTAAGTGTCTTGATTGAAGTCGTTCAATGACATCGTTAGAGTAACATAATCATCTTCAACAATTTGCATTTCGGCAATTTCTAATATCAAAACTAATGTGTTTTGTTTAATGTAGCCACGCGCATTGGTTGCTGGAAATGTTTCATAATCTTTTGTAACTTCTATTTCAGAGTTGTACATTAGAGCGTTTGCGATCCACCTTACCAAAGTTGGATATTTAAGAACATCAATCTCAATACCAACACTTTCGTTTTCACGTTTCTTGAATTGCAATGATTGTGATACGACAACCGTTTCTATGAACCGTACGTACCATACTTGTGTAAAGCTTCGACTGCAATATTCAAGGATGATATCGTACACTTGTTTAATTGTTAACGTGTTTTTCGTTTTCAGTGACAGATACCAAACGTTCATGAATGCGATATCCGATGGCGTGTAAGGAAGTCCCATTATGAGTTTAAATATAGACAAGACTATGAGCCATCCGTTTTCAGAGTTCTTTTGAACTTTGGTTAATGGGTTCAATGACACATCGAGTGTAGATGTCTTAAACGTGTTTGGTAACGTGGTCACGTCCATGATTCTCAAGTCTGGGATATCGATTTGTGGGTACAATTCCCCAATGATATTTACTATCATAGAATACTTGGTATCGCAAAATGCTTTGCGGTGAAATATGAGTGCACTGTCGGGAACTAGGTAAATGCTTCCGTATTTTTTGGTAGCAATGTCGATAAGATGACACCATCCGAAGTGGGGACTCAAAAATAGTTCGTTGGCGTTTCCGATGGAAAAAGAACTTATCATTGATACACATATCTTTTAGAAAAAAAACAAGTATAAAGCTTGTTGTGTATTATACTTTGATACATCATTCACAATGCAAGGACAATTGAAGAATGAAATTGTTGAGCTTACTTCCGAATTACCCGACACTTTCATAACAAAACCGTTACGCAAATACTTGTTGCGTACTTATGTTGACAACAAAACACCTTTTCAAACCTTGAAAAACATCGCTCTGAAATGCAAAGTTGCGAAAGAACGAGGTATCCCACCAAAACGGTACAACATCAAAACGTTCTTAGAGTTGCCAAGTATTGATCATGTGCCTTCTGAACAGAGCGCGTTGTCGGTTAGATATCGTCTAGTGCGACTTCATAACAATCGATTCCAGTCGGATGTACCATTCATGTCGAATTCAAAGGCGTGGCATATTTTAGGGGATAAGAAGTTTCTGATATTGGACGAGAGATCTGTTTTTGCATCATATAACTCGATGCCGAATGACGACATGAAGTCGTTGAAAGCGACAATTCGCGGTATGGACGAAAATAAGGGACGACAACGTATGTTGAACTACGTAAATGAATGTTTAAACCACTACGAATTGTTCATGGATCTGCTTGCTAAGGACGACATGCCGAGTTATGAGGCCATCAAGAACTGTGAAAGCCAGACCATGATCCTTGTTCGGGACGATTTCGAAATGTCAGCTTTAGACGCCCTCGGGCCGCAACAATTCCCGGACCGGGCAATTCAAAACTCGAGATATTTCCCGTCCATGTTCGTGGATTACAAAATGTGTCAAAAAGCAACGCATATTCGGGAGTTGATCACGACACCACTTGAGCATTTACCTATGATGAACGGCGTCAACAAGTCATGTTTTCTGAAGATTATTTTGAACACATACAAGACGGAATTCGAAGAAATGTGGAAATACAAACCGAAATTGGCGAAGCTCGATAACTTACCACACACACTGACACCTAGGATAATTTTGGAGATGTGTGGCATAAAGTGCATGGATGAAGAAGACTTTGAAGATATTGCCTTGACGCCGGATCAAGTCAGCAAATTATTGGCGCAATTCAATTTGGGGCTGCGAATATACAATGTTGACAACGTCGTCATGTTTGAAAATCTACCCGATGTACTCCATTCACAAATCCGACCCAATGTCTTAAATGTAGTTTATCACGACAACCACGTGGAGATAAGACGGAAAAAAATAGACATCATACCGTTTTCGGCGTACCCTTCAGGAATCGTGAACAACATGATTGAACTCATGGAGGCCATCGACAAATCATTTTCCGAAAATGCAAAGAGTTTACACGTTGCGTACAACGCGAGCATTGACAAATTGATGATCCACTTTGTTGAAAACGGAGTCACTCCTATCGTCAAAACGAATGCAGGAAGGTGCATCATGGCAATCGAGCTAATTTGCCAAAATATGGCAGTGCGAATATCTACACCGTGTTCAGCCATGGGCGACATTTCCGCAACGATGCAAAGCTCCGCTGAGTTTGAGACTTACATTGAACAAAAATGCAAAGTCGAATCATTGTTACTTGACAAGAGACACGTATCCCAACTGTTGCCAAGTGTATTCGGCGTGTTTGCGGATCACGGCTGCAAAATATTGTACGGTAGCCCTAATCACGTCGAGAACTTCAAAATGTACTCGATGTTGGATTGGAAGAAGTTCTACACGTCTTGCTTGATGGAGCTCCCATTTCTTCCCGTTGTTTCACCGTTCGCGGTCTTCAAAATCGTAGGGGGAGATCACGTTGTATCAACCGACAAGTTATATTTGGTCAATATACCGAATCCACGACATAGTTTCAACTCACCGACGACATTGATATTTGGTCACGAATTAAAGCGCATTCGCTTCCAGTATGAGGTCATTGCAGCCATAGACATCATCAAGGTATCGGCAAAGTCGGTGCAATTGGCTATCAATGAGTTGTATGGCACGACGCTATCAATGAACTTCAAGAAGGCGATAGTGAATCAGGCTATCGGTAAGACCGGGAAGAAATATGTACACTCGCGTGCATCGATGGCGTTCAACAATGGTGACGATGCGTTATTGTATCAAGGGGAGCACGGTGGCTCGCTGTTCAAAATTACAGACAAAATATTTGTGCACCACAAGTCATCTCGCGCGTTGATGGATGACACTTTCCAACCCATCAACGAGTTCATTTTACAAATAGCGAGGCGAAAAATGTATAAGCTGTGTACATCATTGGAAGAATCCGGCATGGTCGTCGTGGGCTACAAAACGGACGCTGTATATTTCTATAAAAACGCAACGTTGCCTAAAGATGTGCTCGACATGATCGACAACCCATCGCCACTATTCGGTCTAGTTTACAAGGAAACGGACATGAAATTGCCATCTACACATATTTTGGCGACGATTGATGACAAGTGTAAAGTGGTCAACGAGGTCAACGATGTCAACGAGGTCAACGAGGTCAACGAGGCATTTGACTACGATGGTATCATGTATGTGAGCCGCGCGGGTCGAGGTAAAACGTTCAGTGCTGTACACCACGCGCTCAGTAAATTCTTGGACGAAGAAATCTTGATTGTCACCCCTTGGAATATGCAAGCGCAAAATGCTCGAGATACGTACAAATTACAAGCCGTGACGTTCCACACTTTGCAAGGATTTGATCCGGAATACAAGCGAACACGTGCACCCATGGACGTTTGCAAATATAAATGCATCATTTTCGACGAGGCGCTCTTGCTAAGTTACAGGTCACTCGTCTCAATCAAGGGATTGATCGATACGCATCGCGACATCGTGTTCATCGCGACATGCGACCCTTGCCAACTCGACGCGATTGACGACATTGTATCGAATGCTGCGAAACAGCAAATGTTGGAAATCATGTTCCCAAACATTCATGTGAGCACGATCAACCAACGTGTTCGGTTATGTCAGCGTGAAAGAATGGACACATTAGAAGAAGACATCTTATCTAACACCGATTTGAATTTACTACAAATTCTTAAAAAACACTTTCCGCCTTCCAAGTTTATATCTGATTTGGGTGAAATTCAATCGTTGAATATCAAACGAGCAGTGTCCTTCTTGAACTCATCGTGTTCGACGATGAACAAGGTGATCCATTCTTCAATACACGGACGTGAGTGCGAAACCGTCTTCATGAAAAACGATACAGTTGTTTGTAAATTGGCGCTGCGAGGTCATAAGTTGAACTACTCGTACACAATCACGGAGCTCACCAAGAAGAGCGCCACTCTACGGGACGAAAACTCGAAGGAATGTTGGGTTTTTAGCATTCGCGAGTTGTATGAAAACTTTGGTGCGTCATATTGCTCAACTGTCCATAGCACACAAGGGGCAACGATATGCGTCCCATACATCATTGCAGATCTTAAGTATGCTACTCGAAAATGGCTATATACCGCTACATCTCGCACAGACGATATGGATAACTTGTTCTTCTTCGTCGCAGATTTGCACGATACAAACATGATAAGCGTGGCCAAAGATATGGTTGTTGGTTACGTTTCGCAAGACATTGCTCGCGGAATGCGTTTCCTCAAAAGCGACTTTGTTACAGCGGATTGGATCATTGAGAAATTCAAGTCGATAAATGGAATGTGTAGGAGGTGTGGGTCATTGATGAGTTTTGAGAAAAGGTCTAGGAACAAGTTGACGGTGAATCGGCTCAACAACGCAATGCCGCATATTTTGTGCAATGTCGAGTTGTTGTGCTTTGCGTGCAACAGTGCAATCAAATGATGTAAGGGTTTCTTTCGTTTCATTGTAAAATGAATGCATTTGTCAGCGTCCCGGTACAATGTATTGATGATTCGCGATGGGTCACATTGTTGATCCCCTTAGACACGCTGTATTTGTTTGATCTTTCTGTTTGGAAATACCATCCAATAGCACATGATGCATTTCCGGATGGATCATCGTGTACATATGACGACATGCACTCATTTCGATTTATTGCACGGTTGTTTGGGTTTGTCAATGAAGTGAATGGCGTTCTTGACTTGAGACAATGCAGTCGAAGTGACCCGTTATTTGACGAGCTTTCCGGTGAAGAATTCCAACAGAAAATGAAATTGCAATGAGCACAAGATGTAAGGGTTGTGTTCGTTTACAAGTATCATGGGTGGTGGTTTGTTGCAGTTGCATGCTTACGGAACTCAAAATTTCTTCTTTAATAACAACCCGACCTTGACTTTTTTCAAACAAGTTCATCGCGCGTATACAAATTTTTCTTGCGAATCTAAGCGCCTGGACTTTAACCGTGTCGATGCTTGTATTTGGGAGGAAACCAAAATGGTATGCCATGTCAAACGATACGCAGACTTGTTGACGGATATGTATCTTGTTTTACAATTGCCCGATTTGTACGTGAATGCCCCGATTTTCAGTAAGGCTAAATGGGTGCAACGGATTGGTGAAATCATTGTCAAAAGTTGCACCATTAACATCGGCGGGACACAAGCGTCGACTTTGTGGGGCGACATGATGCATGTACAGTCGGAGTTGACGATGCCTGCTTCAAAAGTGAATGTGTATAACAAAATGATTGGTAATACCCCCGATATGTTCGATCCGGACATGTTGTACAGCGATATTGATGCAACCAAGCCATTTATTAAAGGCAGGAACCTTGTGGTCCCTTTAAACTTTTGGTTCAGTAAAAATTACGGAACAGCGTTGCCGCTTGTAGCACTACAATATCACGACGTGGAGATTACACTTGTCCTTCGGGCCATACAAGATTTGTATTTAGTTGACACACAAGGCGCTGGTTATGAGCGCCCGTTGCCATCAAATTCTCTCCATTGGCTGACAAACTTTACGAATGCGTCATCGCCGACAACATTAGAGATAACCCCGTATATCGAGGCATCATATGTGTTTCTCGAAGAGGGTGAAAGAATGTTGTTCTCTAAATCGTCATTGGAATACCTTATGGAACAAAATATGAGGATCGACAAATACGGCGTTAACAATACAATGAGTTTGGACTTGGTGTTGAGAAATCCTGTCAAAGAGTTGATATGGATTATTAAAGAAGTGGATGCCGACGAGACTAACACGTGGAGCAATTTGGTGTCAAACGACGTTCTCATCAACGCAAAAATCATGTTCAATGGATTGAACCGAATTGAGTTGAAACCACAAGAGTACTTTTCGATGATTCAACCTTTTAAACATCATTCGTCGTCTCCTTGCGACGGGATATTCATGTATAGCTTCTCATTGGAGCCCGAATCTTGGCAACCTACCGGTTTTTGTAATATGTCAAAGGTCAACACGATACAGTTGCAGCTCACGCTAAAACCTGGCAAAGTCTACGACGTTACCATTTTCGCCGTCAACTACAATTTCTTCAGAGTCATGGCCGGTATGGGAGGAGTAGCATTCGCCCTTTAACTTATTTATTTATTTAAATGGACATTGCGAAAGGATTTATCTTTGTTTTAATTTCGATCTTCATGTTGGGAATCGCAATCGTGTGTATCGTGAGCAAGAGCGAGGATGTAGCCGCTGCATTTAATGTGCACGATGTTCGTACTTGCATTTCGAACTTGATTGTTACTTATGGAACTGAACGTGCAACTCCAATAGAAAAAGTGTTGGAACATGCAAAGCATGTCATGTTTACCGAACACGATGGCGTGTTGTTTGTTAACTTCCCAGGCGTCGGCGTCAGTTCACTAACCGCTGAGAACCTAATGATCGTCATGAAGTTGAGACACTTGGTGTTACCCGATGATTGTGGGAATGTACATGGTGGGATGTATGAGCATTTTTTGTCATTGAAATCTATTGTACAATCGTATGTCGACAAATATGACAAGATCGTATTTTGTGGGCATAGTAAGGGGGCTGTCATGGCTGCATTTTCAATTAAATTCATTGATAATTTGGAAGGGAAAGATATAACATGTTACATGTTTAATTCGCCGCCGTTTGCGGACATACACTTCAGGCATTGTACGAAACATTTGAGCATTTGGAACTTTCAATGTTTACACGACCCCATATACGACATAATGTACAATCCTACGTTTGTGCAAGTTGGAAAAATTGTCTTTATAGATTCGCTTCGAAACAATGTTTTATACTCGAAATATGTCCCCCTTATGTACAAGGCAAATATAATGAAAAATAATGTAACAAACTCCCCGCAACATACATTATTGGCGTATCGTGATCTATATTGGATGTGATCTGAATTGGTTCTCGGTCAACTTATGAGTCATTATACGTATCATTTCAATCACATGTGTAAGATCTTGTCGCATATCTTGCAATGCGCGCGTCACATCACTACTCTCTTCCGTCCCATGTATTGTCTCGTACAATTTCTTGAATGCTTGTTTCTCCTTGTTCTTTTTTTTCTTACCCATACAGTTGTTTTACATTTTTTGTCAGAATTTACACATTGGACGACACATTTGCGAGGTAGGTGACATTGACGTTTCCATAGCTATAAGTGTTTCCATCGCTGACACCAGCATATTGCTGAGCTGCTGCCATGTATGAGTTCTGGATATAATCAGACACATGATTGACCTCGCTCTTGAACTTGGCAAAAATCTGGGTGAAAAATGTGAAGAACCCATTCATGATGATCATCTGGCCCGGCTTGAGTGCGTAGGTTGCGACTTGATTGACAAAGATGAGCTGGAGCTTGGTCATCCGAGAGTAGTACGAAGTCTCACCGACCGTCCTGAAATCCACCCACATCTGATTAGCAACAGCCTCGCTCAGCCTTGCGATGGAGCTCTGTAGGCTCAACGCACCAATGACATTGTTGGTGTCAAGCGTAGACATGGCAACATACGTTCGGAACATCTCGGTGAAAGTCGTGATCGAAATCAGACTTGTTCCGATGGCGGCAACATTGGCGGTATCAACGTTTGTTTGCGCAATGTAAGAGTTGTCGACTTCGCTCATTTAAAATACATACACATACAAATGTGTGGGTTTGAAAATGTAAGCATTAATCATGGATTGTTCATTTACAATCGAATTTGAAATTGTGAATACTTTACAGTACGAGGCATTATATAATGGGACATCATACACTGTCTTGGCGTTGGTTGGCGTCCACCTCTGAAGGGATGATTTTGAAATATTGTAGATTTTACTGACTTTCCGCAAACTCCTCAAGAAATGTGTATAATGAACAATGGCATTGTACTTAGTTTCCAAATTATACATTCAACACATGTTGGATTACAAAGTTAAAATGCAAATGGACGCTGTCCCATTTTTCATGCCCGAGACTTTATGTGGTACAAAATGTGGTGCATTTATAATTGGACGAAATCGAATGTAAACACGATTGCGTGGGCGATTAATTATCGAATAAAAATAGATTCATGCATTGAAATGTGACAGAGCATGTCACGTGGCGACAATTCCAAACAAGCGTGCACAACTCATGTTGCAAACAATTTAGTACCTGACTGTATAAAAACTGTTTTGCGGTGTTCAGTGTTTATTTGTATTTACACATTCGAGTTTGGGTCAGAGATATAGTTGACATTGGAGTTACCGTACGTCATTGAGTTAGAATCAGCGGTATTCGAATACTCTTGTTGTGCTGCCATGTAGGAGTTTTGGATATAGTCAGATACGTGATTGACCTGGCTCTTAAATTTGCTGAAAGTCTCCAAATAGAACTTAAAGAATTTGTCTACTTTGGGGAGCAAGTCTGGAGATAGGCGACTTCTATGGTCTTTGAGAATGTCACAAAGTGCGATAATGCGTTTATAGTAAGACGTCTCTCCCACAGTCCTATAGTCTACCCACATTTGGTTGTCAACGGTCTCTCCAAGGTTAGCGATCGTCATATTGAGATGGAGTACTCCCAACACGTTGTTAACATCTACATGACCAAGCGCTACGTATGCACGGTACATGTCTGTCAATGTTGTAATTGACGTAAGTGTTGATGATATCGCAACATTTGCAGTGTCAACATTAGTTTGTGCTATATAGGAATCATCTTGTGGTGGAGGTGCGTTGCTCATTTAAATTACAGGTAGATACTTAATTTAGATTTGTAAAAAATAAGCATGAATGGGATGTGTGTTTTTGTTAAAAAAAATGAAACCCATCATAATTATGCACATACAAACTATATCACAATGTCTACATCAAATGACAACGTCACCAAATCAGTTTGTTGCTTGGGTGCTTTGATAAGTGCGATCCTCGGAGGATTTGTTGTCACAATCGTTATGATCATATACGGTGCATTCGCTTTGAAAGGATTGGCGCCGTTTCCTTCTTTTGCGAGCTGGTCAGCTAATGCATTGTATCGACTCTCCCATCCTTTATTTCTGATTCAAATTCACTCAAAAGTCTTTTTCTACACATACAATATTCTGGATTTGTGATCGCTGTGAACCAACGTCGTTTGATCCTATTTGAAGCGATGATTTTTCTGTTGAACTCAATGAAATCTGGGTCATCAGAATGAAGTTCGAAAATATTGGAATATCGACCCAGACAGCCAAAATCCCATGATTTATCAATGTGATCTATAACATTATGGAATGTTATCGAATTATTGCAACTGAGTGCACACCAATGCCATGATTTATCAATGTGATCTATAACATTATGAAAAGTGATTGATTTATTCCAACTCAATTCATACCAATTCCATGGTTTATCGGGATAATCTATAACATTCTGAAACGTGATTGATGTATTACGATTCAATTCATTCCAATGCCATGGTTTATCAGGGTAATCTAAAACATTCTGAAAAGTGATTGATGTATTAAGACTCAAATAACTCCAATTCCATGGTTTATCGGGATGATCTAGCACATTCTGAAAAGTGAATGATTGTCTCCAACTCAAATAATTCCAATTCCATGGTTTATCAGGGTGATCTAGAACATTCTGAAAAGTGATTGATTGGTTTTGACTCAAATTATACCAATTCCACGGTTTATCAGGATGATCTAGCACATTCTGAAAAGTGATTGATAGATTCCAACTCAATTCATTCCAATTCCATGGTTTATCAGGGAGATCTAAAACGTTCTGAAAAGTGATTAATTTGTTCCGACTCAATGCATCCCAATTCCATGCTTTATCAGAGTGATCTAGCACATTCTGAAAAGTGAATGATACATTCCAACTCAATTTATTCCAATTCCATGGTTTATCAGGATGATCTAGAACGTTCTGAAAAGTGATTGATTGGTTTTGACTCAATGCAACCCAATTCCATGGTTTATCAGGATGATCTTGAACATTTTGAAAAGTGATTGATGGATTTCCACTCAAATAACTCCAATTCCATGGTTTATCGGGATGATCTAGCACATTCTGAAAAGTAATTGATGGATTTACACTCAGTCCGTACCAAAACATCAATTGCTCATTCGGAATTTGAGATGGAATGATTTTATCGTGCAAAAATTGCATCCTTGAAGACACAAGATTCATTTTAAGTTATCAATACTTTCGATTTGTTCCCTTATACCTTTATTTCTGATTCAAATGGGAATCGTGATGAAAGACTTGTCCAACTGTTCCAGCTTCACATTCATGATGATTGTTCGAATTGTAAGTTGTTGCACGAGCGCCGGGTGAAATGTCAAAATATCCAAATATCGGTTGCACGATTCCAAGCGCAATTTCATTACATTTGTTTCAAAAAAATGTAGAAATATTAAAATTTCAACAGTCATCCGATGTGGTGATGATGACAAACGTCGATTCCCTGATCAAATGCAAAATTACGTCGATAAACTTAATGCATTTTGTGAACGGACGCGCCTTCTTTTGCGAGTTGGTCAGCCATTGCATTGTATTTGCCTTCCCATGTGGTTTCATCTGAATGCGCCTTCACATGATGCATGACAAATTTCCTCTTCTTCGCCAATAAGAGCTCGTTGATAAGTAAAATGATATCGAGGTTCGCAACTTGGTCTCCCAAGGAATTCTTCCATTCTTTTTTCCTCCACATTGGAATCCACAATGTTATTGATTTTATACACAACATCGAATCCGAATATATAGCCAGTGTTTTCTCGTAGTTTGGATCGATGTCATCGGTTATGTTGAATGCCATAAGAATAGCCGTGAGCTCGGCTCGATTGTTCGTCTTTTTTCCGGTATCGATTGATCTTGAAATATTGAATTCCATGTGGTCGGGGAAAACAACAGCGTATCCAGCAGTTGCATTTGTTTTGCCATTGTTCTTGCAACTCCCGTCCGTGAAACAATTAATGGTTTCCATTGTGATGAATACTTAATCTGATGTGTTTCTTATATTGATTTTTTACAAATTGGTTTGTAATTTGTCAAGCTTTCCAAATGTAATGAAGACACCGGGATATACAGCTCTTTAGGTATTGCCATATTTGCTGTTTGAACTTGCCGTATCATCAATCTTTTCATTTCACTTAAATGACTTTCAAACTTCTGAAGGATCGTATTCACACATGAAATGAACATTTGTATTCGTTTGCGTCTTCTTTTTTTAAAGCCAATCGAAAACGTCGTTATATACGTGTTGTTTGTTTTAAACAATTTGCATATGTCATCTAAATTGACGCCTTTTGACAAATGTTTCGTCACAGATTGCTCGATGAGATTTGTACACTCCATAATTCGACCTTTGTTGTCATTGAAAAAATCTAGAATTAGAAAATATTCTCGGGATAATCCCTGCATATATATTATACGTTGTTTATACTTTGCACATGCAAAAAAACAAACTAAAGTTGTGAAATTGTTTTAAAATGGCTGGATTGAGCCTAGTTGTCCGAATCGGATGCGTCTCCTGCAACAATCGAAATCTTGCCGTTGGCAAACGCTTCGTCAGCAGCAGTCTTAACAGCCTTGAGAACCTTCACGTGCACAGACGCACATGCGCCTTTCTTAACTTCTTTGCGCCCGGCATCCTTGGTAGGGACGTAGTACGTCCTTGCTTCGCGTTCGCCGAGGTTGATCTTCACAAGGTTATTCAAAATTACAGGCTTACCTTCCGTGATGAGCTTCACTGCGTGCGCTTTTTGAGCTTTGCAAAGGGTAGCATAAGTTTTCTTGGTCATTGTTTGCAGCGCGAGTTTTGTCTTGGCGTCCAAGTTGTTACTCTCAATGTAAACGAGCAAGAATTTGTTGAAATCTGTCGAGTCAACAACGGTGTTGTCGACTTCAATTCGTCCAGCGTCTTCGGCGTCTTCCGGCTCAGTTGGCACCGCAACAATCTCTTGCTCGGTTGCTTTCTTTGCTTTGGGCTTAGCCTCAGCTTTCGCTTTGGGTTCAGCTTTGGGCTTAGCCTCAGCTTTCGCTTTGGGTTCATCTTTGGGCTTAGCCTCAGCTTTCGCTTTGGGTTCAGCTTTCGCTTTGGGTTCAGCTTTGGGCTTGACTTCGTCGCCGGGCTCTGCCTCAACTGCTTTCTTCTTGTAAACGCGCTTTGCTTTGGAAGGCACGGCATCTTGGGTGGTATCTGCGGAAGGTCCGGCATCTTGGGTGGTATCTGCGGAAGGTCCGGCTTCCTGGGTGTCCAGGGAAGGCGCGGTTTCTTCGTCAGAAGGGAAGATTGACTCCTCCTCCAAGACGAACTGGTTATGGTGCATGTTCTTTGCCATTTTGCTTATGATTTAGTGAATATGACAATACACTTAGAATGTATCTTTCGATTTTTCTTGAAGTATTATATCCACTGTATCCTTATACTCATTTTTCTTCTCTTCTTTTTGTATCGGGATGGATGACAAATCAAAACTTACATGCAAAAGCATACCTGCACAAAATTATGTTGCGCAAACTAATGTTGACACGTCCCATGTAGACCCAACAGGGCCATATTTGTTGTCCATTACGTCATTCCGAGATTTGTTTCGACAATACCTTGCCCTTTCAAGACTCCAACCTAGCAATGTGATTGGGTCGATTGCATTGCATCACGCTATTGCCAAAACATCGGATGCGTTAGAAAATCAAATGTGGGTGGATTTTAGGACTGTAGGGCAAACCTCGTACTATAATCGCATCGACCAGCTGTTGGTCATATTTACGCGACAAATTACAGACGTGTTAGTGCTTCCACCTCATCAAATGGTTGTCGTTGAGCGTTTTTTCACCTACTTTCAAGAATTAGTCTCTAAATTCAAAAGCCAAGTGAACCACGTTTCGGATTACATTCAAAATGCGTATTCGCATGCAAGCGAAGAAATGTATAATGCGACAATGAGCGCATGCGATCTATCTTATGGGAAGGTGAACATCGAATACCTTGCCAATAAAAACATAAATTTGTAATGATCACACCAATGCATGGACGATCGCGTCAATTTCCAATATGATCGAATCTACAGATCGTTGCATTCCCGTGAATGTCTTACACATCGATTGCATAGCGTCGGAAACTTGCTTGCAATCTCTCTTCATTTTGGAAATTGCCTTGCTCAATGGAATGATTTTATCCATCACAAAACGGAGCATGTCTTCGTTTTTAGATTCATTCTCAATGTTCAAAGAACTAAGTTTTACCAAAATTTTGACAAACGGGTGAAATTGTTGATTGAACTCGATAGGTCCGTCAAATGCGACGAACATTACTGGTTTACCCTTGTAATAATCTATGTTGAAGGATCCTTTACTACAGTCAGGTACTAAATTGTTTGCAACATGAGTTGCGCACGCTTGTTTCCATCTGTGTATGGGATTGTGGCCCCGTGACATGCCGTAGGTCGATCCTGCTCTGTCAATTTTGTTTTTTTCTTGAATGCGTTCGGCCTTTCATGAGATGTAATGTCCATGACTGCCAGCCTTGCGATTGTGAGGCTTGATTTGCGATCCCTGTCGACGTACATGCGTGTTTCTGGTAAGAACTGCAGACCTCGGACAATTGGGTAATCAAGTTTAAACACAACATTTTCACCATGTTTGTTTTTATAATAATTATTGGGTTTCTTCCGTTTTCTCGTCTTGTATTCCTCGATTAGCTTCATATCCTGAGGATTTGACGTCGATGGTACACGGCTATTATACGGGAAGTGGCCAAAATATTCCTTATTGACCGCATGATCTTGAACAAGCCGCTTGTATACATGATGTGCCTCTTTGGCAGACGCCCAATCCATTTTTGTAGACAAATCTTCATCAGTGACTCGAACGTTTTGTTTACCAAATACTTGTTGACATGATTTGAAAGTGGGGCCTATTGGGGCTGATACCTCACCAAGACCGGTTGGACTCATTGACTTGACGGCTGATCCATATGCCACAACAATGTTGGTGTTCGGATGGTTCATCCCTTTATTGATGTCTTGTTTTACTTGGCTAAAATACGAATCCAACGTCTTGCGCTTCTTCGCATATACACCTAGCATATCTCGAGATTCTCGGCGTCGCAATGCCAAATTCCACCAAAATGGTCTGATTTTGTTGTATTCATTGACATATTCCAATATGTCGGAAGCCGATGTTGTTTTCAAAGTCCCGAGATTGGTCCACGATTTTTCCAAACACTTGCAACGTTGAGCCTTCTTTTTCTGCATTGACGTGATGCCGGCATTGTGATAGTACTCACCTCGAGACAATGACCAATGTCTCTTCTCGACAGATCCGTCATCTTTGATCCAAACATAACTGATGGCTGCAAGATTTGTGCGACCAGGGTCAAGTCCTATAACAAGCGTGTCAGTGCTTTTTATGTAGCAAGACAAATTCCTGTCATATTTGTCATCATCAACATATGTAGGAGGGGAAGGAGGGTCATGTTTTGGTAGTTTTTGACGTGTCCGCTTGAGTGAAAATTGTTGCGATAATGATACGCCATCAGTGGTGACGGAGTAATCATTTATCAGTTTTTTTCGGCGAGTTTTTTTGAAGAAGGAACCGATCATGCGATTTTGCGAGTCGTCGCAAATGCCATATACACACAATGCTTTGATGTATTTGGGTGAAGATTTCACTACTTCAATTTCGGAAGCGTACGCTTGACGATCCAGTTTGTATTGATCCCATTCTTCGTCGGTTTTGCATTTGTTCTTGATCTTCTTGATTGGCTTGGGGATGGCTTGTATCATTTTAGTGTGAGGTGATGTCCCATTGCCAAACTCTTTTAAAAGTATGGCATGCTCCTTGCGGTACAATTTATGCCTGACAACCTCTTCATTGTTTGGAAACAAGTCATTAAATAAGAAACATAACGTGTGAGTATCTAAGCGCACATGTGCCCGATGTACATTGAATATTGGAGTCGATTTTGACATTCTTGCCTCGAGGGATGAAAATTCATGTTGCATCCATATATTGAATGCAAACGCTTGTGTGAAAGTCATGTCATCCTTGGCATGTTTGTTTCCAATGAACTCTTTGTTGTTGACAGCAATAAGACGCATCTTGACATCCTTGATGAAATCGAGAACATTTGATGGTATAGGCTCGTCGTGTGTGTCTAATTTTTCAATGGGTGACCGTATAAGCCGAACTACTTGATATGTCTTGATGGTTTTCTCATCCCAAGCTTTTAATTTCAGCTTGACTAAGCGTGTGAGCTTGTCGAATAAAGGATACCATGTATTATTTTCTACAGCTGTAGAAAATGTATGACCTGCATAGTTGTGAATCTGGTCAAAGTATTTGAGAGCGTCGATGTCTTTTAAAAGTGCCGAGTCGGTGAATTTCTCGGAAACACGTTCATATGATATTTGTGATTCTGTATCGGGGTATGCCTCTATCATTCCAATCACCAACCACCGTTTCCAATATGTGTCGTTTTCACTGTACAAATCTGGGATGGGAAGGTTCTCGTTCTCAAGGCGAAGCATGTGGAATGCAAATATCAACGATGTGCGATGGAGTAGACGACTTACGACTGTGACATATTTCTCCACACGATCTGAGAAAATGGCGTAGTCCTTGTTATTTAGTGTCATTGCCCCCTTCATACCGCTTTTGATGACTGTAATTGTATGCTCTTCTTCATACTCTTTGCCAACAAGACAATGTTTTAAACACAATGTCCATAGCCCATCCCAAGTAGTTTTAACTGGTATTTGAATACCACCTTTTGCAAGGATGGCACGGAGTTGTTTGGCATTTAAAGTACTAGCTTCTTCCATCGTGTGATCACCATCTCCATATTAAACAAAACGTAATAAATTCTTATATTCTTTTTCCACTAAATTGTTTACATGTGCATAGCAATTTCTTACTAAACACGGTTTCATGCTTTCATGGATAGATCGTGCAATAGCCGTAGGGACATTGTTGCGAACAAACAAGTTTCTAAACACCCTTTTGACTTGTGAAAAACACAACTCGATTGGGTTATATTGTGGAGAATATGGTGGCGTGTACAAGATGGCAACTTTCCTTTGCAATTCAAGTTTCTTATGAATGGATGCATTATCCATTAAAACTAAATGAGAATTGTCGATGTCTAACTGGTCAATAAAGTTTTGATACAATACCTTGTTTATGCTCCCTTTGTGCACGGTAAAATCAACTTTACCGCATGGGAATATTGCCATCAGTAAACTATAATGATTCCAACCACCCGGTGTCCTACATATGAGCTCTTTGTTCTTCTTCGAGTACCCATAAATAGGGCGTAGACATTCTGAAAACCCACATTCGTCAACACATACAATATTACTATTGATTGCGTTGGTATACCTCTTGACAAATTGTTCTGTCAACATTGGCAACGCATGATTAGTACATACACCACGTTTGTGTGCTCTCTTTTTTGAAAACCCAAGAAGCTTGACATATTTTGATATTGTGTGTAATGAAATATTTGAGAGACCGTTCATCTCGCGCTTTAATTTTCTTAAAGTCGAAAATGGGTTGTCTTGTATGTACATCATGATAAAATCCTTGCACTTATCAAAAAGTCGATTAATACGTGATATTTTTACCTTGGCTACATATGTCAACCTCTGATCTTTTTTCCATCTCCAAAGAGTACTGCGATGGACTTTGATAAGCACACTCGTCTTACATAAACCGTGCAATTGTACAAAATGCAATGCTAATTTTCGGAAGTCCTTGCTAAACATGGTAAACAAAAAATGTGAGATGAGTTCCGTTGATATTTGAACGCAAATTTCCAAAAAAACCTATTCGTTCATGTTGCAAAAGTAATTGGTCATGACTATAGGGATGTTCTTTGTGTTGAGCGAAACGAACATGGCGCCTTGGCATTTGCCATGAACCATCATGTCGTCCAAATCAGAGAAGAACTTTTGAACGTCGGCTTTGGTGATAGTTTTTTTGTTTTTTGACTCAAATGCGATCATGCTATTGTCATCCATGAACATATGCACGTCCTGGCAATGCATTTCGACCCCGCCCTTGACGACAACTTCATACGAATCAAAATGTTTAGATAGCGCATCCGCTATTTGGGCTTCGCCGACAACGGCCCGGCCTTGATTTGTCGATTTGAACATGGCCAATTGATCAACCGCTATGTCTCGCTCGTTCTTGACGGATACCATCTTGTTGTATTTTTTGCATTCCGACTCAAAATGCACACATCGTTCTTTCAAGCGGACTGTTTCTATCTCCAATGCTTGATTTTTCAAGTGGCCATCGACCATACACTCTTTTATTGCAATCGCTTGCATCCGCTTGTATACATGGTCATCTGCATCCGTAACGCAAAATCCATCGTTGATGCCGTCACGTATTACAAATATTCCCAACCTGACAACGCTACGCCGTTCATTAATCGACGCATTAATCCACCAATTGTTTAAATCCGTCTCAATGGATGGAATACTTCCAAGCTCCATGGTGTACTTATAAAAAAATACATCCACAACTTTAAGTCGATTATCTTGAAATACATTAAATATGCATGAGCTCCATCATTAATGCCAAATCGGCATCATCCTGGCGCTTCACGGCAATCTTGGAAAGTGGCTTGACTACAGTCTTGATGACAAACACAACATGTCCAATATCGTCAATTGTAATCCGAGCATGTGACTGTTTGTCACTCAATTGAATCGTTTTGGGATACTTGATCTTCATAAATTGTTCTACTGGTATTGTCGCCAACACATTTGTCAACTCGGTGCATAAACTATTGAGATTCAAGATCTCCGCGTCTTCAAATGAAACAAACATTCCACTGTTTTGACATTTCTTGGCTTCGAGTTGAATTGCCTTCAATTGGCGTTTATAGAACTCAACTTTGCGATTTGTGGATTGCACAATGACACATGATCGTGCAGGCTTCATGTTAAAAGATCTTATGAATTGCAAAGAAATAAGCCACTTCGTTTTTTTACATGGCAAGAAAATCGGACAGGATCTTATTGAGGGTGACAGCTGACACCTTAAACTGTTTTGTAAACACTTGATTGGGAATGACGACTTTCTTAATCTTGCACGCCGAATACAAGGCGCCATAAACAATTTTGACCTTGTCGTACTTCTCTAGTTTTTGGGCTTTCTTCAATAAAAGTGTACCGAACTTCTTGACGTCGTCGAAGTCGTCACCGATGTATTGCTGAATCTTTTTCATGCTCCTTAGCAGCTCCACTTCTTGAGAGTTTGCCGATACAGTACTGTCCTTGAATGGGTACACCGAAATGATGTCATCCATCGCGACGTTGAATTCCGACGCACTCAGTCCGAGCACCTTGAAGAGTTCGACCTTGATGTCAGCCATGACGCGCGATCTGTACATGTAATAATAAGATGCGCCAACTGCAGCGTTGTACCATTTTTCTCCTTTCCGGTTGCACGTTTTGGCAACTGTAGCCACCATCTCCCGCATATCGTCTTCAGTTTGCTCAGGGATGTCCATGCATTGGATGAGCGCGTTGATTGCGTCGTCAGAATGTGCAGTCTTTCGCTGTGGGTGCAGCCTGAAGTTCATCCTCGACAACGATCCAAGCTTGTCTCCAATCGAAGTCTGAAATGATGTACTTGGGACACCGACCCTGCTTTTATCGGCATCATACCATTCTGGCCCGTCCGTCAAATAGCATTCCTCGTGAACGCATGCGCAAGTCAGACACACCGTCTCATATTGGCCCTTGTGGAAGCTTGTTCCCCGGCAATATTTGCAAGAACTCATTTTATAAAATAATACATTGGACACCAAAACTCGAGTACTTATGGAACATGCTCTCCGAAACCACCGAAAAAACGTATCAAATGAAACACATCATGATGTATGCGATTGCGATGACCAAATAAATAATTTTCATGAGTAAACCTCTTAGATCTTCGGACATTATACTACTTTGTGCTTAATGAACAGTTTCGATTTTTTTTTCAGAGAAAAAATTGAATCTTAAGATTATATAGAACTGGAAACACTCAACACAATGCCAGTTTGCAAATTTCTTGTCGCCCGAGGCGGTCAGCAATTTTCATGTTGCAGAAATAAGCCACGTGATCACATGTTATGCGTTCGCCACGAAACCGTGATTGGCGACAAGCTCGATTTGTGTGCCTGTTGTCACGAGCGAATCGACATGGACAAATGCATCCTCCTACAATGCGGGCACGTGTTTCATTTTGATTGCATGTATACATGGTTTGTACAAAAAGGAAACTCCACCACGTGTATGGTGTGTAGACACCAAGTTGACGTTACTGTGTTTGAAGATTGCAAACCGGGCCCACTCGGCATCATTGTAGAAACAAAAGAGAATGAGTTTAATTTTATCAAAGACACAATTGAGCTCCTCAAGGACAATTTACAAGAATTCTTGGCGTCGTTAAAACTTTTGATGTCGGAGGAATTGCCGATACACAACGGTATGCCTCGGTACATTGAACGAATTGGCACAAACAACCAAGTATGGAAGGTGATGTTGAACAACGACTCCGACGTCGAGATTGCGCAGCTGATCATCAAAGTCAAGACGTGCATTTCACGATGTGACATGTTTAAGGACGATTACGAGTACAAGCTGCATTTATTGAAGAAGAAGGTCACGAAAGCGTCGTGGATGTCTCTTTGTCACAAATGATGAGTTGGATTTCCATATTTTTTACGAAAAAATGAATGTAAAGATTAATTCGTGATTATATACACAACGGCCATGGCAAGTTGCAAATTTCTCGTGGCCAGGAATGCCAAGCAATATTCGTGTTGTCGACACAAACCACGTAACAACAAGTTGTGCGCGCGCCACGAAACCATGATTGGTGACAAGCTTGACGCGTGTGCATGTTGTTACGATGAAATTGACACGACTGAAGTCATTCGGCTGCCGTGCGGTCACGTGTTTCATTTCAAGTGCATGTACGAGTGGTTTTTAGAAAAAGGAGAGAGCACAACGTGTATGGTGTGTAGAGGCCCAATTGACGTTAGTATGTTTGAAGCATGTAGACCAGCTCCAGTATCGATCATTGTAAAAACATTGGACAACTCATTCGAGTTGGTTGAGGACACCATCGAGCTTCTCATCGACAAATTGACCGACATGATGTCTACATTGAAAGCATTGATGGGTGAGGAAACTTTTGCGTGTGATTATATTGAGAGGATGGGGAGAAACAAACATATATGGAAGATCCATCTTACATCTCGTCCCAATGCAGAACTTGCCAGCCTTATTAAAAAAGCGGACGGATGCCTTGAAGGATGTGACACATATTTCAACGATTACAAATCCAAGCTAAAGCGGTTGAAAAGTAAGGTTGTGAAGCAATCGTGGTTAGCTTTGTGTAATAAGTGATTTGAGTTTATTTCACATGATTAAATTCCATACGTTTTTTAATGGTTGACTGTAAATTGTTTCAAGATATTCGCGACATCGAGGCGTCAATTGCCACATCAAAAGAACTGTTCGACAACGTTTACACAGATCAGCTAAAAACGATGGAATCTATCAAGCGCGCGATGTCAGTTTTGAAAATAGACAGCGTTGGTGAGGGGGGTGTCGAAAAAATTATAGCGATTAGTTCAAGCGAAGAAACGGATGTAAACAGTGTATCTTCGGACGACGATGTTGCGCTTTGGAATTCAAGTAAATCCGACATCGAGATTGTTGACAAGTTTGCAGCGCTAAGGGAACGTATCAATATGTTGAAGAAACGAGATACTTAGTGCTTAATTTTGTTCGTAAAATAATCTAAAATGTTTTTTGTCTCGATAGATTGTTTTGTGGTCGGGAACTGTAGAGTGTGTGATGCTTGAGGCAACCGCTGAATGGCTGTCTGATTTTTCAACAATAGGTCGACTACAAAAGCGTACGCAACATCCAACATCGGGATGCTACATGATCCAGTGATGATGACACATCCGCTCTGGAAGACAGCGATGGTTATCTTCTTGCAATCACCATCGCCATCGCCTCGCCCTTTTCCGTTGCAATTTGCATTGCACGCACACACGCCATTGCACGATTTTGTGTTGAAAGAGTACACAATTTTGACAGCTGGATATATACTTGGCTCGTATATGCTCGTGTTCCCGTAGTACTTGATCATCACTTTTTGTAATAAGATGTTGTCGATTGCAAACGGTAGCTTGAAGTCGCTGTTGATGAGACATATCCTTCCTTCCTTAGGAGATGGGGGCCCGTTGGAGTACAAGTTACTTTCCATAAGGGACTTGCATATTTCTCGAATGCACCATTTTGCATCATCCTCTGATTTAGCGCCTGTGATTTGAAGATTCCCGTTGATGAAAACCTTGCAGTTCAAAATGTACTTTGGTAACTCGATGTATGGGCACACTAGGCACGTGACTTGGTTGTCGAATTTGCACAATACTTTATCAGTCTTCTTTTTGCGCAATCTTTTTAGGTCAAGGTAGACGCCTCTGTATATCATATTGTTTTGTTGATCGTGATATTCGACACGGATGATCCCTGTCTTTGATGATAACGCAATTTCGTCGTACAATTTAACAACGTTGATTGAACACGATATAGACCCAACATACGTGATTGTCGATATCTTATACATTGTTGCCATCTTTGATTTCAAAAGAGATGTTCACATCCTTAAGCTAAAGACGATGTCTTTAAATCGTTTTTTCTGCATTTGCCGCGATCGCGGGTTCTTCGTTGGTGGCGACGTCTTTGTTTGTAGTGCCATTATTTTTCAACACCGCCATAATACTATCGAATATTACGTTGTCAGCGTTTTTGTCTTGTTGAGACACCAACATATTAGTGTTCAATTTCACTTGTAAAGCATTAAGCGAGTTAGTCAATGATTGTATGTATTCGTCTTGATCTTTGTCATATTTGAACTTTCCGCGGCTTTCGCGATTTACGTCGGTGACGACATTGGTCAGTTTCTTGTCTATATTTTCAATCTTTGGCTTGAAAACCATGAACAACACCAGAAGGGATATCAACGTAGATATAACAATCGCCAAGACACCACTGCCAACTCCCCATAGAACCGATGACATTATATAATTGATACACATACAATTTCTCACGGTCGTGCGCAAACAAAAAATAAATAGGAAATTTAAGATGAACATCTTATGGATAATGAGCATCATTTTGATTTTGTGCGTGGTCGTGTATGTCATCCTGCGAATTGTGGCAAGGCGTAGAGTGGTTGAATCTTGGGGTGCTGAAGATGAACAGTTGCCGCTCACATTGCAACCGAATTGTAAATTCTTTCTTTCGTCATTAATGGCATTCGATGACGGCTCTGTGCAATGGCCGGATATCAGCGGCCAACAAGATCCTCCAGGGTATGACGGGGATTCTTCGAACGCAAATGCATTG
The DNA here is from genome assembly GCA_037349105.1 of Limnomonas spitsbergensis. NCBI lineage: Eukaryota > Viridiplantae > Chlorophyta > Chlorophyceae > Chlamydomonadales > Limnomonas > Limnomonas spitsbergensis. The sequence continues at coordinate 404,486 of JAYJMM010000093.1, read as the reverse complement.
GTATCGAGAAATTTTACGTTTTCTTCTCCTCCGCAATATGACACCACGAACCACAATTTTTTCATTTCCGGCATTGATATCACAGGACCGTTATCGATGGACTTAGGACTTTATGCAAATGACAGATTCTCGTTCATTTGGCAAGCGACAATGGTCAACGTAACAGATACGCCTAAAACTACGATATTTACATCATATGCAAACACGACAAACAATATCGGGTTTGAAGTAAGCTATTCCAGTGTGACCAATCCCGATGGAAGCAAAACCCAACACGTGCATTTGAATCATAGTTTCGCATCTGGACCACCCAAAGCGTGTTCGTGGGTAGTGCCGTCTTTGCAAGGCGACCATTTCTTTGCAATTGTAAGGGATGGTTCCCGTAATATGAACTTATACATGGATGGTGCATGGGTGGCGTATAGTGGATTGCCCGAAACGTATGCAAGTGACATAGATACCGTGTTGTATAGCAATCGTGCATGTACGATAAACACAAACAAAAACTGGGATGCGGCAATCACATTGGTGTGCTTGTATCGAATCGATCTACAAGATGCATTCCTTAAGATGTTGATGCAGTACATTCAGAGCCAACAAGTCAAGTTGTCTGCGGTTTATCAAGAGATTGTCGATATGAAGGAGGCGTTGGACGCGAAGAAAAAATGCCCATTCCTTGATCCGACAGTTTGCAATACAGAGTGTTCTACCGTGACGGATTGGACCGATGTCATGGGAGTCGGCAGAGATGCGGGAGTGTCTTGCAGGCAAAGGATCATGGAATATTGTGCGTTGAATTCGAGCATAGACGCGAATGCTTGCGCATGCTTGGGTAAAGATGAGGAATATAATCCAAGATGCCAAGCCATAAGGTCTTTCTTTGACGCATCAAAAACATGCCCTAGTCAACCGGATGCGAGGGAGACTGGACCGTTACCACAAGACGAACCTTCTTTGGCAAAATATATGAAATTCTCTATTGGGAGCGCCATATTTCCGAGCAATATTTCTCAAAATATCATATCGACATCGGCTAATCCAGGATCGATTGTGAATTCATTGAACAATATTGTCAATAGCGAGGAACCGACGCAGAAGATTGCCATGTTCTATGACTGAAAAGTTTTTTCGATTCATGGTTTATGGATCCTAATTTGTTAGCACTTCACTACAATGCCCTAACCAAAACGGTTGTTCCTCAGATGAAAAACGAAGATGCCATGTTGTCTCACATGTTGACAAAAACTCATGTGAGTAATGTTTTCTTTAGTGATATTAATATTGATACGCTCCAGGATGCATTGAAAAAGAGTGTTCGTGATATCACCGGGCGGGATATAAGTAGACAATCAGATAGTGAATTGATTATTGTGATGCGGTCTGTATATCTACAGTATGGTAAAAACGACCCTGTCAAGGTCATCGAGGAGGTCAGGTGCCTGAACACAAAGGTTCTCCGATTTTGCATTAAAGAGATCGTTACAAGCATGTCACAATACGTAAAATACCTCAGTGAGGTAGGAAAGGTTCCCATTCCGAATCTTCGCGGCGCATTCTTATCAAGCGCTGGTCAGAAGAATGAACGATAAATATTACATTTTTCATTTCGCATCTTTCTCATAAAAAAATCACATCATTGTAATGGACTTTGTTATGTTTAAAGACTTGGAACGTATGTATGAAAAATGGCGGACGTTCTCTCCAGATGATTTCGTTTCTGAAAGCAGACTAGATGGGATATTGACCACAATATCTACAGTGATAGCCTCATCGAGTGATGACACCATAAAAATTTGCGATACATCGATCGAACGGGTGTTAATGAATCTTTCGAAAGCCATTGCTTCATCTACCGTTACGTTTGAATTTGTCGAGAGTTCGCTCTCTCGAATTGCATTAGAAAATGTTCATCTTGTACAAAGTGTTGGGATCATACAGTCAGATTTGGAGAGATATTTAGCAATGTATACAAAAACTAAGGTCGATTTGGCAGATTCGGTTACCGTGGTATCGGATAGAATCGACAGGATAGTCAGTCCCGAAGGTGTTGGGACATTTAGCTCATTGAGCACGGGAATGGGTGCGATAGGTTGTGGCCCCTTGTCGTCTACGGTACTACGGAACTCTGGCATCATCACCTCTACCGGAATGATTTTTGCGAAAGGAGGCGTCATGGGAGACCTTGCAGGGGATGCGACTGGTCTCACGGGCAATCCAGACATCTCCGTGGGGTCACTTATTGCCAGAACTATCACCTCTACTGGAATGATTATGGCGGATGGCGGGGTGACCGGAGACTTGACAGGGGATGCAGCCGGCCTTATGGGTGTTCCTGATATTGATGTGGGGTCAATCGTAGCGACTGGAGATGTTGATATCATAGGTGCATTTAGTGTCAATGGAAATGTATCAGTTCCTAATGGATTGTATCAATATACAACACTAATACGACCATCAAACCAAACATTTACAACATATACCCAAACATTTGGTTTTGACTATGATTCAATATCCAAGTCGGAAACGAATGTCACAATTGCATCGACTGTGTATACTACAAAACAACTTGGGAGCGCATGTATATATTTAGCATCTGATAACAAGACTATTATCAACAACTCTGACAAGTGTATAATTGTATCTTTTACCATGGAGCATAGTAATGACAGTATTAAAGATTCAAACGAACATAAATTGAGAATCTACTCAACAAGAGGCACACGCGGTTTTGATTACGACATCTCAACACATTTCTTTTCTAGTCATGTTCAACAATTTCTCATGTTACCGTATGGGAGGTTTCAAATTGGCTTTAGTGCATCAGAAAATGGGAATACATTACCACACACGTTTTATGAATCGTATTTCAGAATTGCATTTGTTTCATTTGTGATGTAATAAAAACCGAGGAGATGTACATGAAGGAAATTTAGTTTGTGTCAAAAAGAAAACAAAACACACATCCTGATTCGGTTCAAGAAACAATCCACCCACAAAGATAGTCCACCCATGATCAGTCATCTGTCTTTGTCAAATGTGTTTCTGTTTATTATTTTTACAAACTTTCTCTACAGAGAAAATGTATATCAAGGAAATTTAGTTTTGTAACAAAAAAGAAATTAAAACACACATCCTGATTCACCATCAAAGACAATCCACCCACTTCCAGAACATTCCATCCATGATCAGTAATCTGTCTTTGTCAAATGTGTTTCTGTTTATTATTTTTACAAACTTTCTCTACAAAGAAAATGTATATCCAGGAAATTTAGTTTGTGTCAAAAAAGAAATTAAAACACACATCTTGATCCGCCCTCAAAGACAATCCACCCACTTCCAGAACATTCCATCCATGATCAGTAATCTGTCTTTGTCAAATGTGTTTCTGTTTATTATTTTTACAAACTTTCTCTACAGAGAAAATGTATATCCAGGAAATTTAGTTTTGTAACAAAAAAGAAATTAAAACACACATCATGATTCACCATCAAAGACAGTCCACCCACTTCCAGAACATTCCATCCATGATCAGTAATCTGTCTTTGTCAAATGTGTTTCTGTTTATTATTTTTACAAACTTTCTCTACAGAGAAAATGTATATCCAGGAAATTTAGTTTTGTAACAAAAAAGAAATTAAAACACACATCATGATTCACCATCAAAGACAATCCACCCACAAGGATAGTCCACCCATGATCAGTCATCTGTCTTTGTCAAATGTGTTTCTGTTTATTATTTTTACAAACTTTCTCTACAGAGAAAATGTATATCCAGGAAATTTAGTTTGTGTCATAAAAGAAATTAAAACACACATCTTGATCCGCCCTCAAAGACAGTCCACCCACTTCCAGAACATTCCATCCATGATCAGTAATCTGTCTTTGTCAAATGTGTTTCTGTTTATTATTTTTACAAACTTTCTCTACAGAGAAAATGTATATCCAGGAAATTTAGTTTGTGTCATAAAATAAATTAAAACACACATCTTGATCCGCCCTCAAAGACAGTCCACCCACTTCCAGAACATTCCATCCATGATCAGTAATCTGTCTTTGTCAAATGTGTTTCTGTTTATTATTTTTACAAACTTTCTCTACAGAGAAAATGTATATCCAGGAAATTTAGTTTGTGTCAAAAAAGAAATTAAAACACACATCATGATTCACCATCAAAGACAGTCCACCCACTTCCAGAACATTCCATCCATGATCAGTAATCTGTCTTTGTCAAATGTGTTTCTGTTTATTATTTTTACAAACTTTCTCTACAGAGAAAATGTATATCCAGGAAATTTAGTTTGTGTCATAAAATAAATTAAAACACACATCTTGATCCGCCCTCAAAGACAGTCCACCCACTTCCAGAACATTCCATCCATGATCAGTAATCTGTCTTTGTCAAATGTGTTTCTGTTTATTATTTTTACAAACTTTCTCTACAGAGAAAATGTATATCCAGGAAATTTAGTTTGTGTCATAAAAGAAATTAAAACACACATCTTGATCCGCCCTCAAAGACAGTCCAATCCACCCACAAGGATAGTCCACCCATGATCAGTCATCAGCCAATGTCAATTGTGTTTCTGTTGATTATTTTTACAAACTTTATCTACAGAGAAAATGTATATCCAGGAAATTTAGTTTGTGACAAAAAATAAAACAAAACACACATCTTGATCCACCCACAAAGACAATCCAATCCACCCACAAGGATAGTCCACCCATGATCAGTCATCAGCCAATGTCAATTGTGTTTCTGTTTATTATTTTTACAAACTTTATCTACAGAGAAATGTATATCCAGGAAATTTAGTTTGTGACAAAAAATAAAACAAAACACACATCTTGATCCACCCACAAAGACAATCCAATCCACCCACAAGGATAGTCCACCCATGATCAGTCATCAGCCAATGTCAATTGTGTTTCTGTTGATTATTTTTACAAACTTTATCTACAGAGAAAATGTATATCCAGGAAATTTAGTTTGTGACAAAAAATAAAACAAAACACACATCTTGATCCACCCACAAAGACAATCCAATCCACCCACAAGGATAGTCAACCCATGATCAGTCATCAGCCAATGTCAATTGTGTTTCTGTTGATTATTTTTACAAACTTTATCTACAGAGAAAATGTATATCCAGGAAATTTAGTTTGTGACAAAAAATAAAACAAAACACACATCTTGATCCACCCACAAAGACAATCCAATCCACCCACAAGGATAGTCAACCCATGATCAGTCATCAGCCAATGTCAATTGTGTTTCTGTTTATTATTTTTACAAACTTTATCTACAGAGAAAATGTATATCCAGGAAATTTAGTTTGTGACAAAAAATAAAACAAAACACACATCTTGATCCACCCACAAAGACAATCCAATCCACCCACAAGGATAGTCAACCCATGATCAGTCATCAGCCAATGTCAATTGTGTTTCTGTTTATTATTTTTACAAACTTTATCTACAGAGAAAATGTATATCCAGGAAATTTAGTTTGTGACAAAAAATAAAACAAAACACACATCTTGATCCACCCACAAAGACAATCCAATCCACCCACAAGGATAGTCAACCCATGATCAGTCATCAGCCAATGTCAATTGTGTTTCTGTTGATTATTTTTACAAACTTTATCTACAGAGAAAATGTATATCCAGGAAATTTAGTTTGTGACAAAAAATAAAACAAAACACACATCTTGATCCACCCACAAAGACAATCCAATCCACCCACAAGGATAGTCAACCCATGATCAGTCATCAGCCAATGTCAATTGTGTTTCTGTTTATTATTTTTACAAACTTTATCTACAGAGAAAATGTATATCCAGGAAATTTAGTTTGTGACAAAAAATAAAACAAAACACACATCTTGATCCACCCACAAAGACAATCCAATCCACCCACAAGGATAGTCAACCCATGATCAGTCATCAGCCAATGTCAATTGTGTTTCTGTTTATTATTTTTACAAACTTTATCTACAGAGAAAATGTATATCCAGGAAATTTAGTTTGTGACAAAAAATAAAACAAAACACACATCTTGATCCACCCACAAAGACAATCCAATCCACCCACAAGGATAGTCAACCCATGATCAGTCATCAGCCAATGTCAATTGTGTTTCTGTTTATTATTTTTACAAACTTTCTCTACAGAGAAAATGTATATCCAGGAAATTTAGTTTGTGACAAAAAAGAAAACAAAACACACATCTTGATCCACCCACAAAGACAATCCAATCCACCCACAAGGATAGTCCACCCATGATCAGTCATCAGCCAACGTCAATTGTGTTTCTGTTTAATATTTTTACAAACTTTCTCTACAGAGAAAATGTATATCCAGGAAATTTAGTTTGTGTCAAAAAAGAAAACAAAACACACATCTTGATCCACCCACAAAGACAATCCAATCCACCCACAAGGATAGTCCACCCATGATCAGTCATCAGCCAATGTCAATTGTGTTTCTGTTTAATATTTTTACAAACTTTCTCTACAGAGAAAATGTATATCCAGGAAATTTAGTTTGTGACAAAAAATAAAACAAAACACACATCTTGATCCACCCACAAAGACAATCCAATCCACCCACAAAGACAATCCAATCCACCCACAAGGATAGTCCACCCATGATCAGTCATCAGCCAATGTCAATTGTGTTTCTGTTTATTATTTTTACAAACTTTCTCTACAGAGAAAATGTATATCCAGGAAATTTAGTTTGTGTCAAAAAAGAAAACAAAACACACATCTTGATCCACCCACAAAGACAATCCAATCCACCCACAAGGATAGTCCACCCATGATCAGTCATCAGCCAATGTCAATTGTGTTTCTGTTTAATATTTTTACAAACTTTCTCTACAGAGAAAATGTATATCCACGAAATTTAGTTTGTGTCAAAAAAAGAAATCAAAACACACATCTTGATCCGTCCTCAAGGACAATCAATTGCGTCTTTTAAAACAACGATTCAATGTTCCCAAGACATCGCATTCCTTATGCACATTTCTTTCTTTATATGCAAGCCATGGTGGTTTTTTAAATAGCTGGAAAGTTGTATCAAACAACAATCCAGATTCAATGTTCCCAAGACATCGCATTCCTTATGCACATTTCTTTCTTTATATGCAAGCCATGGTGGTTTTTTAAATAGCTGGATCATTGTATCAAACAACAATCCAGATTCAATGTTCCCAAGACATCGCATTCCTTATGCACATTTCTTTCTTTATATGCAAGCCATGGTGGTTTTTTAAATAGCTGGATCATTGTATCAAACAACAATCCAGATTCAATGTTCCCAAAACATCGCATTCCTTATGCACATTTCTTTCTTTATATGCAAGCCATGGTGGTTTTTTAAATAGCTGGAAAGTTGTATCAAACAACAATCCAGATTCAATGTTCCCAACATATCCCATTTCTTATGCACATTTCTTTCTTTATATGCAAGCCATGGTGGTTTTTTAAATAGCTGGATCATTGTATCAAACAACAATCCAGATTCAATGTTCCCAAGACATCGCATTCCTTATGCACATTTCTTTCTTTATATGCAAGCCATGGTGGTTTTTTAAATAGCTGGATCATTGTATCAAACAACAATCCAGATTCAATGTTCCCAAGACATCGCATTCCTTATGCACATTTCTTTCTTTATATGCAAGCCATGGTGGTTTTTTAAATAGCTTGACGTTTCCAATGTAAATTGAACGCATTATTGGGAACATGGCGATTTCCTCATAATAATTTATATTCAATGGAAGTTCCTGATGCAATCGTACACGGGGAATCGGCTCAGAAGAGACATTATTGCTATCTTGTCATCAACGAGAAATGCAGCCATACATACGTTGGATACACGGTCGCTCCCAAGAGGAGAATTCGGCAACACAATTCCGAAATCAAGGGCGGTGCGCGGTTCACGAGCCGATTTGGCCCGAATTGGTCGTTTGTGCTTGTGATCACTTGTAATTCATTTGAGACAAGAAATGCATTGTCATTTGAGTGGCATTTAAAACCACATAAAGCTTCAAACCGTGTGAAACAAGATATCATACAAAATCGGATCGATTTGCTTGTAAAAGCGCTGGATCACCCTAAGTTTACAAATCTTGGACCAATGTCTGTGTTTGTTGATCCGATGTACGAGAAACGCTTTGTGGATGCATTGGCCAATTTCCCCAACATCTCGTTCGTCACGTACGAAGACATTTTGAATTAACCAATGTTCACTTCTTCTTACAAACAACCCATCGTTTCAACCCGTTCACGCCTTGTTTCACCTCCCACATCTCCCCATTACCCCCCTTTCTCCTCTTACCGACGACATCATACGTTGCAGACCACCCATTCCCCATGGGAGACTTCATAGTTTTATTATAAACACACCGTGTTGCGTCATTTGGTGCATTCTTACAACGCAATGGTCCCATTTTCTTGCCCCCAGCTAACGGTTTGGAATCATTGCTGGTGAGGGTGGACCAAGCTGAGTTCACGTTCTTATAAGGGTCTTTGCTCATTTGTTCAACTGATATCGTTGATAATACACGGCCATACGCTGTTTTTATATCATTACTTGACTTTTGGAAAAACAATAAATAACTACACAACTCTTCGAGTGTTGCAAGCTTAACATCATCTTTAAAACCAGGTTGAGTCATCCTAGCTCGCATTAACACATTGGCGAGCTCATTTATGTCTGGTATTTTCTGATCATGATCTGGAAACTGGCTTGCCATACAGTCTTGGATATTATATATTTGAGACCAAAATGTTGGAACGGTTGGACATCAATGTGTCTTTGCCGTTTTTTCCAAAGCATTGTAAGCTTTTTCGATGGCCTTTTTCTTGTTGTTGCTGATCAATGAATACATTGATATGTGTTGAGTATAATCCAATTGTTTCGGTTTGTAAATGGTCAGGGCGTTGAGAAGAGATATGCATGATACCACCAATGTTGCAACATTTTCCTCGAACTGAAATGCCGATGTCACGTAATCTTGGTTCATTAAATTTATCATCAATGTACACAATTCCGGTTGTGGTATTTTGGTTGCTAGTAAATTTTGATAGAGAACCAACATCGCAATAACCAAATCGTTGTGTGACATGTTGTAAATATATTCAATGCAATCTTCATGACACTCCTTGTACGATGTCAATAAATCATACACCATTTTTGTCGATTGGTTGATGTTGTCATCGTCTTTGATAATATGTATATGATCGAACAGTTTCTTGGCAAAAGGTATTTTCTGGTTCATGGTTTGCAAGTAAAACACGTTCTTCCTTTTCGGATAAATCATTATTTTGTTAGTTGTACTTTCCAAATTTACAAGCAACACTTCTTGTTTTTTTTGCATCAAACCAATGACACTTTGATTCGACCCAATAGACGCCGCTTCGTCATACGAAATGGATGTCACATTGTACTTTAGAATCGACAACTTTGACTTAAGGTTCTCAATTATGTTTGAGCTACCAAATCGTTTGTCTATGATGAGCAGTTTATCGTGATTGCGAACCAATTCGACAACCTCGTCGATAATCAATTCCATGAATACATTACTATCAAGTTGTTTTTAAGTCGTGTAAATTGCTGCAACATTTCCGTTCGATGAATATTGAGACTCCCAGGGATAAGGGTGTGTTGACGTCGCTACCAAAGGGATGGCGGTTGATGTCAAATCGGGAAGGACTGCGCCGTCTGGCTCGTACTTTATATTCAACTCGTTTTTACAAGTGTATCCTGTCCCGACATCATCGCCAACTTTGGAGAAGAATACTGGGCAATTCAGTTTATCAACGCCAGAATATGACATATTTTGTAAGGTTGACATGTTCTTTTCAATGTCTTTTCGTGACTTAACATCTTGTACATAGAACAAGACCAACATCACAAATGCCACAACGAAACCGGATGCGCCAATTATCATCGTAGATTTGGCCACGTCAACAACAAATATCAAAACGACGCTTATGACCAAAACAACAAAGACAACTACAATACCTACCAATACACCAATATCTTGACTTTTGAGTCGCTTGATCATTTCCTTGTGATCAATGGTCACTGAAATCAATGGATCGGACATCAATTTACAATATAAACATTTAACGGGCACGTACACGAACATCGCCTTCACGTTTTGTCATCGGGGAGACGTAATGATGGGACATGTTTGTATAAAGCACGTCTCCAAAACTCAAGCATCGTATCGAGTGCACAATCGTGTTTGTCAATGTCTCGTATGCCGTCATTCACTTCGATGTCAATTAGTTTGATTGTAAATCGGTTCGAATTCCGTAGTATGAGGATAGAGTACTTGAATAAATTAACTCTATTTTGTCGTATTACTTGCGTCAAATTCAGCAAATCAATGTATATTTTGTGTCCCAACATAATGTTAAATATCGTTTTCAACTTTCCTTCGTCGTCGCATATTACGTCAGACATGAACATTCTTATCAATTCAGATTGGCTATCGATGCTTTTGTTGAAAAAATGCTTAAGATGTACTGAGTCTAGATTAGATAGCGACACATTTAAATCGTCAATCATGACAGAATTCGTCTTGTATATAGGCGGGCGCGACTTACGATAAAACATATCTTGTGCTGTAATTTTTATATCAATAGATTTGACTTCGTTTTGTAACGTGTACGGAGCGGTACTTATGCCTTTCTTTAGATTAGGCATCCAGTGAATCAAAATTGAAAACATGGAAGGGAACAACGTTTGTAACTTATCAAAATCTTCGGGAACACGATACAATGCATCAGGCAAGCGTTCCGTATCATACGCAATCAACCATTTGTCAAGCAAATGCATGTGTGTAAGAGTGGTTTCGTATGCATTGCATTCGATACCTGTTTTTGAAATCTTGCCAATCTTGTCGTCGTAGAACAACAACACGGAGCTTGATCGTTCAACCAACATGACTTTTTATTTATAATTTCCCTTCCTCTCCAACGCTTTGAGTTTCGTTGGGAATTTGTCCAAGCCCATGGACGTAAACCGAGCCTTGATGGCATTCACGATTTCCTCATTGGTATTCCATAGATTCGCCGTTTTGTAGTAGCCCACAGTTGAACTGTATGCTCTGTGTGCATTCTTCGCCATTTTTGTGTCATTGGATACGCCTGCGATAGCGGTTTGTAGCGCCTTTGGAAGATTGACTATATCGGGATTAGGATGTTCCATGGTGAGTATGGGATCTAGATTTGCCAGCGTTTTTATCATGGCAACTTCGTCGTTTCCAATAATCAACAAGCCCTCTCCTTTTTTCCCAGCTCTCCCTGTTCGTCCAAGCCGTTGTATGAAGTCGGTTCTGTTTGCATGCCCGAATTGTATCACTAGGTCAACATCGCTGAAATCCATTCCGAAAGATGCCACATTAGATGTAAATAGAAAACCAGTTTTTGCCTCCATGAAAGCGTTCCTAACCTTTTCTGAGTTGTTTACATCCCTATGCATTTGCATCGATTCGATGCCAGCCAAACGAAACAAGTCTGCTACAAACTTGATGGTACTAACATTGTTAAAGAAAACCATAACTTTACGCCCACGATTAGCTATCAGAGTATTGTATAACGCGTTAATCACGTATTTCGGATCCGCGGTGATGTACCCTGATGTAGTTTGTGTTTTCCGTTTTACCGTAATCTTATCAACTGTCACGATTGTTGCGTTTGGTGCAAGATCTACTTTGGCATTGGTATCCAATGTCGCACTGAACAACAAACGCTGACATGTCGGGGGTATAAGCTTGAAGATTTTTTGCATGTCTTGTAAGAAACCCGGCTTCATAAGGTTGTCAGCTTCGTCAAGGACAATGATTTCAATGTTCTTAATGATTTCAGGGTTAAGTTTCAAAATGTCAATCAATCTCCCGGGAGATGCAGAAACGATATCAATCTTGCCGGATTTTAATGCATCGCTATCGCGTGTTGCTGACGATTCGCCACCGATAACACATTTAGAGGTCAAGTCAATGTTGGCTTCCTTTATCAAAGCTTTCGCAAAGTCATTTGTCTGTTTGACTAAAATTTTAGATGGATTAAGAATCAATGCTCTTATACCTGTGTGTTTGGGCGGTTTACACAATTTCTCTATAATCGGTACGAGAAAGCTAATTGTTTTACCCGTTCCGGTAGGTGCTTTGACCTTCATGTTGTCACCTTTCAAAGCAATGGGTATGACTTTGCATTGCGTAGTTGTAGGAACGCCTAAAGTCCCTTCTATCTTGAACATGTTACCCAATGCAGTTCTCAAAGGTTTGCCGATATTAAAGTTTGCAAATGAACACGTTTCACTTTGTGCTTGCAACATTGCAGGTGCAGATGTTGGTCTGGTGGGATTAGATGAAACGGTATGCACAGATGTTGGTCTACCTGATACAAGTTTTAGCTTAACGGATGTAGGCTTAGCTGCAACGGCGGGTGGAGATTCTCCCAATGCTATCCTACTCGATGTCGGCTTAGATGAAACGGTTGGTCTATTTGATAGCTTAACGGATGTAGGCTTAGATGCAACGATGGGTGGAGATTCTCCCCATGCTATCCTACTCGAGGTCGGCTTAGATGAAACGGTTGGTCTATTTGATAGCTTAACGGATGTAGGCTTAGATGCAACGATGGGTGGAGATTCTCCCCATGCTATCCTACTCGAGGTCGGCTTGGATGAAACGGTTGTTCTACCTGATACACGTTTTAGCTTAATGGATGTAGGCTTAGATGTAACGATGGGTGGAGATTCTCCCCATGCTATTCTACTTGAGGTAGGTGTCAGCTTAGATGAAACGGTTGGTGCAGATATTGTTGGTTTGATTAGCACAAGCTTGTGCGGTTTCTTCGGTATTGTCGCGTTTTGTGTCGGATATGGTGTACTTTGTCGTGTGGCGACGGTGACTGGTTTATTGGTTGTGGACATGTATGACATTATTGCACATTTTTATTGACGCATGGCAATATCTTTGTATTCTTGCCGCTTTTCGTTTGAAAGCGAGTTCCACATGGTTGCAATTCGCCGAACATCCTTTCCTTTGTTTTCGCGCATGAACATATGCATCCTGTTCAGCTTGTATGGCTTGCAAATGTTATGCGTGGTATCCTTGAGCGCTGGCTCTTTATACGCACACGAAGTAGCCTCTTCGATTTGATTGGTGACTGGAATTTTCGTCCAGTCAGTTGGATATCCCATCATCCATTCGATGTAATTCACGTTGGGTACACCCACCCTATGAAGACCGTCTTCAAACAATATATCATTCTTTATTACATACGCTTGACTTGCTTCGCAATGAACAAGCACTGTGGCCAAGTCACCAGATGTGCGGGATGATATTTGTGAAGCATATGTGTTACCTTTCCTCGGAGTGGGAAAGTGAATCGGGGTCTCTACAACGTCATTCACCGTAATAGTTGTATCAACGGTATGTTTTTTGTGTGGCATCATCTTTTTGGGCAAAGCAAAGAACACACCATAGACAATAAGCCCAGTCTCTGGGAACGGATACGTCATTGAAGATGCCGGAGTTCCATACTCTTGCAAGCACGTTGATAACGTTTCCCATTTGGCATGTGATTTCAATAGCTCGTCGAACGCTTCTCGTACAACCAAAGGTACCACAGAGTTTCCCAAACACTGACAACGTGAATTCCACTTAGGGTCGTATGACTCGTCGTCTCGAACACCAGGCTTGAGTGTGATTCGCTTGCTTGGTTCTGTGTCCCAATTGCTAAGTTCGTATTTCTCAATTGGGAGCGGCAGTGTGGCGTTATTTCGAGTGGCTAACAAGAACCACCGATTTCGAACATGGGGCGCGCCGAGTGAAGAGGCCGATTTGAGGAGCCATTGCATTGAGAAACCGCGCTTAGTGCATTCCCTCACAACATCTTCCATCCCGATGTGCACAATATTCGACACGTTTTCTAGGAACAACACTTCGATCGAAGGACTCTCATCAACGATGCGCATGATCTCATAAAATAGTCCAGAACGGGTATTGGGTTTGATACCCCTTTGATGTCCCATAGATGATATATCCTGGCAAGGATACCCCCCGAACAACATGTTAACATTCGTGTTCTTGGGAAGATGCAACAATTTGATGTCACTGTGGATAGGTGCCTTATCGAGCGTCCCGATGTCCATGTGATGCGCTATTATTTGTTGGCAATATCTATCGACCTCGCAATATAATTGCGTATTCACGTATGGTGCAATCGCCAGCGAAATCCCGCCAATCCCGCTGAACAAATCAATGCATTCGAGCATTTTCAACTTGAATATAATATAAAGTAAACATGCAAGCGCGTATATAAACAATAAGAGTGAAGTACCAATCAATTCATGAATCAATGCGTTACATTTTCAGAAATGACCCAATGTATTTGAACATGGGTTTGAAAATGATTATGTTTATTTTGTCTTGACACCTATTTTTTATCAAGCCGCCGCGTAAGAACTTTGATATCCATGTAATTATAAAACGCGCATTCGATTGTAAATATCTATATATTCCAGGATGGATATTGGTCTCTTGGTTGCGATTTGCATAATGACAACAATTACAATAGGATTGGCTGGACTCGTCATCTATTTTTTTGTAAACAAGAGAGACAAATCCGTAACCGACACAACTCGTGAAAGTTTGATTGACGACTTTGCCAAAACTCCATTTGCGACGCATCAATTAAACGACTTCATGACTAAGACGGTGGATCCGACCGTGTGGACGTATTCGTTTATGATGAAATTTAGCAAACACGAGTACAATAAAACGCCCTTGATCATATTTGCGAACGGTGATAAGGATAAATCGATAAAGAATGCAAACGTGTTGCTATTGCTTGACAACTCGAATGATTTTACGATGTATTTCCGGAAATCGAAAACGTCATCGGCCACCAAGTGGGAGGCAATTTTGGCAGAGGACTTTTGTGCCATGGCGATAAATGATGTGCCATTCTTTAAGTATTTCACGTTTGATGTTGTGTATGACATGAACAACGGTTTGGTGACGTCATACATAGATGGATTCTTAAATAACGTGTTTAACTTCAAGCAATGCAACGAGCTTGTCGCGATTGAAAAACCCGTAGGTGACACTGTGTTATTGGGGTACTATCTCCCGAGTGAAAACACAACATTTCGGGGAACAAATATGGCATACAACGGGATTGAGTATCGCCTTATGAACATAGTCAATTACCTTATGGATTACAAAGCGTTGTCTGCGCAGTCACGCGATAACCTGGCCGGTGTGGATTCAAAATTGAAGGATGAAACAACCAATGCCGTGAAAACGTGCGTCGGGTTGGCAAACTTGAAGGTCAATTGAGCGCGCGGACTGACGAATTTTATGAGCCATTTTCATGGAGCCGTTTATTGAGCGATTAGAAACGATTAAAGGACTCAGCAAAAACCCGATTGCAAGCAAAATCTTGTTATCGTTACAAAAACTTAACGCATCCATGCCTGGCAACGCGACGAAGGACCCTATCATATTTACAACGTATGAAACGGCGTTGGAAAGCTTTCTCGTTGCCTTGAAAGAAAACACATGGATTGATGAATACGACAAAACCTTTATATCGGATCTCACCGGTGTCTTGACAGTAAAAGTATCTTCTTATTCTTCAAAACTCGCAAACATATGGAAATCTAAAGAACGTTTAATGAAGCTCGGTGGAGAAAATAACAACACAATCATAATTATAGGCGTGGGTGTGTTTGTTATTTTGGTCTTTCTGGCGGCAGGTATCCCTCTACTTTTAAATGCTTTAAAGACAAAGAAAAACGACGTGGCCGAACCGAACACGATCAAGCCGATGCTCAAGAACGAGTCTGGGTTTGAAATAAATGAAGGCGATGTATCGGGGTCGCGTACTCTCACGTCTGCGATTGTTACACCCGGGGATGTTTTAACATATTCGATCGCTTTGCGTATAGGCTCGATGATGGACGTTCCCGAGATCGAAATATTCCATAAGGGTGTAAACGAACTAAAATTGGTCATTGATACTGATAACAAAATCGCGAACGTATCATTGGCTCGAAAAGGAGGGAGCGATGTATGCACATTCAGTGCTAATGATTTTCCATTGTATAAGTGGGCAATGGTTCATATTGTTTTCAACAACAATCCAAATTACTTGACGACGCATATATTTATTGATGGAAAGCTGATGAAGGTCGCGAACCATAACACGTGTGTTAATGGGATTGTCAACCATACATCCCCTACTGTCACATTTGGTAATAACAATGTATTGGAAGTGAAGTACTTCAAAATCGTGTGTCGTACATTGATGCAAGACGAGATATCCCGCGAAGTAGATAAGATACTAGGGCAGATTGAGGACGCCGAGATGAAAGCCCTGATTATGAGCAATCAATGCTCCACGAATTTTTGAATGCGCGCTAATCCGATGCGCATCAAACAAAAATAGACGTATTTAAATGTCATTCGCTGATCAAATTGCAACCATGGAATTAAGTGTGGAGATGTTATTGCACTTTATTGTTTTTTTTGGAACGGTAGCGTTGCTTGTATTTTCGTGTTTAGAGGCAAACAGGTTTTCATCCACCAGTGAATTATACACTTCGGCTTTCGGCCTTGAAGCAGGATTTTTGGGGTTGCTGGTGATTTACATGGCCTGGATGATGTTTACAAACAAGCAATTTTTAATCACGAATGTGAAAGTGAAATGGGAGCTTGTGATGATTGCAATCATATTGGTGACGCTTTGCGCGTGTTACATTGTCATGCGAATGTCTGTAATTAACGACGTCAAGGGAGCGACCGATACATCTATCGTATTAATAAACGGTACCGCCCCAATGAATCTCAGGGCAATTTTCGACGCTAACAAGAAAGACCAACGCAAACTTGTGACATTTCTGGGTGATAAAGTCAGCGACAAAGGAGGATTCACGATATCCATGTGGATAGGTCTAAAGAATACACAGGCGCTATTTGCATCTACTTCTGGAAAAGTACGTGTTCCTCTTGTTATTAAGGGCATTCCCAATAAATGGTATGCATCAGGGATGTATACATCGGGAACCGTCCTTGTCAAATCCCCGATAATATACTTGGTCATCGAGAAAGACAAGTCGCCTTATTTCGAGATCGAATTTAATCATTTTCACGATGTCACGAATAAGCCTATATTGTTTGACCCAACAAACTACAACATGTGCGGAATCATGGACAATTTCACAGCAATTTGCTCATTCTTCAAAAATTCAAATTACATGAACTTGAAGGCAGATTTGCAAATGGGGGACGAAGGTGATCGCTTGCAACTTCACCACGTGGCATTCGTTTTCAACGAAGAGTACGTGAACACTAGCACACAAGCCGTCAAACAAGAATTGTTCACAAAAGTCAGCGTTTATATAGACGGCGACGTTACGCAAAGTAACTATTTTAGAGGGCAAATCAAGACTGCTAGCAATTACATTTCACCACTACCCTCGGGACTGCTTGAGTACGAAAAGAATGGAGAATCCGTTGCACCCGATGCACCCATTGAAACATTTTTGTCAACATCCAAAATAGCGGATATGATGTTTCATTCTTACCCATTAACGCAATCTAAGATCAAGAGCGCAATGCAACAGGGATATAACACATACGGCGAAATTGACGTGGTTGTGACGGGATCGCCTTCTGAGATTGCAAAGAATACCACATATTTGACAACAACCGACGCACATAACTTTGCGGGCATTATATAAGCATTCGTTGATTGAAGCATTTAATGCCGGTCGAAGACACACAATTTTTATTGAAGAATAGCGTGCAAAATCAATTTATCATGTACATAGATTCGTCCATGCGTAATAAAGACGCGCATCCGTCACCTAACAGCTATTCGATAACGTTCCCGGAGCCTTTTAGATATGTAGTGGGGTTGGAAGTCCTTGACGTGTTGGTCCCCCGTACAATGTACAATATTGACGAGTACAATAATGCGTTTACGGTCAATGTTGTAGGCTTGGGGGCAATGAATATCGTATTGCCATTGATGGATTATACCATGTTCACATTAGCGACAAGTTTAACGGACCTGATACATGCAAAGTACAAGGGTTTGTGTAACTTTGATATCCTAACAAAGACGGACAATCCCAACGAGTCGGGTATATTGATGTTTGAATGCAATCGGCCATTTTCGTTCGATCTGAATGTGACGTCTATGCGAGAGGTCATAGGGTTCGATGAGCCATGCTCTACCGGTTTTAAAGACTCGTATTTGTTCAAAGACAAGGATACGCCACAATCATTGTTCGTGGTTAGCCCGTTAACAACTATTGTCCCTGTTAGAACAGTTCGATCGCGACCACCTTTGACGCTACCTGGAGGCAGTTTGGTTACGTACATTGTCAATATACCATATGACGCCATCATTCACAACTTGGATATCGAATTCAATAATGTGACCATGACACGAGATGGTTCGATGTACAACGAGTATCCGTATGCGGTCGCTGGCGTTGTTTACACCTTGGTAGTAACTTCGAAGGAAGATATATTTTTAGATTTTGCGTTATCTTGGGGAACAGACGTGATATTGCCGATTAATGATGAAATGCAAATAATCAAGGAATTTTGTTTTCAACAAGCAAAATACACCATAGAAACTCCGGGCATGGTTTCGCTCATAGGCCATAGATGCATAACACTACGTTGTCCCGAAATCGAACAAAACATCAACAGTAGCTATGCATATGGTGATTATTCGCCTGGCATAGCGATGATTAAGCTCGCAACAAAAGGATATTCTTCCCAACGTGTTGATTTCAGCTCGATTCGGTACAAACAGTTCAACCCCTTGTCGAAGTTATCCAAACTGACTTTCCAATTTCAAGTGGGGGCCAACGGGAGCTTGTACAATTTTAGAGGGGTGAACCACACATTGTTAATCGCACTCAATTATCTCGATCCGCACATTGATACCAAGTTTGACGATTTTAAGAAACATTCTTTGAATCATAATTACAATCCTGATGTGTTGCAATACATTGTCGATTACCAACGAAGGCTGAAGGAGTACGAGAGTGATGAAGAAGAAGACGTAGTACAACAAGACACCTCAACAAAACACGATATCAGTGATTTTTACGAAAATAGATATAAACAGATGTTTTAGTTTGCGAAGTTTACGAATCCTGATTTGAATGTCATGGGTAAGGGGGTTTCTTCTCCAACACACGCCTTCCCGCCCGCGCAGGGTTTAACGTCCGATTCCCATTTGGGCGCCTTTTCCGGTTCGCCCTCAAATAAACGCCGCCGCCTTGTGAGGGCGGACAAGTTTTCGTCGTTGGTTGGATTCGGCTTCATTGTCATGTATTTCCGTGTAAAGTCGTCAACATTGAACATCATGCTCGAAGCAAATGGTTCTACCTGCTCACTTGATTCATGCTGACTGCATGTATCACGAAACGGTTGCAGAGGTGTCAACGAGAGTGGCATTAAATGAGCTAAAGTCAGTTCCTGTGATGTCGTTAAGTTGGTTAGGTTGTGCATGTTGGTCCGGCACCGCTGACGCTGGGATGGAAACTGATATACCAGTGGGTGCGTTGGTCGTGTAATCCTCCTTGATATTTTTCTTATTTGCCCCACATCGGATGCATCCGCCGAACACTGCAATAATGATCATGAGGACTAGAATAACCGAAAGTATAATAATTGCATCCTTCATCATTTACATATTAGGGTGAAAAAAATGTGAACGAAATGATCATCAAAACGCAATTCATTCATCTTCGAGGCGTTCTTGGAAATACTTGTGAATGTCGTTGATCAAACTTGTTGGACAATCTTTACTCGGTACAATAATCCCTAATTCATCCCGAACGACATGTATCATGGGATCGTATTGGTGTTTAATCAGAGTGACCCATCTGTTGTTGTATTGTCGGTTTGCTTTACTGCCGTGGAAGTAGTGATTTATGTGACCCGGGACATACCCTAGCCTTAACCCCTTAACTCGTTCGACGAGATTGGCTATTTCGCGTTTGTAACCATCTGAAGAACCGTCTTGAACACTGTCGGATTTGCCAAGGAATGCTTGTGCCATGATATGGTCACCACTTCCGAGAATTCCGTATTCGAACATACCACCCATTCGTTCGTAAGCTTTTCGGGTCATGCACCAAGCGAATCCGGGATGAGAGAACTGTCCTTTGTTTTCGGTTTCAAAATTATACCCCAGCGATGTGTGTATGTGCATGGCTACGTTGGATTTGTCAAGATCGTGACAATGCGAGTAAAGCTGTACAACATCTTTTGAGCCATTCACAATTCGCAATGCATTACCGGCCCACAAAGGGTCTTCGAACTCGACATCTGCGTCAATCCACGCGAATGCTTTATGCGTCGCAGGCAACAAGAACCTAACTCCGAGCGCAATCATGTTTTCTTTGTGCCAAATTGGCGCCTGTGTCCTTAGTTGCAAATGCTTCTTGTTGTTTGATTGCGTCACAACGAAGTCTTGGTCGCCATACACCATTTCGACAACGTATAGCTCTACATCTTGTGTATTGAGCATTCTTTTTTTGAATTCGCTGGCAAGATGCGCCCTTGTCACGTAGTTGCAAGGGTTTGATACGACCATGATGACATGCAAAGTTTCCTCGATTTTGTCATTGTTTTGCATTGCTTCTAATGTCTCGCTTTTTCGAGACGATGTTAGATTGCAACCGTATGATACCGTCATTTACATTATCATATACTTAAAAATCAATATAAAGAAAGTATAAGCTACAATGTGTATCATGGAGCCTGCAACACTCTTGGCAACTATAGCATTCACTGATAAAACTAAAACGTTTGTACAGGTCCAATCTCGTTTCCTTCAGGGGCAGCCCATTGTGAAAGCGCTTAAAGGGAAACTGGCATTAGACAACAACAACAATGCAAGGGATTGTGTCCAAGTTGGTTCCGTTGTTCGAGACAGCGAAAGCGTCAAATGATGTCGAGTTTGAGGCGAATTTTGTAGCGTACAACATCGACGAAAATGCATTTCAGCGAGTCATGAACGGATTGGGAGCTAATGCAAATTTCAACGAAAACAAGCAACCGCATCAACTCGATATTGTGGCCGACGGGACCAGATCCCCGAGGTTGACCATCAACGGAAAAGACAACATTGAAGCATTCTGTAAAACTTGGGCCTTCCAAGAAAACGACAACGTCACCGCTATGGAAAAAACGGATGTGGGGCAACAATCACTGCGCTTCGAAGAGTACGGAATTGCAGCACATGTTCGCCAAGAGAAACCGCTCAATGAAGTCGGTCCCGTTTTCAAGCAATTGGAATTTGCAAGCAAGATATTCCGATACAAGCAGAGGGTTTCGTTCATTTCCAAGCTCTACGCATTCAAGATCGACTGTACAGTTGTGTATCAGAACAAGGAGGCGACCAAAGATATGTACAATTCGTTGATGTTTGATTCAAAACCGAGGTTCGAGGTGGAAGTTGAGCTTGTAGATCGATCAGCCTCGAATGACGTACTGAGTCAGCAACTCGTCAAAATCCTTACTTTCCTTTACAAAAACTTGGAAAGCAGCCAATACATTATGGGTATTGGAGAGAAGGAGAATGTCATTAATGAATACATGACGTTAACTACGCGGAAAGGATGCAATTACAAGATGAATGCAATTCGTAAGCTCGGAAACAGGGCGTTCATCGGGCCCAAGCCGATATCCTTCTCGTGGGAACACTTATTACCGTTGGCGGACGGACGCGTGAGCGTGCTCGAGAATTACACTGTTACTGAAAAGGCAGACGGCGAGCGTATGCTGTTCTTCATAGCAAGCAACGGGCGTTGTTACGTGATCAATAACCACATGGACATCAAGTTTACTGGCATCCAAGCACCGCTCGAGTTTACGTCATCCATCTTGGACGGCGAATTTATCAACAAGTGGAAGCTTACTGCAAATGCTGACGTTTATTCGATGAATTTAGCAACCTTCTTGACATTCGACATTTACTTCTTGAAGGGGGCAGACGTTTCCGGGTTGCCGTTCGTAGGAGGACGTTTGGACATGATGAAGAAAGTCGCGCTTATCATCTCGCCTATCTCCAAGAATTCATTCATCCAATATCGCAACAAGAACTTCCTGTATGGAGACGGCGAAAAGTTGTTTGAAGCCGTGCAAGCCATATTAGACACCGATTTTCCATACGAAACGGATGGACTGATTTTCACACCAAGAGATCTACCGGTGGGTGCAAACTACGCTAAAGAAGCATCGTCTTTAAAGAATGCGACATGGAAGCGTGTCATGAAATGGAAGCCACCTGACCAAAACACGATCGATTGTCTTGTGAAGATCAACAACGACGTCGACCTCGGTGATGGCTTGACCAACAAGCTGGTCAAGTTATATTGTGGCTCGTCGAGTATCGGGACGCAAGGACACGTGTTTGACATCTTGACCAAAACACAAGCGTCGCCTAAGGCGGCCGTGTACGATGAAAAGCTATTTGCTTCGACATTGCTGAATGTCGTCAACGGTTCGTGTAGGTGCGCAGACGGAGAAGCCATCAAAACCGGGACAGTTGTGGAATTCGCTTATGTCGATGGCACATGGGCCCCATTGCGCGTGAGACACGACAAGACCCAGATATATACGATCACTAAAAACATAGCAAACACGGCAAACGACTTCAACACTGCAACCAATATATTCTCGACCATTTTACAACCCGTCACGCGCGACATGATCACTGGGATCGAAAGTGTTGAAAATGTAGTAGACAACGCGACGGGGCAATACTATATGCGAGATACAGAACGCAATAAGCTAGCACTGCTCCCCATGTTGGAGTTTCACAATTGGGTCAAGAAAACGTGGCTCATTGGGCGTATCGGGAAATCCTACAAATCGGTATTAGATCTCGGTTGCGGAAAAGGCGGCGACCTCTTCAAATATATGATGTCGGGGTTCAACCTCATCGTTGGATTGGACTATTCGGAGGATAACATCGTCGGAGCCGACGATTCCGCCTATTCGCGCTTACAAGAGGCACAAGGGCGGCGCGTTGTGAAGCAAACCATCGTGTTTTCCCAGTGGGATTGTACGAAGCCGTTGACTCAGGATTTCAGCGGGCATGTCACAAACGATAACTTGAGGCACTTGAACGAAACAATATTTGGGTTCGTCGCAGACACCAAGATCCCTAAGTCATTGGCGAGCTATTACAAGATTGCTGCTGGGAAGTTCGACGTTGTATCTGCTCAATTCTCAATCCATTACTTCTTCAAAGACATGGAAACATTGCACGTGTTCTGCAAAACGGTTGCGTCAAAATTAAGACAAGGCGGTATATTTGTGGGAACGTGCATGGATGGCATGGAAGTCGATACCTTATTAAAAAAGTCATCAACCGCCAAGGGTGAAAAGGACGGGAAGTTGATTTGGATGTTGACAAAAAAATACAACGAGTTCGGTACAAGTGGAATCGGTAAAGAAATCGACGTATTCATCGAGAGCATTAACAATACGGTTACGGAGTATTTGGTGGATTTCAAGGTATTGACCGATGTCTTGCAATCGTATGGACTGCGCGCATTGACTCCATCCACCATGGCAAAGCTCGATATCAACCGTAGCACCGGTTTGTTTTCCGACTTATATCAGGAGTCCAAATTTCAGCTGTCTCCAGATGAGAAGCGACTGAGCTTCCTGAATCGATGGTTCATGTTCGAGATGGTTTCGAACGCTTGAAGAGATAAATTATATTCAAGAGGAGTGCCACCAGCACGATACCTATCACAGTCATCCACGGAATAAAGTTCCGACCCCCCTTAGTATCGCCACCGTTAGCATAATACGCAAATGCTTCTTCGTTTGTCCAAGGATCCAAACCCAGCATGTTGTTGACAGCATTGTGCATCGCAACCGTCCAATGAAACAATGAGTCCCTACTTGAGACGTCGATGGGTTCAATTTTAATGTGATTTTTGTAGTTATCTCTGCATTTTCCACACGGAAGAACAAACTGTAGGACATCGAAGAACGTCTTGTAGTTTTTTTTGTCATCCATAGTGGGCGATTCAGGGTAGCTTAATGCGACACAATGCATACTTGTCCACATGTGTTTTCCCCAAAATGCTCTATCCATGAACACCATAAGATTTTTTATATTTACGACAATAATTGTGTACACATTTCCATATTCTTTGTACAAAATTGCAACCCGTTCTTATTGCTGACAATTTTGTGGTAAGGAAGATGTAAACCATTTGCATCGATGGTCATGATTTGGTCGTACTCCATGCTTGGTATCGACGACATCGAATTGACGTTCGCATTTTGAGGCACGGCAAATGTATGGGTCTTTGATACCTGCGTGACACCGTTGGGATTATTTATGATCATATCACCTTGCTTTGCTCGCGTTCCCAAAAACGTCTCACCGTCGCCGCCCAAACCAATCGCATGGTATGATTTAGTCTTCCCGTCAATGAGAACGTCTACCTCGATATCGTTTCCAGTTATGTCACCAACTTGTCCAAATTTGAAAGGGACGTCCTTAGCCCGAGACACAAGGACCGCTGATTTGTTAGACGCATCGATCACTACAAAGTTAGAATTGTCGTTCGACATGACCTTCATCGAGTTTCGACCTTCTATCGAATTCATTGCCAATGTTGCATTGTATTCAGATATTCGTTTGTCCATTTCTCCAACCATTTTGCCAGATTGCATCTCGATATCTTTGTTTGTTTGGTTCGAAATGGAAATCAACATATCATTCATTTCGGCTTGTTGTGTTTTTTGCGACATACCCATGCCTGCAAGTTGCGCCTCTATTCCGGCAACTTGATTTCCGAGAGCGGTGACATTCATCCCGGTGGTTCTTGCCACATCAATTTGCCTTTTTATGTCGATTAGCTCGCCGTTTAGTATATCGATGGACTGCAAGTTTGTGGACAACGATTCAGAAATAGTTTTGTATTGATGGTCGATGTATTGTTGATCGGCTTTATTTTCATTGATTTGCTGGGCCATTGGCACCATTGCGAGTTTGACATCATTTTGGACGTTTCTAACTTGTTTTTGCACGTAAAGAGAAGTTTCGGCATCGGGTTCCATATTTTCGATCACGGAAGAAACCATTGAAAATATGAGGATGGCGATTAGAAATAGCGACATGACTACAATTTGGTTCATTTACCAATTGAATTATTTTTCATCCTAACATTTTCCCGGATGATCATCTGACTTATCTATGTGAACATAAAATTTGTTTATGTGTACGAAAGGGTAATACAAGATATTGCGTCGTACGTTGGAGTATATCTTACTAGATCCTTTCATGATTGTTGGATATCGAGAATATACTTGTTTAATATCAGTGCATGACTTGAGGCTGTCAGGTTCGTTTGCATCATGTTCCATCACGACGCCATGCATTTTATCAAGCGTCTTCCAATGCCCCCATTTCTTCATAGCTAATGTTGATGCCGTGTGATCAAATACGCAAATATTGCATTGTCCGGTCCTTGAACACCAATATACGTTTGCTTTTGAGTTTCGGTATGTGTTGAACACGTCGTTGATGTTTTTGCCAAAATCGGGTGTCAACTCGGATGTATCGTGCAACAACAGAAATGCACCATTTGTTATGCTTAGTAAATTGGGGACAAAAAATGCGGAGTATTCGAATATATTTCGTTGCATCTTGATGGTTGTGATGTCGTCATGCGTGATCGAATCCTCGTCACATCCGTTTAACACCAACACAATTTGTTTATTTGGCCAGCATGCTTTAAGAGATGTAAGAATGCGTTCCCTAGCATCTATGTAATCGCGGTGTGAAATAATTATTATGTAGTCCATGAATAATGGTCTTATAATTCGACCATGATATAAAAATAAAAAATGTGTAGCATTTGATGGATGTACAAACGGCTTTCATGTTGTTGGATTTAAAAGCGAACGCTAAATACGAGGATATCCGGAAAGCTTATAAAGTCATCGCGCTGACAGTTCACCCCGACAAAGGTAACAAAAATGAGGAGTTTCAAATTCTTCAAGAGGCGTACGATATAGCTTGCAACTACGTGAAGACATTGGATCAGACGCAAGATATAATAGTGACTCCTGAAGAAGTGTGTAAAGGGGTTCCAATGAAAAAAATTATGGGGCAAGTACGGACCCAGTGTAAAATATGTTACGGTGCCGGGGCCCCCAATCCAAAGAACGTGTATGTATGTTTGTCATGTAAGGGAAACAATGCAAATTGCCCGAGTTGCTTCGGCATCGGCCGCGTTGCTAAAGCAGGGCACGCGTGTAAACATTGCAGAGGAATTGGTTATACATATGAAAACCGTCAATCAACTATTAGCGTGCCTATCGGCGTGAAGGATGGCGAACTTCATACCAATGGATCCCGGTTTGTTTACAAGAAATATGATCAATGGTCGTGGTCTATTCATGACAAGGACATCCATATTGTGGTGTATGTAACGATCCGGGATATGTTATGTGATACCACTTTTTCTTTGAACACGAGTAAAGGAGACATTGAGCTATCGAATCACGGATTTGACATTGTTACTTTGGAAGGTCACGGATTGCTTGGCTGCGGTGACGCAATTGTTTCAAAATGCGTAAGCGGTTACGGATTCGATCCCGCCAGACTAGATAAGTATTCGCCGGTCATTGCAAGGATTTTTAAAATGTCGCCATAATTCAAAGATGGCACCCACAATTGTGAAATATCGTGTAAGTGACCCAACTTCGGTGAACGGTAGCATATTTATGCAAGGTGAAGAAGTCATGTTTGAAAGCAATGTCAATGATGTTTTAACCATGTACACAATCAACGCGTTTTCTGGTGCAACTGCCGAAGATTTGGCACCGGCATTTATATTTACTCCCATAACCGGGGCAACAATATTAGTTTCTGAAATAATGGTAGGTACTACCAACGTCAAAAACATGTCATCCTTGCAAGATTCTTTCAAGGAAATGACAGGTGGTGGTAGAATAACGAAACAACACAAATCGCGTGTGGCGACGATTCGTATTGTAAAACAACGAGTACGGGCGCTTCCCAAGAAACCGGTCAAACGTTCATCAAATAAGTGACGAGATGGTCACGGGATGCGATGCCATGTTGACGGATCGCCTTTACCGCGGTCGCGTATTTTGCGTAAATCTTCAACCATTCCACTTGGTGGACTTTTTCGCTTGGAATGTACAACGGATATCGTTGCAAGTCCCACTTCTCGTCCATCAAGGACACCACAGTTCTGATGACCTCGAACTTGATATCAGGCTGACTGGGCTTTCTGACGTCTCTGCAATTGGGACATGATGCCCCGTAGT
Organism: Limnomonas spitsbergensis; assembly: GCA_037349105.1. Classification (NCBI taxonomy): domain Eukaryota; kingdom Viridiplantae; phylum Chlorophyta; class Chlorophyceae; order Chlamydomonadales; genus Limnomonas; species Limnomonas spitsbergensis. Next base: position 377,094 of record JAYJMM010000093.1, on the reverse strand, counting down.
TTTTCCACAAGCTCTGGTCGACCCATTCGTAAAAACACGCCTTGTGAAAAACATGTCCACACGATGTCGTGTACTCATCATCGGTAACGTCTTCGACGCAAATACTGCATACATGTGCCATTTCTATGATTGGATTGCTAAATTTCACTTTATATTGCATTGTCATGTACATGGTTTCGGAGTCAAAATACGGGACATGCCCAATCCAACTTCAAATGTCCGTTCTTTGTTTTTTCATGTGACGTTGTCGTTCTGACTTTGTCATGTTTGCGAGCATGGTATAATCAGGGGCCGTGTTTGAACACGAATGATTTGCTTTGAAAAAGAATTGAATCCACGAGAACTGAGCACCGTATTCCAAGTATTGAAGATACGTGTATTGCAATGTTCCAAAGAAAACCAAAATGATTACAATGATTGTGATATATCCACTGACTTTCACCGGCGTTTGTTGTACGTATTGTGTATTTACATTGATATTTTTTGCATTCGCGTATTTTACATGTTTTTTGTAAAGTTGATCACAAAGAAGCAAAGCGAGAGCTGCCAATACAAAGTACCATTTTGATTTTGTCATCATCAGGAATAAAGCGTAAACAATGACGCTCTTCAGAAGAATTACATGTACGGGGTAAGCGTCGCCGCCTGTGTCAATGAAGACAAACAGAAAGACAAAAGCTGTCAAGCCACAAGCGTGAAGAGCAAGTACGTTATTGCGGAGTGCGCGTTGTATGTCACAGTTGACCAACACTGCCAAATAACTGAAGATTATCCACAAGAACATGCCTGCCAACGCATTGTTTGTGTCGAATGATACAAATGTTTCATTGAGATCCCATGACATCCTTGTAAATTGTAAGACATTCGTTTATTGCGACAAACGCTGTGATTTTTTTAAATTGTTTTTTCATGGACAAATACAAGTCGGCATTGAAAATATACAATGAAATCCTCAATACAGACGACCCTGAGTTGATTGCCAAACTTCAATTTCAATTGTCAAAATTCACCGATGAAGCCGTGTCAGCTGGCAAAGTTGCTGTCAAGAGCGGGACATACAACCCGTATCCGGATTTTAAAGATCCATTATTCAGTGACAAATTGTTAGCGAAAAAGGAGTTCATGCAATACAAAAACGATATTAAAAACCAAGATGGATCGTGTTCATCAGATCTGTTCATGTTGAGCAATACTCAAAAGTTTGCACGGAACTTGATATCGCCTTACACGCCATACAATGGAGTTTTGTTGTTCCATGGAGTTGGTGTCGGAAAGTGCCATTCTTTAAATACTCCGATCATGATGTTTAATGGGGACATAAAAATGGTCCAAAACATCAAGGTTGGTGATATAGTCATGGGGGATGACTCATTTCCGCGAAATGTGTTGTCGTTGGGACGGGGAACGGACGCTTTGTACGATGTGGTGCCGATGGACAAGGGCGAATCGTTTGGAGTAAACTCGGAACATATTTTGTGCGTGCAAAAAGGATACGAGTTCATCGAGTTAACAATCAAAGAATACATCAAGTTGCCATGTAATGAACAAGAGAGCTTGATGGTGTATAGGAAACCTGTATTTTATTCAAATAATGATATTGCTTTGCCGATGGATCCATGGACTTGCGGATGCCTGCTATCGGAACGCCATTATTTTATTAAATCGATTGACGCTGCGTTTATGAAAGCATCCATGGAAAATCGGTTCAGGTTACTGAGTGCGATATTTCGTAATAAAATATTTTATCATAATGATGCGAACATAATGCGTCAGGTGCGGCGATTGGCATACAGTGTCGGATATGCCTTGAAAAATTGCCTTGGTGGTGGCGTCTCTCTTGATGGTATGAAGTATGTTCAATGTGTTAAATTTGATGTCCACCCAAGAGGTGTTGGTAAATATTTCGGATTCACGCTGGATGGTAACCACAAGTACATGCTTGCCGATTGTACGGTAAATCACAACACATGTACGGCTATTCAAATTGCTGAATCGTTTAAGAGTGTATTCAACAAAAAGTGTTATGTTCTGAGCCCTCCTAGCTTAAAATACACGTTTCAAAAGCAAATTTACGATCCAATGAAGGGTAATAAGCAGTGTACAGGGTCAACATATACCACTATTCAAGGAGAACGCGCATCTGAGAATGCATCTGATATGTACTACCAATTCGTCGGATACGAAACATTTGCGAGGTACATCGAAAGGATTGAAGATAGTGTTCCCGAAAAAAATCTAGCCAAGAAGTTGTCTGACATATTTTCAAATCGAGTCCTGATTATTGACGAAGTTCAAAATTTAAGAAAAGTTCTCAATAAAAACAAGAACGTTTCAAAAAAGATAGAGTTGGTGTTGACTTCATCAAATAATGTCAAACTTGTGTTGTTGACAGCTACCCCGCTGTACAATGATATCGAAGAGCTACATTTCTTGATGGAGCTCTTGTACTTGAATGATAAAAACTTTGACATGGTCAAGAAAATCCGCGCATCCAACTTCACGAGGGGCAAGGAATTGAACGATGTTGACAAGCAAATCTTGATCGATTTCTCGAGCAACTACGTGTCGTACATGCGGGGGGAAAATCCGTTCACGTTCCCGGCAAGACTGTATCCGAAAGAAGCGAGGATACCAGCAACTCCTGATAAAGATTTATTCGGAAGACAACTGAAGAGCTTGCCAATCAAATACACAAATCTAGTGTTGTCTGAGATGTCACAAGTGCAGCTTAAAGGATATGATACATTTTTCAAACAAACTGATGTATTGAATGATGATGACGATGAGGAAAATGTAGTCATGCAACATCTGATTCAACACTCCATCATTGTTTTCCCATCCCAAGATATCAACCAAGGTATTGGGGCCGAAGGTTTCAACATGTGTTTTAAATCCAAAGGAGGGAAGGGTTACTATTACAACGACAATGTATTGCGCACCCATGGAGAGTTTTTGGCATTGGACAAGGTTAAACTTTATAGCCCAAAGATCGCAAAGGTAGTCGAATCTGTCAACACTGCAAACGGGATCGTTATCATCTACTCGCGATTTTTGAAGTCGGCTTTGATACCGATTGCATTTGCGTTGGAGCATTGCGGTTTCAACAACATGAACGCCAACTTGTTGCATGGGATGACGAAACGAAAATCAAATGGATTTAAATATGCAATCATTAGCGGGGAGATCGACATATCGCACAATGTTGAAAAAGTCATGAATGTTGTGAACTCTGCCCCAAATGCGGACGGTTCATTACTTAAGGTTGTGCTCATATCGAGCAAAGCTGCGGAAGGGTATGATTTCAAAAATGTCAGGGAAATGCATATTTTAGATCCTTGGTACAATTTAAGCAGAATCGAGCAAATCATTGGAAGAGGTGTTCGCAATTGTAGCCATGCGATGTTAAATGTGGAGGACAGAAACACTACCATATTCTTGCACGCATCGTCGTACGGAAAACGAGAGACGATTGACCTGTATATGTATCGAATTGCCGAGACCAAGCAAATCCAGATTTCAAAGATTGAGAGAGTTCTCAAGGAAAACGCGATAGATTGTCCTTTGAACTCGTCTATTCTAAAATATCCGGTTTATAAACCTGTGCCCATGACAGATTCGCAAGGGAATAATCTCAATGTCCGTTTGGGCGACACCGATTTTACACGAGCTTGTGACTACATGAAATGTAACTTGAAATGCTCGAGGTCGATGCCGTCTATATTAGACAATACTTCATTTGAAGTGTTTTTCATCGAGAAAGACATCGAGGTATACATGTTTCAGGTTGCCCAGCTTTTCAAAACAAATGTTTTCTTCACGCTTGAGGAGATAAAGAACAAGCTTGCTTCACCTACGTTTAACATTGAGGTTTTGAACCATGCGTTGGTTCGAATGATTGACACCCAATATAAGGCCACTTATGATGGGATTGCGGGCTACATCATATATAGGTCCGACAAGTACATATTTCAGCCATCTCGTATAGACGATGTCAAAATAACATTGAATGAGCGCCAAATGTTACCAAAAGAGTCAAAACGTAATCGCATAGCCAGAATTGCGTTGCAACGTATCGTCGCCGAGAATCCTGTCAACATTTCAAGTCTCGACATTGATGATGTTGTAGTGGCTATCAAGGAACGAATCGCTTCTACGCTCAAGCAATTTTCGTTTGTGTCTCACAACTATGTTTTGGATATGACAGTAGATCTTATGTCGCAAGACGAGCTCAACTGCGTGTGCCAGGCAGCATTGACAGGAAAGCTCGCATGGAAGGAGCTCGGCGATAGCTTGAAACAAGGGTCCGTTGTCACGCATCCATACTATTTTGACTATTATGATGAAGTGTATAAAGACGGTAAGGGTGTTTCCCTGTCAAAATTCGCGGCGGTTAAGGTTCAGAATAAACATCTTGAAACGGCTAAGAGCGTGCTGGATAGTAATTCTCGTGATGGTTTTTTTGACGTGAAGAACGGGAAAGTTTCATTCAAAATTGTGCACATTCGTGAAAAGAACAAACACGATTTGTTCGGTGTCGTCTGCAAGTCGTATCCCCAGTTGAAAAAACAAAGTCTCATTGATATCATACACGAATTGCAAAGCGAATGGAAAGTGGTGGGCAAACGGGACGAAGTGTGTCACTGTTACGATTTAGCGATGCGCGAGAAAAAACATATGTTGTTGCGCCCCGCCCAAAATTACTTGTTCAAAGTACGAGTTGGTAAGAACAATGGCGTGGTGTAATGACATAAAAAACGATGTTGGGGGTTGATATAAATATTATCACGTAACTTACAATGCAAACTTTGAATATGTTTCCAAGTTTTAAGAAATGCGAGGACATTGAGAAAATTGTACCTCCGTTGTTCCAAATCTGGTTGTATACCACCGCGTAATCCCGTCATACAAATGTGGTGGTCGTCGAGTGATGGCTGCAAAGACAGTGGAGTGCAAGTATTTGAGAATGTTGCAAAGCATTTTTTTGTCGCGTATTGAAACCCGAATGACATCAGGGTTTTGGATGTATATATTGACACACTGGAGCAAGGTGTTCATTATTTCCATGGAAGATCGTCGCAATTCGTTTTACCAACGCTTCCAAAGCAATGCCGTCTTCATCCCACCTGGTCTCGGCGAGTGTCTCGTAAATATCAAAGCTGATCAACCGACCATTCCGCCCGGTCTTGTCAAGTGCCTTGTTCATCAAAATATGGAAGCGGTCGAGTCAAAGATATTGAAGATACATACGACAGTAAATGCGAGGAACCCGCCGGTGTTCTCGAGTGTCGATTTGCTTCAAATCGTGAAGTACCGAGCAGAGTTGAAAGCATGCGCAAAAATGCTTGTTTGAATACGATGCATGCGAAATGGTTTAAGAAGAAACCTGTCATAATTATATGTATCATGGCGTCGACATTCAACAATTCGGTGATTTTCAGTTATGGCGTTATATGCTATAGAATGGTTTTTGATTCCGTATCGAACTCGGTGAAACCGCAGTATCTGATGATACAACGAAAAGACTCAATATGTTTCGTTGAATTTATACGGGGTAAGTACAACATTTTGGATCATGAGTATGTCAAAATTTTGCTAAGTAATATGACACATGATGAGTTGACCATGATTCATTCAAATTCATTTGACGACATGTGGAGAAAAATATGGGTGAATGCGCGCAAGAAAATGGGTACCGAGTATGAGTTTGCGAAAGCAAAGTTCAATATACTTCGTAAAGGATGGACATTTTACGATGATGAATTCGGATACCCTTTGCATGTCAACATTAATAACATGGTGTATGACACGCAAGCACGCGTTAACGACAATCGACAACATGATCAAAACGACCAGCATTGGGAATTCCCCAAGGGGCGAAAAAACAGCAATGAGACTCAATACCAATGCGCATTACGTGAATTTGAAGAAGAATCAGGCGTGTTCTCTACTTCAATCGAATGCTCGAATCATACATTTGAGTTCAAAAAACTTGGATGTAATCAAGTGTTGTACAAATTCATTTATTACTTGGGTATATGTACAAGCAAAGTCAACTTCATGCGTCTAAACAAGGTACAAAGTCGTGAAGTCAAAAGAGTAAAATGGATCGACTATAAAAATGTCATCTTGTTGTTACAAAATGTCCAACAAGTAACGGAGTTCAAGAAACTGAATGCGTTAGTCATCAAAACGCTTGCCCCCGTCTTTTAGCGCGAGTATTTGCCTCGCAATGTCTGCCCCCCTTGCGCAAGTTTGCATTCATACTCTGCGATCATTTGTTTCAACGAAATAATGGTATCATGGTCCAAAACGATCACTTTATGTTTGGTAAAGAAATAGTTTATGACACCAGACCATGTATTTGTTACGTAAAGCATGGGTATTGTCGCATCAAACGTAAAGTACATGACGTATGATGTCAAAAAAATCTTAAATGGTTTTCAATACAATTCAAGCACGGACTTTCTTCAGCTCCTTGGCGTCGTTCTTGTAGAATCGATACTTATGACCGTTTGTGTAAGTAACAACGAGTCCTTGGTCGCGTCCATCTTCGAGCCCTAGACGGTGAATGATGACCCTGTTGATCTCAAATGTTTTCATTTTGTGCTCAAGTGGGACCATGTCCAACGCTAAGCCAAAATCGAACTTGCCGTCGACGAAAATCGCTTTGGCAAGTACGTTTGTGTAATCGACTTTCTGGTTCTCTTTCCTGATTTCAGATTGCGAATTTAGGACATGTACCTTCTTGTCAACTGACTGTTTGTACATCATGAAAATCGCGTGGATTCCAGACGTAGTCGGATCGCCTCCTTCCATGTCAATGGTTGCCAATAGGTTTTTGAAGATGTCTTCGTTCAAGTGTTTGCGATATAGATCCCATAGGACCGATAGCACACGCTGTGTACTCTCCCTCACATTGCTCTTGTTGAGTTGCATGTAAGCGGGAATAACATCGTGTGAAACGCACCACTTGACCCAAGGCGTCCATACAACGACCCAAATCCTCCACAATGATGGAGTTTTGGAGTCTTTGAAGTATTCGACTGGGGCGGCGATGCTTGAGTGAGCTGGAATACCAAACGCAGTTTCCCACGTATTTGTTTCCATGACCGTCTTTACAATCGCATTGTTAGCGTACGTCAAGTTTATCTTACATGCTGTGGGCATGTTCAGGGTTTTCTTGACACCTCCAATACTAAGATTGGAAAGCAAGTGTGGTAAGTGAAAGCTCAACTCGTCTTCGGTCGGTTCAAGATCCTCCGAATAATTGGTGTCGTCATCTACTTCAATTGGATTGTCGACACGTTGGGCCTTTCCATCGTATGGGGCATCAACATTTGCAGTCTGATCACGAGAAGTTGAAGAACGTTTGATTGGCATTTTGGTTATGTATTACTGTGAAGGTACGATTGGTATTTTTGATGCTATGACTTTAATATCGTTTGTCGATTTTTTTTCGCGACAAAAAATACCATAATTGCACCAATTACTGATATCACGCCAATAATGATTGCAAATATGATGAATGGTAGTGAAATGTTGATGCTTTGGTCAAACGCGTTGTCATTCGAGTAGCTCCGACTTGATACGTTACTTGTCCCTGACTCCGCGGATATGGCAAAACAACCCGCGAACGTACCAGACAATATAGCAACCGATGTGATTACACATAACACCCAACTCGCGTCGTTAAAATGCAACGACATGTACATCAGCACCGTCGAGAATAGCAATGCGCCTATCAGGGTGATCGAGAAAACAAGGCTCTTTTTACGTAAGTAATCAGAAGTGGCCTTGGCGTGTTTAGCGGCCATCCACATTTGGGTGTTCACAATGGATTGCTCGTTGAATTGTTTACTAAGCGTATCATAACCACCTCCACGGATCGAGCTTTGTGACATCTTGGTCAGCATGTCTTTCGTATTTATAGCCGTTATTAGTTCAATGAATTCGTCTTTTCCAATCGAAGATACAGTCATTGGTATGAATTGTTAATACATTTTTATGTATCAGCGCGGACATCCGCCAAACGTTAGCGGGCATGGAGTCATGCTACCGTCTGCACGATACATGCACGGGGTTTCCTGCCACGCGTTGTATTCCTTTTGCGCGCTACATCCACATGATGAAGTTGCAATCTTAACTTCGGTTCCTTTATATTCGGACGGGAGATTGCTGCATGGATTCATGCCACCGTCCGCTCTATACATACACGGTTGCGTGCTCCACCCGGAATCACCCTTGGGGCATGATGGGATTTTAGGGGGCGTGTTACAAGGAGTCACATCTCCGAATGCAGTGTAGGTACATTGCGTGTTCCATGGCGAATTTTGAGGAGTGTTACACGAGTTGTTCATTACCAGTATAAAACAAAAAAAATGATATAAGGTTCCAAGCATAAAATATAGTACACACTCAAAAATGAGCATCAGTGATCAAGTATTCCAAAGCTTCCAAGTGACAAAAGATATGTTGGTTGACCGAAATATTGACATAACGCCTTTAGAAAAAATCGGGTTTGCCGAACTTGACACGTTGAGTTCTTCTCAAAGCATATTTACTGTCGAGGTGAATGAATCACTATGTATCGTTTATTACATGACTAAGATGAAGATCAACGAGTTTAAAAACGCAATGTTCGGAAAGAGTAAAGACATCGATGTTGACATGGTCGGAAAGAACAACGGAAAGATGCACATCTTCATCTTCAAAGACGAAATCAGCAGTCAGAATTTGAAGAACATCAACGAGTTATTTGACACTTATCAGACGTTTCACGTCAAGGATTTAATGTTCAACGTGACCAGGCATTCGCTGGTACCAAAACATCGTGTCATCCGAGATAAGGAAGAGATCGACGTGATATACAGAACTTACAACATCAAGCAAAAGTCGCAGTTGCCATGCATCCATCAGAATGACCCAGTTGCAAAGTACTTTGCCATGGTTCCTGGCGATATTGTGCGGATTGATAGACCGTCACTAACATGCGGCACCGATTATTACTTCAGAGTTTGCATTGCTTGAGCACATCGCGTCTAAGCATCAACGCCCGTGCCGTATACCACCAAGATCACGAATGCTACTATGTATACAATCATGATGGCGATACATGATGGCGATATAATTTTTTAAAGGAGAGCTGGGGACAACGAAGCAAATGATCACGTTGAAAACAACGACTGCTAAGCACGCGCACGCGAATATAATGACTTTGATATAATTCATGTTTCCTTCATTGGTGAGGTTGGACATGACGCTGATCAGATTGTTGTTTTGCGATTTATACATCTCAATGTTTTGCATCATCGATGTGTTGTTTGTTCGGTCTTGTTTGTCATTTGACAACATGTTGCTTATCTGTTGGTTCACGTTGTATACCTCGCTCTGAATAGTGACATTGTTTGAATGTATATAACTCATAGCGTTGCTCATGGAGGCGAAGTCCACGCCGTACAGGTTCTTCAAGTCGGGGTCTATATTGGACGGGATCTGGTCTGCAAATTTTGGATTGTCGTACATGGTTTGACCAACATACAATTCCACGAATGTACGGGCTTCGTCATTTGCGGAAGTTGGTAGCCCTAAAATTGTCATGATATTGCTCGATACATCGCCTAGTAGTGCATTGAATGTTACGTTACTATTCAGATTTGGCAGTCCCGATATATAGCTTGCAACTTGTGCATCGACTTGGGTCAATATATTGTCGCTTTCCACACCCACCGGGAATCCGTTATCAAGACCTGGAATAACAAAAACTCGACATTGGACATTTGTCATTGTCGTCGTCTGTGCAATTCTGAAAACCAAGTCAAGTGATTGAACCGAAGAGGACGATGCGATGTCGTTGTTGCGAATGCTTGAAAATGTGCCAGTGTTTAATTTATATGGCGTTACAATCGCGTTGGTCGGATCGGTTACATTAAATGTCACTATTGAATATACATATTGAAGAGATATTTGTTGGAGGTTAGACATCGTGATCGATAGCGTTTTTTTGTCCGAAGACAGAGAGCATGTTGCTGGTAATGACATGGTGTTTGGTTTTGATGAACTCACCGTGGTTATTGGACTTGTGATACCACCTTCGGGGATGTCTTGCTTGAATGTTAAGGATGTGGCATTTTGCGACATTACGTCTAGAATATTGCCTTCTTTATCCACAACTTGAAATGCATTGGATTGTGGCGTTGCATTGCATACGAACGATGTCACTTTCATCGTTTTAGCAGATTCAACACTGCCCGTTAACGTACACGAGTTATGGACAAGGACATGATCTGCCATTGAATTTGAACATGCAAAAATGATATGCCTCCAAACGCAATCAAAAAGAACATAAGGACTTACACCTCAAATATAGATGTTGAACGATGTATTGCTCCGATGAGCAACGTTGTGTTGTTGAGTCCGAAGAAAAATTCTTATTGCTGAATGGGTGCGCTGGATCGAGGAAAACCGATACATTGGTTAAAAAATGTATTGTGCATTTCAAGCAAAAGAAAAACGTATTGATTGTCACGTTGGTAGGGTCGGTGACCAACGAGATCAAATCTCGAATTGAATCTACCATAGATTGCGTGTTTACCAAGATGGGAAACCATTTCATGTATACCGAACAAGGCACAACCATCGAGATCGCCAATTATGATGCCATGTTACATACCCAACTTGGATTTTACAATGATATGACCACTATAACGTACGGCGCGTGTTTCAATAGGAAGGCTCAGCGAATGTATGACAAATATGTGGCCACGCATTCTTTCTTTAAGATGAGGAACGGAACCAACGCCGATGTGATATTGATGGACGAGTTTCAAGACCTGCAACCCATCAAAGCGAAAATCCTCACTCGTATTTTGATCAACAACAAGGAGATGATTGCTATGGCTGCCGGGGACTGCGCCCAAAGCATTTTCTCCCACGCATTCGTCGAAAATGAAGACCACCCGATGAAGATATGGAAAGATAATTTGGACGCAACACAGTTCTGCATGACAAAATGTTTTCGGTGTCCAAAGGCACACGTCGACTTCGTCAATGCGGTATTGTCCCCATTCAAGGATCGATTCGAGTTACCCGTGATGTGTTCTGCAAACGATGACGACCTACACAAGCCTATTCTATTTTCACACCCAAGCGAACATTATGGACGCAATGCCTGCATTATTTCTGCTCAAATTTGCGCGATGTTGAAGGCGTTGAAACAAAATCATGAACCGGGATTTCAGCCAGAAGACTTGGCGATTATCATGCCAAAAAGCAACAACAATCACGTATTTCATCAGTTGGCACTTGATTTGACAGATTTATACGATGTCTGGGGGTTTGGCGAAAACAAGGTGGAGTTATTCGAAACCAAAGGCGACGGATTTGTGCGACCGATTGATTGGGCAAAGGCTGTGGGGAAGACGGTGATGTTGAGCGTCCACGGCGATAAAGGAAAAGGGCACAAGGTTGTATTTTTCTTGGGTTGGACAGAAGGCACCATTCCGGCAAATTCTCGGCTGTACACCGACAACGAACTCATCGATGTGTCCATGATGAATGTGGCGCTCACGAGGTCGACGAAATGGTTGTTTGTTGGGGTCAACTGCGAGAAGCCGTCTAGATATTTGCACGGCGTCTGGGGCTTGCTACCGAAATTGACCGAGAACAGTTGGGACAACAACAACGGGGCGTTCAAAAACATATTGAAGGACAACAACGCAGCTGTCGAGGTGTTTGGCAGGAAGCCACGTTCGCCTGTATTCAATCAAACGTTGTACATCACGTCAAAAGTGAATGCTCCGGACGGTTTTGTCGCTCAAGTCAAGGATGCAATTTGCAACATGTACGAACACCCAATGGACATAGTGCCTTATTACAACTGGTCGAAACACGAAAAGGTGCACTTTGGAACTTCTATGGTCATTCCGTCACTCGATGACAGCTTATTGGCGTTGTATGGCATCGTCGGCGAGACCATATTTGTGAGGGAGTTCATGTTTCAAAAAGGCGACTCGTCCTTTATTTCCAGCAGGTATTCGAATTTGATGTACGATTCCAAAGTGTGGTACTTTGACAATGAATATATTTTGAACGTGCTAGCGCAAGAGCACTACAACAACGACATTTACCACCGCCCGGAGCCGGAGTTTGTTTGCAAGATGAACTCGATCATAGCAGAACATAATGGCAACTATATTTTGGTTCGGTATTTGGAGCGGCTCAGAGACATGAAGCCGCGCAACATGGTGGCGCCGTCCTACTTGCGATGCGAAGTTGTCAGGACAGATCTGCACCATTACCTGAGCGATGTACCGAATTCAAAAATTCCATCTCGAGTCTTTTGGACCATGGCGATCGTCTACGAGGCTATGAACGAGACAACGAAAAACTACCAACTGCGGAAATGGCTGGGCGGGTTTGACTTTGACATGCGGATCATGTTACAAAACGCGAAGAAACTGGCCACGTTGTTGCTGGATTCGGATCTCATGTTTCAAAAACCGTACAAGCTCATGGGGTGCGAGTCCAACCACTCGGTATTGCGCGACATGGGAGTCCTTGACCGATCCATGGTGGGGTACGGAATCACGGGTATATCCGATTTTGAATCATCGGATTCGATATTTGAAATCAAATGTCCACGCCCCAACGGGATGTGTACCGCGTCAAACCAATGGGTGATCCAGCCTCTCATGTACATGGCGCTAGCCTCCAAGCACAGGACTATCAGCACTATCAATGTCATCGATTTGACGAATGGTATATGGTACAAGTACGATGACATGGAGAATATTACCCGTGTTAATGTTGTCAAAACCGTGTTGAATAAGCTGCACCATCGCGAGGAACACATGAAGAATTTACTTGCTCAACTTATTTAAAAAAAACGTTGTAAAATATTGGTATAAGGATTCAGCAACCAAATAGATTGTGAAAAAGATGTCCTTGGAATTCCAAAAGTATGCAGGCAGTTTTCGGGTTGAGAAGGGGAAACCCTTCACGCATACCAGCATTGGTAAGCCCCGTGCCAGCTACTTTGTTTCGGATGAAGCGCAAGCAGAATTCCTTTCCAAGTACAAGGATGCCGTTGTAAAGAAGGAAGTGCTGCATATGACGGAGAAACACAAAGGAGAAGGTCCGATATTGATAGACCTCGATTTCCGTTTCAATGACACGTCGGAGGTTGTTCGGAAGTACACCCAGCAGAACGTCGAAGAGATATTGCTTGCTTACTTGACTACCATATCCAAATACATTGTCATATCGGACATGTGCGAAGTTTACGTCATGGAGAAGAGCTCCCCGCGGACAGAAAAGAACAAATTGAAGGATGGAATCCATGTGGTCATCCCCAACATCATTTGCGAACCAACATTACAGATGTTTTTCAGGGAACAATCCCTACCCAAGATCAAGCCAATTTTTGACATAATTGGCATCGACAACACGGCGGCCGATTGCTTCGACGAGGCGGTTATCTCTAGGAACAATTGGCAAATGTTTGGCAGCTGCAAACCGGACAACTTGACATACACAGTGACGCATGTTTACAGATGGAACGGGATTTCGCTTCGAGAGGGACCCAATGACGCGGATATGCCTACGTTGGTGGACCTGCTTTCTATTCGGAACAAGGGCATTTCAAATACTTCGTTTGTAGATGACAATGTAGAATCAGAATATATTACGTACATGTCCAAAAAGGCGAAGAAACAAGTAGGAGGTATGTTTCACGATGAAAACCACAACGTCGTCAAGAACACGGTTCAAGATCTGGGCTTGGCGACCAAGCTTATCGGGATCCTCAACCCCGAACGGGCTGAAAATTATGAGCAATGGATCAGAATGGGTTGGTGTCTCCGCAACATCGATTATCGTCTGGTTGATAACTGGGCGGAGTTCAGCCAAAATTCGCAAAAATACACGACTGGCGAGTGCGAACAATTGTGGGACAAGATGCGGGTTAATGGAGGACTTGGCATGGGTACGTTGAAGATGTGGGCATCTGAAGACAACAACGAGAAGTACATGGAGATCATCAGGGAGGACATATTTTCACTGGTATACAAAGCAAGCAGCGGTACGCATTATGACGTGGCATGCATTGTCAAGGCAGTGTTTGGAAGCAGTCATGTATGTACTAGTCCCAAAAAAAAAATTTGGTACGAGTTTTCAGACCATCGTTGGCGGGTATGTGAAGAGGGTATTCACCTGTCGCAGAGAATATCAGTGCAGATTTTCTCCGAGTTTTCACATATTGCTTCGCATTTCGCCCAAAAAGCTGCCATGACCACTGACACTGACGTGCAAAAAACCAATATGGACCTAAACAAAAAGTTTACGAACGTCGCCTTGAAACTCAAGGACAGCAACTTCAAGACACATGTCATGCGCGAATGCTCCGGCCTGTTTTATGTGCCCCGCTTCGAGGAGCAATTGGACAGCAAATGCCACTTGATTGGATTCGAGAACGGAGTGTATGACCTGTCTACCATGGAGTTCAGGGACGGTGTACCTGAAGACTACATCACCTTTTCGACGGGCGTTGAGTATGCGCCTTTGAAGACATCTACCAAGGAATATCTAGGACTCATCGACTATTTCGAGAAGGTGTTTCCGATCAAGGCGGTTCGCGACTATGTTCTGCTGCACATGGCCAGTTGTCTCAATGGGAATATTCGCGAGGAGAGGTTCCACATTTGGACCGGCGTAGGTTCTAACTCCAAGAGCAAAATCGTGTTGTTGTTCGAGAAGGCGTTTGGCGACTATTGTTGCAAGTTCCCGGTCTCTTTGCTGACAGCCAGGAGGGCGGCGTCCAACTCTGCAACGGGCGAGATCGCTAGGTCCAAAGGGCGTCGTTTTGCAGTGTTGCAAGAACCGAGCGAGAATGAGACGTTTAACGTCGGCCTGATGAAAGAGCTGTCGGGCGGCGACCGGATCATTTCTCGATCACTTTACAAGGATCCTGTGGAGTTCAAGCCTCAATTCAAGATGGTGCTCACTGCCAACCATTTGCCAGAGGTCAATGCGGATGATGACGGTACTTGGAGACGTATCCGCGTTGTGGAATTCATATCTAAATTCACGAGCAAGCCGAATCCGAACAACCCGTACGAGTTTATGATTGATCCAGATTTTGATGCAAAGCTCGAGAGTTGGAAGGAGGTGTTCATGTCGTTTCTGATCGAGAAGCACAAGGAGTACATCAAGACAGGTATCATTGAGCCCGACGAGGTCCTCCAGTGTACGAGAGATTATCAGAAGAACAACGACTTTGTGAGCGAGTTTATCGAGACATGCTCACAGAGATCAGAGAACTCATATGTCAGCGTTTCAGAGGCATACAACATTTTCAAGTTATGGCAACATGAAAACAACCCAGACATGAGGACCCCCAATAGAAAAGAGTTCATCAAGTATGTTTCCAAGTCTTGGGGAGGTGTTTCCCGGGGCAAGGCGGGGAGCCAAGGGTGGCATAACTATAAAATGCAGTACAACCCGTACGATGAAGAAGATAACGACGAATGAGTGTGCGAGATTGTGCAATCAAGTGTTTAAAAAATCGATTTATGTACTTCTGTGTTCTTGTAAACAAAATGAGCGAGCTCGAAATTGCCCAGACCTTGTTGACTCTGAAGAACCCTGTTGTAATGTTTGATCCGCTCCATTGGAGCTTCCCATCAGCAATTCAATACATATCGGACGAAAACTTGCTGAAAATCGCAGCGTACGCCCTTACAGTAGTTTCATACACGCCGAATGTTGCGTCTTACAAGCAGGCCTTGTTGGACAAGATGTCGCGCCTCGACCCCGAATTCAGAGAGCCAAATCCAATCAAATTTCTCAACTTCTGCTTTAACTTGTCAAGCTTGCACGGAATAGAACCAAACAAGCTTTGGTACATTGCGAGCATGATGATTGAGCTTCATTTGGATCGAAAGCCCTATCCTACGGAGCGTATCGTGAAGTACATGAACATCATCGTTGAAAAGTTGATGTGATCTTCACATCAGAACCGACATGATTTTTTTTATACATAAGAACACACGATGTATTTATAGAAATATAATTGAACTCGATAAAATGATGATCGCCATGTGTGCATCTCATATTGACAACATCGACCGCCTAGAAGCTTTGTATAAAATGCTTGATAGTGTGGCAAACCAAACACATGCCATACGAATGTTCATAAGTATGAGTGGTCTAAACTTTCCACCAGATCATGGATATGATTGGTTGCATGTAAAGCACCGTTGTCCAGATAAATTGACTCAATTCCAACATTACTCTTTATTGTGTCACGAACTTGATACTGAGCATAAACTTACGGGGGCAACTTGGTGCTTGTTTACAGACGATGATGATATTTGGCATGAAACTCGTGTTGCCCAATACAAACATGCCATTGAGGAAAAAAATACAAATGATGTAGTAGCTTGCGTGGGCGGACGAATGTTCAACAATAAAATAATAGAAAGTGTCATTGAATACTTTGAATTTGCAACGACTATTCATGTATTTACGCAGTTCTTCCATGACACACGCCTTTCAACATTGAAGCTTCGAGGATGTGATCTGATTTGGAGGAACGTGATGAGGATGCAGCCATGTACCTTATTCATACAGTCAGGTACTAAATTGTTTGCAACATGAGTTGCGCACGCTTGTTTCCATCTGTGTATGGGATTGTGGCCCCGTGACATGCCGTAGGTCGATCCTGCTCTGTCAATTTTGTTTTTTTCTTGAATGCGTTCGGCCTTTCATGAGATGTAATGTCCATGACTGCCAGCCTTGCGATTGTGAGGCTTGATTTGCGATCCCTGTCGACGTACATGCGTGTTTCTGGTAAGAACTGCAGACCTCGGACAATTGGGTAATCAAGTTTAAACACAACATTTTCACCATGTTTGTTTTTATAATAATCATTGGGTTTCTTCCGTTTTCTCGTCTTGTATTCCTCTATTAGCTTCATATCCTGAGGATTTGACGTCGATGGTACACGGCTATTATACGGGAAGTGGCCAAAATATTCCTTATTGACCGCATGATCTTGAACAAGCCGCTTGTACACATGATGTGCCTCTTTGGCAGACGCCCAATCCATTTTTGTAGACAAATCTTCATCAGTGACTCGAACGTTTTGTTTACCAAATACTTGTTGACATGATTTGAAAGTGGGGCCTATTGGGGCTGATACCTCACCAAGACCGGTTGGACTCATTGACTTGACGGCTGATCCATATGCCACAACAATGTTGGTGTTCGGATGGTTCATCCCTTTATTGATGTCTTGTTTTACTTGGCTAAAATACGAATCCAACGTCTTGCGCTTCTTCGCATATACACCTAGCATATCTCGAGATTCTCGGCGTCGCAATGCCAAATTCCACCAAAATGGTCTGATTTTGTTGTATTCATTGACATATTCCAATATGTCGGAAGCCGATGTTGTTTTCAAAGTCCCGAGATTGGTCCACGATTTTTCCAAACACTTGCAACGTTGAGCCTTCTTTTTCTGCATTGACGTGATGCCGGCATTGTGATAGTACTCACCTCGAGACAATGACCAATGTCTCTTCTCGACAGATCCGTCATCTTTGATCCAAACATAACTGATGGCTGCAAGATTTGTGCGACCAGGGTCAAGTCCTATAACAAGCGTGTCAGTGCTTTTTATGTAGCAAGACAAATTCCTGTCATATTTGTCATCATCAACATATGTAGGAGGGGAAGGAGGGTCATGTTTTGGTAGTTTTTGACGTGTCCGCTTGAGTGAAAATTGTTGCGATAATGATACGCCATCAGTGGTGACGGAGTAATCATTTATCAGTTTTTTTCGGCGAGTTTTTTTGAAGAAGGAACCGATCATGCGATTTTGTGAGTCGTCGCAAATGCCATATACACACAATGCTTTGATGTATTTGGGTGAAGATTTCACTACTTCAATTTCGGAAGCGTACGCTTGACGATCCAGTTTGTATTGATCCCATTCTTCGTCGGTTTTGCATTTGTTCTTGATCTTCTTGATTGGCTTGGGGATGGCTTGTATCATTTTAGTGTGAGGTGATGTCCCATTGCCAAACTCTTTTAAAAGTATGGCATGCTCCTTGCGGTACAATTTATGCCTGACAACCTCTTCATTGTTTGGAAACAAGTCATTAAATAAGAAACATAACGTGCGAGTATCTAAGCGCACATGTGCCCGATGTACATTGAATATTGGAGTCGATTTTGACATTCTTGCCTCGAGGGATGAAAATTCATGTTGCATCCATATATTGAATGCAAACGCTTGTGTGAAAGTCATGTCATCCTTGGCATGTTTGTTTCCAATGAACTCTTTGTTGTTGACAGCAATAAGACGCATCTTGACATCCTTGATGAAATCGAGAACATTTGATGGTATAGGCTCGTCGTGTGTGTCTAATTTTTCAATGGGTGACCGTATAAGCCGAACTACTTGATATGTCTTGATGGTTTTCTCATCCCAAGCTTTTAATTTCAGCTTGACTAAGCGTGTGAGCTTGTCGAATAAAGGATACCATGTATTATTTTCTACAGCTGTAGAAAATGTATGACCTGCATAGTTGTGAATCTGGTCAAAGTATTTGAGAGCGTCGATGTCTTTTAAAAGTGCCGAGTCGGTGAATTTCTCGGAAACACGTTCATATGATATTTGTGATTCTGTATCGGGGTATGCCTCTATCATTCCAATCACCAACCACCGTTTCCAATATGTGTCGTTTTCACTGTACAAATCTGGGATGGGAAGGTTCTCGTTCTCAAGGCGAAGCATGTGGAATGCAAATATCAACGATGTGCGATGGAGTAGACGACTTACGACTGTGACATATTTCTCCACACGATCTGAGAAAATGGCGTAGTCCTTGTTATTTAGTGTCATTGCCCCCTTCATACCGCTTTTGATGACTGTAATTGTATGCTCTTCTTCATACTCTTTGCCAACAAGACAATGTTTTAAACACAATGTCCATAGCCCATCCCAAGTAGTTTTAACTGGTATTTGAATACCACCTTTTGCAAGGATGGCACGGAGTTGTTTGGCATTTAAAGTACTAGCTTCTTCCATCATGTGATCACCATCTCCATATTAAACAAAACGTAATAAATTCTTATATTCTTTTTCCACTAAATTGTTTACATGTGCATAGCAATTTCTTACTAAACACGGTTTCATGCTTTCATGGATAGATCGTGCAATAGCCGTAGGGACATTGTTGCGAACAAACAAGTTTCTAAACACCCTTTTGACTTGTGAAAAACACAACTCGATTGGGTTATATTGTGGAGAATATGGTGGCGTGTACAAGATGGCAACTTTCCTTTGCAATTCAAGTTTCTTATGAATGGATGCATTATCCATTAAAACTAAATGAGAATTGTCGATGTCTAACTGGTCAATAAAGTTTTGATACAATACCTTGTTTATGCTCCCTTTGTGCACGGTAAAATCAACTTTACCGCATGGGAATATTGCCATCAGTAAACTATAATGATTCCAACCACCCGGTGTCCTACATATGACCTCTTTGTTCTTCTTCGAGTACCCATAAATAGGGCGTAGACATTCTGAAAACCCACATTCGTCAACACATACAATATTACTATTGATTGCGTTGGTATACCTCTTGACAAATTGTTCTGTCAACATTGGCAACGCATGATTAGTACATACACCACGTTTGTGTGCTCTCTTTTTTGAAAACCCAAGAAGCTTGACATATTTTGATATTGTGTGTAATGAAATATTTGAGAGACCGTTCATCTCACGCTTTAATTTTCTTAAAGTCGAAAATGGGTTGTCTTGTATGTACATCATGATAAAATCCTTGCACTTATCAAAAAGTCGATTAATACGTGATATTTTTACCTTGGCTACATATGTCAACCTCTGATATTTTTTCCATCTCCAAAGAGTACTGCGATGGACTTTGATAAGCACACTCGTCTTACATAAACCGTGCAATTGTACAAAATGCAATGCTAATTTTCGGAAGTCCTTGCTAAACATGGTAAACAAAAAATGTGAGATGAGTTCCGTTGATATTTGAACGCAAATTTCCAAAAAAACCTATTGGTTCATGTTGCAAAAGTAATTGGTCATGACTATAGCAACTGTTCCATGGCTGTACAATCAGACCACACCACAAACACGAATGGACGAACTGGACATGTATCTAAAAGATGTTGAACGCGGTTGGAGTTTATATATTTCAGACACGAACTGTTGTATCAAATTTTAATTTATTCTTATAAATCACTTGATAAGAATATATTGATGTTGTACTTCTGGCTTTTCATCGTTGTATTCATTGGACAAAAAAAGCTGTCTCCATTTGTGATTATTTTGTAAAAAACGAAAGTAACATTTTTTGTTCACATGGTATAAATATAAATGACCATCATGCTTGTCCTCGATATTCAAGTTCACGCGCCAAACAGAATGTGCAAGTTCGGTGCTATCAATGCACCAAGCCGTGCATCCCATGTCAATCCTTTTCATTGGAACGTACCGGTTCCGATTCAATTTCTGACCGATGTCAACTTGTTGAAAATTGCGATATTTGCGCTTGAAGGCGTCATCGGTATTCCGTACACACCTGTAATGGCGACCCACAAAAACGCAATTATTGACATATTACGGAACTTGGCTATCAAAAATAGGCCATTAATGCCAACGAAAAACCTGAATTTCACTTACAACTTCACCAACATGTTTGACATGACCGCCGAGCAAGCGTGGTGCATCGCGAACACGATGATTGCAGTTCACATCAGTCGAAACACTTCCCCAACCGATGTCATCAACGATTGCATGGACATTATCATTGCCAAGATGGCGCACGCCTGAGTCTTTCAAGTTGGTGTCATTAACGGGGACTGATTCTCGTATTGCATCCGCGCAATAAAATCGTCATCGTTTTCATCAACATTATTTTTTTGCTTATCGGTGACAATCTGCATATCAATATTTAGAGACATCATTTCTTGTGACAATAACTTGTAACAATACGGGACAATGAACTTTTTACCAAGATAATCCATCATGAATCCATCGCTTTTATCAACGTAAGCCTCTTTCAAAAATGACGACATACCTCCAACTAAGAGAACATCGCGTTCCATTTCACCCAGTCGGAGGCCGCCATCGATTGCACGGCCACGAACAGGCTGTCGTGTGATGGTTGATACGGGTCCGGTTGTACGATAGTTTACCTTGTCTTTCACCATGTGTTTTAATCGGTAGTAGTACGTGGGACCTATGAATATATCTGCTTCTATCTGTTCACCTGTAAACCCGTTGTACATCACCTCATTGCCGGTATTGTCAAATCCATGTTTGTTCAATTCTTCCTTGTGCTTGTCAATGTTGTGATCTTCAAAAATGGTTGCGTCTGTTATGTAAGCTCCACATGCTCCACTTTTGCTGACCAAACACTCTAGTAAATGTGCGGCTGTCATGCGCGTTGGGATGGCGTGGGGGTTGATGATGACATCGGGCACTAACCCGTTTTTCGTGAACGGCATGTCCTCTTTTCTCAACACCATCCCAATGACACCCTTTTGGCTGTGCCGGGAAGCCATTTTATCACCCAACTCTGGGATTCTGAATTTTCGCATTCTGACTTTCGTGTTCCTTTCTCCGTTTTCGTTTTTAAAGACAATGACTTTGTCAATGACACCTTCGATAGTCTTATCGGCAATTTTGCTCATATCCTTGTAGCTAACGTTCTTCTTGCCATCGACGACATCTACCGATATTCCCAATTTGCCTAGCATAATATCATCTTTCTCGATGTATGCATTCAACTTGGGCATGCCATTGTCATCAACAGTGTCTACATTAGCATACTTACACTTGATGTCGATCGCTTTTGCATTTAGATCATGCGGGTTACAAAACATCGTATTGCTACCCCTAGATTGATTCGACTCCTCAGAATCGATGAAGCTTTTGAAATATGTCAAATTAAACATTCCCGATTCAATGGAGCTCTGATTCACAATGAGAGCATCTTCTTGATTGTAACCTGTGTACGTCATGATGGCAACAATTAGGTTTTCTCCATTGGGAAGATGATCGTTTCCCGTCAATACATTGTATTTGGTTGTGACTAATGGTCTTTGCGGATAGTGTAAAACATAGCTCATCGTGTCCATCCTGTTGTTGAAGTTGGTTGAGTACACCCCGATGGCTTGCTTCCCTTGTGCACCCGAGAACACACATCTTGTCGCCGGATTGTGATTTGCGTACGGTATGCTGTTTGTATATAGTCCTAGGTTGGTTGTCGGGTGGATTTCACAATGCGTGTATCTATTGAGCGGAAACGTTGTCAACTCCTTGGGGAACATAGCAATCAGCGTGTTATACGATTCTTCTACATCAATAAATTCCATGGGTGCTTGCTTAGCTTTTAACTCCTCGTATGTCATATTCGTATCTTTGAGACTTATGTACCTATGATCATCCAGTTCTCTACCTTTGTTAGCACCGTTGAAAAGGTCTTTCCAGCTTTTGACTTCAAACTTCGACATGACAAGCGTGTTGTCTTCCACCAGGAACAATGGCCGGGCCAACCTTCCTCCTTGGCAAAACACGTAGATATCATCTCCGTTATGTACAATGGAAATCAATGCATTGATCATGCCATTTCTCCGATATAACCTCAAATCATTTGCAAGTTGGTGTCCTTTTGAATGTATAGCGATAAGGTCGTTATTTACAAATACTTTGGTATTGTTCATTATATCACCAAGGCCCATATCTGAAACATCGTTGCATCCCAGATCCATCAAACAACTATGGATGTTTGACAAATTCATGTCAGTCGAAACATGAGTGAGAATGGCAAGATGTTTGTCGAGACCGATGCTCGCGCCGTCCGGTGAGTGGATGGGACACACCACGCCCCATTGCGATGCATCGATCTTCCTTGGTTGTGTGATCTTCAAGTCACGTGCCATAGGTGTGTTCATTCGCCGAGCATGCGATTGGTATCCAGCGTATGATATCCGATTCAAATCTTGTACAATGCCGGCTTTTTCCGGGTCGTTCTCAAGATTCCAATTACCTTTCAATGAATTTTTTATTGCACCCTCAATGATAGACGAGTCAAAAATGGAAAATATGTCATTCGGTTTTACCAACAAAGATATTTCATCACGCGTTGACCACCCGCCCGCTACATATGAAGCTTCAATACTTTTCCTGATATGTTTACGCAGTTTGTTATAGTTGTCCCTGAATAATTGATAGATCAACTCACCTGAAACGTCGAGCCTTTTGTGTGTAAAACTGTCTCGATTATTTGGAGGAGCCATACCAAGTCGCGTCCTCACTAACTTGTTGACCAATTGACCGAGAAAGATAGCTTTCTTTCGTAGATCGGATCCGGTGTTTCGTAGAAAGTCGTTCACAATGATGTGCTTGACGTGATCTGTATTTTTATAACGCACAAAATCCTTCAAATACAACAAGACGTCTTTTTGCGTGTACAAATTATGCTTATTGTCCACCAATGTGTAGTACAAAAAGTCAACAATATCCTTGTTAGCTTCCAAGTCTCCCACAATATATTCTAGAATTCGTTTGTCGCTTTCGATCCCAAGCGCCCTAAATGCAACTTGTATAGGAACTTCTTCACTGACATCCGGGATTTTAACCATGACAGTGTTTGGGTGTTGCTTGTTCTTCTTAGTGCAGACATAGAACATGACGGTCTTCTTGAATGGGTCGTTCTCGATGGTACATTGGATCTGAGCTTCAACAGCGTGCTTTTCTGGACCGCTATCTTCATGGGAGACTGTGACAAATAACCTGTTCGTGACAATCCGTTCTTGACCAATAATGATCTTCTCCTTGCCATCGACAATAAAGAAACCGCCTTGATCGTACGGGCAACTACCCATTTCCCTGATCATTTTTGGAGGTTGGTTTGACAACACACATAAACACGAATTTGCCATAATAGGAATATTACCAATTTTAACCCTCTCAAACACGACATCTTGGATGTTATCCTTGGCGCCGAATGTCTTGTACCTGATCAACACATCTGCGTAAATGTCCGATGAGTAGTACATGTTTTTCACCATGGCATCGTTAGGATATAGGGGTCGGACGTTGTTGCCATCATTGTAAACAGGTTTTCCCAAATACACAAGATCGCTTTTTTCGCCTCCGATGTATACTGATATCTCATGTCGTGGTTTACCTACGTCGTCATTCTTGACAAACGAAATGTTGATATTTTTTATTGTGAATGGTATTTTGTTTCGGACGAAATCATTGAAGGAATCAATGTGGTGTTTCGTAATAAAATTCTGATTATCCTTGAAATATGTTTCAATAACTTTCCATTCCATGTATACACAAATTGTGTCATTGCTTTATACCCGATTCACCATTGAACATTTTTGTATCGACTTATCACACAGACGTATCATCCGTGTGAATATCGTCATGTGTTTCACCCTCGATACCGTTCACTGGGGGAGTGTTGTTATTGTTTTTACCATTTTTTCGTTTGGGTTTCTTAGGCAGGATGGGGGATATACTGGATATAGATGCGACAAGGGTATCAAGGGTATCCGGAACTTTACAAAGCTCGTCGACTGCGGTGATTGTTGGATCTGCGGTGATTGTTGGATCTGCGGTGATTGTTGGATCTGCGGTGATTGTTGGAACTGCGGTGACTGTTGGATCTGCGGTGACTGTTGGATCTGCTGTGACTGTTGGATCTGCGGTGACTGTTGGATCTGCTGTGACTGTTGGATCTGCTGTGACTGTTGGATCTGCGGTGACTGTTGGATCTGCGGTGACTGTTGGATCTGCGGTGACTGTTGGATCTGCGGTGACTGTTGGATCTGCGGTGACTGTTGGATCTGCGGTGGCTGTTGGAACATCAATTGTGGGTGCATCCGGTACGATACACATCTTGTCGGTAGAGATAGATGCAATCACGGATGACATTTTAGAATCGATAACATCGTTGAATTTCCCTTCCAGTACATTATGCCCCCAATCTTCAAGTTTGTAATCGATCATTTTATCAATGATTCCCGTAGCCATTTCTTTTATTTTTAGATTGAGAATACTCACAATAATTTTATGCTCTTTCTCCATCTGAGCGACCACGCATTGTTTAATTTCGTCACGCGCCTTTGCGATTCTATCATCAATGACACACGACATTGCATATGTAAACTCTTGGGATGGGGTGCTTGCATTATTGACGTGTTGTTGTAAATCCCGCTTTGTGTCATTAATTGCTTTGGTCAATGCGTTTTTCACACCATTCATATATGATACAACATCAATGCTCATCCTTAATCACGTACATGAGATTTTCACAGTCCAAATACGCATTTGAAAAAAAACGATTTAAAGTTTATGATTTATATATTAACGCACTGACAAATGTTTCACAACTTGACCCAAGAGAGCCCTTGCGCTGAAATAGATTCTAACGTCAAAGTCGAGCCATATGCGCATCAGAAAGCAGGGGTGTTTGCCATGCGCCAATTCGAGGCTAGCAAAGATCGACCGTTGCTCCTCGAAACTCAATATTCTCTTTGCACCGAAGTTGCGATATTGGCCGACAAGGCTGGATCGGGGAAAAGTCTTACAATGTTGCTTCATGTGTCATCGAATCCAATCCTTCGAACGGAAATGCAAAACAATGTAGTAAAAAATTTCAAGTACTCATCGCTAACAAAAGTAGAACGCGTGGATAATATCATCAATACAAATGTGTTTTTGGTCACAAGCGCAACACTCAGGCAATGGTCAATGTACATCGATATGGTGCCGGCAATCCAACACGCCCAAGTGTTCGCGTCTCCCAAGCTGACAGATATGGACGTGACTGACATCATCAGTGGGAATTATATGTACGTTTTCCTTACAAATGTGACGTACAAAAAGGTATTGACGCAGATAACGAACAACGCATTGAACCCCACATTCCAACGACTCATAATCGACGAGGCCGACTCCATTTTGGACATTCCAGCGTTTACGTATGTCGACTCATTATTTACGTGGTTTATATCGTCTACGCCATATCTTCTACTTCGAAAACCTACAGCGCATCGTATTTCCATTAAGCTAGAGCCGTGTTTTACGAACACGTGTGGCATAGAAACGTTCATGGTGCGGTCTTCGTCGGAGTTCATCGACCAATCTCTGATTATACCCCCATATGTAGTCACTCGGGTGGACGTCATGCGTCCTAACATGCATAACGTGCTGGAAAACTACGTGACCCAAGACATAATGCGCGCTATCGCGGCGTGTGATATACACACCGCAATCCAACGTCTTGGATGCAATCATGCCACCGAAAGCAGCGTTGTTTCGATTGTGACATGGAAGCTCATGGAGGATATCACTTCATTGGAATCGAACTTATCAATCGTCCCAGCAAACATTGTACCGCGCATTTTGGATCGTATAGCGGAGGCCAAGAAGAAGATAGAGAACATACAAGCTCGGTTGAAACAGTCGAACTGTTGTCCCATCAGCCTCGACACCATCAATGTTCGAGCGATTGTGCCGTGTTGTCAAAACACTTTCGAGTTCGAGAACCTGATGAAGTCGCAATTCGTGAAGAACATATGCCCGATGTGCAAAGCCACAATCAACATCCACGACATTGTAGTGGTCAACAACGTTCCAGCGGATATCAAAGCACCTCAACATCGGAGCAAAAACGAAGCATTGACATTTCTCTTGACAGAAGCAATGCGACTGCCCAACGCAAAAATACTGATTTTCAGCCAGTTCACAATGACGATGGTAGATCCCGTGTGCAAGGTTCTTGGTTTGAAATTCAAGGAGATCAAGGGGAATCATTTGCAAGTGGACAAGACGGTTCGCGAGTTTACCAATGGCAATCTGAATGTGCTACTCTTGAATTCGTTGAATTTTGGAGCGGGAATCAACTTGGAATGCGCATCGCACATCATCACTATGCATTGGATGACGTCTTGCCATTATTCGCAATTGATCGGAAGGGCGCAACGTCCGGGGAGGAAGTTTCCGCTGCAAGTGTCAAAGTTGCTCTTCCAAGATGAGACATTTTAAAAAAAAACGATATAAGAATTCAAGCCACAAACAAGTGAAAATGATTATCCCAGTCCGGTGTTTCACGTGCAGTAATATTCTGGCTAATAAGTGGGTGTATTTTTGTAAGAAGAAAGAAGAAATTGCGAGTAAAGAGACGGATAAGCTTGAAACAGACGACGACGGTTTCTACCAATTGAAGTTGGGTGGAGTTTTGGACGAGCTGGGTCTTACACGTATTTGTTGCCGCCGCCATTTGCTTTGCCACCGAGATCTGATTAACGAGATATAATGGAGGTTGGTCTCGATGAAGCCGGCCGAGGCTCCCTCATGGGGCCGGTGTTTGCGGGAGGTGTTATTTGGGCGTCGGACTGTGTCATCCCGCCCGGTATTGTGATCAAAGATTCAAAAAAAATGACGAAATTACAACGGTTCAGGGCGAGGACGTTTATCGAAGCCAACGCAGTAGAGTGGCACGTTGCATTCAAAAACCACGAAGTCGTCGACCAAGTCAACATATTGCAAGCAACAATGCTGGCAATGCACGATTGCTTAGAAAACATGAAGACTCCCATCGCAAATATATTGGTTGACGGTTCGTACTTTAAACCGTTCAAGGGTGTTCCACATGCATGCATTGTTTCGGGTGATAACATTCACACGAGCATTGCGGCTGCGAGCATATTGGCAAAAACGTACCATGACGATTACATACATCAATTATTGCTTGATAACCCGAATCTTCACGTGTTCGATTTGGATCACAACATGGGTTATGGTACAAAGAAACACATGGATGCTTTGCGTGCATTTGGGCATAGCAAGTATCACCGCATGAGTTTTAAGTTGCCAAGTAATTTCGCGTTAACATGAAATGGATACGGAACAGTCATATTTGAGCTTGGTGTCCAAACTCCAAGCCGAACCTCATATCGATTTGTATTCCGATCTTTTGCAAAATGAAAAACACACGTTGGATACAGTAAACCGTGTGATCGATCATGAACGGCGGAAGCAAATTACACGAAATAGTTTTTTAAACATGACAGTGGATCAAATGTTTAAAACAACAATGGACAAAATGGCGAAGATGATTACATCGCTTGTCACATGCAAAACAATGGACGATGTGTATACGTTATTGTTCACAGATGACCCGCAGATTACATTCGCCGCAGGGATAGCCATCGTAGCCGTTTCGATAATAGTTTTTTTGATCTTATCTGCGTGGGGCTGACAATGTAAAAATCATTACACAATACATGTTTCCAATTGTGATTATTGCGGCCGTGTTGTGCGCAATGAAGGCCGATATCCGTGAAATATTCCTCATCGCATGTGTTGTTATCGGGCTCTATTACTTTAACACAAGAAAAAAAGGCATTGTATCAAAAATCGGGAATAATTATGTCCAAATACAAAAGTATAGGAAATTGGGTCAGGTTTTAAATGGGATACAATTTGTGTTACATTACAACGCTGGCGATTTTATCAAGTTGCACGAGGCAATTGAATCATTTTTGGTCACATACAATCGAATACTGTTGAATCATGCGCGCTACGGGACACACTTCGCCCAACTCAAAGTATCCGCTTCAATCGTGAATAAAATTGCATCGTCTTTACTGTTTTCCCTTCCAGCAAATATAAAAGACGGCGTCATGCTTTCGAGCTGCGCGTATATTGAGCGTTTTGTAAACAACATTTTGAAGACGACTAGCGTTATTTGCGGACATGCCCCGACAAATGACATGCCGTCTCCTGAAAACGAACACGATTTGATTGATGCAGTGATTTGATGGTATCACGGGATGTAAGCATCATCCGTTTTCAGTTGGACGCGTGCGTGGAATTCGGGCGGAATGATGTCCTGCCAAGATATATGGATTTGATGCTTTATAAAGCTAGGTGTATTTCGACCCAGGAAATCAACTTTTACCAATACTACAAGACCAAATATGTCCATGAGCATATGGTCAAGATTTTAGATATTATCGACGATACCTTGGCATATGACAATCAATTTCCGTTTTACATGATGGCAATGACGGTGCCGGATATCATTGCAACTGTCCAACTGATGAACATAATTTTACATCGTTTGGGAAATTGTGACTCTTTGAATGTAGCCCTCAAGAACATTACGACATGGGATGACATATTACGTTTTATTGGGACAGATCAATACAAGGCTGCCCTGTTCTTGAAGGCGTTCGTTAAAAGCATGTGATCCCATTTATTTTGGTCGGTCAGTACGAGGCAAAAAGTATCAAAAGCGTGCGCAACTCATGTTGCAAACAATTTAGTACCTGCCTGTACCGTTTTGGGGTTTGAAGACTTGATATAAGGTTTTTCGGGTATTACCAAACAATATATAATGTTCCTTTCTCAAGAAGTCCTCATCGAGCTGTTTGGCATTGTATCCGAGTTTTTTATGGAACGGCATGGTGTCGACTTGATCAACAAGGAAGGCGACATTAAACAAATCATAGCCACGAACATGAATAAAATAAATACATCCAACCTGCCCATGAAAGAAAAAAAGATGCAAGTTTTACGGATGTGCCAAGCTGATATTGCAATCTTTATTCAACCGCCTTCGCAACAAATGAACACATCTTTTCAATCAAAATTTAGCGACATCCCAAAACCCGAGATCCAGATGGACACGCGAGAAGATCAGGAGCGAAATTATGAGGCGTTGTTGGCGAGGCGCAAGAACGAAGTCGTTGAGTATGAAAGTGATATCGGGTCTCGCGAGACTGCAAACCCTGCATCCATTTCTTCAGTGTTGCCAGCATCCATTGCCCCTCATGTGATTTGGGTCAACAGCAACCAACGAGATGTAAAAAAATATACTCGACCGTATGCATTTAGCATCGGACTTGTGTCATCGAATAAGCAAGTGAAATACCCCGTATTCAAAAACAATGTGATCGTCCCGAGCACGACAAGCCAACATTTTGAAGGGTATCCGAATGTAAATGGATTTCATTTGAATGGTATATCGTTCAATAAGTTTGATCCCGTTGCCGAGCCGGGTAATATTGTTACGTATAAGATTGACAATCAACAATTCTGCGAAAAGTCGTCTATATCGTCCGGTTATACCGTGCGGAAAGTCAGCATGTGCGTTCACAATCATATGATGTATCCAAATTGTTTGACAGTGGGTAGTAATGCATACGAATTGTCCAGCAAAGTCGGACACTATGTGACATATACACCGGTTCAACATGAATCCATACTTAATGTGGTAAACGGGCACGTAGATATTGAGGTGGATGTATCATATATCGAAAACATCGTAGGGTTATCAAATA
This sequence comes from Limnomonas spitsbergensis, assembly GCA_037349105.1. Classification (NCBI taxonomy): domain Eukaryota; kingdom Viridiplantae; phylum Chlorophyta; class Chlorophyceae; order Chlamydomonadales; genus Limnomonas; species Limnomonas spitsbergensis. The sequence continues at coordinate 346,683 of JAYJMM010000093.1, read as the reverse complement.
TTGTATCACATACAGAACATACATTGACGCTTTCGGTGATCAAGACGGACGTTGTGAATGATGGCGATATTATTCAAATGATTGGCGTGCGTATATACTCTATATGCGGTGTAGACGATGCGTTGGTTAACCGAGTGAACTTATTCTTGCGAAATACACATGAAGTGATTCGAGTCAATTCTAACAATGTTACAATTCCGTGTAAAGATACCGAGGTCTTCGATGCAATTTGCGCATTTCCCCACGAAATTAAAGGCATTGTCACATGTCCCATGAAGCAAATTTCGCTGTGTCTCAGTTCGTTGGTTGCGAAGTAATGCCTGCCAAAAACTGCAAATCGAGATCCGAAGGCCCGGGAATGGTGTCGTTCTTATCGAACAATCGGTATGCAACACTGGTACTCTGGGTATTGGGTTCCAGTCCCAATATTATACCGATGCCATGTAGCAATACTCTTTCAAAATTAAGTTTGTTGTTGACGTAATCTGATAACCTGTCAGAATTGATGATGAGCTTGTTACCATCGATTAAAATGACGGCGTTGCACTTATTTACATTGAGATTCAATTACGTCCCACACAACCAATATATCATTGTCACCCTTTTTATCAAACGTAAATGTCATTGTGAATTTTCGCGCGACCGAGATCGTCTTAGCTTCGTACGCAATTCGGTTGTCTTCGCCCAATTTTGAGAAGTCAACGACGACGTTTATCGACGTTTTAGAGGGTTTATATAATTGATCAATCAACGTAAGCCGTGCACGAGGTGTTGTTTTGTAGTATATGTCCGGGTTTGGTGTGCATGATTGCGGACACGTTTCCGCTTTCTTTAGGAAGTCGATGTTGACATTATCTACATACATGCCTATGATTCCGCTAAAATGCAGGATTGCATAAAAGCCCGATCGAAAGAATATATCCACAATGGAATATTTCAAAACCATTGCAAGCGGTACTTTATAAACAAATGTCATCAACATAAATTGTGCAATCGTTGGAGCAATAGCTACGATCGGCAGCTCTATGCCGAGCGGATGCGCGTCGTTGTTAACAACACCGGCTGTTGCCGATCCAATTACAAAGAATAAAATCATAATAATGACGAATGCCGTGAACATTTGCAACGATGTTGTCGGGCTGCAATTCTTAAATGATTCGAGATAGCACAATATAATGTCTTGAAAACCAGAACAAAAATATGCGTATGTCATCAAATAACAAATTATGAACGTCAATGTGTAAACTGGAACGATATTGGTTTTGCTGACCGATCTTGACTTGGTCATGAACAAAAACGACAAACTGAATGCAATAGTTAACACTACGAGGTCGATTGTAAAAAAACGGCTCGGACTGCTCGAATACACATTCGGTACTTTATGGACAATAATAGCGGATGCTAGTGTAATCACCAGCATTGCAACCAATAACACGGTTGTCCCCCATTGCAAATTTTTCACCATGAACGATTTTCGATCGTCTGATTTATAAAACAAGAACCCTGACGCGATAAAGAATAAGATACACACAATCAGTAAACTCATGACCCAAACGTTTACGAACATTTAATTCATTTTGTTTATAAAAACCGTGTTTTGCTCCGCATTTCGTACGTCATGATGAATTCAAAAAACAGGTTCTGATTTCCGAAGTCACATACCTCGCCATTGTATTTACACACCCGGATTTTAATTTTGTTTACTCCGTTGATTGATGGAGACAATGTCTTGCTATATACATTATCAACTACGGTCGTGTCTTCTTTGGAGTGAATTATCGCGAATGCGTTGTTCAAGTTCATGCTTCTCGGGTACATGTCAGATTTAAATTTATCGACTTCAAGCAAATAGTAGTCGTTTGTTTCAGAAAGAGTCGCGGACATGTCAGACACAACGGTACCGTGATTCAAAGCAATCACCCCAACAGTCGATGGGTAAGTATTGTTTAGAACCACGTACTGAGGAGTGGTGTCCTTTAGTGACACAATATTGAATATATTATTTGCCCCAAGGTTATCGTTCAAGACGACGCGTTGGCCCTCTACAAGAAGGCTGTTACTTATAGTGTACACCACCGCCGACGAACATCTAACCGGGTTTGGCAGGGCACCATAATAGTTTTTCAATGGATTGAAGCCCATGCTCTCGGCTATAGAATTGGTCGTGTTTGAAACAATCGAAAAACTCACAAATTGGTTGTTTGCCGAATCAAACAATGAACTCTGAAAGGTGAACTTATTATACACAGAGTTGTATTCGACTGATATAGTGGTACGAGAAATGTTATTTATGGCTTTCTTGAGAAATACCGCCAACTCGTCACAAGTGTATATACCGGGTGGGACTTCCACACTATTAACTTGGGTTTTATCGAGTTCATGCATTTTGTTTGTATTCATATCAAAACCGATAAGTTGTTCGGTAAAATATAGAATGTTGTTGGATTGTGTAATTGTGTAAATCTGTTTAGGTACCCTGTAACTAATCAATGATAACGATGTAACATTATTAATTTCGTCGTCCAACGGGATTTCAAAATTTGAAGATGAAGGGAAGAGTTCGCGATTCCTGAGCCTACTGTCTACAACAATTCGAATGGATTTGTCGATGTTATCCTGAAGTTTGGGTGGAGGTATAATTGCATTTTTACTGAAAAAAACGGTATCCATTGAATTGAGTAAGAAATGCCACTTGATATTGGAAACGCGTCCGCGTAAGAAAATATTAAATCTTACGTATTCCATTGTCATGGACAAGACAGATACAAAACCGGACACCCCTCCTAAGAGCCTTTTCATTGCTACACCAGCTTATGGGTGTTTCGTGTGCAAAGACTATCTGACCTCACTTATGATGCTACGTCTGAAATGCGCGGCTGCGAACATACACACATGCGTGAAATTCATGGGGAACGAGTCTCTGATCACCCGCGCTAGAAACATCATGGTTGCCGATTTTTTGAAGTCGTCGTGCACGCATATGATCTTCATCGATTCCGATATTCATTTTGACGCGGACAGCGTGATTTCAATGCTCGAAAAGGACAAGCCTGTCATGTGCGGTATTTACGCGAAGAAGACATTTGTTTGGGACAACCTGGTCAAACGCACGACTGAACCAATTCAGCAGAGGATGGTGGAGTTCAATATCAACGTGAAACGGAATGGGAAGATCGAAGAGAATAGGTACATCGAGGTCATGGATGCCGCCACCGGGTTCATGATGATTAAGCGGGATGTATTGGAGCTAATCGCTGAACGATTCCCAGAGCTAGAATGCAAAAACGACATCCCAGGGGTCAGAGACGAAATCCCTACTTACATCGCCATGTTTGATTGTATGATCGATCCGGTGTCCAAGCGATACTTGTCAGAGGACTATGCTTTCTGTCGTCGTTGGCAGAAGATTGGAGGTGATATTTGGGTAGATTTGAACTGCGTATTAGGACACATCGGGACGTACGTGTACAGCCCGTCGAACTTTAACGTTGTTAAGGCGTTGTAGAACAATATATAAGGAAGTAATGTTTCATATAAACATTAAGACATGACGACTGATGTTGACAGCGACGATGGGTGGGACACTGCGTTTTCCAAGTTTCCCAAACATAAACGAGTTGCAGCCGTCGAGAAAGTGGTCCCCAAAAAACCAGTCCATGCATCGGCCGCGCTATCAACGCATACCCAATACGGTACATCGGCTTCTAAAATAGAGAAGTCAGCCGATTCAGAGAAACCTATGAACTTATTGGTGACAAAGGCTGAAGGCAACGAACTACGTGACCGCCGACATATGAAAAACATGAAGATGGAGGACGTTGCGCGACGCCTCAATGTTCTAAGGAGCGAGATCAACAACATTGAAAATGGGGCGGCTGTGCGTAATAATCAATTGATGTCAAGGATACGAAATCTTTTATGTGATATAAAGAAATACTAGTATGTTTTAGAAAGATGAATGTTCAATCAGCAAAAGGTACCATGCTATGTGGGATGCTTCAGGATGAAAGGGAGGAGTGTAGTATTGATTTCTCCGGAATGATGACTCAGTTGCCGTTCGAAGTCAAGTTTGACAAATTGAACGTCTCATTCGCACGGTCGTATCTGGACACTTATAACGCGTTTTTGAGAGACGAGTCGATGCATATCCTCATTTGTATTCCGACCAACAAATGCAATCTCATGTTTTTGAAACGCGCAATTGCAAACGAAGCCCGTGGATGCGTGCTTGGGATCTTTCCGATCCCACGGATCGATTGGGGGCGATTGGCAGAAGGACTGCCGGCAACTACCTATCAGATCCCAGAGAGCAACATCGGAACGATCGAAGACGATGGATGTGCGCTCCTGAAAACGCCTACATATAACTTTGTTGACAAGTTTCCTGAGATTTTCGTCCTGAAGAAATGTTGTGATCAAACCATGTACGTTGATGTAAAATCTCCTTTCTCCAGCACATCAAAAGTTGAATTTGCAGGTTGTATTAAGCTGCGTATTGCACAACAACAAAGCGAACGGAACGAACAAATTGAGAAGCAAAAACAAGGAGAGGCAATTGAAAAAAATCAAAGTGAGACTTGAATGCAACATATATAAAGACAAGCTAAGTACTAAAATAACACAATATGTCAAACGTTCTTCTCGATCCCAATTCCAGCAGGTTCAGTATTTTCCCGATCAAACATCGCGATGTATGGAAATATTACAAGCAAGCGCAAGCAAGCTTTTGGTCGGCAGAAGAGATCGATTTATCTAACGATAAGTGGGACGATTTGAAGCCAGACGAACAACACTTCATCAAGCATATATTGGCGTTCTTTGCAACATCAGACGGCATCGTTAACGAAAACCTTGCATCCCGTTTTATGAGTGAGGTTCAATTGCCAGAAGCTCGTTGCTTCTATGGCTTTCAAATCGCCATGGAAAATATCCACGGAGAAACGTACAGTTTGTTGATTGATACGTACATCAAAGACTCTACCGAAAAAGCACGCTTGTTTGATGCGATTCAAAACATCGAATGCGTGAAGAACAAAGCGGAATGGGCGCTCAAGTGGATCGACTCACAAGAAGATTTCGCCAAAAGGCTCGTTGCGTTTGCAGCAGTGGAAGGCATCTTCTTCTCGGGTTCGTTTTGCGCAATATTCTGGTTGAAGAAGCGAGGGCTTATGCCTGGATTGACATTCTCGAACGAGTTAATCAGCCGAGACGAAGGTCTTCATTGCGACTTTGCATGCCACCTATACACAATGTTGCCTCCTCTCGACGAGAGCGAAATCAAGGCAATCATCGAAGATGCCGTTGTCATCGAAAAGCAGTTCATTTGCGATGCTTTACCAGTGTCCCTTATTGGAATGAACAAAGATTTGATGAGTGATTATATCGAGTATTGCGCGGATCGTTTACTTGTGTCTTTGAAGGTTTCTAAATCGTACAACACGGTAAATCCATTCGATTGGATGGAAATGATTTCGTTGCAAGGAAAGACAAACTTCTTCGAGAAGCGCGTATCCGAATACCAGAAGTCCGGTATTATGGACGCAAACAACACAGTATTCACGCTTGATGAGGATTTTTAAGATTGTAAATGTTTTGATATTTGCCTATTTTTTGCAATCATTTTGCTGCCTCAGCGGCCTGTGCTGCCTCTATTTTTGCTTGCAATAATTTAATGTTTGCTTCTATTTTGGCCACCTCGGCATTGTGTTGTGCGGGTGTTTTTGTGACATCTGATTCTTCAGAATTTCGGCTGTGTGCGGATGATTCGGCACTCAATGATTCTGATTCTTCAGAAGTTTCGCTGTGTGCGGATGATTCGGCACTCAATGATTCTGATTCTTCAGAAGTTTCGCTGTGTGCGGATGATTCGGCACTCAATGATTCTGATTCTTCAGAATTTTCGCTGTGTGTGGGTGTAACGGTTGGGGCAGCTTGTGTAACGGTTGGGGAAGCTTGTGTAACGGTTGGGGCAGCTTGTGTAACGGTTGGGACGGTTGATGTGCGAAGAGAGGAGGCTTGTCCATCAAGTGTACCAGATCTGCCATCTTTGTCGTGTATAAATTCATCATCTTGCGAAGTGCTATTTAGTTGATTGAAGTCCGGGTCCGTTGAATTGGAAAAAATGCCAACATGATCTTGTGTACTTGTATTTTCGACATCTTGCGAATAGACCATTGATTGGGCATTTATTGTGTTTGCTAGTATAGCATCGACCTCGTTCAAGAATGCCAGCCGGGAGGATATGGCTTGTATGTTTTGTGATACATTCAACATTATCTCGTAAACCGTGATAACACTCGTATTTTTTTTCATTTTGCTGAATTGTTGCCGCGTGCTTGGTGTAATTCGGTATAAATCTTGCGCATATTTGGTACCACCCATCAATTCGAGCAATTTGTCCATCTGCGAATTGGTAATTGGATGTATGTTGGTGAACATTGATTTTATATTGTCGATAAAGAACATTTTCTTTTCTCCAAATAATGCAAGGGTTAACAAGCAGAACATAAAAAATGTAAACGTTGAGATCAATGTATACAATGAGAAAAATGACAAAGTTGGGAAGTTTCTCTCTAGCCAAAGTTCCATTGCGTGCATCAATCCAATTACGCATCCCATAGCAACAAACGCCAAGCTCATATCAAAACGATTGTTTTTACAAAAATATATACTGAGTCCGATGACAATGGGCGCGACTAACAATGTTAACACGGTCAGTATGACTGTAAATTTAGATCTCCTCACGACCGCATCATTCCATGTCATTGAAAAGGTATACGAAATCCAAATCAATCCCACACTCATCAACAAACATATAGCATGTAAAGACAACAACCACCTGATGTGCATTTACATTAATGACATATTTCTACGTAAAATTTGTCGCGCATCACATTGTGAAAGTGCAACAATAATCGTGTTTTCCCTGGTTGCAATTTGTATCTTTGATGGTATAATCCTTGATTTTACAAGAAAAATACCTTTGGATGAGAGGTGAGCAAGTTGCATGAATGAGATCTTGTTGAAATGTGACACTTGACCTGTTTTTTAAATAATTGATCAGAGGTGCAAATACGGGCAGACATTTTGGGCTACAAATAATAAGGTCGATGTTTTCCGTGCCAAAACATTGACACAGAAATATGGACAAACTCACGATATCGTTGTATTCTGAAGGGATGAATGTCGATGATTTCGGCGGTTCGTTTGTCAGAATAGAAAAATCGGAGAAGTGGCTCATGATTCCAATATGCGTGTATGTGTGGAGAGCACACGATTCCTTCACAATTTTTTGGAATAAATCCGGTTGGGATCCTCGAGGATCGAAAACAATGGGAAGGATGGTGTCGCTTGCTATGGACCGCATGATCATGTCGTGTCTCGGGAGCATCGATGAGACAAGTATAATTGATCTTTCAATTTTGTCATAGCTACATTCGGCAATCGAATCCGAATCGCATGTATCGTACCTTGCCAACAAGCATTTTACATTCTTGTTGATGAGATATATTTCATCAATCAGGTCTTGTTGCATTCAATTAATATTACATTTCAAAACGAAAAATGAGTTTTGAAAGCCATGAGCACTTCATATCAAATTAAAACCACAAAAACCCTGGCCGTCTCCGAAACCGATTTAACTGATTTAACCGAAACCGCAATTTGGCAATAAAACCACGACCCACCTTAAAAATATCACAACTTATCAAAAATGAACATCTCTTCTTCAATCAATGCCATGAATGAGGTAGAATCGGCCCTCAGGCCATCGCCCGTGAACGTGTCACTGATCGTCATGATGATATATCCATCAACAACCATGAACGTCTTCAAGAACATTGGCATGTGGGATTTTCCGCCCGAGGGATTTTCCGTTGTTTCGACCAGGTTTCTCAATGTCATCATGCTCAAGGGGCGAATCCTTGAAAACAACATTTCTGTCAAGATATTTAACGCGGGATCAGCGCACGTTACCGGTATCACAAACGACACGGTGTACGACATCTTCATTGAGCGTTTGTACGATTACTTGAACATGGCAAACATCGGCTTCAGTGCGGACAGAGTGTACGTGGACAAGGTCGCCATCCAACTGATGAACGCGAATTTTGCCATCAACAGAGAGATCAAGTTGGAGCTTCTGCGAGATGCCATGACGAACGAGGCGGGTGTCAATGTCACACGTGACGAGCGCATCCACCGGGGCTTGAAGATCCAATTCTTGAACGATGCGCCGGACGACATGAAAGTCAGGCGAAAGAATGTGAAGGCGACCGCTTTTGTTTTCCGCACGGGGAGCGTCATTCTCGCCGGAGCGAATTCGTTCAACAATATGGTCACATGCCACAGATTGACGGTGCAGTTCCTCGAGAAGTATGACCACGTCGCATGCTCGGAGAAGCTTCCGCCAGTACCCAAGGTATTGAAGAAGCGGGGTCGCAAGCCCGGTAGCATTGTCTTTGATACAATGGATGCCATGGAGAAAAAGTTACGTCTCGAACTCTCAAATGTGTAATTTTTTTACTCGGCATATTGTATCATGAAAGGTGGCTCATTCGTTGCTGCAGGGACTTATGGTTGTGTTTTTAATCCTCCAATACGATGTAATAAAGCGAACGATCCAAATGCTAGCTTGGTTGGAAAGGTGTTCAGAAAGGAAGCACATGCAATTGACGAAACACAAATTCAAAAAAACATTGAACGTATGGACCCATATAGCATTTTTACGGTTAAGCTCATATCAACATGCGTCAAGCTCTCTAAGGCTGATATCATAGAGGACCAAGGTTACGAAGCTACCCAATCGTGTACATATTTAAACAGTGCAGACTCGTACACGCAAGTGACGTTCGAAAATGGCGGTGCTAGTCTATTTGACATGTTCTCACTGATAGAAAAGAGGAATGTAATGTTCGACAGATGGGTGCTCGACGTTGGTCGTGTACTGTATGGCTTGTGTGTGATGGAAAAGAAAAAGATGGTCCATCGCGATTTGAGTACAGGAAACATGTTGTACAATAACAATACGAATACTTTCAAAATTATAGATTTCGGATTTGCAGAGCCATATGAAAACCATTTGACGCATTACAGACGTACCAAAGTGTATGATACCGTTTACATGTGGTATCCTCCCGAATTCAAGGTGTTTACCCCTTATATTACATCATTTGAAAGCTTAAAAAAATCGTACTTGTTAAATTTTTCCAATATCGGACCACGACCAATTCCGGCGTTATACGGCGAACGTTTCATTCCAGATTTGTATGACTTCTACACTAAGATAAGAAATACAAAGACTAATATTATCGATTTCTTGAAACCTGTCCGAAATAAAACAGACATATATGCTGTTGGTATATGTTTCCTTGTTTTGATGATAAAAACAAGGGAAGAAGGAATGTATCAGAACGTACACGCTTTCGAGGCATTCCAAGAGTTGCTCACTCGATGCATTAACCCAGATCCGTTTCAACGTGCATCACCAATGAATGCATTTACTTCTTACCACACCATCATGAAAACTCATTACCCGAAATATCGAGGGGTGTTGTACGCGTGTATTGCACCAAGCGCTGCATCGCTTAGAGGAATCGTGAAGAAAGATCTCATTGAAATTTGCAAGATCAAACAATTACCTACCCACGGTTCTGTGTCAATTTTGAGGGCACGGATTCTTGAATAGAAATTTATAAATAATATACATTAATGGCAAACGAGTGGGTTTTACCCAACCGAACACAATTTGTTGATTTTGTGGCAGACAAATTTAAATATGACACTGGCGTGTACACGAAAAATAAGATGACATGCGAGCAAAGCAATAAATCGTTCGAGCTATTTCAACACCAACACATCATTGCTCAGTTTTTAAGTAATACGACACCGAATCGAGGATTGATGTTGTATCATGGACTCGGCGCGGGTAAGTCGTGTGCCGCTATCAATGTTATCAATGAACACAACAAGTCACACCGAGTGCTAGTCTTGTTGCCGGCGTCGCTAGAGAAGAATTTCAGAGCAGAAGTTCTCAAATGTGGTGATCAAAAGTGGAAAACGAGTCGATGGGTCCAGGTAAAGACAGGAAAAAAACAAAAATGGGTGGAGGATATAAACGGACTTTCATTCGCACATATGGAAAGCAATGAGAGAGACAGTTTTCAAGTGCAAATGATGAACGATATTGATAACGACATGTCATTCTTTCATTACAACGGATTGAGTACGTTAAAATTCAACGCAATATCGCATATCGTGAAGAGCGAAAAATGCATAGTTATTGTGGACGAGGTACATAACTTTATATCCAGGAGCATAAACAATCCCACGTCGTTATGCGCTCGCCTTCATACCATGTTGTGCGCATCGAATACCATAAAACTGGTCGCATTGTCAGGAACTCCGTTTATCAATTATCCGAGGGAGATATCGTACCTGGTAAACTTGGTGAAGGGTTTCCAGAAGATTCATCAGTTAGATATAACGACGAACAACAACCAAATAGATGGAACCGAAATTATATCGTTGGTCAACAGCCTACCAGACATTGACTTTGTCGAGAAACTTGACTTCGAGAAGATGAAACTCCGGATCTCCCTCGCACCTCCTGGCTTCGTAAAGATTGGTCAACGTTACAAAATGACGACAACGCCTTCTAATATTCAAACCACATTGCGTAGCATAAGTGACATTTTGGCGAGTAAAGGCATCAAATTGAAGGACGTAGTCAAGATTGAAAATATACCGTTGATCCCGTACGATGTAGAAACGTTCTTCAAAACTTTCATAGATGAATCGAATCTATCTCTGAAAAACATGGACGTTTTTCGGCGCCGAGTTCTAGGGTTTGCATCGTACTTCAGTTATCAAAACGAAGATCTGTTCCCCAGTGTGATCAAAGACGAAGTTGTTCGATGTGAAATGCAGCCGCATCAGTTTCAAAGATATCAAGAGGTGAGAATTGACGAGATTCAAAAGGAGGAATCAGCGGCTCGGAAAGCTGCTATGAACATGCTAGATTCACCGGGCCAGATTTACAAGACGTTTTCGCGAATGACTTGCAATTTTGCATTCCCTAAGAACATTAAAAGACCGTACCCGTCTACAATATCAGACTACAATACATTATTGGATGAAAACAATAATGAAGAGGTCGCTGAAATGAGTAAGAAAGACACGTACAACCTCGCTATCAATAGATCATTGAAATACATAACTTCGAAGGCGGACACCTTATTGAAGTCCGACTTGATTTCACACAGTTGTAAATTCTATGCGATGTATAACAATATCGCGGTTAGCCCAGGCCCGGTTTTGGTTTACTCACAATTTCGACGTGTAGAAGGGTTGGGGTTGTTCTCGGAAGTCTTGAACGCAAACGGGTACGTCGAGCTCACTGTAAAAAAAGGAGAATTGATTGTGGATAAGGACGACTTTGCGAAACCAAAATACATCATGTTTGGGGGCGATAACAGTCAAGACGAAACTCAGATATTGTTGGATATATTTAATTCGAATTTCAGCGGATTACCCGCAAAAATAGTTGACAAACTCGTAGATATGCATGGAAAGGGCTTCGATAATAATTATGGGAACATAGCAAAAGTGATGATGATCACGCAATCCGGCGCGGAGGGTATATCGCTAAAGAACGTACGACAAGTTCACATATTGGAGCCTTATTGGAACAACATTCGAATCGAGCAGGTCGTAGGGCGTGCTATAAGAACCTGCTCACATTACACTCTCCCTGTAAAAGATCGCAACGTGAGTGTATTTAAATACATATCGTACATCCCGAAATCACTAGTGGGGGAATCTTCTAAAATCGCCATCAAAGACAACGGATTAACTACGGATGAAATGGTCATGAACATCGCTTCGAAAAAGACTAAGATCATGCAAGATTTGTTACAACTCGTAAGGGAAACGTCTATTGATTGTAATGTTCATAATGTATTGCATGGCAAATTGCAGTGTTTTGCATTCGATAAAAACGCAAGAGAGTTTGCGTACGATCTCGATATAACGGTAGATGAATTAAAACATCAAAAACGTAACTCGGTGAAAACCTTGCGGTCGACAAAAATAGTAACGATACAGCAAAAACAATACGTACTTGTTGGAACCAGCGACCTTTACGACTATACACTGTTTAAAAACAAGGTTTTGAAATTTGTGGGCCGGCTGATTCCTGTGACAAAAAACGGTAAAAAGGGATTTTACATTTCGTGAAGACGCATCACGTGTTGCGTGTTTTTTATGTTTGCTTGATGTACTGATGGATATTATTGACTTGACTATAATATTACAAGCAAAGGCCGCCCTCGATGCAAAATACTCGACGTTCGTTAAGAACATGGAATCGAACATAGAGGACTTGCAAGTCGAAAACGATCGACTCAAGCACATGAAGCAAATGATAACGGATTTTGATAGAGACACTCTCCTTGCGGATTTGGAATCAATCATATCAACCGTTTCTACCGTATCTTCGCAACAATGTTCGTTGCAGATTGTGAACGCGTCCATGCGCCATGATATGATGTATGATAGTAAAATTCATTCCAACCTGCAAAGTGTTATGGAACGCATCGATGACGTTGACTCTAATGTGATGCCCAAAGAGTACGCTGTACTTGTATCCCCTTCCGTGGGCGTTTCCACCGAGATCATTTCAGACGAGTTCAATTTTACGTTTCCATTTGACTGCTTTGTTTCCCAGCTAGAATTCGATATTAACGGACCTCCTTTCATCGAAAACGACGCGCCCATCGGTGTGGATAACATAATCGGGGAGATTTTCGATATAAATCATCCAAACTTTAAGATGGATATCACGAGTATTGCCACCGATCATTACAATAAAATAAAAGTCTTCATAGACTTGACCAAGTGTGTGAGCAACACGACATACAAACTAAAGCTTTCGAATTGCTATGTTACCATGTGCATGGACCCGCTACATCCATTACAACCGTCCCTTACTGTTCGGGGAGTTGATGCGATGTAATCGCGCTATTGTAAACCGTAAAATTCTAGCAAATTTGATTCGCTTTCGATCAAAACCACCTTGTTCAATGAATACTTCAACCCGTATCGCTCTTCAGAGCACCACACTCCATCGAACGTGATGCCGAGTTTCACGAATGAGCCTAGCGTCAATGACCCCAATTCCGCGTTGTTTCCATTCTCGTCAACCACAACAAGAGCTTTTTCCGCATGGTGTATGATATTGAGGCGGACCTCATTACTGAACAGGTTATTGGGGAGATTTTTTAGAATCGAGACAAAATGCTTGTTCATATGTCGTTCCGGAAACCAAACCGGATACATGCTCTTCACCGCATTTGTGGCGAATGATTCTATTGTCGCGATTTGCGATTCAAAGTCGTTGGACTCATCATTGTATTGCAGACCAACTGCCAAGTTTTTCAACGCCCATTCCGACTTGCTTGGAATATGCTTTGTCAAATTATTTTGCAAGATACACACTTTGGGAGTCATCAATTCCACATTTGTCGAAAACGGAAATGTGCTCCACTTGCCTTTGATGATTGGTTCCTCGAAGAAGATATCTAACATGCGGGTCGTCATACTGGTATTTGGCGATATTGCTTTTTCTTCAAACGGAGATCGATTTATCTTATTTTGTGCCGCGCAAAATTTATCAATGTCCAAAACTATGTTGGGCCAATCCATTTTTATTTCGAAATCTCAGTGAACAAAAAATCCATGCTTGTTATCAAGTCAAGTGTCTCGTGTACGAGGGGTAGTTTTGCTTTATTAAGTTCTAGCAATTTATCCTTAAGCTTAATGTTTTCGCGAGATAGATCTTGATAGCAATTCAAAAAGTGCATGGTTTCGGAGTGCATTGCCCATATGCTCTTTCTTATGGCGTCGGTATCACACGAATCTATTGCTTCGATGTGTTTGATTAACTCACAATTGTCTTTCTCTAGCGTTTCGATATTTGATCGTATCACCAACATGCAATCGTTACATTGGATAAAAAAATTATCAAGCTTCTCTTCCAACTCGATATATTTTACCAGATCAACACTCATCACATGTGTCACACAAATATATAATGAGCTTCGACGCGATACTTTTTCCTATTTTCCGAGAACCCAACGTTACATTTGCAATCTCGTTGAATCTGTCTTTGTGTGCACACAATTGTCCAATGGTCTGACATTCAAAATGGGAGAGGATTGCCTCGGCTGATCGATGCGACACCCCCGGGATGACACACAACTGTAAAATACACACGTTTCGCTGTGTGAGATTGTCACATTTTTTTACACGGACTGTGCTCACCCAGGGAACATCCTCTGGTACGGGTTCCATCATTTTCGCACATAGATTATTCCTCATGTGATTGATCAAACTTGCGGTTTCTTGGACATTTTTTGTGGAATACACCATGATTCGATCGATTTGCGCACTATGTAAGACTGCAGATTTTACACATGCATACGGGACATTGTCTATGTCATTGTCCCGACTGAAGTCGACACCACCTTCAAGGATCATGGCCAGTTTGTGAGAGGTCCCACCTACCATGGCCATCATGCGACTTTTTTGCTCTTTATACCTTCCGTCTTTGATCGATTGGATGAGATCACTCACCGTTTTCCGCTCGATTACCAATATAAGAATGTCGTCTTTATAGAATTGAAAATCACCTGCATCGAGATTTACGAACGAAGCATTCTCTATCGTGTTCTCAAAATGCCTCTTCTCGCGATAATCAATCTTTAAAGTGAATTCCATTTTACACGGTCTCGTGACCTTATATTACAAACATCCCTTAAATACTTTTTCAATTACACTTTATCATATTGTCCGTCAACAATTTTAGCATCACCATATTCGTCAATGACATTGCAAACGTACAAATGTTGATAATCGAATTGACAATATTCGGGTACACAGTGGGTCTGTACGGTTTTTCACGCGCTTCCTCGATGGCACTGTCGTCTACAGATGTTGTATCACTATAGTCGTGCTCGATTGTGGTCATGTCGTCGCTACTGTCATCATCATCATCGCTAATCTCGTCGACATTAGGGTCCCATTCATAATAACTTTTAATCTGTGCAAGATGTTTGGCAAAATCGGTCGTGTCATGTTTGTAAGTGTCGCGAAGATATCCTACAATAGCATCATTGTGTTCGAACAATGCATCAGCATCGTTAGGAATGGCCAAGTCTCCGTTACTAATGGCCTTCATAATCTTGATCATGACTTTGTATTTGACTTGCTCGTCAATCATGAGAGACGCGTGTGCAGTAATGACTTCGAACAAATCAATGATCTCCATCTGAATACAATATCATGCATGCTTATCTTTATATCAGAAGTCTGCTCCTTGTAATGTGGAAGAATGAATCACTACCGGTTGGGCTATGCATGGTGTATTGCTCACACACACAGGAGGCCGCATTTGCGGGACGCTCCATTGTTGGTCCGGTAGCAACTTACCAAGATCGTCTGCGTTGATGTATTTCGACGATCGCTTACATGATGCATTTAAGTCAGCGGTGTCCCTCTCCATTGTAAGGTCGTGCAATTTAGTAGCGTCATCTTGGTATTTTTGGGCACACTCATTTGGGCGATCTAGAACATTTGAGTTTGTGGTGACAGGAGTGGTGCTTGTTGTGGCTTGGACAGTTGAGGCGGTTGTTGTTGTTGTGGGATTGCTATTATATGAAATACTGTCTAGGTTGCCAGTGTTAGGGAGGGCAACATTTGCGTTTGATACAATGTCAAGCATGGAACACTTGGAGTTCAAGTTGCAATTGCCAATTGCTTCATAGTCAAACATTGAATATACGGACTCCCAATTCATACCACAAAACATCTTTTCCATAGATTCACAATCATTCGCGTTTTGTATTGTATTGTAGTCTTCGACATTTACCGTTTTTTGATTACAACGAGTCATTAGATTTGGGTAGTCTTTGATACATTGCATGACAAATATCATTTTATCTTTGTATTTGTCCTCCATGAAGGCGTAGAAATCCTTGATAGTTTTTGTAGAGATACTCAAGCACATGAGGGTTGAGTACGTGAGAACCACACCTTTCTTCTTTTCGACCGAAGGAGTTGCAATAGCTTCTCCCAAAGCGTGGTCGAATGATGAGAAAGCGGACACTATGTGATCATCATTTGTTGGTGTGAGATTTGTTGAAATATATGCTTTCAAAGATACCGGATCCAATGTTGCATCATCTTTCTTTTTAATCACACCCGTCTCAATCGCGGTGGATATGTTTTCAAAGTCAACTTGTGTAATCTCACGATTAAAAACTTGTTTTACAATATCTCTAACGTCATTCAGATAAGTATTGTTGTCAAAGCTCTCCTTGATTACATTTTTTGAAGGCATGCTCTTGATATAAAAGTAAAAAACAACAGACACTGCCACTGCGCAAACAAACAATATGCTTACGTATATCCATATACTTACCAAACCCATACAGTCTCGGACATAAAAAATGGAGCAGCGTTTCGATATAATGCATATCATGAGATGTGAAGTCCATGAATGCATGCCGTTTTATGGTAAATTTAAATCGAATCCATCCATCCACGGGATTTCATTGTGTGGCGCGCAGAGTCAGGATATATTGAGTAATATATGTCATTACGATCAAGTATGTAATACGTGGATACACCTGGAAATTTCTGATATTTGCACAGTTCTGCCATTCTGGTATCAAAGATACAAGGATCTGTGTTCGGGTTATTTATACGCGACACTGTTAGCCACCTTCGAAAACTTGCAAACAATTCACATGATCGGACTGTTTTCTGATTTGGGCATGAATGAATGATGTAATGTCTCAAAAATACGTATTCCAAGATATCCAAATCTGATCGAATATCAATGGACACGGGAGGTGCCCTAATTTCGTGCAATGCCTTCACGGGATTGTTTGCACTTTCCAAACATGTAAGTGTTTCCTCCAATGTCGTCCTAAGCATATGTATCTCGATGTCTCGTTTCACGATGTCGGCTCGCTGCATTTTCTTGTTTTCAAAGATAATCCATTGTGCAAAGGGGCGGGCACATTTCTCGGACGACATTTGAATGAGGCGGGACAATCCTTTGTCGGTCACACACAACATCTGTTGATTTAGATTAAACCCAATCACACATTTTTCGTCGTGATCAAACGACGAAATGATATCGTAAATGTTCAAGAACCCAAGCAAATTCCCAATTTGGTGTATGTTGTATAATGGATCGATCGGAGTTCCGCGGATGTTGATTTTGACGCTCTTATTCAAGCAATCGCAAAAAAACTTCTTGGTGACAAGCATTGTTTTTAAATTTGTATCACGCAATCTTCTTATACCATTTTTAATTCAAATGAGTCTCAACGATAACCCCGGGGTTTTGACGTGCGACGACACATATCAATATATGTATTTGCGATTTTCTCTTGATGCATTTTATTTTGTGTCACCATTCGAATACTACATTCCTCGGGGGTTGACTTGTCATGTATGAACATGTCAATGAGTTTTGTCATTTTTGAAATGGCACTACGCAGTTCTTCCATGGTGGAGCCGACACCAGGGACGCGGCTCATAATACAAAACTCTGCCACTGCATCGTAGCCCGGAAACGACGTCTTAAAGAATGCTGCCGAATGCCTGCCGTACCAAAATGCTGCGTGGCTCCTATAGAACGTGTTAAAAGTGGCCAAGGTATCCTCTATGGTAGGACGAGAGAATGCGCGGCATACATATGTCTTGACATTGTTTGATGAAAGCTTGGGAAAGCCGATCAGGCGTAGCTCTGCAGTGTTAGGCCTCCCATATAACTGAATGTACGCGCTACCATCAAGATACGGCATGGTCGAAGACGAAGGTGTGTGGGCGGGGCAAGAGAATACGACACCCGGTACCTTTCGTGCCGCATGTTGAAGAGTTTTTGGGAGATCCTCGTATGTGCGCCGAATCTCATGGGTCCATTCGTATGGGATTCTGAACTTAAACATGTATGCCAATGATCCTGTCAAGATAGCCCATTGCGCTTGGTCGCACATGTCTTTGGCAATTGAAAACTCGTCCGTGTTATCGCCCCGTACATCAGACACAAACAATATATTTTTACCCATTGACGCAAACTTGAGCGCCTCTGCATTATCGAACCATTCCTGATATACCGTGACGCGTCGCGATGTTTTCGGGATGGGGTGTTTTGATGTGTAAATGGCAACTTCATCGCTTTTGAACTTGTTCGACATAAGGTCAATAGTGTTGGGCGATTTGTCGTATAGAACAAAGCTTATATTTTTAGGAAACATACTGGCTGCTACCATTGTTGCCAGTCCAGACGCACCAGCATACACTACAAGAAATTGCTCGGAAGGACCGAGCTTATTCAGAGATACGGCGAGGAATTCAATCAAAGACATGGTTAATTTTCGTTGGCCGTTGTGGCAATTGATGGCAGATAGGTTCTTGAGATCTCGAATACCTTCTAAATCTTTCCACGAGAGCGGCTTGATCGTTTGATTCGTAACCATATTGTCAACAGTGCGATACATATATATTGGTTCACCACGCCTTGATTTTATGGCAGCTTCAATATGGGCTCTAGCAACTGATATTCCACTTGTATTAGGGCTGCGCTGTTTGATTAATGAGTCGACGTCTTTCAGAAATCCTATTGTGGAACAAGTCCCTACGGGGCGCTCATTACTCATGTGTATACACTATTTATTAAAAAAATGTATATTCACAGAATGCCATTCAAAAATTCAAGTAAACAACTTGTTCGCGTTCTCAAACGCACTTGACCCAAACTGCTCCAACGCTATTTTTGCGGCGCCCTGTTCGGCCTCTTTCCTGTTGGGCTTGGCGCAAGTTGCCATGACGTCGTTATTTTTCATGACGGCAATGATGACGTTTCCTCTTTTATCCTTTCCGGATTCCACAAATCGGGGCGCAACACCATGACATAACATCATATTGCGGTGGAGCAGTTCTTTATAGTTGTCATTGACACCTATCAGCTCGGTAAAGTCCACATTTTCTTCGATAAAACTGACCAACCATGCTTGTACGGCTTGTACGCCAATACCGAAGCCTGCCATTTTTGAGCTCTTGATTTTAAGGGTGTTGAAGTCGATGTACATTGCACCGACGAATGCTTCAAACACGTCATCGAGCATGTTAGTGCTACAACGGGTTGACTCATGTGTTGATGCAATCAATATAAACTCGTCCAATCCGAGAATCTTGGCGAACTCAGCCAATTTAACACCGTTTACTAGCTTCGTTCGCATACGCGTCATGAATCCTTCATCCTCATCTGGATATCTTTCAAACAAATATGATGCTACGATCATGCCAATGACGGCGTCTCCTAGATATTCGAGACGTTCATTTGAGTATTGTTGAAGCGGCACGCAATCGGTCTTGCTTGATTTGCTATTTGTACTTCGCTTAGTGGAATACGACTTGTGTACAAATGCTTGCCGATAAATGTCCATGTTTCTAGGTTTCATTTGGAAACCATAGTCCGTAAATAGTTTGGTAACATCGGCCTCACTTATAAGCTTGTTGCTCGGATTGTGGAGTGTGTCCATTGTCATGCATATCATATAATTAAATAGTTTTCTTAAATCATTTTTTTCTCAAGTAAGACTCTTTAAAAGCTGGTGCATGGCTACACCAATTGTTCCGTTTGAGTCATGACAGAAATATCGCTGAATTCTTCAATTCTCCAAAGTTTAAGTTTGCCAACCTTGTTCGGCTGCATGTAATTGTTGTCCAAGTTGATGCGCAAATGTTTGAGTTGCCAAATTGTCATTGAATCGTCGAATCCATGTGGGGAATACGGGAATCGTTTGAGGATGTTGACTTCTCTGACTGTGTCCCTGCAAATTGTCAAAGTGCGCGCTTTGTTCGCAAAGATGCACGTCATTTTATACGATATCATGGATTGAAATCCTTATACTACTAAAAAAATAAGAATGTCATGATTTACGGTGTGTAAAACAATTCGTGAATCAGACTGGGCGGGATGCGGTATTTCTCAAGTAAAGTGAGCGTGTTTGTGTTGTTGCCCCCAAATGTGTTGATGTGATGTCTGTCAACCATATACTCACAATCTTGGTTGCATATTTTTGGCGACAATGATGGATGGTTCGTCCAAATTTGGGTGCGTTTTCGATATCCCCAATTGCAATATTGACAATAATCGAATACGTAAAATGGGATCCCTTGCATGAAAACTTGGTCTTTTAAAAGCCCTGTTTGTGGATTTTCCATGAACCACTTTTGGGGGCTGAAATACGATATAATCTTCAGAACGGTCTCTACAATTTTGTTTGCCAACACCAAATCCCGAACACCAGTCGTGTTCAGTCTACTGTAATTCTCGCATGGTGGGCTCGCGAATATAATGTCGAAGTAACCCATGTCGAATTTCCCGTAATTCCATTTGAGGATGTCACACAATTCTGTTGGTTCCGCGCGTGGATTAATGTCAAGACTTACAACTTCGTATTTGTCCACGAAACGGTTGCAATACTTGGTGACAGAACCGGATCCTTTGAAAAGCTCGAGCACTTTAATCCGCGGCTTGACAGTTGTTGCGGCTGTTGCGGTTGTTGCGGCTGTTGCGGCTGTTGCGGCTGTTGCGGTTGTTGCGGCTGTTGCGGCTGTTGCGGCTGTTGCGGCTGTTGCAACATGTTGAGTTGTTCCAGCTGATCCAGCTGATCCAGCTGATCCAGCTGATCCAGCTGATCCAGCAGATCCAGCAGATCCAACGTGTCCCGGGGCATTTTGACCGATCTGTGTTTTTTGCACACATTTCGGACAATCCCAATTCCCCGAAGGCATAACCACGAGTTTCATACATTTTGGGTGGGCAACGTGTGAACAGCCATAACAACACATGACTCGCCCACCTTTTGCCCCGGAACACACATAGCAATGTGGGTCCCAGTTGCATTTCGATGGTCTACCGCGTTTTCTCATGATGTTCATGGTAATTACACCATTATTTCAACCACATTTGTCGATTTTTTTCCAGAACATTCCATCCATGATCAGTCGTCAACCAATGTCAATTGTGTTTCTGTTTAATATTTTTACAAACTTTCTCTACAGAGAAAATGTATATCCAGGAAATTTAGTTTGTGACAAAAAAGAAAACAAAACACACATCTTGATCCGCCCTCAAAGACAATCCAATCCACCCACAAGGATAGTCCACCCATGATCAGTCATCAACTGTCAATTGTGTTTCTGTTTATTATTTTTACAAACTTTCTCTACAGAGAAAATGTATATCCAGGAAATTTAGTTTGTGTCAAAAAAGAAATCAAAACACACATCTTGATCCGCCCTCAAAGACAATCCAATCCACCCACAAGGATAGTCCACCCATGATCAGTCATCAGCCAATGTCAATTGTGTTTCTGTTTATTATTTTTACAAACTTTCTCTACAGAGAAAATGTATATCCAGGAAATTTAGTTTGTGACAAAAAAGAAATCAAAACACACATCTTGATCCGCCCTCAAAGACAATCCAATCCACCCACAAGGATAGTCCACCCATGATCAGTCATCAGCCAATGTCAATTGTGTTTCTGTTTATTATTTTTACAAACTTTCTCTACAGAGAAAATGTATATCCAGGAAATTTAGTTTGTGTCAAAAAAGAAATCAAAACACACATCTTGATCCACCCACAAGGATAGTCCACCCATGATCATTCATCAGCCAATGTCAAATGTGTTTCTGTTTATTATTTTTACAAACTTTCTCTACAGAGAAAATGTATATCCAGGAAATTTAGTTTGTGTCAAAAAAGAAATCAAAACACACATCTTGATCCACCCACAAGGATAGTCCACCCATGATCAGTCATCAACCAATGTCAAATGTGTTTCTGTTTATTATTTTTACAAACTTTCTCTACAGAGAAAATGTATATCCAGGAAATTTAGTTTGTGACAAAAAATAAAACAAAACACACATCTTGATCCGCCGTCAAAGTCAGTCCACCCACTTCCAGAACATTCCACCCATGATCAGTCATCAACCAATGTCAATTGTGTTTCTGTTTATTATTTTTACAAACTTTCTCTACAGAGAAAATGTATATCCAGGAAATTTAGTTTATGTCAAAAAAGAAATCAAAACACACATCTTGATCCACCCACAAGGATAGTCCACCCATGATCAGTCATCAACCAATGTCAAATGTGTTTCTGTTTATTATTTTTACAAACTTTCTCTACAGAGAAAATGTATATCCAGGAAATTTAGTTTGTGACAAAAAATAAAACAAAACACACATCTTGATCCGCCGTCAAAGTCAGTCCACCCACTTCCAGAACATTCCACCCATGATCAGTCATCAGCCAATGTCAAATGTGTTTATGTTCATTATTTTTACAAACTTTCTCTACAGAGAAAATGTATATCCAGGAAATTTAGTTTGTGTCAAAAAAGAAATCAAAACACACATCTTGATCCGCCCTCAAAGACAATCCAATCCACCCACAAGGATAGTCCACCCATGATCAGTCATCAACCAATGTCAAATGTGTTTATGTTGTATCAAACAACGATTCAATGTTCCCAAAATATCCCATTCCTTATGCACATTTCTTTCTTTATATGCAAGCCATGGTGGTTTTTTAAATAGCTGGAAAGTTGTATCAAACAACAATCCAGATTCAATGTTCCCAACATATCCCATTTCTTATGCACATTTCTTTCTTTATATGCAAGCCATGGTGGTTTTTTAAATAGCTGGATCATTGTATCAAACAACAATCCAGATTCAATGTTCCCATCACATCGCATTCCTTATGCACATTTCTTTCTTTATATGCAAGCCATGGTGGTTTTTTAAATAGCTGGATCATTGTATCAAACAACAATCCAGATTCAATGTTCCCAAAACATCGCATTCCTTATGCACATTTCTTTCTTTATATGCAAGCCATGGTGGTTTTTTAAATAGCTGGAAAGTTGTATCAAACAACAATCCAGATTCAATGTTCCCAACATATCCCATTTCTTATGCACATTTCTTTCTTTATATGCAAGCCATGGTGGTTTTTTAAATAGCTGGATCATTGTATCAAACAACAATCCAGATTCAATGTTCCCATCACATCGCATTCCTTATGCACATTTCTTTCTTTATATGCAAGCCATGGTGGTTTTTTAAATAGCTGGAAAGTTGTATCAAACAACAATCCAGATTCAATGTTCCCATCACATCGCATTCCTTATGCACATTTCTTTCTTTATATGCAAGCCATGGTGGTTTTTTAAATAGCTGGAAAGTTGTATCAAACAACAATCCAGATTCAATGTTCCCAAAACATCGCATTCCTTATGCAAATTTCTTTCTTTATATGCAAGCCATGGTGGTTTTTTAAATAGCTGGACAGTTGTATCAAACAACGAAAACAAAACACACATCTTGATCAGCCCTCAAAGACAATCCGCCCACAAGTCCACCCATGATCAGTCATCAACCAATGTCAAATGTGTTTCTGTTTATTATTTTTACAAACTTTCTCTACAGAGAAAATGTATATCCAGGAAATTTAGTTTGTGTCAAAAAAGAAATCAAAACACACATCTTGATCCGCCCTCAAAGACAATCCAATCCACCCACATGGATAGTCCACCCATGATCAGTCATCAGCCAATGTCAATTGTGTTTCTGTTTATTATTTTTACAAACTTTCTCTACAGAGAAAATGTATATCCAGGAAATTTAGTTTGTGTCAAAAAATAAAACAAAACACACATCTTGATCCGCCCTCAAAGACAATCCAATCCACCCACATGGATAGTCCACCCATGATCAGTCATCAGCCAATGTCAATTGTGTTTCTGTTTATTATTTTTACAAACTTTCTCTACAGAGAAAATGTATATCCAGGAAATTTAGTTTGTGTCAAAAAATAAAACAAAACACACATCTTCATCCGCCCTCAAAGACAATCCAATCCACCCACAAGGATAGTCCACCCATGATCAGTCATCAACCAATGTCAATTGTGTTTCTGTTTATTATTTTTACAAACTTTCTCTTCAGAGAAATTGTATATCCAGGAAATTTAGTTTGTGTCAAAAAAGAAAACAAAACACACATCTTGATCCGCCGTCAAAGACAGTCCAATCCACCCACAAGGATAGTCCACCCATGATCGGTCATCAACCAATGTCAATTGTGTTTCTGTTTATTATTTTAACAAACTTTCTCTACGGAGAAAATGTATATCCAGGAAATTTAGTTTGTGACAAAAAAGAAAACAAAACACACATCTTGATCCGCCGTCAAAGACAGTCCAATCCACCCACAAGGATAGTCCACCCATGATCGGTCATCAACCAATGTCAATTGTGTTTCTGTTTATTATTTTTACAAACTTTCTCTACAGAGAAAATGTATATCCAGGAAATTTAGTTTGTGACAAAAAAGAAAACAAAACACACATCTTGATCCGCCCTCAAAGACAGTCCACCCATGATCAGTCATCAACCAATGTCAATTGTGTTTCTGTTTATTATTTTAACAAACTTTCTCTACGGAGAAAATGTATATCCAGGAAATTTAGTTTGTGACAAAAAAGAAAACAAAACACACATCTTGATCCGCCCTCAAAGACAGTCCACCCACTTCCAGAACATTCCACCCATGATCAGTCATCAACCAATGTCAATTGTGTTTCTGTTTATTATTTTAACAAACTTTCTCTACGGAGAAAATGTATATCCAGGAAATTTAGTTTGTGACAAAAAAGAAAACAAAACACACATCTTGATCCGCCCTCAAAGACAGTCCACCCACTTCCAGAACATTCCACCCATGATCAGTCATCTGTCTTTGTCAAATGTGTTTCTGTTTATTATTTTTACAAACTTTCTCTACAGAGAAAATGTATATCCAGGAAATTTAGTTTGTGACAAAAAAGAAATCAAAACACACATCTTGATCCGCCCTCAAAGACAATCCAATCCACCCACATGGATAGTCCACCCATGATCAGTCATCAGCCAATGTCAATTGTGTTTCTGTTTATTATTTTTACAAACTTTCTCTACAGAGAAAATGTATATCCAGGAAATTTAGTTTGTGTCAAAAAATAAAACAAAACACACATCTTGATCCGCCCTCAAAGACAATCCAATCCACCCACATGGATAGTCCACCCATGATCAGTCATCAGCCAATGTCAATTGTGTTTCTGTTTATTATTTTTACAAACTTTCTCTACAGAGAAAATGTATATCCAGGAAATTTAGTTTGTGTCAAAAAATAAAACAAAACACACATCTTCATCCGCCCTCAAAGACAATCCAATCCACCCACAAGGATAGTCCACCCATGATCAGTCATCAACCAATGTCAATTGTGTTTCTGTTTATTATTTTTACAAACTTTCTCTACAGAGAAAATGTATATCCAGGAAATTTAGTTTGTGTCAAAAAATAAAACAAAACACACATCTTGATCCGCCGTCAAAGACAGTCCAATCCACCCACAAGGATAGTCCACCCATGATCAGTCATCAACCAATGTCAATTGTGTTTCTGTTTATTATTTTTACAAACTTTCTCTACAGAGAAAATGTATATCCAGGAAATTTAGTTTGTGACAAAAAAGAAAACAAAACACACATCTTGATCCGCCCTCAAAGACAGTCCACCCATGATCAGTCATCAACCAATGTCAATTGTGTTTCTGTTTATTATTTTAACAAACTTTCTCTACGGAGAAAATGTATATCCAGGAAATTTAGTTTGTGACAAAAAAGAAAACAAAACACACATCTTGATCCGCCCTCAAAGACAGTCCACCCACTTCCAGAACATTCCACCCATGATCAGTCATCAACCAATGTCAATTGTGTTTCTGTTTATTATTTTAACAAACTTTCTCTACGGAGAAAATGTATATCCAGGAAATTTAGTTTGTGACAAAAAAGAAAACAAAACACACATCTTGATCCGCCCTCAAAGACAGTCCACCCACTTCCAGAACATTCCACCCATGATCAGTCATCTGTCTTTGTCAAATGTGTTTCTGTTTATTATTTTTACAAACTTTCTCTACAGAGAAAATGTATATCCAGGAAATTTAGTTTGTGACAAAAAAGAAATCAAAACACACATCTTGATCCGCCCTCAAAGACAATCCACCCATGATCAGTCATCAGCCAATGTCAAATGTGTTTCTGTTTACTATTTTTACAAACTTTCTCTACAGAGAAAATGTATATCCAGGAAATTTAGTTTGTGACAAAAAAGAAAATAAAACACACATCTTGATCCGCCCTCAAAGACAGTCCACCCACTTCCAGAACATTCCACCCATGATCAGTCATCAGCCAATGTCAAATGTGTTTCTGTTTACTATTTTTACAAACTTTCTCTACAGAGAAAATGTATATCCAGGAAATTTAGTTTGTGACAAAAAAGAAAATAAAACACACATCTTGATCCGCCCTCAAAGACAGTCCACCCACTTCCAGAACATTCCACCCATGATCAGTCATCTGTCTTTGTCAAATGAGTTTCTGTTTATTATTTTTACAAACTTTCTCTACAGAGAAAATGTATATCCAGGAAATTTAGTTTGTGACAAAAAATAAAACAAACACACACATCTTGATCCGCCCTCAAAGACAGTCCACCCATGATGAGTAATCTATCTTTTTCAGTTTGACCATTCCCGTGGTTTGCGCGCTTTACAAAGCGCATTTTACAAACTTTCTCTACAGAGAAAATGTATATCCAAGAAATTTAGTTTGTGACAAAAAAGAAAACAAAACACACATCTTGATCCGCCCTCAAAGACAGTCCACCCACTTCCAGAACATTCCACCCATGATCAGTCATCTGTCTTTGTCAAATGTGTTTCTGTTTATTATTTTTACAAACTTTCTCTACAGAGAAAATGTATATCCAGGAAATTTAGTTTGTGACAAAAAATAAAACAAACACACACATCTTGATCCGCCCTCAAAGACAGTCCACCCACTTCCAGAACATTCCACCCATGATCAGTCATCTGTCTTTGTCAAATGTGTTTCTGTTTATTATTTTTACAAACTTTCTCTACAGAGAAAATGTATATCCAGGAAATTTAGTTTGTGACAAAAAATAAAACAAACACACACATCTTGATCCGCCCTCAAAGACAGTCCACCCATGATGAGTAATCTATCTTTTTCAGTTTGACCATTCCCGTGGTTTGCGCGCTTTACAAAGCGCATTTTACAAACTTTCTCTACAGAGAAAATGTATATCCAGGAAATTTAGTTTGTGACAAAAAATAAAACAAACACACACATCTTGATCCGCCCTCAAAGACAGTCCACCCATGATGAGTAATCTATCTTTTTCAGTTTGACCATTCCCGTGGTTTGCGCGCTTTACAAAGCGCATTTTACAAACTTTCTCTACAGAGAAAATGTATATCCAGGAAATTTAGTTTGTGACAAAAAAGAAAACAAAACACACATCTTGATCCGCCCTCAAAGATAGTCCACCCATGATGAGTAATCTATCTTTTTCAGTTTGACCATTCCCGTGGTTTGCGCGCTTTACAAAGCGCATTTTAGAAACTTTCTCTACAGAGAAAATGTTTATTCGAGAAAGTCTCATCGCCGATTTTTTGGGCGCAGATTTCTTGTCTCTGCAATAAATGCATCCCAAGATATGAACTTGTTTTCATTTTTCCGACGAGACATCATTGGGTTTGATACATATCGGAGTGTATCATCATTTATATACGTATACACCAAATTCAAAATGTGATTCTCTAAATCAGGAAGAGAAAATTGTATGAAGATGTTTTCATTTTCTGCTTGGAACTTGAATTTGTGTGGCAAATCTTGCTTGTTATGCATTGCTTCAGGGAACGCATTGCTTCCATCGAATGTTTCAGGCTCTTGATTGTTGTATGTATAATACTTGTTGACATCATGTTCTGGTTTTGTTTTGGGCATACTCAAATCAGTTGCCGAGGGGGTAAGTGGTCGACGATTGATGTCAGTGGATGGTAGTGTAAATGAAAATAACAAGACGATGATGACTGTGCGGAGGTCTGTCACCTTGTAATAAAACAAATGCTTCAAACTTGTATATACAAGGTTATCAATATATTGACGAGAGCGAGACATTTGAAGTTTCATATGTGATTCAAAAAAAATATTCACCAATTCCAATGAATTGGCCCGCGAATTGAACATTTTCCGGTGAAAACTATCCGTTCCTCTCAACTTGTCGTTGATAACTTCAAAAGGAGGTGGACCAGTTTTTGTATAAACGATCGTCATGGCCGCCAATTGCAACAACAACTTCAAATCCGGATCGTCATTCTGCACATTTCTCAAATGTAAAACCGGGTCTCCTTGTAATTGAATCGAATCAATCAAATCAATATCCATCACTTACTGAAGGCACACATGTTGTCAAGTGATCGGTCAAGTGCGCGCTTACTTAAGGCGTACGTGAAGTGTGAATGTGTACGACATGATTCCGTTAAAAGAAGCTTACGAAATGCTAGGGTTGGCATACAACGCCCCGATGGCCGATGTGAAAACGGCGTACCGTAAATTGGTTCTCATTCATCACCCAGATAAAGGAGGCGATATCAATATATTCGTTAGGGTGTCGCAAGCGTATGAGGCGATTCAATGTGCTACAGGCGATTACACGACATCGTTGGCCGATATCCTGTCAAAAGGTTTCGAAAAGCTATTTGAATCGTTGATATCGGCCAAGCAAAAGAATCTTTTGGTCGTAGTAAATACAACTGTAGACATCAGTCAGTTGTATTCGGGGTCCACCATGAAATTGTGCTTTAAAAGGTATTTAAAGGACATGACATTGGTCACAGATTATGTTCATATTAACTTGTGTGGCTTCAAAGGAAAATATGTATATGAAGGGAAGGGAGATATGGATTGCAACGGTAACGTCGGGAATTTGGAAGTCAATATCGTTGTATTAGACGATGCCAGTTTCTATTTTGACAACACATTGAACAACGCTGATTTGTACATGACGCATTCTTTAGCTTTGGCAGATTTTCTATCAGGAGGTAAAATCAACGTCAAATTACCAGACAATTGCACTCAGGATTTTGTAATCCCGCCAGTACACACTTGTCTCTCTCTAGTCGGAAAGGGGCTAGGATTTCCCAGAGAGAAAGGATTCGGATTCGGAGATATAATTCTCAAGCTTGAGATTGATTGGGAAGTAAACTATGCCTTTTTAGATGATAAGTCATTCATGGTTAATGTGTCAAATTATTTTCGCAAGGTAAAACAAGCATGATCACATTCTTCACGATCATGTTGTCCTTGCACTCGGTTTTTTCGTTTGTGCAACCTGACATAAGTACACTTCTAGATAGGGTAAATGTGTATAGAGGGATACATCAAGCGCCACCACTGACATTCAATGCATCATTTGGAGCTCAAAATTGGGCCAATCAATTGTCTTCATTTGGATACCTAGAACATTCAACGGATTCCAAGTACGGTGAAAATTTGGCGTACGTACCGTTCACTACCGATGTGGAAAGTACCATACACGCCATTGATATGTGGTATGCAGAAAACGTCGATTACAATTACAACGCACCCGGTTTTAGCGCAACAACTGGTCATTTTACACAACTAATTTGGTTACAGACGCAACAAGTAGACTTTGGTATTTCGATTCTATATGATGTGGCTTTTGTAGTGGTCCGGTTTTACCCGAGGGGGAACTTCATGAATATGTTTGCATCAAATGTGCTTCCATTCTTCAGCGATGGGATCGATCCATGTCAGCTCCCGCAGCCTTCACCGCGAATTGCACCGCAGCCTTCACCGCCTTCACCGCGAATTGCACCGCAGCCTTCACCGCCTTCACCGCGAATTGCACCGTCCCCGCCTCAACCCGTACCCCCTTCACCGCGAATTGCACCGCAGCCTTCACCGCCTTCACAGCCTTCACCGCGAATTGCACCGTCCCCGCCTCAACCCGTACCCCCTTCACCGCGAATTGCACCGCAGCCTTCACAGCCTTCACCGCAGCCTTCACAGCCCGAACCACCATCTAGTAGCTCACCAAATTACCCACCTCCAAGTCAATACATATCTATAAGGGTTTATAAATTCCAAACGAATACGACGCATTTGTTTGGTACACTTTGCCCATCTTTAATCGATATACTTCCCGCATGTCCAACGTCATACTGCAAAATGTTGTCGCAATCTTCAACAAGCATTTATTACGGCATTGATCTCACAAACGACCAACTGGGTGTCGTATTGGGGTATATCCCTCAAAATGTCACCATGTTTTCGAGTTTACTCAAACTCCCATGCAGCAGCACAATCACTGTATTTTATAATGACAGATCCGTCAAGTATTTATCGTTTCCGAGGTGCTGACAATATAAAGGATCTTTGATATTAAGAATATAGTAAGGATGGGTGAACTTATCTTGCAAAAGATATACGACCTCAAGAATCGAAGCAATGATCAAATTGCAATGATGATGGCTATGAATAAAAAGGTGGACGCAGTGTTGTTTTTTGTGAATAACTTGGAAACGATTCCTTCGTTCTGCTTGCTCAATAATTGCACTTGGGTCCCCAAGACAAACGAAACCAAGGTGCTGATGTATGATGATGTTTACTTCGAAATCACGGATGTAAAGCAAAGAGATGTATCCGACATTGAAAATATGACAATCCATCTCACGTCACCGACAAAGTCAGCCATTGACATCAGGAGTTATTTGCACGAATTGGAAGAAAGTTTTTCAGAACATCAATTAAATCAATTGGCGTCGACGCCTTGCTACTTTGATCATAAACCCAGGTCGGACCCTCCTAGATACAACCCATACGGGGAACACGCTCCCAACATGAAGGCGCATCAAATTTTAACTGCGCCAAGGAACCTGACGTTTGTCAAGCATCCGTTCTATAGCAATAAGACGTTCGAAAACTTGTGTGGGCCCGAAGTGAAACTGGTTAAAGAGAGAATCGACTTTTTTCGCGAGAACAAAAAGTGGTATGACAAGAAAGGCATCCCATATCAACTTGGCATCATGTTGTCCGGTGAGCACGGTACCGGGAAAAGCTCAATTATCCGTGCAACCGCCAATGCTACCAACCGACACATTGTGAACGTTAATTTTGCCAACATCCAAACTGCTACACAACTCAAGCGATTGTTTCAATCTGAGGATCTCCATGTGTTTGAAGGCGAAGATACGGGGGATACTATTAAGCTAGATATTCCGATTTCGAGGAGGATCTATGTGCTCGAGGAAATCGATGCGTTAGGTGCCGATGTCATCGACCGAAGATTGCGCCCAGACAGCATCGAGCCAAGTATCCCGGATCAACTGACGCTGGGCGAGATTCTGCAAGTATTGGACGGTAACATGGAAACCCCGGGAAGGATCGTGTTCATCACATCGAACTTTCCTGAAAAACTTGATAGAGCATTGATTCGTCCTGGACGCATCGACCTTGATGTCAAATTCGGAAGAGCGTCAAGAGAGACAATTGTTGATATTTACCAGAAAATACACGACGTTTCGTTTCCACAATATTTGGTCGAGATGCTGCCTGACAAGGAACTATCCCCTGCAGACATTGTAGAGGTATTGTTTCGACACATGGAATCGAGCGCCGGTGACGTGGTATCTGAATTGCAGAAATCTGCCGAGTTAAGAAAGAAAGATGATCTCATTTTGTAGAAAATCGATGTAAGAACGTTGGATAATTGTATTGATATAAGGAAGTGAGTCTGTATAACAATTGTGTTAACATGTTTGAATACAACAAAGATACATGGCGTGTTGTTGATTCGTTGTTCAAGGGAGATGGCCTCCGCGAGCTGGTGAGGCACCAAATCGAACCGTACAACATCTTCATCAAAAACAACATTCACGATGTCATCCAAGGATTCAATCCCATCAACGTCCCTTACAAGTTTAACGAAGTTTGGAAGAAATATGACATCCTCATATCGTTGGAGGTGTCCAATCACACCATGGGCCGCCCCATCATTTACGAAAAAGACGGTTCTTCAAAAAATATGACGCCCTACGAAGCGAGGTTGCGCAACTTTACATACTCGGGCGGCCTATACTGCAGTGTTGACGTGAACGTCCAGCAACTCAATCAGGTCACCGGCATTTACAAGTCGATCAAGAAGAAGTTCAAGAACGTTCATATTGGAAAGATCCCTATCATGGTGGGCTCGGAATATTGCGACAATCTGACAAACCTTGATAACATCAACAACAAGGAGGAGTGTCAGTATGACATGGGTGGCTATTTCATCGTGAATGGAACGGAGAAAGTGGTCATCGGTCAGGACAGGGTCCAAGAAAACAAGACGTTCGTGTTCCCAAACAACAAGAGCAATTTGTATTCTATGGTTGCCGAAATCAGATCCGTTGCTGACAACGTATTTTCACCTCCCAAACTGACGGTGCTCAAGTACTCCATCCATCCCAACGAGTACGGGCACTTCATTCGAGTCAACATTCACCATGTTCGCGTTGAAATCCCGTTGTTTACCCTGTTTCGCGCGCTAGGAATTATCAGTGACAAGGAAATCATCGGGCACATCATCAGGGATGGACACGACTACTTGCTAGAGGCGTTGGGCGGATCTATCTTGGACGGCAACACGTGCTACACGCAGAACGAGGCGTTGGAGTATATTGCAAAGAACATCAACATGGGAAGCCAACCGAAGGAACTTTACAACGATTTGCAAGCCAGAGTGTCTTGGTTGAAACAAGTGCTGACGAGCGAGTTCCTGCCCCATGTCAGCACATCCCACAACAAGAAGGCTGCGTATTTGGGGTACATGACGCACAAGTTACTCATGAAAACGACTGAGAACTCCATGGACAACGATGACAGGGACTCGTATGTGAACAAGCGCGTTGACACCCCCGGCATCCTCATGGCTAACATCTTCCGCCAATACTACGGCAAAATGGTCAAAGAGATCAAGAAGATGCTCACGAAGGAACTGCATACCACAGGCTCTTTCAACACGGGTAACTTGGACAATGTGGTCAACAAGCACAACATCACTCGCATCGTCAAATCCGTCATCATTGAGTCGGGAATGAAGTACGCATTGAGCACGGGTATTTGGGGACTGAAAAACAATGCAAACACGCGTCATGGTGTGGCGCAAGTTCTCAACAGGATGTCGTACCTCTCTACCATTTCGCACCTCCGCCGCATCAACACCCCCATTGAAAAGAACGGCAAGCTTGTCCAGCCACGTCGCCTACATTCCACGCAATGGGGGGTAGTGTGCCCAGCTGAAACACCCGAAGGCGCGTCAGTTGGTGTTGTTAAAAACATGGCCATGAGCACGGTGATCACATATCAGAGCTCGTCGCTTCCGATCCGCCAACTGATAATCGACAATGGATTGATTGATAAGATGGAAGCAGAGTCAACGTGCATTTTCGTGAACGGCGACCCCATGGGTTATCACAAGGACCCGAGCTCCCTATACCTCATCCTGAAAAAGGCTAAGCTATCCGCGGCAATCTCGGTGTTTACCTCGATTTACTGGAACAGGAAGGACATGACAATCAACATCATTGCCGAAGCCGGAAGGTGCCTACGCCCCTTGTATGTCATGCAAGACAATCAGCCTTTGATCAGCAAGCACATGGCCGCGATCACGAGCGGGGAACTTACTTGGGATAACATGATCACGTCTGGATTGATCGAATACATCGATGTGTTGGAGTCAAATAACGCCCTGATTGCCGGATGCGTCGACGACCTCAAGAAGACCGATTGCACCTTCACGCACATGGAAATCCACCCTTCGATGATATTGGGGGTGTTGGCATCTTCCATTCCGTTCAGCGATCACAACCAGTCTCCCAGGAACAGCTATCAGAGCGCCATGGGCAAACAAGCCATCGGGGTTTACATCTCAAACTACAAGAAGCGATTTGACACGTTGGCGCACGTGCTAAACTATCCACAAACACCCTTGATCGGGACGCGCATGGCAAAGTATATGTGCGGAGACGAGTTGCCCAACGGGACCAACGTGATTGTCGCCATTGCTTCGCACTCGGGCTTCAACCAAGAGGATGCAATCATCGTGAATCAATCGGCGGTAGAGAAGGGGATGTTCAATTCAACATTTTACAGGACATTTAGGACCGAGAACAACAAGAACCATGCGACCGGCGAGGAAGAAATGTTCTGCCACCCGGCTCACCACGGTGCCAAGAAGATGAAACCTCACAACTACGGCAAGCTCGACATCGATGGATTCGTTCCCGAGAACACATTCGTTTGCGACAATGACATCATCGTCGGTAAGACTATGCCGCAGAAGACGGCGGGCAACATCGAATTCAAAGACGTCAGCATCACCATGAAGAACGGCGAGTCTGGATTCATAGACAAGAATGTGAAGAACAACAACGTTATCAATACCACCAACGGGGACGGGTACGAGTTTTGCAAGGTCCGAGTCCGTTCTCTGCGCATGCCGATGATTGGTGACAAGCTGTCCTCTCGGCACGGTCAGAAGGGCACGATTGGAATCATGTACAAACACGAAGACATGCCGTTCACATCGAACGGAATTGTCCCTGATGTCATTATCAATCCACACGCAATTCCGTCGAGGATGACGGTAGCACAGCTTCTTGAGTGCATCATGGGCAAAGCAGCGCTTCAGATGGGGACGTTCGGAGACAGCACTCCCTTCATGGGAATTACTGCCGAAAATATTTCCGAAAAGTTGCGCGAGAACGGGTATGAGGGAATGGGTAACGAGGTCATGTACAACGGTTGCAATGGTCAACAGATCGATACGTCCTTCTTCATCGGCCCGACGTATTACCAACGGTTGAAGCACATGACTGCGGACAAGACGCATAGTCGTGCCGGAAATGGTCCGTTGATTTCGCTCACTAGGCAACCGGCTGAGGGGCGGGCGAGAGAGGGCGGTTTGCGAATTGGAGAAATGGAAGTGGAATGCATGTGGGCTCACGGTGCGTTCGATTTCCTGAAGGAGAGGTTTATGGATTGTTCCGACCATTTCAGGGTGTTCATTTGCAAGAAGTGCAATCGCATTGCCAACGTGAATCCGGCCGAGAACATTTACAACTGCAAGAGTTGCAAGAACATGGTAGATTTTGCGCAGATCCATATTCCGTTCGCTTGCAAGTTGCTGATGCAAGAGGTGCAATCCTTGGGCATCGACACCAAGTTCATCATTTAATGATTGCATTCAAAACAACATTGAATAATGTATCCCAAGCCATGATGTCTCGCTTCATTGTCAAACTACATGTTTCGCAATCGGAAGCAACTTTCACAATATCGTGAGTGGGATATAGATTTATAACAGCCCGCGCCACTTCGGCAAATGATGTACCATTTACACAACATTTATAACCATAATCACGTAACATGCACCTTTTTTTGTTCGTGTCGTAATGTGATGTAAAAATCGCACTGAGATCTTTTACGATGGCTTGATTACATGGCTTGTGACAAGCATTTCGAGTGGGAGTGAAAAGGAACATCAATCCTCTTGGAATACAACCTAAGCTTGTAGTGGTCGCGACGAAGAACGTCCTATCTGAATATGCATCAACTAGCGGCTTCAATATGCTGTGATCTCTTAGGGCTTGAAGGTTCAACAACAAAATACACAGCTTCTTGTCGTTTATCCGGCGCATGCAAGCGAGGGATGACAGTGCCTTTGATAATAACCGTAATGCATTTGCGTTGTATACCAACTTGAAATCGTATTCGTAATGATGTTGCGATTTTGCCTCATAAAAATGTTCGTTCCTGACTTGTGTCGAATATATCAAGAGTTTGCTGTTGTAAGCCTTGTTGATCGTGTCACACGCCGTTGCCTTGTTGTGGTCAGAACACGGTCCGTACACCAAGACGTTCATACTGTTTATATACGCAGCGCGAATTGGTATTATATCATGGCACTTCATGGTATCTATTCATGAATTAGCCGCCACCACACATATGTTATTAAAAGACAAATACCTATACATTGGACGTCGATGGGTATGCCAAGGGGAATACATGCATTACGGGCCAAGGGACGAGCTGTCAACCACAATTGTCGATTATTATGAGGGATTGCGTAATTGTGATGTAAGCGACTCGGTCATTGATGATGCCATAATGAAACTTAAACACGCAGCCTTTAAGTCAGCAATCACCTCGCTATGTCAAGATTTGTTTGCATTGAAAGATTGTGCTTCGCAATGTGTAGCGTTCTGAAGTAACTTTTATTTCGCTTGTCATAGACGATTCCACTTTTCTCGCGCTCGTCACAAACCATCCTTAACATTTCACCTTCACAAACGTTCCAAATTTTGAGATTCAAACTCACCACTTTAATTTTTGACACATTCTCGCCAATTAGGTCCAAAATGTGTTTTGAATCCTTACCCATACCATATATCGGTGGTAAAGACGGTGCATTACAAACGTGTGCGGGCGAAGTGCGGTCCGCGATTATCATATAAGGGAACGGGCTCATATGTTTACATTTGATGACAAAAAACACAGAGCTCAACCGTGACTTGATTATGGTATCGTTATCGAAATTTTATGGAGACATGGCGCATGTTGATATCGTGACATCCATCGTTGACGGCAACAACAACATATCCCTTCGTCTCATTGATTGGTTTGTCACAAATTATTGCAAGAAAAACAACGTCGAGATTTCTAGGAGCAAATCGACCAACAAATATAATATTTATGTTGATTACCGCTCACAGTTGAAGGCGTTTTCCAAGCATAATTTCGACCCGTTTCGCAGAAGGGAACGGATCAAGTACTATTACAACAACGACGACTACTTGGTGACCACCGTGGGTCAACTAAACTTCTTCAAATGGGCAATCGAAAATGACATTGTCATGTTCATTCAAGAAAATCATGACAACATCGAAAAGGATATGACTTCGTGTTATAAGACCAATTACAAGCAATCCAACGATTACTATGACAGGAAAGGCCGGAAGAAACGGAGCGAACTCAGCAAGAGTTGCTTGAAGAAAGTCAATATCTCTTCATCGAGTCAATCGTTATGCTTTGATTAATTTGTGGAACAAAGCCCAACGCTTGGCACCCGTCTTTCCTTGTGACACTATCCACATTTTTTCGTTACCACCTTTTCTCTTTTTACCGACGTTATCGTACTTTGCGGCATATCCTTTGCCTTTGGGAGATGGTTCGTTTCCCATGTATTTGGTGCGATTCTTTGCATCCTTCGGCGCATTTTTGCAAATCATTGCAACATATTTCGACCCTCCAAGTTGTTTATAATTTTCAATTTGTGAATGATGTTTAAAAGACTGTGAAAGTGGCGGGAATTCGGGCACGGGATTGTCAATATCAAAATGATCTCGAGTTCTTGATTTTCCATATCGCGGGGTATCTTCATACTGGACATATGAGGGAGTAGTGTAATCGTATTGTCTTGTGTGCGGAGAGATCTTGTTTTCTCTCAAGAACTTGTAAACTGTGTTGATAATTTTAACAAAATCATCCTTTTTAAGCTTGTAATCTGCATGGTTGATTGCCGCACCATTGTATGCACAAATGTTCGGTTTTGCGTGCTGTATTGTTATGGATTTCGTATTAAGTACGTTGCTATCCCAAATACATCCCGAAGCCACGTCCCATTGGCCTATCCATGTCATGCCTTGAAATGGAAAATGACACCAATATCGGAGCTCACTTTCTGCAGGGTAATTTAAAAGTTCTACGCCAATCAAACCACTATTTTTTAGTTGTTCCCAATCAATTCCAGGAGTGTAACCATCTTTTGCATATTTGAGACTGAATTCACACATTTCTAATATATCATACACGTTCAAAGACAATATTTTACCTTTTTTTAGAGTTCCGCCCAAGAATTCTTTCCATGTAATGAAAGTCTTATTTGGAAACATGAATCTATATAAATCGTTGCTTTCAATATCAAATCCCCAATTCTTTTCTTGTTCAAATGGGCTGAAATGCAACCATTCACACCTGCACCCGTACCAAATACCGAACGGTTTTTCTTTTCTTGACTGCGGTGACATTTCAAGCCATTTAGTTTCGGTATGATCAATTATCGAATATTTTAAGCGGACGATTGTGCCAAGCGGTTCCATCATGGGAACTTTCAGATCTGGGTTATTGAAAAATATGTTTTTCATGAGAGTGGTCGATTCAATATTCTCGTCAATCCAATGTTGCTCCATTATATAAGTAATGTTTTTTAAAGAAAAAAGCGCAAGTCATCGGTTCTTACACGTGACATCGAAACTTTTGCGCGAATGTCGTTTATTCGGGCAATG
The DNA here is from genome assembly GCA_037349105.1 of Limnomonas spitsbergensis. Classification (NCBI taxonomy): domain Eukaryota; kingdom Viridiplantae; phylum Chlorophyta; class Chlorophyceae; order Chlamydomonadales; genus Limnomonas; species Limnomonas spitsbergensis. Next base: position 308,259 of record JAYJMM010000093.1, on the reverse strand, counting down.
AAAGATGGTATGTCGCCATTGTTGTGAACCAAGTAATCTTCCAATATATCGTCGCATTCGGTTTCTGAGACATGGGTATCAGTATGACCAAGTTGCCTCGCGATTTTAATGCAAGTAACACGATGATTCGTGGCCCGCAACATGTCAAGTTCGTGCTTGAATCGAAGATCGCTGATAACAATATGAGTTGATGGCGTTTTTTCTATCGTGCTTAACATTTTGCGGCACCAAAATAAGCGACCCATTCCGGGAATTTTCTTTTGTAGCTCGAATTGCATGATGTCCGTACCAAACCACTGCAATAATTCCCTTGGGCGGATTCCGAGTTTTTCATGAATGTCATCTTTTTTGGGCCCATCTACGTCATCATGGGTCAAGTCGAATAACTGGCTCACAATGTCTTTCAACGGACCGGCGATCTTCAAATTTACAAAGTGATGATTATCTTGTAAAAAAATAGCAGCGATGTCTTTTCCAACACGTTTGGGACCACACAATGCAATGATGTGTTTCATTCTGTGATATCATATCACTCGCACGTCCTTAAGTAAAAAAGCTATTTTTAAAATGTTTGTATAAATGTTTTTGTGTCATGGTTTATGCGAAGATGTCATCGTCGTCATCGTTAAAGATGTCAACGTTCCTCAAGTTGGGAATGATCTTTCCCTTGATCGCCCTGAATGAGATTCCATACCTAGATCCATGAACCCAAATTCCTGTGCACATGACATCTAATGTCACATTTGAACCGTTGAACACCCTGATGTTCTCGTCCGCGATGTCAACTGGATTGCCCTCCTCGTCTTCGATGGGAATGGTTGGGTTGTTATCTAAAGACATGACATTGAACTTGATTGATGCCGGATGCAGCGTGTTCTTTTGCTTCATGCAACCTCCGAAGTTCATCATGATACCCTTGAACCAACCAGCATTAGCCGCCTCCGTCTTGATCTTGTTCTCAATGTTGGAGATGAAGTCGTTAAATTGTTGGATCTTAGGGTCGGTTTCCATACCCTTCATCGATAACTCGAGGGAAAACTTGGATCCGTTGTCATCTGACCAAATGCTCATTCCGAAAGGTGCAAACATAGAAGGCGTCCTGAATACTAGAGGCCCTTTCTTGTGGTTCACATAGATGATTTTACCACCGTTCTTGGTTGCCTTTGGTGCACTGAACGTGACGTCTTCGATGGAAATGTCTTCGATTCCAAGGACGTCAAGGTCGGGCATGATGTCAAACGTGGACACCTTGTCTCGAGGGTACATGCGAATCTGTGAAAGTTTCCAAGTCACACCGAACTTCGCTCCGCTGATCCACATACCGGTGCATTCAATTCCAGCAATGGCATCCGAACCCTTGAACATGTTGACATCATTGCACTCGATGAGGTTCTTTTCGGCATCGTAAGTCTTGAATGAAGCCTTGTTGTTCCTTGTGTACGCAGAAATCTTCAAAGATGGGGCGTATTCGGGAGATTCGCGGATAGATGGGGAGTACAACATCTCGATTGCCTCCCGAGCAACGTTGGGCTTGGCCTTGAAGAACTCACTAGCATGCTCGTGCGCAATGTCCAAGATCCGGTCTTCGATTTGCTTGACAGTTGTAAAGAAGGCTGCAAGATCTTCGTTCTCTTCCATGCCACGGAATGACATTTCCAGAGTGAACTTGTCAGGGTTGTCTTGGTTGGACCAAATCACTGGAATGAACATCTTGGGTGTACGAACGATGAAGTCGCCGCACATGTACTTCAATGGGACGCTCTTGCCACGAGAGTTAGGATTCGTCTTCATGGGGTAGCTGGTAATGTTCTCAGCCACGAAGTTCTTGGATGTGATGATGTTGGCCATGTTGCTTGGTTTGGTTTCTTATTACTTACTCCGTGTATACCCTTATACCTGTTGAATTAGCTCGTTGATTTTTTTTAGATTGATCAACACTCCCCGATTTCAAACCGTTTTCGGTTAAGATCTGATGGTTCTATCGTGCTATTTTGCCAAGGGCCCACTTCGAACCTAGGATTGGGGGGCTCGGACCTGATTGACAGGTTAGGGTTCCTTAGCGATTGCCCAATCGTGTCTATCCCGACATGGTATCCTGCGTTCAAGAAATTCTGGTTGCTTACATCACCTTGACCCAGCGGGTTCATTTGAACGTATTGGGAGTTGATGGCGTCCATAGAAGGAACCAATTCTGAAGGCTTGATTTTGTCCCGAGGGTAACACTCAATTGGAAATTTGGTGTCGGTGTCGTAATCAATTTTCTCATATTGATTGCTCGTGTCCATCGGACCCGCATTGATGATGTCTTCTTGTTTTTTTGCAGGTGTGCTGTCTTGCTGTTGACCAGACTGATTCTGCCCTTGCTGCACTTGCTGCCCTTGCTGCCCTTTGTTTGTATCGACGAGAGGTGTTCCGAGCAAGAACTTTTCGGTGTTACCCTTTTTAAGGGAGATGTTGTATTGGATCAAAAAGATAACCAAACCGACTATTATGACCAATATCCCGACTTTGATAACAAAACCTTTCACTTCCATATAACTTTTCACAAGAAAATTATCATGTATTCTATGCGTTTTGCAGCAGATCTGATTTGGTGTTGTTGTATTCATCCAAGACGCTGGAAACACCGTTCAGTTTGACAAGCGTTAGGGCGCCATCGTTAAGTTCAGACTTGATCTCATCAATGATTATCTTCAGGCTTTCGAGCGTTGCCAACCTTGTCGCCAGGAATGATTCTTCCTTCAAGATAATTTGATTCACGTTATGTGCAATGCTGTCCATTTCCTCATGATCGGGGGCTGGGTCCTCTCCATCAGTATCGCTTTCGATATCAGTCATGACCGGAAGAATGTCATCTAGTGCGATATCATCAACGTTCCAACAAATCTCAAGTTTTGTTCTTTTAAGTTTTAGACCTCTTAGCGAAAGTGTACAGTTGTAGTACTTATCAGGCGCCGCAACAAAGTCGACCGCGTCCATTTTAAACTTGAAATAGATATTACCATCTTCATCAACGTGACAAATTCGGAGCATTGCACTCGCCATTTCAGGTTCTTTGACTTTGAACTTCAGCTTGGTTCTCACCAGGCTAAGAATGCGTTTTTCGAGAGTGATGAACGGCTTGCACATCTCCTTAGAAGACGCTTTCGGGATCACATACATCGTACTTCCTTCTACTTTGATGACAACGTCCTTGAACATCGCCTCATATCGGGAAGTCCCATCACCAGTGTGGATATCGTACATCATGGTTTGGTCATCCACCTTTGTGGCGTTTGCATTCAATTCGATATTCTCCATATCTTGTGGGCACAAATCATTTGATTTTACCCAACGCGCTCTTGTTGACATCGATGCACACCAATCGAATTATTGGCAACCACCCATATTGGTGTATTTGCATTTGGTGACACGCATCCTTGTAATGTCAAGAGATCGACATCAACCACCACATTTCACGTATTTTTCGAATCGGTGCGCAAACATGTGTTTATCGAATGTGATGCGATGGTCGTCAATGTAACATGACGCGAGGAAGTCGATGACGGATTGGGTACTTTCATCGATCTGTTTAATTTGGTCGTCGTCCATCTTTGGGGATCGTTTGGATAAGGTAGGAACCGGGGCATACTTCTCAATCTTTGCATATTTGGTGTGCACAATTTGAAGCGTCGCCATTTTATAAAAAATCTATGCCGTTTACCTTTATATTAAAAAAAGTATTGACAACGAAAGCAACATGTATATTTACATCGTAATACCGTTCAATACTGATTTTGTCAAGATCGGATTCTCAAAAGGCAAGATCGAATCCTTACTTTCAAGGTATAGCACATATTACCCCCATTATACGATGTTTGTATATCGTACAGATAAATGTTGCCAACATGAAAAACAAATATTTGCATTGTTGGCCAACAAAAGAATACACAACACGCGTGAATTGTTTCGCAACGACGACGGGATGCGCACCATGTTCTTCAACTACATCAACACGTCGGGGGACATTGAGTTGGCTCGAAAGCAAGTGTATGGACTGGCAAAAATGTCCAGTATTGATACAAAAGAAACGACAATCATGGATGGGATACGACGATTCTTGAAGTGTGGCACCCCAATCGTACCCATATAAGGCATACGTTGTATTGTACGTAAACGAAATGAAGATTTTTCTTAACATGCCATTGAAAGCGGGTGTGCGCCTCGAAGGTGACCCCGTTCTACTCGAGAACGTCGGCAGTAAAGTAGACAAACTACTTGAGACAAAACAGCGACATTACAACGAGAAGCATGAGCTGTTCATCGATAAATACGGAGGACACATTGCTGATATGCACGACGCGATTGTTCAAAACATGCAGCATGTTGGCCTCCTTCACAATCCACACATTGGAAAATTCACACAATTGATCCTGAAATGCTTGTCATATGTAGAATTAGAGGTATCGGAGAGTGAAGATGAGGACATCGTCGTAGAAGATGACTATTGTGCATTGTTTGATGATTATTGAAAAAAATGTATAATACTGTAATGAAGGGAGGCAGTCTAACATTAGCTACAGTTCCTCTCGCATTGATGGTTTTAAAATCGGTTGTTGATAAATACGTCCAAGGCATCCCAAAACCTCAAAAAAAAACCAAGAATGAAGCCAAGCAAGCCAAACAATCGGTACAATCGGGTCAAGTAAAACCGAAACAAACGCGTGTAAAACAATTGAAAAACGTGAAAAACGTGAAATTGGTGTCATTGACGATATAATAACTTATACTTTCGCTTGCACATCTCTATGAAACTGTTTTCAATTGCAAATTTATCTTTCTGATGTTCGATTATGTATTTTGCCCTAAACATAAGATCATCAATATTCTCATATTCCTCTTTGTCGACAAAAATATCAACCCCTCGAATGGTGACGTGCTTAGCATTTTGACCTTGCATTCTTTCTGATAATTGATACAATGATATCTTTAAATTGCGCTCATTTTTTTGAAAATAAAATATGTAGCCATGCATGCAGGGAGTTGTGGATATGTTGAGCCGCGAGGCTGATGTGTGTAATGCAGTTTCGGTTAGCGATGTCAATGGAACGGTTATGGCAAATGTGTTTCAACAAGTGAAGTCAATAGTCGACCGCGGCACGTACAATGATCTAGAGGCATTCGAAACGTACCAAGATGTTGATGAAGAGGGATCGTTGCTAAACACAATTGATATGTCTACATCGGTAGGAGGCCATGTCGTTCTGAAGCATATGATTGGGTGCGCATCGAGTGACGTGAATGTGCTCAGACAACGACAATGTACTATCGCTGAAATATCTAAATTGAACTCAAAACACAACATTTCTTTAAGAGATACAGAGGACACATTCATGTGGTTTACTCAAGAACGAACCGAGGAGGAGACAGAGTTGATGTCAAATGTATTTTTTAAACACAACTTGACAAAGATATGCAACAAATCTCCAATGGCGTTGAACATAAATTACTTGTACAAGGTGTTTGTCAGCCCGATGTTTGGAATTTTGTCACCAATCATTTATTTTGTGATACCATATTTTATATTGTGGACAAAGTACAATATTCGCATTGGCATTTCCGATTACATCAAAATATTGTACAAGTCTTCGACGTCAATTCTGCATGGGGGAGGCGGTATCGGTGCATCTGTGTCCGTCTCGTACTTGGTGTCAATGGTTTTCTATTTCCAAAGCATTTTCTCGAGTGTAGACTTGTCCCGTATGATTGCTAAGATAGTGACAATGGTCCACAAGCGTCTTTCGAACTTGCAAAAGTTCATGGACGGATGCAAGTTGCTTGTGGACAAGTTCGGGCATCTAGTGGATCCATCGACGTTTGCTTGTAATATAGAACCAATCGACGTAACAAGTATTGGGTGGAAAGACACAGGTAATGTAGGGAATGTGTTGTATCATTTTCAACACATTCGCAATAATATTAAGACGTTGTATCCATTGGTCCAAAAAGCTTATGTCATTGACGCATTGATAGGTGTTGCCTCTTACATGAAAAAACAACGTATTTGCTTTACCAAATTTGTGGATGCACCCACTCCGGTGGTGGAGACGTCGCGAATGTGGCATGTATGTTTGGGTCGTAAGTCCGTGACCAACTCGATATGCCTTGGGGGCGACGCCCCAAACAACGCAATCATTACCGGTCCCAATGCTGGAGGGAAATCCACATTCGTCAAGAGCCTCTTCACCAATTTATTGCTCTCTCAAACTCTTGGTATAAGCGCGGCTAAGCGGTTCACAATGACACCCTTTGAAGTCATTTCCACTCAAATGAACACGCCAGATTGCAAAGGGAAAGAATCGTTGTTCGAGGCAGAAATGAATCGTTGTAAAGATAAATTGGATCTGATCGAATCTACACATGGCTTTTTAGCTTTAGCAATGGATGAAATCTTCAGCAGCACAGAACCGATTGAAGGACTTGCTGGCGCTTATGCGGTGGCGAAGCAAATGATGCGAAGCCCTAACGTCATGACGTTGATCACGACGCATTTTCATAAATTCTGTGTATTAGCCGAAGAGGAAGACGCGGATACGTACAAAATGACTGCCGTTGTGGACAACGACGATGTTACGTTTCCGTATAAACTTGTCCCGGGGGTAAGCGATCAACACATAGCTTTGTTGCTTCTAAAACGCAAGGGGTTTGACAAAACAATTATTGATGATGCAATATCGTTTTGTGAGACACTGTCTTGACGCGTTTGCTTTTTTTCAAAAATATGCAATCAAATATCAATGTTTAAGAATTTAGACATCATTTTCCTTGCATTTATTTGGTTGATGGTGATATATTTTATGGTCATGCGAATTAAAGAACTCACAAAACGGGTCAAGGCACTAGAAATCATCTTTGACCTAGTCAAGTCCAACGATTTCGATCAGACAGGACATGACGTCATGGATATTGTGCCCGAAACAAGTTACATTGTGCCCGAAACAAACGTGAGCACTATTGTTGTCAACGCAGCGGAAACGGTTGAATGTGTGCACCATGTAGAAATTAGAGAAGAGTTTTCATCGGACGAGGATTCCGTCAAAGAGACTGTGAATCTGTTGGATAAAATCGAGTCGGAACAAGATATCAAAAAAGAACTGAGGAAGCGTGGTTTGTCCGCAAGAGGGGACGTGGGGGAGCTTCGGGCGCGCCTCGTCAAGAATATTTGATGGCTGCTTTAAAAAAGCATGACTTATATTTGGCCATGTAAATGTAAGACATGAAGTATCACATTGTGTCGTTATCCAATCGCCCATCCCTCTCGCAATATTCATGGACCACATTCCACGCGTATGCCAAGAAATGGGGGCATCGTATTTCGACGAGGGACACATTGTACGAATCAAACCGAGCACCCTCTTGGCACAAACTGTTGTTCATGATGGAGGTCATGGACTCCGATAAAGAGAGCGACTACATTGTTTGGTTTGATGATGATATTATGATTACAAACCACGAAATCGATATTGGAAAGTATACGATGGGAACCAATCATGCATGGTCCCTTGGCGTTAGCGCAGACCGTATGGGCCAAATGTTTAATATGGGCGTCATTTTGGTAAAGAACAATGAAAGTTCCAAGAGCATATTGAAAACTCTATGGGACAACTGTAATGCACATGAAGAACGCCATTTCTTATGGGAGCAAACGTGTATGCAACGACTGATCAAGGAGCAGATCGTGAGCAAAGATGTGATGGGTATATTTGTACCCAAACGTATCCAAAGTTTCTTCCGGAATTACGCGGATCCGAAAGAATTTGCATGGGCGCACGGCGATTTTCGCGGCTCATGTATCAGGTATGAATTTGGATGACAGAATCAGATGTTTCAAGTTTTTATCAGTATACTTGGAGACTGGAAAAATCAACGAAAGTGAGTTACAACGTTGCCTCGGACATTGTACGCATCATGTATCATGATCGTCTTGTCTTTTGATGTGGGCATTGTGAACATGGCGTACGTTCTCGCTGATATCCAAGGGTCGACTTTTACCATCAAAAGTGCCGGTAAACACTCCTTTACGACAAAATGCATCAATGACATGATCAAAGATATCGTTGCGTGGTGTCAATCTGAATTGGACGTGCCTTGGGATGTTGTACTTGTGGAGAATCAACGGGGGATTCGCATGAAAGCGCTACAGTCGTGCGTCATGACCTACTTTTGCACTATGAAACCGGATGTATGGGGAATTTCGCCTCGCTTGAAGATGACGGGTAACACATGCAAAACCAATTATTCCGCCAGGAAGAAACACACCGTTTCTATGGTATCTTCCAAATGTGATGATTTGGGCTTTTGCGGCGACAAACCTGACGATATATGTGATGCCATCATGCAAGCGGTATGGTGGAGTGTTTCGAAACGATACATGACAACCGAATATTCGATTATGTTTGAAAAAAAAATCAATGTACGAAATGAATGAATACGCTTTCAAATATACCAAGTTACCTGCTCATAAATCTTCAAAAATGTCAACAGCAAACATGCCTGATAGCGACATTCCCGAGGAAATCATTGTCAATGAACCCGAAATTACGTCGACTACGAAGCCAATCGTCAAGCTACCTAATATAGTAAAGCCTACCAAAGGCAACAATTCGATCGAGCAGCTTCTTGAACAAGGATCATTTGAAGATGCAGTGGAATTGCCACATATGTATAAGATAACGCTCCAAGAGGCTGCAAAGAAGCACAAGTATAAGAGCTTGTACTCGATTGCATTCTCAGTCTACTACCCCATTGTTGGGTGGATGTTTGACACTGGTGCATTCGACAATCAACTCGTGATAGAATTACTTCCTAAAAATGTTCTCACCGGTCAAGGTTTGCGCAAGGCAATCATACCTCGTGTGATTTCGATTATGTGGCATTTATATCAAATTCATTCGGTCATGAAAACTACTGAGTTTTACACTCACTACTTGGACGTGGCAGGATTGGGCTGGATTCGTCTCCTTACACAGGCACCATTCAACGTGTTTGCGCTTGAAAAGATTGCAGATTTGAGCATCAAAACGATCAGTGCGTTAAATAACAAAGAGACAAATGACACGATTCAGTTGCACAAGAAGGTGTTTACCACCAAGGATGGGACATCACATTGTGATGTTCTAGAAGCGTTCGCGTCGATGAAAATTGACACAACGTTAAGCACCAACGGGCTATCTGTGTCTCGCAACAAGGACGAGGTCGTTGTCTCCAATGCGAAGGATACCAACGTGTATGTATTGAAAAACGGCAAAGCCGTGCTCACTCGCGCCAGGTAAATAATAATTCGTGAAACATTGCAAACCTATTTTTTACGGGGAATTCGTGTGAGAATATGACACCATTTCTTTCAAGAAATCGTCATTGCTGATATTGAGAATTTTACACAAGTTGTGTACCGTGTCTTGTTCGATTTCATTGCTTGTGTTTCGGACCAACCGCTCAAGGGGGCCGCGCTTGTTTGTGATCTCCGATAAGAGCAATGCATTTAAATTCTTTATGATGCTAAGGGAAATAACGCTCCCTTTTTGCAGGTTTTTCGGTTGCTTCATGTGCTCGCACATCGCAATGTATAAGTACGGTCTCAATGTGATGTTGTAAATATCTGTGGCGTAAGCTGTTTGCAAAAGATGTCCAACGTTGTTCTGGAATTTGAAGCTTATCAGGTTCTTGATCGCCTTATCTAAAGGTGATTCGGTTTTAACGTTTTTGTACCATTTGTTGCAAAAGTAAAACTGCCCGTTGAACGCGCTGTTAACGTTCCGGATTGTTGCATTGTTGTACAAACTATCGATTTGTTGCGGCGAAGAAACTTTGATTGGACTGTGTATCTTTACTGACGTATGATGCGACTTCACGGGTGCACTGGCAGCCCTTGGTGTTATCAATGTCTTTTGAAGCGATTTTATGGGAGAGGCAATGGCTTTTGATGTTGCAGCGGATGCGTTCCTTTCTCTTGATTTCGATTGAAACATTTACAATATTCACATATTTAAAATGTAATGTCAAAGTGACTCATTTAATATGTTAGCACTGTTTAAATGCTATACGATGCTTCAAGTCATGGAGATAATAGGATAAGGTGGGGAATGTTACCTGACGTACAAAAGAAAGTAGACAACTGTGAAAGAAATTGCTCTGTAAACCACAAAGGTTATGCCAAGCAGATACTCGAATGTCAAGAAAAACAATCGCAATGCTACTTGGAATGGCCACAATCAGGTGGCAGTAAGATTACAGTTGCTATTCTTCGTGCTCAAGCTAGGGCAAGGCATATCCCCGGTTTCAGCACAATGCGTAAAGCGGAACTTATCGTTGCCTTGAAACAAAAGCAGCCAAAAAAGAAAGCAACGAAAAAATAAGTGAATAATGTTGCGAAAATTTGCTATCGTTTCGATTGTTTGGCTTCTTTCCTGGCTTGGGCGACAGTCACAGGTCTTCCATTCCACATGACGAATTCTTCTTTCGAACCATCAGTTCGTAAAATAATCCGTGTTCGTCCCTTTATATTCACACGTTTCGTTGTCTTTTTGTAAGATGCTGATTCTCCGCCGATATGTTGCGAAAGAGCGCCGATTTGTGATGAAGGAGCACCGCAACCACAATCCATCTTGTATATACATGATAAAAACTTTGTAATGAAAGGCCATACTTTACCGTGTTTGAATAAGTCAATGCACGAATCACGTAAGTGGTATTTGAAAGTCCGTGTCAGTGGAATACAAAAGTTTTGTGCAGAATTCGTTGCGTGCATGTTGTTTCATTTTATGGGTTCGGTGAACCCGACACCATTGACCAATAGCATTAGCCTCACGTGCTTGGTATACTATGTTGCAAAGATATCCGGGGGTCATTTAAATCCAGCCGTGTCGTGTACATTCTGCTTGCTGGGGCACATCAATCCATATGAGCTTCTCATTTTTTGGATGGCACAAATGTCGGGCGCAATAATTGGGGCATTGATGATTGCGGGACTTGTTCCAAACAGCCCAATCGGTGGTGAACCAGACATGATGACATTGGGGTGTTTCATGCCAAGATCAGATTTGGACGATGTTCATGTCGTTTTTTGGGAAATGGTGTTGACGCTTGTATTGACAACTTTGATATTCTCGGTGGTGTGGTACAGTCAAAACAAAAACGGTTATGGTACAACTGGTCCTATTATGGTGGGACTTTCTTTTTACGCAGCAGCTTTGACCGGTGCAAATTTCACAGGCGCCGCGATGAACCCATGTCGGGCGTTGGCTTCTGCCATTGTGTTCGACTGTGGCAATTTACGCAAAATGTACCTCTATGTTTTGGGTGAAATGATTGCTGCATTTATCGCCCCCGTCTTCATAATCCCTTGGTATGGGATTTCGGATACAGCATGGTACTTGTACATATTACCACAATGGTTTGTTACGCCCGTTATCAAGCACGTTGAACCGGTTTTGAAAATTACAAACGAAGTTGACATTGAAGACGGTGACATTCAAGTCGTTGAGTTGCAAAGAAAAAATACTTTTAAAATTAAGAGCAAGGTTTTAATTTAATTGGTGGATCCGAAGCCGCCGCTGCCTCGTGAAGTGACGCCACGTGAAGTGAATGTTTCCATCACTTCGAATTCAACATGATGTTGGCGGCGAATAATAAGTTGAAATCCTCTGAACGGAAGTTCAAAGCCAGCCAACGTATCATCTACCTGGATCATTGGTACCAATATGTTGCCAATGTAGCTGTTGTCGATGATACCAATACCGTTTGCTAGCATCCACCCGGTCTTCGATAAAGAACTCCTTGCCACGACTTCTGCGTAATACCCCCATGGTAATTGAATTTTGACACCAGTGTCATACATTGACACCTTGTCAGAAAGTTGTTTGTGCTTTCGGATGATGGTCAAGTCGTATCCGACGTCAGACGTGTTCTTTTTCGAGGGCGCGATTGCACCTTCGTCAAGAATAATGGCACACTTCACAGGATAATGAAGCAAGCTCGCGAGAGGCTCTTCATCCATTGAAGAGATCTTGCCCAACATATCTACACAATTGGATTTTGACACGACGATCTTGTCGTCTGTATGTGTGAACGGAATCTCAATTGACTCTAGCGCTTTGATGACCGATTCGGATTTCTTGAATGTGCAAGTCATATCAGCCTTGTCATATTCCATGTGGTTGTGAAGGTGATACATGTTTGTTTTGTAATTAATTAAATGTGATGGATCTTTATATCGTTTTTTTCTGAAGTGTTTTTTTGAGGAACTTGAGTTCTTCGAGCTTGATGTGTGACAAGGGAAATATTCGTGTTTTTTTGGTGTTGTTTATTACGAACAGCTGATTACCGTCAACAACCGACGCAATCATGTCGTTGGTTTCGAATGCTGGTCCGAATTTCGCAAACGGCGTTTTGTCTTTTCGAATGACCGTCCATTGTCTTTTAAACGCGCTCGGACGCATCAATATAGCCGTTGATTTGATTGACAACAACACATCTTTTTGTGTCTTTACCAAAGTCCCACCCGACATCCCCCAATCGCCCCCATCGTCAAAGCCGCCGCCTCCATCACCGGTATTACCGGTATCGCCTCCATCGTACGATTCTTCATCATCGGGTGCCTCGGGTGCCTCGGGTGCCTCGGGTGCATCGGGTGCATCGGGTGCATCGGGTGCATCGGTAGGTTGATCATTTGTATCATCTCCAGAAAATGCATCTCCCAACACGTCAACGATGAGCAACGTGTTTAAAAATATCATTTGAGCCAAGAATATAATTCCTAAAATTTCTAATGCACTTGGCCAAGGTTTGGACGGCTCGGGGGGTGCAACTGGCAACATAACTTTATCCATTGCAACCTTGTCGTCTTTATTGGCGGGTTGGGTCACCACATACGTTTTACCTTTTTCAGTTTTGATATCTCCCGCTGTCAATTTCGACGCGTCTTTTCCAATGACTTTGATTGCGGGACCATCAACGTATGGTGCATACTGAAACGAGTTTTTTGTGGGCCCCTTTGCGATGACATATTTCACATTGTCTTTTCCCATGACTACATTGCCAATTTTGGGATCTTTTCCTTCAAGTACATTAAACCCACCCACCTTTTTTGACTTTGCAACACGTTTTGTTATAGGTTTTTTAGCTGCAGTTGGTTTGACAGCTGTCTTTGCACCGGGTTTGGCTTTTATCGATTTTCTAGGTTGTATTGTATCACGCACCATTATATACCAATATAAGAATTTTATGAGTCATCAAGCCAAGAAAAAACGATTTAAAATATGCTTAAGGATTGTAAAGATATTCATATCACAACAATGGAGTTCAATATCATCGACGTTTTCTCTACGGACCAACATGTCGATGGCAAAGTGGCAAGTTATCTCATCAAGCTTTTCGGGGTTACAAAAGATGGACAGACGGTGTCGGTCGACGTCACTGGATTCAAACCCTATTTCTATATAGACATCGGCAAGGCTGTGAGCCCTAATCAACTCGAATACGTATCGCAATATTTCAAAAAGCACAATGGTGTTGACTCGTGTAAGCAAATTTTCAAGAAGAAATATTGGGGCTTCAACAACGACGAGATGTTTCCGTTGATCAAGCTACAGTTTTCCAACGTGTATTCACTACGTCACGTCGTGAAGCAAGTTACTACACAGAGAACCGTCATTCCGCAGGTGTCCAACGTGCCGTTAAAAATTCAAGTGTTTGAGAGCAATATCGACCCAGTGTTGCGTTTCTTCCACAAGCAAAACATCTCCCCGTGTGGATGGGTCAACGTCGCTCAACACAAATCATCGAGCATGGCACTGCCTTCTACCTGTGCGATCAACATCACGACAAATTACAAAAATATATTGCCGGCTGACGTCGAAGGCATTGCGCCATTCAAAGTTGCTAGTTTTGACATTGAGTGCATGAGCTACGACGGCGAGTTCCCCGTTCCCAAACGCGACTACGAGAAGATGGCAGTGTCCTTCATCGATTCGGTTGAGGGTGACAACATTGCTAGTCAATACGTCAAATACTTCACTCATCAATTTGAGAATGCAAAAATCATGCCCAAACGCCCCGTGGACTTCAAGACACTACTTGAGTCGTCACGGTCTGATGTGGAAGGTATAGTCAAACGAGATATGGGCTACGTGAATGGGAAACTTGAGGCGTTCGATGCTTTGGTTGTAAATGAGACATCGGATGCAAAAAACGACGAGGTCATACAACATTTGGCTACAAAGTTGCAGAAAGTGTTCCCCGACTTACACGGCGATCCAATCATTCAAATCGGAACCACCGTGCATTTATATGGAGAACAAGCCGTTTCCGAGAAACACATTTTCGTACTTGGATCATGTGATCCGATTGAAGGGGCTACCGTCAGGACATTCGACAGTGAGAGCGTGATGCTCAGGGAGTGGGCAATCTTCTTGAGGAAACTTGACCCAGACATCCTCATCGGCTACAACATCTTTGGGTTTGACATGACTTACATGCACGAGCGATCGGAAGAGTTGGGGTGTGCGAGCGCGATGGCTGCTCTTGGGCGCATCCGGACCCGAGTTTGCCCGTTTCAAACCAAGATGCTGAGCTCGTCGGCCCTTGGAGACAACTTGCTGAAGTACTGGGATATCGAAGGGAGAGTGACCATCGACATCATGAAGGTGGTCCAACGAGATCACAAGCTAGACAGTTACAAGCTCGACAACGTCGCTCAACACTTCTTGGGAGACAAAAAGAACGACGTTTCTCCAAAAGAGATTTTCCAATTGCACAAGGGAGACGCGAGCGACAGGAAGAAGATTGCAGAGTATTGTATTCAAGATTGCGCGCTCTTGAACCGACTATGTATCAAGTTGGAGTTGATCGCAAACAATGCTGGTATGGCCAACGTTTGTTGTGTGCCATTGAATTGGATCTTCATGCGGGGTCAAGGTATCAAGCTCTTCAGTTTGGTGACAAAACATTGCCAAATCGACGATTACGTGATGCCTGTGGTCAAAAGCGCATACGGGGCTCTTGGAGAAGGCGGCTACGAAGGAGCCATCGTTCTCGACCCCGTGCCGGGAATGTACATGGACACGCCGGTCGTAGTTCTGGATTATGCGTCCCTTTACCCGAGCTCGATGATTTCAGAGAACGTTTCGCACGATACGCTGGTCCTAGACGAAAAGTACGACAACCTGCCCGGAGTTGAGTACCATAATATAACGTACAATGAGGGCGACAAAGAGAAGATATGTAGGTTCGCCTTGACAAAGAAGGGAGTATTGCCGAGGATTCTGGAAAGCTTGTTGATCGAGCGCAAGAAAACACGCAAGCGCATGGGTGCCAAGGTGTATATCACTGCGAGTGGATCACATGATTCACCACCCGACGGCGAAGACGTTATCGAGGTCAAAGATGCATATGACGTGTTTCAAAAAGCAGTACTCGACGGCTTACAGTCGGCTTACAAAGTGACAGCAAACAGCTTGTATGGTCAAGTGGGTGCACGGACGAGCCCGATATATCTGAAAGAACTTGCCGCGAGCATCACGGCAACCGGTCGCAATCTCATATTAAAAGCCAAAAGCTTCTTGGAAGATGAGTGCGGTGCCAAGGTGGTGTATGGAGACACGGACTCTCTGTTTGTTGCGTTTGAATCGAAGGGCCTACATGGGAGTGAACTGATTAAAAAAGCGATGGAATTTGGCAAGGAGGCATCGCAAAAGTTCAGGCCGTTGCTGAAGAAACCGCATGATCTGGAGTTCGAGAAGGTGTTTTATCCGTTCATCATATTTTCGAAGAAGCGCTATGTCGGCAATGTGTACGATGACTACGAGCACCCTGACAAATACAGCCAAAAGTGCATGGGAATCGTCTTGAAAAGGAGAGACAACGCTCATATCGTCAAGACTATCTACGGCGGATGCATCGATATCTTGATCAACGAAAAAGACATCACGCGTTCTGTATCGTTCCTACAAAACCATCTTGTCAAATTGATCAACAACGACTTCCCCATCGAAGAATTGGTCATCACCAAGAGCTTGCGCGCCAACTACAAAGACCCGGAACGAATCGCTCACAAGGTGTTGGCCAAGCGTATGGGGGAACGTGACCCCGGCAATAAGCCACAAGCAAACGACCGGATTCCTTACGCATTCGTCGAAGTGGTCGAAGTGAAGGGCAAGAAAATGTTGCAAGGAGATCGCATTGAGACACCTGAATTCATCGCGCGCAACAACCTACGCCCCGACTACAAATTCTACATCACAAATCAAATCATGAAACCCATCATCCAACTATATAGTTTGGTCGTGGAAACGCTTCCAGGCTACTCGCGGAACGATACGTATTGGGAGGATGTGAAGGTGGCGCTTTCTAAAAAACTTACCGGCGAAAAGCTAATTGACAAGATTGCCACCCTACGCGAAGACGAGGTCCAAAAGCTGATATTCGAACCCGTTCTCATTAGCTTGGGCGAGAAGCCGAAGCGCCGATTAGCTGTATTGAAATAGGATTTTCAAGCATTGCCCATTTGTGAATAATTTGTTTGTGTCGATAATGTATTAAAATGGATACAAGCATAATTTTTTACAATGTCGAGTTTACATTGTTTAAAGACATGAAAACCATGATTCATAGCCACATAACAATGCCATTGACTCGTACGGGTGAAACCGATCTTCCAGAAAATGCAATTGTTGTTTCATGTACAATGGAATCCGTTGGCAACGATAAAAGAAGCATAATTATCATGTACCAAGTTGGTAATGGTGTCCCGCAATCGACGAATTACAGGTTCAATGTAGAAAATAGACAAGGTGGTGGCACCAAAAAAACAAGAGCCATTAAGCCGAGAACGAAACCTGTTCCAAAAAAATAGATTAATCAAGTCATTTTCCTGAACAGCTTCATGAGAGAGGTGCATACAATTTTGGGTTTTACAATACTCATGGTAATCGTGTCTTGATGTCGAGATTCGGCGCAGTTTATTAACGCATGTCGGGTCTTGGTGAGGAGACTTGACAACTCCAATATAGGATCGCGATCCCATATAATTGCCCACGCCCCGGTCTCGCCTTCCACGACAATTTCTTTGTCTTGTGCTGAAATGTGTCTTGAAATGAGGTCTCTGAGTGTCATGCTGAAATCGGTCAGTTGGTAAACCAATTTATCAATATCTGACGCCTTGAACACAACATTGTTGCATTTGGTTGTCAAATGAAGATTGAAAGGCCCGGTTCTGACTTGTTTAAATATGGCCGGGTCAACTACTCCTCTGCATATCATGCAATCAACATCTACATTTGCACTTTTCTTCTTTGCAATATGCCATTTCAGCATGCAATCAAAGTGAAATGCGTGACCACATTCCAAAATCATGACATCTTGCGGTGCAATTATTTCATAGCAGCATGCGCATTTGTCAATTGTTGACACCATACCGTTCAAATGTTCCGTACAGAAACCGAACAAACCAGGTAAACACTTGCATGAAGGCCATCTGCATGTCATCATTGTGAGTTGCCGTTTTAGAATAACGGTCGACTTCGTTTTTTTTGACGATATAAATAATAATCACATTGTTTTGTATATATACCAAATCATGATGTCGCCATTCATGCATTACAATTTCTTTGCATTACACATGGGCAAGCCGGCGTCCAAAGTCATGTACACTCCATTCATGAACTACAATTTTGAAATTGAACACGGCCAAGAAATGAATGCGTCAGCGTCAGCAAATGCACCAATTCCCGTTATCAACGCTGCAAATGGCAAACTATTTCAACGCGAGTGCAAATCATGTCCGATATTACGAGGAAACATGTCGTCCTCTTTCATGGGGTGCGATGTACTTAATGTTTAGAAAGTCAAAAATGTCTTCTTCCTTTGTAAATGATCCCTCAATACGTTTCTTGCTCTTGATGTCATACATGCCCTTTTCTGTTATGCGATAACCTTTTGATTCCGCTTCCTTCTTGAAATCGACATTGAAATCGATCGGTCCAGTGAAGTATAATAATGCAAACGCGATTTCTTCTTCGTTAGAAAATTGTAGGTCAAGCCGTCTGTGTGGACTTGCGCCTACTTTACAAATCAAGCTAGCCTGTCGCTTGTTGAGATGTACTATATGTTTGACATAACCTATTTTCGTTAAGCTCGGTACCAAGTCGAGTAAGATGTTAGGGTTTGAAGAAACCATGAGAATGTCTATGTCGCTGATGACCGGAACGCTTCTCCTGAAACTACCTGTCACCCAAAAACGAGTATCATTCGTTATACTCCGCATAGCCGATCCGATAACATTGCAATGATCTTCCACTTCCACCCTCGGTATGGTTTTTATAATATCATTCACGTATTTTATACATCCTTTTTGTCCTGCATTAAGTGACTTGCTTTCCAACAAGTCTTCAATATTCCGCATGTTCTTCTTATCGTATAAGTCTAACGCTATTTTAACGGTGACCCCGGGTATTGTGATCGCGAGTTCGATAAAATTCAACCGCGTATTGTTAGCTAACATCCATTCCTCGACTGCCGGAACTTTTCCATTTTTATTCATTTTGCGCAAAGTTTCATAAACCATTGGTTCGAATCCCATGCCTCGGTTATCTACAATATCATTCAATGAGTATATTGTGTGCATTTTTCGTATCCGGTTAAGTGCCTGGGTGTACAAATTTGCCTTGATTTTATTACCTTTCACCATGTGCATTTTGGACGAGTCGGATAGCACTTGCATAATATCATCTTTCAAGCCATCGGTACCTTTCAAGAGTTTAACACCCGTCATGACATGAACATGTATATTCATTGTGAATAAAAAAACGAATTCATTTGCATTGATGGTTTCTACTGTGTAAAATACGCGAACGCTTTGACACAACTATTGACTTGTTTAGATTCGATTGTGACTTGGTACAATTCGCAATCCGGATATATCAACGTGTCAAAGTGAATGTTGCACGACAAGAACTTCGAGCTGGCCCGTTTTAAGGTATACTCGTCAAGATATTCATCGACGCATTCGAAATGCATTGTTTTCTTCGGCTTTTCTTCCTCGTATAATATGTATTGTTTAGTTGACTTGATAAATGATACAAATGTCCTTTGAAAACATAATCCGTTTCCATATAACTCGATCCCATTGGGGAGTTTGCAACACGTAGTCACTTCGGTTTCCATTGGTGGGAACCTTTTCTTGAAGGCCTCAAACGTACGCAATGGTACATGCGTGATGTGACATCCGGATGGCGCCGATCCGGAAACTATACGCAACACAAACATTCTTGTCAGGTCGTGAGTTGTACTCATCACAACCATTTTTTAAACAATCGATGTCGCGATTTTGATTCCACAATATTTTGCAGGTTCCTTGTCAAAGTCAATTCTTGTATATACACCAATGCTAATGGCCTGCTTAAGTAGTAATTTATTATTATCCCAGAATTTAGTGGTGTGACCTGTCTCTTTTGTCATCAGATGCGCGAGCTCGTGTATGGCCACATACATCAATAGATTTTTTCCTTGCAACTCGTTGTTTTGGTCACGTGTCCGTATACAAAGAACAATCTTTTCTCCTTTGTTTACAGAATATGATGTGTACACGTCTTTCAATCCTGCCTCGGATATGTTGTTTGGATTGAAGTTTGCAACCAAACGTTGGATGTGTTCATTGTCAGGAAATTCGTCTTGACAATGCCGGACCATCTTGATCAAGTCATTTGTTATAACGCCCAGCAAATCAGATGCTTGTTGTTTGTCAGGAAGATTTTGAACAAGGTAGTTGCGTCCATCTATGTTCGACTTGACAATCGTAACATCGACTTTTCTATTGGTTACGACGCCTAGCAAAATGATAGCTAACAATACAACTATTGCAATTTTTATATACGGCATTTCCATTTACAATAATGTTACTTTATTTAATGCCAAGAATGGCGTTGTAAATATCGAAGTATGTCAACACCGGCATGTCATCTAACGACTTGTGTTGGTGATGTGACGGCATATGATGCACGTGAGGTTTATAAATCGGTGCATTGGGTTCGCATCGTGGTTCGCAACGTGGTTCGCATCGTGGTTCGCAACGTGGCAGTGGGACGTGTTCGCAACGTGGTTCGCATCGTGGCAGTGGGACGTGTTCGCAACGTGGTTCGCAACGAGGCCGAAGAAGGGGGTGTGTCTGTGGCCGTGGGTGATGAGTCGGGCAGGGACTTGGGCGTTGATACGGGATTTGATACGGGATTGTATGGGATTCTTGTGCGTGCCAACTGTTTCGATGCTCATAAGGATGATGCTGTTTTTTGGCAGGTTGTTTGATTGGGGGGTGGTGATGCGTGTGGTTGTGCTTGTTTGGGAGATTTGCCAATGATTCGGTCAAATCATACACATGTCCACTTGATGTGCATGTCACATCCTTCACGTTTAATGTAAATCGAGCTTGGGAGCATGCTTTGTGTTTACCTATTTTGTCGACGACGTCGGCTAACTGTGTATGTTTTGATGAATGCAATTCGAAACAAGATATCGTATCTCTTTTGAAGGATATGTCAAATCTATGTATGCTAGAATGCATAAATGTGCACGTTTGAATAGTATCTTCGCTCACATTCACATCATCCAAAGTCGTAGGTACATTGTTGCAAATGTTACGCCAAAAAGAAAGCAACATGACAAGCGAAGAAATTTTACAATTTGCTAGAAATTTCAATCGGAATTCACTTATCGTGGGAGCTACCTTTACTTCTGTGATAACCCTACTCACGTTTGCGTAAATTGTAGCCATGTCCGCTGATAGAGACTCATGTGATGCATGTAATGCGTTATGTGCGACCGAATGGTATAGATCCTTAATAGCATATGGGGTTGCACCCGTGACACTCATCGAAACCTGACCATCGTCCGGCGTGCTTGTCAATTCGTATAACTTGGAGTCTTGAATCCATTTCACGCATATTACTCTACGCTGTATGCATTCTCCTAACATAGAAAATTGTGTATGTTGTTTAATAATGTCACACACGTCATCGATGTCACGTAAAGATGTTTCAAACTTATATGCTTCTTCCATGTATACATAAAATAAACATTTCTAATATGACGATTTAGAAGTTAAGGACCAATTTTTTCCATTGGTCAGTTACATGTGATTGCTTGTCATAAAATACAGACGAAGTTCTATCTTTCGAATATGTCAAATCCCGATTTTGTATCTGCGACGATGGTAGCTCGGTGGTTTCATATTGTCCATTGTTGAACAATATGACTACGGGGTTAGAAAATTGGGTTCCTCCGTCATAATAAAAGCAAGATGGGTTATTGACAGAAATTCTCACAAGGCCATCTTGGTTTACAGCCACCATGCCTTGATTTTTTGAGTTAGTGAACGCTTGTTCGACGCTCACATACGGTAACGCGGACCCCGTAAAGCTTGCACATCTATGAACCCGCTTTGTGCATAAGTACGAGGTCATGGAATCAGGGCTAAATGGTGTCTTAATGACATACTCGGTTCCTTCATCCATGGGACATAAAGCTCCTTTATAATATGCTTTGAAAACTTCGTTGACATCGATCATTTATACACCGGTATATTTTAAGACGACAACATGGAACGAATAATTTACGTCAAGTTTTTTTGTACCCTTAAATAAATGAATTCATGTGGTTGTGTTGACAACAAACCAGTAAATCAAGTGTCAAATTGCCCATTCTTAATGGCTGATGGTCGTTTGTTCACCAATTATAACACGACGTGTAGGTTTCCGTTGGCACAACCTATGACGGCCTACCAAATGCGCCAGATGTACATCGCAAATGCTGAAAAACTGATCGAAGACGAAAGGAACATCGTGCTTTCCAAATGCAATCCACAATACAGTTATAGCGATGATGGTACGATGTTGCCCGAACAAAATTCTGTGAAATGTACCTCGTCTACATGTACCATGACACCTAAAACACAAAACGGACTAGGTGTTGGGCGAAACTACGGTACCAATATGGAGGTCACCAAAAACATGTTTTATCCGATTGAGGGAATATACGTGGACGGTTTTGCATCTTGTACGTAAATTATTTCCGGGACAGCGGCATTCAGAGTCGAAAAATCCAACTCAATGAGGTTGCTTGTCGTTTCCTTGTTAACAATGAACAACGGAATAGAAGGCGCTTTGTCGATGAGTATATCTAGGTTGTATTTGCAAAACTTGATATACTCATTTAAATTGACATACATGCGATTCGAACTTGTGGCACCGATGGCAAGGTGCATAGATATATCGTGCCCAAGACACTTATATGAGTGACAATAAATATCATGCGAAGTTTGTAGCTCGGCTATCGTCATAAATCGATGAATTGAAATTAGCAATGTCGATATTGTACTTACACAACTGAATATAATCACCAAATACGTTTCCGAACAACTTTCCTTGCTAACATTGATTGTCAATGATGCAGCATTTGAAACACATGCCAGCATGATTGCCGATAACATAATCCAATTATTCAGCAGTTTATAGTAAGCCCTTGATGTGTCATGAAGCTGTGATTGCACTCCACAATAGTGCTTCCAATTAATCAACAATTCATCAACACTTTGCATTAATATACTACTTTTTTCAAGAAGCATTGATGGCATTTTGTAGAAAAAAAATCAATTTAAGGATTCTCCACAAATTAGAAACAAACACGCGATGACATCGCCCTCTGTATTACACATAATGCAGACACCATCCAAGATTGATATTGATGACTTGTCCCGCAAACTCACACATGTGGGTTTTTTGAACTACATGATGTTTGAAAAAGTGGCAATCGCCAAATACCAACAGAAGTTGCAAAACAAAAGGCCAATTCTTACAACGTTGGCAAAGCAAAACAAAATATACATGATCGGATTGGACATTTCCAAGTTGGTAAATTACGACGACGAAGAACTTGTGTTGATCTTACATGACGTGTGTAACATGCCGAGGGACATGTTCGCTGCGAGGCATCGCGATATGATGGAGTCTACGTGATTTTATTTGCAGATAAATCCCATACTAATATGACGATGTCAACCAACAAAATAGGCACCACCATGAAGAAAATTGTCATATCCGTGCTCAACAGAACGGCACCTGCCAAAACCGCGAAAATAAGCATGGCAAACTTGTAAAGTTGGTCGTTCGATTTCTCAACAATCTTGACAAGGAACTTGACAAGGAGGTAATGTATCCCCACAATCAGGACGATAGCGTTTCCTAACAAACTTGGTTCCAAATAAATGTTCGAGGTCACCAACACTATCATCATGTACACAAACATGAATACGTATGTGGTCAGAATCGCATTTTTTGAAGTCTCGATCATTTTTATTATACATTTACCAAATTTGTGTTTTTGATCATGTTGTACGTCTTTTGATGGATCACTGTGTTAAAATCTTCCAGGACGAAGACGTATTTTTTTTCCTCGAGTTGAACCATCACCTTAAGAACGTTGTGCTCCTTTGACCAAAATACAAATATCATACGACTTGATCCATTGTTGATGTTAAACCAAGCCGGTGATGGCAATCCTAGGTCTTGACTATGCCCGAATACGACCACGTTTACTTTAAGAAATGCTGCCAACATGACGATTTCGGAAATACCTGGTTTGTAGGTAGATGAGGTATATATGGTGGATATGTCAGAATCGGTCGACGCAGATTTGAACATGTTGGTATATTTCTTCATGAAAGTGATCAATGTCGAGCTGCTATTGGACACCTCTTTTGCAACGGTCTTAATACAGTATTCTTTCGCGAGTTCGGCATTTACATGTTTTTTCCTATTCAAGTGTTCGCTTAGCAATTCAAACAATTTGTAAACATCGAAGTCTTTCAACATGTAATTTCGCAACAATGCGTTGAATGCAGGTGGTTCCATAGCCGACAAACCTTCAAACAAGTCATCATCAATCTCATGTATGGCATCGAAGACACCAACGTCCAAGTCGATGTCATGTATGTAGTCATCCACGCCAACTGTATATTTCTTGTACGGACTGGTTTCTGTCTTGACAATATCAAGCATGCGACCCTCGTCGATTTCGCTTTGTGTGAGGACCACTATATTTTTGGTTTTTATAATGTCACTTGACGTGATTAAGCCAATATCCCTCGAAAGCAACACATCTGCCAATTTTTTGACATGCATGATGTTGTATTGAACGCTACCGACGACCTTTTTGATGACAGCTGTCATCATTTCGAGTTTGAAGTCTTTACCGAACGGGTTTCTAGCGTCGCGTAGAAAATCCATTTCGCGTTTCAAAGCCTTGTCATTGATTATTTTGACAGCCGTACTTCGCATGAATCCGTTGATCGAGTGTTGTATCGTGTTCCATTTTTGAACGTAGTCCATAGCTTCGTTGAAAATCTTGTACCCCACAAAAATATGCAAATCGGTATCAAACATGTTGTTACCGTTAGGGACTCGTATCTCGTTTACCAAAATAGCGTCCGAATCAGTTGCTTTGGTTGCAACATAAAAATCGTCATGCGTCGCCTTTTGTAGAGCCTTGTACATCGCAAGAAGAGCATTTGCATCGTTGTTCTTCATGTACGACCCCATGTCAACTGCGTTGATACAAGTCATGTCCCGGGTGATAGGATGATCGAGTTCGAGCGGAACAAACGCCCCCTTAATGCTCATGAACCCAACCACCTTCATGTTCACATTGATCACTTGCGCGAATACTTTGTGGTCGTGAATGTTCATGACACCGATAATTTTCTGAATCTTCTGACTGGATTCTTCATAGACCCCCATACAATTATTGATAGTGTAGTCCACAACCTGCCTCAACTTGGGGTTGCTCTTGTAGTCAAACGCTATCGTCTCGTCGAAGGCCGCGCCGTTTTGTATGATGGATACCATGGGTTCATAGAATTGTGTGTGTTTTATCAAGAAAACGAACTTGGTTGTCTTGTCGACCGATGAATACGTGTACTTGTTACAGTGTACAAATAGCTTTCCATCATTTGTGTCTTCTTCTATCACGATGATGTTGTATCCGTTGGGATTCAGCCATCGATTGTGAGACACAAATAGCTCTATGAGTTGGACGTGATCCTTGACGTTGTCCGCCCTCAGGTAGTTCAAGAAATTTTGCATGGCGTTTTGAATCATGATTTCCCGTTTCACTTGAAGGTAAATTTCTTTGTCAAGCTTGGAATGGGTTTTGGCGATTGACACTGCCTTTGCCACGTGATGCAGACTATACATCTTGATGTACGCATCGTGCTTCAAGAACCATTTCCTAAACACGTCATACTCGTGCTCCGTGATTTCTTGGACCATAGACACTTCGACAAATACCTTCAACAAGTTACCGTTGTTGATTGGAATGAAATGCTGCGGCTCCATGTTAGCCTCGATGAAGTCGACGAGGTCGCCCGCATTATTGACGTTTTCAAGACCCATTATGAAGGCCATGCACGAAAGGAAGTATTGGGTGCTGTGTTGAATACCTTTGCGCACAAAACAAGGTTCCTTTTTGGGATTTTCGTGGCAATTTTCGCAATCTAGAAACTTCGAGAGTATGTACGGTATTTGCCCATGCCGTTTAGGTTCAAGTGGGAATACTCGTCCCTTAATATATAGGTCGTCTTGGGTGTTCTCTTCAGCAACGGACGCATTACACTTGTTGTGCCGAGCTTTGAGTTTACCT
The DNA here is from genome assembly GCA_037349105.1 of Limnomonas spitsbergensis. Lineage (NCBI taxonomy): Eukaryota > Viridiplantae > Chlorophyta > Chlorophyceae > Chlamydomonadales > Limnomonas > Limnomonas spitsbergensis. Next base: position 282,540 of record JAYJMM010000093.1, on the reverse strand, counting down.
TCCATTTTACCTTCGTGATCTACCATGAAGCAACAAGGTGCACACATTTCTTTTGGGTGCTTAGATGGATCCAAAAACGACACAAACTTCTTTTCTTTCTTGTTTTTGTATAATTTGATGGGAATGTCCTCTTTATCAGGGCACCCTTTCTCTTCGAATTCCATCGCAGTCATTGCAACTTCGGATCTTGAACACCACACTTGTGGGCAAATGTAAATGTTTTTGTTGCGCGTTTCTTCAGAAGATCCAGTTTGTACAAAATTAGAGTATGCGCCCGGGTAATGTTTATCGATGTACGTTTTTTGTTCCTTGTTGATGACGATGGGCTGCCGTTTCGCATTGGATGCACACGATGATGCGTACGACTTGTACCTTACCGACTTTGTATCGAAGTCAAACAACTCTTTGTCTGCCTTTTTCAAGCGATTCAGCGTGTACATTTTAATGTTGTTCTGATCTTCTAGGTCGGCTTGGGATTTATCGCTCATCGTTATCACTTCTAGATCATCTTCTTCCGATGAAATTTCTTGGTCAAGCCGTTCTTCGGGAAGGAAAAAATCTTCGGTGTCTGCCAAGTTCATGAGCATGCTATCATCGTGCGAGTACATTCGGGATTGTTGGTACTTCACAACTTGTTTCTTGTGGCTGTCAATGTACCCGCCGGCGTCCTCCACTACAGCGTTGACGAGTTTCATGATATGGTCGGTGATGTGCCTGTCGATTTTAGTCCCCTTGATATGGATTGTGAGCTCGAAATCGCTTCTTCTGATAATGGTTATCTTGTTGCCGTCGTAATATTTTGTGCGGAAGTTTAATTCCGATTCACTGTTTTCAACCTCTTGATATAGTTTGGATGCTATGGCCGGGGAGACATCAAATACTTGTACGACACTTTCGATGATAGCGTTCTTCCCCTGTGTTTTTAGTGAAGTAAATATGTATGATTTGATGTCATATAGAGGTGTATAGTTACTGCACCGTTTGTAGCGAAATGTGATCGCATTCTTTTCGGGCTTCACGTTGTATATTTTATTGAACAACTCTTTTAGCGATATCATTCGCTTTTCTAAACGATCCAACGTCGGAAGCTTTTTATTGAATGTAAATTCTTTGGACACGTGGATTTCCAATGTATTGACCTTGTTAAACATGGGTATCTCCAACGTTGGCATGACTATGTTGTTGGTCACGGTAACCAACGCAATCATATCTTTCAGCTTTTCGATGACGTGATTGACATACGGAAGCACCTTGTCTTGGATGTACACGATATCGTCCATTTGGTTGTTTCGGAACGTTAGCTTCACATGATACATCAACATGGGAAACAACACGATGGTTGCGAAAAAGTCCCCATAATAAACTTTGAACACCAACGATTCCACCTTCTTAATTGCCTCTTTTGTCCACATTCCCACAATGGCAGGCGGTATTGTCTGCAAAGCATCTGTGTCCATTTTGTAAAGGATGTTGCTATTATTTCGGTATTTGATGAGCGGGCATATGGTATCTAGTGCAAAATTTTGGAAAATTGGTTCGAGTTTGCATTGTGTGGGAGGTCCTATCGGATGGATCGAAACATATATCTTTTTGTAGAAACACGTTATGTCTTTCGTAGTTGAAATCGTGGACAACATATGTTCATACATCTTGGAAGTTACCATGGTGTCAATTTGAATGTTGTTTTCTATGGTTTGGCTTAGTTGAGGCGGGAAATACAGTTCAGCGAAACGATGATTGTTTTCAACTTTCATAAAATCTTGGACCGTCGTGAAGTTGATGATATTATCGGCAGGCATGTTGTCATACAAAATATTTGATGTCGTTTCTTCGAAGATGAGAGGGTTTTTTGGTAGATCGTTCGTGGAGCATTTGAATGGATTGCTGGAATATAGATGCGTATATATGAGCTCGCTCTTGTATTGAAACATGAGATTTTGATGGTAAGCTGTCAATCGAAGGTTGAGAATAATTTCCAACAGTTTTTGGTGATCGATACGTTGATTCATGTCGATGTCAAATTTGCGATCTGTCACGGTTTCTATGATGGGGGCGATTTCTCTTCCATACAGAACGCTTTCGTCTTTCATTATATTTCGGACCAACCAACTCGCAAACGAGATATCATCACTTATAGTCTTTTCGACCCACATGCAAATTTGGTCTGGGGATATTGTGTGCCCCAATTTGATGTGCTGACACACCTTCCATGCAATTGTGTAAACTTTATCATCAAAGAATATAGGTTCTTGTATGTCTGCTGAGTTGACACCATCGTGCGCGACACCTTCACCCTCTCTCCCTACAAATTTGTAGTCCTTATACTTGGTTGCGTTGCTCCAATGCCTTAAAGTAAACAACATATCATACGTGATATCTAAAAAAAACGATATAAGCGCTGAAGGATGTATATTGATGACAATAATGAGCACAGCTGTGAACACGAGCACCGTCACGAGCATAAACTTTAACATGAGCATCGCCGCGGGCAACGCTTTGAACATGAGCACCGCCGCGGGCAACGCTTTGAACATAACATCTGTTGCACCTCAAGCGATTACTAAACCATCGGTTGGCAACCCCTACATGAACGCAACGCGGTTGTCGTGTTTGGACCGGATCCGCAAATCGGTACCTTTGCTAACGGAGATCAGCGTTTTGAACATCGAGATCCAAAACTACAATTGGGCCATTTCGTATTCGCGGAAGCATAATATCACTAGGACATGGAACGATCCCCACTTTATCAACTGCTACTTGCATCATCTGTTCCATTTGTTATTAAACCTTGACAAGGATTCGTATGTCGGGAACATACGCCTCATCGACCGTTTAAATGCAAACGAGTTCAAGCCCGAAGATCTGGCATCGATGCCAAACGAGCGCCTTTTCCCAGAAATGTGGCGCACTGAAAAAGAGGCGGTAGCGTTGCGCGAAGAGAGGTCGTTGAAGCCTAAAATGATTCCTAAGACTGACCGATATACGTGCGGGAAATGCAAGAAGAATGAATGTAGTTTCTATGAAATGCAAATTAGGTCGGGGGATGAAGGGTCCACGATTTTCATCTATTGCATCAATTGTGGACACAGCTGGAGGGTTAATTAAAGTTTTGTACACCGCAGGCTAATTTAAAATATTTATATTTTTCATGAACCGCCTAATGTATGATAACTGTGCCGTCTTTGAAAGCGTGCGACTAAGTACGTCACCTTACCAGCATGTAATGGATGTGAATCGATACGAGAATCAAAAAGAATGCCGTCCTGAGTTTGGAGTTAATGGAGCGCATAACATCAGTGCGCCGAGTGGGTGGGCGAATATCATTGACGTAGAAAGTAATTTGAAAGGCATAACGTATCCGATTACAAAGTGCCCTTCTTACGACTACCATCCAAACGACCAACACATATCCCAAGGCATTCAATGCCACAAGCAAGTTGTACATCCGGTGATAGATCCTGGCCAATTCAACAATCTACCGGTGTGTACTCCGATTTTCACAAAAAAATATAGTGGTGGGTCGGGCGAGAGTCCAAATCCACCACAATGCTCGTTTTGAGACGGTCAACCCGTCGTGTAAAACACTTTACCAATCTGTGCCTGGTTAATGGCTGCCTCACAATCTTTACAAGGTTTTGACATACGAAAGCCTCTTTTTTCTCCTTTGAAACGGAAAACATACATGTGGCATTCTCTCATAAAGCGAGTGGTTTTATTTTTTAATTTGGCCAAAGCATCAACTTCGGCATGTATCGAATATTTATGGCAGAAATGCTCATGCGAGTGATTGAATCCCTCAGCAACAACTTGATTGTTATGGAAAATTATACATGCATGTTGTTGCATCATGTTTGATGTTTCGGCAAGCTTTCTAGCACGTTCGAACATGACGTTCCACAACCTATTTTACGAACTTGGCCCTAAATTGTTTTTTTTGTTCGATCCGGACGTATGCATGGCCTTCAAGTATCGCTTCTCCTTTACTGTATTCAATTGACTCATCGCTTCTCGGATGCTCTCGGGAGATACCTGCAATTTTTCTGCAAGTGCATTCGCAAGTTGCTCTTTTCCAACAGCCTTTGTGTTTTGCTTGGTCTTCAATTTGATTTGAAAATTGGGGAACGGAACTTCTTCAATAGAAGCATCATCCATGTACTTTTGAATATTTAGCTCGAAGTTCCGAATGCCTTTGTTGATGTCTGCCATTTCTTCCTTCATGATAGCTTTTTTCGTAATGAGAGCCATATATGCAATGCACATTTCAGTGATTTGTTCGTCCATGATTGTTTCTTGTATATCTAATACACACCGATCCCTTAAGTTGTTTTTATTACATTATAAGAATTGTGTGTCAATACATTCTCAACAATGCCAATGCACTCGTGTATATCATCGATCACAATGTCATACAAATTACACGACAGTGTCGCCCTGTTTTTGCGTAAGCTTGGTACCCCCGTCGTACGAGACCGCAAACCCTTCTCGGATTAAAAGCGAATTTGCATCTTCACCACCCTCGTCCACATAAATGCGAACCAATGCGCGGCCATATTTATCACCACACCCACATACTGCATACACCATGAAGATTTCGTCATTCAACAGTTGAACGACCTCGCTCCTCTTGTATTTTTTGTCTTCGAGCAAGACGATTTTACCGCGTGTCAGGAACGATATCAACCGATTTCTTGATTGAATCCCATTCATGGCACCCCCTTTCATTTCTGGGGCATCGATCCCTTCCAGCCGCATCTTGTGCCACGCATACACGTCAGGTTTCATTTCTACGATACACGTAATGGTGTCTCCGTCGTACACGTCAACCAACCGGGCCCATCTTGTTCCGAACGTGAACTTTTCGGTGGCTGACAAAGATATCATAAAAGACGGTTTTGTGCTCATTTGAATACTTTTATGTTTTACATGTCGGTCTTAATATTATGATGTCACCTGTTTTTGACGCCAAGTCCGGCGTTTTGCTTTCGTTTCCACAACGATCCATTTCTTCTTGTTCGTTCCGACTTTGCAACTCCCAACCGGTTCAAACTTCGCTGCATATCCACGTCCTTTCGGGCTCGGGTCAGTATTAACATAATAAATCGGACGATGCTTTGCTGGCACATTCTTGCACTTCAGCTTGATAAGTGACCCACCCGTATAAAAACTCATCATTGGAACTTGAGTGATGATTCCCCGACCATTTGCTAAGCGTATCGGCAATTTGATGCTTGCATTATTTGTTAGCTGCGTCGATCTTGTGTCATTATTTGACACGGGTTCAATGTATCCCCAATATATGCATGTTATTGTTTGATGTGTTTTATACCTGTCTGTAAATTGGATATCGTACGCATTATTTTCAAATAATTCAACATCGGAGAGGTCCATGTGAATTTCTCCTGTAAGCCCATAATTGTCGTTGGCACTTACAAAAATATGCCCGTTGACAATTGCACATTTTTTTTCATAAACTTCGCATACATTATCATCGTTGTCTCGCAACTCTAAATTGTCACTATTGATGCTAAATGGTGTCAATACTTCTTCGTTTGCAGGTGATTGACAACGCAAAATACTTGATGGCATGTTTTTATCTTGCGTTGTTACTTTTGTCATCCCAACATCATCGTTTCTTTCGATGTGGATGAATTTAAAGTTACTGTCATGACATTTTATTTTATAAGTTGATGGCACAATCCGGTTATGTTTGTTTCGTATCGACAAAAAATGTATAAATTTAGGACATGTGATGCTTGAATTTACACTGTCGGTACGTAAATTCTTTATATTTGTGCAACCTTCGCCGCTAATGATTCTCATATTATTGGACATGGTGATTCGACAACCATTATCCATTATATACACCGAATCTTTGTAAGCAACAAATACACGACTTTGCATCCTTAATGACTCCACATATTTTGAATATAAGACATCGTTTCAATTATATTATAAAATGGGTCAACAATACAGCAAGGAGCAGATGCAACACGAAGTCAATGTTGCTGCGCGGAAAGAACGGAACGCAAAAACCAAACTGATTGCTGATCATGTTGCGCAATTAAAAAAAATGCACGATGATTGCATTGTGATCCTTGCTAAAACAACTTTGGAAATCAACGCTGTGTTTGTAAAATACAACGAGACACCGCCGACGTGAACATTCCGTCTTCGTCGCGTGCGTTTTTGCAAGAATATTGACAATATTGTTTTAAATGTGGATGCTTGACCAAACATGATCACGGTATTTGGCCTTGCAAATTTCTTGGAGCATATCTTCGGGAAGCTTGTCTCCTAAACATTCACGGAGTCCGGCCATGTATGGTTCTATCTTTGTCACTTTATGATACGCTTTTTGCCACATACATAGCACTTCACTGCACCAATACAGGTTGTGAAGTGACTCCAGTCTTACCATTGCCATCGGGTCAATGCCAAATGGTGGGTCGCGGTCATAAATGCCAACCACCCCCTTATTCAAAGCAATCCGATCAACCCATGTTTGTTGGAAATCGTGATACTTGGTTGCGAGGCGCGAACAAAATCGGGCAGTATATCCGGGAAACGCATCGGGGATTATCAAGACCATGATTTTGATCGCAACATTCAATATTTCGCCATCGTCCATATCAACGTCATCAACGTAGGTTTCGTGATATCCGCGCACGAATTCGACGTATGCGATTTTTTCAGGAGGAAATACACAGAGTTGCATTGACACTTGTTCATATTCGTATCTTACAACTTGAAGCGTTAAGTCTAAGTCCACTGCCAACGTGGTATCGTTTTGAACGCAACTGCATGGCTTGATACAATAACTAAATTGCAATCCTTTGTATCCCCATGCACCACTTGGATCTGCCACACTTCCGGTAATTGTGTTGGTTGTATCCATTCTTATTTTTTGTAATTTATTTATAATCCTTACATTGATTTTTTTAATAAAAATAATGGGAATGGTTCAACCGATGTTTATCTTGGGGCAACACAACGTGCATCCGTATGATGTCAAGCACGCGTGTGCTCCGTCGATGCCGTTGACTACAACCTTTGATGTTGATGACATTTTTGCAAAATCTTCTTCATCCTCTTTGGTGACGAATGTACTTTTTGAAAATCCACACAAATTGCAGCAAAGCCCGCAACACAAACATCCGAATGCGAATCGTTTCAAGCTTTTGCCAATTTTTACCATGCGACTATCGAATGCTTCGCGTTCCGAGCGGTTCTTGATAAAAGCTACAACCGTGTCGATTTCTTTTGACTTTTCGTGAACGACTTCCAGCACTTTAAACTCAAAATCAGTGATAATTCTGGCATTTTTGTTTGACGGCGATGTGCGTAATGATATTTTTTTGGCGGGCAGTGATTCGATCGCATTGATTCGGTTTGATATGATGAGTGCCCGCGCATGTGCCAGATCTGCAATGCGAATAGATCTGCGAAGTTCGACCATTTTCTGTTTGTTTACAACCATTCTTCAATGTGTTGCATTGATTTTTAAACGGCGGTGTTCTTATATTCGGTTTGCAAGTATCCACTTTCACTTGTCTTGTCCCATTGCTTGATGAATTTATCTTTCCTTTCGGCAACTACCATCCATGACACTACAGCCGAACTAGTGACATTTTGACATCTTATGGTCAGTTTGTTTCCAGTCACTGACCCTATAACGTTGTCGAATTCTGTCGTATTTTGTAGGAAAATTTGAGGGTTGGCGCATAATGCTTCAAACGTCCCCAATGACATCCCGCATTCCGCATCATGAGTGCAATCGGTATCAATGTTGACGGTCGCTTCCCCATTTATAAGAGTAACTATGTTCCTGTAAATCAGATCGCATCTGGGGCCTTCTACAAAGCTATGAACTAGTCTCTTTGACGAATCGATTGGATGTTCAATGTCGAATGTCCCCGAGCTCTTAGCAATCGACCCGGTCACGATAATACCAGTAGGTTGTATTCTAACAATTTCCTTGTTTGCTGTCCACAAGCCCCAATCGGTACCAAGAGTAACTCCATTGAAGCCAAGATAACAATAATTTCCGTTTTTACCGCCACTATATATATACGCACCAGATGTACCAGCACCGGAAGAGTAAATTCCAACACTCGCACAATCTACACTTCCTCGAAAAAATGCATTTCCATCGGTTCTTATGTATGCATTTTGTACATCGGATTGACATACTGATAGAGCGTTCCATATCCCATTTGTCGAAACTGCCCTAAATATTCCGTTTAAAGCATTTGTGCCGGTCATATTTTGCGCGTATGCTGTTTGCGCAATACAAATACTGGATAATCCGTATTGATTATTGCCTTGAATGATTGCACCAGTATATTCGGAATATACATATAAGGCGTCACGACCCGTAATCTTTACAGTACCCGTGACGTCTAATTGCACTTGTGGGTTGGCATTTCCCATGCCTACATACCCTACATTGTTGATGACCATAGCAGTTGTGAAATTGGCATCCTTCCAAGATTGAGCTGTATTAACGGGGGATCTATTGTCACTAAAGACTTGCCACTTATGATTTGATGCAATCGATCGTATCCTATCTCCGTTCCCGTCATTTCCTTGCCAAAACAACATTTCGCTCATGTCATTTTGCGGCGATTCACCGCCGGTAGGATCAAACAATCTATTTATTATGCATGAATATGGTGTATTTTTAGGGTATGAGCCACTATCGCCTAAAGTACCCGCAAAGATAATGCTGTTAGAATTACTACCGACTGTGCCAACCACTAGTTGCCCTTTAACGTTCATATCGCCGTTCGTATTTATCGATGCATTAGCCCAAATGGCGTCTACAACAATTGTAGGCGTGCCCGTCAGCCCGGTAGCATTTCCGAGCAGGTTTCCTGTAATGCTACCGTTCACAATAATACCGTTACTTTTTATCTTAACAATTTCCGCGTTTTGATGCCATAATCCCCAATCTGTTGAGCAAGATTGATAACAATAATTACCGTTCAATCCACTTGTAAATAAATAAGGACCGGTTAGTCCCGTTCCTGAGCAATATGTTTTTGTATACATGCAACTCAGTGTACCGTCTTGAGCCAAGTAGAGGATTCTGTTTGCCAACGAATACCAAGAGAAGTTTCTCATAGACTGCGATCGAAGTTCATCGACGTTGATGCCTAGTCCGAAAAAGTTGACTCCGGTTTCTACCAATTCGGTGCTATCGCCATCCCACAGTACGATCTTCTTATTATTGGTGTTTTGCGCCATTGCAATTCCACCATTCGCAAATATCTTACCTGTAGATGAGATGGATTGAGTAACTCCGATTGAAGCAACTGAAATATCAGGATTACCCGTTAATCCGGTAGCATTTCCTGTGAGAGTTCCCGTTATTCCACCGTTTGCCGTGATCATTCCTATAGATGTCATCGTACCCGAGTTTGTATGTGACGATGAAGCGATGGATCCGCAACTTATAGCACCTGTGCCAATACTCACAGATCCAAATGTACCGAGTCCGGAAGTTGTAATAGTGGACCCACTGATAGCTCCACTTGATGTGAGTGCGCTTACAACAATTGCAGGCGTGCCCGTTAGTCCGGTAGCATTTCCGAGCAGGTTTCCTGTAATATTACCGTTCACAACAATACCGTTACTTTTTATCTTAACAATTTCTGCGTTTTGATACCATAGTCCCCATTCTGATGTGCAAGATTGGTAACAATAATTGCCGTTCAATCCACTTGTAAATAAATAAGGACCGGTTAGTCCCGCTCCTGAGCTATATGTTTTTGTATACATGCAACTCAGTGTACCGTCTGAAGTCAAGTATAGGATTTTGTTTGCCAACGCATACCAAGAGAAGTTTTTCGTAGTCTGGAATCTAAGTTCATCGACGTTGATACCTAGTCCATGAAAGTTGACTCCGGTTTCTACCGATTCGGTGCTATCGTTATCATACAGTACGATCTTCTTATTATTGATGTTTTGCGCCAATGTAATTACACCATTCACAAATATCTTACCACCGGAGGATATGGATCCACAACTTACTGCTCCCGAACCTGTGCTCAACGACCCAAACGTCCCTACACCCGTTGCATTTATGCTTGATCCGCTGATAGCTCCACTTGATGTGAGTGCACTTACACCAATGGTTGGATTTCCAGAAAGACCCGTTGCATTCCCTGTCAAAGCTCATGTTATTCCACCGTTTGCCGTGATCATTCCGGTGGATGTCATCGTACCCGAGTTTGTATGTGACGATGAAGCGATGGATCCGCAACTTATAGCACCTGTGCCAGTACTCACAGATCCAAATGTACCGAGTCCGGACGATGTAACAGTGGATCCGCTAATAGCTCCACTTGATGTGAGTGCGCTTACACCAATGTTTGGATTTCCTGAAAGACCAGTTGCATTTCCGGTCAAAGCTCCCGTAATTCCCCCGTTTGCCGTGATCATTCCTGTGGATGTCATCGTACCCGAGTTTGTATGTGATGATGACGCGATGGATCCACAACTTACTGCACCAGTGCCTGTACTCACAGATCCAAATGTCCCGAGACCGGACGATGTAATAGTGGATCCGCTGATAGCTCCACTTGATGTGAGTGCGCTTACACCAATGTTTGGATTTCCTGAAAGACCAGTTGCATTTCCGGTCAAAGCTCCGGTAATTCCCCCGGTTGACGTGATCATTCCTGTGGATGTCATCGGACCCCAATTTGTATGTGATGACGACGTGATGGATGTGCAACTTATTGCACCTGAGACGTCTAATTGCACTTGTGGGTTGGCATTTCCCATGCCTACATACCCTACATTGTTGATGAACATAGCAGTTGTGAAATTGGTATCCTTCCAAAATTGATCTGTATTAGTGGGATTTTTACCGTTAGTAAAGACTTGCCACTTATGAGTTCCTGCAACTGATCGAATCCTATCTCCATTCCCGTCATTTCCTTGCCAAAACAACAGTTCGCTCACGTCGCTTTGCGGCGATTCACCTCCGTAATAATCAAACAATCTATTTATTATGCCCGAATATGGTGTAGCTTTAGGGTCAATGCCACTATCGCCTGAAGTACCCGCAAAGATAATGCTGTTAGAAATACTACCGACTGTACCAACCACTAGTTGGCCTTTAACGTTTATATCGCCGTTCGTATTTATCGATGCATTAGCCCAAATGGTGTCTACAACAATTGTAGGCATGCCCGTTAGCCCGGTAGCATTTCCTGTGAGAGTTCCCGTTATTCCACCGAATGCCGTGATCATTCCTGTGGATGTCATCGTACCCGAGTTTGTATGTGATGATGACGCGATGGATCCACAACTTACTGCACCAGTGCCTGTACTCACAGATCCAAATGTCCCGAGACCGGACGATGTAATAGTGGATCCGCTGATAGCTCCACTTGATGTGAGTGCGCTTACACCAATGTTTGGATTTCCTGAAAGACCAGTTGCATTTCCTGTCAAAGCTCCCGTAATTCCCCCATTTGCCATGATTATTCCTGTGGACGAGATATTTCCGGAATTGACAATAGATGAGGATGTAATAGATCCACAGCCGATTGATCCGGATCCTGTGCTTAGTGAACCAAACGTCCCTACCCCTACTGAAGTGATATTACCATTGGATACAATCGCGGCTGCCATGATAGGACCACTTGTAACAGCGCCTGTGCTCAACGACCCAAATGTCCCTACACCCGTTGCATTTATGCTTGATCCGCTGATAGCTCCACTTGATGTGAGTGCACTTACACCAATGGTTGGATTTCCAGAAAGACCCGTTGCATTCCCTGTCAAAGCTCCCGTAATTCCCCCGTTTGCCATGATCATTCCTGTGGATGTCATCGTACCCGAGTTTGTATGTGATGATGACGCGATGGATCCACAACTTACTGCACCAGTGCCTGTACTCACAGATCCAAATGTCCCGAGACCGGACGATGTAATAGTGGATCCGCTGATAGCTCCACTTGATGTGAGTGCGCTTACACCAATGTTTGGATTTCCTGAAAGACCAGTTGCATTTCCGGTCAAAGCTCCCGTAATTCCCCCGTTTGCCATGATCATTCCTGTTGATGTCATCGTACCCGAGTTTGTATGTGATGATGACGTGATAGATCCACAACTTACTGTACCAGTACCAGTACTCACAGATCCAAATGTCCCGAGACCGGACGATGTAACAGTGGACCCACTTATAGCTCCAGTTGACGTGAGCGAACTTACACCAATGTTTGGATTTCCTGAAAGACCAGTTGCATTTCCTGCCAAAGCTCCCGTAATTCCCCCGTTCGCCATGATCATTCCAGTGGACGAGATATTTCCGGAATTGACAATATATGATGAAGTTATTGAACCACAGCCGATTGATCCGGATCCTGTGCTTTGTGAACCAAACGTCCCTACCCCTACTGAAGTGATATTACCGTTGGATACAATCGCAGCTGCCATGATAGGACCACATGTAACTGCGCCTGTGCTCAACGACCCAAATGTCCCTACACCCGTTGCATTTATGCTTGATCCGCTGATAGCTCCACTTGATGTGAGTGCACTTACACCAATGGTTGGATTTCCAGAAAGACCCGTTGCATTCCCTGTCAAAGCTCCCGTAATTCCCCCGTTTGCCATGATCATTCCTGTGGATGTCATCGTACCCGAGTTTGTATGTGATGATGACGCGATGGATCCACAACTTACTGCACCAGTGCCTGTACTCACAGATCCAAATGTCCCGAGACCGGACGATGTAATAGTGGATCCGCTGATAGCTCCACTTGATGTGAGTGCGCTTACACCAATGTTTGGATTTCCTGAAAGACCAGTTGCATTTCCGGTCAAAGCTCCCGTAATTCCCCCGTTTGCCATGATCATTCCTGTTGATGTCATCGTACCCGAGTTTGTATGTGATGATGACGTGATAGATCCACAACTTACTGTACCAGTACCAGTACTCACAGATCCAAATGTCCCGAGACCGGACGATGTAATAGTGGATCCGCTGATAGCTCCACTTGACGTGAGCGAACTTACACCAATGTTTGGATTTCCTGAAAGACCAGTTGCATTTCCTGCCAAAGCTCCCGTAATTCCCCCGTTCGCCATGATCATTCCAGTGGACGAGATGTTTCCGGAATTGACAATATATGATGAAGTTATTGAACCACATCCGATTGATCCGGATCCTGTGCTTAGTGAACCAAACGTCCCTACCCCTACTGAAGTGATATTACCGTTGGATACAATCGCAGCTGCCATGATAGGACCACATGTAACTGCGCCTGTGCTCAACGACCCAAACGTCCCCACACCCGTTGCATTTATGCTTGATCCGCTGATAGCTCCACTTGATGTGATCGCGCTTACACCAATGTTTGGATTTCCCGAAAGACCAGTTGCATTTCCGGTCAAAGCTCCCGTAATTCCCCCGTTTGCCATGATCATTCCTGTTGATGTCATCGTACCCGAGTTTGTATGTGATGATGACGTGATAGATCCACAACTTACTGCACCAGTGCCAGTACTCACATATCCAAATGTCCCGAGACCGGACGATGTAACAGTGGATCCGCTGATAGCTCCAGTTGACGTGAGCGAACTTACACCAATGTTTGGATTTCCTGAAAGACCAGTTGCATTCCCTGTCAAAGCTCCCGAAATTCCCCCGGTTGCCGTGATCATTCCTGTGGATGTCATCGTGCCGGAGTTTGTATGCGATGATGAACCAATGTGTCCGCACGTTATGGTACCGGTCTTTGTGTTCACCGAGCCAAAGGTACCCACACCGTTTGAAGTAAGAGTCGATGCAAGAACACCCCCGTTTGCCAAAATCATTCCTGTAGAAGTTAATACTCCTGCGTTGTTATGGGATGAAGATGTTATTGGACCACAACTAATCGTACCCGACCCAGTGCTTAAAGATCCAAATGTACCTACTCCGGGAGTTGTCATAGTAGATCCACTAATCATCCCCGTTGCTACGAGTGAAGTGACCGCAATGTTTGGGGAACCGGATAGACCTGTTGCATTTCCTACAAGATTTCCGGTAATTCCACCGTTTGCTACGATCATACCAGAAGATGAGGTGATGCCCAGTGATATCAAAGAGGCGCAGCCGATCGCGCCATTCACGTCAAGTTTGTATTGTGGACTTACAGTACCAATCCCAATGCCACCTGTGACATAACACGATCCTTCCACTTGTATATTGCCTTCTACATCCAATTCCTTTGTTGTAGTATGCGCATATAAATCGGACTTCATTTTGATCAAATTGGAATCACCACTATTGATGTCGGCCAATAGGAGCAAGTTGTCAGCAAATAAAATATCTATTTTCCCTTTCGCGAGTGTGATGGAATCGTGAAAACCGATGTTTATTTGATTTTGTTCTGATCTTAAAGTCACAACGTTGGAATTAACAATTGCGATGTCTGTTTTTCGAACAGTGTTTTCATCAAAGAGTGTAATTATTTTTGAAGTGGCTATATTGTCAGCGATTACTAAATTTGCGTTTGTTTGGAATTGTGACGATTTGAAAGTCGCAACGTTAGAGTTTATATTTGCGATATTATCCATCCGTTTTGAGTTTTCATCAAACAAAATTACGATTTTTTCATCTGCACGGGTAACTGAATCCACAAAATTCAAGTTTGTCTTGTTATTTGTGGTAAGATAATTCTTCAAATTTGTCTCTATGATTGAAACCGTTTTTACAAGTTGTTTGTTTTCTGCAGCAATTTTATCCAACGTTTCGAATGCTTTGGACGCGTCGGTGTTTGTTGTTGCGATTGCCTCAGAAACAGTCGCCAATGCTCTTGATAATTCAATCTCACTCGAGTTTGTAGTATCTGATTGCGATGTTTGTATAACTTCTGCAACAGTTGCCAACATTTCGTCCAACCGCGCATCCGTTGCAAAATCACTGGGAGAATACATTTTCCACTTGTTAAACATTTCTTCTAAATCGGAGAAAAACACTTGACTCATTTGAAAATACTGATGTTATGTTATCATGGTTTGTATTTTAAAGCAGTTACATATACATGAGACGAATATAGTCGGGCATGCTGTCATCGGCTTGATTCTTCAATATTGTGTCTACATATTGATTTGTCACACACTGGTCATCGTTGCCCATTAACCTCGACAAGTTGATTTCACCCAAAACCGTCTCCATATCTCGCTTGATGTCGCGCATGCCAGTACTATGTGTCCGTGTGACGATGTGTCGTGTCGTCATACGTGATATCTCCACATCCTTCATGTTGTATTGTTGAATCATTTTGGGCAACATCATAGATTCCGAAATGATGCACTTTTCATCGATTGTGTAGTCTTTAATCCGGAGCTTGATCATGCGATCCAACAGGACAGGGTGTATTTTGCTCTCGTCGTTGTATGTGAACACGATGATGCACCGGGAAACGTCAAGACTGACGTCCGAGAAATACTTGTCTGTGAAACTGTCATTTTGTGTAGAATCGGTGAGCTGCATCAACACGTTGAATATTTCGCTACCTTTTGAGTTGTCGGCAACCTTGTCTAGCTCGTCAAAACATAGTAGCGGGTTCATGTATTTTGATTTCATGAGAACGTCGGCGATCTTCCCCCACGTTGAACCCTCGTAAGTGTAACTGTGTCCATCAAGGAAAGAACACTCATTTGCACCTCCGAGCGGAATGAATGCAAATGGGATGTCCAAAGCTTTGCACAATCCGTCTTTGATCAACGTTGTCTTGCCAACGCCAGGAGGACCTTGTATTCCAATTACGATGCCCGGAGCCTTGTCGGATGTAATCCACTTTGCCAAGGTCACAAGAAGTTGATTTTTTATCGTGTCATGTCCGAAAACTTCCTTGTTCAATTTTGCCATCACGTTGGACAGGAACAAGGCAATCTCGGGCTGTTTGCTTTTTGAGTTGACAGACAATTGTTTATATTTTCCAAACGGAATGCGCGTCATTGATGAAATTAGCGACTTCAACTTGGCAGATTCGCCATTGCCCTCGCCGGCGGAGAGCTTGAGTTTGTTGATAGCGATCGCTTTAATTGATATGTCCATATCCGACTGCAGAATTTTAAAACGCAACGGTACCACGTCTTCATTAATCGTAGATATCTGTTGTTCGAACTTGTCAACTTTCTTTTGCTTTCCTTTTCCAAGGTCTTCATAATATGCCCGTTCTTCGTCGTTGTATAAGTCAGAGATTTCCTCCTCCACTTCCATGTCATCTGATTCATCATCAATCACAACTTTTCGCTTTTTGTGCAACATCTCATGTTCCTCTGCCTTCTCAAACAAGTACTTAAGCAATGTCTTGGTATCTTTGTTTTTTGACATTTACGAAGCTTCTTTTGTTATATCTATTACATAGACTGCAATCCCTTAAGCTCTTTTCATTTTACGATGTTGAAATACCAAGGATGAACGCTCGCAACAATGGTCTTGCGATAAAGGGGGTGGCTTTCCATCTTTCATGATTTCATTGGCAAAAACGTTCATCTTGATTGCGTACTTGTCAGAAAAATAGATTCTGACATGTGTGATATTCAGGTACTCTGTTGTATACATGATTGGACATTCCTTAAGTTGTTTTTTGTTTCAGTTTGCGGTGATTTAACGTACACAACATATTCTATAAATGGGTCTACATTTGTTTTTTTTCTGACAGTCAATATATCGTATGCATCAAAATCTCGTTCAACCCAATTGGTTTCAGCTATGAAGTTTTCGGAGTCGTAAACATACGGCGTACCCATGCACATGGTACAAACCATAACATGATGTGGGTAAGGATGACATATTGCACCGTCCAATGCGAATTGTGTACCATCATTTTTGGTTTTGACGACTTTTGGAAGATGATAATTTTGATTGTCTGTAAACATTATTATCACAATTTGGGCACCGTCATTGTGTGACATATTTACAGCTGCAGATACAAGATTTTTTAATTGTTTTACACTTTTGTCTCCTTTCGCAATGGTCTTTAAGACGACATTTTCATTTCCGAATATTGCCTTGCATAAATACACTAGAACATGGGGATAACCTTTCTCACTATTCTTACTTTTGTATTTGTTTGGCATTGATTTTGCTATATTGGCACTTACGTCGCCCATATTGTATGTGATACGTGCACCCTTGACATATATTTCATTATATAAAGCAAATACATGTTCCAAATTAGTAAGTGGACAATTGTTATCACATGACACAATCGATATATGTGAAATGTTGTCTTTTCTTTCAGATGTCATATCATTGAATACTTTCGATAGCATCTTGGATAAAAGTGGTGCTAAAAATATTAAGTTGATGACGGAATTAAACCAGCACGTCTCAGTCTGTTGCAAAATGCGCCCTCGTGCACATGGGGGTGTGCCGAAGTACCATCGAAACCACCAAGATTGTTCAATTGTAAAGTAATTATAAACCTCCATTTTTCGCGTAGATGTATCACGTTTTATCAAACTTATGGTTGTATTTTGCTCGTCAATAATATTCACCACTTTATAAACTAAAAACTCCTTTGTATTTCGGGATTCTTTGACCAATTTTTTTAAAGAATTGGTCTCGTGGATAATTGTCAAGTTGGGCATTCGTCTTGTGAGAAAACTCAATGCAACATTTAAACATGCATACACATCCTGGTGTATTGATGACGCGATTATAAGAATTCGATGGCGACATGCACTTTCATCACGGAACACATTATTTAATAAGTTTAACAAATGTGCGTAATTATTTTGGGGTACAATATTATACACATATCTTGCATATTGTGGCTCTTTCAACATTTTGAATGGTTTTGTATCATATGAAACATCGGTAATGTGGTATATTTGAGTAGGCAGTGGTTTTGCGTCATCGCTCCAATCCAAAGGAACACAATCCTTGATTTTTTGTATCGAAACGACGTTTTGAGTGTATGTTTGAGATTGGGTTTGTGTAGTCGCCCTGCTATTTTGTGATGGTGCATAAGTACGACTAGACGATGATGTAGTCGCCCTGCTATTTTGTGATGGTGCATAAGTACGACTAGACGATGATGTAGTCGCCCTGCTATTTTGTGATGGTGCATAAGTACGACTAGACGATGATGTAGTCGCCCTGCTATTTTGTGATGGTGCATAAGTACGACTAGACGATGATGTAGTCGCCCTGCTATTTTGTGATGGTGCATAAGTACGACTAGACGATGATGTAGTCGCCCTGCTATTTTGTGATGGTGCATAAGTACGACTAGACGATGATGTAGTCGCCCTGCTATTTTGTGATGGTGCATAAGTACGACTAGACGATGATGTAGTCGCCCTGCTATTTTGTGATGGTGCATAAGTACGACTAGACGATGATGTAGTCGCCCTGCTTTTAAGTACACCATTTTCCCAAAATAATGTATATTGAGGTTTTCGCAACATACATTCTCGGACATTAAAAAATGAGACAGCGTCCATTTGTACTTTGTAATCATCCGGGAAATTTAGTTTGTGGCAAAAAAGAAATCAAAACACACATCCTGATCCACCATCAAAGACAATCCACCCACTATTGATATTCCACCCATGATCAGTCATCTGTCTTTGTCAAATGTGTTCTGTTTATTATTTTACAAACTTTCTCTACAGAGAAATTGTATATCCAGGAAATTTAGTTTGTGTCAAAAAAGAAAACAAAACACACATCTTGATCCAACATCAAATACAATCCAACCATGATAACTTGTGAATGATGAATTTAAAAATAAAAGTATTTAAATTATATTAAAAATAAAAATAAAAATAAAAATAAAAATAAAATAAAAATAAAATAAATTTATTTATTTATTTATTTATTTATTTAATTAATTAATTTATATTATTATTAAAAATACAATCCACCCACCAGTGATAGTCCACCCATGATCAGTCATCAACCAATGTCAATTGTGTTTCTGTTTATTATTTTATAAACTTTCTCTTCAGAGAAATTGTATATCCAGGAAATTTAGTTTGTGTCAAAAAAGAAAACAAAACACACATCTTGATCCAACATCAAATACAATCCAACCATGATAACTTGTGAATGATGAATTTAAAAATAAAAGTATTTAAATTATATTAAAAATAAAAATAAAAATAAAAATAAAATAAAAATAAAATAAATTTATTTATTTATTTATTTATTTATTTATTTAATTAATTAATTTATATTATTATTAAAAATACAATCCACCCACCAGTGATAGTCCACCAGTGATAGTCCACCCATGATCAGTCATCTGTCTTTGTCAAATGTGTTTCTGTTTATTATTTTTACAAACTTTCTCTACAGAGAAATTGTATATCCAGGAAATTTAGTTTGTGTCAAAAAAGAAAACAAAACACACATCTTGATCCGCCCTCAAAGACAATCCACCCACAAGGATAGTCCACCCATGATCAGTCATCAACCAATGTCAAATGTGTTTCTGTTTATTATTTTTACAAACTTTCTCTACAGAGAAAATGTATATCCAGGAAGTTTAGTTTGTGTCAAAAAAGAAATCAAACACACATCTTGATCCAACATCAAATACAATCCAACCATGATAACTTGTGAATAATGAATTTAAAAATAAAATTATTTAAATTATATTAAAAATAAAAATAAAATAAAAAATAAAATAAAAAATAAAATAAAAAATAAAATAAAATAAAAATAAAATAAATTTATTTATTTATTTAATTAATTTATATTATTACTAAAAATACAATCCACCCACCAGTGATAGTCCACCCATGATCAGTCATCTGTCTTTGTCAAATGTGTTTCTGTTTATTATTTTTACAAACTTTCTCTACAGACAAAATGTATATCCAGGAAATTTAGTTTGTGTCAAAAAAGAAAACAAAACACACATCTTGATCCAACATCAAATACAATCCAACCATGATCACTCGTTAATAATGAATTTAAAAATAAAATTATTTAAATTATTTAAATTATATTAAAAATAAAAATATTTAAATTATATTAAAAATAAAATAAAACTAAAATAAAAATAAAATAAATTTATTTATTTAATTTATATTATTATTAAAAATACAATCCACCCACCAGTGATAGTCCACCAGTGATAGTCCACCCATGATCAGTCATCTGTCTTTGTCAAATGTGTTTCTGTTTATTATTTTTACAAACTTTCTCTACAGAGAAATTGTATATCCAGGAAATTTAGTTTGTGTCAAAAAAGAAAACAAAACACACATCTTGATCCGCCCTCAAAGACAATCCACCCACAAGGATAGTCCACCCATGATCAGTCATCTGTCTTTGTGAAATGTGTTTCTGTTTATTATTTTTACAAACTTTCTCTACAGAGAAAATGTATATCCAGGAAGTTTAGTTTGTGTCAAAAAAGAAATCAAACACACATCTTGATCCAACATCAAATACAATCCAACCATGATAACTTGTGAATAATGAATTTAAAAATAAAATTATTTAAATTATATTAAAAATAAAAATAAAATAAAAAATAAAATAAAAAATAAAATAAAAAATAAAATAAAATAAAAATAAAATAAATTTATTTATTTATTTAATTAATTTATATTATTATTAAAAATACAATCCACCCACCAGTGATAGTCCACCCATGATCAGTCATCTGTCTTTGTCAAATGTGTTTCTGTTTATTATTTTTACAAACTTTCTCTACAGACAAAATGTATATCCAGGAAATTTAGTTTGTGTCAAAAAAGAAATCAAAACACACATCTTGATCCGCCCTCAAAGACAATCCACCCACAAGGATAGTCCACCCATGATCAGTCATCAACCAATGTCAATTGTGTTTCTGTTTTTTATTTTTACAAACTTTCTCTACAGAGAAAATAATGTATATCCAGGAAATTTAGTTTGTGTCAAAAAAGAAATCAAACACACATCTTGATCCGCCCTCAAAGACAATCCACCCACAAGTGATAGTCCACCCATGATCAGTCATCAACCAATGTCAATTGTGTTTCTGTTTTTTATTTTTACAAACTTTCTCTACAGAGAAATTGTATATCCAGGAAATTTAGTTTGTGTCAAAAAAGAAAACAAAACACACATCTTGATCCGCCGTCAAAGACAGTCCAATCCACCCACAAGGATAGTCCACCCATGATCAGTCATCAACCAATGTCAATTGTGTTTATGTTTATTATTTTTACAAACTTTCTCTACAGAGAAATTGTATATCCAGGAAATTTATTTTGTGACAAAAAAGAAATGAAAACACACATCTTGATCCAACATCAAATACAATCCAACCATGATCACTCGTTAATAATGAATTTAAAAATAAAATTATTTAAATTATTTAAATTATATTAAAAATAAAAATATTTAAATTATATTAAAAATAAAATAAAACTAAAATAAAAATAAAATAAATTTATTTATTTAATTTATATTATTATTAAAAATACAATCCACCCACCAGTGATAGTCCACCAGTGATAGTCCACCCATGATCAGTCATCTGTCTTTGTCAAATGTGTTTCTGTTTATTATTTTTACAAACTTTCTCTACAGAGAAATTGTATATCCAGGAAATTTAGTTTGTGTCAAAAAAGAAAACAAAACACACATCTTGATCCGCCCTCAAAGACAATCCACCCACAAGGATAGTCCACCCATGATCAGTCATCTGTCTTTGTGAAATGTGTTTCTGTTTATTATTTTTACAAACTTTCTCTACAGAGAAAATGTATATCCAGGAAGTTTAGTTTGTGTCAAAAAAGAAATCAAACACACATCTTGATCCAACATCAAATACAATCCAACCATGATAACTTGTGAATAATGAATTTAAAAATAAAATTATTTAAATTATATTAAAAATAAAAATAAAATAAAAAATAAAATAAAAAATAAAATAAAAAATAAAATAAAATAAAAATAAAATAAATTTATTTATTTATTTAATTAATTTATATTATTATTAAAAATACAATCCACCCACCAGTGATAGTCCACCCATGATCAGTCATCTGTCTTTGTCAAATGTGTTTCTGTTTATTATTTTTACAAACTTTCTCTACAGACAAAATGTATATCCAGGAAATTTAGTTTGTGTCAAAAAAGAAAACAAAACACACATCTTGATCCGCCCTCAAATACAATCCAACCATGATAACTTGTGAATGATGAATTTAAAAATAAAAGTATTTAAATTATATTAAAAATAAAAATAAAAATAAAAATAAAATAAAAATAAAATAAATTTATTTATTTATTTATTTATTTATTTAATTAATTAATTTATATTATTATTAAAAATACAATCCACCCACCAGTGATAGTCAACCCATGATCAGTCATCAACCAATGTCAATTGTGTTTCTGTTTTTTATTTTTACAAACTTTCTCTACAGAGAAAATGTATATCCAGGAAATTTAGTTTGTGTCAAAAAAGAAAACAAAACACACATCTTGATCCGCCCTCAAAGACAATCCACCCACAAGTGATAGTCCACCCATGATCAGTCATCAACCAATGTCAATTGTGTTTCTGTTTATTATTTTTACAAACTTTCTCTACAGAGAAAATGTATATCCAGGAAGTTTAGTTTGTCAAAAAAGAAATCAAAACACACATCTTGATCCAACATCAAATACAATCCAACCATGATAACTTGTGAATAATGAATTTAAAAATAAAATTATTTAAATTATATTAAAAATAAAAATAAAATAAAAAATAAAATAAAAAATAAAATAAAATAAAAATAAAATAAATTTATTTATGTTATTAATTTATATTATTATTAAAAATACAATCCACCCACCAGTGATAGTCCACCCATGATCAGTCATCTGTCTTTGTCAAATGTGTTTCTGTTTATTATTTTTACAAACTTTCTCTACAGAGAAAATGTATATCCAGGAAATTTAGTTTGTGTCAAAAAAGAAATCAAAACACACATCTTGATCCGCCCTCAAAGACAATCCACCCACAAGGATAGTCCACCCATGATCAGTCATCAACCAATGTCAATTGTGTTTCTGTTTTTTATTTTTACAAACTTTCTCTACAGAGAAAATAATGTATATCCAGGAAATTTAGTTTGTGTCAAAAAAGAAATCAAACACACATCTTGATCCGCCCTCAAAGACAATCCACCCACAAGTGATAGTCCACCCATGATCAGTCATCAACCAATGTCAATTGTGTTTCTGTTTATTATTTTTACAAACTTTCTCTACAGAGAAAATAATGTATATCCAGGAAATTTAGTTTGTGTCAAAAAAGAAATCAAACACACATCTTGATCCGCCCTCAAAGACAATCCACCCACAAGTGATAGTCCACCCATGATCAGTCATCAACCAATGTCAATTGTGTTTCTGTTTATTATTTTTACAAACTTTCTCTACAGAGAAAATGTATATCCAGGAAGTTTAGTTTGTCAAAAAAGAAATCAAAACACACATCTTGATCCAACATCAAATACAATCCAACCATGATAACTTGTGAATAATGAATTTAAAAATAAAATTATTTAAATTATATTAAAAATAAAATAAAAAATAAAATAAAATAAAATAAAAATAAAATAAATTTATTTATTTAATTAATTTATATTATTATTAAAAATACAATCCACCCACCAGTGATAGTCCACCCATGATCAGTCATCTGTCTTTGTCAAATGTGTTTCTGTTTATTATTTTTACAAACTTTCTCTACAGAGAAAATGTATATCCAGGAAATTTAGTTTGTGTCAAAAAAGAAAACAAAACACACATCTTGATCCGCCCTCAAAGACAATCCACCCACAAGTGATAGTCCACCCATGATCAGTCATCAACCAATGTCAATTGTGTTTCTGTTTTTTATTTTTACAAACTTTCTCTACAAAGAAAATGTATATCCAGGAAGTTTAGTTTGTGTCAAAAAAGAAATCAAAACACACATCTTGA
Organism: Limnomonas spitsbergensis; assembly: GCA_037349105.1. NCBI lineage: Eukaryota > Viridiplantae > Chlorophyta > Chlorophyceae > Chlamydomonadales > Limnomonas > Limnomonas spitsbergensis. The sequence continues at coordinate 258,599 of JAYJMM010000093.1, read as the reverse complement.
TCCAACATCAAATACAATCCAACCATGATAACTTGTGAATAATGAATTTAAAAATAAAATTATTTAAATTATATTAAAAATAAAAATTATTATTAAAAATACAATCCACCCACCAGTGATAGTCCACCCATGATCAGTCATCTGTCTTTGTCAAATGTGTTTCTGTTTATTATTTTTACAAACTTTCTCTACAGAGAAAATGTATATCCAGGAAATTTAGTTTGTGTCAAAAAAGAAATCAAAACACACATCTTGATCCGCCCTCAAAGACAATCCACCCACAAGGATAGTCCACCCATGATCAGTCATCAACCAATGTCAATTGTGTTTCTGTTTTTTATTTTTACAAACTTTCTCTACAGAGAAAATAATGTATATCCAGGAAATTTAGTTTGTGTCAAAAAAGAAATCAAACACACATCTTGATCCGCCCTCAAAGACAATCCACCCACAAGTGATAGTCCACCCATGATCAGTCATCAACCAATGTCAATTATGTTTCTGTTTTTTATTTTTACAAACTTTCTCTACAAAGAAAATGTATATCCAGGAAATTTAGTTTGTGTCAAAAAAGAAATCAAAACACACATCTTGATCCGCCCTCAAAGACAATCCACCCACAAGGATAGTCCACCCATGATCAGTCATCAACCAATGTCAAATGTGTTTCTGTTTATTATTTTTACAAACTTTCTCTACAGAGAAAATGTATATCCAGGAAGTTTAGTTTGTCAAAAAAGAAATCAAAACACACATCTTGATCCAACATCAAATACAATCCAACCATGATAACTTGTGAATAATGAATTTAAAAATAAAATTATTTAAATTATATTAAAAATAAAATAAAAAATAAAATAAAAAATAAAATAAAAATAAAATAAAATAAAATAAAAATAAAATAAATTTATTTATTTAATTAATTTATATTATTATTAAAAATACAATCCACCCACCAGTGATAGTCCACCCATGATCAGTCATCTGTCTTTGTCAAATGTGTTTCTGTTTATTATTTTTACAAACTTTCTCTACAGAGAAAATGTATATCCAGGAAATTTAGTTTGTGTCAAAAAAGAAAACAAAACACACATCTTGATCCGCCCTCAAAGACAATCCACCCACAAGTGATAGTCCACCCATGATCAGTCATCAACCAATGTCAATTGTGTTTCTGTTTTTTATTTTTACAAACTTTCTCTACAAAGAAAATGTATATCCAGGAAGTTTAGTTTGTGTCAAAAAAGAAATCAAAACACACATCTTGATCCAACATCAAATACAATCCAACCATGATAACTTGTGAATAATGAATTTAAAAATAAAATTATTTAAATTATATTAAAAATAAAAATAAAAAATAAAATAAAAAATAAAAATAAAATAAAATAAAAATAAAATAAATTTATTTATTTATTTAATTAATTTATATTATTATTAAAAATACAATCCACCCACCAGTGATAGTCCACCCATGATCAGTCATCTGTCTTTGTCAAATGTGTTTCTGTTTATTATTTTTACAAACTTTCTCTACAGAGAAAATGTGTATCCAGGAAATTTAGTTTTGTGTCAAAAAAGAAAACAAAACACACACTGCGCCTGTGCTCAACGACCCAAACGTCCCCACACCCGTTGCATTTATGCTTGATCCGCTGATAGCTCCACTTGATGTGATCGCGCTTACACCAATGTTTGGATTTCCCGAAAGACCAGTTGCATTTCCGGTCAAAGCTCCCGTAATTCCCCCGTTTGCCATGATCATTCCTGTTGATGTCATCGTACCCGAGTTTGTATGTGATGATGACGTGATAGATCCACAACTTACTGCACCAGTGCCAGTACTCACATATCCAAATGTCCCGAGACCGGACGATGTAACAGTGGATCCGCTGATAGCTCCAGTTGACGTGAGCGAACTTACACCAATGTTTGGATTTCCTGAAAGACCAGTTGCATTCCCTGTCAAAGCTCCCGAAATTCCCCCGGTTGCCGTGATCATTCCTGTGGATGTCATCGTGCCGGAGTTTGTATGCGATGATGAACCAATGTGTCCGCACGTTATGGTACCGGTCTTTGTGTTCACCGAGCCAAAGGTACCCACACCGTTTGAAGTAAGAGTCGATGCAAGAACACCCCCGTTTGCCAAAATCATTCCTGTAGAAGTTAATACTCCTGCGTTGTTATGGGATGAAGATGTTATTGGACCACAACTAATCGTACCCGACCCAGTGCTTAAAGATCCAAATGTACCTACTCCGGGAGTTGTCATAGTAGATCCACTAATCATCCCCGTTGCTACGAGTGAAGTGACCGCAATGTTTGGGGAACCGGATAGACCTGTTGCATTTCCTACAAGATTTCCGGTAATTCCACCGTTTGCTACGATCATACCAGAAGATGAGGTGATGCCCAGTGATATCAAAGAGGCGCAGCCGATCGCGCCATTCACGTCAAGTTTGTATTGTGGACTTACAGTACCAATCCCAATGCCACCTGTGACATAACACGATCCTTCCACTTGTATATTGCCTTCTACATCCAATTCCTTTGTTGTAGTATGCGCATATAAATCGGACTTCATTTTGATCAAATTGGAATCACCACTATTGATGTCGGCCAATAGGAGCAAGTTGTCAGCAAATAAAATATCTATTTTCCCTTTCGCGAGTGTGATGGAATCGTGAAAACCGATGTTTATTTGATTTTGTTCTGATCTTAAAGTCACAACGTTGGAATTAACAATTGCGATGTCTGTTTTTCGAACAGTGTTTTCATCAAAGAGTGTAATTATTTTTGAAGTGGCTATATTGTCAGCGATTACTAAATTTGCGTTTGTTTGGAATTGTGACGAAACCACCAAGATTGTTCAATTGTAAAGTAATTATAAACCTCCATTTTTCGCGTAGATGTATCACGTTTTATCAAACTTATGGTTGTATTTTGCTCGTCAATAATATTCACCACTTTATAAACTAAAAACTCCTTTGTATTTCGGGATTCTTTGACCAATTTTTTTAAAGAATTGGTCTCGTGGATAATTGTCAAGTTGGGCATTCGTCTTGTGAGAAAACTCAATGCAACATTTAAACATGCATACACATCCTGGTGTATTGATGACGCGATTATAAGAATTCGATGGCGACATGCACTTACATCACGGAACACATTATTTAATAAGTTTAACAAATGTGCGTAATTATTTTGGGGTACAATATTATACACATATCTTGCATATTGTGGCTCTTTCAACATTTTGAATGGTTTTGTATCATATGAAACATCGGTAATGTGGTATATTTGAGTAGGCAGTGGTTTTGCGTCATCGCTCCAATCCAAAGGAACACAATCCTTGATTTTTTGTATCGAAACGACGTTTTGAGTGTATGTTTGAGATTGGGTTTGTGTAGTCGCCCTGCTATTTTGTGATGGTGCATAAGTACGACTAGACGATGATGTAGTCGCCCTGCTATTTTGTGATGGTGCATAAGTACGACTAGACGATGATGTAGTCGCCCTGCTATTTTGTGATGGTGCATAAGTACGACTAGACGATGATGTAGTCGCCCTGCTATTTTGTGATGGTGCATAAGTACGACTAGACGATGATGTAGTCGCCCTGCTATTTTGTGATGGTGCATAAGTACGACTAGACGATGATGTAGTCGCCCTGCTATTTTGTGATGGTGCATAAGTACGACTAGACGATGATGTAGTCGCCCTGCTATTTTGTGATGGTGCATAAGTACGACTAGACGATGATGTAGTCGCCCTGCTATTTTGTGATGGTGCATAAGTACGACTAGACGATGATGTAGTCGCCCTGCTTTTAAGTACACCATTTTCCCAAAATAATGTATATTGAGGTTTTCGCAACATACATTCTCGGACATTAAAAAATGAGACAGCGTCCATTTGTACTTTGTAATCATCCGGGAAATTTAGTTTGTGGCAAAAAAGAAATCAAAACACACATCCTGATCCACCATCAAAGACAATCCACCCACTATTGATATTCCACCCATGATCAGTCATCTGTCTTTGTCAAATGTGTTCTGTTTATTATTTTACAAACTTTCTCTACAGAGAAATTGTATATCCAGGAAATTTAGTTTGTGTCAAAAAAGAAAACAAAACACACATCTTGATCCAACATCAAATACAATCCAACCATGATAACTTGTGAATGATGAATTTAAAAATAAAAGTATTTAAATTATATTAAAAATAAAAATAAAAATAAAAATAAAAATAAAATAAAAATAAAATAAATTTATTTATTTATTTATTTATTTATTTAATTAATTAATTTATATTATTATTAAAAATACAATCCACCCACCAGTGATAGTCCACCCATGATCAGTCATCAACCAATGTCAATTGTGTTTCTGTTTATTATTTTATAAACTTTCTCTTCAGAGAAATTGTATATCCAGGAAATTTAGTTTGTGTCAAAAAAGAAAACAAAACACACATCTTGATCCAACATCAAATACAATCCAACCATGATAACTTGTGAATGATGAATTTAAAAATAAAAGTATGTAAATTATATTAAAAATAAAAATAAAAATAAAAATAAAATAAAAATAAAATAAATTTATTTATTTATTTATTTATTTATTTATTTAATTAATTAATTTATATTATTATTAAAAATACAATCCACCCACCAGTGATAGTCCACCAGTGATAGTCCACCCATGATCAGTCATCTGTCTTTGTCAAATGTGTTTCTGTTTATTATTTTTACAAACTTTCTCTACAGAGAAATTGTATATCCAGGAAATTTAGTTTGTGTCAAAAAAGAAAACAAAACACACATCTTGATCCGCCCTCAAAGACAATCCACCCACAAGGATAGTCCACCCATGATCAGTCATCAACCAATGTCAAATGTGTTTCTGTTTATTATTTTTACAAACTTTCTCTACAGAGAAAATGTATATCCAGGAAGTTTAGTTTGTGTCAAAAAAGAAATCAAACACACATCTTGATCCAACATCAAATACAATCCAACCATGATAACTTGTGAATAATGAATTTAAAAATAAAATTATTTAAATTATATTAAAAATAAAAATAAAATAAAAAATAAAATAAAAAATAAAATAAAAAATAAAATAAAATAAAAATAAAATAAATTTATTTATTTATTTATTTATTTATTTAATTAATTAATTTATATTATTATTAAAAATACAATCCACCCACCAGTGATAGTCCACCCATGATCAGTCATCAACCAATGTCAATTGTGTTTCTGTTTTTTATTTTTACAAACTTTCTCTACAGAGAAAATGTATATCCAGGAAATTTAGTTTGTGTCAAAAAAGAAAACAAAACACACATCTTGATCCGCCCTCAAAGACAATCCACCCACAAGTGATAGTCCACCCATGATCAGTCATCAACCAATGTCAATTGTGTTTCTGTTTATTATTTTTACAAACTTTCTCTACAGAGAAAATGTATATCCAGGAAGTTTAGTTTGTCAAAAAAGAAATCAAAACACACATCTTGATCCAACATCAAATACAATCCAACCATGATAACTTGTGAATAATGAATTTAAAAATAAAATTATTTAAATTATATTAAAAATAAAAATAAAATAAAAAATAAAATAAAAAATAAAATAAAATAAAAATAAAATAAATTTATTTATGTAATTAATTTATATTATTATTAAAAAGACAATCCACCCACCAGTGATAGTCCACCCATGATCAGTCATCTGTCTTTGTCAAATGTGTTTCTGTTTATTATTTTTACAAACTTTCTCTACAGAGAAAATGTGTATCCAGGAAATTTAGTTTTGTGTCAAAAAAGAAAACAAAACACACATCTTGATCCGCCCTCAAAGACAATCCACCCACATGTGATAGTCCACCCATGATCAGTCATCAACCAATGTCAATTGTGTTTCTGTTTTTTATTTTTACAAACTTTCTCTACAAAGAAAATGTATATCCAGGAAATTTAGTTTGTGTCAAAAAAGAAATCAAAACACACATCTTGATCCGCCCTCAAAGACAATCCACCCACAAGGATAGTCCACCCATGATCAGTCATCAACCAATGTCAAATGTGTTTCTGTTTATTATTTTTACAAACTTTCTCTACAGAGAAAATGTATATCCAGGAAGTTTAGTTTGTCAAAAAAGAAATCAAAACACACATCTTGATCCAACATCAAATACAATCCACCCACAAGGATAGTCCACCCATGATCAGTCATCAACCAATGTCAAATGTGTTTCTGTTTATTATTTTTACAAACTTTCTCTACAGAGAAAATGTATATCCAGGAAGTTTAGTTTGTGTCAAAAAAGAAATCAAAACACACATCTTGATCCGCCCTCAAAGACAATCCACCCACAAGTGATAGTCCACCCATGATCAGTCATCAACCAATGTCAATTGTGTTTCTGTTTTTTATTTTTACAAACTTTCTCTACAAAGAAAATGTATATCCAGGAAATTTAGTTTGTGTCAAAAAAGAAATCAAAACACACATCTTGATCCGCCCTCAAAGACAATCCACCCACAAGGATAGTCCACCCATGATCAGTCATCAAACAATGTCAAATGTGTTTCTGTTTATTATTTTTACAAACTTTCTCTACAGAGAAAATGTATATCCAGGAAGTTTAGTTTGTGTCAAAAAAGAAATCAAAACACACATCTTGATCCGCCCTCAAATACAATCCACCCACAAGGATAGTCCACCCATGATCAGTCATCAACCAATGTCAAATGTGTTTCTGTTTATTATTTTTACAAACTTTCTCTACAGAGAAAATGTATATCCAGGAAGTTTAGTTTGTGTCAAAAAAGAAATCAAAACACACATCTTGATCCAACATCAAATACAATCCAACCATGATAACTTGTGAATAATGAATTTAAAAATAAAATTATTTAAATTATATTAAAAAGAAAAATAAAATAAAAAATAAAATAAAAAATAAAATAAAAATAAAATAAAAATAAAATAAATTTATTTATTTATTTAATTAATTTATATTATTATTAAAAATACAATCCACCCACCAGTGATAGTCCACCCATGATCAGTCATCTGTCTTTGTCAAATGTGTTTCTGTTTATTATTTTTACAAACTTTCTCTAGAGAAAATGTGTATCCAGGAAATTTAGTTTTGTGTCAAAAAAGAAAACAAAACACACATCTTGATCCGCCCTCAAAGACAATCCACCCACAAGTGATAGTCCACCCATGATCAGTCATCAACCAATGTCAATTGTGTTTCTGTTTTTTATTTTTACAAACTTTCTCTACAAAGAAAATGTATATCCAGGAAATTTAGTTTGTGTCAAAAAAGAAATCAAAACACACATCTTGATCCGCCCTCAAAGACAATCCACCCACAAGGATAGTCCACCCATGATCAGTCATCAACCAATGTCAAATGTGTTTCTGTTTATTATTTTTACAAACTTTCTCTACAGAGAAAATGTATATCCAGGAAGTTTAGTTTGTGTCAAAAAAGAAATCAAAACACACATCTTGATCCAACATCAAATACAATCCAACCATGATAACTTGTGAATAATGAATTTAAAAATAAAATTATTTAAATTATATTAAAAATAAAAATAAAAAATAAAATAAAATAAAATAAAAAATAAAAATAAAATAAAAATAAAATAAATTTATTTATTTATTTAATTAATTTATATTATTATTAAAAATACAATCCACCCACCAGTGATAGTCCACCCATGATCAGTCATCTGTCTTTGTCAAATGTGTTTCTGTTTATTATTTTTACAAACTTTCTCTACAGAGAAAATGTATATCCAGGAAATTTAGTTTGTGTCAAAAAAGAAATCAAAACACACATCTTGATCCGCCCTCAAAGACAATCCACCCACAAGGATAGTCCACCCATGATCAGTCATCAACCAATGTCAATTGTGTTTCTGTTTTTTATTTTTACAAACTTTCTCTACAGAGAAAATGTATATCCAGGAAATTTAGTTTGTGTCAAAAAAGAAATCAAACACACATCTTGATCCGCCCTCAAAGACAATCCACCCACAAGGATAGTCCACCCATGATCAGTCATCAACCAATGTCAATTGTGTTTCTGTTTTTTATTTTTACAAACTTTCTCTACAGAGAAAATGTATATCCAGGAAGTTTAGTTTGTGTCAAAAAAGAAATCAAAACACACATCTTGATCCAACATCAAATACAATCCAACCATGATAACTTGTGAATAATGAATTTAAAAATAAAATTATTTAAATTATATTAAAAATAAAATAAAAAATAAAATAAAATAAAATAAAAATAAAATAAATTTATTTATTTATTTAATTAATTTATATTATTATTAAAAATACAATCCACCCACCAGTGATAGTCCACCCATGATCAGTCATCTGTCTTTGTCAAATGTGTTTCTGTTTATTATTTTTACAAACTTTCTCTACAGAGAAAATGTATATCCAGGAAATTTAGTTTGTGTCAAAAAAGAAATCAAAACACACATCTTGATCCGCCCTCAAAGACAATCCACCCACAAGGATAGTCCACCCATGATCAGTCATCAACCAATGTCAATTGTGTTTCTGTTTTTTATGTTTACAAACTTTCTCTACAGAGAAAATCCACCCACAAGTGATAGTCCACCCATGACCAGTCATCTGTCTTTGTCAAATGTGTTTATGTTTATTTTTTTTACAAACTTTCTCTACAGAGAAAATGTGTATCCAGGAAATTTAGTTTTGTGTCAAAAAAGAAAACAAAACACACATCTTGATCCGCCCTCAAAGACAATCCACCCACAAGTGATAGTCCACCCATGATCAGTCATCAACCAATGTCAATTGTGTTTCTGTTTTTTATTTTTACAAACTTTCTCTACAAAGAAAATGTATATCCAGGAAATTTAGTTTGTGTCAAAAAAGAAATCAAAACACACATCTTGATCCGCCCTCAAAGACAATCCACCCACAAGGATAGTCCACCCATGATCAGTCATCAACCAATGTCAAATGTGTTTCTGTTTATTATTTTTACAAACTTTCTCTACAGAGAAAATGTATATCCAGGAAGTTTAGTTTGTGTCAAAAAAGAAATCAAAACACACATCTTGATCCAACATCAAATACAATCCAACCATGATAACTTGTGAATAATGAATTTAAAAATAAAATTATTTAAATTATATTAAAAATAAAAATAAAAAATAAAAATAAAAATAAAAAATACAATAAAAAATAAAAATAAAATAAAATAAAAATAAAATAAATTTATTTATTTATTTAATTAATTTATATTATTATTAAAAATACAATCCACCCACCAGTGATAGTCCACCCATGATCAGTCATCTGTCTTTGTCAAATGTGTTTCTGTTTATTATTTTTACAAACTTTCTCTACAGAGAAAATGTGTATCCAGGAAATTTAGTTTTGTGTCAAAAAAGAAAACAAAACACACATCTTGATCCGCCCTCAAAGACAATCCACCCACAAGTGATAGTCCACCCATGATCAGTCATCAACCAATGTCAATTGTGTTTCTGTTTATTATTTTTACAAACTTTCTCTACAGAGAAAATGTATATCCAGGAAGTTTAGTTTGTCAAAAAAGAAATCAAAACACACATCTTGATCCAACATCAAATACAATCCAACCATGATAACTTGTGAATAATGAATTTAAAAATAAAATTATTTAAATTATATTAAAAATAAAAATAAAATAAAAAATAAAATAAAAAATAAAATAAAATAAAAATAAAATAAATTTATTTATGTAATTAATTTATATTATTATTAAAAATACAATCCACCCACCAGTGATAGTCCACCCATGATCAGTCATCTGTCTTTGTCAAATGTGTTTCTGTTTATTATTTTTACAAACTTTCTCTACAGAGAAAATGTATATCCAGGAAATTTAGTTTGTGTCAAAAAAGAAATCAAAACACACATCTTGATCCGCCCTCAAAGACAATCCACCCACAAGGATAGTCCACCCATGATCAGTCATCAACCAATGTCAATTGTGTTTCTGTTTTTTATTTTTACAAACTTTCTCTACAGAGAAAATAATGTATATCCAGGAAATTTAGTTTGTGTCAAAAAAGAAATCAAACACACATCTTGATCCGCCCTCAAAGACAATCCACCCACAAGTGATAGTCCACCCATGATCAGTCATCAACCAATGTCAATTGTGTTTCTGTTTTTTATTTTTACAAACTTTCTCTACAAAGAAAATGTATATCCAGGAAATTTAGTTTGTGTCAAAAAAGAAATCAAAACACACATCTTGATCCGCCCTCAAAGACAATCCACCCACAAGGATAGTCCACCCATGATCAGTCATCAACCAATGTCAAATGTGTTTCTGTTTATTATTTTTACAAACTTTCTCTACAGAGAAAATGTATATCCAGGAAGTTTAGTTTGTCAAAAAAGAAATCAAAACACACATCTTGATCCAACATCAAATACAATCCAACCATGATAACTTGTGAATAATGAATTTAAAAATAAAATTATTTAAATTATATTAAAAATAAAATAAAAAATAAAATAAAAAATAAAATAAAAATAAAATAAAATAAAATAAAAATAAAATAAATTTATTTATTTAATTAATTTATATTATTATTAAAAATACAATCCACCCACCAGTGATAGTCCACCCATGATCAGTCATCTGTCTTTGTCAAATGTGTTTTTGTTTATTATTTTTACAAACTTTCTCTACAGAGAAAATGTATATCCAGGAAATTTAGTTTGTGTCAAAAAAGAAATCAAAACACACATCTTGATCCGCCCTCAAAGACAATCCACCCACAAGGATAGTCCACCCATGATCAGTCATCAACCAATGTCAATTGTGTTTCTGTTTTTTATTTTTACAAACTTTCTCTACAGAGAAAATAATGTATATCCAGGAAATTTAGTTTGTGTCAAAAAAGAAATCAAACACACATCTTGATCCGCCCTCAAAGACAATCCACCCACAAGGATAGTCCACCCATGATCAGTCATCAACCAATGTCAATTGTGTTTATGTTTTTTTTACAAACTTTCTCTACAGAGAAATTGTATATCCAGGAAATTTAGTTTGTGTCAAAAAAGAAAACAAAACACACATCTTGATCCGCCGTCAAAGACAGTCCAATCCACCCACAAGGATAGTCCACCCATGATCAGTCATCAACCAATGTCAATTGTGTTTATGTTTATTATTTTTACAAACTTTCTCTACAGAGAAATTGTATATCCAGGAAATTTATTTTGTGACAAAAAAGAAATGAAAACACACATCTTGATCCAACATCAAATACAATCCAACCATGATCACTCGTGAATGATGAATTTAAAAATAAATTTATTTAAATTATTTAAATTATATTAAAAATAAAACTAAAATAAAAATAAAATAAATTTATTTATTTAATGTATATTATTATTTAAAATACAATCCACCCACCAGTGATAGTCCACCCATGATCAGTCATCTGTCTTTGTCAAATGTGTTTCTGTTTATTATTTTTACAAACTTTCTCTACAGAGAAATTGTATATCCAGGAAATTTAGTTTGTGTCAAAAAAGAAAACAAAACACACATCTTGATCCGCCCTCAAAGACAATCCACCCACAAGGATAGTCCACCCATGATCAGTCATAAACCAATGTCAAATGTGTTTCTGTTTATTATTTTTACAAACTTTCTCTACAGAGAAAATGTGTATCCAGGAAATTTAGTTTTGTGTCAAAAAGGAAATTAAAACACACATCTTGATCCACCATCAAAGACAATCCACCCACAAGTGATAGTCCACCCATGACCAGTCATCTGTCTTTGTCAAATGTGTTTATGTTTATTATTTTTACAAACTTTCTCTACAGAGAAAATGTGTATCCAGGAAATTTAGTTTTGTGTCAAAAAAGAAATTAAAACACACATCTTGATCCACCATCAAAGACAATCCACCCACAAGTGATAGTCCACCCATGATCAGTCATCTGTCTTTGTCAAATGTGTTTCTGTTTATTATTTTTACAAACTTTCTCTACAGAGAAAATGTGTATCCAGGAAATTTAGTTTTGTGTCAAAAAAAATTGTTTTGATATTTTGCCTCGTTTGATATCTTGCAATCGATTGTATTTTTGTTGGATTGTATAGATTCCAATCATTCACCAATCATCTGGAGCGCACTCAACTTTATAATCCCCCCCAACCCTAATGAGCCACACGCGCTTAGTGTCCTGAGATCCATTGTTTCGGGGATCTTCATTCACAATTTTATAATTATAATTGAAATCATGCGTTTGATATACATTTGGTCCGTCTTCCATGACAACTCCACTCCATTTGCTTTGCATGTATTGAATGTCCATTATTGATGTGATTTTACATTTTGCATCATATGCTGAAATGTTTGAAATCCCTTCGCCAATACAACCAGTCCAACCACCTTGGCCATTCGTAAAACGGAAACGAAATGCGTAATGATGTATGATGGGCGGTTCGTCAAGTTTATTCAATTGTATCCCCCACACAGACAATATTTGTGCTCTTGCATCGCAACCCAACGAGTTCATGTACAAATAATACATTTTATTGTATCAAGGCGCGGGCATGACTGCGTCATGATGATTAGGCGGGACCAACACATATGGCAACGTTGATGTATTATATGTACTTATAGAGTTCCCTTGTACCATGTATTGTGTTATTGCTATCGGCCCTGCCTTGTACGCACCTCGAAGAAACGTGCATGCCGCATTCAATTTAACCGTTCTATTCAATATATCGATTTTACTTACTACGCCTTGTATTGAGGTGTACAAATTTTCTAATTTCAAATCAGTTTGAATGCCATTCAAGTCATTGAAATTGCCGGTTATAGCACTCTTGTGCAACCCTTTATTAGAAATTGCGGCATTTAATGAAGATTCTATATATGCAGGTGATGGAAGGTTGGTATTAAAATCGACAAAACTTGTTCCGGAAACTACAACATCTGAACAAAACACACCTGTTTTTGTCAACATAAGTGCATCCATCATCAAATATTCGTTTGCAGATATCGTTAATTGCGTGGGGTGGTTAAGAGTAGTTGCTTGGAACGATGTAGCTTTGCATATAGGAGCTGTTAATTTTTTAGTTTGAACGGTAGCGGCTGACACATTAACTGATGTTACAATCCCTGAGTTATGTATATTAGTCAACACGTTTAACAACGTACCAACTGTAACATTTGAACCCCGCACAAATCCATTTATTGTCATTTCATCTGCAACATTAAGCAATGTTGCGTCTATTGTTTGTGAACACACAAGTTCTTGTGTTTCCACAAGTGAGGTAACGTTTGTGTTAGTACTTTCCAATGCACGTGAAGTTAACTTATCGAATGTTGAAGTGCCCGAAACATGTATAGACGTTGCAGCTGCTTCCATGCACTCAAACGCATTTGAAGTTATGACATTTGTTGCAGATAAAATACCCGATGTTTTGACTGTATTCATCGCAATTGTCCGATTTACAACATTAATGTCGGTAGTGACTAATGAAGGAAATGTCAATGAATTGAGCACTTCTATACCTTTTGCTTGCAATGACCCTTGTACGTTGATATGCGACCTTTCTAAAGATTGTTCATATGATGTCAACTTATTGAAAACATATATGTTATTGTGAACATTACACACATTGTCTGTGCTAATTTCAACACCTTTACTTACATAGCAAGTTGGTGCGTGTAAACTTTGACATGCTAAATCGGATTGGAGAACATTCATTTCGGCCGTGATGCTTGTGAGATTGTAAATTTCTGCATTATTTGCATATACAGTCTTGCAATTGACAACATTTCCTACAATGGATTGACCGGTTATTTTTGTTGATGTAAATTGGTGCGACGTCAAATCGACGATGTTGTTTGTATATACTGCATCCAGCGTATGTGTGTGTAAAACGTTGGAATTGTTAAGGATGAATACATTAGACTCTGCACAATTCGTAACACCTGCGGTTAAATTTGTGAAGTATGATGTATTTGATTTGACGTCTTCACAATGCACGACGTTACAATTGCAAAAAACGGAATCATTCAGTTGGGCTATTTCACAATTTTGCAGAATGCATACGTCCACACGAACATTCGCAAAATGTGCATGTGTGATTGCTGCAATGTTCGAAAAAATGCTACCGCTCAAACAATCATCGAACAATGCGTTATTAGAGATACAATTGGTCGATGTCATTTCATGTTTTATAACCATAGAAGTTGTGCTACAATTTGATGTTGTGAAATTACCAATATTGCAACCAGTTATATGCGCGATATGTGATGTCATGTTCATTCCCATCAAGTTCAACGCATTGGATGTGATCACATCTATGTGTACTGATTTCAGTGTATCACAATGCATGTCAATGCCTACGTTGTCGACAATTTCACCATGATCGAATGTTACGTTTGACGTATATAAAAACTTAGTTGCTACGTTACTTGTATCAATCATATTTCCAACATTTGCAACATCACCAACACACGACACAATGTTTGCGGTATGGCATACAAATCGGTTCGTTATGTTTGCAGTATCAACAATCGTAACTGTATTCAATACATGCGCCGAATTGGAAACTGTACAATTTTGTATAACATTCGCTGTACCAATATTCCCAATGTTTGCATTTATTTCTTCTATTGAAGTTAGGTGAGTCATGTAAGAATTGCCCACAGTGTATGTATCGACTTGTAAATTGGATACATACGAGTATTCGAGTAAATATAAATGTGGTATATTTGCAAAGACAGTATCCAAACGGTCAATAGAAACGTCATCGCATCTCATGTTTGCGCAATGCATTATGTTGCCGCTCAAGCTCACCACGTTCGTTTCTTCTACAACCACTACAGTGTTCATCGATATATTGGACGACACGATGTCTTTTATTGTACATGTATCGGAAACAAGTACATCGCACGTCAATGTACATGACGTCAATTCATAAATACTTGCCAGGTTGGAAACATTGAGCGTGTTGTTGACGGTAGCTAAATTTGATTCATTATATGCTATTAGGCATTCGTTTTCATTCATTACGGTAGTTGAAATTCCGCGATTGCCATATAACATTCCAATGTTTGCGTCTTTAAAATTCAAGTTAGCACTTATCAAATTGCCCGACGAGTGAAGAGTATCAATTTGTAGCACGGCGACGTTTACGGATTCGGCATTACATATACTAATATGTGTGACGTTACAAGAAACATCCGTTATATAGCAATTGTCGGTTATCACATCGCCTGTTACAAAAGCATTCGACACTGTGAACTCGGTATTTACATTACAATTGTCAAATGTCAGAGTCCCTGTGATTGCATATGTATTTATGTTTACACAAGTTGTTCTAGGTGTCACAACGTCCACGCATGTCAAGTTTGCGACGTACGTTTGAGTATCGCATGCCACATGGGCATTATCAACATATAAGTTGCCAACTGTTAATGTTGGCGTAAACAAAGATTTTGCGGAACATATAGTACTGTTCAAATTGCCGTTTATGATTAATTTGTCCGAATCAATATGCATGGTAGACAATTGATTGTTAAATGAACTGTCTACATAGCAGACGTTGGCAATTAAAAATGACACGTTACAATCTTCTGAAAGCAAACCCGTGGTTACACTATTAGCTACGATGTTTGATACATTAGTGGAATCGGCTATTAGTGAGTTGGCAATTACACTATTTGATGCTGTCAAATTAATAATGCTAAGATTATCATCGAGTTGAAGATTTGAAGCAATATTAACTTGCTTTAGCATTGTCACAGTTTCTTCGAACGTACATATATCATACACTGTTAGCAAATCTTCACCAAACGTTAATATATTACTAGAATCGTGAGCATTTCCGATTCTTAAAACATCGTCTTCGCCGCCAAACTGTTTCGATGCTATTGTGAACGGGTTTGTAATGATGATGTTATTGCTGACAAGGTTTGAGACATCAACAGAGTCGGCAGATATTGCTATAGACCATTCTTGTGCACCAACTACCCCAAATATGATTCTACCATTATGCGAAGCAATAACACTATCGGTTGGAAGCGTATCTTCAAAAACGGTAGCACGTGTGCCAGCCAACGAACACTTCAAACCCTTTGACATTGTAAAACTCGGAAATGGGATGTTGCTATCCATTAACAGATTTGAAGTTGTCACCATTTTTATAAGTATAACTTTTGGTATATGGGAACATCAGACCGCAGTTTATTACCAATTATCAGGTGGTATGTTTACCGTAAAACTTCCCCCGGTCCTAACTAGCCATACGTTATAACTTCCATCAAAATTGTTTCTTGGGTCATTATTCATAAGTCTGTACGTGTATTCGTTGTTCGGAGTGCTATATGATCTAGGCCCATCTTCTATTACAACACCACTCCATCCGTTTTTTATTTCGTCATAGTCCTGGATCTTTGAGAGTTGAACCTTCGCATCAGCTACTGAAAGGTATGATACACCTTCACCAATACAACCTGTAAACCCGCCATCGCCGTTTGTAAATCGAAAACGGAGTGCGTAATGATATACGGCAGGGGGAGGGTGTGGGGCATTGGGTGGAAGAGGCGGCGGTGGTACAAACGCAGTTGACATATCGTAAACTACAGAGTGGGCAACTTCCTTAATACACGAGCAACCAAGATTGTTCTCCAATTTCTCCAAAACATTCACTAACTTGGCATGTTTCGCCAACATGTCTTGTAAAAAAGATATCTTCATCAATGCAATCCCTTCTGTCATGTCGATTAAATCGCCTGAAATTGCTGCTTTGGTTGAACCATTTACGCTTAGCAATTTAGATAGTGATTCGTCAATGTACAACTTAGTTGCGATGCTATTCATGTATGCCAGCAAACTCTTGCTTGACAGCGTTACATCACGACACTCAACTATGTTATTGCGTAATATGACATTTGTGTTGATTACAAAGCTTCCGGCAACAGATTGAAGTATTCCTGTGTTTAATTCAAGAGGGGTCGTGTCGTGACAAGTAAAATCGGTACATTCAAAGTTACTTGAGCAATGTATGGCATCATCACATGTCAAAAGGTTAGAAATATTTAAGGTCTGTGTATTTAAATTAACAGATACCATTTGGTCGGCATATAAGTTTGTAACATATGCGCGGTTGCTCGAAGCGATTGAAACATCATTTGATGAAAATGAAGAGGTTTGTATAGTATTCACACACTTGAACGTTTGCGCACTAATGTACGCATATGTTGTCAAGTTTGAAGCATTCAACGCAGATATGTTAATTATGGAACCGTCAAATACAACGCTAATAGACGACACTAAATTTGCGGTGCGAATGTCATTAACGGCAACGTTATCCGTTGTTTTCATACTAGGGCAAGATAGTGTGTTTTTTACTGTTGTGTTTTTCGCGATGGACAAATATTTCGAGACCATCAGATAGTTAGATTCGAGTGACGGGATTTGCATTTTGCCGAGAACGGTCATATCGTATGTAGTCAACTGTCCGTTTGTTACGAAGGACAATCCTTTATTTGTCAAATCAAATTTGTCAAATGTGAGGTTCATAAATTTTGATACCAAGTCACTACTTATGCTCATTTCTCCTTTACCGTGAATGGTTATGTCTGAAAAATTAATAGTATTGGTAACATGTACATCGCCTGCGGATGTAGTCGTTGCATGCACGGTGTCAAGTATCGACCAATCGGATGTGAACAAAATGTTGACTGCCAACGAACCGCAATCGACATTTCCCGAAACAGTCATCAACGTATTGCACGCCAATTGATTGCTAATATTGGCATCGTTACTCGTGATTTGTTGCATTGTGTTGCATGTTGTAATATTCGTCATGTTTGACGTCACAAGTGTCGATGTTAATGTGCCAATATTGGCAAAATGACTGTGTAGAAAACGAGTGCACGCATTCCCAACGATCACATTTATGATATTTGATTCATCTACATTTATAATGTTGGACGTCATTTCTTCACATTCGATACTTCCCGTGAAAGAATTGCAATTTATGGTTGTCGAATTCACCGTACCGATTTTAGATTGGATATTTACATTTGCGTAGTTCAAATAACATGCAAATATGTCCGACTTAATCGTATTCGTAACATGGCATGTGTTACCATCTAATAGATTGCTTATTTTGATGTAATCTGTTACGTTCACAGTTTCAGAACTAATTGTTGTGGTTTCTAAGCGTGCTGTCGAGGAGAATGTCGGGCATATCAGATTATGTAATATCATTGTCGAGGTGTTACACATTCCGCATATTGCGTCATGTGTTGTAGACAAAGAATTTCCACTATGCGTAGTTGCAACATGCACGTCAGAACCTTTCCAATTTTCACAATACGCATAGTCGCTGGAGACATATAAACCGTCAACTTCAGTGCATTCTATATGTGTTACAACCAATGATGTCAAGTTCATATTACGTGTTACAATATTTGCAATGCTAGCAATATTGGAAGATGCCAGTTCGGAAACGATAACATAGGATGCGTACAAATTGGCACTTACGTTGGTATTTCCATGCACATTTAATGCTGATATCGCGATAGCGTATACATTTGCGTTCGCATCGCATATAAGCGAGTGCATATTAGCGATCGATACGATTTCTGCATTGCACGTATAATTACTTGTCAACTCCAGTGCAATGATGTTGGCAGTGTCGATTGTGCTGTGTAACATGTTTGCAGATTGAGGAAATAATGCAGCGTTGTTGCTGTTCATCAATGTTATTTGTTTGAAATATGCATCTTGTATAATGACATCCTCGGCCTCTATCTTGTCCGATAACAGCAAATCGGTCGTCATCTTGACATCGGCATCACCATATATGTCACCTTGAAACGTTGTAGTCGATACATTCCGTATGTTTGTGTTTGAAATATTGGCTATAATTGATGTTAACACGCGCCCATCATAATCGTGTGTGTTCAAGTTTGAGCATTCTTCTTCTACGACAAACGCATCCTGAAAGATGGATTCGACAGGAAAACACTTTTCGATGATGACAAAATTAAACGATACCGTCTTTTCAAAAAAAGCTTCAAGCGTGGATGTTACGGAAGACGAACTCGAGTGCACGACGTTGCATATGTGAGACAAAACACGTGTGGACTTGATGATATTGAAATCGCCCCATTTAGATGTTAGATTTGTAACGTTGAATGTATCTGCTGTCATATTTCCAGCCATTTGTGTTTCCTCAAAATAAACGTAACCATCGCTGGTGCTAAGGTTTGATATGTATCCTTTACCTAACATGGCATTGCCGATATACAAATTTGCGTGTAGAACATCACATTCCAATGTGTGCGCGTTTATGTTTGAAAATGTGCTGTGTACACTGCTCACGATGCTATCATTATCTGCGTAAAACACGTTAGCAACGTTCATTTTGTCACAATTTATGGAACTATAGATGTTTGATGCGCCATTGACATGTATTGAGTTTGCGAAAACAATGTATGAGGTTATTGCGCTGGCATTACAATATACATCGCGTGCTGTCAAGTTGCCTATTTGGGACATGACATGCACATTTGTGTTTAAATTTGTGGTCATGTCGGTAACAAGACAAGTATTGCAATGTAGGGTCTCCGCAATCAAAACGGCGGTCGACAAATCGTGATTACAAACAAATGTATTAGATGCAAGAGCGTTACTCACGAATATGTTATTGAGCAATAACGAATCATCCGTATACGCATCCGCTTCAAATATAACAGGTTTTAAGAAAATAACATCGCGCAAGAAAGCAGCATTTGAATAAATGTCGATATGTGATCCAAAAGAAGCGACTTTTTTCGTATTTATAAGTATATTATTTGCAGTAATATGTACATTTTCAGAAAGTTGCATAGAGTTCAAAATGGTTATTCTGCTTGATACCATGTTTGAAATGTTAATGATTTCGTCGATTATTAACGAGCTGGACCCTTCAGGTTCCCCCGTTACAACTTCACCGAACACGATTCTGTTATTTGATATGATTAAATTTGTCACATTATATGCCGCAAAATGGAGACCCTGCATTACATGTAATGGTGAATATTGTACACACCATGCGCGCATGAATGCTTTCATTACGCCGCGGTGTATTTTTCATAGAAAGGGCCGTCTATATTCATACCGTTTGTGTTGCAGTACCACCTGTCAACTCGAACTTTGTTTGTAGAATTAGTCGTTGCATTCTGTCCATATTCTATAGGTAGGTTAGTAGAATTGTACGAATTGAATATAAACATTGCATCATCCATACTGACTCCTGAAATACCCTCAAACCCGCCACTGTATTGCCCAGTTTGTATGTTCAAAAAAACTCCGGAATAGTGATAATATGTCGGGGTAGATTGTTGTATTTTGTAAACAACGTTATCAGAATCTACGTAGAAGCTGTTTAACGTGAATAAGCTATGATAGCTGATGTACGAATCAGAATCCTCGTCGATTACTATAGCCCCTGACGCAGTCATATGACATTGTTTACTTGTGTAATCGTCTAGAAATATGTCGCCCACCATCTTTGAATTATACACAAAAACATCATAAGGGCACACATTTGTCACATATCCTGCAGGAATCAGGTACGACGATTCTACTAAGTGAGGATGCAATGGAATAAGTCGGCTCGCCATACATGTAGGACTCGTCGCTTTTGTATCAAAAAATCTAATAATATCTTCTGTAAAATTTTCAAGGATCGCGTGAGAATCTCCATCAATGTACATGGGTCCTGTTATGTTCACTGTTCGAATGTAGTCCACCAAGATGCTCTCGCCCGTTACAATTCCAGTGTATGTTATGTATATTGGATTTTGGAATCTTTGAAAGAAATATATGTGACTTGCATCGATTTTGACAACTTTTGCTATACCTCCGGAATGATTTAAGAAAGCGCTCGTGTTGTTAAGCAAATCGGTTGATGTGTTCGGCCTTGCGCATTTGTAGAAGCCAAAATGAACCCCTTCGATAGTCAAGTTGAATATCAAGGAAGATGCGTAACTCGGTGAATATGTTTGCAATGTTCGGTTCTTTGTGGATACGGACACTAGTGGAATGATTTCCTGGGAACCGATAGTGTCGATGTTCAATTCAATTGAAGTATTGTTGACCTTTCGTGCCCCGACAAGTATCGTCGAATTGGTTATGTGATTGAAGAGCACTGCGTGTGTAGTTGATGGGTCTTCCATCATTTCAATGAAACCATTGTCTACGCAAGAAAGGTATGTTTTACCCCCCATTTGGCTGACGTCTTGTTTATCAATAAACATTATGTTTGTTATTTTCACAATCGTCGGAAATGCGTCATATTCAAAATTAAGGAACGATGATGATTTATTAGCATTGACTGGATTATCAGGAAAAATTGTATGAATATGTGATAAACATTCGACTAAAAGATCAATGTCGGTCTTAAGTATATTATTAGCTTCTGAAAATGCACGAATTGACACCGTACTAACGGTCATATCGTTATCCAAAACATTAAAATCACTTTTCATAGACAACACTTCGTGGTTATCTATCAAGAACGACACATATGGTGCGGAAATTAATGAAACCCCCGATACTAAAGGCGATGTGATATTATCACAGACGAGACGATGTGATAGCGCTTTATATGACACCACATTACTTACGTTTAACGTATTTGTTTGCAAGTTCTCGCAACGTGTTGCAATGTTTGAAGTGATGTCATCGCAATATGCAACCCCGTTAATGTGTAATATTCGTGTCAATACATCACAATTTAAATGCTTTACATCCTTTACCAAATCTACATTTGCATTTTGACAATTAATTTCAACAGAATTAAGTTCGTCCGTAAAAACAGACTTGGATTGGATCTGTGAAATAACCGAATCATCCGTCACTTGTAATTTTTTTGACGTGAATAAGTCGCATGTTATCTTGAGAATGACGCCGTTTACAGATGAGAAATCCAAATGTTCAAAACATTCAAAGTCAGAACACGTTAGGTTGTCACAAACCACTGTTTCTATGTTTGTAACGTTATCGATTGTTGTTTTCCCGGTGATTGTAGCATTAGTACATACGAGGTTGCTTTCAAAATACATATCGCCCTCGACGTTTATGTTGTTTGATGTGAGCGTCCGTGTCTTGATGTTTGTCGTAACCGTGTTCGCGTAAAACGACCCGGTTACATTAAAAGTACTGTCAATGTTTGGTACTTCGACATTCGTAGAATTCAAATAACCAGTTGTCAAACGTCCCTTAACATCAATCGTCGAAATCGTGCTTTTCATATTGCAAATAAACGAGTTGCATTCTGTCCAGTTTTGACAAGTGAATGAATTGAAATTCGCATATGTGAAGTTGCATAAGTTAGAAGTGCATTGTATTGCCGTTAAAGTGTCGCTCGTTAATATGTCGCAAACCACATTCGCAGAATCGATTTGATGGCATACAACAGTGTCCCAATTTCCTGTATCGGTAGTACACGTTGCGCAATTGGTTGACACTTGCACGTTTAAGTTGGCAATTGAATCAACAAACGTATTCGCGATCAATGTATCGATTGATGATATATTTGCAATCACGACATTACACATTAATTCTGGGCTGTTCAATTCAGAAACATAAACATGTTCTGAATTCATTACTTTTGATTCCATGTAATCGGTCTCACTTGTATTCACGATGCGCATGTTGTTCGAACATTCTAGATCGCCGAATTGCCCAACGTCAATTTCAATATTGTCTGAATAAATATGTAAGCTATTCAGGTGCGTGAATATTGCATCGTCAATATACGTCTCACTTGAAATTACCGATGTTGTCATGTTAGCGGTGTTGCTTACGTCCAAAATAGTGGCAATGTCTAAATAATCACACGTCGTGTACTCGTTCGTTACATTTGTAAATTTGCTTGTGGTGCATGTCAATTGGGTACATTCCAGGAAAGTGCTTTTTATGGAATCGGCGCGCATATTCATCGAGCTGTTGAGAATCTTACAATTCATGTTATTCAAAGTAAGGTAATCGCCGGTATATTGAACACTATTCGAATATGGGACCTTCAAAATATTTGTGTTCAACACGGTGCTGTTTATTTCTGCAATCATGTTCGAAACATGTAATGTCCCAACATCAAGTGATGTAATATTGCATTTGTTTCCTATCAACATTTCACTTACTTGCACAATTGTAGAATCTGTCGTATTGGAAAAACAAGTGTCGCATACCAAATTGCAATGTACAATTGTGTTTGCCGATTCGAGAAGTGTTACATTTGCGACGCTCACGTTCAATGAAATTGGAATGCTAAAATAATCAGAACTGTTGTATATACATGTATTTGCGACCAAACTTGTCCCAGTAACATTTGGTGAATTGAATATGTCACACGTCAGATGGGATACATTTGTCAAATTACTGACTTGTATATTAGATGAACAATCCATCTTGGATATGTGTGCATTATCAATAGTTGCATAGTCTGAAATCAAGTTGGCGCATTGAAAAAACTCACATTTTCCAGTGTCAATATTCGACACAAATGTTACCGTGATATTGTTTGACTTTAAATAATCGACTGTGAAATGTTTGATGTCCATGTGCATAATTGCACAATTGCTAATCGTCTGGTTCTCGGTTATTGCATACCCCCCAATTATAGTGTTTGATTGGATTTCTAAAATGTCAGCAGCGCCATTGACGGTAACAACATCAGATATAACAAGATTTGATGTTAACGTAAATATGTTTGAATATGTCGCTGACACATTTCCGAATTCAGAAGTGTCGCTGCTGTTTATGTTCATATTGCCATGTAGAATACTATCGTTAAGGAACGTGACATTGGCACATCCTCCTACAAACGACTCGGGTGTATCATGTATTGTGACATTTCCGTCTATCAATTTGGCAAAACAATTCACAGACGTGAGCGCCATTGACGGGGTTGTCAAAATATCAAAATGTGCGTTGCTCCAGTTGATCACGTCAACATTCATTTTCATGATTTCATTTGTTGTCAATCCGTCGGATATGTTCAAGTAGTCACAGTGTACATCTGTGCTTTCGACGTCTGCGTTTATTAAGTTCGAAAACAAGTTATTCTCGCAAATTGTGTTATTACTGTGTAAATCGTTTGAAATCACATTACTTGTGAGACTATACGCGTGCAATGATGTGATAATAGTGTTAGCATGAACCGTGTCTGTCGTGCACACATTCGCCGACATAATGTGTGTACGGACATCTTGACATGTAATGTCTCTTGCGTACATATTCGAGTATACTGACGGTTGTTTGAAAAAGACGTTCCCTTCGAATGCTACATTTCCATGGAATGTCGTGGGTAGTGTGAATGCTGTCGCTGTCGAAATGTCCAAGCCTATAAATGTGGTGTCATTTATGACGACTTTATCCAGTTGTATTTCAGTGACATCGAATAGATTTTGAGTTCTTGCATTATAGAACATGACTTCGAGTTCTGCGATATAAGCTCTAGGGCCTTCGTCTCCCACGAAAAACAACTTGTCACGTATACCAACTTCATTGATGATGACATCGTCCACTTTAGTGTTGGCAAATGATGTACCTGCCTTGCTTTCCAAAAAATAATTTAACAATGAAATCATACAATCACAAACAAATAAAAATGGGTCAAGACGCCTCATGTTACTTTGTGTTTTTAAGCACGGCTTTTTCGGACTTTGTGAATCGTTGTACTTGCATTTTACAATGCATCAATGTATTCCGGCGTACGCAACAATTTTCCCTGAAGGGCCTTGATTTTTTCGTCGTATGTACGCTTCGTGATCTGTCCAGATTCCAACTTGCGGTATAAATTGGTGCTCAAAATGGAACCATCGCTCTTGCGTTTATCTTGTTTGACATTTTCAGATTTGCAATGTTTGCACCGGCATGCCGCGACGGACTCGGCAAATATACTTTTTGTGTCTTGAAAACGCATTATAATTTCAGAAAAAACGACGAAATGTAAAGTATATAAGAAAGTAAGACGTAGACATAATCAATCAACATGGAGTTCTGTAAACACTGTGACAACATGATGTTCATTCAAACAAACGGCGACAAAGTTGTGTACAAGTGCCAATGTTGCAACACCGAACTTGAGAAATTTGGGACACAAAGTGTTTGTATTTCGCACACAGACTTCTCAAAAAACAATAACAGCAACGGTAGACGCTATATCAGCCCCAATATATTTGACGATCCGACTCTACCATGCGTGAGCAACATCACGTGCCCGAACAAATCGTGTTCTCGAAAATCGGCAGATCCCAACAAAGTGCTATACATTAAATACGACGCCACAAACATGAAGTACATGTATTCGTGTATGCATTGCAAGAACTGTTGGTAAACGATTTGAAAAAAAACGAATATAAAGTTTTGTTCATATAACATTTGATATCAAGATGCTACATTCCAAAACAGTCCAAACTCAAGATTTCGATGCATCGATGCTCGCCTACAACCCTGCGAAATACGTGTCCTCGCCGTATTTGACAAAATTCGAAAAAACGAGTATCAAAGGAATGCGTCTCCAACAACTGTATGACAGCGCGCCAACTGTGTTGACGATGGAAGAATTGAAAGGAACAAAGACGTTGACCGACATCATGGAGATGGAGCTAAAAACGAAGAAAATACCGATGATGGTCATGCGCACCATGCCGAATGGAGAAAAAGAGCTTTGGAAGCTAGAAGACATGGTTATTCTCGATGGGTGAATATATTGTTTACTTCAAGTGGTCGATTGCCGTGTCCGCCATGGCGTACAACTGTGTATTGTCGTGTGGAGCGTAATCGCTTTTGTTCACATCGCGCCGATCTGTCAAAATGTTATTGAAAGGATCATCCACTAGTGGATCTTGCTTTTGTAATAGGAACTCACGATGGCACACTGCAACACAACGCTCCGATAACATGTTCTTGAAAGCGTCATCCAATACATTTTCCTTTTCTTGCACATCTGAACCTTTGAACGTTTGCAAGAAATTAAGTACGTCATTCGTAGAGTCGCATAACGGGATATGAAACATGTTATCGATATCATTGACTACTTTCCTCAGCTCAGCAATTGTCAAAGTTGCTTCGTCTTTTAGCAAGTTGAGTTGGTTGCGCAATGAATCGTTATCCCTTTTTAAAACGTCGAAGATGTGCTTACTTTCCGCAACGGCTGATTTGAATTCCGACTTGGCAGCTGAAAATTGATCGAATAGTTCAACCTTGTCAAACTCGTCCAATGCATTCGTGGCCTCGAGATACACCTTGTACGCTTGTCTAGTTTGGTCCGATGAGGTAGAAAACTGTGCAATCAACACTTGGTATGGTAGTAGAGTGGACATGGTTGTTACATATACAGACGACATACCTTTAAGCCATGTTAAGCCGTGTCGCACTGGTTCTGAATCCAAATACCCCCTTCAAGTTTGTATCCACGTTGTCTGAAGAAATCGGCTTGTTTATCCAGGTCTCGCGTGGGAACAGGGAACGCTGGTGAATTAGGAGAATAACCTTTGTTGCTGATCATGTTTTCAACACATGGGATCAGCGGTACGAACGAGTCGACTCCAGAATATTCATTCACGGTGCATTGTTTTTTCTCGTAGGTCGATTCGCCTTGTGTGAGTTGCGACTCGATTTCCGGCATCGGAATGCCCCGCCCTAGGCTTGGATTGGCCAGGAAGACTCGCGTGCATAACTGGTTCCTTGCGCGATCTCGTGTCCCGTTCAATTGTGGCTCTTGGTCAATCACGCATGGTATAGGATCACCGAATCCTTCCTTGTAATGGCGTTGGTTTTCCGCCGCAAAGGTTTGAACTTCTTCTCTCTTATTTGTTTGACAAAATGGGTCGAAATTGTTGTACATGTTATAATCGTAAATTCGTGTATTAGCCAAGTCTTTGAACTGAATGTAGCAACCCTCTTGTTCAGGAGAAACAAGTTTATCAAAATTCATGATTGTATAAAGTATCGTACTTTTCTTTTTGGACATCGCGGTCTCACTCATCGAATCTTGTCTTTAAAAACTCGTTGTTGTTATTCATATATTTAAGATACGCTGATTGGTCATTCGGGATTGTGGTCACCGGCATTGTATAGAACTGCCTATCGCATCCGTTTTTATCAAAAATGTCATCGGCATCTTTGTACAAGTCGCTTTCAAAATGCTTGCCCATCTCTTCTTTAATATACGGATCGTCTACGTCGCATGCGCTGGGCCGGTTCGGGTTATCTGTAAAGTCCGTCACCAACACATTCATGAACGGGTTGTCTTCCTTGGGTAATGTACATTTCTGTCCCGTAATATTGTCAACTGTTGTGTAGCCTTCGTTGGTTTCACCACTCGTTAAGACTTCAAAAATAAAAATTGTCGCGAATGCCACAACTATGGGAATAATGATGTATTGTAAGTTTTGTCGCAAAACCATCATGATAAATGCAAAATAAATAGAAAGCCTGAGGCATGCATTCAACTTATCAGAGAGAAACATTTCCATTGTTGGGATGATAATCAAGAAAGTGTCCTTGCTAAATAATTTATACACATCTTGATACCAGATCATTGATGAAGTGGCTGTTTTAAAAAAACAACGTTGTACAACGCGTCAACTAAGCTTTTCTGGATGCAAGCTTCTCTCTTAGCCGTGTACGTGTTTCGGCTTTCTTGGCAAAGTTGTTCATCGAAGCTTTGTTGAGGTTCATGTCCTTGAACATACCACTTCCATTGAACATCTTCACCATGTCGACGGCCTCGCTGATGAGGTCCTCATGATTCAGCGAGCCGTCACCGATCTTCTTATTGATTGTCTCACTGACAGACTTGATCATGTCACCAATTCCCTTTCCTTGGAAGAGATCGGCCGGGTTCTTGATGTTGGACAAGTCCAGACTCGACGAGATTTCCTTGGCAATTTGACCGATCTTCGAGCTACTGATTTTGTCGATGAAATCCTGGGGCGCCCCGTCTTTCAGGAAAGACTCAACCGGTGTAGAATGCTTCGAAACGGTTGAATACGCTTGCAGCATCTTTCGAATGTCGTCGTCAAGGATATCATCAAAGTCGATGTCTTCCTTCTGCTCAATTGACTTCAATTTCTCCATCACAACCAACAGCATTGCCTCGTCCTCTTCCTCTCGAACCATCATAGTTGTCGCAAGCGCGAGCAAGTAACTGTTCACGATGAGTTTATCATTATCGTCAACACTAGCTTCGTAGATCGAAGCCACCTCAAAGCACTTCACTGGCCATGCAGTCAATTGCATCTCCGTAGGGAATGTGTCAATATCAACAATATCATCGACACATTGTTTGATTTCCAGGTAACATGGCTCAAACTCTTTCATATACACATCACTACCTTTGTCGAACACCTTGTACGATTTTCCAACAGTCTTGTTCAGTTTGTCGTTCTTCCTGAGGTTCTTGAGGAACTCGAGGAACAGTTGGTTAAAGACATAGGTCACTTTGGTGGTATCCATTGAACCGGTATTCACTTATAGCTTTATATACAAATTGGGGGCGATGCAGGATGTTTTCTCAATTCACACACTCTGTGGAGCTTAACGAGCTGGTGCATATACTTCCAAATGACTTCTTTGTTGGCATCATCCATACCAACCCAGTGGTCTTTGACATGGTCGACAATTTTACCAAACAGAGAGATCCCTGGCTTTCTTTCGACGACCATTTCACCCTTCAGCTTATGGATCTCGTCCTCGAGATCACGCTTGATGCGTTTATAATCTTTTTTGTATTCCTCGGCCGTATGCTTCATGAAGAATGACGCGTCGCTCGCTTCAATCTTGTCTAAGTACATACCGAAGGCCTTTCCGAAGCTATCTTGTAGGGCTGTTGGATTCTTTGCCACGTGCAACTTCAATGCCTTTGCAATGATCGTGATAAATACATCATTTGTAAACACACGTCTCAAATCTTGTAGGAATTGATTGATCGTCTCGTTGAAATATGTGTATGGTAGTTGCTCCGATGGTGTCATTGTTGAATTGCTCATTGTCGCTTTACTAACGAAAGGAATCGATACCTTTAAGTATATAATTTGAAAAAAAATGATATAAGAGCGCATCTATATTTATATTCTGTCAAGTGTCATGCTATTAAAATCTATTTCGTTTTGTGATAGAGTGGCTTACAATATTGTAGATGATGCATTTAAATCATGCATCATGGGTCAAATGAAGCAGTTGTTTAAGTGCAGTGTTCTTCAAAAACACTACGACGTATTCGACGAAAAAAGATCGATTGTACAACTCCAACTGTATGAGCATCTGTTCTGTATCAAAACAAACGGCAACCCGTACTACTTATTTTTCACCAGTCAAAATCAAAAGAACGTTGCGATTTTCATTGACAAAAAGATCCAGAAAGGGCACACTCTACCGAGAATGATTATTTCCCCTTTTCAATTCAACGCCGATATGTTCATGGATACGTTACTCGATGGGGAAATGGAAAAGAACGGGGACGATTGGGTGTTTGTCATCAACGACATGGTCGGTTTTAAAGGTGACGTCCCGTACTTTCCATTGATGGACAGACTCCAATGCGTATGTCGCATGCTTGAGTCCATGTACAAGCCATCAATAATGG
Source organism: Limnomonas spitsbergensis (assembly GCA_037349105.1). Classification (NCBI taxonomy): domain Eukaryota; kingdom Viridiplantae; phylum Chlorophyta; class Chlorophyceae; order Chlamydomonadales; genus Limnomonas; species Limnomonas spitsbergensis. The sequence continues at coordinate 228,898 of JAYJMM010000093.1, read as the reverse complement.
ATGTTTGTCACTTTCAAGTGAAAAAATATCTCCCTTTGTCACACTTAGAATCTGTGGATATGAACGGTGGCGGAATAGTGTTCAAGCCGGTAAAACAAAGGATTGGGACGATTTTATACAAGTTTAGTCATGGAAAGGTAGCTAAACCTTCAAAGACGACGCCAACGCCGCAAATGCCAACACAAACACAAACGCCAATGCCAACACAAACGCCAACACAAACGCCAACGCAAACGCCAATGCCACCAACGCCACGTGGACCTGAAGAACCTGATCAACCGAGTCCGACATCCGTCATCAAAAATGTCAAAACAGTCCGCCGCGGGATTGAAGTAGATTCGTATTTCGTATTTGAAAAGAATGGGGACGCTGCAGGTCTTCTAAGGGTCAAAACGATAAAACAAAGTCTGGCTTTGAAAACAATGTTTCAAAACGCAACACTCGTCAGATCGTACGAAATTGATTGCCAATGGGATGATAAATTTAAAAAATGGTCACCGCGATAAGAACTTGAGTTTTGATTGCCATGCATGCGATACATGCGATACATGCGATACATGCGATACATGTGATGATTATTTCATGGCAGATTTTGGTGGCTTGGGAGATTTTGATGCGACAGTATTCCATGAATTCATGCCGGATTTCAATGATTCTTCTGAACTTTTTACGATATCGGACGGGTAGATTGTATCAAACGCGGAGTTCTTTGTAAATGCCGAAAATCCATCTTTCATCGGGTCCTTGGCCGACTCCGTAGTTTTGCTAACAAGTTTACCTTGTGCCTGCGCTTTTTGTAATACATTATCGAAGTTATCCAATGTTCTTTTCATGTTTGAAAAATAAACTTGTGTGGTTTGGGTCAACACGGGTATAATTGTGAGTGCCAATGACGTATTCTTCATGTAATACGCAAACACCTGTTCATACGAAGTCAATAGTGATTTGACATTGTCAATCATTTTTGTAACGTTATCGTTCTTAACATACCGGCGCTTGGCAAGAAAAGAATCCACCACATGTTTAGTGGTCATCAGGTTGTCATAATCGTCTTTAAACAGTTTTTTCAAATCGTCGGGTATCATTTCATATGTGAGGCGACAATCAAGCTTGGTTTTCTCCATTCGCTTGAACAAAATGTCGACATTTGCTTTGAGTTTTCTTACACCATCTTCTTTAGAATTAGATTGACCCATTGCCCTAAAATATGAATTCATTTTTCATCCGCAAAATGTTGTTTGCAACATCCAACGTCACCGTCTTCAACAAGTCCATAGCGTCATCCTCAGTCTTCTTGCCATCCTTAAACATCAGCCGTATGTTGATACACTCTTCGAGAGGGTGTGGCATATTGTACCCCACAAATGTCAACGTCTTCTTCTTCTCCACGAACTCGTTGTACATATAAGATTGTAAGATGCCACCGTGGGTATGGTTCATTCCTTTCAAAATGAAGCTATATCCACCGTTCTCCGCTTTCCTGATAACAATGTTTGTATCATCGCTCGACATTCCAAACATCTTCCGCGATATCACATCAAACGACATACGAAGCAAGTCGCTTGGCATCAATCCACATATTGACTCGATTATAAAGTGAAACTTCACAGGCTCGCCGTACTCGTTCTTCTTGAAAAATCGTTGAATATTCAAAGCATTGAAGTCCTTTGTCGCCCCATCGATAACCTTAGCACTTGGTGGAGGTTGTTCACGTTGAGCATATGCATCCTTTGTCTTCTTGATATGATCGTCCAATCCTTGTTTGGCCAAAGCGGTATCTACCACTGCAAAGTAATGGCACTGACAAACTGGCGTGAACGCCGTGTTGTGATCTCGCACATTTCCAATAGTAGCCCAAAACTCGACATGAAGTTCTTCTCCTTTTGTGGGGTCGTACAAATTAGGCTTCAGTTTTGTGATCAGAATAGGGTCCTTAGTGATAATGTCGTGTGGAAATATTTTAAGATGATCATTGTCAGAGTAGAGCACGCCCTTTTCGGTATAAATTTTGATATTGTCCGTTGTGACATCTACGATCTCGTCTGACGTATTTTTTTCATTGATGACAAATTTGTAAGCGTCCCTTGTGAATTTCTGCATATCATCGATGTCAAAGTGGATCGGAATGAGAGAAAGCCTTTGCCCAATAAACTCATTATGAAGACTGCCCGTGTTCGAAATAAACGACACATCAAAGTTGCTGTTGTCAGTTGGATTGAATTGCACCGCTGCTATGTCTAGGTCCGTGAGAATCGTACGTCGTATAGCATTGATCATCGGCACTTCGATGTTTTCGATGTCAAATTCCAACACCATGTGTGTTTTCTTGACATTAGAAATGTTCATAATGGATATACAATCAGAAGCTCGTGATGTCTTTAAATTCATTTCAATGCGAGTCGTTTTTTTTCAAAATGACAATGCGTCATATCAAGGCAAAATGATTACCTCGACCATTACATGTCGTCAAAGCCTTTCTTCTTCTTCAGTAATTTCTGTGATTATAGCAAGCAAGCGATTGCACTGACGCAAAAATACTCTCTACAAGGTAACTTTACTTTTGTATGCGTGGACGGTAAAAAGAATCTTCCCCCAATGGTAGACCGCGTCCCGATCATTGCAAGCCCTAATGCAATTTACAAGGATGATGCGTTATTCAGTCACATCGAATCATTGGCAAACATTACAACATCACATACCGAGTCCAATCAGGTTGACGGGTTTGAGTTTACGAAGCTCAACACTGACATTTTCCACCCCGCAACCGATGTATCCATCAACATGATGTCCGAATCACCCATGCCAAAGATTCTACACGGTTACACAGATTGTCAAGTTGCTTATTCGGACCCACGGATGCACGAAATGAGTGAGATCGATAAGAAAAACCAACCTATACAGGATGATTCCATTGAGCGAGTGAAGGCGATGCGTGATGCAGATATCGCATCTATGTTTGGTCCCCGCTAAATTATTTTAATGCATGATTGTAAATGATCGTTGAGCATTTGACTTCAAACAAGACTGCGCAAATCATCATATCCATCATACTTGGTCTGGGCATAGCATCTTTTTTCAGATCCACTTGCAAGGATAACAGGTGTTATATTATACAAGGTCCGCCAGTGGAAGACACCGACAATGAGATATACAAATACAATGGAACATGTTACAAGTACAACCACGTTGACGCCGAATGCAAGAAGTGAGAATATGCCCATCTTGAACGTGGCAACTGGTCAACACATTTCGTTACATAAAATGAAATATGTGTTCACAGTTGCGACGCTACGGTTTCGTCGTGAACTTGATTCATGTTATCCAACATTGAATCGATTTCGGCTTGCATGAATTTAAAGTTTTCACGGACATCAACATTCACTTTCTTATACAACTTATCAATTTCCGTTTTCTTGTTAACTGACAACGGCTGTAGCTGACTCAATATCTTTTCGTATTCTTTCAATATTCGTGTCGGGTTAACTTTGTTCATCATTTCAGCCGTTTTACTCAATGTATTAACAACTAACGTAGTTATGCTCATGTTATGGACCCCAAATACTTTTATTTTTTCATCGATCGAGGTATACATGTTTTGAATTTCTTTAACATCAAGCTGAGCAAGTGCATCGAGCAAACCTGCACCCGTTGCCCCCCTTATATTCGGTTTGGTCAAAATGTCATATTGTGGTTGTTTTCTTGGATCAATCATCTGGGATGTCGCATCGAGTTGTTTGTTTGTATCTCGCATCAAAGTACTTGGCAGGTTTCTCGAAGATTCGTTTTCAGGTTTGCTCGTTTTTTTCTTGACGACCTCAGCAAACGACATCAGAGTTTTTTTTACTATTCGAACAAGTTGAGATGCTGTCTCGACCAGTTCAGGACCAACTGCAATCTTATACAAACCAACGAATGCATTTTGTATCTCATTCACAACGTTTAAGACGGAAACGTCATTGCCTTGAACATATTCAAAATATTTGAGCGTAGACGGGATTGCGTACGCACATTCCACAATGTGTTGATACTGTGCTAAATCTTCCCGAAATTGCGGAAACTTACTAAATTTATCATCCAAAAGGGCTTTAATGTCCGGCCTAGTAAACGTGATAAGATTTGAAGATGGTTGCGATATATCAGGGTAGCTACTCCCGCCATACATACGATTTCTTCTACTATCGTTTCTACTATCGTTTCTACTATCGTTTCTACTATCGTTTCTACTATCGTTTCTACTATCGTATCTACTATCGTATCTACTATTAGAAGACCTATCGTCATATTTATATCTATTGGTTGTTCCGGTTTTATTTGAGATCATTTCTTTGGCAAATATAGACCACTCACTCGTGGTTCTGAATTTAATGTCTTCTGGTTTAATAGCTTTGCACATCCAAAATAAAATGCTCAAAACGCTAGTGTCTAGTAAAATGCGTGAATCGAATGCATCTGTTTTTGTGGAAACAAAGTCACTGAAATTCTGACTTTGATCCATCAATATCCGAATTTTATCTCTGGTGTCCATCTTACTCAATTCAAGATTTTTTTTGTAACACAATTTTTACAATCGTGTAAGATTACTGTCGCAAAAGATGTAACCATTGTAAAGGACAATGTCTTTTCAAACGTTAGGTGAAATGTTCTTTTTCGTCATGGGTGAGGAATCTTCGGACGAATTGGAGAAACAAATCACGGGGTTGGACTTTATAGATTTCGGCGTGAACATTGTGGATGATCAAAACAAGCCGACTAAACTATATGTCGGTGGCGAGGTGGTAGTTTACTTAAAAACTGTTGGTGGTGGATACACGATACAGGCCAGGTTAACGCCCGGGTCCGAGCCGCATAAGAAATACATGACTCGTTACAAGGATAAGATAGATCATGAGTTTCAACCCACATTGAGGCTCAGTGACTTCACATATGAAATTGGAGCTGTTTTTATTGACGAGAATGAAGTCATTTTCGATACCAATGTATCGCATATAGATTTCACACAGTTCCAATCGATTACAGATGCCGTGAATATTCCTAAAGAACATCTCCAGATTTTGGTGTCTGAACTAGTTGGTCTTTACCTCGGTGAAAAGAAGATTAAAACGAAGAACTTTGTGGACTTGTTCGATGAAGCATTGATGCTTGGCGACAGTGATCACATCAATAATTTTGTGGAGGGTAAGTTGAGAGGATTGCCGTTGTTGCCTGTTATCAACAACGAATTCAACCCTGATATCATGGGATTCTTGACTCAATGGAAGGCAATTTATAATGACAAAAGCACCACGTATTCAGAAAAAGAGAAAATCGTGGCATGGTTACTATATCCGTTTATGCGTAAGAATGCTAGAACCGAAGGCCGTCAAATAATAACACGCGACGACGCTTCATGCTTCAACATAAATTACTCAAAGTTTTTCCGGGTCATGGGCATGGATGATAAGATTTGGAGGGGGGACCCTATAACCGTGAGTGGGTTTATGTCCATAGGTGACAAACACGATGAATATCAATTCGTATTCAACATCAAAGATTACTTGACTGACCTAATGACGTTGACAACCAAAGATCGCGTACATATTGTAGACAACACAATACGCGAGCTACACATCATTCCACATATTGTCGAGTCCGTCAACGAGAACGGTACATTGACGTTAAAATCAGAAGATGGCGTTATTGTAGAACATATGAACACTAAATATGGGGGTGTCTACATATTTAAAGACGCCACCAAAGCGTTCTCTAAAGCCGATATATATTTAGGAAAGGTGGAATTGATTGTGGATGTGAAGTCTACCACCCATCTCGAGTTCATATTTCCAACTTCGGCTCTTGAAGAGGGTGTCATCGCCCATCGAACATTGAAACCGAACACGGGCTTTGCAAACCGTCTAGATTTCCACGAAGCAATGATCGCCAACGGTAAAACGCTCAACATGAACATTAGATACGATACCAATATATGGAAATGGTTTGTGCCGGCTAAATTTGCCAAACGTGACCCTGAGTATATCCGACCCACTCCACTAGAATCGTTTTTGAACAAGGTGAAAATCTTGCAAAATGCAAACACGATTAATGTACATTACCGGGCACTTGTGATGAAAATGTGGGCTAAGCCCATCGAGATATCGTCGTCGATACCGCAACTTGGCAACCTCGAACTTGCTATGACAAGTTTATTGAAGAAAGGGATCGCCCCTGGCATCATCAAAAGCCCGTATAGCTTAAAATACGAACCCTACCAATCGAATGTGACATACAACTTTGGCGTTTGCGGCGTTCAAGGCGACTTGATGTACGAGCCAATATCTAAATTGTGTTTCACAAACAAGGATTACAATGAATTGAAAAAGATGTACCTCGTGCCACTAGCTGTACAGCTCATGGGTACGTTTTCCAAAGAGGATGGCGTTGATGTGTTGGACATGTCACCCGATAACATATTTGACGCGGATGCCGTGCGAGAGTTGTATTACTCGTTGGAGTACAAGCGTTTGAAGAAGTTTTCTGGTGATTTGGTGTACACCGCCGACGAATTGATGTATGTTGAGATTGATACCAACAACGAAATCTTAACAGATGAGGTTACAAACACATTTGATGAAGTTGTCGCAACGTTCTTGGGCGCACTCATCCCACAAAGCACTACCAACGATCAACAACTTGTCAAAATGACAGTGAAATATTTTGCAGACAAGTATGTGCGGGCCATAACAGTGAAAGAAATTAACGAAAAACTGTTACGAAAAGAACACAAGATCGAAAGCAAAATCCCAACGAATTTTTGGTTGACTAAAGATACATATAAGATGATGTCGTTGATTCGAAAAGATGCCGAAATCGAAAGCGAGTTGTCGTCTTTACTACAATTATACATTCCTGCCGCGTGCAAGGCGTTGATACATATTGGCTCGATAAGCATCAACGAAAAAACTCCAAAGGAACAATACAAAATCGTGGACATGATATCCATCAAGTCATTCGATCTGACCGTGGCAAAGATGAAAAACGTGCAAAACATTGCAAACTCGATGCTAACGATGGATAAAGTCCTGAAAGGCATCAGTACGAAAGACGTGTTGTACGTTCGAAAAATGATAGAATTTCCAGATGCATCGTACGGCATGGACAAATGGTATACGTATCGTCCTTTTTTCAACATTGATAGCAAGAAAGCCCTCCCTGCAAACAGGTGGATACAAACATATATATTATACATCCATAACTACATTAAAGGTCTCAATTTGATGAGATTCAATATCGCAAAAGTACCTTATGTGTTCAACATGGTCATTGATATACCGATTTCAGGAACAGAAACTTACCATTCATTTGCGGCGAAAATGCCGAGTACCCATACCATTGAACCGAAGAACGTGGTCACCATTACAGACAACCATATTGTAGCTGTGTACAACGAGCAAGATGTCGAAAGATCCGATATGTTTGCAAACAAAATGGACATTAAGTCCACGACCACGATCAGTGTTGAAAATTCTTCAAAACAGCCTAAGGTGGACTCGTTATCGCTGTTCCAATTAAAAAACCCGACGTTGTTCTCGGCTACCGACATATCCCTAGCCGGTATAGACGAAAAAGTAAGCATATTTTTACCGGCATCGGGTATAAATAAACAAATTGTGGATACCATCATGCGAACTTCACAAGACACGATCAAACACGTGTTGATGTGTATGATTTGCGACAAGTTCAACGTTTTGTTACAAACATATTTCCCTTTAGAGCCTTTGATAAGCTCGAAACATTTGCTGGATGAAATGGCCCTCGATGACTCGATCGCGATCATGCTGTTTATAATATTGCATTTCATGAACAAAGTTCACGGGCAAGGTCCGTTCATCGCGGAGGTCAATAGCGTCTTCTTGGACATTATGGCGTCACAAATTATAAACGCACAAGACCTCGATAATAAGTTTGAACAATTGCGAGAAGTGTACCGCCAAGATAATTATGGTGTGCTCCGTTCATTCGACAAAAATGAGCGATTGATATATACTGAGCTACTTGGGAATAGGTTATTGCAAGTCGATGACTTAGGCGACCTAAGATCTCATGGACAAGAAGAAGAAACCGACATGATCCCCGTCAACAGGGATGAGTACGACGACGATTCGTCTTTTTAGTGGGTAAAAAATATTGCGCAAAGTCACGCGACCTTGCCATCCTTCATGGTCTTGAGATCTCTGATCACTCTTTGCACAAGCATCGACGGGTGCACTTTGCTTGATCTTACCCAAGCTGAGTTGACCTTGACTTCTTCAGGGTTTTTGACTTGCGGTGACGGCTCGTCTTTCTTCAAAGTTTTGAGTCCGAAACAATGCCTGAGTCCAAAGCAAGAACTGTGCGTGATGAACGAATTGTGTGTGATACCGTTGATACCCATTATAATGATTTTGAACCGTCCAAAGAAATGACTTGTTTCGATTTTTTCGCAGTAAAAAATAACGGCATCGTTGCAGGAATACATACTCAAATACCGGCGGTCATTTCCTCGATACGCGCCCGTGCAAGCAGCTTCTTCTCATTCCGAGTTAAAACGCGCGGTAAGATCTTTGGGACGGGATCTTCGTCCTTGGGAGAGGCAATCAAGTAAACCGGTTGGGCAGCCTTGACGGGCTTGACGGGCTTGACGGGCTTGACGGGCTTGACGGGCTTGACGGGCTTGACGGGCATGACCTTAATTTGATAAGCCTTTGATGCGACAACTGCGACAACTGCGATAGCTTCGACAACTGCGACATCAGCTACGGCAAATGACCACTTGCGGAATGACATGTCGGTGGCAATGCCCACGGGGCACTCTTCAAACAATGGGTTGACAGCTCTCTTGTCAATATTGCATCGGAAAGGGACAATCGTGTTCGATTTGAAGCGGGATTCGGGCTTGCTGGTAAAGCACGACATTATTATAAATTTTGAATATGTTCAAAGTAATGACTTGTTTCGTTTTTTACAGACCGCATGGTGAGGATAAGCGAATAAAGTGCGTCAGGTGGTAAGTAATCGCCTCTTTCAACACGTGATTGGGAAATATGTCATTCGGTTCGAGATTAAGATTCGAGATTGGGTCTGTTTCATGGAGGGCGATGGCTTCCATAATAGCCCACCGCTCATAGCTGTTTCCATATTTTGTCGTGACAGGATCTTCCATGCACAAGTTCGTGATGGGACATAAAAAGTGTTCGGGAAAGAACGGAGCTGCGTCGACGGATTGTATCCATCGAATAATTGCCCCGCACCTCGTTGCCAACGCCCTCCAGTGTCCGAGATGATCTGTGCCATCAACGAATGCCATGTCCCATACAACTGTGCGAACCACATTTGCCTGATTACCGGCGTAATACAAGTCAGATATCCTATTGTATCCTGCGAGTTGAAACGCAAGTAGCGTCTTGCCGCCAAGTCCATGGATTTCGGATAGTTGCGTGTCCATGGCGCGTAACCGTGATAATACTGTAATTGAGAATATCCTTAAGTCATTGTAAAAAATATAGCAATGCAATCACTCGACTCTGTAAACCATTATTACATGACCCACGTATCATCTTCGCCACCGTGCGGTTTGTACCCAATCATTTCCCCACGACCGTTGTGGTAATCGCGAACTGCAAACAAATACGTTGGGAGTCTACTGTATTTGGTTCCTGTGGCACCTCCCTCGATGAACACATCGTGTGCCAGCTTCCGCACGTCAAATAGCTTGTCCACCATGGCATTGGCGTCGATGTGGAAATGGTGCATGTACGTCACGTCCAGATCGTCCACAGTATCAGCACGCACATCGTAGTCGTGGCCCCACCAGTATTCACAATATTCGGGTGTGCCCAACTCGTCGGCATCGAATGTATTTGACTCGTATTCCCTCTCCACAATGTAATCTTCCCAATCATTCAAAGTTTCCCACACCAATGCCCGACGGGCATTGTACCCGTTGAACGTATCGTGGTTTCGGGGCCTTGCCTCTGCGGGGAACAAGAAGTCTTCCACCGATCTCACCATGAGGAATGCCCGAGCAGAACGCCGGTCCAACACTTGTTGGGACACTTCAAAGTCATACGAAGGGACTTGAATAGCCTGTGGCGTAATGTACGGGGCCGGCGCGACCTTGTAAGACCTCTTGAAGCAAGACATTAGTGATAAACAATTCATCATTTCGTTGATATTCTAAAGCCATGACTTGTTTCATTTTTTTTTCAGTGCGCTTTTTAAACCGTAAGTTTTCTCTTCATGGATCAACATGCGACTTGTTTTCTCGTTGGTGATATACGTTTTTATTTGTATTGTTATTGCGATTTCCCGGCCTCAATCGTTGTTTGATATCCATACACAAATGCCCTTTGGATTTGGCTTGTCATCCGAAAATAATCGCCCATACTCGATCCATATAATGTTTGTCCTCATGGCAATCGCGATCTACTTCATATGCGCATTGTGTCTAAGATGAATATTCTGGCATTGAGTCATGTGGAACACCTTGCCCGAATATCCGTATATTAAACATGATCAAGCAGATATCTACACCGTGACGCGGAAAGGAAAATCGTGGAAGCTTCAAACGAAGGCTTTCGTAAATGCATTTGCACATATTGATACGCTGCTCAGCGACAAATTTACGCTAGCACAAAAACTAAACAACTTGGCAACAGTTGCAAACATTTCGAAACAAATTGCGAAAAACTACACAAAGCATCCCACGACACAACGAATCGATTTGATCAACTATGACAAGCGCTCACTTCATGACTATATCACAGAACAAGAGACAATCAAGCGGGCGTATAAAAAACACCCCACATTTTTACCATGCTACTTATACGACACGAACATACATATCGACGATGAAGTTGACGATATTCATGAAGTTGACGCTTTAAGCGATGCAAGCGATGCAAGCGATGCAAGCGATGATGCTATATTCGATGACGACGATGCTTCTATTATTGACGCCGACGAGGTCATCATTGCTATGGATGCGGAAAGTGTATCAAACGACGACATCATCATTGAGAATATGGACGCAGGCGAAGAAGAGGGTTCGGTCAACGAAGCAGATGTCGTGCTTGCAAGGGAAATGTCACAACTCATGATTGGTATGAACTTCAAAGACGAGCACGAATGTAAACGTAAGAAGAAACCAACTGCAAAAGAGATTGTGGATGCAATTTCAAAAAATGACGTCCTTCGTAAAGCAATGCCAGAAAACATGGCGAAACTGCCGAGATCAACATTATGCCAAGAAGCATTCAATAAAATAAAATAAATACATTGTATTAATGTTCCTTAGCAATATCATTTGTTGGAAAGTATTTTTTCTCTCGTTTTTCATTGGATTGATACTCGTTTACCTTCTTGCCCCGAAGAAAGAAGTCATATATAAGTTCCCATCCCCTGATAATGTGGGCGTATTCGTGTATACACAAGCCGATGGGTCGTGCTATAAATATGACGCAGAGCGTGTAATATGTAAAGACTACAAAAAAGATGAGATTCTGGAACAACCTGTTATAAATGTTTAACAATCCTGAAATTTACATGTCTGCCACAAATTCATCCATGAACTCAATGTAGCTCTCGCATGTTTGGTGCTCGTTGAACGACTGGATCCGGTTGTATATGATAGCGAGTGTATCCAACAAGATGTCTTTTGCAACCCGCATGAATTCTTTCCTGAAGTTGCGATAGTTAACTTGTGTGTTTACCACGCCTCCACACATGATAATGTATTGGTACGCAATATCCATGGCCGCACCTTTCGCCTCCTTCGAATCGCTCGTTGAAGAGCTAGGAGGAGTCATACCATGTGAATGTACGCTTTGTGGCCAGTAATATGCGGTCTGATCATGCCAGGGATGGGTGTGTACCTCCTCGTACGGAGTCTCCTCCTCGTACGGAGTCTCCTCCTCGTACGGAGTCTCCTCCTCGTACGGAGTCTCCTCCTCGACGGGCTTTGCCTCGAACGGAGTCTTCTCCTCGACGGGCTTTGCCTCGACCGGAGTCTTCTCCTCGACGGGCTTTACCCAAACCGATTTTGCCACGACAGACGGTACCACGTTGGAACCCAGTGAAGGGTAGTCCGTATCGTGATGGTCGTAGACCACATCCACACCCACATCCTCGTCAATGATGTTAAACTCATCGTCCATGACCATGTCGTGGATGACGTCATACTCAATGGTACTTTCGATGCAAACGTACGTTTCCTTGGTTTGTATATACAATCCACATACGAGGTTATTGGACATCTTGTCCTTGATGAATTTTGGCACGTTAATTTTACTGTGATCCGGCGGGGACATCGTTAGCGGACACGTTCCGCTCATGTACACGACATTATTCTTGATCTCCACGAGATCGATTTTGACGTGCATCCATGTCATCCACATGTCCCAACGGGCATTCCGTGAGAAATATGACTCAGTCAACTCGTCCGATTTATCGGTGCAGTACTTGACTGTAGCGTTGATGCTTAGCAAATCTGCTTTGACAATCTTCTCGAACGCAAATGTTGACTTGAAGGACACAAACTGGGTATAAGACATTGTGTTATGTTGCTTTGTTAAACATCTCTTGTAATGCATGCAATCAATTTTTTGTGCGTGCAATAAAATAAATTGAAAATGCTACGATACTTCATGTCTGTTAAATCCACTCCAATTACACATCTTCCGTCCCCGAACCAAGTAGGTATGATGAATGGCAACGAACTTCAAGAAGATGATTCAACAATACAAACCGTGTCGCAAGAGATTCACCAAGCAAACAACCCAGCGTACGCGTATCCACAGCAATATCAACAACAACAAAGCAATTATCAAGATTATCCGGTGCAACGTCACCACACCGACAAACCGTCATTTCTCGCAGGGATTGCACAAGCAGATATGAAGCTTGTCGTCATCGTCCTGATATTTTATGTCTTGTTCTCGAACGAAATGGTTGTCACAATGATAAGCGAAAAGATCCCGTTCATGAATAACCCATGGGTATCATTGATTACAAGAGGCCTTGTATTGGCGATATTTGATGTTGTATTGCAAAAGTTTATGCAATAAAAAAGTTTATGCAATAAAAAAGTTTATGCAATAAAAAACCTGATTACATTCAGGTACTAAATTGTTTGCAACATGAGTTACGCACGCTTGTTTCCATCCGTGTATGGGATTGTACATGCGTGTTTATGCAGACAACACAACATTTTCACCATTTTTTTTAATTATAATCATATTGGATGTCTTCCGTTTTCTTGGCTCAAATGGGTTCTACGCACCGCACATCAGGCACTCGTCTTTGTTCTTCAACGAGCACGCAATCTGAGTATTCTTCTTGAGAATGGCTTGATCAACTGTGAATTTGATAGGGTCAGCTGCCGCCCTCGTACGCAAGTAGTACATACCGGTCTTCAGGCCCTTTTTCCAAGAGTAAAAGTGCAACGATGTGAGCTTGCTGAAGTTGGGATCGGACATGAAAACGTTGAATGATTGGCTTTGATCTATGTATGCACCTCGATCCGCTGCCATGTCGACGAGCACGCGCTGTTTAATCTCCCATACCGTTTTGTATAGTGCCTTGAGCTTCTCGGGGATGTCCAGATTGGCAACGCTTCCATTGGCTGCGATCAACTCATTCTTCATTTGCGGGGTCCAAAGGCCCAACTCATTGAGGTCATGCATCAGATGTTGATTGACAATCACGAACTCGCCCGACAACACGCGGCGCACATAAATGTTGGACGTGTATGGTTCAAAGCACTCGTTGTTGCCTAGGATTTGAGAAGTCGATGCGGTCGGCATGGGGGCGAGTAACAACGAGTTTCTGACGCCATGGACAGCAATCTTAGCCCGTAGTCCGTCCCAATCCCACCGATCATTGGACGGTGTGACGCCCCACGCATCAAACTGTAGAATGCCCTTGCTCACTGGGCAACCGTGGTATGTATCATACACGCCATCTGTCACGGCCATCTCGCAACTTGTTTCAAGGGCGACGAAGTACATGCACTCGAAAATGTCCATGTTGAGTTGTTGAGCTTCTGGGCTGTCGAATGCCATGTCGAGCAGAATGAATACGTCTGCCAAGCCTTGGCATCCGATACCGATGGGCCTGTGACGCATATTGGACTTCCTGGCTGTCTCTACAGGGTAGAAGTTGATGTCTATTATTTTGTTGAGGTTGCGAGTCATGACGCGTATCACCTCAGCGAGTTTTGCAAAGTCAAAATAACGATTGCCCGCATCTATGGATCCGACCATTTTCTTGTTTTTACAATCGTGCTCCATCACGAACATTGGTAATGCGACCGATGCCAAGTTGCACACCGCCGTCTCGCCGGGAGATGTGTACTGGATGATCTCGGTACACAGATTAGAGCACTTGATGGTGCCCAAGTTTTGCTGATTCGACTTGCGGTTTGCTGTGTCTTTGTACAACATGTACGGGTTTCCGGTCTCTATCTGAGCTTCCAGTATGCTGAACCAGACGTGTTGAGCCTTTACCACCTTGCGCGCGCGCCCTTCGCGCTCATACTTCTCGTAAAGTGCTTCAAATTCATGCCCCCATACATCAGCCAAACCGGGTGCCTCATTTGGGCAAAATAAGCTCCAATCCATGTCTGCCTCGACGCGGCACATGAACAAGTCGCTGACCCACAAGCCGTAGAACAAGTCGCGGGCACGGGCCTCCTCTTTACCGGTGTTCTTCCTCAAGTCAAGGAACTCGAACACATCACAGTGCCATGGTTCCATGTATATGGCGAATGCTCCTTTCCTCTTGCCACCGCCTTGATCAACGTACCTTGCAGTGTCATTGAATACGCGCAACATGGGTACGATACCGTTTGACACGCCATTTGTGCCACGGATGTAAGAACCGGTACCGCGCACATTGTGAATTGAAAGACCGATGCCGCCAGCGCTCTTCGAGATGACAGCACATTCTTTCAAGGTGTCATATATGCCTTCAATGCTGTCACTCTTAGTGCACATTAAGAAGCAACTAGAAAGCTGTGGGCGGGGCGTGCCGGCGTTAAACAATGTAGGTGACGCATGTGTAAACATACGATTGGACATGTAGTGATATGTCAACAATGCCTCACGAATGTTGTCTTTGTGGATCCCAACTGAGACGCGCATGATCATGTGCTGGGGGCGCTCAACCACTTTGCCGTTGATTCGAAGCAAGTATGATCTCTCCAATGTTTTGAATCCAAAGTAGTCGTAGTCCCTATTGTATCGAATCTCGTTGTCAAATATCATGGCGTTTTCCATGATGACCTGGAATACATCGTCGGCTATGAGGGGTGCAGGGTCTCCATTCTTGGGGTTGACATGTTTGTGCATGACCTTCATCGTCTCCGTGAAGGACTTCATCGTGCTCTTGTGCAAATTTGAAATAGCAATGCGGGCTGCAAGAATAGCGTAGTCAGGGTGTGTTGATGTGAGAGCAGCTGCGGTTTCAGCAGCCAGCTCGTCCAGCTCGGTTGTAGTGACTCCTTTGTACACACCGGCAGTGACTTTTTGGGCCACGAGAATTGGGTCGCAAAAGTCGGGATTGAGTCCATATGCCAGTTTACCAATGCGGGATGAAATCTTGTCAAAGTGAACTTCTTGGTTGGCACCACTCCTCTTGATAACAAACATCTTCGACTTGTAACGATTACTAATATCTCCGTATTGAGACATTTTGCAAGGAAAGCGTATCGTCTATATAGTCTTACTACACACATCTCTTTATACTCATTGATTTTTACAAAAAATATTAGTCGACGTTTTATAAACATCACCAATTACACTGTGTCAATTACGGCCGGAGCCGGCATGACATAAATGATTGGCTGAGCCGGCGCGACTGTGTCAGGTGTCGAAACGACGTTTGTCAATGGGCGGGAGTCCAATGGGCAACACATAATGCATGGAAATGCGCAGCAAAAGCAACACAACCAGCTGTAACAACCGCAATATTTCTCTTGTGTGGTTGTCACGATTGTGGGCATTTTGATCGTTTACTTGTATTTGAATAATGGCCTTAAGTACATTACCTCCGTCGTTTTTTTAATAAAAATAAACATCAATGACATGAATGCGATCACATCTTCACAACTTTCCCCATTTTCTCCATTGCGTATACGGCCAGATGTGCGTGCTTGGTTACACTCTTCGTGTTGTTGAGCTTCAGGGTGGCATACAACGTTTGTTTCACATCGTCCCTTTCCTTGAAGTAGGCATACACCCGGATGTACAAGACAAGCGATAGCTTGTGGTGTGCGATGTGAGATGACAAGATGAAGGCATCTTTCGAGGTCACAAGAACATCGAATGCTGCCATCTCACCCTCATTCATCACCGGCACGGCTCGGCACATCGGGCACGACACATTTGTCTCACATTTCGTGATCTTGGTGCTGAACCAAGTATGCAAGCAAGCCGGGTGAAATTCGTGACCACATGTGGTGCGAAACATGGTATTCTCGACAACATTATAGCAAATTGGGCATGTGATATCGGGCATCTTATCGTTTGTTTAAAGATGTTCACATATGACGTACTTCGTTTTTTTTGTTGCGACAAATCAGATTGTAAAACCGGCATTATAATGTAATAAAAAATGCAAAATATACAAGTCCACACACTTACAGAACATTCCACCCACAAGGATAGTCCACCCATGATCAGTCATCAGCCAATGTCAAATGTGTTTCTGTTTATTATTTTTACAAACTTTTTCTACAGAGAAAATGTATATCCAGGAAATTTAGTTTGTGTCAAAAAAGAAATCAAAACACACATCTTGATCCGCCCTCAAAGACAATCCACCCACAAAGACATTCCACCCATGATCAGTCATCAGCCAATGTCAAATGTGTTTCTGTTTGTTATTTTTACAAACTTTCTCTACAGAGAAAATGTATATCCAGGAAATTTAGTTTGTGTCAAAAAAGAAATCAAAACACACATCTTGATCCGCCGTCAAAGACAATCCACCCACAAGGATAGTCCACCCATGATCAGTCATCAGCCAATGTCAAATGTGTTTCTGTTTATTATTTTTACAAACTTTCTCTACAGAGAAAATGTATATCCAGGAAATTTAGTTTGTGTCAAAAAAGAAATCAAAACACACATCTTGATCCGCCCTCAAAGACAATCCACCCACAAGGATAGTCCACCCATGATCAGTCATCAGCCAATGTCAAATGTGTTTCTGTTTATTATTTTTACAAACTTTCTCTACAGAGAAAATGTATATCCAGGAAATTTAGTTTGTGTCAAAAAAGAAATCAAAACACACATCTTGATCCGCCCTCAAAGACAATCCACCCACAAGGATAGTCCACCCATGATCAGTCATCAGCCAATGTCAAATGTGTTTCTGTTTATTATTTTTACAAACTTTCTCTACAGAGAAAATGTATATCCAGGAAATTTAGTTTGTGTCAAAAAAGAAATCAAAACACACATCTTGATCCGCCCTCAAAGACAATCCACCCACAAAGACATTCCACCCATGATCAGTCATCAGCCAATGTCAAATGTGTTTCTGTTTGTTATTTTTACAAACTTTCTCTACAGAGAAAATGTATATCCAGGAAATTTAGTTTGTGTCAAAAAAGAAATCAAAACACACATCTTGATCCGCCGTCAAAGACAATCCACCCACAAGGATAGTCCACCCATGATCAGTCATCAGCCAATGTCAAATGTGTTTCTGTTTGTTATTTTTACAAACTTTCTCTACAGAGAAAATGTATATCCAGGAAATTTAGTTTGTGTCAAAAAAGAAATCAAAACACACATCTTGATCCGCCGTCAAAGACAATCCACCCACAAGGATAGTCCACCCATGATCAGTCATCAGCCAATGTCAAATGTGTTTCTGTTTGTTATTTTTACAAACTTTCTCTACAGAGAAAATGTATATCCAGGAAATTTAGTTTGTGTCAAAAAAGAAAACAAAACACACATCTTGATCCGCCGTCAAAGACAATCCACCCACAAGGATAGTCCACCCATGATCAGTCATCAGCCAATGTCAAATGTGTTTATGTTTGTTATTTTTACAAACTTTCTCTAGAGAAAATGTATATCCAGGAAATTTAGTTTGTGACAAAAAAGAAAACAAAACACACATCTTGATCCGCCGTCAAAGACAATCCACCCACAAGGATAGTCCACCCATGATCAGTCATCAGCCAATGTCAAATGTGTTTCTGTTTGTTATTTTTACAAACTTTCTCTACAGAGAAAATGTATATCCAGGAAATTTAGTTTGTGTCAAAAAAGAAATCAAAACACACATCTTGATCCGCCGTCAAAGACAATCCACCCACAAGGATAGTCCACCCATGATCAGTCATCAGCCAATGTCAAATGTGTTTCTGTTTGTTATTTTTACAAACTTTCTCTACAGAGAAAATGTATATCCAGGAAATTTAGTTTGTGTCAAAAAAGAAATCAAAACACACATCTTGATCCGCCGTCAAAGACAATCCACCCACAAGGATAGTCCACCCATGATCAGTCATCAGCCAATGTCAAATGTGTTTATGTTTGTTATTTTTACACACTTTCTCTACAGAGAAAATGTATATCCAGGAAATTTAGTTTGTGACAAAAAAGAAAACAAAACACACATCTTGATCCGCCGTCAAAGACAATCCACCCACAAGGATAGTCCACCCATGATCAGTCATCAGCCAATGTCAAATGTGTTTCTGTTTGTTATTTTTACAAACTTTCTCTACAGAGAAAATATATATCCAGGAAATTTAGTTTGTGTCAAAAAAGAAAACAAAACACACATCTTGATCCGCCGTCAAAGACAATCCACCCACAAGGATAGTCCACCCATGATCAGTCATCAGCCAATGTCAAATGTGTTTCTGTTTGTTATTTTTACAAACTTTCTCTACAGAGAAAATGTATATCCAGGAAATTTAGTTTGTGTCAAAAAAGAAATCAAAACACACATCTTGATCCGCCGTCAAAGACAATCCACCCATGATCAGTCATCAGCCAATGTCAAATGTGTTTATGTTTGTTATTTTTACAAACTTTCTCTACAGAGAAAATGTATATCCAGGAAATTTAGTTTGTGACAAAAAAGAAAACAAAACACACATCTTGATCCCCCGTCAATGACAATCCACCCATGATCAGTCATCAGCCAATGTCAAATGTGTTTATGTTTGTTATTTTTACAAACTTTCTCTACAGAGAAAATGTATATCCAGGAAATTTAGTTTGTGACCAAAAAGAAAACAAAACACACATCTTGATCCCCCGTCAATGACAATCCACCCATGATCAGTCATCAGCCAATGTCAAATGTGTTTATGTTTGTTATTTTTACAAACTTTCTCTACAGAGAAAATGTATATCCAGGAAATTTAGTTTGTGTCAAAAAAGAAATCAAAACACACATCTTGATCCGCCGTCAAAGACAATCCACCCATGATCAGTCATCAGCCAATGTCAAATGTGTTTATGTTTGTTATTTTTACAAACTTTCTCTACAGAGAAAATGTATATCCAGGAAATTTAGTTTGTGTCAAAAAAGAAATCAAAACACACATCTTGATCCGCCGTCAAAGACAATCCACCCATGATCAGTCATCAGCCAATGTCAAATGTGTTTATGTTTGTTATTTTTACAAACTTTCTCTACAGAGAAAATGTATATCCAGGAAATTTAGTTTGTGTCAAAAAAGAAATCAAAACACACATCTTGATCCACCGTCAAAGACAATCCACCCATGATCAGTCATCAGCCAATGTCAAATGTGTTTATGTTTGTTATTTTTACAAACTTTCTCTACAGAGAAAATGTATATCCAGGAAATTTAGTTTGTGTCAAAAAAGAAATCAAAACACACATCTTGATCCGCCCTCAAAGACAATCCACCCATGATGAGTCATCAGCCAATGTCAAATGTGTTTCTGTTTGTTATTTTTACAAACTTTCTCTACAGAGAAAATGTATATCCAGGAAATTTAGTTTGTGTCAAAAAAGAAATCAAAACACACATCTTGATCCGCCCTCAAAGACAATCCACCCATGATGAGTCATCAGCCAATGTCAAATGTGTTTATGTTTGTTATTTTTACAAACTTTCTCTACAGAGAAAATGTATATCCAGGAAATTTAGTTTGTGAAAAAAAAGAAAACAAAACACACATCTTGATCCGCCGTCAAAGACATTCCACCCATGATCAGTCATCAGCCAATGTCAAATGTGTTTATGTTTATTATTTTTACAAACTTTCTCTACAGAGAAAATGTATATCCAGGAAATTTAGTTTGTGTCAAAAAAGAAATCAAAACACACATCTTGATCCGCCCTCAAAGACAATCCACCCACAAGGATAGTCCACCCATGATCAGTCATCAGCCAATGTCAAATGTGTTTCTGTTTATTATTTTTACAAACTTTCTCTACAGAGAAAATGTATATCCATGAAATTTAGTTTGTGTCAAAAAAGAAATCAAAACACACATCTTGATCCGCCGTCAAAGACAATCCACCCACAAGGATAGTCCACCCATGATCAGTCATCAGCCAATGTCAAATGTGTTTCTGTTTATTATTTTTACAAACTTTCTCTACAGAGAAAATGTATATCCAGGAAATTTAGTTTGTGTCAAAAAAGAAATCAAAACACACATCTTGATCCACCGTCAAAGACAATCCACCCATGATCAGTCATCAGCCAATGTCAAATGTGTTTATGTTTGTTATTTTTACAAACTTTCTCTACAGAGAAAATGTATATCCAGGAAATTTAGTTTGTGTCAAAAAAGAAATCAAAACACACATCTTGATCCGCCCTCAAAGACAATCCACCCATGATGAGTCATCAGCCAATGTCAAATGTGTTTCTGTTTGTTATTTTTACAAACTTTCTCTACAGAGAAAATGTATATCCAGGAAATTTAGTTTGTGTCAAAAAAGAAATCAAAACACACATCTTGATCCGCCCTCAAAGACAATCCACCCATGATGAGTCATCAGCCAATGTCAAATGTGTTTATGTTTGTTATTTTTACAAACTTTCTCTACAGAGAAAATGTATATCCAGGAAATTTAGTTTGTGAAAAAAAAGAAAACAAAACACACATCTTGATCCGCCGTCAAAGACATTCCACCCATGATCAGTCATCAGCCAATGTCAAATGTGTTTATGTTTATTATTTTTACAAACTTTCTCTACAGAGAAAATGTATATCCAGGAAATTTAGTTTGTGTCAAAAAAGAAATCAAAACACACATCTTGATCCGCCGTCAAAGACAATCCACCCACAAGGATAGTCCACCCATGATCAGTCATCAGCCAATGTCAAATGTGTTTATGTTTGTTATTTTTACAAACTTTCTCTACAGAGAAAATGTATATCCAGGAAATTTAGTTTGTGACAAAAAAGAAAACAAAACACACATCTTGATCCGCCGTCAAAGACAATCCACCCACAAGGATAGTCCACCCATGATCAGTCATCAGCCAATGTCAAATGTGTTTCTGTTTGTTATTTTTACAAACTTTCTCTACAGAGAAAATGTATATCCAGGAAATTTAGTTTGTGTCAAAAAAGAAAACAAAACACACATCTTGATCCGCCGTCAAAGACAATCCACCCACAAGGATAGTCCACCCATGATCAGTCATCAGCCAATGTCAAATGTGTTTCTGTTTGTTATTTTTACAAACTTTCTCTACAGAGAAAATGTATATCCAGGAAATTTAGTTTGTGTCAAAAAAGAAATCAAAACACACATCTTGATCCGCCGTCAAAGACAATCCACCCATGATGAGTCATCAGCCAATGTCAAATGTGTTTATGTTTGTTATTTTTACAAACTTTCTCTACAGAGAAAATGTATATCCAGGAAATTTAGTTTGTGACAAAAAAGAAAACAAAACACACATCTTGATCCCCCGTCAATGACAATCCACCCATGATCAGTCATCAGCCAATGTCAAATGTGTTTATGTTTGTTATTTTTACAAACTTTCTCTACAGAGAAAATGTATATCCAGGAAATTTAGTTTGTGACCAAAAAGAAAACAAAACACACATCTTGATCCCCCGTCAATGACAATCCACCCATGATCAGTCATCAGCCAATGTCAAATGTGTTTATGTTTGTTATTTTTACAAACTTTCTCTACAGAGAAAATGTATATCCAGGAAATTTAGTTTGTGTCAAAAAAGAAATCAAAACACACATCTTGATCCGCCGTCAAAGACAATCCACCCATGATCAGTCATCAGCCAATGTCAAATGTGTTTATGTTTGTTATTTTTACAAACTTTCTCTACAGAGAAAATGTATATCCAGGAAATTTAGTTTGTGTCAAAAAAGAAATCAAAACACACATCTTGATCCGCCGTCAAAGACAATCCACCCATGATCAGTCATCAGCCAATGTCAAATGTGTTTATGTTTGTTATTTTTACAAACTTTCTCTACAGAGAAAATGTATATCCAGGAAATTTAGTTTGTGTCAAAAAAGAAATCAAAACACACATCTTGATCCACCGTCAAAGACAATCCACCCATGATCAGTCATCAGCCAATGTCAAATGTGTTTATGTTTGTTATTTTTACAAACTTTCTCTACAGAGAAAATGTATATCCAGGAAATTTAGTTTGTGTCAAAAAAGAAATCAAAACACACATCTTGATCCGCCCTCAAAGACAATCCACCCATGATGAGTCATCAGCCAATGTCAAATGTGTTTCTGTTTGTTATTTTTACAAACTTTCTCTACAGAGAAAATGTATATCCAGGAAATTTAGTTTGTGTCAAAAAAGAAATCAAAACACACATCTTGATCCGCCCTCAAAGACAATCCACCCATGATGAGTCATCAGCCAATGTCAAATGTGTTTATGTTTGTTATTTTTACAAACTTTCTCTACAGAGAAAATGTATATCCAGGAAATTTAGTTTGTGAAAAAAAAGAAAACAAAACACACATCTTGATCCGCCGTCAAAGACATTCCACCCATGATCAGTCATCAGCCAATGTCAAATGTGTTTATGTTTATTATTTTTACAAACTTTCTCTACAGAGAAAATGTATATCCAGGAAATTTAGTTTGTGTCAAAAAAGAAATCAAAACACACATCTTGATCCGCCCTCAAAGACAATCCACCCACAAGGATAGTCCACCCATGATCAGTCATCAGCCAATGTCAAATGTGTTTCTGTTTATTATTTTTACAAACTTTCTCTACAGAGAAAATGTATATCCATGAAATTTAGTTTGTGTCAAAAAAGAAATCAAAACACACATCTTGATCCGCCGTCAAAGACAATCCAATCCACCCACAAGGATAGTCCACCCATGATCAGTCATCAGCCAATGTCAAATGTGTTTCTGTTTATTATTTTTACAAACTTTCTCTACAGAGAAAATGTATATCCAGGAAATTTAGTTTGTGTCAAAAAAGAAATCAAAACACACATCTTGATCCGCCCTCAAAGACAATCCAATCCACCCACAAGGATAGTCCACCCATGATGAGTCATCTGTCTTTGTCAATTGTGTTTCTGTTTATTATTTTTACAAACTTTCTCTACAGAGAAAATGTATATCCAGGAAATTTAGTTTGTGTCAAAAAAGAAATCAAAACACACATCTTGATCCGCCCTCAAAGACAATCCAATCCACCCACAAGGATAGTCCACCCATGATCAGTCATCAGCCAATGTCAAATGTGTTTCTGTTTACTATTTTTACAAACTTTCTAGTTTTATGTTTTCAAACGTTATCGTCTTTATATGCAAGCCATGGTGGTTTTTTAAATAGCTGAAAAGTTGTATAACACAACGATCCAGATTCAATGTTCCCAACATATCCCATTTCTTATGCACATTTCTTTCTTTATATGCAAGCCATGGTGGTTTTTTAAATAGCTGGAAAGTTGTATCAAACAACAATCCAGATTCAATGTTCCCAAAACATCGCATTCCTTATTCACATTTCTTTCTTTATATGCAAGCCATGGTGGTTTTTTAAATAGCTGGAAAGTTGTATCAAACAACAATCCAGATTCAATGTTCCCAAAACATCGCATTCCTTATTCACATTTCTTTCTTTATATGCAAGCCATGGTGGTTTTTTAAATAGCTGGAAAGTTGTATCAAACAACAATCCAGATTCAATGTTCCCAAAACATCGCATTCCTTATTCACATTTCTTTCTTTATATGCAAGCCATGGTGGTTTTTTAAATAGCTGGAAAGTTGTATCAAACAACAATCCAGATTCAATGTTCCCAAAACATCGCATTCCTTATTCACATTTCTTTCTTTATATGCAAGCCATGGTGGTTTTTTAAATAGCTGGAAAGTTGTATCAAACAACAATCCAGATTCAATGTTCCCAAAACATCGCATTCCTTATTCACATTTCTTTCTTTATATGCAAGCCATGGTGGTTTTTTAAATAGCTGGAAAGTTGTATCAAACAACAATCCAGATTCAATGTTCCCAAAACATCGCATTCCTTATTCACATTTCTTTCTTTATATGCAAGCCATGGTGGTTTTTTAAATAGCTGGAAAGTTGTATCAAACAACAATCCAGATTCAATGTTCCCAAAACATCGCATTCCTTATTCACATTTATTTGAGCACCCATTCCTTTGCATGTTGATATGTTATCAATTTATAAAAAAATTGATTTAAACGTTTCGTAGAGTACAACTATTATTCAAGATGGTTCCTCAATCTACTCGACGCAACCAAGCTGCTCTGTATTCCGACTCGGTTTACAATGTCCAGAAACAAATTGCATTGATAAGTGCAGGAATCACACGGCCTCTACACGGTTCTACTGCTCATTTGGCGTTGCACATGCCTTCTCAATTCTCGTGCCAAACCATTTCGGTCCCCGATTTTGGAGACGACATGATCAACATCTCAACACAAGCAAGCGGCGGAGACCCATTGGCAAATTTCCCTCAAAAGAACATGTGCCTCATGTTTTCACCCATGCTCATCATGAGCTATGACAAGTTTGTATACGGTTGCTATGTGGACAAGAACATGGACTGCTACTACGACGAACACCCATTCGACCAAGAAGATTTTGTGAAGCGTGCAACAACTGTGCAAACCATCGCCAAGAGCATCTTGTGTGAAAACACTGAACAACAATTCAACGTCATCGGCGCTAGGCTGAATCCGTTAAGCAACGGATATGCCAACGTCATGATGTATGTGGAATTCCCGAATGGCTGCCCTTTTGAAACCCAAACGTACCTCAAGTCCAACTTCCATCCTACCAAGGTCCGCGTGATCCCATCACCGATGATACCTATGTACAAGACCGAGAAGTCAGGAGTCAAGATATCGTTGGATTTCATTGAGGTAGACAACGCGCTGTTCGACACGTCTTATCCAATGTTGAGGTCTATCGTCGAAAACGGGTTGAAGATGCACTTGCGTTACATCAAGGCCGACAAGCACAACCAAAAACTGATCGTTGTAGCTGAGTTCACATCAGACGACATTGACGACACCATGAACGTCATTTCTAAATTGGGATCCAAGTTCAAGGGAAACACATTCGCCCCCTACGTGTACAAAGGGTACTCATATGAAGAATGCATTCTTTGAAGCAATCCATTATAAAATGTCAGTAACAAGTTTACTTTTTTACAAAGCTGTAATCTGGTCATGTGGTTTCCAATGGTACATTGGGGAAGCTTGGATATTCCCACCCCAACACGGGGTTGATGACGATGGATGTGGATGGATATCATCTTGATTTGTAGGGAATTGAATACACGGAACGTGGTTGTCCTTAACAATAATTCGATTTGAAATGTTCGTTTCGAAAATGGGGATCACCTTGTCTTGGGGGTTGTAATGTAACCATTGCCACCTATTCCAACCAGTTCCGCGGAGCGTGCATGTCGGGTTGCTCAATCGAGTTGACTCGGTCGGTTGGTGTTCGCATCCAGTGGTCACTTTGCTCGGACACACCATTTCGTTCGGTTGAGTGATGCATTTTGACATGCGCATGTTGAGCCCCAACAGCTCCGAATCGATGTCAACCAGTCGTTGTGGATCACATGTAGACACACCTCCGTATTGAATACGGATCTCTGGATCATCAACGAAACACGTGTTGCAATTGACAACCGGTCGTTCAAGCGCGTAATTGCCGATTTTCATAGATTGCGACAATTCTCCTTTATATGCACACGGGTCGTATATTGACCGCTCAAAACTCATGAACTTAGATTACATTTTCTTTTCTGAAACTGGGCAGTGCGAATTGATTGTCGGCCAATTGGGTCGATACCAACTCGGGAGCATTCCTATCTTTTTCGGGGTATCGTTGGCGATCCTGTGTCATGTTCATGAACTCTTTACCGGCTGCGATCTGCGCAAAGTTGTTGGGAGCCAATGTATCGTTTGTAACAAACTGTGCCTTTACTTTTGTCAAGTTGATACCCTCCGAGTTGGGGAGCTCGGCTGTCCCCGACGGCGTCGGAGGACCCATCACCAACGTCATTTCTTTAGCAAAATTGGTATGTGCGTGCATGAAATTGTCTTTTGACATTTGAGCCTTGACATCGGTTGTCCCCACCCCATAGTAGTTGTTTTGATCCGTCGTCTCTTTATTGGTCGTTTTCATATCGTACTCTTGTACCCCATACGTGCCCCGTTGGGTGGGCCCGCCATAGTGCCCAAAGTGATTGAAATCATCATTGGTCGGTTGCATGTCATAATCGCGACATGCATTGTAGGCGCCGTTTTGTCGCTTGGCCTGGCCAACGTAGTCCTCAACAAACGTCGTTTCTTTGACAGTTATTTTTGCAGAATCTTTGTTCGTACGAATGACACCTTTATCTGGGCCTTTCATATTGACAGCGTGATCCTCTGTATCCAATGTTTCACGGCCTGTTTTTTTACTCGAATAACCATCATAAACCGCTATGCACTTGGGACCGTTGCCGAAATTTCCAATATGCGTGTCATGTACGTTCGTTTCCTTAATAGTGGTTTTGGCGTTTGTGTAACGTCAACAATCGTGGGTTTTTTGGGGCCATTGAAGTTCAGAGTTTGTCCATCGTGAATGAGTGTTTCCTTGATCGTAGTCTTGACGTCATCTTGCGGCTTGATGGTCATTTTTGCAGGCATTTGTGCTTGCAAGCTCCCAAAATCGCGATGGTCTTGTAGAAAATAGTCTTTCTTTGTGAATTTCAGGGCGTCCAATATGGGCATTGCGATCGCTTTCACAGCTGATGTAAATCCCCCCAAAACGGTGGAGTCAATCGTATACTCGCGAGTCGTCATGGGCACATCGATTGTGCCCGCGCCATAATCATCGTTGTAACCAGGACCACTTGGTGCTTTTCCGCTACCCAGAGGAAGCGAATGTGCGGGTTCTCGCATGGGTTCTGTAGCATACACATTTTCACGGTTGAAACCAGCCGTGTTGAGCGACTTGCCGGCGGGCGGTATGTATATGTTATTTTCGTCATACACCGTTCGTTGTTCTTTGTTGATGACGATGCCCTCCATCGGTGGCCTGATCTCACCGTTATTCGGAAGCAAGTCGCCTTTGCTGTTTTCATTGAATGTGAAATAATTGGTGTTGTTTTCTAGAATGGGTAGGAGTCCTCGTTTTGTCTCCGTAGATACGCCTTTCATGGTAGGGAATGTGTACGATCGTTGCGCTTTGTTAGGAACCCGCAGTTCATCAATGTTCGCCTCCCTGATTAGGTCATTTCCCGGGAACTGGTTGAATCCGCCTGTCGGTTTGCCATCGAAGCCAAGGCCAAGCCCGGGCCCAACCTTCACCTGCTCGAATGGAAGCGTGTTATTTTTGACCGTCCCCACAGGTATTCTGTCCATTTCGAATTCGATAGATCCAGGCGTTCCATTCACGAAAGTCATGTTTGCCGTTGGGTTGAACAGGTTTTCCACCTCTTTTTTTTCGGTATCGTACTTCACGACACCGGTGAATGTTTCAAGGTTTCTCGTGTCTCTATCTAGCCTGACGTCTTGTGTCATTTTGCTCTTGGTGAAGTGTTGCATATTGTTGTGCTTAAATTCGGTTGGTGCAAAATAAGTACCGGTCAATTGGCTGTATACGCCTCCTTTATGCAAGCTATCCATCGCCTTTGCATTCGAATTCACGACGTTGTTACCGCCCACGACGCTCTTCTGGAAAAGATTGTCCTGTAGTTTTTGAACATGCTCTTTGTCATCACTGAATCGTGTTTGATTGTACGCGTGTTGCATCTTCTCATCTGATGTTACTTTCGGTTCGTGGACATCTATTTTCTTTTTGAAAAACGACCCAGCTCCTAACAATCCCGACAACGCAGCTACAGTGGCTATACCTGCCATGAAGACTGACATGAAACAATATAACGTATGATAGCGCGTTGTTTGAATTGCAATTCATTTCATGTCATTGTCCAAATGGAAACAGTTCATGTTCTTGGCATAGCTCTTGTAGCATTGATCATCGCAATCGGAATCGAATACCTCATGAACAAGCGTAGGGAGGAGAAGACAAGCAATACCAAATACCCGCTGAATTACACGACAATATCTATCATCTTCTTGTTGTTGTTTGGGGTCGGTATTGCACTATACGCGTTCCTCACGCAGGAAAAATGTTCCAACATGCCTAATATGTTAAGACACATGAAAAAAGGAGATCCTGTGTTTTAATACGTCATGAGTTTGTTCACAAAGTTTCTAGGCGATTTTTTCATCGAATCCAGATCTTTCTGGTCGTCGGCTCGCTGCTTCTTTGCACTTTCATCTATCTTCCACAACGCCGGATCACACAACTTGAATTCGGGATGGATACCTGCTTGATACCAGAAGACCGAGTCCCAAAATTCAGCCTCGGGATTCGTGTTGTCTATCACCAAGCAACCGTATCGTTTTGTGTACTTGTCTAATACCTGGCAAAAAACCTCGAAGCTCTCGAAGCAACTTGCGTAGTTCTCATATATACGCTTCTTATTGCCAAAAGATGGTTCTCTAAGGATAAACGTGTAATCTACTTGTCCCCTAAGACTTGGTGGGATCCCTAACGGATATTGCATAGTCAACAGGAATGTTATCTTATAGTGCCGTCCATTCAAGAACATTCTCTTGATCTCGGCGTCTTTTGTCCATTTGCAATTATCAAATAACAAATCGTCCATAATGTAGAACGCGCGCGCGTCGCTCGGCGGCTTTCCATCGAGTTTTTCTTGGTCGTTTTTTGCAAGCATGCTAATTTGGCGAGATATCAAGCTTTGTATGAATTCGGGCTTGTAATCGTATTTGACAAGAATAGATGGCATCATCGCAGTATAGAACTTATTCGCTTCCTCGGTTCCATTTATCGCCAATCCTGCTGGGATGTCTTTGTAATGGTACATAATGTCCCGCACTAAGGTGCTTTTGCCAGACCCTCTTCTGCCTAATAGAATGATCACAGTGTCGGGTTTGATTTTGGTTATGTCGAATTTCCGAACCCTCTTTTCCGTCATACAAAAACGCTACATTTTTTTGTACACTTAATACATGACCAAAGCGTTTGATGGCGTAATCTAAAATATGCCGAATGTCAAAATGGTTAAGAACGAAGAGCCTCCTCAGAAGCACTATTATGTTGTTGAATTCCCGGAAAGTTTAACGCTTAAGGCACACAATCGTACCCCGGGTGAGGCTGCCAAGAAACTTGCCAAGAAAATTTACCAAAAAAACATCAACAACACAACCATATTCATAATTGTGACGGACAACAAAACCAAGTCAAAATCAAACGCATATCTGGTTGAGTTTGAAGTAATGAAGCTTACCCCCGAACAACGAAACACCGTAAAATTCGCAAATTTCAAATCCGGAAACATTACGCAAGTTGCAAATTTCGTGAAGCTTAACGGTATTAACACCAAGGATGGCGATAAAAACAGGGCGGCCGTTAAAAAGGCTAACCAAATGTTGGGTAACATCAAATCGGAACGCATTAAAGCTCTTGCTGGACAATGTATGGATGAAACGACAAACTGATATAAAGATTAATCATATATTTACTATAAGATGGCTAAGAAAATGAAGGCTCAGACGGCTTGCACAACTGCTCAGTGCGCACTACCTACCGATGGCACAACACCCGTAGTCGATTCATCTGTTATGCCTACGGTCGATTCATCTGTTATGCCTACGGTCGATTCAGCCGATTCTTCCGATGCAGCGGATACGTCTGATGCAGCTGATACATCCGACTCTTCGGACTCAAACCTCGCCACAGACACTGCTATTGTAGCTACTGAGCCTTCCAAGAACTGAAAGGGTAAAGGATGTGGCGCTCGCACATGTGATGTCATCGACGCTCTCTCACTCAAGTATCCCGATATTACCAAAGCCGTGCACAAAAAGATTATTGATTCCATTTTCAAGGACATCATTCCTGACCTTGTCCTTGAAAAGAAATTTATTAAGATTGCAGGTTTTGCCAGTATTCAAATTGTCGAACGTAAGGCAACCCGCAGAAAGCTCCCTAACGGAACAAAAGTGCACACACCTGAACATCAAGCAATCAAGTTTTCTTGTCACAATGCTTTCGAGGAGAAACTTGGCCTAAATAACTATAAGTCAATCATCGAGGCTTAAAATCTTGTTGTGACTTAAAAAAAATATTTGCATGTCTTAAAGATGGATTGTGCTACATCAGTTTACATTGTTTTGATCATCATTGATCTCATTGCTTTGATCGCGTACGGTATGTCCGCGCCCGGACACGAGATGTTGAATTACCTACAAGGTAAGGTAAAAAAGGTATCGACACTAAGTATCATATGGACGTGTGTCTTGCTTCTTTTTATTATTACACCATTTTTCTTTGTTGGCTTGTTTTGTCAAGGTGAAATTGTGTCATCCCCCTGGATAAAGGAAACTTTCCATACCGGATCCCCTAAATCATCAAAAAAGATGAAAAAGTAGGACATTTAAGTGGAGCTTTCGGCATCAGAAAACATATCGCTTTCGTCGCTTGACGAATCACTTGCGCCATCATCATGCTGGATTTCATGCTTTGTCGGCGGTGTCACCATAGGGTTTCCTGACACCTTATTTTCAATGCTATGAATCTCAAGTGTTTCGGGTTTCAATACGGTGTCTTGGACTTCAATAATTGGTTCGATTGGCTCAATAGTTGATTCGATATCTGAGTTGGTACTATCTACGATGTCCGTATCTTGGACTTCGATAACTGGTGCAATATATGATTTGGTAGCATCCACAATGTCTATTGCATTCTCTTTATTATCACGAGTCGCGCGTTCACGCATGGCGAATGTGGTAATAGATTGTGAAATGGACGTTCGAATCATAGATTTCGCGAGGTTGACGTGTTCACTCTGATCTGCCTTTGAGAACTTGTCATACATCGATACGGGATTTTTGTACATCATCCTACCTGATATAATCAGAACATTCTGAATGAACTCGAGGACGGTGATTGAATGTGGAGTTTCATCATGGTTTCCCATGGCAACTGAATACGCCGCAATGACGTCGTTTAACAGTTCATTGATCCAAACACATTGGCCTTTTCTCACAATTCGTTGAATTAGAGCGTCGTTCTCTTCACGTGTGCGGTGTGGTAGAGTGTCCAACACGTCTTGAAAATTCGATAGAATCATTTCTTCATGTTGTGTTACGTATCTCGCCTGTTTGAACAATATTGCAAATTCTTCAAACACCGGAATTGCAACAAGGGTTGTCAGCTTATCAAGGAGGATGCTTGCTCTCGATAACGTTTTATCCATCTGACAAGCAACAACACATTGATTACGCCACAACAACGCGCGCTACTTCGTTAAATTATTGCAATTGTCAAACATGTCACACACTTTGAACCCAAGCGGCGTGCTTGTCAAATAATGATTTCCAAGACGCAATTTGGGAATTGCACTACTGACGGATACCCCATCCTTTGTAAGAGAGAGACTCGTGCCTTCATTCGACAATTTAAGGACTTGACTTGTGTTATCTTTTACAATCTGCGCGGATCCTAATGCCAATGTAGACAAATCGGTACCGGCAATAGTTAAAGTGCCTTCGCCCAAGTGCATAACCTTGTTAGGATCATGTGCGTAATATAAAAACTTCTTTTCCAAGTCTGTAGAAAAATCTTGAATCACCGTTTCGATCGTGCGCATGGATTCGCCATTACTTTTGATGTCGGACGAATTGTTATTGATTTCCTTCTTCAACATGTAAAAGGTGATACATGCAACAACAGCAGCGGCCGTCCCGACCAACAACGAAATTGCAATCAATACGTATGTTATAGATTCCATTACAATTACGCTTCAGATTTTTTTAAAGAAAATAATCAAGGTCTAATGTTCCATCGAGCAATAGATCTTTGAACCATTGTTTAAAAATCCCTTCGCATGTCACATTCTTTGCCAACAAATGACCCACTAATTTTTCGAGGTTGATGGTCGTCAAATTCAGGGACGCGAACACGTGATTCAAGTGCATATTTGGTTTCATATTGTTGACCACGAGTGAAAATACTCGAGCTAGAAAGTTTGTTGATTTGCCAAGAACCGATTTGACTTCATAAATAATTGTATTCTTCATTTTGAAATCGATGTACGGGTTATAACCGTTCACAAAATGGTTCAGGACAGACTCCACAAAACCGTCAATGTCGTTGTTAAACAACGTGAAATACAGGCTTGACACGGTTCGTTTGTCCGCCTCGGTAAAATGCTCCACCATCCCAAAGTCGTAAAATCCTACTCTGTTATCCGAGGTTATAAACATGTTCCCGCTATGACAGTCCGAATGAAAAAAACCGTGTTGAATTATGCTTTTTGCAAAAAACTTGAGGAGTTGGTGAGCAACGTCATTTTGAACCTCACTTGACATCGTGTACAATGTATTGAAAGGTAGCACGTCCGTCATCATCTCCATAACAATGACATTCTTGTTGGACACCTCCGGATACATTAAAGGAACGACTACGTCTAACGAATAATATTCGTGAAACAACTGTCCGTTCTTGACCTCTAAAGGAAAATCTGTGTTTTTTGCGACCAATTCGTTTATCTTCTCCACGCATACGTCCAAGTCCAAGAGTGTTAGGAATCTTGACATCCCAAACTTGTAAAATATCTTTGCACAACACAATAGAAGGTTGGTGGCTTTCAAATCGACATGGACCGATGCATTCAATATTTTAATAGCAACAATTTTCTCATTGTATAATCCTCTGTATACTTGAGATACGCTGCCACTTGCAAATGGTAACAATTCCATTTGGATGGATGGATGTACATTTGATCGGTGCACATTCGTGGTAGTGACGCAATGCATTTTCGCCAATGTTTCCCGCAGATTGATATCTTTAGAATGCATGGATAGGAATTGCCCTATCTTGATGAAAAATATACCACACCGACTCAAATGGATGTCAACGCCATTGTATTTTTTCAGCTTGATCATAACCATGACATAAACCAGACGGGTCCATATTTCAAACGCTCTAATAATGTAATACATTGAATACTAATCACTCATGATTGCATATCTTTATATACATATGCTCAGCTTCGAGTACCCGTCATCGCTAACAGTAATGACGGCACCTATGCTATGTAAACCGGTCAAGTCGTTAATGCCAATCTTACGACATCCGGTCGGGATGGTGTCGTCCCACGAAGCAACATACTCCGTCGTCATGGTCTCCAAGTTATCGATTGCGTAAATCACATGACTTGACATTCCGTCAATCACCTCAGGCTGTTCACATACAAACACCAATGAGTCTTGTACACCCATGTACAACGATTTAATTGATTGGACCGCGATTGGGCTAGACGCTGTGTATGTGTACTCTTGTCTAATGAAAAACGGTTTGGTTAGGTGCGCGTTCCGAATCTGGGTGTCGATGTACACGTAGTATGTCCCGGGCTGCACGATTGTTTGACCCGCCAACGCTGTTTCGACTGGTGGGATCATCGAGTTCAACATGTTCATGTTCAAGCACGCAGAATATGCGTTGACTGAAGTAGTGGTATTCAAGAAGTTCTTTATTTTATTGACAGTAGCTGCAAGTATATCGAGCTCATCGTGCATCGATACGAGATTGTCTACTTTCATGTTTAAGGACAAAACGGACGCTTTCATTGCATTCATCGAGTTTGCAGTGACCATGTTGGTTTCGGTTTGCGTTTTCATCTGTAATTGAGCAGCTGCGTCAATCGTAGCAACATTTGAAGCTATATCTATACGCAAATCAGCAACAGTGCGCGAAAGAGACGTCTTGAATGCGCGAGTCAAGTCACCGTTTGTCGAAGCAATGACCTTTGATATGTTCACAATGGATTCATCGAACTTCTCGACCTTGACAAACTCTTGTGGGGAAAATGAGTGCCATTTGTTAAACATTTGTTCTAGGTTGGAGAAAAATACCGTGTTCATCTTTATGTGTACCCAATATTTTTATGGGCAATTTTAAAATTGTGAATCAACAAAATCATGTTTGCATCTCAAAACCCCAAAATCCTATACCAAGCATTAGGCAAATGACGCAAGCTAACAAATACATCATCTGATTGAATGCATGTACTTGTGATTTCGTTTCAGAGTACTTGACACGTTCAAGGGCGAGCATGACAAATAACGCTATCGATACAAGGAGAAAAGCTCCACCAAAAATATAGAACAACATACAGTATCGGACATATATATTTTGGGTAAATTTATACGTTATTATAAATGAAGAAAGACGACGGAATCGATGCAATCATCATGTACTTGCAAAAGAACAAGTACATGTTGGACCCCAAATTTATAGTTAGTTTATACCGACAAAACGGTGTTTGGCCAAACGTCCAATGGGTTTTAAATCACTTACTGGTGAAGAACAAAGCATATGGTTTTATAGAAATCCCGTTTAAAGGATCCTACTTGAAATCTAAAGATTTCAACCGCGAGCTTTTAACAGTCGCCATTCGATCAAACGTGTTCGTAGTTTTTCGAAATGAGGCTCTCTCTATTATTGAGGTATGGGGGCCTTCTACAAGTGCGGTGAACACGTGTATACATGACATAATATTGTTTGTCGATTCCAAGAAGCCATCGCGTGCATTGCACCGGATCACCAAATGATTTGATAAGTCATGATTGGTTTGATTGTATTGCTTTCGATTTGCGCAACATGCATTTACATCTGGTACACTCGATACCATCAAGACAATGCTACCATCTACTGTGTAATGGTCACAGGGAAAGATGACTCACGTATCGAGTTTGCTCGCGGCTCTGTCCAAAACTTTTTAGACCAAACGTATGCGAATAAGCGATTAGTCATCATTAACCACCATCCGACACACCGGGTGGTGTGTAAAGGAAATGAAACAAACAACATCACTGAAATCGTGGTATCAAAGTCGAATAAAACGCTAGGTGATTTGAGAAACATGGCAATGGACATGGTCCCTAAAGGATCATGTTTTGCCGTATGGGACGACGACGACATTAGGTCAATTGACTATCTCGCATACCTGCAAAATGTTATGCATGTTCGTGATGTAGATGTCGTTCTCCAAACAAACAGATACGAGTTTAACGCCAACACTGGTCTTGTTTGGAAGAAACACTTACGGAATGGGTCGTGGATGTTCTTTGCAAAGAAAGATGTTCGATACAAATACGATTCCCTCGATAGCATGGAAGACGGTATTGTGAAAATACAAATGCATACATTGGGTAAAAAAATGTTTCTCGTGGACAACGATCCTCGTCTTTACATCAGAATAGTCCACGCAAACAACACCAGCCCGATTGTTGACACGAACAAGACTCAAGTAAACGGGATCGACGAAACAAATGTCACATTTGACGAAAAAATACATGTTGTTTCTAACGTGTATAACTACTTTCGCAAGATGCCGTATTTTGAGACAATGTCGCATTGAATATCACTAGGTATCATCGTCATATCGATCAGCTTTTGATTAAACACGTACATATCTCCATGTTGTCCATCTATAAACGCGAGTAGTTGATTGTCATCTTCAAGCAGTACTTTAGTACGTTCCCTACAGTTTCTACAAACAGATGGTATGTTATCTGATTTATCACCACACAAGATTTTCATGGTCAATAACGTCTTGCCAGTAATGACACTAGGTATGAAGTCACCTTGTTTCTTCACAAGTTTTGTACGTTCCCTCTGGAATATATCAACATTGTCCATATTCTTTATGATCGTATTGTCGTCATGAAGCTGCACGAAATCACCGTCATTTGTAATGATGATGAACTTATCAAGCGTTGCTTGTTTTGACCAATACATTTTCAGAACGCCTATGATGTCATCTGCTTCCGCATTTTCATGCTTTAAAATATGGACACCTTGCGCCTTGCACAGAGACGGGATTAAGCTATTAAACGCATATGCGAATATGCTCGGGTCGATTTGCTTTGACGCCTCGCGATTACATTTGTACGTTTGGGACAAAGAGGTCCTCCAATTCTTTGACATGAAACAATCGATGCATGCAAATATGTTTTTCGATCCGTTACACATTTTGACGATTTTCAAGAAATCCTTTTCTATCCTACGCTTGAACAATGGAATGAACTCAGGAACTTCGCTCAACCGGGCGACATCTTCCTTATTGGTCAAAACTTTCCTCCTCGTCAAGTAACTGATAGTTGCATACACCCCTAGATAGGTGATGTACGAAGTGTCGATGAAGCATGTGATGGGCATTGTAAGTAATCTTTCTAACGTTATATATATTCATCCATAGATTACTCCTTAAATCAATTTTTAAGTAAACAGCGAAGAGACAACTACTGCACATGCAAAAATCAAAACCACCACGCTGTTGATCCACGCCCACGCCCCGCACCCGACACCGGCACTTGCTCCAACCACCATACAATTGATGCTGTAGATCGCGAGAATATAAGCAACCAATGTAAGGATAACGATGATTGATATTTCAAGAACATTCAACCTCTCTTCCTCGTGAGCGTGTTTGTTTTGATAAAAAATCGAAAACATAATTGCCATCAATAAAATCACATATCCCAGGCTTGCAACCTTGCCTTGAGTAGTTCCTGCAATCGCATCAACCAAATTCATTTACAATATAAAATATATTGAAAATGGGAATCCCGTTCTATTTTAAATATTTAAGCTCCTTTATCAAAGACTATTCCGCGGTGAATGGACGAACGCCGAGCCGCAAATGTGACTACCTATGTTTCGACTTCAATAGCCTCATACACAATTGTGCAATGGAAACTTCCAAGAAAACGCACAAGATGCCGTTAAATGAGGCCATATTTCAAAACATCAAAGCATATACCAAAAAAATCATCGATGTCGTGAAGCCTGCACATGTCTACATAGCAGTTGATGGCGTCCCACCACTTGCCAAGATGTATCAACAAAGAAAGAGGCGATACATGCGTGCAAAAGAGACATTAGAGATCAATCGGGCAGGCTACGAACGAGAGAACACCGTATGGAACTCAAACGTCGTTACGCCTGGAACGTCGTTCATGGAAGAACTGCACATGAGCCTGAGTGACTACTTTTCAACAATGGACAACGTGACGTATTCGTCCTTCAAGGAAATGGGTGAAGGAGAGCATAAGATATTCCAATTTCTTAAAGGAAAGGAAAGCATCGACGTTACCATATACGGCCTTGACGCGGACATGATCATGTTGAGCTTGATTCATCCCGAATTGCGCATTTCCATTCTACGCGAAGATCAAAACATGCAAATCGCATACATCGATGTCGAAAAACTTCGAGACAGCCTCGATTTGCCGATTGATGCCATATGGGACTACATTCTGATATGCATGTTGGTGGGCAACGATTTCCTCCCACCCATATCATACCTCTCGATATCGAACCAAGACATCACCAAGCTATGGGCACATTACCAAGATTACTACCGGGTTTCCAAACAACGCATCGTCGGGCCCAATGGAATCGATTTCGGGAAGCTTCGGGACCTATTTGCACTGATCGTCGATGGAGAAGACGAATCAATGTGCGCGGCACATCAAAAGTATTATGGTAGCAAAATCCCCAAATATTACAACAACGTCACGAGCAACAAGGTACATGATCACATGTGGAAGCACTATCCGATCATCCACAAGTCCAAAACACTTGTCAATATGTTTCAGACGTCGGCGTGGCGTGGCATGTATTACTCAAATTTATTCTGCGAGCCAAATCGAAACGTCATCGTCACAAAGTACTTGCAAGGTCTTGAATGGAACATCAAGTACTACATGTATCACGACATACCGGATGAGCAATGGTACTACGAACATACCCACGGACCTACATTCTTCGACATCCACAATATGTTGGTCATCAATACAACTATTTCGATTGAAGGATACCGGCTCCCTTTCAAGATATCAGAAGACGTATTGTTGGCATGCGTCACGCCTCCACAAGACAAGCACCTACTGAGCACTCGCATTCAGAAATTGTACACCGACATTTCTCTTGGGTGTTTGCATCTGTTTCCGAGCGACTTTCAAATCCATACATATCTAAAATGGTTTGTTTGGGAAGCGCACCCACACTTGCCACCGATCGACGTACACCGTATTCACCGCACGTTGGCCGAGTCAGATTGAAATGTGATGCGATATTGTTGGGTATTCGTTTTCGACACTTACTTCATGTTTGTCGACAGTGTGTACGAGTTCGCGAAGGATGAAAAGAGGTCTATTGTATTGATAGCGAGTCTGTCATTTTCACTGTTGGCAAGTCTTGTAATCACGCTTACCATAAACTTGCTACGTGACTCCGAGAATGTTGTAAAAAATGCATGGATCAACATTTTTTTGTTGTGCATCGTGCTATCAATTTCTGTCAGCCTGACGATCTACTCAGTCTTTGGGTCGTATGCGTCGGCCCTTAAGACATTGGCGTATGATCAAATCGACAAACTGCAAGTGTTTCAAAGTTTTCCAAGTCGTTTCCTAGGCGAAGACGTCCACAACAAGCTATCAAATGGCATCCTCGAACAATTAAAGAAAGCATATGCATCTTACAGAATGTACCAAGAGGAACCGGACATCGCCATTTGTAAAGACATTGATGCCGACATCGACGTTGTAAACACCAAGTTGTTGGAGCTTCCCAATATGAAACGAGGATCTACCGAGCTCGTGA
Organism: Limnomonas spitsbergensis; assembly: GCA_037349105.1. NCBI lineage: Eukaryota > Viridiplantae > Chlorophyta > Chlorophyceae > Chlamydomonadales > Limnomonas > Limnomonas spitsbergensis. The sequence goes on along the minus strand of JAYJMM010000093.1, from coordinate 189,662 downwards.
TCATTATATTGTTCTCGCTATTGGCATTGTTGTTGATGTTTATCGGGTGTCAATCATACCTACAAGGTGATGAAATATATGAAGTGGTGTATCCAATTTTCGGAGCTGTTTTCGGAATAGCGATCGCTATTATTGTCGCGAGTACGTCAGGATTGATGGGAGGAGATATGTGTTTGATAAAAAACGTATACGCCCTCGAAGGGGACAGTGTCAAGACTTTGAAGGCCAAGGTCGTTTTAACGTATAAAAGCATGTCGAAAGTCTTAGTGAAATGTGGCGTAAGTATACATGATAACACAAAACTAAAGCTTGATGGCGAAGTATCGACACCTGAAAAAAGATCGGTAATGATAAGTACAATTGTGTATATATGCGTTATGACGTTTGTTATGACGGGTGTGTGGTATTTAAAACACGAGAACATTCTGATAACACTTGCAACGCTCTTTGCTTATCTCGGCATTACGAATTTTGTTATGGCCAAAATGATCAAAGGTTGACAAATTCGATCAAATTCTGCATTGTGTCATTCCAGTAGCCCACGTTTAGTACATCGTTGCTACCATCAATGTGAAACAATGGATACGTGATGGTTTTGAACCAATCTTCGTGTGCGTCATGCAGTGACTGTATGTATTTCATAGAAATGGCTTCTTCAGCTCCGCGACCTCTCGTGTTAATTCGATCGATACACACTTTCGGTTCGGTGCGAAGATAGATGAAGCCCTTGAAGTTGATGGTCATTTCTGATGTCATGAAGTCAAATATGTATTGAAATGTCTTCCACTCCATTTCGTTGAAAGTTCCATCCTTGTAAAGACCTTTGGCAAACACGTTATTATCGGTCTAGAAGGACCGTTCACAAAACACAACGGTGTCGTCATCGTATTTTTTTATCACATTCAACAGGTGCTTAATCCTCGTCGAAAGGATGTACACTTGAAAGGTAAATCCGTATCTGTTTTGATCGTTGTAATACTTTTCAAAGATGCTTTCGCCCGTAGAGTCTTTGAACGCTTCCCATTCTTCAACCGGCTCTTGCAAAATGGCGATTTTGCGATGGAAGTCCGTTTTGTTTATGAAATCCAATAGGGTGGACTTGCCGGCACCGATATTGCCTTCAATCACGAATAACTTAGGAGCCATTTAATTTATGTAGGGAGCTTGGCGGGATATTCGTTGCGTCTATTTGTTTTTGTTTTTTAAACCTTATGTCAATTTTCTTTGTTTTTCTTAATGAAGAAGCATTTGTTTTTTAGAAAAATTCCGGATACTGAATTTTTACAGAAATTGTTGGCTTGTTTTCAAATCGAAAAAATCGGCCAGGATGTTTCGTTTACTAGGGATGAATTGCAGAAAATGGGAACGGTGGATAGCATGCAATTGTTGCAGGACGAAATGTACGCATATTATATACCATGCAAAGCCAAAATATACGTAGCTGATTTAAACGTTCAAAAATGCATCACTATTCTAAGGCAAATCCTTCGCTTGCATATGTGCTACCTGTTTTCGCAACAAAAAATGAGAAATGGAGTGAAGAAAGTGCAATACTCCATCATATGGCCTGAAAAACCACACCACCTGAAAATACTTGATGTAGGTGCGACTTTGTCGTTTTCTTAGGACGAGTAAAATAGTTTGATCCGGTAATGTTTGCAAATAAATTTAAACTGAGTTACATGTTAGGATGTGTTATATTAGCATTTGCATTCTCGATATCGGCGCTAGTTATTTTGGCGTCGTAAAAATAAAGTAAACAGGTAATGGCTGTTGAATGTAATGCGAGCAACATGATCATATTTTACATTGCTATTATATCGATATTGATAAGTAGCATCATCATTTGCCTGGCGTTGTCAATTAACTATTACAACAAAGAAAGCACAACGGATGTTTATAAAACAGGGATTGGTAAAGGAGATATTTTCTTACTTGCGGCGCTAGGAATTATCTTGTGCATGCTCGTTTTTGTCACGTTACAATCGGCCAATCGTGACGAATGTGGATCTGTCTTCATGTTCGTGTTTTATACTGTGTTCACAGTGGGTGTAGTTGGCATTATAGTATTATGCATGGCATATGGCTTCATGTTTATGCGTGAAAACAACGTACAGAAACAAACCAGGGGGCGTTTTCTTCTCAGCCTTTCACTTATTTTGTTGGTATGTTTACTCGTCGTTGTTTCATATCAATCTGTCATCAAGCCCAAGATTTAATGCAAAAAATACTTAAGAACTTATTAATATATATAAATAATTAACATGGCTAACGTCGAGTTTATTTCGAAGGTAGTAGACTCGTTTTCGATCCCACTTCATAAATGTAAGTTTACTGTGTACGTAGATCATCTAAGTTCAGATTTCCACAAGTATTACAGTTTGCATCGAAATTTCTCCAAAGGCCCGACACATGCATCTGACTTGGCAATCCTTCACAAGATTTCAAATCGATCCGACATTTCTCAACATATGGAGCAAGTAAGAGCAATATGTGACGAGATTGAACAAAATGAAGGTCATCCACGTGGGTGTATGAAATTTATGCTATCAAGCTCATCAAAATCGCAACCACATTGGTCGTGGTGGGGGTCAAACGCACAGAAGCTATTTTTACACACCATATTTTGTTGCTTCCAAGAGGCAAATTTTCCCGAGGTACTTATGTTATATATATCTCCCGCTCCGATAAAGTTACCAAACGTTGTAGATGCGTACGGTATTATGAATTTGGCGGGTAAATGGTGTGCCGAAAACTACCCAAAACTGACGGACCTGAACTATAAAATCGGATGCCGCGTTGCCAGCAAAATGCTTACTGAAAAGCAGATTAAACATTGGAAAACTCTATACACCGATACACAAACCGTCAATCCTCTGGCAGTAAGTCAATCTGGCGTATCTGGCGTATCTGGTGCTTCAAGTGCTCCAGGGTTCGTGATTTGATCACAATTACATCACAAGATATTGCTTACGTACCAAGTTTATATGTTGACTTGTCGTTCGTATCACCGACTGGACCGGACTGGTCTTTATCCGCGAGCTGATCGCTCGGTTTATCAGTTGCCAGCGGTATCTTGCTTACGTAATAAGTGTTAAATATTTTATAAAATATGCCATGCATTTCGTCCTTGTCCTTTAACGTCAACAACATTTTTTCGCGAGTTGCGTATATATCATCCACTTCTTGTTGGACCGTTGGATCGGCATTCTGTGTTTTCAACAAATGCAACAAATACCATGCCTTGACCTCGTCATGCATCTTCGATTTGACGGTAATTGGGTTATCGCCAAATAATGACGACCACGGAATTGCCAAACCAGATGCCAGCATGCCTGGCAAACCTTTTATTTGGTTTCCCCAATCATTCAACTTGTCGCCAATACCCCAAGACGAACTCTCCGTTCCACCATCGATCCGTGTGTTGTATAATACGCGCACATAACCGAACACGACGATGACCATCGTGATAAACATCATGACAACTAAAGTCGTTAGCACAAATTTAACAGTCCTGCTTAATTTTGTGTATCTACTCGCCATTTTGGCAATCATCTTGTCGCTTTCTCCGGCAAGGTCGTTATTTGTATTGATTGTATATTTTGAACAAAAACACTCATCCTTTCCATCGACGCAATATTGTTTTTGGCAGGTGGATGCAACACGTCGGGAAAACTTGGTGTCGTTCCTCACAAACTCGGTATACCTACATACACCATGAGCTACGTCGTCGTATTTTGATTGACCAGTCGACTGAAAATCCACCGGCCAAATGTTTCGGATTCCCTTGTACTCTCGAAACAATGAGGCTTGTGCGCTATATTTATTGACATCATTAGATTCAACACATTTCAAAACCGAGTCGTTAGATTGCACCGGAATTGTACCATACCCACATGGTTTCATACAACCACACGGTGAAGTCCCAAATGTCAGAGGGCTCCAACGGTTTCCTCTGTGTACGTTCTCGAGCTTGTACCAATCCGTTGGCAATGTGACGCAATGAAATCCCGATTGCAACCCCGTATACAACGAAAATTTGCCATGTGTGGCGTACAACAAAAACGAATCAAGCAGAAAAATCAGTATTAGTAAGTTAACCACAATGAAGTACATGATTGTGGTCAAAACAACCACGGATACATAAGAGATTGTAGGTAACAAGATCATCACAATGAAGAAAAATAGTGGAATTATGCCTATTGCTGACCCAACTATAGCCGCCCCACCCAATGTTACCCAAAGTGCAACTCCTAAGACCGCGACCAGCAACGTCAATGGGTTCATTCCAGAAATTCCAGCCGCCGCTTTTCCCACACCAACAAGGGTTGCTATAGTCCCACCAATGACGGTGGCGATGGCCTTGAAAATCATCCCTATAAACTCGAACGGGTTCGAAAACCCTTCTATCAATTGATCGTTCTGAAAACCCTCCATTTTCCCCGACGCAAACAGACCATTGCCTCCCCATTCCGTTGGCCAAAAGTTCTTTGGGTTAATGAAGAAAAGCATCGTCTTTTTCACCCAATACGTCACCTTATCCCCAGTGGCGTAATAGTTCTTTATTTCATACGCAAACAACTTGCTGTATGCCTTTATTTCTCGACAATATCCATGTAATATCAGGTCACGAAAGCGGCGCTTCCAGATTGATACATAGTTTGTAGGATGTTGTACTTTGAAAAACTCGGGAGGGGCGTAGCGTTGCTCAATCAACAACATGCGAAGGTATGAGATAGACATGCACGCCGATGCATACGCACCAACGTTGCACATATTCTCGCTTACATTCCCGGGCTTTAACTGCGCAACCGCTTCTTTGTATTTAGGCGAAATCAACCGGTCACGGTGTTGATCACCATTCAAGAACGCTTCAATCCATGCCTTGTTGGTCATGCTCAGCAAATTCACTTCATCGTACTGTTTGCTCGATATCGAATAGATTTTTTGCATGATATCTTTGGGTGTCCGGCAATTAAAACCGTCGCTCACAATGTCAATAGATGAAGCGGTATACCCGCAAAACACTGGATGTCTGAAGCTGTTTGTTCTATGTAACAAGCTCATAAACATTATGAAGGATTCGCCCAAGTCTTTGCATAAGTTGCATGCAAAGTCATAGTATGATTCGTTGTCAGGTGGGTGTATCATTTTCGAACGGAAGCTCTTTACAATGTTGTCAGACACTTGTTGTATGCCGACGTTATTTTCGTTGTTAGATACCCGGGCAATAAACGGGTTGATATCGCTTCCTGCATTGTTAGACATTGACAAGACGTACCGTGTAACATCTTGCATTATTGCGAGTACGTTGGGACTCTTCCAATCGTTTGAAGAGACGTCGGTGAGTTTTTTGGGAAGGTGTATCATCATTGACGTAAACACTTCGAATTGTTCTTCCAACTTGATGGTCTGTAAACATTTTGTGTTGTTTTCATCATAGAAGAAATTTATATATTGAAGCATTGTCTGGAACTTGTGGGGTCCAATAGCATCAAGCATGTTTGTTGTGTTGCTCCCATTCACCCATAGATAGATGTCTCGTTCAATCAATATAGCCACTTTCAATATTTTGAAAACGAACATGTCTAAAACCTTATTCCGGTCTTTAGACATGGCCAAGTCATTTGTTGTCAATGCTACATCGATAATTTTGCCGACTATGTCTTGAGAACTACCGCCCACTACTTTGCTAGAAAAGGTCTTTACGTCTCCCAAAAAACGAGACATTGAATTCATGTATGAGCTCTGTTGCCACGAACCATTCCAAGACAATAGAAACATGCTCGATGGGAAGTCGGGATTCAATCTATATAGATCCGTAAACGCCCCGATGCTTTGAAAAATGTCATTGAAATATTCATCCTCGTATGCATTGACATTCTTATTGTTTCCGATACGATACCGTGCCATCGGACTTTTAGCGGCGTTGTTAAACATTTTGTATATCAGAACACACAAAATTATAGCTATAAAAATTAATACTAGCTTCACAATTAAGGAAAATGCGATGTGTGTGACTTCAAGCAATGTTTTGACTGTAAATAACATACCCATTCCCCCACCTTTCATCATTGCCATGGCTTTCCCGCCATCGCCACCATCGCCGACTTTGTTTACATTGACATGATTTGCAAGAGTTGCAAGAGGTGCAAGAGGTGCATCAGCTTCGTCAGGTGAAAATTGACTGACGATATCGTCGGCATTTTCAGTTATTTTTTCCGGTTGTGGGGTGTCCTTAGATTCATCAGGCATGATGTGAAAAGCAAACACATTTTTCGGCAATAACCATGGCGCAAATCAAATAAAATATTGCATTGCTTCATGGATTTGATCAGTTGGGTGACAAAAGGAAACGTTTCAAAAAGCTGCATGGAATTGGCATACCTGATATCCGACGGTAAACAAAACGACGTGATGACCACGATTGTGACGATAATCTTGGACAACAAAATCATACACGATAACGCCAACATCGTTGGGTATTTAGCGAGCAGGTTGCAACTTTTGCAACACAACCGGTACAAAAAAGACAAACTAAGTTGGAAACGTCTTGTTTGTGAAATTGTGTCGACATTGGCTTACAACTTCAAACCACATGTGAATGCGTGCAAAGAAACGGTGCATGCCTCGTGTTCAATTCGAGCAGAACAAAAAGATGAGCTTGTACTGTCATTACACAACGAAGAAATCCGAATATTGTTCTCAAAGCAGTCAGATTATGTAAATCTGATCAACACCATTTTTGAAATGACGCATTTATACGTCGAAGTCCCAGTCAAGCACATAAGTAAAACCATGTCGAAGGACCCATTGTGGTTGCTTTGGTTAATCGCAACCGAGTGTTGCGAGTACAAGTCTAAAAAGATGAAAAAATACGTTGACGATTTGTTCTTTTTGTTCAAATACAAGTATCGGAAAAGCAATAGAAGAGCGTTGTCTACGTTGTTGCTGAGTGCATTTGCCAGCATCCAAAATGGAACATTCATGACTACTGCGGAAATTGGCAATGATTTGATTTATGAAGCGGTACTCAAATTCGCATACGCATTTGGTGAAAGTAAGCCCCAACCGATGAATTTGGCCCAAATCATGATGAGTTGAAATTGTTACGCTGAAATGACAAACCATGCCCTGTTACTAATCTCTTTCTTATCCTTGGATGGAATATCCTGGAACAATTTCTCCATGACCTTGAACAATTTAGAATTCGTAAGTGGTACTCCGTGCGCCATAGCCGCCTTGCTAATAATGTCCTTCACCACATCAATGTATTCGAATGAATCGCGGACAAGAATAATGGTTTGTGAAATATCAGTGTCTCCCTTTCGGAAATTGGTCTCGTGCTCCTCAACTTCATCGATTTCAAGGTCCCGACCTAGGTGCTCTTGGTACACCGTATTGACATCGGCAATACACTTCGACATGGATGTGAAATACAAAGTAATCTTTTCTTTGATGACGTCGGTAGCAATGCACGCGCTCTTAGTTTGTGTCATGATGGTGAGCAACTCCTCGACATCGAGTGGATTTGAAAGGTCAGTGTACATTGTTGCCCGAATGTCCTCGATCGTCGTTCTCATGATATCCCTATATTGTGGGGATGCAACGACCTTACCTACATATGTATCGATGTACTCAGAGGTTGAATCACTGTCGAGCATCGCCATGTGTTCTTTCACAAAATCCACTTCTGAAGTTTCTTTGAGCAAATATGAAGCGTCGACTTCCTTGATGAGGCCATAGCTTGCCACAAATATGTTGTACTGATACTGAATATACATATCGATTGATTCGCTCGGATTTACAATATCTCCATACATGCGAAGGAATTCATACACGGTCATGTCTCTTTTGAATGTTTTAGCAAATGCATTTACTGCATAAAGGATGTTCGGATTTGATGAGACCGACTTCGTCAGCTTGTACATCTGAGTAGCTTTCTCTGTTGACGTCATGATGTCTAGAACCTGTGCAATGTCAACAAACTCGTCAGAATCCAAGGCGGTAGCAATGTCTTGAACTACCGTACCGGTCCTAGTATCTGCTTCGTTAAATTGCTTCACCAATACGTATACGTCCTCGATTGTATGATCAGGAACCTCGCTTATTTTATTGAACAATATCTCCAATGTTTCATCCGTGATACTCTCATCATATGTCAATTTCCACAGAGATGACACAATATCACGGAATTTACCCTTGTAAATCGGGGACAGCATAATCATTGTCCTTGCATAGTCTTCGGTCAAATAGCCATTAGCTAGGAACTGATCAAACAAAGTCTTGTCAACCTTCTCGTCGATAAGTTGGATGTACACCCTCCTGAACATTTGCCTCACTGCATAATTATTCATTAACATATTTCATGAAAAAGTAATAGATGAGCAGACGCGGGTGGTAATATAATTCGAACATTTTTTGCAAAATTAAAAAGTTTCTCGCATTTGATCGTACAATGCCTCCAATGTTTCCTCTGGGATACTCTCATCATATGTCGATTTCCACAAAGATGATATAATATCGCAGAATTTACGCTTGTAACTTGGGGACAACATTATCATCGACTTTGCATTGTCTTCGGTCAAGACGCCATTAGCCAAGAACTGGTCAAACAAAGTTTTATCAAATTTCTCGTCCACAAGTTGCATGTACACTCTCCTGAACATTCGTCTCAATGCCCATTTGTTCATTACAAGACATTTCCTGAAAAAGTAAAAAGATGAGCAAACGCGTATTATATATAATACAATCCAAACTTTTTAATTTTTACAATTTGTCCTGTTTTTTGTAAGGTAATTACAATGGCAACCAGAACAACTCTCGCATTGTCATCCGGATACGGTTGGTTCTACGTTTTAAATACTCAAGTCGAAAGCGGAGTGGCTAGTTCATTGGACAACGCACAGGATAACGCTTTGGCAGTTTACCGAAATGCATACGATCGCGTGAATCAAACAGAAGTGAGCATCATCACCGCTGTGTTGAATGTGATATCCACATTCAATGTCAATGCATTCATCCCAAACATTGCACAACTCAACACGCTGTCGCCGATTAGTGACAAATACGTGGATAGGTTGAAATCACTGCAATACAAATACGTCATTTATCCACTTGCGGCATCTACCAAAGTCCAACCGACCGAGCAGTCCTTGTGGAAAATGATATTCTTCATGTATCAAATTATGTACGGTGACATGTATATATGCACGGACCGTCAACTCGTAACGGCTATGGATACCTTGAAGTCCCGGACAACATCCGTAAGCGACGTGTATAGCTTGATCATGATTGGAAGCACACGACGAATCATAATCATGGACCTGCTGCCTAGACATATACAACCCAGTATTTCGACATTGGATGAGGTTAACAAATTGTATGCATCCGCTGCTCCACAGGTTACTTCATCCACCACATCCTTGCCTCAAGGAATGTTCTTGTTTGCTAGAGTGACGACCAATGTGGATGGGACAGTACAGCAACAACTTTTCATGCGAATGGTAGTGGATGCGTACAAATTCCAATCCCCGCCTACCATTTCGGACGAAAAGCCACAAAAAGGTGCAACGCCATTTCAATACATAACATCATCCATATTGAGTCAGCAATTCAAAGGCGTTATTGAGTTGGATATTGAGGACATATTGCCAAGTGCGAGAGCAAATGTATTAACAGGAAACGCTGTATCTTACTACAATACACAGTATTTCGAAGGGTGTGATAATAGCTGGTTTTTTGATATTGTTAGTGTGGAAAATGCAGTGATAAATGGAGACGTGTACATGCTCGATCTTGGTGTGACAATTCGTGACGTGGGAAGCCCTAAACAAATGACGGTTCCATCATTTGCGGCGTCAACCGTTGCCGGATCGACACGAATGGAGTATATTATGTGCTCTTTGGACTCTCAACTCCGCGTCCAAATCATTGTCCCAAATCTCCGAGTGTAACTCACAACGTGATCAAATTTATCATGTTGGCGCCTTGTCTAGAAACCACAGAAGTTTGAAACGTGTTACCCTGATAAACGACCTTAAAAGTTTCCAATTCACCTCTCTTGTTGATTCGAAACCCGTATTCGATGTCGTTGCCCCTGATCCGAAAATGCCCCCCTTCTACTGACCAAAAGCATTCATCGTTTATGTTGGCGCTTTGCAGTATTACGTTCGCATTGGATCCGGTATTCCAAACAAGAGCCCCGGGTTGTGTGGCTAACCCTGTAGACACATTAATACCGGCCCCGTCCGACGCTTGCAAGTTTGGGACTCCATTTGCAACAGTGATCGTCTTGTCCGCAATGTTCAGTTCGTTTTGATGTGAAACGGTCAGGGCATTAAGTAACGTGAGGTTTCCAGTGACGACCATATCACCATCGATTGTGACTTTGGGACCAATAGTAGGTACGATGGTATTTGTGGCAAAACTATACAAAGGAGAGGTAGTGACATTGCTATTGAAAAAAAAAACCCCAGCTGACATGGGTTTGACAACTTGGAACAACGTATTGTTAATCAAATTCTCGTAAACCGTAGTGTTCGAAATTTGGACCGTGTTTTGTGCATCAATCGAAGATATCTTCATACCGGACGACCCTCCCTGCATGGTAATCATATTGGTGGCGTCTTTCGATATCTTCACTAGGTTTTGTAATGTGAACGTGTTGCTGGGATGTGTAAAAGTACACACATTTGATAAATTACTCACTGTAAAATCGCCTAGTTTGACAGTCTTCAACGCATCTGCTGGGACGAACGCCAACGAATTGTTGGAGAGCGCTACGTATTGTAACGATGTGCCATTGCTCGTTAGCGATATGGCCCGTTTATCAGATACGGAGAATGTTACATTTCCCGACGACCCAATGTCGATGTTATCAAGTTGTTTGGCATAAATGCCAGGTGAAAAAATCGTTCCCAATATTTGCAAGCTTTCAGCTGCAGGGAATGGATATGGGTTCGATTTGAACCCCGAAGCTAGATTTATGTAATTGATATTTGCATTGTCTGCTATAAATTTGGTGTAAGGAGTAGTCATTATCATATCTGCTCATTTTTTTGATATAAAGATAAACATTCCTAGTTATGGAATAGGTCTAATGGCTACTAAGATCTTGGAACTCAAAACGGTGCAAACCTCAGCCTTCAAAACTCTGATTGAAGCATTGAAAGAATTATTAACTGATACCGTCATAGAGTTCGATTCTGATGGGATGAAGATTATGGAAACAGACAGCGCAAACATCATTCTTGTCCATATGCGGCTTCAGTCACACAAGTTTGAACACTTCAAATGTTTGCGACCCAAGCTGTCTATCGGTATCAATATGATAAATCTTCACAAGATCGTCCGATCTGCAAATTCGGGGGATACCTTGTCCATATTTATGTACGATGACGACATGTCCAAGCTTCACATCATGTTTGAGAACTCTGAAAAAAATTCCAAGGCAATATACTCATTGAACCTCTTAGATCTTGATCAATCGGATCTAAGCATACCACCAGAGTCATTCCCTGTAGTAATCACGCTCCCATCTACAGATTTCCAAAAGATTTGTAGGGACATGCATAACATCGGTGCTGATAAAGTCGAGATTAAAAGCGTTCAAAATCAACTCATTTTCAGCTGCAAGGGAGATTTTTGTAGTACGGAGACGGTCCTTGCCGATGCGACGACAGAGCCCACGTCCGAAATTGTGCAAGGAATTTTCAGCCTCAAGCACCTCACATTGTTTACAAAATGTACCAATCTATGCAACACCACTGAGCTATACCTAAAAAACGATTATCCCCTCATTGTTAGATACTCAGTTGCATCACTAGGTGATATCAAGTTGTGTTTGGCTCCTCAAGATGACACTTGATACACCCAACATTACTCTAAATTTTCCTCACAATATGTCAATGTATTTATCCAATCTTGGTTCGGCAGTCGCAGGTTTGACCATAAAGTCTTGTATATAGCGGCGTTCATGGCGGCAGGTGAAATGACTCCGTTGGGAACGTACGGGTAAATTGGGCAATGCGGTGATACTTTGACCTCTGTCATTGTTTCGATGCTTTTAAAACACGTCTCGATCAGGGATTTCTGAATCGGAGTCAAGTTGCTCATAAATGCATCGTCGCGACTTCGACTCGCGTCCAATATTTTCTTGTAGTGTCGAAGGCATATTTTTACCAAATTGGTATCTTCTTTCAACAGTTTCCAACGATTCGATGCACTGACTTGGACTGTATCTTTATCTTTCAACCTGAAGGTTTGGTTGTCTGGGAAGTCGAGGTTGAAAAACACGAGGTTGGGTATATCGCTAGTGATCGCATCAAACGGATACAACAACATCATTTTTAGATGCGTAGGCTGCAACATGGTGAGCAATTCCTCAATCTTTTCACATCCAATTGTGATCATTTTAACGGATGTATTTAATGTCATTCTTCGTCTTTAAACTGTTTCGTTTTTTCAATATAAGAGCTTACCCACATATATCTTGATTGATGGATAACTATACAATCTTCACAGTAGTTGTTGTTATTGTCCTTACAATTCTCTACATTTTCGAATACCCTGCATTGAAACGATGGTTGTTTGTAAATAGGATATCAAAAGTGTCAGATTACCATATCTTGTTCATAGACATGACAACGCGGCAGGTTGTCATAGAATCGAACACAGTTTGCGACACAAAGATTAAAGTATTTTGTAAAAACGTCAATACGTTCATTGATACAGTTTTACAAGAGGGCGAAAAAGGTCTCGGGACAATGTTCATCAACGGTCAATGGACCAGTCCAAACATGAAGGACATGTCTACCGTTATATGCTCGTACTCCTTATTTGATACTATACTACCGATGAAATGGAACTACAAAAATAGAGTGAATGTACGTCGGACCGGCGCAAGCTTTACACAGCATTATGACACAACCCAAGCTTTCAAACACATGATCCTTGATTCTAGGCTACACAGCGAGTTGTATGGTATTTTTGATGATAGTGTGCATACGCTCGAAGACTCGCAATCTGTAATGTGGAACACTGTTCTAACAAAATCAAATATCACCGACCTAAAAGATGCCAATGTTTTATACATAGGTGACAACGTACCCAATGCAATTTTAGAATGTGACCATATAATCGACATCTCGAAATCCGAAAACGTGTACGACAAAATATTGTGCATCGACCAAATCCAACACATGGGGCGAAAGCTATTGCCATCGTTTTTCAAAAACCTACGATCTAGGCTTTCGGATAACGGTATGGCTATAATCCAAACGATGGTTACTACTCGCACGCAGACGATGTTTGATAAAAACACAACAACATCCTGTTTTATCGCCAATAATATTGATGTTCCGAAAATGGAATGGCTGCTAAAAGGAATTGCGAAGTCGAAGATGATAGTTGATCACATTGAAGTGTTTGGCAACCATCACTTTTCAAAGAATTTTACATACCGCAAGGAAAACTTGATGCTTAATAGAGAGCGTATAATCAAATCATACGGGCACAAAATGTATCGAGCATATCACTACTATTACTGTCTTTGCGAGGCAAGCTGTAGGGCTGGCAATTTGCAGCTTGCTCATATCACAATTCGAAAGCAAAAATAATATCACAATAAAGTAATGTCCGACAAAAAACTGGCAAAAAAACTCGAGAAGAAGATAAGAAAGTCCATGGAAAAAATCGCAAGGAAGGAAGCGCGGAAAATATGCGAGGAGCGAATGGAAGATGTGATGAAAGTATTTTCTAAGAAAGGGTCAAGTGCACATCATACAAACCACGCGAACCACTCGAACCACTCGAACCACTCGAACCACTCGAACCACTCGCATAATGCACACCATGCCCACGACTCGCATGACAAATATGCGGTGTCTGAGCTATTGCGCTTTATTCAGCTGCAAAAAGATTCCAGGTAATCCATGACTTCATTGTACGCAATAATGAAAACAGAAGTGTTTGCCCCAACTCTGAAGTTTACGAGCAAACTTGAATCATGTTTCACAGAATTAAACAGACAAATAATGTTTGAGCAACCAAAATACGAAGATGGTATTTCTGATTCAAAAGTTTTTTCGTTGGTACAAATGTATATGGGTGAGTGGGGTGGTGCGAAACCTATTGATACGTCGTCGTTTAATGATTTATATTCAGCCCCCACACAGTTGTCTTCGGATACTGCGTCTGATTTTTTATACCAACTGGGGTGGATTTCCACGCATGAGATCGTGAATACGCTGATCATGAACGAACTCTCGTCATCAAGAAGTGATGAAACATCTCATGCCACCGCACCTGAGGCTCCCGCACAGCTTGCCACGCTTGCCACCGATCCTACATTTGGTGGACAACATGGAGGGAAACGTGTGACCGCCATGCAATACAGATATCATGAATTGCTAAAAAAATCGGACAACTTCAGGGATGGACTCGGACACATGTACTTTATCGATGGACTTGGATCGCCGTTTTATGTATCGGACAATGGCGAGTATTTTTATTTTGACGGCGACTTGAACACGTTTGTTATAGACAACACCATGCGTAAGTATAAAGAGTGTTTGTTTACCATCAAAAATCCAGGACACGTGCATTTCACCATGTCGGGTGGTGCCGTTGAAAAAGACGAAGAACCGAGTGTAAACGATACAAGTAATGCCCTGAGTGATAAGGTATCTGATCCAACCGATCCAGTTGATACAACTCCGACTAAAGACGCTTTACCTGAGCCCAAGCAATCGGTTGAAAGAATAAAAAGGTGGATGAGCAGTGATTTTGTACATTTGGCATCAAATAATAAATACAAGAAGAAAGTAATCGAACAAAGGTGGTTGATGTGCTATGTTGACAGTTGGGTGAACAAGGTGGATGAACTCTCAACGTTCACAAAACACATGCCAAGTTTTATTAAAGCCGTCAAATCAAAGTCTTTTTAATATTGCATTTTGTTGAATGTCGAAACCACCTGCATCTTGTCAGCGACGTAGTCTTTTTGGAAGATCTTCAGAGATTTTGTGGTCGCATCAATACAAAACATGTAACCAATAGACTTATCGGGTGATAATATCTCGAGGTTGCCTCCTGACACTTGCCACAATGAACGCTTCGCGTTGTCTTGAAGCGAACCATCTGCCTTTAGAGTCCCTTCGTTTGCTTGCCATCCGATGAATGTGTTCACATTAGACGCTTTGTTTATGTCTTTTATAAATACTCCTTGTTTTGCGCCGTCGTTGAAAGACCCTACTTTGACCATCGAGTCATCACATGCCCCTCCGCCTGTGCAAATGACATTTTTCGAGTCCATGATGATTGTGTCTGCTCGTAACGTGATTGTTTTTCCTGTGGAAATCGTCACATTTTCGTCATGTAGACGGACCGAGCTCCCAATATCAACATCTCCGTCGGGATTAAGCCTTAGCGGAATATCTGATGATATAGTTGAGCCTTGAATAACAACACTCCCCTCTTCGTGTGCCGACATGATGAATCCATTTTTGTCGGTATACAGTTGCACAAACCCGTTCTTTTCGTTGATAACCAATTCGGTATCCTGATCGAGTTGGAAATTTAGGTTTGAGTTTGACATTTCCATGTAGGGATACTGAGTGTCATACGGCATAATCTTGTGCGTCTTTACACCGTTGGTCATTGTGCAACTATTGTCATTTTCAACGATCTGCATCTATAATGTGTGTACAAAAAAATGTAATGTTTCAAAATATATATCAATTGCGCAATCATTACAAGTCCGAATCAATAAATCCTCCGTTCACTTCAAATTTGTACTCAATCGACTGGATGCCCTCCACGCACGTGCCATGTGATGTGTCATATTGGTTGACCGGTAAGTTCTTGTACGGCTGGGTCAGTTTTGAGACATCCATAATAATCTTCGAATCACCTGTACCCGCACAAGGAATCTGTCCCAGAATAATATTTGCTGAAACACCAATCATCTTGTCCAACTCTGCAAATACGCCGGCATTGATCAGCTTTTCGGCAGACTCCTCGAAAGAACACTTAGCCAGTGGACCAATATCACCCTTGTTGATACCGTGTCGATCGATGCTCATGATAGATCCTTTGAATGTCATCG
The DNA here is from genome assembly GCA_037349105.1 of Limnomonas spitsbergensis. NCBI lineage: Eukaryota > Viridiplantae > Chlorophyta > Chlorophyceae > Chlamydomonadales > Limnomonas > Limnomonas spitsbergensis. Next base: position 173,554 of record JAYJMM010000093.1, on the reverse strand, counting down.
TGTCAGCTAACATATCAAGATGTCGTTCATGTACAAACAGGTTGTCGAGAGTGATCTTGATCTCATTCAATATAGCACGCCTTGCCGCTTCAATCCCCAGAGTCCTATATATCTCTTGCACGTCGTTACATGACGTGAGCGTCTTGTCAACCTTGGGATGTCCTAGCACGTCACGTAGATTGCTTCCGTCCGTGTACAAGATAAATTCTTCCCAATTGTAAAAGGCGCTCGTGTCGTTGTCGTAACACGCGTTTGAGAACTTGACAAAACGTTTCACCACTTTCTTGACACCGGGAACACCCTTCAGCAGAATGTCGTGGATGATCTGTTGTTCCGCAATTTTCATGTCATACAACATGTCTCGATTCTTTCCTTCTTGCAACCGAATTCGCATGACGAGTTTGCCAGCATTGTCGTCCGAATACATGCATGACATATTGTCATTGATGCTTGATTTGAGTCCGAAGTACACGTCGTACATGTTCAAGCCGTTCGCCAACAACTTTTCCTTGTCAAACACAAAGCGCAGTACCCAAGGCGAATACACTCCGTCATCTTGGCATCCGACCGTTGACAAGAATTCGCGCCAAACCAGCAAGAAGTTTTGGTCGTTATCGATGGTGGAAGAAGCGTCATCTGGGTCGTAATAGATCGAGCTCTCCAACAGAATGTGGGACAAGTAGGTACATTCGATCTCGCTGAGTATTTTCTGAGCTTCGGTACCATCCTTCGAGTACGATTTGTGGATATGGATGGTCATGTTGGGAGTCTTGATTTTGGAAGAAGCCCGTAGAAGCTCGGTAAGGCGCGGCACGCCCTGGACAGATTTCGAGGAAGCGGAATTCCCGCTCATGTGAAACGTATTCAACGTCATCTGTGTAGACGGCTCACCTATGCTCTGGGCGGCCGTGATGCCCACCAGCTCAGATGGATGGGCTATGCTGTTGATGAAGTTTACTTCCATTTTGTCAAGCAGAAACTCGAATGCCAAGCTGTTGAAAGCCATCGCATTGTTGGCAAGTAGGTACATTGGATTCAAGTACGATCTCGCCAATATACCGAACATGATATTCGGCGAATGTAGCTTGTTGACCTTCAGGCGATTCACAAGTGCGGCTACCCTCGTGATGATGTCTGCTGGATGCAAGTCCGACTTCTGACCTTTCTTGCAAAACTTGTTTTTGGAGTAGACCAACAGGCGCTCGAAGTTAATTGGGAAATACACGCTGTAATCCGAATCATTGATGATGCCTTTCTTCCCTGTCGAGACGATGTCGATCATGAATTTCCTATCGTTCAAAACGTCTTGATAGAACTGCTCATACACACTGGAGTTGTCATCTTTCTTCACTCGCGACAGTGTAGCCTTGTCCAACACGGTACCGAACACCAGGTCAATAGTGTTCTTGGTGATCCGGAAATCGCGTTCAATTTCGGCCAAATTGAGGTTGATCACATTGTACATTTGTTTCTCGAGTTTGGAAGGGTCGAAACCGTCACCGCCGTACGCGAACTGGACCACTCCGCCACTGACATTTCGTACAGTCATATCAAAATGCACTTTGCAGTCTTCCATCGCCTTCACCAGTTTCCTTTGAATGTATCCGGTTTCCGATGTCTTCACAGCTGTATCAATCAAGCCTTCCCTTCCCGCCATGGCATGGAAGAAGAACTCGTAGGGATTTAATCCTTGTAGAAAGCTGTGCTCCACATAACCACGCGCTTCTGGGCTGTCGTCAAACTTTGTGAAGTGGGGAAGCGTCCTTCCGTCGAATCCGTAAGGCACCCGCCTTTTCTCAGCCACCATCCCCTCTTCCACTTCTTGCTGACCAAGGAGGCACATCAGTTGAATGACATTCAGATCTTCGCCCTTGGAACCCGCGCCAATCTTCTTAATCATGTTCATCAAGCGATTGGTCTTGATGTCCTTGGGTAGCAGCTTGAAGACATCATTACTGATCTTGATGAGCTCAGTTTTGATCATGCTTTCGAAGTGATCATGATCACTGTAGATCGTATCGTTGACGAATGTCCCCTCGTGGATGCTTGCAAAAATCTTCTGAATTTCTTGCTTCTTTTCGACAATCGTTTCCTTCATCTTGTCCACAATGTCGGCTTCCATGACGAGGTCTGAGACCCCCACACTAAAACCGGAAGTACATAGCCAATTGCAAATAAGCTTTTGGGTGTCATCGAGGAGCATCTGAGCCGCCCCTGGTCCAAACTCCTTGAATGTGCTTTGGATGAGAGAATTGCCGCCGCCGGAATACATGTCTTTGGACATCACTCCTTTGATGATTTTACCGTTGGCGATCTCGAAACCAGCTTTCTGCATGTAGGTACCCTTGGGAATGACGTGACTTATCACGTCTACTCCCTTGATACGTTTTGAAGCTGGCAACGTACCGTTGAAATTGCTCACGCATGACAGCATGTTAAACGCCTGTTTGCGGTTGATAGTCACATCCTCTTGGCTCATTCTGAAGATTCCGAGCGCGATGTCTTGTACAATGTTGATAATCGGCGCTGATTGGCGAGGTGACAGAATCTGCAGAGGAACGGCTGCGAGCTCTTTCAACTCGATTGCTGTTTGGATACTCTGAGGCACGTGCATATTCATTTCGTCTCCATCGTAGTCAGCGTTGTAGCATGGAGTGACGCAAACATTCAACCTGAAGGTATCGTACGGCATCACTCGCACCCTGTGTGCCATCATGGACATTTTGTGTAGTGACGGCTGTCTGTTGAACAATACGTAATCTCCATTGATGAGGTGTCGATCCACTATGTCGCCAATGTCCAGACGGACCATGCCGCGCACCATGTTACTATTCAGTCCGATCGTCCGACCGTCACCGGCTTTGTGTACAAACTTAGCTCCCGGATATACCTCGGGGCCGTTGTTCACTGCATCTTGTAGCTTCAAAACGTTCATTTCGTTGACGACCTCAGGAAATGTCAAGTTCATTGCAATTTTAATTGGAACACCGAGTTCGTCGATGCTGATGTTAGGATCTGGTGTGATGACGCTCCGGGCTGAGAAATCGACCCTCTTTCCCATCAGGTTTCCACGAATACGACCTTCCTTCGTCTTCAAGCGTTCAGTCACTGACTTAATCGGCCGGCCGTTGTTGCGGTGTTGACTCGGAGCCATTCCTGGAAGCTGATTATCCGCATACGTTGCTACATGGAATTGCAGCAACATTCCCAGCGCCTCTATCTCTTTTCTTGAAGCGTTGCTGGCCATCTTGCTCGCCAATGCGTTGTTGTTCTTGACAATCTCGCAAATTTTATGAGTCAGGTCGTCTTCCCTCCGCTGGCCAACATCGTTGTGCACAGTTGGGCGCACGCATGGTGGAGGGACTGGAAATACAGTGCAAATCAACCACTCAGGGCGGTTTAAAATAGTATTGAAGCCAAGTAAATCGATGTCGTCGTCGCTGATCCGTTTGAATATTTTCAAAATGTCTTCGGGGTGCATTGAAATTTGCACGGGCCCCGATCCACCTTCTTCTTCGTCCTTGGACATGTCTTTCTTCCAATCCAACACCAACTTCATGATCATCTCGCGAACAATCGTGTTCGGCTGGCGCGCTGAGCAATACTTGCAATCCCGCTTGGTGACGCTCTTAGAAGACAATTTGTAAATCGTTTCGAACCGTTTTTCCCTGCTCATTTTAAGAAGATTCTTCTTGATGGGCAAAAGCACTTTGTCTTCGAGTAAAACCGCCGAGCATTTGTAACAAATACACTTCATAATTTTCTTCACCATGTCAAGAAATTGAACGTAAAAGACCGGCTTAGCCATTTCAATGTGGCCGCCGTGTCCAGGGCAAAATGTGTTTTTGTTGCCACAAGTGGGGCATTTTTTGTTGTTGTCGATAACTCCCATTCTTGAGTCAAGAACACCGCCAGGAGAAGGGTCACTTCCGGAGTATATTTCATGCGAAACAACTTCAACCACGCTGCGCCTACGAATCTCTTCCGGGCTCAAAAGACAAAATTGAACGCCTTGAACGACATGGATGTCTTGATCAGGAGATAGCTCCTTGAATATAGTCATGATTCGAACCTGTTAATGTTATACACATCGTTACCTTATATCATTTCCTTTTGATTTTCCTTAAACACTTGTGTTCAATGAATGTTGTTTTCCGCGCAACAATGCAACAGTCTTGGGACAAAATTTTAATTGTATGTCGGTAAAATCTAAAACGGACGAGTTTTTCTTGATAATGCGAAGATTTAATGAACTGCGAGAAATTGTGTTTTTTTTTTTTACAGAATGATCAAAGATGATATCGGTTTCAACGAATACGTCGTGTGCTAATATTGGATCCGTTTGTGTTTCAACATCATTTGATTTCTTCTTCACAAATCGAAAGCACTTCATCATTATATCCAGTACATTTTGCATCACACAATATATCATTTTTTAACGAGATGTTAAACTTCAAATTGTCGCGTCAATCGGTCGCTCAATACAATTACTGAGTGTATCCAAAGACGATCTTTTCATTATCAGTGATCTTTCCAACGCACCGTATCGTTCAATTGCTAACGTTGATCGTTCAAAAGCTCCCGACAATTCATTTTTGTATTTCAAACCGTACGACGTTTTCAAATGATCACGCGTTTGCATTCTCGTCAAGAACGATTCTGTTTTTTGTCGAGAATTTCTTCGAATTTCTTCCAGATATACTTCTTGTTTATGTAAAAGCCGTTCCATTGTGTTCAAGTTCATTAATTTGCTTTTCAACGACAGCTGAGATTGTCCGCCCGCACTTACTAGTTTAGGTGAAAGTGGTACCGACCCGTGTTTAAGCCGATGCGAATGCAATGGTAATTTTGCCACGACTGGCGACGCATTCGACGCATTCGACTTTCGCAATACTTTGTGATGCGAGGAAGATGACGGTGATAGCGGCGGCTTTTGCGATTTAGAACCTCGTCGTCGATGTGGATTTTCTAGCGTCACACTTGGTAGATTTGGCGGAGACGTTTGAGCTTTGGTGTCGATATTGTTTTTTGTGCACATAACAAAACATTTTAGCATCTTGACGTAAAAATATTTTATATAACGCGATTTACATTCCATAAACACATCCTACAAAACGCACGCGAAATGTCCCCTTGGTCAACACATCTAGTTCTTGAAATGTCGTGGAGCATGTCACTTTACATACCGTGGACGAACGCCGGATGTCGTCTTTTTGTTTACACCCGTAACCGTGCAACGATGCCGTCGTCACAAGATCTCCGTTATGAATAGGACCATACTCGTCACATACCCAAATACCCCCTTCGCCTACCGAATTAATAACTACTCTTCTGCCTACATTTCGAACTAAAAAATTCATGTTTCCAAGAGAAAACACGGCATCATCGTCGTCGTTCACTTCACTCACTACACCAAAAGCGGCGGAATCCATGCTACATCGACTTTTCGCCACGACAGGGATCGACTCGTTGCACGTAGGAACTGTGCCGCCATCGAGATTTTTGAAACAACCCGTTGCACTCACAATCAAGCCTGCGTGGATATCCTCATCAATACACATACATCGATGTTGTCCTGTAAAATTAAGCACTCCTGGATTAAATATATCATTAAAATAAACACTTGTATTATTTTTTGAAAAAAATATTAGATCATTGGTAACAGAGTTTGTAGTCACTTGCCAATTTTTATTCAATGACACGCTATCAACTTGGACCGTTCCATCAATGATGGCTAACTTTTCATCGATTTTACATTTCAAAAAGCCAGCACAAATGTCAACGACAGAGTATGATCCGTCGCCAATGTGAATACTATTCGAGGTCTGTATATTTTGATCATGTCCGATACAAACAATATTTTCCACAACCGCAGAAATATTTGCACCGATTACGACACAATTGCCGCCACTATTTAACGATTGCGACCCTATCAACACGCTGCCATTAGTTTGTCTGCTAGGCCCTGCATTGCATCCGATGGATACATTGTCCGATCCTTTGTTGCCATTTTTTCCAGATTGGAAGCCAACATACACATTTCGAGTCCCCGTAGCACCTGCTCGATATCCAACGCTAGTGACTTGACCATCTTCATAATACACGACGTTCCTTCCCAATGGTCGGATAACATCAATGAACTCCATGATGTATTGGCAATTTAAAAGAATGTTAATGACTCAGACGATACATTTGCTGATTCCATGACGTTGCCCATAGGGTTGGACCCGTCCCCAACTAATGCAGCAGCAATTTTCTCAAGTGTGTTATTAATTCCGGTAATGCTGAGATTCAAGTTCGAAAACTCTTTTACAACCGTCTGATTTGTTCCGTCTGCATGTCCGACATTTGCGTCATCATGTCCCACATTTGCGACATTTGAGTCATCATTTGCGCCAGTTGAGTCATCATTTGCATCGCCCATATGTTCATAAATATCATTGCGCCCCATGCGAACGAACCTGATTATCATAACAACAAAAACCACCAACACCATGGCAACAAGGAAACACAATAGCATCTTTCTCATTACATTTACACCCAATACTCGATACACTCCTCAAACCCAGGTGCGTTTGTTCTGATAATAATTTAATATCCTTAAAATATAAAAAAAACAAAAACCCTTTTCACCCTCAATTATTATTTTTCTTACAAAGTGGCCACGTGTGGTGTAAAAGTTAGCATTGCAGTCTTATGAGCTGTTGGAGGCGGGGCAGTACCGCCCATGTGGACCACTTTGAAATGTTGCAACAATTTACTTAAAATCTTTGGATTGAAAGAAAATGTCATTGTCTGACAATTGAATGACCAATGACATTTTCAGTAAACATGTCGAAATGTACTTTGCGTCTTCAAGAGAACATTCAAAAACTTCTACATTTTTTGGAGTTTGGCACACATGTATGACGTACTTGGGATCTAAAACGCCAACAATTGCGTTATCTTTATTTTTGTACGGCATGCTATACAATTGCTGTCGGTGCAATGGTTTATAAGTTGGCTGCATGGCATTAAACGGTTCCTTGTGTCCAATCAAAAATACGCGTGTCTTGTCATCGATGAATTTGAAATTCATTTTTATACTTTTACTGTAAGTCATCTGAGTTCTTTATATTACTTTACATCATGTCGATTATTTCGAAATCACATCACAATTTGTGGAATATCGTAACCGCTCATTGAAGGTGTTGTGATGTACGCAGCGATTACTCCACTGAGATGCAAACAAATTAGCAACCCTGCAATGCCATATTTGATATACGGCTTTCCTTTTTGTTCTTCCATAATACCAATCATTTTCTCCTTAATTTCCGTCATCGACTTCAACCGTGCAGCGGCTTTCACATCACCCGGATCCTTGCTTGGTTTGCCGGTATGTTCCTTGGTAGAGACTACTTCTTCCTCCTTCCTCGGTTTGGCGTGTTCCTCGGAAGGACCCTTAGGATGAATTGTTTCTTGGGGGAATTCTTCCATTGCCGATTCAATTGGCCCATCGGCGTCCTCACCATCTCTAGTCGATGCATCATCAGTTGTTTCACTCGCATTATCATATGTGCCATCATTTACTTTCAAGATACTAGGTGATCGTTCTTGCGGATCTTTCTTTTTCGATTTACCCCCAATTAGATTGTTTGAAAACGACACACGTTTTTCACTACTCATGATTATTGTCAATATTTTTGATTTGCAAGTTGTCGCGCTTTCAAAAAAAATGAAATAAGGCATAATTTCGTGTCTTACAACAATATACAATTTACACAATGAATCTTATCAAAATGTGCGATATTGTACGTCCCTACATGACGTGGCAATTCTTACACCAAAAGCCTGTGCCCGTCCATGTCTATGCGACGACATTTGTAAGCAAGAATGTGGAACCTGTGCACATCCAGACTGGATTTAACGTGCCGGAGTTTCCTGGATTTCCGATATTTGAGCTCTCAACTGAGATTACCAAGATCGGAGAACCGCTGGTGTCTGGCGTGTCTGGCGTGTCTGGCGTGTGGATGTGTCCTCTACAGTCAGGTACTAAATTGTTTGCAACATGAGTTGCGCACGCTTGTTTCCATCTGTGTATGGGATTGTGGCCCCGTGACATGCCGTAGGTCGATCCTGCTCTGTCAATTTTGTTTTTTTCTTGAATGCGTTCGGCCTTTCATGAGATGTAATGTCCATGACTGCCAGCCTTGCGATTGTGAGGCTTGATTTGCGATCCCTGTCGACGTACATGCGTGTTTCTGGTAAGAACTGCAGACCTCGGACAATTGGGTAATCAAGTTTAAACACAACATTTTCACCATGTTTGTTTTTATAATAATCATTGGGTTTCTTCCGTTTTCTCGTCTTGTATTCCTCGATTAGCTTCATATCCTGAGGATTTGATGTCGATGGTACACGGCTATTATACGGGAAGTGGCCAAAATATTCCTTATTGACCGCATGATCTTGAACAAGCCGCTTGTACACATGATGTGCCTCTTTGGCAGACGCCCAATCCATTTTTGTAGACAAATCTTCATCAGTGACTCGAACGTTTTGTTTACCAAATACTTGTTGACATGATTTGAAAGTGGGGCCTATTGGGGCTGATACCTCACCAAGACCGGTTGGACTCATTGACTTGACGGCTGATCCATATGCCACAACAATGTTGGTGTTCGGATGGTTCATCCCTTTATTGATGTCTTGTTTTACTTGGCTAAAATACGAATCCAACGTCTTGCGCTTCTTCGCATATACACCTAGCATATCTCGAGATTCTCGGCGTCGCAATGCCAAATTCCACCAAAATGGTCTGATTTTGTTGTATTCATTGACATATTCCAATATGTCGGAAGCCGATGTTGTTTTCAAAGTCCCGAGATTGGTCCACGATTTTTCCAAACACTTGCAACGTTGAGCCTTCTTTTTCTGCATTGACGTGATGCCGGCATTGTGATAGTACTCACCTCGAGACAATGACCAATGTCTCTTCTCGACAGATCCGTCATCTTTGATCCAAACATAACTGATGGCTGCAAGATTTGTGCGACCAGGGTCAAGTCCTATAACAAGCGTGTCAGTGCTTTTTATGTAGCAAGACAAATTCCTGTCATATTTGTCATCATCAACATATGTAGGAGGGGAAGGAGGGTCATGTTTTGGTAGTTTTTGACGTGTCCGCTTGAGTGAAAATTGTTGCGATAATGATACGCCATCAGTGGTGACGGAGTAATCATTTATCAGTTTTTTTCGGCGAGTTTTTTTGAAGAAGGAACCGATCATGCGATTTTGTGAGTCGTCGCAAATGCCATATACACACAATGCTTTGATGTATTTGGGTGAAGATTTCACTACTTCAATTTCGGAAGCGTACGCTTGACGATCCAGTTTGTATTGATCCCATTCTTCGTCGGTTTTGCATTTGTTCTTGATCTTCTTGATTGGCTTGGGGATGGCTTGTATCATTTTAGTGTGAGGTGATGTCCCATTGCCAAACTCTTTTAAAAGTATGGCATGCTCCTTGCGGTACAATTTATGCCTGACAACCTCTTCATTGTTTGGAAACAAGTCATTAAATAAGAAACATAACGTGCGAGTATCTAAGCGCACATGTGCCCGATGTACATTGAATATTGGAGTCGATTTTGACATTCTTGCCTCGAGGGATGAAAATTCATGTTGCATCCATATATTGAATGCAAACGCTTGTGTGAAAGTCATGTCATCCTTGGCATGTTTGTTTCCAATGAACTCTTTGTTGTTGACAGCAATAAGACGCATCTTGACATCCTTGATGAAATCGAGAACATTTGATGGTATAGGCTCGTCGTGTGTGTCTAATTTTTCAATGGGTGACCGTATAAGCCGAACTACTTGATATGTCTTGATGGTTTTCTCATCCCAAGCTTTTAATTTCAGCTTGACTAAGCGTGTGAGCTTGTCGAATAAAGGATACCATGTATTATTTTCTACAGCTGTATAAAATGTATGACCTGCATAGTTGTGAATCTGGTCAAAGTATTTGAGAGCGTCGATGTCTTTTAAAAGTGCCGAGTCGGTGAATTTCTCGGAAACACGTTCATATGATATTTGTGATTATGTATCGGGGTATGCCTCTATCATTCCAATCACCAACCACCGTTTCCAATATGTGTCGTTTTCACTGTACAAATCTGGGATGGGAAGGTTCTCGTTCTCAAGGCGAAGCATGTGGAATGCAAATATCAACGATGTGCGATGGAGTAGACGACTTACGACTGTGACATATTTCTCCACACGATCTGAGAAAATGGCGTAGTCCTTGTTATTTAGTGTCATTGCCCCCTTCATACCGCTTTTGATGACTGTAATTGTATGCTCTTCTTCATACTCTTTGCCAACAAGACAATGTTTTAAACACAATGCCCATAGCCCATCCCAAGTAGTTTTAACTGGTATTTGAATACCACCTTTTGCAAGGATGGCACGGAGTTGTTTGGCATTTAAAGTACTAGCTTCTTCCATCATGTGATCACCATCTCCATATTAAACAAAACGTAATAAATTCTTATATTCTTTTTCCACTAAATTGTTTACATGTGCATAGCAATTTCTTACTAAACACGGTTTCATGCTTTCATGGATAGATCGTGCAATAGCCGTAGGGACATTGTTGCGAACAAACAAGTTTCTAAACACCCTTTTGACTTGTGAAAAACACAACTCGATTGGGTTATATTGTGGAGAATATGGTGGCGTGTACAAGATGGCAACTTTCCTTTGCAATTCAAGTTTCTTATGAATGGATGCATTATCCATTAAAACTAAATGAGAATTGTCGATGTCTAACTGGTCAATAAAGTTTTGATACAATACCTTGTTTATGCTCCATTTGTGCACGGTAAAATCAACTTTACCGCATGGGAATATTGCCATCAGTAAACTATAATGATTCCAACCACCCGGTGTCCTACATATGAGCTCTTTGTTCTTCTTCGAGTACCCATAAATAGGGCGTAGACATTCTGAAAACCCACATTCGTCAACACATACAATATTACTATTGATTGCGTTGGTATACCTCTTGACAAATTGTTCTGTCAACATTGGCAACGCATGATTAGTACATACACCACGTTTGTGTGCTCTCTTTTTTGAAAACCCAAGAAGCTTGACATATTTTGATATTGTGTGTAATGAAATATTTGAGAGACCGTTCATCTCGCGCTTTAATTTTCTTAAAGTCGAAAATGGGTTGTCTTGTATGTACATCATGATAAAATCCTTGCACTTATCAAAAAGTCGATTAATACGTGATATTTTTACCTTGGCTACATATGTCAACCTCTGATCTTTTTTCCATCTCCAAAGAGTACTGCGATGGACTTTGATAAGCACACTCGTCTTACATAAACCGTGCAATTGTACAAAATGCAATGCTAATTTTCGGAAGTCCTTGCTAAACATGGTAAACAAAAAATGTGAGATGAGTTCCGTTGATATTTGAACGCAAATTTCCAAAAAAACCTATTGGTTCATGTTGCAAAAGTAATTGGTCATGACTATAGAGTAAAAGGAATTATAAAGTGGGACGTAAACCATTTGGACCGGTACGAGTTAATGCAGTAGATGGGGGTCTATATTTTTTGAGGGAATAACGACTGTTTGAATGGTTGTTTTGAACCCATTGTTTTGCTGCGCGATTGCATCCGACACACAAAACACGTTGAGTTCGTTAGAAAACTTGGAAAGCGCTGAATCGATTTGCATATCGATTGGTATTTGTTCAAAATGTTCAATTAAACGTTTTGCCGCTTTAGGGGTCAAAACATATCCGTGAAGGTGCCAAAATTGTTCAACTTTTTTAATTGCCGCACCATCATGTGTATCAATACCGTCACACTTGAGACAAATGCACCCAAGTAACACCATATCCCAATCGTTAGGAAGCGTATTCAATATTTGGACTGTTTTACTGAAAATGTCGTCAGCAAACATGACATCGTCTTCAAAAATGAAGGCTAGTTTTTCCTTTTGCTCCGAGATGGCTTTCCACGTTTTCATATGACTCAAGTAGCAACCTACACCACCTCGCGTCAACTGATAATGCATGGTCCGATGCCCAGTATCTTCGTTATGGATGATCTCATCTAATGCCTTTTTACTCACGTGCTCTGCTATATCAAGGCGCTTTCCATCAACTGCATCAATTATCGACAGAGGAATATTTCGCAAGTCGCTTTGTATGTAGATCGTCAGAAAATTGGAAAGACGCTCAGGATTCCTTTTCATATTGATGATGTATGATCGAAACAATGAAGTGTCGATCAATTGGGATTTTTGTCGATTGGAATGGGACATGTACGCAAAATACACGAGTATGCATAAAAAAACGGACAATGTGAGTGTTATAAACAATATATTATCCGTATCCATGACAATACTCTGATAAAAAAACAGTGTAAGTTCAAGTGCATTCATTTTTATATACAATTTGTGTATCATGCTGAGAATGAGACGACTTTATTCCCCCAATGTGGCATCTACCATCAAAGACGTATCGTCTTTCGTTAAGGAAAACAAGTTGGCTGTTGTTATCTACCAAAACCGATCTTGTAATTTCCACCAACACATATATGACGCGTTAAGTCATAATAGAGAGCTTCCAATTATCGTAGCAGATCCTTGCTTCGCCAAAGATGTCCCTATAAACCTACCACAATTAGTCGTCTTCAGAGACACCATTATGTCGGAAACCGTGGAGGGCATAGTTGAGATTGTATCGTTTATCAATGCATTGACATGCATTGTCGCAAGCGAGGCGGCGGCACCGATCATCGAAACGCGACTGTCAAAAATGATTATATAGTTCACCATGTGTTCACCATGTGTTCACCATGTGTTCACCATGTGTTCACCATGTGTTCACGCGTTTTCGCACGCGACAACATGTCCAGTGTGTGCGTGAAACTCACGCATAACATTGCAATCCACTGCAGCATCGCGCATGCATTGATAAATTGTAAACAACTCCTTCATACGCTCACGCGACTCGTTGTACACCTGTTGCTCAATATTCACTGTCTCTGTCAAGAAAGCCTTTTCGATATCTTTGATCTCTTTGAGGACAACTTTTAAATCTAGTTTAGATTTGGCAATCGCCTCTAGATTTCCTTTTGTTTTCTTACCTGCATTCAGGACAATCAACTTGGCCGCAATATATTGTTTTTTTCTCTCGTGATTCACGAGCGATGTCTCGTCCCGCTTTTCGATGCTAGGTATATCACTCATATATCTGTGAATATTGACGATCCATTCCCCCTTGGCTCGGTCCAAATTTGCATGACTACAAAACCTTCGGGCCCGCCCAATTGTCTGAATGTCTCCCGCCATATTCACCAAAGGCTCAAAAAAGTGTATGTGTCTGACATCTTTCAAGTCGATTGATTCATTGTACCCCTGGCTCGCGAGCATGACATGAACGATTTCGCCGTTTTTGTTCGCCGGATGATTATATACTTGTAAAAGCTCATTCAGATTCAAGCCTGCATCACCTTTCCCCAACTCGGTCGATATAGCAAGAATATATCTTTTCTTTTTTTCAGGTATTCCATTTGACACATTCAACGCAGTGGCGTCGGCTACGGTCAGTTTTTTGTACCCTAGCTTGTCCAATTCTTTGGCTATTGCGACAATACCCTGTCCACCATAACCCATCTTCGTGTAGAATGCGCTATACACATATTGTTTTTGAGAAGGATATTTCGATATGTTTTGCAAGAGGAAAGGCATTTTTGTCGAGAAGTCACTAAGGGACATGTCTTTGTCGAATTTGAACATAGTGTTTGCATATTTCCTCGCCGGCTCCCAATATTTTCCGGCTTTATTCGCCTTTGATAAAGCGATGTAGTCTTTCTGCGCGTTGGTGACGTGTTTATATGCATCAACATACTTCGTAAATTGCGCATTGCTCATTGGAGCGCGGATTATATCGCGTTTATCATTAAGTAACGGAAACTTGGTAGTGTCGCCGCTCATGTCAAAATAACTGATCATGCCGCGAATTTGTTGTTTGAATAATGTCAATTCTGCTTTGCTCTCTATATTCGGCGGGGCAATGGTTGGTGATGTTGAATCGCGAATCATATTCATCAATTTCAAAATATCCGGGATGTTATCACCAGGGGTTGCCGTCAATATGATGACCTTCAGGTTAGGATGTTTTGTTGGGTTGAGGAGCTCCGCCTCCAAAAGCGCATGTTCTTTCTGCTGAGTTGCGAGAGGTCGAAATAGATTATGGACCTCGTCTATTATGAGCACGGCGTTGTCCAAATCCACATAGGGTTCACACTCTAAAATATCGGTACTCTTTCCGCCCGTCTTTTTATATTGTTTGGCTTTCACAACGCGGTTTGAAAGCTTGGCAAACGTCAAGAACTTGATGTTTCGTTTCTTAAAAGCCGCAGCAATCAGCGCTTTGGAGTGTAAAATTGTTTGGCCCTTATACACGCCTTGTTGGAATCTTGGGAATAAGTTGAGCGCACAATCATGGAACTTGTAATCAGGGTTGCTCGCTATCGCATCAATGGAACTTGCAAAGATGATAGTACGTTTGGTATCCCAAAACGCGTCAATGACGCCTGTTGCGGTGCATGTATTATGCGTGACAGTAAAATCACCAAGCAAATATCTATGATTTCCGTCGAGCGTGAATCCAAAATACGCACCTTGTCCTACATGCGATACATTTACATTAAACACCAGTGGATTATTGATATCCGCCGGATGTACACCAAACCGCCGAGGTATATCTTTCCAAACACCAGCAATATACATGTATGCGCCCTTTGAATACACGTTAAATCCCAATGACCTCGCTAAGAAGACAAGGTCGTCGCGATACATGATGTAGTTGGGTACCTCATATGCGCGGTCTACAACTTTCCCACAATTGTCCAACACACCTGCGAGTACATTTCGTCGCGTGTTGACGTCATTGATTTTGTATTCTGGTGATATACATGTCGTTGCCAAGTATCCAACATCATAAGGGTCTTCGTGTGTTATTTGGTATTGAAAATCGCAAGGAGCCCGATATCCCTTCAATCCGCTGCTTTGTTTGATGTAATCTTTGACCTCAACCTGAACCAAATCTCCGGCACTGTTGATTAAACATAACACGTGTTCGGAATTCACTGTATAACTATGACCATATGGATCCGCTACCTCATACATGTCATCTGTTCCGGTCCCCAGAGATAGCACATTCCTAGGCGTAGAATCATCGCCCATAACAATATCGCCCACCACGATGTCTTGAACATGTTTAATATTACCGTCAAACATCAATATTGGCGTGTCTAATGCGTGGCATTTTCCGGAGCCGGTCGAATGCCAAGCAAGCATCCCGCGTTTGTCATCGTTGGTGTTCGCTACACGCTTCATGATCATGTTCACAACCGATTGGGGAACGCTTGGAAACATGCCGATTTTCTTTTTTTTCACAACCTTTATTTCCTCGTCCCCATCGAACTGAGATCTATCCTTTTTATAGTAAAACTGGTTGATGATTCCGTTATTTTTGTATATCACGTTATATCTGTCATTTCCATACCGCTTTGCTATGTTGTAGTCTTTTTTAAACTTTTCCATTTGGCCCCTGTCATGATTCATCGCATTTGACAAGACCATCCAATCCGCCTTTACATTTGGATCTAATGCCCTATAATCGATATATTCTTCTTGTTTAGGAGCTTCGGGCTTTTCATCATCTTCCTCGAATACACAACGGTTTCCTTCCCCCACTAGTTCTCCAACCTCGGGTTTCTCACCATATTTTCGTTTTGAGTATAGGTCGTCGAGGTACACTTCCAAGTTGTTTACGTCCATGCGATCAAGTGGATCAATTGCTTGAACAACATCACCAGTTTTCTTGTTCACACAATCATACGTGTACTTTGTAGTTTGTTGCAACTGACATCCAGGTTTTGCTGCGCATTTTGTGGATTCCACCACTACATTGTTTGCCATGTTCTTGAATTTTGAATGGTATGGTTTTAATAGCTTTTCATCGACACCGCTGCCACATATTCGCTCTTGTTCGGAAACCCAACATACCCCTACATCACGTTTATTTTTCCTGCTAAGGCCGGACGGATCCCACATGCCCTTGACCGCTTTGCATTCCGCGTCGTTGTCAATCGTCGAATAATATCGCCGGGACGAATCCATTTGATTGGATGCAGTATTTGTGAATTTGCAGTTATTTTTTGTCTTGATGTGAGCCGCTTCGCCCACGTCGCCGATGACGTTATGTTTGAAATCGTCCACATCTTTATACCGATAGGGATTCATTGGGGGCTTGTATACGTTTTTTGGCCCAAAATGTTGTTTGCACTGTGTGTCCAAATGTTTGATATATTTACCGATCCCTGCCTTCATTTTGTCATATTCTGCGTGTTGACTGTCCATTACAGATCGTGATATATTTGCACCTGGGTATTTTTCCAAACAATAAAAAAAACGAATACAGCATTTCTTAGTTATTCCTTAACAATTTTGAATTAAGTGATGATATCAGCATTAACACATTATACTTCGAGTATATTCAACATAAGAATGATCAACTCGCGCATAACCAAGGCAAATAGGCACAACACGCCCACCATGTGTTCTGTGTCGAGGAGCAATACCACATTCGAAGAAGTGTGCAAAGACCACGAGCCTTCGATGGCGTCAATATATGATGTTGTCGGCATACCTCACCCAACAGTGGCGAAACCGAGAGTAGTAAAACCACCAGCGGCAAACCCACCAGCGGCAAAAAGAAGTAGGCTATCTGCGTCTAAAGCAGAAATCGGAACAAGTACGCAAAAAGGATTCATTTACGTTATTGAACCAATGCAAAGTGTGCATTTACAGAGGCGTGCATTTTTCAATGAAGGGTACATGAAAATCGGACATGCCGAGTACAAATTATTCGATAACGATGAGGACAACTGTCCAATCCGGATGAATTATCACGTGTGCCGATTATCGAGTTACTTCTCAATAAACCCCATACTTATCGTGAGCGTGTATGAAATATGCGGTCACGTTGAAACTGGTCTCCGAATGGAGGATATGGTCGAAAGACCATTTCACAAGCATATGAGAACCACTCGTAGCATTGGAAAGATCAACTACGTGTCCAATCAACCGTCAAGCGAGACGTATAACAGACGCGACTTTAACTCTTTGATGTATAGCATAGAAACGTGCGCTGAAAACGCACACATTGCAATGGAAAATGCGTCAAACAGGGTAAACGTGAACAACACCTTGTACTTAATGGTAATGCGGAACCGGAACAAGTATTTCCTACCCCAAGGACTTATGGCCCTGCTCAAGGAAGATAAGTCATACAATCCCGATATCCTTGGAACATTCATGGTAAACTGTGAGATGCTTTGTGTTCCAGAGTTCCAGGAGATGATGACCGTCGTGCGTTTGCGCGATTGCTACGAGAACATCAAGGCGCAGATGTCATGCGCTTGATTCATTTCAAACAAAATATTACATTCTATTTTTTTGGTGAAAACGACCTAAGGGGGTGACAGGTAATGATACACACGCGGAGATGATGCAGCAATATATGATCGGCTTTGCAGCAATTGCCTACATTTTGGATGTATTGAAATGGATTATTTGGAACATGTTGTTTTGCAAAGAAGAACACTCGTCTGAATACGATTACGTCATCACCGAGAAAGTCATGGAATATATTGCCAACAACGCGTTTTCAAGAGAAACTCTGAAATACGGATACAAACACGAGACTTTCATCGAGGGGCTTATCATCGGACGATGGTTCGTTGCTCACGTGAAGATCGTGCCGGACAAAAACTTCACGGTAAAAGATATCATTATTTGGTTTCCAAAAGTATTGATAAAGAAACCTGAATGGGATGTTGCAGATGTGAACTTCAAGTCAACGTCCACAGAAACGACAATTGATGAGTTTGCATGCGATGACACAAGCACCGCATGCATTAAATACGAGCAAATATCAAAATCAACGGATTCGATTGATTCAAGATATATTGTCGACAAGAAAATCATTCAAATGTACAACAGTCGCGATACCGAAACATGGAATTTTGCGATGGATTTCGTGAAGAGTCTCCCCGACACTGACAAGTGTATGGTGGTATTCGGTGAGCCCGGGATCGGGAAAACGACCATTGCGAAAGCTATGGCAATTCACAACAATGCCCGTCTTTTGAAAATCGACCCAACATCGGTCGGATTAAATTTAGTCAACGCCTTGCGGTACGATGACAAACCAATCGTTGTTTTGATGGACGATATCGATAAAAGTTTACAGCTGATAAGTGATGGCAACGTGGATCACTGCCATCGTGATTACATGAGGTGTGTGTATGACAAGTGCTCATGGAATGGGTTGTTGGATGATCTGAAGGATAAGGAAAACATTAAAGTCGTCATGACAATGAACTCCGTGCCATCGTATACCGGGGTAGACATAACAAACACAAAATGGTTGTCCATTT
The DNA here is from genome assembly GCA_037349105.1 of Limnomonas spitsbergensis. Taxonomy (NCBI): domain Eukaryota; kingdom Viridiplantae; phylum Chlorophyta; class Chlorophyceae; order Chlamydomonadales; genus Limnomonas; species Limnomonas spitsbergensis. Next base: position 155,039 of record JAYJMM010000093.1, on the reverse strand, counting down.
GTCCGTCAATGCTCAGAGCTGGGCGTGTCCAGAACATGTACAAAATTTTGCCTCTTGGCAAGTGGATTTCGTACACGCCGTTGTCAGCGCATTAATGCGGTACATTCAGATACCCGCACATGTTATCACTTAAAGGCAACATTAGGTATCATTGTCAGACATATTAAATGAAAGAGCCTGTCACAAACAAAAAAGGGAAATCTATATACAGTGAGCACAAAAACAAGGTAATCGAATTCAAAAAAGCGTATGAAACGATTGACGACATGAAAGTTGTCATTAAAAACTACAAGTTGAAATTGGTTGAATTGCAAGCATGTGCGGAATGTGATTGGGATGAGGTGATGAAAACAAAGGATTTGATTATTGACGCAGAAGAGGCATTGAAACAATCCAAAGAAGACTGTAACGAAATGGACTACTACAAGAATGTTGGGGACATTTTACTCAAATATTATGAGACGTACGAGACAAATGAAGACGACGTATCTGATGAGAAGAAAACGAGCAAACGTTCCATCCTTAATTTTTTTGATACAGCCAATGACCATCAAAAATCATCAGATGTTGACACGCGAGGTACCTTACTAGAAAAATACATGGCTGTCGTTGACAATACATACACACGGCAATATGAGGACACGCATGACGATGAGGTATGTCAATTCTGTAAAGAACGCACCCGACAAATCATGTACAAAGACGGGATATCGTATTGCCAAAATTGTCATCTAGTTGAGAGAGTACTCGTTGAGGTTGACAAACCCTCGTACAAAGAGCCCCCTACCGAAATCATTTATTACGCGTACAAGCGAATCAATCATTACAACGAGTGTTTAAACCAAATACAAGCCAAAGAATACACCGACATTCCAAATGATGTCATTGATGCCATATTGGTCGAATTGAAGAAACAAAAGATCACAAACATGGCGACCCTAACCACGCGGAAGGTAAAAGACATATTGCGCAAACTAGGAATCAACAAATTTTACGAACACACACCATTCATCATGTACAAGCTAAATGGGATTCCGCCCCCTCGATTCGGTGAGGAACTCGAAGAGAAATTGCGACAAATGTTTTTTGCGGTCCAAGTGCCATACCTCAGGCATGCGTCGAACAAGCGAAAGAATTTTCTGAGTTACAACTACGTATTTCATAAATTTCTCCTTATCCTGGGAAAGCCCGAATTCTTGAAATACTTCCCGCTCTTAAAGTCGAGGGAAAAGTTGCATGAGCAAGAAACCGTCTTCCAAAAGATATGCATAGATCTAAGTTGGCCGTTTATTAAAAGCATTTAAGAAAAAAACATTCAGTAAGAATGAAGAACAAGTCATGACAAGAATGGCAAACACGCTCGCGCAAACCACGGAAATGGCTGACCTGGTAGCTCAATTAGAAAAGGCTAATCACAACTATTACAACGATGATGGTTTGTACCTCGCGGATGATAAATACGACGCCATGACAGAAAAGCTGAAGAAAATCAATCCAGAACACATGTTATTAAAACAAGTTGGCGCACCTTCAAAGTCAAAAATGACGCTACCGTACTATTTAGGTTCTCTCGACAAGAAACTAGACGATAAAAGCGTGACCAAATGGCTGTCTACACGGAGCGGGCCATTCGTCATCAGTGACAAATTAGACGGAGTGTCCGGGATTTTGACAACTGACAATACCGGGAAACGCACTATGTACACAAGGGGGGATGGAAGGAAAGGAGAAGATGTGTCATTCTTGTTGGATTACATCAAAATGCCTGCAACCTTACCCATGGGGTCAGTTCGAGGAGAATTGATCATCTCTCTCGAAAATGGCAAATCACTTAAAACAAATGGCGTGGAGTTCAAGAATCTTAGGTCCCTTGTATCAGGAACCGTCAATTCCGTCACTTTGCGCCGCAAGCTCGTTTTGAACGTGATCGACTTTGTTGTCTACCAAAAGTTTTCACAAGGTGACGTACAGGAAAAACAAAGCAGCCAGTTGAAGGCGGTGACAAAACTAAAACACAGATGCGTTTCAAACGTGATGGTTGACACAATCTCCGATGTCGAACAGTTGACAGATATCCTGTTGAAAAGGAGACACATCAGCAAATACGAGATGGATGGGATCGTTGTCACTGTCGACAAACCTTCTACACTTGTGGTGGGCAAAAATCCGGTGCAATCATTTGCATTTAAGACGATACTTACACAACCGACCGCAACGGTCACGGTCACAAACGTCATATGGGATGTATCAAAGGACGGTTACCTGAAGCCCGTCATCGAATTCACCGAAGTGGAGCTGAGTGGCGTGACAATGTGTCGAGTTAGCGGCCAAAACGCAAAATACATCGCCAACAACAATATTGGTAAAGGAACAAGGATAGTGGTCATCCGGACCGGCGACGTGATTCCATATATCGTCAGCATAATAGAATCTACTACCGCTCAAATGCCCGAGCTCCCTTACGAAATGAACGAGTCGGGTGTTGATGCCGTTTTGATCGGTAATTCGGATGCACTAAATGAGAAGAAAATAGTGTTTTTCATGCAAACGATTGGAGCCAAAGGAGTCAGCACGATGACAATCCATCGATTATACGAGATGGGCTTTAAGACGATTGATTCAATGATATCGATGACGTCATCGTCTTTACAAGACCATGGGTTCAAAGCGAAGAGTGCGGACAACATTACACAGTCAATATCTGCCGCAATGCGGGATACCGACTTCATAACTAAGTTGGTTGCAAAGAATACATTAGGGCGTGGTGTTGGCGAAAAGAAGCTGAGACTAATTTTCGAACACGTCCCTGATTTATTGTCCCCCAAAGATGGTACAATTAAGGCGCGTTTGATGCAAGTCCCTGGTTTATCTACCAAAACCGTTGACATGATTTTACAAAAAATATATTGATTCAATTATAATGGACGACAATAAACTCAATTATGTTGGCATGTTTCTTTTTTTCCTCACCGTCCTAATCTTGATCACCGTTATGTTTGTAATCAACTCGAGAAACAAAACTGTGTCTGTTGAACACTTTGAGCCCGATTGGGATACCAAATGGACAATGGCTCTGGTGTATTCGAAGTCGTGTCCTCATTGTGAAGCCATTGTGCCGATCTACAACAAGATTCGGAGCATTTTGTACAACAGTGCCAAGCTCGACACTTGCAAGTTTGACATCCTCGACACAGTTGCTACCGAATCCAGTGTTATTACGCCGACTGTCCTGAAAAAACTGGGGAACCCCCAATACGTGCCTTACCTTGTTTTGCGCAATCCCACAGGAGAAATCATCAAGTATAACAACAGTGGCACCCCGACTTATGATAAAATATCGAGCTGGATCATTTCATACGGACCAAACTGTTCCCTGTCCACAATATTGTCAGTGTAATTACTCCAATGTGAGAAAAAATTTACCATTGCTCTTTTTTGACATATGCGGATCTCTTGGTGCATTATCGGTTTTAGGCGGATACCCTTCCATTATACTGCTCTGGTGCATGTGTTTGCGAGCATGGCTTATCATATGAGTTTGTCCTTGGTTTTGCCCCTGTATTTGCTCTTGTTTTTGCATTTGATCATATGCTTTCTCGAGATAATTGGTGCGTTTATGTGAGACTTGTCCATGAGTAGGTCTAGGCACCTCTTCGTCCTTTTGCTGTGCATTATATTTCATTTCTAGGTCTTGAACATCCCAACTAATGTACAACAGATTCGGAAAGTAATATTTTACAAAGAAGCCGGCATTTTCCAATTGAGTCTTCACGAATTGGGTACATTCGTTAATATCGTACGGTGGATATCCTATCTTAAAAGACGGTACACAATATACGCATCGCATGGCGTTCCGGTGCACCAGGACTCTTATATGTTTTTCACACGATTTCATGATCCCGGCATACACATCCATCCTTTTTTTCTTTTTTTCGGCGAACGATTTGTATATATTGACAATATTTAAATCAGTCATTCTACATTCTGCATTTATTTGGATATAAAGCGATTTACGTTTATAAAGATACAAAGCCTATATGTCGTACTCGTTGAAAACACAATGTATCCATGTGACTCATAACAATTTTGTAATCGATCCCGGAATGTCAGTAGAAGAGCTCATCTTGACGTCAGATGGCATGTACAATATCAAATCTATCCCTTTACGTGTTAAGAAGATTGAGGTCCGTGGGTGTTTTCTCAATTTTGGCGATCTACGTTGCGTTTTCTTGGAACAATTCCACGGTCATGATTCTGTTATAGTTGGCAAACTCCCACAATTTGCTAAACATGTTCTACTCGATTCGTGCAATGTAAACACGTGTATTTTAAACCAATGTGTCAATTTGGAGGGGTTGTACCTTTACAATATGGAAAATTTCACCGAAACAATTCCTCTTGATTGTTGGCTAAATTGGAAGCATACGTTGACACAACTGATTGATGAATTCACGTGTAGCAGGAGTCTGTTCGGGACAATCCATTTGAATGCGTTGAAGACGTTAATATGTACAGCAGGTAACGAGAACAGCGGTTCGTTTTATCACGAGATAGATTTAGCCGACGGATTGATATTGTCGGAATGTAAACTTGGAAGAGTCATGTTGACGCATGGCCCTCGGCTAAAAGTAATGTCTATGTCAATGCAAGACTGTATTGTGAAATGCCGTGAGTGAGTTTTTGCGTTTTACATTAAAGAAATGAAAGATTAGCGCGTTGTACGATGAGAGTAACCATTTTGATCATTGTTACTGTTGCGTGTACCGTATTGGCGTTTTATGCTTTTAACAAAACACCTAATGGGTTTAAAATGATGGAAATCGATAATGCTGGTATGATTAACAATCAAATTGTTCGACAGAAATACCCTATACTCGTCACGACTTCATCTAGTGAAGATGTTGTTAGCAAGCTGAAATCGTGTACGATGAACATCGAAACTCTAATCCTACCAACCGGTGCCACAATTTTGAACACAAGCGATTTCTGTGTTTTGACATGTAACGAAGACACCGAAATCAAGCTCGTCCATCCATATTTTGGAAGCATCCTTCGGGGACATTCGTCAAAGCAAAGGTACTTCAACAAAGTCAAGAATTTTGACTCCTTAAAATGCGAATACATCACTGTTGTCCTCCATAAACATAGTACCCTTGTGCTCCCGCGGCAATGGACGTTCACATGTGACTACAACAAATGCAATGCCTCATTTATCAAAGGCGTGCTTACATATGTAAGCGATTACATGGTGGCGTAATCAAGTGCTTTGAACTATTAATGTGCTGCCATGGGCGCGGCACCTCGGGGCCATCCTACAATCTGGGCTCCAATACCGAAACCAGCACCTTGTCTGGCGCTGCTCCCTATACTTGGTGCAAAAAAGTCAAGCAACGCGAATGTACAGGCAGCACTGAGCCCAATCATCAGAATGTCCTCCCACCCAAGCTTGATTTGTGGGAAGAAGAAAGATGCGATTGCGACAACAAGACCCTCAAGGATGTATTTCGTAAGCCTAATGATGAACTCTGTTGCATCAAACGAATAGTTACTCATTTACAGGTATGGAAGAAAAAGATATAAAGCGTTTCACTGTGTTTGTTGTATGGAGACTAATAAGACAGACTTCCTTACGTATGATGAGCCAATCCGCGGACAGGCATTCGTTTGCATGTCATTCTTGTGTCCCGAGAATGTGATCAAGGACAAACAAGTGTTTTTCGTGAGCAAGTATATCTCGAACATGACCGTTCAGATGAATGAGCTTCTTTCGCACTTGGAATCAAAATACCCTGATGACCTTGTACACATCCGGGGGCTTCGCGATACGCACGACTACATGTTTTCGGAAACGGGTACACAAGAGAATTACAAAAGCTTTTGCAATACGCATTCGGCGACCCTTGAAGATGAATTTCATAAGAGCAAGAATTACCAGACCACCATCCGCGGAGTTAAGGTTCGCGGCGTGTACAACACGATTGAGGAAGCGCAGAAGAGGTGTAAGAGTTTGCATATCAAAGACGATGTTCACAACATTTGGGTAGGAGAGGTGGGTGCATGGCTGCCATTTACCGACAACGCCCAGGATCTACAAGATCCAAAATACACCGAGAGCACACTAAACGATCTGATGGGCAAGTATCATGAAAACCAGGAGCAAAAGGACGTATTCTTCAATGAAAGAAAGCGTTTGATGGCCGCCGTTGAAAAGAAGGATTAATCATGAAGGAATTGTTAGTTATTTTTATTGTCATCGGGGTCCTCATGATAGTGCATGGAATGTACGAAGAAAAGGCTCGAGTTGACAAAGAAATCCCCAAAACGGTATTTAAATTTATACCAAGAGACATATACTACGACCAATTTTTCATCGATCAAATCGGGACGTATAACAAAGATCTGTTTTCATAAACACGTTGACCAACGTGCTCAACGGCGCATCTCGATGTACATCCCCAACCTGACTGCCAAATCCAAGATTAATATCAACATGCCTCCGAATAATATGAACAACAATATTTCAAGTATCTGAGTACGTAAGCTTCGCTCTGGTTTAGGGGCGTATGCACAGTTTTGCGGCTTCACTGTCGGGTCTACTACTACCACCTTATCAACTACCGTATCATTTGAATCTACTTCTTCGATGCTCTCTTTTTTTGCAATATCCTTCTGACTTTCAAAATGTTTGGTCTCATACCCAGGATATGCATCTATCGGCGGAAGCTCGCTAAAAGAAGATTTATTTAGCGTATCATTAACACCCTTCATTTGGTTGGCATACGCATCACAAAGAGGATCTTTCAGTTTTTTCCTTCGGACGGTAGCACTTTGCTCACTGCCGAAATCAGTACCCCATGCGTCTTTAATGTCTGTGAATGCCAATGATGAGTATCCGATTTGACCAAGCATTTCGAATCCTTGGATACCAAGATATTCCTTCAAATATACCTCAACGCAAATGAAAACATATTTTATGCGATATCATTAAATGATATATATATTGAGAAACGACTCCAATGGTCTAAACAAAGATGCTGGACTTCTTGAAAAAAAATACAAGGATGAGCATGTTGTACACCTCAAATACCCAAACGTCCACCCTCAACATATCAACTCTGTCATCGAGTTAAAGCAGTTCCTTGGCGATGCCAAGTTCACATCGGATGACACCATCATTATACTAGAGTCGTTGGTGTTTGCGAAATGCATGATGGTCTCTAAATTGATATGGATTCCAAATGCCGAATTCATGACTTCACAAGACGTGACAATGGCTAATGCGCTTTGTTCCGAAGTTTGGCATAAGACATCGTTGTCTAAAAAAATATTTGACGCACTGAATCGGTTGAATTCTGTCAAGCATATCGATATCGGATTCACGAGCAACGACATGTTGATTGAAGGCTCGAGCAAGTCTTTCGATAGAGCGCTACACGTTGCTGGCGCTAGCTGGTTAAAAGGAACTATGGATTTAATTAATTTTTGGAAAGCCCATCCCGATTTGCCCGAGTTGGTAATTGTGACCAAGATGCCTTTACAACCCGAGCAATATAACATCAAAATAATGAACAATGTGTCGGATGAGGGGATGAAAGATATAATGAACGATATTGGTATCCATATATGCGTCAGTAACGCGGAAGGATGGGGACATACTATTGTTGAGGGAATGTCGGTAGGATCGATCGTTGTTACAAACGACTTTGAGCCTATGAACACGCATGTGCAACACGGATACAACGGGTTTGTTGTGAATTGCACGAAGCAACCGTTTAGACAAGCTGTCAAAAAATTAACAAATACCGAAAGAGGAAACGACATAGCACAATGGTGTGTTTTTGACCCCTTGCACCTCTACAACACGTTAATCGAAATCCTAAACATGGATGCGAGCCTAAGGATGGACATGTGTCGGAATGCGCGCGCACACTATGAAGAAACCAACACGGTTTTTTTTGCGCCTTGTTGATAAAAATCGCAAGCCTTGAATTCCTTGACTCGAATTGACCACATCTCGATGTCAGTTGCACCGAAACCGCCGTACACTATGTGTGGGACTCGATGATTTGTGGACTTATTGCATAAAATTGCTCACAAAAACCGGTATGCACGCGCGCTCCATGACTTACACCTTTTATCCATGGACTTGTAAAAAGATCAATATCAGCAACTACATCAGCCATACCACTTGTGCCACGAAAAACCACAAAAATAAGTTTTTTCTCTTTAAACCACACAATCCATGCCTGCGCGTCTGTCATATTCGAACTTTGTATGAAATGAACTTCGGTTGGAGCTTCTAAATCGTTGCAAAATATGGGACGATCAGAAGGATCTTTATACGCGAGCTCTGAAAATGTCGCAGCCACGTACATCTCTTGTAAACACGATCTTCCATCAGAATCTTCAAAGTTCTCGAAACTATTTGTAAATGGGAAAACACGTAAACATATGTTTTTGAAAGTGGTCAAGAAATATGCCATTACTTCAAAAATCATAAACATCTTATTATAAGAACAGTCTTTAAAAACATATGATGAAAATGAAAGTAATTTATTTAAAAGTGCAATTCATCGGCAAAATATGTTCTGGTCCGCAATGTTTCAAACAATGGACCACTTATATCCACAGAGAATGAAATCACTGCTTGCAGCATTTGTAAGCGATTTACGGGTGGTGCGAAATTCTTTAATGACGTCCTCCACAGATGAATACGTCTTGATCACCGCTTTTGTAATCGGATTGAGTTTATTGACGACGATTGCGTTCGCTGCTACTCGCTTGGGCGGCAATTCGGCGCGCGACAAATAATCTTGTTGCATGGCTTCATCACAATCGAACCACATTTTGAAGTAATGGCCACCACTCTTCGAATACTTCTTGATTGCCAATGAAATGGCGGCAAGCCCTTTGAAATTCCTATTTTCTGCGGCCGCTTTTTGATCACAAAAGACTTTTTCAATGCGTGTCTTGTCCAAATGTATCATGGCAACGCATCCTTTTTGCAGAGCATTCGAAACCACTGTCGCCGGTAATACTTGCACCGTGTCATCAGAACATTCTCTGTCCAAGCGGAGCCATCTGAATTTTTTGTATATAAGATTGTTTGTAATCGCAGACATGATCATGTTGCGAGAAGCGTTTGGCAAGAAGTTGTTCTCGCGGGTGGGCTCGATGAGACTCTCGAACGTGTGAACTAATGTGCCATCCTCTGGATTGTACACTTGGATCTTGGACCCCCTCACTTGGGTATGTTTGCGATGACTGATGGAGATTCCGTTTTGATTGTAAAATGCATCGTTGTTCAAGATGTGGTCAGTTGAAGTATCAACCACTTGATTCGTCAAGCGTAACGTCTCATTGCTTGCTTCGATTTGTTTGAGCCTGACGTTCTCGAACTCTACCAAACATTCGGAAGTAACTTGGTTGTTGAATCGGTGCAGATTTCGCCTGGCAATATCCACCATTTTGTCCAGCTCAACTTGTGTGACCAAGAAAGCTTCATTTGATCGCCGCCCTTCATGAATAATCTCTTTATACGCATACGGTTTGATCATGTGATGTGTGTGCAAGTGATGTTCGAATGATGTGTTTACTTGACACTCAATCACTTTAAAGAATGACAATGAACCGTAATCAGCGACAAGGTCATTTGATCGTTGCTTTATATGTTTTGTTGATCCAATTTTGACGAGTATTTTATCGCCGATCATTTTGATTTTACCGAAGTACACAACCATTTTCTCATTGAAAGCTGAAACCAAAGCATCATGATTCACCTTTTCAATAGCAACAACATATCTGGCCGCTTCATTCGCCATGGCGTCTTTCATCGTTTGATTTTGCAACTCCAATTCATATTTGCCGGTCTCACGGATGGATATAATGACATCTTCGACCCACTCTTGAAAAACTTCGGCTACAGGTTTGCGAGATAAGATCAGTAATTTGTAAAGCCCTGCCTCCGTAAGAAACGTGATTTCTTGGGGTCCACCAAGGGTGTCAACAATCCTTACACCCTTGTGTCTAATTGTGTATGACGCAATGGATGCCCGAATATTTGCCATTTCAAGCACCTCTCCAATTTCGGAAGCACGGAATAATGGCTTGTCATTCTCCCACAATATGCTGACCTTGTGGTCGACGCCGTTTTGCACAAAGGCTTGTAAAATGTCCATGATGTGTGATTCGTTTATCTTATTTTACTTTGAGTGGCTGAGCACTTGTGTGAGATCGATACAATTACTCAGAAAATGCGTTCGTTTTTTTGTGAATCAACATGCCCACACAAGTATGCTGCGAAAATATAGCCAAGTCGGTGCCGATGCCAGAAAATACGGAAAGGTTGTGATTCAAAGATGTGGCAAGTGTCCGTGCGATCAAATGAGGTGAAAATATGGGTGCCATGTAAAAAGTAGTGTCTTATTTCTTACACTTGACCCATGTTTTAACCCCATCCTTCCGTAGCGTCACAATCCACATTTTGTTATCAACGCCTTTTCGCCGCTTACCAACGTCATCGTTTTTCGCAAGCATCCCCTTTCCTCTAGGCGATGGTTGGGTATTTACAATGATTTTCTTATTTATAGAACGCGTCTTCTTCAGTTTCTTCCCACCTTTCATACATTTTGACAGCACAAGTCTAAATAAACCAACATTATTGGCGAAAAAGTACAAATCTTGCTCTCTACATGGCATCGACATCTTATGAAAATCAATGAATTGAACCATGCGTCTAAACTCTATACTTACCATGCCGTTTCCAATGGGCATTGGAAAATTCACTTTCGTTGTGCGCATAGATGTTGCGGTGAGTTCCTTTATATTATCTACTATTTTAAAATACTCATTGTCATAGCGATACACGCATGATATTAAATCACCTGGGTAAAATTCGCCAAGAGCGGGATTTACTCTCATTTTGATGGTACCAAAATCTATAATATTATATTGTGATAACAAGTTTGATGGCGTCGGTTTATACATCATGACTATATTACCATCAATCTCATGTTTATCAATAAAAAATGACAATACCCACATGTCATGTATTTGGGAAAGAACATCGTCGTCGCTTTTTTCTTTGTCAACCCACAGGTTTTGACACAACCAGAAATACAAAAGTTTCAAGGTACTTGCCGGTTCCCATTCTATTGCTTTCGCTGTGTAATTGTTGTTTTGTGCTTTCTTGGATTCTGCATCTTTTTTAAATATAAGCAACTCGTCAGCCAAAGTACCGGCCATTTCTATAGTGATTGGGGTAGCATTGTACTTCATAAACCACCTATTTAAATCGTTAATGTATAACACAATATCATCATATGTAATCATTGTATGTAACTGATTGGGAGATGATTGTTCAATGCTCTTGGAAGTTGATGGTATCGTAACATGCGATTGCGGAATTCTATTGAACAACGATTTCATTTTTAAGTATAATAATATATATTTGTGTATGTTAAACGAAATGGTTTATGATGTAATGAAATCGCAAACACCCAAAGATAAAATGGTGTTTTACAATGGCATCGGTGCCAAAAAAGGCGGAATGCATACAGATGCCGAGTTTCGGCAAGTAATACGCATATCATTAAAACCCGACTGCAAATCCGATTGCCCAGATGAAAAAGACATGGATGGATGGATCAAGTGGAGCGGGGCATTAAGAAAAACGCGGGCAGAATGCAAGAAGCTTGTTGCAACCAATAAATTGATTGATGCTGCAAATAAAATATATGACGGTGCAAGTAAGGAGTTCGAATTGTGTATCGATTCTAAAATGTGCATGAATGCAGAACGAACTGGTGGCGCTAAAGCGGTCGCGGGATGTGCCGCAAAATATTGCGCCGGCCCATCAAAACGATTATACCAAACGAATGCAAAGCTTGAACGTCTCGCTGGGTTTTGACCAAGTCGCGTGTACAAAAAAATTACTGATCAAACGTCAATGTAAGCGTATGCCAAACTCTTGAACTCGTCATAGTATGCTTCGTTGGTTTGCTCGTCGGCAAAGGGATCCAATGGCATATTTTTGAAATAAGTAACATCTTGTAGCACCAATTTGAGCTGTGTAAGCGGATCAGGTTTTAACTTGAATTTAAATACGTCGCCATATTTCTTCCAAATTTTCAGCAGCCCGTACACACTACGCGTACCTACATTCATGCCTGCGTAATCACCATCAAAACTTGCGTATGCTTGGTACGCGTAAAAGTTTATTGTAGCTTTGAAGAAGGGCGGCAAGACAGTCTTCACAACATTTTGTAACGCAATGTCGTGTTCTGCTTGTTTTAGTACGCTTTCCAGCAAATCAATATCCATCAGCTCCTCATTCGAGAAGTCGTCCAGATGACTTATACACTTGTTGTGGAACACGCTTTTGAGTGTTTGTTTGTATGATTCTGTCTCATGTAATGAAATGTAAGCAAGTCCCTTGTTTTTTGACCACAAGTTGAACATTATTGAGTTTTATGAGTTTATCAGATACCGTATATCATTTTTTTAATTGGCATTATTTCTTACACCTGATCCATGTCTTCACCCCATCTTTCCGGAGCACAACCGTCCACATTTTGTTATCAACGCCTTTTCGCCGCTTGCCAACGTCGTCGTTTTTAGCCAACAACCCCTTGCCTCGGGGTGATGGTTGTGCATTAAGTTGTGCACCTGTCATTGTTAATATTACTCCGTTAAAACGTCCTTCATTTTCACCAAAAAAAAGCATATCTTGAGATTGGACTGGTCTCGTCAACGCATCAAAATCAATGAATTGACACAATCGTCTGAATTCTAAAACAATACTTCCTGATACTTCCAATGTTGGCAATGGAAAACTTACCTTCTCCTTACTAAAGTTTGTTTTCTTTTCGAAATTATCGACGATAATTTTCTCCGAACCTTGAATCGAACATGAAATTAAATCGCCAGCATACCATGGACCGGTGCTTTTGTCATTTGGCTTAAATTTGATATTCGTAAATTGATCAAAATAATAGTCAGCTTGGGATTGGGGTTCTTTGTATTTCAACTTCCTTACACCATCAACATCATATGTCTCAACAAATAACGCCAATGCCCACATATCATGTATGTGAGAAAGATAGATTCTCACATTTTGTTTTGGTTCATTATCAGGTATACGCCATTTTTTCGTATAAAGCCAAAAATACAACATGTCAGTTGTGATTAGGTCTCCGTTATCATCATGTAGGAGTCGATTGGCTGTTTCAATATCGATTGGGATCTTATTGTACTCGTCAAACCAAATAGTCAAGCCTGTAATATACGCTTGAATTGCCCCGGTGTGTGTCGGCATTAATATTGTACATATTATAAACACACACACTGTGGGTTTTGAGCACTTTTGCCATAAGTGCACGCAAACGCATCACTTTAATATTTAATTTGTATCCCAACTTCAATGGGAGGAGGACTTATGCAACTTGTTGCTTACGGCGCACAGGACATCTACCTAACAGGAAACCCTCAGATCACGTTCTGGAAGAACATCTACCGAAGGCACACCAACTTCGCTCTAGAGGCGATTGAGCAGACTATTTCCGGAACTGCCGACTGGGGAAAGCGAGTCAGTTGCCTAGTGAGCCGAAATGGTGATCTCATTCACAAGACGTATGTGCAGGTGACTCTACCTTCCGTCGAGGTTCAGCCCGGCCAGAGCTTCAGGTGGCTGGATAAGATCGGACACCACATCCTAAGGTCAGTTGAGATTGAGATTGGTGGGCAGAGGATTGATAAGCATTATTCGGAGTGGCTGGAGATCTGGTCTCAGCTGACTGTGCCAAGCGGACAGCGTGATGGATACGACCGTATGATCGGTAACGTCCAGGACGTGACCAAGATGTACAAGAACCCTGCCACATCCACCCAAAGCATCTTCACCCCATCATACACCATGCACATTCCGCTAGTGTTCTGGTTCAACAAGAATCCCGGTCTTGCGCTCCCTCTGATTGCGCTACAGTACCACGAGACCAAGGTCAACCTCGAGATCCGTAATAAGTCAGAGTGCTGCTATACCGACTCCACAACCGGCAGTCATCCCATTGTGCCGCCTCTAGACAACCTTACAATCTACGTTGATTATGTCTACCTCGACACTGAGGAAAGGAGACGTTTCGCCCAAATTTCCCACGAATATTTGATTGACCAGCTTGAGTACACTGGGTCCGAGTCAATTGTGATGCAGAACAACCCCAAGGTGAAGCTCTCGTTCAATCACCCTGTGAAGGAGCTGATTTGGGTGATGCAGCGGTCTGACTTTAACGATCCCACCAGCGTCGGGCACGGCATTTTCAAGGGATGCCAGCCCCTCAATTTCAGCACGGATTGGGAGCGCTCTAACGAGACCACCCTACAGGTCAAGCTCGACGACCTTGTCGACCCACTGTCCAATGTCTCATCAAATCTGTCCGGGCCTGTCGACATCGGCAACACCTTCATCAGTCTGGTGGACGCGCACATGGTCAACCTTCCTTCCTCCAAGAATCCGGTGTCTACCTGCAAGCTGCAGCTGAATGGACACGATCGGTTCTCTGTGCGCAATGGAACATACTTCGATACCGTCCAGCCTTTCCAGCACCACGAGAATGTTCCCAAGGAACGGGGCATTAACATCTACAGCTTCGCGCTCAAGCCCAGTGATCAGCAGCCAAGCGGTACCCTGAATATGAGCAGGATTGATAACGCCACCCTCAGCATGGCCCTCGAGAATGTGCCCATTGCAGCGACCTCTACCACCATGCCTGTGCTACAGACTTTCAGCGGTGAGTTCAAGATTTTCGCGGTTAATTATAACGTCCTGCGCATCATGTCAGGCATGGGTGGATTGGCATATAGCAACTAAAATAGGCCAACCCGCCCCCAATAAAACTGAAAAACATAGCCGTACAATGGGAACAATCCAAAAGACGTCGCACAAAAAAAAAAAAATGTAGCATCCAGAAACTACGATAGCGTGGCATGGTAATTGCGACAATTGTTGCATCAAAAAAACATTTCATAATCAACAACACTTCAGTAAATGTTTAAACAATTGGCAAAGGAATGCCATGAACACCCATCAAATAATTACGTAATCGTTGTCCATGCTTGGCATCAAGGGTCTGTTTGCGGAATTCGCGATTTGTGCAAACAGATAAAATGTTTCCATTTAATGGTACACCATTGCGTAATGCGCGTGTTAGTGCAGTGTGATCTTGACCGGTCGAAACACTTATGAATTGAATACTTGGGAATATAGCAACGTGTGTGCCCTCAATGCTACGCATTGTGACTGGGATGCGAACTTTATCACCATACATATTTAAGGCAAAGTCTTGAATGCCAAAAATTGTCCAAATCTTGGTAAAATTGTTAACATATGTGATATGTGCATTAAAGTCAGCATATGCCAAATCTTTTTTCATATAATTGCACTCAGCGCAACACGGTCTCGAGTTATCTGACGAGTAATCTCCCGATGAGTCCAACCTATCTATACCATACGACGGCAAGTTGCCACATAGATAGCACGGAGCACTCCATATATCGATCTTCTCTTTTATGGATAAGAAGTCCGTTTTTTCTTTTGGTGGTGCTTCCCTTAAATCGGAGCGTCCACCAAAGGACAAGAGCCTTTCCCTGCAATCCCCCATAATCGATGACCCGATGTATGCGTTGATTTTGCGAACATTGGTTATGAACACATTGATGTCAAATGGCCCTTTCATTGCGTTGCAAGTCGCACAACAAGGAACCGTGTTCTCATTGGTATATCCAACCAATGGGTCCACTCTGTCGAGACCATTGAGGTATTTTCCAATAATTGGCGCGTGATTGCAATAGAAACATGGAAGACTCAACTTATCTTTCATTTCCTCAAATTGGTCCAAGTCTATGAACACATTTCGTTGGTTGGCTGAAGTCACAACCGTTTTCATCTTGCGGTCCGGAATCGTGACAGTCAGATGTTGTTGCTCTTTGATGGCGTCGGGGTTTTTGTGAGCCCATGCCAAGTGTGTTGCTGCGTTTCGCGCCAAGAACCCTTCCTCATCTTCCTCCCGCGACTTGGCCCTCGATTTCTCAGAATACCCTTGCTGATTGTAGCATGTATTGCAGGTGTTCCTCCATGCTCCCTTGATCAAGTCAGCCCTCCACTTGAAGTCAACCTCAGGCGGCCCCTTTTTACAAGTAACACACTCCGTTGGCTTCGAAACCGTCGACGAATCAATAGGAACTGCAGCGATCACTGCCTTTTTGCGCTTGTCAGTACGACATGCCTTACACTCCAACCGCTTGGCTTCAAAATAATCAGTAGATTTCGTCTCCAAACAAGTCTTGCACCAACGCTGACCATCTGGCACTATGGGCACAATCGGCGTTTCCTTTACCACAACGCAAGATTTCGCAAGTCTGACCATTTCAATGTATCGTCACAGTTGTTCGGGAAATTGATCGATACTTTTTGTAATCAGGCGACTTCTTTAAATCGATTTTTAATAAAAAGACGTCACGAAAACATATCAAATAAGGTGTTGATGAGTTATTCGGTATCACAGTATAAAATGATACACTTAAGTCAATCATCTCGCATTGCCGCATTGCCAGAAAACGTACATATGCCGGCATTTATAGTTTCACGCACCTCTTCTGAATGGTTTGAATATTGTGCGAAAGAACAACGAAATATCAAACAAAAAATGCATTGCGTTGACGCAACGATACTTGGCAAGACCTGGATTTTGGAAACGTGTCGTACGAGCTTCGTTGTTTATTCATTTTTTGATGGCCGGTTTCTTTTGGCGCCATACACGCAAAAGCGCCCCCAACCTTTGATGAGACCCATCATACTTAATAAAATCGCGCTTTCCACTTATGTAAATGACTCGCATGCCATTGGGTGTTTTCACTCTTCTCTTGGTCTTCACAAATCGCACAAGGGCATTATCATTGCCTTGCCAAAGTGCAAAAAAATCGAAAGTAGTCATATTTCGAGTGTAAATCAAAATACTAAAAATGAGTCGTCAACAACTATCACCGCTTTCTGGTTATCTTGTCGGTGCACCGTTATGTCCCCGATACAGCGTGTTGAGCACTGTGTCGCTGCCAGGTTTCAGGCGCGCAAGCGGTGTAAAGCCCGATGCGACTCCTGGCAAGCTAGTTCCGTTGTCTCCGATGCCGCCTGGAAAAGCGAAGGATGTAGAGCCATTCAATCGCCGCAGTGTCCTGCCAAAAATCGTCGCCAAGGTCCCCGAGATTGTACCGTTTGTGGAGATCGAAGAGGTCGAAGAGATCCACGAGGTCAAGGAGGTGTACATGATCCCGGAGGGCAACACGAAAAACGTTGACAACCGTGCAAGCAGAATTGCTAAGAGGTTGAATGCTGATTGCAAACGTGTCATGGATGACGTTGAGGATTTGGACTATGCAGATGTAATAGAATCGTACCTGGACGAGGAAGATCGCAAGGCGATGTACGAGGAAGAGTGCGAAAAAGATCGAAAATATGATTACGAAGAAGACAATGTGAATGTCCACCTGGATTACACAACGTGGTGCGCTAAGGACCTTGAGGCATTGCACAAGAAAGATTACGATGACTGGTGTAATGAGGAGATTGAGACTAATTGCCGAGCGGCATTCGAGAAGACATATCTTCGAGTTGGTAAGTATGCAAAGGGCTACGAGGAGGCGTTCCTAGATTGGTGCAAGGTGCCAGCCAATGTCAATGATTGCAGGGTTTTTAAGTGTGCAGCAAGGCGCGAAGCTGAGTTTACTGCATGGTGCAAGAACAAACGCAATGTCAACTTTGATCGTTGGTGCACAATTCAAGAGGATTTGGCATGGGACTACGCCTCGGCCTACTCTAGTGACGAGGATGACCAGGACCAGTAGTTGTGGTCCCACGAGGAGTGCGAGTACTCCATATATTTTTTGCATGATATAAAGAAGTATTACACATATTGTATGAATGAAGCAGTCATGACAAACGTGTGCAAGTACATTCACCGCCGAGGCAAAAATGCCGGATGTGCCTGCGGAAAACAATGCAAAGAGAAGGCATATTGCGCAACACATATCGGCAAAGTTTTCGACCTTCAACAATTACCCAATGACATCATGCAAATCATAGTTGACAACATGATACAAAGCACAACGGAAACACCGTCTCAAATATTCAAAAAACTCCAAAGCATTTCCGGCTCCTGCAAAGAATACAACGGTATTGTCAATGCAAAATACGTCGACCTCTACAACAAACTCGCCTCCCCAAAACACGACGACATGAAAGACTTGTCCCACAAGCAACGATTGCATCTCTTGTTGGAGAGCGGTTGTCAGCGATGCAAAACGCCCCGCATCACAAAAATACATTGGCCCTTTCCAATCCGCGCCTGCCAAGATTGCATGGACACCATCACAACCCCTGATTACGTTTTAGAGGATACGTACAATCTATACAACTACAGGTCACCCAAGCATATCCATACGCTAACGTACAATAGAAGATTTGGCCAGTCTTCGTACATGAGGTACCTCACCAAGTTCGTCGAGAGCGATATCGGTTGCACCCTTAGCGAATACAGACGCAGATACGAGAACAATGTCATTGTTCACAAAACCCAATTGGCAGCAAATATTGGGGTAACGCAAGAAACTTTATGTTCTTACAGCTTGTCGTTCAAGACGTCAGATTTCCCAAACGAAGAGGCAGTTTTGGGAGAATACTATCACAAGTTAGCCTTTATATTGTTTCCTAGCAAAACATACAAATACGAGATTTTTATCCAAGAGCACCAGATAGTTTCGCAAGTTCGTACAAAAGTAGGATTCGAATGCTTGGTCGCTTATTTGTCAGCCCACGCCCTTGAAATAGAAGAAAAACTCGGTATACAAAAGTACCAAAGTTACAAGCGTTCACATACCGTATTGTTGAAAGCGCAATTGGCAACCACACACTTCCAGTATTTCTTAAATACGGACATTTGTACCGTTATACCCAGTTTCAACATACGACCAAAAGGTGACACGTTGGTGATGTTAAAGCGCGACATGAACACGTACAAACGTGAAATTGATGCATTCATGACAAAAAACGTTGTAATCCGCGATGAATATCTACTTGGCGTATTTCCAAACAGCGAAGCCGCTATCCATGTCGCACAAACAATGTTGCGCTATCCTGCGACCAAACTAACCAACGTTGAATGTCGCGCATTCTGTAAAAATTTAACAAAGTCAAAAAACTGGGCATTATTCATAGATTTTGATTGGGACAAATTGATTGGGTTTGTCAATACATACAAGCCGCCCGTTGACTCCCGTTCATTTAAATGCAACCAATGTGATGGTGGTCGATTGTTTACAGCCCAAGGGCTTGCGTCGCACTCACACGATGTACACTCGAAACACAATTCCCCACTTTAAAATGCCTGTACCGACACTTGTGTTGAAGAATTCAATTTTCTTTACCACATCGCAAGATTATGCAGTCTGACCATGTCCGAGACTGTATGTATTGTCACATTTATTTGGGAAATTAAAAGTACAATGTTCTTGACTTTATAATATAGGTGAACTTTAAATGACTATAGTCATGACCAATTACTTTTGCAACATGAACCAATAGGTTTTTTTGGAAATTTGCGTTCAAATATCAACGGAACTCATCTCACATTTTTTGTTTACCATGTTTAGCAAGGACTTCCGAAAATTAGCATTGCATTTTGTACAATTGCACGGTTTATGTAAGACGAGTGTGCTTATCAAAGTCCATCGCAGTACTCTTTGGAGATGGAAAAAAGATCAGAGGTTGACATATGTAGCCAAGGTAAAAATATCACGTATTAATCGACTTTTTGATAAGTGCAAGGATTTTATCATGATGTACATACAAGACAACCCATTTTCGACTTTAAGAAAATTAAAGCGCGAGATGAACGGTCTCTCAAATATTTCATTACACACAATATCAAAATATGTCAAGCTTCTTGGGTTTTCAAAAAAGAGAGCACACAAACGTGGTGTATGTACTAATCATGCGTTGCCAATGTTGACAGAACAATTTGTCAAGAGGTATACCAACGCAATCAATAGTAATATTGTATGTGTTGACGAATGTGGGTTTTCAGAATGTCTACGCCCTATTTATGGGTACTCGAAGAAGAACAAAGAGCTCATATGTAGGACACCGGGTGGTTGGAATCATTATAGTTTACTGATGGCAATATTCCCATGCGGTAAAGTTGATTTTACCGTGCACAAAGGGAGCATAAACAAGGTATTGTATCAAAACTTTATTGACCAGTTAGACATCGACAATTCTCATTTAGTTTTAATGGATAATGCATCCATTCATAAGAAACTTGAATTGCAAAGGAAAGTTGCCATCTTGTACACGCCGCCATATTCTCCACAATATAACCCAATCGAGTTGTGTTTTTCACAAGTCAAAAGGGTGTTTAGAAACTTGTTTGTTCGCAACAATGTCCCTACGGCTATTGCACGATCTATCCATGAAAGCATGAAACCGTGTTTAGTAAGAAATTGCTATGCACATGTAAACAATTTAGTGGAAAAAGAATATAAGAACTTATCACGTTTTGTTTAATATGGAGATGGTGATCACACGATGGAAGAAGCTAGTACTTTAAATGCCAAACAACTCCGTGCCATCCTTGCAAAAGGTGGTATTCAAATACCAGTTAAAACTACTTGGGATGGGCTATGGGCATTGTGTTTAAAACATTGTCTTGTTGGCAAAGAGTATGAAGAAGAGCATACAATTACAGTCATCAAAAGCGGTATGAAGGGGGCAATGACACTAAATAACAAGGACTACGCCATTTTCTCAGATCGTGTGGAGAAATATGTCACAGTCGTAAGTCGTCTACTCCATCGCACATCGTTGATATTTGCATTCCACATGCTTCGCCTTGAGAACGAGAACCTTCCCATCCCAGATTTGTACAGTGAAAACGACACATATTGGAAACGGTGGTTGGTGATTGGAATGATAGAGGCATACCCCGATACAGAATCACAAATATCATATGAACGTGTTTCCGAGAAATTCACCGACTCGGCACTTTTAAAAGACATCGACGCTCTCAAATACTTTGACCAGATTCACAACTATGCAGGTCATACATTTTCTACAGCTGTAGAAAATAATACATGGTATCCTTTATTCGACAAGCTCACACGCTTAGTCAAGCTGAAATTAAAAGCTTGGGATGAGAAAACCATCAAGACATATCAAGTAGTTCGGCTTATACGGTCACCCATTGAAAAATTAGACACACACGACGAGCCTATACCATCAAATGTTCTCGATTTCATCAAGGATGTCAAGATGCGTCTTATTGCTGTCAACAACAAAGAGTTCATTGGAAACAAACATGCCAAGGATGACATGACTTTCACACAAGCGTTTGCATTCAATATATGGTTGCAACATGAATTTTCATCCCTCGAGGCAAGAATGTCAAAATCGACTCCAATATTCAATGTACATCGGGCACATGTGCGCTTAGATACTCGCACGTTATGTTCATTATTTAATGACTTGTTTCCAAACAATGAAGAGGTTGTCAGGCATAAATTGTACCGCAAGGAGCATGCCATACTTTTAAAAGAGTTTGGCAATGGGACATCACCTCACACTAAAATGATACAAGCCATCCCCAAGCCAATCAAGAAGATCAAGAACAAATGCAAAACCGACGAAGAATGGGATCAATACAAACTGGATCGTCAAGCGTACGCTTCCGAAATTGAAGTAGTGAAATCTTCACCCAAATACATCAAAGCATTGTGTGTATATGGCATTTGCGACGACTCACAAAATCGCATGATCGGTTCCTTCTTCAAAAAAACTCGCCGAAAAAAACTGATAAATGATTACTCCGTCACCACTGATGGCGTATCATTATCGCAACAATTTTCACTCAAGCGGACACGTCAAAAACTACCAAAACATGACCCTCCTTCCCCTCCTACATATGTTGATGATGACAAATATGACAGGAATTTGTCTTGCTACATAAAAAGCACTGACACGCTTGTTATAGGACTTGACCCTGGTCGCACAAATCTTGCAGCCATCAGTTATGTTTGGATCAAAGATGACGGATCTGTCGAGAAGAGACATTGGTCATTGTCTCGAGGTGAGTACTATCACAATGCCGGCATCACGTCAATGCAGAAAAAGAAGGCTCAACGTTGCAAGTGTTTGGAAAAATCGTGGACCAATCTCGGGACTTTGAAAACAACATCGGCTTCCGACATATTGGAATATGTCAATGAATACAACAAAATCAGACCATTTTGGTGGAATTTGGCATTGCGACGCCGAGAATCTCGAGATATGCTAGGTGTATATGCGAAGAAGCGCAAGACGTTGGATTCGTATTTTAGCCAAGTAAAACAAGACATCAATAAAGGGATGAACCATCCGAACACCAACATTGTTGTGGCATATGGATCAGCCGTCAAGTCAATGAGTCCAACCGGTCTTGGTGAGGTATCAGCCCCAATAGGCCCCACTTTCAAATCATGTCAACAAGTATTTGGTAAACAAAACGTTCGAGTCACTGATGAAGATTTGTCTACAAAAATGGATTGGGCGTCTGCCAAAGAGGCACATCATGTGTACAAGCGGCTTGTTCAAGATCATGCGGTCAATAAGGAATATTTTGGCCACTTCCCGTATAATAGCCGTGTACCATCGACGTCAAATCCTCAGGATATGAAGCTAATCGAGGAATACAAGACGAGAAAACGGAAGAAACCCAATGATTATTATAAAAACAAACATGGTGAAAATATTGTGTTTAAACTTGATTACCCAATTGTCCGAGGTCTGCAGTTCTTACCAGAAACACGCATGTACGTCGACAGGGATCGCAAATCAAGCCTCACAATCGCAAGGCTGGCAGTCATGGACATTACATCTCATGAAAGGCCGAACGCATTCAAGAAAAAAACAAAATTGACAGAGCAGGATCGACCTACGGCATGTCACGGGGCCACAATCCCATACACAGATGGAAACAAGCGTGCGCAACTCATGTTGCAAACAATTTAGTACCTGACTGTAATGAAATGTCCACAATTTACAAACGTGATTTGTGTTTTGAATGGAAAGATGGAATTACCGTCGACTCATATACAAACATACGGAAAACAATGTATGCGTTTCAAATCTATTTATCGAAAACAAATATTTTGTTAGTGACACGTGATTCAATTAAAGAAATCGCAATTGAAGGTACACATGAGGTGTGTGTTTTACCGACGCAAGTCCGAAATTATGATATAGTATTAACAAATACATCGATCGTGGAATATAAATGGTTATCGGGAACAGAATCAACATCAATCACGTCCAACCTTCGTACAATTGTTGATACACTACCGTTTTTGTACAACGACATCAAGCGGTTTCGTGAAAATATTGCATATGGTGTCAAACAATATAAACGATCGAGATTGGCTAGCATAAATAATAGCCTACCTTTAGCACCTTTTAAAATATATATATTGCTCGACATATTTGAGATAAGCCCAAATGTATATGTTCATGCTTATAAACAATATGAAGAAAGAGACATATCACGAATGTGTGTGATTTGCTCTGGCAACAATAAGGAATCAAACTTTACTCATCCATTTGTTGAAGACCTTAAAGATGCTTTGATTGTTACACGTGGTAAAACACAAATGCTAAATATTGAGTCTAGAACATGGCCTACACATATTGATGGGTTTGGGGAAATTGATGGAGCAACCGAAATATCGCTTTCACCTTTTATATTGCTTTCTAAAACTGAAGTTACTCTTGATGTATATATACCTGGTCTAGACATTTTCAATATGGTACAAGAACCAAACAGATTCTCATTACAACCATACAATAATAATAAATTAAGTTATGAAATGCTTTTATCTGCTTTTGCTAAATTCAATAGAAGCCGAGTTTTTGATGAAAAATATAATAAATTATATAAACAAAAACCACACAACCGTGCGCGGTTGCTAGCGCCAAGACACGATATATCACAACACGAAGGCATAAGCCCGCGCCAATCAAGCGCCACTAGAACAAGCCCGCGACAATCAAGCGTTACTAGAACAAGCCCGCGACAATCAAGCGCCACTAGAACAAGCCCGCGACAATCAAGCGCCACTAGAACAAGCCCGCGCCAATCAAGCGCCACAAGCGCCACTAGAACAAGCCCGCGCCAATCAAGCGCCAAATAAATCAAACTAAATTTCATAATAAAAAATACACGTTTTGATTCATGTTGCAAATCTAATCGATCTTGACTATAAGACCGCCACCGCTCTGGTCTTTTTATTACAAATTGTGGGTCCACATAAACTCTCAAAATATGTTTTCACTCTCTGTTCTGAACTCATATAATGAAAAAGCAGAACAATTTATTTCAGCATTACACGCCGCCCTTGGTTTTATGAACCCATGCAAGATGAATCGCGGCATTGTGCGCTAAGTATTCCTCCTCGTTCGCCCCTCGTCTTTTCGCCCTTGATTTCACGTGATACTCGTTCTTGTTGAAGCAATCATTGCACGTGTTTCGCCAAGCACCTTTCTTCAAATCAGCCCTCCACTTGAAGACGACATCCGACCCCCCTCGCTTGCAAGTGACACATTCCAACGGCAACGGAACCGTCGATGGATCAACAGGGATAGCATCTTTCACAGATTGCTTACGCCTCTCATTGCGACACATCTTACACTCGGTACGTTTGCCCTCGAACTTGTCATCCGGTTTCACCTCATCACATGTCTTGCATTTGCGCTGACCATCAGAAATCTCCAAGCCGTCAATCAATTGTGTGATGTCCATGGTACTCTCGATATTGTATGTATCACCCAATCTCTTTAGATCGTTTTTTCTATTTTTCTTGTCCGCGCTCATCCCGACTCAGTGTCAAACCTAAACCCTGCAACCTTGCCCAGTTTGGGCCATGAACCTAGCATCATTTGCGCGTTGTTCATATCGACTAAATCGCAGAATTTGTGATCACCATTGTCACCAAACAACCTAAAAAAAGCTGGCATGTGCTCGTAAATATCCAACGGTTGTCCATCAGGTGATGCAATCACAAAACATCCGAACACGTCACCTTGAATAAGCATATTATCAATAAACGGGTCGTACGGAACATCAAATGTCCGAATACTCGAACTGTCGCGTATGCATACAATCGATGCTTTTCCGTCCGTCATCTGTGTAAATTTCTTGACATGTTTATCAATCACCCGTTCTGTGAAATTCGTTTGTAAAACGATACATGCAACTTTGATTACCGACATGATACACGTACACATGGTGGACTTATATTAAAATCAACGTTGTTTAGAAAATGACTCAGTCGTGTGGTGACACTTCCAGTAGCATTTGCACTCATTTTTTATTTATTCGAATCCGTTTCTTCAATGTCATTATAAAAAATCGAAAGTAGTCATGATATCTTCGTGTTTAAAATATACAATATGTTGTGCTTTCCATTCCTATTCAAAAGCTCCAAGGTATTTCCGTCTTGGGCTCCTCCCAAAATCAAGTATGAGTACATACATGTGAAGCAGTACGTGTTTGAAAAGTTGAATGGCTTCGAGAAGTTCATGTTTCCCAACGTGCCCGTGCGGTCGAGTGCATTCGACGTGTTCAACATGTACAGGTGCAGGCGACACCTCATCGAGCAATCAATCATCCATTGGGAGGATCATATTGACGACGTGTCTCTTGAGTACATAAGTCAACCGACCCACGTCCTTGAAGATTTGACTTCACTGGCCCAAGAAGACGATGAAACCTTCTTTGATACGAAGATGGGTGAGATGTTCCTGAAACGTGTCCTCGTTGACATTGAATATCTGGATGCCCGCTTGACGCTGGCAAAGGAGCAAAGCCATGCGTTGTATACCCAAATTGCTCAACCGGGACAAAAATGGGAGAACTCCCGGCATTCTTGAAGTGCACGAAGACGACGGAGGGCGAGTACATCGGTTTCCAACCAGAAGGCAACTTTGCCGAAATGTGTTGGAGTTGTCTGAACATGTAATCAGAGACGTAAGTGTGTCCTTGTCAAGTTATTTTTTTACATCGTATTGGTGAAAACCCAATTTACAGGCTGGTAAACGTACAATACTTATAGTTTATCAATCATCGTAGTCAACTTGCGACGCGTGATGGGAAAAGTATATCCATCAAGTATCGATATCGTAAGCCCAAGAGGGCGCAAGAATTTGATTACAGACGTACTGTACATTTTGAATTCCGAAAAGTTCTTTGCTTTCTGTACACAAATATGACAGAAGCCAACGCTAGTTCTGTTGTATTTATCACCAAGTCGCTGTATCAATTCGGCCCGCTTTCCAGACACCGGTAAGTTGGCGTTGCGGAGAGTTGCCTTTAAGACAACAACCGTAACCTTGGCGTTTTTCAGAACACTGTCACGTTCGCTTAATGGATCCACAATTTCTACAATGGCATCCACCAAACATTTCGTAGACTTCGACACACATGCAAGTGACAACGTATCATTGACGATGAAGTCATTGCTTTCAATTAAGTATTGCGCGATGATAAACAGCGGTAGATCTTCCATTGTTGCCATTGTTGCCATTGTTTTGGTCACTGCCTACCTACATGACATTCTCATCTTCATTTTTCTGTTGCAAGAATTACATGTAATTGGTAAAATACCGTTCGGAATGTTTCCACAAAATCCTTTCGCCATTTACAAACAACACAAATCGAAATTGGCCATGTGGTACATTGAAATTGTGACTACTTATTGTGTAAAGTATCTATCGCGCGCCTAATATCATCCGGGGTTTTATTGTATTTTGCCGACATCTTCAAAATGCCATCTTCGGCCGACGCCATGAGCTCGTTGATAAGCACCTTTGAAAGCTGGAATTGACACGCTCGCTTGGACCGCTTGATTTCATTCGAAATGTCGATATCGTTCACCCACGACTTCACCAAGATGTCTCCGTCGGATGCCACCCATCGTTTAAGTGACATGTTATGCCTCATGAAGCCCTTCTTGCGGGGCACGGCATCCACAATAGGGGTCTCGTCGCATTCGATTCGCGCGCGCTTGTTCTTGGACCCCAAAGGACGCCCCCTTTTCACGGTAACAACAATGGCGGGTTGGACGGTAGATTCCACATGAACGGGTGATGTAGTGGGCCCATGTGTCAACGACATCGCAATAGTCTGTTCGACCAATGCAGCGATATGAGAGAATTGTATGTTGAGAGTGAATTGGGACATTGTTCAACAAATTGTTCTTGATATTTGCACATATTTCAGTTCCCTATCCAAACTTTTTCACCGTTCACTCATGACTTCGTCATTTCGCTCTCTAAAAAGTTTACAAAAACACCTTCTGTAAATATCGGGTATGGACTATCCTTGTGGGCGGATTGTCTATGATGATGAATCCAGATGTGTGTTTTGAATTCTTTTTTGACACAAAACTAAATTTCCTGGATATACATTTTCTCTGTAGAGAAAGTTTGTAAAAATAATAAACAGAAACACATTTGACAAATACAGATGACTGATCATGTTATCCGTGCTTCGTAATCATCATCACCCAGTACGGCCTTGCATACCGCATTGGACCCTCAAGTCGTCGTCACATTTTCAATGACACCCTCATACCGGCCTTGCATACCGCCTTGGACCCTCAAGTCGTCGTCACATTTTCAATGACACCATCATACCGGCCTTGCATACCGCCTTGGACCCTCAAGTCGTCGTCACATTTGTCAATGTCAGATACATCTCGATACAATGGCTTGTATATAAAGAAAGAAATGTGTATAAGAAATGCGTTGTGTTGGGAACATCGAATCTGGATTGTTGTTCGATACAACTTTCCAGCTATTTAAAAAACCACCATGGCTTGTATATAAAGAAAGAAATGTGTATAAGAAATGCGTTGTGTTGGGAACATTGAATCTGGATTGTTGTTCGATACAACTTTCCAGCTATTTAAAAAACCACCATGGCTTGTATATAAAGAAAGAAATGCGTTGTGTTGTGAACATTGAATCGTTGTTTGGACATTGACAGGTGAGGGCGGATCAAGATGTGTGTTTTAATTTCTTTTTTGACACAAACTAAATTTTCTGGATATACAATTTCTCTGTAGAGAAAGTTTGTAAAAATAATAAACAGAAACACATTTGACATTGGTTGATGACTGATCATGGATGGAATGTTCTGGAAGTGGGTGGACTGTCTTTGAGGGTGAATCAGGATGTGTGTTTTAATTTCTTTTTTGACACAAAACTAAATTTCCTGGATATACAATTTCTCTGTAGAGAAAGTTTGTAAAAATAATAAACAGAAACACAATTGACAAAGACAGATGACTCATCATGGATGGAATGTTCTGGAAGTGGGTGGATTGTCTTTGAGGGCGGATCAAGATGTGTGTTTTGTTTTCTTTTTTGTCACAAACTAAATTTCCTGGATATACATTTTCTCTGTAGAGAGAGTTTGTAAAAATAATAAACAGAAACACATTTGACAAAGACAGATGACTCATCATGGGTGGATTGTCTTTGAGGGCGGATCAAGATGTGTGTTTTGTTTTCTTTTTTGTCACAAACTAAATTTCCTGGATATACATTTTCTCTGTAGAGAGAGTTTGTAAAAATAATAAACAGAAACACATTTGACATTGGTTGATGACTGATCATGGGTGGATTGTCTTTGAGGGCGGATCAAGATGTGTGTTTTGTTTTCTTTTTTGTCACAAACTAAATTTCCTAGATATACATTTTCTTTGTAGAGAAAGTTTGTAAAAATAATAAACAGAAACACAATTGACATTGGTTGATGACTGATCATGGGTGGATTGTCTTTGAGGGCGGATCAAGATGTGTGTTTTGTTTTCTTTTTTGACACAAACTAAATTTCCTGAATATACATTTTCTCTGTAGAGAGAGTTTGTAAAAATAATAAACAGAAACACATTTGACATTGGTTGATGACTGATCATGGGTGGATTGTCTTTGGGGGCGGATCAGGATGTGTGTTTTGATTTCTTTTTTGACACAAAACTAAATTTCCTGGATATACATTTTCTCTGTAGAGAAAGTTTGTAAAAATAATAAACAGAAACACAATTGACAAAGACAGATGACTCATCATGGGTGTACTGTCTTTGAGGGTGAATCAGGATGTGTGTTTTAATTTCTTTTTTGACACAAAACTAAATTTCCTGGATATACATTTTCTCTGTAGAGAAAGTTTGTAAAAATAATAAACAGAAGCACATTTTCAAGGACACCCCCCAACAGGCCTTGCATACCGCATTGGACCCTCAAGCCATCAACACATTTTCAATGACACCCCTCAAACCGTCAAGCCATCAACACATTTTCAATGACACCCCTCAAACCGTCAAGCCATCAACACATTTTCAATGACACCCCTCAAACCGTCAAGCCATCAACACATTTTCAATGACACCCCCCAACCCGGCCTTGCATACCGCCTTGGACCCTCAAACCGTCAAGCCATCAACACATTTTCAATGACACCCCTCAAACCGTCAAGCCATCAACACATTTTCAATGACACCCCTCAAACCGTCAAGCCATCAACACATGTTCAATGACACCCCCCAACCCGGCCTTGCATACCGCCTTGGACCCTCAAACCGTCAAGCCATCAACACATTTTCAATGACACCCCTCAAACCGTCAAGCCATCAACACATGTTCAATGACACCCCTCAAACCGTCAAGCCATCAACACATTTTCAATGACCCCCCCCCAACCGGCCTTGCATACCGCATTGGACCCTCAAGCCATCAACACATTTTCAATGACACCCCTCAAACCGTCAAGCCATCAACACATGTTCAATGACACCCCCCAACCGGCCTTGCATACCGCATTGGACCCTCAAGCCATCAACACATTTTCAATGACACCCCTCAAACCGTCAAGCCATCAAGCCATTTTCAATGACACCCCCCAACCCGGCCTTGCATACCGCCTTGGACCCTCAAGCCATCGACACATTTTCAATGACACCCCCCAAACCGTCAAGCCATCAAGCCATTTTCAATGACACCCCCCAACCCGGCCTTGCATACCGCCTTGGACCCTCAAGCCATCGACACATTTTCAATGACACCCCCCAACCCGGCCTTGCATACCGCCCTGGACCCTCAAGCCATCCACACATTTGACAGAAATGTGTATAAGGAATGCATTGTGTTGGGAACATTGAATCTGGATTGTTGTTTAATACAACTTTCCAGCTATTTAAAAAGCCACCATGGCTTGCATATAAAGAAAGAAATATGCATAAGGAATGCGATGTTTTGGGAACATTGAATCGTTGTTTGATACAACATAAACACATTTGACAAAGACAGATGACTGATCATGGGTGGAATGTTCTGGAAGTGGGTGGATTGTCTTTGAGGGCGGATCAAGATGTGTGTTTTGATTTCTTTTTTGACACAAACTAAATTTCCTGGACATACATTTTCTCTGTAGAGAAAGTTTGTAAAAATAATAAACAGAAACACATTTGACAAAGACAGATGACTGATCATGGATAGAATGTCTTTGAGAGCGGATGAGGATGTGTGTTTTAATTTCTTTTTTGACACAAAACTAAATTTCCTGGATATACATTTTCTCTGTAGAGAAAGTTTGTAAAAATAATAAACAGAAACACATTTGACAAAGACAGATGACTGATCATGGATGGAATGTTCTGGAAGTGGGTGGATTGTCTTTGAGGGCGGATCAGGATGTGTGTTTTAATTTCTTTTTTGACACAAAACTAAATTTCCTGGATATACATTTTCTCTGTAGAGAAAGTTTGTAAAAATAATAAACAGAAACACATTTGACAAAGACAGATGACTGATCATGGGTGGATTGTCTTTGAGGGCGGATCGGGATGTGTGTTTTAATTTCTTTTTTGACACAAAACTAAATTTCCTGGATATACATTTTCTCTGTAGAGAAAGTTTGTAAAAATAATAAACAGAAACACATTTGACAAAGACAGATGACTGATCATGGGTGGATTGTCTTTGAGGGCGGATCAGGATGTGTGTTTAGTTTTATTTTTTGTCACAAACTAAATTTCCTGGATATACATTTTCTCTGTAGAGAAAGTTTGTAAAAATAATAAACAGAAACACATTTGACATTGGTTGATGACTGATCATGGGTGGAAAGTTCTGGAAGTGGGTGGATTGTCTTTGAGGGCGGATCAGGATGTGTGTTTTAATTTCTTTTTTGACACAAAACTAAATTTCCTGGATATACATTTTCTCTGTATATAAAGTTTGTAAAAATAATAAACAGAAACACATTTGACATAGACAGATGACTGATCATGGATGGAATGTTCTGGAAGTGGGTGGATTGTCTTTGAGGGCGGATCAAGATGTGTGTTTTGTTTTCTTTTTTGTCACAAACTAAATTTCCTGGATATGCATTTTCTCTGTAGAGAAAGTTTGTAAAAATAATAAACAGAAACACATTTGACATTGGTTGATGACTGATCATGGGTGGAATGTTCTGGAAGTGGGTGGACTATCTTTGAGGGCTGATCAAGATGTGTGTTTTGTTTTCTTTTTTGTCACAAACTAAATTTCCTGGATATACATTTTCTCTGTATAGAAAGATTGTAAAAATAATAAACAGAAACACATTTGACATTGGTTGATGACTGATCATGGATGGAATGTTCTGGAAGTGGGTGGACTGTCTTTGAGGGTGAATCAGGATGTGTGTTTTAATTTCTTTTTTAACACAAAAATAAATTTCCTGGATATACATTTTCTCTGTATAGAAAGTTTGTAAAAATAATAAACAGAAACACATTTGACATTGGTTGATGACTGATCATGGGTGGAATGTTCTGGAAGTGGGTGGACTATCTTTGAGGGCGGATCAAGATGTGTGTTTTGTTTTCTTTTTTGTCACAAACTAAATTTCCTGGATATACATTTTCTCTGTATAGAAAGTTTGTAAAAATAATAAACAGAAACACATTTGACATTGGTTGATGACTGATCATGGATGGAATGTTCTGGAAGTGGGTGGACTGTCTTTGAGGGTGAATCAGGATGTGTGTTTTAATTTCTTTTTTAACACAAAAATAAATTTCCTGGATATACATTTTCTCTGTATAGAAAGTTTGTAAAAATAATAAACATAAGCACATTTTCAATGACACCCCCCAACCGGCCTTGCATACCGCATTGGACCCTCAAGCCATCAACACATTTTCAATGACACCCCTCAAACCGTCAAGCCATCAACACATTTTCAATGACACCCCTCAAACCGTCAAGCCATCAACACATTTTCAATGACACCCCCCAACCCGGCCTTGCATACCGCATTGGACCCTCAAGCCATCAACACATTTTCAATGACACCCCTCAAACCGTCAAGCCATCAACACATTTTCAATGACACCCCTCAAACCGTCAAGCCATCAACACATTTTCAATGACACCCCCCAACCCGGCCTTGCATACCGCATTGGACCCTCAAGCCATCAACACATTTTCAATGACACCCCTCAAACCGTCAAGCCATCAACACATTTTCAATGACACCCCTCAAACCGTCAAGCCATCAACACATTTTCAATGACACCCCCCAACCCGGCCTTGCATACCGCATTGGACCCTCAAGCCATCAACACATTTTCAATGACACCCCTCAAACCGTCAAGCCATCAACACATTTTCAATGACACCCCTCAAACCGTCAAGCCATCAACACATTTTCAATGACACCCCTCAAACCGTCAAGCCATCAACACATTTTCAATGACACCCCTCAAACCGTCAAGCCATCAACACATTTTCAATGACACCCCCCCAACCCGGCCTTGCATACCGCATTGGACCCTCAAGCCGTCAAGCCATCGACACATTTTCAATGACACCCCCTAACCCGGCCTTGCATACCGCATTGGACCCTCAAGCCATCGACACATTTGACAGAAATGTGTATAAGGAATGCATTGTGTTGGGAACATTGAATCTGGATTGTTGTTTAATACAACTTTCCAGCTATTTAAAAAACCACCATGGCTTGCATATAAAGAAAGAAATATGCATAAGGAATGCGATGTTTTAGGAACATTGAATCGTTGTTTGATACAACATAAACACATTTGACAAAGACATATGACTGATCATGGGTGGAATGTTCTGGAAGTGGGTGGATTGTCTTTGAGGGCGGATCAGGATGTGTGTTTAGTTTTATTTTTTGTCACAAACTAAATTTCCTGGATATACATTTTCTCTGTAGAGAAAGTTTGTAAAAATAATAAACAGAAACACATTTGACATTGGTTGATGACTGATCATGGATGGAATGTTCTGGAAGTGGGTGGATTGTCTTTTAGGGCGGATCAGGATGTGTGTTTTAATTTCTTTTTTGACACAAAACTAAATTTCCTGGATATACATTTTCTATGTAGAGAAAGTTTGTAAAAATAATAAACAGAACACACAATTGACAAAGACAGATGACTCATCATGGGTGGATTGTCTTTGAGGGCGGATCAGGATGGAGTGGAATGTTCTCCCATATCATGCACTTGTCGAAATGGTTGTTGTCGCTTTCTTGGCTACATTTGCGTTTGTGTTCGTAAGATGGGATCGAACACTCTAAAGGCTGTGCGCAAACGGTCATTGATTGATGCAAAAGTGTATAAAGACACCAATATGTTGAGTATATTGAATCAATTTATGATACAACGGTTCCGCTTTTTAAAAAGACACAATGTTGAGCATATAAAGAAAAATACATGTATAAAGACACCAATATGTTGAGTATATTGAATCAATTCATAATACAACGGTTCCGCTTTTGTAAAAATTATATTATGATGTGTTAAGATAAGAATGGGTACATATAAGTTGCAACGACTAATTGATATGCAACAACTAATTAATATGCATCAATACCCAAATGCTAACCCTGTCAAGCTTGACGAAATACCAGATATTCTGGAGGATATCGAATCATGCTTATCGAATAAACAAGGATGTCAAGGTTTGGGCAACAATCATCTAGAAGAGCTAAAATTGCGACTCGAATTGCAGCTGCAACCGCAAGCCGGGGGGAGCAAAACGAAAAACACAAGATTGTATAAGTGTACTGTTGCTGAGTTGAAAGAGAAAGCAAAGAAAAGAAAGATCCCAAAATATTCGACAATGCTTAAAGCCCAACTTATCAATGCGCTACGTAAAAAGTAATGGAACATGTGTATACGCCACCATGAATGCAAATCTTGCTTTGTAAATGTCAAGTGCGTAATGTCCGTTTCATGTTTTACTTGACATTTATTGTAAATGCCATCCCTCGATGGAAAAACGATAGTATTCACAGGATTTCGGGACAATGAATTGAAAGCCGATATTGTAACACATGGCAAGAAAAAGAGGATTGAGAAAGCCGAGTATCATGCGTCGGTTTGGAAAGCAACGTGGCTTCGCGGCCTTCAATTCCAAAATCATACAAAATCGGTTGTGGTGACATGATGTAAAGCCGTCATTGCCGCGTCTACAAAATTTGAAATCGGCTTATTGAAAAGAGCTTCGACACTTTGTAGATTGCGTCCATGAAAAAGTGCAGCTTTGACCAAATAATACTCCAAAATGTGAGTATTCTGTCCTTTGAATCCCCGTTTTAAAATTATTTTGGATTGCATGTCAAATCTGTTGCGCAAATTTCGCAACCGGCCTTGTTCGGTGTTTGGAATCAAAGCAATTGAAAAGAAAGATGCCAACAACTCAGTGTAAACTTCCCGAATTCTGATTGGAACGGACGACCGTACCCCCAAAGCATGCGCGCGTCTCTCGAACATGTCGGAATCACCATGTTGAATCGCATCCAGAGAACACGCGTGAATCACTTCATGCGCAATAACTTTCAATGCGTCTTGTCTGCGGTACACCAAAATTGTGGCATTCAAATTAATCCCGCTGTTAACGTCGCGTGGTCCCAAAACATCACCTGCTTGTATATTCTTGCGTCCCAAAATGGGAATGTAATAAACTTGCAATTTGCGTTCATTCTTGTATCCCAGCCATGTACATGCAAACGAACATATCATGTCAATCGTGAAGACGATATCTTTCCTCTCGCGCACAATAGTTCCCCCCCCTTGGCAAAATAAGCAATACAATACGGCGTTTCAAATGCAATGAATGTATGTGCATTCCATTCGTGTGGCGGAGCGTACGGCCCCTTGGAGATTGCATCCAAATCAGCATTTTGTGATTTTACAACACGCCCAACCACCTTCCCGACAGCTTTCCGACATTTGTTTGAATCAGTTTTGACAAACTCTCGAAACTGCTGAATCATACAATACAATTCGAAAATAATGGTAGTTTCATCGATTTTGATCACATCCCATCGTTTTTGTAATAAAAAATAACAACACACCTCGCGGTTTAACCGTGCTTGACACTAGGCACCTTACGTCCAAAGATACCACAGCAGCCGCCACAGCAGCCGCCACAGCAGACGTTGCAACAACAGCCGCAGCATGTCATGCAATACACCTCGTTACACTCGGTATCAACTACATGTGCTTGCGAGGCCAGTCGGGCCTGTATGGCTTGTCTTTCGGCCCTTTCTTTGGTTATGTTGGACAAGTTGGCCATAGCAACACGCAGTTGCTCATCAGGCGAAGACTCAGCTACTGGTCCTGCGACAACCCTGTTTGACCTGAAAAAATTCTTGATAAACATCATAATGCACTTTTTGTATGGTAAAATAAATTATGCCTACTTTCATTTTTTTTACACACGGCCAATATAAAAATTTCTCACCAATCAACTGTTCAAACCGATTCGACTTCCCAAAAGAAAGCGACATCGCGTTTTGTAAAAAATAGCAAGTCTGACTCAAATACTGCCAATGTGTTGACGTTGAAAAGCGAAAGTACGCAAGGCCGGGAAGCGTCAAAGTTTCAAAAAATATATAATTGGACATACAATTTACTCGAATCCAATGCAATGGATGCAAAGATAGTTCATTTCTCGCATCGCATCAAAACATTTAAGGTGGTAAGGTGCGAGACATTTTTCACACAATTCCGAGCGTTTGTCTCCAATCTTTTTATCAGTGCCCGGAAAATCAACTTCGTCCAGCTCACCATCCTCGTCGCCTCCACCTTCCCGATGCAGGCACAATGTGCACACTTTTGCACTCCAACAAGGCTTGCAAAATTTGGGCTCATAAGACGGCCTTACCCCCTTACGATCACCACATTCGAGACATTTGTTGTGACCACACGGCAACGCATAATTCATCTTTGCGCAATAAACATGGCATGTAATCTTGCACGTCTTGCACTGAACAATTTCATCTTCATCGTCGTCCATGCAAAAACCCACAGGACAAACGATTGCATTTTGCGACATTTTAGAAAGGTATGAAGTCATGTACCCCGTCATTTTTTTTAAGACAAAAAATCGAAAGTAGTCATAATACCATACTCAATCAATATATTACTCTCGTAACATAATGGCTGTATCCAGTGAACTTTTAATCATGCAAATGCAGGTGGACATGTTGAAGATGCAGTTGAAAATTGAGAAGATGGAGAACAGCGCCAACTTGGCAGCTGTTGTCAACGGAGACAAGAAGAAGAACAGGAGGAACGGCTCTACCAAGGGCTCTGTCAATGGCTCTGTCGTGTCAACATCGACAATCATCAGGGACTCGGAGATTGAGACCTTCAAGGCTATGAGCGCATCGGACTGCCACGCCGCAATCACAAATGCCGATAACGAGTACGAATCTGCAATCGTCGAATATGCTGCAAACCCGATGGCGTCGACCATCATGAAAGCTCAGGATGCCAGGCACGTGATTTTCAACATCAACACGGCCAAAAAGTGGAACACGATCAAGATGAGGACTCAAAAGGACATGGCCAAGGATTTCTGTCCGCATTACAACATCCTGCTGAAATCTCTCAAGAAGAAGGTGTAAACAGGTGGACAAGCGCATGTACGTAATACGTGCTATTATTTTTTGTCATTGTGCCAAGAGCTCTGTCAAGCCATCGTAGAATGTTTGACAGACACGCTTTCATTGATTATTTTTGACGACGAAGAACGTGAGGGTGTTTTGGTTTTTTTTAATGTAGAAGTGCTTGCGGATATTTTAAATTTTTTAATCGGTAATGGCGATTCGTTTGTTTGATTCGATTTATTATATATCCAAGATTGTAACGGGATATTCATATAAGTACTTTTGGTTGTAGTCCTTGGGAAAATTTTTGATTTTTTTACTGATAATGGGAAATCTGTCTTGGTTGATGTATCATACACCCAGGTTGATGGTTGACTCGTAGTTGAGCGACGGGGTTTGGGAGATTCAACAACGGGTGACAGTTTAAAGTGAGGTAATTTATGAAACCCTATGCCATTTTTAAGCATAATATTGCTCTTAGCCTTGCTTACTTTTTGAATCACCAAAACTATTTTGTCATTTCTATTTATCCTCGATTGAATATTCTTTTTTGTAACATTGTCATCATCATTAAACAAAGTCTGAATATCTTGAACGTGTGACGACATATCATACATGCCTGCTGTGAGTAATTTAGACAAATTTCTTTTAAACATGACAGTAGTCGTCGTCATTGGTACGGTATCGCTTTGCATATTATTGTTTTTTAGAAAAAATTGCATCGATGTATAGATTGACAATCGTTTTGCCTCAAATGTTGTCAAATGCCACACCACTTCCCAATCGCGCCAAAAAATACCGACGCAATAGTTGCAATTGGGATTTAAAGAAACTGCTATGTCCATTGGAGTTGTACCACGTCCATAGGATGTCACGACGTTATCATACATTATTGGTAGGGTACTCATTTGAGTTACATATCGCCAAATGGTATCAATGCCTTGTGAAGGTGTATATTTTTGTAACGAATTTGAGCGTCTAGAGATTGTGTTTGAGGAAGTCATTTGTAAAATAAGCATATTTATTTTTGAACGCGTCACGTACAATTAATAAGCATTTAAAGCATACACGATATATTCAAGGAAACATGAACATCAAATACGTATGGGATTGTGTCTCCCTCGGGGTTGTCGGCGTTGTCGCGTATCCACTATTCCGCCTTGTCACAACGTCAAAAATCAAGTACGTATTCATTATCGTAGGTTTAGTCTTGACTGATTTTGCTACTAAGATGGTAAAAGACTATACGAAAGATCTCGACATGGATATCCTAAAACGCCAAATAAATGCGTTGGACTGCGATTTCTTCTGTAGAAATGGCGATTGCGAGGGAAATCCCGGGATGCCGTCAGGTCACATGGCAATCACGTCGTTCGGGTTGACAATTTTGTACTTGCTCGACGACATAGAAAAGCCCGCCCAATTCGCATGCTTCGCTACCATTTTTGTGTTGTTAATGGCAGCGGCAAGATACAACAAAAAATGTCACAATGTCGCTCAAATCACATGTGGCGCGTTATGGGGTTTCTTGGCCGCCATAGCAATGTATGCCCTCGTAAAAAAGCTCGCGCTCACGTAAACACAAATCTGATCTCCGTCCTTCGGGTGACCATGTTGTCGGTTAAAACGACGCAAAAAAAACGAATGGTGGTATATTCAAATATAAATGCAAAGCAACAATATGGCAAAACTTGCATCCATGGAGAAAACCCTGATTCGTGAAGTGCAATTCGTTTTCGACATCCATGTCGAGACTTTGTACATCGCACACCGGACTTCCAAGACCCCCCAAAACACATTTGGAGTGAATTTCTTCAACCCCGTACCTGAGCATTTGTTACACGGCGAAAGCGCGTACATGTACGTGTTTGTGTGCAAACCAAAGCGTTGGTTTTCATGTTTCCGCCCAGATGACGTGGATTGGTCAGTCAAGTTTGCTGATCGACAGCTCCAAGACATGGAGCACAAGTACAACATAGAAAACTCGAGCACACTTACAGATGTCACAACATTCCGTAATCGCATCGACGCCATTGTCAAGAAAATCTTGGCTTGGCGATCAAAGCTTCCGGGCGTGTAATGCACGACGGCGTACCCACCCAACTTATGGCCGCGATATGGGTGCGAAACGAGACAGCGAAGAAAAACTTATTGGTCATGCTCCAGAACCAACGCATCATCTGTCCAGTCCCAATCCGTGTGATGAAACGGGTACCATCGAGGCCGTTGAGGAAATCCAGTGCTCAACACATTGACAACACCGCTCGCCCGGTATTGTCATACTTTCTGGATATCAATTACACTGGATATAAGTACCCGAAGTATGTCACCCAGAACACCCGAAAGACGCCGATCGCAATCCAACGAAAGATCGCAATCAATTCCGGGGTTTCACCTTCATTGGCGAGTCACATGAACATCACGGAACTCGACGATGCGATCGGTAAACGGCTACGCCTCGTTTTTAAGGACCGCCCAGACGTACGCTTCTGGCCGCCAAGCTTTTTATCACCGGTTTCCACCACATGACAGAACGCCCCGCACCCTCAAAAACCCGCCCAATTCAACATATTTGTGTTCTTATTGGCAATGGCAACACAAAATGTCACAATGTCGCCCAAATCACATGTGGTGCGCAACAATAATAATAAACAGAAACACATTTGACAATGACAGATGACTGATCATGGGTGGATTGTCTCTTGATTCGGATCGGGATGTGTGTTTTAATTTCTTTTTTAACACAAAACTAAATTTCCTGGATATACATTTAAAGAAGACGCCATATCAAATCATACAATAAAAAATGATAAAGGATTGGAAAATACAGTCAGGTACTAAATTGTTTGCAACATGAGTTGCGCACGCTTGTTTCCTTCGCTGGTTCACTGCGATTACAAATCCTGAATATTGCATGTGTAGAAAAATGTGAATTTAAATTAGAAATAAAGGTATAAGGGAATACAATAAAAGTATTAATAACTTAAAATGAATCTTATATCTTCAAGGATGCAATTTTTACACGATAAAATCATTTCATCTCAAATACCTAATCAGCAATTGATGTATTGGCACGGACTGAGTATGAATCCATCAATCACTATTCAGAATGTGCTAGATCGTACCGATAAACCATGGAATTGGTATTATTTAAGTTCAAATTCATCAATCACATTTCAGAATGTTCTAGATCATCCTGATAAACCATGGAATTGGTATTATTTAAGTTCAAATTCATCAATCACATTTCAGAATGTTCTAGATCATCCTGATAAACCATGGAATTGGCATGCATTGAGTCATAATACATCAGTCACTTTTCAGAATGTTCTAGATCACCCCGATAAATCATGGGATTGGGGTGCATTGAGTCAGAATCCATCAATCGCCTTTCAGAATGTGCTGGATGACTCTGATAAAGAATGGGATTGGATTGCATTGAGTCAGAACAAATCAATCAGTTTTCAGAATGTTCTAGATTACCCTGATAAACCATGGAATTGGAATTATTTAAGTTGGAATCTATCACTCACTTTTCAGAATGTGCTAGATTACCCTGATAAATCATGGAATTGGAATTATTTAAGTTGGAAACTATCAATCACTTTTCAGAATGTTCTAGATCATCCTGATAAACCATGGCATTGGAATTATTTGAGTGCAAATGCATCAATAACTTTTGAGAATGTTATAGATCATCCCGATAAACCATGGAATTGGAATTATTTAAGTTGGAAACTATCAATCACTTTTCAGAATGTTCTAGATTACCCTGATAAACCATGGCATTGGAATTATTTGAGTGCAAATTCATCAATAACTTTTGAGAATGTTATAGATCATCCCGATAAACCATGGAATTGGAATGCATTGAGTTGTAATCCATCAATCACTTTTCAGAATGTTCTAGATTACCCTGATAAACCATGGCATTGGTATGGACTGAGTATGAATCCATCAATCACTTTTCAGAATGTTATAGATCACATTGATAAATCATGGGATTTTGGCTGTCTGGGTCGACATTCAAATATTTTTAAAATTCATTATGATGACCCAGATTTCATTGAGTTCAACAGAAAAATCCTCGCTTCGAATAGGATCAAACAGCATTGGTTCACTGCGATTACAAATCCAGAATATTGTATGTGTAGAAAAAGACTTTTGAGTGAATTTGAATTAGAAATAAAGGTATAAAGGAACACATCGAAAGTATTGATAAGTTAAAATGAATCAAGGTATTTATTAAGTTTTTAGTTTTAAAAATAAGGTTGAAAATATATACAAGTTAATCATATTTGACAAAGACGGATGACTCATCATGGGTGGATTGTCTTTTGATCCGGATCAGGATGTGTGTTTTGTTTCATGTAAAAAACGAATGGTACCATGTTTTGTAAATGTACATTCAAAGCAACAACATGGTAAAAATTACATCCATGGAGAAAAGCTTGATCCGCGAAGTGCAATTCGTTTTCCAAATCCATGTCGAGACTTTATACATCGCCCACAAAGTATCAACCAACAAGTTTCCCAAAAACATGTTTGGAGTAAATTTCTTCAAAACCGTACCCGAACATTTGTTACAAGGCGACAGTGTGTACGCGTACGCGTACGATGAAAGTCACTTGTGCAAACCAAAGCGTTGGTGTTCATGTTTTCGCCCAATTTTCGCGACGAGCGTAGACTGGTCAGCCCATTTTGCAGATCGACAGCTTCAAGACATGGAGCACAAGTACAACATCGAAAACTCGCACACATGTTGTGATATCGCAACATTCCGCAATCGCATCGATACCATCGTCAAGAAACTCCTGGCTAGGCGATCAAAGCTTCCAAAGCCGAATGACATGTAATGTATTTTGGACCAAATTCAGCTTGATGTTTTATTTTTTTGTGCAATTCACAAAGTTATGCAACACGAAATCGGTAGTTTTCCTGCCTTCGGGGTGCATTTGCATACTATAAAGCTTCCTAGATTCGTCAACACATGCATACACAACCCCACGATCATCTGACCCGATTACCTTGAAGTTTGGCGATAAATCGTCAATGGTTACGTAACCTGTATGATACACCCGAAACGACTGGTTGCGCTGAGCACCGTTGAACATCCAATGCTTGGACATATGAAACGCAATATTCCCCTTTTCACGAGGGAATTTCTTCACTTTTGACCCGTAAAGAGCACACAAAATCTCATGGGCAAAACAAATGTACAACTTGGGAACATGCTCGTATAACAGTGTAAGCATGGATATTTGTTTGACCTTGTCGTCCGCTTTAAAATTGCTCGCGTCCAATGAGCTGCCAGTGAAAATAAACCCAGTAACCTTGTTGCCGAGATGCTTGCACTCATCTAGGGTACATACGACACGGTGCTTGATTTGGTTTGTCTCCATAAACGCTATTAAACGCTTCAAATTGGTCGCGCTGCTGTTCGAATAGTTGCTGACAATGACAATCATTTACAATCAACACAGATATAAAGACATGTCGCGATATAAAGTTGTGAAGAAAAAATGAACTCAGCATCATCAATGATCATACTAGACAGATATATCACGGATCACTTCAATACGCACGGCGTTGTGGTACCCAACGAGCTAATTGCCGCTACCATGGCAAAAAACGCATCACTTGCGAGCAGCTTCAACATGTACCCATGCAACGTTCAAACCAGATTCTGTCAAACGATGGACAATCGCCAAAAAACAGCAGAGTTGATAAAAATACCTCAGTGCGTCCAACGCTCCAAAGAATGGTTTGATATGCGCCAGAACTTGATCACTGCAAGTGACATTGCCCAATGTTTGGGAAAAGGCAAATTCGGGACTCAAAAAGATTTCATCATCAAGAAAGTAGCCCCGCATTTGGCCGCCCCATTCGACAACACGATGGCTCCTCTGGTATGGGGGGTCAAATTTGAACCAGTGGCGAATTCGATTTACAGTAAACGCAACGACCTCCATGTCCACGAAATGGGGCTCCTCAAACATCCGAAATACAACTTCATCGGGGCTTCCCCGGATGGGATCACAGAAAACGGCATTATGCTCGAGATCAAGTGTCCTTGGCGGCGCAAAATCAAGGGCGATGTCCCCCTACAATACATGTATCAAATGCAAGTCCAAATGGATGTTTGTGACTTGGACGATTGCGACTACCTCGAAATCGGCTTCGTAATGTATGACAACGAAGACGACTTCATGGTGGACATATGTCACGATGAAACTCTCCTACTAGACTGCCACGGCCAAGAAAAGGGTATTTTCATGGAGGTCAGACAACCGACGGTTACTACATATGTGTACCCACCAGACGACATTGTGACAGTACAAGCTCTGATGGCGTGGAAGAATGCACTCGTGTTAGACAACCCATCGACCCACTACCCCTCGTACTGGAAGGTTGACGTGTACAGCGTGCAACGAGTGAATCGTGATAAACTGATGTTACAAGAAGTGTATTGTGAAGCCGAAATGGTATGGAGCCGTGTCCTCGCCTACAGAAAGGATCAATCTCTGTTTGAATCCGAAGTCATGAGCAGCGTGAAAAAGAAGAAGGCTGCCTTAGTTTGTATGGTCGATTCCGATTAACGGAACAATGTTATAGTTTGCTTGGACCATTGTAGCAATCTCGCCATCATCGCCAGCCATGCCTAACAACGACGATATCTTGTGAACCACTTTGTTTGGATTGGGAAGCGCATCGATATATATTGCAACACAGTATTGTTTTTTGTACAACTTGATTAAGTTGGCACACAAAACATTGATGGCTGCGGAATCGTGCGCTCCTGCTATGTCAATTGTCAAGATATTCGGAAAGCGCAACATGTTCCTGTCTGTAATGACCACGTTCACGTAATGTGACCGCAAGAAATCGACATTGCTCTGGTCGTGTTTATCAAACCATAAGATTCCTGGCAGTATCTCCAACATTACAAATCAATGACAAGAAAAACGAAACGATATAAGAGTATAAACCACACGTCATACATAGAAAAAGAACTTAAGCAATGGATGACGTGGATTCCCTCGATGACCTGTTCTCCGAAATGGTCGTCTCATTCAAAGTTAAACCCCTCCCATCGGATCCCGCCAAAGAAGACGTCCACATCTGCGCGTTTTGCAACTCGTCCGACATAGAATTGAAGGACTGTATGTTTATATGCGCACAGTGCCACACAATTCAAGACAGGTACATCGATCAGAATGCGGAATGGCGTTTTTTCGTCGGCGGCGAATGCAAGCAGAAAGACCCCTCACGGTGCGGTATGCCTTCGAACGATCTTATGCCCGAGGCGTCAATGAGCACATATATCGCCATGCCCACTTCTTCTAAACATTACCGCCAGCTCGCCCAGCTCTCCCGATATCAGATGTGGCACTCAATGCCATACAAAGAACGAAGCTTGTTCCATGCAATCGACAGCATGACTATGCACGCATCCAACAGCGGAATAAGCCAATCCATCATTGAGGAAGCAAAAGTTCTTTACAAGCGAATTTCCGAAAAGCATCTGTCAAGGGGTGACAACCGCATAGGTATATTGGCATCAAGTGTGTACGTGGCTTGCAAGAACAACAACGTGCCAAGAAGCGCCAAAGAAATATCAGTGATGTTTGGAGTTGATTGCTCCGTCATAACACGCACATGCAAAAAATTCCAGGAACTCATGAACATGCGATTGCTCCCGTCGGCACCCATTGACTACATTCCGCGATTCTGCTCACAGCTTCACTTCCCGGCCGAGTTGCAAAACAAGTGTATGATTTTGGTGAAAGAGATCATGCAAAACGACATGATGCCTAATAATTCGCCTCCGTCAATAGTCGCGGGTTGTTTGTATTTGGTGGTACACACCGAAAAGTTGAATACCTCAAGGAAAGACATCGCCGATGTGTGTGGTGTTTCAGAGGTCACTGTCACCAAGT
This sequence comes from Limnomonas spitsbergensis, assembly GCA_037349105.1. Taxonomy (NCBI): domain Eukaryota; kingdom Viridiplantae; phylum Chlorophyta; class Chlorophyceae; order Chlamydomonadales; genus Limnomonas; species Limnomonas spitsbergensis. The sequence continues at coordinate 110,056 of JAYJMM010000093.1, read as the reverse complement.
GTTACAAAAAGTTAAACGCAATTCTCTCGATGTAAAACATGATCCAGTGGTTTGCACACAGTGCATCATTCAATTGACACTTTCTTTTTAATCGATACAGTTTTAGGAAACGTGATCTTAAGTTCGCCATTGTCATATTTCGCTTTCATACCACCGGGTGTAACTCCCATGGGGATATCAATCCGCTGTGATGTTTTTCCGTACGTAATGTTACTAAACACCACATTCGCCGAAAGCGACTTTTTTGCACACGTGATGGTAATGAATTCGTCGTCATAATCAACAGCAATTGAAGATTTTTCGACCCTGGGCATAACGACATTGATGATAGACTCTGTGTCATTGTCAATGTATTCGTATTCGTAATGCACCAACATGAGTGTTTCATGTTGTTCATATACATTGTCTATACCGCGGACAACATTCTTTAAGTCATGGTGAGCAATAACTTTTCCATGAGCTGCGTTATATGCTTGCGCTGCATGCACTGCTTGCGCTGCTTGCGCCGAAAGGATTGGATGGATATGATGAATAGATGTGAACATTTATAACATTTAATATGCGAATTGTTTATATGAGATTGGTGAACCACATTGCCAAATTGAAACGCATTAAAAAATGTTCGCTCATCAAACATAGCAATGACGTGTCGTCTTGTTTTTGCCAAAATGCATTACGTTTGATCGCGATTCGGTACAACGCATTAAATCCATCAAGCAAAATACATGATGTAGAATACAAATCAGGTGGTGAACTACACAGAGCGATCCGCAAGGCGTTGTTTCCGAAATGTAAATATGATGAGCAGTGTTGGTTGGGGGCTATAGCTGTTGATATGAACTCATACCATGGTATGAAATCTCATTTTAAACCCAATATAGATGAAAAAGTTGTTATCAGCAATATATGGTTGAGCGATGACCATATAAGGAAAGGGATGTCTTTGTATGACAGCAAAATACCTGCATATGCAAACTTCGAGTTCCTCGGCGTGTTCCCAATGAACTTCAATACAACGCGAAATGATGTATGCATTAGAAAGTACATGTGTGCGTTTCAGTTAGATATCCTAAAACAGAACAACAAGACGCGTTTTGGTATGATTGTGAATACCGATGATGACACGGGCCCGGGAGAACACTGGGTTGCTTTGTTTTGCTCAATTGACCCAGAATCACCAAATTACGGCATGATGTACTACGATTCGAACAGCAATGGTATGTCGCACAATATTAAGGCGTTTACAAAAGGAATACAAAAACAGGTGGCGGATCCAAAATTTAAATTACACATGAACACAAAACGCCATCAATACAAAGAGGGACAATGTGGTATGTTCTCGATGATGTTTTTGATAGCATGCCTCCACGAAGAAACATACGACGCCATCAGCAAATCAAAAGAAGTGTTTAACGATGACTACATGAAAGAGCTCCGTCGTATAATATTCGCGTAAAGTGCGTTCGAATGACGTGTTCGTCCGTAATGTTATATAAATCTTTTCGTGCAAATAAAGCTAATGGAAGATCTTGGGATGTCATTGCTGATCAATAATGGTGAAGTAAACAAAACAAATGATATTGAGAAAATCATCGCGAAAATTGAAAACGAAAGCGTTAGCGAAAAAGACGCAGACGACATCCCAGAAGAAGTGTACGAGGCTTCTGAGGACGCATCCTCTGTTTCGATCGATTTGAGCGTCCGTGAACCAAGTCCAGCGTATCCACCTCGTGCCCAGGTCGATGACAGACGCCAAAAAAGAGATGTCCTATTCAAGCTCGAATGTATGCGCAAAAAAGGGACAACTACCCGCACGTTCACTATGGACGATTCGCTAGAAGAAATGCAGACTGAGTACGACCAAGTACAACGGCAGGGCGAACTTCGGAAAGCAGTCGCGTTCCAAAGGCAGATGCTTCTAACGGTAGTGAGTGGCATCGAAATGGTCAACACCAAATTCAAATTTCCCAAAAAAATCAACTTGGATGGCTGGTCCGAAAGCGTCCAAGATGGCATAGACAAGTCCGACTTTGATGACATATTTGAAGAACTGTATGACAAATACAAGGGAAGTGGAAAGATCCCACCAGAGCTCAAGCTCTTGTTTTCTTTGGGTGGAAGCGCGATTTTGGTACAAATCACGAATACGTTGCTAAAAGATTCCATGCCTGGTATGGACCAAGTGTTAAGGCAGAATCCGGGCCTAGCAAAGGACGTAGCAAAAGCAGCTATGCACACCGCCACCAACAACTCGAAATCGGATGGGAACCCGCTCAGCGGCATCATGGGCTTTGTCAGTAATATGTTCGGCGGGGGGAACCTTGGAAAAGGTGGAAACAATGACGGCGGTTCCGCACCACAACAACAAACGGGACCCACGGGAACTATGCAAGGCCCGAATAACTTCGACTCCATGATGAACAATATCGACAAAATAGACAACTCAAATCGGATAGAAACTTTCAGCAATGTGTCGGACAGCGATATGAGTGACCTCAAAGAGGATGGCATGAGTTTCACCGGAATGTCAATGCGTGGAAAACGCGTCCTTAACATTTAATGCGAAACTGCGTAGCGATTCATTTTATACCTGTGCTTAAATGGCGAAATTCATGTTTTACGTAATCATCGTAGCGCTTGTGTTGGCAATTTACATGTTTAGTCGCAAAGACCGCATTAAAACCAAAGAGGCGTTTGAAGAGGGCGAAGAGATGACCAAGGAAGAAAAAGACGGTCTTGCTATAGAGCCTGAAATTCCTATCATTGAAACTCATCCAGTGTTGACCGTGGACAAAAACTCCGACCAAGTGATTGAAATGCTTTCTTCATTAAAAGACGATGTAACCATTATTAAAGATTCATTGAAAGATTTAGTAAAAGAGCAAAAACCGTCTCGATCATTGTATGACACATTTTACAATGGTAAGATGGCACTTTCATCGCTTGGGTGATTTGAAGACAAAATGCTGGACATTGACGTGTTGACAAAACTTTTAAATCTTTCTCGTGGTAATGTTGCATTCATCAAATTTTACACGTATCTTTCCACGGAATTTTTAGAGGAGTATGGCAGAATCGGCCCTACCCACGTCAAACTTGACCATGATGAAGTTCCAATGCGTACTTTATATGCTCTGCTCAAACTGTTTCATCGGTACGGCGACGAGGGATGCGTTGTTTTGGATATGCAACAAACCTTTCGTCTCCACAATACAGTACGAGGCATTATATAATGGGACATCAGACACTGTCCTGGTTTAATCCTCGTCTCAATCTAATTACACCTTTGGCAAGTGACACACGTATAGTCGGGGAGCCATTGCTATAACCAGAGTTTACCCGTATTTCCTAAAGAGGTGTCCAAAGGACCCTCCACAAGGGCTCACCTGATAACATCCATTGCATGGGTGATAATGTTTTCACATTCACTCCCATATTGCGCTCAGGATGCCTAGGTGAGAATCATTTTTACAATTGATATCAGAATGCTTCGGGCCTTTCATATCCCCGAATTTCAAGCATCGTCAACATCAAAATGTTTTTTGCAGCGTTGACATCTCTGTTCCACGTGGTCCCGCAACGACTTTCACCGTTATGACTGCTTTTGCAGTGGAGCACCTTGTGTATTCTAGAGATAGCAACGCTTCTTAGTTTATTACGTTTTATAATTGTCTTGTTTGCTGTCATGTTCGTCAATCGACCCCAACAATTGTGACAAGTTATTGACGTCCGCCGTTCGTGTATTAATTTGAAAAACACGTTTTCTCGCTTGCCAAGTTCAAACTTGATTTCTTGCTGGGGGCCAGCACATCTCCTCTTGATGGGTGTTCCACACCCTCCCGACCAATCACCGTAACCTACGATTGTTACCTTAGTTTTTGGAGCGATCATTTCACATATTTCATTGATAGCTTTCCGCTTATTGATAAACCTCAAGAAACGCATGTTTCGATATCCCTTGTCCATCCGGTCTTTGAGTAATTTTGGGAGCAAGAGAAGATATGTACCGATGTGGTCTTTCAGTTTTTCGTAGGATACCGTCTTGTTTGTTGGGATGGACATCACGAGGTCCATAGTATCTTTGTTCCATTTGTTGGTTCTGTGTTGACTCAGAAAATATTTTGCCTTGTCATAATACTGGGCGGAGCTGTATTTTTCGATAGTTCCATCAATCGTGGATGTTGTCACAATGTCGGTAAAACCTGGGTCTACAGACTTCACAACAGCCTTTCCTGATTTAATGAGATGTTGCATTTGTACGTGGTCCGCTTCATCACAACATCCCGTCTTGCATAGCAGGCAACTTTTTTTAGATATTAATGCTGACACGCTGCAACCATCTGTGACAATTTGATTGTCAAATTTTCTGGCCCGGGTCTCGATGTAGTTTATGTTGAAATATTTTGCCCAAAAATAACGTTGGTTCTCGTTGCGCCCATCTCGACATCAATCTTAGGTTTGCTGCAACTTCGATTGCTTCTAAAGATTTTTGCCTATCTTTCACATTCTTAAAAATGGCATCCAACGGTAGCTTGGGAAAGTCCACAACGGCAAACAATATTTTTTTATGCAACTTCTTCATTACAGGATATTGTATCAACAAGTATCGTTGCAAACGTCTACCAACATTTCCGTTCAAGTGATTGGCTGCCATTGTTGCCATGCTAATACTGAGACTTGCTACAATCTGGTTGCAACCAAGTATACTGATTTTCATGTTGTCACCATGTCGGAGCTCATCAAACGCTTTGATGCTTTCTTCAAAGTCATGACCAAGCGTGTCTGCACGTGCACAATTTTTGCTGACAGCGAGTAAACACCTATAATAGAATGGACGAAGTCCGACCTGTGGGATTGATGACCCTGGAATATTAAGAAGCCTTAAAATATGAAAATTTGCAAACAAATATGCCTCCGCAACAAGCCGGTTCATGTCTAAAACTAGTGAATTAATCTTCCGCTTCAATCCTTCATGTTTGCAAAGTTGACCCAATTTCATTTTGACACATGCATTTGTAAGGTCGGGATTGTCAATTACGTCACCAATGACGACTAAATTTTCAGCAGCATCCCGACACTCAAGTTGGTTGCATGTGGGATTTAAATCTCGGTCTATGTGGTCCAAGACATTTGACCAATGAACTTTCTCGTCATTGGGAATCTTACGTTTCTTAGACATGCTGCATCTTGTAATAATATATCATTACAATTCCTTATATCCCTTCAATCATATCCCGAAAATGAAAACCCGTCTGGATCAGCCAATATTGACATTAATGTGTCTTGTATTATCCTTTGGGTTTTATTAAAAAAGTTTCGCAAATCTGCAAACTTGTAAAGAGACACAATATTCTCGAAATGCCCTTGGTAATTAAAGTGTTCATCAATTGATGGTGGGCAATGTCTCTTGTACATTGGTTTTATCAACCCAAAGAAATTTTCAATCGCATTTAGGCGGGGAGAATAAGGTGGGATAAAAAGAGCTTTACAACCTTTTGATTGTATTGCATGTATTGTCTCGTGAGAATGATGGAATGCAATATTATCCATTAAAAATGAAGACCCAATCGGAGCTTTTAACCTATTTATAAACGCAATGAAGTCTACTTTTTTACAATTGTGGTTTAAAACTTCGTAATGGACTATACCAAATGCAGATATTGCCATAATTACGGTAAGCTTACTCCGACGTAAAGATTTGCCACATTTAAGGCGCAATTTGTTTCCTCGTATTGAACGTCCACGTTTTGGGTGATCACCAATATAGAAACCGGCCTCATCAATGCAAATTAGATTGCCACTTCCAGCCTTATTATATTCTTCACAAAATGTCTTAAGCTTATTGTTGTCATGTTTATACTCCACGACCCGCGATGCATTCTTCATTGTAAAACCAATTTTGTCAACATAGCGCCCAATTGTTCGGGGTGATTTACTGACATTACATTGACTTGCGCACATCTTGGCAATTGCTCCCAATGTGAGGAATGGGTTTCGGGAAATAGCTGATTTTATACACAACTCAACATCTTTCTGAACGTTCTTACACATTCTATGTTTTTTCATTCGCGTGAAAGATGTCGTCCACCTCTGAAGGGATGATTTTGAAATATTGTAGATTTTACTGACTTTCCGCAAACTCCTCAAGAAATGTGTATAATGAACAATGGCCTTGTACTTAGTTTCCAAATTATACATTCAACACATGTTGGATTACAAAGTTAAAATGCAAATGGACGCTGTCCCATTTTTCATGTCCGAGACTGTATGTTGTCACGAGCCGATTTCTTCAAATCGTATCCGATTATTCCAAATCAAAAGTGCGTGCACAAATATTTGTCAGACCTTGAAGATTTGAAGGATGAGTGTGAAAATAGTCTCGGACCCGTATTTGAAGACATTGTATACCTTGCGCACCGACCTACATTTTTTTTATGATTCCTTTGGAATGGATAACATGATGAATATCGTGATACTGTTTATTTCAAATTTAATTATGTACATTGAGCAAATGCTTACCATTATAATGGAGTTCGTCGGATATTTGAAATCGGCAAAATCGTACATTAGTCAAATATCGCACGCCACTCAAATCTTGTCAACAATGCGATGAGAGTGCGACAACAATGCCAAACTCGAAATATCCCTTTATTCATGGTGTTTGTCATAAATGTGGCATGGCAATTCATGAAGGAACATCCATGGTTATTCGTGGTAGATTTCATATTACTTATATCTATTCCACTGAATGAGGTTTTACTGCCTCAAATATACGGCAGAATTGTAGACGCTATCACAAATAAGGGTAATTACAAACGGTACATGATACTAGCAATGTGTGTCATTGCGACTATCATGCTTATAGATGGAATACATGAATATCATGCGGCGTCGATGTACCCACGAATGGAGGCCTATATTCGGCAAGAAATGGTGAGACGGGTGTTAAATAAATATGATGGCGATTACCAAGACATATCATATGGTGATATAATAACTAAACTTGTCAGGTTCCCAACGTTGATCACACGATGGTTTAGAAGCATCCAAAATGACGTCATTCCATATATGCTTGTCGCTTTTGGCACATCTTTCTATTTTTTTCTTAAAGACAAAATACTGGGATTGTTGCTATTCTTGGCAGTTATCATAGTGTATTCGACATTAGTGTATTCTGGCTCAGGATGCGAATCAACTTCATTAAGTAAAGATACCGTTTTTAACATTTTTTTCAATAAGATTGAAGAAATATTTGCGAATTCAATAGCCATTTATACATCGGACCGAATAGACGACGAGATCAAGAATCTACAAGATCACTCCGCTGAATACATGTTCGTCAACAAAGCCACGACACGTTGCATTCTGAAGTACAAAGTATTCTTGAACATTGTTTTAGTTGTGGTGTTCGTGCTCTTCTTTTTCAGGGTGTCCATGTTACTTTCAAATGGACAGATGACACCCGGTGTGTTTGTGACTCTCTTCACCATGCTGGGGTCCATATTTAACAGCTTGAAATGGGTCACGACAATGACTAAGGATGTCATTATGAGTAATGTTGTAATAAAGGATGACCCCACATTCGATTATATTGATAAACCGAAGAGAGAACCACCAACAAGTCCACCACCCTCTGACTTTTTGACGGGCGTTGATGGACTCACATACCAAGTCAATCCGGACCATACCATCATTGACAACCTGACGTTTGGAATTAAAAAAGGAGAATGTGTTGCAATCGTTGGTAACATTGGCTGTGGTAAGTCGACGGTTCTGAAACTGTTAGCCAGTCTCCTCACCCCAACACACGGTAATGCATATTTGCAACATGGGTGGATAGGAAAGATCGACCCTAACAAGATTGGTTATGTTCCACAGACAAGCAACCTTTTTGACCGATCACTGTACGAAAACATCGTGTATGGAAACCAGAATAAACCAACGCTTGAATTTGTCACACAATTCTTGACAGATATTGGCGTTATTCATCAATTCGAAAAAATCGGCTTGACCACTGCTATTGGAAAAAACGGGCACTTAATATCAGGAGGACAGCGCCAACTAATATGGTGTCTCCGCATAATTTTACGTAGTCCGGACATTTTGCTGCTTGATGAACCCACCTCGAGCATGGACATAGAAACGAAACAGTTGTTGATGAATATATTACGCAATAATTTAGACAAATGGACCGTTATTATGGTAACTCATGACCCAATTCTAATGAAATTCGCTTCACGTACCATCCGCTTGACAACCGCGACACCCGCTCGAAAAGCATGTGAGTTGTCATCCGTCAGAGCATGATAAGCTCTAATGATATCTTCTTGGGCTGGCAGATCTTGGGCTATCAGATCCCATATTTACATCAAAAGGACTCGTCGGGGAAATCGATCGCCCCTTCTTTTCGGACACCGACCTAATTATTGTGGACATTTCCTTTGCGGATACCTTATTGACTTGTGTAGTTACAAAATGGGCCGCATACAAATTTTCCATCTGTTTATGTACATACCTCGCAACAACTTCTTGTCCAACCGGAGTCCACATTTGACAATTGTTGACAACATCGCTCAACCATTTAATATATTTCGCATCTTCCTGGTATTCATGGTTTCCATTTGTTGCATTGACGGTGACCAGTCTGCTAGACTTGGGTGAACGTGGTGGTGAACCTTTAGCATTGGTAATGTCCCATAGAATGCCAATTGCAAGCATCCTACGCCGTAGTTTTTCCACCGTGTTTTTTAGATATTGGGTGTTTTCAGTATCACCTGCCTTTTCTGTTTTAAAGTATTCGGTTTCATTCCACTCCAATTGTTTTACAGTTTTCTCAAGAATGTAACCCAAACTCGGAACAGGATACTTTATTGATTTAGATTGAATGTCAAGCATTGTTGTCAATTCGTTCAGGGTTGGGTTATTCGTCCCATCGTGTGTAGAGTATGTTTGGTCCCCTTTTCGCATTACGCTAACATCTAAGAAATTGACTGGTATCTTCATGATACGTGTACTACCTGTAAACTCTATCGCCATCAAAATTGCCAACCGACAAAGTATGAAATCAGTATTCATAACTTGCGAATGATTGGGTCCTTCAATTACAACGACATCTGTATTTGCGTTACTAATTGAGGCATTAATACTATCCCTAAACGGTACACAGCCGCCAACGGCTACGCTCCGTTGCCCTGCCTTTTTTTCTTCTGGGGGAAATGTCAACGTGGACATGTTGCTCTTTGTGCATTCTTTAATTGACCGACTCTTCTTCCCATGATGACGTATGTCCATGACAACCTCGTTTTCCTTGGTTTTGTTTACACTAACATGCACTGAATCGATGGGATACACCTTAGATACGCGTTGATCTGATCCTGCATTGCGCAAGCCTTCATTTATGGCGGTAACCATATCGGATAGGATGTTAACGGGTGGATTAATGAATTTATTATGGATTGTATACCTTAACTTTCTCAAATGAAGAGACATGAACGATTTGACATGATCGATTTTCAAGCAATCTTCGGTATATAGACACTCGATCGCAGGGTAGGGAACCAATGTTGCATCAATATCACGAGGGGTATCCAACATATCCTCAAGAACGCGTTCTATGATCGAATGCTTTGTTGCATTGGCTTTCATGGTTTCGAGCACTTTTTTGTGTTTAGACGCAATTGTACAAATGGCGCCTCCGCCGTGCAAATACACGAGTCCGCCAGTACCAGTAAGTTCTTTGAAAAAATCTTGTAGTTCCTTTTCGCATGTATAAACCATGTGTTTGGAAATTGCGTTTTCAATTATGGTGTTCAATGTCTTGTGCACTTTTGTACCGGATTTTTTAAATATCATCTTGTCAATACGGGGACCACGAATGATTCGGACGTCGCTATTAATGCGTAATTGTTTACTTTTACTTGAACTTGTATTTTTTTTAATCACAGACAATGACATTGTTAAAGTTATACAACAAATAAAATCGGTATAAAGATTACATTGATTACATTGAGTATAAGTGTGTTCCTTAATCTTTTGGAAAACAAGAATGTTGAATATCTTTAACTTCCTAATGGGCGGTTCCCTTGTTCCAAAGAACAACAGTCGACTATCACGATCATGCAGCCCAGTAATGGCTATCAATCGGACCCGTACCAACCTCGGGGGGGAACGAATAAGTGATGCAATTGGCACGATTGAAGCTACCAACGAGTCAGTTGTACCGACTCCAAACATAACAACCGCACATGAAGACGATGTGTTGACATGGCCGACCAAAGCTTCTAGCCTTACAGAAGCAAGCAAGTCAACATGGCCTGTATTACGTAAGGCAAGCAAGCCTATAGTCATGACCAATTACTTTTGCAACATGAACCAATAGGTTTTTTTGGAAATTTGCGTTCAAATATCAACGGAACTCATCTCACATTTTTTGTTTACCATGTTTAGCAAGGACTTCCGAAAATTAGCATTGCATTTTGTACAATTGCACGGTTTATGTAAGACGAGTGTGCTTATCAAAGTCCATCGCAGTACTCTTTGGAGATGGAAAAAAGATCAGAGGTTGACATATGTAGCCAAGGTAAAAATATCACGTATTAATCGACTTTTTGATAAGTGCAAGGATTTTATCATGATGTACATACAAGACAACCCATTTTCGACTTTAAGAAAATTAAAGCGCGAGATGAACGGTCTCTCAAATATTTCATTACACACAATATCAAAATATGTCAAGCTTCTTGGGTTTTCAAAAAAGAGAGCACACAAACGTGGTGTATGTACTAATCATGCGTTGTCAATGTTGACAGAACAATTTGTCAAGAGGTATACCAACGCAATCAATAGTAATATTGTATGTGTTGACGAATGTGGGTTTTCAGAATGTCTACGCCCTATTTATGGGTACTCGAAGAAGAACAAAGAGCTCATATGTAGGACACCGGGTGGTTGGAATCATTATAGTTTACTGATGGCAATATTCCCATGCGGTAAAGTTGATTTTACCGTGCACAAAGGGAGCATAAACAAGGTATTGTATCAAAACTTTATTGACCAGTTAGACATCGACAATTCTCATTTAGTTTTAATGGATAATGCATCCATTCATAAGAAACTTGAATTGCAAAGGAAAGTTGCCATCTTGTACACGCCACCATATTCTCCACAATATAACCCAATCGAGTTGTGTTTTTCACAAGTCAAAAGGGTGTTTAGAAACTTGTTTGTTCGCAACAATGTCCCTACGGCTATTGCACGATCTATCCATGAAAGCATGCAACCGTGTTTAGTAAGAAATTGCTATGCACATGTAAACAATTTAGTGGAAAAAGAATATAAGAACTTATCACGTTTTGTTTAATATGGAGATGGTGATCACACGATGGAAGAAGCTAGTACTTTAAATGCCAAACAACTCCGTGCCATCCTTGCAAAAGGTGGTATTCAAATACCAGTTAAAACTACTTGGGATGGGCTATGGGCATTGTGTTTAAAACATTGTCTTGTTGGCAAAGAGTATGAAGAAGAGCATACAATTACAGTCATCAAAAGCGGTATGAAGGGGGCAATGACACTAAATAACAAGGACTACGCCATTTTCTCAGATCGTGTGGAGAAATATGTCACAGTCGTAAGTCGTCTACTCCATCGCACATCGTTGATATTTGCATTCCACATGCTTCGCCTTGAGAACGAGAACCTTCCCATCCCAGATTTGTACAGTGAAAACGACACATATTGGAAACGGTGGTTGGTGATTGGAATGATAGAGGCATACCCCGATACAGAATCACAAATATCATATGAACGTGTTTCCGAGAAATTCACCGACTCGGCACTTTTAAAAGACATCGACGCTCTCAAATACTTTGACCAGATTCACAACTATGCAGGTCATACATTTTCTACAGCTGTAGAAAATAATACATGGTATCCTTTATTCGACAAGCTCACACGCTTAGTCAAGCTGAAATTAAAAGCTTGGGATGAGAAAACCATCAAGACATATCAAGTAGTTCGGCTTATACGGTCACCCATTGAAAAATTAGACACACACGACGAGCCTATACCATCAAATGTTCTCGATTTCATCAAGGATGTCAAGATGCGTCTTATTGCTGTCAACAACAAAGAGTTCATTGGAAACAAACATGCCAAGGATGACATGACTTTCACACAAGCGTTTGCATTCAATATATGGATGCAACATGAATTTTCATCCCTCGAGGCAAGAATGTCAAAATCGACTCCAATATTCAATGTACATCGGGCACATGTGCGCTTAGATACTCGCACGTTATGTTTCTTATTTAATGACTTGTTTCCAAACAATGAAGAGGTTGTCAGGCATAAATTGTACCGCAAGGAGCATGCCATACTTTTAAAAGAGTTTGGCAATGGGACATCACCTCACACTAAAATGATACAAGCCATCCCCAAGCCAATCAAGAAGATCAAGAACAAATGCAAAACCGACGAAGAATGGGATCAATACAAACTGGATCGTCAAGCGTACGCTTCCGAAATTGAAGTAGTGAAATCTTCACCCAAATACATCAAAGCATTGTGTGTATATGGCATTTGCGACGATTCACAAAATCGCATGATCGGTTCCTTCTTCAAAAAAACTCGCCGGAAAAAACTGATAAATGATTACTCCGTCACCACTGATGGCGTATCATTATCGCAACAATTTTCACTCAAGCGGACACGTCAAAAACTACCAAAACATGACCCTCCTTCCCCTCCTACATATGTTGATGATGACAAATATGACAGGAATTTGTCTTGCTACATAAAAAGCACTGACACGCTTGTTATAGGACTTGACCCTGGTCGCACAAATCTTGCAGCCATCAGTTATGTTTGGATCAAAGATGACGGATCTGTCGAGAAGAGACATTGGTCATTGTCTCGAGGTGAGTACTATCACAATGCCGGCATCACGTCAATGCAGAAAAAGAAGGCTCAACGTTGCAAGTGTTTGGAAAAATCGTGGACCAATCTCGGGACTTTGAAAACAACATCGGCTTCCGACATATTAGAATATGTCAATGAATACAACAAAATCAGACCATTTTGGTGGAATTTGGCATTGCGACGCCGAGAATCTCGAGATATGCTAGGTGTATATGCGAAGAAGCGCAAGACGTTGGATTCGTATTTTAGCCAAGTAAAACAAGACATCAATAAAGGGATGAACCATCCGAACACCAACATTGTTGTGGCATATGGATCAGCCGTCAAGTCAATGAGTCCAACCGGTCTTGGTGAGGTATCAGCCCCAATAGGCCCCACTTTCAAATCATGTCAACAAGTATTTGGTAAACAAAACGTTCGAGTCACTGATGAAGATTTGTCTACAAAAATGGATTGGGCGTCTGCCAAAGAGGCACATCATGTGTACAAGCGGCTTGTTCAAGATCATGCGGTCAATAAGGAATATTTTGGCCACTTCCCGTATAATAGCCGTGTACCATCGACGTCAAATCCTCAGGATATGAAGCTAATCGAGGAATACAAGACGAGAAAACGGAAGAAACCCAATGATTATTATAAAAACAAACATGGTGAAAATGTTGTGTTTAAACTTGATTACCCTATTGTCCGAGGTCTGCAGTTCTTACCAGAAACACGCATGTACGTCGACAGGGATCGCAAATCAAGCCTCACAATCGCAAGGCTGGCAGTCATGGACATTACATCTCATGAAAGGCCGAACGCATTCAAGAAAAAAACAAAATTGACAGAGCAGGATCGACCTACGGCATGTCACGGGGCCACAATCCCATACACAGATGGAAACAAGCGTGCGCAACTCATGTTGCAAACAATTTAGTACCTGACTGTATGACATTGCCAGGAAAGAATACCCGAAATATTAGAACATTTTACAGTAATGTCATCTCTTTGAAACGGTGCAAACGGTGCAAAGGAAACTTCCTGGTGGAATTCCGTCGACACCTATACAGTATGTGTGAAAACCGCGTTCGCATTGGTCACATATCAACATTTGAGCTGCGTCCCCATTTGATTTACAAACCACACATTTCGTGTCATGTAACGGACAGTACCAAAATGTGGGTTTGTGATTTAAGCCAATACATGTGTAGTGTTGGGATACAGTACATTCAACGTTTTCACATTGAATGATGTCATCTTGACGATTGGTCTTCTTACACGTTTTGCACATTATGCGACCACGTGTCCTAGGTTTGTTCACAAATTGTGTCGGTTGTTTTTTGGTCCCCCTAGGACTGTCGTTGCCACTAGGAGGTTTACCCGCGCTTCCAGTGTTTCTAGGACTGTCGTTGCCACTAGGAGGTTTACCCGCGCTTCCAGTGTTTCTAGGACTGTCGTTGCCACTAGGAGGTTTACCCGCGCTTCCAGTGTTTCTAGGACTGTCGTTGCCACTAGGAGGTTTACCTGTCACCACGAGTGGCTTCTTATCGTCACCAACGCGTAACAATTCGATACCTTTGTACCCTCTTTTGTAAATTGACGTCAAATCAAATGTAAACCCTTCACGCCCCAGGATTTCTTCTACCTTCTTGGAAAAAACCGGCCCTTCTTTATTTTGTATACGCAAAGAAATGTCGGATATGTTGTACCTAACGTGATCTCCTAATGTCAAGAATGCGGCGGCTTGATCAAGTGAAATGTTTTTATTGTACATTGCGTTTTTGTGCCTGATACGCGCAAGAAGATTCTCGTTTACAAAAACTTCTGCAGGGGTATACCCTTCAAGACTACCGTGTACCGTTGTATTGTAATTTTTCACAATAGCCTCTAATACATTCGCATACATGTTGGTGGAATTAGTTGCACACCACCGCGTAATCATGCCTTTCAATGTCCTAACACATCTGTCGAGGATACCAATTTTGCGCCCAAAAGTAGTTTTGTCATGTTTGCTAACAAACGTCTTCAGTTCAACCGTGTTAACTCTGCAAAAATCTATCACGTTTGTATTTCTAAACTCATCGTCTCCAAAAATTGACGTCAGCTTTCTACCTGTTAGACCATTGACATCGTTAGTCAATCGTAAAAGTTGGTTTTCAATATTACCCATAGTACGTTTTTTTACAGGATACAAAAACACATATCTACTTAAAATATCGATACACATGATGCAATACGTTGGATTTTTAATACCTTTGACCGAGCTTGCAGGCCAAGGCATGTAAATAACATCGATCTGAAAACTGTTAGGCGGTCCTGAAATTTTCCGGTAAGCGATCGGCTTCTTCATTTTTTTGTATTGCTGGACAACCGACAATTGACGAATTTCTTTTTCGGCGTCAGTGATTCGAATATTGGCATTTTTGTTAACAAGCTTTCGGGGTCCAACAAACCCGGTAGATGGTGAGTTATACATCTCCTTGATCATCTAATAAAGGTCTTTCAAAATAATTCGGGTGATGGACAGGGCAAGATGTGTTTTGTCAACCTTATTGGATTTTAAATGAGATAAAATGGCCTCGACCTCGCCGCCAACAGCCGACACCGAAACCAAGTTCTTGCGTTTGAAATTGAGGGCATTTGCCATTTTTACGAGGTTGGCATCACCGGTTGATGGCTTTCGCAATCTGACACACGCCTTCAATGTTCGCTCTAAATATTTTGAGAGTTTCATTATTTTCGAATTGAAAAAAACTTGCTCGCACATCGTGTGCTTGAAAATAAGCTTGTAAATAAATCCTAAATTGTCAAATATCGATTCAACATAACTTGCGTCACCAAGTCCTTCCTTGCTTTCGACAATATCCAAATAAGCCCCTATGCTCCGATAAGAGTCGATCTCAAAATATTTAGTCAGCGAATACTGATCCTGGATTTGCTTTTGAGTCCCAGATTTGAGAAACTTATTGTACATCTTGACAGTCTTGAGATAGTCCGCGTTGCTGTGTTGGATCTTGTATTTGCTTCTTAATAACGCAATATGTTGTTCCGTCTCAATGTAGAGTTCCCTTAATTTCGTTTGCATGTAGAAACTTCGTATTTCTGGATTGCTGTATTCCACGACTCGCAAAAATGACATTATCATTTGCATGCGATCTGGAACATATATCGGGGATATTTCATGTATTTTATTTACATACGAGTACACGCTGGCATATATATTGGTGTCAAACATCACGTCCAGTGATAACGCACCATACCTTTTCGTATGCTCTTTATGAATGTTAAAAACGATCATCTCAACATGATTTTGGCATATCAAATTAATATCTATATCAGATTTAGGCCCGATGCTCCCAGTCCTTACGTGAACGCATTGTGGCGGTTTACAATATTTCCGCAACAAAAAACTAATATAGAGTTCCCGCATTTTGTTATATTTCGAAAGCTGGGTCTTGGTGCCAAAAGTTACCATGGTTTCCCATGTGAACGGAATGGAGATGGTTCCGTTCTTTAAGACTGTATGAGACACAAGGTGCTGACATTTTTTAAACAAATGGTGTTGTTTCTTAGCCAACACAAATGATTGCATCGTTACTATATTTATACAAATAATTACTCGTCGAATCGCTTCTCAAAAACGTCCCGCATGTCATTCAAATCGATATCGTCGTGTGTAAACAATTGATAATCCGTGTCGGCGCCGAACACGACAACATCGAGTGAAGTTGTCACGCATCTCGTCACAAGAACAGACACGTGCATCGTTTGTATCGCAAGGTTGGGGCGTTTCAAACGCTGTGTTGGATCGGAAATCAAATCCATCATCAACATGGCATGGGATTTTGATGTAAACCCGACAACCGCATGCTTTTCGTTTCGGCATATCGAAAAATATGCATGCGAAAACGGTCGACAAATGACAAACACGTTCGTCATTTTTATCACTGATTACAGTATCATGGAATACATTATTTGCATTTTGATTATTCTCATAATGATTATCATTGTTAGCCAAGCATATCTTTACTTCGTTTTTTTGAAGCCGAACTCAGAAACACCGGAAACACCGAAAACACAAAACATCACCCAAACCATACCCAGACCCCCAAATGTCCTCGCCCACAAACAGCTTGACACAAAGATTTACGTCAACATTGACACAAATGGCACAAATTCCGCCCCTGACAATTATCCGCAGGTCGGTTACTTGAAATCACACGAGTCAAACTTGGCATTGTATGGCACGCAATCGGCCGTGAATCGCAACCGCTATTTTTATTACGCGGTGGTGAATCACATCAAGATACCAATTTTCAGGACGGCACCAAGGTCAAGAGATTGTATGGGTGAATACGGGTGCGAAGAGTTGTATGATGAAGATATTGTCGAAATCCCGGATGCAATGTCAAATCCTTGGGAAGTCAAATTGTACAATTTCAACAGAAGATAGAAACGTGTGTTCAAGCACGTGCCTTTACTTTATCACGGGATTTGACTGCAGATTTTACATTTTCATCACCAGTATCTCTGTGCCCAAAAATGACCATGACAGCACTGTTAATGAGGAGCCCAGACCCCAAAACCAGCATGGCAACACCCTCGATATACGAAAGAACCACACATTTCCCATTGAGGACACAATAATTATTATACATCGCGAGCAATGCTACGCCAATAAAACTGAGTGCCATGAAAATAGCACTCAGCCATGCGATCTTAGATGGAAACGAGTCTTGAACAAACATCAGGTAAATAGCCAAAACTGTCGACGCCACTGCAACCATCCCGGCACCGATTGTCGCAAGCTTGAACGGTGTGTGTGTTTTGAACTGGGATTTGACGGTATCAATGACTTCATTCGCCATAAAATTTCGGATCAAATTATTCTAAATATTATGACCGCATCTTGTTTTGTATATATTCGCGAGCCACAAAATATTTAATGCATTGCACTCGCGATACATGATGGGTTGTACTTGGCTGTAAACCCGCTCAATATGTGATGAAATGTGTTGACCACCCCAGCTTTGGCATATTCAGTGTCCGTAATATCAGATACAAATTTAGAAGGCACGGTTGACCTCATCAAAGACACCATATCATTTTCAATTATTAACAAATGAAGAGGCTTGATAGCAAATGCAGCCCATTTTAAGCAATGCAATAATGATTCTGTATCATTGATTGCGTTTACATTCATGAGACGCAAAAATGCATTGTATGGACCGGAATCCGCAAGGTAACGTTTCTTGTCTAGAAAAGATAGAATATTGCATACATCCAATCGAACGGTAGTATCATCGTCAAATAGCATCATTTGAAATGGTGTCATGCCAAACACATTACATAGTATTTGAAACGCTATGCCTTTGCCTTCCCTTTCTTGTTTGGGGGAAAAACCCCGTGGAGGCCGTGCATTCGGAAAAATAAAATCATCCAATGCCAAACGATCGCCCTTGGGCAAAGCATATTTAACAACAAATGGGTTCACATATACAGAATACGTTTTCCCAAAATTAGGTTCCACTGGGGAAATTAACATGAACATCCCATCTTTTTCCTGAAACCAGTGTTTCGGCTTGAGATAAGACGCCATGGATTTCAATAACAATGGCATTTTGTATCCATCATCATCGCGTGCTTTAGGAAATGCATGGAACAACAACGACCGTTTAGAGTTCCTGGCATTGAACCATTTTGCCAAACGGGCTGCAGCACTCAACGTAGAAACTGTCACATTTTCGTGTAAATAGACCATTTCCTTCGGCGACATGTTGAAGCAAACGGCAAGACATTGTGTGATTGATTTCATCACGAATGGATCCATTTTATTGAAATTTACAGTGTTTCTTGGGACACAGTAAGTTCAGGGTTTCCCTGGCGCAGAAGTTTTTTATCAACTGCTTTCGTAAAAATACAAAGATTTTGTCAATTAATGTTTGTAAAGACAATATATTTGAGCTATTCTTTGGATACAGTCAATCTAATGACACACTTAATCGACCGTGTAGGAACAGGAGATGTAGCTACAACCTTGTATCCTGACAAGTAATATTCGACTATCCTTATACACGTTTCTTGATTTCTTGGCAAAGCGGCTTCCCATCAAACACGTAATTATCACCACACGCAATGCATTGAGCATCTTTGCCATCTTCGGGTACTCCAAATCTACCCGGAGCTTCGTATTTTCCGTCCACACAAATATGTCCGACTCAACTTCATTCACCCAAAAAACAAAATGAGTGCAAACACCATTCCACCCAAAACAACTGACACAGTACGACCGTGTTCATTTTTATAAAAATTGATGTTGACGTTGTAAACAACATATACATACAGTCTCGGACATGAAAAATGGGACAGCGTCCATTTGCATTTTAACTTTGTAATCCAACATGTGTTGAATGTATAATTTGGAAACTAAGTACAAGGCCATTGTTCATTATACACATTTCTTGAGGAGTTTGCGGAAAGTCAGTAAAATCTACAATATTTCAAAATCATCCCCTCAGAGGTGGACGACATCTTTCACGCGAATGAAAAAACATAGAATGTGTAAGAACGTTCAGAAAGATGTTGAGTTGTGTATAAAATCAGCTATTTCCCGAAACCCATTCCTCACATTGGGAGCAATTGCCAAGATGTGCGCAAGTCAATGTAATGTCAGTAAATCACCCCGAACAATTGGGCGCTATGTTGACAAAATTGGTTTTACAATGAAGAATGCATCGCGGGTCGTGGAGTATAAACATGACAACAATAAGCTTAAGACATTTTGTGAAGAATATAATAAGGCTGGAAGTGGCAATCTAATTTGCATTGATGAGGCCGGTTTCTATATTGGTGATCACCCAAAACGTGGACGTTCAATACGAGGAAACAAATTGCGCCTTAAATGTGGCAAATCTTTACGTCGGAGTAAGCTTACCGTAATTATGGCAATATCTGCATTTGGTATAGTCCATTACGAAGTTTTAAACCACAATTGTAAAAAAGTAGACTTCATTGCGTTTATAAATAGGTTAAAAGCTCCGATTGGGTCTTCATTTTTAATGGATAATATTGCATTCCATCATTCTCACGAGACAATACATGCAATACAATCAAAAGGTTGTAAAGCTCTTTTTATCCCACCTTATTCTCCCCGCCTAAATGCGATTGAAAATTTCTTTGGGTTGATAAAACCAATGTACAAGAGACATTGCCCACCATCAATTGATGAACACTTTAATTACCAAGGGCATTTCGAGAATATTGTGTCTCTTTACAAGTTTGCAGATTTGCGAAACTTTTTTAATAAAACCCAAAGGATAATACAAGACACATTAATGTCAATATTGGCTGATCCAGACGGGTTTTCATTTTCGGGATATGATTGAAGGGATATAAGGAATTGTAATGATATATTATTACAAGATGCAGCATGTCTAAGAAACGTAAGATTCCCAATGACGAGAAAGTTCATTGGTCAAATGTCTTGGACCACATAGACCGAGATTTAAATCCCACATGCAACCAACTTGAGTGTCGGGATGCTGCTGAAAATTTAGTCGTCATTGGTGACGTAATTGACAATCCCGACCTTACAAATGCATGTGTCAAAATGAAATTGGGTCAACTTTGCAAACATGAAGGATTGAAGCGGAAGATTAATTCACTAGTTTTAGACATGAACCGGCTTGTTGCGGAGGCATATTTGTTTGCAAATTTTCATATTTTAAGGCTTCTTAATATTCCAGGGTCATCAATCCCACAGGTCGGACTTCGTCCATTCTATTATAGGTGTTTACTCGCTGTCAGCAAAAATTGTGCACGTGCAGACACGCTTGGTCATGACTTTGAAGAAAGCATCAAAGCGTTTGATGAGCTCCGACATGGTGACAACATGAAAATCAGTATACTTGGTTGCAACCAGATTGTAGCAAGTCTCAGTATTAGCATGGCAACAATGGCAGCCAATCACTTGAACGGAAATGTTGGTAGACGTTTGCAACGATACTTGTTGATACAATATCCTGTAATGAAGAAGTTGCATAAAAAAATATTGTTTGCCGTTGTGGACTTTCCCAAGCTACCGTTGGATGCCATTTTTAAGAATGTGAAAGATAGGCAAAAATCTTTAGAAGCAATCGAAGTTGCAGCAAACCTAAGATTGATGTCGGGCTTTACAAGCAAACCGCAATATGCTTCAAAAGCGCATATTTTGTTGCCTTTTTATTTCAAGATCATGCGAGATACCGAGGAATCCAAGGCAGTGTTTAATATGGACCCGATCAATCGTGGAAAAAAATGGAAAGGTGACTCATTCTCATTGCTCCCGACAAAATCAGGTTACACCATTTCGAATATCCCGATATCAAGCATGATGTTCATAAGCATTCTGAAAAACATGAAACTTGAAAACTTCAGTGGAGATGGGCGCAACGAGAACCAACGTTATTTTTGGGCAAAATATTTCAACATAAACTACATCGAGACCCGGGCCAGAAAATTTGACAATCAAATTGTCACAGATGGTTGCAGCGTGTCAGCATTAATATCTAAAAAAAGTTGCCTGCTATGCAAGACGGGATGTTGTGATGAAGCGGACCACGTACAAATGCAACATCTCATTAAATCAGGAAAGGCTGTTGTGAAGTCTGTAGACCCAGGTTTTACCGACATTGTGACAACATCCACGATTGATGGAACTATCGAAAAATACAGCTCCGCCCAGTATTATGACAAGGCAAAATATTTTCTGAGTCAACACAGAACCAACAAATGGAACAAAGATACTATGGACCTCGTGATGTCCATCCCAACAAACAAGACGGTATCCTACGAAAAACTGAAAGACCACATCGGTACATATCTTCTCTTGCTCCCAAAATTACTCAAAGACCGGATGGACAAGGGATATCGAAACATGCGTTTCTTGAGGTTTATCAATAAGCGGAAAGCTATCAATGAAATATGTGAAATGATCGCTCCAAAAACTAAGGTAACAATCGTAGGTTACGGTGATTGGTCGGGAGGGTGTGGAACACCCATCAAGAGGAGATGTGCTGGCCCCCAGCAAGAAATCAAGTTTGAACTTGGCAAGCGAGAAAACGTGTTTTTCAAATTAATACACGAACGGCGGACGTCAATAACTTGTCACAATTGTTGGGGTCGATTGACGAACATGACAGCAAACAAGACAATTATAAAACGTAATAAACTAAGAAGCGTTGCTATCTCTAGAATACACAAGGTGCTCCACTGCAAAAGCAGTCATAACGGTGAAAGTCGTTGCGGGACCACGTGGAACAGAGATGTCAACGCTGCAAAAAACATTTTGATGTTGACGATGCTTGAAATTCGGGGATATGAAAGGCCCGAAGCATTCTGATATCAATTGTAAAAATGATTCTCACCTAGGCATCCTGAGCGCAATATGGGAGTGAATGTGAAAACATTATCACCCATGCAATGGATGTTATCAGGTGAGCCCTTGTGGAGGGTCCTTTGGACACCTCTTTAGGAAATACGGGTAAACTCTGGTTATAGCAATGGCTCCCCGACTATACGTGTGTCACTTGCCAAAGGTGTAATTAGATTGAGACGAGGATTAAACCAGGACAGTGTCTGATGTCCCATTATATAATGCCTCGTACTGTATCATCATGAATTGCTACATAATCTTCAAAATGATTGAAATTCGAGTAAACAACACACATCCCATTGTGCCGCTCTTAGACCTGATGACTCCAACTGATGCTGATCGAATTGTCCAAGATTGGAGAGCATCAATCGTTCGGCGCGCAAATTGCGCATTGATCGACCTTGAAGACGGAAATATCACATTCGAGAAATGCATATCATATTTCGAGGAAATTGCGAAGATGTTGACATTACACGACGAGATCATGCTAAATATATTGTCAATTCTCGCGTAATTTGTCTTCTTTATTTTTTTTGATCGTTACATATATCAAAAATCCGATACCAAGAAGAAGAATCATAAACCCTGACATAAATGCGAGTTTCTTCGTCAAACTCAAGCGTTTGATCATCGGAAACAAGATGAACATCAGCTCGCTGATAAATGGCATGACAATGAACGAAGCGCCTCCAAAGTAACCATTAAACACATAGTTCTGACGAAATGCCAGATCCTTATTGATCGGTAGATCCGTATGCATGACAAGAACGTAAAATACTATGGAGAAAATACCAAGAAACATGAACAACGGATATTGCATCCATTTCGACTCCACGATATCACGGATACCCCCGTTCAGAAAACCCATGATGCATAGCCCGTTTATGATGGTAAATAATCCAAATAACGCCAAGATGTATTCCATCATGTGCCCAGCAACTGTGTTATCCCCAGACACGAACAGATTCACTACATCAATAGACCCCATTTTATTCTCAAGAGACGATGGAATAGCGAGGACAAAGAACAACAATCCGATCTTGATAATTCCGAACACTATAAGAAATACACCAAACCAGTTAATTGGTCCCATTTACTTGTAAGCGTGATAATATTTCAACGAAATCACATCAAATATCACACAATCAGAAAATACATGGTTTGTACACAGGGTTTATACGCGCGTATAAAAAAATGAACGAACCAATAAAAAATCATAATCACATAAACATTTGATCACATGGAGTCAACACGCAGTTTTGACCAAGTATTGCCATTTAATGCCACAGACGCATACATTCGACATGAAAGCGTCATCACACCTTCGGACCGATGGGCAAGCCCCCGAGTCCCAACGGTGGCAACTCCAACAGTGACAATCTCGTCATCCAAGGCCGTAATTGCCACAATCGTGCCCCTTGAAAGTGGCATCGAACCATGCGACAGCTGGGCAAAGCCGCGTACAAGAGCCATGTCACCCACGATTGTTGTAAATAACGCAGAACATGAAGCACATGAAGCACATGAAGCACATGCTGCCATGTGGGCAATGGGTGGTGGTACCTGGTGACCAAAGTGATAAGCATCCAACTACATTTTTTTGTAAAAATCGATTTAACGGTTTGACCATAACATTTAATTGAAAGATGATGCATCGTACCATGAAACACCCGGGCGATTTCGGATTCAAAGTACACGATTTGTATCAACAAACGGATATCACGCAGCCATTGAAATTGACATTACATGTGTACGACGACGATACCGATTTTTGGATGACATGTACATTATACCGGCACATCGACACCGTAATATTGCAAGGCATTCAAGGAGACTTCGTCCACAGCCACGAAAACGACAACATCTTTGATATCAATGACATTATCGAAAAAACAGAAGTCTTTCCCCACTTCATCAACGACCTCAAAGTGACAATATGCGATATTCTTTCGGCAAAGAGAATGATCATGGTCAATTCTGGCGATTTTATCGTGTATAAAATGATGGATGACATTATGCACTCGCTGCTGGCGAGCGACACAATCGATGCATTGCCACCGCACTTGCCCACAGACATTTGCTTACTCATTCATGACATGAATCGCAAACATTGATAAATTTCCACGCGCATGAAGTAATTTTATAAATGTTTTTTTGTAATGAAATTGACGGATCAACCAGGGCGATTCCTGGCTTGCTTCGTATTCGGTCCAATAATCGCTTACAAAGGATACAAGTTTAAAGACGCTTTCCTCATCATGTTCGCAATTGCTTTGATTGCTTGGGACTTATATTGGATCATATTCAAGGTGCCATGCGCGAATGCTTAATTTATCAAAAAGCTATCTTCATCATCAGAGTCAAAACTGCCCTCAGACGATTCGACGTAAGCAAAATCATCATTGGAACACATGAACAAAACCACATGATTTACGCATGTAAAAAAAGAATACTTAAAAATATGAACAATATCAGGAAAACATAGGTTAAATTAAGATGGATCATGTCTTTTTCACTGACCTGGAACAAATGTTTATAAAATGGCAGACATTCTCGCCAAATGATTTTGCCTCGGAAAAGAGACTTGACGACTTGCTTTTGTCTATTTCAGACATAATTGCAGGTGCAAATACCGACACCATTAACACATGCAAGAATTCAACTTCTCGGTCGTTGATGAACATTTCAAAAGCAATCGCAACGTCTAGTGTAGAAACTATGAAGTTACTCGAGAAGTCTCTAGCTAAGATTGCGTCCGAGAATGTGAATTTGGCACAGACGGTTTCAATCATAGAGACTAATTTAAAAACATACCTGACATCATACAGCAAGACAAACCTTGATATGGCAAATGCCGTCACTAGTGTAACCGAGAAAATAGACAACGCTGTTGAATACAATTTGCTCATGGTGGATAGTGTGGCTAACATCGATGCAAAACTGGAAACTTACGTTACCGCCCAGCTTAAAACAAACATTGACCTGGCGGACACCGTCACAAAGGTTACTGACAAGATAGATATTGCGTTTGTTGATAACTTGCGCATCATTGCCAACATATTGAACAACGACTCTAAATTGGAAACGTTCTCAACCGTACAGCTGCAAACAAACACAGATTTGGCGGCTGCCCTCGCATATGGCACAAATCGAATGAATACAGCTATCGAGGGTAACTTGGACCTTGGTCCGGACGTTGCAAACGTTGAAGCTAAATTGGTAAGTTACGTAACCGCTCAGAACCTAACGAACTCGGAGTTCACTGACTCTGTTGCTGATATAACTGATAAGATGGACATTGCGGTTGGTGACAACACGCTCATAGTGGACAGCGTCGCGAACGTCGAGGCAAAACTAACTAAATATTATACCGCTCAGTATAAAACCAATACCGACCTTAAGAACTCCATATCTGTCATGACAGACACAATCGATTTCGTTGTTAGTGACAATTTGATTCTTACAAACAGTATTGCAGCCATCGATGCTCGCATGAAATCCCATGTAACAACGCAAAATCAAGCAAACCTTGATATGGCAAATGTAGTGACAGTCGTATCAAGGCGTATTGACGTCGTTGCTGGTGACAATTTGATTATTGACGCTAACGTCGCGAGCATAAAGACGGATGTCGGGTTGTATGTTACTTCTCAAAATGCGACTAATGTAAATTCAACAAAAAAGATGGATGACTTCATGGTCAGTCTTTCTGAACAGTTTAGTCAGATGGTGAATATTCAAGAGGACATCGTGTTACTAAATGAATCGATACGTGAACTGGTTAAAGTAAGTGAATATGTTGTCACAATTCCAGCAATAGACAGCAGTTCGATATTAACCCCCGCCCTGGTATCGATCCTCCATGAGTTGATTCCAAACATCAAAACGGCAAATATGTTATACAGCTTAAAGCGGGATGGAAATGCAACATATCATGACACATGCGACGGCATCAAGCGCCTGTGGTTTGTGTTTAAGCTAAATAACGGAAGCATTGTCTCGGCATTCTCCAGTGTAGCGTTTAACTCTATAGACAGGTTCGTTGCGGCGCCTTCTGGTTCTTGTTGGTTGAATAAACTACAAAACGAGAGAGGTGCAATGAGTTCAGTGCAAGACTTTAACACTGAGTGGCCTGCCGAATCGCTGAACGACTATGCGAATCTAGGCCCTAGTTTCGGCAACGGGCTTGACTTCTCTGTTAACATTACCACTCTGGAATGCACCGGGACGCCCGGGGCATACACCAATATATCCAGCCCGTTGCTAGGCTCACCAGTCAATGGCACACACCGTGTGATTGATTTTGAAGTTTACGAAGTGGACGAATTTAAGATGACAGCATCAATTGACAACGGCTACGTTCTAAGTACCAATTGCAAAACGTTGGTCGGCCATGAAACATGGTGTGCATTCGATGACAACCCATTGACCTTTTGGGATTCGGATATAACTGGAGACGCAATGGGTGTCCGTGGCGTTGATCTACAACTAGAATATCCGGCCAGCAAAATACTTAAGTCATACAGCATATTTTGCATACCTATCGAATGGTCACCCACACAATGGACGATACAAGGCTCGGTAGATGGAGTCGCATGGACCATATTGGACACTAGGGATGCACAGAACACGCATGCAAAGGAAAAGACATACACTGTCGCCAACGACGAATCGTTTCTATATTACAAAATAAACATCACACGTAACGTCCATATGCAGAGCTGCAATGTCAACCTATCAAGTCTGAGGTTCTATGCAATATGATGACGTATTTCATCCGCCGAGTAAAACATATATACAATTAAATGAGCCGTGTTTTTTTCACCGACTTCGAGCAAATGTTTATCAAATGGCGAAATTACGCACCAGATGATTTTGTCACAAAAACCCAAGTGCATGAGTTGGTATTTTCCATTTCGAAAATACTGGCTTCTCACAGAGCCGATACCCTTAACGCGCACAAGACTTCAGTCGCAATAGAACTTGACACGTTCTTTTCAGAAATTGCATCATCAAATGCAGCTACTGTGAAATATTTCCAGACACATCTAACCCAAATTGCATCTGACAACGTGGGTCTCTCAAAGAGTGTTCGTCTAGTGGAAAACGGCTTAAAATCATATTTGAATTCATATAAAGAAAGGAACCTGGAGTTGAACACTTCCGTAAAGGGCGCTTCAAACAAAATACGATTGATTGATGGTAAGAATGCGGTAGCTATGGCAGAAATCACGAACGTACAAACAAACTATAACAATTACGTAATCGATCAAGATAAAATGAACCATGATCTTGCAAAATCCATTACCATCGAATCCGAGAAAATAGACATCATTTTCGATGACAATTTCCTTATTAATGATGATGTTGCGAATTGCGTAGCGAACTTGGAAAGCTACATAGCCATGCAAGAAGAATCAAACATTGTGTTGACAGGTTCCGTGACAAGTGGAACGGCAGAAATGAACACGGTATATACCGCTCATTTGGGCATTGTGACCAGTCTTGCAAACATTGAAGCCAATTTGAACACATTTGCTACCTCTCAAAAGCAAACGGACCTTACCTTTGACGACTCCGTTACATTTGTAACTGCGAAAATGGAGCGTGTTTTTGGTGAAATGTTGCGCCTTGTTACACATGTTTCAAACATGGACACCCAGCTACAAACCTACACAACTACACAGAATCAAATGAACATTGCCTTTGCAGATTCGGTGACGATTGTCAATGCCAAAACGGAAACTGCTGTGAGTGATAATTTGACCATTCTCGCTAACGCCGAAACCGTCGAGACTAAAGTGGAAACTAATATCACATCCCAGAAGCAAGTTAGCGTCGATTTTGCAGTGTCCGTGACAGATGTCTCTACAAAAATCAATAATGTTGTTCAGGAAATGTCTCGTGTCATAACAAAAGTAGCAAACATTAAGTCAGATTTTGCTTTGTTTGTCAAGTCACAAAATTATAACAACGTTGTTGCATCTAAAACAATGGCAGATTTTGCGGCTCGTCTCGCAGAACAAATTCAAAAAATGACAATTATCCGAAACGATATTAATATGGTACATACATCCATTAGCAACTTGTTCAGAATTAGCAAGTATATCACAACAATTTCTGCTATAGATACCAGTTTAGTGTTGACCCCCAAATTGGCGTCGACACTTCTTGCATTGAATCCAACCATCAAAACTGCGGCCATGCAATACAGGCTATCACGCGATGGGTTTGGCGCATTCCATACAAAATGTGACGGTTTGAAAAACTTGTTGTATGTGTTCAAACTGGACAATACCAGTATTATCAGCGCCTTCTCCAGTGTGGCATTTAACTCAATAGACAATTTTGCCGCGGCACCGTCGGGCTCATGCTGGCTAAACAAGTTACAGAGTGATCGGGGTGTGATGAGCTCTGCAAAATACTATAACACGGTATTACCCTCCAAATCCATCAACGACTGGAAAACGGTTGGCCCCAGTTTCGGCAACGGACTCGACTTCTCTGTAATGGATACACTCGAATGTATTGCAACTCCTGGAGCATACACCAATGCGTCAAGTCCATTACTTGGTGCATTGGTCAATGGCAAACACCATGTCGTCGAATTCGAGGTATATAAGATCGACGATTTCATTATGACAAAAGCAATTGACAATGGCTACGTGGCAAGCTCGAGCTCTCAAAGTGAGTCGGCTGGTAAAGAAGCGTGGCGTGCGTTTGACAACAATACATCGACGTTTTGGGATTCTACCGTTGTCGGTAAAGACATGGATGCAAACGGCGTTTATTTGCAACTTGAGTACCCCACAAAGAAAGTGCTGAAGTCTTACAGTATATATAATAGCGGGGAGGGTTGGTCACCAGTAGATTGGACAGTGCAAGGTTCAATCGACGGAACGACATGGCTTACATTGGATACCAAAAGCAGCCAGAACACATATACGGCTGAAAAAACTTACGATGTCCCCAACACCGCGGCATTTTTGTTTTACAAAATGACTATTACACAACATAACAGTATGTATGGCTATACTACCAACGTGCAAAGTCTGCGATTCTATGTCATTTAAACTTGTGTAAAAATTGCAAAACCACGGGGTTGTACGCCTTGGACCCTCAAGCCATCAACACATTATCAATGACACCCCCAACCCGGCCTTGCATACCGCATTGGACCCTCAAGCCGTCGACACATTTTCAATGACACCCCCAACCCGGCCTTGCATACACTGTAGAACCCTCAAGCCATCAACACATTTTCAATGACACCCCCCAACCCGGCCTTGCATACACTGTAGAACCCTCAAGCCATCAACACATTTTCAATGACACCCCCCAACCCGGCCTTGCATACACTGTAGAACCCTCAAGCCATCAACACATTTTCAATGACACCCCCAACCCGGCCTTGCATACCGCATTAGACCCTCAAGCCATCAACACATTTTCAATGACACCCCCAACCCGGCCTTGCATACACTGTAGAACCGTGAAGCTGTCGTCGCATTTTCAATGACACCCCCCAACCCGGCATTGCATACCGCATTGGACCCTCAAACCTTGAAGCCATCGACACATTTTCAATGACACCCCCAACCCGGCCTTGCATACACCATAGAACCGTGAAGCTGTCGTCGCATTTTCAATGACACCCCCCAACCCGGCATTGCATACCGCATTGGACCCTCAAACCTTGAAGCCATCGACACATTTTCAATGACACCCCCAACCCGGCCTTGCATACACCGTAGAACCGTGAAGTTGTCGTCGCATTTTCAATGACACCCCCAACCCGGCCTTGCATACCGCATTGGACCCTCAAGCCATCGACACATTTGTCAGAAATGTGTATAAGGAATGCATTGTGTTGGGAACATTGAATCTGGATTGTTGTTTGATACAACTTTCCAGCTATTTAAAAAACCACCATGGCTTGCATATAAAGAAAGAAATATGCATAAGGAATGCGTTGTGTTGGGAACATTGAATCTGGATTGTTGTTTGATACAACTTTCCAGCTATTTAAAAAACCACCATGGCTTGCATATAAAGAAAGAAATATGCATAAGAAATGGGGCTTGCATATAAAGAAAGAAATATGCATGAGAAATGGGATATGTTGGGAACATTGAATCTGGATCGTTGTTTGATACAACATAAACACATTTGACAAAGACAGATGACTGATCATGACTGTCTTTGACGGCGGATCAAGATGTGTGTTTTACTTTCTTTTTTGACACAAACTAAATTTCCTGGATATACATTTTCTCTGTAGAGAAAGTTTGTAAAAATAACAAACAGAAACACATTTGACATTGGTTGATGACTGATCATGGGTGGACTATCCTTGTGGGTGGACTATCCTTGTGGGTGGATTGGACTGTCTTTGAGGGCGGATCAAGATGTGTGTTTTGTTTTGTTTTTTGACACAAACTAAATTTCCTGGATATACATTTTCTCTGTAGAGAAAGTTTGTAAAAATAACAAACATAAACACATTTGACATTGGCTGATGACTGATCATGGGTGGACTATCCTTGTGGGTGGATTGGACTGTCTTTGAGGGCGGATCAAGATGTGTGTTTTGTTTTATTTTTTGACACAAACTAAATTTCCTGGATATACATTTTCTCTGTAGAGAAAGTTTGTAAAAATAACAAACAGAAACACATTTGACATTGGCTGATGACTGATCATGGGTGGACTATCCTTGTGGGTGGATTGGACTGGACTGTCTTTGAGGGCGGATCAAGATGTGTGTTTTGTTTTATTTTTTGACACAAACTAAATTTCCTGGATATACATTTTCTCTGTAGAGAAAGTTTGTAAAAATAACAAACAGAAACACATTTGACATTGGCTGATGACTGATCATGGGTGGACTATCCTTGTGGGTGGATTGGACTGGACTGTCTTTGAGGGCGGATCAAGATGTGTGTTTTGTTTTATTTTTTGACACAAACTAAATTTCCTGGATATACATTTTCTCTGTAGAGAAAGTTTGTAAAAATAACAAACAGAAACACATTTGACATTGGCTGATGACTGATCATGGGTGGACTATCCTTGTGGGTGGATTGGACTGGACTGTCTTTGAGGGCGGATCAAGATGTGTGTTTTGTTTTATTTTTTGACACAAACTAAATTTCCTGGATATACATTTTCTCTGTAGTGAAAGTTTGTAAAAATAACAAACAGAAACACATTTGACATTGGCTGATGACTGATCATGGATGGAATGTTCTGGAAGTGGGTGGACTGTCTTTGAGGGCGGATCAAGATGTGTGTTTTGTTTTATTTTTTGACACAAACTAAATTTCCTGGATATACATTTTCTCTGTAGAGAAAGTTTGTAAAAATAACAAACAGAAACACATTTGACAAAGACAGATGACTGATCATGGATGGAATGTTCTGGAAGTGGGTGGACTGTCTTTGAGGGCGGATCAAGATGTGTGTTTTGTTTTATTTTTTGTCACAAACTAAATTTCCTGGATATACATTTTCTCTGTAGAGAAAGTTTGTAAAAATAATAAACAGAATCACATTTTCAATGACACCCCCAACCCGGCCTTGCATACCGCCTTGGACCGTCAAGCTGTCGTCACATTTTCAATGACACCCCCAACCCGGCCTTGCATACCGCCTTGGACCCTCAAACCGGCAAGCTGTCGACACATTTTCAATGACACCCCCAACCCGGCCTTGCATACCGCCTTGGACCCTCAAACCGGCAAGCTGTCGACACATTTTCAATGACACCCCCAACCCGGCCTTGCATACCGCCTTGGACCCTCAAACCGGCAAGCTGTCGACACATTTTCAATGACACCCCCAACCCGGCCTTGCATACCGCCTTGGACCCTCAAACCGGCAAGCTGTCGTCACATTTTCAATGACACCCCCAACCCGGCCTTGCATACCGCCTTGGACCCTCAAACCGGCAAGCTGTCGTCACATTTTCAATGACACCCCCAACCCGGCCTTGCATACCGCCTTGGACCCTTAAGCCGTCGACACATTTTCAATGACACCCCCAACCCGGCCTTGCATACCGCCTTGGACCCTTAAGCCATCGACACATTTGTCAGAAATGTGTATAAGGAATGCGTTGTGTTGGGAACATTGAATCTGGATTGTTGTTTGATACAACTTTCCAGCTATTTAAAAAACCACCATGGCTTGCATATAAAGAAAGAAATATGCATAAGGAATGCGTTGTGTTGGGAACATTGAATCTGGATTGTTGTTTAAAACAACTTTCCAGCTATTTAAAAAACCACCATGGCTTGCATATAAAGAAATAAATGTGTATACGGAATGGGATATGTTGGGAACATTGAATCGTTGTTTGATACAACATAAACACATTTGACAAAGACAGATGACTCATCATGGGTGGATTGTCTTTGAGGGCGGATCAAGATGTGTGTTTTAATTTCTTTTTTGACACAAACTAAATTGCCTGGATATACATTTTCTCTGTAGAGAAAGTTTGTAAAAATAATAAACAGAAACACAATTGACAAAGACAGATGACTCATCATGGGTGGATTGTCTTTGAGGGCGGATCAAGATGTGTGTTTTGATTTCTTTTTTGACACAAACTAAATTTCCTGGATATACATTTTCTCTGTAGAGAAAGTTTGTAAAAATAACAAACAGAAACACATTTGACAAAGACAGATGACTCATCATGGGTGGATTGTCTTTGAGGGCGGATCAAGATGTGTGTTTTGATTTCTTTTTTGACACAAACTAAATTTCCTGGATATACATTTTCTCTGTAGAGAAAGTTTGTAAAAATAATAAACAGAAACACAATTGACATTGGCTGATGACTCATCATGGGTGGATTGTCTTTGAGGGCGGATCAAGATGTGTGTTTTGATTTCTTTTTTGACACAAACTAAATTTCCTGGATATACATTTTCTCTGTAGAGAAAGTTTGTTAAAATAATAAACAGAAACACAATTGGCATTGGCTGATGACTCATCATGGGTGGATTGTCTTTGAGGGCGGATCAAGATGTGTGTTTTGATTTCTTTTTTGACACAAACTAAATTTACTGGATATACATTTTCTCTGTAGAGAAAGTTTGTTAAAATAATAAACAGAAACACAATTGACATTGGCTGATGACTCATCATGTGTGGATTGTCTTTGAGGGCGGATCAAGATGTGTGTTTTGATTTCTTTTTTGACACAAACTAAATTTCCTGGATATACATTTTCTCTGTAGAGAAAGTTTGTAAAAATAATAAACAGAAACACATTTGACATTGGCTGATGACTGATCATGGGTGGATTGTCTTTGAGGGCGGATCAGGATGTGTGTTTTGATTTCTTTTTTGACACAAACTAAATTTCCTGGATATACATTTTCTCTGTAGAGAAAGTTTGTAAAAATAATAAACAGAAACACATTTGACAAAGACAGATGACTGATCATGTGTGGATTGTCTTTGAGGGCGGATCAAGATGTGTGTTTTAATTTCTTTTTTGACACAAACTAAATTTCCTGGATATACATTTTCTCTGTAGAGAAAGTTTGTAAAAATAATAAACAGAAACACATTTGACATTGGCTGATGACTCATCATGGGTGGATTGTCTTTGAGGGCGGATCAAGATGTGTGTTTTGATTTCTTTTTTGACACAAACTAAATTTCCTGGATATACATTTTCTCTGTAGAGAAAGTTTGTAAAAATAATAAACAGAAACACATTTGACATTTGCTGATGACTGATCATGGGTGGATTGTCTTTGAGGGCGGATCAGGATGTGTGTTTTGATTTCTTTTTTGACACAAACTAAATTTCCTGGATATACATTTTCTCTGTAGAGAAAGTTTGTAAAAATAATAAACAGAAACACATTTGACATTGGCTGATGACTGATCATGGGTGGATTGTCTTTGAGGGCGGATCAAGATGTGTGTTTTGATTTCTTTTTTGACACAAACTAAATTTCCTGGATATACATTTTCTCTGTAGAGAAAGTTTGTTAAAATAATAAACAGAAACACAATTGGCATTGGCTGATGACTCATCATGGGTGGATTGTCTTTGAGGGCGGATCAAGATGTGTGTTTTGATTTCTTTTTGACACAAACTAAATTTCCTGGATATACATTTTCTCTGTAGAGAAAGTTTGTAAAAATAATAAACAGAAACACAATTGACATTGGCTGATGACTCATCATGGGTGGATTGTCTTTGAGGGCGGATCAAGATGTGTGTTTTGATTTCTTTTTGACACAAACTAAATTTCCTGGATATACATTTTCTCTGTAGAGAAAGTTTGTTAAAATAATAAACAGAAACACAATTGACATTGGCTGATGACTCATCATGGGTGGATTGTCTTTGAGGGCGGATCAAGATGTGTGTTTTGATTTCTTTTTTGACACAAACTAAATTTCCTGGATATACATTTTCTCTGTAGAGAAAGTTTGTTAAAATAATAAACAGAAACACAATTGACATTGGCTGATGACTCATCATGGGTGGATTGTCTTTGAGGGCGGATCAAGATGTGTGTTTTGATTTCTTTTTTGACACAAACTAAATTTCCTGGATATACATTTTCTCTGTAGAGAAAGTTTGTTAAAATAATAAACAGAAACACATTTGACAAAGACAGATGACTGATCATGTGTGGATTGTCTTTGAGGGCGGATCAAGATGTGTGTTTTAATTTCTTTTTTGACACAAACTAAATTTCCTGGATATACATTTTCTCTGTAGAGAAAGTTTGTAAAAATAATAAACAGAAACACATTTGACATTGGCTGATGACTCATCATGGGTGGATTGTCTTTGAGGGCGGATCAAGATGTGTGTTTTGATTTCTTTTTTGACACAAACTAAATTTCCTGGATATACATTTTCTCTGTAGAGAAAGTTTGTTAAAATAATAAACAGAAACACAATTGACATTGGCTGATGACTCATCATGGGTGGATTGTCTTTGAGGGCGGATCAAGATGTGTGTTTTGATTTCTTTTTTGACACAAACTAAATTTCCTGGATATACATTTTCTCTGTAGAGAAAGTTTGTAAAAATAATAAACAGAAACACATTTGACATTGGCTGATGACTGATCATGGGTGGATTGTCTTTGAGGGCGGATCAGGATGTGTGTTTTGATTTCTTTTTTGACACAAACTAAATTTCCTGGATATACATTTTCTCTGTAGAGAAAGTTTGTAAAAATAATAAACAGAAACACATTTGACATTGGCTGATGACTGATCATGGGTGGATTGTCTTTGAGGGCGGATCAAGATGTGTGTTTTGATTTCTTTTTTGACACAAACTAAATTTCCTGGATATACATTTTCTCTGTAGAGAAAGTTTGTTAAAATAATAAACAGAAACACAATTGACATTGGCTGATGACTCATCATGGGTGGATTGTCTTTGAGGGCGGATCAAGATGTGTGTTTGATTTCTTTTTTGACACAAACTAAATTTCCTGGATATACATTTTCTCTGTAGAGAAAGTTTGTTAAAATAATAAACAGAAACACAATTGGCATTGGCTGATGACTCATCATGGGAGGATTGTCTTTGAGGGCGGATCAAGATGTGTGTTTTGATTTCTTTTTTGACACAAACTAAATTTCCTGGATATACATTTTCTCTGTAGAGAAAGTTTGTAAAAATAATAAACAGAAACACAATTGACATTGGCTGATGACTCATCATGGGTGGATTGTCTTTGAGGGCGGATCAAGATGTGTGTTTTGATTTCTTTTTTGACACAAACTAAATTTCCTGGATATACATTTTCTCTGTAGAGAAAGTTTGTTAAAATAATAAACAGAAACACAATTGACATTGGCTGATGACTCATCATGGGTGGATTGTCTTTGAGGGCGGATCAAGATGTGTGTTTTGATTTCTTTTTTGACACAAACTAAATTTCCTGGATATACATTTTCTCTGTAGAGAAAGTTTGTTAAAATAATAAACAGAAACACAATTGACATTGGCTGATGACTCATCATGGGTGGATTGTCTTTGAGGGCGGATCAAGATGTGTGTTTTGATTTCTTTTTTGACACAAACTAAATTTCCTGGATATACATTTTCTCTGTAGAGAAAGTTTGTTAAAATAATAAACAGAAACACATTTGACAAAGACAGATGACTGATCATGTGTGGATTGTCTTTGAGGGCGGATCAAGATGTGTGTTTTAATTTCTTTTTTGACACAAACTAAATTTCCTGGATATACATTTTCTCTGTAGAGAAAGTTTGTAAAAATAATAAACAGAAACACATTTGACATTGGCTGATGACTCATCATGGGTGGATTGTCTTTGAGGGCGGATCAAGATGTGTGTTTTGATTTCTTTTTTGACACAAACTAAATTTCCTGGATATACATTTTCTCTGTAGAGAAAGTTTGTTAAAATAATAAACAGAAACACAATTGACATTGGCTGATGACTCATCATGGGTGGATTGTCTTTGAGGGCGGATCAAGATGTGTGTTTTGATTTCTTTTTTGACACAAACTAAATTTCCTGGATATACATTTTCTCTGTAGAGAAAGTTTGTTAAAATAATAAACAGAAACACAATTGACATTGGCTGATGACTCATCATGGGTGGATTGTCTTTGAGGGCGGATCAAGATGTGTGTTTTGATTTCTTTTTTGACACAAACTAAATTTCCTGGATATACATTTTCTCTGTAGAGAAAGTTTGTTAAAATAATAAACAGAAACACAATTGACATTGGCTGATGACTGATCATGGGTGGATTGTCTTTGAGGGCGGATCAAGATGTGTGTTTTGATTTCTTTTTTGACACAAACTAAATTTCCTGGATATACATTTTCTCTGTAGAGAAAGTTTGTTAAAATAATAAACAGAAACACAATTGACATTGGCTGATGACTCATCATGGGTGGATTGTCTTTGAGGGCGGATCAAGATGTGTGTTTTGATTTCTTTTTTGACACAAACTAAATTTCCTGGATATACATTTTCTCTGTAGAGAAAGTTTGTTAAAATAATAAACAGAAACACAATTGACATTGGCTGATGACTCATCATGGGTGGATTGTCTTTGAGGGCGGATCAAGATGTGTGTTTTGATTTCTTTTTTGACACAAACTAAATTTCCTGGATATACATTTTCTCTGTAGAGAAAGTTTGTAAAAATAATAAACAGAAACACATTTGACATTGGCTGATGACTGATCATGGGTGGATTGTCTTTGAGGGCGGATCAGGATGTGTGTTTTGATTTCTTTTTTGACACAAACTAAATTTCCTGGATATACATTTTCTCTGTAGAGAAAGTTTGTAAAAATAATAAACAGAAACACATTTGACATTGGCTGATGACTGATCATGGGTGGATTGTCTTTGAGGGCGGATCAAGATGTGTGTTTTGATTTCTTTTTTGACACAAACTAAATTTCCTGGATATACATTTTCTCTGTAGAGAAAGTTTGTTAAAATAATAAACAGAAACACAATTGACATTGGCTGATGACTCATCATGGGTGGATTGTCTTTGAGGGCGGATCAAGATGTGTGTTTTGATTTCTTTTTTGACACAAACTAAATTTCCTGGATATACATTTTCTCTGTAGAGAAAGTTTGTAAAAATAATAAACAGAAACACATTTGACATTGGATGATGACTGATCATGGGTGGACTTGTGGGCGGATTGTCTTTGAGGGCGGATCAAGATGTGTGTTTTGTTTTATTTTTTGTCACACACTAAATTTCCTGGATATACTATTTCTCTGTAGAGAAAGTTTGTAAAAATAATAAACAGAAGCACATTTTCAATGACACCCCCCAACCCGGCCTTGCATACCGCATTGGACCGTCAAACCGTCAAGCCATCAAGCCATTTTCAATGACACCCCCCAACCCGGCCTTGCATACCGCCTTGGACCCTCAAACCGTCAAACCATTTTCAATGACACCCCGCAAACCGTCAAGCCATCAAGCCATTTTCAATGACACCCCCCAACCCGGCCTTGCATACCGCCTTGGACCCTCAAACCGTCAAACCATTTTCAATGACACCCCTCAAACCGTCAAGCCATCAAGCCATTTTCAATGACACCCCCCAACCCGGCCTTGCATACCGCATTGGACCCTCAAACCGTCAAACCATTTTCAATGACACCCCTCAAACCGTCAAGCCATCAAGCCATTTTCAATGACACCCCCCAACCCGGCCTTGCATACCGCATTGGACCCTCAAACCGTCAAACCATTTTCAATGACACCCCTCAAACCGTCAAGCCATCAAGCCATTTTCAATGACACCCCCCAACCCGGCCTTGCATACCGCCTTGGACCCTCAAACCGTCAAACCATTTTCAATGACACCCCTCAAACCGTCAAGCCATCAAGCCATTTTCAATGACACCCCCCAACCCGGCCTTGCATACCGCCTTGGACCCTCAAACCGTCAAACCATTTTCAATGACACCCCTCAAACCGTCAAGCCATCAAGCCATTTTTAATGACACCCCCCAACCCGGCCTTGCATACCGCATTGGACCCTCAAACCGTCAAACCATTTTCAATGACACCCCTCAAACCGTCAAGCCATCAAGCCATTTTTAATGACACCCCCCAACCCGGCCTTGCATACCGCATTGGACCCTCAAACCGTCAAACCATTTTCAATGACACCCCCCAACCCGGCCTTGCATACCGCATTGGACCCTCAAGCCATCAAACCATTTTCAATGACACCCCTCAAACCGTCAAACCATTTTCAATGACACCCCTCAAACCGTCAAGCCATCAAACCATTTTCAATGACACCCCCCAACCCGGCCTTGCATACCGCATTGGACCCTCAAACCGTCAAGCCATCAAACCATTTTCAATGACACCCCTCAAACCGTCAAGCCATCAAACCATTTTCAATGACACCCCCCAACCCGGCCTTGCATACCGCATTGGACCCTCAAACCGTCAAACCATTTTCAATGACACCCCCCAACCCGGCCTTGCATACCGCATTGGACCCTCAAACCGTCAAACCATTTTCAATGACACCCCCCAACCCGGCCTTGCATACCGCATTGGACCCTCAAACCGTCAAACCATTTTCAATGACACCCCCCAACCCGGCCTTGCATACCGCCTTGGACCCTTAAGCCGTCGACACATTTTCAATGACACCCCCAACCCGGCCTTGCATACCGCATTGGACCCTCAAACCGTCAAACCATTTTCAATGACACCCCCCAACCCGGCCTTGCATACCGCCTTGGACCCTCAAACCGTCAAACCATTTTCAATGGCACCCCTCAAACCGTCAAACCGTCAAGCCATCAAGCCATTTTCAATGACACCCCCCAACCCGGCCTTGCATACCGCCTTGCACCCTCAAACCGTCAAACCATTTTCAATGGCACCCCTCAAACCGTCAAACCGTCAAGCCATCAAACCATTTTCAATGACACCCCCCAACCCGGCCTTGCATACCGCCTCAAACCGTCAAGCCATCAAGCCATTTTCAATGACACCCCTCAAACCGTCAAGCCATCAAGCCATTTTCAATGACACCCCTCAAACCGTCAAACCGTCAAACCGTCAAACCATCAAGCCATCAAGCCATTTTCAATGACACCCCCCAACCCGGCCTTGCATACCGCCTTGGACCCTCAAACCGTCAAACCATTTTCAATGACACCCCCCAACCCGGCCTTGCATACCGCCTTGGACCCTCAAGCCATCAAGCCATTTTCAATGACACCCCCCAACCCGGCCTTGCATACCGCCTTGGACCCTCAAGCCATCAAGCCATTTTCAATGACACCCCCCAACCCGGCCTTGCATACCGCCTTGGACCATGAAGCCATCAAGCCATTTTCAATGACACCCCCCAACCCGGCCTTGCATACCGCCTTGGACCATGAAGCCATCAAGCCATTTTCAATGACACCCCCCAACCCGGCCTTGCATACCGCCTTGGACCCGCATTGGTTATGTTGGGAACATTGAATCTGGATTGTTGTTTGTTACAACTTTCCAGCTATTTAAAAAACCACCATGGGTTGCATATAAAGAAAGAAATGTGTATAAGAAATGGGATATGTTGGGAACATTGAATCGTTGTTTGGACATTGACAGATCACTTATCATGGGTGGAATGTTCTGGAAGTGGGTCGATTGTCTTTGAGGGCGGATCAGGATGTGTGTTTTGATTTCTTTTTTGACACAAACTAAATTTCCTGGATATACATTTTCTCTGTAGAGAAAGTTTGTAAAAATAATAAACAGAAACACAATTGACATTGGCTGATGACTGATCATGGGTGCAACACCTGTCTTGCGAAGGCGTCTTCAGTGTGTCCCCTGTGACAAGGCATTGGGGCGGGGAAAGATGCGGGAGATTAGAGTCCATGCAACCATGGGATCAAGCATGCATTGGACAAACAGGTCACTGTAAATGCTGAAAACACCCAGCAATACAACACACACCTGTCTTGCGAAGGCGTCTTCAGTGTGTCCCCTGTGACAAGGCATTGGGGCGGGGAAAGATGCGGGAGATTAGAGTCCATGCAACCATGGGATCAAGCATGCATTGGACAAACAGGTCACTGTAAATGCTGAAAACACCCAGCAATACAACACACACCTGTCTTGCGAAGGCGTCTTCAGTGTGCCCCCTGTGACAAGGCATTGGGGCGGGGAAAGATGCGGGAGATTAGAGTCCATGCAACCATGGGATCAAGCATGCATTGGACAAACAGGTCACTGTAAATGCTGAAAACACCCAGCAATACAACACACACCTGTCTTGCGAAGGCGTCTTCAGTGTGCCCCCTGTGACAAGGCATTGGGGCGGGGAAAGATGCGGGAGATTAGAGTCCATGCAACCATGGGATCAAGCATGCATTGGACAAACAGGTCACTGTAAATGCTGAAAACACCCAGCAATACAACACACACCTGTCTTGCGAAGGCGTCTTCAGTGTGCCCCCTGTGACAAGGCATTGGGGCGGGGAAAGATGCGGGAGATTAGAGTCCATGCAACCATGGGATCAAGCATGCATTGGACAAACAGGTCACTGTAAATGCTGAAAACACCCAGCAATACAACACACACCTGTCTTGCGAAGGCGTCTTCAGTGTGTCCCCTGTGACAAGGCATTGGGGCGGGGAAAGATGCGGGAGATTAGAGTCCATGCAACCATGGGATCAAGCATGCATTGGACAAACAGGTCACTGTAAAGGCTGAAAACACCCAGCAATGCAACACACACCTGTCTTGCGAAGGCGTCTTCAGTGTGTCCCCTGTGACAAGGCATTGGGGCGGGGAAAGATGCGGGAGATTAGAGTCCATGCAACCATGGGATCAAGCATGCATTGGACAAACAGGTCACTGTAAAGGCTGAAAACACCCAGCAATGCAACACACACCTGTCTTGCGAAGGCGTCTTCAGTGTGTCCCCTGTGACAAGGCATTGGGGCGGGGAAAGATGCGGGAGATTAGAGTCCATGCAACCATGGGATCAATCCTGCATTGGACAAACAGGTCACTGTAAATGCTGAAAACACCCAGCAATGCAACACACACCTGTCTTGCGAAGGCGTCTTCAGTGTGCCCCATGTGACAAGGCATTGGGGCGGGGAAAGATGCGGGAGATTAGAGTCCATGCAACCATGGGATCAAGCATGCATTGGACAAACAGGTCACTGTAAATGCTGAAAACACCCAGCAATACAACACACACCTGTCTTGCGAAGGCGTCTTCAGTGTGCCCCCTGTGACAAGGCATTGGGGCGGGGAAAGATGCGGGAGATTAGAGTCCATGCAACCATGGGATCAAGCATGCATTGGACAAACAGGTCACTGTAAAGGCTGAAAACACCCAGCAATACAACACACACCTGTCTTGCGAAGGCGTCTTCAGTGTGCCCCCTGTGACAAGGCATTGGGGCGGGGAAAGATGCGGGAGATTAGAGTCCATGCAACCATGGGATCAAGCATGCATTGGACAAACAGGTCACTGTAAAGGCTGAAAACACCCAGCAATACAACACACACCTGTCTTGCGAAGGCGTCTTCAGTGTGTCCCCTGGAGTGAAAAAAATAGTGCATGCAATCATGGCATGCGCCAGGAACCAGGGCTTTCAGCATATTAAATCTCACTGACATCACCACGTTTTACAAGCAGTGCAATCATCGTTCATGTCTTTGAGCCAGCTCTAAACAGATCAGTAAAAAGTGAGGATCTGGTTCATCATTTATTTTGAAACATGATGTTTATTTTATGCCATGGTTCACACGTTTCATTTCACACTAAAAATACCAAGCAGCCTAGGATTAGCTGCGCATACCACCACCATCGGCCAAGGCTTGCATGATCACTGCAAGCAGGCCAATTATCAATGTATTCACTGCAAGGAAAAGAAATCTGGTTTGAGTATGTGATTGAACAAGAGGGAGAGCATGTAATTACTTACTTGGATTGCTAGGTCCCTGAGAAAACGGAGCAGAATCTTGGGGACAGTTGTGTTGCTGGTGACCAGGTCCCTGGCGGTGGTTCCCTGTACATGGGTAAGTTCAGATTAACAACATGTTCAAGCCACATTTTATGCAAAAAATTGCATACCTGACGCATCATTCGGGGTTGAATGTGTAAACCCATATGGTGTCGTTGGAGGTGGTGGAACGCCACAAGGAGACTCACGCACCATTGGAGGTGGAGGTGGTGGGCAGTGGGTGTGGTGAGGGGCCATGGGAGAAGGGGATGCTGGCACAAATGAAGGGAACAGTGGAGGTGGAGAGGCAGGACCAGAGGGAGGTGAAGATGGGGGCCAGTTGGCGTGGTGAGGGACCAGTGGAGAAGCGGGCGGAGGGGCCATGGGAGAAGAGGATGCTGGCACAAATGAAGGGACCAGTGGAGGTGGAGAAGTTGGCGCAGTAGGCATGAGATACGGGAACATGTACTCAGCGGCAGGAGGCATGGGAGCAACCACCCAGCGACTGGGAGAGA
Source organism: Limnomonas spitsbergensis (assembly GCA_037349105.1). Lineage (NCBI taxonomy): Eukaryota > Viridiplantae > Chlorophyta > Chlorophyceae > Chlamydomonadales > Limnomonas > Limnomonas spitsbergensis. The sequence continues at coordinate 66,730 of JAYJMM010000093.1, read as the reverse complement.
TTGGTGGATCTGTGGTGAGATGAAAGAATAGAAAGCAAGTTAAACATGACAAGCTGATATATTTTATTTGAAATGGTTCATTTCACTTACCACACATGTCTGCTAACAACAGGCGATATGCAGTTTCTGGGCTGTCAGCAAACATGTCATCAATACGGGACGGAGATGCTGGTGGGGAGTTGATAGCTGATGGCCCCATCAGATCATCGGCTGTGTGAAACATTGGAGGGTTTGGGTAAGCAAATATATATGGTACAGTGCAAAAATAAATCTTACCATGATTGTTAATGAGATCATCCTGATCTTGCATCAGATCATCGATGTCGTTTGCATCCGATGCACCTGCAAGGGTCAAATCAGCATTGAGAACAGAGCTCATGCTGAAAATAAAAAGCAGATACCTACCATCAGACATCTCGCTGTTTGCTTCTGAATCGGCGCCTGATTCTGACCCCAGTAGTTCATCTGTTGAACACCAATTGACATGTTAAACGGTTTCAACATTAGCAGGGTACTGTAACAATGATCAGGAGACTCACCATCCTCCAAAATGGCGTTGTCAATAGAAACGGTTAGGTCGATAGGTTGAGAGGGAGGAGGAGGGAATAGTGCATTGAAGCTGTCATCAGATGCCCCGAGGTTGAAAACACCGGAATGCAGGGCAGCCAAGGCAGGTCCTTGCAATGCCAAAAAGGGTGCGGCATTGGTAGCATGCTGAGCAATGGCGGGATTGGCGAGGGTGAACGGCATTGTCATGATGCCGTGGTAGTTAACAATACCGTTGCTAATTTGAGCAACAGCATCAACAGTGGTGGTAGAGATTGCACCGTCAATAATGACACACCAACTGGCTGGAATGGTGGTGTGGATGTTGAGCTCATTGGTGCAGATGAGGACGATGGCCATGCTGGTTGAGTATGTCTGCAATAAGCGGATGGACCGTCCAATAGCTTGATCAGGGCCACAGTTTATAGGGCGGATGGGGAGGTGTGACAGCATTGCAAACGATTGAATTGCTTGGGCAATTGCGTCAATGACACGTAGGCGCTGGGACGGGTTGCATACTATGATCCCATGGGGAGCAATATACATCGTCGCAGATGTTATCAGCACTGATAAAATCTGCCCAGGTAGGGTGGTCACTTGTGTAGGTGTAGATGGGGATATGTACATCGCTGACGATGACGGGCCGTTATTGATCAGGGTGCGGCAGTTGGGGCAGGTGCGAGACGGCGATGTGACGACCCATGTCAGGATGCAGCCACTGTGAAACAGGTGGTGGCACTGATGGCATGTCACATATGATGCATCCATTACCGGCTCAGTACAGATGGAACAATCATGGTCGTCGTGTTGCATAGAAGAAGGGGGGGGGATGGCGCATTGCACAAAGTCGATATCGGGGTTGGCTATGACGAATCGAGCATGGTCAGCTGCAGTTATACCAGGTGTCTCATCTGTGCTGATGTCGATGTTGGCGACAACCAAGCAGGTCACCAAGTCGTCAATGCTGAGGTCCACCAGATCGTTGTCGAAGCTGATCAATGCGTTGTTGAAAGTGTTCACATCTGCAAGGGGGGGGGGGGTACGAAAGGTATATAGGAAAGGCCAGACAAAACTGCACAGTACATCAGGTTGATGAAGCATTGCCCAGTAGGGGGGATTGAATGCATGTTGGCTCAACCCCGCCGATCAGAGGTGCCGCTGGTGCCTGATGCGCCATGCGCTCACAACATCAACACACTGTCAACCATGCGCAGTTTGTGCGCCATGCGCTCGCAACATCAACACACAGTCAACCATGCGCTTGCAACATCAGCACACTGTCAACCATGCGCAGTTTGTGCGCCATGCGCTCGCAACATCATCACACTGTCAACCATGCGCAGTTTGTGCGCCATGCGCTCACAACATCATCACACTGTCAACCATGCGCAGTTTGTGCGCCATGCGCTCACAACATCATCACACTGTCAACCATGCGCAGTTTGTGCGCCATGCGCTCGCAACATCAGCACACTGTCAACCATGCGCAGTTTGTGCGCCATGCGCTCACAACATCAACACACTGTCAACCATGCGCAGTTTGTGCGCCATGCGCTCGCAACATCAGCACACTGTCAACCATGCGCAGTTTGTGCGCCATGCGCTCGCAACATCATCACACTGTCAACCATGCACAGTTTGTGCGCCATGCGCTCGCAACATCAGCACACTGTCAACCATGCGCAGTTTGTGCGCCATGCGCTCGCAACATCAGCACACTGTCAACCATGCGCAGTTTGTGCGCCATGCGCTCACAACATCAACACACTGTCAACCATGCGCAGTTTGTGCGCCATGCGCTCGCAACATCAGCACACTGTCAACCATGCGCAGTTTGTGCGCCATGCGCTCACAACATCAGCACACTGTCAACCATGCGCAGTTTGTGCGCCATGCGCTCACAACATCAACACACTGTCAACCATGCGCAGTTTGTGTGCCATGCGCTCGCAACATCAGCACACTGTCAACCATGCGCACGCAACATCATCACACTGTCAACCATGCGTAGTTTGTGCGCCATGCGCTCGCAACATCAGCACACTGTCAACCATGCGCAGTTTGTGCGCCATGCGCTCACAACATCATCACACTGTCAACCATGCGCAGTTTGTGTGCCATGCGCTCGCAACATCAGCACACTGTCAACCATGCGCAGTTTGTGCGCCATGCGCTCGCAACATCAGCACACTGTCAACCATGCGCAGTTTGTGTGCCATGCGTTCGCAACATCAGCACACTGTCAACCATGCGCAGTTTGTGTGCCATGCGTTCGCAACATCAGCACACTGTCAACCATGCGCTCGCAACATCAGCACACTGTCAACCATGTGCAGTTTGTGTGCCATGCGTTCGCAACATCAACACACTGTCAACCATGCGCAGTTTGTGCGCCATGCGCTCGCAACATCATCACACTGTCAACCATGCGCAGTTTGTGCGCCATGCGCTCACAACATCAACACACTGTCAACCATGCGCAGTTTGTGCGCCATGCGTTCGCAACATCAGCACACTGTCAACCATGCGCAGTTTGTGCGCCATGCGTTCGCAACATCAGCACACTGTCAACCATGCGCTCACAACATCAGCACACTGTCAACCATGCGCAGTTTGTGCGCCATGCGCTCGCAACATCAGCACACTGTCAACCATGCGCTCGCAACATCATCACACTGTCAACCATGCGCAGTTTGTGCGCCATGCGCTCGCAACATCAGCACACTGTCAACCATGCGCAGTTTGTGTGCCATGCGTTCGCAACATCAGCACACTGTCAACCATGCGCTCGCAACATCATCACACTGTCAACCATGCGCAGTTTGTGCGCCATGCGCTCGCAACATCAGCACACTGTCAACCATGCGCTCGCAACATCATCACACTGTCAACCATGCGCTCGCAACATCATCACACTGTCAACCATGCGCAGTTTGTGCGCCATGCGCTCGCAACATCATCACACTGTCAACCATGCGCAGTTTGTGCGCCATGCGCTCGCAACATCAGCACACTGTCAACCATGCGCAGTTTGTGCGCCATGCGCTCGCAACATCATCACACTGTCAACCATGCGCAGTTTGTGCGCCATGCGCTCGCAACATCAGCACACTGTCAACCATGCGCAGTTTGTGCGCCATGCGCTCGCAACATCATCACACTGTCAACCATGCGCTCGCAACATCAGCACACTGTCAACCATGCGCTCACAACATCAACACACTGTCAACCATGCGCAGTTTGTGCGCCATGCGCTCGCAACATCAGCACACTGTCAACCATGCGCAGTTTGTGCGCCATGCGCTCGCAACATCAGCACACTGTCAACCATGCGCAGTTTGTGCGCCATGCGCTCGCAACATCATCACACTGTCAACCATGCGCTCGCAACATCAGCACACTGTCAACCATGCGCAGTTTGTGCGCCATGCGCAGTTTGTGCGCCATGCGCAGTTTGTGCGCCATGCGCAGTTTGTGCGCCATGCGCTCGCAACATCAGCACACTGTCAACCATGCGCAGTTTGTGCGCCATGCGTTCGCAACATCAGCACACTGTCAACCATGCGCAGTTTGTGCGCCATGCGCTCGCAACATCAGCACACTGTCAACCATGCGCAGTTTGTGCGCCATGCGCTCGCAACATCAGCACACTGTCAACCATGCGCAGTTTGTGCGCCATGCGCTCGCAACATCAGCACACTGTCAACCATGCGCTCGCAACATCAGCACACTGTCAACCATGCGCTCGCAACATCATCACACTGTCAACCATGCGCTCGCAACATCATCACACTGTCAACCATGCGCTCGCAACATCATCACACTGTCAACCATGCGCTCGCAACATCATCACACTGTCAACCATGCGCTCGCAACATCATCACACTGTCAACCATGCGCTCACAACATCAACACACTGTCAACCATGCGCTCGCAACATCAGCACACTGTCAACCATGCGCAGTTTGTGCGCCATGCGCTCGCAACATCATCACACTGTCAACCATGCGCTCACAACATCAACACACTGTCAACCATGCGCAGTTTGTGCGCCATGCGCTCGCAACATCATCACACTGTCAACCATGCGCAGTTTGTGCGCCATGCGTTCGCAACATCAGCACACTGTCAACCATGCGCAGTTTGTGCGCCATGCGTTCGCAACATCAGCACACTGTCAACCATGCGTTCGCAACATCAGCACACTGTCAACCATGCGCAGTTTGTGCGCCATGCGCTCGCAACATCAGCACACTGTCAACCATGCGTTCGCAACATCAGCACACTGTCAACCATGCGCAGTTTGTGCGCCATGCGCTCGCAACATCAGCACACCGTCAACCACGCGCTCGCAACATCAACACACTGTCAACCATGCGCTCGCAACATCAGCACATTGTCAACCATGCGCAGTATATCAGGTACCATAATAGCAACTTACCCAAAATCCCCTCGTTGCGTAGGAAGCGGCGCGGGTACCAGATAAGGTTGTGATGAGTTAGTGCGGGTAGGTTGAAGAACTGCTGGTGATGGCTGACAGTCATAAGTAAATTGTTGATGATCATGTGGTTGCCTACAATCTGGGTTGTGTCCAAGTCTATGAGGATGACGTTGTGGAAGTAAGGGATAGCTCCACTTCTGGCGAGAGACCGTGTCATTGAGTTAAATACCCGGTCGTTCCAGACAGTAACGGGTGCAGGGTGTTCGATGGCAGGCTGCACTTGTCGCAGGTTTGAGATGTACCGAGGCGGTACAGGGTGACGGGTGACAATGGCTGAATTGTGTAGACGTGTCAATTCTAGCATGATGTCTGTTGCAGGGGTTCGATCGGTGTGACGGGGCGAGGAGCAGACAATGTGCACGCCCTCAAAAAGCTGCATATCCTGGCCAGGGATGGGTAATATGGCAGGAGGGTGGGGACGTGCTGATTGGCAAACCGGAGGGGGTGGACACATCGATAGCAGATATGCTGCTTGGATTATGTGTGGTGTGGGGGATTCGATCAACAGGACGGATGTAGTCATATCGTTGATGTTGTAGGAGTTGTGATGCGCGGTGCCTAGCATGGACGCGACCAACGCGTGCGACGCGGACGACGTGTCGCCCAGGTCGATGTTGTGTTCATGTGTGTACTCCAGGAATTGTCCAGCCATCAATGCTGAAAGGACCATAAGCCCTATGAACTCGACGAATCGGTTCATTGTGACGGGGGGGGGGCGGAGCGGGCCTGTGATCAAGAAAATGGCACGGGGTTGGGTCAGACGGACAATTTCAGGAGACAAGGTATGCAAGTAAATTCGCAACTGACATCTAGGCGCACAGGCAGACGCAACGGCGTGCACGTGAGCAAACGAGCAGGGGCCGGGTCATGATTTGGGGGGCAGACGAGTTATAGTAACTTTTTGAGACTTTGAACGCCCAGGTATGCAAGTAAATTCGCAAGTGACCAATGACGTGATAGATGGCTTGCAAAAATCCATGAAATCCATGAAATCCATGAAAACAGCTAGACATGTCGCAAGACTCACAATAAGGCGACAGGCGGCAGGCGAGGATGGGTCGAATGATGGGTTTCTCTCACAGGTCTCGTGACGGAGCAGGGGGTAAAGTAGGCTGCAAGAGGAAGCATATGTTATTGTCTGAAAATATAGTGAAGGTTTCGATTGCTCCTTTACATATGACGTGGGTTGCAACAGCCGTACCAGATTCGCTTTGAAGTATCACAACCTAGATGGCGGAAGGATGGTACGTGCTGAATTGTTTTACAACAAAACAAATTGTGAAAACAGAAGTAGGAGGTGTTATTTAGCAAACGGATTAGAGTACGGTGCACATCGCCCACCATTTCTACACCGACACACGCGGTCGGGGCACGCACATTTGCAGGTGTAGCGCACATTTGCAGGTGTAGCGCACATGTGCAGTTGTACCGCCCATTTGAGTGGAGACACTGTAACACTGCCTAAAAACAGTTCAACCATCCAGCTCCCCAGCTCAGTCAAAAGCAAACGTAACAGTGCCTGCAAACAGTTCAACCATCCAGCTCCCCAGCTCAGTCAAAAGCAAACGTAACAGTGCCTGCAAACAGTTCAACCATCCAGCTCCCCAGCTCAGTCAAAAGCAAACGTAACAGTGCCTGCAAACAGTTCAACCATCCAGCTCCCCAGCTCAGTCAAAAGCAAACGTAACAGTGCCTGCAAACAGTTCAACCATCCAGCTCCCCAGCTCAGTCAAAAGCAAACGTAACACTGCCTAAAAACAGTTCAACCATCCAGCTCCCCAGCTCAGTCAAAAGCAAACGTAACACTGCCTAAAAACAGTTCAACCATCCAGCTCCCCAGCTCAGTCAAAAGCAAACGTAACACTGCCTAAAAACAGTTCAACCATCCAGCTCCCCAGCTCAGTCAAAAGCAAACGTATCAGTGCCTGCAAACAGTTCAACCATCCAGCTCCCCAGCTCAGTCAAAAGCAAACGTAACAGTGCCTGCAAACAGTTCAACCATCCAGCTCCCCAGCTCAGTCAAAAGCAAACGTAACAGTGCCTGCAAACAGTTCAACCATCCAGCTCCCCAGCTCAGTCAAAAGCAAACGTAACAGTGCCTGCAAACAGTTCAACCATCCAGCTCCCCAGCTCAGTCAAAAGCAAACGTAACAGTGCCTGCAAACAGTTCAACCATCCAGCTCCCCAGCTCAGTCAAAAGCAAACGTAACAGTGCCTGCAAACAGTTCAACCATCCAGCTCCCCAGCTCAGTCAAAAGCAAACGTAACAGTGCCTGCAAACAGTTCAACCATCCAGCTCCCCAGCTCAGTCAAAAGCAAACGTAACAGTGCCTGCAAACAGTTCAACCATCCAGCTCCCCAGCTCAGTCAAAAGCAAACGTAACAGTGCCTGCAAACAGTTCAACCATCCAGCTCCCCAGCTCAGTCAAAAGCAAACGTAACAGTGCCTGCAAACAGTTCAACCATCCAGCTCCCCAGCTCAGTCAAAAGCAAACGTAACAGTGCCTGCAAACAGTTCAACCATCGAGCTCCCCATCACAACTGCTAAAACCCGACCTGTCTTCACCTTCAGTACCCTAGCATATGTTGTATTTGCTGCATGCATGTCCTCAAGCTCCTGGGCTTGATTTGCGTATGATGCATGCATGTCCTCAACCTCCTGGGCTTGAACTACATGCCATTGCTTGGCCATATTGTCAACCCTCACAAAACCCTGTTCATGAGCTTTCTGTTGAGACGTCTCCAAAGTTTCCTCAATCAATTAGGTCGTGTAAAAACAAAGCCTAGTATTGTCGTGATGAGAGCTTTCTAAAGCTTGTGTAAAACTAAGTTTTGCCCGTACGGATTGCAAACCGAACACGGTACCGAACACCGACAGTCCAGAACACATCTGGTTCGACTGTAAAGCATTTCTAAATTGTGATGATGCAAACGCCCTAGTCTTATCCAGTGCCCCCGGCTCGTGAATTTACCCCGAGGTCTCTTGACAGGCGTCGCAAGCCGGAAAAATGACACGATCAAGTGTGATTGGCTGACTTCAATCCCCAGGAAAACGGCACAAATCCATAGCGCGTGAAGAATGTGTCTGTGGTGCTCGAGTCGAAATTAATCAGATGTCCGTCACCCTGGCACAGTAAAACTGCCTTAGGGAAACCGCCATGCTCATTTGGAAGATACCAGTATGCCCCAGTATTCTTACAGTTATTACGATGGTACATCATTCCATGTATCAAGCCATTGGAGCAGCTTTGCAATCAGCCATGGCGCATGCGGTAGCCAAAGAAGTGTCCTCTCTTGCCGAAAAAGAGCAGTGCTCAGCCATGCAAACCAAACCAAACCAAGCTGAGCACACACAGTATCTGATTCAATATTTTAACCAACGTTACAGTCCCCAGCCACAGCCCTGGCAACATGCATCATGCGCGGCTGACAGCTAAGGAAGTCATGGACTTTATCTGTACTGGTTCAAGGCAGGAAGTGACAATGAAACCCTCTGACTTTTTGAAGCTTGACAAGCCAGGGAGCATAGTTTTGCAGAAATGCAAGTCTAGTGGTGTATTGATTACATGGGTATGCACGCTTGTTCCTGCTCTGACATGATTTGACTTGTGAATCAGACGCCATTGGGGGTAGCTTGAAATTGTTTGTATGTTGGTCAATTAGATCAGTGACTTTTCATGATGCTGGTATAATAGCTTGGTGCCATCATACTTTATATTAATAACTTCACACCTCTGGTCCCACTCAAAGCTTGGCCACGTGAGTACCCAACTGCTCAGCAGCTTCTGACTCTTCACAGCCTCCCTTCAAAAAGAAACCTGGTCACAAAACAGGTCAATTGTTTTACACTTCTGGAACTCAAATCAAGCAGACGTACCCTAAATCAAAAACTCAAATTGCTTAGCAGCATGTCAATACGGCAAATCTTTCTCACCCCATGGTTCATTAAGCTCGGGCAACACACCACTGCCTGTGGACCTTCCAGTGTGCCTAAAAAAAGGTCCACCATCCAGGTCCACCAGCTCAGTCAAAAGCAAACGAATCAGTGCCTAAAAAAAGGTCCACCATCCAGGTCCACCAGCTCAGTCAAAAGCAAACACATCAGTGCCTAAAAAAAGGTCCACCATCCAGGTCCACCAGCTCAGTCAAAAGCAAACACATCAGTGCCTAAAAAAGTGTCACCATCCAGGTCCACCAGCTCAGTCAAAAGCAAACACATCAGTGCCTAAAAAAGTGTCACCATCCAGGTCCACCAGCTCAGTCAAAAGCAAACACATCAGTGCCTAAAAAAAGTGTCACCATCCAGGTCCACCAGCTCAGTCAAAATGAAACACATCAGTGCCTAAAAAAAGGTCCACCATCCAGGTCCACCAGCTCAGTCAAAATGAAACGCATCAGTGCCTAAAAAAAGGTCCACCATCCAGGTCCACCAGCTCAGTCAAAATGAAACGCATCAGTGCCTAAAAAAAGTGTCACCATCCAGGTCCACCAGCTCAGTCAAAATGAAACGCATCAGTGCCTAAAAAAAGTGTCACCATCCAGGTCCCCTAGCTCAGTCAAAATGAAACACATCAGTGCCTAAAAAAGGTCCACCATCCAGGTCCCCAGCTCTGTACATCATCATCCGCTGTGCCTTCGTAGCAAAGAAAGCAATTCCCCATGACCAGCATCGGCTTCCATCCGCAACATTGCATCAGAATTACAGAAACCAGACTCTACCGCCACAATTGCATTAAATTGAAAGCTATCAGCCCGCGGGGCGTGCTCATGCCACTCCAAGAGGAGCCTTGCTGCATCTATGCGCCAATTATAAACTGCTTGACCCAGTGGAGATAAGTCAAAGTAGCCCGCGTGCACATCGGCATGTGGTGCATGGCTTGGCCATGTGAGCAAGAGTCGCATGATATCAAGGCGCCCTTCCCCTGCTGCAGATCGCAGTGCATAGCCGTTGTTGCTATTGGCCTTTGGCGCATTCTCGTGCCAGTTTAGTAGGAACTTAACCGCCTCTATATTCCCACTGGAAACCGCACACTCCAAAGCAATACCGTCGTGCCTGTCAGCACGTGGAGCATGCTCCGGCCATTCGAGCAACATCCTCATGGCACCAATCTGCCCAGCACCAGCTGCCCTCACAAATGCACCACCCATGATCTCACATGATCTCAAGGATGATGCATTTGTGAGTAGCATGTGCACCACCTCTACATGCCCTGCCCGTACTGCAACATGCAGTGCATTGACCATGTCATCGTCGCTGACATTATTAGGCCCCATGTTCTTTAGGAACAGTGCCGACTGTACATTGCCGACTGCTACCGCGCGCTTAAATGCCAAACGTATTCTAGTATATGACCTCCAATCCGCATGATCCCCGCGAGAATAGTAGTTCAAATACGTTCTACGACCGCGTGGTTCTACTTCGATTAGCTTCTGAAGCAGGTCGAACGCATCGACCTTGCGGCTGGTGCATCCAGCAATGCGACAAATTAGCTTGTCTTCCCCGTTATCATCACGAAATGTCGTTACCAGAATATCGAACACCGTGTCCAGACTGGACAGGATGATGTCTGCCCATGATGGGCAGACGTTCCAGCTTGACGTACTAGTCCCCTTGATTCTCCAAGAGCCAGCTATCTTGAATATCTTTGTCATGATATCTGCAGGTAGGTCCTGAATGGTAGCACCTGTGCAGCATCAGTTCAGTGCGCACAGCATCAGTATGTTCAATTTATGCGCCATGCGCGCACAGCATGAGTTCACAGCATCAGCATGAGTTCACAGCATCAGCATGAGTTCACAGCATCAGCATGAGTTCACAGCATCAGCATGAGTTCACAGCATCAGCATGAGTTCAATATTTCATGGTTTTACCTTCTTGAACTTGGTTGGCTTCAGACATCTTCAAACTTGATTGAGTCCTGTGACAACAACGATTTTTATTCAGAACGCCTGGATTTGGTTGGTGCATTCCATGTCCTTACAAAAGAACCCATGCTGTTGAACCCAGCGTCATGGCCTTACTCTGACCACATACATCCCACCCCTAAATGCAATCTACAGTCGCACCTAACGGGAGGGGGTGTCGAAATCTCACGGTACTCGACTCTGATTAGGAATCCACGTCGCAACCTGCAAGACATCGGGAATTGTTGTCAGTTCTATAATCTTGTCACTTGGAAACGAAATCATATCCCGACACCTACAGAATGTACAATAAGGACGGTAGAATCAGCAAAGATGTCGTTGTGATGTTTTCAACAATAAGAAAAGAGAACAGGGATGCGATGTGGATTTTTGGGAAGTATAGGCTGACGCGACGCCCAAGTCCCGGTCTGTATACCCTGGAATTCCACCTCTAACCGAAAACCCTGTTGGCCATGTACGTCGATGCCAAAGCTCATCTCGTGAGATTTGAATCATGAATACAAGGCGTTCTCCAACTCTGCTTGTGGGTGCTCGAGGGAAGATTAAAGTCATCCCTTGTCCCCGCCCCTCAAAACCCCGTGCAGCACGCCTTCCCAGTAAAACCGGGCATAGGGCCTGCAAAAAAACCAGCCTAAGGAAACGCTATCAACCCTCTAGTCATCCCTGTCCCGCCCTCATCAATAACCCCATACACACGGCCTTTCAGAGGGCCGGGCAAAGGAACTACACAGAATCTGATTCACCCTTTTAAACCAACGCTCCAGTCCCTCTAGTCATCCCTGTCCCGCCCTCATCAATAACCCCATACACACGGCCTTTCAGAGGGCCGGGCAAAGGAACTACACAGAATCTGATTCACCCTTTTAAACCAACGCTCCAGTCCCAAGTTACCACTGTTTTATACTCCAAACACAAACGCTTCAGTCCCTTTGACACCCTTATCCCCGCCCTCTCAATAACCCCATACACACGCACTATACGCAAGGCCGGGCAGAGGACAAACACAGTATCTTCACATTCCTTTTCAACCAACGCTCCAGTCCCAAGTTACCCTTGTTCCTCCCTCCAGCCACAAACGTTACAGTCCCTCTATCACCCCTCCCCGGTACCCACAAAACCCCGTGCAGCACGCCTTCCCAGTAAAACCGGGCATAGCCCCTGCAAAAAAAACAAGCCTAAGGAAACGGTATCACCCTCTATAACACCCCTATGTTTCGGCCCTCTCTGTTAACCCCATATATCAGCAGTTTCAGGGAACCGGTAAAAGACACACACAGTCAACTTATGCCCCTTCCAACCAACGTTACAGTCTCAAGTTACCAACGCTATCAACCCTGTATCATCAAATGTCAAGCTGCTCAGCCACAGGACAGCGCAGTTTAAACCATGAGCACCCAGCCTCAAAAAAAACTCAAGATGCTTCCAGTCAGGACAGCGCAGTTTAAACCATGCGCCGCCCTCTTTTATTAAGAAATAGGATGTGTTCTCAGTATATGTCAGCGATTGCTTAAGTGCAGCATGTCCTTAGACCAGACCAGACCAAACCATGGTTTGAGAGGAGCGAGCCGTACATGCCTTAACAATAGATCAATGCGGTGGACTAATGCTATATATTTCTTCAAATGAATTCCGCTTCTCATGCTACACGGCGCATGCACGCAAGTTTGAGCCCATCGGTGAGGGTTGTCCGCACTCGATTACTCGATTACCCGATTAGCGACCAAGTTCCAACTTCAAGCATTGTTTTCTTATTTGCAGGCGTTGACACTCAATCCCTCAGGGGATATGAGCTTTTCAGAAATCACAGACCAAAGCTGGTACGGGGGCTACCGCGAGTTTATTATCCGAGGGGGCTACAACAAGCCAACTCTGCCTCTGCCCCGACCGTACAACAAGAGGATTGACGTGGGAGTGCTATTTAAGGCGACGGGTGCAATAAACCAGCCTGCACAGGCGATCCGCTCCCAACACTTAGACTTTGATCAGTTTGAGCACATCCTGCCAGCCCACATGGTGGAAGATGTTCACTTCAAAGTGTATTACAGCATGGGAGACACTGGCTCTGCTATGCGATTCCTCAGCAACGATCTTGTTATTGTTGGTAGCCCTGGCAACTTGCATTGTGCGCAGCTGACACCTGAGGCACTCATGGACTTCATCCTGTACTGGTTCAAAGCATGAAGTGGATCAGCCAGCGCGGCTGTCATGGCCAGTGGAAGTGGATGCCAAGCTCACAAAGATAGACTCAAGAAAGAGGACAAGACTTTTTGGAGCTTGACAAACCAGGGAGCATAGCTTTGCAGAAATGCATGTCTAGTGGTGTATTGATTACAACATGGGTATGCACGCTTGTTCCTGCTCTGACATGATTTGATTTGTGAATCAGACGCCATTGGGGGTAGCTTGAAATTGTTTGTATTTTGGTCAATTAGATCAGTGACTTTTCATGATGCTGGTATAATAGCTTGGTGTCATCATACTTTATATTAATAACATCACACCTCTGGTCCCACTCAAAGCTTGGCCACGTGAGTACCCAACTGCTCAGCAGCTTCTGACTCTTCACAGCCTCCCTTCAAAAAGAAACCTGGTCACAAAACAGGTCAATTGTTTTACACTTCTGGAACTCAAATCAAGCAGACGTACCCTAAATCAAAAACTCAAATTGCTTAGCAGCATGTCAATACGGCAAATCTTTCTCACCCCATGGTTCATTAAGCTCGGGCAACACACCACTGCCTGTGGACCTTCCAGTGTGCCTAAAAAAAGTGTCACCATCCAGGTCCCCCAGCTCAGTCAAAATGAAACACATCAGTGCCTAAAAAAAGGTCCACCATCCAGGTCCCCCAGCTCAGTCAAAAGCAAACGAATCAGTGCCTAAAAAAAGGTCCACCATCCAGGTCCACCAGCTCAGTCAAAATGAAACACATCAGTGCCTAAAAAAAGGTCCACCATCCAGGTCCCCCAGCTCAGTCAAAAGCAAACGAATCAGTGCCTAAAAAAAGGTCCACCATCCAGGTCCACCAGCTCAGTCAAAATGAAACACATCAGTGCCTAAAAAAAGGTCCACCATCCAGGTCCCCCAGCTCAGTCAAAAGCAAACGAATCAGTGCCTAAAAAAAGGTCCACCATCCAGGTCCACCAGCTCAGTCAAAATGAAACACATCAGTGCCTAAAAAAAGGTCCACCATCCAGGTCCACCAGCTCAGTCAAAAGCAAACGAATCAGTGCATAAAAAAAGTGTCACCATCCAGGTCCACCAGCTCAGTCAAAAGCAAACGAATCAGTGCCTAAAAAAGGTCCACCATCCAGGTCCACCAGCTCAGTCAAAAGCAAACGAATCAGTGCCTAAAAAATGTCCACCATCCAGGTCCACCAGCTCAGTCAAAAGCAAACGAATCAGTGCCTAAAAAAGGTCCACCATCCAGGTCCACCAGCTCAGTCAAAAGCAAACGAATCAGTGCCTAAAAAAGGTCCACCATCCAGGTCCACCAGCTCAGTCAAAATGAAACGCATCAGTGCCTAAAAAAAGTGTCACCATCCAGGTCCACCAGCTCAGTCAAAATGAAACGCATCAGTGCCTAAAAAAAGTGTCACCATCCAGGTCCACCAGCTCAGTCAAAATGAAACGCATCAGTGCCTAAAAAAAGTGTCACCATCCAGGTCCACCAGCTCAGTCAAAAGCAAACGCATCAGTGCCTAAAAAAAGTGTCACCATCCAGGTCCACCAGCTCAGTAGATCATCATCCGCTGTGCCTTCGTAGCAAAGAAAGCAGTTCCCCATGACCAGCATCGGCTTCCATCCGCAACTTTGCATCAGAAGAACAGAAACCAGACTCTACCGACGCAATTGCATCAAAATCAAAGCTATCAGCCCGCGGGGCGTGCTCATGCCACTCCAAGAGGAGCCTTGCTGCATCTATGCGCCAATGAAAAACTGCTTGACCCAGTGGAGATGAGAAAAGGTCACCCTTGTGCACGTCGGCATGTGGTGCATGGCTTGGCCATGTGAGCAAGAGTCGCATGATATCAAGGTGCCCTTTCCCTGCTGCAGATTGCAGTGCATAGCCGTTGCTGCTATTGGCCTTTGGCGCATTCTCGCGCCAGTTTAGTAGGAACTCAACCGCCTCTATATTCCCACTGGAAGCCGCGCGCTCCAAAGCAATACCATCGCGCCAGTCAGCACGTGGAGCATGCTCCGGCCATTCAAGCAACATCCGCATGGCACCAATCTGCCCAGCACCAGCTGCCTTCTCAAGCGCACCACCCATGATCTCATATGATCTCAATGATGATGCATTTGTGAGAAGCATGTGCGCCACCTCTACATGCCCTGCCCGAACTGCAACATGCAGTGCATTGACCATTTCATCGTCACTGACATTAGTAGGCCCCATGTTCTTTAGGAACAGTGCCGATTGTACATTGCCGACTGCTACCGCGCGCTTAAATGCTAAAATGTTGCTAATGAATGACCTCCAATCCGCATCATCCCCGCGAGAATAGTAGTTCAAATACGTGCTAGGACCGCGTGCTTCTACTTCGATTAGCTTCTGAAGCAGGTCGAACGCATCGACCTTGCGGCTGGTGCATCCAGCAATGCGACATATCAGTTTATCTTCCCCGTTATCAGCACGAAAGGTGGTTACCAGAATGTCGAACACTGTGTCCAGATTGGACAGGATGATGTCTGCCCATGATGGGCAGACGTTCCAGCTTGACGTACTCGTCCCATTGATTCTCCAAGAGCCAGCCATCTTGAATATCTTTGTCAAGATATCTTTAGGTAGGTCCTCAATGGTAGCACCTGTGCAGCATCAGCTCACTATCAGCATCAGTTCAGCGCGCACAGCATCAGCATGTTCAATGTATGCGCCATGCGCACACAGCATCAGCATGTTCAATATTTCATGGTTTTACCTTCTTGAACTTGGTTGACTTCAGACATTTTCAAACTTGATTGAGTCCTGTGACAACAACAATTTTTATTCAGAACGCCTGGATTTGGTTGGTGCATTCCATGTCCTTACAAAAGAACCCAGGCTGTCGAACCCAACGTCAGGGCCTTACTCTGGCCACACACATCCCACCCCTAAATGCAATCTACAGTCGCACCTGACGGGAGGGGGTGTCGAAATCTCACGGTACTCGACTCAGATTAGGAATCCACGTTAAGGACGGTGGAATCAGCAAAAGTGTCGTTGTGATGTTTTCAACAATAAAAACAGAGAACAGGGATGCGGTGTGGATTTTGAGAAGTATAGGCTGACGCGACGAGAGGCTGATTGCTTTATGAAAAGGACCAGTTGCGTTCTGGACTATCAGTCTTCCGTTTGCAATCTATGTGGACAACCCTGACAACCCTGACAACCCTGACAGACGTCAAAGGGTGGACACGCAACATCAAGGCATGCATCCCGAAAGCTCACGAGACATATTACTTCAATGGCTAGAACCAAAAGAATCCCCAGGAAGTCCGCATATTGTTCTGTTCAAGAGCCTTCGATGCCCAAGCCCAAGCCCAAGAAGTCTGTGGGGAGGAAGCGGCCTGTTGAGAAGCCTTCAGGTATGTTGATACTTGTCAGTGACCCCATATCTACCTTGGTGCAACAAACTACTTGTCACCGCGCTTATTTTGGAATGCGTGATTTGTCTGTGCAGACGGTGACTACACAGACACCGAGATTGATGGCATCGAATACTTCGAAATCGACCGCTTCGTGCAGTACGATCCTACAGATGACGAGTACTTGGTTAAGTGGACAGGCTTCCGCATTGCGTCATGGACGCAAGCTGCTTCGCTTAAAGTAGATCTGAGGGACAGGTTGTTCAATAAACTGTCTCGCACCTGCAGGAATAAGACGAAGTAGGTGATTGAGCCTATTTTTGTGGACGTATCAGGCTCATTAGATGCATGAGACTATACAATTCCCCGGCTTTTCCCTTGCATGGGCCCATCCAGTATTTGAGAATGCACATGATATGTGCATCAATACGTGAGATGCAGGCTGAATGCTGAGTACCAATCATATGATGAGAATGCTATTGCCATAGCCTGAACATGCACAGCTTGTAAATGATAGTGACGGCTTGACACTGGTAACTCGAAATGCTGTTACACATCTGGTCCTGGACAAAGCTCGGCAGCATTCTTCACATCTGAATCAAGTTGCCACCCGAAAAAGAAACCTGGTCACAAAACAGGTCTCATATCCAGAAACAGGCTCAAATGGCTTAGCCGAAAGTTGATATTCGTGATACCAACGCTCCAGTCCCCTTAACCAACGCTTCAGTCCCTTAACACCCTATCCCCGCCCTCTCAATAACCCCACACACACGGCCTTTCAGAGGGCCGGGCAGAGGACAAACACAGAATCTGATTCATCCTTTCAAACAAACGCTATCAACCCTCTAGTACCCCTATCCCCGCACCCTCAAAACCCCGTGCAGCACGCCTTCCCAGTAAAACCGGGCATAGTGCCTGCAAAAAAACAAGCCTAAGGAAACGCTATCATCCCTCTAGTCATCCCTGCCCCGCCCTCTCTGTTAACCCCATACACACGCACTATACGCAAGGCCGGGCAGAGGACAATCACAGTCAACTCTCCAGTCCCAAGTTAGCACTGATTCAGTCCCTTTAACCAACGCTCCATTCCTCCAGCAACCAACGCTCCAGTCCCAACCACAAACGCTATCAACCCTCTAGTACCCCTATCCCCGCACTCATCATTAACCCCATACACACGCAGTTTCAGAGGGCCGGGTAAAGGAACAACAACACATTCAACTGTTTCATCCTCCAGCAACCAACGTTACAGTCCCAAATTACCAACGCTCCAACCCTCCAGCAACAAACGCTATCAGTCCCTCTAGTACCCCTATCCCCGCACCCTCAAAACCCCGTGCAGCACGCCTTCCCAGTAAAACCGGGCATAGGGCTCACATATAAACTGTTTCATCCTTTCAAACCAACTGTTTCATCCTTTCAAACCAACTGTTTCATCCTTTCAAACCAACTGTTTCATCCTTTTAAACCAACGCTGCAGTCCCTCTAGTACCCTTATCCCCGCCTCATCATTAACCCCATACACACGCACTATACGCAAGGCCGGGCAAAGGGCTCACATATAAACTGTTTCATCCTTTCAAACCAACTGTTTCATCCTTTCAAACCAACGCTTCAGTCCCTCTAGTACCCCTGTCCCGCCCTCATCATTAACCCCATACACACGCACTATACGCAAGGCCGGGCAAAGGGCTCACATATAAACTGTTTCATCCTTTCAAACCAACTGTTTCATCCTTTCAAACCAACTGTTCCATCCTTTCAAACCAACGCTGCAGTCCCTCTAGTCATCCATACACACGCACTATACGCAAGGCCGGGCAAAGGACACACACAGTCAACTCTCTCAGTCCCATGTAAGCACTGATTCACCCTCCAGCAACCAACGCTCCATTCCTCCAACCACAAACGCTATCAACCCTCTAGTCATCCCTATCCCCGCACCCTCAAAACCCCGTGCAGCACGCCTTCCCAGTAAAACCGGGCATAGGGCCTGCAAAAAAACAAGCCTAAGGAAACGCTATCAACCCTCTAGTACCCCTATCCCCGCCCTCATCAATAACCCCATATACTCGCACTATACGCAAGGCCGGGCAAAGGACAACAACACAGTCAACTCTCTCAGTCCCATGTAAGCACTGATTCACCCTCCAGCAACCAACGCTACAGTCCCTTTAACCAACGCGCCATCCCTCCAACCATAAACGCTATCAACCCTCTTACACCCTTATCCCCGCCTCATCATTAACCCCATACACACGGCCTTTCAGAGGGCCGGACAAGGAACTAAACACACTATCTATGCGACGTCTGCGATGTCAGTGCGACGTCAAGAAATACTTGCTGTCACCCCTTTTTAACCCTAAAATAGGGCATATTATGTGATGTGATGACAGAGATGTCTATTTATTAATATTCATATAGAAATAAATAGTAATAAATAGATGTATAAATATGTATATATTACATATATGTGTATACGACTTGGCTTTTTTGACGTCACACGTCACATATCGCTCAAAACGCCCATATCCCTGCAGAAATACTGTGATGAGCAGTTATTTTGATGTCGCAAACCAATAAACAGCTGTCACACAAACATCATCATCTCCCTAATGACCCCTGCCGCGCCTCTGTATTAACCCCATATACCCGCACTCTCATCAAGGCCGTGCATACCCCATATCAATCAAACTTTTGCGACCAATGGTATAGCTGTCACATATACCCTCGGTGGTCCCCATAGCATCGCTACAATCCCTAAGTCTGGGACTACCCTGGTACCAACGTTACATTCCCAAACTTTTTCACCGTTCACTCAGGACGTCGTCCCTCGTTCTCTAAAAAGTTTACAAAAACACATGTCCCCTGACCAACGCTCCAGTCCCAATGTATCACTGATTAGCTCCGTTAAACCAACTGATTCATCCTTTTAAACCAACGTTACAGTCCCTAGTATCAACGTTACAGTCCCTCTAACACCCCGCACCCTCAATAACCCCATACACACGCATGCAAATCTCTGTGACAGGTTAAACACACCTGTCACGCTTTTTGTGACAGTGTTTTTTCACTATAAACCCCACACCACCGAGGTTACACCCCCCTTGTGGCAGGTGTGGCAGGTGTGACAGGTAAAAGGACACTATCCCTAGCGGGGACACTCTCTCTCTGCCTGTCCAACTCCTGTAGACTACCACCAAACACCTGCCACACCTGCAACACCTGCAACACACCCCACTACACCGCCAATATGCTCATTACACCTGTCACATAACCCCTCACACCTGTCACACACCTGTCACACTTCTATCTATTTATTTATTTATTTAATAATAATAATAATAATAAATAGATAGAAGAGTAGTAGTATAAGCCCCCTATGTTGGGGCATTTCAAGAGGTCAACACCAATGAAAATGAATGAATGACAGGTTTGTGGCTCATCGTGACAGTGATAACGAACTCAAATGTATTCTCTACCACTATCCCTTGCCGCGCCCTCATGTTAACCCCATACACACGCAGTTTCATCAAGGCCGGACACACCCTACTAAACACTCGCTCAGTCCCTAGCACCAACGTTACAGTCCCTAAGCATGGGACTACCCTTTGACCAACGTTACAGTCCCTTTGACCAACGTTACAGTCCCTAAGCATGGGACTACCCTGGTACCAACGTTACAGTCCCTAGACACAACTGTATCACACACCCTCTCCAACCACTATCCCTGCCGCGCCCTCTGTATTAACCCCATACACACGCTGTTTCATCAAGGCCGCGCCAAGAACCAACGGTATCCTCAAAGAGTATCCTCTCCAACCACTATCCCCTGCCCCGCCCTCTGTATTAACCCCATACACACGCTGTTTCATCAAGGCCGCGCCAAGAACCAACGGTATCCTCAAAGAGTATCCTCTCCAACCACTATCCCTGCCGCGCCCTCCGTATTAACCCCATACACACGGCCTTTCATCAAGGCCGGGCAGAGGAACTAAACACACTATCTATGCGACGTCTGCGATGTCAGTGCGACGTCAAGAAATACTTGTTGTCACCCCTTTTTAACCCTAAAATAGGGCATATTATGTGATGTGATGACAGAGATGTCTATTTATTAATATTCATATAGAAATAAATAGTAATAAATAGAAGTATAAATATGTATATATTACATATATGTGTATACGACTTGGCTTTTTTGACGTCACACGTCACACTTCGCTTAAAACGCCCATATCCCTGCAGAAATACTGTGATGAGCAGTTATTTTGATGTCGCAAACCAATAAACAGCTGTCACACAAACATCATCATCTCCCTAATGACCCCTGCCGCGCCTCTGTATTAACCCCATATACCCGCACTCTCATCAAGGCCGTGCATACCCCATATCAATCAAACTTTTGCGACCAATGGTATAGCTGTCACATATACCCTCGGTGGTCCCCATAGCATCGCTACAATCCCTAAGTCTGGGACTACCCTGGTACCAACGTTACATTCCCAAACTTTTTCACCGTTCACTCAGGACGTCGTCCCTCGTTCTCTAAAAAGTTTACAAAAACACATGTCCCCTGACCAACGCTCCAGTCCCAATGTATCACTGATTAGCTCCGTTAAACCAACTGATTCATCCTTTTAAACCAACGTTACAGTCCCTAGTATCAACGTTACAGTCCCTCTAACACCCCGCACCCTCAATAACCCCATACACACGCATGCAAATCTCTGTGACAGGTTAAACACACCTGTCACGCTTTTTGTGACAGTGTTTTTTCACTATAAACCCCACACCACCGAGGTTACACCCCCCTTGTGGCAGGTGTGGCAGGTGTGACAGGTAAAAGGACACTATCCCTAGCGGGGACACTCTCTCTCTGCCTGTCCAACTCCTGTAGACTACCACCAAACACCTGCCACACCTGCAACACCTGCAACACACCCCACTACACCGCCAATATGCTCATTACACCTGTCACATAACCCCTCACACCTGTCACACACCTGTCACACTTCTATCTATTTATTTATTTATTTAATAATAATAATAATAATAAATAGATAGAAGAGTAGTAGTATAAGCCCCCTATGTTGGGGCATTTCAAGAGGTCAACACCAATGAAAATGAATGAATGACAGGTTTGTGGCTCATCGTGACAGTGATAACGAACTCAAATGTATTCTCTACCACTATCCCTTGCCGCGCCCTCATGTTAACCCCATACACACGCAGTTTCATCAAGGCCGGACACACCCTACTAAACACTCGCTCAGTCCCTAGCACCAACGTTACAGTCCCTAAGCATGGGACTACCCTTTGACCAACGTTACAGTCCCTTTGACCAACGTTACAGTCCCTAAGCATGGGACTACCCTGGTACCAACGTTACAGTCCCTAGACACAACTGTATCACACACCCTCTCCAACCACTATCCCTGCCGCGCCCTCTGTATTAACCCCATACACACGCTGTTTCATCAAGGCCGCGCCAAGAACCAACGGTATCCTCAAAGAGTATCCTCTCCAACCACTATCCCCTGCCCCGCCCTCTGTATTAACCCCATACACACGCTGTTTCATCAAGGCCGCGCCAAGAACCAACGGTATCCTCAAAGAGTATCCTCTCCAACCACTATCCCTGCCGCGCCCTCCGTATTAACCCCATACACACGGCCTTTCATCAAGGCCGGGCAGAGGAACTAAACACACTATCTATGCGACGTCTGCGATGTCAGTGCGACGTCAAGAAATACTTGTTGTCACCCCTTTTTAACCCTAAAATAGGGCATATTATGTGATGTGATGACAGAGATGTCTATTTATTAATATTCATATAGAAATAAATAGTAATAAATAGAAGTATAAATATGTATATATTACATATATGTGTATACGACTTGGCTTTTTTGACGTCACACGTCACACTTCGCTTAAAACGCCCATATCCCTGCAGAAATACTGTGATGAGCAGTTATTTTGATGTCGCAAACCAATAAACAGCTGTCACACAAACATCATCATCTCCCTAATGACCCCTGCCGCGCCTCTGTGTTAACCCCATATACCCGCACTCTCATCAAGGCCGTGCATACCCCATATCAATCAAACTTTTGCGACCAATGGTATAGCTGTCACATATACCCTCGGTGGTCCCCATAGCATCGCTACAATCCCTAAGCATGGGACTACCCTAGCACCGACGTATTAGTCCCAAGACACAACTGTATCACACACCCACTCCAACCACTATCCCCTGCCCCACCCTCATGTTAACCCCATACACACGCTGTTTCATCAAGGCCGGGAAACACCCACTAATCACTCGTTACAGTCCCTGGTAAAACGTATTAGTCCCTAATCATCGCTATATCCCAGGTAAAACGCTATAGTCCCTAGTATCAACGCTTTAGTCTCTAGACACAACGTATTAGTCCCATAGCCTGGGACTACCATAGCACCAACGTTACAGTCCCTAGACACAACTGTTATCACACACCCACTGCTACCACTATCCCCTGCCCCGCCCCTCTGTTAACCCCATACACACGCACTATACGCAAGGCCGAGCATACCCCTCTACTAACGTGACAATGCAAGGGGGAGATCACGAAGATGACGACAACATTATCGTTTAGGTTGACTCCATCGTATGTACCTCAAATCTCATTATGAACCCATATACACAGTATATATATATAATATTAAATTCCACAATTCCACAATTCCACAATAGTATAGATTCTTTTCTAGGAGAAGACTCTTTTTTTAGAGTACCCTCATTCACTTTAAAAAAATGTTGTTCAGAATTGCGTGGAAAATGTGGAATTGTGGAATGACATCATTAATCATATATATCATTATCCCCTGACCGCCCCCTCAATAACCCCATATACACGCACTTTCATCAAGGCCGGGCAGAGGAAATGCCAAGACTATGGTGTAGTCTCTATGTATCGGTATCTCTCTCCTGGTATGGCGCCAATCTCTCTAGTCCCACTGCCCCGCCCTCTGTATTAACCCCGTATACACGACCTTTCAGAGGGCCGGGCATAACCACCTACTTAACACTCGTATCAGTCCCTAGTATCAACGTATCAGTCCCTAGTATCAACGGATCAGTCCCTAGTATCAACGTATCAGTCCCTAGTATAACTGTACCACACACCCCTCTCTACCACTATCCCCTGCCGCGCCCTCTGTTAACCCCATACACACGCACTTTCAGCATGGTATGATGGGGTAAAGATGTTCAACTAATGCATCATATAGATGTTACAAACAACTATATATATTATATACACAAATTACACAATTACACAGTCTATAGAAAGTTATATACTACAAGTCGTTTTTTATTGAGGGACATGAATAGGATTACAAAAGAAGGTTTGTCATAATCCTGAGTAAAACGTGTAAACGTGTAGAGCTTACAAACATATACTACCAATCCCAGTACCAACGAATCATACCCACGACGTCAACATCCCCTAATACCCCTTGCCCCGCCCTCCCAATAACCCCATACACACGTTGTTTCATCAAGGCCGGGCATAACCCCTACTAAACACTCACCCAGTCCCTTGGTATCAACGCATCAACCCCGAGTATAACGGTAGTATCCCCTCTCTCACTATCCCCTGCCCCGCCTCTGTATTAACCCCATACACACGGTCTTTCATCAAGGCCGGACACACCCCTACTAACACTCGTTACAGTCCCTAGTATCAACGTCCAAATCCCAAAGTACCGAGCAGTCCCAGGTAAAACGTATCAGTCCCAGGTAAAACGTTATGGTCCCTAGACACAACGTAATAGTCCCATAGCCTGGGACTACCCTAGACACAACTGTATCACACACCCACTGCTACCACTATCCCCTGCCCGCCCTCTGTTAACCCCATACACACGGCCTTTCAGAGGGCCGGGCATACCCCGCTACTAATCACTCGTCATAGTCCCTTTGACCAACGTCATAGTCCCAAGACACAACGTTACAGTCCCTAAGCATGGGACTACCCTAGCACCAACGTATTAGTCCCAAGACAGAACTGTATACCACACCCACTGCTACTACTATCCCCTGCCCCGCCCTCATGTTAACCCCATACACACGGCCTTTCATCAAGGCCGGGCACACACCCTACTAAACACTCGTTACAGTCCCTAAGCATGGGACTACCCTAGACACAACTGTATCACACACCCACTGCTACCACTATCCCCTACCGCGCCCCCTGTGTTAACCCCACACACACGCCTTAACAGACGGATCGCCTTCAAAAACAAAAATAATCATTTTTAATTAAAATCGGGTTAAGGAAGTCGAATCCATACAAAACCAAGAACCCCATACACACGCCTTAACAGACGCACCACCTTCAAAAACACCTTTTTTCTTTTCCTAAAAAATCGGCTTAAGGAAGTCAAATCCATGTAAAACCACAGCAGTCAAAACAACAAACGAATCAATCCCATATCAAACTCCCACAATCCCCCCCATAGAATGGCAGCATTGGCAGCAACCACTGCTAACGATTTCAACCTCCTATCAAAATGGCTAGATGACAACCGTGAACTCGTTGGCAAAACGCTCCTCATGCCACTGAAGCCCCGTCTCAAGTCGCCGTTGTGTCCCCACAAGGATGACACATGGACCGATGAAGAGCTGTCCAAATTCTTAAACAAACAGAAAACTCCCTACAAAGAGTGGGGCTTGGTGCTAGACCGCCTTTGCGTCATAGACGCTGATGATGCTGAAGCAGTAGCCGTCGTTGAGATGCACTTTGCTACCAAAACCTGCCCCATCCAAGAGACCAAGAAAGGCCGCCATTACTTCTTCATCCGCCCCGACTGGGCTGACGCACATGGTTACTATGATGGAGCCCGCAAAATTGACAATCTGGCAGTTGACTTTAAATCCCTTTGCTCCACAAACACGCGCGGAATGATAGTTGTTAGCCCCACCCCCAACAAGAGATGGCTCCAAGGCAGGGCGCCATGGGACGAAGGAGTAGTCATCAGCGATATACCGCGCGACCTTCTTGACATCGTGACCAGGTGCCGTCAAACCAAGTGCAGCCAAACCAAGCCCCCGAAAATCCGACCATCATCTATGAGGATATTTGACATGGTGTCCCAGCTCCTGCAACTCCTGTCCAAGACCCGATGGGACGACCGCACCAAGTGGCGTGATATCGCCATGGGCCTCAAGAACCACGCCGGAGAGACCTACAGGGACGAATGGAAAGCCCTATCCCAAATCAGCGCCTCTTATGACGAACTAGAGGCTGACAAGCTATGGGACTCAATCTGCCTGCCCGGTTACACAGGCGCCAAGGTCACCCTAGCCTCAATCCACAAAATGGCCCAACATGACGACCCCCATGGCTACCTACACTTCAGAGCCGAACACATCCCCGGGATAGTCATAGAACACTGGGACAATGGCGACAAGGGTCTTGCCAAGATAGCCCACTACTTGCTCAAGGACACCATGAAAAAGTGCGGCAATGACATGTACGAATTCTTGGAGCATGAGTGCCTATGGGTCCAAGGGACCGAGAAATCAGTGAGGATAACCATCTCTGATGCTTTGGAGAACGCCCTCAGAGACCTTGGACGGTTCTTCTCATCAGAGAGCGATGTCCCAGGTCTTGATGAGGCCCGCAGGAAGGAGCTAGAGGAAAAGAAGAAGCAAGTGTCAGCAAAGATTAAACACGTTTGCCAGACCGCAGGTATAACCGCAGTGACATCCTTGGGGGCTGACAAGTTCAAGGATGACTTATTTGAGCTCAAGCTGGATAGCATTCCTCACTTGATAGGAGTCATCAACGGCGTGGTGGACCTCAAGCTAGGGATTGTGCGCCAACGCGAGCCAGAAGATATGATCTTCAATGTGCTTGATGTGGAGTTCAATGCAAACGCTGACACCTCTGAAATTCGTAAAATTATGCTGGCAATCATGGCTGACGATGAAGAAATGGTGGATTTCTTGCAGAAACTGCTTGGTTATGCCATCACCGGGGAGATCCTAGAGGAAATCTTCGCCATCTTAACAGGTTCAGGTAGAAACGGCAAAGGTGTTATCACACAGATTATGCAAAAATTAGGCGGCAAGTTCTTCAGAGAAATGAACGTGGGTCTGATCTGTGAGAGGCCAGTCAGCAACATAGACGCTGAAAGGGGAAAGCTCCTTGGCTCCAGGATTGCCGTTTTCAATGAGCTAAGTGTTGGAGAAAAACTGAAGACCAGTGAAGTCCAGCTGCTCTCTGGTGGCGACGGCATCGCTGCTAAGCCATTGTACAAGGACCCAATGACCATTACACCCCGTCACCTTTGCATCCTCTCCACAAACAACATGCCCATGCTCGCCCAAGTCATCCCGGCCATTGTGGAGAGACTCGTTTGTGTTCACTTTCCAGTCACCTTCACCGACTTGGAGCCTGGCGAGCAGCCCACCAAGTTTAAGCGCCAAGCAGACAAGAATCTCAAGCCCTATCTCAACAGCCACATGCCAGACTTCTTCGCTTGGTTGGTTGAGGGTGCAGTAAAATGGTATGCCAATCCAAACTTAAAACGCAATGCTCCCTCCCAGGTCATGGAGACTACTAGTGCGTACTTCATGGAGCAGGACAAAATCGCCCAATTCCTGGCAACCGAATGCACCCTTGGCGTTGACCTAAAGGTCAAGACAGTAGACGTACTTGCGTGTTACAACTATTGGGCCCAAGACATGGGCTTCCCAAAGATAGACGCCAAGCAGCTAGCAGAGATGATGAGGAGTAAGGGCCTTGAAAAGAAGACGGTTCGCTTCCCCGGAGAGGCGAATGCTAAGAACGCTTTCATTGGCGTGTCCCTGAACAACGTTGATGATGACATCAACCTATGATAATTTCAAGTAATTCGATACAAACCTTTTAAAATCCCGGTTAATTGGCACCAAGTCGCTACAATCTCCAATCATAAGATATATAATTAATAAGTACTTACTTACTTATTTTTTTGTGTTGGCTGTGTTGAAAGAAAAGGTAAACTAGTAGGTAAGAGGACTGAAGTCCTTGCAAAATAGGATTTCCCTTTTGTGCCCCCTACAGCCAACACAAGGATTATTCCCCTCTACCACTACCCATGCCCCGCCCTCTGTTAACCCCATATACCCGCACTTTCATCAAGGCCGGGCATAACCCCATATCAACCAATTAGAGTTTTGTGAAAAGGCTATAGCTGATCACTATACCCTTGATGCTCCCCATAGCATCGCTATAGTCCCTAATTACAACGTTATAGTCCCGAGACACAACGTATCAGTCCCTAAGTATCGTTATAGTCCCTAGACACAACTGTATCACACTACCACTATCCCCTGCCCCGCCCTCTCTGTTAACCCCATATACCCGCACTTTCATCAAGGCCGGGCATAACCCCATATCAACCAATTAGAGTTTTGTGAAAAGGCTATAGCTGATCACTATACCCTTGATGCTCCCCATAGCATCGCTATAGTCCCTAATTACAACGTTATAGTCCCGAGACACAACGTATCAGTCCCTAAGTATCGTTATAGTCCCTAGACACAACTGTATCACACTACCACTATCCCCTGCCCCGCCCTCTCTGTTAACCCCACCCACCCGCACTATACGCAAGGCCGAACATAGGACACACAGAATATGTCCTGCCAACGTCATTGTCTTCAGGCATGGGCGCGGAATCATGGGCTTTCAGTTGATGAAACAGGAAGATCCCATTTAACTACCCCTCATTGAGTACTTTTGACCCCTCATTGAGTACTTTTGACCCCTCATTGAGTACTTTTGACTCCTCATTGCGTACCAAAATATATATATAAAATGATATAATCCCCATAATAAGGGATTAATATCTATATAAAATATAATTAGTACACAAATACACATACAATT
This sequence comes from Limnomonas spitsbergensis, assembly GCA_037349105.1. Lineage (NCBI taxonomy): Eukaryota > Viridiplantae > Chlorophyta > Chlorophyceae > Chlamydomonadales > Limnomonas > Limnomonas spitsbergensis. The sequence goes on along the minus strand of JAYJMM010000093.1, from coordinate 38,268 downwards.
ATATAAATAATCAAACATAGAGAAATAAATACTTTTTTATTTATTTATTTCTATAGCAAAAAAGTTTTTAGGGATTTTGCTGTGTATTGAGTACTTGGTCCCAATCAGTGAAACCCCCATACACACGCCTTTTCAATAAATGCAGCCAAAGACAGAAGTGCCACCTGCTCGGCCCCACGGCTCACACCCCCAAAACACACATTTGGTACTCAAATCGGGCCGTGTACCTTCAAATCAGATTCAGTGGCAAGTGATACCCGGCCTTATTAATTACAAGTCCCACCCTCACGCCTTCTCAGTAAGCCCGCCATAGATATCAGTATAAGGTTCACTAGACAGTCGATAAGTACCGCTCAGTTTCTGGTATCAACGTTATAGTCCCGAGTACTGTGTAGTCCCTGGTACAACTCTATAACACCCCTCGCCAATAGTCCTTGCCCCGCCTCTGTATAAGCCCATACACACGGCTTTTCAGAGGGCGCGGGCATACCCATTACTAATCACTCGTTACAGTCCCTGGTAAAACGTATCAGTCCCTAAGCATGGGACTACCCTAGCACCAACGTATTAGTCCCAAGACAGAACTGTATACCACACCCACTGCTACCACTATCCCCTGCCCCGCCCTCATGTTAACCCCATACACACGGCCTTTCATCAAGGCCGCGCCAAGAACCAACGGTATCCTCAAAGAGTATCCTCTCCAACCACTATCCCTTGCCGCGCCCTCTGTATTAACCCCATACACACGCAGTTTCATCAAGGCCGCGCATACCCACTACTAATCACTCGTTACAGTCCCTAGTATCAACGTCATAGTCCCATGTACTGGTGGTATAGTCCCGTAGCATGGTACTACCCTAGTATCAACGCATCAGTCCCTAGACATAACGTATTAGTCCCTAAGCATGGGACTACCCTAGACACAACTGTATCACACACCCACTGCTACCACTATCCCTGCCCCGCCTCATCATTAACCCCGTATACCCGCACTAACAGCCGCACCGACCCTTCATAAGATATATAATTAATAAGTACTTACTTACTTATTTTTTTGTGTTGGCTGTGTTGAAAGAAAAGGTAAACTAGTAGGTAAGAGGACTGTAGTCCTTGCAAAATAGGATTTCCCTTTTGTGCCCCCTACAGCCAACACAAGGATTATTCCTCATGTACTATCCCCTGCCCGGCCCTCTGTTAACCCCATACACACGGCCTTTCACAGGGCCGGGCATAACTCCTCTACTAATCACTCGTTACAGTCCCTTTGACCAACGTTACAGTCCCTTTGACCAACGTTACAGTCCCAAGACACAACGTCATAGTCCCTAATCATGGGACTACCCTAGCACCAACGTATTAGTCCCAAGACAGAACTGTATACCACACCCACTGCTACCACTATCCCCTGCCCCGCCCTCATGTTAACCCCATACACACGGCCTTTCATCAAGGCCGGGCATAACCACTTGTAACACTCGTTTTAGTTCCTAGGATCAACGTTAGAGTCCCTAAGTGTCGCTATAGTTCCTAGACACAACTGGCTACATACGCTCGCAAAATAATGGTTTGTGTTGGCCGGTGTTGTCTAGTGTTGGCCAAAAAAAGGCAGGCTACACATGATTATTGCGATTGTATGGGCTTTATTTGCTCCTGTGTAGGCGTGTTGGCTAATTATACTTAATTTCTCTATGAGAAAAAAATATTAATAAAAAGAGACACGAAAAGACATATTTATCTCTTTTTCTCATGGAGTTTAGAAACTGGCTAACACGGCGTAACGCCAACACTGGCCCACATGTACGCACTTTCAGTGTGCTGCCTGATTTGAAAGCCAACACACCCAAGATCATCCTTACCTTCTGGTCACTATCCCCTGCCCCGGCCTCATGTTAACCCCATACACACGCTGTTTCATCAAGGCCGGGCATAACCACCTACTTAACACTCGTATTAGTCCCTAGACACAACGTATTAGTCCCTGGTACCAACGTATTAGTCCCTAATTACAACGTATCAGTCCCATAGCCTGGGACTACCCTAGCACCAACGTATTAGTCCCAAGACAGAACTGTATACCACACCCATTGCTACCACTATCCCCTGCCCGGCCCTCTGTTAACCCCATACACACGGCCTTTCAAGAAGGCCGGACACACCCTTCATAAGATATATAATTAATAAGTACTTACTTACTTTTTTTGTTTAAGGTGTTTAAGGAAAATAGGAAAACTAAGTAGTAGAGAGGACTGAGTCCTGGCAAAACTATAGTTTCCTTTTGTCACCCCCCATGCTTAAACACAGAATTCACCAACCACTATCCCCTGCCCGCCTCATGTTAACCCCATACACACGGCCTTTCATCAAGGCCGGACACACCCCTATCAACCAGTTAGAGTTTTGACACTCACTCAGTCCCTAGTAAAACGTCATAGTCCCTAAGTACCGCTAAGTCCCATGTAAAACGTATCAGTCCCTAGACACACGTCATAGTCCCTAGACACACGTCATAGTCCCTAATTACAACTGTATACCACCCACCCTCTCATGATGATCTTTTGTAAAAGATCGCAAAACTCTATCTGCCAGTAGGGGGCTGTGTGTCTGTTGGTATGGCGCTATGGTCCCTTGTAGCCGCCCCCCATTCAATAAGTGACGGTATATCCCTAGTATAACGTTGTAGTCCTAAGTAGCGACGCTATGGTACTCTTAGTATAACCGTGGGTGGCGCCCAGGGGATGTTACTGCAGTTGGTTGGTAGTGCTCTATGTCAGGTGGTATAGTCCCCTAGGCATGGTAGTGCTCTATGTTAGGTGGTATAGTCCCAAGGCATGGTAGTGCTCTATGTCAGGTGGTATAGTCCCAAGGCATGGTAGTGCTCTATGTCAGGTGGTATAGTCCCAAGGCATGGTAGTGCTCTATGTCAGGTGGTATAGTCCCTAAGTAGCGACGCCTTGGTACTCTTAGTAAGAGCTGTGGGTGGCGCTCAGGGGATAGTCTCTGTGTCTCTGTGTCTCTGTGTCTTCTTTTGCGAGCTTTTGTAAAAGCTCACTGTGGCTGTGTCTCCCTACCTACATCCACCCATGAGGCTTATTCGTCTGTTGGTATGACTGTATCGTCTGTTGTTTTGACGTTTTCATCTGTTTGTAGTACTGATTCATCCTTCTTGTTCTTCTTTTGCGAGCTTTTGTAAAAGCTCATTCATCCTCTAGTAGTACTGATTCATCTGTTTGTAGTACTGATTCATTCTCTATGTATGGGTGGTGTGGTAGTATAGTCTTCTAGTAGAACTGTCTATGTCTGTGGGTGTCTTGCCGACCTTTTTGATTGATCTGGTCCACGGCCTTGCGTACCCGTGTGGCACGCTGTTTTTGGTCGAATCGTTCAAAAAGTTTATTTGGTGCCCAAGATACCATAGTGGTTGGAGCCTGAATAAGGTGAGTGGGTGGATGTAGGTAGGGTCACACCTCTGTGCCAATTTGAATGTGAAAACTTGCAACACAATCCCATACTCCCAAGATGAGGTAAAAGCTGATGAGGGTCAGCACTCAGCCTTGACGTCCTACTTCAAAAGCTTCCATGAGTGCAAGGAGTGTCTATTTCATGGGGTTTCAGCAACATGTCGCCTTAATCACGGGCACTGCCCCGCCGAGCGGAGAAATGTATTTGGGGGTCCAACAGGACAATGCCCCGCTGTGCAGGGGAAAGTTAGTTGGGGGGCCAACAGGGCTTTGCCCCGCTGTCAGTCAGGGGTATGCACTCTGCCTCGACGTCCTGTTGTCCTGGTTTAAAAGCTTTGATGAGTGCGAGGAGTGTCTACTTCATGGATCTTCAGCAACACTTCACCTTCATCACGGCATGCAGGCCGGGGGAAAGTGGTGCAGCAAGCCCTGCTGCTTGGGCTTCAAGCCTCAATCAGCCCAGTGGTGGCCTTCCATACTAGGGCGGTCTGACACACTCGAAATCAAGCACTACTGATTACCGTATCTCCCTCCCAAAGATTGCTGCACCTTTGGGTCCACTTCGATTCCTTATCACCCAATCATTCATTAGTTCATAATAAAACAAAAGAATAATGACGTTACACCTCTTGGCCCTGCTCAAAAAGGCTCGGTTGCGAGGGCGCCTAATTAGTAGAGGGCTGGGAGGTAAGAACGAATCAAAACTTCCGCCGCATGGACGCTCTCTTCCTTCCTTCAAGCAGGTTCCCCACTGTCGTGCGGGTAGCCGTAGCAGTAAGAGACGGAGGGAGGCAAGCTGTTGTTGTCCATGCTGAGGAGAAGGCACTGTTCATCAGAACCCGCCACATATTTCGAGAAGGCGCACGCATAGCTGAGTGTGGGCAGCGAGGAGATGGGGCGGGGGGAGAGGGTAGAGAGGGGTGTGTGTTCAGAGCAGGAAGATCGGGCGGGGGGAGAGGGGGGAGAAGGGTGTGTGTCCAGAGCATGGAGATCGGGCAGGGGGAGAGGGGGGAGAGGGGTGTGTGTTCAGAGCAGGGAGATCGGGCGGAGGGAGAGAAGGTAGAGGGGTGTGTGTTCAGTGCAGGGAGATCAGGCGGGGGGAGAGAGGGTAGAAGGGTGTGTGTTCAGAGCAGGGCGATCGGGCGGGGGGGAGACGGGGGAGAGAGGTGACTGTTCAGAGCAGGGAGATCGGGCGGGGGGAGAGGGGGTGGAGGGGTGTGTGTTCAGAGCAGGGAGATCGGGCGGGGGGAGAGGGGGGAGAAGGGTGTATGTTCAGAGCAGGGAGATCGGGCGGGGGGAGAGGGGGGACAGGAATGTGTGTTCAGAGCAGGGAGATCGGGCGGGGGGAGAGGGGTAAGAGGGGTGTGTGTTCAGAGCATGGAGATCGGGCGGAGGGAGAGGGGGGAGAGGGGTGTGTGTTCAGAGCAGGGAGATCGGGGGGAGAGGGTGGAGAGGAAGGAGAGGGGTGTGTGTTCAGAGCAGGGAGATCGGGCGGGGAGAGAGGGGGCAGAGGGGTGTGTGTTCAGGGCAGGGACATCGGGCGGGGGGAGAGGGGGGAGAGGGGTGTGTGTTCAGGGCAGGGAGATCGGGCGGGGGAGAGGGGGGAGAGGGGTGTGTGTTCAGAGCAGGGAGATCGGGCGGGGAGAGAGGGGGGAGAGGGGTGTGTGTTCAGAGCAGGGACATCGGGCGGGGGGAGAGGGGGGAGAGGGGTGTGTGTTCATGGCAGGGACATCGGGCAGGGGGAGAGGGGGGAGAGGGGTGTGTGTTCAGAGCATGGAGATCGGGCGGAGAGAGGGTAGAGAGGGGTGTGTGTTCAGAGCAGGGAGATCGGGGGGAGAGGGTGGAGAGGAAGGATAGGGGTGTGTGTTCAGAGCAGGGAGATCGGGCGGGGAGAGAGGGGGGAGAGGGGTGTGTGTTCAGAGCAGGGACATCGGGCGGGGGGAGAGGGGGGAGAGGGGTGTGTGTTTAGGGCAGGGAGATCGGGCGGGGTAGAGGGGGGAGAGGGGTGTGTGTTCAGAGGAGGGAGATCGGGCGGGGGGAGAAGAGGGAGAGGTGTGTGTGTTCAGATCAGGAAGATCGGGCGAGGGGAGAGGGGGGAGAAGGGTGTGTGTTCAGATCATGGAGATTGGGCGGGGGGAGAGGGCGGAGAGGGAGGAGTGGGGTCGGGGGGAGAGGGGAGAGAGGGGTGTGTGTTCAGAGCAGGAAGATCGGGCGGGGGGAGAGGGGGGAGAGAGGTGTGAGTTCAGAGCAGGGAGATTGGGCGGAGGGAGCGGGGGGAGAGGGGTGAGTGTTTAGAGCAGGGAGATCGGGTGGGGGGAGAGGGGGGAGAAGGGGGAGAGGGCTTTGTGTTCAGAGCAGGGAGATTGGGCGGGGGAGAGGGGGGAGAGGGGTGTGCGTTCAGTGCAGTGAGATCGGGCGGGGGGAGAAGGGGGAGAAGGGTGTGCGATCAGAGCAGGGAGATCGGGGGGAGATGGGGAGAGGGGTAGAGTCGGAGGGAAGAGAAGGGGGAGAGGGCTTTGTGTTCAGAATAGGGAGATCGGGCGGGGGGAGGGTGGGGACAGGGGTGTGTCTTCAGAGCAGGGAGATCGGGCGGGGGGAGAGGAAGGAGAGGGGTGTGTGTTCAGAGCAGGGAGATCGGGCGGGGAGAGAGGGGGGACAAGGGTGTGTGTTCAGAGCAGGGAGATCGGGCGGAGGGCGAGGGGGGAGAGGGGGGAGAGGGTTGTGTGTTCAGAGCAGGGAGATCGGGCGGGGGGAGAGGGGGGACAGGAATGTGTGTTCAGAGCAGGGAGATCGGGCGGGGGGAGAGGGGTAAGAGGGGTGTGTGTTCAGAGCATGGAGATCGGGCGGAGGGAGAGGGGGGAGAGGGGTGTGTGTTCAGAGCAGGGAGATCGGGGGGAGAGGGTGGAGAGGAAGGAGAGGGGTGTGTGTTCAGAGCAGGGAGATCGGGCGGGGAGAGAGGGGGCAGAGGGGTGTGTGTTCAGGGCAGGGACATCGGGCGGGGGGAGAGGGGGGAGAGGGGTGTGTGTTCAGGGCAGGGAGATCGGGCGGGGGAGAGGGGGGAGAGGGGTGTGTGTTCAGAGCAGGGAGATCGGGCGGGGAGAGAGGGGGGAGAGGGGTGTGTGTTCAGAGCAGGGACATCGGGCGGGGGGGAGAGGGGGGAGAGGGGTGTGTGTTCATGGCAGGGACATCGGGCAGGGGGAGAGGGGGGAGAGGGGTGTGTGTTCAGAGCATGGAGATCGGGCGGAGAGAGGGTAGAGAGGGGTGTGTGTTCAGAGCAGGGAGATCGGGGGGAGAGGGTGGAGAGGAAGGATAGGGGTGTGTGTTCAGAGCAGGGAGATCGGGCGGGGAGAGAGGGGGGAGAGGGGTGTGTGTTCAGAGCAGGGACATCGGGCGGGGGGAGAGGGGGGAGAGGGGTGTGTGTTTAGGGCAGGGAGATCGGGCGGGGTAGAGGGGGGAGAGGGGTGTGTGTTCAGAGGAGGGAGATCGGGCGGGGGGAGAAGAGGGAGAGGTGTGTGTGTTCAGATCAGGAAGATCGGGCGAGGGGAGAGGGGGGAGAAGGGTGTGTGTTCAGATCAGGGAGATTGGGCGGGGGGAGAGGGCGGAGAGGGAGGAGTGGGGTCGGGGGGAGAGGGAGAGAGGGGTGTGTGTTCAGAGCAGGAAGATCGGGCGGGGGGAGAGGGGGGAGAGAGGTGTGAGTTCAGAGCAGGGAGATTGGGCGGAGGGAGCGGGGGGAGAGGGGTGAGTGTTTAGAGCAGGGAGATCGGGTGGGGGGAGAGGGGGGAGAAGGGGGAGAGGGCTTTGTGTTCAGAGCAGGGAGATTGGGCGGGGGAGAGGGGGGAGAGGGGTGTGCGTTCAGTGCAGTGAGATCGGGCGGGAAGAGCGGGGGGAGAGGGGTGTGCGATCAGTGCAGGGAGATCGGGCGGGGGGAGAAGGGGGAGAAGGGTGTGCGATCAGAGCAGGGAGATCGGGGGGAGATGGGGAGAGGGGTAGAGTCGGAGGGAAGAGAAGGGGGAGAGGGCTTTGTGTTCAGAATAGGGAGATCGGGCGGGGGGAGGGTGGGGACAGGGGTGTGTCTTCAGAGCAGGGAGATCGGGCGGGGGGAGAGGAAGGAGAGGGGTGTGTGTTCAGAGCAGGGAGATCGGGCGGGGAGAGAGGGGGGACAAGGGTGTGTGTTCAGAGCAGGGAGATCGGGCGGAGGGCGAGGGGGGAGAGGGGGGAGAGGGTTGTGTGTTCAGAGCAGGAAGATCGGGCGGGGGGAGAGGGGGGAGAGGGGTGTGTGTTCAGTGCAGGGAGATCGGGTGGGGGGAGAGGGGGGAGAGGGGTGTGTGTTCAGAGCAGGAAGATCGGGCGGTGGGAGAGGGGGGAGAGGGGTGTGTGTTCAGTGCAGGGAGATCGGGTGGGGGGAGAGGGGGGAGAGGGAGGAGTGTTCAGAGCAGGAAGATCGGGCGGTGGGAGAGGGGGGAGAGGGGTGTGTGTTCAGATCAAGGAGATCGGGCGGGGGGAGAGGGGGGAGAGGAATGTGTGTTCAGAGCAGGGAGATCGGGCGGGGGGAGAGGGCGGAGAGGGAGGAGTGGGGGCGGGGGGAGAAGGGAGAGAGGTGTGTGTGTTCAGAGCAGGAAGATCGGGCGGGGGGAGAGGGGGGAGAGAGGTGTGAGTTCAGAGCAGGGAGATTGGGCGGAGGGAGCGGGGGGAGAGGGGTGAGTGTTTAGAGCAGGGAGATCGGGCGGAGGGAGAGGGGGGAGAAGGGGGAGAGGGCTTTGTGTTCAGAGCAGGGAGATTGGGCGGGGGGAGAGGGGGGACAGGGGTGTGCGTTCAGTGCAGGGAGATCGGGCGGGGGGAGAGGGGGGAGAGGGGTGTGCGTTCAGTGCAGTGAGATCGGGCGGGAAGAGCGGGGGGAGAGGGGTGTGCGATCAGTGCAGGGAGATCGGGGGGAGAGGGGGAGAGGGGGGAGAGGGGGAGGGAAGAGCAAGGGGGAGAGGTCTTTGTGTTCAGAGCAGGGAGATCGGGCGGGGGGAGGGTGGGGACAGGGGTGTGTCTTCAGAGCAGGGAGATCGGGCAGGGGAGAGGAAGGAGAGGGGTGTGTGTTCAGAGCAGGGAGATCGGGCGGGGAGAGAGGGGGGAGAGGGGTGTGTGTTCAGTGCATGGAGATCGGGTGGGGGGAGAGGGAGGGAGAGGGGTGTGTGTTCAGAGCAGGAAGATCGGGCGGTGGGAGAGGGGGGAGAGGGGTGTGTGTTCAGATCAAGGAGATCGGGCGGGGGGAGAGGGAGGAGAGGAATGTGTGTTCAGAGCAGGGAGATCGGGCGGGGGGAGAGGGGGGAGAGGGTGTGTGTTCAGAGCAGGGAGATCGGGCGGGGGGAGAGGGGGGAGAGGGAGGAGTGGGGGCGGGGGAAGAAGAGGGAGAGGTGTGTGTGTTCAGATCAGGAAGATCGGGCGAGAGGAAAGGGGGGAGAAGGGTGTGTGTTCAGAGCAGGGAGATTGGGCGGGGGGAGAGGGCGGAGAGGGAGGAGTGGGGGCGGGGGGAGAAGGGAGAGAGGGGTGTGTGTTCAGAGCAGGAAGATCGGGCGGGGGGAGAGGGGGGAGAGAGGTGTGAGTTCAGAGCAGGGAGATCGGGCGGAGGGAGCGGGGGGAGAGGGGTGAGTGTTCAGAGCAGGGAGATCGGGCGGAGGGAGAGGGGGGAGAAGGGGGAGAGGGCTTTGTGTTGAGAGCAGGGAGATTGGGCGGGGGGAGAGGGGGGAGAGGGGTGTGTGTTCAGTGCAGGGAGATCGGGCGGGGGGAGATGGGGGAGAGGGGTGTGCATTCAGTGCAGTGAGATCGGGCGGGAAGAGCGGGGGGAGAGGGGTGTGCGATCAGTGCAGGGAGATCGGGCGGGGGGAGAAGGGGGAGAAATGTGTGCGATTAGAGCAGGGAGATCGGGGGGAGAGGGGGAGAGGGGGGAGAGGGGGATGGAAGAGAAGGGGGAGAGGGCTTTGTGTTCAGAGCAGGGAGATCGGGCGGGGGGAGGGTGGGGACAGGGGTGTGTCTTCAGAGCAGGGAGATCGGGCGGGGGGAGAGGAAGGAGAGGGGTGTGTGTTCAGAGCAGGGAGATCGGGCGGGGAGAGAGGGGGGACAAGGGTGTGTGTTCAGAGCAGGGAGATCGGGGGGAGGGCGAGGGGGGTGAGGGAGGAGAGGGGGCGGGGGGAGAAGGGGGAGAGGGGTGTGTGTTCAGAGCAGGAAGATCGGGCGGGGGGAGAGGGGGGAGAGGGGTGTGTGTTCAGTGCAGGGAGATCGGGCGGGGGGAGAGGGGGGACAGGGGTGTGTGTTCAGAGCAGGGAGATCAGTTGGGGGGAGAGGGGGGAGAGGGGTGTGTGTTCAGTGCAGGGAGATCGGGTGGGGGGAGAGGGGTAAGAGGGGTGTGTGTTCAGAGCAGGGCGATCGGGCGGGGGGGAGAGGGGGGAGAGAGGTGACTGTTCAGAGCAGGGAGATCGGGCGGGGGGAGAGGGGGTGGAGGGGTGTGTCTTCAGAGCAGGGAGATCGGGCGGGGGGAGAGGGGGGAGAAGGGTGTGTGTTCAGAGCAGGGAGATCGGGCGGGGGGAGAGGGGGGACAGGAATGTGTGTTCAGAGCAGGGAGATCGGGCGGGGGGAGAGGGGTAAGAGGGGTGTGTGTTCAGAGCATGGAGATCGGGCGGAGGGAGAGGGGGGAGAGGGGTGTGTGTTCAGGGCAGGGAGATCGGGGGGAGAGGGTGGAGAGGAAGGAGAGGGGTGTGTGTTCAGAGCAGGGAGATCGGGCGGGGAGAGAGGGGGCAGAGGGGTGTGTGTTCAGAGCAGGGACATCGGGCGGGGGGAGAGGGGGGAGAGGGGTGTGTGTTCAGGGCAGGGAGATCGGGCGGGGGAGAGGGGGGAGAGGGGTGTGTGTTCAGAGCAGGGAGATCGGGCGGGGAGAGAGGGGGAGAGGGGTGTGTGTTCAGAGCAGGGACATCGGGCGGGGGGAGAGGGGGGAGAGGGGTGTGTGTTCAGGGCAGGGACATCGGGCAGGGGGAGTGGGGGGAGAGGGGTGTGTGTTCAGAGCATGGAGATCGGGCGGAGAGAGGGTAGAGAGGGGTGTGTGTTCAGAGCAGGGAGATCGGGGGGAGAGGGTGGAGAGGAAGGAGAGGGGTGTGTGTTCAGAGCAGGGAGATCGGGCGGGGAGAGAGGGGGGAGAGGGGTGTGTGTTCAGAGCAGGGACATCGGGCGGGGGGAGAGGGGGGAGAGGGGTGTGTGTTTAGGGCAGGGAGATCGGGCGGGGGAGAGGGGGGAGAGGGGTGTGTGTTCAGAGGAGGGAGATCGGGCGGGGGGAGAAGAGGGAGAGGTGTGTGTGTTCAGATCAGGAAGATCGGGCGAGGGGAGAGGGGGGAGAAGGGTGTGTGTTCAGAGCAGGGAGATTGGGCGGGGGGAGAGGGCGGAGAGGGAGGAGTGGAGTCGGGGGGAGAAGGGAGAGAGGGGTGTGTGTTCAGAGCAGGAAGATCGGGCGGGGGGAGAGGGGGGAGAGAGGTGTGAGTTCAGAGCAGGGAGATTGGGCGGAGGGAGCGGGGGGAGAGGGGTGAGTGTTTAGAGCAGGGAGATCGGGTGGGGGGAGAGGGGGGAGAAGGGGGAGAGGGCTTTGTGTTCAGAGCAGGGAGATTGGGCGGGGGAGAGGGGGGAGAGGGGTGTGCGTTCAGTGCAGGGAGATCGGGCGGGGGAGATGGGGAGAGGGGTGTGCGTTCAGTGCAGTGAGATCGGGCGGGAAGAGCGGGGGGAGAGGGGTGTGCGATCAGTGCAGGGAGATCGGGCGGGGGGAGAAGGGGGAGAAGGGTGTGCGATCAGAGCAGGGAGATCGGGGGGAGAGGGGGAGAGGGGTAGAGGGGGAGGGAAGAGAAGGGGGAGAGGTCTTTGTGTTCAGAATAGGGAGATCGGGCGGGGGGAGGGTGGGGACAGGGGTGTGTCTTCAGAGCAGGGAGATCGGGCGGGGGGAGAGGAAGGAGAGGGGTGTGTGTTCAGAGCAGGGAGATCGGGCGGGGAGAAAGGGGGACAAGGGTGTGTGTTCAGAGCAGGGAGATCGGGCGGAGGGCGAGGGGGGAGAGGGGGGAGAGGGGTGTGTGTTCAGAGCAGGAAGATCGGGCGGGGGGAGAGGGGGGAGAGGGGTGTGTGTTCAGTGCAGGGAGATCGGGTGGGGGGAGAGGGGGGAGAGGGGTGTGTGTTCAGAGCAGGAAGATCGGGCGGTGGGAGAGGGGGGAGAGGGGTGTGTGTTCAGTGCAGGGAGATCGGGTGGGGGGAGAGGGGGGAGAGGGGTGTGTGTTCAGAGCAGGAAGATCGGGCGGGTGGAGAGGGGGGAGAGGAATGTGTGTTCAGAGCAGGGAGATCGGGCGGGGGGAGAGGGCGGAGAGGGAGGAGTGGGGGCGGGGGGAGAAGGGAGAGAGGTGTGTGTGTTCAGAGCAGGAAGATCGGGCGGGGGGAGAGGGGGGAAAGAGGTGTGAGTTCAGAGCAGGGAGATTGGGCGGAGGGAGCGGGGGGAGAGGGGTGAGTGTTTAGAACAGGGAGATCGGGCGGAGGGAGAGGGGGGAGAAGGGGGAGAGGGCTTTGTGTTCAGAGCAGGGAGATTGGGCGGGGGGAGAGGGGGGAGAGGGGTGTGCGTTCAGTGCAGGGAGATCGGGCGGGGGGAGAGGGGGGAGAGGGGTGTGCGTTCAGTGCAGTGAGATCGGGCGGGAAGAGCGGGGGGAGAGGGGTGTGCGATCAGTGCAGGGAGATCGGGGGGAGAGGGGGAGAGGGGGGAGAGGGGGAGGGAAGAGAAGGGGGAGAGGTCTTTGTGTTCAGAGCATGGAGATCGGGCGGGGGGAGGGTGGGGACAGGGGTGTGTCTTCAGAGCAGGGAGATCGGGCAGGGGGAGAGGAAGGAGAGGGGTGTGTGTTCAGAGCAGGGAGATCGGGCGGGGAGAGAGGGGGGAGAGGGGTGTGTGTTCAGTGCATGGAGATCGGGTGGGGGGAGAGGGGGGAGAGGGGTGTGTGTTCAGAGCAGGGAGATCGGGCGGTGGGAGAGGGGGGAGAGGGAGGAGTGTTCAGATCAAGGAGATCGGGCGGGGGGAGAGGGAGGAGAGGAATGTGTGTTCAGAGCAGGGAGATCGGGCGGGGGGAGAGGGGGGAGAGGGTGTGTGGTCAGAGCAGGGAGATCGGGCGGGGGGAGAGGGGGGAGAGGGAGGAGTGGGGGCGGGGGGAGAAGAGGGAGAGGTGTGTGTGTTCAGATCAGGAAGATCGGGCGAGAGGAAAGGGGGGAGAAGGGTGTGTGTTCAGAGCAGGGAGATTGGGCGGGGGGAGAGGGCGGAGAGGGAGGAGTAAGGGCGGGGGGAGAAGGGAGAGAGGGGTGTGTGTTCAGAGCAGGAGGATCGGGCGGGGGGAGAGGGGGGAGAGAGGTGTGAGTTCAGAGCAGGGAGATCGGGCGGAGGGAGCGGGGGGAGAGGGGTGAGTGTTTAGAGCAGGGAGATCGGGCGGAGGGAGAGGGGGGAGAAGGGGGAGAGGGCTTTGTGTTGAGAGCAGGGAGATTGGGCGGGGGGAGAGGGGGGAGAGGGGTGTGCGTTCAGTGCAGGGAGATCGGGCGGGGGGAGATGGGGGAGAGGGGTGTGCATTCAGTGCAGTGAGATCGGGCGGGAAGAGCGGGGGGAGAGGGGTGTGCGATCAGTGCAGGGAGATCGGGCGGGGGGAGAAGGGGGGGAAATGTGTGCGATTAGTAGCAGGGAGATTGGGGGGAGAGGGGGAGAGGGGGGAGAGGGGGAGGGAAGAGAAGGGGGAGAGGGCTTTGTGTTCAGAGCAGGGAGATCGGGCGGGGGGAGGGTGGGGACAGGGGTGTGTCTTCAGAGCAGGGAGATCGGGCGGGGGGAGAGGAAGGAGAGGGGTGTGTGTTCAGAGCAGGGAGATCGGGCGGGGAGAGAGGGGGGACAAGGGTGTGTGTTCAGAGCAGGGAGATCGGGCGGAGGGCGAGGGGGGAGAGGGAGGAGAGGGGGCGGGGGGAGAAGGGGGAGAGGGGTGTGTGTTCAGAGCAGGAAGATCGGGCGGGGGGAGAGGGGGGAGAGGGGTGTGTGTTCAGTGCAGGGAGATCGGGCGGGGGGAGAGGGGGGAAGGGGTGTGTGTTCAGAGCAGGGAGATCAGTTGGGGGGAGAGGGGGGAGAGGGGTGTGTGTTCAGTGCAGGGAGATCGGGTGGGGGGAGAGGGGTAAGAGGGGTGTGTGTTCAGAGCAGGGCGATCGGGCGGGGGGGAGAGGGGGGAGAGAGGTGACTGTTCAGAGCAGGGAGATCGGGCGGGGGGAGAGGGGGTGGAGGGGTGTGTCTTCAGAGCAGGGAGATCGGGCGGGGGGAGAGGGGGGAGAAGGGTGTGTGTTCAGAGCAGGGAGATCGGGCGGGGGGAGAGGGGGGACAGGAATGTGTGTTCAGAGCAGGGAGATCGGGCGGGGGGAGAGGGGTAAGAGGGGTGTGTGTTCAGAGCATGGAGATCGGGCGGAGGGAGAGGGGGGAGAGGGGTGTGTGTTCAGGGCAGGGAGATCGGGGGGAGAGGGTGGAGAGGAAGGAGAGGGGTGTGTGTTCAGAGCAGGGAGATCGGGCGGGGAGAGAGGGGGCAGAGGGGTGTGTGTTCAGAGCAGGGACATCGGGCGGGGGGAGAGGGGGGAGAGGGGTGTGTGTTCAGGGCAGGGAGATCGGGCGGGGGAGAGGGGGGAGAGGGGTGTGTGTTTCAGGGCAGGGAGATCGGGCGGGGAGAGAGGGGGAGAGGGGTGTGTGTTCAGAGCAGGGACATCGGGCGGGGGGAGAGGGGGGAGAGGGGTGTGTGTTCAGGGCAGGGACATCGGGCAGGGGGAGTGGGGGGAGAGGGGTGTGTGTTCAGAGCATGGAGATCGGGCGGAGAGAGGGTAGAGAGGGGTGTGTGTTCAGAGCAGGGAGATCGGGGGGAGAGGGTGGAGAGGAAGGAGAGGGGTGTGTGTTCAGAGCAGGGAGATCGGGCGGGGAGAGAGGGGGGAGAGGGGTGTGTGTTCAGAGCAGGGACATCGGGCGGGGGGAGAGGGGGGAGAGGGGTGTGTGTTTAGGGCAGGGAGATCGGGCGGGGGAGAGGGGGGAGAGGGGTGTGTGTTCAGAGGAGGGAGATCGGGCGGGGGGAGAAGAGGGAGAGGTGTGTGTGTTCAGATCAGGAAGATCGGGCGAGGGGAGAGGGGGGAGAAGGGTGTGTGTTCAGAGCAGGGAGATTGGGCGGGGGGAGAGGGCGGAGAGGGAGGAGTGGAGTCGGGGGGAGAAGGGAGAGAGGGGTGTGTGTTCAGAGCAGGAAGATCGGGCGGGGGGAGAGGGGGGAGAGAGGTGTGAGTTCAGAGCAGGGAGATTGGGCGGAGGGAGCGGGGGGAGAGGGGTGAGTGTTTAGAGCAGGGAGATCGGGTGGGGGGAGAGGGGGGAGAAGGGGGAGAGGGCTTTGTGTTCAGAGCAGGGAGATTGGGCGGGGGAGAGGGGGGAGAGGGGTGTGCGTTCAGTGCAGGGAGATCGGGCGGGGGGAGATGGGGGAGAGGGGTGTGCGTTCAGTGCAGTGAGATCGGGCGGGAAGAGCGGGGGGAGAGGGGTGTGCGATCAGTGCAGGGAGATCGGGCGGGGGGAGAAGGGGGAGAAGGGTGTGCGATCAGAGCAGGGAGATCGGGGGGAGAGGGGGAGAGGGGTAGAGGGGGAGGGAAGAGAAGGGGGAGAGGTCTTTGTGTTCAGAATAGGGAGATCGGGCGGGGGGAGGGTGGGGACAGGGGTGTGTCTTCAGAGCAGGGAGATCGGGCGGGGGGAGAGGAAGGAGAGGGGTGTGTGTTCAGAGCAGGGAGATCGGGCGGGGAGAGAAGGGGGGACAAGGGTGTGTGTTCAGAGCAGGGAGATCGGGCGGAGGGCGAGGGGGGAGAGGGGGGAGAGGGTTGTGTGTTCAGAGCAGGAAGATCGGGCGGGGGGAGAGGGGGGAGAGGGGTGTGTGTTCAGTGCAGGGAGATCGGGTGGGGGGAGAGGGGGGAGAGGGGTGTGTGTTCAGAGCAGGAAGATCGGGCGGTGGGAAGAGGGGGGAGAGGGGTGTGTGTTCAGTGCAGGGAGATCGGGTGGGGGGAGAGGGGGGAGAGGGGTGTGTGTTCAGAGCAGGAAGATCGGGCGGGGTGGAGAGGGGGGAGAGGAATGTGTGTTCAGAGCAGGGAGATCGGGCGGGGGGAGAGGGCGGAGAGGGAGGAGTGGGGGCGGGGGGAGAAGGGAGAGAGGTGTGTGTGTTCAGAGCAGGAAGATCGGGCGGGGGGAGAGGGGGGAAAGAGGTGTGAGTTCAGAGCAGGGAGATTGGGCGGAGGGAGCGGGGGGAGAGGGGTGAGTGTTTAGAACAGGGAGATCGGGCGGAGGGAGAGGGGGGAGAAGGGGGAGAGGGCTTTGTGTTCAGAGCAGGGAGATTGGGCGGGGGGAGAGGGGGGAGAGGGGTGTGCGTTCAGTGCAGGGAGATCGGGCGGGGGGAGAGGGGGGAGAGGGGTGTGCGTTCAGTGCAGTGAGATCGGGCGGGAAGAGCGGGGGGAGAGGGGTGTGCGATCAGTGCAGGGAGATCGGGGGGAGAGGGGGAGAGGGGGGAGAGGGGGAGGGAAGAGAAGGGGGAGAGGTCTTTGTGTTCAGAGCATGGAGATCGGGCGGGGGGAGGGTGGGGACAGGGGTGTGTCTTCAGAGCAGGGAGATCGGGCAGGGGGAGAGGAAGGAGAGGGGTGTGTGTTCAGAGCAGGGAGATCGGGCGGGGAGAGAGGGGGGAGAGGGGTGTGTGTTCAGTGCATGGAGATCGGGTGGGGGGAGAGGGGGGAGAGGGGTGTGTGTTCAGAGCAGGAAGATCGGGCGGTGGGAGAGGGGGGAGAGGGAGGAGTGTTCAGATCAAGGAGATCGGGCGGGGGGAGAGGGAGGAGAGGAATGTGTGTTCAGAGCAGGGAGATCGGGCGGGGGGAGAGGGGGGAGAGGGTGTGTGGTCAGAGCAGGGAGATCGGGCGGGGGGAGAGGGGGGAGAGGGAGGAGTGGGGGCGGGGGGAGAAGAGGGAGAGGTGTGTGTGTTCAGATCAGGAAGATCGGGCGAGAGGAAAGGGGGGAGAAGGGTGTGTGTTCAGAGCAGGGAGATTGGGCGGGGGGAGAGGGCGGAGAGGGAGGATGTAAGGGCGGGGGGAGAAGGGAGAGAGGGGTGTGTGTTCAGAGCAGGAAGATCGGGCGGGGGGAGAGGGGGGAGAGAGGTGTGAGTTCAGAGCAGGGAGATCGGGCGGAGGGAGCGGGGGGAGAGGGGTGAGTGTTTAGAGCAGGGAGATCGGGCGGAGGGAGAGGGGGGAGAAGGGGGAGAGGGCTTTGTGTTGAGAGCAGGGAGATTGGGCGGGGGGAGAGGGGGGAGAGGGGTGTGCGTTCAGTGCAGGGAGATCGGGCGGGGGGAGATGGGGGAGAGGGGTGTGCATTCAGTGCAGTGAGATCGGGCGGGAAGAGCGGGGGGAGAGGGGTGTGCGATCAGTGCAGGGAGATCGGGCGGGGGGAGAAGGGGGGGAAATGTGTGCGATTAGTGCAGGGAGATTGGGGGGAGAGGGGGAGAGGGGGGAGAGGGGGAGGGAAGAGAAGGGGGAGAGGGCTTTGTGTTCAGAGCAGGGAGATCGGGCGGGGGGAGGGTGGGGACAGGGGTGTGTCTTCAGAGCAGGGAGATCGGGCGGGGGGAGAGGAAGGAGAGGGGTGTGTGTTCAGAGCAGGGAGATCGGGCGGGGAGAGAGGGGGGACAAGGGTGTGTGTTCAGAGCAGGGAGATCGGGCGGAGGGCGAGGGGGGAGAGGGAGGAGAGGGGGCGGGGGGAGAAGGGGGAGAGGGGTGTGTGTTCAGAGCAGGAAGATCGGGCGGGGGGAGAGGGGGGAGAGGGGTGTGTGTTCAGTGCAGGGAGATCGGGCGGGGGGAGAGGGGGGATAGGGGTGTGTGTTCAGAGCAGGGAGATCAGTTGGGGGGAGAGGGGGGAGAGGGGTGTGTGTTCAGTGCAGGGAGATCGGGTGGGGAGAGAGGGGTAAGAGGGGTGTGTGTTCAGAGCAGGGCGATCGGGCTGGGGGGAGAGGGGGGAGAGAGGTGACTGTTCAGAGCAGGGAGATCGGGCGGGGGGAGAGGGGGTGGAGGGATGTGTGTCTTCAGAGCAGGGAGATCGGGCGGGGGGAGAGGGGGGAGAAGGGTGTGTGTTCAGAGCAGGGAGATCGGGCGGGGGGAGAGGGGGGACAGGAATGTGTGTTCAGAGCAGGGAGATCGGGCGGGGGGAGAGGGGTAAGAGGGGTGTGTGTTCAGAGCATGGAGATCGGGCGGAGGGAGAGGGGGGAGAGGGGTGTGTGTTCAGGGCAGGGAGATCGGGGGGAGAGGGTGGAGAGGAAGGAGAGGGGTGTGTGTTCAGAGCAGGGAGATCGGGCGGGGAGAGAG
Organism: Limnomonas spitsbergensis; assembly: GCA_037349105.1. Taxonomy (NCBI): domain Eukaryota; kingdom Viridiplantae; phylum Chlorophyta; class Chlorophyceae; order Chlamydomonadales; genus Limnomonas; species Limnomonas spitsbergensis. Next base: position 20,395 of record JAYJMM010000093.1, on the reverse strand, counting down.
GGGGCAGAGGGGTGTGTGTTCAGAGCAGGGACATCGGGCGGGGGGAGAGGGGGGAGAGGGGTGTGTGTTCAGGGCAGGGAGATCGGGCGGGGGAGAGGGGGGAGAGGGGTGTGTGTTCAGAGCAGGGAGATCGGGCGGGGAGAGAGGGGGGAGAGGGGTGTATGTTCAGAGCAGGGACATCGGGCGGGGGGAGAGGGGGGAGAGGGGTGTGTGTTCAGGGCAGGGACATCGGGCAGGGGGAGTGGGGGGAGAGGGGTGTGTGTTCAGAGCATGGAGATCGGGCGGAGAGAGGGTAGAGAGGGGTGTGTGTTCAGAGCAGGGAGATCGGGGGGAGAGGGTGGAGAGGAAGGAGAGGGGTGTGTGTTCAGAGCAGGGAGATCGGGCGGGGAGAGAGGGGGGAGAGGGGTGTGTGTTCAGAGCAGGGACATCGGGCGGGGGGAGAGGGGGGAGAGGGGTGTGTGTTTAGGGCAGGGAGATCGGGCGGGGGAGAGGGGGGAGAGGGGTGTGTGTTCAGAGGAGGGAGATCGGGCGGGGGGAGAAGAGGGAGAGGTGTGTGTGTTCAGATCAGGAAGATCGGGCGAGGGGAGAGGGGGGAGAAGGGTGTGTGTTCAGATCAGGGAGATTGGGCGGGGGGAGAGGGCGGAGAGGGAGGAGTGGGGTCGGGTGGAGAAGGGAGAGAGGGGTGTGTGTTCAGAGCAGGAAGATCGGGCGGGGGGAGAGGGGGGAGAGAGGTGTGAGTTCAGAGCAGGGAGATTGGGCGGAGGGAGCGGGGGGAGAGGGGTGAGTGTTTAGAGCAGGGAGATCGGGTGGGGGGAGAGGGGGGAGAAGGGGGAGAGGGCTTTGTGTTCAGAGCAGGGAGATTGGGCGGGGGAGAGGGGGGAGAGGGGTGTGCGTTCAGTGCAGGGAGATCGGGCGGGGGGAGATGGGGGAGAGGGGTGTGCGTTCAGTGCAGTGAGATCGGGCGGGAAGAGCGGGGGGAGAGGGGTGTGCGATCAGTGCAGGGAGATCGGGCGGGGGGAGAAGGGGGAGAAGGGTGTGCGATCAGAGCAGGGAGATCGGGGGGAGAGGGGGAGAGGGGTAGAGGGGGAGGGAAGAGAAGGGGGAGAGGGCTTTGTGTTCAGAATAGGGAGATCGGGCGGGGGGAGGGTGGGGACAGGGGTGTGTCTTCAGAGCAGGGAGATCGGGCGGGGGGAGAGGAAGGAGAGGGGTGTGTGTTCAGAGCAGGGAGATCGGGCGGGGAGAGAGGGGGGACAATGGGTGTGTGTTCAGAGCAGGGAGATCGGGCGGAGGGCGAGGGGGGAGAGGGGGGAGAGGGTTGTGTGTTCAGAGCAGGAAGATCGGGCGGGGGGAGAGGGGGGAGAGGGGTGTGTGTTCAGTGCAAGGAGATCGGGTGGGGGAGAGGGGGGAGAGGGGTGTGTGTTCAGAGCAGGAAGATCGGGCGGTGGGAGAGGGGGGAGAGGGGTGTGTGTTCAGTGCAGGGAGATCGGGTGGGGGGAGAGGGGGGAGAGGGGTGTGTGTTCAGAGCAGGAAGATCGGGCGGTGGGAGAGGGGGGAGAGGGGTGTGTGTTCAGATCAAGGAGATCGGGCGGGGGGAGAGGGGGGAGAGGAATGTGTGTTCAGAGCAGGGAGATCGGGCGGGGGGAGAGGGCGGAGAGGGAGGAGTGGGGGCGGGGGGAGAAGGGAGAGAGGTGTGTGTGTTCAGAGCAGGAAGATCGGGCGGGGGGAGAGGGGGGAGAGAGGTGTGAGTTCAGAGCAGGAAGATCGGGCGGGGGGAGAGGGGGGAGAGGGGTGTGTGTTCAGATCAAGGAGATCGGGCGGGGGGAGAGGGGGGAGAGGAATGTGTGTTCAGAGCAGGGAGATCGGGCGGGGGGAGAGGGCGGAGAGGGAGGAGTGGGGGCGGGGGGAGAAGGGAGAGAGGTGTGTGTGTTCAGAGCAGGAAGATCGGGCGGGGGGAGAGGGGGGAGAGAGGTGTGAGTTCAGAGCAGGGAGATTGGGCGGAGGGAGCGGGGGGAGAGGGGTGAGTGTTTAGAGCAGGGAGATCGGGCGGAGGGAGAGGGGGGAGAAGGGGGAGAGGGCTTTGTGTTCAGAGCAGGGAGATTGGGCGGGGGGAGAGTGGGGAGAGGGGTGTGCGTTCAGTGCAGGGAGATCGGGCGGGGGGAGAGGGGGGAGAGGGGTGTGCGTTCAGTGCAGTGAGATCGGGCGGGAAGAGCGGGGGGAGAGGGGTGTGCGATCAGTGCAGGGAGATCGGGGGGAGAGGGGGAGAGGGGGGAGAGGGGGAGGGAAGAGAAGGGGGAGAGGTCTTTGTGTTCAGAGCAGGGAGATCGGGCGGGGGGAGGGTGGGGACAGGGGTGTGTCTTCAGAGCAGGGACATCGGGAAGGGGGAGAGGAAGGAGAGGGGTGTGTGTTCAGAGCAGGGAGACCGGGCGGGGAGAGAGGGGGGAGAGGGGTGTGTGTTCAGTGCATGGAGATCGGGTGGGGGGAGAGGGGGGAGAGGGGTGTGTGTTCAGAGCAGGAAGATCGGGCGGTGGGAGAGGGGGGAGAGGGGTGTGTGTTCAGATCAAGGAGATCGGGCGGGGGGAGAGGGAGGAGAGGAATGTGTGTTCAGAGCAGGGAGATCGGGCGGGGGGAGAGGGGGGAGAGGGTGTGTGGTCAGAGCAGGGAGATCGGGCGGGGGGAGAGGGGGGAGAGGGAGGAGTGGGGGCGGGGGGAGAAGAGGGAGAGGTGTGTGTGTTCAGATCAGGAAGATCGGGCGAGAGGAAAGGGGGGAGAAGGGTGTGTGTTCAGAGCAGGGAGATTGGGCGGGGGGAGAGGGCGGAGAGGGAGGAGTGGGGGCGGGGGGAGAAGGGAGAGAGGGGTGTGTGTTCAGAGCAGGAAGATCGGGCGGGGGGAGAGGGGGGAGAGAGGTGTGAGTTCAGAGCAGGGAGATCGGGCGGAGGGAGCGGGGGGAGAGGGGTGAGTGTTCAGAGCAGGGAGATCGGGCGGAGGGAGAGGGGGGAGAAGGGGGAGAGGGCTTTGTGTTGAGAGCAGGGAGATTGGGCGGGGGGAGAGGGGGGAGAGGGGTGTGCGTTCAGTGCAGGGAGATCGGGCGGGGGGAGATGGGGGAGAGGGGTGTGCATTCAGTGCAGTGAGATCGGGCGGGAAGAGCGGGGGGAGAGGGGTGTGCGATCAGTGCAGGGAGATCGGGCGGGGGGAGAAGGGGGAGAAATGTGTGCGATTAGAGCAGGGAGATCGGGGGGAGAGGGGGAGAGGGGGGAGAGGGGGAGGGAAGAGAAGGGGGAGAGGGCTTTGTGTTCAGAGCAGGGAGATCGGGCGGGGGGAGGGTGGGGACAGGGGTGTGTCTTCAGAGCAGGGAGATCGGGCGGGGGGAGAGGAAGGAGAGGGGTGTGTGTTCAGAGCAGGGAGATCGGGCGGGGAGAGAGGGGGGACAAGGGTGTGTGTTCAGAGCAGGGAGATCGGGGGGAGGGCGAGGGGGGAGAGGGAGGAGAGGGGGCGGGGGGAGAAGGGGGAGAGGGGTGTGTGTTCAGAGCAGGAAGATCGGGCGGGGGGAGAGGGGGGAGAGGGGTGTGTGTTCAGTGCTGGGAGATCGGGCGGGGGGAGAGGGGGGAGAGGGGTGTGTGTTCAGAGCAGGGAGATCAGTTGGGGGGAGAGGGGGGAGAGGGGTGTGTGTTCAGTGCAGGGAGATCGGGTGGGGAGAGAGGGGGGAGAGGGGTGTGTGTTCAGAGCAGGGCGATCGTACGGGGGGGAGAGGGGGGAGAGAGGTGACTGTTCAGAGCAGGGAGATCGGGCGGGGGGAGAGGGGGTGGAGGGGTGTGTCTTCAGAGCAGGGAGATCGGGCGGGGGGAGAGGGGGGAGAAGGGTGTGTGTTCAGAGCAGGGAGATCGGGCGGGGGGAGAGGGGGGACAGGAATGTGTGTTCAGAGCAGGGAGATCGGGCGGGGGGAGAGGGGTGAGAGGGGTGTGTGTTCAGAGCATGGAGATCGGGCGGAGGGAGAGGGGGGAGAGGGGTGTGTGTTCAGGGCAGGGAGCTCGGGGGGAGAGGGTGGAGAGGAAGGAGAGGGGTGTGTGTTCAGAGCAGGGAGATCGGGCGGGGAGAGAGGGGGCAGAGGGGTGTGTGTTCAGAGCAGGGACATCGGGCGGGGGGAGAGGGGGGAGAGGGGTGTGTGTTCAGGGCAGGGAGATCGGGCGGGGGAGAGGGGGGAGAGGGGTGTGTGTTTAGGGCAGGGAGATCGGGCGGGGAGAGAGGGGGGAGAGGGGTGTGTGTTCAGAGCAGGGACATCGGGCGGGGGGAGAGGGGGGAGAGGGGTGTGTGTTCAGGGCAGGGACATCGGGCAGGGGGAGTGGGGGGAGAGGGGTGTGTGTTCAGAGCATGGAGATCGGGCGGAGAGAGGGTAGAGAGGGGTGTGTGTTCAGAGCAGGGAGATCGGGGGGAGAGGGTGGAGAGGAAGGAGAGGGGTGTGTTTAGAGCAGGGAGATCGGGCGGGGAGAGAGGGGGGAGAGGGGTGTGTGTTCAGAGCAGGGACATCGGGCGGGGGGAGAGGGGGGAGAGGGGTGTGTGTTTAGGGCAGGGAGATCGGGCGGGGGAGAGGGGGGAGAGGGGTGTGTGTTCAGAGGAGGGAGATCGGGCGGGGGGAGAAGAGGGTGAGGTGTGTGTGTTCAGATCAGGAAGATCGGGCGAGGGGAGAGGGGGGAGAAGGGTGTGTGTTCAGAGCAGGGAGATTGGGCGGGGGGAGAGGGCGGAGAGGGAGGAGTGGAGTCGGGGGGAGAAGGGAGAGAGGGGTGTGTGTTCAGAGCAGGAAGATCGGGCGGGGGGAGAGGGGGGAGAGAGGTGTGAGTTCAGAGCAGGGAGATTGGGCGGAGGGAGCGGGGGGAGAGGGGTGAGTGTTTAGAGCAGGGAGATCGGGCGGAGGGAGAGGGGGGAGAAGGGGGAGAGGGCTTTGTGTTCAGAGCAGGGAGATTGGGCGGGGGAGAGGGGGGAGAGGGGTGTGCGTTCAGTGCAGGGAGATCGGGCGGGGGGAGATGGGGGAGAGGGGTGTGTGTTCAGAGCAGGGAGATCGGGGGGAGAGGGGGAGAGGGGTAGAGGGGGAGGGAAGAGAAGGGGGAGAGGGCTTTGTGTTCAGAATAGGGAGATCGGGCGGGGGGAGGGTGGGGACAGGGGTGTGTCTTCAGAGCAGGGAGATCGGGCGGGGGGAGAGGAAGGAGAGGGGTGTGTGTTCAGAGCAGGGAGATCGGGCGGGGAGAGAGGGGGGACAAGGGTGTGTGTTCAGAGCAGGGAGATCGGGCGGAGGGCGAGGGGGGAGAGGGGGGAGAGGGTTGTGTGTTCAGAGCAGGAAGATCGGGCGGGGGGAGAGGGGGGAGAGGGGTGTGTGTTCAGTGCAGGGAGATCGGGTGGGGGGAGAGGGGGGAGAGGGGTGTGTGTTCAGAGCAGGAAGATCGGGCGGTGGAAGAGGGGGGAGAGGGGTGTGTGTTCAGTGCAGGGAGATCGGGTGGGGGGAGAGGGGGGAGAGGGGTGTGTGTTCAGAGCAGGAAGATCGGGCGGGGGGAGAGGGGGGAGAGGGGTGTGTGTTCAGATCAAGGAGATCGGGCGGGGGGAGAGGGGGGAGAGGAATGTGTGTTCAGAGCAGGGAGATCGGGCGGGGGGAGAGGGCGGAGAGGGAGGAGTGGGGGCGGGGGGAGAAGGGAGAGAGGTGTGTGTGTTCAGAGCAGGAAGATCGGGCGGGGGGAGAGGGGGGAGAGAGGTGTGAGTTCAGAGCAGGGAGATTGGGCGGAGGGAGCGGGGGGAGAGGGGTGAGTGTTTAGAGCAGGGAGATCGGGCGGAGGGAGAGGGGGGAGAAGGGGGAGAGGGCTTTGTGTTCAGAGCAGGGAGATTGGGCGGGGGGAGAGTGGGGAGAGGGGTGTGCGTTCAGTGCAGGGAGATCGGGCGGGGGGAGAGGGGGGAGAGGGGTGTGCGTTCAGTGCAGTGAGATCGGGCGGGAAGAGCGGGGGGAGAGGGGTGTGCGATCAGTGCAGGGAGATCGGGGGGAGAGGGGGAGAGGGGGGAGAGGGGGAGGGAAGAGAAGGGGGAGAGGTCTTTGTGTTCAGAGCAGGGAGATCGGGCGGGGGGAGGGTGGGGACAGGGGTGTGTCTTCAGAGCAGGGAGATCGGGCAGGGGGAGAGGAAGGAGAGGGGTGTGTGTTCAGAGCAGGGAGATCCGGGCGGGGAGAGAGGGGGGAGAGGGGTGTGTGTTCAGTGCATGGAGATCGGGTGGGGGGAGAGGGGGGAGAGGGGTGTGTGTTCAGAGCAGGAAGATCGGGCGGTGGGAGAGGGGGTGAGGGAGGAGTGTTCAGATCAAGGAGATCGGGCGGGGGGAGAGGGAGGAGAGGAATGTGTGTTCAGAGCAGGGAGATCGGGCGGGGGGAGAGGGGGGAGAGGGTGTGTGGTCAGAGCAGGGAGATCGGGCGGGGGGAGAGGGGGGAGAGGGAGGAGTGGGGGCGGGGGGAGAAGAGGGAGAGGTGTGTGTGTTCAGATCAGGAAGATCGGGCGAGAGGAAAGGGGGGAGAAGGGTGTGTGTTCAGAGCAGGGAGATTGGGCGGGGGGAGAGGGCGGAGAGGGAGGAGTAGGGGCGGGGGGAGAAGGGAGAGAGGGGTGTGTGTTCAGAGCAGGAAGATCGGGCGGGGGGAGAGGGGGGAGAGAGGTGTGAGTTCAGAGCAGGGAGATCGGGCGGAGGGAGCGGGGGGAGAGGGGTGAGTGTTTCAGAGCAGGGAGATCGGGCGGAGGGAGAGGGGGGAGAAGGGGGAGAGGGCTTTGTGTTGAGAGCAGGGAGATTGGGCGGGGGGAGAGGGGGGAGAGGGGTGTGCGTTCAGTGCAGGGAGATCGGGCGGGGGGAGATGGGGGAGAGGGGTGTGCATTCAGTGCAGTGAGATCGGGCGGGAAGAGCGGGGGGAGAGGGGTGTGCGATCAGTGCAGGGAGATCGGGCGGGGGGAGAAGGGGGAGAAATGTGTGCGATTAGAGCAGGGAGATCGGGGGGAGAGGGGGAGAGGGGGGAGATGGGGAGGGAAGAGAAGGGGGAGAGGGCTTTGTGTTCAGAGCAGGGAGATCGGGCGGGGGGAGGGTGGGGACAGGGGTGTGTCTTCAGAGCAGGGAGATCGGGCGGGGGGAGAGGAAGGAGAGGGGTGTGTGTTCAGAGCAGGGAGATCGGGCGGGGAGAGAGGGGGGACAAGGGTGTGTGTTCAGAGCAGGGAGATCGGGGGGAGGGCGAGGGGGGAGAGGGAGGAGAGGGGGCGGGGGGAGAAGGGGGAGAGGGGTGTGTGTTCAGAGCAGGAAGATCGGGCGGGGGGAGAGGGGGGAGAGGGGTGTGTGTTCAGTGCTGGGAGATCGGGCGGGGGGAGAGGGGGGAGAGGGGTGTGTGTTCAGAGCAGGGAGATCAGTTGGGGGGAGAGGGGGGAGAGGGGTGTGTGTTCAGTGCAGGGAGATCGGGTGGGGAGAGAGGGGGGAGAGGGGTGTGTGTTCAGAGCAGGGCGATCGGGCGGGGGGGAGAGGGGGGAGAGAGGTGACTGTTCAGAGCAGGGAGATCGGGCGGGGGGAGAGGGGGTGGAGGGGTGTGTCTTCAGAGCAGGGAGATCGGGCGGGGGGAGAGGGGGGAGAAGGGTGTGTGTTCAGAGCAGGGAGATCGGGCGGGGGGAGAGGGGGGACAGGAATGTGTGTTCAGAGCAGGGAGATCGGGCGGGGGGAGAGGGGTGAGAGGGGTGTGTGTTCAGAGCATGGAGATCGGGCGGAGGGAGAGGGGGGAGAGGGGTGTGTGTTCAGGGCAGGGAGCTCGGGGGGAGAGGGTGGAGAGGAAGGAGAGGGGTGTGTGTTCAGAGCAGGGAGATCGGGCGGGGAGAGAGGGGGCAGAGGGGTGTGTGTTCAGAGCAGGGACATCGGGCGGGGGGAGAGGGGGGAGAGGGGTGTGTGTTCAGGGCAGGGAGATCGGGCGGGGGAGAGGGGGGAGAGGGGTGTGTGTTTAGGGCAGGGAGATCGGGCGGGGAGAGAGGGGGGAGAGGGGTGTGTGTTCAGAGCAGGGACATCGGGCGGGGGGAGAGGGGGGAGAGGGGTGTGTGTTCAGGGCAGGGACATCGGGCAGGGGGAGTGGGGGGAGAGGGGTGTGTGTTCAGAGCATGGAGATCGGGCGGAGAGAGGGTAGAGAGGGGTGTGTGTTCAGAGCAGGGAGATCGGGGGGAGAGGGTGGAGAGGAAGGAGAGGGGTGTGTTTAGAGCAGGGAGATCGGGCGGGGAGAGAGGGGGGAGAGGGGTGTGTGTTCAGAGCAGGGACATCGGGCGGGGGGAGAGGGGGGAGAGGGGTGTGTGTTTAGGGCAGGGAGATCGGGCGGGGGAGAGGGGGGAGAGGGGTGTGTGTTCAGAGGAGGGAGATCGGGCGGGGGGAGAAGAGGGTGAGGTGTGTGTGTTCAGATCAGGAAGATCGGGCGAGGGGAGAGGGGGGAGAAGGGTGTGTGTTCAGAGCAGGGAGATTGGGCGGGGGGAGAGGGCGGAGAGGGAGGAGTGGAGTCGGGGGGAGAAGGGAGAGAGGGGTGTGTGTTCAGAGCAGGAAGATCGGGCGGGGGGAGAGGGGGGAGAGAGGTGTGAGTTCAGAGCAGGGAGATTGGGCGGAGGGAGCGGGGGGAGAGGGGTGAGTGTTTAGAGCAGGGAGATCGGGCGGAGGGAGAGGGGGGAGAAGGGGGAGAGGGCTTTGTGTTCAGAGCAGGGAGATTGGGCGGGGGAGAGGGGGGAGAGGGGTGTGCGTTCAGTGCAGGGAGATCGGGCGGGGGGAGATGGGGGAGAGGGGTGTGTGTTCAGAGCAGGGAGATCGGGGGGAGAGGGGGAGAGGGGTAGAGGGGGAGGGAAGAGAAGGGGGAGAGGGCTTTGTGTTCAGAATAGGGAGATCGGGCGGGGGGAGGGTGGGGACAGGGGTGTGTCTTCAGAGCAGGGAGATCGGGCGGGGGGAGAGGAAGGAGAGGGGTGTGTGTTCAGAGCAGGGAGATCGGGCGGGGAGAGAGGGGGGACAAGGGTGTGTGTTCAGAGCAAGGAGATCGGGCGGAGGGCGAGGGGGGAGAGGGGGGAGAGGGTTGTGTGTTCAGAGCAGGAAGATCGGGCGGGGGGAGAGGGGGGAGAGGGGTGTGTGTTCAGTGCAGGGAGATCGGGTGGGGGGAGAGGGGGGAGAGGGGTGTGTGTTCAGAGCAGGAAGATCGGGCGGTGGAAGAGGGGGGAGAGGGGTGTGTGTTCAGTGCAGGGAGATCGGGTGGGGGGAGAGGGGGGAGAGGGGTGTGTGTTCAGAGCAGGAAGATCGGGCGGGGGGAGAGGGGGGAGAGGAATGTGTGTTCAGAGCAGGGAGATCGGGCGGGGGGAGAGGGCGGAGAGGGAGGAGTGGGGGCGGGGGGAGAAGGGAGAGAGGTGTGTTTGTTCAGAGCAGGAAGATCGGGCGGGGGGGGAGGGGGGAAAGAGGTGTGAGTTCAGAGCAGGGAGATTGGGCGGGGGGAGCGGGGGGAGAGGGGTGAGTGTTTAGAACAGGGAGATCGGGCGGAGGGAGAGGGGGGAGAAGGGGGAGAGGGCTTTGTGTTCAGAGCAGGGAGATTGGGCGGGGGGAGAGGGGGGAGAGGGGTGTGCGTTCAGTGCAGGGAGATCGGGCGGGGGGAGGGGGGGGAGAGGGGTGTGCGTTCAGTGCAGTGAGATCGGGCGGGAAGAGCGGGGGGAGAGGGGTGTGCGATCAGTGCAGGGAGATCGGGAGGAGAGGGGGAGAGGGGGGAGAGGGGGAGGGAAGAGAAGGGGGAGAGGTCTTTGTGTTCAGAGCAGGGAGATCGGGCGGGGGGAGGGTGGGGACAGGGGTGTGTCTTCAGAGCAGGGAGATTGAGCAGGGGGAGAGGAAGGAGAGGGGTGTGTGTTCAGAGCAGGGAGATCGGGCGGGGAGAGAGGGGGGAGAGGGGTGTGTGTTCAGTGCATGGAGATCGGGTGGGGGGAGAGGGGGGAGAGGGGTGTGTATTCAGAGCAGGAAGATCGGGCGGTGGGAGAGGGGGGTGAGGGAGGAGTGTTCAGATCAAGGAGATCGGGCGGGGGGAGAGGGAGGAGAGGAATGTGTGTTCAGAGCAGGGAGATCGGGCGGGGGGAGAGGGGGGAGAGGGTGTGTGGTCAGAGCAGGGAGATCGGGCGGGGGGAGAGGGGGGAGAGGGAGGAGTGGGGGCGGGGGGAGAAGAGGGAGAGGTGTGTGTGTTCAGATCAGGAAGATCGGGCGAGAGGAAAGGGGGGAGAAGGGTGTGTGTTCAGAGCAGGGAGATTGGGCGGGGGGAGAGGGCGGAGAGGGAGGGGTAAGGCGGGGGGAGAAGGGAGAGAGGGGTGTGTGTTCAGAGCAGGAAGATCGGGCGGGGGGAGAGGGGGGAGAGAGGTGTGAGTTCAGAGCAGGGAGATCGGGCGGAGGGAGCGGGGGGAGAGGGGTGAGTGTTTAGAGCAGGGAGATCGGGCGGAGGGAGAGGGGGGAGAAGGGGGAGAGGGCTTTGTGTTGAGAGCAGGGAGATTGGGCGGGGGGAGAGGGGGGAGAGGGGTGTGCGTTCAGTGCAGGGAGATCGGGCGGGGGGAGATGGGGGAGAGGGGTGTGCATTCAGTGCAGTGAGATCGGGCGGGAAGAGCGGGGGGAGAGGGGTGTGCGATCAGTGCAGGGAGATCGGGCGGGGGGAGAAGGGGGGGAAATGTGTGCGATTAGAGCAGGGAGATTGGGGGGAGAGGGGGAGAGGGGGGAGAGGGGGAGGGAAGAGAAGGGGGAGAGGGCTTTGTGTTCAGAGCAGGGAGATCGGGCGGGGGGAGGGTGGGGACAGGGGTGTGTCTTCAGAGCAGGGCGATCGGGCGGGGGGAGAGGGGGGAGAGAGGTGACTGTTCAGAGCAGGGAGATCGGGCGGGGGGAGAGGGGGTGGAGGGGTGTGTGTTCAGAGCAGGGAGATCGGGCGGGGGGAGAGGGGGGAGAAGGGTGTGTGTTCAGAGCAGGGAGATCGGGCGGGGGGAGAGGGGGGGCAGGAATGTGTGTTCAGAGCAGGGAGATCGGGCGGGGGGAGAGGGGTAAGAGGGGTGTGTGTTCAGAGCATGGAGATCGGGCGGAGGGAGAGGGGGGAGAGGGGTGTGTGTTCAGGGCAGGGAGATCGGGGGGAGAGGGTGGAGAGGAAGGAGAGGGGTGTGTGTTCAGAGCAGGGAGATCGGGCGGGGAGAGAGGGGGCAGAGGGGTGTGTGTTCAGAGCAGGGACATCGGGCTGGGGGAGAGGGGGGAGAGGGGTGTGTGTTCAGGGCAGGGAGATCGGGCGGGGGAGAGGGGGGAGAGGGGTGTGTGTTCAGAGCAGGGAGATCGGGCGGGGAGAGAGGGGGGAGAGGGGTGTATGTTCAGAGCAGGGACATCGGGCGGGGGGAGAGGGGGGAGAGGGGTGTGTGTTCAGGGCAGGGACATCGGGCAGGGGGAGAGGGGGGAGAGGGGTGTGTGTTCAGAGCATGGAGATCGGGCGGAGAGAGGGTAGAGAGGGGTGTGTGTTCAGAGCAGGGAGATCGGGGGGAGAGGGTGGAGAGGAAGGAGAGGGGTGTGTGTTCAGAGCAGGGAGATCGGGCGGGGAGAGAGGGGGGAGAGGGGTGTGTGTTCAGAGCAGGGACATCGGGCGGGGGGAGAGGGGGGAGAGGGGTGTGTGTTAAGGGCAGGGAGATCGGGCGGGGGAGAGGGGGAGAGGGGTGTGTGTTCAGAGGAGGGAGATCGGGCGGGGGGAGAAGAGGGAGAGGTGTGTGTGTTCAGATCAGGAAGATCGGGCGAGGGGAGAGGGGGGAGAAGGGTGTGTGTTCAGATCAGGGAGATTAGGCGGGGGGAGAGGGCGGAGAGGGAGGAGTGGGGTCGGGGGGAGAAGGGAGAGAGGGGTGTGTGTTCAGAGCAGGAAGATCGGGCGGGGGGAGAGGGGGGAGAGAGGTGTGAGTTCAGAGCAGGGAGATTGGGCGGAGGGAGCGGGGGGAGAGGGGTGAGTGTTTAGAGCAGGGAGATCGGGTGGGGGGAGAGGGGGGAGAAGGGGGAGAGGGCTTTGTGTTCAGAGGCAGGGAGATTGGGCGGGGGAGAGGGGGGAGAGGGGTGTGCGTTCAGTGCAGGGAGATCGGGCGGGGGGAGATGGGGGAGAGGGGTGTGCGTTCAGTGCAGTGAGATCGGGCGGGAAGAGCGGGGGGAGAGGGGTGTGCGATCAGTGCAGGGAGATCGAGCGGGGGGAGAAGGGGGAGAAGGGTGTGCGATCAGAGCAGGGAGATCGGGGGGAGAGGGGGAGAGGGGTAGAGGGGGAGGGAAGAGAAGGGGGAGAGGGCTTTGTGTTCAGAATAGGGAGATCGGGCGGGGGGAGGGTGGGGACATGGGTGTGTCTTCAGAGCAGGGAGATCGGGCGGGGGGAGAGGAAGGAGAGGGGTGTGTGTTCAGAGCAGGGAGATCGGGCGGGGAGAAAGGGGGACAAGGGTGTGTGTTCAGAGCAGGGAGATCGGGCGGAGGGCGAGGGGGGAGAGGGGGGAGAGGGGTGTGTGTTCAGAGCAGGAAGATCGGGCGGGGGGAGAGGGGGGAGAGGGGTGTGTGTTCAGTGCAGGGAGATCGGGTGGGGGGAGAGGGGGGAGAGGGGTGTGTGTTCAGAGCAGGAAGATCGGGCGGTGGGAGAGGGGGGAGAGGGGTGTGTGTTCAGTGCAGGGAGATCGGGTGGGGGGAGAGGGGGGAGAGGGGTGTGTGTTCAGAGCAGGAAGATCGGGCGGGGGGAGAGGGGGGAGAGGAATGTGTGTTCAGAGCAGGGAGATCGGGCGGGGGGAGAGGGCGGAGAGGGAGGAGTGGGGGCGGGGGGAGAAGGGAGAGAGGTGTGTGTGTTCAGAGCAGGAAGATCGGGCGGGGGGAGAGGGGGGAAAGAGGTGTGAGTTCAGAGCAGGGAGATTGGGCGGAGGGAGCGGGGGGAGAGGGGTGAGTGTTTAGAACAGGGAGATCGGGCGGAGGGAGAGGGGGGAGAAGGGGGAGAGGGCTTTGTGTTCAGAGCAGGGAGATTGGGCGGGGGGAGAGGGGGGAGAGGGGTGTGCGTTCAGTGCAGGGAGATCGGGCGGGGGGAGAGGGGGGAGAGGGGTGTGCGTTCAGTGCAGTGAGATCGGGCGGGAAGAGCGGGGGGAGAGGGGTGTGCGATCAGTGCAGGGAGATCGGGGGGAGAGGGGGAGAGGGGGGAGAGGGGGAGGGAAGAGAAGGGGGAGAGGTCTTTGTGTTCAGAGCATGGAGATCGGGCGGGGGGAGGGTGGGGACAGGGGTGTGTCTTCAGAGCAGGGAGATCGGGCAGGGGGAGAGGAAGGAGAGGGGTGTGTGTTCAGAGCAGGGAGATCGGGCGGGGAGAGAGGGGGAGAGGGGTGTGTGTTCAGTGCATGGAGATCGGGTGGGGGGAGAGGGGGGAGAGGGGTGTGTGTTCAGAGCAGGAAGATCGGGCGGTGGGAGAGGGGGGAGAGGGAGGATGTGTTCAGATCAAGGAGATCGGGCGGGGGGAGAGGGAGGAGAGGAATGTGTGTTCAGAGCAGGGAGATCGGGCGGGGGGAGAGGGGGGAGAGGGTGTGTGGTCAGAGCAGGGAGATCGGGCGGGGGGAGAGGGGGGAGAGGGAGGAGTGGGGGCGGGGGGAGAAGAGGGAGAGGTGTGTGTGTTCAGATCAGGAAGATCGGGCGAGAGGAAAGGGGGGAGAAGGGTGTGTGTTCAGAGCAGGGAGATTGGGCGGGGGGAGAGGGCGGAGAGGGAGGAGTAAGGGGCGGGGGGAGAAGGGAGAGAGGGGTGTGTGTTCAGAGCAGGAGGATCGGGCGGGGGGAGAGGGGGGAGAGAGGTGTGAGTTCAGAGCAGGGAGATCGGGCGGAGGGAGCGGGGGGAGAGGGGTGAGTGTTTAGAGCAGGGAGATCGGGCGGAGGGAGAGGGGGGAGAAGGGGGAGAGGGCTTTGTGTTGAGAGCAGGGAGATTGGGCGGGGGGAGAGGGGGGAGAGGGGTGTGCGTTCAGTGCAGGGAGATCGGGCGGGGGGAGATGGGGGAGAGGGGTGTGCATTCAGTGCAGTGAGATCGGGCGGGAAGAGCGGGGGGAGAGGGGTGTGCGATCAGTGCAGGGAGATCGGGCGGGGGGAGAAGGGGGGGAAATGTGTGCGATTAGTGCAGGGAGATTGGGGGGAGAGGGGGAGAGGGGGGAGAGGGGGAGGGAAGAGAAGGGGGAGAGGGCTTTGTGTTCAGAGCAGGGAGATCGGGCGGGGGGAGGGTGGGGACAGGGGTGTGTCTTCAGAGCAGGGAGATCGGGCGGGGGGAGAGGAAGGAGAGGGGTGTGTGTTCAGAGCAGGGAGATCGGGCGGGGAGAGAGGGGGGACAAGGGTGTGTGTTCAGAGCAGGGAGATCGGGCGGAGGGCGAGGGGGGAGAGGGAGGAGAGGGGGCGGGGGGAGAAGGGGGAGAGGGGTGTGTGTTCAGAGCAGGAAGAATCGGGCGGGGGGAGAGGGGGAAGAGGGGTGTGTGTTCAGTGCAGGGAGATCGGGCGGGGGGAGAGGGGGGATAGGGGTGTGTGTTCAGAGCAGGGAGATCAGTTGGGGGGAGAGGGGGGAGAGGGGTGTGTGTTCAGTGCAGGGAGATCGGGTGGGGGAGAGGGGGGAGAGGGGTGTGTGTTCAGAGCAGGGCGATCGGGCTGGGAGGAGAGGGGGGAGAGAGGTGACTGTTCAGAGCAGGGAGATCGGGCGGGGGGAGAGGGGGTGGAGGGGTGTGTGTTCAGAGCAGGGAGATCGGGCGGGGGGAGAGGGGGGAGAAGGGTGTGTGTTCAGAGCAGGGAGATCGGGCGGGGGGAGAGGGGGGACAGGAATGTGTGTTCAGAGCAGGGAGATCGGGCGGGGGGGAGAGGGGTAGAGGGGTGTGTGTTCAGAGCATGGAGATCGGGCGGAGGGAGAGGGGGGAGAGGGGTGTGTGTTCAGGGCAGGGAGATCGGGGGGAGAGGGTGGAGAGGAAGGAGAGGGGTGTGTGTTCAGAGCAGGGAGATCGGGCGGGGAGAGAGGGGGCAGAGGGGTGTGTGTTCAGAGCAGGGACATCGGGCGGGGGGAGAGGGGGGAGAGGGGTGTGTGTTCAGGGCAGGGAGATCGGGCGGGGGAGAGGGGGGAGATGGGTGTGTGTTCAGAGCAGGGAGATCGGGCGGGGAGAGAGGGGGGCGAGGGGTGTATGTTCAGAGCAGGGACATCGGGCGGGGGGAGAGGGGGGAGAGGGGTGTGTGTTCAGGGCAGGGACATCGGGCAGGGGGAGAGGGGGGAGAGGGGTGTGTGTTCAGAGCATGGAGATCGGGCGGAGAGAGGGTAGAGAGGGGTGTGTGTTCAGAGCAGGGAGATCGGGGGGAGAGGGTGGAGAGGAAGGAGAGGGGTGTGTGTTCAGAGCAGGGAGATTTGGCGGGGAGAGAGGGGGGAGAGGGGTGTGTGTTCAGAGCAGGGACATCGGGCGGGGGGAGAGGGGGGAGAGGGGTGTGTGTTAAGGGCAGGGAGATCGGGCGGGGGAGAGGGGGGAGAGGGGTGTGTGTTCAGAGGAGGGAGATCGGGCGGGGGGAGAAGAGGGAGAGGTGTGTGTGTTCAGATCAGGAAGATCGGGCGAGGGGAGAGGGGGGAGAAGGGTGTGTGTTCAGATCAGGGAGATTGGGCGGGGGGAGAGGGCGGAGAGGGAGGAGTGGGGTCGGGTGGAGAAGGGAGAGAGGGGTGTGTGTTCAGAGCAGGAAGATCGGGCGGGGGGAGAGGGGGGAGAGAGGTGTGAGTTCAGAGCAGGGAGATTGGGCGGAGGGAGCGGGGGGAGAGGGGTGAGTGTTTAGAGCAGGGAGATCGGGTGGGGGGAGAGGGGGGAGAAGGGGGAGAGGGCTTTGTGTTCAGAGCAGGGAGATTGGGCGGGGGAGAGGGGGGAGAGGGGTGTGCGTTCAGTGCAGGGAGATCGGGCGGGGGGAGATGGGGGAGAGGGGTGTGCGTTCAGTGCAGTGAGATCGGGCGGGAAGAGCGGGGGGAGAGGGGTGTGCGATCAGTGCAGGGAGATCGGGCGGGGGGAGAAGGGGGAGAAGGGTGTGCGATCAGAGCAGGGAGATCGGGGGGAGAGGGGGAGAGGGGTAGAGGGGGAGGGAAGAGAAGGGGGAGAGGGCTTTGTGTTCAGAATAGGGAGATCGGGCGGGGGGAGGGTGGGGACAGGGGTGTGTCTTCAGAGCAGGGAGATCGGGCGGGGGGAGAGGAAGGAGAGGGGTGTGTGTTCAGAGCAGGGAGATCGGGCGGGGAGAGAGGGGGGACAATGGGTGTGTGTTCAGAGCAGGGAGATCGGGCGGAGGGCGAGGGGAGAGAGGGGGGAGAGGGTTGTGTGTTCAGAGCAGGAAGATCGGGCAGGGGGAGAGGGGGGTGAGGGGTGTGTGTTCAGTGCAAGGAGATCGGGTGGGGGGAGAGGGGGGAGAGGGGTGTGTGTTCAGAGCAGGAAGATCGGGCGGTGGGAGAGGGGGGAGAGGGGTGTGTGTTCAGTGCAGGGAGATCGGGTGGGGGGAGAGGGGGGAGAGGGGTGTGTGTTCAGAGCAGGAAGATCGGGCGGTGGGAGAGTGGGGAGAGGGGTGTGTGTTCAGATCAAGGAGATCGGGCGGGGGGAGAGGGGGGAGAGGAATGTGTGTTCAGAGCAGGGAGATCGGGCGGGGGGAGAGGGCGGAGAGGGAGGAGTGGGGGCGGGGGGAGAAGGGAGAGAGGTGTGTGTGTTCAGATCAGGAAGATCGGGCGAGAGGAAAGGGGGGAGAAGGGTGTGTGTTCAGAGCAGGGAGATTGGGCGGGGGGAGAGGGCGGAGAGGGAGGAGTGGGGGCGGGGGGAGAAGGGAGAGAGGGGTGTGTGTTCAGAGCAGGAAGATCGGGCGGGGGGAGAGGGGGGAGAGAGGTGTGAGTTCAGAGCAGGGAGATCGGGCGGAGGGAGCGGGGGGAGAGGGGTGAGTGTTCAGAGCAGGGAGATCGGGCGGAGGGAGAGGGGGGAGAAGGGGGAGAGGGCTTTGTGTTGAGAGCAGGGAGATTGGGCGGGGGGAGAGGGGGGAGAGGGGTGTGCGTTCAGTGCAGGGAGATCGGGCGGGGGGAGATGGGGGAGAGGGGTGTGCATTCAGTGCAGTGAGATCGGGCGGGAAGAGCGGGGGGAGAGGGGTGTGCGATCAGTGCAGGGAGATCGGGCGGGGGGAGAAGGGGGAGAAATGTGTGCGATTAGAGCAGGGAGATCGGGGGGAGAGGGGGAGAGGGGGGAGAGGGGGAGGGAAGAGAAGGGGGAGAGGGCTTTGTGTTCAGAGCAGGGAGATCGGGCGGGGGGAGGGTGGGGACAGGGGTGTGTCTTCAGAGCAGGGAGATCGGGCGGGGGGAGAGGAAGGAGAGGAATGTGTGTTCAGAGCAGGGAGATCGGGCGGGGGGAGAGGGGGGAGAGGGTGTGTGGTCAGAGCAGGGAGATCGGGCGGGGGGAGAGGGGGGAGAGGGAGGAGTGGGGGCGGGGGGAGAAGAGGGAGAGGTGTGTGTGTTCAGATCAGGAAGATCGGGCGAGAGGAAAGGGGGGAGAAGGGTGTGTGTTCAGAGCAGGGAGATTGGGCGGGGGGAGAGGGCGGAGAGGGAGGAGTAAGGGCGGGGGGAGAAGGGAGAGAGGGGTGTGTGTTCAGAGCAGGAGGATCGGGCGGGGGGAGAGGGGGGAGAGAGGTGTGAGTTCAGAGCAGGGAGATCGGGCGGAGGGAGCGGGGGGAGAGGGGTGAGTGTTTAGAGCAGGGAGATCGGGCGGAGGGAGAGGGGGGAGAAGGGGGAGAGGGCTTTGTGTTGAGAGCAGGGAGATTGGGCGGGGGGAGAGGGGGAGAGGGGTGTGCGTTCAGTGCAGGGAGATCGGGCGGGGGGAGATGGGGGAGAGGGGTGTGCATTCAGTGCAGTGAGATCGGGCGGGAAGAGCGGGGGGAGAGGGGTGTGCGATCAGTGCAGGGAGATCGGGCGGGGGGAGAAGGGGGGGAAATGTGTGCGATTAGTGCAGGGAGATTGGGGGGAGAGGGGGAGAGGGGGGAGAGGGGGAGGGAAGAGAAGGGGGAGAGGGCTTTGTGTTCAGAGCAGGGAGATCGGGCGGGGGGAGGGTGGGGACAGGGGTGTGTCTTCAGAGCAGGGAGATCGGGCGGAGGGAGAGGAAGGAGAGGGGTGTGTGTTCAGAGCAGGGAGATCGGGCGGGGAGAGAGGGGGGACAAGGGTGTGTGTTCAGAGCAGGGAGATCGGGCGGAGGGCGAGGGGGGAGAGGGAGGAGAGGGGGCGGGGGGAGAAGGGGGAGAGGGGTGTGTGTTCAGAGCAGGAAGAACGGGCGGGGGGAGAGGGGGAAGAGGGGTGTGTGTTCAGTGCAGGGAGATCGGGCGGGGGGAGAGGGGGGATAGGGGTGTGTGTTCAGAGCAGGGAGATCAGTTGGGGGGAGAGGGGGGAGAGGGGTGTGTGTTCAGTGCAGGGAGATCGGGTGGGGGGAGAGGGGTAAGAGGGGTGTGTGTTCAGAGCAGGGCGATCGGGCTGGGAGGAGAGGGGGGAGAGAGGTGAATGTTCAGAGCAGGGAGATCGGGCGGGGGGAGAGGGGGTGGAGGGGTGTGTGTTCAGAGCAGGGAGATCGGGCGGGGGGAGAGGGGGGAGAAGGGTGTGTGTTCAGAGCAGG
The DNA here is from genome assembly GCA_037349105.1 of Limnomonas spitsbergensis. Taxonomy (NCBI): domain Eukaryota; kingdom Viridiplantae; phylum Chlorophyta; class Chlorophyceae; order Chlamydomonadales; genus Limnomonas; species Limnomonas spitsbergensis. Next base: position 1,748 of record JAYJMM010000093.1, on the reverse strand, counting down.
GAGATCGGGCGGGGGGAGAGGGGGGACAGGAATGTGTGTTCAGAGCAGGGAGATCGGGCGGGGGGAGAGGGGTAAGAGGGGTGTGTGTTCAGAGCATGGAGATCGGGCGGAGGGAGAGGGGGGAGAGGGGTGTGTGTTCAGGGCAGGGAGATCGGGGGGAGAGGGTGGAGAGGAAGGAGAGGGGTGTGTGTTCAGAGCAGGGAGATCGGGCGGGGAGAGAGGGGGCAGAGGGGTGTGTGTTCAGAGCAGGGACATCGGGCGGGGGGAGAGGGGGGAGAGGGGTGTGTGTTCAGGGCAGGGAGATCGGGCGGGGGAGAGGGGGGAGATGGGTGTGTGTTCAGAGCAGGGAGATCGGGCGGGGAGAGAGGGGGGCGAGGGGTGTATGTTCAGAGCAGGGACATCGGGCGGGGGGAGAGGGGGGAGAGGGGTGTGTGTTCAGGGCAGGGACATCGGGCAGGGGGAGAGGGGGGAGAGGGGTGTGTGTTCAGAGCATGGAGATCGGGCGGAGAGAGGGTAGAGAGGGGTGTGTGTTCAGAGCAGGGAGATCGGGGGGAGAGGGTGGAGAGGAAGGAGAGGGGTGTGTGTTCAGAGCAGGGAGATTTGGCGGGGAGAGAGGGGGGAGAGGGGTGTGTGTTCAGAGCAGGGACATCGGGCGGGGGGAGAGGGGGGAGAGGGGTGTGTGTTAAGGGCAGGGAGATCGGGCGGGGGAGAGGGGGGAGAGGGGTGTGTGTTCAGAGGAGGGAGATCGGGCGGGGGGAGAAGAGGGAGAGGTGTGTGTGTTCAGATCAGGAAGATCGGGCGAGGGGAGAGGGGGGAGAAGGGTGTGTGTTCAGATCAGGGAGATTGGGCGGGGGGAGAGGGCGGAGAGGGAGGAGTGGGGTCGGGTGGAGAAGGGAGAGAGGGGTGTGTGTTCAGAGCAGGAAGATCGGGCGGGGGGAGAGGGGGGAGAGAGGTGTGAGTTCAGAGCAGGGAGATTGGGCGGAGGGAGCGGGGGGAGAGGGGTGAGTGTTTAGAGCAGGGAGATCGGGTGGGGGGAGAGGGGGGAGAAGGGGGAGAGGGCTTTGTGTTCAGAGCAGGGAGATTGGGCGGGGGAGAGGGGGGAGAGGGGTGTGCGTTCAGTGCAGGGAGATCGGGCGGGGGGAGATGGGGGAGAGGGGTGTGCGTTCAGTGCAGTGAGATCGGGCGGGAAGAGCGGGGGGAGAGGGGTGTGCGATCAGTGCAGGGAGATCGGGCGGGGGGAGAAGGGGGAGAAGGGTGTGCGATCAGAGCATGGAGATCGGGGGGAGAGGGGAGAGGGGTAGAGGGGGAGGAAGAGAAGGGGGAGAGGGCTTTGTGTTCAGAATAGGGAGATCGGGCGGGGGGAGGGTGGGGACAGGGGTGTGTCTTCAGAGCAGGAAGATCGGGCGGGGGGAGAGGAAGGAGAGGGGTGTGTGTTCAGAGCAGGGAGATCGGGCGGGGAGAGAGGGGGGACAATGGGTGTGTGTTCAGAGCAGGGAGATCGGGCGGAGGGCGAGGGGAGAGAGGGGGGAGAGGGTTGTGTGTTCAGAGCAGGAAGATCGGGCAGGGGGAGAGGGGGGTGAGGGGTGTGTGTTCAGTGCAAGGAGATCGGGTGGGGGGAGAGGGGGGAGAGGGGTGTGTGTTCAGAGCAGGAAGATCGGGCGGTGGGAGAGGGGGGAGAGGGGTGTGTGTTCAGTGCAGGGAGATCGGGTGGGGGGAGAGGGGGGAGAGGGGTGTGTGTTCAGAGCAGG